>CM057344.1:180247269-182792843 GCA_030015575.1 Agapanthus africanus | reverse complement strand
GTACATTATTTTTTTTCTAGAGTGGACAAGCCCATAAGTTTGGGTACTGGTTCAGATTTTAACATAAAATAACCAGTTAATAGTTTTGTTTTTTTTCAATTTTCCCCTTGTTTGTCACATGCAAAAAACTAATATTTAATACAACCTTTTCATACATAGTAAAAACAAAGCTCCAATTCTTCGATGGTGATAAAAACTTGTAACTTAATCACCAAAAATAAATTTGCAACATATCCCAAATTAAAATTTAATCAAGTTCACATACAAAGAGTGAAACAAGATCTTTCTAAGCGCAGCAATAGAGGCTCTGCTACTTCAACAAATCATTTATAAAATTTAATTAAAGAAACCACATAAGTTTACACAACAGAAACATTGATTTATAATGGAAAAAAACTAAATATGTTTAATTATACACCTACAATTCTACAAACAACCCAGAAACACCTCCACAAAGAAAAACATGGCAACATAAGCAGTCCACTACATAAAAATTAGATGATACAAAACATGAACCAGGTTGAAATTTACCACATAGCTATAGCTGAGAATCACAGGTTGCCTTATTATGGCCAACTACTTTGCATCTACTACAGTGCAACGGCCTAATAACCGTCTTATTTGGATTTATTCGCTTCCTCTTCGGCTGTCCAGGTGGCCGATTTGTAGGCGGAGGGTATGAAGAAGCCGGAACAAAGTACTTCATCTCACTAATATCCGGTATTCGATGAATCGGCTCTGAATATGTTGCGATATAACTTTCTTTCTTGAAAAATTTAGAGCAAAAATCATAAACATCTTTTTCGACACGATCAAATACTGCAGCCGCGTGCATGCAAGGCAACCCAGTTATCTGCCATTTTTTGCACGAGCATTCCCAATCAGCGATATTAACAACATTAACTGTAGTACACCGGACCTCAAACATAGATTCAGAGGAACAAACTACGTTATATGCCCGTGCCTTGGAAATATCTTTTTGCAATTTTTTCTCCGAGTATGGGGTCAATGTGCCTTCCCATGTGTTAGAAATTTGACGGCGCAAACTTATGATTTCTGTGGTTTTCACTAATAATGCATGCAAAATTTCAACTGCAGACGACTCATCTTTCATCGATGTCCATTTGTTTAGAGGCTCTACAATGTCAGAAGAGTGAAGTTCGTAAAATGCGCCCGTAAAAAGAGCATTCGACCAATGTTCGGGTTTTGTAGACATAATCCACTCAGCGACGTCCTTTGAAATTTTATCGATTTTATCCATGCATGAATTGAAATCTTCGACTAAATAAGCAGAAGCAGCGCCACAAAAACTTTCAATAATCTCCTCTTTTGCTTTTTCAGACAATGAACCCTTCTTTAATTCTGCCTTCAACTCCTCAATCAAATGTGACAGGGAATAGCCATGGTGGCTTTCCGTAAAAACTTTAGGCACAGATTCGTCCAAGCCATTTCGTCGTGAGGATACAATTGTAATTTTATGATATCCCGGCATTGCATACTTCAACTGTACAAGAAACCAATGCCAAGTCTCGGGAGTCTCGTTTTCTACCACAGCAAATGCAATTGGATATATTTCGTTATTTCCATCGACTGAAGCCGCAACCAAAACCTTCCAGTGATGATTTATCTTCAAACACATTCTATCAAGAAAAACAAGAGGTCGGCAACCCTTTTCAAAACCATGCAAAGAGGAATAAAAAGAGAGAAAACACCGGCGAATCAGTGAATCCAAAGACGTAGTTAGCATCGCAACACTTCCAGGGTTTGTGCTCATGATTTGCTCACAAAGCCATGGCAATTGATTGCATGCCTCTTCTTGCAGCATGTGAATCTCTTTCTTCGCAGTCTCTTTTGCATGCCAAACCTGACAATAACTTAAACTAATTCCATAATCTTGATAAAGGTCTCTTGCAATATCCCTAGGCCTAACATCAGGATATTCAAGTACTTTTCCTCGAATTATATTTGCTAACCAATATTTTCTTGTTCGAGGTAAACTATTTTCATGCTCACCGCACGTGTGCATATTATTCATTTTCTTGATCATGATGCTTTGCTTACGAGCTGGCCGAGAGGCGTGAATTCTCCATGGACAGCTATCACTAGAACATTTGGCGGTTATTCGAGTATGCTCATTTTTTATAAATCGATATCTGAAACCTTTAGCAAATGCGTATTTACACAAGTCATCACGCAATGCTCTCACATTATCAAATTCTTGGCCCACTTCCATGGTTATATTGTTCCAGGGACCAATATAATGAGAATTGAGGGGAATGGGATCGTTAAAAGTATTCATGAAATCACTGCAAAAAGCATATATTTTCCACATCACGTTCCATAATTTTTAGTTTTATACATTGAGGTCATATGGAAAAGAATACCTATTGACGTCAACCTTGTCAAAAGCATCAGATTCTATGATCTCTTGTCTATTGATGTCAATTGTCGGGGTGGAAGAAACAGGAAGAGCTGAATCTTCGGCAGCAATTCTGGTCGAAATACCACAGCTAAAAGTATCAGAGTGGAAATAATAAATAATCAGACATTAAATAAAATGAAGCTGATAATCATGGAACAACAAGATGCATGATAATTGCTTATATATGATTACCTATATCTAAAATTAACTTGGATAAAGTTCTCCAATTTTTATTTTTATTTTGATATATCGGTTACAAAAATTTTAGATGATCTCTTCTTTAAAAAAAAATGGGAACTCATTTATCTTAGAGTGGGTGCACGCGCGGAGAGAGAGAGAGAGTAATGAAGAAAAGAGGCCCTAAGAGACTTTTTCGTTAGGTGGCATCAAATATCTTTATGCTCCACGGTTTTTTTCGACAATCGACATCCATCGTCATCTTTATCATGTAAGATGTGGAAACACCAAATTTCCTGTAATTTCACCACTTTTTCACCGTTGAATTATCAATGTAAAAAGTTCTATTGTCGGTAAACCGTTAATTTTGCACCCACTAAATCAACGGTGAAAAAGTGATGGAATCACATGAAATTTGATGTATCCACATCTTACATGATAAAGATGATGATGGGTGCCGATCGTCGAAAAAAATCATGAAGGGTGTACTTTTTTGACGATCGGCATTCATAATCTTCATCTTTACCATCTATGACGTGGACACACCAAATTATATATGATTCTACTGCTTTTTCACAGTTGATTTAGTGAGTGCAAAATTAACGGTTTAACGACAATAGAACTTTTTACATTGCTAAGTAACGGTGAAAAGGCATAGAATCACATGAAATTTGGTGTATCCACATCTTAGATGATAAAGATGATGATGATGGGTGTCAATCGTCAAAAAACATCATGGAGGGTGTATTTTTTCGATGCCATAGGAGGAAATTCCCTCCTATGATCTCTTATATATATATATATATATATATATATATATATATCTTAAGAAATCAGATAGAGTTTTATGTGTATATACTAGTAATTAAAATGATTTTCCCTGGGAAAATTTTAAATAAGTGCCACATAATTAACGGAAAAGTGTTACTAATAGTTAAAATACATGGTATGACACAAGTGCCCAAATAACATCCTATAAATTTCCAATTCAATACAGTGTCGAGAGCTGAAACTAGTTTTTTTCAGCCAAGAGTGTCCCACTCAACTAAAACAGTAGGGGAATTATGTGCAGTAATTGCTTTGGATAAAATTTCCCAACTTCCAGAATCAATTTTGAATAAACTTTTTCCAAAATTTTCTTATGTGTAAGACACAAGAAAACTAATTCATCTAAATGTATTCCTACAAAGAATTATTCATTTCTCGCAAATAGTCAGAGAGATTTTCAAGCTTCACAATAGTTATTGAAGTATTTCTTTTATAGACAAAGTTAGAAAATACCACACTATAAGAAGGGTTCCTAGCAGTAAAAATCATGGTTACATTCCTGAGCCTGATAAGATGTCAATAAACATCCAAAACAACACAGTGTCGATAACTGGAACTACAGAGAATTTGTGAACAGCTTACTATAAAATTAAAGAATTAAGCGTGCAGTATAGAAGTTAGCTTATATGCATTGTACCTGATGACAGCTCTCTCATTGGCTTTCTGTTTCCGCGTTTTGATGTAATCTGTTACTGCACCTGTAACAACCTTAGGGATGGTTGAATCAACAATAGAAACCCTGCCACTCATTGCTCTACAAGGTGAACAATTTATATTACTAAATGTAAATCAGCTTTGATGACGTCTTTTTTCAGGACTTAGAAATACCTTTTATTCTTAGCAGCAGTGGGCCTCTTAGATCTAAGACTCCGGTCAGCAGCTGTTTCTACCATTGAAGTGCCCGAATCCGCAGCAATGCTCCTATTTGTTCTACAAAGCATAGTCTCCTTGCTTGAGCAAAACATTGAATAAGAGTCGAGATAAATTTAGGCGTTAATTGTACTGAACTCCCCTATGGACCCAACATAGCAATTACACCCCCTCCAGTGATTTACTAGCACAAACACCCCCCTCTGTTCATTGACCAAAAAACTTCAAAACATTCTACTCTTAACTCCTCAAGCTTAGTTGTATAGTTCTAGTTGGCTATTATTTTAATTGTTGCAGAAGGGGTCTTTGCACCAATAAATCGCTTGATGGGGGTAAAAGTGCTATACAAGGTAAACCCTTTTTTTTGTGGGGGGGGGGGGGGAGGGGGAGGGATTGTTCTATGCAGTCAACCCTAAATTTAATCAACACTATATGAAATAAGGTAACCCTAAAATAGTCGAATACCGATTGTCATTCTTGTTTGTGAGATAAATGTCTATTGTTAGAGAATTTGCATGAAAATCAAACATGCGCTCGAGATCTTTGTCGTTTGATATTGTGATGGGAGTCCGTTTGTTGATCGGAAGGAAGTATTTGATGGACATGGTGCTGATGTCAGCGCTAAACATATTGGATATTTCTGACTTCAGATCATTAAATGGCATGTCCCGAGTGATAGTAAGAGCATGAGCTTCTCCACCATTATATTGTGTAGTTCCATCATCTTTGGTGACAAACTCGCCACCAGATTGGCAAATGGCTACGATTGTCTCGGCTGTCATGGTCATTTCTCGACTTCGAACATCTGTAGTAATAAATACAATTCAGACCTCAAGAATATTCATGGTCTAATGTGTCACCATAGAGTGTACCCTGCAGTAGAACCGAAGTGCAAAACTTCAGACGGTGATATGACATAATTTGATTCAATATATAATATGAGTGAGATGATATATCACTTTAAATGAAAAATATAATTTAATACAACACTGCCACGTCGGCATCACGGTAGGATGCATCCTACAAAGACACTTCAGGCCTTGTTTCCTCCAAATAATAAGGAATTGAATAGAGAAGATAAAACAAAGCCCACCTTGATCGATATGGTACCTTCAAGTATTGTGGATATTTCTAAGAAACAAAGAGGTTCAACTATTTCCTGTCTATTATGGGTATGTTTTATTTAGGTACATCTTGAGATGGGATTCATAGAAACCATAAGCTTGCCTCCGAAGTCCTGGTCCAGATAAGTAGTTAGCTAGCTAAACAAACCCAGTCCCAAGGCTATTATGCTAAAATGCGGCACATTAGCAATATTTGGTTAACTTTTATGACAAGCTATCTAACATAATAGTTAATTATTCCATGATTCCGTTAATAATTAGGATATATAGACGTCAACTGGCGAAACAAATGACTCTCAGCAGAAATCTATGCCCAATAACAAAATAATACTCACACACACGCATGTGTGTGTGTGTGTGTGAGAGAGAGAGAGAGAGAGAATTAAAGATGTAATAAGTTATGCATACGAATTCATGGTTACATTCAATTAGATGCAACCCACGTAAGAGGTGATACAAGAAACGAATGCGTAGAGAAAACATCATAAATGTATCATTTCAAATTGTGTAACATAGCATTAAGAATGATTACCTTAACTTCCACAATCACTCATATTCAAGCCAAACCAAGAAATGGTCACCACAAGGGAAGTCACTATAAGGTAGATATATAAGCTTATAGGCTAGAGGGGGCATAATTAGACGTGAAATATGATGGGGACTGGATTTGAATGTAGCGAAGATATCAAGTCATTAAATATGAGACTGGGAAGACGCTAATTAATGTTCAGCCACTGAAAAAAGTCATGTAGGTAAATATGAGGTGGTGGGCAGCAGTAGGTATCTAGATCATATCATCTTTAACTGAATATATCCATGAATCTACCTGTAGTCCCTGCTGCTTCGCTAACAACGATTTCATCATCTGTTCAAATAGAAAATCTTAGTTTCTTTCCCGATAGAGCAGCGTGTAGCAAATTATAAGTTTCACATTCCATTGAAAGGTACTTGACAAACCTATACCCTATAAACTATCTCAATCAGTTGTCCTCGTTCTATACTTAATGCGAGCTATCTCTATCTTTTTTTATGAATGCACATCGAAATAGCACATTCAAGATAGTTAAATGGATGTTCTTCTTCACAATCGAAGTACTAGAAATGGAATTTGGAAGAATTTTTTTGGCATAAACGAGGTATCAAAATCAAATCAAATCAAACCAAACCAAAACATACAATTGAACTCTTAAAATGTAAAAGAGTAGCTTTTAAGCATATAACAAATTTAATTGTCAGTCATAAAATGGTTCCTTTTTTTATTTAAAAAGAACCTAATTAAATTGATTGAAAAATAAAATGTTGGTTCTTGACAACTCAACAGCTTAGCATGTCCTACATCAGCGGTTAATTCCATATTTTCCCATAGTAAACCTACTTCCTTTCATAAGAACAATTATTAATTCTAAGAAATTACAAATCACATATTTCTTTGGCAGCTTAAGAACTACAAGTTGTGCAGAAAAGCTAAAAAAATAGAAATTTGGGGGCGTTAGCATATATAAATGACATTATGGTAAATCCTGTTACCAACTTAGTGAGCAGCTTATTCTTGTGCTTTCAGCAGAAGTTAAAAATCAAAATTTGACCCCCCCCCCAAAAAAATGGAAACAGCCTGCTTGTATTATTTACTAAAAATGCAGGAATTAAGCTTATAACCTTAGAAAGTCAACGCCTTTCCAACACATTCCTCCCTTTCCGTCAATTTTACAATATAAACCCTAAATCTAAAAAACAATTGCCAAAAAGATTTTTAAAAAAATAGATCATTTTAATAAATTAAAAGGAAATGTGTAAAAATCACCAAAACACAAACACTCAACAAGGAATTGGAAGAGATTTCAAACAAAAAATCACCTGAAAGTTGGTGAAATCTCGCATCGACAATTTGACATCAATTAAGTCCCAAATTCACGATTCCAAAGAGAAATATCGATTAGGGCTTTTCTAGGGTTTGTATCAAAGGAGCAAAAGCGAGGGTGAGAGAAATTACCGTGTTGTTCGGCGCACCTCCGCCTTCGATTTTCATGAAATTATGGAGCAAAAGGGAGGGTTTTGATGGAAAAGAGCCAGAGATCCCTCGAGGGTTCTATTTTCCATATTTACCCTTCCAAATATACTGTTCGGCTTATGCACACATTTAGATTTGTAAATCTCTCTCATTTTTTCTCCTATTTATATTTATATGGCAATATATATACAAGTAAATTTTGCTACCTTAATCTCAGATAAGAGCAGTATGTATATATATAAGTAAGTGTGTGTGTGTATATATATTTTGTGACAACGAGCACACCTATCTACCCAGCGGTTATGAATTCTTCCAATCCTTTTTAGGAGAAACTATTCGGTGTGCCGTGTGTAATACATCCGGACAGAGGGTGAGATAGATGAGTTTTGGACAGACTTGAGCAGCCTGTGGGACGCACACTTTTATTTGTTCTCTCTCTTGCCCTGATGAATACGGACGGCACATATAATAATTTTTCCCCTTTAGATGTGGATAGTTAGTTTTGTTTTTCCTGGAACTGCTATACAATTATATAGCAAGCACATTATAATTTTGTTGGTCATAGTATTTGGGCCAGGGATTTGTAATTTAGGATGGTTTATACATTTCCATTGAGGACAGAGGTAAAAATATTATTTTTTATCTTTTTAATTCATGCTTTATATATTTATTATTTTTTTTGCCTCAGGTAGATTCCAAGAACCAACACCCCCCCTCTCCTATCTCGGTTTAGGCGTAGCTTCAGATATATCAAATAAAAGGACGGGTTATTCGAACCGTCCTTCCTTTTAAAAGGGAGGGGAGGGGGGGGGGGGGGGGTTTGTTCTAGGTATTTGTAATTCACAACCCAAATGAACATTGAAGAGATAGCCTGTCGTCGAAATATAAAACTGACAGCACCAAAATGTTACTAACAGCAATAAACTTTAGCAAATAAAACATCTCAAAAATGTTGCCATGTCCATTTCAATAGAAGCTCTCAAGCAAAAGATGACGTCCATCCTAAAGAATAGTAAATCATAGGCAGTCGCCTGAAAGTAAAAGGTCAGACAAAACCATGTAAAACCAGAATAACTTAACATTATAAAACAAAGTTAATTAATATTTATTTGCTTTTTGTACCTGCTGAAAATAGTTCATGCAAAACATAAAGTGAGCTTTCATGATACCACCATCCTTCCAACTCGCAAAAACATATATAAACAAGTTAGTAAACACTTAATATCTATAGTTTACATAATTATCGCTATTAAAAGAGAAAGCTAATTATTCTTACATGATGATATCAACCAATCTTTGGTGCAAAGTAGCATCTCCACGGCATCACATGTCAATGACGAACGAGTATCCTCAATGATGCGACGACCCCAACTGAAAGCAGACTCGGATGCAGCTGTGGAAACTGGGATGGCGAGAATATCTCTAGCAAGCTTTGCAAGTGCTGAAAACTTTAGACCATTTTGCTTCCACCAAAGCAAGATACCAAATGTGAGCTCCTCGATCCTTACGGTTTAAAGGAACCAAAGGTTCTTCCAAGCACCTTTCCAATTCTGATTTCTGCGGAACCCTCGAGGAGCTAGAACGTTCTCTAATGAACTTTTGGAATCCTCCTGTAAATCGCGTACTCTCATCACCGATAGCAACATGGCTAGAAGCATGATCATCAACTGTATATAACTTGAAGAGGCAGCCGATTTATCTTCATACTCTGAAAATATATACCTAAGCTTGTCCCTAACTGGATCAATATATATCGGAGACAAATCATCATGTATATGAGTGTATGCAAACTCAACAAATTCCATTTTGTAGCCAGGGTCAAGAACAAGTCCAAATGTCAAAACCATGCAACATGAACTCCAATATTTTTCAAACTTTTCTAGCATTTTACTTGCCATATATAGTTCTAACATACTCTTTCTCACTACTTTGCCATTGAATCAACTTTAAGTGAATGTGACATGCATCATTAAAATAAGAGTTAGCTGTTGGATACTTTGTATCGAGACGACATGTCATTTCATGAAATATTTTCAAACATTCACAAATCACCTTTCCCTTCTCCCACTCGTCATTACTTGGTAAGAACTTGCAATCACCATCCAACTCTACCAAACGTGCAAATCCCTCCTGCACATCCAAAGCTGCATCAAGCATAAGGTATGTTGAATTCCACCTGATTTCAACATCCAGAGTTACCTTACGCCTCGTGCTAAGACGTGTTTGACTCAATGCCATTTTCCATTTTTGCTCTCTAGCTAAGGGGGATCCAACAAACTTGCAACTATCACGAATTGACCGAAGGAAAACATGAATGCATTCCAAACCATTCTTCACAATTAAATTAATAATATGTGTTGTGCATCGAACATGAAATAGATCACCATGGTGTACAAGTGCTTCCTTTCCCATCAACCATGTTTTAATGATATTAACCACAGGCTCATTGTTACTTACTGATGGATGTCGAGATCTCCTTCAGATGTTACCTTTCGTTCATCTGCAGCTAGTGGAGACGAGCGGCTGAGATTGGGTTGGGAGGTTGCGTCCTGGAGCGTGTGGATCTCAATGGGCTTGATGTGATTAAGGCCGAGCTATCTGCAAGGAAGTCCCGGGGTGGTTGCGCCACCGAGGACCCTCCGACAATCAAGTTAGACGGGCTAAATGGGCAGAGTAACGGCCTATTGGGATAAAATTGGCTTACCTGAGTCGTCTGAGAGAGAGGTTTATATAGTGGCATCCATGTGCAGGCGTGCGCGAGATTCACGCCGGCCGTTACGCCCCTGTCGTTACGCCCGCGTGAAAGGCGAGATACCCCATTAATAACGAGATATGCTCGTTAATGGGAGAACGCGATGGCGTGGAACGCGGGATCATGGGCGACGGATATCTCGCGTCTGGCGAAACTCGCGGAGCTGTGGTGGAGACGCCTGTGATCAGTGCTGTGGGTCGGTCGATGAGACCGAGAAAGCTAGGCTCGGCGGATGGCTCGGGAACGAGGGGGAGGCCGAGCGAACTTGGTTCTGTGATAGCTCAGAGGCGAGCTAGGGGTTGAGGGAACTCAGCGTGTGAGAAGGCTCGGAGGCGAGCCGATGGTTGTTTGTAAGGCAAGCATGGAGTGGTCTGGAAGGGTACCAAAGGTCGGGAACATTCTCGGGTCGA
Organism: Agapanthus africanus; assembly: GCA_030015575.1. Classification (NCBI taxonomy): domain Eukaryota; kingdom Viridiplantae; phylum Streptophyta; class Magnoliopsida; order Asparagales; family Amaryllidaceae; genus Agapanthus; species Agapanthus africanus. Next base: position 182,782,252 of record CM057344.1, on the reverse strand, counting down.
GGGCCCGGGGCATGCTTCCAATATACCGTTCTTGATCCTTTCTCATAGGTTTTGGGACACGTCGCTTGCCACGTGTCATGATCTGGGAAAATCCCGATATTGAGTATCATCATTAGCCCCCCACTCTCGTCTCGACCCATTAATAGGTCGAGTCGAGAGTGGTCTGATCGATCATCCGGGGTAAACCCTTATTTGAAAAAGTCGTCGGTGCGTGTTTCCGGGCAATTGATTGTATTTTCTTGGCGACTTCAGCGGATCAGGGAAGAGATCTTGCATTAAAGAGGAAGCGCTGATTCGGTCGTACGTTCATTGGAGCGCCAGGCCACATGTCCGATGCTAGTTGGTTGACGTGACGGGCCGCTGGTGTTCTCGCGTCCGATGAGACATGCTCAATGTGCGTGCGACAGGTGGAGCGTTGACGCCCGTTGAATGCGGGGCGTCATTTTGGCGGGAGACGATCGGCGCCGCTGGATGTGTTCGCCGATTGCTATAAATAGAGGTGGGATCCTCCCGAGGGTCTACACTTCACTATAATTTCCTCTTCCCTCGGTGTGTTAGCTCGGCGCTCTTCCCTCTAGGTCGTATTTCATGCGTTCTTCTCTCGGACGTCCCCTTCCTCTGCTCAGATTAGATGTCTTTCTCTGAGGAGTTTGTCGAGGTAGTTCGGATAGAGTCTAGGAAGTCTTCTGCAACTTCCTCCTCTTCGTCCGGGTCGGAATCTTCCCGGGAGGTTAGGGTTAGTCATGCTTCCCGGGGTCGTGCGGTGGGGACGGTCCCCAAAACGCAGGTCAGGGGCGTCCGTGACGCGTCATCCGTATTGAGTCATGCGGACGAGCTTGCCACCATCCGGGCTCGCTTCCACATCCCTCCCGGCTACTCGCTTCGTCTGGACAGGGAGAGGGAGAAGGTAGACCAGGTACGGAGCAAGGAGATTGCCTTGTACCTGGAAGCCTTTTGGGCCGGAATGCGCTTGCCTTCCTCCCCCGAGATGAGTGCGGCATTGAATTGTTTTCAGTTAGCCCCGGGCTAGTTAGTACCGAACTCTTGGAGGATTCTCCTGGGGTTCCTGGTCCGGTTGAAATTGCGGGCGATCCCTTTCAGTCCAAGCCTTCTCATTTCCTCTCTCTGCTCTAAAAACCACCCCGGCACTCGTAAGGACGAGCTGAGCTGGGTATACATTTCTTTTAGAAAGTGCCGGGTAGGTGCTGCCGGGTCGGAGGTCGTTGTGTTACCTTCTTCCATCCATGAATGGAAAAAGAAGTTTTTGTTTGTCAGGACACCCGAGGGTGAGGATTGGCCTATGCCCGTCCAATGGCACAGGGCTGACTACCCACGACTGAGACGGGTGAATAATCCTGACGTGGTGGCGGTATCGGAGTGGGAGCCCCTCCCCTGGACCGATGTGTTACTGTCTGAGCAGGGCCTTATTTGGGCTGGGCTCAGCCTCGCTCAACCTGCGGGTAAGTTGGGAGTTTTTAAGTGACCTTTTTAGACTTGTGTGTTCTTCCACTTTCTCTGGCATTGCTAACTCCTTTGTATTTTCATCTTATGAAGATCCCATGGACCTAGCTAAATTTTGGGCAGCCCTGGTCGAATAGAAGAAGGGGAGGAAGGCCGGAGGCACCGGCCCTTCCCTCCCTTCGTCGAGTCCGGCTCCACCGGTGACCGCTCTAGCCAGGCGCTCGAGCACGCCTCGGCCCCGGAGTCCAGCCATGCACCGAGCCGAAAACGCGCCCGAGAGAAGGAGCCCCGGGTTTTGGAGGTGGGAGGCGAGACCGGTTCTCCTGCGTCTCTCCTCAAAGGGTACCATAGGACGGTGCCCCGTTCCCTGGCTTCCCCGATCATCGTGGACGAAGGGGAGCTTAGCTTTGAGGTGCCCTCGGGACTTTCTGTCGCCGACAGCCTGCTCTCGGAGATTGAAAGGTCGGCCGGGGGCAGAATCCCTCGGGGGACCCTCAGGGCCCAAATGGCGGCCATAGCCCAGGAGGCCGTGCAGGTCATTGTTCGCACCTCACTCGGGTATTCACTCGGTACTTTTTGTCCGTAAGATTGGGTGCCCCCTTTTCTTTTTAACCCTCCTTTGTTTTCTTTAGTTCCTCCAGCACTGCGCCCTCGTCGTCAATATGGACGAGGAAATTGCCCCGGCGATATAGGTCACGGGCGAGTTCTCCTCGCGGGAGGAGAGCTTTGTTAGTTATGTGTATGCCCTAGAAGCCATTATTGTACATATGATTTATATTATAGTGGATACTTGGATATTTATATACAGAGAAGACTTTCTTGCTCGACATGATAGTATGCTATCTGGTTACCTTTATCTCATGTATTGATAAAGACCTTAGGATATGTACTTGACTACCAGGAATATGATGCAGATCATACTACTGGGGCCAGGGTAGTTCACAAGTACATCCTTCAATTGTTCCTAGTTGAGGGAATATCGAGACAGGGCATCGATATTCCAGAGTAGACTAGCGTATACGCCTCTTGATCCATATGATGGGCGATGGATGATCCCACATCCATTGGCGTTTGACATCAGAGATGGTATACGGGTGCTCAGTGGAGACTGGGTACACTGAACATGACTCACCGAGGACTCCTATGTGGTAGTATACCTATCGTCAGATAGCTGTCCTCTGGTGACACTGGTACAGGTTAGTCTGTAGATCCGAGATCGTTATAGAGTCTTATGCGACTCCCACTGTGCTTTGATTTCCTCCCTACCACGCTCAAGAGGAGTCGTGCAAACAGATGGATTTTGGGTACAGTCCCGAGTCGTATGGAGGCAATGAGCGATAGGAGGGGTTTCGTCTCTCCCGGTATTGGGGGTTGATGTTGCGCTATGCTTGATTGGCAATAACTGGAAATCCCTGGCCAGGGCTGATATGGAGATCTACTGATAAGTGTTATCAGTAGTTTCTCGACCTGTTATGAGCCTCACATCGACATGACTTATCACGTTACTGGGGTTTGACGATTTCCACCCCTAGACATGATATGCGACATATCAGACGAAGAGACCGGACTGTACGGTAGTGTTACTGATAGGCTTCATGGAGACTATGGACAGGCTTGCTTATTGACCTTCATATCGCTCAATACCCGGATAGCCGTTACGTCCAGCTAGTACCGCTGACGGCTTGTAGGTGACTGATATGATCATCACCTACTGCCGGAGTATTGACTAGTCTTTAGAGTCCCATACAGAAGTTCCCTGATTCAAGCGAAACGAAGTAGGACACATATGTGATATGTGTGCGGTCCTCATTAAATACGAGTATGTGATACCGTATTGTAATCTGGCTGTAATCTGTTATCGGTGCGGTTATATGTGATATAACTAGATTGTCGAATCAAGTGTTGATTCGATAATATGATATACAGATAAATGATATTAGATGGTCGTATATGATATAACCGGATTATTAGATCAAATGTTGATTTAATAATATGATATAAATTATATGTGATATAATTACATATTAACTAATATCATTAGCTCACTAATTAATCTTCATTAAATATATATTAATATATATATATATATATATATATATATATATATATATTAAAATGAAGCATGGCATTTTCTTTTCTATTTTGTGAAAATAGAAATGAGGTGTAAAATGAAGCATGGTTGCAACCATGGGTTAAATACTTGTTTATTCATTCTTGACTCACTATTCAAGCATGGTTGCAATTTAATACTGCATAATTCCATGCTTGAATGAGTGAGGGGTCAAGAATTATCATTCATTTTTGTTCATTCCAAAAGACTTAGCCATTTTCTTGCTCTCATGTTTCTTCTTCCTCCTCTTGCTTTTGCCTCAAGCTTCAACCCTCACATGTGATGTGAATCATGAAGCTTGAGCACAAATAAGTGAGTTCTTAACATCCCCTGCTTCATCATCTCACACCATTCTAGCAAACTAGTGTGATGTGTTTCATACACTAAAGAGTTTAGTGTAGTGGTAGCTTGAACTAGTAGGAGCTTCGTGGTGGATCATCTTTGGCGCGAAGGCAACGAAGGAAGCCCGTTCAAAGCCTCAAAAGATGCCTGGTGGAGTCGCAGGACTACTACAACGAGCAAGTGAAGTGAAGGACTTGATTCTACCAAGGTATAATCTTCCTACACTTATCTAGTTAACATATCATCTAAAGAAAACCCGAATAATCTAGTTAAAGATCTTGTTTGTCTAGCTTAGCACCAAGAAAAATTTAAATTTGGCATGGTAGATGCTTCTATAACCTCATCATGGTGCTAAGGTAGTCCTTCATGGTATCAGAGCCAAACTAGATCATCGGGGAAGGTCATTACGATGTTAAAGAGTTCGATCGGTTTTCAAAACCTGTATTTTTGCATGTTTCTGTCGATTTTTCCAAACGTTGGAATTTTTGAAATTAAAAATATCCAAAAAATCGTGCAGAGTTTTCTATGGACCCACAAGAAAAATGACATCCTGACTCGACCGTACGGCCGCGGAACCGCGGCCAAAACTTGGTTTTGGCGGCGGTTCCGCGGCGCAGTAGGTGAGTCAGGGAGCATATTTTCTTGTGTAGGTCCGTAGGAGATTTGTGCACTGTCTGGGTATTTTTAATTGTGATTTTCAAGTTGTTGAGTTCTCTGGATTTTTTTATACTGATCGATATATTTGGCATCGTATAGATCTTGATGATATGTGATACAATTGTTATGAATCCGAGTTTCTGATGTCATGTGCTGCTGATATGTCTTATTGGATCGTCGTTAAAGAATAGCCGGGGGTTTTATGTGAGATGAGGGTTTTCTTTTTCATTCATGTAAAATTCATTATATGTAATATTCTTTTATTAGGACACTTCCGAGTTGAGGATGATGTCACCATTGTTGTACATTATTTACTTTTCCGCATTAGGATAGACCCAAGGTGGGGACCATAAGTAACCGGGTTCTAAAGTCCAGTGGGAGACCATCTCAAGGAGTTGAGACGGGGTCTTCTAACTCTAGAATTGGCAGTGTTACTTGCCTCTCTTGTAGGGGTCTATGGGATGTGGGTTTGGCTATTCTTCACGACCGTGTAATCCGTGTTTTACATTACTGGCTAAATTTAAAACACGGACATCCAAGTATATCCAATATTTCATATGTTTATCTTCTGCTGCTGTGTTCTGTGATGTTGATCATATAACTGCGTGAGACGAATGTAATATTATATATAAGATATATATTAAACGTTGCTTATGTTTTGCACCCGCGCTAGTCTAGCCCCCGCTCTGCCGGTAGTTAAGTAACCTAACGGTGCATGACGGGGCCCCGTGACGAATGCGGATGGCATAAGCGTACGTTCTATTTTCGTTTCATTTCTTCTGTGATGTTTAGGGAAACATTAATTGATGGGACTTCATTAATAAGATTAATGAAAGAAAAGAAACCTAAAGATATTGTAGAATCAAATTTTTAAAAAGGGTAGCTCTAGTTTTTGCTTTGCATGGTGGTATTCCTTGTAGAATATCCAGCACCTTATTCGATAAGGAAAGAGCCAAAATCCCTTCACCGAGAGTGACCTCTTTAGCAAAACTAGCAAATGCTACAAATCACTCGGTTTAGTTTTTGATTGCTTCTATAGTTCTTGCTTTGCATAGCGGTTTTCCTTGTAGAATATCCAACACCTTATTCGATAAGAAAAGAGCCGAGATCTCTTCACCGGGAGTGACCTCTTTAGCGAAACTAGAAAAGCCTCAAAAACACTCATTTTCAAAATCACTAGTTTCTACAATGATATCAAGTTCATTACGCTCATGGTTTTTCTGAAAAACCTGTGTAGCCCTCCGTCATTTCAGATAGGTACTATTTAGTACTCGTGCTACGTTTGATGGCTTTCTTCAAGGCGTAGTGTGCGGTAGCTAATTAGTGCTTATCTGCTAAAAGCATGAGATGCGATTGGATTAGGGTAGTCGTACGACTTTGTTGGTTTTCGTTAAGGGTCGTACGGGTGAGTTTAATTCAATCAAGAAATGTACGGGTTGAGCTTGACTAGCGTCCTTTGGTTTGTTGGCTTTCGTCATGGTCATAGGATGCTGGGGGTAAAAGTATTATCGGGAATTTCAAGTGTTGAAATTTGCAATGAGATTTCACACTTTCTATGAGATAGTTAGATCCCGATACCCACTGCGAGTAAGAGTTACACCTGAGAGAATTTTACATATAACAATTAGCCAATCAAGTAGGTGTCTAGAAAGGTGTTAACGGGGTTACGCCCCTGGGAAACTGAGGTTTACTCTAATTAGGTTCATGCGAAAGCACGGGGAACCTCCATCAAAGTACCAACACTGGCCTGGCTGAAAGATTGGGGAACTTGTAAGGTGTAATTAATCCTGGCTAATCTTACCTTTTATGGTTTGAAGGAAAATTTGATAAAACAGTGGGAGACGTCCTGATTAGATAAGATAATAACCAATCTAATCTTGCAAAGAGCGCACGCTAACGCGTTTCCTTCCATCTTTCTCCAGGCAGCAACTAATGTCATGCCTTAATCAAGATAATAATATGGATGTATTGACCGAACCCACTTGTTATACTGAGCAGGGGAACGCTGGTCCCGCTCCAACTTATAAGTGTTATAAGTCCGAGCAGGGGATATGAACATATCCGGATTTCCACCCCACCCAAACAAAGAATAAGCATGTTGATGTATCTTCTTCGGGTGTGTTAGTTACAGAGAACTGCTTCTCAGTACACTCTACGTCCTGGGTATTAGATACCGGATCGGGATCCCACATATGCAATATGTTGCATGGGCTAAGGAAAGGCGGAGAATTAGGAAAAGGTGATCATTCTCTAAAAGTAGGGAATGATGCAAATGTTGCAGCCAAACCAATTAGTGAATATCACCTTGTATTACCAACAGAGAATACATTGATCCTGAACGACTGTTACTACGTACCATCTATGATATGTAATTTAATATCAATCTCTTTATTAGATAAAGAAGGATATAACTTTGTAGTAGAGAATAATGTTATGAACATTTACCTAAATCAAGTGTTGATTGGGTTTGGTACGTTATGTAACGGATTGTAAGTTCTAAATCAAAACACAGTTCTTAACGTACAAAACACACACAAGAGGAAGAGTTCAGAAATGAAAGAATCCTTCTTGTGGCATTGTAGACTGGATCATATCAATGTGACACGACTAGCTAAGTTGCAAAAAGATGGATATTTGAATCCGTTCAAGTTTTCATCTTATGACACTTGCCAGTCATGTCTCAAAGGCAAATTGACCAAAACTCCGTTTAGTGGACACGGAGAAAGTGTTACGGAACTCTTGGGACTGATACATAGTGATGTATGTGGTCCCATGTGTACACATGCCAGGAATGATTCCTCGTACTTCATTACATTCACTGACGATCTCTCAAGATACGGACATGTGTTTCTGTTGAAACACAAATCTGAAGTTTTTGAGAAATTCAAGGAATATAAATCCGAAGTCGAGAACCAAACGGGTAGAAGTATTAAAATCCTTCGATCAGATCGGGCAGGAGAATACTTGAGCACATAATTCCTCGAATATCGAAAAGAGAATGGGATTCTCTCTCAGCTTACTCCTCCATATACACCACAGCACAACGGTATATCGGAGCGGAGGAATCGCACCCCATTAGATATGGTGGCTCTATGATGAGCACCGCTGAGTTACCTGTTTTCTTTTGGGGGTATGCGCTTGAGATAGCCATACATCTATTAAACACGGTTCCTACCAAATCAGTGCTTACCACTCCATATAAGATATGGAAGGGGAAGAGACCACATCTTAACTATGTGAAGATATGGGGTTGTCCGGCCTATGTCAAAAGGCACAATCCGGACAAGCTCGAGGCAAGGTCTGTTCTATGCAAGTTTGTAGGATATCCCAAAAATTCACAAGGGTATATCTTCTACCACACCGAAGAACAAAAGGTGTTTGTTTCTCGGCATGCCACCTTTTTAGAAAAGGAATTTCTTACGAAAGAAATTAGTGGCAAGGAGGTAGAACTGAAAGAAGTTCCAGCTGCACAAACTGCAACAGAAGATTTGGTGGAGCCAGAGGATTCAGTAGTTCCCGACAAACCCCAGCCTCTCCACCGTTCTAGTAGGGTTCCTCATCCACCTGAGAGATACTACGGTTTTCTTATTGATGGTGGGAGCGAGGATTGCATCATGGAAGATGATGACCCAACTAGCTTCGAGCAGGCCATCACGAGTGGGGACTCTGTGAAATGGATGGATGCGATGAGATCTGAGATGGAATCCATGTACACCAACAAAGTATGGACTTTGAAAGATACTCCTGAATTGGTAAAACCCATTGGGAGCAAATGGATCTTTAAGAAGAAACTTGGTGTATATGGAAAAGTTGAAACTTTCAAAGCTAGACTTGTTGCAACAGGTTTTCGTCAACGACCAGGTGTAGATTATGATGAAACCTTTTCTCCAGTAGTTATGCTTAAGTCCATCCGGATCCTTCTTGCTATCGTTGCATACCATGACTACGAAATCTGGAAAATGGATGTTAAGACCGTCTTTCTAAATGGTGATTTAGAAGAGAGCGTATACATGACTCAACCGGAGGGCTTCGTAGAAAGTGGGAGCGGTGGAAAGGTGTGCAAGCTGCTTAAATCCATCTACGGGTTAAAGCAGGCATCACGGAGTTGGAACATCTGTTTTGATGAGGTAGTCAAAGAGTTTGACTTCATTAAAAATATAGATGAACCTTGTATATACAAGAAGGTTGCAGAGAGTAAAGTCGTCTTCCTCGTATTGTACGTGGATGGCATACTCTTGATAGGAAATGATGTTCCTATTCTGCACTCGGTCAAGCTCTTCCTATCACATAGATTCTCAATGAAAGATCTAGGTGATGCCTCCTACATCTTAGGGATTAAGATCTATAGAGATAGATCTGAATGGATACTGGGATTGTCCCAATCCAGGTACATAGACACCGTACTAAAGAGGTTTAGTATGGAAGAGTCCAAGCATGGGAATGCACCCACGATCTCTGGACTCACTCTCTCCAAAGAGATGTCTCCCAAGACTGATTTGGAGAGAACTCTCATGCAAGGGATACCCTATGCTTCGGTGGTAGGCTCTATCATGTATGCAATGTTATTTACCAGACCCGATGTAGCGTACTCACTAAGTGTAGTGAGTAGATATCAAGCAGATCCAGGAGGGAATCACTTGACAGCTGTAAAGAACATTCTCAAGTACTTGAGAAGGACTAAGGAAATGTTCTTGGTGTACGGTAACGGTGAACTCCAAGTGGAGTCCTTTACCGACTCAAGCTTCCAAAGTGATAAGGACGACAGTAAGTCGGTCTCGGGTTTTGTCTTTACCCTTAACGGAGGGGTGGCGTGTTGGAAGTGTTCCAAGCAGGACACCGTTGTAGACTCGACGATGGAGGCTGAATACATCGATGCCAACGATGCTGCCAAAGAAGCTGTCTGGATAAAGAAGTTCATTGCTGAGCTTGGTGTGGTTCCATCCATTGAGCATCCAATACCTGTGTATTGTGATAACAATGGAGCGGTGGCTTTAGCCAAGGAACCCCGGTCCCATCAAAGATTCAGACATATTCTGAGGCGGTATCACCTGATCCGGGAGATAGTAGATCGCCGGGAGATCGAGGTCAGGAGAGTTGACACGAAGGACAACGTAGCGGATCTACTCACGAAGGCCCTCCCTCAGATGCAATTTGAGAGACTTTTTGGGATGTTGGGTATGAGATACTACAACACATGGCATTAGTGCAAGTGGGAGATTATTAGTTATGTGTATGCCCTAGAGGCCATTATTGTACATATGATGTATATTATAGTGGATACTTGGATATTGATATACAGAGAAGACTTTCTTGCTCGACATGATAGTATGCTATCTGGTTACCTTTATCTCACGTATTGATAAAGCCCTTAGGATATGTACTTGACTACCAGGAATATGATGCAGATCATACTGGTGGGGCCAGGGTAGTTCACAAGTACATCCTTCAATTGTTCCTAGTCGAGGGAATATCGAGACAGGGCATCGATATTCGAGAGTAGACTAGCGTATACGCCTCTTGACCTATATGATGGGCGATGGATGATCCCACATCTATTGGTATTTGACATCAGAGATGGTATACAGGTACTCAGTGGAGACTGGGTACACTGAACAAGACTCACCGAGGACTCCTATGTGGTAGTATACCTATCGTCAGATAGCAGTCCTCTGGTGACACTGGTACAGGTTAGTCTGTAGACCCGAGATCGTCATAGAGTCTTATGCGACTCCCATTTTGCTTTGATTTCCTCCCTACCATGCTCAAGAGGAGTCGTGCAAATAGGTGGATTTTGGGTACAGTCCCGAGTCGTATGAAGGCAATGAGCGATAGGAGGGGTTTCGTCTCTCCCGGTATTGGGTATTGATGTTGCGCTATGCTCGATTGGCAATAACTGGAAGTCCCTGGCCAGGGCTGATATGGAGATCTACTGATAAGTGTTATCAGTAGTTTCTCGACCTGTTATGAGCCTCACATCAACATGACTTATCACGTTACTGGGGTTTGACGATTTCCACCCATAGACATGATATGTGACATATCAGACGAAGAGACCGGACTGTACGGTAGTGTTACTGATAGGCTTCATGGAGACTGTGGACAGGCTTGCTTGTTGACCTTCATATCGCTCAATACCCAGGTAGCCGTTACGTCCAGCTAGTACCGCTGACGGCTTGTAGGTGACTGATATGATCATCACCTACTGCTGGAGTATTGACGAGTCTTTAGTGTCCCATACAGAAGTTCCCTGGTTCAAGCGAAATGAAGTAGGACACATATGTGATATGTGTGCAGGCCTCATTAAATACGAGTATGTGATACCGTATTGTAATCTGGCTGTAATCTGTTATCGGTGCGGTTATATGTGATATAACTAGATTGTCGAATCAAGTGTTGATTCGATAATATGATATACAGATAAATGATATTAGACGGTCGTATATGATATAACTGGATTATTTGATCAAATGTTGATTTAATAATATGATATAAATTATATGTGATATAATTACATATTAACTAATATCATTAGCTCACTAATTAATCTTCATTAAATATATATTAATATATATGATATATATATATATATATATATATATTAAAATGAAGTATGGCATTTTCTTTTCTATTTTGTGAAAATAGAAATGAGGTGTAAAATGAAGCATGGTTGCAAGCATGGGTTAAATACTTGTTTATTCATTCTTGACTCACTATTCAAGCATGGTTGCAATTTAATACTGCATAATTCCATGCTTGAATGAGTGAGGGGTCAAGAATTATCATTCATTTTTGTTCATTCCAAAAGACTTAGCCATTTTCTTGCTCTCATGCTTCTTCTTCCTCCTCTTGCTTTTGCCTCAAGCTTCAACCCTCACATGTGATGTGAATCATGAAGCTTGAGCACAAATAAGTGAGCTCTTAACATCCACTGCTTCATCATCTCACACCATTCTAGCAAACTAGTGTGATGTGTTTCATACACTAAAGAGTTTAGTGTAGTGGTAGCTTGAACTAGTAGGAGCTTCGTGGTGGATCATCTTTGGCACGAAGGCAACGAAGGAAGCCCGTTCAAAGCCTCAAGAGATGCCTGGTGGAGTCGCGGGACTACTACAAGGAGCAAGTGAATTGAAGGACTTGATTCTACCAAGGTATAATCTTCCTACACTTATCTAGTTAACATATCATCTAAAGAAAACCCTAATAATCTAGTTAAAGATCTTGTTTGTCTAGCTTAGCATCAAGAAAGATTTATATTTAGCATGGTAGATGCTTCTATAACCTCATCATGGTGCTAAGGTAGTCCTTCAAGCTCAAGGATGGTGCTGCAAGCGGCGATGGAGAGGGTCGCCGCCCTCGAAGACCGGGTGGCGGCCGGGGATCGGGAGATCGTCAGCTACCGAGAGGCCGTCCGAGCCTCCGAGGCTAAGTTAGAAGATTTCAGGGTGCTTGTCGCCACCCTGAAGAAGACGGCGAATACCCTCCAGAGGGAAAGAGAGGCGGCGAAGGAAGGAGTGAGGCGTGCCGGCCTCCAAGCGTCAAAGGCGGTGGAGATCTACAAGAAGTCGGACCGGTACTACGTCGACCTCGCTGAAGCCGCTGCCCTCGTTAGGCATGAGGTCCTCGATACCGTCAAGGCCCAGATGCCAGCGTTTTTTGACGGAGAGCTCCGGGGTGAGTACCCCCTCAGGGGTGAGGCGCGAGGGAATGCCCTCGGAAGCGCTGCCGGGGGAGAGGCCCCTGGTGGGAACGTTAGGGAGAAGTCGGTTGCCCCGGCTCCCAGCGCCGAGGATCCTATGGTGGGCGCCGACCTTCAAGATACCACCCCGGTTGTCATGGTGGAAGAGGAGCTCATCGAGGTTCTCCCCGGCCCCGAGGCCTGAATCTCCTCGCCTCCTTATTTTCTTTTGCGCTAAAATTTTGCAAGTCTCCGGGCGCTTTTGTAAGGCTGGGGAGCCCATAATACCTCTGTAAGGACTTCCGACCTTTGTGAATGAAATCATTTTGTAGTGTTCTTTGCGTACATATTTTCCATTTATTTGTGGTAAAATTTCTATTTGCACTGTATTGTTTTCATGATGTGTTAGGTCGGAGATCGGTTTTTCATCTGGCGATCGCACGTCGAGTTGAACTCGACCATTTGCCAAGTGTGCAAAGACCGGTGCAAGGTTGGTATCTCTATGGCCCCGAAGTCGAGGTGGGGATCGCTTAGTAAAGAGGTGCAGGAAGTTGAGCAGGGAAGCTGCTCGATAGCCTCTTGATGAGAGTTTTGATCCTTGGCATCGTTGGGTAGGAGATTACCAGCCAAGGATGGACCGAGCAGGGAAGCTGCTCGGTGGCTTCTTGATGAGAGCTTTGATCCTTGGCATCGTTGGGTAAGAGATTACCAGCCAAGGATGGACCGAGCAGGGAAGCTGCTCGGCGGCCTCTTAATGAGGGCTTCGATCCTTACAGCGGGAGAGCAAGGAGTTGCCTATTAAGGATGGACCAAGCAGTGTTACTGCTCGGTTGCATCTTGATGAGGGCTTTGATCCTTGGCGTCGTTGGGTAAGAGATTACCAGCCAAGGATGGACCGAGCAGGGAAGCTGCTCGGTGGCCTCTTGATGAGGGCTTCGATTTTTGGCGTCGTTGGGTAAGAGATTACCAGCCAAGGATGGACCGAGCGGGGAAGCTGCTCGGTGGCTTCTTAATGAGGGTTTCGATCCTTGGCGTCGTTGGGTAAGAGATTACCAGCTAAGGATGGACCGAGCAGGGAAGCTGCTCGGCGGCCTCATGATAAGGGCTTCGATCCTTAGCGCGGGAGGGAAAGGAGTTGCCTGCTAAGGATGGTCCAAGCCGGGTTGCTTCTTGGTTGCCTCTTGATGAGAGCTTTGATCCTTAGCGCGGGAGGGCAAGGAGTTGCCTGCTAAGGATGGTCCGAGCAGAGTTGCTGCTCGGTTGCCTCTTGATGAGGGCTTTGATCCTTGATGTCGTCGGGTAAGAGATTACCAGCCAAGGATGGACCGAGCAGGGAAGCTTCTTGGTGGCCTCTTGATGAGGGCTTCGATCCTTAGCGCAGGAGGTCAAGGAGTTGCCTGCTAAGGATGGACCGAGTAGGGAAGATGTTCGGTGGCCTCTTGATGAGGGCTTTGGTCCTTGGTATCGTTGGGTAAGAGATTACCGGCTAAGGATGGACTGAGCAGGGAAGCTATTCGATGGCCTCTTGATGATGGCTTTGATCCTTGGCGTCGTTGGGTAAGAGATTACCAGCCAAGGATGGACCGAGCATGAAAGCTGCTCGGTGGCCTCTTGATGAGGGCTTCGATCCTTAGCGTGGGAGGGCGAGGAGTTGCGTGCTAAGGATGGACCGAGCATGGAAGTTGCTCGGTGGCCTCTTGATGAGGGCTTTGATCTTTGGCGTCGTTGGGTAAGAGATTACCAGCCAAGGATGGACTGAGCAGGGAAGCTGCTCGGTTGCCTCTTGATGAGGGTTTTGATCCTTGGCGTCATTGGGTAAAAGATTACCAGCCAAGGATGGACCGAGCAGGGAAGCTGCTCGGTGGCCTCTTAATGAGGGCTTTGATCCTTAGTGCGGGAGGGCAAGGCCTGCTAAGGATGGATTGAGCAGGGAAACTTCTCGGTTTTGCGAGGTTCTGTCTAATCTTCTTTGGTGTGTGAACATTGGGAAGAGTGGCCGTCGCGGACGGCATGTGTCAGGAACACATGGGGGAGGCGAAGCGTTTCAAAGAGCTGCGTTAGTTCCGCTACATGGCGGTGCGGTAGTGGAGCGATTTGGGTGGATCCCAAGATTCGCGCCCATACGCGCGTGAATTTGGGTCCTTAATGATTCTGTTTGAGGTTATCAATAGTTAAGGAGACGGCAACTCTTCAGTATCGCTTTTTGAGATGACTGGGTGCATGTACTCGATCGAAGAAATCTTCACCTTCGACGACATCTTCATGTATGACCAGTCCCTGGCTGAGGATAGGTACCGGGGTGTGGTTCAGCGTCTTGAGGGTCACGTCAGCTGGCTTCTCCCTCGGCGGTCGCCCCTTCTACAGTTGCTGATGTACGTAATTTGGAGGAGGTCCCCGGGGTTATACAACCCCCTCTCCGAGGAGCTGCTGGACGAGGATCTCGATAAAGTGCGCTCGATCTATATGCTCGGCCTCATCTCGAAGAACAGACACGACCGATCCTTGGTCCTCATTTTGGAGTGCTTCCAAAAGAGGTACATCATGAGCCAGGGTGCAAAAGGTGGAGAGTCGGGTGCTTCCGTGGCATCCCGGGTTCGCGTGAAGCATCGGCGGGAGCGGGCTGTAGGGGCTTGGGCCTGGTTGGCGAAAATCTACTCTGAGTATCACCGGAAGTACTTCCTCCATCCCGTTCTCCCTCTGTTGTAAATTTTTCCTTTTTCTTTTTCTGTAAGGCTGAGAAGCCCACAATACCTTTTGAATAAATAAAATTCTCCTTTTTGCGATGCCCTATTGTTTCCTTCTTATTATAAAATTAAAAGAACTTTAGAAAGATTTACATCGCTTTTATGAAAGGAGAAATATACATTCATAGATATTCTTTTCAGAGGCACAGCTTGAGCTTTTCGGCGTTGTAAGGCCGTGGAAATTTGCGACCATTCACATCTTGTAAACGATAGGCTCCGCCGGGCAGGACTTCGGAGACGAGGAAGGGACCGTCCCATTTCGGGGAAAATTTATGCAGCTTTCCTTGATTGACGAACTCGTTCCACCTTAGGACTAAATCTTCGGTTTTGAAAAAGCGACGCTTGACTCGCGCGTTGTAGTAGAGCGCGGTTTGCTGTTGATAGGCGGCAACTCTGATATGAAGCCGGTCCCGTTTGTTTAACAACACGTCCACGTTAGTCCGGAGGGCCGAGGTGTTGGCTTCATCCTCGAAGTGCTCGACCCTGTGGCTGGGCAGCCCGATCTCCGCTTGGACCATTGCCTCAGTGCCGTAGCAGAGGCTGAAAGGGGTCTCTCCGGTAGGGGTCTTTTTCGACGTGCGCAAGGCCCATAAGACTCGGGGTAGTTCCTCGACCCAACTGCCTTGGCGTCCTGCTAGGCATGTCCGAAGACCTCGGAGGACGTCCCGGTTAGTGACCTCGGCCTGCCCGTTGTATTGGGGATGCGCGACCGCGGCAAACTTCATAAGGATATGATATTCGCTGTAGAATTCCTTGACTTTTTCGTTCTCGAAATTGTCCCATGGTCGGTGATGATACACCTCGGGATACCGAACCGGAATATTATGTTGTTCTACAGGAACTTGATAGTCGTGGCGGCGTCCGGTTTTCTGATGGGGACGGCCTCGATCCACTTCGTGAAGTAGTCCACTGCGACGAGGACGTACTTGTATCCACCCGTACCGGTAGGGAACTGGCCTATCATGTCCATTCCCTACTGGGCAAACGGCCAGGGGGAGGTTAGGTATGTTAGCTCGGTTGTCAGAAGGCGATGTATGCTGCCATGGAGTTGGTAGCTTTTGCACCTCCTGACGAGCTTTTGGACGTCCTGATGAATCGTCGGCCAATAGTACCCTTGGAGCAGTGTCTTTTGGATTAAGTTGCGGGCCCCCTGGTGCACGCCGCCGACCCCTTCGTGAATCTCACGGAGAACGTAGTCGGCCTCATGGGGGTCGATGCACCGGAGTAGGGGTTGAGTGAAGAATTTCTTGTAGAGGTTCCCATTGCTCCAGACGAAATGGCGAGCTCTGGCTCGAAGGCGGCGGGCTTCCCCTCGATCTTCTGGAAGTGTACCTTCCCTCAAGAATTCTACGAGGGGCTTCCTCGAATCCCGGTCTTCTTCCCGGGCTGTGAACGCGTCCAAGTGGTCTTTCGGGTCGGACTTCTCGTTAAAGAGGGAGACCTTCGGGGGCTTGCTCCGAGAGGAGACGTGGATGGCGAGTAGCTATTTGGTGAAGGGCTTCATGAGAGAGTCGGTGGCATATTTAGCCCCGTCGCTCGAAGGATGATTTTCCCGATGTATGCCATCGATCTTCTTTTTTAGGGCATCAAGTCGGCCGTGTTATCCTGAAGATTCGGCATACTCTGATTTATGGCTCTGCTACTGGCGATCTACGTCTGACCGCTGCTTCGATTCCATTCGATGAGGTTCCTGAGGTCCCCTGGCGAGGTCGTTTTTAAGCTACCATGGTGAGTCCCATCTGCGCGACCCTGTCGAGGGAAGGGGTGCTGGTCATGCCTGGGAGCAGGCGAGCTGACCGACACCTCCTCGGGAGGGACAGGAGCGTGAAGGGCCTCAGGGTGGGGTGCTTTTACGAGAGACCTTGGTGTTGAGCTGTGTGGCGTCCAGCGGGTCATTGAATTGATCGCCACAGGGGATCTGCGTCCGCCGGAGACAGCGAGGCGGTGCTCGGTCGTACCGGCATGGGCAGCGTCTTCTCTCCCTCTGTAGAGGTCCCGGTCCCGAGATGGGGGAGCGGCGACCTGGGGAGTTTGCCTGGCCGTTTGGACACGGACGAGCACATCCACGACGGACGCGAGTCGATCTATCCGAGCCGATAGGGCGTGAATGGCGTTCGGGGGAGGATAGGATTCTTCCGCGTCTCCATTGTGAGGACGGCGACGGCTGGTGCTTGGATCATCGCAGTGATCACTCGCCATGAAGTCAGGATCGGAAGGTGAGCTTTCGTTGAGTGGAACTAGAGCGTTCCCACAGACGTCGCCAACTGATGGATGTCGAGATCTCCTTCAGATGTTACCTTATATTGATCTGGAGCTAGTGGAGACGAGCGGCTGAGATTGGGTTGGGAGGTTGCCTCCTGGAGCGTGTGGATCTCAATGGGCTTGATGTGGTTGAGGCTGAGCTACCTGCAAGAAAGTCCCGGGGTGGTTGCGCTACCGAGGACCCTCTGACGATCAAGTTAGACGGGCTAAATGGGCAGAGTAACGACCTATTGGGGTAAAATTGGCTTATTTGAGTCGTCTGAGAGAGGGGTTATATAGTGGCAGCCATAGACAGACGGGCGCGAGATTCACGCCAGCCGTTACGCCCCTGGCATTACGCCCGCGTGAAAGGCGGGATACCCCATTAATGACGAGATATGCTCATTAATGGGGGAACGCGATGGCGTAGAACGCCGAATCATGGGGGCTGATATCTCGTGTCTGGCGAGATTTGCGGAGTTGTGGCAGAGACGCCTGTGATCAGTGCTGTGGGTCGTTCGATAAGACCGAGGAAGCTAGGCTCGGCGGGTGGCTCGGGAACGAGCGAGAGGCCGAGTGAGCTTGGTTATGTGATAGCTCGGAGGCGAGCCAGGGGCTGAGGGAACTCAGCGTGTGGGAAGGCTCGGAGGCGAGCCGACGGTTGTTTGTAAGGCGAGCATGGAGTGGTCTGGAAGGCTACCAAAGGTCGGGAACATTCTCGGGTCGAGGGCCCGGGACATGCTTCCAATGTACCGTTCTTGATCCTTTCTCGTAGGCTTTGGGACACGCCACTTGCCACGTGTCATGATCTGGGGAAACCCTGCTATCGAGTATCATCACTTACATTATTCAGAACAATAGACATTAGCTTCCTATCAAGGTTCCAATCAAGAATACGAGACTTAATCCACTCATCCAACACTTCACCTGTGTGTGGAGATTCAATATCTTGAAATGCAATAAATTTTTTATGCAACTTCCATTCATCGTCAATAAAATGACAAGAAAGACGACAATAGCCAATGCCTTGATGATTAGGAGTCCACAAATCAGTAGAATTGGTTTTTACAATTAGCTTGTACACTATTCCCTTCTCCTCTTTAAATGCCTTCTCACAATCACTCCTACAAGTGTTTCGGGATCGAAACTTATAAGTGGGATAGACATATGAACACCATTTTCGGAAACCATCATATTCAGAGAAACAAAATGGATGGTCATGCTTCATTATCATTCTAGAAAACAAAGCCCCTCTCTACATCCACATCCAACTTATGAATGCCCACTGTTCCACCACTAGGCTTATTATGCATAGCTAATATTTGGTGCCTAATGTCCGGCCTACGCTTGCATTTGCTCTTTGCAGGTGAGTACTCAAACGGCTAGTTCCCCTTCTACTTGAAGCATCAAACCTTTTTCTTACAATGAAGACAAGTGGTCCAAATTTGTCTAGTTCCATCCTCTAACATAATTACCTCTCTATCAAAGTCACTCTGATGGAGCTCCTTTTCGGGCCTCCGTTAGATGTTGCCTTCCGTTGATCTCGAGGTGAACTTGGTTGGTTCGTCCTTCGTTGCGTGTGGGTCGTAATGGGTTTTGAGAGGAGAAGGTTGGATGAGGAGGCTGTCGCCGAGTACCTGCAAAAAAGTCCCGAGGTAGTTTGGTATCACCGAGAACCCTCCGACGCTCAAGTTAGCGATGAGATCCGAGCAGAGTAACGGCGTAAAGTGTAAAAAAATGGCTTACTTAACCCCTCTGTGATGGGGGTTTATATAGCGGCGGTGGCACGCAGCAGCAGGCACGAAGATCTCGCCGGCAGTTACGCTCACGACGTTACGCCCGCGTAAAGAGCGGATCGTGATGGCGTGGAATGCGGGATGTCTCTGGCGGAGAATCTACGCATGGTGAGATTCGCGGAGCGGCGGTTACGCCTGCGAGTGGTGGAGTTGGTCGGTCGGAGGGATCGAGGAAGACGGCCTCGGCTGGGGAGCTCAGAGGCGAGCACGAGGGCCGAGGAGTCTCGGTCTTGCGGCAGCTCGGGGCGAGCTGAGAGGCCGAGGAGGCCAATTTGCAAGGGGTCTGAGGAGAGCCAGCTTGGGCTTGCAGGCCGGGTACGAGGGTGGCCTGGTCGGCCCCTGTGGGCGCTCTCTTCTGAGTTCTGAGACACGTCATCTGCCACGTGTCCTAATCTTAGAGATCGCCAATATTGAGCATCATCATTAGCCCCCCACTCTTGTCCCGAACAGCTAGTAGGTCGGGTCAAGAGTGGATTGCCGGGCCGTTTGGGGTAAGCTCCCTTCTAAGATTTCGTCAGGACGTGTCCCCGGGCTGTCAGCTGTTTTCTTCTGCCAGCTTATCGGAGCGAGATCTCTGCATTTAGGGAAGGTGCTCCGGTTCGTGCATCCTGCCACTGAAGTGACGGTCCACGTGTCGAGCGCCGGTTGGCCGACGCGACGTGTCCAGACCTATGGACTGATGGGGCGTAGCCCAATGTGAGCGTGACATGTGGAGCGATCGGTCGTCGAGTTGATTTCGATCACTTGCCGAGTGTGCCAAGCGCTGCTGAGAAGGAGGCATCTCCATGGCCCCAAAGTCGAGGGAGGATTACTCAGACTTGGATAGACCTGATGTCTCTTGTTGGGGCTTTGGATCTGCTGCATATGATGGGCTCAATGGCCTCGTTATGAGGGCTACAAACCCGCAGCATCTGTTGGGCAAGAGGATTCCTGCTGGGGATGACCGAGTAGGGAAGCTGCTCGGTTGATCTTGGCAAGGGCTTTGACCCCTGGCGTTGCGAGTAGGGAAGCTACCGTCCAGGGATAGTCGAGTCTGGAAGGACTTTGATCCTTGTCTTTGTTGGGTAGGAAGCTACCAGCCGGGATGTGCCGAGTAGGAAGGGGCTTGGTGGCCTCGCGAAGAGGGCTTCCGATCCTCAGCATCTGATGGGCAGGAGGACGCCTGCTGGGGATGCGCCGAGCAGGAAGGAACTCAGTGGCCTCTCGATGAGGGCTTCAGACCATCAGCGTCTGATGGGCAGGAGGATGCCCGCTGGGATGCGCCGAGCAGGAAGGAACTCGGCGGCCTCACGATGAGGGCTTGAGATCCTCAGCATCTGATAGGCAGGAGGATGCCCGCTGGGATGCGCCGAGCAGGAAGGAACTCGGCGGCCTCACGATGAGGGCTTGAGATCCTCAGCATCTGATAGGCAGGAGGATGCCTGCTAGGGATGCGCCGAGCAGGAAGGAACTCGGCGGCCTCATGATGAGGGCTTCAGACCATCAGCGTCTGATGGGCAGGAGGATGCCCGCTGGGATGCGTAGAGCAGGAAGGAACTCGGCGGCCTCACGATGAGGGCTTGAGATCCTCAGCATTTGATGGGCAGGAGGATTCCCGCTGGGGATGCGCCGAGCAGAAGGAACTCGGAGGCCTCGCGGTGAGGGCTTGAGACCATCAGCGTCGAAGAGAACGTGGGAAGCCTGCTAAGGATGGTCGAACAGGGTAGCTGCTCGGTGCCTCTTTCCGAGGGCTTTAACCTTTAGCGCTGGAAGGGCCGTGAGAGGCCTGCTAAGGATGGCCGGGTGGTGAAGCTGCGCAGTTGCTTCTTGGCGAGGGCTTTGATCTCTGGCGTCGTGGGTAGGCAACTACCAGCCGGGATGACCGAGTGGGGTAGCCGCTCGGATGCCTCTTGCGAGGGCTTTGATCTCTGGCACTGGAGGGGCCGTAAGAGGCCTGCGAAGGATGGCCGAGCAGGGTAGCTACTCGGTGCCTCTTAGCGAGGGCTTTGATCCTTGACGCTGGAGGGGCCGTGAGAGGCCTGCGAAGGATGACTGGGCAGTGAAGCTGCGCAGTTGCCTCTTGGCGAGGGCTTTGATCTCTGGCGTCGTGGGTAGGCAACTACCAGCCTGGGATGATCGAGCGGGGTAGCCGCTCGGATGCCTCTTGTGAGGGCTTTCATCCCTGGCGTCGTGGATAGGGAGCTACCAGCCGGAGATGACCGAGCGAGGGTCGGGCTCGGTTGCCTCTTGCGAGGGCTTTTGATCCTTCAGGACGGGGACCGAGCAGGGTTGCTGCCCAGTGCCTCTTAGCGAGGACTTTGATCCCTGTAGGTTGTGGTAGGAAGCTACCAGCCGGGGATAGCCGAGCAAGGACCCGATTGCCTCTGGGAGGACTTTGGTTCTTGGGGCGGGAAGAGCTATAGGGCTGTAAGAAGCCTACCAAGGACCCTTGGCCGGGCAGGGTTACTGCCAGGTGCCTCTTGGCGAGGGCTTTTGTCCTGAAGGATAGCCGAGCGAGGGATCCTCGGGCTCGACTGCCTCTGGGAGGGCTTTCTGATCCCTGTCGTTGCGGTAGGGAAGCTACCCGCCAGGGATAGCCGAGCGAGGGATCCTCAGGCTCGACTGCCTCTGGGAGGGCTTTCTGATCCCTGGCGTTGCGGTAGGGAAGCTACCCACCAGGGATAGCCAAGCGAGAGATCCTCGGGCTCGACTGCCTCTGGGAGGACTTTCTGATCTCTAGCATTGCGGTAGGGAAGCTACCCACCAAGGATAGCCGAGCGAGAGATCCTCGGGCTCGATTGCCTCTGGGAGGGCTTTCTGATCCCTGGCGTTGCGGTAGGGAAGCTACCCGCCAGGGATAGCCGAGCGAGAGATCCTCGGGCTCGACTACCTCTGGGAGGACTTTCTGATCCCTGGCGTTGCGGTAGGAAATCTACCCGCCAGGGATAGCCGAGCGAGGGATCCTCGGGCTCGACTGCCTCTGGGAGGACTTTCTGATCCCTGGCGTTGCGGTAGAGAAGCTACCCGCCAAGGATAGCCGAGCGAGGGATCTTCGGGCTCGACTGCCTCTGGGAGGACTTTTTGATTCCTGGCGTTGCGGTAGGGAAGCTACCCGCCAGGGATAGACGATCAGGGTAGCTGCTGGGCTGCCTCTTAGTAAGGGCTTAGATCCTTGGGCGAGGTGGCCCTCGAGCCGTCGTGGCGATCCCCCTCTGTTCGACCCCGTCAAGGGAGGGGGTGTCGGTCTATTCGGCCGGCGAGGGCGTTGATGATGGTCGCCGGAGGAGGTTCACCCACGCCTACGGTGAGGGGGAGGCGGCGGCTGGTATCTGGATCTTCAGGGTGATCACTTGCCATGTGGATGGAGATCGGAAGGCCAACTTTGTTTTTTGTGGAGTTTCGATTCCCACAGACGGCGCTAACTGATGGAGCTCATTTTTGGGCCTCCGTCAGATGTTTCCTTCCGTTGATCTCGAGGTGAACTTGGTTGGTTGTCCTTCGTTGCGTGTGGGTCATAATGGGTTTTGAGAGGAGAAGGTTGGGTGAAGAGGCTGTCGCCGAGTACCTGCAAAGAAGTCCCGAGGTGGTTTGGTACCACCGAGGACCCTCCGACGCTCAAGTTAGCGATGAGATCCGAGCAGAGTAATGGCGTAAAGTGTAAAAAAAATGGCTTACTTAACCCCTCTGTGATGGGGGTTTATATAGCGGCGGTGGCATGCAGCAGCAGGCACGAAGATCTCGTACATTCACGACGTTACGCCTGCGTAAAGAGCGGATCGTGATTGCGTGGAATGCGGGATGTCGCTGGCGGAGAATTTGCGCATGGCGAGATTCGCGGAGCGGCGGTTACGCCTGCGAGTGGTGGAGTTGGTCGGTCGGAGGGATCGAGGAAGACGGCCTTGGCTGGGGAGCTCCGAGGCGAGCACGAGGGCCGAGGAGTCTCGGTCTTACGGCAGCTCGGGACGAGCTGAGAGGCCGAGGAGGCCAATTTGCAAGGGGTCTGAGGAGAGCCAGCTTGGACTTGCAGGCCGGGTACGGGGGTGGCCTGGTCGGCTCCTGTGGGCGCTCTCTTCTAAGTTATGGGACACGTCATCTGCCACGTGTCCAAATCTTAGAGATCGCCAATATTGAGCATCATCACACCCCAAACAGGAGATCTAAGTGTTGGATCCTTAACTTTGGGATTAGAGGATGCATTAGCTTTTTGAGAAGGATTTTGTTCGGATGGTGCAGCATTAGGTTCTTGGACAGGATTCTTAGTTAGAGAGGTTTGTTGACCCTATTAAGAAAAACCAATAAGAAAAATTACAAACAAGCATAACACAAAGAACATATAACACATTAGACATTTTTAATAGTGTACACATTACATAGTTACAGTCTCGATTTCTTTTATATATATATATATATATATATAAGATTAATGGAGGGAAGAGGCCATAGGAGGGAATATACGATCAACCAATATTTATCGAATTTGAAAAAGAGTCAGAAGAAATGGTTTGATCCTCTTATTTCTCGAACCGAGAGATCCATGAATCGGGATCCTGATGCATATAGATACAAATGGTCCAATGGGAGCAAGAATTTCCAGGAACATTTGGAACATTTCGTTTCTGAACAAAGGAACCTTTTTCAAGTAGTGTTCGATCGATTACGTATTAATCAATATTCGATTGATTGGTCCGAGGCTCCCTCCTACGGCGTTGAAAAAATACCCCTTCCATAGTTTTTTCCGATGATCGGCACCCACCACCACCACCATCATCATCTAAGATGTGGGTACACCAAATTTCATGTGATTCTACAACTTTTTCACCGTTGATTTAGTGGGTTCAAAATTAACGGTTTACCGACAATAGAACTTTTTACATTGCTAAATCAACGGTGAAAAAGTTGTAGAATCACATGAAATTTGGTATACCCATATCTTAGATGATGACGATGAAGATGGTGGGTGCCGATCGTTGGAAAAACTAGGGAGGGGATATGTTTTCGACGCCATACCCTCCTATGGCCTCTTTCCTCCATTATTCTCTCTCTCTCTATATATATATCTATAGATAGATTTCTTTTATATATATATCTATCTATCTATATATATATATATCTATATATAGATTTCTTATATATTGGACATCCATTGACACCCCTAAAAATAAGCCTTTATTTTATGACAAATTTAGTATACCCATGCTTCTGGGCTCACTGGTGACACTAAATATTATTTTCTTTTATTACTTTTTGGAGTAGTTTTTAATTTTCTGATTATATTAAGCATGTCAAGGATGCATAACTATATATAATATTAGCTAGCATGCATTTCATGCTTTTCTTGAAGAGGCCTGCAATCATGCAGGACTCTGCTAGGTGACATTTTTAATTTATTAAAACTTCTCTACTATCCCTGTGTGGCCTAGCTAAACCCTCTTTTACCCCTTATTTTTAAATAACCTTTATCCTTAAATACCTTTTGAATATTTCAACCTATTCTAAAAACCTACAGTAAGATGCCTTCCATCATTAGGCTAAACTTACGAAACTATTGCAAGTTTTACACATTGTATATAAGCTATTGCAAGTTTTCTAGCAATATTTTACTTACCGGGCTTGAAATACACCAAAATCCACTCAAGAGACAAAATGGTGGGACCTACAACATCTAGAAATTACTGCCAAACAAGTGGACCTATGGTTTATGTCTCTTGGGTGGATTGTAGTGGATTTCAAGCCCCGTAGGTTAAGCAATTCCCCCTCTTATTTTAGGTAGTTGTATTGACTTTTGTAACCGAGTTTCACTCACTGCCATTGTTTGATCGATTTAAAGTAAATGTTGCATATAGCTATTTCTTTTAGTACTAGTATGTTGCACGTGTGATACACGTGTGTATGTTTTGAACAACATATAAACTGAAGGTGTGTATTAAATGTCTTTTGGATATTACATGAAAATTTCTAAAGTTATATATAATTTTTCTAAATTTAAATTAAACGAATATAGTTAGTACAAAGATATAAGAGTTTATGTATAAACTAGTCGTGTGAGCGTGCTGCGCATGCAAAAATCTTATATGAATTTTTTGTTCTTGATTATACGATTATGTTATTAGCGAAAACTATGTAGCTTCTCAAAAGTTGATTGATAAATAGATTTTTATTTAAATGGGCTATGATTAGATATTAATTATTGCATTTTAATGAAAAATCGGAGGAAATAGATTGCAAAATTGGTTTACTTTAAGTTTTAAAATCAATTATTCATTAGGACATAAGGTGATGAAATTATTACAAGATCAATTTGCATCTATAAATTATTTATTTCATAGGCTTCCAACCTTTGTTCTTTTTCTAATAATTGGATGATTTCTTGTTTACATATCGATAATTTTAAATAGATTTTCCATTAAAAATAAAAAAAGATTCATGATTAAGTAATTACACATAAGGAAATCATAATACCAAAATTTTATTAGTTAATATACATACAAGAGAAGAGTGGATGCATATATTATCAAGAGTAATCGTATATTTATTAATGAAATAAAGGATGATTAACTATATAATAATCAAATACATATGGTAGTTGACTGACTTTCAATGAAAATATAAAGAAATAGAAAAAGGAAAAGAAACCATTAACTTGGCTTATATATGTGTGTGTGCGCTCTCTCTTTTTACACATATAGATGACTGATCAATAATATTTTCAATATTGTATACATCCAATTTTTTTTATTAATAAAGGGATCATACATGAGTACAAATACAAAGAAAAGATTAAAAAAGTAAGGAAATCTAATAATTACAAGACTTTATATACATAAATATTTATGATCTGCATGGATGAACATGTCACGATCCGGAAAAGACACGCGACTGGCACTTAAATCACGTGACGTCACTCGGATGTCGACGCAACCTAAGTAAACCAAAAACAAGGAATCTAAACAATTTATAAGAAAAATAAAAATGATGAAGTTTAAAGAATTATTTATAAAATGAAGTAAAGCTTGTTTTTGTAGTAAAAACAAAAGAAGTAAATTTGTTTGAAAACATTTGAAAAGTATTTTTCGTTTAAAAATCCGGCAGCACCTCCTTTGTAAATTTTGAAGAAATTTCCTGTACAATGATAAATATAAAAGAATCCCCACATGGGAGCTAGCTTGATGTCCACACGGCGGAGACACAATCTACGCAATAATATACGACGCCCAAGACGAAAAATAACACAAGCAAATATAAGAAATTGCATAAATAAAAGCTTATAGTCGACTCTTCCCGAGTTCGACTCAAAAGAATAAACATCTAAGTTTCGGCTCAATCTAAGTCAAATGAATATGCAAGTAGTAGATGGAGTTATAACTAGATACAAAAAGACAAGTACACAAGAGACGGTTACGATAAGACTTCATAACCCACCTAGCAAAAGCGATCACGCTCTAAAAGGAAATGTGCCAACGAAGTCGTTGCTGATCCAAGCGGTCGGTCCTGCAAGAAGTTATGGTACAACGGGGATGAGCTGCCAACTCATGAGTAGAAAGACATTACAAGATAGAAATCGTATACATAAACAAATCACCGACTAATCATAAGGTACAAGGCTACATAATATGCGAAAACTTGTATGCATCATAAGTAATTGTAAGCGCATCATACGGACCGCGCACAATGGTGTTGGCTATAGTGCCCTTAATTCAATTATTGTAATCGTAGGCACGTGATTGTGATGATTGAGAAAGGACCTATACGGGTAGAACAGTCTTACTCAAAATGATAGTATGCTATATGGTTTGTCTTTATCATCATATATATGCATTCTATGGTATTACAGATCACTATTACATGTTGATAGAGCCCATATGATTCTTGCTTGACTACCAATATTATGATGGCGATCGTATACATGGGAGCTGGGTAGTCTATAAGCACATCCTTAAATGTTCCTAGTCGAGCGAGTATCGAGACTAGGTATCGATACTCCGGAGTAGACTAGTGTATACTTTTCGAAACCCCGACGAGGGGCGGTGGTTGGTCTCACAAGCCATTGGTGTTAGTTAGTCACCTAAAATAGTATACAGGTGCTCATTGGGTTATGAGTATACTTGACGGACTCACCGGGAACATGCTAGATGGTATTATATCTATTGTCAGATAGCAATTTTCAGGTGACATGAGTACATGTTAGTTTGTCGACCTGAGATCGTCATTTGTCTCGTGTGAGTTCCTACTGTGCTTTGATTACCACCCTACCACGGCTCAAACGAGTCGTGCAAACAGGTTTAGTTGGGTACAATCCCGAGCCACATGGAGGCAGTGAGTGGATCGTCGGGGATTCGTTCCTCCTGGTATTGGGGGTTGATGTCGTGCGGTATACGGGTGACCATCACCAGAAATCCTTAGCTAAGGTAGACGGGAATTACTGATTTGGATCAGTAGTTTCTCAGTGGGTGATGGGCTTCATACCGACACGAAATATCGCGTTATTAGGGGTCTGACTTTATCCACCCCTAGATTCGATATGTGATACTCTTAGATGAACAAACCGGAATGTATGGAGATTGTCACTGACAGGCTTAGTAGGGGTTCGGATGAGTTTGTTCGTCGGCTTTCCTTTCGCTCAATACTTGGTAACCGTTACGTACAACTAGTGCCACTGACGTGCTTGTGGTTAAACTCACTGCCAGCGTATTGACGAGTCTTTAGAGTCCCACAAAGAGGGTTTCCATGGTTCTGGAAAAATAATGTAGTAGCCGTATTGGATACATGCAGGGTTCCGATTGAATGATTGTACTAGTTACCCGGACTTTCGATCGGACGGTTGATAATACTAGCCGGCTCGGGTTTGAGCCGGATTATTAAATCAGGTATTGATTTAATAATTTACGTTTATGTATTTCCATATGTATATTCTAATATTATGTTCTTTGTGTTATTCTATTTCTTTGGGTATTCGTATTTCGGTACGAATACATGTATGTATATACTGTAGAGTGTAATTCGATGTCGCGCACCCCGCGGGTTCGCGGGGAAGCGGAATACGTAAAAACGATTTTTACGGGTGTCGCAACACCGACATGAACTCCAGGATCGATGCTAAACCCTAACTAACAAAACTGTATGAGATTAACTACTCGGATAGGAAGTTATACATCACGTTACCATGTCCTTCGGGTCTTCTTGTCACTATCCTCCTCCTCGTCATAAGCTCCAAGGATCATTTGGATTGATGCCTCCTCGTCGGCCTCCTCGAGTCAAAGACGATCCACCCGAGAGTCTATAGTCCGAGCTCCAACCTCAAATCCGAGGTAACTACGGCATCCAGTTCGCTAAACTAGATGTCCTAGATGATGTAGAGAGTGCAGATGGATTAGTATGTCTCTAAGTACCCTACGATTCTCAATACATGAGAGATTTAGAGTTAGAGGAAGAAGAAGGAGCTTGAGGAAAAGAGAGTGTAGAGAATCATTAGAATATGAGATGGCTATCTCTTGTTGACTTATGAAGCATACCAATAATTCACAAGCATAAATATCTAGCAAGATCGCAAAATATCTAACATGCTTGCAAAATATCTAGCATGCTTCAATGAGTCACCTAGTGAGTCATGCAATGAGTCACCACATGAGTTACTAAGTAGCCATGCCTTATTCAATGTAAACCTTCACCTCATTTCCTCCACCTCATTAATCTTTTAATTGAAAGATTAAAAACCCTAATGAGGTGTCTTCTTCTAGAAGCAATCTTGAGTAAATTACGAAAATACCCCTCATCCGTATATACATACCCGTATCCGTATTCCAAAAAATACGAATACAAAGAGACGAAAATAATCCATCAATATAATACTAGGATCCGGCTTAAACCAAAGCCCACCAGTATTATCCGCCTGAACTTCATACATGCACAAGCGCACGTATGTGATCGAAGCCCTGCCGTAAAACCATACGGCCTCTGCATCTTTTGCCCGATGCAGGGCAACCCTTTGTGTGGGACTCTAAAGACCCGACACTATGCTGGCAGTGGGTTTAACCACAAGCACGTCAGCGGTACTAGTTGCACGTAACGGTTACCCAGGTATCTGTCGATAAGAAGGCCGATGAGCAAACTCATCCGAACTCCTACCGAGCCTATCTATGACAATCTCCGTACAGTCCGATCTATTCGTCTAAGAGTATCGCATATCGGGCCTAGGGGGTCAGTAATCGTCAGACCCCTAATAGCGCAATAAGTCATGTCGGAGTTAGCCCAAAACACCCTGAGAAACTACTGGAGTACCTACCAGTAAATCTCTTTTGCCTTGGCCAAGAACTTTGTGTAGTGGCTTTCCGAACACAGCGCAATATCAACCCCCAATATCGGAAAAGACGAATCCTATCTAACCACCACTGCCTCCAAATGCTTCGGGACTGCACCCAACTACTACCTGTTTGCATGACTCCTTTGAGCCGGGGTAGGGTAGTAATTTAAGAACGGTGGGAACACACTCGAGGTGAAGTAGCAGTATCAAGTCGACGGACTAAGCTGTACTCATGTCACCTGGAAACTGCCACCCGACGATACGTATAATACCCACCAGCAGTTCCCTACAAGTCCTGTCCAGTGTACTCATTGTTGGGTTATGCCAGTGCACTGGCCATCAAACCGTGGTCGATTGCGGAACAAAATTTTATAAAACTGGTGCTAACACAACCCACTACCCGGATCTACCATGAACCCTAAACTAGCAAACTAAATATATAGGAGTTAAGAATGGTTATACCGAATCGATCCGTGTCTTTCGGTCTTCAACCACCTTCCCAAGCTCCTAAAGGCCACTATGATCAAGCTTGATCTCCGGTCTCCCTCCATCAAAGATGATCCACCTGAGGATTTGTATTCCGAGCTCCTACCTCAATATCCGAGGTAAGTAGGGTACCTAGATCGCTAAACTAGATAGTCTAGAGGATGTAGAGTGTAGTGATTGATTAATTTGTCTCATAACACCCTAGGTTTTTCAACACATGAGACTTGAAGGGTGGAGGTAGAAGAAGAAACTTGAGGATGAGAGTGTGAGGCAAACATATCAAGTGAAGTAAAATGGCTACGTGTTATTGTAAATCCCCGTTTCCTTTAATGAAAATCCTTATATATTTTTCCTAATTCCCCGAGTTTCTCTTTTCCTTTTCCCTCGTATTTTTGTAGGAAATAGGTTTCTTAAGATTAGCATCTAAATTTTTTCCAACCCATTAAGTCAAAACCCAAACTTAAACTAAAACCATAACAAAATTAATCAAAGCCCAACTGAGAAAATTTAAAACCTTAAATTTAAACCCCCAGCCCATTTTAAGCTCAGCCAAACAACAAACTAAATTAAAGATTAACATTAAATTGAAAACCCCCAGCCCATCCCCATAAATTCCCCATTTTATTTCCTCGGCATGGCCCATCAGCCCAGCCACTTTCCCATCACCGCGCCCGCTACACCCCGACCCGACCCGCTTCGACTTTTTCTTCCTCCCCAACATAAACCATTTTTCCCGCTCGAAATTTCTTCCTACGCTCGTGGCTACGTCGTGCGCCATTACCCCACGACGCGCACCCCCTCGCGATCCCATCTACCTCAAACCCTCGCCTCTCCAACTCCTATCTCACTCACACCCTCACTCTCCAGAACCCACTTCTCTCTCTCTCTCTCGAAGACTCCCAAAACCCACTGTCGAGCCCTCACCGTTGCCGTCGACGACGACGACTGCAACCACTCATTTTTCGACTACCTCGTTTCTCCTCCACCATTAGAACCCTTCATTACGCCCTCTCCACCAACCGAGAACCCCTACACACCCAACCCCTATACACCCGAGCTCACCTGCGTCCACTCGACCACCCTTCCACTCGACGCCGGCGAGCCTGAACCGCCTCAGTCGACACCCCCTTCATCCCCAACATCAACTTCATCATCACCACCTTCGAGCTCTCTCTCTTTCTCTCTCTTCAAAAATACCATAACCCAAAAACCCTAGCCTCGAGCTCCACTGTTGCCCATCGCCAGAGCGCCTCCGCCGATCGTCGTCGACCCCAGCGCACTCGCAGAGAACCACTGAGCATTCCCTCCGCTTCCAGCGAGCACGAGTCGTTCTCCGGGCAACCCCGACGTCAAACCCGAATCGCGAGCCGAGGCCGTGCATCCAAAGCGCGCCGTTCGTCGCGCTTTCGTGACGTTGCCGCCGTCGGGCATCGCCCAACGCATTTCTAGGCAAGCATTTTACTTGCTACATGCTAATCTATTCGTGCTACAAACTCAAATTGTATAAATTACAAATTTACAATTTCCGATAAATTATATGACATACCTGTTCGATGCATGATCCCAATGAAAATATTCATCTAATTTGACGGAATTGGATTTCCTATGCTGGCCCGTGCGATAACGAATATCTTGCATAAATCTCACTGGAAAACACGACTGTTAACGACTAAAACGAATACCCCCAAATATACCCGTAAAACTGGAAATTTCCCGTATCTGAAAATTGTTAAAATCACCATAAATTATGTACATACTGGAATGATGCGTTCGAGGGCTTAAATCGAATCCGACTCGACGAACTATGACCCCATGCAAGTTTCTAATGGTTTCTGTACTGAAATTGTGACGATGTTTGGATCGTAGTGCGGCTCTGGACTGCAGTCCAGAGCGACTCTGATTACTGTTTACTGTCCCGTAATGCGTGTCACCTTATTTTCTGAACTCGTATGTTGCGGAACTCTGTATTTTATTAAAGGTGAATCTGTTAGCTAAATAATACCAGTGGTTTCATTCCATTTCATTGTCTTTTGCTATTTAATTTGTAAATTAAAAGGGCAGGACGTATAACAGTCCAAAACAGATTCAGAAGTGACAAACTAGCGTTAAACAGTGTATAACTTTCGACATACAGACGCGATTGAGAATCCGTCTATTGC
Organism: Agapanthus africanus; assembly: GCA_030015575.1. Taxonomy (NCBI): domain Eukaryota; kingdom Viridiplantae; phylum Streptophyta; class Magnoliopsida; order Asparagales; family Amaryllidaceae; genus Agapanthus; species Agapanthus africanus. Next base: position 182,750,305 of record CM057344.1, on the reverse strand, counting down.
ATTGAACACCCTATTGAAAAAAACCTAGGTTTTATTCAACTGTAGCGTCGCTAAATTCTGATCCCAACTGGGTGAAATTCGTGTCGCGAAACGGACGTTCAGTTCAGAAACTGAATTTCCTGCAGCAAGCACTTAAAATGAAACGGCTGTAACTTGAATACCGGAAACCCGATTGAACTGAAACCAATTTTGATGAACTTTTGACAGAATGTGCTTATTATCGTATTTGTATCATTTTGTTGAATTCTGCACCTATAAATTAATACAATTTTTGTAAGTTGATGACGCGCATATTGGTTCATAACATACATGACTTGTTAATGGCATACATACACATATCTTACCCAATTGCCATATACATAGTGTTAGTGCGTGTTAGTGTTCAGTGGACATTGCATTATCATGCGTGAATGATATTGGTTTAGGAGTGTCGAGTACACCAATGGAAAGTGAATGATTCGTGACAGTGATTGATACAGTGAACAGTGATAAAACCGTGCCATTGGTATATTTGTACACGACTAAATCAAAATCATAAATAGTGTAAACCTGGGGAAAAGGGGAAATCGAAGTGGAAAGAGAATCGTATTTAGCGGGACCGTGTTTTAGAGGATGATCATTCGAGCAGTGATATATATATTAGGTAGGATCTAGCGATCCGGCTGACAGGGTTATGTCCCGGGCATGTGGGCCGTTGTCTCGGGTATGTACGAGACTCCTGTTAAACATGATCCTCCTTTCCACTATATGATTTCAAACATGACCTAGAGACTGATAGGGACACAGATCATACTTTGCATCATATAGTGACATAGTGATTATACGCATTGTACTTTCACTGTTATCACCGTAATTACCTGTTTCATATCATTATTGTATAAATTGCTATTGTGTCGCTCTGACGACCTGAGTATGCATGCTCAGATCTCGTGGAAGAACCAGCGCAGGAGACGGATTTACTTTTCGAGCTGACGGAGATCTATTCTGGAGTGTTTTTCTTCTTTTCTGCTTTCCATAAAGAGATCGTGTAATTGAACTTGGTTAGTAACTCTTCTTGTTTATTTGTAATTTGTGAACAATGGATCTTGTAATAATTTAGTGATGTAATTCCTCTACTGCTGTGCTTTGTTTACTGATTACCATGTAATGCTAGAAGCCGAAGTGTGACTACGGCGGGATTATTCCTTGACCGTAGGAGCATGGCTGGCCTAATAATCCCTCATTTTCCGTATTTTGGGAAGCGGGGCGTGATATGATTTTGTTGGTATCAGAGCCGTGTTTAGTAACAGGGGATAACATTAACTATATGGTATTACATTATTTTCGTTTCACTATTCCTGATTTGCATCCTTGTATCTGATCTCATCCTTTTGAATCTTCTAGCGATATGACGTCCCCGAACGACCCCTCCTCGGACTCCAGTTCTCAGGACCGCACGGAAAGAATACTTAGTGCACTGACCTCTCTCGCGGAAGCTTAGGAGAGGAAGACAGATTACTCGCTGAGGGACTCAGGGCGATTACCGCTGCAGGAGGACCCTCCGCACTCATTACCGCATCCGAGGGCACTACCCCACCAGCCTATTATGCTAGGGCTGGTACCGTATCAGACTTCCGACGGTTGCATCCAGCTGCATTCACAGGGCTAGCTGAACCCCTTGAGGCCGAGCAATGGCTGGTGAACATGGAGAACTTACTGACAGCCGCCAGGGTTCCAGATGAAGATAGGGTGGACGTGATAAAGATCCAATTGGAAGATGAAGCCCGTATATGGTGGTCAGTGGAAGAAAGCAGGCTGGACAGGCCGATTGAATGGGGCAAATTTAAGGAGTGCTTCCTAGATCATTATTTCCCTTCCACCGCCAAGGCAGAGATGGAGGAAAGATTTATTTTATTGAAACAGAATGGACGCCCAGTGGGCGTATATGCGGCAGAGTTCAACCATCTGAGCCGTTTTTCTCCATACATGGTCGCCTCAGAGGCCACAAGGGCCAGACGCTTCTTGCAAGGGCTCGATTTCGAGTTGCAGCAGTTGATTGCATCACTGGAGTTGCAGACTTTCGCACAGGTACTCAACGCGGCGAGAGTTCATGAGCAATTGATCAACAAGTTCAGGAAACCCCCAGTCGTTCCAGCACGTACCCCTGCACCTTCTCGAGGAGCCATACCGGTTCACAGGCCTGGAACGACACAAATGAAGCGTCCGCTCGTGCCACAGTATCGCCCCCAGAGACGGAACGTAGTTTGCGGCTACTGCGGTAGAGATGGGCATACCCAGAAGGACTGTCGCCGCGCCAAGGGACAGTGCTTGATTTGCGGGTCCAGTCAGCACAGGATTAGCGGTTGCCCTGAGCGAGCAGAGATACAGGGAGGTTCTGGACCGCCGCAGCAGAGGCCGTAGGAGCAGAGGCAACCCTTTACAGGTCGCGGTCAGGGACGGGCTTTCACCTTGACCGCCGAGCAGGCAGAGACGTCAGGAGACGTTGTTACAGGTACTCTACTCGTACATTCCTTGCCAGCTAGAGTACTATTTAATTCTGGAGTATCGCACTGTTTCTTGTCTGAGCATTTCGCTGTTACACACTCCATACCGCATGAACCACTAACCAAGGGATGGGAGATACATACGGGTAATGGAATTATAATATCTAGTCGAGAATGTAGATCATGTCCGGTTGTAGTGTGTGGCAGGGAATTCTATGCGAATTTCCTTCTGATTAGGACAGGCAGTTATGACGCAATTCTCGGGATGGATTAGATGAGTACCTTCCATGCAGTTATTGATTGCCGTGCAAGGAAGGTGATCTTCCGCATTCCCAATCACCCGGAGTTTATTTTCGAGGGCGGAAGCGAATCTTTGGAGCCAGCCAAGTACAGAGCCAAGCCCAATGAGCTGACAGCTATGGAGATTGATGAGAGCCCTGTTGGATATATGTATGCCCTAGAGGCCATTATGTGATAGTCGATGTATTTATACATGTATATATATTCAGTTTGCATTCTTGCTCGACATGATAGTATGCTATCTGGTTCTTCTTTATCTGACATGTTGATTTGATCATGCTTTTATTCATTCATACATGCTGATAAAGCCCTGAGGATATCGGCTTGACTACTCTGATTATGATGGAGATCATACTAGTGGGACATCTGTAGTCTATAAGCATATCCTGGAACGTCCCTAGTCGTAGGTGTATCGAGACGGGGCATTGATATACCAGAGTAGACTAGCGTATATGATACTAGACCCATACGATGGGCGATGAATGTTCCCACATTCATCGATGTTTGACATCAAGATCATATACGGGTGCTCAGTGGTGACTGGGTACACTGGACGGACTCACCGAGAACTCCTATATGGAATTATATCTATCGTCGGATAGCAGTTCTCAGGTGACACTGGTACAGGTTAGTCTGTAGACCCGAGATCGTCATAGAGCCTTGTGTGTTCTCCCACTGTACTTTGATTACCACTCTACCACGGCTCTACTGAGTCGTGCAAACAGGTGGCCGTTGGGTACAGTCCCGAGACACACGAAGGCAATGAGAGATAGGAGGGGTTTCGTCTCTCCAGATATTGGGAGTTGATGCTGTACTGTGCCCGACTGGTTATATCAGTAAGTCCCTGGCCAGGGCTGCTGAGATTTGCTGATAAGTGTTATCAGTAGTTTCTCGATCTGTTATAGACCATTCACCGGCATGACTTATTGAGTTATTGGGGTCGACGTGACCATCCCTAGGCTCGATATGCAGCATATCTGACGAAGAGACCGGACTGTACGGTAGTGTTGCCGGATGGCTCGACGGGAGTTGTAGCAGGTTCGCTTGTTGTCTTCTGATCGCTCAATACCCGGGTGGCCGTTACGTTTAGCTGACCGCTTGCGGCTTGAGGGTACTTGATATGATCATTACTCTCTGCCGGCGTATTGACGAGTCTTAGAGTCCCACAAAGGAGTTACCCAGTCCAGGCGAAACGTTGTGGTGCGCGTATGCGATATGCGCATGCACCCGATTGAAATGTGCGTATATGATACCGAACATTGATCGGGTGAACTGCTTTTGGTGGGGTCATATGAGATATGACCGGATTGATAAATCAAGTGTTGATTTATCATTTAACCATTAGTTTTCTCACTTAAAACCTTTTCTTAGATGATAGATGTGTGCATGCATGTGTGCTTTTCTTTCTTTCTTTCATGCTAGTTTCATGCACATGTGGATGTGCATACATGCACACATACATACACTCATCCATCATAGTTGTTAGCATATGGAAATGGTGGCAATATAAGACTCACACCATGGATTATATAATGGATTATTATTTAATTTTGGATTTAAAAGAAAATGAAAAAGGAAAGGATAATCATTCTTGCTTCCACATTCTTCCTTTGACCTAACCATGCTCAACTACCACTAACCTAGGGTTATCCTTCTCTTTATCATTTAAAACTCAAGTTAAATTATGTCTCCATCACCTTAACCATGGTTCATAGTGAGAAGGAATAAAATATATATTGATATATTTCTTTGTCTTCTCATGAGTTATCTTTTTACCTCTTGTTAAAAATTGCCACCATCTTCTTCCTCTTGCTCTTTTGCTCTCTAGTTTTTTCTAGTGAGCAAATAACACTTAAAGATAGGTTTTTGAAGTGAGAAACCTAACCACAACATCATTCTACACAAGCTTAGCCGTTTTGTTTAGAGTGTTCTCTTCGGTTTCACGAAGTTGCGAGGTTGGACGGAGATCTCCGTGGTGGATCGTCGTGGACACAAGGGGACTTCAAGAGGACCTTCGTTCAACACCCTAGAGACCAAGGAGTCCAGCGAAAGGGAGTTACAAAGGTTGTAGTCTCGAAACCCTAGTTTAGTTCGCTTTTTATTTCGAAACCCTAATTTTCTAGGATCGATCCCTTTGCATGTTCGTTTAGTACCATAAAAATTAAAACTTTGGGTCATGTGATGCTTCAAAACTCTTCATAGGGTGCTAAACAAACCTTTCATTGGTATCAGAGCCGACCTAGAACATTAGGCGACGCTTTTACGAAGTGGAAACCCCGATCGGACAAAAATACGGTTTTCTTGGACCCTCTCTGGACAAATTCTAAAATCTGACCTTTTTCAGAATTAAAAATACTTAAAAAATACAGCAGGGAAATATAAGAGTTCTGGTGAAATACGAACACATGAACAGTTAATGTGGCGGCGGAACCGCGGCAAATCCTTGCTTAGGCCGCGGTTCCGCGGCCTTACTGTAGTATCATTGCATAGGGATTTCACTGTAATTCATATTTCTGCTTGTATAGTGTTTTAGGTATGTTTAATCTGAATGTTGTACTGTATTATCTGGAGATGGTTTTGGACGCGTTATTTTGATCGGTATTTTCATTTCGTAGCTTTTCCGGGTAAATTAGAAAGTATTGAAGTGTTTGAACGAATATCATTTGCTCGCTATTCACGGGGTTTAAATACTTTGGAGAAACGTGCAAGTCTTTTTGCGGTGGTCCCTCTAGAAGACAACAAACCTTAACTCGATTATGTGACTGTCTCGAACTGCCCTTTGAACCTTAGGGTTTGGGGCAGTACGGTGTGCCACATATGAGGCGTTGGCTTGACCCTTCTACGGCTGGACCGCTACTACTGTGTCACACTCCGGATTTTTGAACCCTGCTCAAGTGTTGAGCTTTAGTGAATCTTGGGTACTTGATCGTTCGTTCGAAAACTTTAATACTGTCTGTTTGTCTGGAATGTGATACAATATGTGGAATTCATATAGTTTAGGCATGAAATACGAAATATGTGATATTTCGCATTTATGATGTCTAAAGAGAATCTGGATTCCAAATATTGTAGTTTTACACTTTCTTTTCTGTGACCGTAAGTGTAGTATGTTCGATATCGCCGGTTTCGTTGCTATACATCAACGACAATCGGGGTACGCATACTTACTTACGTTGATGATATGTGATATTATGTGTTGCTGAGATATGATGTGCAGGATTGTCGCGATCGAATAGCCGGGGTTTTTTTGTGAGATGAGAGTTTTATATTTTCATTCATGTAAATTCAAATGTAATGTAATATTCTTTTATTTGGGGCACTTCCAGGTTGCGGTTGTGTCACCAGTGTTGTATATTATTTACTTTTCCGCATTAGGATGGACCCAAGGAGGGGAGCACAGGTGACCGGGTTCTGGGGTTCAGTGGGAGGCCATCTCGAGGAGTCGAGACCGGGTCTCCTAAACTCCAGGATTGGTAGGGTCACTTGCCGCTCTCGTAGGGGTCCAGGGTGTGGGCTTGGCTATTCATCGCGACTGTGGAATTCGTATTTTCTATTCTGGCTAAATACTAAATACGGACGTCCTAGGATATCCCACGTTATATCTATGTTTCTGCTGCCTGTGTTCTGTGATATCTGAGACGAATGACATATTATATATATGATATATAGTAGACGTTGCTTATGTTTTACACCCGCGCTAGTCCCGTCCCGGTATGCCGTTAGTTAAGTAACCTAACGGTGCATAACGGAACATTGTGGCGAATGCGGATGGCATAAGCGTACGTGTTATTTTCGTTTCTTTTCTGTGATTAGCTTAAGGACTTAAATGATGGGATTACATTAATGTGATTAATGTAAAGAAAATAAACCTAAAAAGATGTTGTAGAATCGGATTTAAAAACTGCTCGGCTATTTATGAAAAAGCTACATTTCAAAACTGCGGAGCTTAAGCCACTCCTTTTGAAAACTGTTTGATTCTACAACGATATCAAGTTCAAAGCGTTAAAGATTTTCTTAAAAATCATTCGCAACCCTCCGTCATTTTAGGAAGTAGAGTACTTAGTATTCGTGCTACGTTTGTTGACTTTAGTTAAGGCGTAGTGTACGGTAGCTAAGTGATGTCTTTCTACACTGCATATGATGCAGATTAATTAGTACATTCATGCGACTTTGTTGACCATAGTTAAGGGTCATATGGGTGGGTCTAATTGATCAAGAAATGACGGGTAGAACTTGACTGGTACTTATGATTTGTTGACCATAGTTAAGGTCATAAGTACTAGGGGTAAAAATTACATCGGGAATTTCAAGTGTTGAAATTTGCAATGAGATTGCATACCTTCCATGTGATGGTTGGATCCCGATCCCACTGTGGGCAATAGTTGCTCATAGGAGAGTTTTACAGTTTACAATTAGCTAACTCATTAGGTGTCTAGAAAGGTGTTAACGGGGCTCCGCCTCTGGGAAAACGAGGTTTACTCTAATTAGGTCCATGCGAAAGCACGGGGAACCTCCCTCAAAGTACCGACACTGGCCTGGCTGAACGGTTAGCGAAGTTGTAGACTGTAATTAATCCTGGCTAGTTTTTCTTTTTAAGGTTTGAAAGAAAACTTGATAAAAAGCAGTGAGAAACATCGATTAGACAAGATAATAAACCAATCTAATCTGTGCAAGAGCTTTCGCTGAGTGTATTCTTTTCTCTCTCTTAATGGCAGATACCAATGACTGGACTTAAGCTTCTACTAGATAAAAACAAACTGAATGGGACCAACTATAAAGACTGGCTAAGGAATCTGAAGATCGCCTTGACTTATGATAAAGTATCATATGTCCTCACGGCTTCAGCCCCGCCCGTCCCAGGTCCAAAATCCTCAGTTGCGGACATTGAAGTCCGCAAAACATGGGACGCTGACTGTGCCATGGCAAAATGCCTCGCGCTTGCATCCATGGACAACACACATCAAAAGCAGCACGAGGACATGGACATTCACGGTATATTGCTCCATACAAAGGAGTTGTATGGGGAGCAATCCCGCGTATTACGATACGAAGCATCAAAGAAACTGTTTCAGATGCGAATGGCCCCTGGCACACCAGTAGGAGACCATGTTTTGAAGATGATAGCTCTTATAGAAGAGCTTGAGGACCTTGGATGGACAATGGACAATGAACAATATATAGATATTATTCTGCAGTCCCTTCCCTCCACCTTTGCTCAGTTCATAGTGAACTTTAACATGCATGGCATGGAGAAGGAACTCCCTGAACTCCTTAATATGTTAAGGAGTACAGAGAGCACTATGAAGTCAGCAAAGACTCCCGTTATGACCATTAGACAGTCTTCTTCTTCTCGCCCAAAAGCTAAGGCCAAGGGAAAGAAAAAGAAGAAACCCACTAATCCTAAAGGCGGAGTTAAAAAGGTGAAGGGAAAGGGAAAGTCCACAGCTGGAGACCCGGGGAAAGGCGAGTGTTTTCATTGCCACAAGACAGGACATTGGAAGCGCAATTGCACGGAGTACCTAAGTCTCAAGAAGAAGCATGGTGATGCTTCTGCTTCAGGTGCGTTTGTGACTGAAAACTGTTTTTCTATAAACTCTGCTTCCTGGGTATTGGATACCGGTTCAGGTTCTCACATTTGCAATTCTATGCAGGGGCTGAGAAATAGCAAGGTTTTGAGGACAGGTGACCATACTCTCCGCGTTGGAAATGGTTCCAATGTACATACAGTCGCAGTGGGAGAGTATCACTTGGGGTTGCCATCTGGATGTATTTTGATTTTGAATCCATGTTATTTTGTACCAAGTATGCTATGTAATATAATATCCGTTTCTTTGTTGGACAATGAAGGGTATAATTTTGTGTTGCAGAACAATGTTATGAACATTCACCTAAATCAAATGTTGGTTGGGTATGGTACGCTTAATAACGGAATATATGTCCTAAATCAATACACAGTTTTCAGTATACAACACACTAATAAAAGAAAACTTTCAGAATTAAATGAAGCTTTTCTTTGGCACTGTAGACTTGGTCATATTAACGAAACAAGACTAAACAAGTTACATAAAGATGGATATTTAAATTCTTTTGAATATAAATCTTATGCGACTTGCCAGTCTTGTATCAAGGGTAAAATGACCAAAACTCCGTTTACCGGACACGGAGAAAGAGCTACTCAGCTCCTGGGCCTCATACATAGTGATGTATGTGGGCCTATGTCTACACAGGCTAGAGGCAGTTTTTCATACTTCATTACATTCACTGACGATTTCTCAAGATTCGGTCATGTATTTTTATTAAAGCACAAGTCCGACGCTTTCGAGAAATTCATTGAATATAAACAAGAAGTAGAAAAACAAACCGGCTTGAGTATTAAGATGCTTCGATCAGATCGAGGTGGAGAGTATCTCAGTACAGAATTTGCAAACTTCCTAAAAGAGAATGGGATTCTCTCTCAGCTCACTCCTCCTCACACACCACAGCACAACGGTGTGTCGGAACGACGGAATAGGACCCTATTAGATATGGTCCGGTCCATGATGAGTGACGCTGAGTTACCAGTCTCGTTTTGGGGACATGCATTGGAGACTGCAGCGTTTCTGCTAAACAGGGTTCCAACCAAAGCCGTGTCTACCACGCCATATGAGATATGGAATGGGAAGAGACCATCTCTTAAAAGAATTAAGATTTGGGGTTGCCCGGCCTATGTTAAAAAGCAGAATCCGGAAAAACTCGAGACACGGTCAGTCATGTGTAACTTTGTGGGATATCCAAAGAATTCTTATGGATATCTGTTCTACCACAAAGAGGAACAAAAGGTGTTTGTTTCTCAGTATGCCACATTCTTGGAAAAAGAGTTTTTCACAGATAAAGATGATGGCAAGGTAGTAGATCTAGAAGAGGTTCTGGAGACACAAACTACAAATGACGATTGGGTTGAACCGGCTGTTGCAACAGAAACTGAAGAACCTCAGCCACTCTGTAGATCTGGTAGGACTTCTCGCCCACCGGAGAGGTACTACGGTTTCCTCATTGATGGTAACGGAGAAGCTTGCATCATGGATGATGATGATCCTACCAGTTTTCTGCAAGCTATCACGAGTGGTGACTCTGTGAAGTGGCTGGATGCCATGAGATCCGAAATGGAGTCTATGTACACCAACAAAGTATGGACTTTGGACGTTGTACCCCCTGGGGTAAAACCTGTAGGGTGCAAATGGATCTTTAAAAGAAAGATTGGTGTGGATGGGCAGGTAGAGACCTATAAGGCAAGACTTGTGGCGAAAGGTTTTCGTCAAAGACCAGGTCTGGACTATGACGAAACTTTTTCGCCCGTAGCCATGCTTAAATCCATTCGGATCCTACTTGCTATTGCTGCTCACTACGACTATGAAATCTGCCAGATGGACGTTAAAACAGCATTTCTAAATGGAGATTTAGAAGAATGCGTTTATATGGATCAGCCAGAGGGCTTCATTGACAGTGGGAGCGGCGAGAAAGCATGTAGATTGCTTAAATCCATATATGGGTTAAAGCAGGCATCTCGGAGTTGGAACATCTGTTTCGATGATGTTATCAAAGAGTTTGATTTCATCAAAAATCCAGATGAACCTTGTGTTTATAAAAAGGCTGTAGGAAGAGCTGTCACATTCCTCGTATTGTATGTAGATGACATTCTTCTGATAGGAAATGATATTCCTATGCTACAGTCGGTCAAATCATTCTTATCACTAAGGTTCTCCATGAAGGACCTGGGTGATGCCACATACATCCTGGGCATAAGGATCTATAGGGATAGATCCAAAAAGTTATTGGGATTGTCCCAAACCAGGTACATCAACACCATCCTAAAGAGGTTTAGTATGGAAGACTCCAAGCGGGGTGCCTTACCCGCTTGCCATGGAGTCACTCTCTCCAAGGATTCTTGTCCAAAGACCGATGAAGAGAGAGCTCACATGAGTATTGTACCTTATGCTTCGGCAGTAGGATCTATAATGTATGCGATGTTATGTACACGCCCAGATGTAGCTTATGCACTTAGTGTTGTAAGCAGGTATCAATCCAACCCAGGGGAGAACCACTGGACAGCCGTGAAGAACATTCTTAAGTACTTACGAAGGACTAAAGAACTGTTCTTGGTGTATGGTAATACAGATCTCCAAATGGAGGCCTTTACCGATTTGAGCTTCCAGAGCGATAAGGATGACAGCAAATCTATCTCAGGGTTTGTATTTACCCTCAATGGAGGGGCGGTAAGTTGGAAGAGATCCAAACAAGATACCGTTGCAGACTCTACGATGGAAGCTGAGTACATTGCTGCAAATGATGCCGCCAAGGAAGCCGTCTGGATGAAGAAGTTCGTCTCGGAGCTAGGAGTAGTTCCAACCATTATTGATCCAATACCTTTGTATTGTGACAATAATGGGGCGATGGCGTTAGCCAAGGAGCCCAGATCCCATCAGCGGTCCAGACATATCCTGAGGCGCTTTCATTTGATCCGGGAGATTGTAGATCGCCGCGAGATCGAGATTAAGAGAGTAGATACAAAGAACAACGCCGCGGATCCACTCACCAAGGCCCTCCCTCAGCCACAGCATGAGCGACTTTTTGAGATGTTGGGTATGAGATACGCCAATAACTGGCCTTAGTGCAAGTGGGAGATTGTTGGATATATGTATGCCCTAGAGGCCATTATGTGATAGTCGATGTATCTATACATGTATATATATTCAGTTTGCATTCTTGCTCGACATGATAGTATGCTATCTGGTTCTTCTTTATCTGACATGTTGATTTGATCATGCTTTTATTCATTCATACATGCTGATAAAGCCCTGAGGATATCGGCTTGACTACTCTGATTATGATGGAGATCATACTAGTGGGACATCTGTAGTCTATAAGCATATCCTGGAACGTCCCTAGTCGTAGGTGTATCGAGACGGGGCATTGATATACCAGAGTAGACTAGCGTATATGATACTAGACCCATACGATGGGCGATGAATGTTCCCACATTCATCGATGTTTGACATCAAGATCATATATGGGTGCTCAGTGGTGACTGGGTACACTGGACGGACTCACCGAGAACTCCTATATGGAATTATATCTATCGTCGGATAGCAGTTCTCAGGTGACACTGGTACAGGTTAGTCTGTAGACCCGAGATCGTCATAGAGCCTTGTGTGTTCTCCCACTGTACTTTGATTACCACCCTACCACGGCTCTACTGAGTCGTGCAAACAGGTGGCCGTTGGGTACAGTCCCGAGACACACGAAGGCAATGAGCGATAGGAGGGGTTTCGTCTCTCCCGATATTGGGAGTTGATGCTGTACTGTGCCCGACTGGTTATATCAGTAAGTCCCTGGCCAGGGCTGCTGAGATTTGCTGATAAGTGTTATCAGTAGTTTCTCGATCTGTTATAGACCATTCACCGGCACGACTTATTGAGTTATTGGGGTCGACGTGATCATCCCTAGGCTCGATATGCAGCATATCTGACGAAGAGACCGGACTGTACGGTAGTGTTGCCGGATGGCTCGACGGGAGTTGTAGCAGGTTCGCTTGTTGTCTTCTGATCGCTCAATACCCGGGTGGACGTTACGTTTAGCTGACCGCTTGCGGCTTGAGGGTACTTGATATGATCATTACCCTCTGCCGGCGTATTGACGAGTCCTAGAGTCCCACAAAGGAGTTATCCAGTCCAGGCGAAACGTTGTGGTGCGCGTATGCGATATGCGCATGCACCCGATTGAAATGTGCGTATATGATACCGAACATTGATCGGGTGAACTGCTTTTGGTGGGGTCATATGAGATATGACCGGATTGATAAATCAAGTGTTGATTTATCATTTAACCATTAGTTTTCTCACTTAAAACCTTTTCTTAGATGATAGATGTGTGCATGCATGTGTGCTTTTCTTTCTTTCTTTCATGCTAGTTTCATGCACATGTGGATGTGCATACATGCACACATACATACACTCATCCATCATGGTTGTTAGCATATGGAAATGGTGGCAATATAAGACTCACACCATGGATTATATAATGTATTATTATTTAATTTTGGATTTAAAAGAAAATGAAAAAGGAAAGGATAATCATTCTTGCTTCCACATTCTTCCTTTGACCTAACCATGCTCAACTACCACTAACCTAGGGTTATCCTTCTCTTTATCATTTAAAACTCAAGTTAAATAATGTTTCCATCACTTTAACCTTGGTTCATAGTGAGAAGGAATAAAATATATATTGATATATTTCTTTCTCTTCTCATGAGTTATCTTTTTACCTCTTGTTAAAAATTGCCACCATCTTCTTCCTCTTGCTCTTTTGCTCTCTAGTTTTTTCTAGTGAGCAAATACCACTTAAAGATAGGTTTTTGAAGTTAGAAACCTAACCACAACATCATTCTACACAAGCTTAGCCGTTTTGTTTAGAGTGTTCTCTTCGGTTTCACGAAGTTGCGAGCTTGGACGGAGATTTCCGTGGTGGATCGTCGTGGACACAAGGGGACTTCAAGAGGACCTTCGTTCAACACCCTAGAGACCAAGGAGTCCAGCGAAAGGGAGCTACAAAGGTTGTAGTCTCGAAACCCTAGTTTAGTTCGCTTTTTATTTCGAAACCCTAATTTTCTAGGATCGATCCCTTTGCATGTTCGTTTAGCACCATAAAAATTAAAACTTTGGGTCATGTGATGCTTCAAAACTCTTCATAGGGTGCTAAACAAACCTTTCAAGCCCAGCCCCAGAGATTGTTCGGGACTTTCTGGACGTATTTCCTGAGGATCTACCAGGTCTACCACCTCCTCGCATCTTGGAGTTCTCGATCGATTTGACTCCAGGTACGGCACCAGTATCCAAGGCCCCATACAGAATGGCACCAGTTGAGTTGGCGGAGTTGAAGAAGCAAATTGAAGAACTATTGGAGAAGGGATTTATTCGGCCGAGCGCTTCACCGTGGGGTGCACCAGTTCTGTTAGGAGCATGGCTGGCCTAGTCATCCTTCGTTTTCCATATTTTGGGAAGTGGGGCGTGACAATTATGAGCTATAATGAGTGAAGTATGCTTCACAAAATATCTCAAGTTAACTAAAGAAAATATCTTAAGTCAGCCAAAGAAAATATCTCAAGTTAACTAAAGAAAATATCTCACAACACTTACAAATATCAAGCATACCTCAATAGTGCACTATGAGTCACTACATGAGTCACCAAGTGAGCATGCTTGAATTGATACTAAATGCAACTCAACCTCTACCTCATTAACCATTTAATCCTAAATGGTTTAAAACAAAATGAGGTGTAATCTTCTAGAAACAATCTTGTAATAAATTACAAGAATACCCCTCATTCGTATATACATACCCATATCCGTATTCTGAAAAATACGAATACAAAGAGACGAAAATAATCCATCAATATAATACTAGAATCCGGCTTAAACCAAAGCCCACCAGTATTATCCGTCTGAATCATAATACGTGCACAATTGCACGTATATGATTGAACCCTGCTGTAAAACCATACGGCCTCTATATTGTTTCGCCCGAAGTAGGGAAACCCTCTGCGTGGGACTCTAAAGACTCGTCAATACACTGACATTGGGTTTAAGCACAAGCACGTCGGTGGCACTAGCTGTACGTAATGGCTACCCAGGTATTGAGCGAAAGAAAGGCCGACGAGCAAACTCATCAGAACCCTTACTGAGCCTGTCCGTGACAATATCCACCCATTCCGGTCTGTTCGTCTAAGAGTATCGCATATCGAGTCAAAGGGGTGGATAAAGTCAGACCCCTAATAATGCGACATTTCGTGTCGGTATGATCCCATCACCAACTGGGAAACTACTGATCCAAATCAGTAATTCTCGACTACCTTGGCCAAGGATTTCTGGTGATGGCCACCCGTGCACAACGCGACATCAACCTCCAATACCGGGAGAGACAAATCCCTGACGATCCACTCATTGCCTCCATATGGCTCGGGACCGTACCCAACTAAATCTTGTTTGCACGACTCCTTTGAGCCGTGGTAGGGTAGTAATCAAAGCACAGTGGGAACTCACACGAGATAAATGACGATCTCAGGTAGACTGACTAACCTGCACACATGTCACCTGAGAACTGCTATCTGACAATAGGTATACTACCAATTAGCAGGTTCCCGGCGAGTTCGTCCAGTGTACTCATAACCCAATGAGCACCTGTATACTATCTTAGGTGAACAAACTATCACCAATGGCTTGTGAGACCTGGCCACCGCCCCTTGTCGAGGTCTTGATCAGTATACACTAGTCTATTCTGGAGTATCAATGCCCAGTCTTGATCTCCCACGACTAGGGACATTTAAGGATGTGCTTATAGACTACCTAGCTCCTACGTATATGATTGCCATCATAATGCTGATAGTCAAGCAAGAATCCTATAGGCTCTATCAATATGTAATAGTAATCTGTAATACCACATAAAGTATGTACATAATGATAAAGACAAACCCGATAGCATACTATCATCTTGAGTAAGACTGCTCCGTATAGGTCCTCCCTCAATCATCGCAATCGCGTACCTGTGATTCAATAATTTACTTGAGGGCATTATAGCCAACAATCTCCCACTTGTACTTAAGGCTAATTATTGTGGTGTCGCATACTCACAGCCCGTGTGATACCGAACACCCATGTAACGTTTTAAAAAAGTAATAAATAAATAAATCTTTTAGGAGAATTTTTCCGATAATCGGTAAAATAAATTGTGTTTTCTGTAAAACTTAACTATAATTATTTTTCATCATAGATTTAAATACGCCTATTTTAACTATGAAATTGCTAGTAATTGGTATTTATTAGGCCACTTATAAATTTCTAGTTTACTTAATATTTTTCCTTAATTAATTATTTTAAATATTATTATAAACTTTCATTTATATATTAAATTAGTGTAAATTACAAATTGGAATGGTTTAATTATACTTTAGTGAATCATGACATATTAAAATAAAATGTAACATGCTGTTTTGAAATGAAAAGAAAATTTACAAGAAGGTTCTAGAAATGGAAAGAAAGAGTTTAATTAGAAGAGAAAAATAAATTAATTATGAAATGACTAAAAGAGGTAATAATTAAGGATGTTTCTACACACACCCACACATTTCCATCTTTCTCCCCCTTCCCACCCAACTTGGCCGAGCCCCCCTTGTGGCACTGTAACACCTTAGAATGTGTTCAGTGGTTATTTATGCTTTAATGTGGGGTTTTTAGTAAAAAGTTTACCAAAACGGTTTTCAAATATTTTATCTGGATTTATGAATATTTTATTAGAATTTAATTTGGACTGCACACACATGTGCATGTTAACTAGGGTTAAGTTTGGGGTTAAACCATACTTAGTAGCCATTGTGCTTTAACCATGTCATTAGACAAATGGGAATTTAAATTAAGTATTTTAGTTTCAAGAAATAAAATTATTGAATTTTTCTTTTGGGTTGACCTTGGAGAAGGGAAGAGAGGGCATGGGAGACAAGCATGCTTGGCATTAAATGAGGGGAGAGGAAATGTCATTGCTTTGTCCCTTAAACCCCCTTCTCACTCTCTCTACTCTTTTCAAAAAAAAGAGAGGAAAACCCTCATTTTATTCCTCATTCTCACATCTCTCTCTCTCTCTTACTTCCACACACACACCCATAGCCAGCAGCAGCAATAGCTGAAGCAACAATAGCAGCAGCAACAGCTGAAGCAACAATAGCAGCAGCATCAGCATCAGCTTCAGCATCATCAGCAGCAACAGAAGGCAACAGGAACAACAGCAACAGCTGCAGTAGCACACACACCCCACTCCCTTCTCCTTCTTCTTCTTCTCCTTCTTCTTGCACCCTAGGACCCTAGAGGTATAATTTCTTAAACTTAATTTCTTTCTTCCCTAGAATTTGGTTATTTAAGCTTAAATTGGTGTTTAATGTGATTTAGTGCTAGTTATTGTGATTTAAGTGGAGATTTGGCCAAGCGATGATTTTTATGGTTAGTGTAGCTTAACTAAGTGTTTATAAGGCCATTTAAACCAAGTTTTGCCCCAGATTTCACTAAAATACCATAGGGTTTCAAATTAGTGTAGTTTAACGTTTTAATGTAGATTTTTAGCCTTTTTAAGATCTGCTGTTGACCCGAGTGTTTCAGGTAAAATCTGAGTTAACTGGGCATGCTCTTGAGACCTAGACCACACACCCAAAACACGAGACCCCCTTCCCACTATCTGGCCGCAGTTTTATTCATTCTGGCCGCAATTTGCGGCCAGATGATGTTGTCTTGTGTTGGGGTTTGGTCTGTGGGAGTCTGCTGTATAATTAGGGTTTTTGGTATATGCAACTTTTTATATTTATACTCGAGTCAAAATCTGGAACTTAAAACCCTTTTTTCCATACTTTTAAACTCGTGCGACACATGTGTTTTGTGTGTTGGGTCTGTGGTGCACTACGCGACACAGCGAGTCGGGGTGGTTTCTGGTGAGGTTACATACGTTTTGACGTATCGAGTGCACACGCGTTAGTTTCCAACGCGAGTTTTTCCTTTGATCGTGATATCGAATTTTTGGCAGGATTTAGCCTTATGTGTTTTGCTTGTGTGTTTTTAGGGTCAATCGCGGAGACGTCGGACGCGGCGCGGAAAGTAAAAGCGGTGGTTGGATCCGGCTAGCACGAGATCACGAGTGAGTAGATATAACATCTACGGGGAAAAATCGTTTGGATGGCGCAAGACGCCCGATAGTTTGTAAAATTTAAGACTTCTAGTGGTACTAGCATTATGAGTATAGTGCCTACTTAAACATTTTGCTGCATCTATGATCCTATATATTTACATACATGTGCGACTCATTTCATAGGACACTTGCACCATTTTCAGGGTTTTTATGCAGCACGAGCACTATTCATGCGGGCACACACGCCTTGGTAATTGCAATGCCACAACACTAGATAACTTGTATAACCTAATATCTAGAATAATTTCACCATATATGATGCTTAAACCTGTGCTAATGCATTTAAATTCCTCAGGATGAACATGTAGAATTGCTATTCATATGCATGTATCTCATTACATCATTCGTTTATGCCTAGTCTATTAGTCATACATTGCAGTTCGATTTGTTGGTACTATAAGCATTCATTATCATTGACATGTGCACTTATGATAATTTTCTTGAGGATTTCAGCACTTGAGATTTATGAGATTTTGGGGAAAAGCCGTGAAGATTTAATAAACCTGATATTATTTTTAAACATTGAAAGTTGCGGTTTTTCTCGTGATATGATACATGTGTCATTCACCATGAGTTTTCTGTTGGTTTTCGAGACCCATTTCGAAGAGTTGGATGAACCGTCTCGGGTACATGGTGGGCCCGGTAAGGTACCCTGGGGCAAGAAGATCGAGGTATAGACGATGAGCCTGACAGGGGCAGACTAGCTACCGGTGATTGTTGGCGCGGCGGATATCCAGAGGATACTGACCGTGGCCGCGAGATGTTGAGATACTGATACTTGAGATGGGTCAGCCGGACGGCTGGGGCCTGAGATATTGTGATATGGATACATGAGATTTGAGATAGTTGTTTGAGGTGTCGATGCGGGATACAGATTTTTGTCGATTCTATTGATATTATGCTGATATTTCAAAAGAGTTTTCTAAGAAGAAAATAATGATTTTCTATATCAACATATTCAGATCACGAGTTGATTCATGTTGCATACATACCTGCTAGTACATCATGCCGGATAGTATTGTACATTGATTCATGTTGCATACATATCTGCTAATATATCATGCCATATCAGTATTGTTGATGTTATGACACTTGCTTGCATGCTTACGATAGCATCTATAGATATTATTTATTACTCGAGTTGGCAACTCACCCCCGTTGTGCCGCAGCCTTTTGCAGGTCCGCTCCATCAGCACAGTAGCGGCGGATGTACTTGCTCCTTTTGCCTGGAATTGAGGCTTTTGCTCGTAGGTGGGTTGTGATATTATTTTGTTTCCACCTTGTATATTCATTGTATCTAGAGTACTCCATCTACTGTACCTGTTATTTTATTGATGTATATTGACCTAGAGACGAGACAGTGAGATTTATGGACTTTTATGTTGTATTTTGGGGTCGAGCTCACTTGAGCCGACATGATGTTTTTTACTGGTGCCTTTTTATGCTTATTTTGCACATTGCTGATTTACATTGCGTGGGATTTGAGTCCGCTTCGGCGAAGAGCTAGCTCCCGCTTGGGGATGCCTTATTTCATGTTATTCATATATATTCCTGTTTTGTACCCGTTTGGGGGCTAGTATTTACAAAGGAGACTCTGCTCAAATTTTTGGAAAATGTGATATTGTTCTTTAAAAGATTTTTATGCGAATTATATGGTTTTCTTTCACTCTACTGCTTAAATGGGTTTTGATTTCTGGGCTTCAGCTTACTTAGATTGCGTACGCCTTGAGACGTTTCGTAATTTAAGTGCACCTTTCGGGTCGTGACAAAGTTGGTATCAGAGCGATAGGTTTTACCTTTCTGAGTGTAGGATGACCCTTTGGTAGATGGAGTAACTGACTTAAGCAGGGTAACGTAGCGTGTGTATGTCCGCGGCATACTTGCAATACGGTACTCCGCCTAAGTGACTTTAGGATATACTTGCTTGAAATTCCTTCTTCAATTCCGTGTATCCTATGATTCTATGGCACCGTTCTTATTATCCTGTTTCTTGTACCAGCCACTATGCCGCCGAAGGCTAGAGAGCACAGAGGGCTGCCGCCTGAGATGAGATCCGAGACGAGGACTGTTCAGGATGGCATACCTACCTTATAGGTACAGACTGATCCGCCCTCCTCAGGCCGCATGGATAGGCTAGAGTCTGGTATGAAGGAGCTACGACAGATGATGGGAGGTATGCAGGAGTTACGACAGATGGTGGGATCCTCAGTAGAGATTAGTCATGCACCAAGATCGGAGGACGTACCTATCACAGCACAGACTATGATGGTACCTGCTGCCCAGACAGTTGCTCCTCCTACTACTACCGTGGCTATTCCAGTATCACTACAGGATTTCATGAGGCTGAGACCCCCAGTCTTCACAGGCACAGATGCAGCGAAGGATCCACAGACATTTCTTGACAAATTAGCTAGGATTTGCCATTCGCT
This sequence comes from Agapanthus africanus, assembly GCA_030015575.1. Taxonomy (NCBI): domain Eukaryota; kingdom Viridiplantae; phylum Streptophyta; class Magnoliopsida; order Asparagales; family Amaryllidaceae; genus Agapanthus; species Agapanthus africanus. The sequence continues at coordinate 182,730,336 of CM057344.1, read as the reverse complement.
CAGATGTTCCGACGACAGATGGGTGGAGCTTACGAGTTTCCGTCTAGAGGGCCTTACGCAGACATGGTGTGAGTCGGTCGAGAGAGGTCGAGCTGCAGGTCTACCTCCTATGACTTGGGCTGAGTTCATAGCAGTATTTCTAGCCCGTTTCCTCCCCGAGAGCATTCGTGATGATAGAGCTCGTAGTTTTGAGGCTTTGCGCAAGACTCCGGGGATGAAAGTGTCAAGTATGATGTCCAGTTTACGCAGTTGTCCAGATATACTCCGTACTTGGTTGATACTGAAGAGAAGGGGGTGAAGAGGTTTATGCAGGGACTTGACACCCAGTTAGTTCTTGCCATCGGTGCCCAGCACTTCGACACTTATGCAGCTGTCATGGACACGGCCTTACGGATGGAGGCGTGCATTTCAGAGACTTCGGCCGTTTCTAGGCCGAAGAGGATTCGTACCGATATGCCAGCTCAGAGGCATCGTGACAGATTCTTTCCAAGAGATGGTGGCGGCAGAGGAGTTGGACAGGGTCAGCTATTTGGTTCTTAGCCACAGGGCCAGCAGGCGTCGCCAGGATGTTTTGGGTGCAGGAGTCCCCACCATCGTATCAGAGACTGTATGATGAGACGACAGGGAGCGGCGACAGTTCCATACGTGACTTTACCACCTTCACCACCTCCTCAGAGAGCTCTACTTCCTACCCCCGGTGATGCTCCACGTCAGTTAGATGCCCCCAGAGGCCGCGGACATGGCAGTCTTGTTCAGAGAGGATGAGGAGGCAGAGGCCGAGGCAGAGGTCAGCCAGCTATTGGTGGGGGACAGGCCCGAGTATTCGCTTTGACACCGCAGGATGCGCAGGCATCCAATGCCGTTGTGACAGGTACCTTGTCAGTATGTTCTTTCGACGCGCGGGTATTATTCGACCCAAGTTCCACACATTCATATATATCTACACACTTTGCACCGATGTTGGGCCGTGAGTTATCATCGTTAGATCAGCCGCTTGTTGTTATTACTCCGGTAGGCAAGTCGTTTGTCGCTCGTTTTGTGTTTCGTTTGTGTTCCGTTCGTATCGGGGAGAGGGATTCATTGGTTGATTTGATTCTTCTCGATATGTTGGACTTTGATGTGCTTCTGGGCATGGACTGGCTAGCCACTTGTTATGCATCTGTGGACTGCCGCGAGAAGGCAGACAGATTTAGCTTTCCGGGAGAGCCATTGCTTGTTATTCAGGGAGACCGCAGTGTCACCCTTCCCAGCTTGATTTCGTATCTTGGCGCCGGTCAGCTCTTACGGAAGGGATGTCAGGGATTCTTATCATCTGTTTGTGATACTCGAGCTGCAGAGGTTCCGTTGGACCAGGTCCCGATTGTGTGTGAGTTCCCTGATGTTTTCCCTGATGAGCTGCCTGGGCTACCGCCTGAGCGTGATGTTGAGTTCTGCATTGACTTGATTCCCGGCTCGGGGCCTATTTCCATACCGCCTTATCGGATGGCCCCGACGGAGCTTAGAGAGCTGAAAGATTAGTTGTAGGATTTGTTAGCTAAAGAGCTTATTCAATCTAGTGTTTCTCTGTGGGGTGCTCCTGTCCTATTCGTCAAGAAGAAAGATGACAGTTTGCGCTTGTGCATTGATTACTGCCAGCTGAACAGGGTTACCGTACGGAACAGATATCCCTTACCACGTTTCGATGATTTGTTCGACCAGCTTCAGGGTGCGGGATACTTTTCGAGGATTGACTTGCGATCGGGTTACCATCAGTTGCGGGTGCGGCAGGAGGACATTCCGAGGACGGCTTTTCGCACGCGTTATGGACACTATGATTTTTAGGTGATGTCGTTCGGACTCACCAATGCACCAGCCGCGTTTATGGATTTGATGAACCGCATTTTCAGCCCGTATCTAGATCTGTTCATCATCGTATTTATTGACGACATTTTGGTGTATTTCCGGAGCCGAGAGGAGCACGAGCAGCACCTGTGGATCACATTGCAGACTTTGAGGGAGCACCAGCTGTTCGCGAAATTCTCCAAGTGCGCGTTTTGGCTTGACAGCGTTGATTTCTTGGGTCACGTAATTACGAGAGATGGCATATTTGTGGACCCGAAGAAGATCAAGGCCGTTCAGCATTGGCCCAGACCGACATCAGTTATGGAGATCCGCAGTTTCCTAGGCCTGGTTGGCTACTACCGACGATTCATTCAGGACTTCTCCCGTATCGCTGCACCGTTGACCGGGTTGACCCGGAAGGGAGTTCCTTTTGATTGGACCGAGGCGTGCGAGTATAGCTTCCAGCAGTTGAAGACTCGTCTGACTACTGCACCAGTGTTGTCATTGCCTTCGGGATCGGGCGGATTCGTGGTTTATTGCGACGCTTCGCGAGTGGGACTAGGTTGCGTGTTGATGCAGCACGACAGAGTTATCACGTATGCTTCTCGACAGCTGAAGACACATGAACATAACTATCCTACGCACGATTTAGAGATGGCTGCAGTGGTGTTTGCACTCAAGATCTAGAGACATTACCTATACGGAGAGTCGTGCCAGATATTTACGGACCACAAGAGCTTAAAGTACATATTTCAGCAGCGAGACCTGAATATGAGACAACGCCGTTGGATGGAACTGGTGAAAGACTATGATTGCGAAATCCTTTACCATCCGGGAAAGGCGAACGTGGTGGCAGATGCTTTGAGTAGGAGGTCCGGATGTAGTCTATCTTGTTTGAGCGTCGTACAGAGCCAGTTGTCAGCAGATTGGCAGATTTTATGCGACAACCGAGTTGAGTTCGAGATCACTCCGACCGGGAGACAGCTTGCGCATATTCGTGGACGTCCGCAGTTGGTTGACCGTATTCGTGAGGCAAAACCCAATGATGACCGTCTTTTAGAGGTCATGGAGCAGATTAGGCAGGGCAGAGATTCCGAGTTCTTGATCGATGATCACAGGGTACTGCGATTTGGGACTCGATTGTGCATACTAGATTCTTAGGGACTGCGGCGTGAGATTCTTGAGGAGGCGCATAGATCGATATATAGCGTTCATTCGGGTTCCACCAAGATGTACCGCGATCTGAGGGATGTTTATTGGTGGGACGGAATGAAGAGGGAAGTCACAGACTTCATGTCGAGATGCCTAACTTATCAGCAAGTCAAGGCCGAGCACCAGAGGCCCGCTAGAGAGTTGCAGCCTTTGCCCTTTCCGGAGTGGAAATGGGAGCAGATTTCTATGGACTTCGTTTTGGGTCTACCCAGGATCAGTCGAGGGTATGACTCTATTTGGGTGATCGTGGATCGATTGATGAAAGCGGCTCACTTCCTGCCAGTGAAGACCACTTTCAGTTTTTCTCAGTATGCCCAGATTTACATCGACAAGATCGTATGATTGCATGGCATCCCGACTTGCATCGTGTCAGACCAAGGCACCCAGTTTACCAGCCGACTATGGCAGAGACTTCAGGAGGCGTTGGGCACCCGTTTGAGTTTCAGCATAACATTTCATCCGCAGACCGACGGTCAGTCAGACCAGACTATTCAGACTCTCGAGGACATGCTCTGAGCGTGCGTATTAGATTTCGGTGGTAGCTGGGATCATCATTTACCCTTAGTAGAGTTCTCCTAGAACAACAGCTTCCAGGAAACCATTCAGATAGCACCTTTCGAGGCTTTGTATTAGAGGAGATGTAGATCGCCCGTCTGTTGGACTGAGCTTAGCGAGAGCAGTATTTTGGGGCCGCAGATCGTGCAGGAGACGACCGAGAAAGTACAGTTGATTTAGGATCAGATGGGAGCGGCTCAGAGCAGGCAGAAAGTGTAGGGTTCCTAGGCACTCTAAAGAGGTCTCACAAGGCATCAACCATGCCAATTTCAAATTTTTAGGGTGCCGAGAAAACCTAATACGGATCGTTGACTAGAGTTTAGGCGAAAAACGAAACTAGTTAATATCTTAACTAAAGGAGAGAGGCTACAACCTTTGTAGATCCGTTTCTCCACTTCCTTAGCTCCACGTAGGCGTCCTCTCACTGTCCATCTTGAATCATGGACTCAATCGTCGGCTTCATCGGAGAAATAGGCGGACTAGGTCGTCGGCTTCGTGCCGAAGAAGATCTACGTCGAGGCATCACAAGTTCAAGCTCCAACTTCACCAAGTTGTGAAACTTGTGAAGAAAACACCCTATACTACTTGGCAAGAGGTAGAGGGTGAAGAAATAGGAGGTGGGTTCACTTTAGAATTGGATTTCTCTCACTTTTGCTCAAGTTGCCATTGATGAAGGCAAGGTTTTTCTTGAAGAAGAAGAAGGAGAAGATGAAGAATATGATAAGTTTCTTATTTAAAAAAGAAACTAATAAGAATACTTATCATATCCTAACCATAGTCAAGTGTAGAGAGAAAACTAGGGTTAGTTAGAATGGTTAGGGTTAAGGAAGAGATAAGAATGGTGGACTTGTTCAAAACTTCAAGAAGCTTCAACATACAAACAAAATAAGCCACCATTCTCATATATTTTCCAAAATGAATAAATAAATAAATAAATAAATAAACAAATCCCTAACCATTCATATAACCATGGTTTAATCTTTACACAAACCCAAGTGAGCAAGTATCATCAAACTTGATACAAACAAGTGCACAAAAGTATATCACATATACAACTTGCACATCAAGTGAGAAAACCCATTTAAAGTGAACCAATACTAGCTAATGCAAAGTAATATATCAAATATATAATTATACATTAAATCAACACTTGATTTAACGATCCGGTCATATCGCATATAACCGACTAGTATCCTATGTATCGTCTTATCGAATCAATCCTTGATTCGATATCTAGGTTATATCGAATATAACCAGTCGATACATCCATTGCGAGAATGAAATACGGTATCACATACACGCATTATTCTCGGTCCTGCACATATATCATATGTGCTCCTATTTCGTTTCGCTTGAGCCAGGAAACCTCTGTGTAGGACTCTAAAGACTCTTCAATACGCCGGTAGCAGATGATGATCATATCAATCACCCACAAGCCGCAAGCGGTCTGCTAAACGTAACGGCCATCCGGGTATTGAGCGATCAGAAGATCGACGAGCCAGCCCGCTCACACTCCTGTGAATCCAACCAGTAACACTTACCGTACAGTCCGGTCTGTTCGTCTGATATGTCGCATATCAAGTCTAGGGGTGGTGAACGTCAGACCCCAATAACCGATAAGTCGTGCCGATGTGAGGCTCATAACGGGTCGAGAAACTACTGGTAACACTTACCAGCAAATCTCTGATCAGCCCTGGCCAGGGACTTCCCTGTTACGGCCAATCGAGCACAGCGCAACATCAACCCCCAATACCGGGAGAGACGAAACCCCTCCTATCGCTCATTTCCTCCATGTGACTCGGGACTGTACCCAAAGACCACCGTTTTGCACGCCCTCATGGACGTGGTAAGGTGGAGATCAAAACACAGTGGGAATCACACAAGACTCTATGACGATCTCGGGTCTACAGACTAACCCGTACAAGTGTCACCTGAGAACTGCCATCTGACGTGAGGTATAATACCATCTGGGAGTTCTCGGCGAGTCCGTCCAGTGTACCCAGTCTCCACTGAGCACCCGTATACCATCTCTGATGTCAAACACCAATGGATATGGGATCATCCATCGCCCATCTCATGGGTCGAGAAGCGTATACGCTAGTCTAATCTGGTATATCGATGCCCCGTCTCGATACACCCACGACTAGGGACCTTGAAGGATGTACTTATGGACTACCATGTCCCCACTAGTATGATCTGCATCATAGTCCAGGTAGTCAAGTACACATCCTAAGGGCTTTACCAACATGTAAGAAAGTTTAAAGAGACAAGTGTACATGTTAAGATAAAGAGCAACCAGATAGCATACTATCATATCGAGCAAGAAAGTCATCTCTATATATGTCCAAGCATCCAATATAATATACATCATCTGTACAATACTGGCCTCTAGGGCATACATACAACTAACAATCTCCCACTTGCACTAGGGCCAGCTGCTGTAGTATCGCATACCGAGCATCCCGAAGAGTCTCTCAAACTGTATCTGGGGAATGGCCTTCGTGAGTGGATTCGCCGTGTTGTTCTTCGTGTCAACCCTCCTGACCTCGATCTCCCGGCGATCAACTATCTTCCGGATCAGGTGATACCGCCTCAGAATATGCCTGGATCGCTGATGGGACCTGGGTTCCTTGGCCAAAGCCACCGCTCCATTGTTATCGCAATACAAAGGTATTGGATGCTCAATGGATGGAACCACTCCAAGTTCAGTAATGAACTTCTTGATCCAGACAGCCTCTTTGGCAGCATCGTTGGCAGCGATGTATTCAGCCTCCATCGTCGAGTCTGCCATGGTTTCCTGCTTGGAACTCTTCCAGCTAACCGCCCCTCCGTAAAGGGTAAAGACAAAGCCCGACTGCGACTTAGAGTCGTCCTTATCACTCTGGAAGCTCGAATCGGTAAAGGACTCCACTTGGAGTTCTCCGTTACCATACACCAAGAGCATCTCTTTAGTCCTTCGCAAGTACTTGAGAATGCTCTTCACAGCTGTCCAGTGATTCTCTCCAGGATCAGCTTGATACCTGCTCACTACACTTAGTGAGTATGCTACATCGGGTCTGGTACATAGCATCGCATACATGATAGAGCCTACAGTCGAAGCATAGGGTATCCCTTGCATGCGAGCTCTCTCCAAATCAGTCTTGGGAGACATCTCTTTGGAGAGAGTGACTCCAGAGATCGTGGGCAAGTTCCCACGCTTGGATTCTTCCATACTAAACCTCTTTAGTATGGTGTCAATGTACCTGGATTGGGACAATCCCAATATCCTTTTGGATCTATCTCTATAGATCCTAATTCCCAATATGCAGGTGGCATCACCAAGATCTTTCATCGAGAATCTTTGTGATAAGAAGAGCTTGACCGATTGCAGCATAGGAATATCATTTCCTATCAAGAGTATGTCGTCTACGTACAATACGAGGAAGACAACCTTACTCTCTGCCACCTTCTTGTAGATACAAGGTTCATCTGGATTTTTGACGAAATCAAACTCTTTGATAACGACGTCAAAGCAGATGTTCCAACTCCGCGATGCTTACTTTAATCCATAAATGGATTTAAGCAGGTTGCACACCTTTCCGCTGCTCCTACTGTCTACGAAGCCCTCTGGCTGAGTCATGTACACGCACTCTTCTAAATCACCATTTAGAAAGGCGGTCTTAACATCCATTTGCCAGATTTCGTAGTCATGATATGCAGCGATGGAAAGCATGATCCGGATGGATTTAAGCATAGCCACTGGAGAAAAGGTTTCGTCATAGTTCACACCTGGTCTTTGACGAAAACCTTTTGCAACAAGTCTAGCTTTGAAAGTCTCCACTTTCCCATCTACACCAAGTTTCTTCTTGAAGATCCATTTTCTCCCAATGGGTTTTACCCCTTCAGGAGCAACTTCCAAAGTCCATACTTTGTTGGTGTACATGGATTCCATCTCGGACCGCATAGCATCCAGCCATTTCACTGAGTCCCTACTCGTGATGGCCTGCTCGAAGCTAGTTGGTTCATCATCCTCCATGATGCAATCCTCGCTCCCACCGTTAATGAGAAAACCGTAGTATCTCTCAGGTGGACGAGAAACCCTACTAGATCGGCGGAGAGGCTGGGGTTCGTCGGGTACTACTGAATCCTCTGGTTCTACTAAGTCTTCTGTTATAGTTTGTGTTGCTGGAACCTCTTCCAGTTCTACCTCAATGCCACTAATCTGTTTCATAAGAAAACCTTTTTCTAAGAAAGTGGCATGTCGAGAAACAAACACCTTTTGTTCCTCGGGGTGGTAGAAGATATACCCTTGTGAATTTTTGGGATATCCTACAAACTTACATAAGACTGATCTTGCCTCGAGTTTGTCCGGATTTTGTCTTTTGACATAGGCTGGACAACCCCATATCTTAACATACTTAAGAGATGGTCTCTTCCCTTTCCATATCTCATATGGAGTGGTAGGCACTGATTTGGTAGGAACCATATTCAATAGGTGTATGGCTGTCTCAAGCGTATACCCCCAGAAGGAAATAGGTAACTCAGCTGTACTCATCATTGAACGCACCATATCTAATAGGGTGCGATTCCTTCATTCCGATACACCGTTGTGCTGTGGTGTATAAGGTGGAGTAAGCTGAGAGAGAATCCCATTCTCTTTTAGATAATCTTGGAACTCATTGCTCAAGTATTCTCCTCCTCGATCAGATCGAAGGATCTTAATACTTTTGCCCGTTTGGTTCTCTACTTCGTGCTTATATTCTCTGAATTTCTCAAAAGCTTCAGACTTGTGTTTCAATAGGAACATATGCCCGTATCTAGAGAGATTGTCAGTGAATGTAATGAAGTAGGAAGAACCGTTCCTGGCAAGGGTAGACATGGGACCGCATACATCACTATGTACCAGTCCTAAGAGTTCAGCAACTCTTTCTCCGTGTCCACTAAACGGAGCTTTGGTCATTTTTCCTTTGAGACATGAATGGCAAGTATCATAAGATGATAATTCGAACGGATTCAAATAACCATCCTTATGTAACTTAGCCAGTCGTGTCGCATTGATATGACCAAGTCTACAATGCCACAAGTAGGATTCGTTCATTTCTTAACTTTTCCTCTTGTGTGTGTTATGTATATTGAGGACTGTATTTTGATTTAGAATGAATATGCCATTATGTAGCGAGCCTGATGCAATCAACTTTTGATCTAGGAATATATTCATAACATTATCCTTTACTACAAAATTATATCCTTCTTTACTCAATAAAGAAACTGATATAATGTTGCACATCATGTTCGGTATATAATAGCACTCATTCAGAATCATTGTATCACCACTTGGTAATACTAGGTGATATTCGCCAACTGCTTTGGCTGCAACATTTGCACCGTTCCCAACTTGAACGGAATGATCACCTTTTCCCAGTTCTCTACCTTTTCGTAGCCCATGTAACTGTTTACATATGTGGGATCCTGATCCGGTATCTAATACCCAAGACGTAGGGTGAACTGAGAAACAGTTCTCAATAACTAACACACCTGTAGAAGATGCATCAACATGCATGTTCTTTTGGGCGGCTTGAGAATCCAGATATTCTCCTGTTTCCTGTTCATTCTTATAACACTTATAAGATAGAGCGGGTTCAACGTTCCCCTGCACAGTATAACATGCGGGTTCGGTCAATACATCCATATTATTATCTTTATTAGGGCATGACATGGTCGCTACCTGGAGAGAGAGAGAAGAAAACACTTTAGCGTATGCTCGTGCAAGATCAGATTGGTTATTATCTTATCTAATCAGGATGGCTCCCACTGGTTTTTATCAAATCTTCCTTCAAACCCTAAAAGGAAAGACTAGCCGGGATTAATTACACACTACAAGTTCGCCAATCTTTCAGCCAGGCCAGTGTCGGTACTTTGAGGGAGGTCCCCCGTGCTTTCGCACGAACCTAATTAATATAAACCTCGTTTTCCCAGAGGCGTAACCTCGTTAACACCTTTCTAGACACCTACTTGATCAGCTAATTGCAATGTGTAAAACTCTCCCAGGAGTAACTCTTACTCGCAGTGGGTATCGGGATCCAACTATCTCATAGAAGGTATGCAATCTCATTGCAAATTTCAACACTTGAAATTCCCAATAATATTTTACCCCTAGTGTTCTATGACCTTGACGAATGCCAAACAACCCATAGTCCACTAGTCAAGTTCAACCCGTACATTTCTTGATTGGATTAAACCCACCCGCACGACCCTTGATGAATGCCAAACAACGCCGTACGAATACCCTAATCCAATCTGCATCATATGCATAAGCAGATAAATACTAGTTAGCTACCATACACTACGCCTTGACGAATGCCAAACTACCGTAGCACGAATACTAAGTAGTACTTATCTGAAATGACGGAGGGCTACGCAGGTTTTCAGAAAACCATGAGCGTAATGAACTTGATATCGTTGTAGAATCAAATGAAGTTTTGAAATGGAGTGATTTTGAGGCTTTTCTAGTTTTGCTAAAGGGGTTACTCCCGGTGAAGGGATCGTCGGCCCTTTCCTCGTCGAATGAGGTGCGGGATATATCATATATATCACTGTGCAAAGCAGAAACTATAGAAGCAATCAAAAGCAGACCGAGTATGTAGCATCTGCCAGTTATTGCTAAAGGAGTCACTCCCGGTGAAGGGATCTCGGTCCTTTCCTCATCAAATAAGGTGCAGGGTACATCAAATATACCGCTATGCAAAGCAAGAACTGTAGCTACCTGTTTTATTTTAAAATTTGATTCTACAACATCTTTTAGGTTTCTTTTCTTTCATTAATCACATTAATGAAGTCCCATCATTTAAATACCTAAACATCACAGATAAATACGACGTACACTTATGCCATCCGCATTCGCCTCGATGTCCCCTCGTGCACCGTTAGGTTAGGTAACTAACGACAGAGCAGGGCAGGGCTAGTACGGGTGCAAAACATAAGTAACGTCTATATAATATATCATATATACTATATACTGTATCTATCACAGAACATCACATGATCACATCACAGATATCGCAGCAGAAGAAACATATGAAACATTGGATATACTAGGACGTCCGTGTTTTCAATACGAGCCTGTATAAAACAAGGATTCCACGGTCGTGATGAATAGCCAATCCCACACCCCTAGACCCCTACGAGAGCGGCAAGCAACCCTACCAATTCTAGGGTTAGGAGACCCGGACTCGACTCCTCGAGTTGGTCTCCCACTGGACCCCAGAACCCGGTTACTTATGCTCCCCTCCTTAGGTCTATCCTAATGTGGAAAAGTAAATAATATACAAAAGGTGACAACTTCCGCTACCTGGAAGTGCCCCAAATAAAAGAATATTACATACAAGTTTTTACATGAATGAAAATGAAAAACACTCATCTCACATAAAAACCCCCGGCTATTCAATCACGACGATCCAATATAACATATCCAGCAACACATAACATCACATGTCATCAACGTAAGTAAACATGCGTATCCCAATTGTCGTTGACATATAGCAACGAAACCGGCGATATCACATATTACACTTACGGTCACAGAAAAGAAAGTGTAAAACTACAACAGTTGGAATCCGCAATCTCTTTAGACATCGCATGCCTAATCAAATGAAATACTTAGACATCGCATGCCTAACAATTATAAACCCCGCATTTTAGTCTCATTATCGAAAACTCTTTTCAATATCAAGTCGGGCAATTCAACAGGATTCCCGACATTCTGATCGAATGCTCGTCGCAAACTTTAGTAGGCGGCCGCACCCCCGACGCCGTCGACGAAGTGCACCAAGGCGGAACACCGCTGCCGCGAGCACCCGAACGGATGCTTTCGGCGACGGGGTTCTCCTACAGTCACTTGGTCGGGGCTATGGGGTGAGGCTGTCTATTAAGTTTACCCGACGAGTATCCGCGTACGCTACGTGATTGCGACGGACTTTTGATCTCATCAAAATTCCGTGGCAACCGATCAAGTGAGACTAAACTGCTATGTTTATAACATTCATTCAGTTATCTCATAACTGTTTGTGAATTCCAATTATTGTATCCCATTCCGGATAATTAGAAAATGTTAAACTTTCCGATCGAACATTCAAACACCCAAGTTTTCCCGATACAGATCAACACATGAAACAAGTCTAAAAAACATTCAGTTCGTGCCTCAGTACCAACGGTCCAGCCGTAGAAGGGTCAAGCCAACGCCTCACATGTGGCACGCCGTACTGCCCCAAACCCGAAGGTTCAAAGGGCAGTTCAAGACGGTCACATAATCGAGTTAAGGTTTGTTGTCTTCTAGAGGGACCATCGCGTTACTTGCACTACTCAGAATGTCCTTAAACCACAGAAAAATCCAACACTTGGATATTTTCCGGCAGGGGAAAGATTGGGTATTTACATCAGGTCGAACTTTTTAACATATTCTAAAATTATCCGGAAACCACATAGACAAAGTCTGATAATCCGATCGAATCTCCGAACTCCCAATACACCCCAGAACACTCAACTCTTGAGTCAAATTAAAAATTCCCAGAAAATTCAGCATAATAAAATAGTAATTACTGTGCAAAACGGGAGTGATGATGTCATCATATTGCCGCGGAACCGCCGCAGAAGCCAGGCTTCTGCCGCGGTTCCGCCGCACTCTTTACTGTTCATGGGATAAATTTTGCATCGTAATTCTTAGATTTCCCTGCTGAATTTTTTAAGCAATTTTAATATGGAAAAATCCCAGATTTTAGAAAAAGTCCAGAGAGCATATCGGGAATTAGGGTTTCGGTTCGATCGGGTTTCAAACGTCGTCTAGACTTCGCCTAAGGCTCTAGCTAGGCTCTGATACCACTGTAGGGTTCCTAGGCACTCTAAAGAGGTCTCAGAAGGCATCAACTATGCCAATTTCAAATTTTTAGGGTGCCGAGAAAACCTAATACGGATCGTTGACTAGAGTTTAGGCGAAAAACGAAACTAGTTAACATCTTAACTAAAGGAGAGAGGCTACAACCTTTGTAGATCCGTTTCTCCACTTCCTTAGCTCCACGTAGGCATCCTCTCGCTGTCCATCTTGAATCATGGACTCAATCGTCGGCTTCATCGGAGAAATAGGCGGACTAGGTCGTCGGCTTCGTGCCGAAGAAGATCTACGTCGAGGCATCACAAGTTCAAGCTCCAACTTCACCAAGTTGTGAAACTTGTGAAGAAAACACCCTATACTACTTGGCAAGAGGTAGAGGGTGAAGAAATAGGAGGTGGGTTCACTTTAGAATTGGATTTCTCTCACTTTTGCTCAAGTTGCCATTGATGAAGGCAAGGTTTTTCTTGAAGAAGAAGAAGGAGAAGATGAAGAATATGATAAGTTTCTTATTTAAAAAAGAAACTAATAAGAATACTTATCATATCCTAACCATAGTCAAGTGTAGAGAGAAAACTAGGGTTAGTTAGAATGGTTAGGGTTATGGAAGAGATAAGAATGGTGGACTTGTTCAAAGCTTCAAGAAGCTTCAACATACAAACAAAATAAGCCACCATTCTCATATATTTTCCAAAATGAATAAATAAATAAATAAATAAATAAATAAATAAATAAATAAACAAAGCCCTAACCATTCATATAACCATGGTTTAATCTTTACACAAACCCAAGTGAGCAAGTATCATCAAACATGATACAAACAAGTGCACAAAAGTATATCACATATACAACTTGCACATCAAGTGAGAAAATCCATTTAAAGTGAACCAATACTAGCTAATACAAAGTAATATATCAAATATATAATTATACATTAAATCATTAAATCAACACTTGATTTAACGATCCGGTCATATCGCATATAACCGACTAGTATCCTATGTATCGTCTTATCGAATCAATCCTTGATTCGATATCTAGGTTATATCGAATATAACCAGCCGATACATCCATCGCGAGAATGAAATACGGTATCACATACACGCATTATTCTCGGTCCTGCATATATCTCATATGCGCTCCTATTTCGTTTCGCTTGAGCCAGGAAACCTCTGTGTAGGACTCTAAAGACTCGTCAATACGCCGGTAGCAGATGATGATCATATCAATCACCCACAAGCCGCAAGCGGTCTGCTAAACGTAACGGCCATCCGGGTATTGAGCGATCAGAAGATCGACGAGCCAGCCCGCTCACACTCCTGTGAATCCAACCAGTAACACTTACCGTACAGTCCGGTCTGTTCGTCTGATATGTCGCATATCAAGTCTAGGGGTGGTGAACGTCAGACCCCAATAACCGATAAGTCGTGCCGATGTGAGGCTCATAACGGGTCGAGAAACTACTGGTAACACTTACCAGCAAATCTCTGATCAGCCCTGGCCAGGGACTTCCCTGTTATGGCCAATCGAGCACAGCGCAACATCAACCCCCAATACCGGGAGAGACGAAACCCCTCCTATCGCTCATTTCCTCCATGTGACTCGGGACTGTACCCAAAGACCACCGTTTTGCACGCCCTCATGGACGTGGTAAGGTGGAGATCAAAGCACAGTGGGAATCACACAAGACTCTATGACGATCTCGGGTCTACAGACTAACCTGTACAAGTATCACGTGAGAACTGCCATCTGACGTGAGGTATAATACCATCTGGGAGTTCTCGGCGAGTCCGTCCAGTGTACCCAGTCTCCACTGAGCACCCGTATACCATCTCTGATGTCAAACACCAATGGATATGGGATCATCCATCGCCCATCTCATGGGTCGAGAAGCGTATACGCTAGTCTAATCTGGTATATCGATGCCCCGTCTCGATACACCCACGACTAGGGACCTTGAAGGATGTACTTATGGACTACCATGTCCCCACTAGTATGATCTGCATCATAGTCCAGGTAGTCAAGTACACATCCTAAGGGCTTTACCAACATGTAACTATAAGACAGTTTAAAGAGACAAGTGTACATGTTACGATAAAGAGCAACCAGATAGCATACTATCATATCGAGCAAGAAAGTCATCTCTATATATGTCCAAGCATCTAATATAATATACATCATTTGTACAATACTGGCCTCTAGGGCATACATACAACTAACAGAAAGCGTATGCAGACAGACGCCTTCGTAGACTAGAGTTCGCAGTTGGCGATCACGTTTTTCTGAGGGTCTCTCTGATGAAGGGCGTGATGAGATTTGGGCGAAAAGGAAAGCTTAGTCCCAGATTTGTGGGTCCCTTCGAGATCCTCGAGCGTATCGGTGCAGTTGCATATCCTTTGGCTCTTCCACCCAGCTTTCCGGACGTTCACCCCATATTCCACGTGTCGATACTTCGCAGATATCTTCATGACCATTCTCACATGATTCAACATCAGACCGTTCAGTTTGAGCACGATCTTTCGTTCACCGAGCAGCCAGTAGTGATATTGGATCGGCAGGTGAAGAAACTTCGATCAAAGGTCTTGCCATCTGTGAAGGTTCTTTGGCGCAGCCCGAATAGTGAAGAGATCACTTGGGAGGCCGAGGGCGAGATGCGGAAGAAATTCCCTCATCTCTTTGAAGGTACGCGTAGCTATATTTTAAATTCGGGGACGAATTTTCTTTAAGGGGGGAAGATTGTAACACCTTAGAATGTGCTCAGTGGTTATTTATGCTTTAATGTGGGGGTTTTCGTAAAAAATTTACGAAAACGGTTTTCAAATATTTTATCTGGATTTATGAATATTTTATTAGAATTTAATTTGGACTGCACACACATGTGCTTGTTAACTAGGGTTAAGTTTGGGGTTAAACCATGCTTAGTATCCATGGTGCTTTAACCATGTCATTAGACAAATGGGAATTTAAATTAAGTATTTTAGTTTCAAGAAATAAAATTATTGAAATTTTCTTTTGGGTTGACCTTGGAGAAGGAGAGAGAGGGCATGGGAGACAAGCATGCTTGGCATTAAATGAGGGGAGAGGAAATGTCATTGCTTTGTCCCGTAAACCCTCCTCTCACTCTCTCTACTCTTTTCAAAAAAAAAAGAGGAAAACCCTCATTTTATTCCTCATTCTCACATCTCTCTCTCGCTCTCACTTCCACACACACACACCCATAGCCAGCAGCAGCAGCAGCTGAAGCAACAACAGCAGCAGCATCAGCTTTAGCCACAGCCACAGCAACAGCTTCAGCATCAACAGCAGGCAACAACAACAGCAACAACAGCTGCAGCAGCACACATACCCCACCCCCTTCTCCTTGCACCCTAGGACCCTAGAGGTATAATTTCTTAAACTTAACTTCTTTCTTTGCTAGAATTTGGTTATTTAAGCTTAAATTGGTGTTTAATGTGATTTAGTGCTAGTTATTGCGATTTAAGTGGAGATTTGGCCAAGTGATGATTTTTATGGTTAGTGTAGCTTAACTAAGTGTTATAAGGCCATTTAAACCAAGTTTTGCCCCAGATTTCACTAAAATACCATAGGGTTTCAAATTAGTGTAGTTTAACGTTTTAATGTAGATTTTTAGCCTTTTTAAGATCTGCTGTTGACCCGAGTGTTTCAGGTAAAATCTGAGTTAACTGGGGCATGCTCTTTAGACCTAGACCACACACCCAGAACATGAGACCCCCTTCCCACTATCTGGCCGCAGTTTTATTCATTCTGGCCGCAATTTGTGGCCAGATGATGTTGTCTTGTGTTGGGGTTTGGTCTGTTGGAGTCTGCTATATAATTAGGGTTTTTGGTATATGCAACTTTTTATATTTATACTCGAGTCAAAATCTTGAACTTAAAACCCTTTTTCGATACTTTTTAACTCGTGCGACACTTGTGTTTTGTGTGTTGGGTCTGTGGTGCACTATGCGACACAGCGAGTCGGGGCGGTTTCTGGTGAGGTTACACACGTTTTGACGTATCGAGTGCACACGCGTCAGTTTCCAACCCGAGTTTTTCCTTTGATCGTGATATCGCATTTTTGGAAGGATTTAGCCTTATGTGTTTTGCTTGTGTGTTTTTAGGGTCGATCGCGGAGACGTCGGACACGTCGCAGAAGGGAAAAGCGGTGGATGGACACGGCGAGCACGAGATCACGGGTGAGTAGATGTAACATCTACGGAGGAAAATCGTTTGGATGGCGTAAGACGCCCGATAGTTTGTAAAATTTAAAAGACTTCTAGTGGTACTAGCATTATGAGTATAGTGCCTACTTAAACATCTTGCTGCATCTATGATCCTATGTATTTACATACATGTGCGACTCATTTCATAGGACACTTGCACCATTGCTAGGGTTTTTATGCAGCACGAGCACTATTCATGCGGACACACACGCCTTGGTAATTGCTATGCCACAACACTAGATAACTTGTATAACCTAATATCTAGAACAATTTCACCATATATGATGCTTAAACCTGTGTTAATGCATTTAAATTCCCCACGATGAACATATAGGATTGCTATTCATATGCATATACTTCATTACATCATTCGTTCATGCCTAGCCTATTAGTCATACATTGCAGTTCGATTTGTTGGTACTATAGGCATTTATTATTATTGACATGTGCACTTATGATGATTTTCTTGAGGATTTCAGCACTTGAGATTTATGAGATTTTGGGGAAAAGCCGCGAAGATTTAATAAACCTGATATTATTTTTAAACATTGAAAGTTGCGGTTTTTCTTGTGATATGATACATGTGTCGTCCACCATGAGTTTTCTGTTGGTTTTCGAGACCCGTTTCAAGGAGTCGGATGAACCGTCTCGGGTACATGGTGGGCCCGGTAAGGTACCCCGGGGCAAGAAGATCGAGGTGTAGACGATGAGCCTGGCAGGTGCATACTACCTACCGGTGATTGTTAGCACGGCGGATATCCATAGGATACCGACCGTGGCCGTGAGATGTTGAGATACTGATACTTGAGATGGGTCGGCCGGACGGCCGGGGCCTGAGATACTGTGATATGGATACATGATATTTGAGATAGTTGTTTGAGGTGTCGATGCCGGACAAGGATTTATGTTGATTCTATTGATATTATGCTGATATTTCAAAAGAGTTTTCTAAGAAGAAAATATTGATTTTCTATATCAACATATTCAGATCACGAGTTGATTCATGTTGCATACATACCTGCTAGTACATCATGCCAGATAGTATTGTACATTGATTCATGTTGCATACATATATGCTAATATATCATTCCATATCAGTATTGTTGATATTATGACACTTGCGTGCATGCTTACGATAGCCTCTATATATGTTATTTATTACTCACGAGTTGGCAACTCACCCCCGTTGTGCCACAGCCTTTTGCAGGTCCGCTCCGTCAGCACAGTAGCGGCGGACGTACTTGCTCCTTTTGCCTGGAATTGAGGCTTTTGCTCGTAGGTGGGTTGTGATATTATTTTGTTTCCACCTTGTATATTCATTGTATCTAGAGTACTCCATCTGCTGTACCTGTTATTGTATTGATGTATATTGACCTAGAGACGAGACAGTGAGATTTGTGGACTTTTATGTTGTATTTTGGGGTCGAGCTCACTTGAGCCGGCATGATGTTTATTACTGGTGCCTTTTTATACTTATTTTGCACATTGCTGATTTACATTGCGTGGGATTTGAGTCCGCTTCGGCAAAGAGCTAGCTCCCGCTTGGGATGCCTTATTTCATGCTATTCATATATATTCCTGTTTTGTACCCGTTTGGGGGCTAGTATTTACAAAGGAGACTCTGCTCAAATTTTTGGAAAATATGATGTTGTTCTTTAAAAGATTTTTATGTGACTTATATGGTTTTCTTTCACTCTACTGCTTAAATGGGTTTTGATTTCTGGGATTTGGCTTACTTAGATTGAGTACACCTTGAGACATTTCGTAATTTAAGTGCCAGTCGCGTTCCGTACCTTTCATGTCGTGACAAGCAGCCCAAATTTTTTCCACTTCATTTTGACTTCAAAAATCTCCGAAAATCCATCATAAATCA
Organism: Agapanthus africanus; assembly: GCA_030015575.1. Classification (NCBI taxonomy): domain Eukaryota; kingdom Viridiplantae; phylum Streptophyta; class Magnoliopsida; order Asparagales; family Amaryllidaceae; genus Agapanthus; species Agapanthus africanus. The sequence continues at coordinate 182,711,792 of CM057344.1, read as the reverse complement.
ATGCAAAAACCTCACTGATTCTCCATTTAAACCTTACCCATTGTTCTTTGTTCAATCTAGTATGGATCTTGGAGCATGAAACCCTTTTTGGAAGGCCAAGAATTCAAGTTTGATCTCATGTTTGTTGAGGTAAAATCCTAACTCAATGGTTAATTGTTGGTTAATTACTTCAATTTAATTAAATTTGGTGTTTAATTATGGTTCAATTTTGCAAACATGAAGTTTCAAGAATAGGGTTTGAATTCAAGTTAGGGTTTTTATTATTTGATCATGGTTATAATGTGTAGTTTAACATCTTAAGACATGAAAAATCTAAACTAGTTTTTAGTTTGCAAATTGTTACTTTAAAATTGTCTAAATTATATAATTGTGCAAACTAGGTTTTTAGAATTTATGAAAATAAGTGAGATTAAAATCTATTTAATATTTGTGTGACCTAATTAAGTTATTAAATGAATATCGTGGCCACTAGTTTTGTTAAAACATCTAAATTTGCACAAAAATGGTAAATGGATACTTACTAGGTTTTCGGGATAAATTGATTTTAAATTAAGTTGAGGTTTTGATGTTATACAACCTATTTCCTATAATATCTAGGGCATCGTGAGTGCGCGATTGATGCGATTTGGGTTTTAGGCTTGGCGGTTTTCACGTATATCGACCCTAGTTATGGTTTGTGGCGTTGTCACGAGCGCGTTTGTGCACCAAGTGCGTTCGCGTCTAGTTAGGGCGCGTGGTTGCCTTGTATCGGTTGTATTCGCGACTATCATTTATTTATCCTCTTAATTGCTTGTGTGCGATTCTTGGATCGGGTGCAGAGGTGTCGGATGTGGCGCGGAAAAGGCATGGCTGAGATCGGATCAGATTAGCCGAGGCGTCCCGGTGAGTAGATGTACACATCTATGGAGGATCGTCTGGATGGCGCGAGGCGTCCGATTTTTTAGTATTATTTGTAGTACTTGCATTATATGCATATTTTCCTAGTTATGCATCTCATTGCATTGCATCATCTTATATATGTATATATATGTGACATCATCATATGACACTTGCACCATTACCATTGGTTCCTGCCGCACGTGCACTATTTATGTGAACACACACGCCTTTGGTAATTGCTATGTCACGAACACTATAGAACTTGATTAGGATCGGTAATTGTGCATTTGCAGTATATATGATCCGTAGACTTATACCAGTATATTCATTTCATTAAGATAGATACGTAGGATTGTTATTCATATGTACATACCTCATTGCATCATGATTCATGCATAGTTTTTGGCTGTATTTCGCATGGTATATATATTACCGTATCATAGATTTCCACATCACTAGCATATTTATATATTGTGATTCTTCTCAAGGATTTTAGTATTTATGAGATTTCTGGATTTTTGGGAAAACCGCAAGAATTTTATAAAATCATTATAATTTTTATAAAAAAAAACAGAAATTTGCGGTTTTCTCGTGATGTGATGTGTGTGGAGTCCACCATGAGTTTTCTCGGTTCTTGAGCAGTATCATATATCCGATTCGAGGATGGGGGTGCACCGTCTGCGGGTACATGGTGCACCCGGTATGGTACCTCGGGGTAAGAAGATTGCACAGATGGCGTTGAGCCCAGCATGGAAGCACTACCTACCGGTTATTTGTGACGTGGCGGATATCCAGAGGATACCGACCGTAGTCGTGAGATTGATGATATGGGCCGATCCGGACTGACGGAGCCCGAGATATTGAGATGTTAAGATATTGAGACATTGAGATATTGTGACATTGAGATATCGAGACATTGAGATATTGAGGCATTGAGATATACATATTTAGTGTCGATGCTTGACACGGATTTCAGTTGATTTCATTCTTGATACTTCAGTTATTTCACAAAAGTTTTACTAAGATAAGAATACAAATTTTCTCGTACCAAACATACTCAGGTTTCATGTGATTATGCATTCAGGTTGCACACATGCTAGTACATTGCATCATATCGGTATATGTAGGCTGTGACGCATTGCGTGCATGCTTACGATAGCCTCAATATATGTTACTTACTACTTACGAGTTGGCAACTCATCCCGTTGTGCCACAGTATCTTGCAGGTCCGACCCGTTAGTGTAGTAGCGACGGGCGTACTTCTTCCTTTGCTTCGTTTGCTTGGACCTGCGGCTTGCTCATAGGTGGGTTGCGAGGATATCTTATTTTCACTTTGTATATTATTTTGTATCTAGTACACTCTATCTACCATTGTATATTGGACTAGTCGGTGAGACTTGTGAGACTTGTATTCGTGGTTTTTGGTGTTGATGATCACTTGAGCCGACGAGTTATTTTCTTACTTTCATGCTTTTATTCTTATTTCGCAATATTATGATATATTCATTGCATGTGGTTGTGATTCCTCCTTGGGTGAAGAGCTTAGGAGACTCTGCCGAAATTTTTGGGAAATTTTGATGCTTTTAAAATGATTAAGGCGATTTATTTGGTTAAAATCGCTTTCTTTAGATAAGTTTTCCTTCACTCTAATTCTTATTTGGTTTAGATTTCTGGGCTTTGGCTTACTTAGATTACGTTACGCCTTTAGACGTTTCGTAATTTAAGTGCTGGTCACGTTCTGTACCTTCGGGTCGTGACAACCCAACTTCTCTACTAATCAGTCTCACAAAGCTCGTTTGTGAAACTATTGCGTTCAAGAAATAGCCTCAGTGAGTGGATCCGCTCCAATGTTTCTATCTTTATCTTTCTATATCTCAACTTCGCGGAGAAAGACTATCTCTCGAAATGAGTGATACCTGTTTTAGAATTTGTCTAGATATCTGATGGGACCCAGTTCATAAATGAACTTCAAATCCAACAAACTTCTTAGACTGTATCATCCACTGAATTTAATCTGTATCCTGCGCCATGCCTTCCACAATATCCGCTTGGGCTACTTGTTCAACATACTGTCCCTCAAAAGAAGGAAAACTATAACTCAGACAGCCACTCTGTCATCCAAGTCACCTTGGAAGCCTGAAATGATAACCGTCTCTCGAAGGAGGTTGCCGTTACCATATTCCAAGAACATCCACTTATATTCATAAATGCTTCCCAACATTTCTCCAGAATTGAATTAATATATACTTATTGCAACCAGTACAAAAGCAATATCTGGTGTTGTACTTGACATCTCATGATTTACTCAATTGCCTAAGCAAGTGATATACCAATCATGCAAATCCCTCTCCTCATCAGTCTAAAAGATATCTCTTTAGAGAGGGTGACTCCATCACCTGCGGGTACACCACCACGCTGGGAGTCGTCCATTCGAAAACACTTTAGAATTATGTCAAAGTACCCAAATTGGGGCACTTCCCAAATCTAGATCTAAAACAATAGATCTAGTCACCAGAATCCCTGATATTTTATCCATATCCTATGTGGAGAAACACTTTGTGACAACCACAGTATATAACCGATCGTGGTATAAGAAGATCTCTTTCTATTTAGTGCATGTCATCCAAATACCTGGACATCACTCTCTACTACCTTCTTACTAGATCCATCTCTTATTCTAATGAAATCAAAACCTATCACCGTCACATCAAAAATAGATGATCTATTTCCGCTATACCCGCTTTAGTCTATAATTAGACATAAGCAACTTGCCCACTATGCTTCCGCTGCTCCCACTGACTACAACAACCTTCTGGCAGAGTCATATACACGTGCATTTTTTAAAACTAATTTAGAACGACGTTATACTCATCTTCCTGCCAGGTCTCATAGTCTAGAACAGCAGCAATGGAAAGTCTGGGTACACAAGAACCTCCCCGTCATCGTCTCTGAGAAGACCGATGCACCTCTCGAGTGTCTGAGGTTACCCACCAAATGTGCGGAGTGGCTAATGGAATGTCGAATCCAATTGAATCTTTAGCTTATATTAAATTTTTAGTAATCGTTTGTGTTAGTTATATGTATGCCCTAGAGGCCATTACTGTACATGAGATGTATATTGTAGTGGATGCTTGGACATATATAGGGAGGACTTTCTTGCTCGACATGATAGTATGCTATTTGGTTACTCTTTATCTTAAACATATACACTGATTGTCTCTCCGTTACATGTTGGTAAAGCCCTTAGGATGCGTACTTGACTATCTAGATTATGATGGAGATCATACTAGTGGGACAAAGGTAGTCTGTGAGTACATCCTTGAATGTCCCTAGTCGTGGGTGTATCGAGACGGGGCATCAATATACCCGAGTAGACTAGCGTATAGCTTCTCAACCCATGTAGATGGGCGATGGATGATCCCATATCCATTGGTTTTCGACATCAGAGATGATATACGGGTGCTCAATGGAGACTGTGTACACAGGACGGACTCGCCGAGAACTTCCAGATAGTATTATACCTCACGTCAGATGGCAGTTCTCTGGTGACACTGGTACAAGTTAGTCTGTCGACCCGAGATCGTCATAGAGTCTTGTGTGATTCCCACCGTGTTTTGATTTCCACCTTACCATGTTCATGAGAACATGCAAAACGGTGGTTTTTATGTACAGTTGTCATGCCCCGCTTCCCAGAGTACGCTAAGGTAGACACGTGACATAGCCAACCATGCTACCTGTGGATAGGAATTATCCTTCCACAATCACATTACGGCTGTAAAGATATCAAGAACAGGAAATTGAACTAAACTATCTAGTACATGTCCATAAGCAATAGTAAATGAGTCAAGAAATAATATAATATGCGGAAGCAAAAGATCCAATAAATAAACACCTGGAATAGTAAATCTGGATAGCAACAGGGTCCTCACCGCTCGGTCTAACAGCGGCAGTAGTCCTGATCGGTCAGCAACAAAGGTAGAGGATCAGGCCATGCAAAACCCAGACGTCAGCGCGTCATAATATCAAGAAATAAAATAAACAGGGTAGCAAGACATGCAGGTATGCGTATGAACAGTAAAACAGATATAACAGTAATATAAGTGAGGACATTGGGGTAATGTGTAGTGAGTGATCTGAACTGGTCTATTGGGTTAACTAATCTCAGGTCTTTGAAATCAATTTGATGAATCATCGATGTAACTCAATAGTATCCCGTGCGTGCCCGGGATCACGGTGAAGATTCTCGGGCTGAAACCGAGACATGCCGCAAGGCACTAAAAGGAAAGGGGTAACGATGAATGATGTCCACGGCATCATCCCAAGGCTGGCCTAGCCTCTAAAAAGGTAGTGTATAACGATGGATGATGTCAGCAGCATCATCCCAAGGCTGGCCTAGCCTCTAAAACTGATCAGTAAAGGTAGAAAACTGTCGAGTTACATGTCAGGTTTTATCATTGATTTCCCCATACCCCCAAGTTATATGTGTTCAAGTCAAGTATTAAATAATCTGGAGCTAATGCCAACACAGGATCAGGCAGGTACAGGTTTGTCTGAATAGACAACAGGAAATGTCCGTAGGGACAACAGGTAAAGTTTGTCGGCATTAGTCACAAGATCAGCTAACAGGTAAATCCATGGTACATCAGGTCTAGTCAGGTAGTACATAGGTATCATGTCATGTCAAGAGGTGCTCGGTACCATGTCGTGTCAGGTAGTAGTTGTAACAAGTCATAGCAGGGTGCACAAGATGTCATGTGGGTGCTCATAATCAAATTAACATAGGCATGGGTATACAAAACAGGCATGGGTACTACTAGAACAATAAACTGGAACATTGTAATGTGAAATGCAACCAGGTACAGATTAAGGTATATAGATGCACGGTTTTCAGTTTGGGTTTAAGGGATAGTTTCAACATTACTTAAATACAGTATAACAAATATGGATGTTAAAATCATGTTAATATGTACTAAATAATCTAGAGATGCAATTGAATATAATTTAGGCTAGATGTATGTAAACGGTCGTCCGATAGGGTATAAACTATAAAAGGGGTACTATGGGCTATGCAAATAATTGTTATTTGATTTAAATATGGATGTTGGTACTATGCATAGTAAACTAAAATGCAACATGATATGTTCCGAGCTATAAATATAAAATGATATAATGGACATCGAAATGTTAACATGGAACATGCGGCATTAAATTCAATCCACCGATTCAATATGCAGTTGAATAAGTATAAAAATAATACAATAGCATGCAACAAGTTTTACTTGCCTCGAGTATGACGATAACGGAAAACGACACGGAGACGTGAACACGACATACGCGAGGTCATGGCCTGAACCAGGCTCGGGTCCGGATCTTCTCGGCTCTGTGCTTACTTGGCTAGGGTTTGGAGATAAGGTTCGAGTCTTGGTTAGGGCTTGGAGTTCTCGGCAAAGGGATGCAGGAAAAGACCACGGCGATGAACGGTTGAATCGTCGGCGATGGCTTGAGCTAGGGTTTGAAGAGTGCTCGGTTGGTAGAGTTCAAACCGCGGTGATGACGAAGTCTCAGAGAAGAGGGAGTCGGTGACGGTGATAGGAGTTTGACAGGTCTCGGTTTGATGAGGAGTCGACGGAAGAAGATCACGAGCTCTCTAGAAAAGAGTCGACGATGATGATCGAGTAGGGGGTGCTCGTTGGATTATGGTTTGCAGTCGAGAACAATAAGGAGAAGATGAAGATGGCCGAAGTTAGGGGTTTCGGTTTCGATGGTGCTCTGGTGAGGGAAGATGTAGGCGAGGGAAGATGGGTTCTCTGGTGAGTTTATAGGGGAGATGAAGAGGATGATGGTTGTGGTGAAGTCGAGGCTCGGCTGTCGAGTCAGGGTCGGCGATGTGATGTTCTGTGCGCAGGTTGGCAGAGAAAGAAAGGTGCGGGTGAGATGAGTGTTGGCGACGAGGGTGAAGGGAGGTTGAAGAAGTCGATGAAGGTGTTAGGGTAATGAGGAGATGAAGAGGATAGAGAGAAGTAGTCTTAATGGGTTCGGTATCAGGGGAGCCACGCGTGCTGTTAGGAGATGAGGAAGATGAGGTTGATGGAAGCGATGACGATGTGATCGGCGGCGATGGAGGTGAGGATGGCGGTGATGGAGTTTAGGGTTAGGGTTAAGGAGGAAGGAGCTGTTGCGATGGGTTAAGGAAAACTCTCGGGCTTTAAAGGAGAAGAGAGGGAGAGAAAGAAGGGAGGTGATCGTATCGGCGCGGGAGGTGACGCGACTCATGCTCACCTCGAGAGGAGAGAGAGAGAGCTCACGAGAGGAGAGAGATAAAGAGATAGGAGAAAGAAAGTTGGAGTGTAGCGGGGAGAGAGAAAGAGAGAAGAGAGAGAGATCTGCGTTGGTGAAAGAAAGAGAAAAGATAGAGAAAGAGAAAGGAAGAGAGAGGTGGGGCCCGGCGTCAGAATGAGAAAGGGATCTGATTGGTTCAGAGGGGAAAAGAGATGGGAAAGAGTTGGAAATTTAAAAGATTTTAATTGTTAAAATATTTCGTTAGTTATAAAGAAATCATAAGCTGTTAGATATATACTAAACGAATTTAAAGATATTTAACATAATTAGAATTTGGCGGGATACAAAATAATTCAGAAATGCGCCCGGGTCGGGTCCAAAATTTTAGATTTAAAATACGAAAATTATATGCAGCTTCCAGATTTTAAAATGAATAATCAGGCAATGAAAATGCATACCCCCAAAACGGACGCACGTACGTGCGTGCAGCCACCCAAACACGTCCGTTTCACTGAACGGGACAAAAACAAGATGCACGGATGCTACCACAGGGTTATGGGTATCAAGCAGGCTATGTTAACTATTTTTAAAATATTTTCTTTGATTTTATTTGTTTTATTAAAAAAATGTAATAGCCAGATATAAATGCAAGCATGCAAGATACGCAACAAGAAATGCACGGACCCACAAACTAGCAGGGATATCTCAAAGACAAGAATCAAGACGGTTTCTCGCAAGCAGGTCGGGTCACGGATACAATGCAGATGTCAAAAACACTATTTGCACGCAAAACACAGCAAAACAAGAAACAACCATAATAAAGAAATACTCAGAAAAAGAACTGGTATAAATGAACTAGGGTGTTACATTATACCCAACCACAAAAAGAATTTCGTCCTCGAAATTTCAAGAACAAGAAAGGATAAACAATCAAGAATTTCAAGAATAGATGTGGAACTTCTATCGGGTTTCATCTTCTCGTTCCCAAGTTGATTCTCCATGTGAGCGATTTTCCCAAGAAACAAGCACAAGAGGGATAACCTTGTTCTTAAGAACCTTTTCCCTTCGATCCACAATCGACATCGGTTGCTCCTCAAAAGTCAAGCCTTCACGTACAGTCAGCTCCGAATGATCCAACACATGTGTTTTATCTCGAACATACTTACGAAGTTGAGATATATGAAACACGTCATGAACATTCGCCAAGGATTGCGGTAACGCCAATCGTTACGCCACTTCTCCAACACGCTCCAAAATCTTAAAGGTCCAACGAATCGAGGACTAAGCTTTCCTCGACTTCCGAAACAGATCACCCCTCTAGTCGGTGATAACTTCAAGAATACCAAATCACCCACGGTGAACTCTAGAGGTCTTCTCGATGTATCTGCCCAACTCTTTTATCGGTCTTGTGCTGCTTTCATATGATTCCGGATAGTATTAACCTTCTCAACTGTCTGTACAACCAAATCTGGTCCCAACAATCTTCGTTCACCGACATCGTCCCAACAAACAGGTGAACGACACTTGCGACCATATAAAGCTTCGAATGGAGCCATCTGAATAGTCGCCTGGAAACTGTTGTTGTACGAAAACTCCACCAAGTGCAGATGATCTTCCCATGAATCCTTGAAGTCTAACATGCAAGCTCTCAACATGTCCTCAAGAGTTTGGATTGTTTTCTCCGACTGGCCATCTATTTGGGGATGATAAGATGTGCTAAACTTCAATCGAATCCCCAAACTTTCCTGTAAGCTCCTCCAAAAGTGTGATAGGAAACGAGTGTCACGGTCGGACACGATGCTCACTGGTACACCATGCAATCTTATAATCTCTTGCATGTACCGTTATACCAAAGTTTCTGTTGATTGACCAACCCGGAAAGGAATGAAATGAGCTGCCTTAGTCAAACGATCAACAATTACCCAAACTGCATTGTTTCCTTTTGGACTCCGCGGTAGAGCCGTCACGAAATCCATGGTTATAAGTTCCTACTTCCACTGAGGAATCGAAAGTGGTTGCAATAAACCAGCAATCCTTTGGTGTTCAGCCTTAACTTGCTGCATAACAAGCACTTTGCCATAAAGCGGCAATCTCCCGTTTCATGCCTTCCCACCAGAAATGTTGTCGTAGACCTCGGTACACCTTCATGCCTCCTGGATGTACGGAATATGCGGAACTGTGTGCCTCCTTCATAACTCCTTCGTGAATATCTCCTTTTGGCACACACAAACGGCTACCATATCGCAACGAACCATCTTCATGAAGTAGTAGTCTGTTCGAAGTCCAGCCTCAACCTGTTCTCGAAACTTATGCAATCTTGGGTCCTGCAATTGCTCTGCTTTAATACTATCGATCAACGACGACTGTACTTGCAGCTGCATCAACTGTCCTGAAGAATGTAGTATCACAACTTCCAAATCGGATCTCCGAAAGTCTTCAATAAGTTCCTTCAGTGCAGTCAACATCTGAATTGCTGGAAACCAACTAAGCGCATCCGGCACAACATTAACTTTCCCCGGATGGTATTCAAGATCAAGATCGTATTCAGCCATCAGCTCTAACCATCTACGCTGTCTCATAATTAGCTCCTTCTGAGTGAACACGTACTTTAGGCTTTGGTGATCGGTGAATACTTCGACCCTTTCACCCAATAGGTAGTGTCTCCAAATCTTCAAAGCGAATATCACAGCCGCAAGCTCCAAGTCATGAGTTGGGTAATTCTTCTCATGGGTCTTCAACTGTCTCGACACGTAAGCTACAACCTTCCCATGCTGCATGAAAACACATCCCAATCCTTTCCTATATGCATTGCTGTGAATCACCAATCCTCCGGAACTATCTGGCATGGTTTAAACAAGAGCGGTTATCAACCTTTGCTTCAACGCCTCAAAAGATGACGCACACTTATTTGTCCACACAAATGGTCCTTCCTTGCGCGTAAGCTTGGTCAGAGGCTCCGCTATACGAGCGAAATTCTCTACGAACCTTCTGTACTACCCGGCAAGTCCAAGATAGCTTCTGATATCTGCTACGTTCTTCGGAATCGGCCAATCTTGAACTGCTGCAATCTTCTCAGGATCAATGGCGATTCCATCTTCGGATACAACATTCCCCCAAAACTTCACTTCTTCAAGCCAAAACCCGCACTTGCTCATCTTTGCATACCATCTCTCTTGTCTCAATGTCTGCACTACGATCTTCAAGTGTTCCACATGCTCTTCCTTGCTCCTCGAGTAGATCAGAATGTCATCGATGAACACCACTATAAACTGGTCCAAGAATGATGAAAAGATTCGGTTCATCAAGTCCATAACTATCGCCAGTGCATTCGTTACTCCGAAGGGCATCACTAAGCACTCGTAATGTCCATACCGAGTTCTGAACACAGTCTTTCAAATATCTTCTGATTTAACTCGGACCTGATGATATCCGGATCGCAAATCCAGCTTCGAGAATACCCTCACGCCACCAAGCTGCTCAAACAATTCGTCTATGCGAGGGATCAGATGCTTGTTCTTAATAGTCACCTGGTTTAATTCTCAATAATCGATGCGCATCCTCCTTGTGACATCTTCTTTACTGGCAGAACTGGAGCTTCCCAAGTTAAATTGCTGCTGTGAATCCAACCCTTCTCAAGCAATTCAGTAACCTGCTTCATGACTTCTTCCAACTCCATTGGTGCCATTGGATAATACACCTTTGAGATTGGCGCTGCGCCAGAAACAAGATCAATCGCAAACTCCACATCTCATTTTAGTGATAAACCCGAGATGTCTTCGAACACGTCCATGAATTCTCGAACTATAGCCGGCGCTTCTTTCTTATCAACTTCCATCGACGAAAGAACATTGTTTGTCGGCCTAGCCCTAAACTCGACTGGCCCGACAGAACTGCTTCCTCCATCAAAACAAGCTCCGGATGTCCGAGAATCTGGAGAATCACTTTCCTTTCCTTACAATCAATATGAGCGTGGAAAGTGCCGCGAAAATCCATTCCCAAGACAACAACAAACAAAGGGATGCACTAGAATTGAATAATCCTAATGCGGGGAAAAACAAGAACAAGTAAGTTACCGAGATGACTTCATCCGAAGTCAAGATACTGAAGAAGATTAAGTACGGTAAACATGATTCAAGCTGGCGATAAAACAAGAACTGGTAAGCAATGAAACCGAGAGAAGCAAGGTAATATAACGATCATAAAAACAAGGAAATGAATCAAAACTAGAATTCCAAGCTACTTAAATAGAGTACCGCATTGTAACCATGCTGCAGTTCATGGGTACAATTACATAACTCCACTCAAGTCGCCCAAATCCTAGTATCAGAATCAAGGAACGAGGAGAAACAATGGGGAACCAAAAAGGTTTCAAGTCGAGATGCAAAGTGGTTTGCATATCGTCAAGGCAAAGGATACGAGAAAGATATGATTCAAGAATCATGATAACAAGGTGGCAGGACATGTTCCTAATCACGAGTATTCTGATTCATGTATTGGGTCCAATACCCAACTACAAAAGAATCAAACTCGATTAACCTATAGCCTATGGCTCTGATACTAAAAGAACCATGTCACTCCCCGCTTCCCAGAGTACGCTAAGGTAGACACGTGACATAACCAACCATGCTACCTATAGATAGGAATTATCCTTCCACTGTTACATTACGGCTGTAGAGATATCAAGAACAGGAAAGTGAACTAAACTATCTAGTACATGTCCATAAGCCAGAGTAAATGAGTCAAGAAATAGTATAATATGCGGAAGCAAAAGATCCAATAAATAAACACCTGGAATAGTAAATCTGGATATCAACAGGGTCCTCACCGCTCGGTCTAATAGCGGCAGTACTCCTGATCGGTCAGCAACAAAGGTAGAGGATCTAGGCCATGCAAAACCTAGACGTCAGTGCGTCATAATATCAAGCAATAAAATAAACAGGGTAGCAAGACATGCAGGTATGCGTATGAACAGTAAAACAGATATAACAGTAATATAAGTGAGGACAGTAGGGTAATGTGTAGTGAGTGATCTGAACTGGTCTATTGGGTTAACTACTCTCAGGTCTTTAAAATCAATTTGATGAATCATCGATATAACTCAATAGTATCCCGTGCGTGCCCGGGATCACGGTGAAGATTCTCGGGCTGAAACCGAGACATTCCGCTAGGCACTAAAAGGAAAAGGGGTAACGATGAATGATGTCCACGACATCATCCTAAGGCCGGCCTAGCCTCTAAAAAGGTAGTGGATAACGATGGATGATGTCAGCAGCATCATCCCAAGGCTGGCCTAGCCTCTAAAACTGATCAGTAAAGGTAGCAAACTGTCGAGTTATAAGTCAAGTTTCATCATTGATTTCCCCATACCCCCAAGTTATATGTGTTCAAGTCAAGTATTAAATAATCTGGAGCTAATGCCAACACAGGATCAGGCAGGTACAAGTTTGTCTGAATAGACAACAGGAAATGTCTGTAGGGACAACAGGTAAAGTTTGTCTGCATTAGTCACAAGATCAGGTACAGGTAAAGCCATGGTACATCAGGTCTAGTCAGGTAGTACATAGGTATCATGTCATGTTAAGAGGTGCTCGGTACCATGTCGTGTCAGGTAGTAGGTGTAACAAGTTATATCAGGGTGCACAAGATGTCATGTGGGTGCTCATAATCAAATTAACATAGGCATGTGTATACAAAACATGCATGGGTACTACTAGAACAATAAACTGGAATATTGTAATGTGAAATGCAATCAGGTACAGATTAAGGTATATAGATGCACGGTTATCAGTTTGGGTTTAAGGGATAGTTTCAACATTACTTAAATACAGTATAATAAATATGGATGTTAAAATCATGTTAATATGTACTAAATAATCTAGAGATGCAATTGAATATAATTTAGGCTAGATGTATGTAAACGGTCGTCCGATAGGGTATAAACTATAAAAGGGGTACTATGGGCTATGCAAATAATTGTTATTTGATTTAAATATGGATGTTGGTACTATGTATAGTAAACTAAAATGCAACATGATATGTTCCGAGCTATAAATCTAAAATGATATAATGGACATCGAAATGTTAACATGGAATATGCGGCATTAAATTCAATCTACCGATTCAATATGCAGTTGAATAAGTATAAAAATAATACAATAGCATGCAACAAGTTTTACTTGCCTCGAGTATGACAATAACGGAAAACGACACGGAGACGTGAACATGACATAAGCGAGGTCACGGCCTGAACCAGGCTCGGGTCCGGATCTTCTCGGCTCTGGGCTTGCTTGGCTAGGGTTTGGAGATAAGGTTCGAGTCTTGGTTAGGGCTTGGAGTTCTCGGCAAAGGGATGCAGGCGAAGACCACGGCGATGAACGGTTGAATCGTCGGCGATGGCTTGAGCTAGGGTTTGAAGAGTGCTCAGGTTGGTAGTATTCAAACCGCGGTGACGACAAAGTCTCAGAGAAGAGGGAGTCGGTGACGGTGATAGGACTTTGACAGGTCTCGGTTTGATGAGGAGTCGAAGGAAGAAGATCACGAGCTCTCTGTAAAAGAGTCGACGATGATGATCGAGTAGGGGGTGCTCGTTGGATTATGGTTAGCAGTCGAGAACAATAAGGAGAAGATGAAGATGGCTGGAGTTAGGGGTTTCGGTTTCGATGGTGCTCTGGTGAGGGAAGATGCAGGCGAGGGAAGATGGGTTCTCAGGTGAGTTTATAGGGGAGATGAAGAGGATGATGGTTGTGGTGAAGTCGAGGCTCGGCTGTCGAGTCGGGGTCGGCGATGCGATGTTCTGGGCGCAGGTTGAAGAAGTCGATGAAGGTGTTATGGTTATGAGGAGATGAAGAGGATGGAGAGAAGTAGGCTTAATGGGTTCGGTATCAGGGGAGCCACGTGTGCTGTTAGGAGATGAGGAAGATGAGGTTGATGGAAGCGATGACGATGTGATCGGTGGCGATGGAGGTGAGGATGGCGGTGATGGAGTTTAGGGTTAGGGTTGAGGAGGAAGGAGCTGTTGCGATGGGTTAAGGAAAACTCTTGGGATTTAAAGGAGAAGAGAGGGAGAGAAAGAAGGGAGGTGATCGTATCGGCGCGGGAGGTGACGCGGCTCATGCTCACCGCGAGAGAGGAGAGAGAGCTCGCGAGAGGAGAGAGATAGAGAGAGGAGAAAGAAAGTTGGAGTGTAGCGGGGAAAGAGAAAGAGAGAAGAGATAGAGATCTGCGTGGGTGAAAGAAAGAGAAAAGAGAGAGAAAGAGAAAGGAAGAGATAGGTGGGGCCCGGCGTCAGAATGAGAAAGGGATCTGATTGGTTCAGAGGGGAAAAGAGATGGGAAAGAGTTGGAAATTTAAAAGATTTTAATTGTTAAAATATTTCGTTAGTTATAAAGAAATCATAAGCTGTTAGATATATACTAAACGAATTTAAAGAATTTTAACATAATTAGAATTTGGCGGGATACAAAATAATTCAGAAATGCGTCCGGGTCGGGTCCAAAATTTTAGATTTAAAATACGAAAATTATATGCAGCTTCCATATTTTAAAATGAATAATCAGGCAATGAAAATGCATACCCTCAAAACGGACGCATGTACGTGCGCGTAGCCACCCAAACACGTCCGTTTCACTGAACGGGACGAAAACAAGATGCACGGACGCTACCACAGGGTTAGGGGTATCAAGCAGGCTATGTTAACTATTTTTTAAATATTTTCTTTGACTTTATTTGTTTTATTAAAAAAAATGTAAAAGCCAGATATAAATGCAAGCATGCAAGATATGCAACAAGAAATGTACGGACCCACAAACTAGCAAGGATATCTCAAAGACAAGAATCAAGACAGTTTCCTGCAAGCAGGTCGGGTCACGGATACAATGCAGATGTCAAAAACACTATTTGCACCCAAAACACAGCAAAACAAGAAACAACCATAATAAAGAAATACTCAGAAAAAGAACTGGTATAAATGAACTAGGGTGTTACAGCAGTCCCTAGTCATATGGAGGCAATGAGCGATTGGAGGGGATTTGTCTCTCCCGGTATTGGGAGTTGATGTTGCGTTGTGCTCGATTGGCTATAACATGAAGTCTCTGGCTAGGGCTGATTCTGAGATTTACTGGTAAATGTTACCAGTAGTTTCTCGACCTGTTATGAGCCATTCATATCGGTACGACTTATCGAGTTACAGGGGTCTGACGTTTACCACCCCTAGACGAGACATGCGACATATCAGACGAAGAGACCGGACTGTACGGTAAGTGTTACTGATTGGATTCGCAGGAGTATGAGCAGGCTTGCTTGTTTATCTTCTGATCGCTCAATACCCGGGTGGCCATTACGTTTAGCACGCCTCTTGTGGCTTGTGGGTGTTTGATATGATCATCACCTACTGCCGGTGTATTGACAAGTCTTTAGAGTCCTACACAGAGGTTTCCTGGCTCAGGCGAAACGGAGTATGAGCACATATGAGATATGTGCAGGACCGAGATTAATACGTGTATGAGATACCGTATTCTATTCTCTTTTATTTGTATCATCGGTCGGTTATATGCGATATAGCCGGGTTATCGAATCAAGTGTTGATTCGATAAAATGATACACATGATATTAGTCGGTTGTATGCGATATGACTTGATCATTAAATCAAGTGTTGATTTAATGATTTAATGTATAATTATATATTTGATATATTAATTTACATTAACTAGTATTAACTCACTTAAGATTGCTTTTCTCACTTGATTATGTATTAAGTATATATGTGATATATACTTGTGTACATGTTTGTGTCATGCTTGATGATACATGCAAACTTGGGTGTGTGTGTGACTTACACCATGCTTACAAATAATGTGGGGTTTTATTTATCTTAGTAAATCAAAATGAGGTGGAAAATTGGTCATGGCTTGAAGCTTCATGAAGCTTGTAGACCATTGACCAAAGTCCACTCATTTTGTTTTACTTAAGATATTTTAAACCCAACCATTATAATTAATCCATGGTTAAGTCTCTACAATAGTTAGTATATGACACTAACTCACTCATGGTTGCTATTCTCACCTCATTAGTTTTCCTTCTTCATTTTTCATGGTTGCTTTTTTCATCTTCTTCCTCTTGCTTACTAGCTCCATGAAACATGAAGAAATATTGTGAGAAAATAAAATCTAAAGGGAGCCCACTTCCTATTTCATCATCCTATACACTTGCTTGGGTAGTAAAGGGTGTTCTCTTCACAAAGTTCTTGACCTAGTGAAGACTAGCTTGGGTTTGAGTCTCCTCGACGTAGATCATCTTCGGCGTCGAAGACTTCATACAAGCTTGTTCATTTCTCCGATGGAACCATTCTAGAGTTCCGGAAATCTTCACTTGCCATGATCGCAGCGAAGGGACGTCAACACAGAGCTTTAGAAGTGAAGGACCAGTCTACAAAGGTTGTATTCCTTGCTCACTACTTGTAATGGTTGATTACATGTTATATTGTTTAGTTACTTTAGCTTGATACTAAGGTTAGGGTTCATTAGCACCTTAGAATTTTTTAATTTGGCATGGTAGTTGTTGTAAAAACCCAGTAGGGTGCTAAGGAATCCCAACATTGGTATCAGAGCCGGGCTAGAGTATTAGATGGTTTGTTAGATTACGAAACTGAAACGAACTCCGAAACTTGAAACCTTAAAATCCAGGTTCTGTCGATTTTTATATGAGCTCTAAAATTTTTTTAAACAAGTGAAGAATCATATATGTGTGATAACATGAGCACTGGTGAAATTTGGAGCCATTTGCACAATTTTTGGCCGGCGAGATCCCCTCATATCGGCCAAATTCGAGCACCCCCTCCAAATTTTTCCAGTGTTCCATTTCATGGGTTTTGGTGTTTCAGGTGTTGTTTGATTTTGCTAATTTTGCATGAGATGTAATCTTACACTATAAACAATTCGGAGTGTTTCTTATTCGTAGTTTAACATTGTATTTGGGTTTTCACAAGTTATCTAGGCGAAATTAAAAAGTTCGATCGAATGTCAAAAACCCATTTTTCCAAGTTTAACGTATTCGGAAAAACATGCAAGTAATTCTGTGGACCCTCTAGAAGAATGAAACCCTAACTTGACTTTTTTGGATCATGGAACCACGGACATTCCCTAGGGTTTGCTGCAGTTTCATGGCGACATGAGTGAGGCTTGGGTTTGCCCTTCTACGGTTGGTCCATAAGTACTGCGGCATGTTCCGGGTATTATTAAAACTGTGCTCAAGTGTTGAGCTGTCGGGAAATTGTGGGACTTTGATGAATCGATCGAAAAGTTTAACGTCGTCCGGATATCATGTGATGGGATACAATAATTAGAATCTATCTAGTTGCATGCAAGTTTAACATTTCGGCCTCGGAAGGAATCGGGAATTTTCTTGAATTACCCGACTTCCTTTGAAAAGTGTTTTCATGGTTGAGACCTAAATGTAAAATTTGCATTGTTAGGCATGAAATACAGAATATATAATATTCCTGGTTTATGATGTCTAAGGGCAGTGCAGATTCCAATTGTTGTAGTTTTTCACTTTCTTTTTTGCGACCGTAAGTGTAATATGTGGTGTATCGCCGGTTTCGTTGCTATATGTCAACGACAATTGGGATACGCATATTTACTTACGTTGATGACATGTGTTATGTGTTGCTGGGATATGTTTGTAAGTCAACGTTACACACCCCACAAGATGCGGGGAGGCGGAATGGGTAAAACAATCATTTTGTTTAAGGTAACATCGACTGACTTTACGGATCTTTGCTAAACCCTAACTAACAAACTATCTAGAAGTGCTAAACTACTATGATAGATGATTATACCTCAAGATACTAGTCCTTCTTGTTCTTTTGTTCACCTCCTCTTCGGCCTCCTCGATGTAATAGAAGATCCACCCGAGAGTTCCTCCTCCAAGCTTTAACCTCTAACTTGAAGTAACTAAGTGGCTAGGATTGCTAATCCAAGTAACCTAGAAGATATAGAAGTGGATTAAGGATCTATTAGTCTTTCTAACCCTTGGGATCTCAACACATGAGAGGATTAGGGTTAGGTTGAAGAAGAGGAGAGCTTGAGGAAAGAGAGTGTGTATGTTAATTATCAATTGAAAAATAACTCATTTGTGTATATCATGAAGCATAAAAATATCTTGCACAAATATATTTCATGCTTCATTTAATACAAATGGATGAATCATCTCATGAGTCATGGTTTCAATTAATGCAAATAATACATAAGCTCTCCACCTCATTAAGTTTAATTCACAAATGAATTAAAACTAAATGAGTCACCTTTCTTCTAGAAGCTTCTCGACTAATTACGAGAATGCCCCTCCCATCCGTATTTATGAAAAACACGGATAAACTGAGACTGCATAAATCCAATAATCTAATACTAGAATCTGGCTTAAACTAAAGCCCGCTAGTATAATCTGTCCGAATATCATACGTGCACAAGTACACGTATATGTCCGAACCCTGTCGTAAAACCATACGGCCTCTATATCGTTTCTCCTGAAGTAGAGAAACTCTCTGTGTGGGACTCTAAAGACTCGACACTACGCTGGCAGTGGGTTTAACCATAGGCCGCAAGCGGTACTAGCTGTACGTAACGGTCCCCAGGTAGATATCAATAAGAAGGCCGATGAGGAAACCCATCCGAACTCCTAGTCTGATGTGACAATCTCCGTACAGTCCGGTCTGTTCGTCTAAGACTATCGCATATCGGGCCTAGGGGAGGCAAGCGTCAGTCCCCTAAAAGAGGTATAAGTCATGTCGGAGTGAAGCCCATTACACCTTGAGAAGCTACTGGAAAACCTACCAGTAAATCTCGCTTGCCCTGGCCAAAGACTTTGCGTAATGGCTCTCCAAACACAGTGCGATATCAACCCCCAATACCGGGAGAGACGAATCCTATCTAACCACCACTGCCTCCAAGTGCTTTGGGACTGCACCCAACTGCTACCTGTTTGCACGACTCCTTTAAGCCATGGTAGGGTAGCAATCTAAGAACAATGGGAACGCACTCGAGGTGAAGCAACAGTGCCAAGTCTACGGACTATGCTGTACTCATGTCACCGGGGAACTGTTAACTGACGACGGGTATAATACCAACCAACCGTTCCCTGCGAGTCCTGTCCGGTGTACCCGTAACCCAACGAGCACCTGCATACTATCTCCAGTACAACGTATCAATGGCTGTGGGATAGACCATTTCCCCTGCTGGGATGAGAAGCGTATACACTAGTCTACTCTGGAGTATCGATGCCCTGTCTCGATAATCCTACGATTAGGGACCTGAAAAAGGATGTGCTTATAGACTATCCAGCCCCCATTAGTGTGACTGCCATCACAACGCTGGTAGTCAAGCAAGATCCTATGGGCTCTATCAATACGTATTTGCGACATGCTTAAAAGAAACATATACACATATTAAGATAGATATAAACCAAGTAGCATACTACTATGTTGAGCAAGACTGTTAATACAACTGTGAATAACCCAAGCTTCCATTAAGTAATATTCAAATTAGTATGATACAATAATGGCCCCTAGGGCATATACACTAACAATCTCCCACTTGCACTAGGGCCATGTACTGGCGTATCGAAGACCTATCATCTCAAATAGCTTCTCGAACTGTGTCTGAGGTAAGGCCTTAGTGGATGGATCTGCAGTGTTCTCCTCTGTAGCAACTCTCCGGACCTCGATCTCCCGGCGATCTATGATCTCCCTGATCAGGTGATACCACCTCAAGATGTGTCTGGACTTCTGATGGGACCTGGGTTCCTTCGCTATAGCTATAGCGCCGTTGTTGTCATAATATAACGGTATTGGATCAACAATGGTAGAAACCACCTAAAGTTCTGTTAGGAACTTCTTCATCCAGACTGCTTCTTTTGCAGCATCGCAAGCAGCTATATACTCCGCTTCCATCTTCGAGTCAGTAATGGTGTCCTTCTTGGAACTCTTCCAGCACACTGCCCCTCCATTGAGGGTAAAGACATAACCTGGCATGGACTTGGAGTCATCCTTGTCACTCTGGAAGATGGAGTCAGCAAAAGCCTCGATCTGGAGGTCTTTTCCGCCGTAAACCAAGAACATATCCTTAGTCCTTCTCAGGTACTTGAGAATGTTCTTTACTGCTATCCAGTGCTTCTCCCGTGGGTCTGACTGATACCAGCTTACCATGCTCAGTGCGTAAGCTACATCTGGTCTGGTACACAACATCACATACATTATAGAGCCTACCGCAGAAGCGTAGGGTATAACTGACATGCGATCCCTTTCCAAACCAGTCTTGGGAGACATTTCTTTGGAGAGGGTGATTCCGTGACAAGCCGGTAAATTACTGCGCTTAGAATCTTCCATACTGAATCTTTTCAGTATAGTGTTGATATACCTGGACTGCGAAAGTCCCAATATCCTCTTAGATCTATCACGATAGATCTGGATCCCCAGAATATAAGAGGCATCACCCAGGTCTTTCATGGAGAACCTGTATGACAAGAATCCTTTGACAGATTGTAGCATAGGAATGTCATTTCCTATCAAGAGAATGTCATCCACATACAAGACGAGGAATACGACAGTTCGTGCTACAATTTTACTATATATACATGGTTCATCTGGATTTTTGATAAAGTCATATTCTTTGACCGTTTTATCAAAACAGATGTTCCAACTCCGCGATGTCTGCTTTAGTCCATAAATGGACTTAAGAAACTTGCACACTTTCCCGCTGCTCCCACTCTGATTGAAACCTTCTGGCCGATCCATATAGACGCACTCTTCTAAATTACTATTTAGAAAAGCTGTCTTTACGTCCATTTGCCAGATCTCATAATCATGGAAGGCAGCAATGGCAAGAAGGATCCGAATGGATTTGAGCATAGCCACTGGAGAAAAAGTTCCGTCATAGTCCAAACCAGGTCTTTGACGAAAACCCTTTGCAACAAGTCTAGCCTTATAGGTTTCCACCTTTCCATCTACACCAATCTTCTTCCTGAAGATCCACTTGCATCCTATGGGTTTTACCCCATCTGGAGCAAAGTCCAAAGTCCATACTTTGTTGGTGTACATGGATTCCATCTCGGTCCGCGTTGCATCCGGCCATCTTATTGAGTCGCCGCTGTGAATGGCTTGCTGGAAGCTAGTAGGTTCATCATTATCAATGACGCAATCTTCTCTATCACCGTCTATGAGAAAACCGTAGTATCTCTTGTAGGGTTGCTAGGCATGTGCACAAGGGTCTACGAGGCATCAACCATGCCCGATTAAAATTTTAGCCGTGCCGAACAACCCAAAGCCGGATCTTTAAACTAGGGTTTAGGCGAAAACAAGCATGTTAAACTCTTTAACACTAAGTGAGAGGGATTACAACCTTCGTAGATCCGGTCCTTCACTTCTTAAGCTCCGTGTTGAGGTCCCTTCGCTGCGATCATCGTGTTCCGGACTCTCGAGAGGCTTCACGAAGAGAAAGATGCAGTCTTGCTTCCGATCTTCGATAACAAAGATGATCTACCTTGAAGTTTTATTAACACAAGCTAACACTCACTA
The DNA here is from genome assembly GCA_030015575.1 of Agapanthus africanus. Lineage (NCBI taxonomy): Eukaryota > Viridiplantae > Streptophyta > Magnoliopsida > Asparagales > Amaryllidaceae > Agapanthus > Agapanthus africanus. Next base: position 182,690,068 of record CM057344.1, on the reverse strand, counting down.
AATGAAGTGAACACTCTCATCTAAAGAGCAAGGATAGATGAGAATGATGAAATAGGATTTTTGCTCTCTTTTATTTTCTTATTCTCACTCATTTTCATCACTTGGAAAAAAGCTAGAAAGCTTTTTCCATGAAAGAAAGAAGAAGGAAGAAGAAGAAGAATATCATAATCCTTTTGTGATGAATAATGTAAAGAATATAATGATGAATAATGCAACCATGGTTGCTAAACCTTTGTAGAGAATTAACCAAGGGCTAGGATTTGGGTTGGGTTAAAGCATGAGTCATTTGAAAATATCTTGCACAAAACAAAAAGAAACCTTCTAGAATCATCAAGAAGGAACTAACACAAAACAAACCCTAACCTTGTTTAATCTCCACTAAACATGTTGCATTAGTTATCATATCATGTTACAATATTATATATCACATATATAATATTTATCGTAACAAAATAAAATAATACAATTAACATATATCGCATATATATCAATGTATTACCCGAGTGAGAAAAAGAATCTTTTAGTGAGCTAATATTAGTTAATGTAATTTAATATATCATATATATTATTATAAATTAAATTATCGAATCAACACTTGATCCGAAATCCGGCTATATCGCATATAACCGACTAATATCTCATTTACCGATTCAACGAATCAACACTTGATCCGATGACCCGGTTGATATCAAATATCGCGAGAATAGAATACGATATCACATATCGCATTATCTTCGGTCCTGCACATATCACATATGTGCCCCTACTCCGTTTTGCCTAAGTCAAGAAGCCTCTGTGTAGGACTCTAAAGAATCGTCAATACACCGGCAGTAGGTGATGATCATATCAAACACCCACAAGCTGCAAGCGGTCAGCTAAACGTAACAGCCACCCAGGTATTGAGCGCTCAGAAGGTCAACAAGCAAGCCTGTACATTCTCCTGTGAATCCAAACAGTAACACTCCCGTACAGTCCGGTCTCGTCGTCTGATATGTCGCATATCTCGCCTAGGGGTGGTAAAACGTCAGACCCCAGTAGCTCAATAAGTCGTGTCGATATGAGGTCTATAACAGTTCGAGAAACTACTGATAACACTTACCAGTAAATCTCAGCATCCCTGGCCCGGGATTTCCAGTTATAGCCAATCGAACACAGCACAACATCAACTCCCTATACCGGGAGAGACGAATCCCCTCCTATCGCTCATTGCCTCCATGTGATTTGGGACTCTACCCAAAAGCCACCTTTTTGCACTCCCTCTTGGACGTGGTATGATGGAAATCAAAGCACAGTGGGAATCACACAAGACTCTATGACGATCTCGGGTCAACAGACTACTCTGTACCAGTGTTACCGGAGAACTGCCATCTGGCGTTAGGTATAATACCATCTGGGAGTTCTCGGCGAGTCTGTCCAGTGTACCCAGTCTCTACTGAGCACCCGTACACCATCCTTGATGTCAAACACCGATGGATATGGGATCATCCATCGCCCATCATATGGGTCAAGATGCGTATACACTAGTCTACTCTGGTGCATCGATGCCATGTCTCGATACACCCTCGACTAGGAACAATTATAAGATGTACTCGTCGACTACCGTGGCCCCACTAGTATGATCTCATCATAGTCCCAGTAGTCGAGTACATATCCTAAGGGCTTTATCAACATGTATCATAGAGACAATCAGAGTACATGTTAAGATAAAGTACAACCAGATAGCGTACTATCATGTCGAGCAAAAAAGTCCTCCCTATATATGTCCTAGCATCCACTACAATATATATCGTATGTACAGTAATGGCCTCTAGGGCATACATATAACTAACAATCTCCCACTTGCACTAGGGCCATCTGTTGTGGTATCACATACCCAACAATTAGCTGTGGTTGAAGTATCTCATACTCAACCATCCCATAAAAGTCTCTACTGGGAAAAAGACCTTTGTGAGTGGATCCGCGCTGTTGTCCTCTGTGTCTACTCTCCTAATCTCGATCTCCCTGGAGATCAACCATCTCCATGATCAGGTGATACTGCCTAAGAATTATATCTGGATCTCAGATGGGACGGTAGTTCCTTGGCTAAAGCCACAACTCCATTGTCACACAATGGTAAGAACGAAGTTCATCTTATGAACTTATATATATCCAGACTGCCTCTTTGGTAGCATCTTTGGTAACGATGTATCTTGCCTTTAATCGTCTAGTATGTCACGGTATCTAACTTGGAACTCTTCCAACATACCGTCCCTCCACTGAGGGTAAAGACAATGCCTGCGAATGACATTCAGTCGTCCTTATCACCCTGGAACCTTTCCAGTGATTCTTCCCAGGATCGATTAATACCATCTCACTACAACTATTGAGTATCCTAACATCCAGTTAGATCTATCTCATAGATCCAAAGCCCAGGATATAGGAGGTATCACTTTGATCCTATATGGAGAATCCTTGTGATAAGCGGAGATTGACCGATCGTAGCATAGGAAACTCCTTCCCTATCAAGATTATGTCATCCACGTACTCTACGAGGATCACCACCATACTCGCTACTACCTTTTTGTATATACAAGGTTCATCTACCATTTTGATGAAGTCAAACTCTTTGACTACCACATCAAAACAGATGTTTCTACTCCGCGATGCCAGTTTTATCAAATAAAACATCTTGCACACGTTTCCGCTGCTCGCACTATCTACGAAGCCCTCTGGTTGTGTACTTATAGACGTTCTCTTCTAAAACATCATTTAGAAAAGCAGTCATGACACCCAACCACCAGATATCGTAGTCATGGTATGTAGCAGTAGCAAGTAGGATCTGGATAGACTTAAGCATAGCTTTGAAAGTCTCAACTTTTACATGCACACCAAGTAATCTTCTCAAGATATACTTGCTCCTGATGGGAATTTAACCCTTCAGATAAAGCAACCAAAGTCCATACTTTGTTGGTGTATAAGGATTCCATCTCAGATCACTAAGCATCTAGCCATTCTTACAGAGTCCCACTCCTGATGGCCAGCCCGAAACTAGTTGGGTCATCATCTTATGATGCAATCCTCGCTCCCACTGTCATAGAGAAACCGAAGTATCTCTCAGGTGGGTGAGGAACCTTACTAGATCGACGGAGAGGCTGAGCTTCATTGGAAACTATTCAATCTTTTGGTTCTACCAAATCATCTGCTGTAGTTTGTATAGCTGGAACTCCTTCCAGTTCTACCTCATGACCACTAATTTCTTCACAAGAAATTCCCTTTCACAAAGGTGGCATGTTGAGAAACAAAACATCTTTTGTTTCTCGGTTAGGTAGAAGATATTCCCTTGCGAATGCTTAGGATAACCAACAAACTTCTACAGAACTGACTTTGCCTCGAGCTTGTCCGGATTATGCTTTTAGACACAGGCCGGACAACCCTAAATCTTAACAAATTTAAGATATGGGCTCTTCCCATTCCATATCACATATGAAGTGGTAGGCAACTGATTTGATTTGAACCCTATTCAATAGGTATGCAGCTTCTCAAGTGAATAACTCCCAAAAGAAAATAGGCAACTCAGTAGTACTCATCATAGAGCACACCATATCACATAGGGTGTGATTGCTCTGCCCCGATACACCGACATGCTGTGGTGTATACGGAGGAGTAATGCTGAGAGAGAATCTCATTCTCTTTTAGAATAGTCCAGGAATCTCCGTGCTTAAGTATTCTCCTCCTTGATCTCATCAAAGGACATAATACTTATACCCGTATTTGGTTATCTACTTCTAACTTATATTCTGTGAATATCTCAAAAGCTTCGGACTTATGTTTCAACAGCAACACATGTCTGAATCTTGAGAGATTATCAGAGAATGTAATGAAGTACAAAGAACCGGTCTTGGCATGTGTAGACAGGGGACTTTCAAACATCAGCATGTATTAATCCCAAGAGTTCACTAACAATTTCTCTGTTTCCAATAAACAGAGCTGTGGTCATCTTATCTTTGTGACATGACCGGCAAGTTTCACAAGATGTAAATTCAAACAAATTTAAATATGCATCTAAATGTAACTTTGCTAGTCGGGTCGCATTGATATGACCTAGTCTACAATGCCTCAAGAAGGATCCGTTCATTTCTGAACTCTTCCTCTCGTGTGTATTCTGTATACTAAGAACTGTAGTTTGATTTAGAACGTCAATGCTTTTAGATAACGTGCCTGAACCGATCAACTCTTGATATAGGAAATGTTCAAAACATTATCCAACAATACAAAATTATATCCTTCTTTACTAATAAAGAGACTGATATGATGTTGTATATCAGGTTCGGTATCTAATAACATTTGTTTAGAATCAATGTATTTTGGTAATACAGGGTGATAGTGACCAATAGACTTGGCTACAACACTTGCACCATTTCTATCTCATGAAACTTATCACCCGTTCTCAGTTCTCTACCTATCTGTAGCCCATGTAACGGATTACATATGCGGGATCCTGATCCGGTATCACATACCCAGGACGTAAACGATACTGAGAAACAGTTCTCTGTAATGAACACACCCGAAGATGATGCATCAACATGCACTTTCTTCGTTTGGGCGGCACCGGAAATCCAGTATTCCCCAATTTCCTGCTCTGTCTTATAACAATTATAAGTTGGAGCAAGACCAACGTTCCCCAGCTCAGTATAACAAGCGGGTTCGGTCAATATATCCGTATTATTATCTTGATTAAGACGTGATATGTGTAGGGTTCCTAGGCACACTAATGAGGTCTCACAAGGCATCAACCATGCCAATTTCAAAAATTTCCGGTGCCTACAAACCCTAATACGGATCGTTAACTAGAGAATAGGCGAAACATGCAACTAGTTAACAACTTAACTAAGTGAACGGAAATACAACCTTTGTAGATCCGGTCCTCCACCTCCATAGCTCCGTGATGAATTCCCCTCGCTGCGATCATCGGATCCCGGGCTCTAGCGTCGGCTTCATCGGAGAAATGAGCAGGCTAGGTCGTCGACTTCGATGCCGAAGATGATCTATGTCGAGGCATCACAAGATCAAGCTCCAACTTTACCAAGTCATGAAACTTGTGGAGAAAACACCCTATACTACTTGGCAAATGGTAAAGGATGAAGAAATAGGAAGTGGGTTCAGTTTAGAATTGGATTTCTCACTCTTTTTCTCAAGGCACCATTGTTGGTTGCAAGCTTCTTCATCTTGAAGAAGAAGAAGAAGAAGAAGAAGAAGAAAAGAATATGATATGAATTATCCATAAAGAAAAACAAAGTGATTCTTATCATATAGCAACCATGGTCAAGTGTAGAGAATAAACTAGGGTTAGGTTTAATGGTTAGGTTTAAGGAATAAAACTAAATGGTCAAAGCTTTTTCAAAGCTTCATGAAGCTTCAACAAAATCCAAATAAAGCCACCATTTTATATTAAGCCAAAATGAAATAAATAAATAAATAAATCAAATGAAACCCTAACTATTAATTAACCATGGTTTAATCAAACACACCCAAGTTTGCATGTATCATCAAACATGACACAAACAAGTGCACAAAAGTATATCACATATACAATGTGCACATCAAGTAAGAAAATCCATTTTAAGTGAACCAATATTAGTTAATGTAAAGTAATATATCAAATATATAATTATACATTAAATCATTAAATCAACACTTGATTTAATGATCCGGTCATATCGCATATGACCGACTAATATCCAATGTATCGACTTATCGAATCAATCTTCGATTCGATAACTAGATTATATCGCATACAACCATTCGATACATTCATCGCGAGAATAGAATACGGTATCACATACACGCATTATTCTCGGTCCCGCACATATCTCATATGCGCTCCTATTTCGTTTTGCTTGAGCTAGGAAACCTCTGTGTAGGACTCTAAAGACTCGTCAATACGACGGAAGCAGGTGATGATCATTTCAAACACCCATAAGCCGCAAGCGGTTTGCTAAACGTAACGGCCACCCGGGTATTGAGCGATCAGAAGATCGACGAGCAAGCCCGCTCACACTCCTGTGAATCAAACCAGTAACACTTACCGTACAGTCCGGTCTCGTCGTCTGATATGTCGCATATCTTGCCTAGGGGTGGTAAACGTTGGACCCCAGTAGCTTGATAAGTCGTGTCGATATGAGGTCTATAATAGTTCGAGAAACTACTGGTAACACTTACCAGTAAATCTCAGCAACCCTGGCCAGGGATTTCTGGTTATAGCCAATCGAACACAGTGCAACATCAACTCCCTATACCGGGAGAGACGAATCCCCTCCTATCGCTCATTGCCTCCATGTGATTCGGGACTGTACCCAAAAGCCACCGTTTTGCACGCCCTCTTGGACGTGGTAAGGTGGAAATCAAAGCACAGTGGGAATCACACAAGACTCTATGACGATCTCGGGTCTACAGACTAACCTGTACCAGTGTCACCAGAGAACTGCCATCTGACGTAAGGTATAATACCATCTGGGAGTTCTCGGCGAGTCCGTCCAGTGTACCCAGTCTCCACTGAGCACCCGTATATCATCTCTGATGTCAAACACCAATGGATATGGGATCATCCATCGCCCATCTATATGGGTCGAGAAGGTATACGCTAGTCTACTCTGGTATATCGATGCCCCGTCTCGATACACCCACGACTAACCTTGAAGGATGTACTTATAGACTACCATGTCCCCACTAGTATGATCCGCATCATAGTCCAGGTAGTCAAGTACACATCCTAAGGGCTTTACCAACATGTAACAGAGAGACAATCAATATACACGTTAAGGTAAAGAGTAACCAGATAGCATACTATTATGTCGAGCAAGAAAGTCCTCCCTATATATGTCCCAGCATCCACTACAATATACATCCAATGTACAGTAATGGCCTCTAGGGCATACATATAACTACAAATCTCCCACTTGCACTAGGGCCATCTGTAGCAGTGGTTGTAGTATCTCATACTCAACCATCCCATAAAAATCTCTCTCTGGGAAAAGGCCTTTGTGAGTGGATTCGCCGTGTTGTCTTCTGAGTCTACACTCCTATCCTCGATCCCCTGGAGATCAACCATCTCCAGGATCAGGTGACACTGCCTTAGAATATGTCTGGATCACTGATGGGACGGACGTTCCTTGGCATAAGCCACAACTCCATTGTCACACAATGGGTGGAACTAAGTTCATCTCATGAACTAATATACACCCAGACAGCCTCTTTGGTAGCATCTTAAGTAGCGATGTATCCAGCCTTTATCGTCTAGTATGCCACGGTATCTAGCTTGGAACTCTTCCAACATACCGTCCCTTTACTGAGGGTAAAGACAATGCCTGTGACTGACATTCAGTCGTCTTTATCACCCTGGAACTTTTCCAGTGATTCTCCCCAGGATCAATTGATACCATCTCACTGCATCTAGTGAGACTCCTTGCATCCAATTACATCTATCTCATAGATGAAAACTCAGGATTTAGGAGGTATCACTTTGATCCTATTGGAGAATCCATGTGATAAGCGGAGATTGACCGAGCGTAGCATAGGAAACTTTTTCCCTATCAAGAGTATGTCATCCACGTACTCTACGAGGATCACTACCATACTCCCTACTACCTTTTTGTATATACAAGGTTCATCTACCATTTTGATGATGTCAAACTCTTTGACTAACACATCAAAACAGACGTTCCAACTCCGCGATGCCTGCTTTATCACATAAAACATCTTGCTCGCATTTCCGCTGCTCCCACTGTCTATGAGGCCCTCTGGCTGTGTACTTATAGATGCACTCTTCTAAAACTTCACTTAGAAAAGCAGTCATGGCACCCAACCGCCAGATATCGTAGTCATGGTATGTAGCCGTGGCAAGTAGGATCTGGATGGACTTAAGCATAGCCACTGGAAAATGTTTCATCATTATCTACGCCTGGTCGATGAAGAAAACCTTTAACAAGTCTAGCTTTGAAAGTCTCAACTTTTGCATCTACACCAAGTAATCTTCTCAAGATATACTTGCTCCTGATGGGGATTTAACCCTTCAGATATAGCAACTAAAGTCCATACTTTGTTGGTGTATAAGGATTCTATCTCAGATCACTAAGCATCCAGCCATTCTTACAGAGTCTTACTCCTAATGGCCAGCTTGAAACTAGTTGGGTCATCATCTCATGACGCAATCCTCGCTCCCACTGTCATAGAGAAACCGAAGTATCTCTCAGGTGGGTGAGGAACCCTACTAGATCGGCGGAGAGGCTGATGTTCGTTGGTATCTACTGAATCCTATGGTTCTACCAAATCATCTGCTGTAGTTTGTATAGCTGGAACCTTTCCAGTTCTACATGACTGACCTTGCCTCGAGCTTGTCCGGATTTTTCTTTTAGACATAGGCCGGACAACCCCAAATCTTAACTAGCTTAAGACATGGGCTCTTCCCATACCATATCTCATACGGAGTGGTTGGCTGTGATCTGATTCGAACCTAATTCAATAGGTATGCAGCTTCTCAAGTGCATAACCCCAAAAAGGAAACAGGTAACTCAGTAGTACTCATCATAGAGCGCACCATATCGAATAGGATGCAATTGCTCCGCCCCGATATACCATCATGCTATGGTGTATACGGAGGAGTAATGCTGAGAGAGAATCTCATTCTCCATTAAAATCATCTAGGAATTCCGTGCTTAAGTATTCTCCTCCTTGATCTCATCATAGGACATAATACTTATACCCGTATTGGTTCTCTACTTCTAACTTATATTCTGTGAATATCTCAAAAGGTTCAGACTTGTGTTTCAACAGGAACATATGACTGAATCTTGAGAGATCATCAGAGAATGTAATGAAGTACAAAGAACCAGTCTTGGCATATGTAGACAGGGGACCTTACATACATCAACATGTATCAATCCCAAGAGTTCACTAACTCTTTCTTTGTTTTCAGTAAACAGAGCTATGGTCATCTTATCTATGTGACATGACTGGCAAGTTTCATAAGATGTAAATTCAAACTGATTTAAATATGCATCTAAATGTAACTTTAGCTAGTTGGGTCACATTGATCTGACCTAGTCTACAATACCACAAGAAGGAATCGTTCAAATCTGAACTCTTCCTCTTGTGTGTGTTCCATATACTAAGAACTGTAGTTTGATTTAGAACATCAATGCTTTTAGATAACGTGCCTGAACCGATCAACTTTTGATATAGGAAATGTTCAAAACATTATCCAAACAATACAAAATTTTATCATTTCTTTAATAAAGAGACTGATATGATTTTGTATATCAGGTTCGGTATCTAATAACATTCGTTCAGAATCAATGTACTGATTATACAGGGTGACAGTGACCAACAAACTTGGCTGCAACACTTGCACCGTTTTCCGTCTCATGAAACTTATTACCCGTTCTCAGTTCTCTACCTATCTGTAGCCCTATGTAACAGATTACATATCTGGGATCCTGATCAGGTATCAAATATCCAGGACGTAGAGGATACAGAGAAACAGTTCTTTGTAACGAACACACCCGAAGATGATGCATCAACATGCACTTTCTTCGTTTGGGCGGCATAGGAATTCAGGTATTCCTCTATTTCCTGCTCTGTTTTATAACATTTATAAGTTGGAGTGGGACCAACGTTCCCCAGCTCAGTATAACAAGCGGGTTCGGTCAATATATCCGTTTTATTATGATTAAGGCATGATATGGTCGCTACCAGGAGAGAGGGAGAAGAAAACACTCAGCGTGCGCTCTTGCAAGATCAGATTGGTTATAATTTTATCTAATCAGGATGGCTCCCACTGTTTTTATCAAATCTTCCTTCAAACCCTAAAAGAAAAGACTAGCCGGGATTAATTACACACTACAAGTTCGCCAATCTTTCGGCCAGGCCAGTGTCGGTACTTTGAGGGAGGTTCCCCGTGCTTTCGCACGAACCTAATTAATGTAAACCTTGTTTTCCCAGAGGCGTAACCTTGTTGACACCTTTCTAGACACCTACTTGATCGGCTAATTGTAATGCATAAAACTCTCCCAGGAGTAACAATTACTCGCAGTGGGTATCGGGATCCAACTATCTCATAGAAGGTATGCAATCTCATTGCAAATTTCAACACTTGAAATTCCCGATAATATTTTGCCCCGAACGATCTATGACCTTGACAAGGTCAACAAACTATAGACCGCAAGTCAAGTTCAACCCGTCATTTCTTGATTGAATCAAACCCACCCGCACGACCCTTGACAAGGTCAACAAGGCCGCACGACTACCCTAACCCAATCTGCATCATATGCATAAGCAGATAAATACTGGTTAGCTACCGCACACTGCGCCTTGATAAGGTCAACAAACGTAGCACGAATACTAAGCAGGACTTATCTGAAATGATGGAGGGCTACGACAGGTTTTTCTGAAAACCTATTGCGTAATGAACTTGATATCGTTGTAGGATCGAATGAATTTTGAAATGGAGTGTTTTTGAGGCTTTTCTAGTTTTGCTAAAGGGGTCACTCCCGGTGAAGGGATCGTCGGCCCTTTCCTCGTCGAATAAGGTGCTGGATATATCATATATATCACTGTGCAAAGCAAAAACTATAGAAGCAATCAAAATACAAACCGAGGGTTGTAGCATCTGCCAGTTATTGCTAAAGGAGTCACTCCCGGTGAAGGGATCTCGGTCCTTTCCTTATCGAATAAGGTGCAGGATGTTTTACAAGGAACACCACGATGCAAAGCAAGAACTGTAGCTACCTGTTTTATTAGAAATTCGATTCCACAACATCTTAGGTTTCTTTTCTTTCATTAATCACATTAATGAAGTCCCATCATTTAAAATACCTAAACATCACAGATAAATACGACGTACACTTATGCCATCCGCATTCTCCTCGATGTCCCCTCGTGCACCGTTAGGTTAGGTAACTAACGGCAGAGTAGGGCAGGGCTAGCGTGGGTGTAAAACATAAGTAACATCTATATAATATATCATATATACTATATACAGTATTTATCACAGAACATCACATGATCACATCATAGATATCGCAGCGGAAGAAACATATGAAATATTGGATATACTAGGACGTCCGTGTTTTCAATATGAGCCAGTATAAAACACGGATTCCACGGTCGCGATGAATAGCCAAACCCACACTCCTAGACCCCTACGAGAGCGGCAAGCAACCCTACCAATTCTAGAGTTAGGAGACCCGGACTCGACTCCTCGAGTTGGTCTCCCACTGGACTCCAGAACCCGGTTACTTGTGCCATCCTCCTTGGGTCTATCCTAGTGCGGAAAAGTAAATAATATACAATGGTGACATCTTTCGCAACCTGGAAATGCCCCAATAAAAGAATATTACATACAAGTTTTTACATGAATGAAAATGAAAAACACTCATCTCACATAAAAAACCCCCGGCTATTCAAACACGACGATCCAATATAACATATCCAGCAACACATAACATCACATGTCATCAACGTAAGTAAACATGCGTATCCCAATTGTCGTTGACATATAGCAACGAAACCGGCGATATCACATATTACACTTACGGTCGTAGAAAAGAAAGTGTAAAACTACAACAGTTGGAATTCGCAAACTCCTTAGACATCGCATGCCTAATAAAATGAATTCCTTAGACATCGCATGCCTAACAATTATAAACCCCGCATTTTAGTCTCATTATCGAAAACTCTTTTCAATATCAAGTCGGGCAATTCAACAGGATTCCCGGCATTCAGATCGAATGCTCGTCGCAAACTTTAGTAGGCGGCCGCACCCCTGATACCTTCGACGAAGTGCACCAAGGCGGAACACCGCTGCCGCGAGCACCCGAACGGATGCTTTCGGCGACGGGGTTCTCCTACAGTCACTTGGTCGGGGCTATGGGGTGAGGCTGTCTATTAAGTTTACCCGGCGAGTATCCGCGTACGCTACGTGATTGCGACGGACTTTTGATCACATCAAAATTCCATGGCAACCGATCAAGTGAGACTAAAGTGCTGTGTTTATAACATTCATATCAGTTATCTCATAACTACTTGTGAATTCCAATTATTGTATCCCATTCCAGATAAACAGAAAATGTTAAACTTTCCGATCGAACAGTCAAACACCCAAGTTTTCCTGATACAGCTCAACACATGAAATAGGTTTAAAAACATTCACTTCATGCCTCAGTACCAACGGTCCAGCCGTAGAAAGGTCAAGCCAACGCCTCACATGTGGCATGCCGTACTGCCCCAAACCCTAAGGTTCAAAGGGCAGTTCAAGACGGTCACATAATCGAGTTAAGGTTTGTTGTCTTCTAGAGTGTCCATCGCGTTACTTGCACTACTTAGAACATTCTTAAACCACGGAAAAATCCAACACTTGGAAATTTTCCGACAGGGGAAAAAGTGGGTATTTCTATCCGGTCAAACTTTTTAACATGTTCTAAAATTTACCCAGAAAAGCACATAGACAAAGTTTGAAATTTCCGATCGAATCATCGAAGCTCCAAAACACCCCAGAAAACTCAACTCTTGAGTGCAAATTAAAAATTCCCAGAAAACTCAGCACCAGAAGAGACAAATTACTGTGCAAATATTGAAGTCTAATCTTATAATGTGGCCGCGGAACCGCCACAGAATCCAGGCTTCTTCCGCTGTTCCGCCGCTCTATTGGCACATCTTTTGGTCGTTTTTGCACCGTAATTCTTAGAACTTCCTGCTGAATTTTTTAAGCATTTTTAATCTGGAAAAAACCCAGTTTTTTAAAAATGTACAGAGAGAGGTCATGGATTGGCGTTTCGGGTTCGATCGGGTTTCTAACTCCGTCTACGCATCGCCTAAGGCTCTAGCTAGTCTCTGATACCACTGTAGGGTTCCTAAGCACACTAATGAGGCTCACAAGGCATCAACCATGCCAATTTCAAAAATTTCCGGTGCCTACAAACCCTAATACGGATCGTTAACTAGAGAATAGGCGAAACATGCAACTAGTTAACAACTTAACTAAGTGAACGGAAATAAAACCTTTGTAGATCCGGTCCTCCATCTCCATAGCTCCGTGATGAAGTCCCCTTGCTGCGATCATCGGATCCCGGGCTCTAGCGTCGGCTTCATCGGAGAAATGAGCGGGCTAGGTCGTCGACTTCGATTCTGAAGATGATCTACGTCGAGGCATCACAAGATCAAGCTCCAACTTCACCAAGTCATGAAACTTGTGAAGAAAACACCCTATACTACTTGGCAAGTGGTAGAGGATGAAGAAATAGGAAGTGGGTTCACATTAGAATTGTATTTCTCACTCTTTTTCTCAAGGCACCATTGTTGGTTGCAAACTTCTTCATCTTGAAGAAGAAGAAGAAGAAGAAAAGAATATGATATGAATTATCCATAAAGAAAAACAAAGTGATTCTTATCATATAACAACCATGGTCAAGTGTAGAGAATAAACTATGGTTAGGTTTAATGGTTAGGTTTAAGGAATAAAACAAAATGGTCAAAGCTTTTTCAAAGCTTCAAGAAGCTTCAACAAAATCCAAATAAAGCCACCATTTTATCTTAAGCCAAAATGAAATAAATAAATAAATAAATCAAATGAAACCCTAACCATTAACTAACCATGGTTTAATCAAACACACCCAAGTTTGCATGTATCATCAAACATAATACAAACAAGTGCATAAAAATATATCACATATACAATGTGCACATCAAGTGAGAAAATCCATTTTAACCAATATTAGTTAATGTAAAGTAATATATCAAATATATAATTATACATTAAATCATTAAATCAACACTTGATTTAATGATCCGGTCATATCGCATATGACCGACTAATATCCAATGTATCGACTTATCGAATCAATCTTCGATTCGATAACTAGATTATATCGCATACAACCATTCGATACATTCATCGCGAGAATAGAATACGGTATCACATACACGCATTATTCTCGGTCCCGCACATATCTCATATGCGCTCCTATTTCGTTTTGCTTGAGCTAGGAAACCTCTGTGTAGGACTCTAAAGACTCGTCAATACGACGGCAGCAGGTGATGATCATATCAAACACCCACAAGCCGCAAGCGGTCTGCTAAACGTAACGGCCACCCGGGTATTGAGCGATCAGAAGATCGACGAGCAAGCCCGCTCACACTCCTGTGAATCAAACCAGTAACATTTACCGTACAGTCCGGTCTCGTCGTCTGATATGTCGCATATCTTGCCTAGGGGTGGTAAATGTTGGACCCCAGTAGCTTGATAAGTCGTGTCGATATGAGGTCTATAATAGTTCGAGAAACTACTGGTAACACTTACCAGTAAATCTCAGCAACCCTGGCCAGGGATTTCCGGTTATAGCCAATCGAACACAGTGCAACATCAACTCCCTATACCCGGAGAGACAAATCCCTTCCTATCGCTCATTGCCTCCATGTGATTCGGGACTGTACCCAAAAGCCACCGTTTTGCACGCCCTCTTGGACGTGGTAAGGTGGAAATCAAAGCACAGTGGGAATCACACAAGACTCTATGACGATCTCGGGTCTACAGACTAACCTGTACCAGTGTCACCAGAGAACTGCCATCTGACGTAAGGTATAATACCATCTGGGAGTTCTCGGCGAGTCCGTCCAGTGTACCCAGTCCCCACTGAGCACCCGTATATCATCTCTGATGTCAAACACCAATGGATATGGGATCATCCATCGCCCATCTATATGGGTCGAGAAGGTATCCGCTAGTCTACTCTGGTATATCGATGCCCCGTCTCGATACACCCACGACTAGGGACCTTGAAGGATGTACTTATAGACTACCATGTCCCCACTAGTATGATCCGCATCATAGTCCAGGTAGTCAAGTACACATCCTAAGGGCTTTACCAACATGTAACAGAGAGACAATCAGTATACATGTTAAGGTAAAGAGTAACCAGATAGCATACTATCATGTCGAGCAAGAAAGTCCTCCCTATATATGTCCCAGCATCCACTACAATATACATCCAATGTACAGTAATGGCCTCTAGGGCATACATATAACTAACAATATGGTCGCTACCTGGAGAGAGAGAGAAGAAAACACTAAGCGTATGCTCTTGCAAGATTAGATTGGTTATCTAATATATCTAATCAGGATATCTCTCACTGTTTTAATCAAATCTTCCTTCAAACCCTAAAAGGAAAGACTAGCCGGGATTAATTACACGCTACAAGTTCGCCAATCTTTCAGCTAGGCCAGTGTCGGTTCTTTGAGGGAGGTTCCCCTGTGCTTTCGCATGGACCTAATTAAAGTAAAACTCGTTTTCCAAGGGGCGTAACCCCGTTGACACCTTTCTAGACACCTACTTGATCGGCTAATTGTATATGTGTAAAACTCTCCCAGGAGTAACTCTTACTCGCAGCGGGTATCGGGATCCAACTATCTCATAGAAGGTATGCAATCTCATTGCAAATTTCTACACTTGAAATTCCCAATAATATTTTACCCCTAGCGGCCGATGACCTTGACGAATGCCAACAAACCATAGGCTACTGGTCAAGTTCAACCCATCATTTCCCGATTGAATTAAACCCACCCGCACGGTCCTTGACGAATGCCAACAAAGTCGCACGACTACCCTAACTCAATCGCATCATATGCTTATACAGATAAGCATAAATAGCTACCGCACACTACGCCTTGACGAAAGCCAACAAACGCAGCACGAATACTATGAAGTACTTATCTGAAATGACGGAGGGCTACGGCAGGTTTTTAAGAAAACCCTTTGCGTAATGAACTTGATATCATCGTAGAATCGAGTGATTTTAAATGGAGTGTTTTTGAGGCTTTTCTAGTTTTGCTAAAGGGGTCACTCCCGGTGAAGGGATCGTCGGCCCTTTCCTCATCGAATAAGGTGCAGGATATTTCACAAATATCACTATGCAAAGCAAGAACTATAGAAGCAATCAAAAGACAAACCGAGTTTGTAGCATCTGCTAGTTTCACTAAAGAGTTCACTCCCGGTGAAGGGATCTCGGCTCTTTCCTTATCGAATAAAGTGCTGGATGTTCTACAAGAAACACCGCTATGCAAAGCAAGAACTAGAGCTACCAGTTTTTAAACAAGTTTCTACAACATCTTTAGGTTTCTTTTAGTTTCATTAATCTCATTAATGAAGTCCCATTTTATTATGCTTCACAAGCATCACTTTTGAAACGAAATCTGCAATATAACATATATCTCATATATATAATATAAACATTCGTCTCAGGCAGTAATATGATCTCATCACAGAACATTGCAGCAGAAGAACATATATGAAATATTGGATATACTAGGACATCCGTGTTTTAATACGAGCCTGAATAAAACACGGATTCCACGGTCGCGATGAATAGCCAAACCCACATCCCTAGACCCCTACGAGAGCGGCAAGCAACACTGCCAATTCTAGGGTTAGGAGACCCGGTCTCGACTCCTCGAGATGGTTTCCCACTGGACCCTAGAACCCGGTTACTTGTGCTCCCCGCCTTGGGTCTACCTAATGCGGAAAAGTAAATAATATATAATGGTGACATCATCCTCAGCCCGGAAGTGCCCCAATAAAAGAATATTACATACAAATGAATTATACATGAATGAAAAAGAAAAACTCTCATCTCACATATGTTGGAGATAGTGCCCTCAGAGTCAATTATTGGATCACAGGCACGTGATTGCAATGATTGATGGAGGACCTATCCCGATAGGACTGTCTTACTCAAGATGATAGTATGCTATCTGGTTTATCTTTATCATCGTGTACTGCTTTAGGTGACCTTACAGGTCACTATTGCGCGTTGATAAAGCCCTTAGGATTCTTGCTTGACTGCCAGCAGTATGAGGGCGATCATATACGTGGGAGCTGGTAGTCTATAAGCACATCCTTAAAAGGTCCCTAGTCGTGGGAGTTTCGAGACAGGGCATCGATACTCCAGAGTAGACTAGTGTATACAGTCGAGACCCCGACGAGGGGCGGTGGCCGGTCTCACAAGCCACTGTTGTCAGTTGGTTCACTTAAGATGTATACAGGTGCTCATTGGGTTATGAGTACACCGGACATGACTCGCCAGGAACATGCTGGTTGGTCTTATACCTGACGTCAGATAGCAGTTCCCTGGTGACATGTGTACAGGTTAGTTCATCGACCTGAGATCGTCATTTGTTTCGTGTGAGTTCCCACTGTACTTTGATTACTACCCTACCACGCTCAAAGGAGACGTGCAAACAGGTTTTAGTTGGGTACAGTCCCGAGCCACATGGAGGCAGTGAGCTGATCTTCAGGGGTTCGTCTCTCCCGGTATTGGGGGTGAGGTCGCGCTGTGTCTAGGAGAGCCCTTACACGAAGTCCTTGGCCAAGGCAGGAGATTTACTAGTAGGTATTCCAGTAGCATCTCAGGGTGTTCTGGGCTACACTCCGACACGACTTGTACCGCTTTTGGGGGTCTGACTTTTACCAACCCCGTAGGCCCGCCATGCGATGCTCATAGACGAACGGACCGGACTGTACGGATATTGTCACTGACAGGCTCAGTAGGGTGTCAGGATGAGTTCGCTCATCGACGTCCCTTTTGGTCAATACCTGGTAGCCCGTTACGTATAGGCTAATACCTCTGACGTGCTGGTGGTTAAATCCACAACCAAAGTATTGACGAGTCTTTAGAGTCCCCCATAGACCGTTTTCTCAAGTTTCGGGCGAAACGCTGTAGAGACCATATGGAGATATGGCAGGGTTCGATTAGATACGTGCGGTATTGCACGGATCATGATCGGATGGATAATACTAGCAGGCTTTGGTTTAAGCCGGATCCTAGTATTGTACAGTGTAGATTTGTCTCATTGCATTTGTATTCGGTCGGAATACAAATACGGGTATGTATATACAGTAGCGGGGTTTTCCTGTAATTTATTACGGGATCAGTTTTCTGAAGTTGCCAGTTTGCATTCCGTTTCAGCCTTTTTCCTTTGTATCTTTCCCTGGCTGAAAGTTGGTGGAGGAGGGCTTATTTGCAATTGTGCAAATTGGCATTGTGGAGGGTGGTCTTTGCATTGTTGTTGTGTCATGATGGTTCCACCATCATATTGACTTGTTTCTTCATGATGGTTGTTCATGATGGTTGAGTGTGACTTGGTTTTGTGATCATGATTCTTCATGATAACCTTCTCTCTCTCTCTCTTGCATTATGGGGCTCACTCTTTTTCATTCATACTCTCTCCACTCTTTCATTCTTCTTGATGAGCCATGGTCGGCCAAATGAGAGAAGGGGCTGCCCATTATTCTTGTGGGGGATTTTTGGTTCTCTTGTGCTTGTAAAAATCCCCAATTTCATCTCTAAAAATGCTATCATCTTATTCCTCCACAAAAGGCAACTTCCACAACCCCAAAGAGACATAGAGTTCTACAGTTAACCTACAGCATCCTTGGGCATGTCGGCTCGCCAACTTCGTGCCCGAGTTGCCTCGGTCCCGAGGTGGGAGCCCGTAAAAGAAGCCGGCGACGTGGTGCCCTTCCGACGAGTAGGTGAAGACCGGAGATTCCGCGGGGAGATCGGGACGATGATGAGAAGACCGAAGGACACGGATCACTCGGTATATCTCTCTACCCTTTCTCTACTTAGCTAGGACTATGTTAATGGCCCGATCCGAGTTTTAAAGTGCGCGGTGGTGCCGGTTCAAAAGTTAAAGTAAATTATCGTTTCCGCATTCCGGCGTCGGATTGACGGCCGGGGCGCCGCCGTGCACTTACATGGTATCAGTGCCACGCCATTAACCTAGTCTAGCTTGGTCTAATGTGTTTACATCTTCGATCGAACAAAATTCCAAAACCCGCGATTTCAATGCATCAGTTCTCTGTCGAAATTTTTTTGGCTCCAAAAATTTTTCAGGTTGTTGCAGAATACTGTTCAGGAAATTCTAAGACATCTGTGAAAAATTGGTTGCATGATACTGTAGACCCACCGCGGAACCGTGGCCAAAACCCCCTTGGCGACGCGGTTCTGCCGCAGTACAGTGTCTTCACTGCACCATTTTTCCACAATGATCTTTGTACAGGGAAATTGGGGTTTTGGAATGTTCTTTTTGGGCCTAGATTTTCTTTAAGTGCTACAGTAGTGCTTGGGGGCCCACTTGGGTAAATTTGATCGATCGAATATTTTAAACATGTTAGTTCACAGTATTTACATTATATCTGCGACCGTGAATGTCACTTGATCGGTAAATCCTGTCTAACTGCTATAGCCCTTTTAGATGGATTTGCGAACGTGACATTCACGTTGATGTTCTGTGTTGTGCTGTGATGTTGCGGATTGGTCGTGGAGGATAGCCTGGATGCAATGGTAGTACAGTTTTGTTTTATATGTACATTTGATATTACGGGGCGAGCGTCCGACATGTGGACTGCTGTCACTGCCTGTTTGTATATTATTCTTTTGGGGCACGACCGGGGTGAGGTCGATGCACCCGTTGTATGTATATTTCACTTTCTGTACTAGGATTACCCCAAGGTAGGGTGCACGGATAGCCGGATTCTAGAGGGCAACGGGCCCGTATCTCATAGCGTTGAGACGGAGGGGGCCTCACTCTAAAATTGGCGAGCTATTCGCCGCACTCGTAAGGGGTACAGGTTGACCCAGGAGGGGTGCACAAGTTACTGGATTCCGTGAAGTGCTGGGTGGTCCATTCACGTTGCTGAAGGGGGCTGCCTCGCTTCAGGTTTTGGCGGGTAACTTGCCGCGCCCGTAGGGGTCTAGGATTTCATTGCACAGGCTATCCACACGACTAGGGGAACGTCGGGTTTTAGTAGCGGCTCTATGAAACCCGGGGATCCCAGATATCTGTATTTTTCTGTGATGCTTATTACATTTCTGTGATGTTGCATTTCATTACGCCTTGAGCGAATATTATATATTGATATATATACTAGTAGATGTTGTATATGTTTTGCATCCGCGCTAGTCCAGTCCCCGCTCTGTCGTTAGTTAAGTAACCTAACGGGTAATGACGGGACCTAGTGGCGAATGCGGATGGCATATAAGTACATCATTATTTTCGTTCTTTATTGGTGTGATCAATTGATGGGACTGCGTTGATTTGGATAAATGCAAGCTAAACAAACCTATTCTGATGTTGTTGGAACAATTTTCAAAAAAAGCTGTTATTGCAAGGACGTTCACTTTTGTTTTGCACAGTGGTATTCGGTTATGAATATCCAGCACCTCAGTCGACGAGGCAAGGGCCGAGATCCCTTCACCGGGAGTGACCCCTTGGACAGAAGTTTGCGTCAGCGTAATAACTTCACTATAGCCGATTACTTTTTCTTTGCATTGTGGTATTCAGTTGGAATATCCTGCACCTCATTCTACAGGGAAAGAGCCGAGATCCCTTCACCGGGAGTGACCTCTTTAGCAAAGGTTTTCGTCACTATATTTTTTAAAGCTATCCGGTTCCTTCAACGATATCAAGTTCATTACGTTAAAGGTTTTTGCCAGAAACCATTCGTAGCCCTCCGTCGTTTCATATGGATAGTCAATAAGTATTCAAGCTGTGTATGTTGGCCAAATTCAAGGCACAGTGATTGGTACCTATTGGGTATTCATATGCATCATAGATAGATGCGTTGGTTTGGGACAGTCGTACTACTATTTTGGCCAAAGTCAAGGGTATGTACGGGTGGGTTCAAATTAACTTGGAAGATGACGGGTAGAACTTGACATGTGACTTATGATATGTTGGCCAAAGTCAAGGTCATAAGAGCATGGGGTAAAAATCACATCGGGAGTTTCTAAAGAAACTGAAACTTGCCAGATATGCGCATACCTTCTGGAGTGTGATAACGTGAGTGGATTCCGTCACGTTATCATGCGATGATAGTTGGATCCCGATTCCCACTGATGAGTTGGTTTACTCCTCGGGTGATCCCGACTAATTCTTCTTTCAGGTTTGGAGGAGAATTTGACGGTACAGTGGGAGGTTTCCTGATTAGATAAAGTGATAACCATTCTGATCTAGGTTAGAATGCACGCTGAGTGTTTCTTTTCTCTCTCTCTTTGGCAGCGATCATTGACCCGACCCTAGACTATGACTCAGTGACCAAGTTGACCGAACCTTCTTAAACACTGGCTTTTGGATTGTCAGAGTTGCATACCTCATTGCCACTCCTACTTTTACCCTTTTCTCCAGGACACCCTGTATTACTACGAACGTTCACTTCCATTGGATAAAACCATCGTATGGTTATATACGAACTCGAAAGAATTTATTCGAGGATGGTTTCCGGTTCTGGAGAAAACGAATATGACTATTCAGTTGTCTTTTCCTTTTACCTTCTCTCAGGTTGCGAGTACTCCTTAGTTTACGAGATAGTACACCTATTACGCAAATTGGATAGTCTTCTTCCAAACCATAGGCAGGTGACGACCGATAGGGAATGAAGAAAACCAATTAGCATAACGATGGTGTACAGAAGGTATTAAGTAAAGACATATCAAGGGATTAGTAAGAGGGCAAAGTAAATTGCGACTGCTATTCACGACCAAACCAAGTATTTCTTCGCCAATCCTAAATCACCTTTGTATTTCTCCAGGACACTCCGTATCACTATGAAGATCTACAGTTTATTGGATACTCCATCATATGGTTATATACGAACTCGAAAGGACTTGTTCCAGTTCGGGGATGGATTCTGGTTCAGGAGAAATAGGAATAAGGTTTATTCGGTTGTCTTTTATCTTCACCTTCTCTCGCATTGCGAGTGCTCCTAGGATTAGGACAGTACACCATTATGCTTATTGGATAGTCTTCTTCTAAACCATAGGCTGGTGCCGAACGGTAGGAAGGAAGAAAACCATTTAGCCTTAGAGGATGTGCAGAAGGTAATGACTAAAGACATATAAAGGGATTTGGAAAGATGGCAAAGAATTACACGGTTACAGTTGTGAATCTGGATAATGGAAGAGGCATTACTAGGAATACCGGGATACCCCATCAAAACATTTCAATGTTTCAGTTTCGCTGTGTACTATTAAAAGAAAACTGATTTCCCAATCAGATCTTGCTCTAGGGTATGTATTTACCAGGTATGATTCTCACATCTGTATGGTTTTACAGATGATGAGTAGGAGTAAGTTATTGGGAATTAGGTGATAATCCTCATTATATCGGGATTCGTTGTAATCGGTGATATTTGAGGAAGTCACCTGGGTTGTTTGCCGGACGGCAAATATTTGGTTTTGAATATCCGTTGTCATGCACCAATTTCAAATTGATATATCTGTACGTCTATTTTTATAGAGTGAGATATACCTTTTTGAAATTATGTCGATGACATTTACCTATATCAGTAGATAGTTAGGTAAGGAGCATTAAACAACGGTGTAATTCTTCTTAACCATAAGTATAGTTTTCAACCTACGACACACAGAGTTTGAGTTATTAGACTCAAAGGACTTATACAGAGTATTGTATGTTGTCTAGTGTCCATTAGGACAGAGGGGTTGGTCCTCGTACTATATTCGGTTTACTTATGACTTCTCTAGTTCTTAGACAAGTGTTTCGTAGAAACACAAGGTCCGAGTTTTGAGAAGCTATAGGTATATGAATAAAGTAGAGAACCAGGTGTTGCAAGTATCGGGATTCTTCAAGGTGATCGAAGATGTAGATACTTGTGTAGGGTATTTAGTTGATAGTAATGATTAAGAGAACTTGCTTCTCTTTCAGATTACTCATAATTGGAAGCACTCCTAAGTTGAGTAATGCTGATCGGCCTCTCTCAATTTAGTTGACATGCACTGGAGACAGCTGCATGATTTGAATCTGGTTCAATTAAATCAGTGCCTCTGGTTCTATATTGGATATAGAACAGTTCATATCTTAACGATGTTAAGGTACGGGGAGTTGTCCGGCTTATACTTAAAACCAGACTCTGGATAACTCAAGACACGTTTCTATAATGGCTGTTTGTGGGTTGACCCAGGCTATGACGCGGGTTGACTTTCTACCATCTGGAAGATGAATAGTGATATTGTTCTTGACTTGCCACAGTTTTAACAAAAATGGATTTTTTCAGAAAACAGTAGTGGGAGTATGGTATAACTGGAAGTGATTCCAGAACCACAAACGATTACTGAAGATTTGATAAGAAACTAAAGATTCAATCTGGTTTGACATTCCATTGGCCACTCCGCAGATAAAGTGGGTAACCTCAGGCACCCGAGAGGTACTTCGGTATGCTCAAGGATGGTGGTAGGGAGGTTCTTGTTACCCAGACTTGCCATTGCTGTTGTTCCAGGCTGCGAGACCCGGCAGGAGGATGAGTATAGCGTCGTTCTAAACTAGCTTTAGAAGTGTACGTGTATATGACTCTGCCGGAGGGTTGTCATGGTCAGTGGGAGCAGCGGAAGTATAGTGGACATGTGGCTTATGTCTATTTATAGACTAGAGCAGATACAGCGGAGATAGATCATCTATTTCTGATGTGATAGTCATAGGTTTGACTTATCAGAATAGGGGATGGATCTGTTAAGAAGGTAGTAGGGTGTGATGTCCTGGTATTATGATGACATACACAGAGTAGGAAGTGATGTTCCTATACTACGATCGGTTATACTTTGGTTGTCACACAGTGGTTTCTCCAAAAATGACTTGGATATTATATCAGACATTCTGGTTACTGGATCTATGGTTTTAGATCTAGATTTGGGTAGTTTTCAAATCTAGGTACTTAGACAACATTCTAAAGGTATTTAGAATGGACGACTCCTGGCATGGTGGTGTACCTGCAGGTGATGGAGTCACTCTCTCTAAAGGTGTCATACAGACTAAAGGGGAGAGGGATGTGCATGATTGGCAGATCACTTGCTTAGGCAATTGAGTCGATCATGAGTACCACACCAGATGTTGTTTTTGCAGTAGATGCAATAAGTTGATATTGATCCAATCCCGGAGAGACGGTCGGAAGCAGTTTTAGAACATAAGTGGATGTTCTAGGGATATGATAACGACAGCCTCGTTCGGGAGACAGTTATCATTCCAGGCTTCCAAGATGACCTGGATGACAGAGAGGTTGTCAGATTTATAGTTTTCCCTCTGACGAGGGGCAGTATTTTGGACAGGTGGTCTAGGTGGATACTGAGGGAAGGATGGTGCTGGATACTGATTAAGTTCAGTTGACGATACAGTCTAAGAAGTTTGGATTTGGAGTTCATTTATGAGCTAGGTCCCATCAGACATCCAGACACATTCTAAGACAGGTATTGCTCATTTCGGGAAATAGCTTTCTCCGCGAACTTGAGATATAGAGAGACATAGAAAGAAACATCAAGGCGGATCCACTCACTGAGGCTATTCCTTGAACGCAATAGTTTCGCAAACTGGTTTTGTGAGACTGATTAGTAGAGGAGTTGGGTGTTCGGTATCACACGGGCTGTGAGTATGCGACATCGCAATAATTAGCCTTGAGTGCAAGTGGGAGATTGTTGGAGATAGTGCCCTCAGAGTCAATTATTGGATCACAGGCATGTGATTGCAATGATTGATGGAGGACCTATCCTGATAGGACAGTCTTACTCAAGATGATAGTATGCTATCTGGTTTATCTTTATCATCGTGTACTGCTTTAATTGACCTTACAGGTCACTATTGCGCGTTGATAGAGCCCCTAGGATTCTTGCTTGACTGCCAGCAGTATGAGGGCGATCATATACGTGGGAGATGGTAGTCTATAAGCACATTCTTAAAAGGTCCCTAGTCGTGGGAGTTTCGAGACAGGGCATCGATACTCCAGAGTATACTAGTGTATACAGTCGAGACCCCGACGAGGGGCGGTGGCCGGTCTCACAAGCCACTGTTGTCAGTTGGTTCACCTAAGATGTATACAGGTGCTCATTGGGTTATGAGTACACCGGAAAGGACTCGCCGGGAACATGCTGGTTGGTCTTATACCTGACGTCAGATAGCAGTTCCCTGGTGACATGTGTACAGGTTAGTTCATCGACCTGAGATCGTCATTTGTCTCGTATGAGTTCCCACTGTACTTTGATTACTACCCTACCACGCTCAAAGGAGACGTGCAAACAGGTTTTAGTTGGGTACAGTCCCGAGCCACATGGAGGCAGTGAGCGGATCTTCAGGGGTTCGTCTCTCCCGATATTGGGGGTGAGGTCGCGCTGTGTCTAGAAGAGCCCTTACACGAAGTCCTTGGCCAAGGCAGGAGATTTACTGGTAGGTATTCCAGTAGTATCTCAGGATATTCTGGGCTACACTCCGACACGACTTGTACCGCTTTTGGGGGTCTGACTTTTACCAACCCCCTAGGCCCGCCATGCGATGTTCATAGACGAACGGACCAGACTGTACGGATATTGTCACTGACAGGCTCAGTAGGGTGTCAGGATGAGTTCGCTCATCGACGTCCCTTTTGATCAATACCTGGTAGCCCGTTATGTATAGGCTAATACCTCTGACGTGCTGGTGGTTAAATCCACAACCAAAGTATTGACGAGTCTTTAGAGTCCCCCACAGACCGTTTTCTTAAGTTTCGGGCGAAACAATGTAGAGGCCGTATGGAGATATGGCAGGGTTCGATCAGATATGTGCGGTATTGCACGGATCATGATCGGATGGATAATACTAGCAGGCTTTGGTTTAAGCCGGATCTTAGTATTGTACAGTGTAGATTTGTCTCATTGCATTTGTATTCGGTCAGAATACAAATGCGGGTATGTATATACAGTAGCGGGGTTTTCCTGTAATTTATTACGGGATCAGTTTTCTGAAGTTGCCAGTTTGCATTCCGTTTCAGCCTTATTCCTTTGTATCTTTCCCTGGCTGAAAGTTGGTGGAGGAGGGCTTATTTGCAATTGTGCAAATTGGCATTGTGGAGGGAGGTCTTTGCATTGTTGTTGTGTCATGATGGTTCTACCATCACATTGACTTGTTTCTTCATGATGGTTGTTCATGATGGTTGAGTGTGACTTGGTTTTGTGATCATGATTCTTCATGATAACCTTCTCTCTCTCTCTCTCTCTTTCATTATGGGGCTCACTCTTTTTCATTCATACTCTCTCCACTCTTTCATTCTTCTTGATGAGCCATGGCCGGCCAAATGAGAGAAGGGGCTGACCATTATTTTTGTGGGGGATTTTTGGTTCTCTTGTGCTTGCAAAAATCCCCAATTTCATCTCTAAAAATGCTATGATCTTATTCCTCCACAAAAGGCAACTTCCACAACCCCAAAGAGACATAGAGTTCTACAGTTAACCTACAGCATTCTTGGGCACGTCGGATCGCCAACTTCGTGCCCGAGTTGCCTCGGTCCAGAGGTCGGAGCCCGTAAAAGAAGCCGGCGACGTGGTGCCCTTCCGGCGAGGAGGTGAAGACCTGAGATTCCGTGGGGAGATCGGGACGATGACGAGAAGACCGAAGGACACGGATCGCTCGGTATATCTCTCTACCCTTTCTCTAGTTAGCTAGGACTATGTTAATGGCCCGATCCGGGTTTTAAAGTGCGCGGTGGTGCCGGTTCAAAAGTTAAAGTAAATTATCATTTCCGCATTCTGGCGTCGGATTGACGGCCGGGGCGCCGCCGTGTACTTACAACATAAAACCCTCGGCTATTCAGAACGCGACAATCCAATATAACATATCACAGCAACACATAATATCTCATATCATCAACGTAAGAAAGTATGCGTATTCCGATTGTCGTTGATGTATATCAACGAAGCCGGCGATACACCACATACTACGCTTACGGTCACAGAAAAGAAAGTGTAAAACTACAACAGCTGGAATCCGCAACCTCCTTAGACATCGCATGCCTAACATTTACAAAACCCACATTTTAGTCTCATTATCGAAAACTCTTTTCAATATCAAGTCGGGCAATTCAACAAGATTCCCGACATCCTGATCGAATGCTCGTCGCAAACTTTAGTAGACGGCCGCACCCCCGGATGCCGTCGACGAAGTGCACTAAGGCGGAACACCGCTGCCGCGAGCACCCGAACGGATGCTTTTGGCGACGGGGTTCTCCTACAGTCACTTGGTCGAGGCTATGGGGCATGGCCGTCTATTAAGTTTACCCGGCGAGTATCCGTGTACGCTACGTGATTGCGACGGACTTTTGATCACATCAAAATTCCGTGGCAACCGATCAATTGAGACTGAACTGCTAGATTTATAACATTCAAATTAGTTATCTCATAACTACTTGTGGATTCCAAATATTGTATCACATTCCAGATAAATAGACAATGTTAAACTTTCCGATCGAATAATCAAACATCCAAGTTTTCCCAAATAGTTCCCAACACTTGAAATTAGTTTAAAAACATCCATCACATGCTACAGTACCAATGGTCTAGCCGTAGAAGGGTCAAGCCAACGCCTCACATGTGGCATGTCGTACTGCCCCAAACCCTAAAGTTTAGAGGCAGTTTAAGACGGTCACATAATCGAGTTAAGGTTTGTGTTCTTCTAGAGGGTCCACTGCGTTACTTGCACGACTTAGAACGCTCCTAAACTACGAAAAAATCCAACGCTTGGAAATTTTCCGGCAGGGGAAAAAGTGAGTTATTGATATCCGGTCGAACTTTTTAACACGGTCTAAAAATTACCCGGACAAAATAAATAAAGTTAAATTATCCGATCGAATCAACGAGTCCCTAATACAACCCTAGAAAACTCAACACTTGAGTGGAATTAAAAAATTACCAGAAAAAAATGACAATAAAGGACCTAAGAATAAATATATGAAGTTCCACGGACTAATTCAAAATTTTGGCCGCGGAACCGCCGCCAAACCCTTGGTTTGGCCGCGGTTCCGCAGTCATATAAGAGCATTAGTGGGCCGTACTTCACAGTAATTCTTAGTTTTTCCTGATTAAGTTTCTGAGCATTTTTAATTCAAAAAATTAAATTTTTGAAAATTGTCTAGAGAAGGGTTCGTATCGGGGTATCCGGGTTCGATCGGACTTTAAACATCGCTCAAACTTCGTCTAAAGCTCTAGCTTGTCTCTGATACCACTGTAGGGTTGCTAGGCACGCGCACAAGGGTCTACGAGGCATCAACCAAGCCCGATTAAAATTTTAGCCGTGCCGAACAACCCAAAGCCGGATCTTTAAACTAGGGTTTAGGCGAAAAAAGCATGTTAAACTCTTTAACACTAAGTGAGAGGGATTACAACCTTTGTAGATCCGGTCCTTCACTTCTTAAGCTCCGTGTTGAGGTCCCTTCGCTGCGATCATCGTGTTCCGGACTCTCGAGAGGCTTCACGAAGAGAAAGATGCAGTCTTGCTTCCAATCTTCGATAACAAAGATGATCTACCTTGAAGTTTCATTAACATAAGCTAACACTCACTAAATGAAGTGAACACTCTCATCTAAAGGGCAAGGATAGATGAGAATGATGAGGTAGGATTTTTTCTCTCATTTATTTTCTTATTCTCACTCATTTTCATCACTTGGAAAAAGCTAGAAAGCTTTTTCCATGAAAGAAAGAAGAAGGAAGAAGAAGAAGAATATCATAATCCTTTTGTGATGAATAATGTAAAGAAGTTAATGACGAATAATGCAACCATGGTTGCTAAACCTTTGTAGAGAATTAACCAAAGACTAGGGTTTGGGTTGGGTTAAAGCATGAGTCATTTGAAAATATCTTGCACAAAACAAAAAGAAACCTTCTAGAATCATCAAGAAGGAACTAACCCAAAACAAACCCTAACCTTGTTTAATCTCCACTAAACATGTTGCATTAGTTATCATATCATGTTACAATATTATATATCATATATATAATATTTATCGTAACAAAATAAAATAATACAATTAACATATATCGCATATATATCAATGTATTACCCGAGTGAGAAAAAGAATCATTTAGTGATCTAATATTAGTTAATGTAATTTAATATATCATATATATTATTATACAATAAATTATCGAATCAACACTTGATCCGACAATCCGGCTATATCGCATATAACCGACTAATATCTCATTTACCGATTCAACGATTCAACACTTGATCCGATGACCCGGCTGATATCAAATATCGCGAGAATAGAATACGGTATCACATATCGCATTATCCTCGGTCCTGCACATATCACATATGTGCTCCTACTCCGTTTTTCCTGAGTCAAGAAGCCTCTGTGTAGGACTCTAAAGAATCGTCAATACGCCGGCAGTAGGTGATGATCATATCAAACACCCACAAGCTGTAAGCGGTCAGCTAAACGTAACAGCCACCCAAGTATTGAGCGCTTAGAAGATCAACAAGTAAGCCTGTACATTCTCCTGTGAATCCAAACAGTAACACTCCCGTACAGTCCAGTCTCGTCGTCTGATATGTCGCATATCTTGCCTAGGGATGGTAAAACGTCAGACCCCAGTAGCTCGATAAGTCGTGTCGATATGAGGTCTATAACAGTTCGAGAAACTACTGATAACACTTACCAGTAAATCTCAGCAACCCTGGCCAGGGATTTCCAGTTATAGCCAATCGAACACAGCACAACATCAACTTCCTATACCGGGAGAGACGAATCCCCTCCTATAGCTCATTGCCTCCATGTGATTCGGGACTATACCCAAAAGCCACCTTTTTACACGCCCTCTTGGACGTGGTATGATGGAAATCAAAGCACAGTGGGAATTACACAAGACTCTATGATGATCTCGGGTCAACAGACTACTCTGTACCAGTGTCACTGGAGAACTGCCATCTGGCGTGAGGTATAATACCATCTGGGAGTTCTCGACGAGTCCGTCCAGTGTACCCAGTGTCTACTGAGCACCCGTACACCATCCTTGATGTCAAACACCGATGGATATGGGATCATCCATCGCCCATCATATGGGTCAAGATGCGTATACACTAGTCTACTCTGGTGCATCGATGCCCTGTCTCAATACACCCTAGACTAGGAACAATTATAGGATGTACTCGTCGACTACCGTGGCCCTACTAGTATGATCTCATCATAGTCCCAGCAGTCGAGTACATATCCTAAGGGCTTTATCAACATGTATCATAGAGACAATCAGAGTACATGTTAAGATAAAGTACAACCAGATAGCGTACTATCATGTCGAGCAAGAAAGTCCTCCTTATATATGTCCTAGCATCCACTACAATATACATCGTATGTACAGTAATGGCCTCTAGGGCATACATATAAATAACATCTCTCTGGCGGATGAGACGGTCTACTACTCCTGCGGAGGGATGCGGGAATGTCCTGTTCTTCTGGAACTTCTGGCTCTACCAAACTTTCAGTTGTAGTTTATGGTTCTGGAATTTCTTCCAGTTCTATTGCGCTCCCACTTGTTTCCTTTTCTACAAACTGCTGTTCTAGAAAATGGGCATTACGAGAAACAAAAACCTTTTGTTTCTCTGCGTAATAGAAAAAATACCCTTTGGAGTTCTTTGGATATCCTACAAACTTACACTGTACAGATCGTGCCTCGAGTTTGTCCGCATGCTGCTTTCTAACAAAAGATGGACATCCCCATATCTTCAGATACTGAAGATAGGGTTTCTTCCCACTCCACATCTGATATGGTGTGGTAGGCACAGTCTTGGTAGGAACCCTGTTCAAAAGATATGCAGCTGATTCTAGTGTATAACCCCAGAAAGATCGCGGTAACTCAGCATTACTCATCATGGAACGTACCATATCCAATAGGGTTCGGTTCCGTCTTTCCGATACACTGTTATGTTGTGGAGTGTATGGAGGAGTAAGCTAAGAGAGAATTCCATTCTCTTTTAGGTAACCCAGGAACTCGGCACTTAAGTATTCACCACCTCGATCAGATCTCAGTGTCTTGATACTTTTGCCGGTTTGGTTTTCTACTTCATTCTTATATTCTCGGAATTTCTCAAAGGCCTCGGATTTATGTTTCAGCAAGAAAATGAATCCATACCTAGAGTAATCATCCGTAAAAGTAATGAAATATGAAAAACCGCCTCTTGCATGTGTAGACATTGGACCACATACATCGCTGTGTATGAGTCCTAAGAGCTCGCTCGCTCTTACTCCATGTCCAGTGAATGGAGTCTTTGTCATCTTTCCTTTGAGACATGATTGAAAAGTGGCATAAGATTGATATTCGAACGGATCCAAATATCCTTCTCTATGTAACTTAGTTAACCTTGTCTCATTGATGTGACCCAGTCTACAATGCCATAAGAAAGCCTGATTTATATCTGGACACTTTCTTTTTAGTGTGTTCTGGACATTGAAAATCTGTAATTAGTTTAACATGTATATACCGTTATCTAGTGTACTGGACCCAATCAAACCATGATTAATGTGGATGTTAACAACATCGCTTACAAACGTGAAATCATAACCTTCTTTTGATAACAACGATACTGATATGATATTACACGTTAAACTAGGTACACAAAAACAGTTGCGCAAAACCAAAATATGTCCACTCGTCAATCCAAGGTGATAATCCCCTACGGACACAGCATTAACGCTAGCTCCGTTAGCAACCTGGAGGGTCATATCACCAACCTTCAGCACTTTACAGTTTCTCAGTGCCTGCAATGAATTGCATATATGAGATCCTGATCCGGTATCCAATACCCAGGAAGTAGAGTTGATTGACAGACAATTTTCAATTACAAACACACCTGAAGCCGAAGCCACAGCTTGCCTCGGGTCCTGGTTCTTGGCAATCCAAGCTTTGCAATCTTTCTTCCAATGGCCTTTCCTACGACAGTGGAAGCACTCATCCTTTGCCACTGTTGGCACCACAACCTTTTCCTTTCCCTTGACTCCCACCTTACCAACACCACCTCTCGATTTGGTAGCGGCCTTCTTCTTCCTTCCTTTGGCCCTTGCCTTGGACCTGGAAGAGGAAGCACCACAAACAAACATAGCGGGTGTTTCTCTTCCCTTCTGCAAGGTGCCCTCTGCACTCCTCAACATGTTAAGGAGTTCTGGAAGTTCAACTTCTTTACCTTGAATGTTGAAATTCAAGATAAACTTGGCGTAGGTGGAAGGAAGGGACTGGAGAATCATGTCTGGATACAACTCGTTCTCTAATGTTGTCCCGAGGTCTGCGAGCTCTTCAATATAGCCAATCATCTTAAGGACATGTTCCCCTACAGATGATCCAATGCCCATCCTCGACTGAAACAAGTTCTTCGAGGTCTCGTATCTAGCTATACGAGATTGCTCTCCATACAGTTCCTTGGTGTGGAGAAATATGGATTCAAGATCCATATTCTCGTTCCTCCTCTGATGTTCATTATTCATAGAGGCAAGCACGATGCATTTGGCCTTCGCGCAGTCTAACTCCCAGGTCTTGCGGATTTCCTTTTCCGCGACACTAGATTCAGGACCTGGGACGGCAGGGGCCTTAGTAGTAAGGACATACCCCAATTTGTCATAGGTAATTGCCATCTTGACATTCCGGAACCAATCTTTATAGTTTGGCCCTGTCAAAATATTTTTATCTAATAATAACTTAAGGCCTGTCATGTTCTGGGTCGCTGCAATTAGGAGAGAGAGAGAGAAAACACTTTAGCATGATGCTCTTGCAAGTTCAGAGTGGTTTTTAGTTTATCTAAACAGGATGGCTCCCACTGTTTCTCGAATCCTTCCTCAAACCAAAAAAGAAGAAGAATTAGTCAGGACTATTCTCACCGTGCAATACTTGCTTAACTGTTCATCCAGGCCAGTGTCGGTACTTCGAAGGAGGTTTTACGACGCTTTCGCGAAGTTCCTTAATTAAATAACTTCTTTTCCTTGGGGGCGAGCCCCGCTAACACCTTTCTCGACACCTACTTGGTGTATAACATTGATCGTTTAAGTGAAAGAATCTCCCGATGAGTAGCATATACTGACAGTAGGATCGGGATCCAAATATCATCGTGTGATAAAGCTGAAGGAATCCTACCAAAATTATCACACTCCAAATGGTATGCAACTCTAGCAAATTTCAGTTTCTTTAGAAATTCCCGATGTGGATTTTTGCCCCATGCTCTTATGACCTTGGCGTTGGTCAAAATGTCATAAGTCACATGTCAAGTTCTACCCATCATTATCTTGTTAATTTGAACCCATCCGTACATACCCCTGACGTTGGCCAAATGGCAGTACGACTGTCCCAAACCAAGTCATCTATCTATGCAACAGATGAATACCCAGCAGCTACCAAACACTATGCCATGGCGTTGGTCAAAATACATAGCTTGAATACTACTGAATACCTAAATGAAATGACGGAGGGCTACGAATGATTTTGGCGAAACCCTGAACGTAGTGAACTTGATATGATCGAAGGAACCTGATAGCTTTTAAAAGGAGTGGTTTAAGCTCCGCAATTAAAAATCTGCTGTTTTTTAAATAACCGAGTGGTTTTTTTTAAACTGTTCCAACGATTCAACTTTGGTTTATTTTCTTTGCATTAAAATAATGCGTCCTATCAATTAACCTATCATTGTAGAAAACAATGAAATACAACGTCCGCTTATGCCATCCGCATTCGTCACCGGGCCCCGTCATTCACCCGTTAGGTTACTTAACTAACGACAGAGCGGGGGCTGGGCTAGCGCGGATGCAAAACATAAGCAATGCCTACTAGATATCATATATAGATATTGTACATTCATCAGACGCAATAATGGGCATTCCAGATCACAGATGAATATATTGGATATACAAGCAATCCGCATTTCTTTTGAGCCTGCAATGAAAGACGGATTACACAGTCGCGATGAAAAGCCAAACCCCCACTCTCGACCCCTACGGGTACGGCAAACTACCCGCCAAGTAACCAAAGTGAAGCTATCTCCCTCAACGACGTGAGTAGGCCACTAAGCACTTCAAAGTACCCGGTAGTTTGTGCACCCCTCCTTAGGTCTATCCTAGGAGTAGAAAACAGTAAATGAAATAATACAACGGTGGCTACAACCTCAACTCGGATGTGCCCCACAAAAGAATATTACAACAAATTACAATTTACATTTGAATGAAAGAAACACTCGTCTCACATCCCCGGCTATCCATTCACGACAATCCAACAAGTTCATATTCACAAACCAGTAAAAACTATTACAGAAATGTGCAACCCCCTGCTAACCGACATACTAGCAGTTATGGGAGGTTTACGAACACATTAATCACAACACAGATATAATCCAGTTAGATAAAGTTCTTAGAATTTCGATCAAGCAACACATATGAATCTACTCCAAACAATTCTCTATGCATATAAAACCCGAGTAGAAACAAAACATCCTAGAAAACACAATATCAACACAGAAGAATAATTGAGCAAATTTGGGTTGACTCGGTGTCAACTCGGCCGCGGATCCGCGGCGGATAGCTTGGATCGGCCGTGGTTCCGCGGTGGTTTGGACGAGTCATGATCCCAAATTTCTTCACAATTCTTAAAAAACCCTGCTTGTATTTTCAAGGGTCCCTGAAAAATTTTTGGACCCCATTTTAAAAACGACAGAAACTTGGTGAAAACGTCGGTTTTTCGGGATTATTTTGCGATCGAATTTCTAAAGACTTTGCTAACATGTTAGTTATGGTTTAGTTAGGCTCTGATACCACTGTAAGTCAACGTTACACACCCCACAAGATACGGGGATGCGGAATAGGTAAAACAATTATTTTGTTTAAGGTAACATCGACTGACTTTACGGATCTTTGCTAAACCCTAACTAACAAACTATCTAGAAGTGCTAAACTACTATGATAAATGATTATACCTCAAGATACAAATCCTTCTTGTTCTTGCTGTTCACCTCCTCGTCGGCCTCCTCGATATAATAGAAGATCCACCCGAGAGTTCCTCCTCCAAGCTTTAACCTCTAACTTGAGGTAACTAAGTGGCTAGGATTGCTAATCCAAGTGACTTAGAAGATATAGAAGTGGATTAAGGATCTATTAGTCTTTCTAACCCTTGGGATCTCAACACATGAGAGGATTAGGGTTAGGTTGAAGAAGAGGAGAGCTTGAGGAGAGAGAGTGTGTATGTTAATTATCCATTGAAAAATAACTCATTTGTGTATATCATGAAGCATAAAAATATCTTATACAAATATCTTTCATGCTTCATTTAATACAAATGGATGAATCATCTCATGAGTCATGGTTTTAATTAATGCAAATAACGCATAAGCTCTCCACCTCATTAAGTTTAATTCACAAATGAATTAAAACTAAATGAGTCACCTTTCTTCTAGAAGCTTCTCGACTAATTACGAGAATGCCCCTCCCATCCGTATTTACGAAAAACACGGATAAATTGAGACTGCATAAATCCAATAATCCAATACCAGAATCTGGCTTAAACTAAAACCCGCTAGTATAATCTGCCCGAACATCATACGTGCACAAGTACACGTATATGTCAGAACCACTCGACACTACGCTGGCAGTGGGTTTAACCACAGGCCACAAGCGGTACTAGCTGTACGTAACGGTCCCCAGGTAGATGTCGATAAGAAGGCCGATGAGGAAACCCATCCGAACTCCTACTGAGCCTGATGTGACAATCTCCGTACAGTCCGGTCTGTTCTTCTAAGACTATCGCATATCGGGCCTAGGGGCGGCAAGCGTCAGTCTCCTAAAAGCGGTATAAGTCGTGTCAGAGTGAAGCCCATTACACCTTGAGAAGCTACTGGAAAACCTACCAGTAAATCTCTCTTGCCCTGGCCAGAGACTTTGCGTAATGGCTCTCCAAACACAGTGCGATATCAACCCCCAATACCGAGAGAGAAGAATCCTATCTAACCACCACTTCCTCCAAGTGCTTCGGGACTGCACCCAACTGCTACCTGTTTGCACGACTCCTTTGAGCCGTGGTAGGGTAGCAATCTAAGAACAGTGGGAACACACTCGAGGCGAAGCAACAGTGTCAAGTCTACGGACTATGCTGTACTCATATCACCTGAGAACTGTTAACTGATGACGGGTATAATACCAACCAACAGTTCCCTGCGAGTCCTGTCCGGTGTACCCGTAACCCAATGAGCACCTGCATATTATCTCCAGTACAATGTACTAATGGCTGTGGGACAGACCATTTCCCCTGCTGGGATGAGAAGCGTATACACTAGTCTACTCTGGAGTATCAATGCCCTGTCTCGATAATCCTACGATTAGGGACCTGAAAAAGGATGTGCTTGTAGACTACCCAGCCCCCACTAGTGTAACTGCCATCACAACGCCGGTAGTCAAGAAAGATCCTATGGGCTCCATCAATATGTATTTGCGATATGCTTAAAAGAAACATATACACATATTAAGATAGATATAAACCAAGTAGCATACTACTATGTTGAGAAAGACTGTTAATACAACTGTGAATAACCCAAGCTTCCATTAAGTAATATACAAACTAGTATGATACAATAATGGCCCCTAGGGCATATATGTTGCGCCACGGCAGCGCCCCGGCCGTCTTACTCGAGGCCAAATTGCGGAATTAAAATTTTTCCTTACTCGGAAACCGGCGCTACCGCGGACAAAGAAAACCCGGATCGTTAACCATTAACCTACGCTAGCTAACAAGAGATTGGAAGAGAAGTATACCAAGAGATCCGGTCCTCCGGTCTTCTCATCATCGCCCCGATCTCCCGCGGAAAGTGTAGTCTCCATATCGTCGCCTCCTTGCCGGAAAGGGCACCACGTCGCCTTCGTCTTTTACGGGCTCCCGCCTCAATACCGAGGCAACTCGAGCATGAAGCCGGCAACTCGACATGCTCAAGATTTGCTGTAGGAAGTGTAGTAGAATGTCTCACTTGGGTTTGTTGCCATTTGTGGATGATGGAGGAAATGAGATTAGAAAAATGGTGCTTGCATTTTTCTAGCATGAATGAGATCAAGAAATGAAACTCAAGCTCTCTTCTTCTTCTTCTTCTCTCTTTCTTTTTTTTCTCTCTTTCATTTTTCTCTCTTGGAAAAACTTATCATCTAAGAATAATGGTGGAGGAAAAGAATATGAAGCATAACCTTAGAAGGAAGGTGAGTGTAGGATAAAGAGAATGGTGACTATATCCTAAACATCATCATCACAAACTTACATCACTTCTAATCAAGCATCAAATCCTTTCTCATCAACAAAAAGCAAATGATAAGAAAGGTATCAAAAGATGCTTTCATAATAAATACTTTTACAAATAAAACCTCCACCAAATGTAATTTGCAAAACTGCAAATTACCCCCTCCATCAGAAAAGTCCGGCCGGGAAAGAACAAAGGAAAACCGGCCGGAACGGAATGCAAACTGGCAACTCCAGAAAACTGGTCCCGTAATAAATTACAGGAAAACCCCGATACTGTGCATACACACCCGCATCTGTATTCCGACCGGATACAGATGCAATGAGACAAAATCTACACTGTACTAGACTAGGACCGGCTTAAGCCAAAGCCGGCTAGTAAAATCCGTTCGATCCTGATCCGTGCAATACCGCACGTATCTGATCGAACCCTGCCATATACCTATACGGCTACTAGTACAAACCGTCCGATCCTGATCCGTGCAATACCGCACGTATCTGATCGGACCCTGCCATATCTCCATACGGCCTCTACAGCGTTTCGCCCGAAAGCTGAGTAACTGAAAGTGTGGTGGACTCTAAAGACTCGTCAATACTATGGCTGTGGATTTAACCACTGGCACGTCAGAGGTATAAGCCAATACGTGACGAGCCACCAGCTATTGACCAAAAGGGACGTCGATGAGGAAGCTCACCCCGACACCCAACTGAGCCTGTCAGTGACAATATCCGTACAGTCCGGTCCGTTCGTCTATGAGTATCGCATGGCGGGCCTAGGGGGTTGGTGAAAGTCAGACCCCCAAAAGCGGTACAAGTCGTGTCGGAGTGTAGCCCAGAACGCCCTGAGATACTACTGGAATACCTACCAGTAAATCTCCTGCCTCGGCCGAGGGCTTTGCGTAATGGCTCTCCTAGACACAGCGCGACCTCACCCCCAATACCGGGAGAGACGAACCCCTGAAGATCCGCTCACTACCTCCATGTGGCTCGGGACTGTACCCAACTAAAACCTGTTTGCACGACTCCTTTGAGCCGTGGTAGGGTAGTAATCAAAGCACAGTGGGAACTCACACGAGACAAATGACGATCCTCAGGTCGATGAACTAACCTGTACACATGTCACCAGGGAACTGCTATCTGACGTCTGGTATAAGACCAACTAGCAGGTTCCCGGCGAGTCCTGTCCGGTGTACTCATAACCCAATGAGCACCTGTATACACCTTAGGTGAACCAACTGACACCAGTGGCTTGTGAGACCGGCCACCGCCCCTCGTCGGGGTCTCGACTGTATACACTAGTCTACTAATGGAGTATCGATGCCCAGTCTCGAAACTCCCACGACTAGGGACATTTTAAGGATGTGCTTATAGACCCCAGCTCCCACGTATATGATCGCCATCATACTGCTGGTCGTCAAGCAAGAATCCTAGGGGCTCTATCAACGTGCAATAGCGACATGTCAGGTCACCTAAAGCAGTACACGATGATAAAGATAAACCAGATAGCATACTATCATCTCGAGTAAGACTGTCCTACCGGGATAGGTCCTCCCTCAATCATTGCAATCACGTGCCTGTGATCCAATAATTGACTCTGAGGGCACTATCTCCAACAATCTCCCACTTGCACTCAAGGCTATTTATTGCGATGTCGCATACTCACAGCCCGTGTGATACCGAACACCCAACTCCTCTACTAGTCAGTCTCACAAAACCCATTTGCGAAACTATTGCGTTCGAGGAATAGCCTCAGTGAGTGGATCCGCAGGGATGTTTCTTTCTACGTCTCTCTATATCTCATGTTCGCGGAGAAAACCATCTCCCGAAATGAGCAATACCTGTCTTAGAATATGTCTGGATGTCTGATGGGACCTAGCTCATAAATGAACTCCAAATCCAAACTTCTTAGACTGTATCATCAACTGAAACTAATCAGTATCCCGCGCCATGCCTCCCTCAGTATTGCCTTGGACCACCTGTCCAAAATACCGCCCCTCGTCAGAGGGAGAACTATAACTCTGACAACCTCCTTGTCTTCCATGTCACCTTGGAAGCCTGGAGTGATAACCGTCTCCTAAAGGAGGCAGCCGTTATCATATCCCTAGAACATTCACTTATGTTCTAAAACTGCTTCCGACTGTTCCTCCAGGATTGGATCAATATCAACTTATTGCATCTAGTACAAGAACAACATCTGGTGTGGTACTTGACATCTCATGATTGACTCAATTGCCTAAGAAAGTGATCTGTCAATCATGCGTATCCCTCTCCCCTTTAGTCTGTAAGACACCTTTAGAGAGGGTGACTCCATTACCTGCAGGTACACTATCATGCCAGGAGTCGTCCATTCTAAATACTCATAGAATGCTGTCAAGGTACCCTGATTGGGAAACCACCCAAATCTAGATCTAAAACCATAGATCTAGTAACCAGTATGTCTGATATAATATCCAGGTCCTATGTGGAGAAAACACTGTGTGACGACCAAGGTATAACCGATCGTAGTATAGGAATATCACTTCCTACTACCTTCTCAACAGATCCACCCCTATTCTGATGACGTCAAAGCTATGACTGTCACATCAGAAATAGATGATCTATCTCCGCTACATCTGCTTTAGTCTACAAATAGACATAAGCCTGATGTCCACCAATGCTTCCGCTGCTCCCACTGACTACGACAACCCTCTGCCAGAGTCATATAGACGCGCACTTCTAAAACTAGTTTAGAACGACGCTATACTCATCCTCCTGCCGGGTCTCGCAGCCTGGAACAACAACAATGGCAAGTCTGGGTAAACAAGAACCTCCCTGCCACCGTCCTTGAGCATACCGAAGTACCTCTCGAGTGCCTGAAGTTACCCACCTTATCTGCGGAGTGGCCAATGGAATGTCAAATCAGATTGAATCTTTAGGTTCCTTATTAAATCTTCAGTAATCGTTTGCGGTTCTGGAATCACTTCCAGTTCTACCATACTCCCACTGCTGTTTTTGAAAAATCCATTTTTAATAAAACTGTGGCGAGTCTAGAACAATATTTCTATTGATCTGCCAGATGGTAGAAAGTCAACCCTCGTCATAGCCTGGGTCAACCCACAAACAGCCATTACAGAAACGTGCCTTGAGTTATCCGGAGTCTGGTTTTAAGCATAAGCCGGACAACTCCCCGTACCTTAACATCGTTAAGATATGAACTGTTCTATATCCAATATAGAACCAGAGGCACTGATTTAATTGAACCAGATTCAAAACATGCAGCTGTCTCCAGTGCATGTCAACTAAATGGAAGGAGGCCGATCAGCGTTACTCAACTTAGGAATGCTTCCAATTATGAGTAACCTGAAAAAGAAGCAAGTTCTCATTATCATTACTATCAACTGAATACCATACATAAGTATCTACATCTTCGATCACTTTGAAGAATCCCGATACTTGCTACACCTGGTTCTCTACTCTATTCAAATACCTATAACTCCTCAAAACTCAGACGCTGTGTTCCTACGAAACACATGTCTAAGAACTAGAGAAGTTAAAAGTAAACAGAATATAGTATGAGGACCAACCCCTCTGTCCTGATGGACACTGGACAACATACAATACTCTGTATAAGTCCGCTGAGTCTAACAACTCTTTCACTGTGTGTCGTAGGTTGAAAACTGTACTTGTGGTTAAGAAGAATTACACTGCTGTTTAATGCTCCTTACCTAACCATCCACTGATATAGGTAAATGTCATCGACATAATATCAAAAGGTATATCTCACTCTATGAAAATAGACGTACAGATATATGAATTTGAAATTGGTGCACAACAGCGGATATTCATAACCAAATATCTGCCGACCGGCAAACAGCCCAGGTGATCTCCTCAAATATCACCGATTACAACGAATCCCGATATAATGAGGATGATCACCCAATTCCCAATAACTTACTCCCACTCATCATCTGTAAAACCATACAGATGTGAGAATCATACCTGGTAAATACATACCCTGGAGTAAGTGTCTAATCGGGAAATCAGTTTTCTTTTAACATTACACAGTGAAACTGAAACATTGAAATGTTTCTGTGGGGAATCCTGGTATTCCTAGTAATGCCTCTACCATTATCCAGATTCACAACTATAACCGCATAATTCTTTGCCACCTCTCCAAATCCCTTTATATGTCTTTAGTCATTACCTTCTGCACACCCTTTTAGGCCAATTGGTTTTCTTCCTTCCCTACCGTTCGGCACCAGCCTATGGTTTGGAAGAAGACTATCCAATAAGCATAAAGGGTGTACTGTCCTAATCCTAGGAGCACTCGCAATGCGAGAGAAGGTGAAGATAAAAGACACCTGAATGTACTTTATTCCTATTTCTCCTGAACCAGAATCCATCCCCGAACTGGAACAAGTTCCTTTCGAGTTCGTATATAACCATACGATGGAATATCCAATAAACTGTGGATCTTCGTAGTGATACGGAGTGTCCTGGAGAATTACAAAGGTGATTTAGGATTGGCGAAGAAATACTTGGTTTGGTCGTGAATATCAGTCGCAATTTACTTTGCCCTCTTACTAATCCCTTGCTTTGTCTAAACTTAATACCTTCTGTACACCATCGTTATGCTAATTGGTTTTCTTCATTCCCCACCGTTCGGCACCAGCCTAAGGTTTGGAAGAAGACTATCCAATTTGCGTAATAGGTGTACTACTCCTAAACCAAGGAGTACTCGCAACCTGAGAGAAGGTGAAAAGAAAAGACAACTGAATAATCCTATCCGTTTTCTCCAGAACCAGAAACCATCCTCGAAGTCCCTCGAGTTCGTATCTAACCATACGATGGTTTTGTCCAATGGAAGTGGACGTTCGTAGTAATACGGGGTGTCCCGGAGAAAAGGGTAAAAGTAGGTGTGGCAATGAGGTCTGCAACTCTGACAATCCAAAAGCCAGTGTTAAGAAGGTTCGGTCAACTTGGTCACTGAGTCATAGTCTTAGGGTCGGGTCAATGGTCGCTGCCAGAGAGAGAGAGAAAAGAAACACTCAGCGTGCACTCTAACCTAGATCAGAATGGTTACCAATTTATCTAATCAGGAAACCTCCCACTGTACCTCAAATTCTCCTCCAAACCTGAAAGAAGAATTAGTCGGGATCACCCGAGGAGTAAACCAACTCATCAGTGGAAATCGGGATCCAACTATCACCGCATGATAACGTGACGAAATCCACTCACGTCACCACACTCCAGAAGGTATGCGCATGTCTGGCAAGTTTCAGTTCTTTTGAAACTCCCGATGTATGTTTTTACCCCTAGGACCCAAGTGACCTTGACAATGCCAACAAATCAAAGAGTCCTAGTCAAGTTCTACCCGTCATTATCTTGATTGCATTAAACCCACCCGTACGAGTCCTTGACAATGCCAACAAGACCGCACGACTGTCCTAACCAATCCACTTATCCTTGTGACAGAAAAACATTACATAGCTACCGAACACTACGCCACGGCAATGCACGACAAACGCAGCACGAATACTAAGTAATACTAATCTGAAATGACGGAGGGCTACGACTGGTTTTTGGCGAAAAACCTTTGACGTAATGAACTTGATATCGTTGAAGGAACTGGATAACCTTTTATAAAATATAGTGACGAAAACTTTTACTAAAGAGGTCACTCCCGGTGAAGGGATCTCGGCTCTTTCCCCGTAGAATGAGGTGCAGGATATTCCAACTGAATACCACGATGCAAAGCAAAAGTAAACGGCTATAGTGAAGTTAATGCCCTGACGCAAACTTCTGTCCAAGGGGTCACTCCCGGTGAAGGGATCTCGGCCCTTGCCTCGTTGACTGAGGAGCAGGATATTCCAAATGAATACCACGATGCAAAACATAAGTGAACGTCCTTGCAATAACAGCTTTTTGAAAAGTGTTCCAACAACATCAGATTAGGTTTGTTTATCTTGCATTGATCCGAATCAACGCAGTCCCATCAAATGATCACACCACAAAGAACGAAAATATACTGACGTACGTATATGCCATCCGCATTCGCCACTGGGTCCCGTCATCACTCGTTAGGTTAGCTTACTAACGACAGAGCGGGGACTGGACTAGCGCGGATGAAAAACATATACAACATCTACTAATATATATACCAATATATAGTATTTCGCTCAAGGCGTGAATAAAATGCAACATCACAGAAATGTACAGCATCACAGAACAATACAGATATCTGGAAGCCCCGGGTTTCACAGAGCCGCTGCTGAAACCCGACGTTCCCCTGGTCGTGTGGATAGCCTGTGCAATGAAATCCTAGACCCCTACGGGCGCGGCAAGTCACCCGCCAAAACCTGAAGCGAGGCAGCCCCCTTCAGTACTGTGAATGGACCACCCAGCACTTCACGGAATCCGGCAACTTGGGCACCCCTCCTGGGTCAACCTGTACCCCCTACGAGTGCGGCGAATAGCCCGCCAATTCCAGACTGAAGCCCCCTCCGTCCCAATGCCATGAGATGCGGGCTTGCTGCCCTCCAGAACCCGGCTATCCGCGCACCCCACCGCGGGGCAATCCTAGTACAGAAAGTAAAATATACATACACCGGGTACATCGACCGCAACCAGGTCGTGCCCCAAAAGAATAATACAAACTGGCAGTGACGGCAGTCCACATGTCGGACGCTCGCCCCGCAATATCAAATGTACATAATATAACAAAACTGTACTAGCATTGCATCCAGGCTATCCCCCACGACCGATCCGCAACATCACAGCATAAACATAAAACATCAACGTGAAAGTCACGTTCGCAAATCCGTCTAACCGGGCTATAGCAGTTAGACCGGATTTACCGATCCAGTGACATTCACGGTCGCAGATATAATGTAAATACTGTGAACCAGCAAGTTTAAAATATCCGATCGAACA
Source organism: Agapanthus africanus (assembly GCA_030015575.1). NCBI lineage: Eukaryota > Viridiplantae > Streptophyta > Magnoliopsida > Asparagales > Amaryllidaceae > Agapanthus > Agapanthus africanus. The sequence goes on along the minus strand of CM057344.1, from coordinate 182,646,085 downwards.
AATTGTACCAAATGGGCCCCAAGCATCACTGTAGCACTTACAGAAAATCTGGGCCCAAATATTATATTCCAAAAACCATATTTTATAGTGTAAGACCACCTGACAAAATTTGGTGCATTGACAAGTTTATCCGGCGGCGGAAGAGCGGCCAAATCATGGATTTGGCCGCGCTTCCGCGGTGAGAGTATGGATTCAGGGGACCAAATTTTACCAGATTTCTTAAAACTCTCTGCACATCATTCTGCAACTACCAGAAAAATTTTTAGAGTCCAAGAAAATTCGACAGAAAACTGATGCGCACAGAATACAGTTTTTGCGATTTTTGTTCGATCGGGTCTTTAAACATACTAGAGTAAGCTAGACTAGGTTAATGGCGTGGCTCTGATACCATGTTGCGCCACGGCAGCGCCCCGGCCGTCTTACTCGAGGCCAAATTGCGGAATTAAAATTTTTCCTTACTCGGAAACCGGCGCTACCGCGGACAAAGAAAACCCGGATCGTTAACCATTAACCTACGCTAGCTAACAAGAGATTGGAAGAGAAGTATACCAAGAGATCCGGTCCTCCGGTCTTCTCATCATCGCCCCGATCTCCCGCGGAAAGTGTAGTCTCCATATCGTCGCCTCCTTGCCGGAAAGGGCACCACGTCGCCTTCGTCTTTTACGGGCTCCCGCCTCAATACCGAGGCAACTCGAGCATGAAGCCGGCAACTCGACATGCTCAAGATTTGCTGTAGGAAGTGTAGTAGAATGTCTCATTTGGGTTTGTTGCCATTTGTGGATGATGGAGGAAATGAGATTAGAAAAATGGTGCTTGCATTTTTCTAGCATGAATGAGATCAAGAAATGAAACTCAAGCTCTCTTCTTCTTCTTCTTCTCTCTTTCTTTTTTTTCTCTCTTTCATTTTTCTCTCTTGGAAAAACTTATCATCTAAGAATAATGGTGGAGGAAAAGAATATGAAGCATAACCTTAGAAGGAAGGTGAGTGTAGGATAAAGAGAATGGTGACTATATCCTAAACATCATCATCACAAACTTACATCACTTCTAATCAAGCATCAAATCCTTTCTCATCAACAAAAAGCAAATGATAAGAAATGTATCAAAAGATGCTTTCATAATAAATACTTTTACAAATAAAACCTCCACCAAATGTAATTTGCAAAACTGCAAATTACCCCCTCCATCAGAAAAGTCCGGCCGGGAAAGAACAAAGGAAAACCGGCCGGAACGGAATGCAAACTGGCAACTCCAGAAAACTGGTCCCGTAATAAATTACAGGAAAACCCCGATACTGTGCATACACACCCGCATCTGTATTCCGACCGGATACAGATGCAATGAGACAAAATCTACACTGTACTAGACTAGGACCGGCTTAAGCCAAAGCCGGCTAGTAAAATCCGTTCGATCCTGATCCGTGCAATACCGCACGTATCTGATCGAACCCTGCCATATACCTATACGGCTACTAGTACAAACCGTCCGATCCTGATCCGTGCAATACCGCACGTATCTGATCGGACCCTGCTATATCTCCATACGGCCTCTACAGCGTTTCGCCCGAAAGCTGAGTAACTGAAAGTGTGGTGGACTCTAAAGACTCGTCAATACTATGGCTGTGGATTTAACCACTGGCACGTCAGAGGTATAAGCCAATACGTGACGAGCCACCAGCTATTGACCAAAAGGGACGTCGATGAGGAAGCTCACCCCGACACCCAACTGAGCCTGTCAGTGACAATATCCGTACAGTCCGGTCCGTTCGTCTATGAGTATCGCATGGCGGGCCTAGGGGGTTGGTGAAAGTCAGACCCCCAAAAGCGGTACAAGTCGTGTCGGAGTGTAGCCCAGAACGCCCTGAGATACTACTGGAATACCTACCAGTAAATCTCCTGCCTCGGCCGAGGGCTTTGCGTAATGGCTCTCCTAGACACAGCGCGACCTCACCCCCAATACCGGGAGAGACGAACCCCTGAAGATCCGCTCACTACCTCCATGTGGCTCGGGACTGTACCCAACTAAAACCTGTTTGCACGACTCCTTTGAGCCGTGGTAGGGTAGTAATCAAAGCACAGTGGGAACTCACACGAGACAAATGACGATCCTCAGGTCGATGAACTAACCTGTACACATGTCACCAGGGAACTGCTATCTGACGTCTGGTATAAGACCAACTAGCAGGTTCCCGGCGAGTCCTGTCCGGTGTACTCATAACCCAATGAGCACCTGTATACACCTTAGGTGAACCAACTGACACCAGTGGCTTGTGAGACCGGCCACCGCCCCTCGTCGGGGTCTCGACTGTATACACTAGTCTACTAATGGAGTATCGATGCCCAGTCTCGAAACTCCCACGACTAGGGACATTTTAAGGATGTGCTTATAGACCCCAGCTCCCACGTATATGATCGCCATCATACTGCTGGTCGTCAAGCAAGAATCCTAGGGGCTCTATCAACGTGCAATAGCGACATGTCAGGTCACCTAAAGCAGTACACGATGATAAAGATAAACCAGATAGCATACTATCATCTCGAGTAAGACTGTCCTACCGGGATAGGTCCTCCCTCAATCATTGCAATCACGTGCCTGTGATCCAATAATTGACTCTGAGGGCACTATCTCCAACAATATACACTAACAATGTTATATTGGATCGTCATGTTTGAATAGCCGGTTTTTTCTTATGTGAGATGAGAGTTTTTCTTTTTCATTCATGTAAAATTCAATGTATGTAATATTCTTTTATTGGGGCACTTCCGGGTTGAGGATGATGTCACCATTGTATATTATTTACTTTTTCGCACTAGGATAGACCTAGGAGGGGAGCACAAGTAACCGGGTTCTAGAGTTCAGTAGGAGACCAACTTGAGGAGTCGAGTCCGGGTCTCCTAACTCTAGAATTGGTAGGGTCGCTTGCCGCGCTCGTAGGGGTCTAGGGATATACGTTTGGCTATTCATCACTACCTTGGAATCCATGTTTTATACAGGCTTAATATAAAACCCGGAAATCCTAGTATATCCAATATTTCATATGTTGTTTTCTGCTGCTATATCTGTGATGTGATCATTTGATATGTTGAGATAGATACTGTATATAGTATATATGATATATTATATAGACGTTGCTTATGTTTTACACCCGCGCTAGCCCTGCCCCGCTCTGCCGTTAGTTACCTAACCTAACGGTGCATGACGGGACATCGAGACGAATGCAGATGGTATAAGCGTACGTTGTATTTATCTGTGATGCTTAGGTAACTTTAATGATGTGACATTCATTAATGAGATTAATGAAAGAAAAGAAACCTAACAATGTTGTAGAAACTTGTTTTAAAAACTGGTAGCTCTAGTTCTTGCTTTGCATAGCGGTATTCCTTGTAGAATATCCAGCACCTTATTCAATAAGGAAAGAGCCGAGATCCCTTCACCGAGAGTGACCTCTTTAGCAAAACTAGCAGATACTACAACCCTCGGTTTGTCTTTTGATTGCTTTTATAGTTCTTGCTTTGCATAGTGGTATTTATGAAATATCCCGCACCTCATTCGTCGAGGAAAGAGCCGAGATTTCTTCACCGGGAGTGACCTCTTTAGCAAAACTAGTAAAAGCCTCAGAAATACTCATTTTCAAAATCACTCGATTCTACAACGATATCAAGTTCATTACGCAAAAGGTTTTAAAAACCTGTCATAGCTCTCCGTCATTTCAGATAAGTACTTCATAGTATTCGTGCTACGTTTGTTGGCCTGCGTCAAGGCGTAGTGTGCGGTAGCTATTTATGCTTATCTGCTAAAGCATATGATGCGATTGAGTTAGGGTAGTCGTGCGACTTTGTTGGCCTGCGTCAAGGGTCGTGCGGGTGGGTTTAATTCAATCATGAAATGCACGGGTTGGACTTGACTAGTGGACTATGGTTTGTTGGCCTGCGTCAAGGTCATAGCCTGCTAGGGGCAGAATATTATCGGGAATTTCAAGTGTTGAAATTTGCAATGAGATTGCATACCTTCTATGAGATAGTTGGATCACGATACCCACTGCGAGTAATTGTTACTCCTAGAAGAGTTTTACACATTACAATTAGCCGACAAGTAGGTATCTAGAAAGGTGTCAACGGGGTTACGCCCCTGGAAAAACGAGGTTTACTTTAATTAGGTCCATGCGAAAGCACGGGGAACCTCCCTCAAAGTACCGGCACTGGCCTGGCTGAAAGATTGGAGAAATTGTAGGGTGTAATTAATCCCGGCTAGTTTTTCCTTTTAGGATTTGGAGGAAGATTTGATAAAAACAGTGGGAGCCATCCTGATTAGATAAAATAAAAACCAATCTAATCTTGCAAGAGCATACGCTGAGTATTTTCTTCTCTCTCTCTCCAGGTAGCGACCATGTCACGTTTTAATCAAGATAATAATATGGATGTATTGACCGGACCCGCTTATTATACTGAGCTGGGAAACGTTGGTCCCGCTCCAACTTATAATTTTTATAAGAACGAGCAGGAAATAGGGGATTACCAGAATTCCCGTGCCTCCCAAACGAAGAAAGAACATGATGATACATCTTCTTCGGGTGTGTTCATTACAAAGAACTGTTTCTCAGTATCCTTTACGTCCTGGGTATGTGATACCAAATCAGGATCCCACATATGTAATCTGTTACATGGCCTACAGATAGGTAAAGAACCGAGAACGGGTGATAAAATTTCAAGAGTTGGAAATGGTGCAATTGTTGTAGCCAAAGTGTTGGCAGTTATCACCCTGTATTATTAAGTACATTGATTCTAAACGAATGTTATTAGATACCGAATCTGATATACAACATCATATCAGTCTCTTTATTCAGTAAAAAAGGATATAATTTTGTTGTAGGGTTCCTGGGCACACTAATGAGGTCTCACAAGGCATCAACCATGCCAATTTCAAATTTTTACATGTGCCGAGAAACCCTAATACGGATTCGTTGACTAGAGTTTAGGCGAAAAGTGAAACTAGTCAACATTTTAACTAAAAGAAAGATGCTACAACCTTTGTAGATCCGGTTCTCCACTTCCTTAGCTCCACGTAGACGTCCCCTCGCTGTCCATCTTGGATCTCGGACTCTTGCATCGGCTTCATCGGAGAAATGGGCGGGCTAGGTCGTCGGCTTCGATGCCGAAGATGATCTACGTCGAGGCAACACAAGATCAAGCTCCAACTTCACCAAGCCATGAAACTTGTGAAGAAAACACCCTATACTACTTGGCAAGAGGTAGAGGATGAAGAAATAGGAGGTGGGTTCACTTTAGAATTGGATTTCTCACTCATTTGCTCAAGTTGCCATTGATGAAGGCAAGGTTTCTTTCTTGAAGAAGAAGAAGAAGAAGATGAAGAATATGATAAGCCTTATTCGAAAAGAATAATAAAATGAATACTTATCATATCCTAACCTTGGTTAAGTGTAGAGAATGAACTAGGGTTAGTTTGAATGGTTAGGGTTAAGCATGAAGACAAAATGGTCACTTAGTCAAAGATGCTTTGAAGCTTCAAGAAGCTTCAAGCAAAGAACAAAGAAAGCCACCATTTTCTCTTTATCATTTTCTTTTGCCAAAATGAACAAAAGAAATAAATAAATGAATAAGAAAATAAACAAAACCCTAACCACTCATATAACCATGGTATAATTCTTTACACAAACCAAGTATGCATGTATCATCAAACATGACACAAACTAGTGTACAAAAGTATATCACATATACAATGTGCACTTCAAGTGAGAAAATCCTTTTAAAATGAACCAATACTAGTTAATGCAAAGTAATATATCAAATATATAATTATACATTAAATCATTAAGTCAACACTTGATTCAATGATCCGGTCATGTCGCACATAACCGACCAGTATCTAATGTATTGACTTATCGAATCAATCTTTGATTCGATAACTAGGTAATATCGCATACAACCAATCGAAACATTCATCGCGAGAATGAAATACGGTATCACATACACGCATTATTCTCGGTCCCCCACATATCTCATATGCGCTCCTATTTCGTTTCGCTTGAGCCAGGAAACCTCTGTGTAGGACTCTAAAGACCCGTCAATACGCCGGCAGCAGATGATGATCATATCAAGCACCCACAAGCCACAAGCGGTCTGCCAAACGTAACGGCCACCCGGGTATTGAGCGATCAGAAGATCGACGAGCAAGCCCGCTCACACTCCTGTGAATCCAATCAGTAACACTTACCGTATAGTCCGGTCTGTTCGTCTGATATGTCGCATATCAAGTCTAGGGGTGGTAAACGTCAGACCCCAATAACCGATAAGTCGTGCCGATGTGAGGCTCATAACGGGTTGAAAAACTACTGGTAACACTTACCAGCAAATCTCTGATCAGCCCTGGCCAGGGACTTCCCTGTTACGGACAATCGAGCACAGCGCAATATCAACCCCCAATACCGGGAGAGACGAAACCCCTCCTATCGCTCATTGCCTCCATGTGACTCGGGACTATACCCAAAAACCACCATTTTGCACGCCCTCATAGACGTGGTAAGGTGGAGATCAAAGCACAGTGGGAATCACACAAGACTCTATGATGATCCCGGGTCTACAGACTAACCTGCACAAGTGTCACCTGAGAACTGCCATCTGACGTGAGGTATAATACCATCTGGGAGTTCTCGGCGAGTCCGTCCAGTGTACCCAGTCTCCACTGAGCACCCGTATACAATCTCTGATGTCAAACACCAATGGATATGGGATCATCCATCGCCCATCTCATGGGTCGAGAAGCGTATACGCTAGTCTACACTGGTATATCGATGCCCCGTCTCGATACACCCACGACTAGGGACCTTGAAGGATGTACCTATGGACTACCATGTCCCCACTAGTATGATCTGCATCATAGTCCAGGTAGTCAAGTACACATCCTAAGGGCTTTACCAACATGTAACTATAAGACAGTTTAAAGAGACTAGTATACATGTTAAGATAAAGAGTAACCAGATAGCATACTATCATATCGAGCAAGAAAGTCATCTCTATATATATGTCCAAGCATCCAATATAATATACATCATCTGTACAATACTGGCCTCTAGGACATACATACAACTAACAATCTCCCACTTGCACTAGGGCCAGCTGCTGTAGTATCGCATACCGAGCATCCCGAAAAGTCTCTCAAACTGTATCTGGGGAATGGCCTTCGTGAGTGGATCCGCCGTGTTGTTCTTCGTGTCAACCCTCCTGACCTCGATCTCCCGGCGATCAACTATCTCCCGGATCAGGTGATACCGCCTCAGAATATGCCTGGATCGCTGATGGGACCTGGGTTCCTTGGCCAAAGCCACCGCTCCATTGTTATCGCAATACAAAGGTATTGGATTCTCAATGGATGGAACCACTCCAAGTTCAGTAATGAACTTCTTGATCCAGACAGCCTCTTTGGCAGCATCGTTGGCAGCGATGTATTCAGCCTCCATCGTCGAGTCTGCCACGGTTTCCTGCTTGGAACTCTTCCAGCTAACCGCCCCTCCGTAAATGGTAAAGACAAATCTCGACTGCGACTTAGAGTCGTCCTTATCACTCTGGAAGCTCGAATCGGTAAAGGACTCCACTTGGAGTTCTCCGTTACCATACACCAAGAGCATCTCTTTAGTCCTTCGTAAGTACTTGAGAATGCTCTTCACAGCTGTCCAGTGACTCTCTCCAGGATCAGCTTGATACCTGCTCACTACACTTAGTGAGTATGCAACATCGGGTCTGGTACATAGCATTGCGTACATGATAGAGCCTACAGCCGAAGCATAGGGTATCCCTAGCATGCGAGCTCTCTCCAAATCAGTCTTGGGAGACATCTCTTTGGAGAGAGTGACTCCAGAGATCGTGGGCAAGTTCCCACGCTTGGATTCTTCCATACTAAACCTCTTTAGTATGGTGTCAATGTACCTGGATTGGGACAATCCTAATATCCGTTTGGATCTATCTCTATAGATCCTAATTCCCAATATGCAGGAGGCATCACCAAGATCTTTCATTGAGAATCTTTGTGATAAGAAGAGCTTGACCGATTGCAGCATAGGAATATCATTTCCTATCAAGAGTATGTCGTCCACGTACAATACGAGGAAAACAACCTTACTCTCTGCTTCCTTCTTGTAAATACAAGGTTCAACTGGGTTTTTGACGAAATCAAACTCTTTGATAACGACGTCAAAGCAGATGTTCCAACTCCGCGATGCTTGCTTTAATCCATAAATGGGTTTAAGCAGCTTGCACACCTTCCCGCTGCTCCCACTGTCTACGAAGCCCTTTGGCTGAGTCATGTACACGCACTCTTCTAAATCACCGTTTAGAAAGGCGGTCTTAACATCCATTTGCCAGATTTCGTAGTCATGATATGCAGCGATGGCAAGCATGATCCGGATGGATTTAAGCATAGCCACTGGAGAAAAGGTTTCGTCATAGTCCACACCTGGTCTTTGACGAAAACCCTTTGCAACAAGTCTAGCTTTGAAAGTCTCCACTTTCCCATCTACACCAAGTTTTTTCTTGAAGATCCACTTGCTCCCAATGGGTTTTACCCCTTCAGGAGCAACTTCCAAAGTCCATACTTTGTTGGTGTACATGGATTCCATCTCGGACCGCATAGCATCCAGCCACTTCACTGAGTCCCTACTCGTGATGGCCTGCTCGAAGCTAGTTGGGTCATCATCCTCCATGATGCAATCCTCGCTCCCACCATCCATGAGAAAACCGTAGTATCTCTCAGGTTGGCGAGGAACCCTACTAGATCGGCGGAGAGGCTGAGGTTCATTGGGAGCTACTGAATCTTCTGGTTCCACTAAATCTTCAGTTACGGTTTGTGTATCTGGAACTTCTTCCAACTCTACCACTTTGCCACTAATTTCTTTTTCAAGGAATTCCTTTTCTAAAAAGGTGGCATGTTGAGCAACAAACACTTTTTGTTCCTCACTGTGGTAGAAAAATACCCATATGAGTTCTTTGGATATCTCACAAACTTGCAAAGAACTGACCGTGCCTCGAGTTTGTCCGGATTTTGTCTTTTGACATAGGCCGGACAACCCCATATCTTAACTCGTTTAAAATATGGTCTCTTCCCACTCCATATCTCATATGGTGTGGTAGGTACAGATTTAGATGGAACTTGATTCAATAGGTATGCTGCTGTTTCCAGTGCATATCCCCAAAAGGAAATATGTAACTCAGCTGTGCTCATCATAGAGCGCACCATATCTAATAGGGTGCGGTTCCTCCATTCCGTTACACCATTGTGCTGTGGTGTATATGGAGGAGTCAGTTGAGAGAGAATCCCATTCTCTTTTAGGAAGTCCAGGAATTCACTGCTCAAGTATTCACCTCCTCGATCAGATCGAAGGATTTTAATATTTTTTCCGGTTTGGTTCTCGACTTCTTGTTTATATTCTCTAAATTTCTCAAAAGCTTCAGACTTATGTCTTATCAAGAACACATGTCCGTATCTTGAGAGATCGTCAGTGAATGTAATGAAGTACGAAGAACCATCCCTGGCATGTGTAGACATGGGACCGCACACATCACTATGTATCAGTACCAAGAGTTCGGTAACTCTTTCTCCGTGTCCCGTAAACGGAGTTTTGGTCATCTTGCCTTTGAGACATGACCGGCAAGTGTCATAAGATGAAAATTCGAATGGTTTCAAATATCCATCCTTATGCAACTTAGCCAGTCGTGTCGCATTGATGTGACCCAGTCTACAATGCCACAAGAAGGATTCGTTCAGTTCTGAACTCTTCCTCTTGTGTGTGTTTGTTATGCTCAGAACTGTTGATTGATTTAGAACATAAATGCCATTGCACAACGTTCCTGATCCAACCAACTTTTGGTTATGGAAAATGTTCATAACATTGTCCTGTAATACAAAATTATATCCCTCTTTACTTAATAAAGAAACCGATATAATGTTGCATATCAGGTTCGGCATGTAATAGCATTCATTCAGAACCAATGTATTACCAGTCGGTAATACAAGGTGATATTCCCCGACAGTCTTAGCTGCAACAATTGCACCATTTCCAACTCTAATGTCTTTATCACCTTCTCCAAGTTCTCTACCTTTCCTGAGCCCATGTAACTGATTACATATATGGGATCCTGACCCGGTATCTAATACCCAGGACGTGGAGCAAATGGAGAAACAGTTCTCTGTAACGAACACACCCGAAGAAAATGCATCATCATGTACTTTCTTCATTCGGGTGGCATGGGAATCCTGGTATTCCCCTATATCCTACTCAGTCCTATAACTCTTATAAGAAAGAACGGAACCAACGTTCCCCAGCACTGTATAACATGCGGGTTCGGTCAATACATCCATATTATTATCTTTATTAGGACATGACATGGTCGCTACCTGGAGAGAGAGAGAAGAAAACACTTTAGCGTATGCTTGTGCAAGATCAGATTGGTTATTATCTTATCTAATCAGGATGGCTCCCACTGGTTTTTATCAAATCTTCCTTCAAACCCTAAAAGGAAAGTCTAGCCGGGATTAATTACACCCTACAACTTCGTCGATCTTTCAGCCAGGCCAGTGTCGATACTTTGAGGGAGGTTCCCCGTGCTTTCGCACGGACCTAATTAAAGTAAACCTCGTTTTCCCAGAGGCGTAACCCCGTTGACACCTTTCTAGACACCTACTTGATCGGCTAATTGTAATGTGTAAAACTCTCCCAGGAGTAACTCTTACTTGCAATGGGTATCGGGATCCAACTATCTCATAGAAGTTATGCAATCTCATTGCAAATTTCAACACTTGAAATTCCCGATAATGCTTTTGCCCCAAACGATCTATGACCTTGACAAGGTCAACAAACCATAGACCGTAAGTCAAGTTCAACCCGTCATTTCTTGATTGAATTAAACCCACCCGCACGACCCTTGACAAGGTCAACAAGGCCGTACGACTATCCTAATCCAATCTGCATCATATGCATAAGCAGATAAATACCAGTCAGCTACCGCACACTGCGCCTTGACAAGGTCAACAAACGCAGCACGAATACTAAACAGGACTTATCTGAAATGACGGAGGGCTACGACAGGTTTTTCTGAAAACCTATTGCGTAATGAACTTGATATCGTTGTAGAATTAAATGAAGTTTTGAAATGGAGTGATTTTGAGGCTTTTCTAGTTTTGCTAAAGGGGTCACTCCCGGTGAAGGGATCGTCGGCCCTTTCCTTGTCGAATGAGGTGCAGGATATATCATATATATCACTGTGCAAAGCAGAAACTATAGAAGCAATCAAAAGTCAAACCGAGTGTGTAGCATCTGCCAGTTATTGCTAAAGGGGTCACTCCCGGTGAAGGGATCTCGGCCCTTTCCTCATCGAATAAGGTGCAGGGTATATCATATATACCACCATGCAAAGCAAAACTGTAGCTACCCATTTTATTTAAAATTTGATTCTACAACATCTTTTAGGTTTCTTTTCTTTCATTAATCACATTAATGAAGTCCCATCATTTAAGTCACCTAAACATCACAGATAAATACGACGTACACTTATGCCATCCGCATTCGCCTCGATGTCCCCTTGTGCACCGTTAGGTTAGGTAACTAACGACAGAGCAGGACAGGGCTAGTGCGGGTGCAAAACATAAGTAACGTCTATATAATATATCATATATACTATATACTGTATCTATCAGAACAAATCAAATGATCACATCACAGATATCGCAGCAGAAAATATCATATGAAATATTGGATATACTAGGACGTCCGTGTTTTTAATACGAACCAGTATAAAACACGGATTCCACGGTCGTGATGAATAGCCAATCCCACACTCCTAGGCCCCTACGAGAGCGGCAAGCAACCCTACCAATTCTAGGGTTAGGAGACCCGGACTCGACTCCTCGAGATGGTCTCCCACTGGACCCTAGAACCCGGTTACTTATGCTCCCCTCCTTGGGTCTATCCTAATGCGGAAAAGTAAATAATATACAAAAGGTGACAACTTCCGCAACTTGGAAGTGCCCCAATAAAAGAATATTACATACAAGTTTTTACATGAATGAAAATGAAAAGCACTCATCTCACATAAAAACCCCCGGCTATTCAAACACGACGATCCAATATAACATATCCAGCAACACATAACATCATATGTCATCAACGTAAGTAAGTATGCATACCCCAATTGTCGTTGACATATAGCAACGAAACCGGCAATATCACATATTACACTTACGGTCACAGAAAGGAAAGTGTAAAACTACAACAGTTGGAATCCGCAACCTCTTTAGACATCGCATGCCTAATAAAATGAAATACTTAGACATCACATGCCTAACAATTATAAACCCCGCATTTTAGTCTCATTATCGAAAACTCTTTTCCATATCAAGTGAGTCTAAATCGCTAGATTTATAACATTCATTCAGTTATCTCATAACTTTTTGTGAATTCCAATTATTGTATCCCATTCCGGATAAATAAAAAATATTAAACTTTCCGATCGAACATTCGAACACCCAAGTTTTCCCGAAACCGATCAACACATGAAATAAGTTCAAAGACATTCACTTCATGCCTCAGTACCAACGGTCCAGTCGTAGAAGGGTCAAGCCAACGCCTCACATGTGGCACGCCGTACTGCCCCAAACCCGAAGGTTCAAACGGTAGTTTAAGACGGTCACATAATCGAGTTAAGGTTTGTTGTCTTCTAGAGGGACCATCGCGTTACTTGGACTACTTAGAACATCATTAAACAACGGAAAAGTCCAACAATTGGAAATTTCCCGGCAGGGGAAAGATTGGGTATTTACATCCGGTCGAACCTTTTAACATATTATAAAATATCCGAAAAGCCACATAGGCAAAATCTGATAATCCGATCGAATCATCCAAGCTCCAAAACACCCCAGAAAACTCAACTCTTGAGTTCAGATTAAAAACTCCCAGAAAACTCAGAATCTCAAATAACAAATTACTGTGCAAAATTGGAAGGCTGACGTCATCAGATGGCCGTGGAACCGCCGCAGAAGCCAGGCTTCTGCCGCGGTTCCACCGCGCTTTGGACGTATCGTTTGGAAAATTTTGCACCGTAATTCTTAGAATTTCCTGCTGAATTTTTTAAGAATTTTTAATCTGGAAAAAACCCAGTTTTTGAAAAAAGTCCAGAGAGCATTTTAGAATTAGGGTTTCGGTTCGATCGGGTTTCAAACGTCGTCTACACTTCGCCTAAGGCTCTAGCTAGGCTCTAATACCACTTTAGGGTTCCTGGGCACACTAATGAGGTCTCACAAGGCATCAACCATGCCAATTTCAAATTTTTACATGTGCCGAGAAACCCTAATACGGATTCGTTGACTAGAGTTTAGGCGAAAAGTGAAACTAGTTAACATTTTAACTAAAAGAAAGATGCTACAACCTTTGTAGATCCGGTTCTCCACTTCCTTAGCTCCACGTAGACGTCCCCTCGCTGTCCATCTTGAATCTCGGACTCTTGCATCGGCTTCATCGGAGAAATGGGCGGGCTAGGTCTTCGGCTTCGATGCCGAAGATGATCTACGTCGAGGCAACACAAGATCAAGCTCCAACTTCACCAAACCATGAAACTTGTGAAGAAAACACCCTATACTACTTGGCAAGAGGTAGAGGATGAAGAAATAGGAGGTGGGTTCACTTTAGAATTCGATTTCTCACTCATTTGCTCAAGTTGCCATTGATGAAGGCAAGGTTTCTTTCTTGAAGAAGAAGAAGAAGAAGATGATGAAGAATATGATAAGCCTTATTCAAAAAGAATAATAAAATGAATACTTATCATATCCTAACCTTGGTTAAGTGTAGAGAATGAACTAGGGTTAGTTTGAATGGTTAGGGTTAAGCATGAAGACAAAATGGTCACTCAGTCAAAGATGCTTTGAAGCTTCAAGAAGCTTCAAGCAAAGAACAAAGAAAGCCACCATTTTCTCTTTATCATTTTCTTTTGCCAAAATGAACAAAAGAAATAAATAAATGAATAAGAAAATAAAAAAAACCCTAACCACTCATATAACCATGGTATAATTCTTTACACAAACCAAGTATGCATGTATCATCAAATATGACACAAACTAGTGTACAAAAGTATATCACATATACAATGTGCACTTCAAGTGAGAAAATCCTTTTACAATGAACCAATACTAGTTAATGCAAAGTAATATATCAAATATATAATTATACATTAAATCATTAAATCAACACTTGATTCAATGATCCGGTCATGTCGCACATAACCGACCAGTATCTAATGTATCGACTTATCGAATCAATCTTTGATTCGATAACTAGGTTATATCGCATACAACCAATCGAAACATTCATCGCGAGAATGAAATACGGTATCACATACACGCATTATTCTTGGTCCCGCACATATCTCATATGCGCTCCTATTTCGTTTCGCTTGAGCCAGGAAATCTCTGTGTAGGACTCTAAAGACCCGTCAATACGCCGGCAGCAGATGATGATCATATCTAGCACCCACAAGCCGCAAGCGGTCTGCCAAACGTAACGGCCACCCGGGTATTGAGCGATCAGAAGATCGACGAGCAAGCCCGCTCACACTCCTCTGAATCCAACCAGTAACACTTACCGTACAGTCCGGTCTGTTCGTCTGATATGTCGCATATCAAGTTTAGGGGTGGTAAACGTCAGACCCCAATAACCGATAAGTCGTGCCGATGTGAGGCTCATAACGGGTCGAGAAACTACTGGTAACACTTACCAGCAAATCTCTGATCAGCCCTGGCCAGGGACTTCCCTGTTACGGCCAATCGAGCACAGCGCAACATCAACCCCCAATACCGGGAGAGACGAAACCCCTCCTATCGCTCATTGCCTCCATGTGACTTGGGACTGTACCCAAAAACCACCGTTTTGCACGCCCTCATGGACATGGTAAGGTGGAGATCAAAGCACAGTGGGAATCACACAAGACTCTATGACGATCTTGGGTCTACAGACTAACCTGCACAAGTGTCACCTGAGAACTGCCATCTGACGTGAGGTATAATACCATCTGGGAGTTCTCGGCGAGTCCGTCCAGTGTACCCAGTCTCCACTGAGCACCCGTATACCATCTCTGATGTCAAACACCAATGGATATGGGATCATCCATCGCCCATCTCATGGGTCGAGAAGCGTATACGCTAGTCTACACTGGTATATCGATGCCCCGTCTCGATACACCCACGACTAGAGACCTTGAAGGATGTACCTATGGACTACCATGTCCCCACTAGTATGATCTTCATCATAGTCCGGGTAGTCAAGTACACATCCTAAGGGCTTTACCAACATGTAACTATACGACAGTTTAAAGAGACTAGTATACATGTTAAGATAAAGAGTAACCAGATAGCATACTATCTTATCGAGCAAGAAAGTCATCTCTATATATATGTCCAAGCATCCAATATAATATACATCATCTGTACAATACTGGCCTCTAGGGCATACATACAACTAACATTTGTATTGTAGGATAATATTTTGAACATTTCCTATATCAAGAGTTGATCGGTTCAGGCACGTTATCTAAAAGCCTATACGTTATAAATCAAACCACAGTTCTTTACGTACAGGACACACACAAGAGGAAGAGTTCAGAAACGAACGAATCCTTCTTGAGTCATTGTAGACTAGGTCATATCAATGCGACCCGACTTGCTAAGTTACATTAAAATGCATATTTAAATCAGTTTGAATTTACATCTTATGAAACTTTCCAGTCATGTCACAAAGGTAAGATGACCATAGCTTCGTTTATTGGAAACAGAGATAGAGTTAACTCTTGGGATTGATACATGATGATGCATGTAGGTCCTCTGTCTACACATGCCAGGACTGGTTCTTTGTACTTCATTACATTCACTGATGATCTGTCAAGATTCACACATGTGTTCCTGTTGAAACACAAGTCTGAAGCTTTTGATAAATTCAAAGAATATAAGTCAGAAGTAGAGGACCAAAACGGGTATAAGTATTATATCCTTTGATGAGATCAGGGAGAAGAATACATGAGCACGGAATTCTTTGACTATTCTAAAGGAGAATGAGATTCTCTCTCAGCATTACTCCTCCGTATACACCACATCACGTGGGTGTATCGGGGCGGAGCAATCGCACCCTATTAGATATGGTGCGCTCTATGATGAGTACTACTGAGTAGCTTATTTCCTTTTGGTGGTTTATGCACTTGAGAAGCTGCATACCTATTGAATTAGGTTCCAACCAAATTAGGTGCCTACCACTCCATATGAGATATGGTATGGGAAGAGCCCATGTCTTTAGTAAGTTAAGATTTAGGGTTGTCCGGCCTATGTCTAAAAGCAAAATCCGGACAAGCTCGAGGCAAGGTCAGTACTATGGAAGTTTGTTGGATATCCCAAGTATTCGTAAGGGAATATCTTCTACCACACCGAGGAGCAAAACGTGTTTTGTTTCTCAGCATGCCACCTTTTGGAAAGGGATTTTCTTGTGAAGAAATTAGTGGTCATGAGGTAGAACTGGAAGGAGTTCCAGATATACAAACTACAACTGACGATTTGGTAGAACCGGAGGGTTCAATAGCTCCCGACGAACTTCAGCCTCTCCGCCGATCTGGTAGGGTTCCTCATCCGCCTGAGAGATACTTCGGTTTCTCGATGACAGTGGGAGCGAGGATTGCATCATGAGATGATGACACAACTAGTTTCGAGCAGGCCATCAAGAGTGGGGACTGTGTAAGAATGGCTGGATGCTAAGCGATCTGAGATGGAATCCATATACACCAACAAAGTATAGACTTTGATTGCTATATCTGAAGGGTTAAATCCCCATCAGGAGAAAGTATATCTTAAGAAGATTACTTGGTGTAGATGGAAAAGTTGAGACTTTCAAAGCTAGACTTGTTGTAAAAGGTACTCGTCATTGACCAGGTGTAGATTATGATGAAACCTTTTTCCGGTGCTTATGCTTAAGTCCATTTGGATACTACTTGCCATTGCTACATACCATGACTACGATATCTGGTGGTTGGGTGTCATGATTGCTTTTCTAAATATTGATTTAGAAGAGAGCGTCTATAAGTACACAGCTAGAGGGCTTCGTAGATGGTGGGAGCAGCGGAAATGTGTGCAAGTTGCTTTACGGGTTAAAGTAGGTATCGCGGAGTTGGAACATCTGTTTTGATGTGGTAGTCAAAGTGTTTGACTTCATCAAAATGGTAGATGAACCTTGTATATACAAAAAGATAGTAGAGAATAAGTTGGTCTTCCTCGTATTGTACGTGGATGACATACTCTTGATAGGAAAGGTGTTTCCTATGCTACGCTCGGTCAATCTCCTCTTATCACAAGGATTCTCCATATATAGGATCAAGGTGAATCCTCCTAAATCCTGGGTTTTGGATTTATGAGATAGATCTAAGTGGATGTTAGGATTCTCACTAGGTGTAGTGAGATGGTATCAATCGATCCTGGGGAGAATCATTGGATAGCTTCCAGGGTGGTAAGGTTGACTGAATGTCAGTCACAGGCATTGCCTTTACCCTCAGTGGAGGTACGGTATGTTGGAAGAGTTCCAAGCTAGATACCGTGAAAAACTAGACGATAAATGCTGGATACATCGCTACCTAAGATGCTACCAAAGAGGAAGTCTGGGTGTATATTAGTTCATGAAATGAACTTCGTTCCTACCATTGTGTGACAATGGAGTTGTGGCTTAGGCCTAGGAACCCCCGTCCCATCAGTGACCCAGACATATTCTAAGACAGTATCACCTGATCATGGAAATGGTTGATCTCCAGGGAATCGAGGTTAGGAGAGTAGACTCAGAGGAAAACACGGCGGAACCACTCACAAAGGCCTTTTCCCAGAGAGAGACTTTTATGGGATGGTTGAGTATGAGATACTACAACCACTGCTATATAATGGCCCTAGTGCAAGTGGGAGATTGTTAGTTATATGTACGCCCTAGAGGCCATTACTGTGAGATGTATATTGTAGTGGATGCTTGGACATATATAGAAAGGTCTTTCTTGCTCGACATGATAGTATGTTATCTGGTTACTCTTTATCTTAAAATGTACATTGATCGCCTCTCTGTTACATGTTGGTAAAGCCTTTAGGATGTGTACTTAAATACCTAGATTATGATGGAGATCATACTAGTGGGACAAAGGTAGTCTGTGAGTACATCCTTTAATGTCCCTAGCCATGGGTGTATCAAGACGGGGCATCGATATACTAGAGTAGACTGGCGTATAGCTTCTTGACCCATGTCGATGGGCGATGGATGATCCCATATCCATTGATGTTTGACATCAGAGATGATATACGGGTGCTCAGTGGAGACTGGGTACACTGGATGGACTCGCGGAGAACTCCCAGATGGTATTATACCCCACGTCAGATGGCAGTTCTCTGGTGACACTGGTACAGGTTAGTCTGTCGACCCGAGATCGTCATAGAGTCTTGTGTGATTCCCACTGTGCTTTGATTTCCACCTTACCACGTTCATGAGAACATGCAAAACGGTGGTTTTTGGGTACAGTCCCGAGTCATATGGAGGAAATGAGCTATAGGAGGGGATTCGTCTCTCCCGGTATTGGGAGTTGGTGTTGTGCTGTGCTCGATTGGCTATAACATGAAGTCCCTGGCCAGCGTTGATTATGAGATTTACTGGTAAGTGTTACCAGTAGTTTCTCGACCTGTTATTAGCCTCATATCGGCATGACTTATCGAGTTAGTGGGGTCTGACGTTTACCACCCCTAGACGAGATATGCGACATATCAGACGAAGAGACCGGACTGTACGTTAAGTGCTACTGATTGGATTCGCAGGAGTATGAGCAGATCTTCGATCTTCTGATCGCTCAATACCTGGGTGACCATTACGTTTAGCACGCCTCTTGCAGCTTGTGGCTTTTTGGTATGATCATCACCTACTGCCGGCGTATTGACGGGTCTTTAGAGTCCTACACAGAGGTTTCCTGGCTCAGGTGAAACGGAGTAGGAGCACATATGAGATATGTGCGGGACCGAGATTAATACGTGTATGAGATAACATATTCTATTCTCGCGATTTGTATCATCGGTCGGTTATATGCGATATATCCGGGTTATCGAATCAAGTGTTGATTCGATAAAATGATACACATGATATTAGTCGGTTATATGCGATATGACCAGATCATTAAATTAAGTGTTGATTTAATGATTTAATGTATAATTATATATTTGATATATTAATTTACATTAACTAGTATTAGCTCACTTAAGATTGCTTTTCTCACTTGATTATGTATTAAGTATATATGTGATATATACTTGTGTACATGTTTGTGTCATGCTTGATGATACATGCAAACTTGGGTGTGTGTGTGACTTACACCATGCTTACATATAATGTGGGGTTTTATTTATCTTAGTAAATCAAAATGAGGTGGAAAATTGGTCATGGCTTGAAGCTTCATGAAGCTTGTAGACCATTGACCAAAGTCCACTCATTTTGTTTTACTTAAGATATTTTAAACCCAACCATTATAATTAATCCATGGTTAAGTCTCTACAATAGTTAGTATATGAAACTAACTCACTCATGGTTGCTATTATCACCTCATTAGTTTTCCTTCTTCATTTTTCATGGTTGCTTTCTTCATCTTCTTCCTATTGCTTACTAGCTCCATGAAACATGAAGAAATATTGTGAGAAAATAAAATCTATAGTGAGCCCACTTCCTATTTCATCATCCTATACAATTGCTTGGGTAGTAAAGGGTGTTCTCTTCACAAAGTTCTTGACCTAGTGAAGAGCTAGCTTAGGTTTGAGTCTCCTCGACGTAGATCATCTTCGGCCTCGAAGACTTCATGCAAGCTTGTTCATTTCTCCGATGGAACCATTCTAGAGTTCGGGAAATCTTCACTTGCCATGATCACAGTGAAGGGATGTCAACATGGAGCTTTAGAAGTGAAGGACCAGTATACAAAGGTTGTATTCCTTGCTCACTACTTGTAATGGTTGATTACATGTTATATTGTCTAGTTACTTTAGCCTGATCCTAGGGTTAGGGTTCATTAGCACCTTAGAATTTTTTAATTTGGCATGGTAGTTGTAGGGTTCCTAGGCACTCTTAAGAGGTTCCACAAAGTATCAACCATGCCAAAATCAAAATTTTCTTGTGCCGAGAAACCCTAATGCTAGATCGTTAACTAGAGGCAAAGGCGAAACTACACCTAGTTAACAACTTAACTAAGAGTGAGCCGAAAATAAACCTTTGTAGATCCGCTCCACCATTTCTTTAGCTCCGTGTTGACGTCCCTCCACTGCGATCATCGGGATCCTGGACTCTAGCAATGGTTTCGTCGGAGAAATGATCGGGTTAGGTCATTGACTTCGAGGCCGAAGATAATCTACGTCGAGGCAACTCAAACTCAAGCTCCAACTTCACCAAGTCATGAAACTTGTGAAGAAAACACCCTATACTACATGGCAAGTGGTAGAGGATGAAGAAATAGGAAGTGGGTTCACTTTTGATTTTGATTTCTCACTTGGAATCATCACTTAGAAATTTCAAGCAAAGGTTTTCTTTTTCTCTTCATGAAGAAGATGAAGAAGAGGAATGAAAAAGAATTATCATTAATAGAAAAACAAGTGATGGTTATTATAATGCAACCATGGTTAAGTGTAGAGAATAAACTAGGGTTAGGTGAATGGTTAGGTCAAGCAAAAGAAACAAAAATGGTTGAACTTTTCAAAGCTTCATGAAGCTTCAAAGTAAATCCAAAAGAAGCAACCATTTCTTTTCTTGCTAAAAAGAATAAATAAATAAAATAAATAATCAAGAGAAGATAATAAAACCCTAACCATTCACTTAAACATGGTTTAAAGTAAACACAAACCCAAGTTTGCATGTACCATCAAACATGATACAAACTAGTGCACAAAACTATATCATATATACAATGTGCACATCAAGTGAGAAAATCCATCTTAAGTGAACCAATACTAGTTAATGTAAAGTAATATATCAAATATATAATTATACATCAAATCATTAAATCAACACTTGATTTAATGATCCGGTCATATCGCATATAACCGACTAATATCAAGTGTATCAATGTATCGAATCAACACTTGATTCGGTTACCCAGCTATATCTCATATAACCGTCCAATGATATAAATCGCGAGAATAGAATACGGTATCACATATACGCATTATTCTCGGTCCCGCACATATCTCATATGCGCTCCTATTTCATTTCGCTTGAGCCAGGAAACCTCTGTGTAGGACTCTAAAGACTCGTCAATACGCTGGCAGTAGGTGATGATCATATCAAACACCCATGAGCCGCAAGCGGTCTGCTAAACGCAAGCGGCCCGCTCACACTCCTGTGAATCCAACCAGTAACACTTACCGCACAGTCCGGTCTGTTCGTCTGATATGTCGCATATCTCGCCTAGGGGTGGTAAACGTCAGACCCCAATAGCTCGATAAGTCGTGTCGATATGAGGTCTATAACAGTTCGAGAAACTACTGGTAACACTTACCATTAAATCTCAGCAACCCTGGCCAGGGATTTCCAGTTATAGCCAATCGAACACAGCGCAACATTAACTCCCTATGCCAGGAGAGACGAATCCCCTCCTATCGCTCATTGCCTCCATGTGATTCGGGACTGTACCCAAAAACCACCGTTTTGCACGCCCTCTTGGACGTGGTAAGGTGGAAATAAAAGCACAGTGGGAATCACACAAGACTCTATGATGATCTCGGGTCTACAGACTAACCTGTACCAGTGTCACCAGAGAACTGCTATCTGACGTAAGGTATAATACCATCTGGGAGTTCTCGGCGAGTCCGTCCAGTGTACCAGTCTCCACTGAGCACCCGTATATCATCTCTGATGTCAAACACCAATGGATATGGAATCATCCATCGCCCATCTATATGGGTCGAGAAAGTATACGCTAGTCTACACTGGTATATCGATGCCCCGTCTCGATACACCCACGACTAGGGACTTTGAAGGATGTACTTATGGACTACCACGTCCCCACTAGTATGATCCGCATCATAGTCCAGGTAGTCAAGTACACATCTTAAGGGCTTTACCAACTTGTAACAGAGAGACAATCAGTGTGCACGTTAAGGTAAAGAGTAACCAGATAGCATACTATCATGTCGAACAAGAAAGTCCTCCCTATATATGTCCCAGCATCCACTACAATATACATCCTGTGTACAGTAATGGCCTCTAGGGCATACATATAACTAACAATCTCCCACTTGCACTAGGGCCATCTGTTGCAGTGGTTGTAGTATCTCATACTCAACCATCCCATAAAAGCCCCTCTCTGGAAAAAGGCCTTTATGAGTGGATCCGCCGTGTTGTCCTCTGAGTCTACTCTCCTTACCTCGATCACCCTGGAGATCAACCATCTCCACGATCAGGTGACACTGCCTTAGAATTTGTCTGGATCACTGATGGGACGGACGTTCCTTGGCATAAGCCACAACTCCATTGTCACACAATGGGAGGAACTAAGTTCATCTCATGAACAACTATACATCCAGACTGCCTCTTTGGTAGCATCTTAAGTAGCGATGTATTCAGCCTTTATCGTCTAGTATGCCACGGTATCTAGCTTGGAACTCTTCCAACATACCGTCCCTTTACTGAGGGTAAAGACAATGCCTGTGACTGACTTTCATTCGTCCTTATCACCCTGGAACCCTTCTCGTGATTCTCCCCAGGACCAATTGATACCATCTTACTACAACTAGTGAGTATCCTAATATCCAATTAGATCTATCTCATAGATCCAAAACCCAGGATTTAGTAGGTATCACTTTGATCCTTTATGGAGAATCATTGTGATAAGCGGAGATTGACCGAGCGTAGCATAGGAAACTCCTTCGTTATCAAGAGTATGTCATCCACGTACTCTATGAGGATCACTACCATATTCCCTACTACCTTTTTGTATATACAAGGTTCATCTACCATTTTGATGATGTCAAACTGTTTGACTAACTCATCAAAACAGATGTTCCAACTCCACGATGCCTGCTTCATCACATAAAACATCTTGCACACATTTCCGCTGCTCCCACTATTTACGAAGCCCTCTGGCTGTGTACTTATAGACGTTCTCTTCTAAAACATCATTTAGAAAAGCAGTCATGGCACCCAACCACCAAATATCGTAGTCATGGTATGTAGCCGTGGCAAGTAGGATCAGGATGGACTTAAGCATAGCCACTGGAAAAAGGTTTCATCATTATCCACGCCTGGTCGATGACGAAAACCTTCAACAAGTCTAGCTTTGAAAGTCTCAACTTTTCCATCTACACCAAGTAATCTTCTCAAGATATACTTGCTCCTGATGGGGATTTAACCCTTCAGATATAGCAACCAAAGTCCATACTTTGTTGGTGTATAAGGATTCCATCTCAGATCGATAAACATCCAGCCATTCTTACAGAGTCCCTACTCTTGATGGCCTGCTCGAAACTAGTTAGGTTATCATCTCATGATGCAATCCTCGCTCCCACTGTCATCGAGAAACCGAAGTATCTTTCAGACAGATGAGGAACCCTACCAGATCGACGGAGAGGCTGAGGTTCGTCGGGGACCATTGAATCCTTTGGTTTTGTCAAATCATCAGATGCAGTTTGTATAGCCGGAACCTTTCCAGTTCTACATAACTGACCTTGCCTCGATCTTGTCCGGATTTTGCTTTTAGACATAGGACGGACAACCCCAAATCTTAACTAACTTAAGAGATGGGCTCTTCCCATTCCATATCATATATGAAGTGGTAGGCAACTGATTTGATCGGAACCTGATTCAATAGGTATGCAACTTCATAAGTGCATAACTCCCTAAAGGAAATAGGTAACTCAGTAGTACTCATCACAGAGCACACTTTATCATATAGGGTGTGATTGCTCCGCCCCGATACAACATTGTGCTGTGGTGTATTCGGAGGAGTAATGCTGAGAGAGAATCTCATTCTCCTTTAGAATAGTCCAGGAATTCCATGCACAAGTATTCTCCTCCCTGATCTCATCATAGGACATAATACTTATACCCGTATTTTGGTTCTCTACTTCTAACTTATATTCTGTGAATATCTCAAAAGGTTTGGACTTGTGTTTCAACAGGAACATAGGTCTGAATCTCGAAAGATCATCAGAGAATATAATGAAGTACAAAGAACCGGTTTTGGCATGTGTAGACAGGAGACCTACATACATCAACATGTATCATCCCAAGAGTTCACTAACTCTTTCTCTGCTTCCAATAAACAGAGCTGTGGTCATCTTATCTTTGTGACATGACTGGCAAGTTTTCACAAGATGTAAATTCAAACAGATTTAAATATGCATCTTTGTGCAACTTAGCTAGTCGGGTCGCATTGATATGACCTAGTCTACAATACCTCAAGAAGGATCCGTTCATTTCTGAACTCTTCCTCTTGTGTGTGTTCTGTATACTAAAGAACTGTAGTTTGATTTAGAACATCAATGCTTTTAGATAACGTGCCTGAACCGATCAACTTTTGATATAGGAAATGTTCAAAACATTATCCAATAATACAAAATTTTATCGTTTCTTTACTAATAAAGAGACTGATATGATTTTGTATATCAGGTTCGGTATCTAATAACATTCATTCAGAATCAATGTATTCAGGTAATACAGGGTGACAGTGACCAACAGACCTGGCTGCAACACTTGCACCGTTTTCTGCCTTATGAAACTTATCACCCGTTATCGGTTCTCTACCTTTCTGTAGCCTTATGTAACAGATTATATATCTGGGATCCTGATCCGGTATCAAATACCCAGGACGTAGAGGATACAGAGAAACAGTTCTTTGTAATGAACACACCCGAAGGAGATGCATCATATGCACTTTCTTCGTTTGGGCGGCACGGGAAATCTGGTATTCCCCAATTCCTGCTCGGTCTTATAACAATTATAAGTTGGAGCGGGACCAACGTTCCCCAGCTCAGTATAACAAGCGGGTTCGGTCAATATATCCGTTTTATTATCTTGATTAAGGCATGATATGGTCGCTACCTGGAGAGAGAGAGAAGAAAACACTCAGCGTATGCTCTTGTAAGATCAGATTGGTTTATTATTTTATCTAATCAGGATGGCTCCCACTGTTTTTATCAAATCTTCCTTCAAACCCTAAAAGGAAAGACTAGCCGGGATTAATTACACGCTACAAGTTCGCCAATCTTTCAGCCAGGCCAGTGTCGGTACTTTGAGGGAGGTTCCCGTGCTTTCGCACGGACCTAATTAATGTAAACCTCGTTTTCCCAGAGGCGTAACCCCGTTGACACCTTTCTAGACACCTACTTGATCGGCTAATTGTAATGTGTAAAACTCACCCAGGAATAACTCTTACTCGCAGCGGGTATCGGGATCAAACTATCTCATAGAAGGTATGCAATCTCATTGCAAATTTCAACACTTGAAATTCCCGATAATTTTGCCCCTAACGTGCTATGACCTTGACGAAAGCCAACAAACCATAGCCTGCTAGTCAAGTTCAAGCCGTCATTTCTTGATTGAATTAAACCCACCCGCATGACCCTTGACGAAAGCCAACAAAGCCGCATGACTACCCTAATCCAATCGCATCATATGCAGCATATAAGCAGCATATAGCTACCGCACACTGCACCTTGACGAAAGCCAACAAATGCAGCACGAATACTATATACAACTTATCTGAAATGACGGAGGGCTACGACAGGTTTTTCTGAAAACCTATTGCGTAATGAACTTGATATCATTGTAGGATCGAATAAATTTTAAAAATGGAGTGCTTTTGAGGCTTTTCTAGTTTTGCTAAAGGGGTCACTCCCGGTGAAGGGATCGTCGGCCCTTTCCTTATCGAATAAGGTGCAGGATATATCATATATACCGCTGTGCAAAGCAAAAACTATAGAAGCAATCAAAAGACAAACCGAGGGGTGTAGCATTTGCCAGTTATTGCTAAAGGGGTCACTCCCGGTGAAGGGATCTCGGCCCTTTCCTTATCGAATAAGATGCAGGATGTTCTACAAGGAACACCGCGATGCAAAGCAAGAACTGTAGCTACCTATTTTTGAAAATTCGATTCCACAACATCTTTTAGGTTTCTTTTCTTTCATTAATCACATTAATGAAGTCCCATCATTTAAGTACCTAAACATAACAGATAAATACGACGTACACTTATGCCATCCGCATTCGCCTCGATGTCCCTTCGTGCACCGTTAGGTTAGGTAACTAACGGCAGAGCGGGGCAGGGCTAGCGCGTGTGTAAAACATAAGTAACGTCTATATAATATATCATATATACTATATACAGTATTTATCACAGAACATCAAATGATCACATCACAGATATCGCAGCAGAAGAAACATATGAAACATTGGATATACTAGGACGTCCGTGTTTTCAATACGAGCCAGTATAAAACACGGATTCCACAGTCGTGATGAATAGACAAACCGACACCCCTAGACCCCTACGAGAGTAGCAAGTAACCCTACCAATTCTAGAGTTAGGAGATCCGGACTCGACTCCTCGAGTTGGTCTCCCACTGGACTCTAGAACCCGGTTACTTGTGCCCTCCTCCTTGGGTCTATCCTAGTGCGGAAAAGTAAATAATATACAATAGTGACATCTTCCGCAACCTGGAAGTGCCCCAATAAAAGTATATTACATACAAGTTTTTACATGAATGAAAATGAAAACACTCATCTCACATAAAAACCCCCCGGCTATTCAAACACGACGATCCAATATAACATATCCAGCAACACATAACATCACATGTCATCAACGTAAGTAAATTTGCGCATCCCAATTGTCGTTGACATATAGCAACGAAACCGGCGATATCACATATTACACTTACGGTCGTAGAAAAGAAAGTGTAAAACTACAACAGTTGGAATCCGCAACTTCTTTAGACATCGCATGCCTAATCAAATGAATTCCTTAGACATCACATGCCTAACAATTATAAACTCCGCAATTTAGTCTCATTATCGAAAACACTTTTCAATATCAAGTCGGGCAATTCAATAAGATTCCCGATATCCTGATCGAATGCTTGTCGCAAACTTTAGTAGACGGTCGCACCCCGGACACCGTCGACGAAGTGCACTAAGGCGGAACACCGCTACCGCGAGCACCCGAAGAGATGCTTTCGGCGACGGGGTTCTCCTACAGTCACTTGGTCGGGGCTATGGGGTGTAGCTGTCTATTAAGTTTATCCGGCGAGTATCCGCGTTTGCTACGTGATTGCGACGGACTTTTGATCGCATCAAAATTCCGCGGCAACCGATCAAGTGAGACTAAAGTGCTATGTATAACATCCAAATCAGTTATCTCATAACTACTTGTGGATTCCAAATATTGTATCACATTCCAGATAAATAGAAAATGTTAAACTTTCCGATCGAACAATCAAACACCCAAGTTTTCCCGAAATAGCTCAACACATGAAATAAGTTTAAAAACATCCACTTCATGCCTCAGTACCAACGGTCCAGCCGTAGGAGGGTCAAGCCAACGCCTCACATGTGGCACGCCATACTGCCCCAAACCCTAAGGTTCAAAAGGCAGTTCAAGACGGTCACATAATCGAGTTAAGGTTTGTTGTCTTCTAGAGGGTCCATCGCGTTACTTGCACTACTTAGAACGTCTTTAAACCACGGAAAAATCCAACATTTGGAAATTTCCCGACAGGGGAAAAATTGGGTATTTATATCCGGTCGAACTTTTTAACATATTCTAAATTATCCAGAAAAACACACAGACAAAATTAGACAATCCGATCGAATCTACGAACTCCCAGTACAACCCAGAAAACTCAACTCTTGAGTAAAAGTTAAAATATCCCAGAAAATACAGCACTAAAATATAAGAATTACTGTGCAAATGTTATTGGAAGAACAGACCGTACGGCCGTGGAACCGCCGCAGGAGGCAGGCTCATGCCGCGGGTCCGCGGCGGTTTAATCGAGTTAGGTTCTCGTTTTGCACAGTATTTCTTATAAACGCCTTCTGATTTTTCTGCATATTTTTAATTCGGAAAAATGCACAGTTTTGAAAAATGTACAGAGAAGGGGTCGGATTAGGGTTTTGTGTTTCGATCGGACTTCTAACATCGTCTACGCATCGCCTTAGGCTCTAGCTAGGCTCTGATACCACTGTAGGATTCCTAGGCACTCTCAAGAGGTTCCACAAGGCATCAACCATACCAAAATCAAAATTTTCTTGTGCCAAGAAACCTTAATGCTAGATCGTTAACAAGAGGCAAAGGCGAAACTACACCTAATTAAGAACTTAACTAAGAGTGAACCGAAAATACAACCTTTGTAGATCCGCTCCACCATTTCTTTAGCTCCGTGTTGACGTCCCTCCGCTGCGATCTGTTAGTTATATGTATGCCCTAGAGGCCATTTCTATACATAGGATGTATATTGTAGTGGATGCTGGGACATATATAGGGAGGACTTTCTTGCTCGACATGATAGTATGCTATCTGGTTACTCTTTACCTTAACGTGTATATTGATTGTCTCTCTGATACATGTTGGTAAAGCCCTTAGGATGTGTACTTGACTACCTGGACTATGATGCGGATCATACTAGTGGGGACATGGTAGTCCATAAGTACATCCTTCAAGGTCCCTAGTCGTGGGTGTATCGAGACGGGGCATCGATATACCAGAGTAGACTAGCGTATACCTTCTCGACCCATACAGATGGGCGATGGATGATCCCATATCCATTGGTGTTTGACATCAGAGAGGATATACGGGTGCTCAGTAGAGACTGGGTACACTGGACGGACCCGCCGAGAACTCCCAGATGGTATTATACCTTACGTCAGATGGCAGTTCTCTGGTGACACTGGTACAGGTTAGTCTGTAGACCCGAGATCGTCATGGAGTCTTATGTGGTTCCCACTGTGCTTTGATTTCCACCTTACCACGTCCAAGAGGGCGTGCAAAATGGTGGTTTTTTGGTACAGTCCCGAATCACATGGAGGCAATGAGCGATAG
Source organism: Agapanthus africanus (assembly GCA_030015575.1). Classification (NCBI taxonomy): domain Eukaryota; kingdom Viridiplantae; phylum Streptophyta; class Magnoliopsida; order Asparagales; family Amaryllidaceae; genus Agapanthus; species Agapanthus africanus. The sequence goes on along the minus strand of CM057344.1, from coordinate 182,616,968 downwards.
GAAGGGATTCGTCTCTCCCGGTATAGGGAGTTGATGTTGTGCTGTGTTCGATTGGCTATAACCGGAAATCCCTGGCCAGGGTTGCTGAGATTTACTAGTAAGTGTTACCAGTAGTATCTCGAACTGTTATAGACCTCATATCGGCACGACTTATCGAGTTATTAGGGTCTGACGTTTACCACCCCTAGGCGAGATATGCGACATATCAGACGATCAGACCGGACTGTACGGTAAGTGTTACTGGTTGGATTCACAGGAGTGTGAGCGGGCTTGCTCGTCAATCTTCTGATCGCTCAATACCCGGGTGGCCGTTACGTTTAGTAGACCGCTTGCGGCTTGCGAGTGCTTGATATGATCATCATCTGCTGCCGGCGTATTGACGAGTCTTTAGAGTCCTACACAGAGGTTTCCTGGCTCAAGCGAAACGAAATAGGAGCGCATATGAGATATGTGCGGGACCGAGAATAATACCAGTATGTGATACTGGATTCTATTCTCGCGATTTGTATCATCGGCAGGTTATATGTGATATAGCCGGGTTACCGAATCAAGTGTTGATTCGATACATTGATACACTTGATACTAGTCGGTTATATGGGATATGACCGGATCATTAAATCAAGTGTTGATTCAATGATTTAGTGTATAATTATATATTTGATATATTACTTTACATTAACTAGTCCTTTCTTCAAGCACTCACTAATGGGTGCGGTGCCATTAGTTCACTTAAGATGGATTTTCTCACTTGATGTGCACATTGTATATTTGATATAGTTTTATGCACTAGATTGTATCATGTTTGATGATACATGCAAGCTTGGGTGCATGTTTACTTTAAACCATGGTTAAGTGAATGGTTAGGGTTTTGAATTATTCACTTATTCATTTTATTTATTTATTTGTTTATTTTGGGCAAGAAACAAAATGGTGGCATCTTTTGTTTTGACCTTGAAGCTTCAAGAAGCTTTGACCACTTTGTTTCTTTTCTAAACCTAACCATTCACCTAACCCTAGTTTAGTCTCTACACTTAACCATGGTTGCTATATGATAAGTATCATTTCATTTTCTATTTCAAAAACAAAATACTAATCATATTCATTATCTTCTTCTTCTTCTTCTTCAAGATGAAGAAGCTTGCTACCAACAATGGTGCCTTGAGAAAAAGAGTGAGAAATCCAATTCTAAAGTGAACCCACTTCCTATTTCTTCATTCTCTACCACTTGCCATGTAGTATAGGGTGTATTCTTCACAAGTTTCATGACTTGGTGAAGTGGGAGCTTGATCTTGTGTTGCCTCGACGTAGATCATCTTCGGCATCGAAGTCGACGACCTAGCCCGATCATTCTTTCGATGAAACCACCGCGAGAGTCCGGGGTTCGATGATCGCAGTAAGGGGACTTCATCACGGAGCTATGGAGGTGGAGGACCGGATCTACAAAGGTTGTATTTCCGTTCACTTAGTTAAGTTGTTAACTAGTTGCATGTTTCGCCTAAATTCTAGTTAACGATCCGTATTAGGGTTTCTCGGCACTTGGAATTTTTGAATTTGGCATGGACGATACCTTGTGAGACCTCATTAGCGTGCCTAGGAACCCTATACGATCATCAGGATCCCGGACTCTAGCGATGGTTTCGTCGGAGAAATGATCGGGCTAGGTCATTGACTTCGAGGCCGAAGATGATCTACGTCGAGGCAACTCAAACTCGAGCTCCAACTTCACCAAGTCATGAAACTTGTGAAGAAAACACCCTATACTACATGGCAAATGGTAGAGGATGAAGAAATAGGAAGTGGGTTCACTCTTGATTTTGATTTCTCACTTGGAATCATCACTTAGAAATTTCAAGCAAAGGTTTTCTTTTTCTCTTCATGAAGAAGATGAAGAAGAGGAATGAAAAAGAATTATCATTAATAGAAAAACAAGTGATGGTTATCATAATGCAACCATGGTTAAGTGTAGAGAATAAACTAGGGTTAGGTGAATGGTTAGGTCAAGCAAAAGAAACAAAAATGGTTGAACTTTTCAAAGCTTCATGAAGCTTCAAAGTAAATCCAAAAGAAGCAACCATTTCTTTTCTTGCTAAAAAGAATAAATAAATAAAATAAATAATCAAGAGAAGATAATAAAACCCTAACCATTCACTTAAACATGGTTTAAAGTAAACACAAACCCAAGTTTGCATGTACCATCAAACATGATACAAACTAGTGCACAAAACTATATCATATATACAATGTGCACATCAAGTGAGAAAATCCATCTTAAGTGAACCAATACTAGTTAATGTAAAGTAATATATCAAATATATAATTATACATCAAATCATTAAATCAACACTTGATTTAATGATCCGGTCATATCGTATATAACCGACTAATATCAAGTATCAATGTATCGAATCAACACTTGATTCGGTAACCCGACTATATCTCATATAACCGTCCAATGATACAAATCGCGAGAATAGAATACGGTATCACATACACGCATTATTCTCGGTCCCACACATATCTCATATGCACTCCTATTTCGTTTCTCTTGAGCCAGGAAACCTCTGTGTAGGACTCTAAAGACTCGTCAATACGCCGGCAGTAGGTGATGATCATATCAAACACCCACAAGCCGCAAGCGGTCTGCTAAACGTAACGGCCACCCGGGTATTGAGCGATCAGAAGATCGACGAGCAAGCCCGCTCACACTCCTGTGAATCCAACCAGTAACACTTACCGCACAGTCCGGTCTGTTCGTCTGATATGTCGCATATCTCGCCTAGGGGTGGTAAACGTCAGACCCCAATAGCTCGATAAGTCGTGTCGATATGAGGTCTATAACAGTTCGAGAAACTACTGGTAACACTTACCAGTAAATCTCAGCAACCCTGGCCAGGGATTTCCGGTTATAGCCAATCGAACACAGCGCAACATCAACTCCCTATACCGGGAGAGACGAATCCCCTCCTATCGCTCATTGCTTCCATATGATTCGGGACTGTACCCAAAAACCACCGTTTTGCACGCCCTCTTGGACGTGGTAAGGTGGAAATCAAAGCACAGTGGGAATCACACAAGACTCTATGACGATCTCGGGTCTACAGACTAACCTGTACCAGTGTCACCGGAGAACTGCCATCTGACGTAAGGTATAATACCATCTGGGAGTTCTCGGCGAGTCCGTCCAGTGTACCCAGTCTCCACTGAGCACCCGTATATCATCTCTGATGTCAAACACCAATGGATATGGAATCATCCATCGCCCATCTATATGGGTCGAGAAGGCATACGCTTGTCTACACTGGTATATCGATGCCCCGTCTCGATACACCCACGACTAGGGACTTTGAAGGATGTACTTATGGACTACCACGTCCCCATGATCCGCATCATAGTCCAGGTAGTCAAGTACACATCCTAAGGGCTTTACCAACATGTAACAGAGAGACAATCAGTGTGCACGTTAAGGTAAAAAGTAACCAGATAGCATACTATCATGTCGAGCAAGAAAGTCCTCCCTATATATGTCCTAGCATCCACTACAATATACATCCTATGTACAGTAATGGCCTCTAGGGCATACATATAACTAATAGTAGTTGCTGTGAAAACCCAGTAGGTTGCTAAGGAATCCCAACAGTTTGTGGTTCTGGAATCACTTCAAGCTCTACCATACTCCCACTAATGTTTTCTGAAAAGAATCCATTTTACTAAAACTGGTGGTGAGTCAAGAACAATATAACTACAAATCTTCCTGATGATAGAAAGTCTGTTGGCTATAGTGCCCTCAAGGCAATTATTACAGTCGCAGGCTGGTAATTATGATGATTGAGAGAGGATCTATACCGGTAGAACAGTCTTATTCGAGATGATAGCATGCAATCTGGTTTTGTCTTTATCATTATGTACATGATTCAGGTGGTATTACAGATCACTATTACATGTTGATAGAGCCCATAGGATTCTTGCTTGACTACCAGCATTATGATGACGATCATATACTTGGGAGCTGGGTGGTTTATAAGCACATCCTTAAATGTCCCTAGTCGTGGGAGTTTTGAGACTGGGCATCGATACTCCAGAGTAGACTAGGGTATACTGATCGAGACCCTAACGAGGGGCGGTGGACAGGTCTCAAAAGTCATTGGTGTTAGTTTGTTCACCTAAGATAGTATACAGGTGCTCATTGGGTTATGAGTACACTGGACGGACTCACCGGGAACTTGCTAGTTGGTATTATATCTATTGTCAGATGGCAGTTTCCTGTGACATGTGTACAGGTTAGTCTGTCGACCTGCGATCGTCATTTGTCTTGTGTGAGTTCCCAATGTGCTTTGATTACTACCCTACCATGGCTCAAAGGAGTTGTGCAAACAGGTTTAAGTTGGATACAGTCCCGAGCCACATGGAGGCAGTGAGCGGATCGTCGGGGATTCGTCTCTCCCGATATTGGGGGTTGATGTCGAGCAGTGCATGGGTGGCCATCACCAGAAATCCTTGGCCAAGGTAGTCGAGAATTACTGATTTGGATCAGTAGTTTCTCAGGTGGTGATGGGCTTCATACCGACACTAAATGTCGTGTTATTAGGGGTCTGACTTTATCCATCCCCCTAGACTCGATATGCCATACACTTAGATGAACAGACCGGACTGTACGGAGATTGTCAGTGTCAGACTCAGTAGGGGTACGGATGAGTTTGCTCGCCGGCCTTCCATTCGCTCAATACCTGGGTAGCCATTACGCACAGCTAGTGCTGCTGACGTGCTTGTTGTTAAACCCACTGCCAGCGTATTGAAGAGTCTTTAGAGTCCCACATAGAGGGTTTTCATGGTTCAGACGATATGGTATAGACGACGTATGTTGGTATATATAGGTGTCCGATTAAATATGTGTACAGGCTGCACAGACTTTAATCGGACAGTTGATAATACTAGCGGCCTAAGATTAAGCCGGATTATTAAATCAGGTTTTGATTTAATAATTTATATATGTATGTATATATATATATATATATATATATGTTTTCTAGTATTATTGTTCACTATTAATTTTCTCTCTTGGCTATTCATATTTTTGTACGAATATGCGTATATGTATTTCGATACGAGTACCGAGTTGCATTCCGTATTTATACGGAATAGCTTCTAGAAGATGGCCACCTCATTATTTGATTTTCATTTTATAAAATCAATTTGGGAAATGAGATGGAGGGTGAGTTGGCATGAGCATGGGCTTGGCATGTAGAGAGGCATGGCTCTCATTTGTTTATTGGAAAATTGAAGAAGATATTTTCATTGCATGGTTGTAAATTGTTAGGGCTATATTCTTTACATTCCATCCAAGTATTTTTTTTCCTTGACTTGATGATTCTCTTCTCTCTTGAGAGACTTAGCCATTTTCCATGGTTGCTCAAGCCATTGTTTTCTTCACCCTCATTCTTCTTCTTAAGTTGTTCTTTGGAGCATTTTGATGAGAGAAAAATTATAGTGAGATAATCCTACACCTCCATTCTCCATTGCTAGCAACCTTGGAGCGTCGGTTCCCTTGCTAGGCAAGGCTGAATCTTGCACCGTTTCCTTCAGGTGGATCATCGTAGATGGAGGAAGACCGACAACCAAATTCGATCCGCGACCACTAGGAGCTTGGGATGATGGTTGAAGACCCGATGGACTTGGTTCATTCGGTATAACCATCTAACTTCTCTTTACATGTTTGCTAGTATAGGGTTAAATGTAGATCCAAGAATTGGGTTGTGGTAGCGTCAGTTTTGCAAAATTTTGTTCCGCAATTGGCCACGGTTTGATGGTCGGGGTGCTGCCGTAACCCAACATGGTATCAGAGTCAACCCTTAAACCCTTAACTAGCTTATTTAGACGATGTTAAAGTGTCGAAACAGAAACAACTCCGAAACAATACCATGCAGATTCCAGTCTCTGTCGATTTTTCAGAATCTTCAAATTTTTTTAAACAATTGTAGAAGACTACTTGAGTGACCACTAGAACACACCACAAAGACGAGCCCAAACCGTCAGATTTGACCCGGTGAGATAGCTTAAAAAACGTGTGTGGCTGGTTTTACTTTGGAGTTTGGGCTTGAGATTTTTGGTGTTTTCTTGTCTCTGGAATATTGGTGCAGTGGTATTATTTGTTTTGCCCAGTTTGGATATTTTGTTGTCTTTAGTTCAGGGGCAATTCGGGGTGTTTCAAAGTCGATATTTTAACACTGTTTAAATGTAGGTTTCCTAGGCGCACTCATGAGGTTCCACAAGGCATCAACCATGCCAAAATCAAATTTTTGTATGCCTAACAACTCTATGCAAGATCGTTAACTAGAGGTAAGGCGAAACTAAAAGCTAGTAAACTACTTTACTACTAAGTGAAAGGAATTACAACCTTTGTAGATCCGGTCCTTCACTTCTAAAGCTCCGTGTTGACGTCCCTTTGCTGCGATCATCGGAATCCCGAACCCTAGCGTTGGTTTCATCGAAGAAAAGAGCGGGCTAGGTCGTTGACTTCGAGTCCGAAGATGATCTACGTCGGGGAGACTCAAACTCAAGCTATTCCTTCACTTGGTCAAGAACTTTGTGAAGAGAACACCCTATACTACATGGCAAGTGGTAGAGGATGAAGAAATAGGAAGTGGGTTCACTTTGGAATTGTTTTTCTCACACTTTTTCTCATGGCACCATTGGAGCTAGCAAACTTTTTGATGGAGCTTGATGAAGAAGAAGAAGAAGAAAGAATATAGAATTATCTTATCCAAAAGAAAGCTTATCTCTTTAATTATGGCACCATAGTTGAGTTAAGCCCTCATGCTTAACTCATGTAGAGAATTGACCAAGGCATTAGGTTAAGGGTTAGGTTAAAGAATTATCAAGAGAAATGACAAAGGAGTGGATTTTGTCAAAGTTTCTCCAAGCTTCTTCAAGCTTGACAACTTTGACCAAGTTTAATTCTTTTGTTAAATCTTAAGATAAAACAATAACCCTAATCTTAAACCTAATCTTGGTATAAGTCTCATACACACATCTTGTATGTATCATCAAACATGATACAAACATATGTACACAAATATATATCATATATACACTTATGCACAAACTAGTGAGAAAACAATTCTTAAGTGAACCAATACTAGTTAATGTAAAGTAATATATCAAATATATAATTATACATTAAATCATTAAATCAACACTTGATTTAACGATCCGGTCATAACCGACTAATATCATGTGCAACAACTTATCGAATCAACACTTGATCCGATAACCCGGCTATATCGCATACAACCGATCAATGTCACGAATCGCGAGAATAGAATACGGTATCTCATATCGTATTAATCTCGGTCCCGCACATATCACATATGCACTCCTACTCCGTTTCGCTTGAGCCAGGAAACCCCTGTGTAGGACTCTAAAGACTCGTCAATACGCCGGCAGTAGGTGATGATCATATCAAACACCCACAAGCCGCAAGAGGTCTGCTAAACGTAATGGCCACCCGGGTATTGAGCGATCAGAAGATCAATGAGCAAGCCTGCTCACACTCCTGCGAATCCAACCAGTAACACTTACCGCACAGTCCGGTCTGTTCGTCTGATATGTCGCATATCTCGCCTAGGGGTGGTAAACGTCAGACCCTAGTAGCTTGATAAGTCATGCCGATGTAAGGTCCATAACAAGTATGAAACTACTGATAACACTTACTAGTAAATCAGTGCAACCCTGGCCAGGGATTTCTAGTTATGGCCAGTCGAGCATAGCGCAACATCAACCCCCAATACCGGGAGAGACGAATCCCCTCCTATCGCTTATTTCCTCTATGTGAATCGGGACTGTACCCCAAAACCACCTGTTTGCACGACTCAGTAGAGCCGTGGTAGGGTGGAAATCAAAGCACAGTGGGAGACACACAAGACTCTATGACAATCTCGGGTCAACAGACTAAGCTGTACCAGTGTCACTAGAGAACTGCCAAGGTATAATACCATCTGGGAGTTCTCGGTGAGTCCGTTCTGTGTACCCAGTCTCCACTGAGCACCCGTATACCGTCTCTGATGTCAAACACCAATGGATATGGGATCATCCATCGCCCATCACATGGATCGAGAAGATATACGCTAGTCTACTCTGGAATATCGATGCCCCGTCTCGATATTCCCACGACTAGGAACATTGAAGGATGTACTCATTGACTACCCAAGCCCCACTAATATGATCTACATCATAGTCCTGGAAGTCGAGTACACATCCTAAGGGCTTTATCAACATGTGATAGAGAGACTGCAAGTATACATGTTAAGATAAAGAGCAATCAGATAGCGTACTATCATGTCGAGCAAGAAAGTCCTACCTATATATGTGCCAGCATCCACTATAATATACATCTCATGTACAGTAACGGCCTCTAGGGCATATATATAACTAACAATCTCCCACTTGAACTAGGTCAATCGGTAGCAGTGGTTGCAGTATCTCATACTCAACCATCCCATATAAGTCTCTCTCTGGGAAAAGGCCTTTGTGAGTGGATCCGCCGTGTTGTCCTCTGAGTCTACTCTCTAAACCTCGATCACCCTGGAGATTAACTATCTCCATGATCAGGTGATGCTGCCTCAGAATATGTCTGGGTCACTGATGGGACCGGGGTTCCTTGGCCAATGCCACACTTCCATTGTCACACAATGGTAGGAACCTAGTTCATCTCATGAACTAATATACACCCAAACTTCCTCTTTGGTAGTATCTTTGATAACGATGTCACCAGCCTTTATCGTCTAGTGTGCCACGGTATCTATCTTGGAACTCTTCCAACATACCGTCCCTCCACTGAGGGTAAAAACAATGCCTGCGACTGACATTCAGTCGTCCTTATCACCCTGGAACCTTTCCAGTGATTCTCCCCAGGATCGATTGATACCATCTCACTACACCTAGTGAGAATCCTAATATCCATTTAGATCTATCTCATAGATCCAAAACCCAGGATTTAGGAGGTATCACCTTTATCCTATTTGGAGAATCCTTGTGATAAGAGGAGATTGACCGAGCGTAGCATAGGAAACTCTTTTCCTATCAAGAGTATGTTGTTCACGTACAATACAAGGATGACCACCTTACTCTCTACTACCTTTTTGTATATACAAGGTTCATCTACCATTTTGATGAAGTCAAACTCTTTGACTACCAAATCAAAACAGATGTTCTAACTCCGCGATGCCTGCTTTATTCTGTAAAGCATCTTGCATATATTTCCGCTGCTCCTCCTGTTTACGAAGCCCTCTGGCTGTGTACTTATAGACGTTCTCTTCTAAATCAGTATTTAGAAAAGCAGTCATGCCACCCAACCGCCAGATATCGTAGTCATGGTATGTAGCCGTGGCAAGTAGGATCCGGATGGACTTAAGCATAGCCACTGGAAAAGGTTTCATCATTTTCCACGCCTGGTCGATGACGAAAACCACTAACAAGTCTAGCTTTGAAAGTCTCAACTTTTCCATCTACACCAAGTAGTCTTCTCAAGATATACTTGCTTCTGATTGGGATTTAACCCTTCAGATACAGCATCCAAAGTCCATACTTTGTTGGTGTACATGGATTCCATCTCAGATCGCTAAGCATCCAGCCATTCTTACAGAGTCCCCACTCTTGATGGCTTGTTTGAAACTAGTTGGGTCATCATCTCATGATGCAATCCTCGCTCCCACTGTCATCGAGAAACCAAAGTATCTCTCAGGCGGATGAGGAACCCTACTAGATCGGCGGAGAGGCTGAGGTTCGTCGGGGACTGTTGAGTCCTTTGGTTCTACCAGATCATCAGCTGTAGTTTGTATAGCTGGGAATCCTTCCAGTTCTACAGAACTGACCTTGCCTCGAGCTTGTCTGGATTTTTCTTTTGACATAGGCCGGACAACCCCAAATCTTAACTTGCTTAAGAGATGGGCTCTTCCCATACTATATCTCATATGGAGTGGTAGGCAGTGATCTGATTCGAACCTAATTCAATAGGTATGCAACTTCTTAAGTGCATAACCCTTAAAAGGAAATAGATAACTCAGTAGTACTCATCATAGAGCACACCATATCATATAGGGTGCGATTGCTCCGCCCCGATACACTGATGTGCTATGGTGTATACGGATGAGTAATGCTGAGAGAGAATCTCATTCTCCTTTAGAATAGTCCAGGAATCCCGTGCTTAAGTATTCTCCTCCCTGATTACATCAAAGGACATAATACTTATACCTGTATTGGTTCTCTACTTCTAACTTATATTCGGTGATTATCTCAAAAGTTTCGGACTTATGTTTCAACAGGAACATGTGTCCGAATCTTGAGAGATCATTAGTGAATGTAAGGAAGTACAAAGAACATGTCTTGGCATGTGTAGACTGGGGACCTTCATACATCAGCATGTATCAATCCCAAGAGTTTATTAACTCTTTCTCTGTTTCCAGTAAACGGAGCTATGGTCATCTTATCTTTGTGACATGACTGGCAAGTTTCATAAGATTTAAATTTAAACTAATTTAAATATGCATCTAAATGTAACTTAGCTAGTCGGGTCGCATTGATATGACCTAGTCTACAATGCCTCAAGAAGAATTCGTTCATTTCTGAACTCTTCCTCTTTTGTCTGTTCTGTATACTAAAAACTGTAGTTTGATTTAGAACGTCAATGCTTTTAGGTAACGTACCTGAACCGATCAACTCTTGATATAGGAAATGTTCAAAACATTATCCAACAATACAAAATTATATCCTTCTTTAATAAATAAAGAGACTGATATGATGTTGTATATCAGGTTCGGTATCTAATAACATTTGTTCAGAATCAATGGATTTGGAAATACAGGGTGATAGTGACCAACAGACATGGCTGCAACACTTGCACCGTTTTCTGTCTCATGAAACTTATCACCCGTTCTCAGTTCTCTACCTTTCTGTAGCCCATGTAACAGATTACATATGCGGGATCCTGATCCGGTATCTAATACCCAGGATGTAGAGGATACTGAGAAATAGTTCTTTGTAATGAACACACCCGAAAAAGATGCATCATCATGCACTTTCTTCGTTTGGGCGGCACGGGAAATCTGGTATTCCCCAATTTCCTGCTCGGTCTTATAACAATTATAAGTTGGAGTGGGACCAACGTTCCCAAGCTCAGTAAAACAAGCGGGTTCAGTCAATACATCCATATTATTATCTTGATTAAGGCGTGACATAGTCGCTACCTGGAGAGAGAGAGAAGAAAACACTCTGCGTGCGCTCTTGCAAGATTAGATTGGTTATATATTTTATCTAATCAGGATGGCACCCACTGTTTTTATCAAATCCTCCTTCAAACCCTAAAAGGAAAGACTAGCCAGGATTAATTATACTCTACAAGTTCGCCAATCTTTCAGCCAGGCCAGTGTCGGTACTTTGAGGGAGGTTCCCCGTGCTTTCGCACGGACCTAATTAAAGTAAATCTCGTTTTCCCAGGGGCGTAACCCCGTTGACACCTTTCTAGACACCTACTTGATTGGCTAATTGTAAAGTGTAAAACTCTCTCAGGAGTAACAATTACTCGCAGTGGGTATCGGGATCCGACTATCTCATAGAAGGTATGCAATCTCATTGCAAATTTCAACATTTGAAACTCCCGATAAGTGTTTTTACCCCTAGCGCTTATGACCTTAACTATGGTCAACAAATCATAAGCACTAGTCAAGCTCTACCCGTCATTTCATGATTAATTAGACCCACCCACATGACCCTTAACTAAGGTCAACAAAGTCACGCGACTGTCCTAACTAATCGCATCATATGCGGTGTAGGAAGACATCACTTAGCTACCGTACACTGTGCCTTGACTATGGTCAACAAACACAACACGGATACTAAGTACACTACTTCCTAAAATGACGGAGGGTTGCGGATGGTTTTTATGAAAACCTTTAACGCTTTGAACTTGATCTCGTTGCGGAATCAAATGGTTTTTAAATGGAGTGTTTTTGAGACTTTTGCTAGCTTCGCTAAAGTGGTCACTCCCGGTGAAGGGATCTCGGCTCTTTCCTCGTCGAATGAGGTGCAGGATATTCACAATACCACTATGCAAAGCAAGAACTCGAAAAGCAGTCAAAAGACAAACCGAAGGTTGTAGCATCTGCTAATTATTGCTAAAGAGGTCACTCCCGGTGAAGGGATCGTCGGCTCTTTCCTTATCGAATAAGGTGCTGGATGTTCTACAAGGAACATCGCTATGCAAAGCAACAACTAGAGCTACCTAATTTTATTTTTGAAATTAGATTCCACAACATCTTTTAGGTTTATTTTCTTTCATTAATCTCATTAATGAATGTCCCATCATTTAAGTCCACCTAAACATCACAGATAAATACAACGTATGCTTATGCCATCCGCATTCGCCTCGATGTCCCGTCTGCACCGTTAGGTTAGGTAACTAACGGCAGAGCGGGGCAGGGCTAGCGCGGGTGTAAAACATAAGCAACGTCTATATAATATATCATATATACTATATACAATATCTATCTGAACAAATCACATGATCACATCACAGATAACGCAGCAGAAAATATCGTATGAAATATTGGATATACTAGGACGTCCGTGTTTTATTTTGAGCCTATATAAAATACGGATTCCACGGTCGTGATGAATAGCCAATCCCACACCCTAGACCCCTACGAGAGCGGCAAGCAACCCTACCAATTCTAGAGTTAGGAGACCCGGACTCGACTCCTCGAGATGGTCTCTTACTGGACCCTAGAACCCAGTTACTTGTGCTCCCCTCCTTGGCTCTATCCTAATGCGGAAAAGTAAATAATATACAAGGGTGACAACATCCTCAACCCGGAAGTGTGTTCACACCATAATATTGCATTATTATATTCCCCATTCTTATTCTTTTTATAAATAAACAGGTATTTTTGACGCATGTCTGCTACATGTTACAGGTTACAGGTTCTTGGACAGGAAACAGTGAAAACGATGTAAAGACGATGAAAATATGGACTTTTGACCAACAAATGGGAGGATCTTAGTCAAGCCTACATCGAAAGACAGTCCACAATTAACAAGGCAACTCAAGGTCCAAAAATACAAAGCGGACGGTTAAAAATCCATTGCAAATGGTTCACTGAAGATCTGGAGCTAATGTAGAAGTCCAATTGATAAAAGAACCAGAAGCCCAAAAAGACCCAAAACAAAACCATGAATTTTCAGCATCCAAGCCTGCCAAAGGGCCGCGGAACCGCGGCCCAAGCCCACCATTGCCGCGGTTCCGCGGCCATAAGAAGGCAAAAGATAAATTGCTTTTTACCATAATTCTTGTGCGATGCTGAAAAAATTTTCTTGGGCTATTGTTGTAATTGTAGACATGCGGTTCAAGATGTAACCTAGGGTTTCTATTTCCTATAAATAGAACTCTAATCATTGTAATTCTTTATGCCTCCTTTTAATAAAAATTCCAAAATTCTTTATGGAGAGCATCGGTGCCTCTCTTCAATTCTGAAATTCAGATCTGACAACCCTGCATGGATGATTGGAGAAATGCATCTGTAAAGTAAGTAGATTTGTTTATTTTCTTGCCCTAGATAATTTCAATTCATGCCCTAGATTAAATTTATTTTCCTGTCCTAGTATAAATTTTATTTCTCTGCCCTAGTTATAACTTTCAATTAATTGCCCTAGGTAGAATAATTTAGGATTTTAGATTTAAAAATCAATCCGAACACCCTTCGGAATTAACTCGTAAGAACGAATCGGAAATTCACAAAATCCCTGTGGACCGACCCGTACTCACCGGCTAGCTAGCAAGCGACGCCGTTCTTGATTGCGGTTACAAATATTTTTGATCTATCTTTTAGAAAGCGTAAGCACGTTAAAACACTCTTAATCAAATGGCGTCGTTGCCGGGGATGGCGTAGAACTTTCCTTTTTGCAATTTCGGGTTAATCATAAAATTTTAAAAAATCCTAAAAATCTGAAAAATAAAAAAAAAATATAAAAATATATAATCTGTTATTTTTGGAAGGGATACTTTGTTGTTTGAATTTTGCAGGATATACGAAAATCGGATCTGGAAATCTACAGAGATCAAAACAGGAAAAAACAGATCGGAACAACAGAAGATCACAACAGCCGAGAAACAGAAGAAATTTGGAGGACCGAGTCTACAAGTTAACCGCGGTGATCTGGTTCCAAAAAAAATAAAATAAAATAAAATAAAATTGGCCGAACCGACCAAAGGGCGGCGGAACCGCCGCGCTAGCCCCCTTTTGGCCGCGGAACCGCCGCGGTCTTGTCGAATCAGGGCTTGAAAAAAAAAGGAGCAGAAGCGCGATAAAAAAAAAACTGTTCCGCCACTGCATATTTCTGTGAGTTTTCTCTCACTCCTCCTCTGCAAATCTTGATATATCTTCTGTAAATTTGCCTGCAGGATTTCTTTGCCCTCAAAAATATTTTCCCTTTCAAATAACAATCTTGTGCAGGATTTTTTTGCGCCGCGCATAAAATAAAAATATTTGATTGCAAGTGATTTACTGTTTTGCATATCTTTAATTGGACTTTAAGGGGCTTTTTGACCAATTCAGATTGGGTGGGGATTTCATCACCCTTCCCAGGACCCCAGAAATCACATAAGGCATTTGCATTGACCATATCTTAATTAAAAAATACTAGACTCAGCCCTAAGGACGTCGCGCTCAATAGGACAGAGGACTAGTATAGGCATCGACCGTTTATCCTAACCTGACCTTGCGGTGCCTAGGCAAGCGTGTCAAGGCTAGTGGTTTTTAATTAGGCCCACAGTGTGGTTCCTTCCCACTTACCTGGCACTTACCTGACCGCAATTGGCGGTGAAGAGGCGGTTTGAGGTCCTATTTCTAGCCCTTTGGAACAGTTAGGAGCTGTCTAGCTGACCTAGGTGATCCTAGATCTAGGTCTGATTGTGCATTTCTGGTTGATTACATTTGTGTCTAAGCCCTTTATCGATTTTTTTTTCTGCAAACAGTTTCAAATAAAGAGAAAAAGGAAAAAAGGAAAATTTTTATAAAAGCTTGCAAAAATTTTGTCGCTAAGAAATCCTTGCACCCTACTTGCACCACCTACCTTCTTCCTTTTCTCATTCTTCTAACATGGGTACCCCACATAATAAATCACTTGCCGAACTTTGGTATCCCGAACCTAATTTTGCGTCGTATGTCAATTTGTTCGGTCAATTTAAAGACGATCCCTTCTTGCTAAAAAAATCTTTGAAAGATCAAATAGAGGCGTCTAGGAGAAATAGTTTGACTTTTCAACCCACTTTGTGTCAACCAAGTCAACCTTCACCACCTCCATATGTTGACACCACTTTTCTAAGTCCTGCTGTAACTTCTAAGCCGATGTCCATTGCTGAGCATATTGCTCAATCTCGCAGTCGATCTTTCACCCCTCTCCACTCATCTAGTTTTAGGGATCAGCACGATTATTCACCTTTTTATCCATATGTTGACCCTACCCTATCTTACCACCCACTTCCTACCAGTCCTACCCGACTTTCGCACCTTCACTAGACACCGTTTCTACACAGCCATTAGGGAGTTTCACATATCCACACGATTTTGAATCTTTTACCGAAGCCCCCTCACCACCCAAGTCTAATTTGGAAGAGTCGTTGGAGGCATATATTGCTGCAACAAATAAAATGATGAGGAATGTGGAAGCATCCATGGCCGCCCTTATGCAATCTAGTGAACCGGTAGCTAGTTTCCCGCTAGCTCAAAAATTTTCAATGTATAAGGAGGCGGTTGGACAGAGTGAGAATGAGAGGGGATTTTCAAATCAAACCTACCCTTACCCAATTGAAGCCCACAACTCCTGTTTGCCATCGATTGTTCCAAATGATTCACCAGTTGAAAATAACCACGAGTTGTGTGATTTTGTAGTGTTTGATTTGCCAAATTGTGAGGAACCCCTTTCAAGTGAAACCGCACCTAATCCTTTCGATCTTTACACCTCCACTCTAGAACCTACATTGATAAATATCCATGTTGTGGATGAAGTGTCTAAAGAAATTGATTTTCACTTGATTGAGGATATAGACGCCGGGAATATTTCGGATGATGAACCTGTCGATTTAACTGAAATTTTATGTTCAAATCATCATCCTGAGTTATTAAATGTTTCTCCCGAATCTCATATGCGTCTAGATTTTGATGATAATGGCATGGATGAGTTGAATATTGAGGATAGTATTGAGGAGAGTCTCGAGGATAATATTGAGGTTGAATCATTTTTATTTGATGTGTCTGATTTTCCAATTCATCCTCCTGAACCTTTGACTGTTATATCACCCTCCCTCTTTCCCATCGTTCCGACCCCGCTTGAAGACTGTGAGCTTGAAACCTTTTCCTTTGAATCTGACAAAATTCTCACAGACGATAACACCTACGAGTGTTTCACTTTTTCGGACGATGCTGATGACTCACCGCCCGAGTTTGAGTCCTTTACATTTTCAGATGAGCCATCAGACTCGGTTGATTATAGTAGTTTCGAACCATTAATGGAATCTTTCAAGTTCGAAACAGTTTACTACGGTGAGAAAGATATTATCCCTAATTCACTCCCTTTCGTCTTTCCTCTTGTTCCGACCGAACAAATGACCGTTACGCTTTCATCTCCTATACCAAGTTCGGCGTACCCATGTTTTCTTGCGAATCTTGAGGGATTTGACCCCATTTCCCGACGGGTTGATAGGTTAGCGCAATCGCTTATAACATATTGGTCATCACATATTGCGCTAATTTATTCACTCAATTTACACTCTCAAGATCGTACTCCACTTCCTTCTTCTTTTCGCCATTCTTCTCCCCCACCGAGACCATATTCTACCATTCTTCTTTCTACACGGTCTCGTGTGCTTCTCATTTTCTTGCACCAACTATACCATTTCAACGATAAGATTTTTGAATGGTTGGTGCTAACTTTTGGCTTGTGCAAGGCCAAGCTTAAGTTTGGGGGAATCTTTGTATATATGTATATATTTTTTGTTTTCTTTTCTATAAAAAAAAATAAAAAAAAATTTCAAAACATTAAAAATAAAAAAATTATAAATAAATAAATAGGGGAGTGCCGATATTTTGACCCTCTTGGTTCAGCATGACAGTGAGGACACTGTCAAGTTCAAGTTTGGGGGTATGCTCGGTACGTCTTCTTTCTTCGCATTCATGTGTACATATTTTTGCATTTGCATATTTATTTGAAAACCCATAAAAATTTGAAAAATTCAAAAATTATAAAAATAAATGTATTTAATTTTGGCTAATTAACTTGAGTTTGACAAATAGGTCAACTAGCTAGGAACAACTAGATCTTAGACTTAGTAAGTTAAAAACCCTAAAGATAATCTTCCTTAAAGTTTAACGGTAGAAAGTATATGCCTTGTAGTTTATTTAGAAATAGGCAAATTTTGGGTTCACTTTTTGGGCTAAGTCGAAACAAGGGAAGAGTATTGATGTTCTTATTAGAGTATAAGTTTAAAAAATAGTTCCTAGTTTAAGTCTAGATTCTGAAAATGTATACCCTACAACTTGCACAATCACGCATCTTGAAACTTGGAATGGTAGAAGAGACCTTGAAATGCTCTTGTCTAAAGTCCTTAGTACGATGAAAATAAAAAAAAATGTGAATGAAGAAAAAAAAAATGGACACTGGTTTTTGTGATTACTTACGGCTGCAAAAATAGAAAAATATTTAGCGAGGGTACTTCCTCACCTAGTGCCTTAGACCAACTGGTTTGGGAGTCACTGCTAAAGCCTTGGGTGTTGAAGTATTCTTTAAAGTGCTAACGCATCTTGTAATCGGTTGTTGGTACCTCAAGAAGTATTAACGGTCGCATGAAGGATGTGTAAGCAAATTTCATTTAAAAATTCACTAATTAATAAGTGCTTTGGACAATGGACGAGAGTACGATTGCTTGATTTGAATTTCTAAGTGAAGGGGTGATATTTACACACACGTGGGGATATGTGATTAGAGTTTAGATGAAAGAAAGGGATGAAGAATAGACCTTGTATCTTTAGTAGAGTTGATAGAAAATTCCTAAGTGGAGATGGAACCCTAAGAGATGCCGAAAGCTAAGTAGGTCTACATAACATATATAATCTTAAGTTAAATAATGAGGAAGTGTGAAGAATATGGGTGGATAATTTGCGAGTCAAAAGATAATAGAATTCCTTGTTAGAAAACCTAATTGGAGAATTAAAGTCAATAAGCCAAATTGATAGGATTTTGTGGGTGTAATCCGCTGAAAACCCTCAGGAGACAACACTCCTCCTACTAGGGACACCTAGAGGTTTAACGGCTTGTTGCACGAGCTCAGTGCAATCGCGTTTCCCTGCGAAAGTGCGGCTAGGTTAGATTTTATCAAGAATAAAAAAATAAGTTTGCTCGAGGACGAGCAAAAGATAAGTTTGGGGGTATTTGTTTACACCATAATATTGCATTATTATATTCCCCATTCTTATTCTTTTTATAAATAAACAGGTACTTTTGACGCATGTCTGCTACATGTTACAGGTTACAGGTTCTTAGACAGGAAACAGTGAAAACGATGTAAAGACGATGAAAATATGGACTTTTGACCAACAAATGGGAGGATCTTAGTCAAGCCTACATCGAAA
The DNA here is from genome assembly GCA_030015575.1 of Agapanthus africanus. Lineage (NCBI taxonomy): Eukaryota > Viridiplantae > Streptophyta > Magnoliopsida > Asparagales > Amaryllidaceae > Agapanthus > Agapanthus africanus. The sequence continues at coordinate 182,598,297 of CM057344.1, read as the reverse complement.
GACAGTCCATAATTAACAAGGCAACTCAAGGTCCAAAAATACAAAGCGGACGGTTAAAAATCCATTGCAAATGGTTCACTGAAGATCTGGAGCTAATGTAGAAGTCCAATTGATAAAAGAACCAGAAGCCTAAAAAGACCCAAAACAAAACCATGAATTTTCAGCATCCAAGCCTGCCAAAGGGCCGCGGAACCGCGGCCCAAGCCCACCATTGCCGCGGTTCCGCGGCCATAAGAAGACAAAAGAGAAATTGCTTTTTACCATAATTCTTGTGCGATGCTGAAAAAATTTTCTAGGGCTATTTTTGTAATTGTAGACATGCGGCTCAAGATGTAACCTAGGGTTTCTATTTCCTATAAATAGAACTCTAATCATTGTAATTCTTTATGCCTCCTTTTAATAAAAATTCCAAAATTCTTTATGGAGAGCATCGGTGCCTCTCTTCAATTCTGAAATTCAGATCTGACAACCCTGCATGGATGATTGGAGAAATGCATCTGTAAAGTAAGTAGATTTGTTTATTTTCTTGCCCTAGATAATTTCAATTCATGCCCTAGATTAAATTTATTTTCCTGCCCTAGTATAGATTTTATTTCTCTGCCCTAGTTATAACTTTCAATTAATTGCCCTAGGTAGAATAATTTAGGATTTTAGATTTAAAAATCAATCCGAACACCCTTCGGAATTAACTCGTAAGAACGAATCGGAAATTCACAAAATCCCTGTGGACCGACCCGTACTCATCGGCTAGCTACCAAGCGACGCCGTTCTTGATTGCGGTTACAAATATTTTTGATCTATCTTTTAGAAAGCGTAAGCACGTTAAATCATTTCAATCAAAGTGCCCCAATAAAAGAATATTATATACAATGAATTTTACATGAATGAAAAAGAAAAACTCTCATCTCACATAAAAAAAACCCCGGCTATTCAAACACGACGATCCAATATAACATATCCAGCAACACATAACATCACATGTCATCAACGTAAGTAAATATGCACCTCCCAATTGTCGTTGATATATAGCAACGAAACCGGCGATATCACATATTACACTTACGGTCGCAGAAAAGAAAGTGTAAAACTACAACAGTTGGAATCCGCAATTTCCTTAGACATCGCATGCCTAACCAAATGAATTCCTTAGACATCGCATGCCTAACAATTATAAACCCCACATTTCAGTCTTAAAATCGAAAACTCTTTTCAATATCAAGTCGGGCAATTCAACAAGATTCCCGACATCCTGAACGAATGCTCGTCGCAAACTTTAGTAGACGGCCGCACCCCCGATACCGTCGACGAAGTGCACTAAGGCGGAACACCGCTGCCGCGAGCACCCGAACGGATGCTTTTGGCGACGGGGTTCTCCTTCAGTCGCTTGGTCGGGGCTATGGGGTGTGGCTGTCTATTAAGTTTACCGGCGAGTATCCGCGTACGTAACGTGATTGCGACAGACTTTTGATCACATCAAAATCCCGTGGCAACCGATCAAGTGAGACTAAAGTGTTAGATTTATAACATTCAAATGTTGTTGATTCCAATTGTTGTATCACATTCCAGATAAATAGACAATGTTAAACTTTCCGATCGAATAACCAAACACCCAAGTTTTCCCGAAAAGCTTAACACTTGAGATAAGTTTAAAAACATCCATTTCATGCCACAGTACCAACGGTCCAGCCGTAGAAGGGTCAAGCCAACGCCTCATATGTGGCACGCCGTACTGCCCCAAACCCTAAGGTTCAAAAGGCAGTTCAAGACAGTCACATAATCGAGTTAAGGTTTGTTGTCTTCTAGAGGGTCCATCGCGTTACTTGCACTACTTAGAACGTTCTTAAACTACGGAAAAATCCAACACATGGAAATTTTCCGGCAGGGGAAAAATTGGGTTATTTATATCCGGTCGAACTTTTTAACATGTTCTAAAATTACCCGGACAAAATAAACAAAGTTAAATAATCCGATCGAAACATCGAGTCCTCAAAACAACCCAGAAAACTAAACTGTTGAGTATAGATTAAAAATTCCCAGAAAACAGAGGAATTACAGACGGGCATTACTGTGCAAAGCACGTGCCAAGAGTCACCTTTATGGCCGCGGAATCGCCGCGCAAGCCAGGGTAGGGCCGCAGTTCCGCGGCGCATTGGTCGAGTTAGGGTCACGTGCTCCACAGTAATTCCTAGAAAACCCTGCTGAATTTTTTGGATATTTTTAATTCACAAAAATCCACAGTTTTAGAAAATGTACATAGAAGGGTATCGATTAGGGTTTCGGGGTTCGATCGGGTTTCTAACTTCGTCTACACTTCGCCTAAAGCTCTAGCTAGGCTCTGATACCAGTGTAGGGTTCCTAGGCACACTCATGAGGTTCCACAAGGCATCAACCATGCCAAAATCAAATTTTTGTGTGCCTAACAACTCTATGCAAGATCGTTAACTAGAGGTAAGGCGAAACTAAAAGCTAGTAAACTACTTTACTACCAAGTGAAAGGAATTACAACCTTTGTAGATCCGGTCCTTCACTTCTAAAGCTCCGTGTTGACATCCCTTCGCTACGATCATCGGGATCCCGAACCCTAGCGTTGGTTTCATCGGAGAAAAGAGCGGGCTAGGTCGTTGACTTCGAGGCCGAAGATGATCTACGTCGGGGAGACTCAAACTCAAGCTATTCCTTCACTTGGTCAAGAACTTTGTGAAGAGAACACCCTATACTACATGGCAAGTGGTAGAGGATGAAGAAATAGGAAGTGGGTTCACTTTGGAATTGTTTTTCTCACACTTTTTCTCATGGCACCATTAGAGCTAGCAAGCTTTTTGATGGAGCTTGATGAAGAAGAAGAAGAAAGAATATAGAATTATCTTATCCAAAAGAAAGCTTATCTCTTTAATTATGGCACCATGGTTGAGTTAAGCCCTCATGCTTAACTCATGTAGAGAATTGACCTAGGCATTAGGTTAAGAGTTGGTTAAATAATTATCAAGAGAAATGACAAAAGAGTAGAATTTGTCGAAGTTTCTTCAAGCTTCTTCAAGCTTGACAACTTTGACCAAGTTTAATTCTTTTGTTAAATCTTAAGATAAAACAATAACCCTAGTCTTAAACCTAATCTTGGTATAAGTCTCATACACACATCTTGTATGTATTATTAAACATGATACAAACATATGTACACAAATATATATCATATATACACTTATGCACAAACTAGTGAGAAAACAATTCTTAAGTGAACCAATACTAGTTAATGTAAAGTAATATATCAAATATTTAATTATACATTAAATCATTAAATCAACACTTGATTTAACGATCCGGTCATAACCAACTAATATCATGTGTAACAACTTATCGAATCAACACTTGATACGATAACCCGGCTATATCGCATACAACCGATCAATGTCACGAATCGCGAGAATAGAATACGGTATCTCATATCGTATTAATCTCGGTCCCGCACATATCACATATGCGCTCCTACTCCGTTTCGCTTGAGCCAGGAAACCCCTGTGTAGGACTCTAAAGACTCGTCAATACGCCGGCAGTAGGTGATGATCATATCAAACACCCACAAGCCGCAAGCGGTCTGCTAAACGTAACGGCCACCCGGGTATTGAGCGATCAGAAGATCAACGAGCAAGCCTGCTCACACTCCTGTGAATCCAACCAGTAACACTTACCGCACAGTCCGGTCTGTTCGTCTGATATGTCGCATATCTCGCCTAGGGATGGTAAACGTCAGACCCCAGTATCTTGATAAGTCATGCCGATGTAAGGTCCATAACAAGCATGAAACTACTGATAACACTTACCAGTAAATCAGTGCAACCCTGGACAGGGATTTCCAGTTATGGCCAGTAGAGCATAGCGCAACATCAACCCCCAATACCGGGAGAGACGAATCCCCTCCTATCGCTCATTGCCTCCATTTGAATCGGGACTGTACCCAAAAACCACCTGTTTGCATGACTCAGTAGAGCCTTGGTAGGGTGGAAATCAAAGCACAGTGAGAGACACACAAGACTCTATGACGATCTCGGGTCAACAGACTAAGCTGTACCGGTGTCACCAGAGAACTGCCATCTGACGTAAGGTATAATACCATCTGGGAGTTCTCGGCGAGTCCGTTCAGTGTACCCAGTCTCCACTGAGCACCCGCATACCGTCTCGGATGTCAAACACCAATGGATATGGGATCATCCATCGCCCATCACATGGGTCGAGAAGATATACGCTAGTCTACTCTGGAATATCGATTCCCCGTCTCGATATTCCCACGACTAGGAATATTGAAGGATGTACTCATTGACTACCCAAGACCCACTAGTATGATCTACATCATAGTCCTGGAAGTCGAGTACACATCCTAAGGGCTTTATCAACATGTAATAGAGAGACTGCAAGTATACATGTTAAGATAAAGAGCAACCAGATTGCGTACTATCATGTCGAGCAAGAAAGTCCTACCTATATATGTCCCAGCATCCACTACAATATACATCTCATGTACAGTAACGGCCTCTAGGGCATACATATAACTAACATTAAATGTATACAATACATACATTACTATCTGCGACCGTGAATGTCATTAGAGCGGTATAACCCGTCTAACTGCTATAAGTTCTTTTAGACGAGTTTGTGAACGTGACATTCACGTTGATGTTCTGTGTTGTGCTATGATTGTGGTTGGATCATCATGGTGGATAGCTTTGGTGCAATGGTAGTACAGTTTAGACTCATTTGTACATTTAATATTGCGAGGCGAGCGTCCGACAAGTGGACTGCCGTCACTGCCAGTTTTTATATTATTTGTTTGGGGCACGATCGGGTTGAGGTCGATATCACCCTTGTACATATTATTTTCTTTTCTGTATTAGGATTACCCCAACGTGGAGTGCACGAATAGCTGGGTTCTAGAGGGCAACGGGTCTGCATCTCATGGCGTTGAGACAGAGGGGACCTTACTCTAGAATTGGCGGGCTAATCGCCGCACTCATATGGGGTATAAGTTAACCCACGGAGGGGTGCTCAAGTTACAGGATTCCGAGGTGTGCTGGGTGACCTATTCACATTGTTGATTAGGGTTGCCTCACTTCTGGGATTGGAGGGTAACTTGCCGCATTCGTAGGGGTCTAGGTTTTCATTGCACAGGCTATCCACATGACAGAGAACATCGGGTCTCATTTGCGGCTCATGTGAAACCCGAGGCTCCAGGATTATCCACCACTCTGTGTTGCTTGGCTGAGATTCTGTGATGTTGCTTTATATCATGCCTGGGACGATTGTTATATATATTTATATATATACTAGTAGATTTTGTATATGTTTTGCACCTGCGCTAATCCAGCCCTCGCTCTGTCGTTAGTTAAGTAACCTAACGGGTGATGACGGGGCCCAGTGGCGAATGCAGATGGCATATACGTACATCATGTTAGTGTATATGCCCTAGAGGCCATTATTGTATCATATTGGTTTGTATAATACTTAATGGAAGCTTGAGATATTCACAGTTGTATTGACAGTCTTGCTCAAAATGGTAATATGCTACCTGGTTTGTTTCTACCTCAATATGTGCATGTGTTTCTTTTAGCATACCGCTTAGACATATTGGTGGAGCCCTTAGGATCTTTGCTTGATTACCAGCGTTGTGATGGCAGTCACACTGGTGGGGGCTGGGTAATCTATAAGCACATCCTATACAGGTCCCTAGTCATAGACGGGGCATCGATATTCTACAGTAGACTAGTGTATACGCTTCTCATCCCAGCTGGGGAGATGGTCTATCCCACAGCCATCAGTACGTCGTACTGGAGATAGTATGCAGGTGCTCATTAGGTTATGAGTACACTGGACATGACTTGTTGGGAACTGTTGGTTGGTATTATACCTATCGTCGGGTAGCAGTTCCCAGGTGACATGAGTACAGCTTAGTCCATCGACTTGACACTGCTACTTCGTCTCGAGTGTGTTCCCACTGTACTTTGATTACTACCCTACCATGGCTCAAAGGAGTCATGCAAACAGGTAGTAGTTGGGTGCAGTCCCGAAGCACTTGGAGGCAGCAGCGGTTAGATAGGATTCGTCTCTTCTGGTATTAAGGGTTGATATCGTGCTGTGTTCGGAGAGCCATTACACAGTCCCTGGCCAGGGAAAGCGAGATTTACTGGTAGGTATTCTAGTAGTTTCTTAGGGTGTTTTGGGCTACACTCTGGCACTACTTATTGCGCTATTAGGGGTTTGACGATTACCGCCCCTAGGCTCGATATGCGATACTCTTAGACGAACAGACCGGACTGTACAGAGATTGTCAAATTCAGGCTTAGTAGGAGTTTGGATGGGTTTTCCTCATCGGCCTTCTTATCGACATCTACCTGGGGACCGTTACGTGCAGCTAGTACCGCTTGCGGCCTGTGGTTAAATCCACTGCCAATGTAGTGTCGAGTCTTTAGAGTCCCACATAGAGAATTTCCCTGGACCGAGCAAAAGGTGTAGAGGCCGTATGGTTTTACAGCAGGGCTTCGATCACTTACGTGCACTTGTGCGCGTATGATGCTCGGGCGGATAATACTAGTGGGCTTTGGTTTAAGCCGGATCCTAGTATTATATTGATGGATCAGTTTCGTCTCTTTGTATTCATGTTTCTCGAAACACGAATGCGGGTATGTATATACGGATAAGAGAGGTATAGAAGGAGACACCTCATTAGGGTTTTGACCATTAACTTGATTAAAACAATTATGAGGTGGAGGAAAGTATTTGTTATTTTTGTGAATGATAATTGAGGCATGGCTACTTGTTTTGACTACTTGACTTTGTTTGGCCATTTGACTTGTCTTGACCACTTGACTTGGTTTGACTATTTGACTTAGATATTTTTGTGAGATATTTTGTGACCTAGATATTTTGATGAGATATTTTTCTTGCTATGCTTGTGTCATGTCAAGTTAGCCATCTCATTTTCATTTATCATTATCATTTATCATTATCGTTTATCAAAATCATTTCCCTTTCCTCAAGTGAGCTCTTATGTTAGCTCTCTTCTTCTTCCTCTCAACTAAAACCCTAAAATCTCTCATATGTTGAGAATCCTAGGGTTTCAAGAGACAAATAAATCTATCTTCATACTCTACATCATCTAGGACATCAAGTTTAGCTAGCTTGTTGCCCTAGTTATCTCGGTTTTGAGGTGGAGCTCGGACTATAGACACTCGGGTGGATCGTATTTGACTCGAGGAGGCCGTCGAAGAAGCTACAATCCGGATCGATCCTTGGAGCCTACGACGACGAGGATGACATCGATGAAGACCCGAAGGACATGTATCGTGAAGTATAACTTCGTATCCGAGTAGTTAAACCTCAAGTAGTTTGCTAGCTAGGGTTTAAGGACGATCCTTGGTTCTAGTCGGTGTTGTGAAGCTCATAAAAATCATTTTTTTGCAAATTACGCCTCCCCGCGAACACGTAGGGTGTGCGACATCGACTTACACATCATATTTTCATTCTTTTCTGGTGTGATATGTTTAATTGATGAGACTGCATTGATTCTAATTAATGCAAGGAAAATAAACTTGTTTGATGTTGTTGGAACCAATTTTAAAAATGGTATTACAGACATTTTCTTTTTCTTTGCATAGAGGTATTCGGTTATGAATATCCAGTACCTTATTCGACGAGGCAAGAGCCGAGATCCCTTCACCGGGAGTGACCTCTTGAGCAAAAGTTTGCGTCAGCTTAATAACTTCACTATAGTCGATTCTTTTGCTTTGCATCGTGGTATTTAGTTAGGAATATCCTGCACCTCATTTAACGAGGAAAGTGCCGAGATTCCTTCACAGGGAGTGACTTCTTTAGCAAAATTTTGCGCCACTATATATTTGTAAAGCTATCTGGTTCCTTCAACGATATCAAGTTCATTACGTTAAATGTTTTTCGCCAAAAACTATCTGTAGCCCTCTGTCATTTCGGATAAATAGCATATAGTATTTATGCGGTGTTTGTTGGCCAAAGTCAAGGTATCGTGAATGGTAGCTATATATTAATTATCCGTGGCATAGATAGATGCACTGGTTTAGGACAGCCGTACCGCTTTGTTGGCTAAAGTCAAGGGTGTGTGTGGGTAGGTCTAAATCAATCTGGATAATGATGGGTAGAACATGACTTGCGTGTTATGATTTGTTGGCCAAAGTCAAAGTCATAAGCGCTTGGGGCAAAAATCACATCGGGAGTTTCAAACATACAGGAAACTTGCAGATGCGCATACCTTCTGGAGTGTGGTGACTTAAGTGGATTCCATCAAGTTATCATGCGATGATAGTTGGATCCCAATTCCCACTGATGAGTTTGTTTACTCCTCGGGTGATTTTAGATGATCCCGACTGCTTCTTCTTTTGGGTTTGGAGAAGAATTCGAGAAAATAGTGGGAGACATCCTGATTAGATAAAATGATTAACCATTCTTATCTAGGTTAGAGTGCACACTGAGTGTTTCTTCTCTCTCTCTCTCTCTCTCTCTCTCTCTCTCTCTGGCAGCGACCATGTCCCGACCCTAGACTAAAACTCATGAACCAAGTTAACCGAACTTTCTTAAAACACTTTGGCTTTTGGAATGTCAAGGTGTCGCATATATCATTGCTACTTCTATATCACCTTTGTGTTTCTCCAGAACACCCTGTATCACTACGAAGATCCACATCTATTGGATAATCCATCGTATAGTTACATACGAACTCGAAGGAACTTGTTCCAGATTGGAGGATGCATTCTGGTTCAGGAGAAATTGAATAGGATTATTCGGTTGTCTTTTTCCTTTACCTTCTCTCAGGTTGTGAAGGCTCTGAGGATTAGAAGAGAGTATACCTATTGCGCTTATTGGATAATCTTCTTCCAAACCATAGGCAGGCACCGAAAGGTAGGGAAGGAAGAAAACCAATTAGCCTAAATCTGATGTACAGAAGGTAATAAGTAAAGATATATAAAAAGATTGGAATAAGGGCAATGGAAATTGCGACTGCTATCATTCACGACAAAAACGCGTATACCCCTACCACTCCCACATCCATTTTGGTTTTACGGCAGGGCTTCGATCACTTACGTATACTGTTAGTGTATATACCCTAGAGGCCATTACTGTATCATACTAGGTTGTTTATTACTTAATGGAAGCTTGGGATATTCACAGTTGTATAGACAATCTTGCTCAAAATGGTAGTATGCTACTTGGTTTGTCTCTACTTCAATATGTGCATGTGTTTCTTTTAGCATATCGCTTATATTCATATTAGTAGAGCCCTTAGGTTCTTTGCTTGATTACCAGCGTTGTGATGGCAGTCATACTCGTAGGGGCTGGGTAATCCATAAGCACATCCTTATACAGGTCCCTAGTCATAGGACTATCGAGACAGGGCATCGATACTCCGGAGTAGACTAGCGTATGCGCTTCTCATCCCAGCGGGGGAGACGGTCTGTCCCACAGCCGTCAATACGTCGTACTTGAGATAGTATGTGGGTGCTCGTTAGGTTATGAGTACACTGGACAGGACTCGTCGGGAACGGTTGGTTGGTATTATACCTATCATTAGTTATCAGTTCCCAAGTGACATGAGTACAGCTTAGTCCGCTGACTTGACACTGTCACTTCGCCTCGAGTGTGTTCCCACTGTACTTAGATTACTACCCTACCACGGCTCAAAGGAGTCGTGCAAACAGGTAGTAGTTGGGTGCAGTCCCGAAGCACTTGGAGGCAGTGACGGTTAGACATGATTCGTCTCTCCCGGTATTGGGGGTTGACATCAGGCTGTGTCTAGGAGAGCCATTACACGAGTAGTCCCTGGCCAGGGCATGCGAGATATACTGGTAGGCTTCCAGTGTTATCTCAGGGTGTTCTGGGCTACACTCCGACACGACTTGTACCGCTATTAGGGGACTGACGTTTGCCACCCCCTTAGGCCCGCCATTCGATGTATCAGACGAACAGACCGGACTGTACGGAGACTGTCACATTCAGGCTCAGTAGGAGTTCAGATGGGTTCACCTCTTCAGTCTTCTTATCGGCATCTACCTGGGGACCGTTACGTACAGCTAGTGCCGCTTGCGGTCTGTGGTTAAACCCACTGCCAGCGTAGTGTCGAGTCTTTAGAGTCCCACACAGAGGGTTATTCGCCTTTAGGCAAAATGAGTAGAGGTCGCATGGTTTTGCGACAGGGTTCGTTCACATCCGCGCACTTGTGCACGTTTGCTGTCCGGACAGCTTATACTAGCGGGCTTTGGTTTAAGCCGGATCCTAGTATATGATTTGGGATTGTTTTATCTCATTGTATTCGTGTTCCTCGGATCACGGATACGGGTGTGTATGCACAGTTGACTAAGACAGAGGCAGAGGACTTTGATTAGGGTTGATGACCATTGTCATTTTCTTAACCCTAATGCTTATGTGTGAATTATGATTAATTGATATTAGTTAATTATAATTGTACATGGTTAGGGTTGTTGACCATTTGACTTTATTTGACTTGTTGACCTAGGTTGACAACTTGACCATAATCATTCCATAAGAAAGATGGTCTTTGATTCTAGCAAAAAGCATTTAATATGAAATGATAATGGTCATTTCTTGATTAAACCATGACAATTATATTTAGCTAATTATCTATTTTCATAATTCAAACATATATGTGAGAATGGTTCATTTTTCTTCTCATTCTATCATTTTGGTTCTCTCTCCTCCTCTTCCTCTTTCTCTAGCTCTCCCCTCTCATGAGTTGAGAATCTCTTGAGCTTGAGATAAATCCTTCTAAAATACTCTTTACTCTTTCTCAGGTTCTAGGATTAGCACTCCAAGCATCTTAGTTACTTCTAGTTTGAAGTTGAAGCCAAAGGTTGAGGCTCTCGGGTGGATCCTTCTTCGACAAGAGAAGGCGACAAGGAGATCACTTTCATTCACTCCAAGGAGCAAGGAGAGAAGGACTAGAAGCCCTAGGTATAAACTCTTTTCCGAGTAGCTAAACTTTTTAGCTTTGTAGTTAGTTTTTGTTTAGCAAAGATCCTCCTTTTGCTAGTCCATGTTGCCTAGTGTGTTAAAAATCCGTTTTTTATACCGTTTCCGCCTCCCCGCAAGCACCGGGGTGGGCAATGTGGACTTACATGTACTTGTGCACGTATGATCATCGGGCGAATAATACTAGTGGGCTTTGGTTTAAGCCGGATCCTAGTATTATATTGATGGATTGTTTTCGTCTCATTGTATTCGTATTCTTCAGAATGCAGATGTGGGTATGTATATACAGATGAGGGGCATTCTCGTAATTTCTCGGGAAAGCTTCTAGATGGAAAACCTTATTGGGGTTTCTTTTTTCTTTATGGATTAAAGATTAATGAGGTGGAGAAAATGAGGTGGAGATATTTCTTGGATGAGGCATGACTCATCACATGAACAAAATAGATATTTGTGAACCATGGTTGATATTTGTGAGATATTATCTCATCAATTATTATCATGGTTCATTATTCATCACAAATGAGCCAAGCCTTTTCTTTAGTTGCTTCTACACTCTCATCTTCCTCAAGTGATCTTCTTTTTTTATCAATACCCTAGACCTCTCATGAGTTGAGAATCCTAGGGTTCCAAGAGACAAACCACTTCATCTTCTTACTCTACACCATCTAGGACTTTTAGTTTAGCGAACTAGAAGCCGTAGTTACCTCAGATTCGAGGTAGGAGCTCGAACTATAGACTCTCGGGTAGATCGTCTTTGACTCGAGGAGGCCGTCGAGGTTGCCCGATCCGTTTCGATCCTTGGAGCTGATGAAGACCGTCGAGGTGGAGGACATCGATGAAGACCCAAAGGACTTGGTATCATCAGGTATAACTTTCATCCAAGTAGTTAAACCTCATTGCAAGTTAGCTAGTTAGGGTTTAGTATCGATCCTGGAGTTCCATTCGGTGTTGCGAGCTTTGAAAAATCGTTTTTTGAATATTCCGCCTCCCCTTGAATTCGCGGGTGCGCGACATCGACTTACAGTGGTATCATAGCCTAACTAAACCTTAGATAACTGTTTAGCTAACATGTAAAACGACGAAACCAAAATAACTCCGAAACATCGGAACATGGATCCAAGTTTCTGTCAAATTTTTCTGTTCCTCTAAATTTTTTTAAACAATTGCAGAGTGCTCTACTTGTGGTGATATGAACACACACAAAAAATGAAGCAATTCCATCTGAAAAGTGCCGGCCACATGCACAAAAAAAAACCGGCCTCACCTTTTTGATTTTGGTGGAATGCTTTGAATTTTGGTCTATATTCTAGTTGCTTGGATTTATTGTCTCAGGTTGTTAGTTATATGTATTCCCTAGAGGCCATTATTATACATGTGATGTATATTATAGTGGATGCTTGGACATATATAGGAATGACTTTCTTGCTCAACATGATAGTATGCTATCTAGTTGCTCTTTATCTTAACATGTACACTTATTGTCTCTCTCTTACATGTTGATAAAGCCCTTAGGATGAGTATTTGACTACCAGGATAATGATGCAGATCATACTAGTAAGGCAAGGGTAGTCGGTAAGTACATCCTTTAATTGTTCCTAGTCGTAGGAGCATCGAGACGGGGCATCGATATTCCAGAGTAGACTAGCTTATACGCTTTTCGACCAATACGATGAGCTATTGATGATCCCATATCCATTGGTGTTTGACATCAGAGATGGTTTACGGGTGCTCAGTGGAGACTGGGTACACTGAACGGAATCACCGAGAACTCCTAGATGGTATTATACCTCACGTCAAATAGCAGTTTTCTGGTGACACTGGTACAGGTTAGTCTGTCGACCCGAGATCGTCATAGAGTCTTGTGTGATTCCTACTATGCTTTGATTTCCACCTTACCACGTTCAAGAGATCGTGCAAAACGGTGGTTTTTAGGTACAGTCCCGAGTCACATGGAGGCAATGAGCGATAGGAGGGGATTTCGTCTCTCCCGGTATTGGGGGATGATGTTGCGCTATGCTTGATTGGCCATAACAGGAAATCCCTGGACAGGGTTGCTGAGATCTACCGGTATGTGTTATCAGTAGTTTCTCGAACCTCTATGAGCCTCATATCGGTATGACTTATCAGGCTATTGGGGTCCGACGTTTACCACCCCCAAGCTGTGATATGCAACATATCTAACGAAGAGACCGGACTGTACGGTAGTGTTACTTATTGGATTCGCAGGAGTATGAGCAGGCTTGCTTGTTTATCTTCTGATCGCTCAATACCTGGGTAGCCGTTACGTCCAGCTAGTATTACTGACGGCTTGTGGGTGTTTGATATGATTATTACCTACTGCTGGCGTATCGACGAGTCTTTAGAGTCTTACACAGAGGTTTTCTGGCTCAGGCGAAGTGAAGTAGGAGCACATATGCGATATGTGCGGGATCGAGATTAATGCGCGTATGTGATACCGCATTCTATTCTCGCGATATGTGATATCGGTCGATTATATGTGATATAGCTGGGTTATCGAATCAAGTGTTGATTCGATAAGTTGATACATATGATATTGGTCGGTTATATGTGATATAGCCGGATTATTAAATCAAGTGTTGATTTAATAATTTAATGTATAATTATATATATTTGATATATTGATTTACATTAACTAATATTAGCTCACTTAAGAATTCTTTTTCTCACCTGTGCATTTAGTATATATGTGATATATCTCATGCTAGATGATACATAGGACATGGGTGTATGAGGCTCACACCATGCTTATCATAATGATGTGTTTTATTTATTTAGAGTAAATCAAAATTAGTTAGAAATTAGTCACATGATTAGAAGCTTGGAGAAGCTTGTAGTGACCATTGACTTAGTCCACCAATTTTGTTTTACTTGAGATATTTTTTAACCCAAGCCATGGTTAAGTCTCTACATGAGATAGTATGAGATATTTTCTCACCTATGGTTGCTATTCTCACCACTTGATTCGAGAGGGAGTGAGTACTTGCTGGTGGAACTCGAAGACCTAGCTCAAGAGCACAAGCAAAGCTAAAGACCCTCTCCCTAAGGTCCAGCCAGCTATTCTTCACGTGCTTCTCTCCATGGTTGCTTTTCTTCATCTCCTTCCTCAAGCTCTCTAGCTTTTTGGGAGGTGAAGAAAATGAGTGAGAAAATAATTTCTAAAGTGAGAAAAATTCCTACTTCATCAACCTCTTCTAGACTAGCCATTTAGATTGTGTTGTTTCTTCACTAGTTCATAACTTAGTAAAGATGTAGCTTGGGTTAGTGTCTCCTCGACATAGATAATCTTCGGCTTCGAAGACTTCAAGCAAGTTTGTTCATTTCACCTTATGGAGCCTTACTAGAGTCCGGGAGATCACTACTTGGAGCGAAGGGACTACTACACGGAGCTTATGAAGTGAAGGACCAGTCTACAAAGGTTGTATTCCTTATTCACTTAGATGTAAAGATGTTTACATTCTAGTTTCGTCTAATTCTCTAGTTAAGGTTATAGGTTAGTGTTCTTTAGCGTGCCATTTTTTTAAAAACGGAATGGTCGATGCCTCCCGAAACCCGGCGGCGACCATAGGGAATCCTACACAGGTGTTGTTTGTCTTTGCCAATTTTAGATATACTGTTATCTTTTTACTGTGGCATTACGGAGTGTTTCGAAGTCGTAATTTTAACGTCGTTTAAAGTTGTAATATATGTGTTTGGGAACGTCCGCTAATCGCTATACGTTGATTAGTGGGGGTTGCACATATGTGATCTGTGATGTTGGTTTGTTTATATGAACTTATTGGATCGTCGTAGATGAATATCTGGGGATGTGATATGATGGTTTTCATTCTTTCATTCGATATAAATTGTAAAGTGATATAATATTATTTTTCGGGGCACATCCTGGTTGAGTTTGTAGCCACCGTTGTATTATTTATTTTACTGTTTTCTGCTCCTAGGATAGACCCAAGGTGGGGTGCACAAACTATCGGGTTCTTTGAAGTGCCGACTGGCCTACTCACTTTGCTAAGGGAGGTTACTTCACTTCGGGAATTTGGCGGGTAGTTTTCCACACCCGTAGGGGTCTGGGGTGGGGTTTGACTATTCATCACGACCGTGGAATCCGTCTTTCGTTACAGTCCTAAACGAAACGCGGAATTCCTAGTATATCAATATGTTCATCTATGATCTAGAATGCCTATTATTGCGTCAGACGAATGTTTATTATATATATGCTATATAGTAGACGTTGCTTATGTTTTGCACCCGCGCTAGTCCAGCCCCCGCTCTGGCGTTAGTTAAGTAACCTAATGGTGTTAGACGGGGCCCAGTGGCGAATGCGGATGGCATAAGTGGACGTGGTATTTTCATCTTTTTCTGTGATGATAGGCGTAAATGATGGGACTACATTAAATTAATGCAAAGCAAACAAACCAAAGCTGAATCGTTGGAACAAATTTTGAAACCACTCGGTTTTTTCAAAACATGAGACTTTTAAATGCGGAACTTAAACCACTCCTTTTAAAAGCTATCAGGTTTGATTAATCAAGTTCACTACGTTCACGGTTTCGCCAAAACCATTCGTAGCCCTCTATTATTTCAGTTGAATATTCAGTAGTATTCAAGCTATGTATTTTGACCTTCGCCAAGGCATAGTGATTGATAGCTGCTGGATATTCATCTATAGCATAGATAGATGCGTTGGTTTGGGACAGTCGTACTACTATTTTGGCCTTCGTCAAGGGTATGTACGGGTAGGTTCAAATTAAGCTGGACAATGACGGGTAGAACTTGACATGTGACTTATGATATGTTGGCCTTCGTCAAGGTCATAAGAGCATGGGGCAAAAATCCACATCGGGAGTTTCTAAAGAAACTAAAACTTGCTGGTACTACATACCATTTGGAGTGTGATAATGTTGGTAGGATTCCTTCAGGATTATCATACAATGATATTTGGATCCCGATCCTACTGTGAGTATATGCTATTTCTCGGGAGATTTTTCACTTAACGATTAATGCTATAAACCAAGTAGGTGTCTAGAACATTGTTAGCGGGGCTACGCCTCCAGGGAAAATAGGTTGTTTAATTAAGAAACTTCGCGAAAGCGTTGTAAAACTTCCCTCGAAGTACCGACACTAGCCTGGCCGAACGGTTAAGCAAGAATTGTATGGTGAGATTAATCCTGACTAATTCTTCTTTTATGGTTTGAGGAAGGATTCGAGAAATAGTCGAAGCCATCCTGTTTAG
Organism: Agapanthus africanus; assembly: GCA_030015575.1. Lineage (NCBI taxonomy): Eukaryota > Viridiplantae > Streptophyta > Magnoliopsida > Asparagales > Amaryllidaceae > Agapanthus > Agapanthus africanus. Next base: position 182,582,048 of record CM057344.1, on the reverse strand, counting down.
ATAAATTAAAAACCAATCTAAACTTACAAGAGCAGCATGCTGAGTGTATTCTTCTCTCCTTCCTAATTGCAGCGACCAGGTGACCAGATTAGGTTACAGATAGATAATAAAATGACTGAGTTATACTATATTGACTGGAAAAGGTTTGTCCAGATGTCCATTACCTATGACAAGCTGGACGATCTCATTACTACTCAAGCCCTTCCGTCCCAGGTCCAGTTTCCACCGTCGTGGATGATATCCGTAAGACAAGGGAAAAAGACAGTGCGAATGCCAAGTGCCTCGTGTTGGCCTCAGTTGATGATGTATATCAGAGGCAACACGAGAAGATGGACTTAGTTTCCATCTTCCTCCATAACAAAGTATTATATGGAGAGCAATCTCGTATCGCAAGATATGAGACCTCGAAGGAATTGCTTCAAGTGAGGTTGGCTATCGGGTCATCTGTAGGGGATCACGTCCCTACAATGATTAGCTATATTAAAAAGCTCACAGGACCTGGAGAGCACGTTGAAGAACGAGTCATGTGCTGACTTGATTCTACAGTCCTTACCTTCTACTTATGCCCACGGGAAGAAAATTATACTTCCAGTTGAGGGCACCCTGAAGGAAACCAGGGAGACACCCGCTCTGCTTATTGGGGAATCTTCCTCTTCTGGATCCAAGGTGAAAGCTAAGGGTGAGAAGAAGAAGACCTCCATAAAGATGATAGGCGGTGTCAGTAAGGTAAAAGGAAAGGGCAGGGCAAAAGATTCGAGGCTAACAGTAGGGAAGGAGGGATGTTCTTATTGTCACGGGAAAGGGCATTGGCAGAAGGGATACAGGGCTTGGAAAGCCTGAATCCAGGATCCGAAGCACGTTATGGCTTCGACTTCGGGTTTGTTTGTGATTGAAAACAGTCTATCAATTAACTCTACTTCCTGGGTACTAGATACCGGATCGGGATCACATATCTGTAATTCATTACAGGCTTTGAGAAACACTAGAGTTATCAGGGCAGGTGGTATGACTTTCAGGGTTACTAACGGAATGAGCATAGACACTGTATCCGTAGGGAAATATCACCTAGGATTGACAAGTGGGCAGATATTGATTCTACGTAACTGTTTGTGTGTACCTAGTCTAGTTTGTAAGCGATGTAGTCCACATCCACCTAAATCAAAATCTGATTGGGTCAGGTACACTAGAGGACAGTATATACGTGTTAAATCAAGCTTAGGTTTTTAACGTTCAGAACACTCTTAAAAGAAAGTCTCCAGAATTAAATAAGGCTTTCTTATAGTATTGTACACATGGTCACATCAATGATTGTAACACCTTAGATTGCGATTAGTATAAATTGTGCATTAATGCAGGGTTTTAAGAAAAAGTTTACCAAATCGGGTTCCTCACATTTTATATCAATTAATTAATATTTTATTATTATTTTATATGGTTTGCACAAACACATGCATGTTAATGTGAGGGTTAGTTAGTGTTAATCTTGTTAAGAGACCAAGACACCTTAGTTAATCCTTGCCCTAATTTAACCTTGCCTTAGATATTTTGGGTAAGGAAATATCTTTTGCTTTGGGTTGAGAGAGAGAGAGGTGGCAAGGTGAGTCAAGGGGCATTAATGAGAGCATTAATGGAGGTGAGGGAGTGAGTGAGATTAAGATTTTGTTTCACCCTACACTCACCCCTCACCATTATTTCCCTCACCCTCACATTCTCAAATATTCTTCATCTCTTCACTCCCAAACTGAACTTTCACCTCCCTCTTCACTAAAAAACCTTGTAAAACTTCATAAAAATCCATTTAAAATACTTTAAATGTATTGATTTGCCACTAGGTTCCCTTGGAGCTTGGAAAGCTTGGATTTTTGAGCAAGAGTGGCTAGGTAATGATCTCAAATTGATATTTAGGAGTTATTTTGTTGTGTTGCCTTGAAGTTATGGTTTAGAACACTAAAGGTAGCATTTTGCGCAAAAATCGTATTTTTAGTGTCAACTTTGTGTCTCTGTGATCTGCTGTAAAACCAGGTGTTTGTTGGAAAAGTTCCCATCACAGTGACATAGTGTTAAGGTATAGAACCCACCATAAAAACTTGAGACCACCCCTTATTTTTCGGGCCACAGATTTAATGGTTCTGGCCGCAAATTGCGGCCAGAGTGGTGGCTGGGGTGTTGGGGTTTGGGTGTAGGGTCTCTGGGTTGTTTGTGGTCTCGTGGTACTTGCAACTTTCACCAATTTTTAGTGTATGAAAATCTGGGACCATTTCCTATATTCTAGTGTTTTTTGTACGCGTGTTACGTTATCCGACACGGTTCGTGATCTAGTGTGCTACTACACTTGGGCTAGAGTTGGTGTGTCGTTACACACGTTAGCCGTTAGACGAACACTAGTGGGTCGGATTGGAGTTGGTCGTTGGTCAAACGTCTTGTGTACGTGATATTGATCGATTTCTGTGATTTGCACTGGTTATGTTTTGTGTTAATAGGATCGCAGGCGGGGACTTCGGATGCTGCGAAGAAAGGGAAGCGGGTGATTAGATTTACTTAGCCCGCGACTGTCGGTGAGTAGATTTAACATCTACGGGAAATTCGCCCGCATGGCATTATGCGTCAGGGCTAGATATGATATGATATTAGCCGCATTTTTATATAGCACATATAGCTATTGTGCATAAAACTTCATTGCATACTATTATTTGATGTTCTTGGACACTGCACTATTATTGACGGTTCATGTTGCATGAGTACTGATTGTATGCCATTCACACCGTCAATGATTGCCATGACACGCACAACACCTATACATACGTGATATTGTATGGTTAGGGACATTGAGACATTGATTCATATTCCATTATGCATATGACATATAGCATACCTGTATACCTACATGCTTTTTCCATGGCTACATGCTAGCTACACATATACCTGGAGAGTATTGTATCATTATTGACATGTATATACACATACCTAGCTTGATATAGCTACACGTATACCTGGAGGGTGTTACATCATTACTGATAGGTAGATACACATATCTTTCTATGCCGACATGGTTACGCATACCTGGCCATAGCTACATGTTCACCTTTATATGATGTTAAGTTGGATTTCGGAGAAATTAGGATCCGCATGATATATTTAATAACATGTTGCAGTTAAATAGCGGTTTTTCCTATATATGCTCATATTACTGTTTCATGTTATATATATTATATTTCATGGATTTCGCATTGATATATGGATTTCATATGATGTTTCTCGATGTTTTACTCCTGTGTATATATATCAGTGGTATGGGACGCTGATATATATACATGTATATATATATCAGACGCTGTTACATATGTACACCTATAATATATATATATATCACTGGTATGGGACGCTGTTATATATGTATACCTATAATATATATTATCATAATGATTTGTGCATGTATTCTTATTCATTGCGATATGAGGGGCCGATGTGCCCGATATGAGGGGCTGATGTGCCCGATATGATGGGCCGATGAGCCCGATGTGAGGGGCCGATGTGCCTGATGTGAAGTCCGATATGGGGGCCGTTTTGAGGAGGGAATTTGGGGATTTAGATTGTCTTGATGGACACTGGTTAGCCACGATGAGAATTCCGTGAGGATGACATGTTTTACCCCGTACTCCGCATTTATTGATATGCACTTGCTTCATGTATTAGTAGTACCTGATAGAGTATCTTTCATGACTGTTGCATATACATATTGTCATACTTATGCTATCAGATTACATATGATAGATTATCGCTGTTAGTACATACTTACGATTACTGTATGATGTCATTTACTATTCACGAGTTGGCAACTCACCCCCGTTGTGCCGTAGGGTTTTTCAGGTCTGATCATCAAAGTGGTCGTGGCAGGGCACCTTTTTATTTCTACTTTTGCGGATACCGCTAAGTTTGGCTGTGAAGCCGTTTGCTATAGGTGGGTTGCGGTTATCCGATGATTTACATTGTATATCTTGTATCTAGTACTCTCCATCTACCACCTTCATGTATTAACTTAGAGACAAGTTGTGAGGATCGATATTGTTTATTCTTATGACTCTGGTTGTCGTGCTTGTGTGAGCCGGCCTTTATGTTAGTTATATGTATGCCCTAGAGGCCATTACTGTACATACGATGTATATTGTAGTGGATGCTAGGACATATATAGGGAGGACTTTCTTGCTCGACATGATAGTATGCTATCTGGTTGTACTTTGTCTTAACATGTACTCTGATTGTCTCTATATTACATGTTGATAAAGCCCTTAGGATATGTACTCGACTACTGGGACTATGATGAGATCATACTATTGGGGCCACGGTAGTCGATGAGTACATCCTATAACTGTTCCTAGTCGAGGGTGTATTGAGACAGGGCATCGATACACCAGAGTAGACTAGCGTATACGCATCTTGACCCATATGATGGGCGATGGATGATCCCATATCCATCGGTGTTTGACATCAAGGATGGTGTACGGGTGCTCAGTGGAGACTGGGTACACTGGACGGACTCGCCGAGAACTCCCAGATGGTATTATACCATACGTCAGATGGCAGTTCTCCGGTGACACTGGTACAGAGTAGTCTGTTGACCCGAGATCGTCATAGAGTCTTGTGTGATTCCCACTGTGCTTTGATTTCCATCATACCACGTCCAAGAGGGCGTGCAAAAAGGTGGCTTTTGGGTACAGTCCCGAATCATATGGAGGCAATGAGCGATAGGAGGGGATTCGCCTCTCCCGGTATATGGAGTTGATGTTGTGCTGCGTTCGATTGGCTATAACCGGAAATCCCTAGCCAGGGTTGCTGAGATTTACTGGTAAGTGTTATCAGTAGTTTCTCGAACTGTTATAGACCTAATATCGACACGACTTATCGAGCTACTGGGGTCTGACGTTTACCACCCCTAGGCGAGATATGCAACATATCAAACGACGAGACCGGACTGTACGGGAGTGTTACTGTTTGGATTCGCAGGAGAATGTACAGGCTTGCTTGTTGATCTTCTGAGCGCTCAATACCTGGGTAGCTGTTACGTTTAGCTGACCGCTTGCAGCTTGTGGGTGTTTGATATGATCATCACCTACTGTCGGCGTATTGACGATTCTTTAGTGTTACTGTTTGGATTCTAGTAGGGTTCCTCACCCACCTGAGAGATACTTCGGTTTCTCTATGACAGTGGGAGCGAGGATTGCATCATGAGATGATGACCTAACTAGTTTCGAGCTGGCCATCAGGAGTAGGACTCTGTAAGAATGGCTGGATGCTTATCGATCTGAGATGGAATCCTTATACACTAACAAAGTATGGACTTTGGTTGCTTTATCTGAAGGGTTAAATCCCCATCAGGAGCGAGTATATCTTGAGAAGATTACTTGTTGTACATGGAAAGGTTGAGACTTTCAAAGCTATGCTTAAGTCCATCCAGAACCTGCTTGCCACGGCTGCATACCATGACTACGATATCTGGTGGTTGGGTGTCATGACTGCTTTTCTAAAATGATGTTTTAGAAAAGATAGCGTCTATAAGTACACAGCTAGAAGGCTTCGTAGACAGTGGGAGCAGCGGAAACGTGTGCAAGATGTTTAATATGATAAAACAGGCATCGCGGAGTTGGAACATCTGTTTTGATGTGGTAGTCAAAGAGTTTGACTTCATCAAAATGGTAGATGAACCTTGTATATACAAAAAGGTAGTAGAGAGTATGGTGGTGATCCTCTTAGAGTACGTGGATGACATACTCTTGATAGGGAAGGAGTTTCCTATGCTACGCTCGGTCAATCTCCGCTTATCACAAGGATTCTCCATATAGGATCAAATTGATACCTCCTAAATCCTGGGTTTTGGATCTATGAGATAGATCTAATTGGATGTTAGGATACTCACTAGTTGTAGTAAGATGGTATCAATCGATCTTGGGGAGAATCACTGGAAAGGTTCCAGAATGATAAGGACGACTGAATGTCAGTCGAAGGAATTGTCTTCACCCTCAGTGGAGGGATGGTATGTTAGAAGAGTTCCAAGCTAGATACCGTGACATACTAGACGATTAGAGGCAAGATACATCGTTACCAAGGATGCTACCAAAGAGGCAGTCTGGATATATATAAGTTCATGAGATGAACTTCGTTCCTACCATTGTGTGACAATGGAGTTGTGGCTTTAGCCAAGGAACTACCGTCCCATCAGAAATCCAGATATAATTCTTAGGCAGTGTCACCTGATCATGGAGATGGTTGATCTCCAGGGAGATCGAGGTTAGGAGAGTAGACACAGAGGACAACAGCGCGGATCCACTCACAAAGGCCTTTTTCCAAGTAGAGACTTTTATGGGATGGTTGAGTATGGGATACTTCAACCACAGCTAATTGTTGGGTATGCGATACCATAACAGATGGCCCTAGTGCAAGTGGGAGATTGTTAGTTATATGTATGCCCTAGAGGCCATTACTGTACATACGATGTATATTGTAGTGGATGCTAGGACATATATAGGGAGGACTTTCTTGCTCGACATGATAGTATGCTATCTGGTTGTACTTTGTCTTAACATGTACTCTGATTGTCTCTATATTACATGTTGATAAAGCCCTTAGGATATGTACTCGACTACTGGGACTATGATGAGATCATACTAGTGGGGCTACGGTAGTCGATGAGTACATCCTATAACTGTTCCTAGTCGAGGGTGTATCGAGACAGGGCATCGATACACCAGAGTAGACTAGCGTATACGCATCTTGACCCATATGATGGGCGATGGATGATCCCATATCCATCGGTGTTTGACATCAAGGATGGTGTACGGGTGCTCAGTGGAGACTGGGTACACTGGACGGACTCGCCGAGAACTCCCAGATGGTATTATACCATATGTCAGATGGCAGTTCTCCGGTGACACTAGTACAGAGTAGTCTGTTAACCCAAGATCGTCATAGAGTCTTGTGTGATTCCCACTGTGCTTTGATTTCCATCATACCACGTCCAAGAGGGCGTGCAAAAAGGTGGCTTTTGGGTACAGTCCCGAATCATATGGAGGCAATGAGCGATAGGAGGGGATTCGTCTCTCCCGGTATAGGGAGTTGATGTTGTGCTGTGTTCGATTGGCTATAACCGGAAATCCCTGGCCAGGGTTGCTGAGATTTACTGGTAAGTGTTATCAGTAGTTTCTCGAACTGTTATAGACCTAATATCGACACGACTTATCGAGCTACTGGGGTCTGACGTTTACCACCCCTAGGCGAGATATGCAACATATCAGACGACGAGACCGGACTGTACGGGAGTGTTACTGTTTGGATTCGCAGGAGAATGTACAGGCTTGGTTGTTGATCTTCTGAGCGCTCAATACCTGGGTAGCTGTTACGTTTAGCCGACCGCTTGCAGCTTGTGGGTGTTTGATATGATCATCACCTACTGCCGGCGTATTGGCGATTCTTTAGAGTCCTACACAGAGGTTTCTTGACTCAGGCAAAATGGAGTAGGAGCACATATGTGATATGTACGGGACCGAGGATAATGCGATATATGATACCGTATTATATTCTCGCGATATTTGATATCAGCCGGGTCGTCGGATCAAGTGTTGATTCGATGAATCGGTACGGATAAATATTAGCCGGTTATATGCGATATAGCCGGATTGTCGGATCAAGTGTTGATTCGATAATTTAATGTATAATAATATATATGATATATTAAATTACATTAACTAATATTTGCTCACTAAAAGATTCTTTTTCTCACTCGGGTAATACATTGATATATATGCGATATATGTTAAATATATTATTTTATTTTGTTACGATAAATATTATATATGTGATATATAATATTGTAACATGATATGATAACTAATGCAACTTGTTTAGTGGAGTTTAAACATGATTAGGGTTTGGATTAGGGTTAAGCTTTCTAGAAGCTTTTCTTTTTGTCATGATAAAGATTTTTTGAAGTGACTCATGCTTTAACCCAACCCAAACCCTAACCCTAGTCAATTCTCTACAATGGTTAAGTCAACCATGGTTGCATTATTCTTCATATCATTTCATTTTCTATTCATCACAAAAAGTTTTCTAATCATTGTTCATCTTCTTCCTTCTTCTTCTTTGCTTGAAATGGTTTCTTGCTTTGATTTTTGTGATGGATAAATATGAGAAAAAGATAAATAAAGAGAGCAAAAATCCTACTTCATCATCCTCATCTTCCCTTGCCATTTAGATGAGGGTGTTCACATCATTTCATGAGTGTTAGCTTATGTTAAAGAAACTTCAAGGTAGATCATCTTAGTATCGAAGATCGGAAGCAAAGGTTGCGTCTTTCTCTTCGTGGAACCTCTCGAGAATCCGGATCCCGATGATCGCAGCGAAGGGACCACAACACGGAGCATATGAAGTGAAGGACCGGATCTACAAAGGTTGTAATCCCTCTCACTTAGTGTTAAAGTTGTTAACATGCTTGTTTTCGCCTAATCTCTAGTTTAAAGTTCTGTATTCGGGTTGTTCGGCACGGCTAAATTTTTAATCGGGCATGGTTGATGCCTCGTAGACCCTTGTGCGCGTGCCTAGCAACCCTAGACTTTATATATGTGGATTATTTCATTTCTTCGCTACGGCGTCGTATATCTGTTGTGGTGGTTGTTCCGCCGTTAGGCGAGATTTGCACCCGTTTGGGGATGCTTTACTTTTATCTTATGTTTGTACCCGTTTCGGGGCTAGTTTTTACGCAGGAGGTGCTACCGAAATTTTTATGAAAAACAAACTTAAGTTTAAAGTTTTGCATCAAGATTTTTAAAAGTGATCTATCTTTCTTTCTTGTAATTGTTTAAATTGCTGGGTTTTTTTTCGGCTTACTTAATTGCGTTATGCCTGTTGACGTTACGTTGTTTAAGTGCTGGTCATGTGCCCAATTTTGGGTCGTGACAAAGTTGGTATCAGAGTGCTGGGTTTTACCTTTCGGAGTGTTGCATGACCTTGGTATGATGGAGTAGGTAGCTTAAGTAGAGTAACGTAGCGTGCGTATGTTCCGCGGCATACTTACGCCACGGTGCTCCGCCTAAGTGACCTTAGGACTTATTGCTTGAAATTCCTTCCGTGTTTACATATCCTTTTGATCTGATTTTGATGTTCTTATCGAATCCTGTTTCCATTTTTAGCCTTTATGCAGCCGAAGACTACGAGGGCGCAGAGAGCGGCCGCAAGGGCTGAGGTCAGAGTTGACACGTCTGAGACGAGGATTGACTAGGACGGTACGCCCGTTGTGCATGAGCAGAATGTTCCACCTTCGATAGACCATATAGCTATGCTAGGGGCTGGTTTGCAGGATTTACGCCGGATGATGGGGTTGTTAGTTGAGGCCATTCGAGCGCAGGGGTAGGCGGTTGTTCCACCCGTTATGGGGACCGTGTCAGTGCCTACTGCTCAGGCGGTTGTACCCGCAGGTATGGATGTGATCACCGTATCGTTATCGGAGTTCATGAGGCTGAGGCCTCCGGTTTTCACTGGCACCGATACAGCTGAGGACCCACAGTCGTTTATCGACCGGATGGCCAGGATATGTCGTTTGCTTAGATGCTCCGACGCGAGATGGGTGGAGTTCGTGAGCTTTCGTTTGGAGGGTCTGGCCCAGAAGTGGTGCGAGTCCTTAGAGAAGGGTAGAGCCGCAGGTCTTTCTCATATGACCTGGGCTGAGTTCATGATGGTGTTTCTTGCGCGTTTTCTTCCGCTGAACATTAGGGATGCTCGAGCGTGCAGATTCGAGTCGTTACGCCAGACTCAGGGTATGACGGTGGCCGAGTATGATGTGCTGTTTACCGAGTTGTCTGTGTATGCTCCGTATTTGGTGGCTACGGAGGAGATACGGGTCAAGAGGTTTGTTCGAGGCCTGCATACCCATTTGTTCCTCGCTATCAGCATTCAGCATTGCGACACCTATGCAGCAGCGTTGGACGCAGCCCTGTTGGTTGAGGAGCATCTTTTTGAGACGTCGGTTGCTCCGGAACCGAAGAGGGTTCGTACTGGTGTTTCATCACAGAGGCAGGCATTTAGACGTCGTGACAGTTCCCGTTCAGATACTGGGGGTAGTGGAGGTCGGCGACGAGGACAGCTTTTTAGTTCTTATTCTTAAGGGAGTCAGCAGTTTTCATCTGGATGTTACCGATGCGGGAGTTCGGGTCATCGGGTTTGAGATTGTACTGAGCCACGTGAGCGCGAGACAGCTGTACTGCATGTTACCTTACCACCTTCTCCACCACAGAGGGCGTTGCCCCTTATGCCTGTTGTTGCTCCGCGTTAGACTCTTGTGCAGAGAGGTCGAGGACACGGTGGTTTTGTGCCGAGAGGGCAGGGTGGTAGAGGCAGAGGTCAGCATGTCACCGGTAGAGGACAGGCTCGGGTGTTTGCCTTGACTCATCAGGACGCACAGGCGTCCAATGCAGTGGTTTCTGGTACTCTTTCTGTATGTTCTTTTGAGGCTCATGTTTTTTTTGATCCGGGATCTATGCATTCATATATTTCTATGCACTTTGTGCCGAGTTTGGGCCGAGAGTCGTGTTTGCTAGATCATCCGCTTGTCGTGATTACACCTGTTGGCGATTCTTTTGTCGCGCGTTATGTGTTTCGGTCGTGTGCCGTTCAGATTGGAGATAGGGAGTCGTCCGTCGATTTGATCCTTCTAGATATGTTGGACTTCGACGTTCTCCTTAGAATAGACTGGTTGGCAGCTTGTTATTCGTCAGTGGACTGCCGTGAAAAGACGGTCAGTTTCAGTTTTCCGGGCGAGTCTGTTCGGGTTGTGCAGGGGGACCGTGATGCCGCCCCTCATAGTTTGATTTCTTCCCTTTGCGCTAGTCGGCTTTTGAGGAGGGGATGTTGGGGGATTCTTGGCTTTTATTTTTGATACTGGGGCCACAGTGGGGTCGTTGGACCGGGTTCCTATCGTGCGAGAGTTTCTCGAATTTTTTCCCAATGAGTTACCTGGTTTGCCGCCAGAGCGCGATATTGAGTTTTGCATTGATCTGATTCCTGGCACGGGGCCTATTTCTATACCGCCTTATCGGATGGCTCCGGTGGAGCTTCGAGAGCTCAAAGATCAATTCCAAGAATTGCTTGATAAGGGACTTATGCGTCCGAGTGTTTCGCCGCGGGGAGCTCTTGTGCTGTTCGTCAAGAAGAAGGACGGCAGTTTGAGGTTGTGTATTGATTATCGTCAATTGAACTGAGTTACGGTGCGAAACAGGTATCCTTTACCTCTCATTGACGATTTGTTTGATCAGCTCCAGGGTGCGAAACATTTTTCTAAGATTGATTTGCATTCGGGTTATCATCAGTTGCGGGTTCGGAATGATGACATTCCGAAGACTGCTTTTCGTACACACTACAGGCATTATGAGTTTCTGGTGATGTCGTTCGGACTCACCATTTCCCCAGCTGCATTCATGGATCTGATGAACCGGATTTTCATGCCGTTCCTTGACCAGTTCATTATTGTGTTTATTGATGACATTCTGGTCTACTCTAGGAGTCGAGAGGAGCACGAGCAGCACTTGAGGATTACTTTGCAGACATTGAGAGCGCACCAGCTGTATTCTAAATTATCAAAGTGCGCATTTTGGCTTGATCGAGTAGACTTCCTGGGTCATGTGGTGATGGGAGACGATATTCTTGTGGACCCGAGGAAGATCGAGGCTGTGCAGCTTTGGCCTAGACCTGTATCCGTGACAGAGGTTCGCAACTTTTTGGGCTTAGCTGGTTATTACCGCCGTTTCGTGCAGGATTTTTCGAGTATTGCTGCACTGCTGATCGGACTGACCCGGAAGGGGGTTCTTTTTCTTTGGACTGATGCGTGCGAGCAGAGTTTTCAGCAGTTGAAGACTCGGTTGACGACTGCACCCGTTCTATCTTTGCCTTCTGGATCAGGTGGCTTTGTAGTTTTCTGTGATGCGTCTCGAGTGGGGCTCGGGTGTGTGCTGATGCAGCATGATAGAGTGATTGCTTATGCTTCTAGGCAGCTGAAGAAGCACGAGCAGAATTACCCCACTCACGATCTTGAGATGGCTGCGGTGGTCTTTGCGTTGAATATTTGGAGACACTACTTGTATGGGGAGTCGTGTCAGATTTTCGCGGACCAAAAGAGCTTGAAGTACATCTTCCAGCAGCGAGATCTAAATCTGAGACAGCGCCGGTGGATGGTGCTTGTGATGGATTATGATTGCGAGATCCTTTATCACTCGGGCAAGGTGAATGTGGTACCTGACGCTTTGAGTCGTAGGCCCGGGGGTAGCTTGTCCCAGTTGAGCACAGTTCAGAGTCAGACTTCTGCGGATTGGCAGACTTTGTGTGATGGTAGAGTACAGTTTGAGTTCACTTCCACCGGGGGACAGCTTGCTCGTGTCCGTGCCCGTCCGTTTCTTCTGGATTGTATCCGTGAGGCGAAGCCCAGTGATGCCCATTTGGTTGAGATTTTTGAGCTTTTTCGACAGGGTACAGTTTTGGAGTTCATGATTGATGACCAGAGTGTGCTACGTTGCAGGACTCGCTTGTGTATACCCGATATTGATGGGTTGAGACGCGAGATCCTAGAGCAGGCACATCAGTCAGCCTTTAGTGTTCATCCAGGTTCCACCAAGATGTACCGTAACTTGAGAGACTTTTACTGGTGGGAAGGGATGAAGCGTGATGTTTCGGACTTCGTTTCGAGGTGCCTAACTTGTCAGCAAGTCAAGGCTGAGCATCAGAGACCGGCTGGAGAGTTGCAGCCTTTACCCATTCCTGAGTGGAAATGGGAGCAGATTTCAATAGACTTTGTTGTGGGTCTACCCAGGACCAGTCGGCGGTATGACTCCATTTGGGTAATTGTAGACCGGTTGATGAAAGCGGCTTACTTCCTTCCAGTGAAGACCACTTTTGGTTATGCTCAGTATGCTCAGTTGTATATAGATGAGATTGTGCGTTTGCATGAAGTTCCCACATGCATTGTATCCGACAGGGGCACCCAGTTTACTATCCGTCTTTGTCAGAAGCTTCAGGAAACTTTAGGTACCCGGTTGAGTTTTAGCACCTCTTACCATCCGCAGACCAATGGTCGGTCAGAGCGGACGATACAAGCTCTTGAGGATATGTTTTTGGCGTGCGTGCTTGATTTTGGTGGCAGTTGGGATCGTCACTTGTCGTTGATTGAGTTCTCCTACAACAACAGTTTTCAGGAGACTATTCAGATGGCGCCTTTTGAGGCCTTGTATGGTAGGAAGTGTCGTTCGCCGGTCTGTTGGACGAACTCTGTGAGAGTAGGTTTTGGGACCCCAGCTAGTTCAGGAGACTACGGAGATGATCCAGATGATTCAGGACAGGATGAGAGCGGCCCAGAGCAGACAGAAGTCATATACCGACCGTCGTCGTCGCAGACATGAGTTTACAGTGGGGGATCATGTATTCCTGCGGATTTCGCTGATGAAGGGCGTTATGAGATTTAGGAGGAAGGGGAAGCTCAGTCCCAGATTTGTAGGTCTCTTCGAGATCCATGAGCGAGTTGGTACCGTTGCTTATCGTTTGGCGCTCCCGCCCAGTTTTCCAGATGTTCACCCCGTGTTCCATGTGTCGATGCTTCGTAGATACCTTCACGATCCTTCTCACATGATTCAGCACGAGACCGTTCAGCTTAATCGCGATCTTTCGTTCACCGAGCAGCCGGTAGTTATATTGGATCGGCAGGTGAAGAAACTTCGGTCAAAGGTCTTGCAATCTGTGAAGATTCTTTGGCGTAGCCCGACTAGTGAGGAGATCACTTGGGAGGCCGAGAGCGATATGCGGAAGAAATTCCCTCATCTCTTTGAAGGTACGCTTTTAAGAATTTTAATTCGGGGACGAATTTTCTTTAGGGGTGGAGATTGTAACATCTTGGATTGCGATTAGTGTAAATTGTGCATTAATGCGGGTTTTTATGGAAAAGTTTACCAAATCAGGTTCCTCACATTTTATATCAATTAATTAATATTTTATTATTATTTGATATGTCTTGCACACACACGTGCATGTTAATGTGAGGGTTAGTTAGTGTTAATCTTGTTAAGAGACCAAGACACCTTAGTTAATCCTTGACCTAATTTAACCTTACCTTAGATATTTTGGGTAAGGAAATATCTTTTGCTTTGGGTTGAGAGAGAGAGAGAGAGAGGTCGCAAGGTGAGTCAAGGGGAATTAATGAGAGCATTAATGGAGGTGAGGGAGAGAGTGAGATTAAGCTTTTGTTTCACCCTATACTCACCCCTCACCATTATTTCCCTCACCCTCTCATTCTTCTCTCATTCTCAAATATTCTTCATCTCCTCACTCCCGAACTGAACCCTCACCTCCCTCTTCACTAAAAAACCTTGTAAAACTTCACAAAAATCCATGGAAAACACTTCAAATGTCTTGATTTGCCACTAGGTTGCCTTGAAGCTTGGAAAGCTAGGATTTTTTAGCAAGAGTGGCTAGGTAATGATCTCAAACTGATATTTAGGAGTTATTTTGTTGTGTTGCCTTGAAGTTACGGTTTAGAACACTAAAGGTAGCATTTTGTGCAAAAATCGTATTTTTAGTGTCAACTTTGTGTCTCTGTGATCTGTTGTAAAACCAGGTGTTTGTTGGAAAGTTCCGATCACGGCGACATAGTGTTAAGGTATAGAACCCACCATAAAAACCTAAGACCACCCCTTATTTTTCGGGCCGCAGATTTAATGGTTATGGCCGCAAGTTGCGGCCAGAGTGGGGGACTAGGGTGTTGGGGTTTGGGTGTAGGGTCTCTGTGGTTGTTTGTGGTCTCGTGGTACTTGCAATTTTCACCAATTTTTAGTGTATCAAAATATGGGATCACTTTCCTATATTCTAGTGTTTTGTGTACGCGTTTTATGTTATCCGACACGGTTCATTATCTGGTATGCTGCTACAGTTGGACTGGTGTTGGCATGTCATTACGCACGTTAGCCGTTAGACGAACACTTGTGGGTCGGATTGGAGTTGGTGCGTTGGTCAAACGTCTTGTATACGTGATATTGATCGATTTCTGAGATTTGCACTGGTTATGTTTTGTGTTAATAGGATCGCAGGAGGGGACATCGGATGCTGCGAAGAAAGGGAAGCAGGTGATTGGATTTACCTAGCCCCCGACTGTCGGTGAGTAGATTTAACATCTACGGGGAATTCGCCCACATGGCGTTATGCGTCAGGGCTAGATATGATATGATATTAGCCGCATTTTTATATTGCACATATAGAGATTGTGCATAAAACTTCATTGCATACTATTATTTGATGTGCTTGGACACTGCACTATTATTGACGGTTCATGTTGCACAACCACTGATTGTATGCCACTCACACCGTCAATAATTTCCATGACACGCACAACACCTATACATACGTGATATTTTATGGTTAGGGACATTGGGACATTGATTCATATTCCATTGTGCATATGACATATAGCATACCAGTATACCTACATGCTTACACATATGCCTTGCCATGACTACATGCTAGCTACATATATACCTGGAGGGTATTGTATCTTTATTGACATGTATATACACATAACTAGCTTGATATAGCTACACGTATACCTGGAGGGTGTTACATCATTATTGATAGGTAGATACACATATCTTGCTATACCGACATGGTTACGCATACCTGGCTATAGCTATGTGTTCACTTTTATATGATGTTGCGTTGGATTTCAGAGAAATTAGGAACCGCATGATATATTTAATAACATGTTGCTGTTAAATAGTGGTTTTTTCCTATATATGCTCATATTACAGTTTCATGGTGCATATATTATATTTCATGGATTTCACATTGATATATGGATTTCATATGATGTTTCTGGATGTTTTACTCCTGTGTATATATATCAGTGGTATGGGACGCTGATATATATATACATGTATATATATATCAGTGGTATGGGACGATGTTATATATGTACACCTATAATATATATATATATATATATATATATATATATATATATATATATATTAGTGGATTGGACTGCTGTTATATATGTATACCTATAATATATATCATCATAATGGTCTGTGTATGTATTCTTATTCATTGCGATATGATGGGGTGATGTGCCCGATATGAGGGGCTGATGTGCCCGATGTGAGGGGAGGATGTGCTCGATATGAGGGACGTTTTGAGGAGGGAATTTAGGGATTTAGATTGTCTTGATGGACACTGGTTCGCCACGATGAGGATTCCGTGAGGATGACATGTTTGACCCCGTACTCTGCATTTATTTATATGCACTTGCTTCATGTATTAGTAGTACCTGATAGAGTACCTTTCATGACTGTTGCATATACATATTGTCATACTTTTGCTATCAGATTACATGTGATAGATTATCGCTGTTAGTACATACTTGTGATTGCTGTATGATGTTATTTACTATTCACGAGTTGGCAACTCACCCCCATTGTGCCGTAGGTTTTTCAGGTCTGATCATCAGAGTGGTCGCGGCAGGGCGCCTTTTTATCTCTACTTTTGCGGATACCGCTACATTTGGCTGTGAAGCCATTTTCTATAGGCGGGTTGCGGTTATCCGATGATGTACATTGTATATTTCTTGTATCTAGTACTCTCCATCTACCACCTTCATGTATTGACTTAAAGACGAGTTATGAGGATCGATGTTGTTTATTCTTATGACTCTGGTTTTCGTGTTTGTGTGAGCCGGCCTTTATATATGTGGATTATTTCATTTCTTCGCTACGGCATCGTATATTTGTTGTGGTGGTTGTTCCGCTGTTGGGCGAGATTTGCTCCCGTTTGGGGATGCTTTACTTTTATCTTATGTTTGTACTCGTTTCGGGGCTAGTTTTTACAAAGGAGGCGCTGCCGAAATTTTTATGAAAAACAAACTTAAGTTTAAAGTTTTGCATCGAGATTTTTAAAAGTGATCTATCTTTCTTTCTTGTAATGGTTTAGATTTCTTGGTTTTTTCGGCTTACTTAATTGCGTTACGCCTGCTGACGTTACGTAGTTTAAGTGCCGGTCATGTGCCCAATTTTGGGTCATGACAATGATACACGGTTGTCGAAGTTACATAGAGACGGATATTTGGATCCGTTCGAATATCACTCTTATGCAACTTGTCAATCTTGTCTCATAGGAAAGATGACAAAGACTCCGTTCACTGGACACGGAGCAAGAGCGAGTGAGCTCTTGGGACTCATACACAGCGACGTGTGTGGTCCAATATCTACAGATGCATGAAGTGGTTATTCCTATTTCATTACTTTTACGGATGATTTCTTTAGGTAAGGACATGTCTTCTTGATGAAGCATACATCCGATTCCTTTAATAAATTCCGAGAATATAAGAATGAAGTAAAAAAAAAATTGGCAGAAGTATCAAGACACCGAGATCTGATCGATGTGGTGAATACTTAATTGCCGAGTTCCTGGGTTACCTAAAAGAGAATGGAATTCTCTCTCAGCTTACTCCTCTATAAACACCACACCACAACCGTGTATCGGAAAGGAGGAACAGAACCCTATTAGATATGGTTCGTTCCATTATGAGTAATGCTGAGTTACCGCGATCCTTCTGAGGTTATGCACTAGAATCAGCTGCATATCTTTTGAAAAAGGTTCCTACCAAGACTGTGCCTACCACACCATATCAGATGTGGAGTGGGAAGAAACCCTATCTTCAGTATCTGAAGATATAGGGATGTCCAGCTTTTATCAAAAAGCAGCATGCGGACAAGATCGAGGAATGCTCAGTACCGTGTAAGTTTGTGGGATACCCAAAGAACTCCAAGGGTTATCTTTTCTATTACGCAGAGGAACAAAAGGTTTTTGTTTCTCGTCATGCCCACTTTTTAGAAAATCAATTTTTTGAAAAAGAAAATAGTGGGAGCATAATAGAACTGAAAGAAATTCCAGAACCACAAACTACTACTGAAAGTATGGTAGAACCAGAGGTTTCAAAAGAACAGGACATCCCTGCGCCACTCCACAGAACTAGTAGGCAGTCTCATCCGCCCGAGAGATACTATGGTTTTCTCATAGACGGAGATAGAGAGGATTGCATCATTGACAATGATGAGCCAACTAGCTTCCAGCAAGCTATTCAGAGAGGTGACACGGTAAAATGGCTGGATGCAATGTGGACCGAGATGGAGTCCATGTACACCAACAAAGTATGCACTTTGAACATTGCTCCAGAAGGGGTAAAACCCATAGGCTGCAAATGGATCTTCAGAAAGAAGATTGGTGTAGATGGAAATGTTTAAACCTATAAGGTTATACTTGTTGCAAAAGGTTTTTCATCAAAGACCTGGTTTGGACTATGATAAAACCTTTTCTCTAGTGGCTATGCTCAAATCCATTCGGATCCTTCTAGCCATTGCTTCCTTCCAAGATTATGAGATCCGGCAGATGGACGTAAAGACGGCTTTTCTAAATGGTTATTTGGAAGAGTGCGTCTATATGGATCTGCCATAGGGTTTCAATCAGAGTGGGAGCAGCGGGAAAGTGTGCAAGTTGCTTAAGTCCATTTATGGACTAAAGCAGGCATCGAGGAGTTGGAACATTTATTTTAATGAGATGGTCAAAGAATTCGACTTTATCAATAATCTAAATATACCATGCATTTATAGTAAGATTGTAGAGAGAACTGTGGGATTCCTCGTCTAGTACATGGATGACATTCTCTTGATAGGAAATGACATTCCTATGCTACGACCAATCAAAGGATTCTTGTCATTAAGGTTCTCCATGATTGACCTGAGTGATGCCAACTATATTTTGGGGATCCAGATCTATCGTGATAGATCAAAGAGGATGGTGGGGCTTTCACAGTCAAGGTACAACAACACCATAATGAAAATATTTAGTATGGAAGATTCAAAGCGTGGTAGTCTACCGGCTTGTCACGGAATCACCCTCTCTAAAGAAATGTCTCCCAAGACTGATTTGAAAAGGGCTCGCATCACATCTATACCCTACACTTCTGCGGTAGGCTCTATAATGTATGCGCTATTGTGTACCAGACCAGATGCTGCTTACACATTCAGCGTGGTAAGCTGGTATCAGTCAAACCTAGGGGAGAAGCACTGGATAGCAGTAAAGTACATTCTCAAGTACCTGAGAAGGACTAAGGAGATGTTCTTGGTGTATGGCGGAAAATACCTCCAGATCGAGGCCTTTGCTGATTCCAGCTTCCAGAGTGATAAGGATGACTCCAAATCCATGTCGGGTTATGTCTTTACCCTCAATAGAGGGACAATCTGTTGGAAGAGCTCCAAGCAGGACACTGTTGCAGACTTGATGATGGAAATGGAGTAGTTCACTGCATGAGACGCCACAAAAGAGCCAGTCTGGATAAAGAAGTTCTTAACTGAGCTTCAGGTGGTTCCTTCCATTGTTGATCCAATACTTTAGTATTGTGACAACAACGGCGCTACAGCTTTAGGGAAGGAACCCAGGTCCCATCAGAGATCCAGACATATCTTGAGGAGGTACCACCTGATCAGGGAGATCGAGGTGAGGAGAGTAGATACGGAGAACAACACTGTAGATCCACTCACCAAGGCCATCCCTCAGACACAGTTTGAGAGGCTATTCGAGATCTTTAATCTGTGATATGCCAATATATGGCCTTAGTGCAAGTAGGAGATTGTTAGTGATATATGCTCTAGAGACCTTTATTGTATCATACTGGATTGTATATTACTT
Source organism: Agapanthus africanus (assembly GCA_030015575.1). Classification (NCBI taxonomy): domain Eukaryota; kingdom Viridiplantae; phylum Streptophyta; class Magnoliopsida; order Asparagales; family Amaryllidaceae; genus Agapanthus; species Agapanthus africanus. The sequence continues at coordinate 182,562,293 of CM057344.1, read as the reverse complement.
AATGGAAGCTTGGGATATACACGGATATAGTAACAGTCTTGCACAAAATGGTAGTATGCTACCTGGTTTGTTTCTACTTCAATATGTGCATGTGTTTCTTAGCATACCGCTTAGACATATTGGTGGAGCCCTTAGAATCTTTGCTTGATTACCAGCGTTGTGATGGCAGTCACACTATTGGGGGCTGGGTAATCTATAAGCACATCCTATACAGGTCCCTAGTCATAGGATTATCGAGACGGGGAATCGATACTCCACAGTAGACTAGTGTATACGCTTCTCATCCCACCAGGGGAGATGGTCTGTCCCACAGTCATTAGTATGTCATACTGGAGATAGTATGCAGGTGCTCATTGGGTTATGAGTACACCGGACATGACTCGTTGGGGACTGTTGGTGGGTATTATACCTATCATTGGGTAGTAGTTCCCAGGTAACATGAGTACAGCTTAGTCCGTCGACTTGACACTACTACTTCGCCTCGAGTGTGTTCCCACTGTTCTTTGATTACTACCCTACCATGGCTCAAAGGTGTCGTGCAAAAAGGTAGTAATTAGGTGCAGTCCCGAAGCACTTGGAGGCAGTGGCGGTTAGATAAGATTCGTCTCTCCCGGTATTTGGGGGTTGATTTCGTGCTGTGTTCAGAAAGGCCATTACATAAAGTCTTTGGCCAAGGAAAGCGAGATTTACTGGTAGGTACTGCAGTAGTTTCTCAGGGTGTTTTGGGCTACACTCCGACACGACTTATTGCGCTATTAGGAGTTTGATGATCACCGCCCCCTAGGCCCGATATCCATTATTCTTAGACGAACAGACCGGACTGTATGGAGATTGTCACAGATAGGCTCAGTAGGAGATCGGATGAGTTACCTCATCGGCCTTCTTATCGACACATACCTGGGTAGCCGTTACATGCAGCTAGTACCGCTTGCGGCTTGTGGTTAAATACACTGCCAGCGTAGTGTTGAGTCTTTAGAGTCCCATACAGAGGGTTTCCCTGCACCGGGCAAAAGGTGTAAAGGCCGTATGGTTTTACGGCAGGGCTTCGATCTCTTACGTGTACTTGTGCACGCATGATGATTGGGCGGATAATACTAGTGGGTTTTGGTTTAAGACGGATACTAGTATTATATTGATGGATTGTTTTCGTCTCATTGTATTCGTATTCTTCGGAATGCGGATGCGGTTATGTATATATGGATGAGGGGCATTCTCGTAATTTCTCGGGAAAGATTCTAGAAGGAACACCTCATTAGGCTTTCTTTTTCTTTATGGATTAAAGATTAATGAGGTGGAGAAAATGAGATGGATGTTGGGTTTGCCTAGCACCACACAAGGGTTTGTCTTGCATCAAACAAACTACAATAAAAATTTTAGGGTGCTAAGTAAACTAACTTAGGATCAAAACTAGAAGTTTAGGGTAACAAAACAGTATCACATACTAGATATAGTGTCTAACACTAAGAGGATAGTAATAAAACCTTTGTAGACTTCCCTCTTTGACTCCTTGGATCAATTAGAGTTTGAACCGGTCTGCTTGAATCCTTTGTTGTCCACGACGATCCACTCGGAGTCCCTTTGCTCAAGCTCCTTGCTCCACTTGATCAAGATGAATGTGAAGCAAACAATCTACACTGGTGGGCTAGACTAAAATAGAATAATGAAGTGGGTTTGGATCTCACTCAAAAACCATTTCTTTTTAAGTTCTTACCTCACTTTTGAAACCCTAGAGAGCTTGAAGGAGAGAGGAAGAAGATGAGAGGCAAAATTTAACTCAAGTAAAGAAAAATTAAAATGAGACATAATCCTAAGAGGGAATAATAATCCTCATGCTTAACTATGGTTACAAAATATCTAGATTTTTTGTGACTTGAGGTTAAGCAAAACCATGGGCTACAAAAACCATGGGCAACAGAACCATGGTACTGACTTTGGTCAACACAAGGGAAAAGAGTTGATTAGCCAACCATGATTTTATTGCCATTTTTCTTTTCTCAAATAAACAAAATATGTAAATATGTTAACATGTGAGTCTTGTATTGCCACCACCAATGTATCATTAACCATGACATATGTATGCATGCATATGTGCATTCATATCAACATATGTACATACATTCATGCATACAACACTTAAAGAAAAGGTTATAAGTAAACTGGCTAATGGTCATTAATATTAAATCAACAATTGATTTAATAAACCGGTCATATCACATACGACTTGACCAATAGAAAACTCCAGATTATAATGCGGTATCACATACACGCATTTAATCAAGCACCTACGTATATCACCATATGCACTCCACATCGTTTCGCCTGAGCTAAGCAACCCCTTTGTGGGACTCTAAGACTCGTCAATACGCCGACAGTAGGTGATGATCATATCAAACAACCACAAGCCGCAAGTGGTCAGCTAAACATAACGGCCACCCGGGTATTGAGCGAGCAGAAGAAAAACAAGCGAACCTGTCAAAACTCCTGTCGAGCCAACCGGTAACACTTACCGTACAATCCGTTCTCTTCATTAGATATGCTGCTTATCGAGTCTAGGGATGGCATCGTCGACCCCAATAACTCAATAAGTCATGCCGATATATGGCCTAGAACAGATCGAGAAACTACAGATAACACTTATCAGTAAATATCATCAGCCCTGGCTAAGGACTTGCTGATATAGCCAATCGAGCACAGCGCAACATCAACCCCCAATACCGGGAGAGACGAAACCCTTCCTATCGCTCATTGCTTCCATATACCTTGGGACCGTACCCAAAAGCCACCTGTTTTCATGACTCAATAGAGCCGTGGTAGGGTGGAAATCAAAGCACAGTGGGAGAACACACAAGACTCTATGACGATCTCGGGTCTACAGACTAACCTGTACAAGTGTCACCGGAGAACTGCTATCCGACGATAGATATAATACCACATAGGAGTTCTCAGCGAGTCCGTCCAGTGTATCCAGTCCCAACTGAGCACCCGTATACAATCTTGGTGTCAAACACTAATGGATATGGGATCATCCATCGCCCATCACATGGGTCAAGAATCGTATACGCTAGTCTACTCTGGAATACCGATGCCCCGTCTCAATACACCTACGACTAGGGACATTTCAGGATATGCTTATAAACTACAGACGTCCCACTAGTATGATCTGCATCATAATCACAGTAGTCAAGCAAATATCCTCAGAGCTTTATCAACATGTACCCAATGAGTAAAAGCATGATCAAGTGAACATGTCAGGATAAAGAGTAACCAGATAGCATACTATCATGTCGAGCAAGAAAGTCCTCTGAGTATATATACACATGTAAAAATACATCCACTATCAAATAATGGCCTCTAAGACATACATATATCCAACAATCTCCCACTTGCACTAAGGCCAATTATTGGCGTATCTCATACCCAACATCTCAAAAAGTCGTTCATGCTGCGGCTAAGGGAGGGCCATCGTGAGTGGATCCACGGTGTTATTCTTTGTATCTACTCTCCGAATCTGTATCTCATGGTGATCAACTATCTCCCGGATCAGATGATATTGCCTCAGGATGTGCCTGGATCGCTGATGGGACCTGGGCTCCTTGGCTAACGCCATAGCCCCATTATTATCACAATGCAATGGTATTGGATTAATAATGGTTGGAACTACTCCTAGCTCCGAGACGAACTTCCTCATCCAGACGGCTTTCTTGGCGGCATCATTTGCAGCAATGTACTCAGCTTCCATCGTAGAGTCTGCAACGGTATCCTGTTTAGAACTCTTCCAACACACCGCCCCTCCATTGAGGGTAAATACAAACCCAGAGATAGATTTGATGTCGTCCTTATCACTCTGGAAGCTCGAATCGGTAAAGGCCTCCATTCGGAGATCTCCATTACCATACACCAAGAACAATTTTTTAGCCCTTCACAAGTACTTAAGAATGTTCTTCACAGCTGTCCAGTGATTCTCCCTAGGTTAGATTGATACCTGCTTACTACACCTATTGCATAAGCTACATCAGGGCGTGTACACAACATTGCATACATTATAGATCCTACGGCTGAAGCATAGGGAATAATGCTCATGCGAGCTCTCTCTTCATCAGTCTTTGGGCAAAATTCCTTGGAGAGAGTGACTCCATAGCAAACGGGTAAGGCACCCTGCTTGGAGTCTTTTATACTAAACCTCTTTAGGATGGTGTTGATGTACCTGGTTTGGGACAATCCCAATAACCTTTTGGATCTATCCTTATAGATCCGAATGCCCAATATGTACATGGCATCACCTAGGTCCTTCATGGAGAACCTTTGTGATAAGAATGATTTGACCGACTGTAGCATAAGAACATCATTTCCTATCAGAAGAATGTCATCTACGTACAATACGAGGAATGCGACAGTTCTCCCTACAGTCTTCTTATAAACACAAGGTTCATCTGGATTTTTGATGAAATCAAACTCTTTGATAACATCATCAAAATGGATGTTCCAACTCTGTGATTCCGGCTTTAATCCATAAATGGATTTAAGCAATCTACATGCTTTCCCGCTGCTCCCACTGTCAACGAAACCCTTTAGCTGATCCATATAAATGCATTATTCTAAATCACCATTTAGAATTGCAGTTTCAACGTCCATCTGCCAGATTTCATAGTCGTAGTGAGCAGCAATAGCAAGTAGGAACCGGATGGATTTAAGCATGGCTACGGGATAAAATGTTTCGTCATAGTCCAGACCTGGTCTTTGACGAAATCCTTTCTTCACAAGTCTTGCCTTATAGGTCTCCACCTGCCCATCTACACCAATCTTTCTTTTAAAGATCCATTTTCATCTTACGGGTTTTACCCCAGAGGGTACAACATCCAAAGTCCATATTTTTTTGGTGTACATAGACTCCATTTCAGATCTCATAGCATCCAGCCACTTCACAGAGTCACCACTCATGATTGCTTGCTGAAAACTAGTAGGATCATCATCCTCCATGATGCAATCTTCTCTATCACCATCAATGAAGAAACCGTAGTATCTCTCCGGTGGGCGAGAAGTCCTGCTAGATCTATGGAGTGGCTGAGATTCATCAGTTTCAGTTGCAACAACAGGCTCAACCAAGTTGTCATTTGTAACTTGTGTCTGTAGAACATCTTCTAGGTATACCACATTACCATCTGTATCATTTATAAAAAAAATTTCTAAAAATGTGGCATGCTGAGAGACAAACACCTTTTTTTCCTCCTTGTGGTAGAATAGATATCCATATGAATTCTTTGGATATCCCATAAACTTACACATGACTGACCGTTTCTCGAGTTTGTCCGGATTCTGCTTTTTGACATAGGCCGAACAACCCAAAATCTTAACTCGTTTAAGAAATGGTCTCTTCCCATGCCATATCTCATATGGTGTGGTAGACGCGGTTTTGGTTGGCACCCTGTTCAACAAAAACGCTGCAGTCTCCAATGCATGCCCCCAAAATGAGACAGGTAACTCAACATCACTCATCATGGAACGTACCATATCTAATAGGGTCCGATTCCGTCGTTCTGACACACCGTTGTGCTGTGGTATGTAAGGAGGAGTGAGCTGAGAGAGAATTTCATTCTTTTTTAGAAAATCTGAAAACTATGTACTGAGATACTCTCCACCTCGATCCGATCGAAGTATCTTGATGCTCAGTCTGGTTTGTTTTTCTACTTCAAGTTTATACTCAGTGGATTTCTCGAAAGTTTCAGACTTATGCTTTAATAAAAACACATGACCGAATCTTGAGAAATCATCAGTAAAAGTTATGAAGTAAGAAAAACAACCTCTAGCCTGTGTAGACATTGGCCCGCATACATCACTATATATGAGGCCTAAAAGCTCAGTAGCTCTTTCTCCGTGTCCAGAAAACAGAGTTTTGGTCATTTTCCCTTTGATACAAGACTGACAAGTCGTATAAGATTTATACTCAAAAGGATTTAAATATCCATATTTATGAAGCTTGTTTAGTCTTGTTTCATTAATATGACCAAGTCTACAATGTCAAAGAAAAGCTTCATTTATATCTAAAATTTTTCTTTTATTAGTGTGTTGTATGCTGAAAACTGTATGTTGATTTAGGACGTATATCCCGTTATTAAATGTACCATACCCAACCAACATTTGATTCAGGTTAATGTTCATAACATTGTTCTGCAATACAAAATTATATGCTTCATTGTCTAACAAAGAAACGGATATTATATTACAAAGCATACTTGATACATAATAACATGGGTTCAAAACCAATATACACCCTGATGGCAACCCCAGGTGATACTCTCCAAATAAAACCGCATGTACATTGGAACCATTTCCAACCCGGAGAGTATGTTCATCTGTCTTCAAAACTCTACTATTTCTCAACCCCTGCACAGAATTGCAGATGTGAGAACCTGAACCGGTATCTAATACCCAGGAAGTAGAGTTTATAGGAAAACAATTTTCTATCACAAACACACCTGAAGCGGAAGCATCACCATCCTTTTTCTTCTTGAGATCCAGGTACTCAGCACAGTTGCGCTTCCAGTGTCCCGATTTGTGGCAGCAATAACACTCCTCTTTCCCCGATTCCCCAGCCATGGACTTGTCGTTCCCCTTAGCCTTTTTAACTCCACCTCTAGGTTTGGTGGGTTTCTTCATCTTTCCCTTGGTCTTGGCTTTTGGGCGAGAAGAGGAAGATGGCCCAGCAATCAAAGTGGGAGTCTTCACTGCCTTGAGTGTGCTCTCTGCACTTCTCAACATATTGAGATGTTCAGGTAGTGACTTCTCCATATTGTGCATGTTGAAGTTTACTACAAATTGAGCAAAAGTAGGGGGAGAGACTGTAGAACAATATCAATATATTGTTCGTTCTCCATTGTCCATCCGAGGTCCTCAAGCTCTTCAATAAGAGCTATCATCTTCAAAATGTGGTCATCTACTGGTGTGCCAGGAGCCATCCGCATCTGAAACAACTTTCGAGTTGCTTCGTATCATAGGACACGAGATTGCTCCCCATACAAGTCCTTTGTATGGAGAAAGATGGATTGAACATCCATCTACTCGTGCTGCTTTTGATGTGTATTGTCCATCGATGCAAGCGTGAGGCATTTGGCCATGGCACAGTCAATATCCCATGATTTGTGGATCTTCCGATCCGCAACTGAAGATTTTGGGCCTGGGACGGGTGGGGCTGGAGTTGTGAGAACATATGATACCTTATCATAAGTTAGGGCAATGTTAATATTCCTCAGCCAGTCTTTATAATTCGTCACATTCATTTTATTTTTCTCTAATAGAAGCTTAAATCCAGTCATGGTATCTGCCATTAGGAGAACGAAAAGAATACACTCAGCGAAAGCTCTTGCAAAGATCAGATTGATTATTATCTTATCTAATCAATGTCTCCCACTGCTTTTATGAAATTTTCCTTCAAACCTTAAAAGGAAAACTAGCCAGGATTAATTACATTGTACAACTTCGCTAACCGTTCAGCCATGCCAGTGTCGGTTCTTTGAGGGAGGTTCCCCGTGCTTTCGCACAGACCTAATTAAAATAAACCTCGTTTTCCCAGAGGTGTAGCCCCGTAGACACCTTTCTAGACATTTAATGAGTTAGCTAATTGTAAAGTGCAAAACTCTCCTGGGAGCAACTCTTGCTCACAGTGGGATCGGGATCCAACCATCATATGGAAGGTATGCAATCTCATTGCAAATTCCAACTCTTGAAACTCCAAATATAGTTTTTACTCCTAGCACTCATGACCTTGGCTATGGTCAACAAATCACAAGCACTAGTCAAGTTCTACCCATCATTTCATGATTAATTAAACCCATTCACATGATCCTTGGCTATGGTCAACAAAGTCACATGCCTGTCCTAATTAATCGCATCATATACTGTGTAGGAAGACATCACTTAGCTACCGTACACTATGCCTTGGCTGAAGTCAAAAACGTAGCACGAATACTAAGTACTCTACTTCCTAAAATGACGGAGGATTGTAGGTGGTTTTTATGAAAACCTTTAACGCTTTGAACTTGATATCGTTGTAGAATCAAATGGTTTTCAAAAGGAGTGGCTTAATCTCCATATTTTGAAATGTAGCTTTTTCGTAAAAAGTCGAGCGGGTTTCAAATTCGATTCAATAACATCTTTTAGATTTATTTTCCTTTACATTAATTATATTAATGTAGTCCCATCATTTAAGTTCTTAAGCCATCACAGATAAGAAACGAAAATAGAAAGTATGCTTATGCCATTCGCATTCGCCACAGTGTCCCGTTATGCATCATTAGGTTACTTAACTAACAGCATAGCAGGGCGGGACTAGCACGGATGTAAAATATAAGCAATGCTTATTATATATCATATATATAATAATACCATTCGTCTCATCATATAAAGTGATCTCATCATAGAATATTAACAGCAGAAGCACATAAATGAAAATATAAGATATACCAGGAGTTCCGTATTTTGTATTTAGCCAACGATAGAAAATACGGATTCCACGGTCGTGATGAATAGCCAATCCCACACCCTTGACCCCTACGAGAGCGGCAAGTGACCCTACCAATTCTAGAGTTAGGAGACCCTGTCTCGACTCCTCGAGATGGCCTCCCACTGGACTCTAGAACCCGGTCACTTGTGCTCCCCACCTTGGGTCTATCCTAATGCGGAAAAGTAAATAATATACATCAAAGGTAATATCATCCTCAACCCGGATGTTCCCCAATAAAAGAATATTATATACATTGAATTTTACATGAATGAAAAGGAAAACTCTCTTCTCACATAAAACCCCCGGCCATTCAATCACGACAATCCTATACATCATATCACGACAACACATATCATCAACGTAAGAAAGTATGCATACCCCAATTGTTGTTGACATATAGCAACGAAACCGGCGATACACCACACACTACACTTACGGTCGCAGAATAAAATGTCAATCTATAATATTTGGAATCGTCACTATTCTTAGACATCATAAACCCGGAATATCTCATATTCTGGATTTCATGCCTAGCACTGCAAATCTTTCATTTGGGTCGCAGTAATGAAAACGCCTTTTCAAAAGAAACCGGGTAATTCAGCAAGATTCCCGATTCCATCCGTCCACAAAATGATAAATTTACAAGCGATAATTAATTTTCACAAAACCAATAAGTGTAGATTCCAATTATTGTATTGCATTCAAATATACTAGGCGATGTTAAACCATTTGATCGATCGATCAATTACCCAAAAAACCACAGAGAAGCTCAAACCTAAGCAGTATTAAAAATACCAAGAAGCATGCCACAGTACCTATGGACCTACCGTAGAAGGGCCGACTTGAGCCTCACAAATGGTGCAGCGGAACCGCCGCCAAATGCATGCTTCTGCCGTGATTCCGCGGTCATTTGATCGAGTTAGGGTATCGTTCTTCTAGACGGTCCATAAAATTACCTGCATGATTTCCTGAATATTTTTAATGAGAAAAATTCCAACATTTTGAAAAATTTCCAGAGAACAATTTTCGAGGTAATCGATGTTCTTTCGAAGTTTTTTAACGTCGTATAGGTTACTCTAAAACTCCAGCCTGGCTCTGATACCACTGTTGGGTTTGCCTAGCACTACACAAGGGTTTGTCTTGCATCAAACATTCTACAATAAAAATTTTGGGGTGCTAAGTAAACTAATCTAGGATCAAAACTAGAAGTTTAAGGTAACAAAATAGTATCACATACTAGATTTAGTGTCTAACACTAAGATGATAGTAATACAACCTTTGTAGACTGCCCTCTTTGACTTCTTGGATCAATTAGAGTTTGAACCGGTCCGCTTGAATCCTTCATTGTCCATGACGATCTACCCAGAGTCCCATTGCTCAAGCTCCTTCCTCCACTTGATCAAGATGAAGGTGAAGCAAGCAATCTACACTAGTGGGCTAGACTAAAGTAGAATGATGATGTGGGTTTGGATCTCACTCAAAAACCTTTTCTTTTTAAGTTCTTCCCTCACTTTTGAAACCCTAGAGAGCTTGAAGGAGAGAGGAAGAAGATGAGAGGCTAAACTTGACTCAAGTAAAAAAAAAATGAGACATAATCCCAAGAGAGAATAATAATCCTCATGCTTAACTATGGTTACAAAATATCTAGATATTTTGTGACTTGAGGTTAAGCAAAACCATAGGATACAAAAACCATGGGCAATAAAACCATGGTATTTACTTTGGTCAACACAAGAGAAAAGAGTTGACTAGTCAACCATGATTTTGTTGCCATTTTTCTTTTCTCAAATAAACAAAATATGTAAATATGTTACCATGTGAGTCATGTATTACCACCACCAATGTATCATCAACCATGACACATGTATGCATGCATGTGTGCATTCATATCAACATATGTACATACATTCATGCATACAACACTTAAAGAAAAGGTTATAAGTAAAATGGCTAATGGTCATTAATATTAAATCAACAATTGATTTAATAAACCGGTCATATCATATATGACCTGACCAATAGAAAATTCCAGATTATAATGCGGTATCGCATACACGCATTTAATCAAGCACCCGCGCATATCACCATATGCACTCCACATCGTTTCGCCTGAGCTAAGCAACCCCTTTGTGGGACTCTAAGACTCGTCAATACGCCGACAGTAGGTGATGATCATATCAAACACCCACAAGCCGCAAGTAGTCAGCTAAACGTAACGGCCACCCGGGTATTGAGCAAGCAGAAGAAAAACAAGCGAACCTGTCAAAACTCCTGTCGAGCCAACCGGAAACACTTACCGTACAGTCCGGTCTTTTCGTTAAATATGCTGCATATCGAGTCTAGGGATGGTATCGTCGACCCCAATAACTCAATAAGTCATGCTGATGTATGGCCTATAACATATCGAGAAACTACAGATAACACTTACAGTAAATCTCATCAGCCCTGGCCAGGGACTTGCTGATATAGCCAATCGAGCACAGCACAACATCAACCCCCATTACCGGGAGAGACGAAACCCCTCCTATCGCTCATTGCCTCCATGTGTCTCGGGACTGTACCCAAAAGCCACCTGTTTGCATGACTCAGGAGAGCCGTGGTAGGGTGAAAATCAAAGCACAGTGGGAGAACACACAAGACTCTATGACTATCTCGGGTCTATAGACTAACCTGTACCAGTATCACCTGAGAACTGCTATCCGACGATAGATATAATACCACATAGGAGTTCTCAGTGAGTCCGTCCAGTATACCCAATCCCCACTGAGCACCCGTATACAATCTTGGTGTCAAACACCAATGGATATTGGTCATCCATCGCCCATCATATGGGTCAAGAATCGTATACGCTAGTCTACTCTGGAATATCGATGCCCCGTCTCGATACACCCACGACTATGGACATTTCAGGATATGCTCATAAACTACACACGTACCACTAGTACGATCTGCATCATAATCATAGTAGTCAAGCAAATATCCTCAGGGCTTTATCAACATGTACCAAATGAATAAAAGCATGATCAAGTGAACATGTTAGGATAAAGAGTAACCAGATAGCAAACTATCATGTCGAGCAAGAAAGTCCTCTGAGTATATATATACATGTAAAAATACATCCACTATCAAATAATGTCCTCTAGGGCATACATATATTCAACAGTGGAGATATTTCTTGGATGAGGCATGACTCATCACATGGACAAAATAGATATTTGTGAACCATAGTTGATATTTGTGAGATATTATCTCATCAATTATTATCATGGTTCATTATTCATCACAAATGAGCCAAGACTTTTCTTTAGTTTCTTTTACACTCTCATCTTCCTCAAGTGATCTTCTTCTTCATCATAACTCTAGACCTCTCATGAGTTGAGAATCATAGGGTTTCAAGAGACAAACCACTCCATCTTCTTACTCTACACCATCTAGGACTTCTAGTTTAGCGAACTAGAAGCCGTAGTTACCTCAGATTCGATGTGGGAGCTCGGACTATAGACTCACGGGTGGCTCGTCTTTGATTCGAGGAGGCCGTCGAGATTGCCCGATCTGTTTCGATCCTTGGAGCTGATGATGAGGTGGAGGACACCGATGAAGACCCAAAGGACTTGGTATCGTGAGGTATAACTTTCATCCGTGTAGTTAAACCTCATTGCAAGTTAGCTAGTTAGGGTTTAGTATCGATCTTGGAGTTCAAGTCGGTGTTGCGAGCTTTAAAAAATCATTTTTTTAATATTCCGCTTCCCCGCGAACTCGCGAGGTGCGCGATATCGACTTACATTCATATACCTTAACATCGTTAAGATATGAATCCATTATATATATCCAATATAGAAACAAAGGCACTAATTTAATTGGAACCAGATTCAAAATCATGCAGCTGTCTCCAGTGCATATTAACCAAATAGAAGGAGGGCAAGCAGCATTACTCATCTAGGAGTGCATCCATATATGAGTAACCTGAAAGAGAAGCAAGTTTTCAAAACCATTACTTACAAGGGAATACCTAGCACAAGTATCTACATTTTCGACTATCTCGAAGAATCCTGATATTTCCAACAAATGGTTATCTATTTTATTCTTATACCTATAACTTCTCAAAACATGGACCCTGTATTTCAATACTTGTCTAAAACTAAAGAAGTCAAAAGTAAAGAGAATATAGTACGAGTACCAACCCTTTGTCTTGCAACATATGGTTTCCTACTTCATTCTTATACCTATAACTACTCAAAATTCGGACCTTGTATTTCAACGAAATACTTGTCTAGAACTGGAGAAGTCATGAGTAAACAGAATATATTACGAGTACCAACCCCTTTGTCCTAACGAACATCGGACAATATACAATACTTTATATAAGTCCTCTGAGTTCAATAACTCAAACCCTATGCGTCGTAGGTTGAAAACTATGCTATGATTAAGAAGAATTACACCGCTGTTGAATGCACCTTACTTAATTACCAACTGATATAGGTAAATGTCATAGACATAATATCAAAAAGTTATATCTCACTTTATAAAATAAACGTACAGATATATTAGTTTGAAATTGGTGCATAACAACGGATATTCAAAACCAAATATTTGCCATCAGGCAAAACCTAGGTGATTTCTTCAAATATCACCAATTACAAAGAATTCCGATATATAGTGTAACAACTCCATTATTAGTGTACAAAAATTTGTTTAAAAGTTAATGTAGACTTGGGGTATTTGCATTTACTGTGAGTACTATAAGTATTTATTTTGCTTTTTAATAGCAAGAAGGAGCTTGTAGCTCATTGGTAAGACCTTGTACTGCTGAACCAAAGTACCAGAGTTCAAATCCCATCCCCTACATTATTTTTAATATTGATTTCTTTTTAAATTTTAGAATTCCAAGAGTCTACACATGCTAAAACCGTAAAAGCAAAAGTCACAAATAAAACAAACTAGCCCAGGAGGTAGAAGAATTGACGAGGGACACGTGGCGTCGGGGGGGAGCCCAACTCGGCCAGCGCCGCCGGCCGATTCACCTCGAAATCGGTTTTTGTATTCTTGGATTCTGTGTCTTTTGGCCTTCTTTAAACCCCTGTTCTGCTTATTTTTACTGCACATTAACAGAGCCTAATAAAATCTAGTTAAACTAATTTTTAATACAATTTTCATACCATTTTTCAATACAACGTTTCAGCTACCCTAACCCTAGTTTTACCCTAAAAATACCACCCCTAAACACACCCCTCTTCACTTCCAAACTCTGTCCAAAACTCTAAAGAAAATTCTAAGTTCAATAGTGTACAAGTGGAGTTAGCAAAGGGCGAAACTCCGGTGAACTTCCGACGGCGATACAAGGAGTTTCCGGCGACGAAACGACGCACCGGCACCTCCTACGTATTCCTCTCCCTCTTCTCTTGACTCTACACCCGTAAGTCCCAACTCCCCCTTCTCTATTCTATTCTAAAAATTTGTAAAAACTAAAATCTGACGGAAGCGGAGTTAATCCGACTTCCGATTCGGTTTTTATTAAAAACTCCATCTTTTATTAAATACAACATATCAAACTCTTACATCTTGACTATTAATCATTAACAAAATATGTTGAACAAGTTTCATAGCAAAATATTTCATATTGTAAATTTTATCGTACTTTTTCACTAAAATACCATGTAGTTTAGTTTCGACTTTAAAACATCATTAATCTTGCTATACCTTTAGATAGATCACGAGATAATGACCTACCTCCTCACAACACTCATATATAACATAGAACAATACCTTTTGGGAAAAATAGATCCTGGAAATACCGTTTTACACAAAACTACCTCTAACTTATAAAAACCATTTTCACAAGATTATGTATTTTAAACAAGTCCTTGCAAAGCACCGCAACAACCCATTTTGGGGAACCTGACTGGGATGGTGCGGATTATTGCACATTCCTGGGCTTAGTAGTGCGAGATTCAGACCTCCGTAAGAAGCATTCGGTCTCGAAGGATTTAAATATATAAATATCTTAAGAAAATGAGATTTCTAGAAATATAATTTATTGAAATTATTTTTATATAAATATATATATATATATATATATATATATATATGTATCATCAAAATATCTATTTTTGTGATAATATAAATATTCCAACTTTTCTAAATCACAAGAATCACTTTACACGAAAATACCATGAAATTCCATACAAGTTCAATATTACAATTAAATACCCTATATTATGAAATTAGGTTATTTTCACTAGAAATATCACATATATAAAATCTACATCTATGACAACTCTAAAGACGATAATTAAATACTTGGGATGTGTTTTGAAAATTATACAAAATTGATTTTTACATAAAAACCCCTCAAGTTCTATAAATTACAATAAGGACCCTAGTAAATATAGGTTTAAGCGGGACCAGTCTCTTGAGCCTCAGGGAGCCGGAGATATGGGTGCTTGCCTATTTAAGGTAGACAACTTAACAAACGGTGTTATCAACATGGTAATCGTCTTTGAAAAAGATACAAATCCTGCCGCCCATGTGCAGCGGTTACCGATAACATCAAAACCTAATTCAATACTTCAATTTTCTTTTCTAATTGTCTGACTCAGACTGAGTCTCATTATAAATAATCTGACTTGAATGTGATTCAAGTACAAACTATAATTCAACATGAATCCATGAATCCATATATTCAATATATTCAATCTATTCAATCTGTATTGACCGAACCGAACCATGGATATACTTCCATTTATATGATTCTCCAGTTACATCCATGATTCTCCAGTTACATCCATTTACTGATATCATAGTTTCGGCAAGTCATCCATCTATACAAGACAATACAATTTACAATACAACACAAACAATACAATCAAGACATCGCGAGGTTTAAGTGGTAGATTGGTACGGAAGGGGTTAGAAGTGGCACGAGACTGCAAGATTTTAGACACCTAACCTGTATTCCGTTGCTGTTGTATTGTGGCATAACGGTTTCTTGTACATTCCGTTCACCTTAGTCTCTGGTCTACTGAGACTCCTCTTGTATACACTGTTATCCTTCTGTACCATGTTACAAATAACAGCGTTAACCATATAATACAACTTTAAAAGCTACTCTCTCTCTTAGTCTATTCTACTTCTCCCTTTTCTTTAGGACTTACCGAGCGATTTGTTCGCTGACGACATTCTCTTTCTTCTTCTTTGAATGTCGTCAGGTGATTCGGACCTTCTAGAGATCTAGCCCAGTGCCGAAGACTTGGACCAGTTTACTGAAGATCCCGAGCTGTAGTTTCACTTGTACTTTTTCTTTTACATTCTATATTTTCATTTTCTGTTATGCACTATTTAGGCATTGCTTTCATTCAGATGTATTTACTTTTCATTGTATTGTAAAAAGAATGTTAATAAATAAAGTTGTTGTTTCATTACATTTGTCTCTTGTGTATATTTCTCAGTTACGCTTAGCGTATTTTCTTCTGAGTAAATACGTAGTGGCTAGTCGTGTCCCCTTCGCCGTACACCGGGAAGCGGGGCATGATAGGTTTTGTTGGTGGCCCATGCAGGTCTGAGCTGTATGGAACACTACCATGCAGTTATGTTCTACGTGAACAACCTAAGCAATATAACACAAGAACCAGCAACTGAAAACATTCTTTACAATTCATGTTCCTTGAATCTTATCATTTTATATACATTGAATATATCATAACCTAAATTTTCTTTCAAGGTTATGGATTCCCCAAACAACACCAGCACCAACTTCAACAACACTCCACCACTACTACCAATCACACCTGCCGTCCCTGCTCTGATCAACGAGCAAATGGTTCTGCTTGAGGCAATCCGCAGCCTCCTAGAAGGACAGCAGCAGCAGACTGCTCTTTTAATGAACCGTCCCGAAGCAGAAGCACCTGGGGTGAAGAAATTCAGGGCTTTGCACCTCAAACAATTATCAGGAAAAGAGAGCCTGCTGGAAGCTGAGGAATGGGCTCAGAGCATCGAAGATGATATGGCAGCGACATAAGTGCTAGAAATAGCTTGGGTTCGTGTTGCAAAATTACAGCTCACGGACAATGCACGGGTTTGGTGGTAGGCGGAAGAAAGCTGTCTTGATCAACCCATCGAATGGAAGACTTTCCGAGACATGTTCGACGCAAAATACTTCCCTGAGACTGCCAGGTTCGACATGGAACAGCAGTTCATCCATCTGCTGTAGGGTTCCTAGGCACACTAATGAAGTTTCACAAGTGATCAAACATGCCCAATTGAAATTTTACATGTGCCGAGAAAACCTAATACGGATCGTTAACTAGATATATAGGCGAAGCAAGCATGTAATCGAATTAAATGCTAAGGGAAAGTGACTACAACCTTTGTAGATCCGTTCCACCACCTCCTAAGCTCCGTGATGAAGTCCCCTCGCTGTCCAAATCATATCTTGGGCTCTAGCGTCGGCTTCATCAGAGAAAAACGGGCTAGGTCATCGACGACGATGCCGAAGATGATCTACGTCGAGGCATCGCTAGATCAAGCTCCAACTTCACCAAGTCAAGAAAACTTGTGAAGGAAACACCCTATACTACTTGGCAAGAGGTAGAGGATGAAGAAATAGGAAGTGGGTAGACTTTAGATTTGGATTTCACACACTTTTTCATCAATCACCATTGATGTAGCAAGCTTTCTTCTCATGGAGGAAGAAGAAGAAGATGAAGAAAAAGAATATGATAAGTATTAAGTAAATGATAAATAAATCAATACTTATCATTTACTAACCCTTGGTTAGTTGTAGAGAATGGACCATGGTTAACTTGAATGGTTAGGGTTAAGGATGAGACAAGAATGGTGGACTAATTCAAAGCTTCAAGAATCTTCAACTAGCAAACAAAAATAGCAACCATTCTTTTCTCATCTTTTTCCAAAATAAATAAATAAATAAATAAGAAGAAAGAAAACCCTAATCATAATCTTAACCATGGTCTAATTCTTTACACTAACCCTAGCTTGCATGTATCATCAAACATGATACAATCATGTGCACAAAATATATCACATATGCAATGTGCACAAACTAAGTGAGTAAATCCATTTAAAGTGAACCAATACTAGTTAATGCAAAGTAATATATCAAATATATAATTATACATTAAATCATTAAATCAACACTTGATTCAATGATCCGGTCATGTCGCATATAACCGGCTAGTATCCAATGTATCGGCTTATCGAATCAATCCTTGATTCGATAACTAGGTTATATCGCATACAACCATTCGACACATTCATCATGAGAATGAAATACGGTATCACATACACGCATTATTCTCGGTCCCGCACATATCTCATATGCGCTCCTATTTCGTTTCGCTTGAGCCAGGAAACCTCTGTGTAGGACTCTAAAGACTCGTCAATACGCCGGCAGCAGATGATGATCATATCAAACACCCACAAGCCGCAAGCGGTCTGCTAAACGTAACGGCCACCCGGGTATTGAGCGATCAGAAGATCGACGAGCAAGCCCGCTCACACTCCTGTGAATCCAACCAGTAACACTTACCGTATAGTCCGGTCAGTTCGTCTGATATGTCGCATATCTCGCCTAGGGGTGGTAAACGTCAGACCCCAATAGCTCGATAAGTCATGTCGACTTGAGGTCCATAACATTCATGAAACTACTGATAACTCTTACCAGTATATCACTTCAACCCTGGCCAGGGATTTCCTGTTATGGCCAGTCGAGCATAGCACAACATCACCCCCAATACCGGGAGAGACGAATCCCCTCCTATCACTCATTGCCTCTATGTGAATCGGGACTGTTCCCAAAAACCACCTATTTGCACAACTCAGTAGAGCCGTGGTAGGGTGGAAATCAAAGCACAGTGGGAGACACACAAGACTCTATGACGATCTCGGGTCAACAGACTAAGCTGTACCAGTGTCACCAGAGAACTGCCATCTGACGTGAGGTATAATACCATCTGGGAGTTCTCGGCGAGTCCGTTCAGTGTACCCAGTCTCCACTGAGCACCCGCATACCATCTTCGATGTCAAACACCAATGGATATGGGATCATCCATCGCCCATCGCATGGGTCGAGAAGATATGCGCTAGTCTACTCTGGAATATCGATGCCCCGACTCGATATTCCCACGACTAGGAACATTTCAAGGATATACTCATGGACTACCCAGGCCCCACTAGTATGATCTACATCATAGTCTTGGAAGTCGAGTACACATCCTAAGGGCTTTATCAACATGTAATCAGAGAGACAGAAAGTATACATGTTAGGATAAAGAGCAACCAGATAGCGTACTATCATGTCGAGCAAGAAAGTCCTTCCTATATATGTCCCAGCATCCACTACAATATACATCCAATGTACAGTAATGGCCTCTAGGGCATATATATAACTAACAATCTCCCACTTGCACTAGGGCCAACTGTAGCAGTGGTTGCAGTATCACATACTCAACCATCCCCTAAAAGTCTCTCTTTGGGAAAAAGGCCTTCGTGAGTGGATCCGCCGTGTTGTCCTCTGAGTCTTCTCTCCTAACCTCGATCACCCTGGAGATCAACTATCTCCATGATCAGGTGATGCTGCCTTAGATTATGTCTGGGTCACTGATGGGACCAGGGTTCCAGGGCCAAAGCCACACTTCCATTGTCATACAATGGCAGGAACCTAGTTCATCTTATGAACCAATATACACCCAAACTGCCTCTTTGGTAGTATCTTTAATAGCGATGTTACCAGCCTTTATCGTCTAGTTTGCCACGGTATCTAGCTTGGAACTCTTCCAACATACCGTCCCTTTACTGAGGGTAAAGACAGTGCCTGTGACTGACATTCAGTCGTCTTTATCACCCTGGAACACTTCCAGTGATTCTCCCCAGGATCGATTGATACCATCTCACTACATCTAGTGAGAATCCTTGCATCCAATTACATCTATCTCATAGATGAAAACTCAGGATTTAGGAGGTATCACTTTGATCCTATTTGGAGAATCCTTGTGATAATAGGAGATTGATCGATCGTAGTATAGGAAACTCTTTTCCTATCAAGAGTATGTTGTCTACGTACAATACGAAGATGACCACCTTACTCTCTACTACCCTTTTATATATACAAGGTTCGTCTACCATTTTGATGAAGTCAAACACTTTGACTATCACATCAAAACAGACGTTCCAACTCCGCGATGCCTGCTTCATTATGTAAAGCAACTTGCACACGTTTCCGCTGCTCCCACTGTTTTACGAAGACCTCTGGCTGTGTTCTTATAGACGTTCTCTTCTAAATCAGTATTTAAAAAAGTAGTCATGGCACCCAACCACCAGATATCGTAGTCATGGTATGTAGCCGTGGCAAGTAGGATCTGGATGGATTTAAACATAGTCCCTGGAAAAGGTTTCATCATTATCCGTGCCTGGTTGATGACGAAAACATTTAACAAGTCTAGCTTTGAAAGTCTCAACCTTTCCATGTACACCAAGCAATCTTCTCAAGATATACTTGCTCCTGATGGGGATTTAACCCTTCAGTTATAGCAACCAAAGTCCATACTTTGTTGGTGTATAAGGATTCCATCTCAGATCACTAAGCATCCAGCCATTCTTACAGAGTCCCTACTCTCGATGGCCTGCTCGAAACTGGTTGGGTCATCATCTCATGATGCAATCCTCGCTCCCACTGTCACCGAGAAACCGAGGTATCTCTGAGGTGGACGAGGAACCCTACTAGATCGGCGGAGAGGCTGAGGTTCGTCGGGAACTATAGAATCTTATGGTTCTGTCAAATCATCAACTGCAGTTTTGTATAGCTGGAACCTTTCCAGTTCTACAGAACTGATCCTGCCTCGATCTTGTCCGGATTTTGCTTTAAACATAGGCCGGACAACCCCAAATCTTAACTCGCTTAAGAGATAGGATCTTCCCACACCATATCTTATATGGAGTGGTAGGCAGTGATTTGATTCAAACCTAATTCAATAGGTATGCAGCTTCTCAAGAGCATAACCCCAAAAGGAAATGGGTAACTCAGTAATACTCATCATAGAGCACACCATATCTAATATTGTGCAATTGCTCCGCCCTGATACACCGTTGTGCTGTGGTGTATTCAGAGGAGTAGCACTCAGAGAGAATCTCATTCTCCTTTAGAATAGTCCAGGAATTCTATGCACAAGTATTCTCCTCCCTGATCTTATCATAGGACATAACACTTATACCCGTATTTTGGTTCTCTACTTCCAACTTATATTCTGTGAATACCTCAAAAGTTTCGGACTTATGTTTCAACAGGAACATACGACTGAATCTTGAGAGATTATCAGAGAATATAACGAAGTATAAAGAACCAGTCCTGGCATGTGTAGACAGGAGACCTTACATACATCATCATGTATCAGTCCCAAGAGTTTACTAACTCTTTCTCTACTTCCAGTAAACAGAGCTAGTGTCATTATATCTTTGTGACATGACTGGCAAGTTTCACAAGATGTAAATTCAAACTGATTTAAATATGCATCTAAAATGTAACTTCAGCCAGTCAGGTCGCATTGATATGACCTAGTCTACAATGCCTCAAGAACGAATCGTTCATTTCTGAACTCTTCCTCTTGTGTGTGTTCTGTATACAAGGAACTGTAGTTTGATTTAGAACGTCAATGCTTTTAGATAACGTGCCTGAACCGATCAACTTTTGATATAGGAAATGTTCAAAACATTATCCAACAATACAAAATTATATCATTTCTTTACTAATAAAGAGACTGATATGATTTTGTATATCAGGTTCGGTATCTAATAGCATTTGTTCAGAATCAATGTATTCGTAATACAGGGTGACAGTGACCAACAGACTTGGCTGCAACACTTGCCCCGGTTTCTGTCTCATGAAACTTATCACCCGTTCTCAGTTTTTCTACCTTTTTGTAGCCCTATGTAACAGATTACATATCTGGGATCCTGATTCGGTATCATATACCCAGGATGCAGAGGATACTGAGAAACAGTTCTTTGTAATGAACACACCCGAAGGAGATGCATCTCATGCACTTTCTTCGTTTGAGCGGCATGGGAATCCTGGCATTCCCCTATTTCCTGCTCTGTCTTATAACAATTATAAGTTGGAGCGGGACCAACGTTCCCCAGCTCAGTATAACAAGCGGGTTCGGTCAATACATCCATATTATTATCTTGATTAAGGCGTGACATGGTCGCTACCAGGAGAGAGAGAAGAAAACACTCTGCGTGCGCTCTTGCAAGATCAGATTGGTTATATATTTTATCTAATCAGGATGGCTCCCACAGTTTTTATCAAATCTTCCTTCAAACCTTAAAAGGAAAGACTAGCCGGGATTAATTACACTCTACAAGTTCGCCAATCTTTCAGCCAGGCCAGTGTCGGTACTTTGAGGGAGGTTCCCCGTGCTTTCGCACGGACCTAATTACAGTAAACCTCGTTTTCCCAGAGGCGTAACCCCGTTGACACCTTTCTAGACACCTACTTGATCGGCTAATTGTAAAGTGCAAAACTCTCCCAGGAGTAACAATTACTCGCAGTGGGTATCGGGATCCAACTATCACATAGAAGGTATGCAATCTCATTGCAAATTTCAACACTTGAAACTCCCGATAAAGGTTTTTACCCCTAGCACCTATGACCTTAACTATGGTCAACAAATCATAAGTACTAGTCAAGTTCTACCCGTCATTTCATGATTAATTAGACCCACCCACATGACCCCTAACTAAGGTCAACAAAGTCACACGACTGTCCTAACTAATCGCATCATATGCGGTGTAGGAAGACATCACTTAGCTACCGTGCACTGTGCCTTGACTATGGTCAACAAACACAGCACGAATACTAAGTACTCTACTTCCTAAAATGACGGAGGGTTGCGAATGGTTTTTGTGAAAACCTTTAACGATTTGAACTTGATCTCGTTGCGGAATCAAATGGTTTTTAAATGGAATGTTTTCGAGGCTTTTCTAGTTTTGCTAAAGGGGTCACTCCCGGTGAAGGGATCGTCGGCCCTTTCCTCGTCGAATGAGGTGCGGGATATATCATATATATCACTGTGCAAAGTGGAAACTATAGAAGCGATCAAAGACAAACCGAGGGTTGTAGCATCTGCCAGTTATTGCTAAAGGAGTCACTCCCGGTGAAGGGATCTCGGTCCTTTCCTCATCGAATAAGGTGCAGGATGTTCTATAATGAACACCACAATGCAAAGCAAGAACTGTAGCTACCTGTTTTTATTTTTGAAATTCGATTCCACAACATCAATTAGGTTTATTTTCTTTCATTAATCTCATTAATGAATATCCCATCATTTAATTCCACCTAAACATCACAGATAAATATAACGTACGCTTATGCCATCCGCATTCGCCTCGATGTCCCGTCTGCACCGTTAGGTTAGGTAAGTAACGCCAGAGCGAGGCAGGGCTAGCGCGGGTGTAAAACATAAGCAACGTCTATATAATATATCATATATACTATATACTCTATCTGTCTGAACAGAGCACAGAACATCGCATGATCACATCACAGATAATGCAGCAGAAAGAATCATATGAAATATTGGATATACTAGGACGTCCGTGTTTTCAATACGAGCCAGTATAAAACACGGATTCCACGGTCGTGATGAATAGCCAATCCCACACCCCTAGACCCCTACGAGAGCGGCAAGTAACCCTACCAATTCTAGGGTTAGGAGACCCGGACTCGACTCCTCGAGTTAGTCTCCCACTGGACCCCAGAACCCGATTACTTGTGCTCCCCTCCTTGGGTCTATCCTAGTGCAGAAAAGTAAATAATATACATCAACGGTGACAACTTCCGCAACCTGGAAGTGCCCCAATAAAAGAATATTACATACAAGTTTTTACATGAATGAAAATGAAAAACACTCATCTCACATAAAAAACCCCCGGCTATTCAAACACGACGATCCAATATAACATATCCAGCAACACATAACATCAGATGTCATCAACGTAAGTAAATATGCACATCCCAATTGTCGTTGACATATAGCAACGAAACCGGCGATATCACATATTACACTTACGGTCACAGAAAAGAAAATGTAAAACTACAACAGTTGGAATCCGCAACCTCCTCAGACATCGCATGCCTGACCAAATGAAATACTTAGACATCGCATGCCTAACAATTATAAACTCCGCATTTTAGTCTCATTATCGAAAACTCTTTTCAATATCAAGTCGAGCAATTCAACAAGATTCCCGACATCCTGATCGAATGCTCGTCGCAAACTTTAGTAGGCGGCCGCACCCCCGATGCCGTCAACGAAGTGCACCAAGGCGGAACACCGCTGCCGTGAGCACCCGAACGGATGCTTTCGGCGACGGGGTTCTCCTGCAGTCACTTGGTCGGGGCTATGGAGTGAGGCTGTCTATTAAGTTTACCGGCGAGTATCCGCGTTCACAACGTGATTGCAACGGACTTTTGATCACATCAAATTTCCGTGGCAACCGATCAAGTGAGACTAAAGTGCTATGTTTATAACATTCATTCAGTTATCTCATAACTTATTGTGAATTCCAATTATTGTATCACATTCCGGATAAGATAGAAAATGTTAAACTTTCCGATAGAACAATCGAACACCCAAGTTTTCCCGATCAACCGAATGAAATAAGTTCAAAGACATTCACTTCATGCCTCAGTACCAACGGTCCAGCCGTAGAAGGGTCAAGCCAACGCCTCACATGTGGCACGCCGTACTGCCCCAAACCCTAAGGTTCAAAGGGCAGTTCAAGACGGTCACATAATCGAGTTAAGGTTTGTTGTCTTCTAGAGGGACCATCGCGTTACCTGCACTACTCAGAACGTCCTTAAACCACGGAAAAATCCAACACTTGGAAATTTTCCGGCATGGGAAAAAGTGGGTATTTATGTCCGGTCGAAATTTTTAACATATTCTAAAATATCCGAAAAACACATAGACAAAATTAGACAATCCGATCGAATGTACGAACTCCTAATACAACCCAAAAAACTCAACTCTTGATTTCAGATAAAAAAAATTCCCAGGAAAACCAGCACTGCAAAATAGGAATTACTGTGCAAAATTGAATGCCTAATAAGACAAAACGGCCGCGGAACCGCCGCATTAGCATGCTAATACCGCGGTTCCGCCGCACTTTTGAGGGATCATTAGTTACTTTTTGCACCGTAATTCTTAGAATTTCCTGCTGATTTTTCTGCATATTTTTAATTCTCAAAAATCCACATTTTACAAAAAAGTCCAGAGAGCATTTCAAAGTCGGGGTTTTGGGTCGATCGGACTTCTAACTCCGTCGGGACTTCGCCTAAGGCTCTAGCTAGGCTCTGATACCACTGTAGGTCAGGCAGCCACCCCATCCAATGGGGTCGCCGTGGCACCAACGGGTCCCTCAGCCGCTACTTTTTACGCATGCCCCCTCGCGAGGACTACAACCCGCCGGAACACCTTCCGGTCTCGGGACACCCTGGGGGTAAGAGCCTATGCTTCGCCACACTGTCACACAGTGAGAACCCCCCATAGGTCGACATCCAATGCCTAGTAGCTCTGATACCACTGTAGGGTTCCTAGGCACACTAATGAAGTTTCACAAGTGATCAAACATGCCCAATTGAAATTTTACATGTGCCGAGAAAACCTAATACGGATCGTTAACTTGATATATAGGCGAAGCAAGCATGTAATCGAATTAAATGCTAAGGGAAAGTGACTACAACCTTTGTAGATCCGTTCCACCACCTCCTAAGCTCCGTGATGAAGTCCCCTCGCTGTCCAAATCATATCTTGGGCTCTAGCGTCGGCTTCATCGGAGAAAAACGGGCTAGGTCATCGACGACGATGCCGAAGATGATCTACGTCGAGGCATCGCTAGATCAAGCTCCAACTTCACCAAGTCAAGAAAACTTGTGAAGGAAACACCCTATACTACTTGGCAAGAGGTAGAGGATGAAGAAATAGGAAGTGGGTAGACTTTAGATTTGGATTTCACACACTTTTTCATCAATCACCATTGATGTAGCAAGCTTTCTTCTCATGGAGGAAGAAGAAGAAGATGAAGAAAAAGAATATGATAAGTATTAAGTAAATGATAAATAAATCAATACTTATCATTTACTAACCCTTGGTTAGTTGTAGAGAATGGACCATGGTTAACTTGAATGGTTAGGGTTAAGGATGAGACAAGAATGGTGGACTAATTCAAAGCATCAAGAATCTTCAACTAGCAAACAAAAATAGCAACCATTCTTTTCTCATCTTTTTCCAAAATAAATAAATAAATAAATAAGAAGAAAGAAAACCCTAATCATAATCTTAACCATGGTCTAATTCTTTACACTAACCCTAGCTTGCATGTATCATCAAACATGATACAATCATGTGCACAAAATATATCACATATGCAATGTGCACAAACTAAGTGAGTAAATCCATTTAAAGTGAACCAATACTATTTAATGCAAAGTAATATATCAAATATATAATTATACATTAAATCATTAAATCAACACTTGATTCAATGATCTGGTCATGTCGCATATAACCGGCTAGTATCCAATGTATCGGCTTATCGAATCAATCCTTGATTCGATAACTAGGTTATATCGCATACAACCATTCGACACATTCATCGCGAGAATGAAATACGGTATCACATACACGCATTATTCTCGGTCCCGCACATATCTCATATGCTCTCCTATTTCGTTTCGCTTGAGCCAGGAAACCTCTGTGTAGGACTCTAAAGACTCGTCAATACGCCGGCGGCAGATGATGATCATATCAAACACCCACAAGCCGCAAGCGGTCTGCTAAACGTAACGGCCACCCGGGTATTGAGCGATCAGAAGATCGACGAGCAAGCCCGCTCACACTCCTGTGAATCCAACCAGTAACACTTACCGTATAGTCCGGTCTGTTCGTCTGATATGTCGCATATCTCGCCTAGGGGTGGTAAACGTCAGACCCCAATAGCTCGATAAGTCATGCCGACTTGAGGTCCATAACATTCGTGAAACTACAGATAACTCTTACCAGTATATCACTGCAACCCTGGCCAGGGATTTCCTGTTATGGCCAGTCGAGCATAGCACAACATCAACCCCCAATACCGGGAGAGACGAATCCCCTCCTATCGCTCATTGCCTCCATGTGAATCGGGACTGTACCCAAAAACCACCTGTTTGCACAACTCAGTAGAGCCGTGGTAGGGTGGAAATCAAAGCACAGTGGGAGACACACAAGACTCTATGACGATCTCGGGTCAACATACTAAGCTGTACCAGTGTCACCAGAGAACTGCCATCTGACGTGAGGTATAATACCATCTGGGAGTTCTCGGCGAGTCCGTTCAGTGTACCCAGTCTCCACTGAGCACCCGCATACCATCTTCGATGTCAAACACCAATGGATATGGGATCATCCATCGCCCATCGCATGGGTCGAGAAGATATGCGCTAGTCTACTCTGGAATATCGATGCCCCGTCTCGATATTCCCACGACTAGGAACATTTCAAGGATGTACTCATGGACTACCCAGGCCCCACTAGTATGATCTACATCATAGTCCTGGAAGTCGAGTACACATCCTAAGGGCTTTATCAACATGTAATCAGAGAGACAGAAAATATACATGTTAAGATAAAGAGCAACCAGATAGCGTACTATCATGTCGAGCAAGAAAGTCCTTCCTATATATGTCCCAGCATCCACTACAATATACATCCAATGTACAGTAATGGCCTCTAGGGCATACATATAACTAACATCTGCAACAAGGTTCAATGTGGACCAACTCAGTAGATGAATATGACGCCGAGTTCACCATGCTCAGTCAGTACGATATGTCTCAATAATTCGATTTTTCAATATATCACATACTAAACAACTAACACAATACTTTAACAGATTTGCGGCATACCTGATAACGACGGATGAGATCAGAGCCCGTCGATTTCAACAAGGTTTGGATTCGGAGATCCAGGCTGCACTGGCCACTGGAGATTTTCCGGCTCATGAATCGGCTCTGAAAGCTTCCCATCGTTATGAGGAAGTGGTAAATATGATGTTAGTGTATATGCCCTAGGGGCCATTACTGTATCATACTAGTTTGTATATTACTTATTGGAAGCTTGGGATATTCACATGTATATAACAGTCTTGCTAAACATGGTAGTATGCTACTTAGTTTTTCTATCTTAATATATAAGTATACGTATTGATAGAGCTCTTAGGATCTTTCTTGACTACCAGCGTTGTGATGGCAGTCATACTAGTGGGGGCTGGGTAGTCTACAAGCACATCCTTATTCAGGTCCCTAGTCGTAGGATTATCGAGATAGGGCATCGATACTCCGGAGTAGACTAGTGTGTACGCTTCTCATCCCAGTTGGGGAGATGGTCTGTCCCACAGCCGTCAGTACGTCGTACTGGAGATAGTATGCAGGTGCTCGTTAGGTTATGGGTACACCGGACAGGACTCACAGGGAACTGTTGGTTGGTTTTATACCAGTCGTCAGTGAACAGTTCCCAGGTGACATGAGTACAGCATAGTCCGCAGACTCGACACTGCTACTTCGTCTCGAGTGTGTCCCACTGTTCTTAGATTGCTACCCTACCACGGCTCAAAGGAGTCGTGCAAACAGGTAGCAGTTGGGTGCAGTCTCGAGCACTTGGAGGCAGTGGCGGTTAGACAGGATTCGTCTCTCCCGGTATTAGGGGTTGATATCGCGCTGTGTAAGAGAGCCATTACGCAATGTCCCTGGCCAGGGCAAGCGAGATTTGCTGGTAGGTTCCAGTAGTTTCTCAGGGTGTAATGGGCTTCGCTCCGACACGACTTATACCGCTATTAGGGGGCTGACGCTTGCCGCCCCCCTAGGCCCGATATGCGATAGTCTTAGACGAACGGACCGGACTGTATGGAGATTGTCACAGCAGGCTCAGTAGGAGTTCGGATGGGTTTCTTCATCGGCCTTCTTATCGACATCTACCTGGGGACCGTTACGTACAGCTAGTGCCGCTTGCGGTCTGTGGTTAAACCCACTGCCAGCGTAGTAGTCGAGTCTCTAGAGTCCCACACAGAGAGTTTCCCTACTTCAGGCGAAACGATATAGAGGTCGTATGGTTTTACGACAAAGGTTCGGACGCATACGTGTGTTTACGCACGTACGACTTTCGGACAGTTTTTACTAGTCGGCTTTGGTTTAAGCCAGTTTTTAGTATCCGGTTATTGGATTTATACAGTCTAAAGTTTTTCCGTGTTTTCACGGATAGGAGGGGCGTTCTCGTAATTGCGCGAGAAGCTTCTAGAAGATGGTGACTTGGGGGTTAAGGTGGCATACGCATTAAATGGGATTAGTGAGTCATATGAGTGATTCATCCATGACATTAATGCATCATAAATGCTTAATGACTCATGGAGATGAATCACCCTTTGATATTTATCAAGCATGGTTATGAATCCTTTATTTTCTTTTATTGGATAAATGATAATGCTTGATATATATTATGATACATCATTTTCTCATCTCATTCTCTTGCTCACTTTCTCTCTCCTCAAGCTCTCCCTCTTCAAACCCTAATCCTCCCCTCTCATGTGTTGAGTACAAGGATTAGATTAGACTACTTAATCCTTAACCATTCTCTATATCACCTAGGTTGCTTAGATTAGCGATTTAAGAAACCTAGTTACCTCTAGTTTGAGGTGAAGCTTGTAGTAAAGACCTCGGGTGGATCTTCTACTACTTAGAGAAGGCCGGAGAGGACGTGGAGAACGACAAGACGAAGGACTCGGATCTTTAGGTATAATCACTTTTCATAGTAGTTGTTAACTCCTATGTTTGTTGTTATTTATTGTTTATGCAAAGATTCTCGGTTAGTCGATGTTTAGGCTTTAAACAAGATCGTTTTTCATTTTTCCGCCTCCCCGCAAGTCATGGGGTGTTGTACATCGACTTACAGTGGTATCAGAGCCTCGCTAAACAATAATTAACTCATTAGCAAAGTCGCAAAAATTTCGAACGCAAAAAGAACCGGAAACATCGTCGTATTAACACAGTTTCTGTCGAATTTAAAACAGGCCCTAAAAATTTTTCAGGTGCACAGAGTTAGGGCCGAGTCGGCCTAAATTTTTCCAGCGAGCCCTTTGTGTTAACAGTGATATTTCTGGATATTTTATTTTCTGCTAAGATCTCAGGTGCACAGAGAAGTTTTGCAGTAGAATCTAAAGTGTTTTGCTCGATCGAAATTTTGCGATGTTTGCTAATATGATTATATCTGTGATTGTATAATGTGTTCGTAAACCTCTCCTAACTGCTGGTATGTCGGTTGGCAGGGGGTTGCACATTTCTGTAATGGTTTTTACTGTTTGTGGATGTGAACTGTATTGGACTGTTATGATGATTAGCCGGGTTTTGTGATGGGTTATTATTTTAATTCATTCGATGTAACTGTAATATGTTGTAATATTATTTTGCGGGGCACATCCAGGTTGCGGTTGTAGCCACCGTTGTATTATTTCATTTTACTGTTTTTGCTCCTAGGATAGACCCAAGGTGGGGTGCACAAACTACCGGGTACTTTGAAGTGTTTAGTGGCCTACTCACTTTGTTGAGGGAGACCGCTTCACTTCGGGTATTTGACGGGTAGTTTACCGTACCCGTAGGGGTCTAGGGTGGGATAATGACTATTCATCACAACCGTGTAATCCGTCTTTTGTTGAAGGCTCTAAACAAACACGGATTGCTTGCAAATCCAATAAAGTTCATATGAGATCTGGAATGCCTATTATTGCTTCTGACGAATGTACAATATCTATATATGATAGCTATTTAGACGTCACTTATGTTTTACACCCGCGCTAGCCCAGCCCTCGCTCTGCCGTTAGTTAAGTAACCTAACGGGTGATGACGGGACCCCGTGGCGAATCCGGATGGCATAAGAGGACGTTGTATTTTCATTGTTTTCTGCAATGATAGGTTAATGATGGGACGCATTATATATAATGCAAAGAAAATAAACCAAAAGTTGAATTGTTGGAACAATTTAAAAGAAACCACTCGGTTATTTTAAAACAGATGATATTTTTTAAATTGCGGAGTTTTAACCACTCCTTTTAAAAGCTATCAGGTTCCTTCGGTTATATCGAGTTCACTACGTTCACGGTTTCACCAAAACCATTCGTAGCCCTCCGTCATTTCATTTGGGTATTCAGTAGTATTCAAGCTATGTATTTTGACCAACGCCAAGGCATAGTGTTTGGTAGCTGCTGGGTATTCATTTGTTGCATAGATAGATGGGTTAGTTTGGGACAGTCGTATTATCATTTGGCCAACGTCAGGGATATATACGGATGGGTTCAAATTGACAAGATAATGATGGGCAGAACTTGACATGTGACTTATGACATTTTGACCAACGCCAAGGTCATAAGAGCATGGGGCAAAAATACATATCAGGAATTTCTAAAGAAACTGAAATTTGCAAAGAGATGCATACCATTTGGAGTTTGATGAATGTTGGTAGGATTCCTTCAACATTATCATACGATGATATTTGGATCCCGATCCTACTGTGAGTATATGCTACTCATCAGGATATTCGTCACTTAACGATCAATGCTATAAACCAAGTAGGTGTCAAGAAAGGTGTCAGCGGGGTTACGTCCCCAGAGAAAAGAGGTTATTTAATTAAGGAACTTCGCGAAAGCGTTGGAAAACCTCCCTCGAAGTATCGACACTAGCCTGGCTGAACGGTTAAGCAAGTATTGTACAGTGAGAATAGTCCTGGCTAATTCTTCTTTTATGGTTTGGGGAAGGATTCGAGAAACAGTGAGAGCCATCCAGTTTAGATAAACTAAAACCACTCTAAACTTGCAAGAGCATCATGCTAAAGAGTTTTCTTCTCTCTCTCCTAATTGCAGCGACCCTGAAAATGACTGGAATTAAGTTACTTTTAGAGAAAAATATACTGACAGGGCCAAACTATAAAGATTGGCTGCGGAATGTCAAAATGGCCTTGACTTATGACAAATTGGGGTATGTCCTCACCACTAAGGCACCAGAAGTTCCAGGTCCCAAATCCAGTAATGCGGATAAGGAAATCCGCAAAACCTGGGATTTAGATTGCGCGAAAGCCAAGTGCATCGTGCTTGCCTCGATGAACAATGAACATCAGAGGAGGCACGAGGATATGGATCTTGACTCCATATTTCTCCATACAAAAGATCTGTATGGGGAGCAATCTCGTATAGCAAGATACGAGACCTCAAAGAACTTGTTTCGAGCGAGGTTGACTGTCAGGTCATCGGTAGGAGAACATGTCCTAAAGATGATCGGCTATATAGAAGAGCTCACAGACCTTGGGACGACTTTGGATAATGAGCTCTATACAGACCTTATTCTCTAGTCCTTTCCTCCCACCTACGCCCAGTTTATCCTGAACTTCAACATTCAAAGAAAAGAAGTTGAACTTCCAGAACTCCTGAACATGTTAAGGAGTGCAGAGGGCACCTTGCAGAAGGCAAGGAAAATACCCGCTATGTTTGTTGGCGGTGCTTCTTCTTCCGGGTCCAAGGCTAGGGCCAAAGGAAAGAAAAAGAAGGGCGCCCCCAGACCTAGAGGAGGTGTAAGTAAGGTGGGAGGGAAGGGAAAGAAAAAGTTTGCGGTACCGGTAGTGGGCCAGGATGAATGCTTCCATTGTCACAGGAAAGGGCACTGGAAGAAAGATTGCAAGGCGTGGAACGCCAAGAACCAGGAACCGAAGCAAGCTGTGGCTTCGACTTCAGGTGAGTTTGTAATTGAGAATTGTCTGTCAATCAACTCTACTTCCTGGGTATTGGATACCAGATCAGGATCTCATATATGCAATTTATTGCAGGCACTGAGAAACCGTAGAGTGCTGAAGGAAGGTGATATGACCCTAAAGGTTGCTAACGGAGCTAGCGTGGGAGCTGTGTCCGTCGGGGATTATCACCTGGGATTGACGAGTGGACACATTTTGGTTTTACATAACTGTTTTTATGTACCAAGCTTAACGTGTAATATCATATCAGTTTCTTTGTTATCAAATAAAGGTTATGATTTCACGTTTGTAAGTGATGTTGTCAACATCCACCTAAATCATGGTTTGATTGGGTCCGGTACACTAAATAATGGTATATATGTCTTAAACCAACTCCAGATTTTCAATGTCCAGAACACACTAAAAAGAAAGTCTCCAGATTTAAATAAAGCTTTCTTATGGCATTGTAGACTGGGTCGCATCAATGAGAGAAGGTTGACTAAGTTACATAGAGAAGGATATTTGGACTCGTTCGAATATCAAACTTATGCCACTTGTCAATCTTGTCTCAAAGGAAAGATGACAAAGACTCCATTTACTGGACATGGAGTAAGAGCGAGCGAGCTCTTAGGACTCATACACAGCGATGTATGTGGTCCAATGTCTACACATGCAAGAGGTGGTTTTTCCTATTTCATTACTTTTACAGATGATTACTCAAGGTACGGATTCATTTATCTGATGAAACATAAATCCGAGGCTTTTGAGAAATTCCAAGAGTATAAGAATGAAGTAGAAAACCAAACCGGCAAAAGTATAAAAAGACTAAGATCTGATCAAGGTGGTGAATACTTGAGTGCCGAGTTCCTAGGTTACCTAAAAGAGAAAGGAATTCTCTCTCAGCTTACTCCTCCATACACTCCACAGAATAACGGTGTATCGGAGAGACAGAATCGAACCCTATTGGATATGGTACGATCCATGATGAGTAATGCTGAGTTACTGCGATCTTTCTGGGGTTATGCGCTAGAATCAACGGCATATCTTCTTAACAGGGTTCCTACCAAGACTGTGCCTACCACGCCATATCAGATATAGAGTGGGAAGAAACCCTATCTTCAGTATCTGAGAATATGGGGATGTCCAGCTTTTGTTAAAAAGCAGCATGTGGACAAGCTCGAGGCACGATCAGTACAGTGTAAGTTTGTGGGATATCCAAAGAACTCCAAGGGGTATCTATTCTATTACGCAGAGGAACAAAAGGTTTTTGTTTCTCGTAATGCCCATTTTCTAGAACAGCAGGTTTTAGAAAAGGATACAAGTGGGAGCGAAATAGAACTGGAAGAAATTCCAGAACCACAAACTACTACTGAAAGTTTGGTAGAACAAGTAGTTCAAGAAGAACAGGACATTCCCGCACCCCTCCGCAGGAGTAGTAGGCCATCTCATCCGCCTGAGAGATACTACGGTTTTCTCATAGATGGGGATAGAGAGGATTGCATCATCGTTGATGATGAACCTGCTAGCTTCCCGCAGGCCATCCAGAGCGGCGACTCGGTACGATGGCTAGATGCAATGCGGACCGAAATGGAGTCCATGTACACCAACAAAGTATGGACTTTGGACATTGCTCCAGATGGGGTAAAACCCATAGGATGCAAATGGATCTTCAAGAAAATGATTGGTGTAGATGGACAGGTGGAGACCTATAAGGCTAGACTTGTTGCAAAGGGTTTTCGTCAAAGACCTGGTTTGGACTATGACGAAACTTTTTCTCCAGTGGCTATGCTCAAATCCATTCGGGTCCTTCTTGCTATTGCTGCCTTCCATGATTATGAAATCTGGCTGATGGACGTAAAGAAGGCTTTTCTGAATGGAAATTTAGAAGAGTGCGTCTATATGGATCAACCAGAGGGTTTCAATCAGAGTGGGAGCAGTATGCAAGCTGCTTAAGTCCATTTATGGACTAAAGTAGGCATCGCGGAGTTAGAACATCTGTTTTGATGAGACAGTCAAAGAATATGACTTTATCAAAAATCCAGATGAACCATGTATATATAGTAAAGTTGTAGCCAGAAGCGTCGTATTCCTCGTCTTGTACGTGGATGCCATTCTATTGATAGGAAATGACATTCCTATGCTACAATCTGTCAAAGAGTTCTTGTCACATAGGTTCTCCATGAAAGACCTGGGTGATGCCTCTTACATTCTGGGGATCCGGATCTATCGTGATAGATCCAAGAGGGTGTTGGGACTTTCGCAGTCCAGGTATATCGACACTGTACTGAAAAGATTCAGTATGGAAGATTCTAAGCGCGGTAATCTACCAGCTTGTCACGGAATCACCCTATCCAAAAAGTTGTCTCCCAAGATTGATTTGGAAAGGGAACGCAAGTCAATTATACCCTACGCTTCTGCGGTAGGCTCTATAATGTATGCGATGTTGTGCACCAGACCAGATATAGCTTACGCACTAAGCGTGGTAAGTCGGTATCAGTCAGACCCAGGGGAGAAGCACTGGATAGCAGTAACGAACATTCTCAAGTACCTAAGGAGGACTAAGGAGATGTTCTTGGTTTACGGCGGAAAAGACCTCAGGTTGGAGGCCTTTGCTGATTCTGGCTTCCAGAGTGATAAGGACGATTCCAAGTCCATGTCGGGTTATGTCTTTACCCTCAATGGAGGGGCGGTGTGCTGGAAGAGCTCCAAGCAGGACACCGTTGCTGACTCGACGATGGAAGCAGAGTATATTGCTGCTTGCTATGCCGTAAAAGAAGCGGTCTGGATGAAGAAGTTCCTAACAGAACTTCAAGTGGTTCCTACCATTGTTGATCCAAAACCTATGTATTGCGACAACAACGGAGCTATAGCTTTAGCGAAGGAACCAAGGTCCCATCAGCAGTCCAGACACATCTTAAGGCGGTATTACCAGATCAGGGAGATCATTGATCGTCAGGAGATCGAGGTTCGGAGAGTTGCTACTGAAGAGAACATAGCTGATCCATTCACGAAGGCCCTACCTCAGATTCAGTTCGAGAGGCTACTCGAGATCATCGGTCTTCGATATGCCAATACATGGCCCTAGTGCAAGTGGGAGATTGTTAGTGTATATGCCCTAGGGGCCATTATTGTATCATGCTAGTTTGTATATTACTTAATGGAAGCTTGGGATATTCACATGTATATAACAGTCTTGCTAAACATGGTAGTATGCTACTTGGTTTTTCTATCTTAATATGTGAGTATACGTATTGATAGAGCTCTTAGGATCTTACTTGACTACCAGCGTTGTGATGGAAGTCACACTAGTGGGGGCTGGGTAGTTTACAAGCACATCCTTATTCAGGTCCTTAGTCATAGGATTATCGAGACAGGGCATCGATACTCCGGAGTAGACTAGTGTGTACGCTTCTCATCCCAGTTGAGGAGATGGTCTGTCCCACAGCCGTCAATACGTCGTACTGGAGATAGTATGCAGCTGCTCGTTAGGTTACGGGTACACCGGACAGGACTCACAGGGAACTGTTAGTTGGTTTTATACCAGTCGTCAGTGAACAGTTCCTAGGTGACATGAGTACAGCATAGTCCGCAGACTTGACACTGCTACTTCGCCTCGAGTGTGTCCCACTGTTCTTAGATTACTACCCTACCATGGCTCAAAGGAGTCGTGCAAACAGGTAGCAGTTGGGTGCAGTCCCGAGCACTTGGAGGCAGTGGCGGTTAGACAGGATTCGTCTCTCCCGGTATTGGGGGTTGATATCGCGCTGTGTCAGAGAGCCATTACGCAAAGTCCCTGGCCAGGGCAAGCGAGATTTGCTGGTAGGTTCCAGTAGTTTCTCAGGGTGTAATAGGCTTCGCTCCGACACGACTTATACCGCTATTAGGGGACTGACGCTTGCCGCCCCCCTGGGCCCGATATGCGATAGTCTTAGACGAACGGACCGGACTGTATGGAGATTGTCACAGCAGGCTCAGTAGGAGTTCAGATGGGTTTCCTCATCGGCCTTCTTATCGACATCTACCTGGGGACCATTACGTACAACTAGTGCCGCTTGCGGTCTGTGGTTAAACCCACTGCCAGCGTAGTAGTCGAGTCTCTAGAGTCCCACACAGAGAGTTTCCCTACTCCAGGAGAAACGATATAGAGGTCGTATGGTTTTACGACAAGTGTTCGGACGCATACGTGTGTTTACGCACGTACGACTTTCGGACAGTTTTTACTAGTCGGCTTTGGTTTAAGCCAGTTTCTAGTATCCGGTTATTGGATTTATACAGTTTAATGTTTTTCCGTGTTTTCACGGATAGGAGGGGCGTTCTCGTAATTGTGCGAGAAGCTTCTAGAAGATGGTGACTTGGGTGTTAAGGTGGCATATGCATTAAATAGGATTAGTGAGTCATATGAGTGATTCATCCATGACATTAATACATCATAAATGCTTAATGACTCATGGAGATGAATCACCCTTTGATATTTATCAAGCATGGTTGTAAATCCTTTATTTTCTTTTATTGGATAAATGATAATGCTTGATATATATTATGATACATCATTATCTCATCTCATTCTCTTGCTCACTTTCTCTCTCCTCAAGCTCTCCCTCTTCAAACCCTAATCCTCCCCTCTCATGTGTTGAGTACAAGGATTAGATTAGACTACTTAATCCTTAACCATTCTCTATATCACCTAAGTTGTTTAGATTAGCGATTTAAGAAACCTAGTTACCTCT
Source organism: Agapanthus africanus (assembly GCA_030015575.1). NCBI lineage: Eukaryota > Viridiplantae > Streptophyta > Magnoliopsida > Asparagales > Amaryllidaceae > Agapanthus > Agapanthus africanus. The sequence continues at coordinate 182,525,253 of CM057344.1, read as the reverse complement.
AGTTTGAGGTGAAGCTTGTAGTAAAGCCCTCGGGTGGATCTTCTACTACTTAGAGAAGGCCGGAGAGGACGTGGAGAACGACAAGATGAAGGACTCGGATCTTTAGGTATAATCACTTTTCATAGTAGTTGTTAACTCCTATGTTTGTTGTTATTTATTGTTTATGCAAAGATTCTCGGTTAGTCGATGTTTAGGCTTTAAACAAGATCGTTTTTCATTTTTCCGCCTCCCCGCAAGTCGTGGGGTGTTGTACATCGACTTACATATGAGGGGCAAACCTCAATCTGCTGGAGTTAAGTGCCCTGCCAACCAGATGGCAGGAGGAGCCTCATCAAGGACACCTTTTGTGCCAAGGAGACCGGGAGTACCAATCAACAGGCCTAGCCCATCCTTTTGTACCTACTGCAAGAGAGTTGGTCATATAATGAAAGACTTTCGGCGAGCCAACCATCTTTGCTTAGTCCGTGGCTTAGCTACTCATGACATTGGGTCTTGTCCACAAAGACAAAACCCAGTTGTTGCACCCAGGCCAGCAATCAACTATCAGCAGCGGCCAGCCCTTCAAGCACCTGCTCCGAGATTTGCACTACCTGCTCCACCACCTAGAGGACCACCTAATGCACCTCCTCCTCGTTAGTTCCATCAAGCTCAATGGAACGTTACGAGGAATGCTCCTCAGGCCAGAAGGAATGTACCATGGTGATAGGCTTTCACGACGACAGTGGAAGAAGTTGAGGCCACTGGCCAAGTTATCACTGGTAACCCTTTCTTCTAAAGCTTTTCTTTCCATCTTAATATCTATCCACATATTTTTCCTATACCTAAAACACATCCTACATACCTTAGGTACAATCTTAGTAGCCTCACTTCCTGCACTAGCACTCTTCGATACTGGAGCATCTCACTGCTTTATGTCGCAACGGTTCTTCCGAACTCATGCGATTCTAGTCACACCGCTTGTATCCAGCTGGAATGTCAGTTCAGGAAATGGCGTTCTAAAGGCAACAATGGGATACATCTTATATCCAGTAGCCGTCTGCAGCAGAGAATTCTATGCTGACTTCAAGGTGCTGGACATACCGAACTTCGATGTGGTTCTAGGCATGGATTGGCTCGGAACCTTCTATGCTACCATCGACTGTCGTCAAAGGAGGGTAGTATTCAAGATTCCAGACCATCCGGTCTTTTATTTCAAAAGTGGAGACTGTACCCTGGAGCCAAGTACTTATAAGGCGAAACCAAGGAAGGCAGTGATTGCAGCAACTCAAGCAAAGGAAGGATCAAAGCCAGATGTGGTTCAAGAGTTCGACGATGTATTTCCTGATGATATATCAGGTTTGCCTCCCGATCGAGCTAATGAATTCAGCATTTATTTAGTACCAGGAGCACAACCGGTGATCAAAGTACTTTATCGATTAAGTCCGGAAGGTTTGAAGGAAGTTGAACTCAGTTGGACGAATTATTGGCGAAAGGATAGATTCGTCCCAGCACTTCAAGTTTGGGATCATCAGTATTACTTGTGAAGAAGAAGGAAGGTTCATATCGAATGTGCATTGATTATAGAGCCTTGAACGAAGTCACGATAAAGAACAAGTATCCGCTACCGTGTATCGACGATTTATTCGATCAGGTAAGTGGATCTTGTGTTTTCTCTAAACTAGATCTTCGTTCAGGTTATCATCAAGTAAAGGTCAAGGAAGCTGATATTCATAAAACGGCTTTCAGAACTCGCTATGGACATTACGAATTTCTTGTGATGCCATTTGGACTGACCAACGCACCAGCAATATTCATGAACCTGATGAATCAAGTTTTCCGGGAGTACTTAGAAAGGTTCGTTGTCATCTTCATCGACAACATCCTGGTGTATTCTAAGAGTTGGAAAGAACATGCTGAGCACCTACGAATTGTCTTGGAAACTCTACGACAACATCAACTCTACGCCAAGTACAACAAGTGCGAGTTTTGGCTAGATCAAGTTGGTTTTCTTGGACATATCGTATCAGGCGAAGGAATCTCTGTGGATCAAGCGGAAGTTTCAGCAGTAAGCGAATGGCCGACACCAAAGTCAGTGAAGGACATTCAGAGTTTCTTGGGTTTAGCAGGATATTACCAAAGGTTCATTGAAGACTTTTCAAAGATAGAAACACCCCTGACCAAACTCACACGTAAAGATGAAGAATTTGTGTGGTCATAAGCATGCGAACAAGCTTTCATAGAACTCAAGTCAAGGTTGATATCAACGCCTATTCTCGTTATACCGGACCAATCTGGAGGTTTCAAAGTGTATTGTGATGCATTCGGTAAGGGATTAGGATGTGTTCTACATCAGCATGGTAAAGTTATGGCTTATGCTTCAAGGCAGCTGAAGACTCATGAGCGCAATTATCCGACGCATGATTTGGAGTTGGCAGCTGTTATCTTTGCTCTTAAGATTTGGCGCCATTATCTTCTTGGTGACCGAGTGAACATATACACAGATCACAAGAGTCTGAAATATGTGTTTACTCAGATAGAGCTTAATATGTGGCAGAGAAGATGGTTAGAAATCATGGCGGACTTTGACATCAACCTGCAATATCACCCAGGAAAGGTGAATGTGGTACCTGATGCCCTTAGTCGTCAACCATTAGCAATGCATCTCACCACTCAGTGGAAGCTTCAACAAGATTTACATCAGTTGGAGATTGAAGTAGTCATCACAGGTAACGCTTCAAGTTTGATGAATTTACAAGTTCAATCTACCATTGTAAATCAGATCAAAGCAGCCTAAGCAATTGATGCTAAGTTGCAAAAGATCAGAGAACAAATAGAGAATGGACTCAGAACAGACTTCATCATCTATGAAGACGAATCTTTAAGATACGGTAGCAGATTATGTGTACCAAAAGGATCTGTTCGGGAAGAGTTAATGAAAGAATCTCACAGCTCTCCCTATTCAGAACACCCTGGAGGTACAAAAATTGTCACGGCCCGAAATATTAGCTTGTGACCAGCACTTAAATCATGCAACGTCTAGAGGCGTAACGTAATTCGAGTAAGCTGAATCCCAGAAATCTAAACCTTTTTAAGAAAATAAAGGAGGTGAAGTTTTGAATTAAAGGTATAATGAAATCAAGTTTTCTTAATGAATAGAAAAGGAACATAAAAATGCAAGTGAAATTTACTAGTTTGAAAACGTGTTTCGTCTTTTAAAAATTTAGGCAGCACCTCCTTTGTATATTTTGATCCAAAACCTTAAATACATAACAAGAATAATAGCATCCCTAAGCAGGAGCTAGCTCTTCACCAAACGGAGGTTCACAACCACGCAAGACAATATATATAAGTATACGATGCCCAACGGCGAAGTTCACCACAAAAAGATAAAGAAATAAGCAAGACATCTAAACCACAAGTAGCGGAAAACCCCTCGCTCTAAGTCTCGCAACCATAATCTCACTAAGTCTCATTGCTTATACAATTTACTAATTTTGATTGATGGATTTGACTAGATACAAAATGAAATATAAATACAAGAGTGGGTACGATACAAATGTCCCACGTACCAATGCAAAACACCCAAATGAAGCGATGTGCCAGCGATGCCGCTACGGATCCATGCGGTCAACCTGCAAGAACTGTGGCACAACGAGGGTGAGTTGTCAACTCGTGAGTAGAAAAACATCTACAAGTAGAAATCAAATAAACAACGACTCCTAAGTCAACTATATCATTAAGGTAATACTATGATATCTAGTGTGACCGGGTTATCATATGTGCCAACAATATAATCAATACCTATATGTGTGTGGATATAATCCAACATTATAATCAATGTATGTATGCATGTAGATCTCGTCCAACCATATAATCAATATATGTATGCATGTAGGTCTCGTCTAACCATATAATCAATGTCTGTATTCATGTAAATATCATAAAGGAGTGTGCATGAAAGTATAAGGATATAAATCAATGGTATCCCTCGCGACACATAAAAATCATGGAACCTGGGTGTCCAACATCGACACCCAAAAACAACATGAAACTCGTGTCCAGTATCGACACATAAATCCTCATATCTCGGGCTCCGTCAGTCCGGATCGGCCCACGGTCTCCGTCAGTCCGGATCGGCCCATACCATCTCTCGACTCCGGTCGGTATCCTCCGTATATCCGCCGAGCCCAAATACTATCACCGATAGGTAGAGGTCCCTCTACCAGGCTCATCGCCTACTGCACGACAGATCCATTCTCGCCCCGGGTTACCATACCGGGTCCACCATGTACCCACAATCGGCCTCATCCAGCTCCTAGAATCGGGTTTCACATGTCACACGTCTCAGAACCGAGAAAACGTATGGTGGACGCACTGAAATATCATATCAAGAGAAACCGGGTTTTTAAAACAACACATAATCTCTTTTAAAATATCCACGGTTCTCAAATCTAGAAATCTCATGAAAACATTATATCTCAATGCGTTAAATCATAGAGCATGATGTATGTGACATATAATAGAAATGTAAGCATATCCGTATATCATGCAACATGGAGCAATGATATGACATATTAAAGGAAAACCACTCTTTTAAATGATTACAGTTTTTAAAATATAACATGCGGTTCCTAATTTCCCAATAAAACCAGTTATCTATGTAGGTACAATATGTATATGCACAAGTATAGAGGTACCAATGTGTATATGCGCCAATATGGGTATGCAGTGTGTATATGCGCAAGTATGGATGTACCAATGTATGTGTGCACCAATATGGATATACAAATGCGCATATGCGCAAGTATGGATGTATCAAAGTATATGTGCACCAATATGGATATTCAATGTGTATGTGCGCAAATATGAGTGCACAAGTGGTATTTACGCAAGCATGTTATGCGAAGAGTTATATCATGATCCAACAATCCTACTGTGTAGTGACATGGTAATTAGCGATGATGAAGTGTGTGAGCCTACAATCTGTGTACATGTAACATATGCATCATCGGTAATGGTGCAGGTGTACTATCACAGGTATAAGTAATGCAATGCGAATAACATGAAGGCAGCATAAGGTAAATCATGTGCAAATGTTGACGGGTATACGTATCTAACATGACCGAGTCGGTGAATCTAACAATCGGCATCTAGCCACACCACATCGCGTACGGTACAACCCATCGTACGGCATCCTCTAGTCAAGGGTATGGATCAATCATCAAGTCAAACTCTTCTCGACGGAAAATCATCGTACGACGGCATTAAAACATTAGGGATCCTATCAACCTTTACGACAATGAGGGGTATGGACCTAGCGTCTCGTACGACATATCACACATGATTCACGATATTCTATATATATATATATATTTATATACCTATGTCCCAGGTCTCATCCATAAAAAGCTCATATCAGGGGGACCGGCAATCAATCATCTCAATCGACTCGCATCCGTATACCAACATATCACCAAATTCATCATATCACATCGTACAATTCTTTTCATCACATTTATATCTCACATCAAGTCAAATGTTATATATATACATTCTACCTTTACTATAAGAATACTGATCTAATCTAACATACACACCCGAACCATACAATCAGTTTTATTTTAAAAGATGCGAATCGTAGTTTTCAAAATAGGGATTACGGTGTTTTTAAGGAAAAGATATCGTTTGAAAATCCGTAACGTCCCTCAAGGTATCTGTTTAAAAGATGTATACGATTCTTCGGTTTGGAAATAGGTATGGTTCGGATGACACACTACGTCGACTATCTAGTCTTATACTACCCTAAACGGCAATATCATCCATATCATCCTCAAATCCCGTCATCATATACTAGTCGTATCAAAACACTTCTAACTATCCTATAGTTTCTAATATGGTTTCTATAGCTATCCTTTAATTCTAACCCTAGTTTTCTACTCTAGGTTTTCTTAACCATATGCTACAAATCGGTTTCCACCAAAACTTTGCGAGGGTGCTATACGCCATCCACCCGACTTCCCCTGTAGATATAGATCTACTCACCTTGCTTCTCGATTGCCGAAGTCGGTGACGCCATGCTCCATCGCCTCGGAATCCACGTGAGGGCACCTATAATAATAAACAATCGCAATCGCTATTAACATCAAGTCCGGAAACCAAAACGGCACACGGATCGCCTATAGGTTAGAACCTATAGCCCACGTATGCAAAACCAACAAATTACCCCTAGTCGTTGATGTACAAACATTCAAAAACCAAAAAAAAATCCAAATATCAAAACTCATCATTCAAAATACGGAAAAAATATCCAAAAATCACACTAATGTGTTCCCAGATTTTGATTCAGGCCAAAAAGAGTTGCACAAACAAGTCTAGGGTGTATATACGCCATCCACTCGACTTCCCCCTGTACATGAAGTATATGACCTACTGGACCAACCTAGACCCATACCCTCACAAAGTGGCCAGCCCCAAGACCCTAAAATCCGGCGAGCTCGGTCCATAGGGGGCTGTTTGGGTTCGTCTTCATACAGTGGGTTCCTAGTGGTTCAAATGGGCCTCTGGACTAGTTTGCTTTCCTCAAAAATTCCCCGGGTTGCTCCAGATTTCCCTTCACACCTTATATACTTACAAAATCGACATGGATCAATTCCTAAATCTGTATTATGGTTTCCATACTCAATCCCAGGTCTTAAAACAGCCACTCAATCATCACCAATCCATAATTTCACTCAAACCCTCACTATGATTTCTAAGTATCACCAATCCATCACCAAACGAACTCTAAACTTAAACAAAAAGCTAGGAAAACTTGAAACTAAACTAATGGAAGAAATTATACCTCATGGATATCACTTAAGCAAACCCTAGAAGTCCCAAAGTTGTCAAAATCCACTTTGCTTGGTCCAATGTGTAGAGGAAGAGATGGGGATTAATATTTGTGAAGGGAGTATAGGGGTTTGGGGATTATTTGGAGATGGATCTAGGGTTAGAAGTAGAGGGAGATGAGGGTGAGGAAGATGAAGAAGGAGAAGAAAATGACGGGGAAAGGAAAACCTGGCAGCAGCCCCCCTCTCTCTCACTTATTGTCACACTCTCTCTCTCCAATCATTCACCTTTTTAACCCTTTTTCATTCCTTTTTCTTTTCTCTTTTAAATTTCAAAACCAAATCACACAATACCCATAAAATAACACAAATGCAACAACATGTAACCAAATGTAACATGACATGGTGCACTAGCCATGGAAAACTGTAGAAACACGGATTTGGCTTAATTGCGATTAGCAGTGCACTAATTGGGTTTTTATCCAAACTGCATATAATTAATTTTAATAAAAATGCCAAATCCTTTAAATATATTATTAAATTAATAAATAATTTTAATTTCCATTTATTTCACAATTATTGGTATATATTTATACCCTTTTTCGAAAACCCCAATTTCGCAAATCGGGCAGTTTTCGGGAAAAATATTATTTTAATATTAAATACCAAAAATAATATTTTATATTTTCAGAAATGTTACAAAAATGTACAAAGATCTACGACAGAATTACTAGTGGAATGGAATGATGCGTGAAGTATCCAGAAGCGTCGCTAAATGCTTGGTGTGTCAGCAAGTAAAGGCTGAATATCACAGGATAGCTGTATTACTTCAACCGTTACGAATCCCAGAATGGAAGTGGCAACACATCATGATGGATTTTGTGACTGCGTTTCCTCACAGCACAAAGGGTAACGATGCAGTATGAGTCATTGTGGATCGACTCACAAAGTCGGCTCACTTCATCCCATTTCGAGTTGGCCAATCAACTAAGACATTAGCAAAGAAGTACATGGAGGTAAGAATCTATTGAAGATTTAAACTCTTCAAATATGTACTATCTCTGATATCCATGAACTCATATAGGAAATTGTGAGACTTCATGGTGTACCAGTCTGCATTGTCTCCGATCGTGACACCAGGTTCCGATCGCAATTTTGGCAGAGTCTGCAAGCGAGCTTGGGAACAAGTCTGAACATCAGCACAGCCTATCATCCACAAACAGATAGTCAGTCTGAGCAAACTATTCAGATCTTGGAGGATATGCTTAGAACATGTATGTTAGACTTCGGAGGATCGTAGGAAGATCACCTACATCTTATGGAGTTTTCATACAGCAACAGCTACCAAGCAAGCATATGAATAGCACCCTTCACAGCACTTTATGGAAGGAAGCGTCAATCGCCATTAAGTTGGGACGACATCGGAGATAGAGAACTCCTTGGACCTGAGATGATAGTAGAACCTGTTGATGTGGTTCATACTATCAGGAAAGGAATGCGCATAGCCCAAGATCGACAGAAGCACTGGGCTGATGCAAAGCGACGTCACTTGGAGTTCCAGCCAGGAGATCACGTATTCTTAGAGATATCTCCGAACCGTGGAGTGATCCGATTTGGAAGACGGGGTAAGTTAAGTCCGAGATACATTGGACCGTTCGACATACTCGAACGAGTCGGTGAAGTGGTTTATCGCTTAGCACTTCCACCTTCATTGGAAGGAGTGCATAATATGTTCTACATATCCCAACTTAAAAGGTATGTGAGTGACCCCAGCCATATTCTCGATCATTCTTAGCTCACTGTACAGCCTGGCTTAGCTTGTGAGCAACAACCTGTGGAGATCCTGGACAGGAAAGTAAAGTCACTTCGGAACAAGGAAGTCAACTTGGTTCGAGTGATGTGGAGAAAAGACAATCCAGGAGAATCGACTAGGAAAAGGGAAGATGAGATGCATGCAAGATATCCTCACTTATTTGTAAACTACTCTCTCTCTCTCTCAGTCTATTCTACTTCTCTCTTTTCTTTGGGACTTACCGAGCGATTTGTTCGCTGACGACATTCTCTTTCTTCTTCTTTGAATGTCGTCAGGTGATTCGGACTTTCCAAAGATCGAGCCCAGCGCCGAAGACTTAGACCAGTTTACTGAAGATCCCGAGTTGTAGTTTCACTTGTACTATTGTAACATTTCAAAAAAATAAAATATTATTTTTGGGGAATTTTGATAATTTAATAATAAAATATTGAATATTTTAAATAAGGCGGTATAATTAAATACCGATAAATGGGGAAAAATTTAGAAAAATTATAGAAATTATTAAAAGAGGGTGTTTTATGTGAATTATGTAATTTTTAAGTTTTATTGATTAATTATATGCTAATTTAGTACTAATCGCGATTAAAAATCGCTAATCGTGCTTTAAACTTGTTTTGTGCAAACACGCACCATATTTTTTTTAACACTTGTTGCATTTTTCTATATAGTTTTGGGTGCATGGCTTTTGTTTTGGGGTTACTATTGAGGTGAGAAGGAAATTAGAAAGAAAAGGGAAAAAGAATAGAATAAGAAGTATGTGTTAGAGAGAGAAAGAGTGGGTGAGGGTCAACCCTTTGTCTTGAGCCATCCCCCATCATTTGTTCCTCTCATTTCTCTCCCCTCTCTTCCCTTTGTTGCTACTGCTGCCGCACCCCCTCCTCCTCCACCTTCAACCCCCCCAAAACTCAATGAAAAACACCCCAAAACCTATTACCCTTTTCGTTAAAAAGATGCACAAGCTCAAGGGAAGCACATTGGACCAAGAAAGCAAGGATTTTGGTCACTTGGGGCTACTCAAGAATTTTCTTGAGTTGCCAAATGAGGTATTTTCTGAACCATAAGATTAGTGTTTCCATTACTTTTACCCCCATGTTAGATTAGAACCGATATTGAGTGGTTTTGTGGATTAGAAGAATTCTAGTTAGGGTTATTGGAAATTGAAAGTTGTGATGGGCAATTGAGCTCAGTAGAGGCCTCACAAACCCCCTAGTGCTAGAATTAGGACCTAAACCAGAGACTAGAACCCCGGAATACGGATTTAGAAAAAGACGATATCGGAAATTTGTGGATTCTGTGAGGGTTAAATGAAATCTGCTATCACTCGGAGACTCTGAAAATTATTTTGCGAACACAGAGAGATGTGCAGGCATCTAGGAAGCTAAACCTAAGACCCCAGGCCCTGACTCTACACAACGGCTGCAGATTTAATCCTTCTGAACGCAAATTGTGGCCAGACCTGGGCCGTTTGGGTTCGTGTTTCTTCCATGGCCCCATCTTCAGTAAAATAGTCCCTTGGCATATGCAAAATTGTCTGAGTTGACCTAGGGTAGAATCTGGAACCTTTTTCCTAAGTTGCTGTTTTGATTCGGAGTCTCATTTCTCGTATTTTGAATTTTGGATTTGCGTATTTGTGTTTTACCTCGATCACTTAACGTTTGTACGACGATATCGAGGGTTGTTTGATGGTTTTGAAAGCGTAGTCTATAGGTTCTAACCTATAGGCCTTAGCGTGTCGTTTTGGTATTCCCGATGTGATTTTAATACGCATTCCGATTATGTTATCTTTGTAGGTACCTTCATGAGGGCTTCTGTAACACCTTAGGATGTGTTTAGTGGCTATTTATATTTAAATAAAGGGTTTTTAATAAAAAGTTTACCAAATTGAGTTTCAAATATTTTTCCTAATTTAATAAATATTTTTCTAGAATTTTCCTAGGCTTGCACACACATGTGCATGTAAACTAGGGTTTTAAAATGAGGTAATACCATGATTAGCAACCATGGTGGGTTTAATCATGGGGATTAAGTCTTTTGGGTTTTAATTAAGATAATTAGTTATTTGATGGTTGCTTTAATTTGAATTTCCTTTTTTAGTGTTGACTTGGTGAGAATGAGAGAGAGAGAATGCATCATGGCAAAAGCTATGCTTGCATTTAATGAAGAGAGAGAGTGGAGGGGTTGACATTTGGAGTTATGATTCCCTCTCATTCTTGTGTTCTTGTCTCTCAACCCCACTCTCACACTCACACACCCACACCATCTCAGCAGCAGCTGCAAGCACCCACAGCAGCAGCAGCAGCAAGCATCCACAGCAGCAGCAGCAACCATCTTAGCAGCAACAGCAAGCATCACAGCAGCAGCACCAATGAGCAACAGTAGCAGCAGTTAGTAGCAGCAACAGCCACAACTCCAGCTGCAGCTCCTTCCCTCCACTTCTTCTTCTTCCTCCAGCTCCCTAGGGTCGAGTATGGGGTATACCTCCTGAACATACTCCCTAGTTTGCTTATTTAGTGTAGCCTAGCTTCGATTAGTGTTTTTGGTGTGTTTTAGTGCGATATGTGGTGATTAGTGGGAACCATGACCAAGTGATGTATGAATTGGCTTTAGTAAGTTGATGGAGTGTTGTCAGGGCCATATTAACCCAGCTTATCCCACAATTGCACTAAAATACCACCAGATCCCTATTTGATGCAAATTCATCGTTTTAAGCAAAATTTGACTTTCTGTAAACTGCTATCGACCCAGTGCGTTCAGAATAATTTTGAGAGGACTGCAGTATAGTTGTTAGGTGCTGATCCCCCAGGTAGAACCCGACCCCCATACAACATGTACAGGCCGCCGGAATATTGATTCTGGCCGCAATTTGCGGCCAGATGGGGAGGGTTTGGGTTAGGGTTTGGCCCTATTGGTGTCTGTTGCTACCCTTAGACTCTTGGAATGTATAATTTTATTTGATTCTTGCTGCAGAAAAATCTGGAACTATATACCCTATTTCTCGTATTTTTAACCTTCGCGACACGCGTGATACGCATGTGGTTTGGGATTTCTGCGTATCGCGACGCGTCAGGGTAGTTTCAGGTGCGTAATCAGACGTTTTAGCGTATCGCGCACACGCGCGCTTGGTTTGCGACGCGGGTTTCTAGTTTGACCTTAATATCACGTTTTTGTGGATTTGAGCTTATATATGATGTATTGTGTGATTCTAGGTTCGCAGGCCAGTGAGACGGACGCTGTGAAGAAGGGGAAACAAGTCATCGACTACACTTAGCGCGAGACTTCGGTGAGTAGATTTAACATCTACGGGGATATCGCCCGCATGGCGTTATGCATTAGAGCTGATAGGACCTTATAGTTATATGTTGCATTTACCCATTGACTGTCATTGCATATTGCATTCCTTGCTATATGTAAGTAAACTTAGAATTGATAGAACACCGCACTATTACTAACGGTTCATGCTGCACGAGCACTAATCCGCAAGTTACACACACACCGTTAGTAATTGCCATGACACACTCACTGTAGAATTGCCATGATTATATTGCTGAAGTTCATTTCATATATGATTCGTTATGATTTTCATAGAAATTGGGAGCCGCAAGATGTCTTTGAAAACTGAAACTATTTTAAAAAGCGGTTCTCCCTTGTAAATACATTGTGACTTGATGTATATAGCACATCGCATTTGATTCACTCATTGGTGTTGGATTTCCATGAAATTTCTGGTTTTGAGGACCGTGGAATTATTTAAAGAAAAGATGCACTATTTGAAAACCCGGTCCCTCGTGATATGATATTTTGGTGCGTCCACCACGCTTTTTCTCGGTGCTGAGACATGTGCTTGAAATCCGATTCGAGGAGTTGGATGATCCGTTTGCGGGTTCGTGGTGGACCCGGTATGGTTCCCCGGGGCGAGAAATGTTTTTCGTGGAGTAGACAATGAGCCTGGCAGGGTGGTCGTTCGGTTTCTTAAAGAATACATCTTTTCTCGATTTGGGCACCCTCGAGCGATCATAAGTGATAATGGTTCTCACTTTTGCAATAGGACTTTTGAGTCCTTAATGCGCAAATATTCTATAACCCACAAGCTGTCAACGCCATACCATCTCCAAACATGTGGGCAGGCCGAGGTTTCAAATCGACAAATAAAGCAAATTTTGGAGAAAACGGTTTCAAAGAACCGTAAGGATTGGTCCTTTAAACTGATCGATGCACTATGGGCTTTCCGTACTGCATACAAGACCGATCTTGGTATGTCTCCATACCGGCTTGTTTACGGGAAGGCTTGCCACCTCCCAGTAGAGATTGAGCACAAGGCATTTTGGGCTATCAAAGAGCTGAATTTATCTTTAGGAGATGCGGGCAGCAACCGAAAGCTGCAGTTGAATGAACTAGAAGAGCTGCGGGATGAGGCATATGATAATGCCGTAATTGTGAAAAACCGAACTAAGGTGTTCCACGATAAATACCTTTTGCGAAAAACTTTTGAACTTGGTCAACAGGTTTTACTTTATGATACTCGGTTACATTATCACCCCGGCAAGCTCCGTTCTAGATGGAGAGGACCTTTTGTAGTCCGCACCGTTTATCCGCACAGTGCGGTTGATCTTTAAAATCCAGAAGACGGTACTTTATTCAAAGTGAATGGGCATCGATTGAAACCGTTCTTCACGGCGGACCATTCGGAGGAGCTCCTGTTTTTGCAGGAGCCGATTTACACTGATTGATTTTCCTCCACCTTCACCCCCCGAATTTCAATTCAATTTTTCCAAAACTTTATTTCAAATAAGTTTGGGGGTGTGTATCATTTGTATGTTAATAAACAGGGGAGTGCCGACATTTTGACCCTCTTGGTGCAGCATGACAGTGATGACACTGTCAAGTTTAAGTTTGGGGGTATGCTCGGTACGTTTTCTTCCTTCGCATTCATATGTACATTTTTTTGCATTTGCATATTTATTTTGAAAACCCCTAAAAAATTGAAAATTTCAAAAATTATTAAAAATTATTGTATTCAATTTTGACCATATTTAACTTGAGTTTGACAGATAGGTTAACTAGCTAGGAACAACTAGATCTTTGACATAGTAAATTAAAAACCCTAAAAATAACCTTCTTTAAAGATTAACTGTAGAAAGTATATGTCTTTGTAGTTTATTTAGAACTAGGCAAATTTTGACTTCACTTTTTGGGCTAAGTTGAAATAAAGGAAAAATATTGATATTCTTATTAGAGTATAAGTTTGAAAAATAATTCCTAGCTTAAGTCTATATTCTGAAAATGTATACCTTACAAATTGCACAATCACGCACCTTGAAACTGGGAATAGTAGAAGAGACCTTGAAATGCTCTTGTCTAAAGTCCTTAGTACGAAGAAAATAAAAAAATGTGAATAAAGAAAAAATGAACACTGGTCTTTGTGATTACTTAAGGCTGCAAAAATAGAAAAATATTTAGCAAGGGTGTTTCATCCCCTAGTGCCTTAGACCAACTGGTTTGGGAGTCACTGCTAAAAGCCTTGGGTGTTGCAAGACTAGGATTACGCTTTAAAGTGCAAACATATCTTATAATCGGTTGTTGGTACCTCAAGAGGTATTAACAGTCGCATGAAGGATGTGAATTCACCAGTTAATTTGTGCTTTGGACAACGGACAAGAGTATGATTGCTTGATTTGAATTTCCAAGTATAAGGGTGATTTATACACACACGTGGGGATATATGATTAGAATTGAGATAAGAGAAAGGAATGAAGAATAGAACTTGTATCTTTAGTAGAGTTGATAGAAAAATTCCCAAGTGGAGATGGAACCTTAGAAGGAAAACTTAAGAAATGCTGAAAGCTGAATGAGTCTATCGAATATATATAATCTTAAGTTAAATGATGAGGAAGTTGAAGAATATGGGTGGATAGTTTACAAGTCGACGATAATAGAATTCCTTGTTAGAAAACCTAATTAGAGAATCAAAGTTAATGAGCCAAATTGATAGGATTTTGTGGGTAGTATCCGCTGAAAACCCTCAGAAGACAACACTCCTCCTACTAGGGACACCTAGAGGTTTAACGGCTTGTTGCACGAGCTCAGTGCAACCGCGTTTCCCTGCAAAAGTGCGGTTAGGTTTTATCGAGAATAAAATAATAAGTTTGCTCGAGGACGAGCAAAAGATAAGTTTGGGGGTATTTGTTCACACCATAACATTGCATTATTATATTCCCCATTCTTATGTGTTTTATAAATAAACAGGTGCTTTTGACGCATGTCTGCCACATATTACAGGTTACAGGTTATTGGAGCGAAGACAGTGAAAAAGACAAAAGATGATATAAAAGAGAGACTTTTGACCCACAAGTAGAAGGATTCTAGTCGAGCCTAGATGAAGAACAAGTCACAACTGTACAAGGCAATGCAAGGTCCAAAATGTCAAAATGAACGGTTAAAAGATCATTACAAGTTTTCACTGAAGATCTGGAATAGACCCAGAAGTCAAATGGAGAAAAGAATTAGAAAATTAGAAAGCCCAAGAAGCATAGAAGAAAACCCAAAATTTTCCAGACACGAGTCCTTAGTTTGGCCGCGGAACCGCGGCCAAACCCAGGCTGGTGCCGCGGTTCTGCGGCCGTCTAGTGCGCACGTCGGTGCATATTTTTGGTGGCGGTGCGTCAGTGATTTTGTTGGGATTTTTCGGGGGTATTTTTGTAATCGCACATGTACGAATCCCGTAACCCTAAATTTCCCTGTTTCCTTATAAAATTGGAATCAAAATACTCTAATAGGGATGCCTCCTTTCAATGAAATAAAATTCAGATTTAATTCAGTGGGAAGAGCATCATTTCTGTAAGTCTTATTTTAAATTTCTGCCTTAGTTGATAATTTAATTATTGCCCTAGATCTAATTAATCTTTTGCCCTAGTATAATCTAGTGTAATCTTTCTTAAACTGCCGTAGGTAAGTTATTTGAAAATGTAACGATCCCCTAATGAGCGAGTAATTCCTCGCTTGTTAGGGTTAGGAATAAGGGAGGGATTGAGAGATGGATATCTCTCATCTCTTTCATGCCCAATTATTTTTCATAACTAGAACTTCATGCATGCATGCATGATCCGCTCCCTACGGCACCCTACCCACGAGGTAACGGAGAAACCGTAGTATAAAGGACCGGACATGTATGTCTTCCATGAAGGTTAAAGCAAATATTAGGAAAGGACGGACAAGGATCTAGAGGAAGAAACTTCGTTTCTTCCCAATCATCCTAATCTCTTTTTCTAATAGTTGCTATAACTTCTAAAAGATTTCATTTAGGGCAATGAAAGAGATGTGACATTCAATCTTATCAAACCCTACCTTAGACCTAACCCTAGCAAGTTTCTTTATCATCGTGCAACTTAGTTTTAGATTCAATTAAAACAAAACCAAACAACCATTGGAATCAACTCGTGAGAACACTTAAGAAAATTACACATCCCTGTGGACCGACCCGTATTCACCGGCTAGCTTCATGCGACGCCGTTCTTGATTGCGGTAAAAATATTTTTGATCTTAAAAAACCTACATTAATCAAATGACCGTGGGGCCCGAACCAAGCCGGTGAATACGGGTCGGTGCACAGGGATGTGTAATTTTCCTAAGTGTTCTCACGAGTTGATTCCAATGGTTGTTTGGTTTTGTTTTAATTGAATCTAAAACTAAGTTGTACGATGATAAAGAAACTTGCTAGGATTAGGTCTAAGGTAGGGTTTGATAAGATTGAATGTCACATCTCTTTCATTGGCCTAAATGAAATCTTTTAGAAGTTATAGCAACTATTAGAAAAAGGGATTAGGATGATTGGGAAGAAACGAAGTTTCTTCCTCTAGATCCTTGTCCGTCCTTTCCTAATATTTGCTTTAACCTTCATGGAAGACATGCATGTCCGGTCCTTTATACTACGGTTTCACCGTTATCTCGTGGGTAGGGTGCCGTAGGGAGCGGATCATGCATGCATGCATGAAGTTCTAGTTATGAAAAATAATTGGGTATGAAAGAGATGAGAGATATTCATCTCTCAATCCCTCCCTTATTCCTAACCCTAACAAGCGAGGAAATTACTCGCTCATTAGGGGATCGTCTAAAAATAACATTTTCAAATAACTTACCTACGGCAGTTTAAGAAAGATTACACTAGATTATACTAGGGCAAAAGATTAATTAGATCTAGGGCAATAATTAAATTATCAACTAAGGCAGAAATTTAAAATAAGACCTACAGAAATGATGCACTTCCCACTGAATTAAATCTGAATTTTATTTCATTGAAAGGAGGCATCCCTATTACAGTATTTTGATTCCAATTTTATAGGGAAACAGGGAAATTTAGGGTTACGGGATTCGCACATGTGCGATTACAAAAATACCCCCGAAAAATCCCAACAAAATCACCGACGCACCGCCACCAAAAATATGCACCGACGTGCGTACTAGACGGCCGCGGAACCGCGGCGCCAACCTGGGTTTAGCCTCGGTTCCACGGCCAAACTAGGGACTCGTGTCTGGAAAATTTTTGGTTTTCTTCTATGCTTCTTGGGCTTTCTAATTTTCTAATTCTTTTCTCCATTTGACTTCTGGGTCTTCTCCAGATCTTCAGTGAAAACTTGTAATGATCATTTAACCGTTCACTTTGACATTTTGGACCTTGCATTGCCTTGTACAGTTGTGACTTGTTCTTCGTCTAGGCTCGACTAGAATCCTTTACTTGTTGGTCAAAAGTCTCTTTTTTGTATCATCTTTTGTCTTTTTCACTGTCTTCACTCTAATAACCTGTAACCTGTAATATGTGGCAGACATGCGTCAAAAGCACCTGTTTATTTACAAAACACATAAGAACGGGGAATATAATAATGCAATGTTATGGTGTGAACAGGTGGCGAGTACCTACCGGTGATTGGTTGGACCTGGCGGTTATCCGGAGGATACTGACCAGAGTCGAGAGATGGATACGGGATGATCCGTTCTGCCGGGGCCGAGGGCCGATACCGCAGACGGAGCCCGTGGGCTGATCCGGACTGACGGAGATCGATATATAAGGATTTGCGTGTCGATGCTGGACACGAGTATTTTATGATATTTGGGTGCCGATGTTGGGCACTCGTGATTTCTCAGAGATTTACAGTATTTGAGGACCGAGGAGGGTGTCGGCGCCTGAGTTTATTTGGGATTTGGGGTGCAGTTTTGAGCACCGATTACCTTTCCACGTTGATATTCCGTGTAGATGTTATTTATCCCATGCTCAGCATTGATTATCATGTATCTCATCCTGTAGTTATTTTACCTGACAGAGCATTTGCATGATCATTACACATACTGCTTATCACGCATTGATATCATCTGCTGGCATATGTTAGAGTAGCGCAGTACGTGCATGCCCGCGATTACCTTTATATGTTATCTCTATTCACGAGTTGGCAACCCACCCCCGTTGTGCCACAGTATTTGCAGGTTGCCCTTCAGAGTAGTCGCGACAGGCTGCCTTTTGTATCTTTTGGCAACAGATACCACTACAGTTAGTGCGAGAGCTGTTTTGCTTTTAGGTGGGTTGTGGTATCTGATTACTTTATTGTACCCCATTTGTATCTAGTATTCTCCATCTACCATTTATGTACTCGACTTAGATACTGTGTGAGGACGATGGTGTATATTTTATATTCTGGTGTCGAGCTCGTGGGAGCCGACTGTTTTTATATGCAGTTTATATTTCTGTGATGTTTACTTATTGCTCATTCTTCGCTACGGCGTCGTATATTACTCTTGTGATGATGGTTTCCGCCGTTGGGCGTGATTGCTCCCGTTTGGGAATGTTTTGTTTCATTATATCTCATTTTCACTCATATCCTGTTTTATACCCGGTCTCGGGGTTACTTTTACAAAGGAAATGCTGCCAAAATTATTTAAATGATGGCGTAACTTTAAAAGAACTTATTGAACTATTTAAGGTTTTCTAAATGTCTTAATTAAATGTTTTCAACACTCGCTACTTTTAAATGGTTTTGATTTCTGGGTTCGGCTTACTTAGTCGCGTTACGCCTGTAGACGTAGCATGGTTAAGTGCCGGTCACGAGTCGAAACATTTGGGTCGTGACAAAGTTGGTATCAGAGCTTAGGTTTTACCTTTCGGAGTGTAGGATGACCTTGGTATGATGGAGTAGGTAGCTGAAGCAGAGTGGCGTAGCGTATGTATGTTCCGCGGCATACTCACGACACGGTACTCCGCCAAGGAGACCTTAGGACTTATTGATTTAAATTCCTTCTTGAGTATCTATATTCTTGTGATTCGATTTCCGTATTCTTATCAAATCCTAATTTCCTTTCAGCCATTATGCCGCCAAAGACTATGAGGGCGCAGAGAGCGGACGCGAGGGCCGAGATTCGAGTTGACTCGTCCGAGACGAGGACTGATCCGGGCAGTGCACCCATTGTACCCGAGCATAATGTTCCTCCCGTGACAGATCAGAGCGCCACGCTAGGGGCTGGTATATAGGAGATGCGCCAGACGGTGGGATCCAGCATGCAGGAGATGCGCCAGATGATAGGATCGCTAGTTGAGACGCTTCGAGCGCAGCGACCAGAGGTAGCTCCACCCGTTCCAGAGACCGCGATGGTACCTACCGCACAGCAAGTTGCCCCTGCAGCCACGGAGGTGATTACAGTATCACTTTCAGAGTTCATGAGGCTGAAGCCTTCGGTCTTCACAGGCACCGATACAGCCGAGGACCCACAGTCTTTCATTGATAGGATGGCCCGGATATGCCGTTCCCTCAGATGCGCAGATGCGAGATGGGTTGAGTTCGCGAGCTTTCGACTGGAAGTTCTTGCGCAGAAGTGGTGTGATTCAGTTGAGAAGGGCAGAGCGGCAGGTCTTCCTCCTATGACCTGGACGGAGTTTGTGACAGTAATTCTAGCCCATTTTCTTCCCCAGAGTGTTAGGGATGCCCGAGCACGCAGATTTGAGTCCTTCCGCCAGACGCCAGAGATGACAGTAGCAGAGTATGACGTTCTATTTACAGAGCTAGCAGTTTATGCCCCGTATTTAGTGGCTACCGAGAAGTTGCGAGTCAAGAGATTTGTTCGAGGCTTGCTTACACCACTGTTCATTGCGATCAGCGCGCAGCACTACGAGACCTACGCAGCAGCTGTAGATGCAGCCTTATTGGTTGAGGAGTGCCTTGCTGAGACTTCGGTAGTTCTAGAGCCGAAGAGAGTTCGTACTAGTATATCCGCACGGAGACATTCATTTAGACGCCGCGACAGGTATCGTTCAGGTACGGGGAGTGGCAGAGATTCAGGGCGAGGCCAGATGTTTAGTTCGTATCCCCGGGAGAGTCAGCAGTCGTCGCGGGGTTGCTTTACATGCGGCAGTTTACTTCACCTCGTTAGAGATTATCCTGAGATACACCGGAGGGAGGTGGCAGCACTGCATGTTACTTTACCACCTTCACCACCCCAGAGAGTGTTGCCGGTTGTACCTACCATTGCTCCGTGTCAGACTCATACACAGAGAGGTCGTGGGCATGGAGGAGTTTCTCCGAGAGGGCGAGATGACCGAGGCAGAGGGCAGTCAGTCACAGGTGGGGGACAGACGCGGGTCTTTGCTTTGATGCATCAGGACGCACAGGCGTCCAATGCGGTGGTTTCAGGTATCCTTCCAGTATGTTCTGTTGATGCACACGTGTTGTTCGATCCCGGATCCATGCACTCATACGTATCCACATACTTTATGCCGATTTTGGGTAGAGAGTCCGGTTTGCTTGATCATCCGCTTGTTGTGACCACTCCTGTGGGAGAGTCGTTTGTTGCTAGGTACGTGTTCCGATCCTGTACCGTCTGTATTGGCGAGAGGGAGTTGCCTGTCGACTTGATCCTTCTTGAGATGTTGGACTTCGACGTTCTTTTGGGCATGGATTGGTTAGCCACGTGCTATGCTTCTGTGGACTGCCGTGAGAAGACAGTTAGATTCTGTTTCCCCAGCGAGTCGGTTTTTGTTGTGTTGGGGGACCGTGGTGCCGCCCCTCACAGTGTGATTTCTTCTCTTCACGCTGGACAGCTTTTGAGGAAGGGATGTCAGGGATTTCTTGCCTATGTTTGCGATGCTAGCACTACAGAGGTTCCATTGGATCAGGTTCCGGTTGTTAGCGAGTTTCCTGATGTGTTCCCTGACGAGCTTCCTGGGCTACCGCCTGAGCGCGAAATTTCTTTCTGTATTGATTTGGTTCCTGGCACGGGGCCTATTTCCATACCGCCTTATCGGATAGCCCCGGCGGAACTTCGAGAATTGAAGGGTCAGTTGCAAGATTTGCTGGATAAGGGACTTATTCGACCCAGTGTTTCTCCTTGGGGTGCTCCAGTCCTGTTCGTCAAGAAGAAGGACGGCAGTTTGCGTCTGTGTATCGACTACCGCCAGCTGAACAGAGTGACAGTGCGGAACAGATATCCCTTGCCACGTATCGATGATTTGTTCGACCAGCTTCAGGGGGAAGGATACTTTTCGAGGATCGATTTACGATCGGGCTATCATCAGCTGTGGGTTCGACAGGAGGACATTCCTAGGACAGCTTTCCGTACGCGCTACGGCCATTAAGAGTTTTTGGTGATGTCGTTCGGACTCACCAATGCGCCAGCAACATTCATGGACTTGATGAACCGTATTTTCCGGACATATTTGGATCTGTTCATCATAGTGTTCATTGACGATATCTTGGTGTACTCCCGGAGTAGTGAGGAGCACGAACAGCACCCGCGGATTACACTGCAGACTTTGAGGGAGCACCAGCTTTACGCGAAATTCTCCAAGTGTGCTTTCTGGATGGACAACGTAGACTTATTGGGGCATGTGATTTCACGAGACGGTATATGTGTAGACCCGAGGAAGATCGAGGCCGTTCAGCGTTGGCCCAGACCCACATCGGTTATGGAGATTCGCAGCTTTTTGGGGTTGGCCGGTTACTACAGGCGATTTGTGCAGGAATTCTCCAGTTTTGCTACACCTTTGACCGGGTTGACCCGGAAGGGAGTTCCTTTCGATTGGACAGAGGAGTGCGAGCACAGTTTTCAGCAGCTACGGACTCGGCTGACTACGGCACCGGTGTTATCATTGCCTTCGGGATCGGGCGGATTTGTGGTCTATTGTGATGCTTCTCGAGTGGGGTTAGGGTGCGTATTGATGCAGCATGACAGGGTGATCGCGTATGCTTCACGACAATTGAAGAAACATGAACAAAACTACCCCACTCACGATTTGGAGATGGCTGCAGTGGTCTTTGCACTTAAGATCTGGCGACATTACCTATACGGCGAGTCGTACCAGATATTCACTGATCACAAGAGTTTAAAGTATATATTTCAGTAGTGAGACCTGAACCTTAGACAGCGCCGATGGATGGAGTTAGTGAAGGATTACGATTGCGAGATCTTGTATCACCCGGGCAAGGCGAATGTGGTGGCGGATGCTTTGAGTAGGAGGCCCGGGGGTAGTCTATCTTGTTTGAGCGCAGTAAAGGGGCAGTCGTCGGCAGATTGGCAGATATTATGCGATAGCCGAGTATAATTCGAGTTCACACCGATTGGAGGACAGATCGCGCATGTTCGTGCACGCCCACAGTTACTTGACCGCATACATGAGGCACAGCGCAGTGATGACCGATGTTCGGAGATCATGGCACAGATTGGACAGGGAAGATTTTCCGAATTCGTGATCGATGATCAGGGGGTACTACGATTTGGGGTTAGACTGTGCATACCGGATGCTGAGGGACTGCGACGCCAGATTCTTGAGGAGGCACATCGATCGGTGTACAGCGTCCATCCTGGTTCCACCAAGATGTATCATGATATGAGAGATGTTTACTGGTGGGAAGGAATGAAGAGGGACATCGCAGATTTCGTATCGAGATGCCTGACTTGTCAGCAAGTCAAGGCCGAGCACCAGAGGCCCGCGAGAGAGCTACAGCCGTTACCCATTCCGGAGTGGAAATGGGAGCAGATTTCGATGGATTTCATTGTGGGTCTACCCAGGACTAGGCGAGGGTATGACTCCATTTGGGTGATCATAGATCGTTTGACAAAAGCGGCTCACTTCCTGCCAGTGAAGACGACTTTCGGATTTTCTCAGTACGCCCAGATTTACATCGACGAGATAGTACGACTGCACGGAGTCCCGACATGTATCGTGTCCGACAGAGGCACCCAGTTTACCAGTCGACTATGGCAGAGGCTTCAGGAGGCTTTGGGCATTCGCTTGAGTTTCAGCACATCATTTCATCCGCAGACCGACGGACAGTCAGAGTGGACTATTCAGACTCTCGAGGACATGCTCAGAGCGTGTGTATTAGATTTCGGTGGTAACTGGGATCATCACTTACCCTTAGTAGAGTTCTCCTACAATAACAGCTACCAGGAGACCATTCAGATGGCACCATTTGAGGCTCTTTATGGGAGGAGATGCAGATCGCCCTCCTTTTGGACAGAGCTCAGTGAGAGCAGTATCTTAGGGCCACAGATTGTTGAGGAGACGACCGTGAAGATCCAGTTGATTCGCGATAGGATGAGAGCAGCCCAGAGTAGGCAGAGATCTTATGCCGACCGTCGGCGGCGCAGACTTGAGTTTTCTATTGGTGATCATGTTTTCTTGAGGGTCTCCCCAATGAAAGGTGTGATGAGGTTTGGGAAGAAGGGGAAGCTCAGTCCCAGATATGTGGGCCCCTTCAGATCCTCGAGCGTGTTGGTGCAGTTGCATACCGGTTAGCCCTTCCGCCCAGTTTTCCAGATGTGCACCCCGTATTTCACGTTTCGATGCTCCGTAGGTATCTTCATGATCCTTCGCATGCGATTCAGCACCCGACGATCAAGCTTGAGCATGACCTTTCCTATGCAGAGCAGCCGGTGATGATCTTGGATCGATAAGTGAAGAAATTGAGATCGAAAGACATTCCATCAGTCAAGGTACTTTGGCGTGGTCCGAGCAGAGAGGAGGTCACCTGGGAGACCGAAAGCGAGATGAGGAAGAAGTACCCCCGTCTTTTCGAAGGTACGTGTAGTTAAATTTTGAAATTCGGGAACGAATTTCTTTAAGGGGGAGAGATTGTAACACCTTAGGATGTGTTTAGTGGCTATTTATATTTAAATAAAGGGTTTTTAATAAAAAGTTCACCAAATTGAGTTTCAAATATTTTTCCCAATTTAATAAATATTTTTCTAGAATTTTCCTAGGCTTGCACACACATGTGCATGTAAACTAGGGTTTTAAAATGAGGTAATACCATGATTAGCAACCATGGTGGGTTTAATCATGGGGATTAAGTCTTTTGGGTTTTAATTAAGTTAATTAGTTATTTGATGGTTGCTTTAATTTGAATTTCCCTTTTTAGTGTTGACTTGGTGAGAATGAGAGAGAGAGAATGCATCATGGCAAAAGACATGCTTGCATTTAATGAAGAGAGAGATTGGAGGGGTTGACATTTGGAGTTATGATTCCCTCTCATTCTTGTGTTCTTTTCTCTCAACCCCACTCTCACACTCACACACCCACACCATCTCAGCAGCAGCAGCAAGCACCCACAGCAGCAGCAGCAAGCATCCACAGCAGCAGCAGCAACCATCTCAGCAGCAACAGCAAGCATCACAGCAGCAGCACCAGTGAGCAGCAGTAGGAGCAGTTAGCAGCAGCAACAGCCACAACTCCAGCTGTAGCTCCTTCCCTCCACTTCTTCTTCTTCCTCCAGCTCCCTAGGGTCGAGTGTGGGGTATACCTCCTGAACTTACTCCCTAGTTTGCTGATTTAGTGTAGCCTAGCTTCGAATAGTGTTTTTGGTGCGTTTTAGTGCGATATGTGGTGATTAGTGGGAACCATGACCAAGTGATGTATGAATTGGCTTTAGTAAGTTGATGGAGTGTTGTTAGGGCCATATTAACCCAGCTTATCCTACAATTGCACTAAAATACCACCAGATCCCTATTTGATGCAAATTCATCGTTTTAAGTAAAATTTGACTTTCTGTAAACTGCTATCGACCCAGTGCGTTCAGAATAATTTTGAGAGGACTGCAGTATAGTTGTTAGGTGCTGATCCCCCAAGTAGAACCCGACCCCCATACAACATGTACAGGCCGCCGGAATATTGATTCTGGCCGCAGTTTGCGGCCAGATGGGGAGGGTTTGGGTTGGGGTTTGGCCCTATTGGTGTCTGTTGCTACCCTTAGACTCTTGGAATGTATAATTTTATTTGATTCTTGCTGCAGAAAAATCTGGAAATATATACCCTATCTCTCGTATTTTTAACCTTCGCGACACGCGTGATACGCAAGTGGTTTGGGATTTCTGCGTATCGCGACGCGTCAGGGTAGTTTCAGGCGCATAATCACACGTTTTAGCATATCGCGCACACGCGCGCTTGGTTGCGACGCGGGTTTCTAGTTTGACCTTAATATCACGTTTTTGTGGATTTGAGCTTATATGTGATATATTGTGTGATTCTAGGTTCGCAGGCGAGTGAGACGGACGCTGCGAAGAAGGGGAAACAAGTCGTCGGCTACACTTAATGCGAGACTTCGGTGAGTAGATTTAACATCTACGGGGATATCGTCCGCATGGTGTTATGCGTCAGGGCTGATAGGACCTTATAGTTATATGTTGCATTTAACCCATTGACTGTCATTACATACTACATTCCTTGCTATATGTAAGTAAACTTAGAATTGATAGAACACCGCACTTTTACTAACGGTTCATGTTGCACGAGCACTAATCTGCATGTTACACACACACCGTTAGTAATTTCCATGACACACTCACTGTAGAATTTCCATGATTATATTGCTGTAGTTCATTTCATATATGATTCGTTATGATTTTCATAAAAATTGGGAGCTGCAAGATGTCTTTGAAAACTGAAACTATTTTAAAAAGCGGTTCTCCATTGTACCTACATTGTGACTTGATGTACATGGCACATCGCATTTGATTCACTCATTGGTGTTGGATTTCGATGAAATTTCTGGTTTTGAGGACCATGGAATTATTTGAAGAAAAGATGCACTATTTGAAAACCCGGTCCCTCGTGATATGATATTTTGGTGCGTCCACCACGCGTTTTCTCGGTGCTAAGACGTGTGCTTGAAACCCGATTCGAGGAGTTGGATGATCCGTTTGCGGGTTCGTGGTGGACCCGGTATGGTTCCCCGGGGCGAGAAATGTTTTTCGTGGAGTAGACGATGAGCCTGGCAGGATGGCGAGTACCTACCGGTGATTGGTTGGACCCGGCGGTTATCCGGAGGATACTGACCAGAGTCGAGAGATGGATGCGGGATGATCCATACTGCCGGGGCCGAGGGCCGATACCGCAGACGGAGCCCGTGGGCTGATCCGGACTGACGGAGCCCGAGATATGAGGATTTGCGTGTCGATGCTAGACACGAGTATTTTATGATATTTGGGTGCCGATGTTGGGCACTCGTGATTTTTCAGAGATTTACAGGATTTGAGGGCCGAAGAGGGTGCCGGCGCCTGAGTTTAATTGGGATTTGGGGTGCAGTTTTGAGCACCGATTACCTTTCCACGTTGATATTCCGTATAGATGTTATTTATCGCATGCTCAGCATTGATTATCATGTATCTCATCCTGTAGTTATTTTACCTGACAGAGCATTTGCATGATCATTGCACATACTGCTTATCACGCATTGATATCATCTGCTGGCATATGTTAGAGTAGCGCGGTACGTGCATGCTCGCGATTACCTTTATATGTTATCTCTATTCACGAGTTGGCAACTCACCCCCGTTGTGCCACAGTATTTGCAGGTTGCCCTTCAGAGTAGTCGCGGCAGGCTGCCTTTTGCATCTTTTGGCTACAGATACTACTACAGTTGGTGCGAGAGCTGTTTTGCTTTTAGGTGGGTTGTGGTATCTGATTACTTTATTGTACCCCTTTTGTATCTAGTATTCTCCATCTACCATTTATGTACTCGACTTAGATACTGTGTGAGGACGATGGTGTATATTTTGTATTCTGGTGTCGAGCTCGTGGGAGCCGACTGTTTTTATATGCAGTTTATATTTCTGTGATGTTTACTTATTGCTTATTCTTCGCTACGGCGTCGTATATTACTCTTGTGATGATGGTTTCCGCCGTTGGGCGTGATTGCTCCCGTTTGGGAATGTTTTGTTTCATTATATCTCATATCCTGTTTTATACCCGGTCTCGGTTTTCACTCATATCCTGTTTTATACCCGGTCTCGGGGTTACTTTTACAAAGGAAATGCTGCCAAAATTATTTAAATGATGGCGTAACTTTAAAAGAACTTATTGAACGATTTAAGGTTTTCTAAATGTCTTAATTAAATGTTTTCAACACTCGCTACTTTTAAATGGTTTTGATTTCTGGGTTCGGCTTACTTAGTCGCGTTACGCCTGCAGACGTAGCGTGGTTTAGTGCTGGTCACGAGTCGAAACATTCGGGTCGTGACAGCTTCATACGATAAAGAAGATGAAGGCGACGTCGACACCGACACGCAGGATGCAAGGTGAGTAGATTATATCTACGGGGGAAGTCAGGTGGATGGCGTATAGCACCTCCGCAGTTCAATGTTTAGTATACTAGATATATATATATATATACTATATATATATGTATGATAGCGTTAAGTGTGATATGGATACTCTAGATGTGATTAGGTCTACTATGGATAGATTAGGGTTTAGAAGTAAACTAGTATAGTTTCCTAGTTGCAAACCCTAGAATAGGTTTACACCCATACACACATATGCTTGCTTGTTATACTTATACCTGGATAATGAGGATAGTGTATGATATTTGGAGATGATTCGATGAGATTGGGCATAGTGCCATGAGATCGGTGATATGATGTGATTCGTATTTGGGATACGACATGAGATTTTAGCGGGCCTTTGGACGTGTGTTCCACACACGCATTTATATTTATATAGACGGTATCGATTTGTACTAGACTTAGATCAGTACCCCAGATCATGAGATATGATGATAAGGATACCAGATAATTGATGAGATGAATGTGATATTGACCCGTACCCAGATTTGGGGTGTCGTACGATGATTTACCGTACGAGCTTTATTTGATGATAAGATCCGCACTCATGACTCGAGGATGTCATATGATATTGTATCGTACGCGGTACCTTTGAGGCGGAATCACCAACTATTATATTATATATATATATATATATATATCGAATCATATTTAGGTGGTTTCCATACCCCTCCTGATTGGCTTGTTAGTTGGAGCTGTAGTTTTGCTAGTAGATGTTAGGCTAGGCCGATGTCATACCTATTTCAAAAACTAACGAATCGGGAGTATTTTAAAGACAGGCAAAGGGATTCTACGGATATTTTCAAAAGACGCGTCTTTTCTTAAAAACACCGTAGCCCTTATTTTCCTAAAAACCCCGATTTGTCTTCTTTTAAATGGCAAAACAGTATGACATAGATACATTGATGTAGATTCTACACTGTTGTGTTTATTATTCATTTACCGCATATCCTTGCTTTTCGCATCGCATTGCATGCTTAAATATGCTATTGTTATATTAAAACCATGTTGTTAGGCCACCAGCACCATTATCGATGATGCGTATGTTCCACGTACACCTGCTTGCCAGCTCACACACTTCATCATCGATAATTGCCATATCACTACACTGTAGTACTGTTGCATTCCGGATATGACCCTTGCATGGCATACTTGTGTACTTACATATTGTACACCCATACTTGTACACATACTCATTTGCACATACATAGATGATTCTGGCTTGAATTGAGGATTCGGGAACCGCGAGATACTTTTAAAACTGATTCATTTTAAAGAAGCGGTCTTCCCTAAATACGTGCATATTACTACTCCATGTTGCATGATATACTGATATGCTTACATTTCTTTTATATGTCGCATACATCATGCTTTCTGATTATACGCATTGAGATATGTTGATTCCATGATATTTCTGGATTTGGGAACCGTGGGTATTTTAAAAGAGAGTATGTATTGTTTTAAAAACCCGGTTACCCTTGATATGATATTTCAGTGCATCCACCATGTGTTTTCTCGGTTCTGAGAGTGGCATGTGAAACCCGATTCGAGGAGTGGTAGGCACCGTCTGCGAGTACATGGTGGACCCGGTAAGGTACCCCGGGGCAAGAAGACTCGTATATGTTGGACGGTGAGCCTGGCAGGAGAGTACTACCTACCGGTGATCTTATTTGAGCTCGGCGGATATCTGGGGGATATCGACCGGAGACGAGAGATGATACGGGCCGATCCGGACTGACGGAGCCCGATATATGAGGATTTACGTGCCGATGCTGGGCACAACTTTCATGATGTTTTCGAGTGTCGATGCTGGATACTCCGGTTCCATGATTTTGATATGTCGCGAGCGACACATGTTGATTTACATCCTCATACTTCCATGCATATGCTTTACGATATTTACATGCATGATGTTTATTGTCATTGGGTGACACGTGGACGATATCCACATACATATAGTTGACATTGATTACTTAGTTGGATGATATCCACATACTTATAGGCTTCATGATATAGTCGACATTGATCATACCTCATATTTATGATATGTTATTACCTGAGGCACTGGCACGAGCACTTAGCACTACACTCATGTATAGATGTTACATTACCACCTTATCATGCTTCAGGCTTATTCATTTGAGGTTTATATATATATTTGATCGTATTGACCTAGGATTGTGTCATACATACGATTTCTGCTCTGTGATGTTTTCTATTCACGAGTTGGCAACTAACCCCCGTTGTGCCATAGTTCTTGCAGGTTTTGCCGTACAGGTTCCATTGCGGCTTCTGGCACACTGCTTCCCTTACGGGTGATTTGTTTTGGTAGGTGAGTTCTTCTGCATCAGAACCACCATTGTACATGTATTATTCAGTTGTATCTAGTAATTCCATCAACTAAACTTGTATATTGTTTCAGACTTAGAAAACCAGTTATGTATTATTTCGACCTTAGAGTCGCGCGTTGTTGTATTATGGTTTTCATGCTGATTTTGAGTTTCCTTTTTGAGTTTTGATCCTCGCCATTCGGCGTTGTATATTATACTGTTTGCGTGGTTGTGACCGTCGAATGACGAAGAGCTAGCTTCCGCTTGGGGATGCCTTTTATCATTGTATATATATTATTCCTGTTGTACCCCATTTGGGGTCAGTATTTACAAAGGAAACTCTGCCGAAATTTTCAGAAAAGACTAAAGATTTTAAAAATGCATATTAGGCTTACTTATTTAAAAATCTTGTTGTTAAAAACGTGTTTTCTTCACTTCTTAAAATTAGTTTTCCTTCTTTACTCCTTAAAAATGGTTTTAGATTTCTGGGCTTTTGGCTTACTTGAATTAGATGGGGTCCTATAGGCTTCATATGATTCGAGAGCCAGTCACGGGCTATTTCGGGTCGTGACAACTTTTTCTTTTACATTCTATATTTTCCTTTTCTGTTATGCCAATGTTTAGGCATTGCTTTCATTCAGATATATTTACTTTTCATTGTATTGTAAAAAGAATGTTAATAAATAAAGTTACCGATTCATTACATTTATCTCTTGTGTTTATTTCTTTTATATTGCTTAGTTACGCTTAGCGTATTTGCTTCTGAGTAAATACGTAGCGGCCAGTCGCGTCCCTTTTGCCGTACACCGGGAAGTGGGGAGTGACATATAGAGGATCTAATCACCTAATTCTTGATATATTACTCCCACTCACCATCTGTAACGCCATATAAATGTGATAATCAAATCTGGTAAATACATACCGTAGAGTTAGAGTCTAATTGGAAAAACAATTTTCACTTAACATCGCATAGTAAGTCTGAAAAATGAAAATGTTTCGAAGGGGTAACCGGGTATTCCTAGTAATGCCTCTTCCACTATCCTGATTCATGACAATAACCGTGTACTTCCTTGCCCTGACTCCAATCCTTTGATATGTCTTTACTTATTACCTTCTGTACACCGTACTTAGGCTAATTGATTTTCTTCCTTCCTACCCTTCGGCACCAGCCTAAGGTTTGTAAGAAGACTATCCAATAAGCTCAATAGGTGTACTCTCCTAATACCAGGAGCCCTCGCAATCCTGAGAGAAGGTAAAGAGAAAAGACAACTGAATAATCTTATTCTATTTCTCCAGAACCAGAATACATCCTCGAACTGGAAAAAGTTCTTTCGAGTTCGTATGTAACTATACGATGGCATATCCAAGAATTATGGATCTTTGCAGTGATACGAAGTGTTCTGGTGAAATACAAAGGTGAAACGGGGGTGGCAGGGGTATACGCAGTTTTGTCGTGAATGATAGCAGTCGTAATTTCCTTTACCCTTACTCTAATCCCTTTATATTTCTTTATTTATTTCCTTCTGTACACCTCACTTAGGCTAATTGGTTTTCTTCTTTCCCCATCTTTCGGCACCTGCCTATGGTTTGGAAGAAGACTATCCAATAAGCGCAATAGGTGTACTCTCCTAATCCTAGGAGCTCTCACAACCTGAGAGAAGGTAATGATAAAAGACAACCGAATAATCCTATTGAATTTCTCCAGAACCATAATCCATCCTCGAACTGGAACAAGTTCCTTCGAGTTCGTATGTAACTATACGGTGAAATATCCAAGCAATATGGATTTTCGTAGTGATACGAAGTGTTCTGGAGAAATGCAAAGAGGATGTAGGATTGGCAATGATATATACGACTCCGTGACAATCCAAAAGCCAAAGTGTTTTAAGAAGGTTCATGAGTTTTTGTAAGTCCACGGTAGCACCCCGGCCGTCTACAGACGCCAAATGCGGAACAAAAACATTTTATCTGGCGCTATCGTATACTTTAACCCGGATCTGCCATTATTGCTAAACTAACAAACTGTAAAGAGTGTAGAAAGGTTATACCGAACGGTCCGAGTCCTTCGTTCTTTAACCATCATCCCACGCTCCGTTGCGGCTGCTCCGATCTCGTCGATCTCCGATCTGCTCGTCCAGGTGGCACCACGTCAACGATTCTTTAAACGGGCTCCCGCCTCTGACTTGAGGCAACTCGGTCGTCAAGTTTGCTAAAAGAGACGACCAAGAATGATGTAGAGAATGAGTGGAATACTTTGTCTCACTTCGTCCAAAACCATGGACGAACGGTTAATGAAGTTGCCGTGGGAATCGGGTGATGGAATGAAATGAGCTGTGAAATTCCATACACCCCAAAATCTATCATATCTTTTTCAACCATCTTTTTCAAGTGAGAGTGAGAGAGAGGAGGGGGAAGGGGCCGGCCATATATAGGGAGGAGGAAGGTGAGTGTAGGAGCAAAGGGGGTGAGCATAAGGATAAATATCAACAACAAATATCCTTAAGCAAAACAAAACTCATTAATGAAATGAATGACTCACTAAACCTAGTCATCCATTCTTTAATGCAACCAATGAAAACACAACACCATTTAACCTAGTCATCACCTTCTAGAAGAATCCACACTCATCTCAAGAAAAGACAAATCCTTCTTTAACCGAATGTTAAAAGACGGCTGATAGAAAATTGGAAACTGGCAACTTCCAAAAGTGATCCTGAAACGACTTTCAGGATAACCCCGTAACTGTATAAATATACCCGCATTTGTATTACGACCGAATACAAATGCAACTGAGACAAAGATATTATATTTACTCAATACAATACACGGATCTGGCTTAAACCAAAGCCGACCAGTATCATTTGCCCGAAAAATAACACGTGCGTAAACGCACGTGCATTTTCCGAACCCTGCCATAAAACCATACGGCCTCTACAACGTTTCGCCCGAACTTAGGAAACTGTCTGTGGGGGACTCTAATGACTCGTCAGTACCTTGGCAGTGGGTTTAACCACAAACCGTCAGCGGCACTAGCTATGCGTAACGGCTGCCCATAGACTGACCTCAAGGGAGGCCGATGAGCGAACTCATCCGGAAACCCTACTGAGCCTAACAGTGACAATGTATATACAGTCCGGTCCGTTCGTCTATAAGTATCGCATATCTTCCTAGGGGCTAGTAATGTCAGACCCCCAATAGCAGTATAAGTCGTGTCGGAGTGTAGCCTAATAACACCCTGAGATACTACTGGAGTACCTACCAGTAAATCTCCTGCCATGGCCATGGACTTTGTGTAATGGCTCTCCTAGACACAGCACGACCTCGCCCCCAATACCGGGAGAGACGAATCCCCTGCCGATCCGCTCACGTGCCTCCATATGGCTCGGGACTGTACCCAAAAACTACCTGTTTGCACGACTCCTTTGAGCCGTGGTAGGGTAGAAATCAAAGCACAGTGGGAACTCATACGAGACAAATGACGACCTCAGGTCGATGAACTAACCTGTACACATGTCACCATGGAACTGCTATCTGACGATAGATATAGTACTAACTAGCAGATTCCCGGCGAGTCCTGTCCGGTATACTCATAACCCAATGAGCACCTGTATACATCTTAGGTGATCCAACTGACACCAGTGGCTTATGAGACCGGCCACCGCCCCTCGTCGGGGTCTCGACTGTATACACTAGTCTACTCCGGAGTATCGATGCCCTATCTCGAAACTCCCACGACTAGGGACCACAATTAAGGATATGCGTATAAACCACCCAACTCTCACGTATATGATCGCCATCATACTGTTGGTGGTAAAGCAAGATCCTAAGGGCTCTATCAAAGTGTAACATGTAATCAGTCACCTAAACATGTACACGACTGATAAAGGCAAACCAGATAGCATGCTATCATCTCGAGTAAGACTGTCCTACTGGTATAGGGCCTCCACAATCATTGTAATCACGTACCTGCGATCCAACAATTAACTATGAGGACACTATCACCAACAGTTTTAGTTTAGGGTCGGGCCATGGTCGCTGCCAAAGAGAGAGAGAAAAGAAACACTCAGCGTGCACTCTAACCTAGATCAGAATGGTTAATCATTTTATCTAATCAGGATGTCTCCCACTTTCCTCGAATTCTCCTCCAATCACAAAAGGAGAATTAGTCGGGATCATCTAAAATCACCCAAGGAGTAATACCTACTTATCAGTGGGAATCGGGATCCAACTATCATCACATGATAACTTGATCACCACACTTCAGAAGGTATGCACATGCCAGGCAAGTTTCCTGTATGTTTGAAGCCCTTGATATGAATTTTACGTCAAGCGTCAAATGCTCTTGATAGATACCAACGTACCATAAGTTGCAAGTCAAGTTCAACCCGTCATTGTCCTGAATTAACTTAGACCCACCCGCATAAGCCCTTGATAGAGACCAAAGTGGCTATGCGACTTTCCTAATTAATCGCATCCTAAGATGCAACAAATAAGTAACATTCAACTACCATTCACTATGCCTTGATAGAGACTAACGCACATAGCACGAATACTAACTGCCACTTATCTGAAATGACGGAGGGCTGCAGTTGGTTTTTGGAGAAAACCCTTTAACGTAATGAACTTGATATCGTTGAAGGAACCGAGTGGTTTTACAAATATATAGTGGTGAAAACTTTTGCTAAAGAGGTCACTCCTTGTGAAGGGATCTCGGTTCTTTCCTCATCGAATGAGGTGCAGTATATTCCAAACTGAATACCACGATGCAAAGCAAATGAATCGACTACAGTGAAGTTACTTTCGTGACGAAAACTTTTTCCTAAGAGGTCACTCCCGATGAAAGGATCTCGGCTATTATCTCATCGAATGAGGTGCTGGATATTCATAACCGAATATCACTGTGCAAAGCAAAAGAGAACGTCTGTAATGTCAGTTTTTTAAAAACTTGGTTCCAACAACATCATATATATAGGTTTGTTTTCCTTGCATTGATCGAAATCAACGCAGTCCCATCAAGTAAAACATATCACACCAGAAAAGAATGAAAATACAATGTACGTATATGTCATCTGCATTCGCCACTAGGCCCCGTCATCTCCCGTTAGGTTACTTAACTAACGGCAAAGTGGGGGCTGGACTAGCGCGGGTGCAAAACATATACAACATCTACTAGTATATATATAAATATATATAGCATTCGTCCCAGACATAATATAAAGCAACAACACAGAATCTCAGCCAACAACACAGAGTGGTGGATAAGCCTGGAGCCTCGGGGGTTCACTTGAGCCGCAAATGAGACCCGATGTTCCCTGTCGTATGGATAGCCTGTGCAACGAAAACCTAGACCCTTACGAGTGCGGCAAGTTACCCGCCAATCCCAGAAGCGAGGCAACCCCAATCAACAATGTGAATGGGCCACCCAGCACTCCACAGGATCCGTTAACTTGGGCACCCCTCCGTGGGTCAACCTATACCCTCTACGAGTGTGGCGAATAGCCCGCCAATTCTAGAGTAAGGCCCCTTCCATCTCAATGCTATGGGATGAGGCCCCGCTGCCTTCTAGAACCTGGCTATTCATGCACTCCACCGCAGGGTAATCCCAGTACAGAAAAGAAAAAAATATGTACAAGGGTGACATCGACCTTAACCCGGTCGTGCCCTAAACAAATAATATACAAACTGGCAGAGACGGTAGTCCACATGTCGGAAGCTCGCCTCACAATATCAAATGTACAAATGAATCTAAACTGTACCACTATCATTGCACCACTGGCTATTCACCACGACGATCCAACCACAACCACAGCACAGCACAGAACATCAACGTGAATGTCATGTTCGCGAACCCGTCTAAAAGACATATAGTAATTAGACGAGTTGTACCGCTCTAATGACATTCACGGTCGCAGATAGTAATGTATGTACTGAAAACTTACGCACTTAAAATTTTGATCGACAAAAAACTTTCCGTATTGGCCCCAAGTGCAATCCAGCACTCAAACAAATCTGGGCTAGAAACAAAATATCCCAGAAATCATTTTTCCAAACATTAGAACACCTAAAGAAAATTTGTGAACAGAAGCCACATTTTGGCCGTGCAACCGTGGCAAACATGCATGTTCTGCGGCCTAATGATTGGTTCATGTCCCCAATTTTCTTCTCGGCTTCTAAAAAACACTGCACGAATTTTTAAGACGCTGGAAATAATTTTTTGACCATTTTGAAAAATCGGCTGAAACATGAAAAATGAAATCGTGATTTGAGGAATTTTGCTTGATCGATCTTTTAAGCACGTAAGAACAAGCTAGTGTGGGGTTAATGGGTTGGCTCTGATACCATGTTGGGTTATACCAGTGCCCTGGCCATCAAATCGTGGCCGATTGCGGAACAAAAATTTATAAAACTGGCGCTAACACAACCCGCTACCCGGATCTACCATGAGCCCTAAACTAGCAAACGAAATATATAGGATTTAAGAACGGTTATACCGAATTGATCCATATCCTTCAGTCTTCAACCACTTTCCCAAGCTCCTAGAGGCCACCATGATCAAGCTTGATCTCCGTTCTCCCTCCATCAAAGATGATCCACCTGAGGATTTGTATTTCGAGCTCCTACATCAATATCCGAGGTTACTAGGTGTAGGGTTACTTAGCAAGGAAACAAGGTTTTGGGAGGTATCGTCCATGCCGTTTTCAAAGTTTTGCCTTTCTAAATAACCCTAACCTAGAATCTTAACTAGATTTTTAAACAAAACAACATGCAAACAACTTTGCAAACTAAGTGAATGCGGAATACAACCTTTGTAGACCGGTCCTTCACTTCAAATGCTCTGTATAGAAGTCCCTTCACTGCGAGTAAGAATCTCCCGAACTCTTGAGAGGCTCCATAAGGTGAAAATTGCAAACTTGCTCGAAATCTTCGAGGCCGAAGATGATCTACGTTGAGGAGACTCAAGCTCATGCTACCTCTTTACTAATGTGTGAAATTAGTGAAGCAAACACCCTAAACTAAATGGCTAATAGTAGAGGATGATGAACTAGGAAGTGGGCTCACTTTAGATTTCAATTTCTCTCAATCTATCATCACTTTCACAAAAGCTAGAAAGCTTAAAATGAGGAAGAAGAAGATGAAGCTCAAGTGATGAAAGAATAAATCATGTGGTTCAAAATGCAACCATGAGTGATTATATCATCCATATACTAACTCATGTAGAGAGTTAACCATTGTGTATGGTTAATGGTTGGGTTGATAAATATCTTAAGAAATACAAAAAAGTGGACTAAGTCAATGGTTATCTTCAAGCTTCTCCAACCTTCCAACCATCAAAATATCTCCACTAATTTGTTATTACTTAAGAATAAATATTAAACCCTAACATTAACCCTAGCATGGTGTGAGTCTCATACATCCATATTGCATGTGTAACCTAGCATGTCACAACAATATATATCACATATATATTTTGTGCATAAAGAAAACAATACATTAAACATATATCACATATATGTTAAATGTATAATAAGTGAGAATAATAAATACTTAAGTGAGCATAATATATATATATATCATTTAATCGAATCAACACTTGATCCGATAATCTGACTATATCACATATAACCGGTCGATATCACATATAACCGGTCGATATCGCGAGAATAGAATGCGGTATCACATAAATGCATTAATCTCGGTCCCGCACATATCACATATGTGCACCTACTCCGTTTCGCATGAACCAGGAAACCTCTGTATAGGACTCTACAGACTCGTCAATACGCCGGCAGTAGGTGATGATCATATCAAACACCCACAAGAAGCAAGCGGTCTACTAAATGTAACGGCCACCCAGGTATTGAGCGATCAGAAGATCAACAAGCAAGTCTGCTCACACTCCTGCGAATCCAATTAGTAACACTGCCATACAGTCCCGTCTCTTCGTCTGATATGTCGCATATCAACAGCCCGGGGTGGTATAACGTCAGACCCCAATAGCCTAATAAGTCATGCTGATGCAAGGTCCATAATGGTTCGAGAAACTACTGATAACACTTACCAGTAAATCTCAGCAACCCTGTCCTGGGATTTCATGTTATGGCCAATCGAGCATAGCGCAACATCAACTCCTAATACCGGGAGAGACAAAACCCCTCCTATCGCTCATTGCCCCCATGTGACTCGGGACTGTACCCAAAAACCACCTTTTTGCATGATCTCTTGGCCGTGGTATGGTGGAAATCAAAGCACAGTGAGAATTACACAAGACTCTATGACGATCTCGAGTCTACACACTAACATGTACCAGTGTCACCAAAGAACTACTATATGACGATAGGTATAATACCATATAGGAGTTCTCGGCAAGTCGTTCAGTGTACCCAGTCTACACTGAGCACCCGTATACCTTCTCTGATGTCAAACACCAATGGATATGGGATCATCCATCATCTATCATATGGGTCGAGAAGCACATACACTAGTCTACTCTGGAGTATCGATATCCTGTCTCGATACTCCCATGACTAGGAACAATTATAGGATGTACTTGTGGACTACCCTGGCCTCACTAGTATGATCTCCATCATAGTCCTGGTACTCATGTACACATCCTAAGGGCTTTGTCAACATGTGAGAGCAAGACAGTATCACAATACGAATCTACAAGTTAAGACTAAGAGCAACCAGATAGTATACTATCATATCGAGCAAGAAAGTCCTCCCTATATATGTCTAAGCATCTAATATAATATACATCCCATGTACAGTAATGGCGTCTAGGACATACATATAACTAACACTAGGGTACCTAGATCGCTAAACTAGATAGTCTAGAGGATGTAAAGTGCAGTGATGGATTAATTTGTCTCATAAAACCCTAGGTTTCTCAACACATGAGACTTGAAGGGTGGAGGTAGAAGAAGCTTAAGGATGAGAGTGTGAGGCAAACATATCAAGTGAAGTAAAATGGCTAAGTGTTGTGACCTATAACGAGTGAAGCATGCTTCACAAAATATCTCAAGTCAACCAAAGAAAATATCTCAAGTCAACTAAAGAAAATATCTCACAACACTTACAAATATCAAGGATTTCTGGTGATGGCCACCCGT
Organism: Agapanthus africanus; assembly: GCA_030015575.1. Taxonomy (NCBI): domain Eukaryota; kingdom Viridiplantae; phylum Streptophyta; class Magnoliopsida; order Asparagales; family Amaryllidaceae; genus Agapanthus; species Agapanthus africanus. Next base: position 182,486,603 of record CM057344.1, on the reverse strand, counting down.
GCACAACGCGACATCAACCCCAATACCGGGAGTGACGAATCCCCGACGATCCGCTCACTGCCTCCATGTGGATTGGGACTGTACCCAACTAAAACCTATTTGCACGACTACTTTGAGCCGTGGTAGGGTAGTAATCAAAGCACAGTGGGAACTCACACGAGACAAATGACGATCTCAGGTCGACAGACTAACCTGCACACATGTTACCTGGGAACTGCTATCTGACAATAGGTATACTACCAACTAGCAGGTTCCCGGCGAGTCCGTCCAGTGTACTCATAACCCAATGAGCACCTGTATACTATCTTAGGTGAAAAAACTAACACCAATGGCTTGTGAGACCTGGCCACCGTCCCTTGTCGGGGTCTCGATCAGTATATACTAGTCTACTCTAGAGTATTAATGCCCAGTCTCGATACTCCCACGACTAGGGACATTTAAGAATGTGCTTATAGACCACCCAGCTCTCACGTATATGATCGCCATCATAATGCAGGTAGTCAAGAAAGAATCCTATGGGCTCTATCAACATGTAATAGTGATTTTTAATACTACATAAAGCATGTAGATGATGATTATTGGGATTCCTTAGCACCTAGCCTAGGGTTTGCAAGCATCACACATGCCAGAAAAAAAAATCAAGGGGGTGCTAAGCAATCAAACTAAGAATCATACTAAAAAACTAGGGTAACAAAATCTTGTAATCTAACATTACAAAGAGAAGTGAACTAGAATACAACCTTTGTAGATCCGGTCCTTCACTTCTAAAGCTCCGTGTTGACGTCCCTTCGCTGCGATCATCGAGCTCCCAGACTCTAGTATGGAATTCCCCGGTGAAATGAACGGATTTGCTCATAGTCTTTGAGGCCGAAGATGATCTACGTCGAGGAGACTCAAACCCAAGCTAACCCTTCACTTGGTCATAAACTTTGTGAAGAGAACACCCTAAACTAAATGGCAAGTAATAGAGGATGATGAAATAGGAAGTGGGTTCACTTTAGATTTATTTTTCTCACTTTGTTTCTTCACTTAGAAAAAAACCTAGAAAGCTTTTTTTCTTTTGGATGAAGAAGAAGAAGAAGAAGAAAAAGAATGAGAATGAAAACTCAAGTGAAGTTATTTGCAACCATGGGTAATTTAGCATCATCTACTAACCTTTGTAGAGATTTAACCATGATTTTAGATAATGGTTTGGTTAATAAATATCTTAGGTGAGACAAATTAGTGGACTAAGTCAATGGAATCCACAAGCTTCTACAAGCTTGCAACCATGACCAATTTCCACTATATTTGAATTACAAAAATAAATAAAATCCAAATACATTATCATGGTCATGGTGTAAGTCTCATACATACAAGTTACATGTGGCATCTAACATGACACAATTCTTGTACATCAATACATATATCATATATATACACTTTGTGCACATTAAGTGAGAAAATAATCTTAATTGAACCAATACTAGTTAATGTAAAGTAATATATCACATATATAATTATACATTAAATCATTAAATCAACACTTGATTTAATAATCCGGTCATATCACATATAACCGACTAATATCATGTGTATCAATATATCGAATCAACACTTGATTCGATAATCCGGCTATATCGCATATAACCGACCGATGATACAAATCGCGAGAATAGAATACGGTATCACATACTCGTAGTATTCTCGGTCCCGCACATATCTCATATGTGCTCCTATTTCGATTCACTTGAGCAAAGAAACCTCTGTGTAGGACTCTAAAGACTCATCAATATGCCGGCAGTAGGTGGTGATCATATCAGTCACCCACAAGCCGCAAGCGGTCTGCTAAACGTAACGGCCACCCGGGTATTGAGCGATAAGAAGATCAACGAGCAAGCCTGCTCACACTCCTGCGAATCCAATCAGTAACACTTACCGCACAGTCCGGTCTGTTCGTCTGATATGTCGCATATCTCGCCTAGGGGTGGTAAACGTCAGACCCGAGTAGCTTGATAAGTCATGACGATGTAAGGTCCATAACGGTCGTGAAACTATTGATAACACTTACCAGGAAATCCCTGGCCAGGGATTTCCTGTTATGGCCAGTCGAGCATAGCGCAACATCAACCTCCAATACCGGGAGAGACGAATCCCCTCCTATCGCTCATTGTCTCCATGTGGCTCGGGACTGTACCTAAAAACCACCTGTTTGCACGACTCAGTAGATCCGTGGTAGGATGGAAATCAAAGCATGGTGGGAGACACACAAGAATCTATGACGATCTCGGGTCGACAGACTAAGCTGTACCAGTGTCACCAGAGAACTGCCATCTGACGTGAGGTATAATACCATCTGGGAGTTCTCGGCGAGTCCGTTCAGTGTACCCAGTCTCCACCGAGCACCCGTATACCATCTCTGATGTAAAACACCAATGGATATGGGATCATCCATTGCCCATCACATGGGTCGAGAAGATATACGCTAGTCTACTCTGGAATATCGATGCCCCGTCTCGATATTCCCACGACTAGGAACATTGAACGATGTACTCATGGACTACCCAGGCCCCACTAGTATAATCTGCATCATAATCCTGGAAGTCGAGTACACATCCTAAGGGCTTTACCAACATGTAACAAAGAGACATCATGTGTACATGTTAAGATAAAGAGCAACCAGATAGCGCACTATCATGTCGAGCAAGAAAGTCCTCCCTATATATGTCCCAGCATCCATTATAATATACATCTCATATACAATAATGGCCTCTAGGGCATACATACAACTAACAATTTCCCACTTGCACTAGGGCCATATGTTGTAGTATCCAATACCCAACAATCAGCAGTGATTGTAGTATCCCATACTCAATCATCCCATAAAAGTCTCTTTTAGGAAAAAGGCCATTGTGAGTGGACCGCCGTGTTGTCCTCTGAGTCTACTCTCCTAACCTCGATCTCCCAAGAGATAATCCATCTCCATGATCAGGTGATACTGCCTTAGAATATGTCTAGGTCACTGATGGGACCGGGGTTCCTAGGACAAAGCCACACCTCCATTGTCACACAATGGTAGGAACCTTGTTCATCTCATGAACAAATATACACCCAGACTGCCTCTTTGGTAGCATCTTTGATAGCGATGTCACCAGCCGTTATCGTCTAGTTTGCCATGGTATCTAGCTTGGAACTCTTCCAACATACCACCTTTCACTGAGTGTAAAGATAATACCTGTGACTGACATTCAGTCATCCTTACTACCGTGGAAGTTATCCAGTGATTCTCCCCAGGATCTATTGATACCATCTCACTATACCTAGTGAGAATCCTAACATCCATTTAGATCTATCTCATAGATCCAAAAACCCAGGATTTAGGAGGTATCACCTTGATCTTATATGGAGAATCCTTGTGATAAGAGTTGATTGACTGTGCGTAGCTTAGGAAACTCTTTTCCTATCAAGAGTATGTCATCCACATACAGTACGAGGATTACCACCATACTCTCTACTACCTTTTTGTATATACAAGGTTCATCTACCATTTTGATGAAGTCAAACTCTTTGACCACCACATCAAAACAGATGTTCCAATTCTGCGATGCCTGCTTTATCCCATAAAGCATTTTGCACACGTTTCCGCTGCTTCCACTGTCTACGAAGCCCTCTGGCTGTGTACTTATAGACGTTCTCTTCTAAATCATTATTTAGAAAAGCAGTCATGATACCTAACCACCAGATATCGTAGTCATGGTATGTAGCAGTGGCAAGTAGGATCCGGATGGACTTAAGCACAGCCACTGGAAAAGGTTTCATCATTATCCACTCCTGGTCGATGAAGAGAACCTTTAACAAGTTAAGCTTTGAAAGTCTCAACTTTTTCATCTACACTAAGTAATCTTCTCAAGATATACTTGCTCCTGATGGGGATTTAACCCTTCAGATATAGCAACCAAAGTCCATACTTTGTTGGTGTACATGGATTCCATCTCAGATCACTTAGCATCCAGCCATTCTTACAGAGTCCCTACTCTTGATGGCCTGCTCGAAGCTAGTTGGGTCATCATCTAAATGATGCAATCCTTTCTCCCACTGTCATCGAGAAACCGAAGTATCTCTTAGGCAGATGAGGAACCCTATCAGATCGGCGGAGAGGCTGAGGTTCGTCGGGAACTATTGAATCCTTATTCAATAGGTATGCAACTTCACAATTGCATAACCCCCCAAAAGGAAACAGGTAACTCAGTAATACTCATCAAAGAGTGCACCATATCTAATAGGGTGCGATTGCTCCATCCCGATACACCGTTGTGCTATGGTGTATACGAAGGAGTAATGCTGAGAGAAAATCTCATTTTTCACTAGAATAGTCCAAGAATTCCATGAACAAGTATTCTCCTTCCTGATCACATCAAAGGATATAATACTTATTCCTATATTGGTTCTTTACTTCTATCTTATATTCTTTGAAGTTCTCAAAAGCTTCAGACATGTGTTTCAACAGGAACATGTATCCGAATCTTGAGAGATCATCAGTGAATATAAGGAAGTATAAAGAACCATTCCTGGCATCTGTAGACAGGAGACTTACATACATCATTATGTATCAATCCCAAGAGTTCACTAACTCTTTCTCTGTTTCCAGTAAACGGAGCCATGGTCATCTTATCTTTGTGACATGACTGGCAAGTTTCACAAGATGTAAATTCAAACTGATTTAAATATGCATCTTAATGTAACTTAGCTAGTCGGGTCACATTGATATGACCTAGTCTACAATGCCTCAAGAAGGATTCGTTCATTTCTGAACTCTTCCTCTTTTGTGTATTCTGTACGTTAAGAACGGTAGTTTGATTTAGAACGTATATGCTTTTAGATAACGTGCCTGAACCAATCAACTATTGACATAGGAAATGTTCAAAACATTATCCAACAATACAAAATTATATCCTTCTTTAGTAAATAAAGAGACTGATATAATGTTGCATATCAGGTTCGGTATCTAATAACATTTGTTCAGAATCAATGTATTTTGGTAATACAGGATGATAACTGCCAACACCTTCGCTGCAACAATTGCACCGTTTTCAACTCTTGAAACTTATCACCCGTTCTCAGTTCTCTACGTATCTGTAGCCCATGTAACAGATTACATATCTGGGATCCTGATCCGGTATCAAATACCCAGGACGTAGAGGATACTGAGAAACAGTTCTTTGTAATGAACACACCCGAAGGAGATGCATCATCATGCATTTTCTTCATTTGGGCGGCATGGGAATCCTGGTATTCCATTATTTTCTGCTCGGCCTTATAACAATTATAAGTTGGAGCGGGACCAACGTTCCCCAGCTCAGTATAATAAGTGGGTTCGGTCAATACATCCATGTTATTATCTTGATTAAAGCGTGACATGGTCGCTCCTTGGAGAGAGAGAGAGAGAAGAAAAAACTTTGCGTGCGCTCTTTCAAGATTATATTGGCTATATATTTTATCTAATCAGGATGGCTCCCACTGTTTTTATCAAATCTTCCTTCAAACCATAAAAAGAAAGACTAGCCGGGATTAATTACACTCTACAAGTTCGCCAATCTTTCAGCCAGGCCAGTGCCGGTACTTTGAGGGAGATTCCCCGTGCTTTCGCACGGACCTAATTAAAATAAACCCCATTTTCCCAGAGGCGTAACCCCGTTGACACCTTTCTAGACACTTACTTGATCGGATAATTGTAAAGTGCAAAATTCTCCCATGAGCAACAATTACTCGCAGTGGGTGTCAGGATCCAACTATCTCATAGAAGTTATGCAATCTCATTGCAAATTTCAACACTTGAAACTCCCGATAATGATTGTTACCCCTCGCACTTATGTCCTCGGCTATGGTTGTAACGCCTTAGATTTCGGTAAGTATTCGTTTAGACGTTAATGCGGGTTTACTGTAAAAAATTTACCAATTCGGGTTCCTCACATTTTATAACATTTAATTAATAATTTATTATTATTTGTTATGAGCATGCACGCACGTGTGCACGTAAATATGAGGATTTGTTTGTGCTAAATTTTGTTCTTAGCAATCTTGACACTTAACCTAATCTAATCCCTTTGCTTTAATCCTTTGCCTTGAATTAACCCTTAATCTTTTGTGAGGGAGAGAGAGAGAGAGATATTTGTGTTGGAATGATGAGGTGTGGTGCATTAATGTGAAGGCATGGTTAGCATTTAATGATGTGATACACTCACCCTCATCTCACACCCTACACTCACCTCCTTCTCTCATTTCCTCACACTCTCTCTTTTCTCTAACTCTTTTATTCTTCATCTCTTTCTATTACAAACTGAACACTTCATTACCCTTCAACAAATCCATCACAAAATCCACAAAACTTCACAAAAATCACATCTATGATCATTTTTCTCCTCTTGGATGCCTAGGAGCAGGCAAAGCTTGGATCTTTGAGTTCTTTTGGCTAGGTAATGATCCCTATTTGTTGCTTATATAGTTTTTGTGCTTTGTAGACTGTTAGATTTAGTTTAGATTGTTTAAAGTTTAGTTTGGTGCATAATATCGTATTTCTAGTGTCGATTTGTGATATCTGTATTCTGCTGTGACCCGGAGATTTTACTAGAAAACTAAACAATTTTGTTGTGTTGTACCTGTGACCATAGCACCTCACCTGGAGCACGAACCCCATCAGCTCGGACTCGGCCGGCGACGCCTGAAGGCAATTCCGGCGAGATCGGCCCCTTGGTTGAGTTGGGATTTGGGTTTTTCTGGGTAGGTATCTGCTTTGGTTTGGGTAAGTTTGGTCTTGTTTGATTGTTGAGTTTTCTCAGTATGCAAAATCTGGGATCACCTAGGTAGTTTCTAGTGTTTTGTGTTCGCGCGATACGTTATACAACACGGATCGTGCACTTTGTGTGGTATTGCTCTTGGGTTGGTTTCGTCGTGTCGCTACGCACGTTAGCCACAATACGAACACTTGAGAGTATGTTTTGTGTTGTTGCATCGGTCTAATGTAGTTTGTACGTGTTTTGGGTCTATGATTAATATATACTTGTTTTATTGTTTTAATGTTGCAGGTTCGCAGGCGGAGACTTCGGACACTGCTACAAGGGGAAAACAGGTGGTAGACTTCACCTAGTTTGGAGCGTTGGGCAGTAGATTTTGTTAGTTATATGTATACCCTAGAGGCCATTACTGTACATTGGATGTATATTGTAGTGGATGCTGGGACATATAAAGGTAGGACTTTCTTGCTCGACATGATAGTACGCTATCTGGTTGCTCTTTATCTTAACATGTATACTTTCTGTCTCTCTGTTACATGTTGATAAAGCCCTTAGGATGTGTACTCGACTTCCAGGATTATGATGTAGATCATACTAGTGGGGCCTGGGTAGTCCATGAGTACATCCTTCAATGTTCCTAGTCGGAGGAATATCGAGATGGGGCATCGATATTCCAGAGTAGACTAGCGTATATCTTCTCGACCCATGTGATGGGCGATGGATGATCCCATATCCATTGGTGTTTGACATCAGAGATGGTATGCGGGTGCTCAGTGGAGACTGGGTACACTGAATGGACTCGCCGAGAACTCCCAGATGGTATTATACCTTACGTCAGATGGCAGTTCTCTGGTGACACTGGTACAGCTTAGTCTATTGACCCGAGATCGTCATAGAGTCTTGTGTGTCTCCCACTGTGCTTTGATTTCCACCCTACCACGGCTCTACTGAGTCATGCAAACAGGTGGTTTTTGGGTACAGTCCCGATTCACATGGAGGCAATGGGCGATAGGAGGGGATTCGTCTCTCCCGGTATTGGGGGTTGATGTTGCGCTATGCACGACTGGCCATAACAGGAAATCCCTGGCCAGGGTTGCAGTGATCTACTGGTAAGTGCTATCAGTAGTTTCATGCTTTGTTAAGGACCTTACATCGGCATGACTTATCGAGCTATTGGGGTCTGACATTTACCACCCTTAGGCGAGATATGCGACATATCAGACGAACAGACCGGACTGTACGGTAAGTGTTACTGGTTGGATTCACAGGAGTGTGAGAGGGCTTGCTCGTCGATCTTCTGATCGCTCAATACCCGGGTGGCTGTTACGTTTAGCAGACCGCTTGTGGCTTGTGGGTGTTTGATATGATCATCACCTGTTGCCGGCGTATTGACGAGTCTTTAGAGTCCTACACAGAGGTTTCTTGGCTCAAGCAAAACGAAATAGGAGAGCATATGAGATATGTGCGGGACCGAGAATAATGCGTGTATGTGATACCGTATTCTATTCTCGCGATGAATGTATCGATTGGTTGTATGCGATATAACCTAGTTATCGAATCGAGGATTGATTCAATTAGCCGATACATTGGATATTAGTCGGTTATATGCGATATGACCGGATCGTTAAATCAAGTATTGATTTAATGATTTAATGCATAATTATATATTTGATATATTACTTTGCATTAACTAGTATTGGTTCACTTTAAATGGATTTTCTCACTTGATGTACACAAGTTGTATATGTGATATGCTTTTGTGCACTTGTTTGTATCATGTTTGATGATACATGCAAACATGGGTTTGTGTAAAGGATTAAACCATGGTTATGTTAATGGTTAGGGTTTTTGTTTACTTATTCATTTATTTATTTTTTCATTTTGGAAAGATAAATAAATCATGGTGGTTTTCTTTGTTTGCTAGTTGAAGCTTCATGAAGCTTTGAATAAGTCCACCATTTTTGTTTCATGCTTAACCCTAACCATTCAACCTAACCCTAGTTAATTCTCTACACTAAACCATGGTTGGATATATGATAAGTATCATTTTATTTTCTAGTTTTCAAGATATACTTATCATATTCTTTTCTTCTTCTTCTTCTTCATCAACAAAGAAGAAACCTTGCCTCCATTAATGGCAACTTGAGAAAAAGAGTGAGAAATCCAATTCTAAAGTGAACCCACTTCCTATTTCTTCATCCTCTACCACTTGCCAAGTAGTGTAGGGTGTTTTCTTCACAAGTTTCATGACTTGGTGAAGTTGGAGCTTGATCTTGAGTTGCCTCGACGTAGATCATCTTCGGCATCGAAGTCGGCGACCTAGCCCGATCTTTTCTCCGATGAAACCACCGCAAGAGTCTAGGATTCCGATTGGTACAGCGGAGGGAAGTCATCATGGAGCCAAGGAAGTGGAGGACCGGATCTACAAAGGTTGTAGTCACTTTCCTTTAGCAATAAATTCGTTTACTTGCTTGCATCGCCTATAAATCTAGTTAACGATCCGTATTAGGGTTTGTAGGCACATGAAAATTTTTGAATTGGGCATGTTTGATCACTTGTGAGACCTCATTAGTGTGCTTCAAATCCCTACAGTAGTATCAGAGCTACTAGGCATTAGATGTTGACCTATGGGGGGTACTCACTGTGTGACAGTGTGGCGAAGCATAGGCTCTTACCCCCAGGGTGTCCCAAGACCGGAAGGTGTTCCGGCGGGTTGTAGTCCTCGCGAGGGGGCATACGTAAAAAGTAGTTGCTGAGGGACCCGTTGGTGCCACGGCGACCCTATTGGATGGGGTGGCTGACTAACCTACAGTGGTATCAGAGCCTAGCTAGAGCCTTAGGCGATGCGTAGACGGAGTTAGAAGTCCGATCGAACCGAAACCCTAACTCCAAAATGCTCTCTGGACATTTTTTAAAAACTGGGTTTTTTCCAGACTAAAAATTCTTAAAAAATTCAACAGGAAGTTCTAAGAATTACGGTGCAAAAATGACCAAAAGATACGTCCAAACCGCGGCTGAAGCCTGGCTTCTGCGGCGGTTCCGCGGCCATCTGATGACGTCAGCTTTCAATTTTTGCACAGTAATTTGTTTCTTGAGGTGCTGAGTTTTCTGGGTTTTTTAATTTTCACTCAAGAGTTGAGTTTTCTGGGTTCTATTGGGGACTCGGTGTTTCGATCGGATTGTCTAATTTTGTCTGTGTGTTTTTCCGGGTAATTTTAGAATATGTTAAAAAGTTCGACCGGATATAAATACCCAATTTTTCTCCTGTCGGAAAATTTCCAACTGTTGGATTTTTCCGTAGTTTAACGACGTTCTAAGTAGTGCAAGTAACGCTATGGTCCCTCTAGAAGACAACAAACCTTAACTCGATTATGTGACCGTCTTGAACTGCCCTTTGAACCTTCGGGTTTGGGGCGGTACGGTGTGCCACATGTGAGGCGTTGGCTTGACCCTTCTACGGATGGACCGTTGGTACTGAGGCATGAACTGAATGTTTTTAGACTTATTTCATGTGTTGAGCTGTATCGGGAAAACTTGGATGTTCGACTGTTCGATCGTAAAGTTTAACATTTTTCTATTTTTCTGGAATGTGATACAATATTTGGAATTCAAAAGTAGTTATGAGATAACTGAATGAAGTTATAAACATAGTAGTTTAGTCTCACTTGATCGATTTCCACGGAATTTCGATGCGATTGAAAGTCCGTCGCAATCACGAAGCGTACGCGGATACTCGCCGGGTAAACTTAATAGACAGCCTCACTCCATAGCCCCGACCAAGTGACTGTAGGAGAACCCCGTCTCCGAAAGCATCCGTTCGGGTGTTCGCGGTAGCGGTGTTCCGCCTTAGTGCACTTCGTCGACGGTATCGGGGGTGCGGCAGCCTACTAAAGTTTGCGACGAGCATTCGATCAAAATGTCGGGAATCTTGTTGAATTGCCCGACTTGATATTGAAAAGAGTTTTCGATAATGAGACTAAAATGTGGGGTTTATAATTGTTAGGCATGTGATGTCTAAGTATTTCATTTGATTAGGCATGCGATGTCTAAAGAGTTTGTGGATTCCAACTGTTGTAGTTTTACACTTTCTTTTCTGTGACCGTAAGTGTAATATGTGATATCGCCGGTTTCGTTTCTATATGTCAACGACAATTGGGATCCGCATATTTACTTACGTTGATGACATGTGATGTTATGTGTTGCTGGATATGTTATATTGGATCGTCGTGTTTGAATAGCCGGGTTTTTTTTATGTGAGATGAGTGTTTTTCATTTTCATTCATGTAAAAACTTGTATGTAATATTCTTTTATTGGGGCACTTCCAGGTTGCGGATGATGTCACAATTTGTATATTATTTACTTTTCCGCATTAGGATAGACCCAAGGAGGGGAGCACAAGTAACTGGGTTCTAGGGTCCAGTGGGAGACCATCTCGAGGAGTCGAGTCCGGGTCTCCTAACCCTAGAATTGGTAGGGTTGCTTGCCGCTCTCGTAGGGGTCTAAGGGTGTGGGATTGGCTATTCATCACGAATGTGGAATCCGTGTTTTATACTGGCTCGTATTGAAAACATGGACGTCTTAGTATATCCAATATTTCATATGATACTTTCTTTTGCGTTATCTGTGATGTGATCATGTGATATGTTCAGATAGATATTATATATAGTATATATGATATATTATATAGACGTTGCTTATGTTTTACACCCGTGCTAGCCCTGCCTCGCTCTGGCGTTAGTTACCTAACCTAATGGTGCAGACGGGACATCGAGGCGAATGCGGATGGCATAAGCGTACGTTATATTTATCTGTGATGTTTAGGTGGACATAAATGATGGGACATTCATTAATGAGATTAATGAAAGAAAATAAACCTAATTGATATTGTGGAATCGAATTTCAAAAATAAAACAGGTAGCTACAGTTCTTGCTTTGCATCGCGGTGTTCCTTATAGAACATCCTGCACCTTATTCGATGAGGAAAGGACCGAGATCCCTTCACCGGGAGTGACTCCTTTAGCAATAACTGGCAGATACTACAACCCTCGGTTTGTCTTTTGATTGCTTCTATAGTTTCTGCTTTGCACAGTGATATATATGATATATCCCGCACATCATTCGACGAGGAAAGGGCCGACGATCCCTTCACCGGGAGTGACCCCTTTAGCAATGAAAGGTTCCTAGGCACACTATAGAGGTCTCACAAGGCATCAACCATGCCAATTTCAAAAATTATGGGTGCCGAGAAACCCTAACACGGATCTTAGACTAGAATTCTAGGCGAAAAACGAATCTAGTTAACAAATTAACTAAAGGAGAGAGGCTACAACCTTTGTAGATCCGGTTACCCTCTTCCTTGGCTCCACGTAGGCATCCTCTCGCTGTCCATCTCGAATCCCGAACTCAAACGTCGGCTTCATCGGAGAATTGGGCGGACTAGGTCGTCGGCTTCGTGCCGAAGATGATCTACGTCGAGGCGTCACTAGTTCAAGCTCCGACTTCATAAATTTGTGAAACTTGTGAAGAAAAACACCCAAAACAACTTGGCAAGAGGTAGAGGGTGAAGAAATAGGAGGTGGGTTCACTTTAGAATTGGATTTCTCACTTTAGATCTCAAGTTGCCATTGATGGCATCAATCTTTCTTGAAGAAGAAGATGATGAAGAAGAAGAAAGAATATAATAAGTGTTGAATTAAAAAGAAAAATAAATCAATACTTATCATAAGCTAACCAAGGTTAAGTGTAGAGAATAGACCATGGTAAATGGGAATGGTTAGGGTTAAGCAAGAAGACAAATGGCCTCTTTAGTCAAAGCTTCATGATAAAAAAGAAACCATTTTCTTTTCTTTTATCTAATTAAATAAAGAAAGAAAGGATAAATAAATAGATGAATAATACAAAACCCTAACCATTATCATAACCATGGTTTAATTCTTTGCACTTAACTAAATGATCAAGTATCATCAAACATGATACAAATGTGTGCACAAAAGTATATCACATATACTTCTTGCACATCAAGTGAGAAAATCCATATAAAGTGAACCAATACTAGCTAATGCAAAATAATATATCAAATATATAATTATACATTAAATCATTAAATCAACACTTGATTTAACGATCCGGTTATATCACATATAACCGACTAGTATCCAATGTATCGATTTATCGAATCAATGATTCGATAACTAGGTCATATCGCATACAACCAATCGAAACATTCATCGCGAGAATGAAATGCGGTATCACATACACGCATTATTCTCGGTCCTGCACATATCTTATATGCGCTCCTATTTCGTTTCGCTTGAGCCAGGAAACCTCTGTGTAGGACTCTAAAGACTCGTCAATACGCCGGTAGCAGATGATGATCATATCAAGCACCCACAAGCCGCAAGCGGTCTGCTAAACGTAACGGCCATCCGGGTATTGAGCGATCAGAAGATCGACGAGCTAGCCCGCTCACACTCCTGTGAATCCAACCAGTAACACTTACCGTACAGTCCGGTCTGTTCGTCTGATACGTCGCATATCAAGTCTAGGGGTGGTAAACGTCAGACCCCAATAACCGATAAGTCGTGCCGATGTGAGGCTCATAACGGGTCGAGAAACTACTGGTAACACTTACCAGCAAATCTCTGATCAGCCCTGGCCAGGGACTTCCCTGTTACGGCCAATCGAGCACAGCGCAACATCAACCCCCTATACCGGGAGAGACGAAACCCCTCCTATCGCTCATTGCCTCCATGTGACTCGGGACTGTACCCAAAGACCACCGTTTTGAACGCCCTCATGGACGTGGTAAGGTGGAGATCAAAGCACGGTGGGAATCACACAAGACTCTATAACGATCTCGGGTCTACAGACTAACCTGTACAAGTGTCACCTGAGAACTGCCATCTGACGTGAGGTATAATACCATCTGGGAGTTCTCGGCGAGTCCGTCCAGTGTACCCAGTCTCCACTGAGCACCCGTATACTATCTCTGATGTCAAACACCAATGGATATGGGATCATCCATCACCCATCTCATGGGTCGAGAAGCGTATGCGCTAGTCTATACTGGTATATCGATGCCCCGTCTCGATACACCTACGACTAGGGACCTTGAAGGATGTACTTATGGACTACCATGTCCCCACTAGTATGATCTGCATCATAGTCCAGGTAGTCAAGTACACATCCTAAGGGCTTTACCAACATGTAACCATAAGACAGTTTAAAGAGACAAGTGTACATGTTAAGATAAAGAGTAACCAGATAGCATACTATCATATCGAGCAAGAAAGTCATCTCTATATATGTCCAAGCATCCAATATAATATACATCATCTGTACAATACTGGCCTCTAGGGCATACATACAACTAACAATCTCCCATTTGCACTAGGGCCAGCTGCTGTAGTATCGCATACCGAGCATCCCGAAGAGTCTCTCAAACTGTATCTGGGGAATGGCCTTCGTGAGTGGATCCGCCGTGTTGTTCTTCGTGTCAACCCTCCTGACCTCGATCTCCCGGCGATCAACTATCTCCCGGATCAGGTGATACCGCCTCAGAATATGCCTGGATCGCTGATGGGACCTGGGTTCCTTGGCCAAAGCCACCGCTCCATTGTTATCGCAATACAAAGGTATTGGATGCTCAATGGATGGAACCACTCCAAGTTCAGTAATGAACTTCTTGATCCAGACAGCCTTTTTGGAAGCATCGTTGGCAGCGATGTATTCAGCCTCCATCGTCGAGTCTGCCACGGTTTCCTGTTTGGAACTCTTCCAGCTAACCGCCCCTCCGTAATGGGTAAAGACAAATCCCGACTGCGACTTAGAGTCGTCCTTATCACTCTGGAAGCTTGAATCGGTAAAGGACTCCACTTGGAGTTCTCCGTTACCATACACCAAGAGCATCTCTTTAGTCCTTCGTAAGTACTTGAGAATACTCTTCACAGCTATCCAGTGACTCTCTCCAGGATCAGCTTGATACCTGCTCACTACACTTAGTGAGTATGCTACATCGGGTCCGGTATACAGCATCGCGTACATGATAGAGCCTACAGCCGAAGCATAGGGTATCCCTTGCATGCGAGCTCTCTCCAAATCAGTCTGGGGAGACATCTCTTTGGAGAGAGTGACTCCAGAGATCGTGGGCAAGTTCCCACGCTTGGATTCTTCCATACTAAACCTCTTTAGTATGGTGTCAATGTACCTGGATTGGGACAATCCCAATATCCTTTTGGATCTATCTCTATAGATCCTAATCCCCAATATGCATGAGGCATCACCAAGTTCTTTCATTGAGAATCTTTGTGATAAGAAGAGCTTGACCGATTGCAGCATAGGAATATCATTTCCTATCAAGAGTATGTCGTCCACGTACAATACGAGGAAGACAATCTTACTCTCTGCCACCTTCTTGTAGATACAAGGTTCATCTGGATTTTTGACGAAATCAAACTCTTTGATAACGACGTCAAAGCAGATGTTCCAACTCCGCGACGCTTGCTTTAATCCATAAATGGATTTAAGCAGCTTGCACACCTTCCCGCTGCTCCCACTATCTACGAAGCCCTCTGGCTGAGTCATGTACACGCACTCTTCTAAATCACCATTTAGAAAGGCGGTCTTAACATCCATTTGCCAGATTTCGTAATCATGATATGCAGCGATGGCAAGCATGATCCGGATGGATTTAAGCATAGCCACTGGAGAAAAGGTTTCGTCATAGTCCACACCTGGTCTTTGACGAAAACCTTTTGCAACAAGTCTAGCCTTGAAAGTCTCCACTTTCCCATCTACACCAATTTTCTTCTTGAAGATCCACTTGCTCCCAATGGGTTTTACCCCTTCAGGAGCAACTTCCAAAGTCCATACTTTGTTGGTGTACATGGATTCCATCTCGGACCGCATAGCATCCAGCCATTTCACTGAGTCCCCACTCGTGATGGCCTGCTCGAAGCTAGTTGGGTCATCATCCTCCATGATGCAATCCTCGCTCCCACCATCCATGAGAAAACCGTAGTATCTCTCAGGTGGGCGAGGAACCCTACTAGATCGGCGGAGAGGCTGAGGTTCGTCGGGAGCTACTGAATGCTCTGGTTCCACTAAATCTTCTGTTGTGTTTTGTTCAGCTGGAACCTCTTCCAGTTCTACCTCAGAGCCACTAATTTCTTTTGCAAGAAATTCCTTTTCTAAAAAGGTGGCATGTTGAGCAACAAACACTCTTTGTTCCTTACTGTGGTAGAAGATATACCCTCGCGAATGTTTGGGATATCCAACAAATTTACACAAAACAGATCTTGCCTCGAGTTTGTCCGGTTTTTGTCTTTTGACATAGGCCGGGCAACCCCATATCTTTATAAAATTAAGATATGGTCTCTTCCCTTCCCATATCTCATATGGTGTGGTAGGCACAGATTTGGTGGGAACCCTATTCAGTAGGTATGCTGCTGTTTCCAGTGCATATCCCCAGAAGGAAACAGGTAACTCAGCTACACTCATCATAGAGCGCACCATATCTAATAGGGTGCGGTTTCTCCGCTCCGATACACCGTTGTGCTGTGGTGTATATGGAGGAGTTAGCTGAGAGAGAATCCCATTCTCTTTTAGGAAGTCCAGGAATTCAATGCTCAAGTATTCTTCTCCTCGATCAGATCGTAGGATTTTAATACTTTTTCCGGTTTGGTTCTCAACTTCTTGTTTATATTCTCTAAATTTCTCAAAAGCTTCTGATTTGTGTTTCATCAGGAACACATACCCGAACCTAGAGAGATCGTCAGTGAATGTAATGAAGTACGAAGAACCATCCCTGGCATGTGTAGACATGGGACCGCATACATCACTATGTATAAGTCCCAAGAGTTCGGTAACTCTCTCTCCGTGTCCCGTAAACGGAGTTTTGGTCATCTTGCCTTTGAGACATGACTGGCAAGTGTCATAAGATGAAAATTCAAACGGTTTTAAATATCCATCCTTATGCAACTTAGCCAGTCGTGTCGCATTGATGTGACCCAGTCTACAATGCCACAAGAAGGATTCGTTCAGTTATGAACTCTTCCTCTTGTGTGTGTTTGTTATGCTCAGAACTGTTGATTGATTTAGAACATAAATGCCATTGCACAACGTGCCTGATCCAACCAACTTTTGGTTACGGAAAATGTTCATAACATTGTCCTGTAATACAAAATTATATCCCTCTTTACTCAATAAAGAAACCGATATAATGTTGCATATCAGGTTCGGCATGTAATAGCATTCGTTCAGAACCAATGTATTACCAGTTGGTAATACAAGGTGATATTCTCCGACAGTCTTAGCTGCAACAATTGCACCATTTCCAACTCTAATGTCTTTATCACCTTCTCCAAGTTCTCTACCTTTCCTAAGCCCATGTAACTGATTACATATATGGGATCCTGACCTGGTATCTAATACCCAGGACGTAGAGCAAATAGAGAAACAGTTCTCTGTAACGAACACACCCGAAGAAAATGCATCAACATGTACTTTCTTCAATCGGGTGGTATGGGAATCCTGGTATTCCCCTATTTCCTGTTCATTCCTATAACTCTTATAAGAAAGAACGGAACCAACATTCCCCAGCACAGTATAACATGCGGGTTCGGTCAATACATCCATATTATTATCTTCATTAGGGCATGAAATGGTCGCTACCTGGAGAGAGAGAGAAGAAAACACTTTAGCGTATGCTCGTGCAAGATCAGATTGGTTATTATCTTATGTAATCAGGATGGCTCCCACTGCTTTTTATCAAATCTTCCTCCAAACCCTAAAAGGAAAGATTAGCCGGGATTAATTACACACTACAAGTTCGCCAATCTTTCAGCCAGGCCAGTGTCGGTACTTTGAGGGAGGTCCCCCGTGCTTTCGCACGAACCTAATTAATGTAAACCTCGTTTTCCCAGAGGCGTAACCTCGTTGACACCTTTCTAGACACCTACTTGATCGGCTAATTGCAATGTGCAAAACACTCCCAGGAGTAACTCTTACTCGCAGTGGGTATCGGGATCCAACTATCTCATAGAAGGTATGCAATCTCATTGCAAATTTCAACACTTGAAATTTCTGATAATATTTTGCCCCAAGCATCCTATGACCTTGACGGAGGTCAACAAACCACAGGGTGCAAGTCAAGTTCAACCCGTCATTTCTTGATCGAATCAAACCCACCCGCACGACCCTTGACGGAGGTCAACAAGGTCGTACGACTACCTTAATCCAATCTGCATCATATGCATAAGCAGATAAATACTAGTTAGCTACCGCACACTACGCCTTGACGGAGGTCAACAAACGTAGCACGAATACTAAGTAGGATTTATCTGAAATGACGGAGGGCTACGTCAGGTTTTTCTGAAAACCTATTGCGTAATGAACTTGATATCGTTGTAGAATCAAATGAAGTTTTGAAATGGAGTGATTTTGAGGCTTTTCTAGTTTTGCTAAAGGAGTCACTCCCGGTGAAGGGATCTCGGTCCTTTCCTCGTCGAATGAGGTGCGGGATATATCATATATATCACTGTGCAAAGAAAAAACTCTTAAAAGCAATCAATAACCAAACCGAGTGTGTAGCATCTGCCAGTTATTGCTAAAGGAGTCACTCCCGGTGAAGGGATCTCGGTCCTTTCCTCATCGAATAAGGTGCAGGATATATCACATATACCGCTGTGCAAAGCAAGAACTGTAGCTACCTGTTTTATTTAAAATTTGATTCTACAACATCTTAGGTTTCTTTCTTTCATTAATCACATTAATGAATTCCCATCATTTAAGTACCTAAACATCACAGATAAATACGACGTACACTTATGCCATCCGCATTCGTCTCGATGTCCCCTCGTGCACCGTTAGGTTAGGTAACTAACGGCAGAGCAGGGCAGGGCTTGTGCGGGTGTAAAACATAAGTAACGTCTATATAATATATCATATATACTATATACTATATCCATCACAGAACATCACATGATCACATCACAGATATCGCAGCAGAAGAAACATATGAAATATTGGATATACTAGGATGTCCGTGTTTTCAATACGAGCCAGTATAAAACACGGATTCCACGGTCGTGATGAATAGCCAATCCCACACCCCTAGACCCCTACGAGAGCGGCAAGCAACCCTGCCAATTCTAGGGTTAGGAGACCCGTACTCGACTCCTCGAGTTGGTCTCCCACTGGACCCCAGAACTCGGTTACTTGTGCTCCCCTCCTGGGTCTATCCTAATGCGGAAAAGTAAATAATATACAAAAGGTGACAACTTCCGCTACCTGGAAGTGCCCCAAATAAAAAGAATATTACATACAAGTTTTTACATGAATGAAAACGAAAAACACTCATCTCACATAAAAAAAACCCGGCTATTCAAACACGACGATCCAATATAACATATCCAGCAACACATAACATCACATGTCATCAACGTAAGTAAGTATGCATACCCCAATTGTCGTTGACGTATAACAACGAAACCGGCGATATGAACATACTACACTTACGGTCACAGAAAAGAAAGTGTAAAACTACAACAGTTGGAATCCGCAACCTCTTTAGATATCGTATGCCTAATCAAATGAAATACTTAGACATCACATGCCTAACAGATATAAATCCCGCATTTTAGTCTCATTATCGAAAACTCTTTTCAATATCATGTGGGACTAAACTGCTAGATTTATAACATTCATTCAGTTATCTCATAACTGTTTGTGAATTCCAATTATTGTATCACATTCCAGATAAACAGAAAATGTTAAACTTTCCGATCGAACAGTCGAATACCCAAGTTTTCCCGATACAGCTCAACACATGAAATAAGTCTAGCAACATTCAGTTCGTGCCTCAGTACCAACGGTCCAGCTGTAGTAGGGTCAAGCCAACGCCTCACATGTGGCACGCCGTACTGCCCCAAACCCGAAGGTTCAAAGGGCAGTTCAAGACGGTCACATAATCGAGTTAAGGTTTGTTGTCTTCTAGAGGGTCCATCGCGTTACTTGCACTACTTAGAACGTCGTTAAACTACGGAAAAATCCAACACTTGGAAATTTCCCGACAGGGGAAAAATTGGGTATTTATATCCGGTCGAACTTTTTAACATATTCTAAAAATTATCCGGAAATACACAAAGACGAAATTTGATAATCCGATCGAAACATCGAAGCTCTAAAACACCCCAGAAAATTCAACTCTTGAAAAAATATTAAAAATACCCATAAAACTCAGCTGCTGAAATGATGAATTACAGTGCAAAGCATGAGGGGTGACGTCATCACACTGCCGCGGAACCGCCGCAGAAGCCAGGCTTCTGCTGCGGTTCCGCCGCACTATTTACTGTTCATGGAATAATTTTTGCATCGTAATTCTTAGATTTCCCTGCTGAATTTTTTAAGCATTTTTAATCTGGAAAAATCCCAGTTTTTAGAAAAAGTCCAGAGAGCATGATGTGTTAGGGTTTCGATGCGTATTCGGGTTTCAAACGTCGTCTAGACTTCGCCTAAGGCTCTAGCTAGGCTCTGATACCAGTGAAAGGTTCCTAGGCACACTATAGAGGTCTCACAAGGCATCAACCATGCCAATTTCAAAAATTATGGGTGCCGAGAAACCCTAACACGGATCTTAGACTAGAATTCTAGGCGAAAAATGAATCTAGTTAACAAATTAACTAAAGGAGAGAGGCTACAACCTTTGTAGATCCGGTTACCCTCTTCCTTGGCTCCACGTAGGCATCCTCTCGCTGTCCATCTCGAATCCCGAACTCAAACGTCGGTTTCATCGGAGAATTGGGCGGACTAGGTCGTCGGCTTCGTGCCGAAGATGATCTACGTCGAGGCGTCACTAGTTCAAGCTCCGACTTCACAAATTTATGAAACTTGTGAAGAAAAACACCCAAAACAACTTGGCAAGAGTTAGAGGGTGAAGAAATAGGAGGTGGGTTCACTTTAGAATTGGATTTCTCACTTTAGATCTCAAGTTGCCATTGATGGCATCAAGCTTTCTTGAAGAAGAAGATGATGAAGAAGAAGAAAGAATATAATAAGTGTTGAATTAAAAAGAAAAATAAATCAATACTTATCATAAGCTAACCAAGGTTAAGTGTAGAGAATAGACCATGGTAAATGGGAATGGTTAGGGTTAAGCAAGAAGACAAATGGTCTCTTTAGTCAAAGCTTCATGAAGCTTCAACAAGCTTCATGATAAATAAGAAACCATTTTCTTTTCTTTTATCTAATTAAATAAATAAAGAAAGGATAAATAAATAGATGAATAATACAAAACCCTAACCATTATCATAATCATGGTTTAATTCTTTGTACTTAACTAAATGATCAAGTATCATCAAATATGATACAAATGTGTGCACAAAAGTATATCACATATACTTCTTGCACATCAAGTGAGAAAATCCATATAAAGTGAACCAATACTAGCTAATGCAAAATAATATATCAAATATATAATTATACATTAAATCATTAAATCAACACTTGATTTAACGATCCGGTTATATTACATATAACCGGCTAGTATCCAATGTATCGATTTATCGAATCAATGATTCGATAACTAGGTCATATCGCATACAACCAATCGAAACATTCATCGCGAGAATAAAATGCGGTATCACATATACGCATTAGTCTCGGTCCTGCACATATCTTATATGCACTCCTATTTCGTTTCGCTTGAGCCAGGAAACCTCTGTGTAGGACTCTAAAGACTCGCCAATACGCCGGTAGCAGATGATGATCATATCAAGCACCCACAAGCCGCAAGCGGTCTGCTAAACGTAACGGCCATCCGGGTATTGAGCGATCAGAAGATCGACGAGCTAGCCCGCTCACACTCCTGTGAATCCAACCAGTAACACTTACCGTACAGTCCGGTCTGTTCGTCTGATACGTCGCATATCAAGTCTAGGGGTGGTAAACGTCAGACCCCAATAACCGATAAGTCATGCCGATGTGAGGCTCATAACGGGTCGAGAAACTACTGGTAACACTTACCAGCAAATCTCTGATCAGCCCTGGCAGGGACTTCCCTGTTACGGCCAATCGAGCACAGCGCAACATCAACCCCCTATACCGGGAGAGACGAAACCCCTCCTATCGCTCATTTCCTCCATGTGACTCGGGACTGTACTCAAAGACCACCGTTTTGCACGCCCTCATGGACGTGGTAAGGTGGAGATCAAAGCACGGTGGGAATCACACAAGACTCTATAACGATCTCGGGTCTACAGACTAACCTGTACAAGTGTCACCTGAGAACTGCCATCTGACGTGAGGTATAATACCATCTGGGAGTTCTCGGCGAGTCCGTCCAGTGTACCCAGTCTCCACTGAGCACCCGTATACTATCTCTGATGTCAAACACCAATGGATATGGGATCATCCATCGCCCATCTCATGGGTCGAGAAGCGTATGCGCTAGTCTACACTGGTATATCGATGCCCCGTCTCGATACACCTACGACTAGGGACCTTGAAGGATGTACTTATGGACTACCATGTCCCCACTAGTATGATCTGCATCATAGTCCAGGTAGTCAAGTACACATCCTAAGGGCTTTACCAACATGTAACCATAAGACAGTTTAAAGAGACAAGTGTACATGTTAAGATAAAGAGTAACCAGATAGCATACTATCATATTGAGCAAGAAAGTCATCTCTATATATGTCCAAGCATCCAATATAATATACATCATCTGTACAATACTGGCCTCTAGGGCATACATACAACTAACAAGCAAAACTAGAAAAGCTTCAAAAACATTCCATTTAAAAACCATTTGATTCCACAACGAGATCAAGTTCAAAGCGTTAAAGGTTTTCATAAAAACCATTCGCAACCCTCCGTCATTTTAGGAAGTAGAGTACTTAGTATTCGTGCTGTGTTTGTTGACCTTAGTTAAGGCACAGTATACGGTAGCTAAGTGATGTCTTCCTACACCGCATATGATGCGATTAGTTAGGACAGTTGTGTGACTTTGTTGACCTTAGTTAAGGGTCATGTGGGTGGGTCTAATTAATCACGAAATGACGGGTAGAACTTGACTAGTACTTATGATTTGTTGACCATAGTTAAAGTCATAAGTGCTAGGGGTAAAAACCTTTATCGGGAGTTTCAAGTGTTGAAATTTGCAATGAGATTGCATACCTTCTATGTGATAGTTGGATCCCAATACCCACTGCGAGTAATTGTTACTCCTGGGAGAGTTTTGCACTTTACAATTAGTCGATCAAGTAGGTGTCTAGAAAGGTGTCAACGGGGTTACGCCTCTGGGAAACCGAGGTTTACTGTAATTAGGTCCGTGCGAAAGCACGGGGAACCTTCCTCAAAGTACCGACACTGGCCTGGCTGAAAGATTGGCGAACTTGTAGAGTGTAATTAATCCCGGCTAGTCTTTCCTTTTAAGGTTTGAAGGAAGATTTGATAAAAACAGTGGGAGCCATCCTGATTAGATAAAATAAATAACCAATCTAATCTTGCAAGAGCGCACGCAGAGTGTTTTCTTCTCTCTCTCTCCAGGTAGCGACCATATCACGCCTTAATCAAGATAATAATATGGATGTATTGACCGAACCCACTTGTTATACTGAGCTGGGGAACGTTGGTCCCGCTCCAACTTATAATTGTTATAAGACAGAGCAGGAAATAGGGGAATACCAGAATTCCTATGCTGCCCAAACGAAGAAAGTGCATATGATGCATCTCCTTCGGGTGTGTTCATTACAAAGAACTGTTTCTCAGTATCCTCTGCATCCTGGGTATTTGATACCAGATCAGGATCCCAGATATGTAATCTGTTACATAGGGCTACCGAAAGGTAGAAAAACTGAGAACGGGTGATAAGTTTCGTGAGACAGAAAACGGGGCAAGTGTTGCAGCCAAGTCTGTTGGTCACTGTCACCCTGTATTACCAGTACATTGATTCTGAACAAATGCTATTAGATACCGAACCTGATATACAAAATCATATCAGATTCTTTATTAGTAAAGAAGGATATAATTTTGTATTGATGGATAATGTTTTGAACATTTCCTATATCAAAAGTTGATCGGTTCAGGCGCGTTATCTAAAAGCATTGACATTCTAAATCAAACTACAGTTCTTAGTATACAGAATACACACAAGAGGAAGAGTTCAGAAATGAATAGATTCTTCTTGAGGCATTGTAGACTAGGTCACATTAATGCGACCCGACTGGCTGAAGTTACATTTTAGATGCATGTTTAAATAAGTTTGAATTTACATCTTGTGAAACTTCCCAGTCATGTCACAAAGATTAGATGACCATAGCCCTGTTTATTAGAAACAGAGAAAGAGTTAGTAAACTCTTGGGACTGATATATGATGATATATGTAAACTCCCCTGTCTACACATGCCAGGACCGGTTCTTTGTACTTCATTATATTCTCTGATAATCTCTCAAGATTCAGTCATATGTTCCTGTTGAAACATAAGTCCGAAGCTTTTGAGGTATTCACAGAATATAAGTTGGAAGTAGAGAACCAAAATACGGGTATAAGTATTATGTTCTATGATAAGATCAGGGAGGAGAATACTTGTGCAGGAATCCTTGGACTATTCTAAAGGAAAATGAGATTCTCTCTCAGTATTACTCCTCTGAATACACCACAGCACAACGGTGTATCGGGGCGGAACAATCGCACAATATTAGATATGGTATGCTCTATGATGAGTATTACTGAGTTACCTATTTCCTTTTGGGGTTGTGCACTTGAGAAGCTGCATACCTATTGAATTAGGTTCGAATCAAATCAGTGCCTACCACTCCATATAAGATATGGTATGGGAAGAGCCTATCTCTTAAGTAAGTTAAGATTTAGGATTTTCCGGCCTATGTATAAAGCAAAATCCGGACAAGATCGAAGCAAGGACAGTTCTGTAGAACTGGAAAGGTTCCAGCTATACAAAACTGCTGATGATTTGACAGAACCAAAGGATTCAATAGTCCCCGACGAACCTCAGCCTCTCCGCCGATCTGGTAGGGTTCCTCACCTACCTGAGAGATACTTTGGTTTCTCGATGACAGTGGGAGCGAGGAATGCATCATGAGATGATGACCCAACTAGATTCGAGCAGGTCATCAAGAGTAGGGACTCTGTAAGGATGGCTGGATGCTTAGCGATCTGAGATGGAATCCACATACACCAACAAAGTATGGACTTTGGTTGCGATATCTGAAGGGTTAAATCCCCATCAGGAGCAAGTATATCTTGAGAAGATTACTTGGTGTAGATGGAAAAGTTGAGATTTTCAAAGCTAGACTTGTTAAAGGTTTTCGTCATCGACCAGGCATGGATAATGATGAAACCTCTTCCAGGGACTATGCTTAAGTCCATCCAGATCCTACTTGCCATTGCTACATACCATGACTATGATATCTGGTGGTTGGGTTTCATGACTAATTTTCTAAATACTGATTTAGAAGAGAACGTCAATAAGTACACAGCCAGAGGGCTTCGTGAACAGTGGGAGCAGCAGAAACATGTGCAAGTTGCTTTACAGGATAAAGCAGGCATCGCGGAGTTGGAACATCTGTTTTGATGTGGTAATCAAAAAGTTTGACTTCATCAAAATGGTAGATGAACCTTGTATATACAAAAAGGTAGTAGAGAGTAAGGTGGTCATCCTCGTATTGTACGTGGACAACATACTCTTGATAAGAAAAGAGTTTCCTATGCTACGCACGGTCAATCTCCGCTTATCACATGGATTCTCCATATAGGATAAAGATGATACCTCCTAAATCCTGGATTTTGGATCTATGAGATAGATCTAAATGGATGTTAGGATTCTCACTAGCTATAGTGATATAGTATCAGTTGATCCTGGGGAGAATCACTGGAAACGTTCCAGGGTGATAAGGACGACTGAGTTTCAGTCGCAGGCATTGTCTTTACCCTCAGTAAAAGGATGGTATGTTGGAAGACTTCCAAGCTAGATACCGTGACAAACTAGACAATAAAGGGTGGTAATATTTCTATTAAAGATACTACCAAAGGTGCAGTTTGGGTGTATATTGGTTCATAAGACGAACTAGGTTCCTACCATTGTGTGACAATGGTAGTGTGGCTTTGGCCCAAGAACCTCGGTCCCATCAGTAACCCAGACATATTCTGAGGCAGCATCACCTGATCATGGAGATAGTTGATCTCCAAGGTGATCGAGGTTAAGAGAGTAGACTTAGAGGACAACACGGCGGATCCACTCACAAAGGCCTTTTCCCATAGAGAGACTTATGGGGGATGGTTGAGTATTAGATACTACAACTACTGCTGAAGATGGCCCTAGTGCAAGTGGGAGATTGTTAGTTATATGTATGCCCTAGAGGCCATTATTGTACATTGGATGTATATTTTAGTGGATGCTGGGACATATAAAGGTAGGACTTTCTTGCTCGACATGATAGTACGCTATCTGGTTGCTCTTTATCTTAATATGTATACTTTCTGTCTCTCTGTTACATGTTGATAAAGCCCTTAGGATGTGTACTCGACTTCCAGGAATATGATGTAGATCATACTAGTGGGGCCTGGGTAGTCCATGAGTACATCCTTCAATGTTCCTAGTCGTGGGAATATCGAGATGGGGCATCGATATTCCAGAGTAGACTAGCGTATATCTTCTCGATCCATGTGATGGGCGATGGATGATCCCATATCCATTGGTGTTTGACATCAGAGATGGTATGCGGGTGCCACGGTTGTTTTGCAGGGTGTTCCCCAGAGTAGTCAATGCAGGCTATTCATCTATCTGATCATCTTTTGCTACGGATACCGCATTAGCTCATAGTGTGCATTTTTGCTTAGGTGAGTTTTGTGGTTATCCATATTGTTGTATTGTATATTCATTGTATCCTTGTACTTTCCATCTACTATATTTTCTTGTTGACTTAGAGACTTGGTGAGGACAATATTGTATATTTTTGTGACCTGTTGTCTTTTATACAGTTTCCTTTCTATCGTCTTTTTTTTCTTCGCTTCGGCGTCGTATATTTGTTGTGGTGGTTGTTTTCTGCCTTCGGGCTTGTATTTGCTCCCGTTTTGGGATGCTTTGCTTTTATTTATGTTGTACCCATTTTTGGGGCTTGTTTTTACAAAGGAAGTGCTGCCAAAATTTTAAAGAAAGAAAGTTGGACTTTTAAAGAATTTGGGTTGTGATTTCAAAGACTTTTAAACAATGCTTCTTATCTTTTCTTGTCTTTTAATGGTTTAGATTTCTGGGTTTTGTCTTTCTTTTACTGCGTTACGCCTGTAGACGTTGCGTAGTATTAGGGCCGTCACGTGCCAATTTCGGGTCGTGACAAAGTTGGTATCAGAGCGCTAGGTTTTTACCTTTCGGAGTGTAGGATGACCTTGGTATGATGGAGTAGGTAGCTTAAGCAGAGTAACGTAGTGTGTGTATGTCAGCAGCATACTCACGATGCGGTACTTCGCCTAAAGTGACCTAGGTACAATTGTTTGAAATTCCTTCCTTGATGATTCATATCCTTGTGATTCGATTTCCGTGTTCTTATCGAGTCTTATTTCCATTTATAGCCTTGCCATCGATGACTTTGGGGACTCAGAGTGATGCAGCGAGGGCCGAGGTCAGGATTGACTCAGGTGAGACGAAGACTGACTAGGATGGCACGCTCGTTGCACAGGTGCTGACGGATCCGCCTTCGACAGATAGTATTGCTAGGCTTATGGCAGAGATGCAAGACGTGCGCCGGACGATGAGTTCATTGGAGCGCAGCGACAGGAGGTGGTCAACCCTATTACCTAATTGTTTCTTACGGTCAGCATGCAGGATTCCGTCACCTACATAGCACCAGTAGATGCAGCCCCAGTTGACGAGGCACGCCTTCCAGAGACTTTGAGATTTCCGGGACAGCGGAGGACTCGTACCGGTGTACCGGCCCAGAGACAGAGGCTTAGTCGTCGAGACAGATTTCATGACCGTCACGGGAGTAGCAGAGGCTTAGGACGAGGACAGTCGTTCAGCTCTCATCCCCAGGAGGGTCAGCAGTCATCGCGTGGATGTTTTCGATGCGGAAGCCTTCAACACTTCGTCAGACATTGTTCGTTAGCACCACGTCAGGCTTATGTGCAGAGAGGTCATGGACACGGAAGGTTCGCTCAGAGGGGACAGGTTACCAGAGGAGGAGTTCAACCAGTTGCGGGTAGGGGGCAGACATGAGAGTTTGCTTCTACTCATCGGGACGCACGGACGTCCAATGCAGAGTTTTCAGGTATCCTTAATTCGTATGTTCTTCTGATGTATTTCTTGTTTGTTTTACACACTTTGTGCCGTGGTTGGGACAAGAGTCATGTTAGGTAGATCAGCCGCTTGTTGTGTTAACTTCTGTCAGCGATTCTTTTGTTACGCGACACGTATTTCTGTCGTGTGCCAATCGGATAGGAGATAGAGATTCGTCCGTCACTTGATCCTTCTAGAGATGTTGGATTTGACGTTCTCCTGGGCACGGACTGGTTAGATACGTGCTAGGCGTATGTGGACTACCATGAGAAAACAGTCATGTGTTGTTTTCCCGGCGAGTCAGTACTTGTTGTGTAGGGGGATAGTGGTGCTGCCTCTCACAGCTTGAATTCAGCCTTTTTCTCTAGTCGGCTTTTGAGGAGAAGATGTCGAGGATTCTTGGCGTTCATTCATGATACCGGAGCCACAGTTGGGTTGTTGGATCGGGTACCTTTGTGCGAGAGTTTTCCGACGTTGTTCCAGATGAGCCGGCGAAGCTTAAGGAGCTTAAGGATCAGCTGCAGAGTTGTTTGTTGGGGGGCTTGTGCATCTGAGTGTTTCGCATTAGGGAGCTCCCATTTCTGTTCGTCAAGGAGAAAGACGACAGATTGAGGTTGTGTATTGATGGATCGTTAATTGAACCGGCTTACGGTGCGAATAGGTATCCTTTACCTCGGATTGATGATTTCTTCGATCAGCTCCAGAGTGCGAGACATTTTCTAAGTTTGTTGGGGATTAGATCATCATTGTTGCGTTCGGAGTGATGACATTCCGAAGACTGCTTTGTGCGTGCTACGGGCTTTATGTGTTTGGTGGTGTCTTTGGACTCACCAATGCCCTAGCAGCATTCGTAGATATGATGAACCGGATTTCTTCAGGCCGTTCCTCGACCAGTCATTGTTGTGTCATTGACGACATTCTGGTCTATTCAATGTGCCTTGAGGAACAGGAGCAGCACTTGAGGATTTGTTTTGCAGATATGGGAGAGCACCAGCTGTTTGCTAGATTCTCGGAGTGTTCCTTCAGGCTTGTTTGTGTTGACTCCTAGGTCTTGTAGTTACGGGAGACGGTTTTCGTATGGTTCCGAGGAAGATCGAGGCCGTACATCTTAGGCCCAGACTTGTGTGCAGGACGGAGGTCCGCAGATTTTTGGGCTTAGCAAGTTTTTACCGCCGTTTCGTGCAGGATTGCTAGTGTAGTGCTACACCATTGACTGGAATGACCGGAAAGGAGGTTTCTTTTCTTTGGACTGAGGCATGTGTGCGGAGTTTCGGCAGTTGAAGACTCGGTTAACAACTGCATCAGTTCTTTCTTTGCTTTCTGGTTCGGGCGACATTGTTGTTTAACTGTGATGTTTCGTGAGTGGGGCTCGAGTGTGTACTGAGGTGACACTATGGAGTTATCGCTTTTGCTTCCCTACATTTAGAGGAAGTACGAGAAGGATATCCCACTCATGATCTGGAGATGGCCGCGGTGGTCTTGCGTTGGAGATTGGAGACACTACTTGTTCGAGAGTCGTGTCAGATTTTCACGGACCACCAGAGTTTAATATACATCTTCTTGCAGCGGGTGTTGATTGTTGAGACATTCTTCTGCAGATTTACAGTTCTTGTGCGATCGTTGAGTACAGTTTGTGTTTGCCTCTACTGAGGGGACAACTTGCTCATGTCCACGCCCGACCACTTTTCCTTAATCGTTTTCGCGAGGCACAGCCCGCCGATGCTCATTCGTCAGAGATACTTGAGCATACTCGGCTGGGTAATGATTCAGAGCCCTTGATTTGTGACAAGGGTGTGCTAAGTTTAGGGACGCTTTTGTGTACATGATACTATTGGGCAGAGACGCGAAATCCTATAGCAGGCACATCAGTCAACTCTCTGTATTCATTCGAGTTCCACCAACATTGACGTGACTTGTGAGATAGTTACGGGTGGGCAAGGATGTAAAGAGAAGTTTCGGGTTTCATTTCAAGGTGTCTGTCTTGTTGTGTGCCTTGGTTGAGCATCTGAGACCGGCTGGAGAGTTGCAACCTTTAACCGTTCCGAAGTAGGAATGGGAGCAGATCTCCATGAATTTCTTTATGGTGTCTACCCAGGTTTAGTCAGGGGGTGACTCCATTAGGATGCTTGTCGTCCGGTTATACTCAGTTTGCTCAGTTGTTCTTTGTTAAGTTTGTGCATTGCACGAAGTTCCTTCATGGGTCATATCCAATGAAGGCACCCTATTCTCTTGCCGTCTTGGGCAGGAACTTTAGGAAGCCTTGGGTACTGGTTGAGCTTTAGCTCCGCTTTTCCATCCGCGGGATGATGGTTTTGAGAGAGCGGGCTATACCGACTATGGTGGATATGCTTGTGCGTTCGTTTTAGTTGTTGTCGGCAGTTGGGGATTGTCACTCGCCATTGTTAGAGTTCTCCTTCGATAGCTGTTATCAGGAGTCACTCCAATTGGCAACCTTTAGGTTTAGGGGTTAGGTCGTGTCGATCACCAGTCTGTTTTTCTGACTCTGCGTAAGTAGGATTTTTTGACCCCAGCTAGTCTAGAGACTTCGAAGGTGATCCAGTTGTTTTAGGTCAGGATGAGAATTGTCCATTGCGGACAGAGGTCTTATACCGACCATGGTGGTCGTAGACTTGAGTTCGCAGTGGGAGATCATGTATTCCTACGGATTTCCGATGAATGACGTGTTGAGTTTTGGGAAGCTTATCCCATAATTGTAGGTCCTTCTGAGATCCTTAAAGCGAGTTAGTTTCGTTGCCTTTAATTTGGCACTTCCGCCCAGATTATTGAGTATTCACCCCGTATTCCTTGTGTCGATACTTTGCAATTACCTTCATGACCTTCTCACATGATTCAGCACTAGACCATTTAGTTTGGATGCGATCTTTCATTCACCAGCAGCCAATTGTGTGAATGGATCGGCAAGTGGAGAAACGTCGGTCAAGGGTCTTGCCATCTGTGAAGGGATTTTCTTGGACGTAGCCGTATAGTGGGGTAACCACTTGTGAGGCTGCGAACGAGATATGAGAATTTGTAATCTTCTATTTGAAGGTACGCTTAGTGAGAATTTTAAATTCGGGGACGAATTTTTATAAGGGGGGAGATTGTAACGCCTTAGATTTCGGTTAGTGTTCGTTTAGAAGTTAATGCGGGTTTACTGTAAAAAGTTTACAAATTCGGCTTCCTCACATTTTATAACATTTAATTAATAATTTATTATTATTTGTTATGAGCATGCACGCATGTGTGCACGTAAATATGAGGATTTGTTTGTGCTAAATTTTTTTCTTAGCAACCTTGACACTTAACCTAATCTAATCCCTTTGCTTTAATCCTTTGCCTTGAATTAACCCTTAATCTTTTGTGAGAGAGAGAGAGAGATATTTGTGTTGGAATGATGAGGTGTGGTGCATTAATGTGAAGGCATGGTTAGCATTTAATTATATGATACACTCACCCTCATCTCACACCCTACACTTACCTCCCCCTCTCATTTCCTCACACTCTCTCTTTTCTCTAACTCTTTTATTCTTCATCTCTTTCTATTACAAACTGAACACTTCATTACCCTTCATCAAATCCATCACAAAATCCACAAAACTTCACAAAAATCACATCTTTGATCACTTTTCTCCTCTTGGATGCCTAGGAGCATGCAAAGCTTGGATCATTGAGTTCTTTTGGCTAGGTAATGATCCCTATCTGTTGCTTATATAGTTTTTGTGCTTTGTAGACTGTTAGATTTAGTTTAGATTGTTTAAAGTTTAGTTTAGTGCATAATATCGTATTTTTAGTGTTGATTTGTGATATCTGTATTTTGCTGTGACCCGGAGATTTTACTAGTAAACTAAACAATTTTGTTGTGTTGTACCTGTGACCATAGCACCTCACCTGGAGCACGAACCCCATCAGCTCGGACTCGGCCGGCGACGTCTGAAGGCAATTCCGGCGAGATCGGCCCCTTGGTTGAGTTGGGATTTGGGTTTTTCTGGGTAGGTATCTGCTTTGGTTTAGGTAAGTTTGGTCTTGTTTGATTGTTGAGTTTTCTCAGTATGCAAAATCTGGGATCACCTAGGTAGTTTCTAGTGTTTTGTGTCCGCGCGATACGTTATACGACACGGATCGTTCACTTTGTGTGGTTTTGCTCTTGGGTTAGTTTCGTCCTGTCGCTATGCACGTTAGCTACAATACGAACACTTGAGAGTATGTTTTGTGTTGTTCTGTTGGTCTAATGTAGTTTGTACGTGTTTTGGGTCTATTATTAATATATACTTGTTTTATTGTTTTAATGTTGCAGGTTCGCAGGCGGGGACTTCGGACACTGCTATAAGGGGAAAACAGGAAAACAGGTGGTAGACTTCACCTAGCTTAGAGCATTGGTGAGTATATTTAACATCTACAGGGGAATCCCCTGCATGACGTTATGCATCTAGGCTAGAGATGTTAATTCTGTCGCATATTCTATGTCATATTTAGAATTGCGCATTTAGCCCACTTCTTAGTTAGTGTTGTGCTTGGACTAGTATCCTTAGGACACTGCACTATTATTGACACATGTTGCACGAGCACTGATTGTATGCTACACACACCGTCAATAATTGCCATGTCACGCACAACCCACTTAGATATGATATTGCTTGGTTAGGGACATTGTGACATTGATTCATATTTCTTATCGCATATGACATATAGAATACCTGAATATCTACATGCTTACACATAGGCCTTCATATACTTACATGTTATATACCTGTATACCTATAGGGTATTATGCCATTAGTGTTAGGTACATACACAACTTATGGCATATCTACATGTATACCTTGCACACATACATCACTTATACCCAGGGGTATACTACATCATTACTTATAGGTAGATACATTTATCTTGCTATACCTTATTGTTTACATATATATCTGGTTATAGTTACATGTTTACCTTTACTTGATGTTATTTAGACTTGGATAAATTAGGAACCGCATGATATTTATATTAACTTGTTGCAGTTAATTAGCGGCTTTTCCTTTATATGCTTTCATACAGTTTTATGTTGCATATATTATATTCATGGATTTTCGCATTGAGATATGGATTTTTCATGATGTTTTCTGGATTTGGGGACCGTGGGAGTTTATGAAATCATGCATTATTTGAAAAACCCGGTTTCCCTTGATATGATATTTCAGCATCCACCATGAGATTTATCGGTTTTGATATATATATATATACCCCTGCGAGGAGGCGTTGAGACCGTATGAGGGTACATGGTGGGGCCCGGAGGTACTCGGGGCAAGACGATTGATAGACCTTGCCGATTGAGCCTGTCAGGGGAACCATACCATCCGGTGACATTACCTATGACTCGGCGGTAATCATGGGGATACCGTTGGGATTTATGTACGTATGGATACGTGGAAAGACGAGGGTCAGAGCTAGGCACTCGTGCTTTTTGGATAGCGTGCGATACGTACCTATCAGGGTGCCAGTCTTGGTGACAGCACCTGATAGATCAGCATTTCTGTGTTGATTCTTGACACATTGGTTTCATGATATTTCTTTTTACTCATAAGTATATATAACAGTGGAATGGGACGCTTTTATATATGCCTTTACACCAATATTAGTGGAATGGGACGCTAATATATGTGTATTGATATCAATTCATATACTTCATCATATTTATTCATGCAAATATACCTAGGTTATAAGAGATTCACTTGATATTGGATTTAGGACATATGACATTTACTTGATATTGTACATAAAGGATATATGAGATTCACTTGATTTTGTACATTCAGGATATAGGAGATTTATTCGATATTGTACATTAAGGATTTGTGAGACTTATATGATATGAGAGCCAATTTGGGGGCTGATTTGAGGAAATTGGGATTTGGATTGTCTTGATGTATTGTGATCCTACCACGATGTCAGGATTCCGTGGAAATGACATATTTCATTCCATACTCCACATTTATTGTTTATGTACTGCTTCATATATTAGTAGTACCTGTTAGAGTACCTTTCATGACTGTTGCATTTACATACCTTTATTATATGCATTGCTTCATGTGTAGTTGTACCTGTTAGTGTACCTTTCATGATTGTTGCATATATACATTTTCATATCATTAGTGCATGATTATTGCATACCGATTGTCATATTATTATTGCTTCATGTATTAGTTGTACCTGCTAGTGTACCTTTCATGATTATTGCATTCATATGACCTTTTATTGCTATTAATTGCATATGTTAGATTCGCGCTGTACGTGCATACTTGCGATTACCTGCATATGTTATTTACTATTCACGAGTTGGCAACTCACCCCCGTTGTGCCACGGTTGTTTTGCAGGGTGTTCCCCAGAGTAGTCGAGGCAGGCTATTCATCTATCTGATCATCTTTTGCTACGGATACCGCATCAGCTCATAGTGTGCATTTTTGTTTAGGTGGGTTTTGTGGTTATCCGTATTGTTGTATTGTATATTCGTTGTATCCTTGTACTCTTCATCTACTATATTTTCTTGTTGACTTAGAGTGTAACATTTCAAAAAAATAAAATATTATTTTTGGGAATTTTCATAATTTAATATTAATTTTTAATGAATATTTTTATAGTCGGTATAATTAAATACCGATAAATGGTGAAATTCCGGAGGAAAATTTTGGAAATTCTAAAATAGGGTATTTTGTGAAAATATGCCATTTTACAGTTCTTTTGGTGAAATATATGCTACATTAATGTTAATCGCGATTAAAAATCGCTAATTGGATTTTTGGCTTTTTGGGAAAAAATGTGCACATGACATTTTCTACACTTGTTACACTTGTTTCATGTTTTGGACTCATGGTGGCCTAGGGTTGGACCATGCTTAGGTGACCATGGTGGCTTAAACCTTTTGGTTAGGTTAAGTGGGTTACTTAAGGGTTGTTAGCTTTGTTTTAAAGTGATTAGGTTGGGGTGGACTTGTGTAGGAGAGAGGAGAGAGCCATGATGGCTTTGTGTCTTGTGGACATTTTATCAAGAGAGAGAGGGAGGTGGCTCCTAGGTAATGTCACAATCACCCCATGTCATTTCAAAGCTTTTTGCCTCACATCTCTCCCTCTCACTCACAACACTTCACACTACCTCAGCGTCATAACCAACTACACCACCACACCCCAACATCAAACAACAGCAGCTGCAGAACCAGCTCCAACAACACCATAAACCCTGCTACAGCCACAGCAACAACCCTTTAACCAACAGCAGCAGCTGTAGCCCCAAACAACACCCTACATCAGCCACCTCTGCTGCAACAGCAGCTGATGTATCATAACAGCTCCCTGCATCAGCTGCTGATACACCACATCAGCCCCTATTCCCTCACATCAACAGCTACCCCAGCCCCAATAGCTGCAGCCACTAGCCCCTAGCACCTTAGCCCACACCTACCTACTCACATCAGCATACTTCAGCCCCCATATCAGTAAATCAGCTGCTGAAACAGCCATTTCAGCAGCTACATCAGCCCAATTTCCTCACTTCGGCACTACATCAGCCCCTTATGCAGCAACAAAAGCTTCAGCCTCAACACCACCACACCACCATGCCCACAATACCAAAGCAACAACAACACTCACCACAACAAAAAACCTCAGCAACAGCAACAAACTGCTGTTGAAAACAGCATCAGCTCACAGCAGCAGCAACATCCTGAGCAGTTTCAGCATCGGTTACAACAGCCACTTTAGCCCAGACCTTCAGCAGCACCAACCCCTTCCTCCTCCTTCCTTTCTCCTTCATTCTAGGACCCCCTGAGGTATAATCTCACAACCCAACTCCTATCTTGTTAAGTTATGGTTATCTAGCCGAATTTTAGTGTTATATTGAAGATTGGTGCTAGTTTAAGGGAAATTGAGTGAGACTTGACCAAGTGTTGGATTTGATGGTTGGTATAGCCTTATTAGGTGTATTTGAGACCATTGTAACCAAGATTACCCCAGATTCCAGTGTCATACCTGAAAGTTTAGAATCGGTGTAATTTAGCGTTTTTGTCGACTTTGGACCTTTCTGGAAACTGTTATCAACCCGGACCTCCAAAAATAAAATTGAATTGGCAGTAGGCTGTGCAGGCACCCTGGAACCATCACCTAAAACCTTAGCCCCCACCCCATTTTTCAGGCCGCAAATTTAATCCCCCTGGCCGCAATTTGCGGCCAGACCTGGGTGAAATCGTCTCGTTTTGCATGCACAACCCTATTTCATGTAAACTTAACTCTGGGTATGTCTAGTTTTGACTGATTCCAGTTAGGGTAGAATCTGGGTTGATTTTCTTGAGTTGGCGTATGATTTACAACTTGTTTTAGTATAGGTTTTTGGCATTCGATGTTTCGTTTTTGTCGGGTGGCATTTGAACGCCAACGACCAGTGAGCATTGGCTGTGTTTGCACGCAAGGCTACAGGTTTTTACCTATGGGCGTAGCGCGTACCCTTTTGGTTTCCAACATGGTTTTCATGTGTTTTAGCGTGTGATATCCTTGTAGGTACCTCACGTGGTGTCGCGGCGTTGGAGATGCAAAAGGCGACATCGGCATCGACACACATAAACAAGGTGAGTAGATTTATATCTACGGGAAGAAGTCGGGTGGATGACGTATAGCACCCCCACAGTCCGTGATGATGTATACGGATGCGTATACACACCTACAATTTATTATATGTTGTTTGAATATTATTGATGTTTAGAATGGATAATTGGTGGACTTGGATGATTTAGTGTCGCGAAAACCTAGAATAGTGAGTACACTACACATACACACTCCCACACATATATACTTGCATACATCCTTACTTCATATGTGCATAGACGGAATTCTACATAGATATGTGTTCACGTGGGTATGGGACCACGTGTTCACATACGGGTTTGAGGATGATACTTGGGATTGAGATGAGTCGATGATATTTGATCCAAGATTATGATATCGATGATTTGGTAAAATTCGTATTTGTTATACGTCTTGATGCTTTAGCGGATTTTGGGATGATGATGCCATAGGAATAGTGACATATATATGTAAATGATCGACATGTGATTATGATATGAGATAGGATATTATATGACATGACAAGATATTTATGATAGGTCGCCTTGGGCGTTGTTTACTCCTTGAGATGATATGTGCTGATGATATCGTTTTTGCTAGAGGCTGTCAATCGGAAGCCGGATTATGATTATATTGATGATTTATGATGATAATATCGACTTTTACTAGACTGTCGATCAGTAGTCAGATCTTGATCATAGTAATGATATTAGCATTGTACTAGACATAGGTCAGTACCCAGATAATGATATTTGATAAAGAAAATACCAGATGAATGATATGATGAATGTGATATTGACCCGTACCTAGATTTGGGGATGCCTACGACGGATTTACGTACAAGCTATAATTGATGTTTGATCCGCACTCTTGATTTGGGAATAACTGATTATAGAGATATGGTATCGGATGTGCTATTATCGAGGCGGGATCACCGACTATATATGTATATTTATGTATCGACTCAGAGGTTAGGCGGTTTACCTTACCTGCAGTTAACCTTTTAGCTTAGCCTTTAGTTGGCGTAGCTGTATGACTCTTATGACATTAGACGCAGCTTAGCTATCCTTGTGTTTAGCATTCAGCTTCTGCATATTATTGTTGTTACTCTACATCGCATACTTGTTATGATTCATATTCCATTATCGATATCATGCTGTTAGGACACCAGCACCATTATCGATGATGCGTATGTTTCATATACACTTACTTGCCAGCTCACACACATCTTCATCGGTAATTGCCATGTCACTACACAGTAGTATTATTGCATCGGGATATGACCCTTGTATGTGCATACTATTTTTCCATGTTGCATGATATACTGTTATACTTGCATTTCATTTATATGTCACATACATCATGCTTCCTGATTATACGCATTGAGATATGTTGTTTTTATGATATTTATGGATTTGGGAACCGTGGATATTTCAAAGAGATTATGTAAATGTTTTAAAAACCCGGTTACCCTTGATATGATATTTCAGTGCGTCCACCATGTGTTTTCTCGGTGCTGAGAGCGACATGTGGAACCCGAATCGAGGAGGCGGATAAGACCGATTGCGGGTACATGGTGGGCCCGGTGCGGTACCCCGGGGCAAGAAGATCACAGGAGATGGCGTTGAGCCTGGCAGGGGAGCACAACCGACCGGCGATTTTACCCGACAAGTCGGATATCCGGAGGATACCGTCGTAGTCATGAGATGGATGGTAGGGGCCGATCTGGACTGACGGTGCCCTGGATTTTTATGATTGAGACATTGAGATTTGAGATATTGAGGTACAGAGATTGGGATACAAAGATATTGAGATATTTGGATTTATGTTTTGTGCCGATGCTAGGCACTGTTTATGCTGATTTCATTTATGGTACCTCATTTTTAAATACAGAAATCTCACAAATTTATGAAAGCAGTTTTCTTCAGTACATGCATTCTGTTTCATGCATTCATATATTATCCATATGATATATTGCCACCTGATGCACTGACACAGGCACATGGGTTTACACTTGGGTTAGATATTTACCCTAGCCTTGTTATAGATTGGTGGTTATATATTGAGGTTTATACATTATGATCGTATGACCTAGGATTGCGTCATGCATGCGATTTCTGTTCGTAGATCTTTTTCTACTCACGAGTTGACAACTCACCCCCGTTGTGCCCCAGTCTCTTGCAGGTGTTGCCGTACGGGTTTCATTACGGCTTTGCGGGCACAGCTTCTTTCAGGTGACTTGCTAGTAGGTGGGTTATTTGTATCCTACCCATCATTATACATTGTATATTATATTCAGTTGTATCTAGAAGTTCCATCAACCAAACATGTACTGTTTGAGATAGAGACCGGTGATGTGTATTCTTTCGACCTTAGAGTCGCACGTTATATTTCTATGGATTCATGCTGTTGGATTTTCCTTTTCTGTTGTGATCCTCGCCTTTAGGCGTTGTATTTTACGTTGCTAGTTGGTTGACTTATGATGGTTTCCCTACTCTCTACTACTTTTCTTGGTTTGGATTTCTGGGCTCGGCTTACTTAGAGCACGTACGCCTTGAGACGTTCGTAGCCTAAGTGCCGGTCATGTTCCGTACTTTCGGGTCGTGACATAGAGACTTGGTGAGGACGATATTGTATATTTTTGTGACTTGTTATCTTTTATACAGTTTCATTTCTATCGTCTTTTATTTCTTCTCTTCGGCGTCGTATATTTGTTGTGGTGGTTGTTTTCCGCCTTTGGGCGTGTATTTGCTTCCGTTTGGGATTGCTTTGCTTTTATTTATGTTGTACCCATTTTTGGGGCTAGTTTTTACAAAGGAGGTGCTGCCAAAATTTTGAAGAAAGAAAGTTGGACTTTTAAAGAATTTGGATTGTGATTTCAAAAACTTTTAAACAACGTTTCTTATCTTTTCTTGTCTTTTAATGGTTTAGATTTCTGGGTTTTGGCTTTCTTTTATTGCGTTACGCCTGTAGACGTTGCGTAGTATTAGGGCCGTCATATGCCAATTTCAGGTCGTGACAATGGTTAACAAATCATAAGCACTAGTCAAGTTCTACCCGTCATTTCATGATTAATTAGACCCACCCACATGACCCTTGGCTAAGGTCAACAAAGTTACATGTCTGTCCTAACAAATCGCATCATATGCTGTGTAGGAAGGTATAACTTAGCTACCGCACACTACGCCTTGGCTAAGGTCAAGAAACGTAGCACGAATACTAAGTACTCTACTTCCTAAAATGACGGAGGGTTAAAGATGGTTTGTAAGAAAACCTTTAACGCTTTGAACTTGATCTCGTTGCAGAATCAAATGATTTTAAATGGACTGTTTTTTAGGCTTTTGCTGGTTTCGCTAAAGAGGTCACTCCCGGTGAAGGGATCTCGGCTCTTTCCTCGTCGAATGAGGTGCAGGATATTCACAATACCACTATGCAAAGCAAGAACTAGAAAGGCAATCAAAAGAAAAAACCGAGGGTTGTAGCATCTACTAGTTATTGCTAAAGAGGTCACTCCCAGTGAAGGGATCTCGGCTCGTTCCTCGTCGAATGACGTGCTGGATATTCTACAAGGATTACCGCTATGCAAAGCAACAACTAGAGTTACCTGATTTTTGAAATTCGATTCCACACTTTCTTTTAGGTTTATTTTTCTTTCATTAGTCTCTTTAATGAATGTTCCATCATTTAAGTCACCTAAACATCACAGATAAATACAACGTACGCTTATGCCATCAGCATTCGCCTCGATGTCCCGTCATGCACCGTTAGGTTAGGTAACTAACGGCAGAGCGGGGCAGGGCTAGCGCGGGTGTAAAACATAAGCAACGTCTATATAATATATCATATATATTATATACAGTATCTATCTCCACATATCAAATGATCACATCACAGATATCGCAGCAGAAAACAACATATGAAATATTGGATATACTAGGATATCCGTGTTTTATATTGAGCCTGTATAAAACACGGATTCCACGGTCGTGATGAATAGCCATACCCACATCCTTAGACCCCTACGAGAGCGGCAAGCAACCCTACCAATTCTAGAGTTAGGAGACCCGGTCTCAACTCCTTGAGATGGTCTCCCACTGGACCCTAGAACCCGGTTATTTATGCTCTCCACCTTGGGTCTATCCTAATGCGGAAAAGTAAATAATATATATCAATGGTGACATCTTCCTCAACCCGGAAATGCCCCAATAAAAGAATATTACATGCAAGTTTTTGCATGAATTAAAAAGAAAAACTCTCATCTCACATAAAAAAAACCCGGCTATTCAAACACGACGATCCAATATAACATATCACAGCAACACATAACATCACATGTCATCAATGTAAGTAAATATGGGTATCCCAATTGTCGTTGACGTATAGCAACGAAACCGGCGATACCCCACATATTACACTTACAGTCGCAGAAAAGAAAATGAAAACTACAACGGTTGGAATCCGCAACCATCTTAGACATCATAAACCTCTAATATCTCATATTGCGGATTTCATGCCTAACAATATGAATTCCTTAGACATCATATGCCTAACAATTATAAAACCCGCATTTTAGTCTCGATATTGAAAACACTTTCCAATAATAAGTCGGGTAATTCAACAAGATTCCCGACATTCCCCGATCGAATGCTCGTCGGAAACTTTAGTAGACGGCCGCACCCTCCGATACCGACGACGAAGTGCACTTAGGCGGAATACCACGGCCGCGAGCACCCGGACGGATGCTTTTTGTCCACGGAGTTCTCCTACAGTCACTTGGTCGGGGTTATGGCGCGTGGCTATCTAGTAATGTAACCTGGCGAGTATCCGAATGCACAAAGTGATTGCGACAGACTTTTGATCGCATCAAAATTCCGTGGCAACCGATCAAATGAGACTAAATTGCTAGACTTATAAAATTCAATTTTTTTTGATTCCAAGTATTGTATCACAATATATACTAGATTATGTTAAACGTTTCAAGTGAATCAAACAACACCCTCATCTCCCAATGAGCTCAACACTTGAGCGAAGTTAAAGTACCCAAAACGCGCCACAGTACCTATGATCCAGCCGTAGAAGGGTCAAACCAACGCCTCACCTATGACACCACGAAACTATGGCAAACCCTAGAGTTCAAGCCGCGGTTCCGAGGGCATAGAATCGAGTTAAGGTTTATGTTCTTTTAGAGGGTCCATAGAGTTACTTGCACGAACATTGAATATAATTAACTTGGAAAAATTCCAACACTTGGAAATTTGAGAGGGGGTCATGGGGTGTTGTTTGAAATTCATTCGAAGTGTTAAAGATAGCCCAGGTTACCATTACGATGCTAAAAAAAATACGAATACGAAATACTCCGCAAAGAGTCCATAACTCAATTATCATCACATAAAAATCTGGACTACCCAAACAATACCAGAAACCCCAAAATATGAAGACTAGAGCAATGGTGCAATACGAGGAGGGAAGGAGCCAGTACGACCGGCGTCGCCGGAAAAGAAGGCCCCTTCGCCGGATTTAATCTGAGCTCCCCTTCTCGTATTTCACCTGTGTTCTTAGAATACCATAAATGCCACTCTGCAGTTGCTAAAATAATTTTTAAACCACTTTTTAAAAAATTTCCAGAGAGCAATTTTCAATGTTTCTAAAATCGTATTTTTGCGGAGTTTTTCGGTTTCGTATTATCTTAGCATCGTCTAAGTTTCTAGTTAGGCTCTGATACTATGTTGGGATTCCTTAGCACCTAGACTAGGGTTTGCAAGTATCACACATGCCACAACAAAAAATCAAGGGGGTGCTAAGCAATCAAACTAAGAATCATGCTAGAAAAATAGGGTAACAAAAACTTGTAATCTAATATTACAAAGAGAAGTGAACTAGAATACAACCTTTGTAGATCTAGTGCTTCACTTCTAAAGCTCCGTGTTAACATCCCTTCACTGTGATCATCGAGCTCCCGGACTCTAGTATGGAATTTCCCGGAGAAATGAACGGATTTGCTCGTAGTCTTCGAGGCCGAAGATGATCTACGTCGAGGAGACTCAAACCCAAGCTAACCCTTCACTTGGTCATAAACATTGTGAAGAGAACACCGTAAACTAAATGGCAAGTAGTAGAGGATGATGAAATAGGAAGTGGGTTCACTTTAGATTTATTTTTCTCACTTTGTTTCTTCACTTAGAAAAAAACCTAGAAAGCTTTTTTCCTTTTGGATGAAGAAGAAGAAGAAAAAGAATGAGAATGAAAACTCAAGTGAAGTTATTTGCAACCATGGGTAAGTTAGCATCATATACTAACCTTTGTAGAGATTTAACCATGATTTTAGATAATGGTTTGTTTAATAAATATCTTAGGTGAGACAAATTAGTGGACTAAGTCAATAGAATCCACAAGCTTCTACAAGCTTGCCACCATGACCAATTTCCACTATATTTGAATTACCAAAATAAATAAAATCCAAATAGATTATCATGATCATGGTGTAAGTCTCATACATACAAGTTGCATGTGGCATCTAGCATGACACAGTTCATGTACATCAATATATATATCATATATATACAATTTGTGCATATCAAGTGAGAAAATAATCATAAGTGAACCAATACTAGTTAATGTTAAGTAATATATCACATATATAATTATACATTAAATTATTAAATCAACACTTGATTTAATGATCCGGTCATATCACATATAACCGACTAATATCATGTGTATCAATTTATCGAATCAACACTTGATTCGATAACCCGGCTATATCGCATATAACCGACCGATGATACAAATCGCGAGAATAGAATACGGTATCACATACTCGTATTATTCTCAGTCCCGCACATATCTCATATGTGCTCCTATTTCGTTTCGCTTGAGCCAGGAAACCTCTGTGTAGGACTCTAAAGAATCGTTAATACGCCGGAAGTAGGTGGTGATCATATCAGTCATCCACAAGCCGTAAGCGGTCTGCTAAACGTAACGGCCACCCGTGTATTGAGCGATCAGAAGATCAACG
Source organism: Agapanthus africanus (assembly GCA_030015575.1). Taxonomy (NCBI): domain Eukaryota; kingdom Viridiplantae; phylum Streptophyta; class Magnoliopsida; order Asparagales; family Amaryllidaceae; genus Agapanthus; species Agapanthus africanus. The sequence continues at coordinate 182,442,932 of CM057344.1, read as the reverse complement.
AGCAAGACTGCTCACACTCATGCGAATCCAATCAGTAACACTTACCGCACAGTCCGGTATGTTCGTCTGATATGTCGCATATCTCGCCTAGGGGTGGTAAACGTCAGACCACAGTAGCTTGATAAGTCATGCCGATGTAAGGTCCATAACGGTCGTGAAACTACTGATAACACTTACTAGTAAATCATAGCAACCCTGGCAAGAGATTTCCAGTTATTGCCAGTCAAGCATAGCGCAACATCAATCCCCAATACCGGGAGAGACGAATCCCCTCATATCGCTCATTGCCTCCATGTGACTCGGAACTGTACCCAAATACCACCTGTTTGCACGACTCAGTAGAGCCGTGGTAGGGTGGAAATCAACGCACGGTGGGAGACACACAAGTCTCTATGACGATCTCGGGTCGACAAACTAAGCTGTACCAGTGTCACTAGAGAACTGCCTTCTGACGTGAGGTGTAATACCATCTGGGAGTTCTCGGCGAGTCCGTTCAGTGTACCCAGTCTCCACTGAGCACCCGTATACCATCTTTGATGTCAAAGACCAATGGACATGGGATCATCCATTGCCCATCACATGGGTCGAGAAGATATACGTTAGTCTACTCTGGAATATCGATGCCCCGTCTCGATATTCCCACGACTAGGAACATTGAAGGATGTACTCATGGATTACCCAGGCCCCACTAGTATGATCTGCATCATAATCCTGGAAGTCGAGTACACATCCTAAGGGCTTTATCAACATGTAACAAAGAGACATCATATGTACATGTTAAGATAAAGAGCAACCAGATAGCGCACTATCATGTCGAGAAAGAAAGTCCTCCTTATATATGTCCCAGCATACATTATAATATACATCTCATGTACAATAATGGCCTCTAGAGCATGCATAAACTAACAATGATAAAGACAAACCTTATTGAAGGGTGTTTTTCGTCACCCCATCGAGATGGGAATACGCGCGCTTGTCAAGCGTACTACAGATTCCCCCTGTCTAGGGTAGGCGGGGTTTATTGATTGTGGGGATCCGAATCTCCGGCAGCCACGGACTAAACTGCCATTAATTATCCCTCGCCTTTGGAGCGAGAAAACCTCCGATTGACGGGTCAAACAGGTCATGCGCAGTGTTGTGTTTTAAAAGGGTTTTGGATATATTGGGGGCCCCGCAGAGTTTTTACGGAGGTCCCGCTACCCAGATAGCGTGCTGGGGGACAAGGGGGCTAGCAGCCCCCTTGCGGGGTGCAGAGCAGTGCCCCGTTAGAAATTTTTCCTAACGGAGACAGTGTTGTGGAGTGTTTTTTTAACATATTATAATGGAGATGTTTTCATTCTGTTTTGCTCCATTTGTAAGAAAAAAAGATATATATATTTTTATATATATATATGTATGTATATTTTTTTTATATGGAAAAAATAAATAAATGAATAAATATTTAGAGATTATTATTTTTTTTAAAAAAATATTATTTATAATTTATTTTTATTTATTTAATATTTTTTTAAAATAAAAAAGATTTGAAGAAGGAAAAGAACGAAGAAAGAAAGAAAAAGAAATTAGAGAAAAAATAAAGGGGAAAGAGGTTGCCATTTAATGCGAGCCCTCCGCTCACGTGACCTCACGTGAGGGGGGCCGGAGGGCTTCCATTAAATGGTCACGTGAGGGGGGGGGGGCGGAGGGCTCCCATTTAATGGGAGCCCTCCCCTCACGTGACCTCACGTGAAGGGGGCCAAAAGGCTCCCATTAAATTGGAGCCTTCCCCCTCACGTGTCCTCAAATATGGGGGACCGATGGGCTCCCATTAAAAGGGAGCCTTCCCCCTCACGTGTCCTCACGTGAGGGGGGCAAAGGGGGGCTCCCATTTAAATGGGAGCCTTATCCCTCATGTGGCACCACGTGAGGGGGGCAAAATAAGAGGGGCTCCCATTTAAAAGGGAGCCTTCCTTCTCACGTGGCACCACGTGAGGGGGGGGGGGGCGGGCGAAGGGGCTCTCATTTTTATTTCTTCTTCTTTTTTCTTTTTTCTGAACTTTAAATATGGAGTTCAACTCCAAAAAGATTTTTATTGTAGATTTAAACTCCAGAAGAATTTTAAAAGGGATTTGAACTCCGAAAGTAATTTTTATTATGGATTTAAACTCCAAAAGAATTTTAAATGGAGTTAAACACCTAAAAAGATTTTTATTGTGATGTTAAACTCCAGAAGAATTTTAGAGAGAGTTGAACTCCAAAAGGAATTTTATTGTGGAGTTGAAATCCAAAAGAATCTTAAATGGAATTAAACTCCTAAAAAATTTAATGTGGAGTTAAACTCCCCAAAAAAAAATTTATTGTGGAGTTAAACTCCAAAAGATTTTCTCCTTTCTCCTTCGAGAAGAAACCCAAAATCGGTTCTCTTGAAACTCCAAGATTTAGATCTTGGATGATAAAAAAAGAGACCATTTTTCTTCTCTTGATGGAGTCTTGGGAGGTGGGTTTATGGTAAAACTTTATTTAGTTTTAAAAAAAGATAGCTCAGCCCTTGACTTATTTGGAAAATGACAGGGAAGAGGAAGAACTTGAAGAAAAAAAGTGGAGGCACAAACCCTAGGTTTTGGGGATAGTGAATTGTTATCCTTTATTTCATTATCATGTTGCCTTTTATAGGCTTACAAATTTACATATAGCCCCTTGAGCTCTACAAAATGGCATTTTGCCCATCCCATGCCTCATGTGCTCACTTCTTTTGCACATGAGCAATGGGCTTTACAAAAATTTGGCTTTATGCCCATTAAAAATTACATCAAAATTATTTATTACATGATTTTTATTTTGGCATGGAGGAGGCCAGCCATGGGGCTCGACTTGGGCATAGGCCCACCTGGCTTAGGGTTAACTTTGACTTTTACTTGGTCAACCGGGATGCAATTTTCGACCCCAACACATATAACATACTATCATCTTGAGTAAGACTGTTCTATCCGTATAGGTCCTCCCTCAATCATCGCAATCGCGTGCCTGGGAATCAATAATTGACTTGAGGGCACTATATCCAATACTCATAACCCAATGAGCACCTGCATACTATCTCCAGTATGACGTACTAATGGCTGTAGGACAGACCATCTCCCATGCTGGGATGAGAAGCGTATACACTAGTCTACTCTGGAGTATCGATGTCCCGTCTCGATAATCCTACGACTAGGGACCTGTATAGGATGTGCTTATATACTACCCATCCCCTACTAGTGTGACGCCATCACAACGTTGGTAGTCAAGCAAATATCCTAAGGGCTCTACCAATATGTATAAATGATATGCTAAAAATACACATGCATGTATTGAGGTAGAAACAAACCAGGTAGCATACTACCATTTTGAGCAAGACTGTTACTATATCCGTGTATATCCCAAGCTTCCAATATGTAATATACAAACCAGTATGATACAATAATGGACTCTAGGGTATATAACACTAACAATCTCCCACTTGCACTAAGGCCATGTATTAGCATATCGCAGACCTTTCATCTCGAATAGCCTCTCAAACTGTGTCTGAGGGATGGCCTTGGTAAGTGGATCTGCGGTGTTATTCTCCGTATCTACTCTCCTCACCTTGATCTCTCGGCGATTTACGATCTCCCTGATCAGGTGGTACCGCCTCAAGATATGTCTGGACCTCTGATGGGACCTGGGTTCCTTCGCTAAAGCTATAGCGCCGTTGTTGTCGCAATACAGTGGTATTGGATCAACAATGGTTGGAACCACCTGAAGTTCAGTTAAGAACTTCCTTATCCAGACTGCCTCTTTTGCGGCGTCACAAGCAGCGATATACTCCGCTTCCATTGTCGAGTCAGCAACGGTGTTCTGCTTGAAGCTCTTCCAATAGACCGCCCCTCCATTGAGGGTAAAGACATAACCTGACATGGACTTGGAGTCATCATTGTCACTTTGGAAGCTGGAGTCAGCAAAGGCATCGATCTGGAGGTCTTTTCCACCATACACTAAGAACATATCCTTAGTCCTTCTCAGGTACTTAAGAAAGTTCTTTACTGCTATCCATTGCTTCTCCCCTGGGTTTGACTGATTCCGGCTTACCATGCTTAGTGCATAAGCAACATCTGGTCTGGTACATAATATTGCATACATTATAGAGCCTACCGCAGAAGCGTACGGTATAGATGTGATGCGAGCCCTTTCCAAATCAGTCTTGGAAGACATCTCTTTGGAGAAGGTGATTCCGTGACAAACCGGTAGACTACCATGCTTTGAATCTTCCATAATAAATCTTTTCAGTATGGTATTGATGTACCTTGACTGTGAAAGTCCCAACATCCTCTTAGATCTATCATGATAGATCTGGATCCCCAGAATGTAGTTGGCATCACCCAGGTCTTTCATGGAGAGCCTATGTAATAAGAATCCTTAGACTGATTGTAGCATAGGAATGTCATTTCCTATCAAGAGAATGTTATCCACATACAAGACGAGGAATACCACAGTTCTCGCTACAATCTTACTATAGATGCATGGTTCATCTAGATTTTTGATAAAGTTGAATTCTTTGACCGTCTCATCAAAACAGATGTTCCAACTCCGCGATGCCTGGTTTAGTCCATAAATGGACTTAAGCAACTTGCACACTTTCCCGCTGCTCCCACTCTTAATGAAACCCTCTGGCTGATCCATATAGACACACTCTTCCAAATTTCCATTTATAAAAGCGGTCTTTACGTCCATTTGCCAAATCTCATAATCGTGGAAGGCAGTAATGGCAAGAAGGATCCGAATGGATTTGAGCATAGCCATTAGAGAAAAGGTTTTATCAGAGTCCAAACCAGGTCTTTAAAGAAAACCTTTTGCAACAAGTTTAGCCTTATAGGTTTCAACCTGTCCATCTATACCAATTTTCTTTCTGAAGATCCATTTACAGCCTACGGGTTTTACCCCTTCTGGAGTAATGTTCAAAGTCCATACTTTGTTGGCGTACATGGACTCCATCTCGGTCCGCATTGTATCCAGCCACATTACTGTTGCGCCACGGCAGCGCCCCGGCCGTCTTACTCGAGGCCAAATTGCGGAATCAAAAATTTTCCTTACTCGGAAACCGGCGCTACCGCGGACAATGAAAACCCGGATCGTTAACCATTAACCTACGCTAGCTAACAAGAGATGGGAAAGGAAGTATACCAAGAGATCCGAGTCCTCCGGTCTTCTCATCATCGCCCCGATCTCCCGCGGAAAGTGTAGTCTCCATATCGTCGCCTCCTCGCCGGAAGGGGCACCACATCGCCTTCGTCTTTTACGGGCTCCCGCCTCAATACCGAGGCAACTCGAGCATGAAGCCGGCAACTCGACATGCTCAAGATGTGCTGTAGAAAGTGTAGTGTAGAATCATAGTCTCACATTGGGGTTTGTTGCCATGATGGAGGATTGGGGTTAGGAAAAATGGTGCTTTCATTTTTCCGAAACAAGAAGAAGAAGGAGATGAAGAATTCCTCCCATAACATAGATGAACTCTCTCATTCTTTTTCTTTCTCTCTTTCTTTTTCTTCTTCTCTCTTTTCTTTTTCTTCTTCTCTCTTTTCTAATGAAGAACTTATCATATCCATGAGAATAATAATGTGAAGGAATGAATATATCAAACATGAAGGGAGGTGAGTGTAGGAGCATAAGAATGGTGACCACATCCTAGACAAGAAAACATCAACCATGCTTATTCTCCTATTCACTCCATAACCTTTCAAATCTCTCAATTCAAAAGCATGGAGCAAAAGAAATGAAAGCTATCATAATCAATACTTTAGCAAGAAACCCCTTCCACAAAAGTAATTTGCAAAACTGCAAATTACCCCCTCCATCGGGAAAAGTCCGGCCGGGAAAGAACAAAGGAAAACCGGCCGGAACGGAATGCAAACTGGCAACTCCAGAAAATTGGTCTCGTAATAAATTACAGGAAAACCCCAATACTGTGCATACACACCCGCATCTGTATTCCGTCCGGATACAAATGCAATGAGACAAAATCTACACTGTACTAAACTAGTACCGGCTTAAACCAAAGCCGGCTAGTAAAAAACCGTTCGATCCTGATCCGTACAATACCGCACGTATCTGATCGAACCCTGCCATATATATCCATACGGCCACTAGTACAAAACTGTCCGATCCTGATCCGTGCAATACCGCACGTATCTGATCGGACCCTGCCATATCTCCATACGGCCTCTACAGCGTTTCGCCCGAAAGCTTGAGTAACAGTAAGTGTGGTGGACTCTAAAGACTCGTCAATACTATGGCTGTGGATTTAACCACTGGCACGTCAGAGGTATAAGCCAATACGTGACGGGCCACCAGCTATTGACCAAAAGGGACGTCGATGAGAAAGCTCACCCCGACACCCAACTGAGCCTGTCAGTGACAATATCCGTACAGTCCGGTCCGTTCGTCTATGAGTATCGCATGGCGGGCCTAGGGGGTTGGTAAAAGTCAGACCCCCAAAAGCGGTACAAGTCGTGTCGGAGTGTAGCCCAGAACGCCCTGAGATACTACTGGAATACCTACCAGCAAATCTCCTGCCTCGCCCGAGGGCTTTGCATAATGGCTCTCCTAGACACAGCGCGACCTCACCCCCAATACCGGGAGAGACGAACCCCTGAAGATCCGCTCACTGCCTCCATGTGGCTCGGGACTGTACCCAACTAAAACCTGTTTGCACGACTCCTTTGAGCCGTGGTAGGGTAGTAATCAAAGCACAGTGGGAACTCACACGAGACAAATGACGATCCTCAGGTCGATGAACTAACCTGTACCCATGTCACCAGGGAACTGCTATCTGACGTCAGGTATAAGCCCAACTAGCAGGTTCCCGGCGAGTCCTGTCCGGTGTACTCATAACCCAATGAGCACCTGTATACATCTTAGGTGAACCAACTGACACCAGTGGCTTGTGAGACCGGCCACCGCCCCTCGTCGGGGTCTCGACTGTATACACTAGTCTACTAATGGAGTATCGATGCCCTTTCTCGAAACTCCTACGACTAGGGACCATTTAAGGATGTGCTAATAGACCCCAGCTCCCACGTATATGATCGCCATCATACTGCTGGTCGTCAAGCAAGAATCCTAGGGGCTCTATCAACGTGTAATAGAGACATGTCAGGTCACCTAAAGCAGTACACGATGATAAAGATAAACCAGATAGCATACTATCATCTCGAGTAAGACTGTCCTACCGGGATAGGTCCTCCCTCAATCATTGCAATCACGTGCCTGTGATCCAATAATTGACTCTGAGGGCACTATCTCCAACAATCTCCCACTTGCACTCAAGGCTAATTATTGCGATGTCGCATACTCACAGCCCGTGTGATACCGAACACCCAACTCCTCTACTAGTCAGTCTCACAAAGCTCGTTTGCGAAACTATTGCGTTCGAGGAATAGCCTCAGTGAGTGGATCCGCTATGATGTTTCTTTCTATGTCTCTCTATATCTCAAGTTCGCGGAGAAAGCCATCTCCCGAAATGAGCAATACCTGTCTTAGAATGTCCGGATGTCTGATGGGACCTAGCTCATAAATGAACTCCAAATCCAAACTTCTTAGACTGTATCGTCAACTGAACTTAATCAGTATTCTGCGCCATGCCTCCCTCAGTATTGCCTTGGACCACCTGTCCAAAATACAGTCCCTCATCAGAGGGAGAACTATAACTCTGACAACCTCCTTGTCGTCCATGTCACCTTGGAAGCCTGGAGTGACAACCGTCTCCTAAAGGAGGCAGCCGTTATCATATCCCTAGAACATTCACTTATGTTCTAAAACTGCTTCCGACTGTTCCTCCAGGATTGGATCAATATCAACTTATTGCATCTAGTGCAAGAACAACATCTGGTGTGGTACTTGACATCTCATGATTGACTCAATTGCTTAAGCAAGTGATCTGTCAATCATGCGTATCCCTCTCCCCTTTAGTCTGTAAGACATCTTTAGAGAGGGTGACTCCATCAACTGCAGGTGCACTACCGTGTCAGGAGTCGTCCATTCTAAATACTCATAGAATGCTGTCAAGGTACCCAGATTGGGAAACCACCCAACTCTAGATCTAAAACCATACATCTAGTAACCAGTATGTCTGATATAATATCCAAGTCCTTTGTGGAGAAACCACTGTGTGACGACCAAAGTATAACCGATCGTAGTATAGGAATATCACTTCCTACTACCTTCTCAACAGATCCATCCCCTATTCTGATGACGTCAAACCTATGACTGTCACATCAGAAATAGATGATCTATCTCCGCTACATCTGCTTTAGTCTATAAATAGACATAAGCCTGATGTCCACCAATACTTCCGCTGCTCCCACTGACTACGACAACTCTCTGGCAGAGTCATATAGACGTGCACTTCTAAAGCTAGTTTAGAACGACGCTATACTCATCCTCCTGCCGGGTCTCGCAGTCTGGAACAACAACAATGGCAATTGTGGGTAAACAAGAACTTCCCTGTCACCGTCCTTGAGGCTACCGGAGTACCTCTCGGGTGCCTGAAGTTACCCACCGTATCTGCGGAGTGGCCAATGGAATGTCAAATCAGATTGAATCTTTAGGTTCTTTATCAAATCTTCAGTAATCGTTTGCGGTTCTGGAATCACTTCCAGTTCTACCATACTCCCACTACTGTTTTTGAAAAAATCCATTTTTAATAAAACTGTGGCGAGTCTAGAACAATATTTCTATTGATCTGCTAGATGGTAGAAAATCAACCCTCGTCATAGCCTGGGTCAACCCACAAACAGCCATTACAGAAACGTGCCTTGAGTTATCCGGAGTCTGGTTTTAAGCATAAGCCGGACAACTCCCCGTACCTTAACATCGTTAAGATATGAACTGTTCTATATCCAATATAGAACCAGAGGCACTGATTTGATTTAACCAGATTCAAATCATGCATCTATCTCCAGTGCATGTCAACTAAATGGAAGGAGGTCGATCAGCGTTACTCAACTTAGGAATGCTTCCAATTATGAGTAACCTGAAAGAGAAGCAATCTGTCTTCATCATTACTATCAACTGAATACCATACACAAGTATCTACATCTTCGATCTCTTTGAAGAATCCCGATACTTGCTACACCTGGTTCTCTACTCTATTCAAATACCTATAACTCCTCAAAACTTAGACCCTGTGTTTCTACGAAACACATGTCTAAGAACTAGAGAAGTTAAAAGTAAACAGAATATAGTATGAGGACCAACCCCTCTGTCCGAATGGACACTGGACAACATACAATACTCTGTATAAGTCCGCTGAGTCTAACAACTCTTTCACTGTGTGTCGTAGGTTGAAAACTGTACTTATGGTTAAGAAGAATTACACCGCTGTTTAATGCTCCTTACCTAACCATCCACTGATATAGGTAAATGTCATCGACATAATATCAAAAGGTATATCTCACTCTATGAAAATAGACGTACAGATATATCAATTTGAAATTGATGCACAACAGCGGATATTCAAAACTAAATATTTGCCGACCGGCAAACAGCCCAGGTGATCTCCTCAAATATCACCGATTACAACGAATCCCGATATGATGAGGATAATCACCTAATTCCCAATAACTTACTCCTACTCATCATCTGTAAGACCATACAGATGTGAGAATCCAACCTGGTAAATACATACCCTGGAGTAAGTGTCTAATCGGGAAATCAGTTTTCTTTTAACATTACACAGTGAAACTGAAACATTGAAATGCTTCGGTGGGGTATTCCGGTATTCTTAGTAATGCCTCTTCCATTATCCAGATTCACAACTGTAACCGTATATCTCTTTGCCATCTGTCCAAATCCCTTTATATGTCTTTAGTCATTACCTTCTGTACACCCCCTTAGGCCAAATGGTTTTCTTCCTTCCCTACCGTTCGGCACCAGCCTATGGTTTGGAAGAAGACTATCCAAAAAGCATAAAGGGTGTACTGTCCCAATCCTAGGAACACTCGCAATGCGAGAGAATGTGAAGATAAAAGACACCTGAATGAACCTTATTCCTATTTCTCCTGAACCAGAATCCATCCCCGAACTGGAACAAGTTCCTTTCGAGTTCGTATATAACCATACGATGGAGTATCTAATAAAATGGGATCTTCGTAGTGATACGGAGTGTCCTGGAGAAATACAAAGGTGATTTAGGGTTGGCGAAGAAATACTTAGTTTGGTCGTGAATAGCAGTCGCAACTTACTTTGCCCTCTTACTAATCCCTTGCTTTGTCTTAACTTAATACCTTCTGCACACCATCATTATGCTAATTGGTTTTCTTCATTCCCCACCGTTCGGCACCAGCCTAAGGTTTGGAAGAAGACTATCCAATTTGCGTAATAGGCGTACTATCTCCTAAACCAAGGAGTACTCGCAATGAGAGAAGGTGAAAAGAAAAGACAACTGAATAATCCTATTCGTTTTCTCCAGAACCAGAAACCATCCTCGAAGTCCTTCGAGTTCGTATATAACCATACGATGGTTTTGTCCAATGGAAGTGGACGTTCGTAGTAATACGGGGTGTCCTGGAGAAAAGGGTAAAAGTAGGAGTGGCAATGAGGTCTGCAACTCTGACAATCCAAAAGCCAGTGTTAAGAAGGTTCGGTCAACTTGGTCACTGAGTCATAGTCCAGGGTCGGGTCAATGGTCGCTGCCAGAGAGAGAGAAAAGAAACACTCAGCGTGCACTCTAACCTAGATCAGAATGGTTATCACTTTTCCTAATCAGGAATCCTCCCACTGTACCTCAAATTCTCCTCCAAACCTGAAAGAAGAATTAGTCGGGATCACCCGAGGAGTAAACCAACTCATCAGTGGGAATCGGGATCCAACTCTCATCGCATGATAACGTGACGGAATCCACTCACGTCACCACACTCCAGAAGGTATGCGCATGCCTGGCAAGTTTTAGTTCTTTTGAAACTCCCGATGAGATTTTTACCCTAAGCGGTTTATGACCTTGACTAGGTCAACAAACCATAAACCGCCAGTCAAGTTCAACCCGTCATTTTTCTGGATTGCATTAAACCCACCCGTACGTGCCCTTGACTAGGTCAACAAGGCCGCACGACTGTCTTAACCAATCCCACTTATGCAACAAACAAGTACCACTTAGCTACCGAACACTACGTCTTGACTAGGTCAACAAACGCAGTACGAATACCAAATAATACCTGTAGGAAATGACGGAGGGCTACGAATGGTTTTTGGCGAAAAACCTTTAACGTAATGAACTTGATATCGTTGAAGGAACTGCACAACTTTTTATAAAATATAGTGACGAAAACCTTTACTAAAGAGGTCACTCCCGGTGAAGGGATCTCGGCTCTTTCCTCGTAGAATGAGGTGCAGGATATTCCAACTGAATACCACGATGCAAAGCAAAAGTAATCGGCTATAGTGAAGTTAATGCCCTGACGCAAACTTCTGTCCAAGGGGTCACTCCCGGTGAAGGGATCTCGGCCCTTGCCTCGTCGACTGAGGAGCAGGATATTCCAAATGAATACCACGATGCAAAACATAAGTGAACATCCTTGCAATAACAGCTTTTTGAAAAGCGTTCCAACAACATCAGATTAGGTTTGTTTATCTTGCATTGATCCGAATCAACGCAGTCCCATCAAATGATCACACCACAAAGAACGAAAATATACTGACGTACGTATATGCCATCCGCATTCGCCACTGGGTCCCGTCATCACCCGTTAGGTTAGCTAACTAACGGCAGAGCGGGGACTGGACTAGCGCGGATGAAAAACATATACAACATCTACTAATATATATACCAATATATAGTATTTCGCTCAAGGCGTGAATAAAATGCAACATCACAGAAATGTACAGCATCACAGAACAATACAGATATCTGGAAGCCCCGGGTTTCACAGAGCCGCTGCTGAAACCCGACGTTCCCCTGGTCGTGTGGATAGCCTGTGCAATAAAATCCTAGACCCCTACGGGCGCGGCAAGTCACCCGCCAAAACCTGAAGCGAGGCAGCCCCCTTCAGTACCGTGAATGGACCACCCAGCACTTCACGGAATCCGGTAACTTGGGCACCCCTCCTGGGTCAACCTGTACCCCCTACGAGTGTGGCAAATAGCCAGCCAATCCTGGAGTGAAGCCCCCTCCGTCCCAATGCCATGAGTTGCGGGCTCGTTGCCCTCCAGAACCCGGCTATCCGTGCACCCCACCGCGGGGCAATCCTAGTACAGAATAGTAAAATATACATACACCGGGTACATCGACCGCAACCAGGTCGTGCCCCAAAAGAATAATACAATCAGGCAGTGACGGCAGTCCACATGTCGGACGCTCGCCCCGCAACATCAAATGTACATAATACAACAAAACTGTACTAGTATTGCATCCAGGCTATCCCCACGACCGATCCGCAACATCACAGCATAAACATAGAACATCAACGTGAAAGTCACGTTCGCAAATCCGTCTAACCGGGCTATAGCAGTTAGACCGGATTTACCGATCGAGTGACATTCACGGTCGCAGATATAATGTAAATACTGTGAGAAAATGTGTTTAAAATTATCCGATTGACCAAAAATTAACAAGTGGGCCCCAATCAAAACTGTAGCACTCACAGAAAACTTGGGCCCAATTTTAATATCCCAAAAGCCCTAGTTCCCTGTAAAAACATCACTGGAAAAATCTGGTCCAGAGAACAAACAGAACCGCGGCGGAAGAGCGGCGCCAAGGCGGGTTACGCCGCGCTTCCGCGGCGGATCTACAGTAAAACATGCCCAAATTTTCCCAGATGTCTTATAATTTCCTGTACATCATTCTGCAATCACCTGAAAAATTTTTAGACTCCAAAAAATTTCGACAGAAACTGATGTGCTAGAAAAATACGGTTTTTGGAAATTTTGGTCGATCGGAAAAGCAAACACATCAAACGAAGCTAGGTAAGGTTAATGGCGTGGCTCTGATACCATGTTGCGCCACGGCAGCGCCGCGGCCGTCTTACTCGAGGCCAAATTGCGGAATCAAAAATTTTCCTTACTCGGAAACCGGCGCTACCGCGGACAATGAAAACCCGGATCGTTAACCATTAACCTACGCTAGCTAACAAGAGATGGGAAAGGAAGTATACCAAGAGATCCGAGTCCTCCGGTCTTCTCATCATCGCCCCGATCTCCCGCGGAAAGTGTAGTCTCCATATCATCGCCTCCTCGCCGGAAGGGGCACCACATCGCCTTCGTCTTTTACGGGCTCCCGCCTCAATACCGAGGCAACTCGAGCATGAAGCCGGCAACTCGACATGCTCAAGATGTGCTGTAGAAAGTGTAGTGTAGAATCATAGTCTCACATTGGGGTTTGTTGCCATGATGGAGGATTGGGGTTAGGAAAAATGGTGCTTTCATTTTTCCGAAACAAGAAGAAGAAGGAGATGAAGAATTCCTCCCATAACATAGATGAACTCTCTCATTCTTTTTCTTTCTCTCTTTCTTTTTCTTCTTCTCTCTTTTCTTTTTCTTCTTCTCTCTTTTCTAATGAAGAACTTATCATATCCATGAGAATAATAATGTGAAGGAATGAATATATCAAACATGAAGGGAGGTGAGTGTAGGAGCATAAGAATGGTGACCACATCCTAGACAAGAAAACATCAACCATGCTTATTCTCCTATTCACTCCATAACCTTTCAAATCTCTCAATTCAAAAGCATGGAGCAAAAGAAATGAAAGCTATCATAATCAATACTTTAGCAAGAAACCCCTTCCACAAAAGTAATTTGCAAAACTGCAAATTACCCCCTCCATCGGGAAAAGTCCGGCCGGGAAAGAACAAAGGAAAACCGGCCGGAACGGAATGCAAACTGGCAACTCCAGAAAACTGGTCCCGTAATAAATTACAGGAAAACCCCAATACTGTGCATACACACCCGCATCTGTATTCCGTCCGGATACAAATGCAATGAGACAAAATCTACACTGTACTAAACTAGTACCGGCTTAAACCAAAGCCGGCTAGTAAAAAACCGTTCGATCCTGATCCGTGCAATACCGCACGTATCTGATCGAACCCTGCCATATATATCCATACGGCCACTAGTACAAAACTGTCCGATCCTGATCCGTGCAATACCGCACGTATCTGATCGGACCCTGCCATATCTCCATACGGCCTCTACAGCGTTTCGCCCGAAAGCTTGAGTAACAGTAAGTGTGGTGGACTCTAAAGACTCGTCAATACTATGGCTGTGGATTTAACCACTGGCACGTCAGAGGTATAAGCCAATACGTGACGGGCCACCAGCTATTGACCAAAAGGGACGTCGATGAGAAAGCTCACCCTGACACCCAACTGAGCCTGTCAGTGACAATATCCGTACAGTCCGGTCCGTTCGTCTATGAGTATCGCATGGCGGGCCTAGGGGGTTGGTAAAAGTCAGACCCCCAAAAGCGGTACAAGTCGTGTCGGAGTGTAGCCCAGAACGCCCTGAGATACTACTGGAATACCTACCAGCAAATCTCCTGCCTCGCCCGAGGGCTTTGCGTAATGGCTCTCCTAGACACAGCGCGACCTCACCCCCAATACCGGGAGAGACGAACCCCTGAAGATCCGCTCACTGCCTCCATGTGGCTCGGGACTGTACCCAACTAAAACCTGTTTGCACGACTCCTTTGAGCCGTGGTAGGGTAGTAATCAAAGCACAGTGGGAACTCACATGAGACAAATGACGATCCTCAGGTCGATGAACTAACCTGTACCCATGTCACCAGGGAACTGCTATCTGACGTCAGGTATAAGCCCAACTAGCAGGTTCCCGGCGAGTCCTGTCCGGTGTACTCATAACCCAATGAGCACCTGTATACATCTTAGGTGAACCAACTGACACCAGTGGCTTGTGAGACCGGCCACCGCCCCTCGTCGGGGTCTCGACTGTATACACTAGTCTACTAATGGAGTATCGATGCCCTGTCTCGAAACTCCTACGACTAGGGACCATTTAAGGATGTGCTTATAGACCCCAGCTCCCACGTATATGATCGCCATCATACTGCTGGTCGTCAAGCAAGAATCCTAGGGGCTCTATCAACGTGTAATAGCGACATGTCAGGTCACCTAAAGCAGTACACGATGATAAAGATAAACCAGATAGCATACTATCATCTCGAGTAAGACTGTCCTACCGGGATAGGTCCTCCCTCAATCATTGCAATCACGTACCTGTGATCCAATAATTGACTCTGAGGGCACTATCTCCAACAATTACCGAGTCGCCGCTCTGAATGACTTGCTGGAAGCTAGTTGGATCATCATTGTCAATGATGCAATCCTCTCTATCTCCGTCTATAAGAAAACCGTAGTATCTCTTGGGCGGATGGGACTGCCTACTAGTCCTACGGAGTGGCGTGGGGATTTCCTGTTCTTTCGAAACCTCTAGTTCTACCATGCTTTCAGTAGTAGCTTGTGGTTCTGGAATTTCTTCCAGTTCTATTGCGCTCCCACTAGTTTCTTTTTCCAAAAATTGATTTTCCAAAAAGTGGGCATGACGAGAAACAAAATCCTTTTGTTCCTCTGCATAATAGAAAAGATACCTCCTGGAGTTCTTTGGGTATCCCACAAACTTACACAGTATTGAGCATTCCTCGAGCTTGTCCGTATGTTGGTTTTTTACAAAAGCTGGACATCCCCATATCTTCAGATACTGAAGATAGGGTTTCTTCCCACTCCACATTTGATATAGTGTGGTAGGCACATTCTTGGTAGGAACCTTGTTCAAAAGATATCCAGCTGATTCTAGTGCATAACCTCAGAAGGATCGTGGTAACTCAGTGTTACTCATCATGGAACGTACCGTATCCCATAGGGTTCTGTTCCGCCTTTCCGATACACCATTGTGTTGAGGTGTGTATGGAGGAGTAAGCTGAGAGAGAATTCCATTCTCTTTTAAGTAACCCAGGAACTCGGCACTTAAGTATTCACCACCAGATCTCAGTGTCTTGATACTTTTTCCTGTTTGTTTTTCCGCTTCATTCTTATATTCCCGGAATTTCTCAATGGCCTCGGATTTATGTTTAATCAAGAAAACATATCCATACCTAGAGAAAGCATCCATAAAAGTAATGAAATAGGAATAAACACTTCGTGCATGTGTAGAAATTGGACCACACACGTTGCTGTGTATGAATCCCAAGAGCTCGCTCGCTCTTATTCCGTGTCTAGTGAACAGAGTCTTTGTCATCTTTCCTTTGAGACAAGATTGACAAGTTGCATAAGACTGATATTCGAACGGATCCAAATATCCCTCTCTATGTAACTTCGTCAACCGTGTTTCATTGATGTGACCCAGTCTACAATGCCATAAGAAAGCCTTATTTATTTCTGGAGACTTTCATTTAATTATTTTCTGGATGTTGAAAACTTGATCTTGATTTAATACGTATATACCGTTATCTAGTGTATCTGACCCAATCAAACTATGATTAAGATGGATGTGGACCACATCGCTTACAAATGTAAAATCATATCTTTCTTTAGAAAGTAAAGATACATATATGATATTACAAGCTAGACTAGGTGTAGGAATGCCTAGCACGACAACAAGCTTTCGGGAGGTATCGTCCATGCCATTTTATAAAATTTGCCATGCTAAACAATCCTAACCCGAGAATCTTAATTAGAGATTTAGACAATACAACATGTAAACAACTTTACATCTAAGTGAATATGGAATACAACCTTTCTAGACCGGTCCTTCACTTCAATGGCTCCGTGTAGTAGTCCCTTCGCTCCAAGTAGTGATCTTCCAGACTCTAGAATAGCTTCACAAGAAGAAAGGAACAAGCCTGCACGAAGTCTTTGAGGCCGAAGATGATCTACGTCAAGAAGACACTAATCCAAGCTACCTCTTCACTAATTAGGAATTAGTGAAGCTAACACCCTAAACTAAATGGCTAATCTAGTAGAGGATGATGAAGTAGGAATTTTGCTCACTTTAGAATTCTTTTTCTCATTATTTTTCCTCACTTCCTCAAAAGCTAGAGAGTTAAGCCCTTGATGAAGAAGACGATGAAGAGATAATGTTATGGCAACCATCGATGGGAAATATCTCATATAACTCATGTAGAGATTTGACCATGGGTTTAGATAATGGTTGGGTTAATAAATATCTAGTGTAAGACAAAACTAGTGGACTAAGTCAATGGTTCTACAAGGTTCCACTAAGCTCACCTATGTGACTTATTTCCAACTAATATTTGATTTACTATAAATAAATAAATCCTACATCATCATGAGCATGGTGTGAGTCTCATACACCCATGTAGCATGTGGCATCAAGCATGACACAAAAAGAAATACAATTAATATATATCACATATATATCAAATGCATAAGTGATAAAAGAAATTCTTAAGTGAGCTAATATTACTTAATGTAAATTAATATATCAAATATATAATTATACATTAAATCATTAAACCAACACTTGATTTAATAATCCTGCTATATCTCATATGACCGACTAATATTATTTGTATCAACTTATCGAATCAACACTTGATTCGATAACCCGGCTATATCTCATATAATCGACCGATATCATAAATCGCGAGAATAGAATACGGTATCACATACTCGTATTCTCGGTTCCGCACATATCACATATGTGCTCCTACTTGGTTTTGCCTGAGCCAGTAAACCTCTGTGTAGGACTCTAAAGACTCGTCAATACGCCGACAGCATGTGATGATCACACAAGGCACCTACAAGCCGTCAGCGGTACTAGCTGGACGTAACGGCGACCCGGGTATTGAGTGATCAAAATATCAACAAGCAAGCCTATTCATACTCCTGTAAAGCCTGTCAGTAACACTACCGTACAGTCCGGTCTTTTCCTCTGATATGTCGCATATCCAGTCTAGGAGTGGTAAACGTCAGACCCCAGTAACCGATAAGTATTGCCGATATGAGGCTCATAACGGGTGGAGAAACTACTGATAACACTTACCAGTAGATCTCCGTATCAGCCCTGGCCAGGGACTTCCTGTTATAGCCAATCGAGCACAGCGCAACATCAACCCCCAATACCGGGAGAGACGAATCCCCTCCTATCGCTCGTTGCCTCCATGTGATTCAGGACTGTACTAAAAATCCACCGTTTTGCACGTTCTCTTGAACATGGTAAGGTGGAAATCAAAGCACAGTGGGAATCACACAGGACTCTATGAAGATCTCGAGTCTACAGACTAACCTGTACCAGTGTCACAACAGAACTGTTATCTGATGATAGGTATAATACCAAGTAAGAGTTCTCGGCGAGTCCGTTCAGTGTACCCAGTCTCCACTGAGCACCTGTATACCATCTTTGATGTCAAACACCAATGGATGTGGGATCATCCATCGCCCATCATATGGGTCAAGAAGCGTATACGCTAGTCTACTCTGGAGTATAGATGCCCTGTCTCGATACACTCTCGACTAGGAACAATTAAAGGATGTACTTGTGGACTATCCTGACCCCACTAGTATGATCTCCATCATAGTCCTGGTAGTCAAGTACACATCCGAAGGGCTTTATCAACATGTGAAAGCAAGACAGTATCACAATACAAATCTACATATTAAGACAAAGTGCAACCATATAGCATACTATCATGTCGAGCAAGAAAGTCCTCTCTCTATATATCCAAGCATCCACTATAATATACATCACATGTAAAATAATGGCCTCTAGGGTATACATATGACTAACAATCTCCCACTTACACTAAGACCAGTTGTTGTAGTATCTCATACCCAACATCCCGAAGAGTCTCTCAAATTGCATCTGGGGTATGGCCTTTGTGAGTGGATCCGCTGTGTTGTTGTTCGTGTTAACTCTCCTGACCTCGATCTCCCGGCGATCAACTATCTCCCGGATCAGGTGATACCACCTTAGAATATGCCTGGATCGCTGATGGGACCTGGGTTCCTTGGCCAAGGCCACTGCTTCATTGTTATCGCAATACAAAGGTATTAGATGCTTAATGGATGGAACCACACCTTGTTCTATTATGAACTTTTTCATCCAGACAACCTCTTTGGCAGCATCGTTGGCAGTGATGTATTCAGCCTCCATCGTCAAGTCTGCCATGGTTTCTTGCTTGGAACTCTTCCAACAAACCGCCCCTCCATTGAAGGTAAAGACAAATCCCGAGACTGAATTAGAGTCGTCTTGATCACTCTGAAAGCTCGAATCGGTAAAGGACTCCACCTGGATTTCACCGTTACCATACACCAAGAATATCTCTTTAGTCCTTCTGAAGTACTTAAGAATGTTCTTCACAGTTTTCCAGTGACTCTCTCCTGGATCTGCTTGATACCTACTCACTACACTTAGTGAGTATGCTACATCGGGTCTGGTACATAACATCACGTACATGATAGAGCCTACTGCCGAAGCATAGAGTATCTCTTGCATGCGAGCTCTCTCCAAATCAGTCTTGGGAGACATCTCTTTGGATAGAGTGAGTCTTGTGATCGTGGGTAAATTCCCACGCTTGGAATCTTCTATACTAAACCTCTTTAGTATGGTGTCTATGTACCTGGATTGGGACAATCCCAGTATCCGTTTAGATCTATCTCTATAGATCTTAATCCCCAAGATGTTGGGGGCATCACCTAGATCTTTCATTGAGAATCTTTATGATAAGAAGAGCTTGACCGAGTGCAGTATAGGAATATCATTTCCTATCAAGAGTATATCATACACATACAATATGAGGAAGACAACCTTACTCTCTACCACCTTCTTGTATATACAAGGTTCATCTACGTTTTTGATGAAGTCAAACTCTTTGACAACCACATCAAAACAGATGTTCCAACTCCGCGATACCTGCTTTAACCCGTAAATGAATTTAACCAGCTTGCACACCTTCCCGTTTCTCCCACTATCCACGAAGCCCTCTGGCTGAGTCATGTACATGCTCTCTTCTAAATCACCATTTAGAAAGGCGGTCTTAACATCCATTTGCCAGATTTCATGGTCATGATATGCAGCGATGGAAAGTAGGATCCAGATGGACTTAAGCATAGCTACTGGAGAAAAGGTGTCATCATAATCCACACCTGGTTATTGACGAAAATCTTTTGCAACAAGTCTAGCTTTGAAAGTCTCAACTTTTCCATCTACACCAAATTTTTTCTTGAAGATCCACTTTCTCCACATGGGTTTTACCCTTTCAGGAGCATCTTCCAAAGTCCATACTTTGTTGGTGTACATAGATTCCATCTCAGATCGCATTACATCCAGCCATTTCACAGAGACCCTACTCGTGATGGCCTGCTCGAAGCTAGTTGGGTCATCATCTTCCATGATGTAATCCTCGCTCCCACCATCAATGAGAAAACCGTAGTATCTCTCAGGTGGATGAGGAACCCTACTATATCGGCGGAGAGGCCGAGATTCGTTGGGAACTATTGAATCCTCCAGTTCTACCAAATCTTCTGTTGTAATTTGTGCGGTTGGAACTTCTTCCAGCTCTACCTCTTCGCCACTAATTTCTTTTACAAGAAATTCCTTTTCTAAAAAGGTGGTATATTGAGAAACAAACACCTTTTGCTCCTCACCGTGGTAGAAGATATATCCATAGGAATCCTTTGGATATCCCACAAACTTACACAGAGAAGATCTTGCCTCGAGCTTATCCGGACTTTACTTTTTAACATAGGCCGGACAACCCCATATCTTAACTCGTTTAAGAGATGGTCCCTTCCCATTCCACATCTCATATGGAGTGGTAGGCACTGATTTGGTTGGAACTCTATTCAATAGGTATGCTGCTGTCTCAAGTGTATAACCCCAAAAGGAAATAGGTAACTCAGCGGTGCTCATCATAGAGCGCACCATATCCAATAGGGTGTGATTCCTCCGCTCCGATACACCGTTGTGCTGTGGTGTATAAGAAGGAGTAAGCTGAGAGAGAATCCTATTCTCTTTTAGATAATCACGGAATTCCATGCTCAAGTATTCTCCTCTTCGATCGGATCATAGGATTTTAATACTTTTGCCCGTTTGGTTCTCAACTTCATACTTATATTCTTTGAATTTCTCAAAAGTTTCAGACTTGTGTTTCAACAGGAACACATGTCCGTAACTTGAGAGATTGTTAGTGAATGTAATGAAGTATGAGGAAACGTTCCTGTGATGTGTAGACATGGAACCGCATACATCACTATGTATCAGTCCCAAGAGTTTCGTAACTCTTTCTCCGTGTCTAGTAAACGGAGTTTTGGTCATCTTACCTTTGAGACATGACTGGCAAGTTTCATAAGATGATAATTCGAACAGATTCAAATATTCATCCTTATGTAACTTAGCTAGTCGTGTCGCATTGATATGACCTAGTCTACAATGCCACAAGAAGGATTCGTTCATTTCTGAACTCTTCCTCTTGTGTATGTTTTGTACGTTAAGAACCGTGTTTTGATTCAGAACATATAAACCATTACATAACGCACTAAACCCAATCAACACTTGATTTAGGTGAATGTTCATAAAATTATTCTCTACTACAAAGTTATATACTTCTTTATCTAATAAACAAACTGATATTAAATTGCATATCATAGAGGGAACGTAATAACACTCATTCAAGATCAAAGTATTGCCATTTGGTAACAAGGTGATATTCACCAACAGCTTTGGCTGCAACACTTGCATCATTCCCTACTTTTAAAGAATGATCACCTATACCCAGTTCTTTACCTTTCCTTTGTTGGAGATAGTGCCCTCAGAGTCAATTGTTGGATCACAGGCACGTGATTGGAATGATTGATGGAGGACCTATCCCGATAGGACAGTCTTACTCAAGATGATAGTATGCTATCTGGTTTATCTTTATCATCGTGTACTGCTTTAGGTGACCTTACAGGTCGCTATTACACGTTGATAGAGCCCCTAGGATTCTTGCTTGACTACCAGCAGTATGAGGGCGATCATATACGTGGGAGCTGGGGTCTATATGCACATCCTTAAAAGGTCCCTAGTCGTGGGAGTTTGGAGACAGGGCATCGATATTCCAGAGTAGACTAGTGTATACAGTCGAGACCCCGACGAGGGGCGGTGGCCGGTCTCACAAGACACTGGTGTCAGTTGGTTCACCTAAGATGTATACAGGTGCTCATTGGGTTATGAGTACACCGGACAGGACTCGCCTGGAACATGCTAGTTGGTCTTATACCTGACGTCAGATAGCAGTTCCCTGGTGACATGTGTACAGGTTAGTTCATCGACCTGAGATCGTCATTTGTCTCGTGTGAGTTTCCACTGTGCTTTGATTACTACCCTACCACGCTCAAAGGAGACGTGCAAACATGTTTTAGTTGGGTACAGTCCCGAGCCACATGGAGGCAGTGAGCGGATCTGCAGGGGTTTGTCTCTCCCGGTATTGGGGGTGAGGTCGCGCTGTGTCTAGGAGAGCCATTACATGAAGTCCTTGGCCAAGGCAGGAGATTTACTGGTAGGTATTCCAGTAGTATCTCAGGGTGTTCTGGGTTACTCTCCGACACGACTTGTACCGCTTTTGGGGGTCTCACTATTACCAACCCCCTAGGCCCGCCATGCAATGCTCATAGACGAACGGACCGGACTGTACGGATATTGTCACTGACAGGCTCAGTAGGGTGTCAGGATGAGTTCGCTCATCGACGTCTCTTTTGGTCAATAGCTGATAGCCCGTCATGTCTGGCTAATACCTCTGACGTGCTAGTGGTTAAATCCACAGCCATAGTATTGACGAGTATTTAGAGTCCACCACACACAGTTACTCAAGTTTCGGTCAAAACGCTGTAGAGGCTGTATGGAGATATGGCAAGGTTCGATCAGATATGTGCGGTATTGCACAGATTGTGATTGGACGGATAATACTAGCGGGCTTTGGTTTAAGCCGGATCCTAGTATTGTACAGTGTAGATTTTGTCTCTTTGCATTTATATTCAGTGGGAATACAAATGCGGGCATGTATATGCAGTCGCGGGGTTTTCCTGTAATTTATTACGGGATCAGTTTTCTGAAGTTGCCAGTTTGCATTCCGTTCCGGCCAGTTTTCCTTTGTTCTTTCACGGCCGGACTTTTCCGATGGAGGGGCTAATTTGCAATTGTGCAAATTAGCATTTGTGGAGGGGGTTATTTGTGAAATGAGGGATTATGATGGGTAAAGCATCTTTGCTTTTCTTGTGATCATTTTCTTGCATTAATGAGATGAGAAAGGATTAGAAATTGATATGATATTGTTATCATCACATTTGGTTGTGGTCACCCCTTTTGTTTCCTACACTCACCTCCCTTCTTGGTTTTGTTTTTTCCCTCCAGCATTTTGATGATAGGGGGCCGGCCACTTGAGGGGTGAGGAGGGAGAGGTTCATTTTTATGTGTGGCATTTCCTCATCTCATTCCTTGCTAAAATGAGAGCACCATTTTCCTCCAAATCTTTTTCTTCTCTCCTCCATCACCATGGCAACTTCACAACCCCAAATGAGACAATGGTTTCTACACTAGTCTACAGCATTCCTTGGACGCGTCGGCTAGCCAACTTCGCGCCCCGAGTTGCCTCGGTCCAGAGGTGGGAGCCCGTAAAAGAACCCGGCGATGTGGTGCCCGTTTCGATGAGGAGGCGACAACCGGAGATTCCGCGAGAAGATCGGAGTGGAGGCGAAGACCGAAGGACACGGATCGCTTGGTATAGCCTTCTACTCTTTCTATTGTTTGCTAGGATTAGGTTGCCCGATCCAGGATTTTTGTGCGCGGTGGTGCCGGTTTTCTAGTTTGAAAAGTTTTTCGTTTCCGCATTCCGGCGTCGGATTGACGGCCGGGACGCCGCCGTGCACTTACATTGGTATCAAAGCCACACCATTAACCTCCTTCTAGCTTGCTCTAACGTGTTTACAAGTTTGATCGAATGGAATTTTCGAAAACCGCATTTTCATTGCATCAGGTTTCTGCCGATTTTTTTTTGGCTCCAAAAATTTTTCAGTACATTGAAGAAACACGTGCAGGGAATTCTGAGCATTCTGTGAAAATTTAGTCGCGTGACATCACCATTCTACAGCGGAACCGCGGCCAAACCCACGCATTGGCCGCGTTTCCGCCGCCACTTTGACTTGTCAACGCACCAAATTTTAACAGTAGGCTTCTGAGTTAAAAATTGGGGTTTTTGGAATATTCTTTTTGGGCCCAGATTTTCTCTGAGTGCTACAGTTGTGCTTGGGGCCCACTTGGGTAAATTTGATTGATCGAAAAGTTTAAACATGTTAGTTCACAGTATTTACATTATATCTGCGACCGTGAATGTCATTTGATCGGTAAATCCAGTCTATCTGCTATAGCCATTTTAGACGGATTTGCGAACGTGACATTCACGTTGATGTTCTGTGTCGTGCTGTGATGTTGCGGATTGGTCATGGGGATAGCCTGGATGCAATGGTAGTACAGTTTGGTTTATTATGTACATTTGATATTGCGGGGAGAGCGTCTGACATGTGGACTGACGTCACTGCCTGTTTGTATATTATTCTTTTAGGGCACGACCGGGTCGAGGTCGATGTACCCGTTGTATGTATATTTTACTTTCTGTACTAGGATTACCCCGCAGAGGGGTTCTAGAGGGCAACGGGCCCGCATCTCATGGCTTTGAGACGGAGGGGGCTTCACTCTAGAATTGGCGGGCTGTTCGCCGCACTCGTAGGGGATACAGGTTGACCCAAGGAGGGGTGCCCAAGTTACCGGATTCCGTGAAGTGCTGGGTGGTCCATTCACGTTGCTGAAGGGGGCTGCCTCGCTTCAGGTTTTGGCGGGTAACTTGCCGCGCCCGTAGGGGTCTAGGATTTTCATTGCACAGGCTATCCACACGACCAGGGGAACGTCGGGTTTCAGTAGCGGCTCTGTGAAACCCGGGGATTCCAGATATCTGTATTGTTCTGTGATGCTTATTACATTTCTGTGATGTTGCATTTTATCACGCCTTGAGCAAAATATTATATATTGATATATATACTAGTAGATGTTGTATATGTTTTGCATCCGCGCTAGTCCAGTCCCCGCTCTGTCGTTAGTTAAGTAACCTAACGGGTGATGACGGGACCCAGTGGCGAATGCGGATGGTATATACGTACATCTTTAATTTCATTCTTTATTGGTGTGATCAATTGATGGGACTGCGTTGATTCGGATCAATGCAAGCTAAACAAACCTATTCTGATGTTGTTGGAACACTTTTCAAAAAGCTGTTATTGCAAGGACGTTCTCTTTTGTTTTGCATCGAGGTATTCAGTTAGAATATCCTGCTCCTCAGTCGATGAGGCAAGGGCCGAGATCCCTTCACCGGGAGTGACCCCTTGGACAGAAGTTTGCTTCAGGGAAATAACTTCACTATAGTCGTTTACTTTTGCTTTGCATCGTGGTATTCAGTTGGAATATCCTGCACCTCATTCTACGGGGAAAGAGCCGAGATCCCTTCACCGGGAGTGACCTCTTTAGCAAAGGTTTTCGCTACTATTTTTTTAAAAGCTATCTGGTTCCTTCAACGATATCAAGTTCATTACGTTAAAGGTTTTCGCCAGAAACCATTCGTAGCCCTCCGTCATTTCAGACGGGTAGCACGTAGTATTCATGCTATGTTTGTTGGCCTTCGTCAAGGCATAGTGTATGGTAGCTGCTTGTTACCTTTCTGCTGCATAGATATATGCGTTGGTTTGGGACAGTCGTATAGCCTTGTTGGCCTTCGTCAAGGGCTTGTACGGGTGGGTTCAAATTAACCTGGACAATGATGGGTAGAACTTGACATGTGACTTATGATTTGTTGGCCTTCGTCAAGGTCATAAGAGCATGGGGCAAAAATCCACATCGGGAGTTTCTAAAGAAACTGAAACTTGCCAGATATGCGCATACCTGGAGTGTGATAACGTGAGCAGATTCCGTCACGTTATCATGCGATGATAGTTGGATCCCGATTCCCACTGATGAGTTGGTTTACTCCTTGGGTGATCCCGACTAATTCTTCTTTCAGGTTTGGAGGAGAATTTGACGGTACAGTGGGAGGTTTCCTGATTAGATAAATTGGTAACCATTCTGATCTAGGTTAGAGTGCACGTTGAGTGTTTCTTTTCTCTCTCTCTCTTTGGCAGCGACCATGGACCGACCCTAGACTATGACTCAGTGACCAAAGTTAACCGAACCTTCTTAAATATTGGCTTTTGGATAGTCAGAGTTGCAAAGCTCATTGCCACTCCTACTTTTACCCTTTTCTCCAGAACACCCCGTATTACTACGAACGTCTACTTCCATTGGACAAAACCATCGTATGGTTATATACGAACTCGAAGGAATTTATTCGAGGATGGTTTCCGGTTCTGGAGAAAACGAATAAGACTATTCAGTTGTCTTTTCCGTTTACCTTCTCTCAGCTTGCGAGTGCTCCTTGGGTTAGGACGGTACACCTATTACGAAAATTGGATAGTCTTCTTCTAAACCTTAGGCTGGTGTTGAACGGTAGGGAATGAAGAAAACCAATTAGCCTAACTAAGGTGTACAGAAGGTATTAAGTAAAGACAAATAAAGGGATTAGAAGGAGGGCAAAGTAAATTGCGACTGCTATTCACGACCAAACCAAGTATTTCATTACCACTCCTACTTCACCTTTGTATTTCTCCAGGACACTCCGTATCACTACAAAGATCCACAGTTTATTTGGATACTCCATCGTATGGTTATATACGAACTCGAAAGGAACTTGTTCCAGTTCGGGGATGGATTCTGGTTCAGGAGAAATAGGAATAAGGTTTATTCGGTTGTATTTTATCTTCACCTTCTCTCGCATTGCGAGTGCTCTAAGGATTAGGACAGTACACCCATTATGCTTATTGGATAGTCTTCTTCCAAACCATATGCTGGTGCCGAACGGTAGGGAAGGAAGAAAACCATTTAGCCGAAGAGGGTATACAGAAGGTAATGACTAAAGACATATAAAGGGATTTGGAAAGATGGCAAAGAATTATAAGGTTACAGTTATGAATCTAGATAATGGAAGAGGCATTACTAGGAATACCGGGATACCCCATCAAAACATTTCAATGTTTCAGTTTCACTGTGTACTGTTAAAAGAAAACTGATTTCCCAATCAGATCTTGCTCCAGGGTATGTATTTACCAGGTATGATTCTCACATCTGTATGGTTTTACAGATGATGAGTGGGAGTAAGTTATTGGGAATTGGGTGATCATCCTCATTATATCGGGATTCGTTGTAATCGGTGATATTTGAGGAAGTCACCTGGGTTGTTTGCCAGACGGCAAATATTTGGTTTTGAATATCCGCTGTTATGCACCAATTTCAAATCGATATATCTGTACGTCTATTTTTATAGAGTGAGATATACCTTTTTGAAATTATGTCTATGACATTTACCTATATCAGTGGATAGTTAGGTAAGGAGTATTAAACAGCGGTGTAATTCTTTCTTAACCAGAAGTACAGTTTCAACCTACGACACATAGGGATTGAGTTATCAGACTCAAGGGACTTATACAGAGTATTGTATGTTGTCCAGTGTCCATTAGGACAGAGGGGATGGTCCTCGTACTATATTCGGTTTACTTGTGACTTCTCTAGTTCTTAGATAAGTGTTTCGTAGAAACACAGGGTCCAAGTTTTGAGAAGTTATAGGTATAAGAGTAAAGTAGAGAACCAGATGTTGCAAGTATCGGGATTCTTCAAGGTGATCGAAGATGTAGATACTTGTGTGTGGTATTCAGTTGATAGTAATGATTAAGAGAACTTCCTTCTCTTTCGGGTTACTCATATCTGGATGCATTCCTAAGTTGAGTAACGCTGATCGGCCTCTTTCCATTTAGTTAACATGCACTGGAGACAGTTGCATGATTTGAATCTGGTTCAATTAAATCAGTGCCTCTGTTTCTATATTGGATATAGAACAGTTCATATCTTAACGATGTTAAGGTACGGGGAGTTGTCCGGCATATGCTTGAAACCAGACTCTGGATAACTCAAGGCACGTTTCTGTAATGGCTGTTTGTGGGTTTACCCAGGCTATGACGAGGGTTGACTTTGTACCATTTGGAAGATCAATAGTGATGTTGTTCTTGACTCGCCACAGTTTTAATAAAAATGGATTTTTTCAGAAAACAGTAGTGGGAGTATGGTAGAACTGGAAATGATTCCAGAACCGCAAACGAATACTGAAAATTTGATAAGAACCTAAAGATTCAATATGGTTTGACATTCCATTGGCCACTCCGCAGATATGGTGGGTAACCTCAAGCGCTCGAGAGGTACTTCGGTATGCTCAAGGACGGTGGCAGGTAGGTTCTTGTTAACCCAGACTTGCCATTGCTATTGTTCCATACTGTGAGACCCGGAAGGAGAATGAGTATAGCGTCGTTCTAAACTAGCTTTAGATATACACGTATATATGACTCTGCCAGAGGGTTGTCGTAGTCAGTGGGAGCAGCGGAAGCATTGGTGGACAAGTGACTTATGTCTATTTGTAGACTAAAGCAGATATAGCGGAGATAGATCATCTGTTTCTGATGTGACAGTCATAGGTTTGACTTCGTCAGAATGGGGATGGATCTGTTAAGAAGGTAGTAGGGTGTAGTGTCCTGGTATTTGGATGACATACACAGAGTAGGAAGTGAAATTCCTATACTTCGATCGGTTATACTTTGGTTGTCACACAGTGTTTTCTCCATATGGGAATTGGATATTGTATCAGACATTCTGGTTACTAGATCTATGGTTTTAGATCTAGATTTGGGTGGTTTCCCAATCAGGGTACTTAGACAGCATTCTAAGAGTATTTAGAATGGACGACTCCTGGCATGGTGGTGTACCTGCAGGTAATGGAGTCACCCTCTCTAAAGGTGTCTTACAGACTAAAGTGGAGAGGGATGTACATGATTGGCAGATCACTTGCTTAGGCAATTGAGTCAATCATGAGATGTCAAGTACCACACCAGATGTTGTTTTTGCAGTAGGTGCAATAAGTTGATATTGATCCAATCCTGGAGAAACATTCGGAAGCAATTTTAGAACATAAGTGGATGTTCTAGGGATATGATAACAGCATCCTCCTTCGGGAGACAGTTATCATTCCAGGCTTCCAAGGTGACCTAGACGGCAGAGTGGCTGTTAGAGTTATAGTTTTCCCTCTGACGAGGGGCAATATTTTGGACAGGTGGTCCAGGTGGATACTGAGGGAAGGATGGCGCAGGATACTGATTAAGTTCAGTTGACGATACAGTCTAAGAAGTTTAGATTTGGAGTTCATTTATGAACTAGGTCCCATCAGACATCCAGACACATTCTAAGACAGGTATTTCTCATTTCGGGAGATGGCTTTCTCCGCGAACTTGAGATATAGAGAGACATAGAAAGAAACATCAGAGCAGATCCACTCACTGAGGTTATTCCTCGAACGCAATAGTTTCGCAAACGAGCTTTGTGAGACTGACTAGTAGAGGAGTTGGGTGTTCGGTATCACACGGGCTGTGAGTATGCGAAATCGCAATAATTAGCCTTGAGTGCAAGTGGAAGATTGTTGGAGATAGTGCCCTTAGAGTCAATTATTGGATCACAGGCACGTGATTGCAATGATTGAGGGAGGACCTATCCAGGTAGGACAGTCTTACTCAAGATGATAGTATGCTATCTGGTTTATCTTTATCATCGTGTATTGCTTTAGGTGACCTTACAGGTCACTACTGCGCATTGATAGAGCCCCTAGGATTCTTGCTTGACTGCCAGTAGTATGAGGGCGATCATATACGTGGGAGCTGGTAGTCTATAAGCACATCCTTAAAAGGTCCCTAGTCATGGGAGTTTCGAGACAGGGCATCGATACTCCAGAGCAGACTAGTGTATACAGTCGAGACCCCGACGAGGGGCGGTGGCCGGTCTCACAAGCCACTGGTGTCAGTTGGTTCACCTAAGATGTATACAGGTGCTCATTGGGTTATGAGTACACCGGACAGGACTCACCGGGAACATGCTAGTTGGTCTTATACCTGACGTCAGATAGCAGTTCCCTGGTGACATGTGTACAGGTTAGTTCATCGACCTGAGATCGTCATTTGTCTCGTGTGAGTTCCCACTGTGCTTTGATTACTACCCTACCACGCTCAAAGGAGACGTGGAAACAGGTTTTAGTTGGGTACAGTCCCGAGCCATATGGAGGCAGTGAGCGGATCTGCAGGGGTTAGTCTCTCCCGGTATTGGGGGTGAGGTTGCACTGTGTCTAGGAGAGCCATTACACGAAGTCCTTGGTCAAGGCAGGAGATTTACTAGTAGGTATTCTAGTAGTATCTCAGGGTGTTCTGGGTTACTCTCCGACATGACTTGTACCGCTTTTGGGGGTCTGACTTTTACCAACCCCCTAGGCCTGCCATGCGATGCTCATAGACGAACGGACCGGACTGTACGGATATTGTCACTGACAGGCTCAGTAGGGTGTCAGGATGAGTTCTCTCATCGACGTCTCTTTTGGTCAATAGCTGGTAGCCCGTCACGTATGGCCAATACCTCTGACGTGCTAGTGGTTAAATCCACAGCCATAGTATTGACGAGTCTTTAGAGTCCACCACACACAGTTACTCAAGTTTCGGGCGAAACGCTGTAGAGGCCATATGGAGATATGGCAGGGTTCGATCAAATACGTGCGGTATTGCACGGATCGTGATCGGATAGATAATACTAGCGGGCTTTGGTTTAAGCCGGATCCTAGTATTGTACAGTGTAGATTTTGTCTCTTTGCATTTATATTCAGTGGGAATACAAATGCGGGCATGTATACGCAGTCGCGGGGTTTTCCTGTAATTTATTACGGGATCAGTTTTCTGAAGTTTCCAATTTACATTCCGTTCCGGCCAGTTTTCCTTTGTTCCTTCACGGCCGGACTTTTCCGATGGAGGGGCTAATTTGCAATTGTGCAAATTAGCATTTGTGGAGGGGGTTATTTGTGAAATGAGGGATTATGATGGGTAAAGCATCTTTGCTTTTCTTGTGATCATTTTCTTGCATTAATGAGATGAGAAAGGATTAGAAATTGATATGATATTGTTATCATCACATTTGGTTGTGGTCACCCCTTTTGTTTCCTACACTCACCTCCCTTCTTGGTTTTGTTTTTTCCCTCCACCATTTTGATGATAGGGGGCCGGCCACTTGAGGGGTGAGGAGAGAGAGGTTCATTTTTATGTGTGGCATTTCCTCATCTCATTCCTTGCTAAAATGAGAGCACCATTTTCCTCCAAAGCTTTTTCTTCTCTCCTCCATCACCATGGCAACTTCACAACCCCAAATGAGACAATGGTTTCTACACTAGTCTACAGCATTCCTTGGATGCGTCAGCTAGCCAACATCGCGCCCCGAGTTGCCTCGGTCCAGAGGTGGGATCCCGTAAAAGAACACGGCGATGTGGTGCCCATTTCGACGAGGAGGCGACAACCGGAGATTCCGCGAGAAGATCGGAGTGGAGGCGAAGACCGAAGGACACGGATCGCTTGGTATAGCCTTTTACTCTTTCTATTGTTTGCTTGGATTAGGTTAATGGCCCGATCCGGGATTTTTGTGCGCGGTGGTGCCGTTTTTCTAGTTTGAAAAGTTTTTCGTTTCCGCATTCCGGCGTCGGATTGACGGCCGGGGCGCCGCTGTGCACTTACATCCTTAGCCCATGAAACATATTACATATGTGGGATCCCGATCCGGTATCTAATACCTAGGATGTAGAGTGTGATGGGTTGCCTAGCATGGTAGCAAGGTTTCAGGAGGCATCGTCCATGCCAATTTCAAAAATTTGTCGTTCTAGCTAACCCTAACAATAGAATCTTTACTAGAAAATGCGACGATACGAAATGTAAACTACTTTACATCTAAGTGAATGAGAAATAATACCTTTGTAGACCGGTCCTTCACTTCAAAAACTCCATCTAGTAGTCCCTTCGCTGCGAGTTGTGATCTCCCAAACTCTAGAAACGGTTCTTCCGGAGAAATGAACAAGCTTGCTCGAACTCCTCGAGGCCGAAGATGATCTGCGTCGAGGAGACTCAAGCTCTTGCTACCTCTTCACTAATTGTGAAATTAGTGAAGTAAACACCCTAAACTAAATGGCAAGTAGTAAAGGATGATGAAGTAGAAAATATGCTCACTTTAGATTTATTTTTCTCAAAATATTTTCTCACTTTTCCAGAAGCTAGAAAGTTTTTTCTAAAGGATGAAGAAGATGAAGAGAAGAGATGAGAATGAACTAATGAGGTGAGAATAACAGCCATGGGTGATTTAGTGTAATACACTAACCCATGTAGAAATTAAACCATGGCTAACAATAATGGTTAGATTAATAAATATCTACAAGTAAAACAAAAGGAGTGGACTTAGTCAAAGATGCTACAAGCTTCTCCAAGCTTCCAAGCATGTGACTAATTAACACTAATTTTGATTTAATTAAATAAATATAAACCCTCACATTATTATTAGTATGGTGTGAGTCTCATACACCCATGTAGCATGTGGCATCAAGCATGACACAATAAAATGTACACTAATATATATCACATATATACTAATGCACACTTGTGAGAAAAAGAAAAGTTTATGTAAGCTAATATTAGTTAATGCAATCTAGTATATCAAATATACAATTATACATTAAATTATTAAATCAACACTTGATTTAATAATCCGGCTATATCACATACAACCGACTAATATCAAATGCAATAACTTATCGAATCAATACTTGATCCGATAACCTGGCTATATCACATATAACCAACCGATATCACATATCGCAAGAATAGAATGCGGTATCACACACACGCATTAATCTTGGTCCCGCACATATCACATATGTGCTCCTACTTCGTTTCGCATGAACCAGGAAACTTCTGTGTAGGACTCTAAAGACTCGTCAATACGCCGGCAGTAGGTGATGATCATATCAAACACCCACAAGCCGTAAGCAGTCTGCTAAACGTAATGGCCACCCGGGTATTGAGCGATCAGAAGATCAACAAGCAAGCTTTCTCAAACTCCTACGAATCCAATCAGTAACACTACCGTACAGTCCGGTCTCTTTGTCTGATATGTCGCATATCTCATCTGGGGGTGGTAAACGACAGACCCCAATAACTTGATAAGTAATGCCGATATGAGGCTCATAACGGGTCGAGAAACTACTGATAACACTTACCAGTAAATCTCATAAACAACCCTGGCCAGGGACTTCCTGTTATAGCCAATCGACCACAGCGCAACATTAACCCCCAATACCGGGAGAGACGAATCCCTTCCTATCGCTCATTGTATCCATGTGACTCGGAAATGTACCCAAAATACACCTTTTTGCACGATCTCTTGACCGTGGTATGGTGGAAATCAAAGCACAGTGGGAATCATATAAGACTCTATGACGATCTCGGGTCGACAGATTAACCTGTACCAGTGTCACCAGAGAACTGCCATCTGACGTGAGGTATAATACCATCTAGGAGTTCTCGGCGCGTCCGTTCAGTGTACCCAGTCTCCACTGAGCACCCATATACTATCTCTGATGTCAAACACCAATGTATATGGGATCATCCATCGCCCATCTACATGGGTCGAGAAGCTATACGCTAGTCTACTCTGGTATATCGATGCCCTGTTTCGATACACCCACGACTAGGGACATTAAAGGATGTACTTACCGAATACCTTTGTCCCACTAGTATGATCTGCATCATTATCCAGGTAGTCAAGTACACATCCTAAGGGCTTTACCAACATGTAACAGAGAGACAATCAATGTAAATGTTAAGATAAAGAGTAACCAGATAGCATACTATCATGTCGAGCAAGAACGTCCTCCCTATATATGTCCAAGTATCCACTACAATATACATCTCATGTACAGTAATGGCCTCTAGGGCATACATATAACTAACAATCTCCCACTTGCACTAGGGCCATCATATAGCAGTGGTTGTAGTATCTCATACTCAACCATCCCATAAAAGTCTCTCTCTGGGAAAAGGCCTTTGTGAGTGGATACGCCGTGTTGTCCTCTGAGTCTACTCTCCTAACCTCGATCTCTATGGAGATCAACCATCTCCATGGTCAGGTGATACCGCCTTAGAATATGTATGGGTCACTGATAGGACGGGGGTTCCTAGGCATAAGCCATAACTCAATTGTCATACAATGGTAGGAATGAAGTTCATCTCATGAACATATATACACCCAGACTGCCTCTTCGGTAACATCGTAAGTAGCGATGTATCAAGCCTTTATCGTCTAGTTTGCCACTGTATCTAGCTTGGAACTCTTCTAACATACCATCCCTCCACTGAGGGTTAAAAAAATACCTGTGACTGACATTCAGTCGTCCTTACCATCCTGGAAGCTATCCAGTGATTCTCCTCAGGATCGATTGATACCATCTCACTACACCTTAGTGAGAATCCTAACATCCACTTAGATCTATCTCATAGATCCAAAACCCAGGATTTAGGAGGTATCACCTTGATCCTATATGGAGAATCAATGTGATAAGAGGAGATTGACCGAGAGTAGGATAGGAAACTCCTTTCCTAACAAGAGTATGTCATCCATGTATAATACGAGGAAGACCACCTTACTCTCTACTACCTTTTGTATATACAAGGTTCATCTACCATTTTGATGAAGTCAAACTCTTTGACTACCACATCAAAATAAATGTTCCGACTCCACGATGCCTGATTTAACCTGTAAAGCAACTTACACACGTTTCCGCTGCTCCCACTATCTACGAAGCCCTCCGGCTGTGTACTTATAGACGCTCTCTTCTAAATCAGCATTTAGAAAAGCAGTCATGACACCCAACCGCCAGATATCGTAGTCATGGTATGTAGCAATGGCAAGTAGGATCCGGATGGACTTAAGCATAGCCACTAGAAAAGGTTTCATCATAATCCATACCTGATCGATGACGAAAACCTTTTACAACAAGTCTAGCTTTGAAAGACTCAACTTTTCCATCTACACCAAGTAATCTTCTCAAGATATACTTGCTCCTGATGGGGATTTAACCCTTCTGATATAGCAACCAAAGTCCATACTTTGTTGGTGTAAATAGATTCCATCTCAGATCGCTTAGCATCCAGCCATTCTTACAGAGTCCCCACTCTTGATGGCCTGCTCGAAACTTAGTTAGGTCATCATCTCATAATGCAATCCTCGCTCCCACTTTCATAGAGAAAACCGTAGTATCTCTCAGGTGGATAAAGAACCCTACCAGATCGGCAGAGAGGCTGCGGTTTGTCGGGAGCTATTGAATTCTCGGGTTCTACCAAATCATCAGCTGTAGTTTGTATAGCTGGATCTCCTTCCAGTTCTACCTCATGACCACTAATTTCTTCACAAGAAATTCCTTTTCTAAAAAGGTGGCATGTCGAGAAACAAAACACCTTTTGCTCCTCGGTGTGGTAGAAGATATTCCCTTGCGAATGCTTAGGATATCCAATAAACATCAACAAAACTGACCTTGCTTCAAGTTTGTCCGGATTTTGCTTTTAGATATAGGCCGGACAACCCCAAATCTTAACTTACTTAAGACATGGGCGCTTCCCATACCATATCTCATAATGAGTGGTAAGTACCTGATTTGGTTGGAACCCTATTCAATAGGTATGCAACTTCTCAAGTGCATAATTCCCAAAAGAAAATAGGCAACTCAGTAGTACTCATCATAGAGCGCACCATATCTAATAGGGTGCGATTGCTCCGTCCCGATACACCATTGTGCTGTGGTGTATACCGAGGAGTAATGCTGAGAGAGAATCACATTTTCCTTTAGAATAGTCCAGGAACTCCATGCTCAAGTATTCTCCTCCCTGATCACATCAAAGGACATAATACTTATACCCTTTTCGGTTCTCTACTTCTGATTTATATTCTATGAATTTCTCAAAAGCTTTAGACTTGTGTTTCAACAGGAACATATGTCCGAATCTTGAGAGATCATCAGTGAATGTAATGAAATACAAAGAACAAGTCCTGGCATGTGTAGACAGGGGACCTACATACATCATCATGTATCAATCACAAGAGTTCACTAACTCTTTCTCTGTTTCCAATAAACGGAGCTATGGTCATCTTATCTTTGTAACAGACTGGAAAGTTTCACAAGATGTAAATTCAAACTGATTTAAATATGTATCTTAATGTAACTTAGCTAGTCGGGTCGCATTGATATGACCTAGTCTACAATGCCTTAAGAATGATTCGTTCATTTTTGAGCTCTTCCTGTTGGGTGTGTTCTTGTACATTAAGAACTGTAGTTTGATTTAGAACGTATATGCTTTTAGATAACGTACATGAACCGATCAACTCTTGATATAGGAAATGTTCAAAACATTATCCAACAACACAAAATTATATCCTTCTTTAGTAAATAAAGAGACTGATATAATGTTTCATATCAGGTTCGATATCTAATAACATTTGTTTAGAATCAATGTATTTGGTAATACAGGGTGATAACTGTCAACCTTGGCTGCAACAATTGCACCGTTTCTAACTCTTGAAACTTATCACCCATTCCTAGTTCTCTACCTCTCTATAGCCTATTTAACAAATTACATATGTGGGATGATGATCCTGTATCTCATACCCAGGACGTATAGGATACTGAGAAACAATTCTCGGTAATGAACACACCCGAAGAAGATGCATCATCATGCACTTCTTTCGTTTGGGCGGCACGGCAATCCTGGTAATCCCCTATTTCCTGCTCGGTCTTATAACGATTATAAGTTGGAGCGGGACCAACGTTCCCCAGCTCAGAATAACAAACGGGTTCGGTCAATACATCCATATTATTATCTTGATTAAGGCGTGACATGGTCGCTACATGGAGAGAGAGAGAGAAGAAAACACCTAACGTATGCTCTTGCAAGATCAGATTGGTTATTAATCAGGATGGCTCCCACTGGTTTTATCAAATCTTCCTTCAAACCCTAAAAGGAAAGACTAGCCAGGATTAATTACACCCTACAATTTCTCCAATCTTTCAGCCATGCCAGTGCCGGTACTTTGAGGGAGGTTCCCCGTGCTTTCGCACGGACCTAATTAAAATAAATCTTATTTTCCTAGGGGCATAACCCCGTTGACATCTTTCTAGACACCTACTTAATCGGCTAATTGTAATGTGTAAAAATCTTCCACAAGTAATAATTACTCGCAGGGGGTATCGGGATCCAACTATCTCATAGAAGGTATGCAATCTCATTGCAAATTTCAATACTTGAAATTCCCGATAATTTTGCCCCTAGCGTGGCTATGACCTTGACGCAGTCCAAACTACCAATAGTCCGCTAGTCAAGTTCAACTCGTACATTTCTTGATTGAATTAAACCCACCCGCACGACCCTTGACGCAGGACAAACTACGCCGTACGAATGCCCTAACTCAATCGCATCATATGCATAAGCAGATAAGCACTAAATAGCTACCGTACACTACGCCTTGACGCAGGCCAAATTACCGTAGCACGAATACTAAAATAGAACTTATCTGAAATGACGGAGGGCTACGACAACTTTTTAAGAAAACCTTTTGCGTAATGAACTTGATATCGTTGTAGAATCAAATGATTTTGAAAAGTAGTGCTTTTTAGGCTTTTACTAGTTTTGCTAAAGAGGTCACTCCCGGTGAAGGGATCTCGGCTCTTTTCTTATCGAATAAGGTGCAGGATATTTCATAAATACCACTATGCAAAGCAAAAACTGTAAAAGCAATCAAAAGACAAACTGAGTTTGTAGCATCTGCTAGTTTCTCTAAAGAGGTCACTCCTGATGAAGGGATCTCGGCTCTTTCCTTATCGAATAAGGTGCTGGATATTCTATAAGGAATACCGCTATGCAAAGCAACAACTAGAGTTACCTATTTTTGAAAATTTGATTCCGCAACATCATTAGGTTTATTTTCTTTCATTAATCTCATAAATGAATGTCCCATCATTTAAGTTACCTAAGCATCACATATAAATACAACGTACGCTTATGCCATCCGTATTCGCCTCGATGTCCCGTTATGCGCCGTTAGGTTAGGAAACTAACGGCAGAGCGGGGCACGGCTAGCGCGGGTGAAAAACATAAGCAACGTCTATATAATATATCATATATACTATATACAGTATCTATCTCATCATATAAAGTGATCACATCACAGAATATCACAGCAGAAATCAACATATGAAATATTGGATATACTATTTCTGGGTTTTATATTAAGCCTGTATAAAACACGGATTCCACGGTCGTGATGAATAGCCAAACCCACATCCCTAGACCCCTACGAGAGCGGCAAGCAACCCTACCAATTCTAGAGTTAGAATACCCGGACTCGACACCTCGAGATGGTGTTCCACTGGACTCTAGAACCCGGTTACTTGTGCTCCCCTCCTTGGGTCTATCCTAATGCGGAAAATTAAATAATATATATCAACGGTGACATCTTCCTCAACCCGGAAGTGCCCCAATAAAAGAATATTACATACAAGTTTTTAAATGAATGAAAATGAAAACCTCTCATCTCACATAAAAAACCCCGTCTATTCAAAAACGACGATCCAATATAACATATCACAGCAACACATAACATCTCATGTCATCAACGTAAGTAAATATGCGTATTCCAATTGTCGTTGACATATAGCAACGAAACCGGCGATACATCACATATTACACTTACGGTCGCAGAAAAGAAAGTGAAAAACTACAACAATTGGAATCGTCACTGTCCTTAGACATCATAAACTCGGAATATCACATATTCTGGATTTTATGCCTAACAATGCAAATCTTACATTTAGGTCTCAACTATGAAAACACTTTTCAAAAGAAGTCGGGTAATTCAACAGGATTCCCGATTTCACCTAAGACCGAAATATTAAACTTTCACGCAACTAAATAGATTCCAATTATTGTATCACAATCACAAATAGCTAGACGAAGTTAACCTTTTCTATCGAATAATCAAGCACCCAAAATTTCCCAACAAGCTCAACGCTTGAGCGGAGTTCTAAAAGTACCCAGAAACTACCACGGCTCCTATGAACCATCCATAGAAAGGCCGACCCATGCCTCACTCATATCGCCACGGAACTGCGGCAAACCCTAGGGTATACCGTGGTTCCACGATCCAAAAAGTCGTGTTTGGGTATCGTTCTTCTAGAGGGTCCACAAAATCGCTTGCATGATTTTCTGAAAATTTTAAACTCGGAAAAATCCAACTCTTGGAAAATTTCAGTGAGGGAAAATATGGGTTATTGAAACTTTTTAACATCATCTAAACAACCTGAATACATGTTAGAATTACGACTGCAAAACACTCCGAGTTGCCTTTGCAGAAAGTAAACATCACATGCAAATTTAGCAAAAAAAACAACGTATGAAACCCTAAAAACCAGAGACTAGAACACTACCAAAATTTGAAGCCAAATGTCCAAAAAAGACCCGAGCTCACCGGATTTAATGCTTATGTGGCCAGCCAAGTTGAGAAAAAAATGCTTCAAATTTTGTCAATGTTCATGTTATATCACATATAACATTCTGCAGTTGTTTAAAAAAAATTTGAAGACTTTAAAAATTCGACAGAAACTACGTTCTCGTGTTTCAAGTTTCGGAGTCGTTTTGGTTTCGTAATCTAAAAAACATCGTCTAATTTTCTAGCATGGCTCTGATACCACTGCAGGGTTGCCTAGCATGGAAGCAAGGTTTCGGGAGGCATCGTCCATGCTAATTTCAAAAATTTGCCGTTCTAGCTAACCCTAACTATAGAATCTTTACTAGAAAATGCGACGATATAAAATGTAAACTGCTTTACATCTAAGTGAATGAGGAATACAACCTTTGTGGACTGGTCCTTCACTTCAAAAGCTCTGTGTAGTAGTCCCTTCGCTGCGAGTTGTGATCTCCTGAACTCTAGAAAGGGTTCTCTCGAAGAAATGAACAAACTTGCTCGAAGTCTTCGAGACCGAAGATGATCTATGTCGAGGAGACTCAAGCTCATGCTATCTATTCACTAATTGTGAAATTAGTGAAGCAAACACCCTAAACTAAATGGCAAGTAGTAAAGGATGATGAAATAGGAAATGGGCTCAGTTTAGATTTATTTTTCTCACAATATTTTCTCACTTTTCCAAAAGCTAGAATGCTTTTTCTCAAGGATGAAGAAGATAAAGAGAAGAGATGAGAATGAACTAATGTGGTGAGAATAACAACCATGGGTGAGTTAGTGTCATACAATAACCCATGTAGAGATCAAACTATGGCTAGCAATAATGGTTAGGTTAATAAATATCAACAAGTAAAACAAAAGGAGTGGACTTAGTCAAAAATGCTACAAGCTTCTCCAAGCTTCCAAGCATGTGACTAATTAACACTAATTTTGATTTACATAAATAAATATAAACCCTAACATTATTATTAGTATGGTGTGAGTCTCATACACCCATGTAGCATGTGGCATCAAGCATGACACAATAAAATGTACACAAATATATATCACATATATACTAATGCACACTTGTGAGAAAAAGAAAAGTTTAAGAGAGCTAATATTAGTTAATGCAATCTAGTATATCAAATATACAATTATACATTAAATTATTAAATCAAAACTTGATTTAATAATCCGGCTATATGACATACAACCGACTAATATCAAATACAACAACTTATTGAATCAACACTTGATCCGATAACCCGGCTATATCATATATAACCGACCGATATCACATATCACGAGAATAGAATGCGATATCATATACACGCATTAATCACGGTCTCGCACATATCACATATGTTCTCCTGCTTCGTTTCGGATGAACCAGGAAAGCTCTGTGTAGGACTCTAAAGATTCGTCAATACGCCGGTAGTCGGTGATGATCATATAAAACTGTCACGACCCGAAAGTACGGAACGTGACCGGCACTTAGACTACGAAACGTCTCGAGGCGTACGTAATCTAAGTAAGCCGAAAACCCAGAAATCCAAACCAAGAAAAGTAGTAGAGTGAAGGGAAAACCAATTTAAAGTAAGTAGTTTTAATAGCATAAACCGTATTATGCGTTTTTAAAAACATCATGTATTTTCTGAAAATTTCGGCAGAGTCTCCTTTGTAAATACTGGGCCCCAAACGGGATACAACATAAATAGTATACGAAATGAATAAAAAGGCATCCCCAAGCGGGAGCTAGCTCTTCGTCAATCGACGGTCACAACCACGCAAGCAAAATAATATACAACGCCAAGGGCGAGGATCAAAACTCAAAAGGAAACTCGAGACTCTAAAGTCGAAAGAATAAACATCACTGGTCTCTATCTCTTAAATAAATACATGTTTGGTTGATGGAACTTTTAGATACAAACAGAATAATAATATACAAGGTATACTGATGGGTACGAAACATGTAAACCCACCTACTAGCAAGTCACCCGAAAAAAAATCAGTGCCAGCAAAGCCGTAATGAAACCTGTACGGCAAAACCTGCAAGAAACTGTGGCACAACGGGGGTGAGTTGCCAACTCGTGAGTAGAAAACATCTACGAACAGAAATCGCATGAACAACGCAATCCTAAGTCATACGATCATAATATATCCTCAAATATATAATCTACAGCCTATAACAATGGTTAGGGTATACCTCTAAACAACGGTAATACCAAGTGCTCGTGTCAGTGCCTCAGGTAGCAATATATCATATGGATGAGATATGAATGCATGAAAACAGAATACATGTAAATGAAGAAACTGATTTCATAATTTAGTGAGATTTATGTATTTTCAAAACGATGTATCATAAATGAAATCAGCATAAACAGTGTCTAGCATCGACACAAAACATAAATCCTAATATCTTAATATCTCAGGCTCCGACAATCCGGACTGGCCTGGATCAT
The DNA here is from genome assembly GCA_030015575.1 of Agapanthus africanus. Taxonomy (NCBI): domain Eukaryota; kingdom Viridiplantae; phylum Streptophyta; class Magnoliopsida; order Asparagales; family Amaryllidaceae; genus Agapanthus; species Agapanthus africanus. The sequence continues at coordinate 182,400,960 of CM057344.1, read as the reverse complement.
CAATCTCAGTACCTCGATGTCTCAAAATCTCAATGTCTCAATCTCACTATCTAGGGCGCCGTCAGTCCGGACCAGCCCCTACCATCAATCACAAGACCACAACGGTATCCTCCGGAAATCCGACGCGTCGGGTAAAATCACCGGTAGGTAGTCCTCCCCTGCCAGGCTCATCGTCTACTACTTGAACTTCTTGCCCCGGGGTACCTTACCGGGTCCACCATGTACCCGAAACAGTTCATCCAACTCCTCGAATCGGGCCTCGAAATCCATCAGCAAACTCATGGTGGACGACTCATACATCATGGGAAAACCACACTTTTCATTTAAAAAGAGAGAGAGAAAAGAAGTTTATAAATGTTTTTGCGGTTTTCCCTTAAATCCAGGAAATCTCATGAAAATTCGAATCCAAATCCTCAATAGCATGTAAACTGTGAATATAGGCATAAAAATCCATGAATGCGGCATAACAGTGAATAATAACATGCATGAAGTAGCAAGTAATAACTACAATGTCTAAGCTAGCATATAAGGCAAGTACACTAATATCTTGTCTAAACTATTAGCTAACAAACTATGTCAATGAAATAGTATTTTCTAAAGTGTTCGTGACATGGCAATTACCAATGAAGATGTTTGTGAGCCGGCAAGTAAGTGTACGTGGCACATACGCGTCATCGGTAATGGTGCTGGTGTCCTAGCAGCATGATATCAATAACGGTATATGAATCACAAAATAAGTATGCGATGCGGAGCGAACAGCAATAATGTGCGGGAGCTGAATACTAAACACAATGATAACTAATCTGCATTTAATAAAATATGAGTTCCACAGTGGTGCCATTTGAAATAACACGAATCGTGGGGTTTTGAAAATAAGGGCTACGGTGTTTTTAAGAAAAGATACGTCTTTTGAAATATCCGTAGAATCCCTTGACCTGTCTTTTAAAATACCCACGATCCGTTAGTTTTGAAATAGGTAGGAATCTAACCTAGTCTAACAACTACACAAAACTATATGGCAGAACTAACAAGCTAACTGATGGTAAGAAAACCGCCTAACATCTAAGTCGATACATATATATATATATATATATATATATATATATATATTAGTCGGTGATCCCGTCTCAATAATAACACATCCGATACCATATCTATAATCAGACATTCCCAAGTCAAGAGTGCGGATCTGTCATCAATATATAGCTCGTACGTAAATCCGGCGTACGGCATCCCAAATCTGGGTACGGATCAATATCACCTTCATCACACTATTCATCTGGTATCCCCTTTATCAAAGATCATAATCCGGGTACTGATCTATGTCTAGTACAATACTGATACCACCTACGTATGCATGCACGTGTGTGAAACACTATGTCAAAGGACCCGCTACAACATCATGTCGTATCTCAAATACGAACCATGCCAAATCACCGATCTCACGGCCTCAAATCAAATCCCATCGACTCATCTCAAATCCCAAGTACTATCCTCAAATCCAGTAAATGAACACATAGTCCCATACCCATATGAACACATAAATATATAATCTCATATATGCACATGTAAAAGAAAGGATGTATGCATGTATGTGCGTGTGTGTGTGTATAGGTGCAACCCCTACTCTAGGGTTTCGCAACTACACTAAACCAATCACAGAACACCAAAAGCCCATCTTTATCATCAATAATCTCAATTCAACATATACTAAATATATGTGTGTATACGTATTCGTATACATCACCACGAACTGCAGGGGTGCTATACACCATCCACCCGACTTCTCCTCGTAGATATAAATCTACTCACCTGATCTGAGCTCGCCGGTGCCGACGTCGTCACGTGCTTGCTTGTCGTCTCGAAGTCCACCTGGGGTACCTACATATCGCCACGTATCGTAACGCATAAAAACCAAATCCGAAATCGAAACGGTATACAAAAACATATTCGGCAAGCGTATCACGCATAGGTCAAAACCTATCGTCTACGCATGCAGGATTAGCTAAACCAACCCTCGATGTCGATGTAAAAACGTCAAACCATCGAGAAAACCCAAACACACTCATTTTCACATTCACAAACACTAATTATAATATGAAATAGGTTAAAATTCACAAAAACCCCAAACTCACTTTAAAAGCAATTTTTCCGAAAACCTAGCAAGCAAGGTTTACCGTTTTGTACAAAACATGATATTTTAACAATTCTAGTGACCAAGATGATAACTTAATATCTTAATTATGCCATAGAAACCATTACGTAAATTTTAAACCCACAATTAAATTCAATTTCAAAAACCTAGTTTGCAATTTTAACCAATTTCGACCATTTTATAGCAAAAATGCACATACAACAATCTAGCTTGGATTTGCATGATCTAAAGCATTAACTACATTTTAAAATGTTAATGAAGTCATGAAAAACAAAATTACATTTTTCTCTTAATCAAATTCATGGTTTACAAAAACCTAGTTTGTTAAAAAGCTTAAATTTGGACATTTTAATGTTACAACTAGCAATAAGCAACAAGATTACATTTTACATAACATTGGCATGATAACCTACTCATTAAAACCACAATCTTATGATAAAAACCCTAATGATGTAGTAAAACCCTAACTAGAATTTTAGAAACCCTTCTCTTGAAGGTTAAACCTTGCAATAAAAATGATATTTAACATCTAATTTAGTTGAATTAAAGTAATAATAAACAATTTAACAAAAAGGTCAAGATTTTTATACCTCACAACCCATTGATCCAACCTGAAATCTATCCTCTCAAATTGCCATCTTGTTCCCTAGATCCATACTAGAATGGCCAAGTAAAAATGGGTAGGGATTAGATTTTGATTTTAGCTTGATCTTTTTGTGGATTTGGAGGCATTTTAGATGGAATTTTGAAGAGAAAAGAGAAGGAGAAATGGGGGGGGGGGGGCTGCTGCTAGGGTCGGCCTGAAAAAATGGGGAGGAGAGGAGAGAGAGTGAGATGAGGATAATAGAGTCAAGTCCACACAAAAGTCAAAGCCCACTCACTTATCTATTTTCTTTCTTATTTTCCTTTGTTTTCTTTCCTTTTCTTTAGGCAAAACAAGTGGGGAAAATGAAGGGGGCCGCTTGGGTTGCTGATTTGGGGAGAGGAGAGAGGGTGTGGGTGAGTGTGGGTGAGGAAAAAAATGATAAATGATATACCCCAACATCTATTTACACTAATTTCCCTATTTAAGCATTTTTCTTCGATATTTTCTAAAATCGTTTGACAGCTTTATTTCATTTCAAAAACAACATGTTACAATTTTGTTTAATGTGTTATGATACACAAAAATTTTTTGAACCCATTCCAATTTGTAATTTTCCCTAATTAAATGTATTAGTAACGGCTTAAAATAATATTAAAATAATTAATTTCGGAAAAATTTTCAGAAAATTAGAAATTTTACCATTGGCTCAATAAACACCAAATACTAGCAATTACGTAGCTAGAATATGTATTTTTAATTTAATATTAAAGATATTTACATTTTGACTTTTTACGGAAAACCCCTTATTTTACCAATTTTCCGAAATTTCATCGAAACGATATTCAAAACGTTACAATCTCCCCCCCTTAAAGAAATTCGGTCCCCGAATTTAATTTAAAACTTCCCCCAAATACTAAAACATTTCAGCAAAACCACCAAGTCGTCGGGGGTCCGAAATCATAAATACATAAAATAAATCGTAGCGCAATGCATGCGTATGAGTAATGAGCAGATAACTCAAAATCGAAACTCCGTCAAGTATCCCGCAATCATCGGAGTCAAGATAAAGACACGAATGCCAAATCCCAAGCAAAACCAATATGATATAACTCAGAACTATACATGTAAATATCAAATCTATACATGTAAATATCTAAAGGAAGTGCATGCCAAATCTTTTAAAGTCGATGTGCAATGCGCATAGCACTACACAGTGGCGGACGTCTATCATAAGAAAATAACTATATACATATATACCTTTTGTTTAATGTGTACGTTCTGCCGTTTTGGAAACAATTTAGAAGGGTTTTCTTGTTTTAAAGGTTTCGTGTCATATCAGACATGTAGGTAAATACTGAGACTATAGCTCGCTTTTTGGAAATCCCTTTGAAATCTATCAATGCATGCAAAATATACTCAGGTATTGTCCTCTGACTAGTCCTGCTCAGTATGAAAACACATAGCAATACCAGAAAACGTACTGCTCCATAACAAATCACTCCCAAAATGTATATATGAAAACCCTGTGCGTCTGGTGCACACGGAAATCAAATCCAAATATGTGCCATACATGCGCACAGAACAACATCTAGGTGCGACGGGTGTGCATACAACATCTGTCATAGGCAAAGTATGTGCCTGACAGCAAAATCAGGTGCATCTGACATGCATGAAGAATCTTGATTTAGTGCATCTGGTGTGCACCAAAATCGTATCTCATAACATGCGCCCAACATTCGCGAAAATCCAAATCAGGTGCATCCATCGTGCACGAAATCATGAAATCCAATATCAAGCGCCGAACATGCGCAAAATCCAATCAGGTGCACAAGGTGCACAAAACAAATATCGAGCATTACCATCGAAATCGAAGTCTAGTGCAACTGTAGTGCACAAAATGCGTATCGCTGCACTGCAAGCATATGTGAACTATACTGAGTGCAAAAACCAAATCGTGTGCGTACATATACACAAAAACAACTCACTGTATGAAACCCATAAAATCATAAACATGTAAGACTAAGGCACGAAAACAATATCAAGTGCAACAACTGTGCAAAATCGTAAATACTCAGTAGGGGCAACCATGGTGCATGAAAACAAATATCATGAAACTCAATCATTAAAATCAATCATGCGAATAGATCGCCCAAAATACCAAAATCAAGTATGGCGGAATAGTCCCGCTCAAGCACATCCTCCAAGAATCTCTGGCCAACTGTCGTGGTCACTCATAGCATGTCTCGTCGACGATCATAAATTCTGGCCTGCTGGTGTGCGTAACATGACCACTCCTGGGTCCAAGTCTTCTCGTAATTTATTCTTGAAAGGTCCTGTCGAGGTCTCTCCCAAATACCGTCTCTGCCGAACTATCCGGAAGTCATTGTCCTTTACTATATATGCTTCTTGTTCCGGAACGGCTGCATACTCATCGCGACTCCTTCTGGAAGGTATATCTAAGTACAATGCCTCGGCATGCGTATCGCATCTTTGATGTCGGCAGAGTGGAACGTCATCTTATCCAGATCTTGTACGAACCTCTTGCTCCACTTTTCTCTAATGTCGACTGCTTCGGACTCGTCTCTTCGTGGCTGCATGGTCTGAGCTCCAACGGCTATCCTCATATCTGGAGTCTCCCAAGAAGTGCATCTCACCACCTAGCATCCGAATGAAGTCGAACCATCCGACCGATTCGTCAAAACCTCATAATCCCCTAAGAGCTCAACATCTTGGGTATAGTTTAATAGAATCGAGTACATACAACAGCATCGATGGTCTAGCCTAGAAGGGAAAACCCAAGCCTCTCTAATGGCGCTGCGGAACTGCCGCAAACCCTAAGGTTCAAAGGATATCACACGGTCATTATGTCGAGTTAGGATTTCATTCTTTTAGAGGGTCCATAGAATTGCCTGCATGTCTTTCCGAATACTTTAAACTTGGAATAATAGGTTTCTGACATTCGATCGCCTCTGTCGACTCTCAACGTCTCCGCGTGAAGTCGTCTCTAGCTGGAATCCATCCATCTAATGACCTCGCATCGGGGTAGCGAACGAACCACATGTCCTAGTCATTCATCCTCGGTGACTAGCGACCTTCTCTCATCTCTTAGTATAACTCGTATTGCAGTAGCTCCAACATCTGGGATGATATCTCGTCGTTCACAGCAATAACTGGCTCACTCGTCTGCATGCTGAACAGTGCCTCGATCATCATGAATAAGCCATACGCCAACGGTCATCAAAATCCGGCTGGCCTCTATCAGTGGCTCAATCCTCTGGTGCCGATCAGCACATACGAGTAACCTCATACAGCGATCCATCCAACGCTCGTGGCGCAAAACATAATAAAAAGACACATCTCTGCAATCGTGTGTCGCCGGAATTACGCCCTGGTCAGTCCTCGTTCGTGACGAGCTCATGCTGACCGTAACTCTAGCCGTAGCTCTCCCTTCCCGTAATCGTGGCAGCAAAACCATAACTGGTACCGATGAGGCTAGATCATAGGAAGGAATATAATATTGTGCAAGGAAATGTACATCCTAAGGCTTCTTAAGCGGAGTAGCGTATCGTAAGTATGCCGTGGAACATACCCACGGTACGTCACTCTACTTTAGTTACCTACTCCATCAACCAAGGGACATCCTACACTCCGAAGGTAAAACCTAACGCTCTGATACCAACTTTGTCACGACCCGAAAGTATGGAACATGACCGGCACTTAGACTACGAAACGTCTCGAGGCGTACGTAATCTAAGTAAGCCGAAAACCCAGAAATCCAAACCAAGAAAAGTAGTAGAGTGAAGGGAAAACCAATTTAAAGCAAATAGTTTTAATAACATAAGCCATATTATGCATTTTTAAAAACATCAAGTATTTTCTGAAAATTTCGGCAGAGTCTCCTTTGTAAATACTGTCCCCCAAACGGGATACAACATGAATAGTATACGAAATGAATAAAAAGGTATCCCCAGGCGGGAGCTAGCTCTTCGTCAATCGACGGTCACAACCACGCAAGCAAAATAATATACAACGCCAAGGGCGAGGATCAAAACTCAAAAGGAAACTCAAAACAACAAGAAATCCATAAAAATACAACGCGCGACTCAAAGGTCGAAAGAATAAACATCACTGGTCTCTATCTCTGAAATAAATACATGTTTGGTTGATGGAACTTCTAGATACAATAGAATAATAATATACAAGGTATAATGATGGGTACGATACAAGTAAACCCACCTACTAGAAAGTCACCCGAAAAAGAAGCAGTGCCAGCAAAGCCGTAATGAAACCTGTACGGCAAAACCTGCAAGAAACTGTGGCACAACGGGGGTGAGTTGCCAACTCGTGAGTAGAAAACATCTACGAATAGAAATCGCATGAACAACGCAATCCTAAGTCATACGATCATAATATATCCTCAAATATATAATCTGCAGCCTATAACAATGGCTAGGGTATACCTCTAAACAACGGTAATACCAAGTGCTCGTGTTAGTGCTTCAGGTAGCAATATATCATATGGATGAGGTATGAATGCATGAAAACAGAATACATGTAAATGAAGAAACTGCTTTCATAATTTAGTGAAATTTCTGTATTTTCAAAACGAGGTATCATAAATGAAATCAGAATAAACAGTGTCTAGTATCGACACAAAACATAAATCCCAATATCTCAATATCTCAGGCTCCGGCTATCCGGACTGGCCTGGATCATCAATCTCAGTACCTCGATGTCTCAAAATCTCAATGTCTCAATCTCACTATCTAGGGCGCCGTCAGTCCGGACCGGCCCCTACCATCAATCTCAAGACCACGACGGTATCCTCCGGATATCCGACGCGTCGGGTAAAATCACCGGTAGGTAGTCCTCCCCTGCCAGGCTCAACGTCTACTACTCGAACTTCTTGCCCCGGGGTACCTTACCGGGTCCACCATGTAACCGAAACGGTTCATCCAACTCCTCGAATCGGGTCTCGAAATCCATCAGCAAACTCATGGTGGACTACTCATACATCATTGGAAAACCGCACTTTTCATTTAAAAAGAGAGAGAGAAAAGAAGTTTATAAATGTTTTTGTGGTTTTCCCCCAAATCCAGGATATCTCATGAAAATCCGAATACAAATCCTCAATAGCATGTAAACAGTGAATATAGGCATAAAAATCCATGAATGCGGCATAACAGTAAATAATAACATGCATGAAGCAGCAAGTAATAACTATAATGTCTAAGCTAGTATATAAGGCAAGTACACTAATATCATGTCTAAACTATCATCTAACAAACTATGTCAATGAAATAGCATTTTCTAAAGTGTTTGTGACATGGCAATTACCGATGAAGACGTGTGTGAGCCGGAAAGTAAGTGTACGTGGCACATACGCGTCATCGGTAATGGTGCTGGTGTCCTAGCAGCATGATATCAATAACGGTATATGAATCACAAAATAAGTATGCGATGCGGAGCGAACAACAAAAATGTGCGGGAGCTGAATACTAAACACACTGATAACTAATCTGCATTTAATAAAATATGAGTTCCACAGTGGTGCCATTTGAAATAACACGAATCGTGGGGTTTTGAAAATAATGGCTACGGTGTTTTTAAGAAAAGATACGTCTTTTGAAATATCCGTATAATCCCTTGACCTGTCTTTTAAAATACCCACGATCCGTTAGTTTTGAAATAGGTAGGAATCTAACCTAGTCTAACAACTACACTAAACTATATGGCTGAACTAACAAGCTAACTGAAGGTAAGGAAACCGCCTAACATCTGAGTCGATATATATATATATATATATATATATATATATATATATATTAGTCGGTGATCCCGCCTCAATAATATCACATCCGATACCATATCTATAATCAGACATTCCTAAGTCAAGAGTGTGGATCTGTCATCAATATATAGCTCATTCGTAAATCCGGCGTACGACATCCCAAATCTGGGTACGGGTCAATATCACCTTCATCACACTATTCATCTGGTACCCTCTTTATCAAAGATCATAATCGGTACTGATCTATGTCTAGTACAATACTGATACCACCTACGTATGCATGCACGTGTGTGAAACACTACGTCAAAGGACCCGCTACAACGTCATGTCGTATCTCAAGTACGAACCCTGCCAAATCACCGATCTCACGGCCTCAAATCAAATCTCATCGACTCATCTCAAATCCCAAGTACTATCCTCAAATCCAGTATATGAACACATAGTCCCATACCCATGTGAACACATAAATATATAATCCCATATACGCACATGTAAAAGAAAGGATGTATGCAAGTATGTGCGTGTGTGTGTATAGGTGCAACCCCTACTCTAGGGTTTCCCAACTACACTAAACCAATCACAGAACACCAAAAGTCCATCTTTATCATCAATAATCTCAATTCAACATATACTAAATATATGTGTGTATACGTATTCGTATACATCACCACAAACTGCGGGGGTGCTATACGCCATCCACCCGACTTCTCCCCGTAGATATAAATCTACTCACCTGATCTGAGCTCGCCAGTGCCGACATCGTCACGCGCTTGCTTGTCGTCTCGAAGTCCATCGGGGGTACCTACATGTCGCCACGTATCATAACGCATAAAAACCAAATCCGAAATCGAAACGGTATACGAAAACCAATTCGGCATGCGTATCACGCATAGGTCAAAACCTATCGTCTACGCATGCAGGAATAGCTAAAGCAAACCTTGATGTCAATGTACAAATGTCAAACCATCGAGAAAACCCAAACACACTCATTTTCACATTCACAAACACTAATTATAATATGAAATAGGTTAAAATTCACAAAAACCCCAAACTCACTTTAAAAGCTATTTTTTCCGAAAACCTAGCAAGCAAGGTTTACCGTTTTGTACAAAACATGATGTTTTAACAATTCTAGTGACCAAGATGATAACTTAATATCTTAATTATGCCATAGAAACCATTACGGAAGTTTTAAACCCACAATTAAATTCAATTTCAAAAACCAAGTTTGCAATTTTAACCAATTTCGACCATTTATAGCAAAAATGCACATACAACAATATAGCTTGGATTTGCATGATCTAAAGCATCAACTACATTTTAAAATGTTAATGAAGTCAAGAAAAACCTAATTACAATTTTCTCTTAATCAAATTCATGGTTTACAAAAACCTAGTTTGTTAAAAAGCTTAAATTTGGACATTTTAATGTTACAACTAGCAAAAAGCAACAAGATTACATTTTACATAACATTGGCATGATAACCTACTCATTAAAACCATAATCTTATGATAAAAACCCTAATGATGTAGTAAAACCCTAACTAGAATTTTAGAAACCCTTCTCTTGAAGGTTAAACCTTGCAATAAAAACGATATTTAACATCTAATTTAGTTGAATTAAAGTAATAACAAACAATTAGACAAAAAGGTCAAGATTTTTATACCTCACAACCCATTGATCCAACCTGAAATCTATCCTCTCAAATTGCCATCTTGTTCCTTAGATCCATACTAGAATGACCAAGTAAAAATGGGTAGGGATTAGATTTTGATTTTAGCTTGATCATTTTGTGGATTTGGAGGCATTTTAGATGGATTTTTGAAGAGAAAAGAGAAGGAGAAATGGGGGGGGGGGGCTGCTGCTAGGGTCGGCCAGAAAAAATGGGGAGGGGAGGAGAGGAGAGAGAGTGAGGTGAGGAAAATAGAGTCAAGTCCACACAAAAGTCAAAGCCCACTCACTTATCTATTTTCTTTCTTCTTTTCCTTTGTTTTCTTTTCTTTTCTTTAGGCAAAACAAGTGGGGAAAATGAAGGGGGCCACTTGGGCTGCTGATTTGGGGAGAGGAGAGAGGGTGTGGGTGTGTGTGGGTGAGAGAAAAAATGATAAATGATATACCCCAACATCTATTTACACTAATTTCCCTATTTAAGCATTTTTCTTCAATATTTTCTAAAACCGTTTGACAGCTTTATTTCATTTCAAAAACAATATGTTAAAATTTTGTTTAATGTGTTATGATGCACAAAATTTGTTTCAACCCATTCCAATTTGTAATTTTCCCTAATTAAATGTATTAGTTACGGCTTAAATTAATATTAAAATAATTAATTTCGGAAAAAAATTCAGAAAATTAGAAATTTTACCAGTGGCTCAATAAACATCAAATACTAGCAATTATGTAGCTAGAATTTGTATATTTAATTTAATATTAAAAATATTTACATTTTGACTTTTTACGGAAAACCCCCTTATTTTACCGATTTTCCGAAATTTCACCGAAACGATTTTCAAAACGTTACAAAAACACCCACAAGCCGCAAGCGGTCTGCCAAACGTAACGGGCACTCAGGTATTGAGCGATCAGAAGATCAACAAGCAAGGGTGCTCATACTCCTACGAATCCAATCAGTAACACTACCGTACAGTCCGGTCTCTTCGTCTGATATGTCGCATATCTCATCTGGGGGTGGTAAACGTCAGACCCTAATAACTCTATAAGTCATTCCGATATGAGGCTCATGACTGGTCGAGAAACTACTGATAACACTTACCAGTAAATCTCATAAACAGCCTTGGCCAGGGACTTCCTGTTATAGCCAATCGAGCACAGCGCAACATTAACCACCAATACCGGGAGAGACGGATCGCCTCCTATCGCTCATTGCCTCAATGTGACTCAGGACTATACCCAAAAACCACCTTTTTGTACGATCTCTTGACCGTGGTATGGTGGAAATCAAAGCACAGTGGGAATCATATAAGACTCTATGACGATCTCGGGTCGACAGACTAACCTGTACCAGTGTCACCAGAGAACTGCCATCTGACGTGAAGTATAATACCATCTAGGAGTTCTCGGCGAGTCCGTCCAGTATACCCAGTCTCCACTGAGTACCTATCATGACCCGAAATTTGGCCCATGACCGGCACTTAACCACGTAACGTCTACAGGCGTAACGCAGCTAAGTGAACCGAAAACCCAGAAATCAAACCAGTAAAAGTATAGAGTGTTTAAGCTTTAAAAGGAAGTATTTATTAAAGTGACAAGAATTCTTAAGTAAATAATCACCAAGATAGCAATATACGACGCCGTAGCGAAGATCAAGATCCGCAAGTGGGAACATCACAGATAGGATAAACTGCAAGTACAGTCGGCTCACAACGAGCTCGACACCAGAATACAGATAATATACATCATCGTCCTCACACTGTCTCCAAGTCAAATACATACATGGTAGATGGAGAATACTAGATACAACAATGTACATAACTGAAAGATAAACAGATACCGCATAAAACCCACCTATCAGCAAAAGAGCTAGTACACCAACTGTAGGGGTACCTGTGTCAAAAGATGCAAAACGCAGCCTGCCGTGACTACTCCGAAGGGCAACCTGCAAACACTGTGGCACAACGGGGGTGAGTTGCCAACTCGTGAATAGAGATAACATATAAAGGTAATCGCGAGTATGCACGTACTGCGCTACTCTATCATATGCCAACAGATGATATCAATATGTGATAAGCAGTATGTGCAATAATCATGCAAGTGCTCTATCAGGTAATATAACTACAGGATGAGATACAATAATGAATGCTGAGCATGGGAAGTATAACATCTACACGGAATGTCAACGTGGAATATGTAATCGGTGTCCATCAATGCACCCTAAATTCCAACAACCAAGACGCCGGCACTCCCATCGGCCATCAAATCCTGTACATCACTGAGAATCACGAGTGCCCAACAATGGCACCCAAATATCATAAATACTCGTGTCTAGAATCGACACGCAAATCTTCCTATATCGGGCATCCGTTAGTCCGGGTCAGCCCCCTCTCTCATATGTCTATCGGGTATCCATCAGTCCGGGTCAGCCTTCTCTCTAATATATATCTATCGGGCATCCGTCAGTCCGGGTCAGCCCTCTCTATCTCATATATATCTATCGGGCATCCTTCAGTCCGGGTCAGCCCTCTCTCTCATATATATCTATCGGGCATCCGTCAGTCCGGGTCAGCCCCTTCTATCTCATATATATCTCGCTCTAGCACCGAGAAAACATAGGGTATACGCACCGAAATTTCATATCAAGGGTACCGGGTTTTTAAATGATTATATGTTTGAAATAGCCATGGTTCCCAAATCCAGAAATCACATGTAATCGAACCCAATATGCATGTCAACGTGATGTGATATGTGCATCAAGTATGAATATCATGTCAAGTCACATAAAGATGAGCTACAGCATAATTATCCGATGTGAAATATGCATCAAGTATGAATATCATGTCAAGTCACATAAAGATGAGCTACAGCATAATGATCCAATGTGATATTTGCATCAAGTATGAATATCATGTCAAGTCACATAAAGATGAGCTACAGCATAATGATCCGATGTGATATATGCATCAAGTATGAATATCATGTCAAGTCACATAAAGATGAGCTACAGCATAATGATCCGATGTGATATATGCATCAAGTATGAATATCATGTCAAGTTCTACAGTGTGAGTGTCATGGCAATTACTAACGGTGTGTGTGTAGCATGCAGGATAGTGCTCGTGCAACATGAACCGTTAGTAATGGTGCGGTGTTCTATCAATTCTAGTTTATATACATATATCAGGGAATGCGGTATGCACTAAATAGTAGCTATGAACAGTCAATGTATGGAAATGTAGCTACAAGATCCTATCAGCCCTGACGTAGAACGCCATGCGGGCGATATCCCCGTAGATGTTAAATCTACTCACCGTAGTCTCTCGCTAGGTATAGCCGATGACTTGTTTCCCTTTCTTCGCGGCGTCCGTCACACTCGCCTGCGAACCTAGAATTCCACAGAATATCACGCATAAGCTCAAAACCATACAAACATGACATTTAAGGTCAACTAGAAACCCGTGTCACAACCCAAGCGCGCGTGTGCACGATACGCTAAAACGTGTGATTACGCGCCTGAAGTCGCTCCGATGCGTCGCGATACGCAGAAACCCCAAACCCACACACATGTATCACGCGTGTAAGTCGATGTACAACACCCCAATACTTGTGGGGAGGCGGAATTTTCAAAAACGAACATGTTTAGTGAACAAACATCGACTAACCGCTTGAATCGAAGCTAAACGATAACTAACCAAACACATAGTTGTTCTAAACTACTATGCTTAGGGATTATACTTATCGAACCAAGTCCTTCGGCTTTACGATCTCCTCGTCCTCCTCGGCCTTCTCGATGTAGTAGATGATCCACCCGAGAGCAAAACTCCAAGCTTAGCCTCTAAACTTAAGGCAACTAACCTTCTTGGATTTCTAATCAAAGAAGATAGATGAGATAGAGTGAGGGTTATGGATTATTTAGTCTAACTAATCCTTGTTCTCAACACATGAGAGGTGAGGATTAGGGTTTGAAGAGAGTGAGCTTGAGGAGAGAGAATGTGAATGATATTATCAAGTGAGAATAGTAAGTTATCATAATATATATGAAACTTTAAAATTCATCAATAAAAGAAAAATAAATTATGAATAATCAAGTTTCATAAATATCTAATGGTGATTCACAACCATGACTCATTAATCATTTATTGTGCATTAATGATATGGATGAATCACTCTCATGACTCACTAAACTCATTCAATGCATATGACACCTAAACCTCCTTAGTCACCATCTTCTAGAAGCTTCTCGCATAATTATGAGAACGCTCCTCCTTTCCTAAAAAATACGGAAAAACTTTAGACTGTATAAATCCAATAACCGGATACCAGTAACTGGCTTAAACCAAAGCCGACTGGTAAAAACTGTCCGAAAGTCGTACGTGCGTAAACATACGTATGCGTCCGAACCCTTTGTCGTAAAACCATACGACCTCTATATCGTTTCGCCTGGAGTAGGAAACTCTCTGTGTGGGACTCTAAAGACTCGACTACTACGCTGGCAGTGGGTTTAACCACAGACCGCAAGCGGCACTAGCTGTACGTAACGGTCCCCAGGTAGTTGTCGATAAGAAGGCCGATGAGGAAACCCATCCGAACTCCTACTGAGCCTGCTGTGACAATCTCCATACAGTCCGGTCCGTTCTTCTTAGACTATCGCATATCGGGCCTAGGGGGGCGGCAAGCGTCAGTCCCCTAATAGCGGTATAAGTCGTGTCGGAGCGAAGCCCATTACACCCTGAGAAACTACTGGAACCTACCAGCAAATCTCGCTTGCCCTGGCCAGGGACTTTGCGTAATGGCTCTCTGACACAGCGCGATATCAACTCCTAATACCGGGAGAGACAAATCCTGTCTAACCGCCACTGCCTCCAAGTGCTCGGGACCGCACCCAACTGCTATCTGTTTGCACGACTCCTTTGAGCCGTGGTAGGGTAGCAATCTAAGAACAGTGGGACACACTCGAGGCGAAGTAGCAGTGTCAAGTCTGCGGACTATCTGTACTCATGTCACCTGGGAACTGTTCACTGACGACTGGTATAAAACCAACCAACAGTTCCCTGTGAGTCCTGTCCGGTGTACCCGTAACCTAACGAGCACCTGCATACTATCTCCAGTACGACGTACTGACGGCTGTGGGACAGACCATCTCCCCAACTGGGATGAGAAGCGTACACACTAGTCTACTCCGGAGTATCGATGCTCTGTCTCGATAATCCAACGACCAGGGACCTGAATAAGGATGTGCTTGTAGACTACCCAGCCCCCACTAGTGTGACTGCCATCACAACACTGGTAGACAAGCAAGATCCTAAGAGCTCTATCAATACGTACACTCACATATTAAGATAGAAAAACCAAGTAGCATACTACCATGTTTAGCAAGACTGTTATATACATGTGAATATCACAAGCTTCCATTAAGTAATATACAAACTAGTATGATACAGTAATGGCCTTCTAGGGCATAAACACTAACAATCTCCCACTTGCACTAGGGCCATGTACTGGCATATCGTAGACCGATGATCTCGAGTAGCCTCTCGAACTGAATCTGAGGTAGGGCCTTCGTGAATGGATCAGCAATGTTCTCTTCAGAAGCAACTTTCCGAACCTCGATCTCCTGACGATCAATGATCTCCCTAATCAGGTGATACCGCCTTAAGATGTGTCTGGACTTCTGATGGGACCTTGGTTCCTTCGCTAAAGCTATAGCTCCGTTGTTGTCGCAATACAGAGGTATTGGATCAACTATGGTAGGAACCACCTGAAGTTCTGTTAGGAACTTCTTCATCCAGACTGCTTCTTTTACGGCATCGCAAGCAGCTATATACTCCGCTTCCATCGTCGAGTCAGCAACGGTGTCCTGCTTGGAGCTCTTCCAGCACACCGCCCCTCCATTGAGAGTAAAGACATAACCCGACATGGACTTGGAATCGTCCTTATCACTCTGGAAGCCGGAATCAGCAAAGGCCTCCAACCTGAGGTCTTTTCCGCCGTAAACCAAGAACATCTCCTTAGTCCTTCTCAGGTACTTGAGAATGTTCTTTACTGCTATCCAGTGCTTCTCCCCTGGGTCTGACTGATACCGGCTTACCACGCTCAGTGCGTAAGCTACATCTGGTCTGGTGCACAACATCGTATACATTATAGAGCCTACCGCAGAAGCGTAGGGTATAATAGACATGCGTTCCCTTTCCAAATCAGTCTTGGGAGACATCTCTTTGGAGAGGGTGATTCCGTGACAAGCCGGTAGATTACCGCACTTAGAATCTTCCATACTGAATCTTTTCAGTACAGTGTCGATATACCTGGACTGCGAAAGTCCCAACATCCTCTTGGATCTATCACGATAGATCCGGATCCCCAGAATGTAAGAGGCATCACCCAGGTCTTTCATGGAGAACCTGTGTGACAAGAATCCTTTGACAGATTGTAGCATAGGAATGTCATTTCCTATCAATAGAATGTCATCCACGTACAAGACGAGGAATACGACACTTCTGGCTACAACTTTACTATATATGCACGGTTCATCTGGATTTTTGATAAAGTCATATTCTTTGACTGTCTCATCAAAACAGATGTTCTAACTCCGCGATGCCTGCTTTAGTCCATAAATGGACTTATGTAGCTTGCATACTTTCCCGCTGCTCCCACTCTGATTGAAACCCTCTGGCTGATCCATATAGACGCTCTCTTCTAAATTTCCATTCAGAAAAGCCGTCTTTACGTCCATCTGCCAAATTTCATAATTATGGAAGGCAGCAATAGCAAGAAGGACCCGAATGGATTTGAGCATAGCCACTGGAGAAAAAGTTTCGTCATAGTCCAAACCAGGTCTTTGACGAAAACCCTTTGCAACAAGTCTAGCCTTATAGGTTTCCACCTGTCCATCTACACCAATCTTTTTCTTGAAGATCCATTTGCATCCTATGGGTTTTACCCCATCTGGAGCAAAGTCCAAAGTCCATACTTTGTTGGTGTACATGGACTCCATTTTGGTCCGCATTGCATCTAGCCATCGTACCGAGTCGCCGCTCTGGATGGCCTGCTGGAAGTCAGTAGGTTCATCATCATCTATGATGCAATCCTCTCTATCCCCATCTATGAGAAAACCGTAGTATCTCTCAGGCGGATGAGACGGCCTACTACTCCTGCGGAGGGGTGCGGGAATGTCCTGTTCTTTTTGAACTTCTGGTTCTACCAAACTTTCAGTAACAGCTTGTGGTTCTGGAATTTCTTCCAGTTCTACTGCGCTCCCACTCTTCTGATTTTCCAAAAATTCAGTTTCTAAGAAGTGAGCATGACGAGAAACAAAAACCTTTTGTTCCTCTGCGTAATAGAAATAATATCCCTTGGAGTTCTTTGGATACCACAAGCTTACACTGTACTGAGCGTGCCTCGAGCTTGTCCGAATGCTGCTTTTTTACAAAAGCTGGACACCCCCATGTCCTAAAATGTTTTAGACAGGGTTTCTTCCCACTCCACATCTGATATGGTGTGGTAGGCACAGTCTTGGTTGGAACCTGGTTTAAAAGATATGCCGCTGATTCTAGCGCATAACCCCAGAAAGATCGCGGTAACTCAGTATTACTCATCATGGATCGTACCATATCCAATAGGGTTCGATTCCGTCTCTCCGATACACCGTTGTGCTGTGGAGTGTATGGAGGAGTAAGCTGAGAGAGAATTCCTTTCTCCTTTAGGTAACCTAGGAACTCGGCACTTAAGTATTCTCCACCTCGATCAGATCTTAGTGTCTTAATACTTTTGCCTGTTTGGTTTTCCGCTTCACTCTTGTATTCCAGGAATTTCTCAAAGGCCTCGGATTTATGTTTCATTAAGAAAACATGTCCATACCTAGAGAAATCATCTGTAAAAGTAATAAAGTAGGAATAACCACCTCTTGCATGTGTAGACATCGGACCACATACATCGCTGTGTATGAGTCCTAAGAGCTCGCTCGCTCTTACTCCTTGTCCAGTAAATGGAGTCTTTGTCATCTTTCCTTTGAGACAAGATTGACAAGTGTCATAAGTTTGATATTCGAACGAGTCCAAATATCCTTCTCTATGCAACTTAGTCAACCTTCTCTCATTGATGTGACCCAGTCTACAATGCCATAAGAAAGCTTTATTTAAATCTGGAGACTTTCTTTTTAGTGTGTTCTGGACATTGAAAATTTGGAGTTGGTTTATAACATATATACCGTTATTTAGGGTACCGGACCCAATCAAACCATGATTAAGGTGGATGTTGACAACATCTCTTACAAACGTGAAATCATAACCTTTATTTGATAACAAGGAAACTGATATGATATTACACGTTAAGCTTGGTACAAAATAACAGTTATGTAAAACCAAAATGTGTCCACTCGTCAATCCTAGGTGATAATCCCCGACGGACGCAGCTCCCACGCTAGCTCCGTTAGCAACCTTTAGGGTCATATCACCTTCCTTCAGCACTCTACGGTTTCTCAGTGCCTGCAATGAATTGCAAATATGAGATCCTGATCCGGTATCCAATACCCAGGAAGTAGAGTTGATCGACAGACAATTCTCAATTACAAACACACCTGAAGTCGAAGCCACAGCTTGCTTCGGTTCCTGGTTCTTGGTGTTCCACGCCTTGGAATCCTTCTTCCAGTGCCCTTTCCTGTGACAATGGAAGCACTCATCCTGGCCCACTACCGGTACCGCAAACTTTTTCTTTCCCTTCCCTCCCACCTTACTTACACCTCCTCTAGGTTTGGGTGCGGCCTTCTTCTTCCTTCCTTTGGCCCTAGCCTTGGACCCGGAAGAAGATGCACCGCCAACAAATATAGCGGGTGTTTCCCTTGCCTTCTGCAAGGTGCCCTCTGCACTCCTTAACATGTTCAGGAGTTCCGAAAGTTCAACTTCTTTTCCTT
The DNA here is from genome assembly GCA_030015575.1 of Agapanthus africanus. Lineage (NCBI taxonomy): Eukaryota > Viridiplantae > Streptophyta > Magnoliopsida > Asparagales > Amaryllidaceae > Agapanthus > Agapanthus africanus. The sequence goes on along the minus strand of CM057344.1, from coordinate 182,381,849 downwards.
GAAGGTTGAAGTTCAGGATAAACTGGGCGTAGGTGGGAGGAAGGGACTGGAGAATGAGGTCTGTATATAGCTCATTATCCAAAGTCGTCCCAAGGTCTGCGAGCTCTTCAATAAAGCCGATCATCTTTAGGACATGTTCTCCTACTGATGACCCGACAGCCAACCTCGCTCGAAACAAGTTCTTAGAGGTCTCGTATCTTGCTATACGAGATTGCTCTCCATAAAGTTCCTTTGTATGGAGAAATATGCCATCTAGGGTCATATCCTCGTGCCTCCTCTGATGTTCATTGTTCATTGAGGCAAGCACGATGCACTTGGCTTTCGCGCAATCTAAATCCCAGGTTTTGCGGATTTCCTTATCCGCATTGCTGGATTTGGGACCAGGGACAGCAGGTGCCGTAGCGGTGAGGATGTACCCCAATTTGTCATAGGTCAAAGCCATTTTGACATTCCACAGCCAATCTTTATAGTTTGGCCCTGTCAGTATATTTTTCTCTAAAAGTAACTTAAGTCCAGTCATTTTCAGGGTCGCTGCAATTAGGAGAGAGAGAAGAAAACTCTTTAGCATGATGCTCTTGCAAGTTTAGAGTGGTTTTTAGTTTATCTAAACTGGATGGCTCCCACTGTTTCTCGAATCCTTCCTCAAACCATAAAAGAAGAATTAGCCAGGACTATTCTCACCGTACAATACTTGCTTAACCGTTCAGCCAGGCCAGTGTCGATACTTCGAGGGAGGTTTTCCAACGCTTTCGCGAAGTTCCTTAATTAAATAACCTCTTTTCTCTGGGGGCGTAACCCCGCTGACACTTTTCTGGACACCTACTTGGTTTATAGCATTGATCGTTAAGTGACGAATATCCTGATAAGTAGCATATACTCACAGTAGGATCGGGATCCAAATATCATTGTATGATAATGTTGAAGGAATCCTACCAATATTCATCAAACTCCAAATGGTATGCAACTCTTTGCAAATTTCAGTTTCTTTAGAAATTCCCGATATATATTTCTGCCCCATGCTCTTATGACCTTGGCTTTGGTCAAAATGTCATAAGTCACATGTCAAGTTCTACCCGTCATTATCTTGTCAATTTGAACCCATCCGTATATACCCCTGACTTTGGTCAAACGATAATACGACTGTCCCAAACTAACTCATCTATCTTATGCAACAAATGAAAACCCAGCAGCTACCAAACACTATGCCTTGACTTTGGCCAAAATGCATAGCTTGAATACTACTGAATACCCAAATGAAATGACGGAGGGCTACGAATGGTTTTGGCGAAACCGTGAACGTAGTGAACTTGATATAACCGAAGGAACCTGATAGCTTTTAAAAGGAGTGGTTAAAGCTCCGCATTTAAAAATATCTGTTTTTAAAATTAACCGAGTGGTTTCTTTTAAATTGTTCCAACGATTTAAACTTTGGTTTGTTTTTCTTTGCATTATAGATAATGCGTCCCATCATTAACCTATCATTGCAGAAAACAACGAAAATACAACGTCCTCTTATGCCATCCGCATTCGCCACGGGGTCCCGTCATCACCCGTTAGGTTACTTAACTAACGACAGAGCGGGGGCTGGGCTAGCGCGGGTGTAAAACATAAGTGACGTCTAAATAGCTATCATATATAGATATTGTACATTCGTCAGACGCAATAATAGGCATTCCAGATCACAGATGAACTTTATTGGATTTGCAAGTAATCTGTGTTTGTTTCGAGCCTGCAACAAAAGACGGATTACACAGTTGTGATGAATAGCCATTACCCCACCCTAGACCCCAACGGGTACGGCAAACTACCCGCCCGGCAGTTTGTGCACCCCACCTTGGGTATGTCCTAGGAGCAAAAACAGTAAAATGAAATAATACAACGGTGGCTACAACCGCAACCTGGATGTGCCCCGCAAAATAATATTACAACAAATTACATTTACATCAAATGAATTAAATAATAACCCATCACATAACCCCGGCTATACATCACAACAGTCTAACACAGTTCATATGCACAAACAGATAAAATACATTTCAGAAATGTGCAACCCCCTGCCAACTGACATACTAGCAGTTAGGGGAGGTTTACGAACACATTATACAATCACAGATATAATCCAACAAGCAAATACTGTATAATTTTGATCGATTAAACACTTTTAATCTTGCTCCAATACTGCTCTGTAAACTTGAAACCTGAGCAAAATTAAAAAATACCAGAGAATCCCAAATATCACAGAGAACCACCACAAGAAAAATGGCTCCCTGAATCGTCAACTCGGCGGCGGAAGCGTGGCGCTATCTGTGCTAGCCGCCGCGGTTCCGCGGCGCCGTAGACGAATTAGGGGACCAAATTTTTTGTGTGTTCTACTACTGTCATTTTAAGCTTTCTGAACATCCCTGAAAAATTTTTGGACTTCATTTATAAATCGACAGAAACATGATTTTTCGGGCTTTTCCGGTTTCGTTTTTTCCGTTCGAAATTCATACAAATTTGCAAAAAAGTTATTTATTGTTTAGCGAGGCTCTGATACCAATGTAGGTCAGGCAGCCACCCCATCCAATGGGGTCACCGTGGCACCAACGGGTCCCTCAGCAGTTACTTTTTACGCATGCCCCCTCGCGAGGACTACAACCTGCCGGAACACCTTCCGGTCTCGGGACACCCTAGGGGTAAGAGCCTATGCTTCGCCACACTGTCACACAGTGAGAACCCCCCATAGGTCGACATCCAATGCCTAGTAGCTCTGATACCACTGTAAGTCGATGTACAACACCCCAATACTTGTGGGGAGGCGGAATTTTCAAAAACGAACTTGTTTAGTGAACAAACATCGACTAACCGCTTGAATCGAAGCTAAACGATAACTAACCAAACACATAGTTGTTCTAAACTACTATGCTTAGGGATTATACCTATCGAACCAAGTCCTTCGGCTTTACGATCTCCTCGTCCTCCTCGGCCTTCTCGATGTAGTAGATGATCCACCCGAGAGCAAAACTCCAAGCTTAGCCTCTAAACTTGAGGCAACTAACCTTCTTGGATTGCTAATCAAAGAAGATAGATGAGATAGAGTGAGGGTTATGGATTGTTTAGTCTAACTAATCCTTGTTCTCAACACATGAGAGGTGAGGATTAGGGTTTGAAGAGAGTGAGCTTGAGGAGAGAGAATGTGAATGATATTATCAAGTGAGAATAGTAAGTTATCATAATATATATGAAACTTTAAAATTCATCAATAAAAGAAAAACAAATGATGAATAATCAAGTTTCATAAATATCTAATGGTGATTCACAACCATGACTCATTAATCATTTATTGTGCATTAATGATATGGATGAATCACTCTCATGACTCACTAAACTCATTCAATGCATATGACACCTAAACCTCCTTAGTCACCATCTTCTAGAAGCTTCTCGCACAATTACTAGAACGCCCCTCCTTTCCGCAAAAATACGGAAAAACTTTAGACTGTATAAATCCAATAACCGGATACCAGTAACTGGCTTAAACCAAAGCCGACTGGTAAAAACTGTCCGAAAGTCGTACGTGCGTAAACATACGTATGCGTCCGAACCCTTTGTCGTAAAACCATACGACCTCTATATCGTTTCGCCTGGAGTAGGAAACTCTCTGTGTGGGACTCTAGAGACTCGACTACTATGCTGGCAGTGGGTTTAACCACAGACCGCAAGCGGCACTAGCTGTACGTAACGGTCCCCAGGTAGTTGTCGATAAGAAGGCTGATGAGGAAACCCATCCGAACACCTACTGAGCCTGCTGTGACAATCTCCATACAGTCCGGTCCGTTCGTCTTAGACTATCGCATATCGGGCCTAGGGGGCGGCAAGCGTCAGTCCCCTAATAGCGGTATAAGTCGTATCGGAGCGAAGCCCATTACACCCTGAGAAACTACTGGAACCTACCAGCAAATCTCGCTTGCCCTGGCCAGGGACTTTGCGTAATGGCTCCCTGACACAGCGCGATATCAACTCCCAATACCGGGAGAGACGAATCCTGTCTAACTGCCACTACCTCCAAGTGCTCGGGACTTCACCCAATTGCTATCTGTTTGCACGACTCCTTTGAGCCGTGGTAGGGTAGCAATCTAAGAACAGTGGGACACACTCGAGGCGAAGTAGCAGTGTCAAGTCTGCGGACTATGCTGTACTCATGTCACCTGGGAACTGTTCACTGACGACTGGTATAAAACCAACCAACAGTTCCCTGTGAATCCTGTCCGGTGTACCCGTAACCTAACGAGCACCTGCATACTATCTCCAGTACGACGTACTGACGGCTGTGGGACAGACCATCTCCCCAACTGGGATGAGAAGCGTACACACTAGTCTACTCCGGAGTATCGATGCTCTGTCTCGATAATCCAACGACCAGGGACCTGAATAAGGATGTGCTTGTAGACTACCCAGCCCCCACTAGTGTGACTGCCATCACAACACTGGTAGACAAGCAAGATCCTAAGAGCTCTATCAATACGTACACTCACATATTAAGATAGAAAAACCAAGTAGCATACTACCATGTTTAGCAAGACTGTTATATACATGTGAATATCCCAAGCTTCCGTTAAGTAATATACAAACTAGTATGATACAGTAATGGCCTTCTAGGGCATAAACACTAACAACGCGTGTCGCTAAAGATTAAAAATACGGGAAATAGGGTATTCTACTCTAGATTTAGATACAGAACAAATATTATAAAAATAGATATACCAAAATACCCCACATAGCAGCAGACTCCTGTGACCCAAACCTCAAACCCAAAATCACTAATCTGGCCGAAAATTGCGGCCAGAACTCATTTTTCGGCGGCCTGGGTAGGGATGTGGGCCCCCGGGTTTGGTGTGTGCACTCTATACCCCCTGTGTATGCTACAGTAATTCCAATTTCATTCTGAAACACCCCGGGTAGGAGCAGATCCAACAGAGCCCTATTTCTAGTTAAAAAGTCTAATATAGCACTAAAATGATACTTTATGGTATTTCTGTGCAAACTGAAACAAAAACCTGGGTTAAATAGCTCCAATAGCACTTAAAAGAGTTCACTAAACCATAAGAACACCAATCTAACATATACTTTACCAATATCCCTCAATATCACTAATTATGCACAAAAGACATGATTTTTAGCTAAGATACTACAAGATAGGGAAAAGAGTGCTAAATATGAGCTATATACCTTCAAAAGACTTTATGAAACACCATTAATCTCAGTCCTAGCCTCAAGTGTGCAGATTTGCCTCCAAACACCTCAAAGAGCTCACTTTTCCTTGGTTTTGTGATGAAAATGTGTTGATTGTGTAGGGTTTTTATTTAGGGATCAAAGAGAAGTGAAAAGAAGAAGAGAAGATGAAGAAAAGGGTAGGGTTTTTCTGCTGAATTTCTGCTGGACTCAGAAATGAGGAGGCGAGAGAGAAGAGAGAAAGAAAAAGGGGTCAAAAAGTCAAGTTCTCACCTAACCACCATGCTTCATTTGTTTATTTGGATTTTAGAATTCTAAAAAGGGTTTTGTTTAGATAAAAGGGTAGGGAAAATAATGAACCATACAAGAATGAAATGGCTAACTTTAACCTATGTCCCAAAATGGCTAAGTGTGCAAGTGTAAACTACATCAAGGAAAATTCCAATTAGGGTAACACGACTAAATATAACTAATAATCCTATACATACATATAAAATAACACGCACAACTGCTAAATAACACGAACACATTCTAACGAAATTTCAAAGTGTTACAATCTACCCCCTTAAAGAAATTCGGTCCCCGAATTTCAAAATCTAACTATACGTACTTTCACAAAGGTGAGGATACCTCTTCCTCATCTCGCTCTCGGTCTCCCAAGTGACCTCCTCTCTATTTGGACCACGCCAAAGCACCTTGACGGACAGTATCTTTTTCGACCTCAATTTCTTCACTTGTCGATCCACGATCATCACCGGCTGCTCTGCATAGGAAAGGTCGCGCTCAAGCTGGATCATCGGGTGCTGAATCGCATGCGAAGGGTCATGAAGATATCTGCGGAGCATCGAAACGTGAAATACAGGGTTCACGTCTAGAAAACTGGGTGGAAGGACTAATCGATACGCAACTGCACCAATACGCTCGAGGATCTCGAAGTGCCCCACAAATCTCAGACTAAGCTTCCCCTTCTTCCCAAATCTCATCACACCTTTCATTGGGGAGACCCTCAAGAAAACATGGTCACCAACAGAAAACTCAAGTCTGCGCCGCCGACGGTCCGCATAAGACCCTGCCTACTCTGGGCTGCTCTCATCCTGTCGCGAATCAACTGGATCTTCGCGGTCGTCTCCTCCACAATCCGTGGCCCTAAGATACTGCTCTCACTGAGCTCTGTCCAACAGGTAGGCAATCTGCATCTCCTCCTATAAAGAGCCTCAAACGGTGCCATCTGAATGGTCTCCTGGTAGCTGTTGTTGTAGGAGAACTCTACTAAGGGTAAATGATGATCCCAGCTACCTCCAAATTCTAAGACGCACGCTCTGAGCATGTCCTCGAGAGTCTGAATAGTCCGCTCTGACTGTCCGTCGGTCTGCGGATGAAATGCTGTGCTGGAGCTCAAGAGAGTGCTCAAAGCCTCCTGAAGTCTCTGCCATAGCCGGCTAGTAAACTGGGTGCCTCTGTCGGACACGATATATGTCGTAACTCCGTGCAGTCGTACAATCTCGTCGATGTAAAGCTGGGTATACTGAGCAAATCCAAAAGTCATCTTCACAGGTAGAAAGTGAGCCGCTTTCGTCAACCGATCCACGATCACCCAGATGGAGTCATACCCTCGACTAATCCTGGGTAGACCCACAATGAAGTCCATAGAAGTCTGCTCCCATTTCCACTCCGGAATGGGTAACGGCTGTAGCTCTCCTGCGGGCCTCTGGTGCTCAGCCTTGACTTGCTGACAAGTCAGGCATCTCGACACAAAATCTGCGATGTCTCTCATCGTTCCGTCCCACCAGTAAACACCTCTCATATCATGGTACATCTTGGTGGAACCGGGATGAACATTTTATACCGATCGATGCGCCTCCTCAAGAATCTCGCGCTGCAAGCCCTCAGCATCTGGTACGCACAGTCTAGCCCCAAATCGTAGTATCCCCTGATCATCGATCACGAAATCAGAAAATCTTCCCTGTCCCATCTGTGTCCTGATCTCTGAACATTGGTCATCACTGTGTTGTGCCTCATGTATACGGTCAAACAACTGTGGGCGTGCATGAACATGCGCAATCTGTCCTCCGATCGACGTAAACTCGAACTGTACCCGGCTGTCGCATAAGATCTGCCAATCTGCCGACGACTGCCTCTGTACTGCGCTCAAACAAGATAGACTACCCCCGGTCCTCCTGCTCAAAGCATCCGCCACTACATTAGCCCTTCCCGGGTGATACAAGATCTCGCAATCGTAGTCCTTCACTAACTCCATCCATCGGCGTTGTCTAAGGTTCAAGTCTCGCTGCTAGAATATATACTTTAAGCTCTTGTGATCAGTGAATATCTGGCACGACTCTCCATATAGGTAATGTCGCCAGATCTTAAGTGTAAAGACCACTACAGCCATCTCCAAATCATGAGTGGGGTAGTTCTGTTCATGTTTCTTTAATTGCCGCGAAGCATACGCGATCAACCTGTCATGCTGCATCAATACGCACCCTAGCCCCACTCGTGAAGAATCACAATATATCAAAAATCCGCCTGATCCTGAAGGCAATGATAATACTGGTGTCGTAGTCAGTAGAGCCCATAGCTGCTGAAAACTGTGCTCTCACTCCTCCGTCCAATCGAAACGAACTCCCTTCCGCGTCAACCCGGTCAAAGGTGTAGCAATGCGAGAGAAGTCCTGCACGAATCGCCTGTAATGGCCTGCCAGCCCTAGAAAGCTGTGAACCTCCGTCACTGACGTGGGTCTAGGCCAACTCCGAACGGCCTCAATCTTCCTCGGGTCTACACATATACCATCTCGTGTAATCACGTGCCCCAAGAAGTCTACGATGTCCAGCCAGAAAGCACACTTTGAGAATTTGGCGAAAAGCTGATGCTCCCCCAAGGTCTGCAGAGAAATCCGCAGGTGCTGCTCGTGCTCCTCTCTACTCTAAGGCTACACCAAGATATCGTCAATGAATACTATGAAGAACAAATCAAGATACGGCCGGAAAATGCGGTTCATCAAGTCCATAAATGTTGCTGGCGCATTGGTGAGTCCGAACGACACCACCAAAAAAACTCATAATGGCCGTAACGCGTGCGGAAAGCTGTCCTAGGAATGTCCTCCTGTCGAACCCGCAGCTGATGGTAGCCTGATCGCAAATCGATCCTCGAAAAGTATCCTGACCCCCTGAAGCTGGTCGAACAAATCGTCGATGCGTGGTAAAGGATACCTGTTCCGCACTGTCACCCTGTTCAGCTGACGGTAGTCGATACACAAACGCATACTGTCGTCCTTCTTCTCGACAAACAGGACTGGAGCACCCCAAGGAGAAACACTGGGTCGAATGAGTCCCTTATCCAGCAAATCTTGCAACTGACCCTTTAATTCTCTAAGTTCCGCCGGGGCCATCCGATAAGGGGGTACAGAAATAGGCCCCGTGCCAGGAACCAAACCAATACAGAAAGAAATATCACGCTCGGACGGTAGCCCAGGAAGCTCGTCAGGGAACACATCAGGGAACTCGCTAACAACCGGAACCTGATCCATCGGAACCTCTGCAGCTCTAGTATCGCAAACAAAGGCGAGAAATCCTTGACATCCCTTCCTCAAAAGCTGTCCAGCGTGAAAAGAAGAAATCACACTGTGAGGGGTGGCACCACGGTCCCCAAACACAACAAAAACCGACTTGCCGGGAAAACAAAATCTAACTGTCTTCTCACGGCAGTCAACAGAAGCATAGCACGTGGCTAACCAATCCATTCCCAAACGAACGTCGAAGTCCAACATCTCAAGAAGGATTAAATCGACCGGCAACTCTCTCTTGCCAAAACGGACGGTACAGGATCGGAACACGTGACTAGCGACAAACGACTCTCCCACAGGAGTAGTCACAACCAGCGGCTGATCAAGCAAACCGAACTCTCTACCCATACTCAGCACAAAGTGTGTGGAAACATACGAGTGTAACAAAAAGGACATAGTGAAGGAGTACCTGAAACCACGGCATTGGATGTCTGAGCATCCTGAAGAGTCGAAGCGAAGACTTGGGCCTGCCCTTCATCTGCGGCTGGCCGAACTCCTTCTCTACTAGCCTGACCCCTCTGCGCAAACCTTCCGCGTCCACAACGTCTCAGGCTACGACCCTGATGTGATGTGAAGGAACACTGCCTGATGAGGTGTTGAAGGCTTCCGCATCGTAAACATCTACGCGCTGACTGCTGTCTTTCCTGGGAATGAGAGCCAAATGACTGTCCTCGGCCTAAGCCTCTGCTCTAGGCTGGTACACCAGTACGATTCATCAACTGTTCTGGAACTCTTACGGTCTCTGGAAGACGTGTCCCGTAAACTGGGGCTACCTCCACCGGTGCTATGTAGGAGATGGAATATTGCACGATAATCGCAAGGAACAACTGGGTAACAGGGGTGACTACCACCTGTCGCTGTGCTCGAACGACCTCCACCAACGAGCTCATCGCCTGGCGCAAGCCATGCATCTCTACCACTAGTCTAGCGATCTGAGCTGTCGTAGGGGGAACAATCTGTCCTGGTACAACAGGGGTACTACTCGGATCAGTCCTCATCTCAGATGAATCAACTCGAACCTCGGCTCTCACGACCGCTCTCTGCACCCTCGTACTCCTAGGCGGCATAATGGCTGAAAAGAAAGTAGGATTCGATGAGGATACGAAAATCGAATCGCAAGGATGTACACAATCATGAGGGAATTTCAATCAATAAGTCCTAAGGTCGCTTAGGCGGAGGACCGTATCGTGAGTATTCCGCGGAACATACGCACGCTACGCCACTCTGCTGCAGCTACCTACTCTATCATACCGGGGTCATCCTACACTCCGAAGGTAAAACCTACGCTCTGATACCTACTTTGTCACGACCCGAAGTTTGGCCCGTGACCGGCACTTAACCACGTAACGTCTACAGGCGTAACGCAGCTAAGTGAACTGAAAACCTAGAAATCAAACCAGTAAAAGTATAGAGTGTTTAAGTTTTAAAAGGAAGTATTTATTAAAGTGACAAGAATTCTTAAGTAAATAATCACCAAGATAGCAATATACGACGCCGTAGCGAAGATCAAGATCCGCAAGTGGGAACATCACAGATAGGATAAACTGCAAGTACAGTCGGCTCACAACGAGCTCGACACCAGAATACAGATAATATACATCATCGTCCTCACACTGTCTCTAAGTCAAATACATACATGGTAGAAGGAGAATACTAGATACAACAGTGTACATAACTGAAATATAAACAGATACCGCAAAAAACCCACCTATCAGCAAAAGAGCTAGTACACCAACTGTAGGGGTATCTGTGTCAAAAGATGTAAAATGCAGCCTGCCGCGACTACTCCGAAGGGCAACCTGCAAATACTGTGGCACAACGGGGGGTGAGTTGCCAACTCGTGAATAGAGATAACATACAAAGGTAATCGCGAGCATGCACGTACTGCGCTAGTCTATCATATGCCAACAGATGATATCAATATGTGATAAGCAGTATGTGCAATAATCATGCAAGAGCTCTATCAGGTAATATAACTACAGGATGAGATACAATAATGAATGCTGAGCATGGGAAGTATAACATCTACACGGAATGTCAACATGGAATATGTAATCGGTGTCCATCAATGCACCCCAAATTCCAACAACCCAGACGCCGGCACTCCCATCGGCCCTTAAATCCTGTACATCACTGAGAATCACGAGTGCCCAACATCGGCACCCAAATATCATAAATACTCGTGTCTAGCATCGACACGCAAATATTCCTATATCGGGCATCCGTCAGTCCAGGTCAGCCCCCTCTCTCATATGTCTATCGGGCATCCGTCAGTCCGGGTTAGCCCTCTCTTTCATATATATCTATCGGGCATCCGTCAGTCCAGGTCAGCCCTCTCTATCTCATATATATCTATAGGGCATCCGTCAGTCCGGGTCAGCCCTCTCTCTCATATATATCTATCGGGCATCCGTCCGTCTGGGTCAGCCCCCTCTATCTCATATATATCTTGCTCTAGCACCGAGATAACATAGGGTAGACGCACCGAAATATCATATCAAGGGAACCGGGTTTTTAAATGATTACATGTTTGAAATAGCCACGGTTCCTAAATCCAGAAATCACATGTAATCCAACCCAATATGCATGTCAACGTGATGTGATATGTGCATCAAGTATGAATATCATGTCAAGTCACATAAAGATGAGCTACAGCATAATGATCCGATGTGATATATGGATCAAGTATGAATATCATGTCAAGTCACATAAAGATGAGCTACAGCATAATGATCCGATGTGATATATGCATCAAGTATGAATATCATGTCAAGTCACATAAAGATGAGCTACAGCATAATGATTCGATGTGATATATACATCAAGTATGAATATCATGTCAAGTTCTACAGTGTGAGTGTCGTGGCAATTACTAACGGTGTGTGTGTAGCATGCAGGATAGTGCTCGTACAACATGAACCGTTAGTAATGGTGCGGTGTTCTATCAATTCTAGTTTATATACATATATCAGGGAATGTGGTATGCACTAAATAGTAGCCATGAACAGTCAATGTATGGAAATGTAGTTACAAGATCTTATCAGCCCTGACGTAGAACGCCATGCGGACGATATACTCGTAGATGTTAAATCTACTCACCGTAGTCTCTCGCTAGGTATAGCCGATGACTTGTTTCCCTTTCTTCGCGGCGTCCGTCGCACTCACCAGCGAACCTAGAATTCCACAGAATATCACGCATAAGCTCAAAACCATACAAACACGACATTTAAGGTCAACTAGAAACCCGTGTCGCAACCCAAGCGCGCGTGTGCGCGATACGCTAAAACGTGTGTTTACGCGCCTGAAGTCGCTCCGACGCGTCGCGATACGCAGAAACCCCAAACCCACACACACGTATCACGCGTGTCGCTAAAGATTAAAAATACGGGAAATAGGGTATTCTACTCCATATTTAGATACAGAACAGATATTATAAAAATAGATATACTAAAATACCCCACATAGCAGCAGACTCCTGTGACCCAAACCCCAACCCCCAAATCACTAATCTGGCCACAAATTGCAGCCAGAACTCAATTTTCGGCGGCCTGGGTAGGGAGGTGGGCCCCCAGGTTTGGTGTGTGCACTCTATACCCCCTGTGTATGCTACAGTAATTCCAATTTCATTCTGAAACACCCCGGGTAGGAGCAGATCCAACAGAGCCCTATTTCTAGTTAAAAAGTCTAATATAGCACTAAAATGATACTTTATGGTATTTCTGTGCAAACTCAAATAAAAACCTGGGTTAAATATCTCCAATAGCACTTGAAAGAGTTCACTAAACCATGAGAATACCAATCTAACATATACTTTACCAATATCCCTCAATATCACTAACTATGCACAAAAGACATGATTCTTAGCTAAGATACTACAAGATAGGGAAAAGAGTGCTAAATATGAGCTATATACCTTCAAAAGACCTTATGAAACACCATTAATCTCAGTCCTAGCCTCAAGTGTGCATATTTGCCTCCAAACACCTCAAAGAGCTCACTTTTCCATGGTTTTGTGATGAAAATGTGTTGATTGTGTAGGGTTTTTGTGTAAGGATCAAAGAGAAGTGAAAAGAAGAAGAGATGATGAAGAAAAGGGTAGGGTTTTTCTGCTGAATTTCTGCTGGACTCAGAAATGAGGAGGAGATAGAGAAGAGAGAAAGAAAAAGGGGTCAAAAAGTCAAGTTCTCACCTAACCACCATGCTTCATTTGTTTATTTGGATTTTAGAATTCTAAAAAGGGTTTTGTTTAGATAAAAGGGTGGGGAAAATAATGAACCATACAAGAATGAAATGGCTGACTTTAACCTATGTCCCAAAATGGCTAAGTGTGCAAGTGTAAACTACATCAAGGAAAATTTAAATTAGGGTAACACGACTAAATATAACTAATAATCCTATACACACATATAAAATAACACGCACAACTGCTAAATAACACGAACACATTCTAACGAAATTTCAAAGTGTTACAGTACCCGTATACCATCTCTGATATCAAACACCAATGGATATAGGATTATCCATTACCCATCTACATGGGTCGAGAAGCTATACGCTTGTCTACTCTGGTATATCGATACCCCATCTTGATACACCCACGACTAGGGACATTAAAGGATGTACTTACCGACTACCTTTGTCCCACTAGTATGATCCGCATCATAATCCAGGTAATCAAGTACACATCCTAAGGGCTTTACCAACATGTAACAGAGAGACAATCAGTGTACATGTTAAGATAAAGAGTAACCAGATAGCATACTATCATGTTGAGCAAGAAAGCCCTCCCTATATATGTCCAAGCATCCACTTCAATATACATCTCATATACAGTAGTAGCCTCTAGGGCATACATATAACTAACAGAGTGTACTGAAAAACAGTTCTCAGTAACTAACACACCCGAAGAAGATGCATCGGCATGCTTATTCTTTGTTTGGGTGGCGTGGAAATTCGGATATTTTATTATTTCCTGCTCGGACTTATAACAATTGTAAGTTGGAGCGGAACCAACGTTACCCAGCTCAGCATAACAAGAAGGTTCGGTCAATACATCCATATTATTATCTTGATTAAGGCCTGACATGGTCGCTACCTGGAGAGAGAGAGAGAGAAGAATACACTTAGCGTATACTCTTGCAAGATTAGATTGGTTATTATCTTATCTAATCTAGATGGCTCCCACTATTTTTATCAAATCTTTCTTCAAACCCTTAAAGGTAAGACTAGCCGGGATTAATTACACCTTACAAGTTCACCAATCTTTCAGCCAGGTCAGTGTCGGTACTTTGAGGGAGGTTCCCAGTGCTTTCGCACGGACCTAATTAAACTAAACCTTGTTTTCCCAGGGGCGTAACTCCGTTAACACCTTTCTAGACACCTACTTGATCGGCTAATTGTGATGTGTAAAACTCTCTTAGGAGTAACTCTTACTCACAGTGGGTATCGGGATCCAACTATCTCATAGAAGGTAGGCAATCTCATTGCAAATTTCAACACTTGAAATTCCCGATGTGGTTTTTACCCCTAGTGATTCTTCCCGTCATTTCGTGCTTAATTAGACCCACCCATATGACCCTTAACTATTGTCAATAAAGTCACATGACTATCCTAATTAATCACATCATATACTATGTAGGAAGACATCACTTAGCTACCGTATACTGCGCCTTAACTATGGTCAACAAACGCAGCACGAATACTAAGTACTCTACTTCCTAAAATGATGGAGGGTTACGGATGGTTTTTAAGAAAACCTTTAACGCCTTGAACTTGATATAGTTGTAGAATCGAGAGATTTTGAAAAGTAGTGTTTTTGAGACTTTTTACTAGTTTTACTAAAGAGGTCACACCCGGTGAAGGGATCTCAGCTTTTTCCTTATCGAATAAGGTGCAGGATATTTCACAAATACCACTATGCAAGGCAAGAACTATAGAAGCAATCAAAAGACAAAACCGAGTGGGTTGTAGTATCTGCTAGTTTCGCTAAAAAGGTCACTTCCGGTGAAGGGATCTTGGCTCTTTCCTTATCGAATAAGGTGTTGGATATTCTACAAGGAATACCGCTATGCAAAGCAAAAACTAGAGCTACCCTTTTTGAAAATTTGATTCTACAACATCTTTTAGGTTTCTTTTCTTTCATTAATCTCATTAATGAAGTCCCATCATTTATGCTTGTATGGATTCTATAGCACCACACTAAGTTTAGGGTTGCATCACACATGCTATAACAAAAATTTTAGAGGGTGCTAAACAATTCCATCCATGAATCGAACTAGAAAGATAGAGTAACAACATGATTGTATCATATACTGTTTGTGATATGTATGCCCTAGAGGCCATTACTGTATATACGATGTATATTGTAGTGGATGCTTGGACATATATAGGGAGGACTTTCTTGCTCGACATGATAGTATGCTATCTGGTTACTCTTTATCTTAACATGTACTCTCATTTTCTCTATGTTACATGTTGATAAACCCCTTAGGATGAGTACTTGACTACCAGGACTATGATGCAGATCATACTAGTAGGGACGGTGTAGTCGCTAAGTACATCCTTCAAATGTTCCTAGTCGTAGGTGTATCGAGACAGGGCATCGATATACTAGAGTAGACTAGCGTATGCTTCTTGACCCATGTAGATGGGCGATGGATGATCCTATATCCATTGGTGTTTGACATCAGAGAATGTATACGGGTGCACGGTGGAGACTGGGTATACTGGACGGACTCGCCGAGAACTCCCAGATAGTATTATACCTCACGTCAGATGGCAGTCCTCTGGTGACACTAGTACAGGTTAGTCTGTAGATCCGAGATCGTCATAGAGTCTTATTTGATTCCCACTGTGCTTTAATTTCCATCGTACCACGTCCAAGAGGGCGTGCAAAACGGTGGCTTTTGGGTACAGTCCCGAATCGCATGGAGGCAATGAGCGATAGGAGGGGTTTCGTCTCTCCCGGTATAGGGAGTTGATGTTGCGCTGTGTTCGATGGGCTATAACTGGAAATCCTTGGCCAGGGTTGCTGAGATTTACTGGTAAGTGTTATCAGTAGTTTCTCAAACTGTTATGGACCTCATATCGGCACGACTTATCGGTTACTAGGGTCTGACGTTTACCACCCCTAGACTGGATATGCGACATATCAGTCGAAGAGACCGGACTGTACGGGAGTGTTACTGATTGGATTCGCAGGAGAGTGTACATGCTTGCTTGTTGATCTTCTGATTTCTCAATACCTGGGTGGCTGTTACGTTTAGCTAATCGCTTGCAGCTTGTGGGTGTTTGATATGATCATCACCTACTGTCGGCGTATTGACGATTCTTTAGGGTCCTACACAGAGGTTTCCGGGCTCAGGAAAAAAGGAGTAGGAGCACATATGTGATATGTGCGGGATCGAGAACAATACGTGTATGTGATACCGTATTAGATTCTCGCGATATATGATATCGCCCGGGTATATGTGATATAGCCGGGTCATCAGATCAAGTGTTGATTCGATGAACTGATACAGATTATATTAGTCGGTTATTTGCGAAATAGCCGGATTATCGGATCAAGTGTTGTTTTGATAATTTAATGTAAAATTATATATATTTGATATATTACATTACATTAAATAATATAAGCTCACTTAAATATTCTTTTTCTCACATGGATAATACATTGATGTATATGCTATATATGTTAATTGTATTTTTTTATTTTGTTACATTATATATTATATATGTGATATATAATATTGTAACATGTTAGGGTTACAAATGCAACATGTTTTGTGGAGTTTAAGCAAGTTAGGGTTTTGATTTGGGTTAGCTTTTTCATGAACCCTCATGAAGCTTTCTTTTGTTTTTAGCTAAGATATTTTGTGAAGATATTTCTTAATCCAACCCAAAACCCTTTACCCTAGTTTATTCTCTACAAGGGTTAAGCCTTCATTCTTAACCCATGGTTGGATTTGTAACCATAACAAGTTTTTGATTATTCATCACAAATAGTTTTCTTCTTCTTCTTCCTCTTGAAAAGCTTTCTAGCTTTTGGGTTTGTGATGGACTTTGTGAGATAAAGAAAATAAAAGAGAGCTAAATTCCTACTTCATCATCCTCATCTATTCTAGTCACTTAGATTAGGGTGTTTGCTTTGCTAATACTTGATTAGTGAAGAAATAGCTTGGGTTTGAGTTTCTTTAAGGTAGATCATCTTAGTTGTTGAAGATTGGAAGCAAGCTTGCATCTTTCTCTTCATAGAGCCTCTCTAGAATCCGGGTACTTGATGATCGCAGCGAAGGGACCTCAACACGGAGCTTATGAAGTGAAGGAACGGACTACAAAGGTTGTAATCCCTAACTCTTAGATGTAAAGTTGTTTACATGCATGTTTAACCCTATGTCTCTAGTTAAGATCTTGGTTAGGGTTTGTTTAGCACCCCAAAAATTTTAAAGTAGCATGATTGATGCTTGCTAAAACCTTCACAAGGTGCTATGCTAACCAATCAGTAGTATCAGAGCCAAGCTAGAGCATTCGGCATTGTCTAGACGAAGTTTGATGTCCGATCGAACTCCGAAACCCCGATAAATCCCACTTTGTGGAAATTTTTTCAAAAGTTGAAATTTTTCATATTAAAAATACTCAGAAAATCATGCAGGTAATTCTAAGGATTACTGTGAAGTACGAAGCCATAACTCACTCAAGTGACCGCGGAACCGCGGCCAAACCATGGGTTTGGCGGCGGTTCCGCGGCCAACTTTAGGAGTTGGGGGCTAATACTTCAGGGGTTTATTCTTGGGTACTTTTTCATGCTTCTGGAAATTTTTTCTACTCAAGTGTTGAGCTTTCTGGGATATATTGGGAACTCGTTGATTCGATCGGATAGTTTAACTTCGTTTAAGTTTTTCCGTGTAATTTAGAACGTGTTAAAAGGTTCGAATGGATATCAATAACTCACTTTTTCCCCTGTCAGAAAACTTTCAAGTGTTGGATTTTTTCTGAGTTTAAAACTTTCAGAAAATCATGCAAGCAAATTTGTGGACCCTCTAGAAGAACGTAACCTTAACTCGATTCTATGACCGTCAAAACCGCCACTGAACCATATGGTTTGTGGTAGTTTAGCGTTGCTACATGTGAGGTGTTGGTTTGACCCTTCTACGGCTGGTTCATAGCGGCTGCGACATGTTCTGGGACTTTTTGAACTCCGCTCAAGTGTTGAGCTATTTAGGAAATCTTGGGTGTTTGTTTATTCGATTGGAAAATTTAACATTGTTTATTTATCTGGAATGTGATACAATATTTGGAATCCACAAGTAGTTATGAGATAACTAATTTGAATGTTATAAATCTAGCAGTTTTTAGTCTCATTTGATCGGTTGCTACGGGATTTTGATGTGATCAAAGGTTCGTCGCAATAACGTAGCGTACACGGATACTCGCCGAGTAAACTTAATAGATAGCCATGCCCCATAGCCCCGACCAAGTGACTGTAGGAGAACCCTGTCGCCAAAAGCATCCGTTCGGGTGTTTACGGCAGCGGTGTTCCGCCTTAGTGCACTTTGTCGTCGGCATCGGGGGTGCGGCCATCTACTAAAGCTTCCGATGAGCATTCGATCAGGATGTCGGGAATCTTGTTGAATTGCCCGACTTGATATTGAAAAGAGCTTTCGATATTGAGACTAAAATGCGGGGTTTATAATTGTTAGGCTTGCGATGTCTAAGGAATTCATTTGGTTAGGCATGAGATGTCTAAGGAGGTTGCGGATTCCAACTGTTGTAGTTTTACACTTTCTTTTCTGCGACCGTAAGTGTAATATGTGGTGTATCGTCGGTTTCGTTGCTATACATCAACGATAATTAGGATACACATATTTACTTACGTTGATGACATGTAATGTTATGTGTTGCTGTGATATGTTATATTGGATCGCCGCGTTTTTAATAGCCAGGTTTTTATGTGAGATGAGAGTTTTTTTATTTTCATTCATGTAAAATTCATTGTATGTAATATTCTTTTATTGGGGCACTTCCGGGTTGAGGATGATGTCACCATTGTATATTATTTACTTTTCCGCATTAGGATAGACCCAAGGCGGGGAGTATAAGTAACCGGGTTCTAGGGTCCAGTGGGAGACCATCTCGAGGAGTCGAGACCGGGTCTCCTAACTCTAGAATTGGTAGGGTTGCTTGTCGTTCTCGTAGGGGTCTAGGGATGTGGGTTTGACTATTCATCGCGACCGTGGAATCCGTGTTTTATACTGGCTTAAAATAAAACACGGAAATCCTGGTGTATCCAATATTTCATATATGTTCTTCTGCTGCAATATTCTGTGATGAGATCATATTACTGCATGAGACGAATGTTTATATTATATATATGTGATATATATTATATATTGTTGATTTCGTTTCATATCTGATGCTTGGGAAGCATAATAAAATGGGACTTCATTAATGAGATTAATGAAAATAAAAGAAACCTAAAGATGTTGTGGAATCGAATTTTCAAAAACAGATAGCTCTAGTTCTTGCTTTGCATAGTGGTGTTCCTTGTATAACATCCAGCACCTTATTCGATAAGGAAAGAGCCGAGATCCCTTCACCGGGAGTGACCTCTTTAGTGAAAATAGCAGATGCTACAAACTCGGTTTGTCTTTTGATTTCTTTTCTAGTTCTTGCTTTGTATAGTAGTATTTGTGAAATACCCTGCACCTTATTCGATAAGGAAAGAGCCGAGATCCCTTCACCAGGAGTGACCTCTTTAGCAAAACTAGTAAAGGTCTAAAAAACACTCCATTTAAATCATTTGATTCTACAACGATATCAAGTTCATTACGCTTATGGTTTTCTGAAAAACCTGCGTAGCCCTCCGTCATTTCAGATAGAGACTAATTAGTATTCGTGTTGTGTTTGTTGACCTTAGCCAAGG
The DNA here is from genome assembly GCA_030015575.1 of Agapanthus africanus. Lineage (NCBI taxonomy): Eukaryota > Viridiplantae > Streptophyta > Magnoliopsida > Asparagales > Amaryllidaceae > Agapanthus > Agapanthus africanus. Next base: position 182,362,155 of record CM057344.1, on the reverse strand, counting down.
AGTAGTGTACGGTAGCTAATTAGTATTTATCTGCTAAAACATGAGATATGATTGAGTTAGGGTAGTCGTACGACTTTGTTGACCTTAGCCAAGGATCGTACGGGTGGGTTTAATTCAATCGGGAAATGACGGGTTGAACTTGGCTAGCACTTATGATTTGTTGACCTTAGCCAAGGTCATAAGTTGCTAGGGGCAAAAGCATTATCAGGAATTTAAAGAATTGAAATTTGCAATGAGATTGCGTACCTTCTATGAGATTGATGGATCCTGATACCCACTGCGAGTAAAAGTTACTCCTGGGAGAGTTTTACACAGGACAATTAGCCGATCAAGTAGGTGTCCAGAAAGATGTTAACGAGGTTATGCCTCTAGGAAAACCAGGTTTATTTTAATTAGGTCCGTGCGAAAGCACGGGGAACCTCCCTCAAAGTACCAACACTGTCCTGGCTGAAAGATTGGCGAACTTGTAAGGTGTAATTAATCCCGGCTAGTCTTTCCTTTTAGGGTTTGAAGAAAGATTTGATGAAAACAGTGAGAGCCATCCTGATTAGATAAGATAATAACCAAACTAAATCTTGCAAAAGCATACGCTGAATGTTTTCTTCTCTCTCTCTCCAGGCAGCGACCATGTCACGCCTTAATCAAGATAATAATACGGATGTATTGACCGAACCCGCTTGTTATACTGTGCTGGGGACGTTGGTCCCACTCCAACTTATAATTGTTATAAGACAGAGCAGGAAATAGGGGATTACCAGAATTCCCGTGCCGTCCAAACGAAGAAAGTACATGCCGATGCATCTTCTTCGGGTGTGTTCATTACCGAGAACTGTTTCTCAGTATCCTTTACGTCCTGGGTATGAGATACCGGATCAGGATCCCGCAAATGTAATTTGTTACATAGGCTACAGATAGGTAAAGAACTCAGAACGGGTGATAAGTTTCAAGAGTTGGAAATGATGCAAGTGTTGCAGCCAAGTCTGTTGGCAGTTATCACCCTGTATTACCAGAATACATTGATTCTGAACGAGTGTTATTAGATACCGAACTTGATATACAATATCATATCAGTCTCCTTATTAGTAAAGAGGGATATAATTTTTTATTGTTGGATAATGTTTTGAACATTTCCTATATCAAGAGTTGATCGGTTCAGGCACGTTATCTAAAAGCATAGACGTTCTAAATCAATCCATGGTTCTTAACGTACAGAACACACTCAAGAGGAAGAGTTCAGAAATGAACGAATCCGTCTTGAGGCATTGTAGACTAGGTCATATCGATGCGACCCGACTAGCTAAAGTTACATAAAGATGCATATTTAAATCAGTTTGAATTTACATCTTGTGAAACTTGCCGGTCATGTCATAAAGATAAGATGACCATAGCTCCGTTTATTGGAAACAGAGAAAGAGTTACTGAACTCTTGGGATTGATACATGCTGATGTATGAAAGTCCCCTGTCTACATATGCCAGGACCGGTTCTTTGTACTTCATTACATTTACTGATGATCTCTCAAAATTTAGACATATGTTCCTGTTGAAACACAAGTCTGAAACTTTTGAGATATTCACAGAATATAAGTTAGAAGTAGAAAACCAAAAACGGATATAAGTATTATGTCCTTTGATGAGATCAAGGAGGAGAATACTTGAGCACGGAATTCCTGGACTATTCTAAAGGAGAATGAGATTCTCTCTCAGCATTACTCCTCCGTATACACCACAGCACGTCGGTGTATCGGGGCGGAGCTATCGCACCCTATGTGATATGGTGTGCTATATGATGAGTATTACTGAGTTGCCTATTTCCTTATGGGGGTTATGCACTTGAGAAGCTGCATACTTATTGAATAGGGTTCCAATCAAATCAGATGCCTACCACTCTATATGTGATATGGTATGGGAAGAGCCCATCTCTTAAGGAAGTTAAGATTTTGGGTTGTCCGGCCTATGTCAAAAGCAAAATTCGGACAAGCTCGAGGCAAGGTCAGTTCTGTAGAAGTTTGTTGAATATCCCAAGCATTCGCAAGGGAATATCTTCTACCAAACTGAGGAAAAAAAGATGTTTTCTCAGCATGCCACCTTTGGGAAAGGGAATTTCTTGTGAAGAAATTAGTGGTCATAGGGTAGAACTGGAAGTAGTTCCAGCTAAAAAAAAACTGCAGCTGATGATTTGGTAGAACCGGAGGATTCAATAGTTTCCAACAAACCTCAGCCTCTCCGCCGATCTGGTAGGGTTCCTCATCCACCTGAGAGATACTTCGGTTTCTCTATGACAGTGGGAGCGAGGATTGCATTATGAGATGATGACCCAACTAGTTTCGAGCAGGCCATCAGGAGTGGGGACTCTGTGAGAATGGCTGGATGCTTAGCGATCTGAGATGGAATCCTTATACACCAAAAAAGTATGGACTTTGGTTGCTTTATCTGAAGGGTTAAATCTCCATCAGGAGCAAGTATATCATGAGAAGATTACTTGGTATACATGGAAAAGTTGAGACTTTCAAAGCTATGCTTATGTCCATCCAGATCCTACTTGTCACTGCTACATACCATGACAACGATATCTGGCGGTTGGGTGTCAAGACTGCTTTTCTAAATAGTGATTTGGAAGAGAGCGTCTATAAGTTCACAACCAGAGGGCTTCGTAGACAGTGGGAGCAGCGGAAACGTGTGCAAGATGTTTTATGGGATAAATCAGGCATCGCGGAGATGGAACATCTGTTTTGATATGGTAGTCAAAGAGTTTGACTTCATCAAAATGGTAGATGAACCGAGTATATACAAAAAGGTAGTAGGGAGTATGGTGGTGGTCCTCGTATAATACGTGAATGACATACTTTTGATAGGGAAGGATTTTCCTATGCTACACTCGGTCAATCTTCTCTTATCACAAAGATTCTCTATATAGGATCAAGGTGATACCTCCTAAATCCTGGGTTATGGATCTATGAGATATACCTAATTGGATGTTAGGATTCTCACTAGTTATAGTGAGATGGTATCAATCGATCCTGGGGAGAATCACTGGAAAGTTTCCAGGGTGATAAGGATGACTGAATGTCAGTCACAGGCATTGTCTTTACCCTCAGTGGAGGGACGGTATGTTGGAAGAGTTCGAAGCTAGATACCGTGATATACTAGAAGATTAAAGGCAAGATACATCGTTACCAAGGATGCTACCAAAGAGACTGTCTGTACATATATAAGTTCATGAGATGAACTTCGTTCCTACCATTATGTGACAATGTAGTTGTGGCTTAAGGCCTAGGAACCCCCGTCCCATCAGAGATCCAGACATATTCTTAGGAAGTATCACCTGATCATGGAGATCGTTGATCTCCAGGGAGATCGAGGTTAGGAGAGTAGACACAGAGGACAACAGCGCGGATCCACTCACAAAGTCTTATTTCCCAGTAGAGACTTTTATGGGATGGTTGAGTATGAGATACTTCAACCACAGCTGATTGTTGGGTATGCGATACCACAACAGATGGCCCTAGTGCAAGTGGGAGATTGTTAGTGATATGTATGCCCAAGAGACCATTACTGTACATACGATGTATATTGTAGTGGATGCTTCGACATATATAGGGAGGACTTTCTTGCTCGACATGATAGTATGCTATCTGGTTACTCTTTATCTTAATATGTACTCTCATTGTCTCTATGTTACATGTTGATAAAGCCCTTAGGATGAGTACTTGACTACCAAGACTATGATGCAGATCATACCAGTGGGGACAGTGTAGTCGCTAAGTACATCCTTCAAATGTTCCTAGTCGTAGGTGTATCGAGACAAGGCATCGATGTACCAGAGTAGACTAGCGTATGCTTCTTGACCCATGTAGATGGGCGATGGATGATCCCATATCCATTGGTGTTTGATATCAGAGAATGTATACGGGTGCTCAGTGGAGACTGGGTACACTGGACGGACTCGCCGAGAACTCCCAGATGGTATTATACCTTACGTCAGATGGCAGTTCTCTGGTGACACTGGTACAGGTTAGTTTGTAGACCCGAGATCGTCATAGAGTCTTATGTGATTCCCACTGTGCTTTGATTTCCATCATACCACGTTCAAGAGGGCGTGCAAAACGATGGCTTTTGGGTACAGTCCCGAATCACATGGAGTAAATGAGCGATAGGAGGGGTTTCGTCCCTCCCGGTATAGGGAGTTGATGTTGCGCTGTGTTCGATGGGCTATAACTGGAAATCCCTGGCCAGGGTTGCTGAGATTTACTGGTAAGTGTTATCAGTAGTTTCTCGAACTGTTATGGACCTCATATCGGCACGACTTATCGGTTACTGGGGTCTGACGTTTACCACCCCTAGACTGGATATGCGACATATCAGACGAAGAGACCGGAATGTACGGGAATGATACTGATTGGATTCACAAGAGAGTGTACAGGCTTGCTTGTTGATCTTCTGATTGCTCAATACCTGGGTGGCTGTTACGTTTAGCTGACCGCTTGCAGCTTGTGGGTGTTTGATATGATCATCACCTACTGCCGGCGTATAGACGATTCTTTAGAGTCCTACACAGAGGTTTCCTAGCTCAGGAAAAAAGGAGTAGGAGCACATATGTGATATGTGCGGGACCGAGAACAATACGTGTATGTGATACCATATTAGATTCTCGTGATATGTGATATCGGTCGGGTATATGTGATATAGCTGGGTCATCGGATCAAGTGTTGATTCGATGAACTGATACATATTATATTAGTCGGTTATTTATGAAATAGCCGGATTATCGGATCAAGTGTTGATTCGATAATTTAATGTAAAATTATATATATTTGATATATTACATTACATTAACTAATATAAGCTCACTTAAAGATTATTTTTCTCACATGGATAATACATTGATGTATATGCGATATATGTTAATTGTATTATTTTATTTTGTTACATTATATATTATATATGTGATATATAATATTGTAACTTGTTAGGGTTACAAATGCAACATGTTTTGTGGAGTTTAAACAAGTTAGGGTTTTGATTTGGGTTAGCTTTTTCATGATGCTTCATGAAGCTTTCTTTTGTTTTTAGCTAAGATATTTTGTGAAGATATTTCTTAACCCAACCCAAAACCCTTTACCCTAGTTTATTCTCTACAAGGGTTAAGCCTTCATTCTTAACCCATGGTTGGATTTGTAACCATAACAAGTTTTTGATTATTCATCACAAATAGTTTTCTTCTTCTTCTTCCTCTTGAAAAGCTTTCTAGCTTTTGGGTTTGTGATGGATTTTGTGAGATAAAGAAAATAAAAGAGAGCTAAATTCCTACTCCATCGTCCTCATCTATTCTAGCCACTTAGATTAGGGTGTTTGCTTTGCTAATACTTGATTAGTGAAGCAATAGCTTGGGTTTGAGTTTCTTTAAGGTAGATCGTCTTAGTTGTTGAAGATTGGAACCAAGCTTGCATCTTTCACTTCATGGAGCCTCTCTAGAGTCCGAGTACTTGATGATCGCAGCGAAGGGACCTCAACACGGAGCTTATGAAGTGAAGGAACGGACTATAAAGGTTGTTATCCTTAACTCTTAGATGTAAAGTTGTTTACATGCATGTTTAACACTATGTCTCTAGTTAAGATCTTGGTTAGGGTTTGTTTAGCACCCCAAAAATTTTAAAGTAGCATGATTGATACTTGCCAGATCCTTCACAAGGTGCTATGCTAAACAATTATATACTACAAGTGTTTAACACTAAGTGGGAGAGAATACAACCTTTGTAGACCTTCTCCTAGACTCCTTAGATCGATTGAGGTTTGAACCGGTTGGCTTGTGTCCTTCCAAGTCTACGATGATCCACCACGAAGTCTTTTTGCACCAAGCTTTAAGCTTCTCTTGATCAAGGATGAAGAAGAAGCTAACACTCCACACAAGTGGGCAAGACTAAAGTAGAATGGTGATTTGGGTTTAGATCTCAATTAAAAACCTTTCCTTTTTAATCCTTTCTCTTTCTTTTGAAACCCTAGTAGGCTTTGAGAAGAGAGAGGAAGAAGGAGATGGCTCAAATCAAACTCAAGAGAATAATATGATAACCATCCCCAAACTCAAGAGAGTAAGAGAGAGTTGTCATGCCAAACCATGGTTACAAAATATCTAGATATTTTGTAACTTGAGTTTAAGCAAAACCATAGGCAAATGAAACCATGGTTTTGACTTTGTTAACACAAGAAAATGAGAGTTGAATAGTCAACCATGATTTCATTTGCCATTTTGCTTTTCTCAAATTAACAAAATATATAAATATTGTTACCATGTGAGTCTTGCATTGCCACCACCAATGTATCATCAACAATGACACATGTATGCTTGCATGTGTGCATCCATATCAACATATACATACACTCATGCTTGCATCATAAGAAATAGATTTTAATAAATGAGCTAATGGACTTAATATTAAAGCAACACATGATTTAATAACCCGGTCATATCACATACGACCTGTCCAATAGTAAACGCCCGAATAAAATACGGTATCCAATACACGCATTTAATCGAGTTCACGCGCATATCACATATGCACCACAAATCATTTCGCCTGAGCTAGGAGACTCCTTTGTGGGACTCTAAGACTCGTCAATATGCTAGCAGTAGGCAGTGATCACATCACATGCCCATAAACCGTTAGTGGCACATGTTAGTTATATGTATGCCCTAGAGGCCATTACTATACATAGGATGCATATTGTAGTGGATGCTTGGACATATATAGGGATAACTTTCTTGCTCGATATGATAGTATGCTATCTGGTTACTCTTTACCTTAACGTGTACACTGATTGTCTCTCTGTTACATGTTGGTAAAGCCCTTAGGATGTGTACTTGACTACCTGGACTATGATGCGGATCATACTAATGGGAACGTGGTAGTCCATAAACACATCCTTCAAAGTCCCTAGTCGTGGGTGTATCGAGACGGGGCATTGATATACCAGAGTAGACTAGCGTGTAGCTTCTCGACCCATATAGATGGGCGATGGATGATCCCATATCCATTGGTGTTTGACATCGGAGATGATATACGGGTACTCAGTGGAGACTGGGTACACTGGACGGACTCGCCGAGAACTCCCAGATGGTATTATACCTTACGTCAGATGGCAGTTCTCTGATGACACTGGTACAGGTTAGTCTGTATACCCGAGATCGTCATAGAGTCTTGTGTGATTCCCACTGTGCTTTGATTTCCACCTTACCACGTCCAAGAGGGCATGCAAAACGGTGGTTTTTGGGTACAGTCCCGAGTCACATGGAGGCAATGAGCGATAGGAGGGGTTTCGTCTCTCCCGATATAGGGAGTTGATGTTGCGCTGTGCTCGATTGGCTATAACAGGAAGTCCTTGGCCAAGGCTGCTTTAGAGATTTACTGGTAAGTGTTACCAGTAGTTTCTCGACCCGTTATGAGCCTCATATCGACACGACTTATCGAGTTATTGGGGTCTGACGTTTACCACCCCTAGACAAGATATGCGACATATCAGACGAACAGACCGGACTGTACGGTAAGTGTTACTGGTTGGATTCACAGGAGTGTGAGCGGGCTTGCTCGTTGATCTTCTGATCGCTCAATACCCGGGTGACCGTTGCGTTTAGCAGACCGCTTGCAGCTTGTGGGTGTTTGATATGATCATCACCTGCTGCCGGCGTATTGACGAGTTTAGAGTCCTACACAGGGGTTTCCTGGCTCAAGCAAAACGAAATAGGAGCGCATATGAGATATGTACGGGACCGAGAATAATACCAGTATGTGATACTGTATTCTATTCTCGCGATTTGTATCATCGGTCGGTTATATGTGATATAGCCGGGTTACCGAATCAAGTGTTGATTCGATACATTGATACACTTGATATTAGTCGGTTATATGCGATATGACCGGATCGTTAAATCAAGTGTTGATTTAATGATTTAATGTATAATTATATATTTGATATATTACTTTACATTAACTAGTATTGGTTCACTTAAGATTGATTTTCTCACTTGAATGTGCACATTGTTTATATGTGATATATGCAAGTGTACATGTTTGTATCTTGCTTGATGATACAAACAAGTTGTGTGTATGAGACTTGAACCAAATCAAGGTTAAATTAGGGTTTACTATTTTCCGAACAAATAACAAAAGGGTAAGACTTTGGTCAAAGTTATCAAGCTTCATGAAGCTTGATAAACATTGACAAAGTCAACTCTTTTGTCATTTGTTCAAGATATTAGTTAACCCAACCCTTAACCTAATACTTTGGTTAATTCTCTACATGAGTTAAGCATGAGGGCTTAACTCAACCATGGTGCCATAATTAAAAGGATAAGTTTCATATTATTCTTTTAATTCTTTTCTTCTTCTTCTTCTTCTCCTTCATCAAGCTCACAAAAGCTTGCTAGCTCCAATGGTGCCATGAGAAAAAGAGTGAGAAATCCAATTCTAAAGTGAACCCACTTCCTATTTCTTCATCCTCTACTACTTGCCATGTAGTATAGGGTGTTCTCTTCACAAAGTTTTTGACCAAGTGAAGGAATAGCTTGAGTTTGAGTCTCCCCGACGTAGATCATTTTCGGCCTTTAAGTCAATGACCTAGCCCGATCATTTCTCCGAAGAAACCATCGCTAGAGTCCGGGATCCGATGATCGCAGCGGAGGGACATCAACACGGAGCTTTAGAAGTGGAGGACCGGATCTACAAAGGTTGTATTTCCATTCACTTAGTAGCAAAGTAGTTTTCCTGCTTGTTGTTTCGCCTAATCTCTAGTTAACGATCTAGTTTAGGATTTCTCGGCACAGGAAAATTAGAATTTGGCATGGTTGATGCCTTGTGGAACCTCTTGAGTGTGCCTAGGAACCCTACAGTGGTATCAGAGCTACTAGGCATTGGATGTCGACCTATGGAGGGGTTCTCACTGTGTGACAGTGTGGCGAAGCATAGGCTCTTACCCCCAGGGTGTCCCGAGACCGGAAGGTATTCTGGCGGGTTGTAGTCCTTGCGAGGGGGCATGCGTAAAAAGTAGCAGCTGAGGGACCCGTTGGTGACACGGTGACCCCATTGGATGGGGTGCCTGCCTAACCTACAGTGGTATCAGAGCCTAGATAGAGCTTTAGGCGAAGTGTAGACGAAATTAGAGATCCGATCAAACCCCGAAACCCCGATCAAAACCCTTCTCCGTACATTTTTTCAAACTGTGGAGTTTTGTGAATTAAAAATGCTCAGAAAATTAAGCAGGAAAATATAAGAATTACTGTGAAGTACGGACCCCTAACTCATAAATTTGACCGCGGAACCGCGGCCAAACCAAGGGTTTGCCGGCGGTTCCGCGGCCCAAATTGTGAGTTAGTCCCTCAAACTTCACATATTTATTCTTAAGTCCTTTCTTGTCATTTTTTTTCTGGGAATTTTTTAATTCCACTCAAGTGTTGAGTTTTCTAGGGTTTTATTGGGGACTCATTAATTCAATCGGATAATTTAACTTCGTTTATGTTTTTCGGGATATTTTAGAAACTGTTAAAAAGTTCGACCGGATATAAATACCCATTTTTTCCCCTGCCGGGAAATTTCCAAGTGTTGGATTTTTCCGTAGTTTAAGAACGTTCTAAGTAGTGAAAGTAACGAGATGGACCCTCTAGAAGACAACAAACCTTAACTCGATTATGTGACCGTCTTGAACTGCCCTTTGAACCTTAGGGTTTGGGGCAGTACGGCATGCCATATGTGAGGCGTTGGCTTGATCCTTCTACGGCTGGACCGTTGGTACTGTAGCATGAAGTGGATGTTTTAAACTTATTTCATGTGTTGAGCTTTTCGGGAAAACTTGGGTGTTTGATTATTCGATCGGAAAATTTAACATTGTCTATTTATCTGGAATGTGATACAATATTTGGAATCCACAAGCAGTTATGAGATAACTGAATGAATGTTATAAATCTAGCACTTTAGTCTCACTTGATCGGTTGCCACGGAATTTTGATGTGATCAAAAGTCCGTCGCAATCACGTTGCGTACGCGGATACTCACCGGGTAAACTTAATAGACAACCACGCCCCATAGCCCCGACAAAGTGACTGTAAGAGAACCCCGTCGCCGAAAGCATCCGTTCGGGTGCTCGCGACAGCGGTGTTCCGCCTTGGTGCACTTCGTCGACGGCAACCGGGGGTGCGGCCGTCTACTAAAGTTTGCGACGAGCATTCGATCGGGATGTCGGGGATCTTGCTGAATTGCCCGACTTGATATTGAAAAGAGTTTTCGATAATGAGACTAAAATGCATGGTTTATAATTGTTAGGCATGCGATGTCTAAGGAATTCATTGGTTAGGCATGCGATGTCTAAAGGGGTTGCGGATTCCAACTGTTGTAGTTTTACACTTTCTTTTCTGTGACCGTAAGTCTAATATGTGATATCGCCGGTTTCGTTGCTATATGTCAACGACAATTGGGATGCGCACATTTACTTACGTTGATAACATGTGATGTTATGTGTTGCTGGATATGTTATATTGGATTGTCGCGTTTTGAATAGCCGGGGGTTTTATGTGAGATGAGAGTTTTTATTTTCATTCATGTAAAATTTATTGTATGTAATATTCTTTTATTGGGGCACTTCTGGGTTGAGGTTGATGTCACCATTTGTATATTATTTACTTTTCCGCACTAGGATAGACCCAAGGAGGAGGGCACAAGTAACCGGGTTCTAGAGTCCGGTGGGAGACCAACTCGAGGAGTCGAGTACGGGTCTCCTAACTCTAGAATTGGTAGGGTTGCTTGCTGCTCTCGTAGGGGTCTAGGGGTGTGGGTTTGGCTATTCATCGCGACCGTGGAATCCGTGTTTTATACTGGTTCGTATTGAAAACATGGACGTTCTAGTATATCCAATGTTTCATATGTTTCTTCTGCTGCGATATCTGTGATGTGATCATTTGATATGTTGTGATGGATACTGTATATAGTATATATGATATATTATATAGACGTTACTTATGTTTTACACCCGCGCTAGCCATGCCCCGCTCTGCCGTTAATTACCTAACCTAACGGTGCACGAAGGGACATTGAGGCGAATGCGGATGGCATAAGTGTACGACATATTTATCTGTGATGTTTAGGTGATTTAAATGATGGGACTTCATTAATATGATTAATGAAAGAAAAGAAACCTAAAAGATGTTGTGGAATCGAATTTTCAAAAAACAGGTTGCTACAGTTCTTGCTTTGCATCGCGGTGTTCCTTGTAGAACATCCTGCACCTTATTCGATAAGGAAAGGGCCGAGATCCCTTCACCAGGAGTGACCCCTTTAGCAATGACTGGCAGATTCTACAACCCTCAGTTTGTCTTTTGATTGCTTCAATAGTTTTTTCTTTGCACAGCGGTATATGTGATATATCCTGCACCTTATTCGATGAGGAAAGGGCCGACAATCCCTTCACCGGGAGTGACCCCTTTAGCAAAACTAGAAAAGCCTCAAAAACACTCCATTTTAAAATCATTTGATTCTACAACGATATCAAGTTCATTACGCAATAGGTTTTCTTAAAAACCTGTCATAGCCCTCCGTCATTTCAGATAAGTACTACTTAGTATTCGTGCTGCGGTAGTTTGGCATTCGTCAAGGCGTAGTGTACGGTAGCTAACTAGTATTTATCTGCTTATGCATATGATGCAGATTGGATTAGGGTATTCGTACGGCGTTGTTTGGCATTCGTCAAGGGTCGTGCGGGTGGGTTTAATACAATCAAGAAATGTACGGGTTGAACTTGACTAGTGGACTATGGGTTGTTTGGAATTCGTCAAGGTCATAGAACGCTAGGGGTAAAATATTATTGGGAATTTCAAGTGTTGAAATTTGCAATGAGATTGCATACCTTCTATGAGATAGTTGGATCCCGATACCCGCTGCGAGTAAGAGTTACTCCTGGGAGAGTTTTACACATTACAATTAGCCGATCAAGTAGGTTTCTAGAAAGGTGTCAATGGGGTTACGCCTCTGGGAAAACGAGATTTACATTAATTAGGTCCGTGCGAAAGCACGGGGAACCTCCCTCAAAGTACCGACACTGGCCTGGCTGAAAGATTGGCGAACTTATAGCGTGTAATTAATCCCGGCTAGTGTTTCCTTTTAGGGTTTGAAAGAAGATTTGATAAAAACAGTAGGAGTCATCCTGATTAGATAAAATAATAATAAATCTGATCTTGCAAGAGCGCACGCAGAGTGTTTTCTTCTCTCTCTCTTCAGGTAGCAACCATGTCACGCCTTAATCAAGATAATAAAACGGATATATTGACCGAACCCGCTTATTATACTGAGCTGGGGAACGTTGGTCCCGCTCCAACTTATAATTATTATAAGACAGAGCAGGAAATAGAGGAATACCATAATTCCTATGCCACCCAAATGAAGAAAGTGCATATGATGCATCTCCTTCGGGTGTGTTCATTACGAAGAACTGTTTCTCTGTATCCTCTACATCCTGGGTATTTGATACCGGATCAAGATCCCAGATATGTAATCTGTTACATAGGGCTACAGAAAGGTAGAGAACTGAGAACGGGTGATAAGTTTCATAAGGCAGAAAACGGTGCAAGTGTTGCAGCCAAGTCTGTTGGTCACTGTCACCCTGTATTACCAATATATTGATTCTGAACAAATGCTATTAGATACCGAACCTGATATACAAAATCATATCAATCTCTTTATTTATTAAAGAAGGATACAATTTTGTATTGTTGGATAATGTTTTGAACATTTCCTATATCAATTGTAGATCGGTTCAGGCACGTTATCTAAAAGCATTGACGTTCTAAATCAAACTACAGTTCCTAGTATACAGAACACACACAAGAGGAAGAGTTCAGAAATGAACAAATCCTTCTTGAGGCATTGTAGACTAGGTCATATCAATGCGACCCGACTGGCTGAAGTTACATTTAGATGCATATTTAAATTAGTTTGAATTTACATCTTGTGAAACTTTCCAGTCATGTTATAGAGATAAGATGACCATAGCTCTGTTTATTGGAAACAGAGAAAGAGTTAGTAAACTCTTGGGATTGATACATAGTGATGTATGAAGGTCCCCTGTCTACAAATGCCAAGACCGGTTCTTTGTACTTCATTAAATTCTCTTATGATCTCTCAAGATTCAGACATATGTTCTTGTTGAAACACAAGTCCGAACCTTTTGAGATATTCACAGAATATAAGTTAGAAGTAGAGAACCAAAAACGGGTATAAGTATTATGTCCTTTGATGTGATCAAGGAGGAGAATACTTGAGCACGGGATTCCTGGACTATTCTAAGAATGAGATTCTCTCTCAGCATTACTCCTCCGTATACACCACAGCACCTCGGTGTATCGGGGCGGAGCAATCACACCCTATTAGATATGGTGTGCTCTATGATGAGCACTACTGAGTTTCCTATTTCCTTTTAGGGAGTTATACACTTATGAAGTTGCCTACCTATTGAATAGGGTTCCGATCAAATCAGTTGCCTACCACTTCATATATGATATGGAAAGGGAAGAGCCCATATCTTAAGTTTGTTAAGATTTGGGGTTGTCCAGCCTATGTCTAAAATCATAATCCGGACAAGCTCGAGGCAAAGTCAGCTCTGTGGAAGTTTGTTGGATATCCCAAGCATTCGCAAGGGAATATCTTCTACCTAACCGAGCAACAAAAGATGTTTTATTACTCAGCATGCCACCTTTGTGAAAGGGAATTTCTTATGAAGAAATTTGTGGACATGAGGTAGAACTGGAAAGAGTTCCAGCTATACAAACTGCAGCTGATGATTTGGTAGAACCAAAGGATTCAATAGCAACCAACGAACCTCAGCCTCTCCGCCGATCTAGTAGGGTTCCTCACCCACCTGAGAGATACTTCGGTTTCTCTATGACAGTGGGAGCGAGGATTGCATCATGAGATGATGACCCAACTAGTTTCGAGCTGGCTATCAGGAGTGGGACTCTGTAAGAATGGCTGGATGCTTATCGATCTGAGATGGAATCCTTATACACCAACAAAGTATGGACTTTGGTTGCTTTATCTGAAGGGTTAAATCCCCATCAGGAGCAAGTATATCTTGAGAAGATTACTTGGTGTACATGGAAAAGTTGAGACTTTCAAAGCTAGACTTATTAAAAGTCTGTATTATAGACCAGTTATGGCTTATAATGAAACCTTTTCTAAATAGCTATGCTTAAGTCCATCCAGATCCTACTTGCTACGGCTACATACCATGACTACGATATCTGGCGGTTAGGTGTCTTGACTATTTTTCTAAATGATGATTTGGAAGAAAGCGTCTATAAGTACACAGCCAGAGGGCTTCGTAGACAGTGGGAGCAGCGGAAACGTATGCAAGATGTTTTATGTGATAAAGCAGGCATCGCGGAGTTGGAACATCTATTTTGATGAGTTAGTCAAAGAATTTGACATCATCAAAATGGTAGATGAACCTTGTACATACAAAAAGGTAGTAAGGAGTACGGTGGTGATCCTCGTAGAGTACGTGGATAACATACTCTTGATAGGGAAGGAGTTTCCTATGCTACGCTCGGTCAATCTCCGCTTATCACAAGGATTCTCCATATAGGATCAAAGTGATACCTACTAAATCCTGGGTTTTGGATCTATGAGATAGATCTAATTGGATGTTAGGATACTCACTAGTTGTAGTGAGATGGTATCAATTGATCCTGGGGAGAATCATTGGAAAGGTTCCAGAGTGCTAAGGATGACTGAATGTCAGTCACAGGCATTGTCTTTACCCTCGGTAAAAGGGACGGTATGTTGGAAGAGTTCCAAGCTAGATACCGTGGCATACTAGACGATAAAGGCTGGATACATTGCTACCAAAGATGCTACCAAAGAGGAAGTCTGGGTATATATTAGTTCATGAGATGAACTACGTTCCTCCCATTGTGTGACAATGGAGTTGTGGCTTATGCCAAGGAACGCCCGTCCCATCAGTGATCCAGACATATTCTTAGGCAGTATCACCTGATCGTGGAGATGGTTGATCTCCAGGGGATCGAGGTTAGGAGAGTAGACTCCGAGGACAACATGGCGGATCCACTCACAAAGGCCTTTTCCCAGAGAGAGACTATTATGGGATGGTTGAGTATGAGATACTACAACCACTGCTATAAGATGGCCCTAGTGCAAGTGGGAGATTGTTAGTTATATGTATGCCCTAGAGGCCATTACTATACATAGGATGTATATTGTAGTGGATGCTTGGACATATATAGGGATGACTTTCTTGCTCGATATGATAATATGCTATCTGGTTACTCTTTACCTTAACGTGTATACTGATTGTCTCTCTGTTACATGTTGGTAAAGCCCTTAGGATGTGTACTTGACTACCTGGACTATGATGCGGATCATACTAGTGGGGATGTGGTAGTCCATAAGTACATCCTTCAAAGTCCCTAGTCGTGGGTGTATCGAGACGGGGCATCGATATACCAGAGTAGACTAGCGTGTAGCTTCTCGACCCATATAGATGGGCGATGGATGATCCCATATCCATTGGTGTTTGACTTCAGAGATGATATACGAGTGCTCAGTGGAGACTGGGTATACTGGACGGACTCGCCGAGAACTCCCAGATGGTATTATACCTTACGTCAGATGGCAGTTCTCTGATGACAATGGTACAGGTTAGTCTGTATACCCGAGATCGTCATAGAGTCTTGTGTGATTCCCACTGTGCTTTGATTTCCACCTTACCACGTCCAAGAGGGCGTGCAAAACGGTGGTTTTTGGGTACAGTCCCGAGTCACATGGAGGCAATGAGCGATAGGAGGGGTTTCGTCTCTCCCGGTATAGGGAGTTGATGTTGCACTGTGCTCGATTGGCTATAACAGGAAGTCCTTGGCCAAGGCTGCTTTAGAGATTTACTGGTAAGTGTTACCAGTAGTTTCTCGACCCGTTATGAGCCTCATATCGACATGACTTATCGAGTTATTGGGGTCTGACGTTTACCACCCATAGACAAGATATGCGACATATCAGACGAACAGACCGGACTGTACGGTAAGTGTTACTGGTTGGATTCACAGGAGTGTGAGTGGGCTTGCTCGTTTATCTTCTAATCGCTCAATACCCCGGTGGCCGTTACGTTTAGAAGACCGCTTGCGGCTTGTGGGTGTTTGATATGATCATCACCTGCTGCCGGCGTATTGACGAGTCTTTAGAGTCCTACACAGGGGTTTCCTGGCTCAAGCGAAACGAAATAGGAGCGCATATGAGATATGTGCGGGACCGAGAATAATACCAGTATATGATACTGTATTCTATTCTAGCGATTTGTATCATCGGTCGGTTATATGTGATATAGCCGGGTTACCGAATCAAGTGTTGATTCGATACATTGATACACTTGATATTAGTCGGTTATATACGATATGACCGGATCGTTAAATCAAGTGTTGATTTAATGATTTAATGTATAATTGTATATTTGATATATTACTTTACATTAACTAGTATTGGTTCACTTAAGATTGATTTTCTCACTTGAATGTGCACATTTTTTATATGTGATATATGCAAGTGTACATGTTTGTATCATGCTTGATGATACAAACAAGTTGTGTGTATGAGACTTGAACCAAATCAAGGTTAAATTAGGGTTTACTATTTTCCTAACAAATAACAAAAGAGTAAGACTTTGGTCAAAGTTATCAAGCTTCATGAAGCTTGATAAACATTGACAAAGTCAACTCTTTTGTCATTTGTTCAAGATATTAGTTAACCCAACCCTTAACCTAATGCTTTGGTTAATTCTCTACATGAGTTAAGCATGAGGGCATAACTCAACCATGGTACCATGATTAAAAGGATAAGTTTCATATTATTCTTTTAATTCTTTTCTTCTTCTTCTCCTTCATCAAGCTCACAAAAGCTTGCTAGCTCCAATGTTGCCATGAGAAAAAGAGTGAGAAATCCAATTCTAAAGTGAACCCACTTCCTATTTCTTCATCCTCTACTACTTGCCATGTAGTATAGGGTGTTCTCTTCACAAATTTTTTGACCAAGTGAAGGAATAGCTTGAGTTTTAGTCTCCCCGACGTAGATCATCTTCGGCCTCGAAGTCAATGACCTAGCCCGATCATTTCTCCGACGAAACCATCGCTAGAGTCCGGGATCCGATGATCGCAGCGGAGGGACATCAACATGGAGCTTTAGAAGTGGAGGACCGGATCTACAAAGGTTGTATTTCCATTCACTTAGTAGCAAAGTAGTTTGCTTGCTTGTTATTTCGCCTAATCTCTAGTTAACGATCTAGTTTAGGGTTTCTCGGCACCGGAAAATTAGAATTTGGCATGGTTGATGCCTTGTGGAACCTCTTGAGTGTGCCTAGGAACCCTACAGCACAAGCAGTACATAACGGCTCCTAGGTATTGAGCGACCAGAAGAAACACAAGAAAACCTGGTAAAACTCCTGTCGAGCCAACTGGCAACACTTACCGTACAGTCCGGTCTCTTCGTCAATTATGTTACATATCAGGTCTAGGGATGGTATCGTCGACCCCAATAACTCAGATAATTCATGCCGGTATATGGCTCAAACAGATCGAGAAACTACTGATAACACTTATCAGTAAATCTCAGCAGCCCTGGCCAGAGACTTCCTGTTATAGCCAATCGTACATGGTGCAACATCAACCCCCAATACCGGGAGGGACGAAACCCCTCCTATCGCTCATTGCCTCCATGTGCCTCGGGACTGTACCCAAAATCCACCTGTTTGCATGACTCGGTAGAGCCGTGGTAGGGTGGAGATCAAAGTACAGTGGGAGACACACAAGACTCTATGACGATCTCGGGTCTACAGACTAACCTGTAACAGTGTCACCTGAGAACTGCTCTCCGACGATAGATATAATATCACATTGGAGTTCTCGGCTAGTCCGTTCAGTGTACCCAGTCTCCACTGAGCACCCGTATATGATCTTTGGTGTCACCATACCAATGGATATGGGATCATCCATCGCCCATCATATGGGACAAGTAACATATACACTAGTCTACTCTGGTGATATCGATGCCCCGTCTCGATACACCCACAACTAGGAACATTTCAAGGATATGCTCATAGACAACACATGTCCCACTAGTATGATCCGCATCATAATCTCAGTAGTCATGCATCATCCTAAGGGCTATATCAACATGTACCAAGTGAATGAAAGCACGATCAAATGAACATGTCAAGATAAAAGGTGCAACCAGATAGCATACTATCATGTCGAGCAAGAATTTCCCCTGAATACACACACACACACACACACATACTGGTACATACACTATCATATAATGGCCTCTAGGGCATACATATATCCAACAATCTCCCACTTGCACTAAGGCCAATTATTAGCGTATCTCATACCCAACCTCTCAAAAAGTCGCTCATGCCGCGGAAAAGGGAGGGCCTTGGTGAGTGGATCCGCGGTATTATCTTTTGTATCTACTCTCCGAATCACGATATTGCAGCGATCAACTATCTCCCGGATCAGATGATATCACCTGAGGATGTGTCTGGATTGCTGATGGGACCTGGGCTCTTTGGCTAACGCCATAGCCCCATTATTATCACAATACAAAGGTATTGGATCAATAATGGTCGGAACTACTCCTAGATCCGAGACGAATTTCCTCATCAGACTGCATCCTTGGCAGCATCATTTTCAGCAATATACTCAGCTTCCATCGTGGAGTCTGCAACGGTATCCTGTTTAGAACTCTTCCAACACACCGCCCCTCCATTGAGGGTAAAGACAAATCCAGAGATAGATTTGTTGTCATCCTTGTCACTCTGGAAGTCGAATCGGTAAAGGCCTCCATTTGGAGATCTCTGTTACCATACACCAAGAATATTTCTTTAGTCCTTCGCAAGTACTTAAGAATGTTCTTTACTGTTGTCCATTGATTCTCCCCTGGGTTGGATTGATACCTGCTTACTACACCCAGTGCATAAGCTACATCAGGGCATGTACATAACATCGCATATATTATAGATCCTACAGCAAAAGCGTAGGGTATAATGCTCATGCGAGCTCTCTCTTCATCAGTCTTTGGGCAAAAGTCCTTAGAGAGAGTGACTCCATTACTAGTGGGTAAGGAACCCTGCTTGGATTTTTCCATACTAAACCTCTTTCGGATGGAGTTAATGTACCTGGTTTGGGACAATCCCAATAACCTTTTAGATCTATCCCTATAGATCTTTATGCCCAATATGTACGAGGCATCACCCAGGTCCTTCATGGAGAACCTTTGTGATAAGAACAGTTTGACCGATTATAGCATATGAACGTCGTTTCCTATCAGAAGAATGTCATACACGTACAATATGAGGAATGTGACAGTACTTCCCACAATCTTCTTATAAACACAAGGTTCATCTGGATTTTTGATGAAATCAAAATCTTTGATAACATCATCAAAACAGATGTTCCAACTCCGTGATGCCTGTTTTAATCCATAAATGGATTTAAGCAACCTACACGCTTTTCCGCTGCTCCCACTATCAATGAAATCTTCTGGCTAATCCATATAAACGCACTCTTCTAAATCACCATTTAGAAAAGCAGTTTTAACATCCATCTGCCAGATTTCATAGTCGTAGTGAGAAGCAATAGCAAGTAGGATCCGAATGGATTTAAGCATGGTTACAGAAGAATAGGCTTCATCATAGTCCAGTCCTGGTCTTTGTCGAAATCCTTTCGCCACAAGAATTGCTTTATAGGTCTCCACCTGCCCATCTATACCGATCTTTCTCTTAAAAATCCATTTGCACCCTACGGGTTTTACCCCAGAGGGTACAACATCCAAAGTCCATACTTTGTTGGTGTACATAGACTCCATTTCGGATCTCATGGTATCCAGCCACTTCATAGAGTCACCACTCGTGATAGCTTGCTGAAAACTGGTAGGGTCATCATCATCCATGATGCAGTGTTCTCCATCGCCATCAACGAGAAAACCATAGTATCTCCCGGTGGGTGAGAAGTCCTACCAGATCTACAGAGTGGCTGAGGTTCATTAAGTTCTATTACAACATCAGGTTCAACCAAGTTGACATTTGTAATTTGTGTTTCTAGAACCTCATCTAGATCTACCATTTGCCATCAGTATCATTTGGAAAAATCTCATTTTCTATAAATGTGGCATTTTGAGAAACAAACATCCTTTGTTCCTCCTTGTGGTAGAAAAGATATCCATATGAATCTTTTGGATATCCCACAAATAAACATTTGAACGATCGTGTCTCGAGTTTGTCCGGATTCTGCTTTTTGACAAAAGCCGGACAACCCTAAATCTTAACTGGCTTAAGAGATGGTCTCTTCCATACCATATCTCATATGGAGTGGTAGACACGGTCTTGGTCGGAACCCTGTTAAACAGAAAATTTGCAGTCTCTAATGCATGCCTCCAAAAGGAGAGGGGCAACTCAGCATCACTCATCATGAATCGTACCATATCTAATAGAGTTTGATTCTGTCGCTCTGACACACTATTGTGCTGTGGTGTGTAAGGGGGAGTGAGATGAGAAAGAATCCCATTCTCTTTTAGGAAGTTCAAAAACTCTGTACTAAGATACTCTCCACCTCGATCTGATCGAAGTATCTTAATACTCAATCCAGTTTGTTTTTCTACTTCAAGTTTGTACTCCTTGAATTTCTCGAAAGCTTCAGACTTATGCTTTATCAAAAACACATGACCGAATCTTGAGAAATCATCAGTAAAAGTTATGAAGTAAGAAAAACCGCCTCTCGCAAGTGTAGACATTGGCCCACATACATCACTATGTATGAGGCCTAAGAGCTCAGAAGCTCTTTCTCCGTGTCCAGTAAACGGAGTTTTGGTCATTTTCCCTTTGATACAAGACTGGCAAGTCACATAAGATTTATACTCAAAAGAATTTAAATATCCATCTTTATGAAGCTTGTTTAATCTTGTTTCATTAATATGACCAAGTCTACAAGGCCAAAGAAAATCTTCATTTATATCTGAAAATTTCCTTTTGTTTGTGTGCTATATGTTGAAAACCGTATGTTGATTAAGGACGTATATCCCGTTATTAAGTGTACCACAACCAATCAACTCTTGATTTAGTTTAATGTTCATAACATTATGCTGTAATACAAAATGATATCCTTCATTGTCCAACAAAGATATAGATATAATATTATAAAGCATGCTTGGTACAAAATAACATGGGTTCAAAACCAATATACAACCCGATGGCAACCCCAGATGATACTCTCCCACTGAAACTGCATGTACATTGGAACCATTTCCAACCTGGAGAGTATGATCACCTGTCTTCAAAACTCTGCTATTTCTCGGCCCCTGCACAGAATTGCAGATATGAGAACTCGAACAGGTATCCAATACCCAGGAAGCAGAGTTTATAGAAAAACAGTTTTCGGTTACGAACACACCTGAAGCTGAAGCATCAACATGCTTCCCTTTCTTGAGACCAAGGCACTCAGTACAATTCCGCTTCCAGTGTACCATCTTCTTACAGTAGAAACATTCTCCTTTTCCCGACTCCGCAACTTTGGATTTGTCTTTCCCCTTTGCCTTTTTTATTCCACCTCTCGGCTTGGTGGGTTTCTTCTTGTTCTTTCCCTTGGCCTTGGCTTTTGGGACGGAAGAAGAAGATTGTCCAACAAGCAGGGAGGGAGACTTCTCCTTAAGCGTGCTCTCCGCATTTCTCAACATATTGAGAAGTTCGGGTAGTGACTTCTCCATTTTGTGCATGTTGAAGTTCACTATGAAAGGAGCAAAGGCAGATGAAAGAGACTGTAGAACAATATTCGTATATTGCTCATTGTCCATTGTTCATCCGAGGCCCTCAAGCTCTTCAATAAGAGCTATCATCTTCAAAACTTGGTCACCTACTGAAGCGCCAGGAGCCATCCGCATCTCAAACAGCTTTCGAGATGCTTCGTATCATAAGATACAAGACTGCTCCCCATACAACTCCTTTGTATGGAGAAAGATAGATTGAACATACATCTCCTCATGCTGCTTTTGATGTGTATTGTCCATCGATGCAAGCACGAGGCATTTGGCGGTGGCACGGTCAATATCCCACAATTTGCGGATCTCCCTATCCGCAACAGAAGATTCAGGGCCTAATTTGGGCGGGGCTGTAGCAATGAGGACATTTGATACTTTATCATATGTGAGAGCAATGTTAATGTTCCTCAACCAGTCTTTATAGTTCAGTCCGGTAAGATTATTTTTCTCTAGTTGTAGCTTAAGTCCAGTCATGGTTATCTGCCATTATGAGAGAGAAAAGAATACACTCAGCGAAAGCTCTTGCAAATATTAGATTGGTTTATTATCTTATCTAATCGATGTCTCCCACTGCTTTTATCAAATTCTCCTTCAAAACTTAAAAGGAAAAAATTAGCCAGGATTAATTACATTCTACAACTTCGCTAACCATTCAGCCAAGCCAGTGCCGGTACTTTTGAGGGAGATTCCCCGTGCTTTCGAACGGACTTAATTAAAATAAACCTAATTTTCCCAGAGGCGTAGCCCTGTTGACACCTTTCTAGACACCTAATAAGTTAACTAATTGTAAAGTGCGAAATTCTCCCGGGAGAAACTATTGCTCATAATGGGATCGGGATCCTACTGTCACATAGAAGGTATGCAATCTCATTGCAAATTTCATCACTTGAAACTCCCGATAGGGTTTTACCCCTAGCACTTATGACCTTGACTATAATCAATATATCATAAGTAATAGTCAAGTTCTACCCATCATTTCATGATTAATTAGACCCATCCATATGACCCTTGACTATAATCAACATAATTACATGAATGTCCTAATTAATCTTATCATATGTTGTGTAGGAAGACATCACTTAGCTACCGTATACTACGCCTTGACTATAATCAACATATGTAGCACGAATACTAAATACTCTACTTTCTAAAATCACGGAAGGCTGCGTATAGTTTTACGAAAACCTTTAACGCTTTGAACTTGATATCGTTGTAGAATCTAATGGTTTTAAAAGGAGTGGCTTAAGCTCCGCCTTTTGAAATCTTTCTTTTTCATAAAAAGACGAGTAGGTTTCAAATCTGATTCTACAACATCATTTTAGGTTTCTTTTGTTTACATTAATCATATTAATGTAGTCCCATCATTTAAGTCCTTAGCCATTACAGAAAAGAAACGAAAATAGAACGTACGCTTATACCATCCGCATTCGCCACAATGTCCCGTTATGGACCGTTAGGTTACTTAACTAACGGCATAGTGGGGCGGGACTAGCGCGGATGCAAAATATAAGCAATGTTTATTATATATCATATATATAATATTTTATTTGTCTCAGCATATAAAGTAATCACATTAAAGAATATCCACAGCAGAAGCACATATATTAAAATACAGGATATATTAGGAGGTCCGTATTTTGTATTTAGCTAACAATAGAAAATACGGATTCCATGGTCGTGATGAATAGCCAAGACTACACCCATAGACCTCTACCAGAGCGGCAAGTGACCCTAACAATTCTAGAGTTTAGGAGACCCGGTCTTGACTCCTCGATATGGCTTCCCACTGAACCCTAGAACCCGGTCACTTGTGCTCCCCTCCTTGGGTCTATCCTAATGCGGAAAAGTAAATAATTGTAACGTTTTAAAAATAATTAAATAAATAAAATTGTTTAAGTGAATTTATGATTTTTGGTAAAGCAAAATGTATTTTTCGTAAAATCAAACCGCAATTGTTTTTCATTATAAATTCAAAAATACCTATTTAATTATGTAATTACTAGTAAATAGTGTTTATTTATCCACTTATAAATTTTTATTTTAATAAAATATTTTTCCTAAATTAATTATTTTAAATATTAACATAAGCTTTATTTTTACACTAAATTAGTGTAAATTATAAATTTGAATGGTTTTAATTTGTAAAAATGAACCATGGCATATTAGAATTTAGTGTGTATCATGCAAAAATTATTTGCAAATTTTTCCTATTTTCTAGAGCTTTCTTGAGTTGCTATAGTAAATAAATAATTAAATAAAGCATGAAAAGACTTTATGTGATGTTTTCTTCTCTTGAAAGTTCTACACACTTTCACACTCACTTCTTTCTCTCCCTCACCTCACCAAGGCCGGCCACAAACCCCCCATGGCTGCCCCCCCCCCTTTTTCCACCTCATTTTTGTTCAAAATTCATCAAAAATACTTCAAAAATTCAATTAAAATTCCACAAAATCCTAATCTCTTCATACCCTTTATTCTCTACCTTTTTTATATGGATTTTGGAGTGGGAAAGCATGTATTTTGGAGGCTCATTTCTTGTTTGGATTTCACATTTTGGAGGTATAATTTTCTTTCTTTTGATTTATTATTTTTAGATGATCATTTAAGCTTAATTAGATTTAATGAATTAATTCTATGTTTTTTTAAAAAAATGCAAGTTAGGGTTGTAAATTCAAGTTAGGGTTTTTAATAATTAATTAGGGTTATAATAGTTAGTTTAACATTTTAGAATTGGAAAATATTGTATGGTTGTTAAATTGTAAAATTTTCATTTAAAATTGTTTTAAATAAGGAAATTAGCTAACTAGATTTTTCTAAAATGTGTTTGTGGGTAATATAAAATTCCAATTAAAGTTGCTATCATTAGATTGTAGTTTTAGTGAGAGTATTAGCATGTAAATGGAAAGAAAAACTTAGTTTGATCACTAGATTACTTTGAGAATTTGAAAATACTAATAAAATGCTATTATTTTGTAAACTAGATTTTGAAAATTCCTAAATAAATAAGATTAAAAATATAATTTATGGTTTCATTAAATCATTATCATCATGAATTGTGGTTTAATACATTAATTCATGCAAAATCATGTTTTGTGGTGGAATTGTGGTATTTTACTTGAAAAATGTTAAAATTGTTAAAAGTTGCAAACTAGAAATTTCAAATAAATGCAAAATTGTGTAATAAAAATATAGTAATGGTTTGTATAGGCTAGTAATGCTATTTAATGAGTTTTATGACCATTAGTTTCATTTAAATGTCAAGTTTTGATGAAAAACGGTATACTGGCATTTTCGGGTTTTACGAAATTGGACGGTTTGATGGATTTTAGGGTTTCGATGGATTTAATCGTGTTTTATGGTATAAGTAATGTATTTTAAAACTACAAGTTGTTTGATGATGTTATCTCGATCCATCGGAGTTTGTACGCCGATATCGAGCGGTATTTGGTTCTTTTGCGTGGACGGGACATAGGTTTTAACCTATGCTTGTTCCTTTAGATCGTTTGACTTTCGTATGTGATTCAGTTTACGATGCTATTTATATGTTTGCGTCTAGGTACCCCCCACGTGGACTGCGGGCGATGAAGAGGAGGATGGCGACACTGTCTTCGGCAGACATGGACCAGGTGAGTAGATGCATATCTACGGGGGGAAGTCGGGTGGATGGCGTTTAGCACCCCCGCAACGTAGAATAGGAATAGTACTTATTGACATTAGGAAACACGATGTGACCCTAGATTCTTACTGAGCAGGACCCTAGTAATGACCCTAGGCGGGACTAGACTGATTTAGGAAAACCATACCTGAGGATGAATACTTTGGGAAAGGTTCGTAGGTTTCTGATAGAAACACACACGCACACACTAAAACTTGACATGGCGTATACGTATATGTGTGTATATATATAAAACTAGGTATAGGTGTATATATATACACCACACGTATATGGGATTCATTGATGTGATATGATATCTGAGGCATGATGAAACAGTATAACTGGGCTTGATGACGTGATTCTTGACTATACAGTCGTATTAAAGTGTTAGCGGATTATTAGAGAATGAGATAATGAACATGAACATATAAATTATAAAGGGTGGTGGTGATATTGAGGTACATGGGATGCTAAAATAGTACCTGGGCTGTAGCTTGTGACTGATCACGATATGATATAGGTATGACTTGATTACGACATCATATAGGTGTGACCTGATGTCGATATCGTATAGGTGTGACTTGATGACGATAAGATATCGGTATGATTTAATCACAATATTACACATATGACATGATAATTCTGTGGATAAACTAATGATGCTTATCATGATGGCAATGATATATGATTGATGTATGCGATCACAGTTTAGCACCTTGATCATGAGATGTGTTGATGATGACATTATACGAATGAGGAGACACCTAGGAGATACTTGACCGTACCCCGATATTGGGATGCCGTACGATGGATTTTACCGTACGAGGCTTAGATTTGATGATTGATCCGCACTCTTGATTCGAGGAAGCCGTACTACGTACGTGACGCTATTGAGGCAGGATCGCCGACTATTAGAGATATTGATCTAGACCTTAGGTAGACTCTAGTTTCTTACTGACTAGTCTATTAGGTTTAGTTCCTTAGGATGTTAGATGGACACTGGTTTAGGTTCGACTCACATAGTGGTAGTTGTACTCGTATCTCGTGGAGGAGTGGATAATGCACACCTGTATTTACATTCATACTGTAATCATCATGGTGCATGTTTTTTTATATGTTGCTATAATCAGTATAAACTTTACCTGTTAGGACACCCGCACTATTACCGATGATGCGCATATTCCACGCACACTTATTTGCCGGCTCACACACATCATCATCGGTAATTGCTATGTCACGTACACTTTAGATCATATTGTCTTTTATGGATAGAATCAGTTAACAACTAGACAGATATAATATTGTGATTATTCTCTGACATTAGTACAGACATGATATTCATTGCTTAGACATTCATGCATTCATATTTTCATGTTATCATGCAGTATTATGGGTATATGCCGACACTTATCATATACTTTCTCATGATTTTGAGATTTGGATTTCTATGAGATTTCTGGATTTTTGGGGAAAACCGCAAAAATATATAAAACTTCTCTCTCTCCTCTTCTCTTTTTAAAATAAGATGCGGTTTTCTCGTGATGTATGTGTCGTCCACCATGAGATTTCATGTTTTCTGTTGGATTTCGAGACCCGATTCGAGAA
Organism: Agapanthus africanus; assembly: GCA_030015575.1. NCBI lineage: Eukaryota > Viridiplantae > Streptophyta > Magnoliopsida > Asparagales > Amaryllidaceae > Agapanthus > Agapanthus africanus. The sequence continues at coordinate 182,335,052 of CM057344.1, read as the reverse complement.
GTGGATGAACCGTCTAGGGTACATGGTGGGCCCGGTATGGTACCCCGAAGCAAGAAGATCGAGTTGTAGACGATGAGCCTGGCAGGGGAAGGCTACCTACCGGTGATGTCTGGCGCGGCGGATATCCGGAGGATACCGACCGTTGTCGTGAGATTTGATGATATGGGCCGATCCGGACTGACGGAGCCCGACATATTGAGACTTGAGGTTACATGTGTTGTGTCGATGCTTGACACGGATTTCCATGGATTTCATTGTTGAGATTTTAGATGCTTATACACACTTTACTATGATAACAGCTAAAGAGTTCTCATACATATATATCTGGATTTCAGGATTTGTTACTTTACATTCATGGTGCATGCATTTCATTTCATATGACATAGTACTATATGAGGCACTGACACGACACGGAGTATTTGCACTTACACGTAGTATTACCCTGCTATTCTAGATGATTGAGATATAGTAGTGTATTATTATGACCTAGGATAGCGTCGTGCATTCGATTTCTTTTCGTAGATGTCTTCTACTCACGAGTTGGCAACTCACCCCCGTTGTGCCAAATTTTATTACAGGTTCGATGTACAGGTTTCCCTGGCAGCTTGCTGGCACATCTATTCTTTCAGGGTGATTTGCACGGTAGGTTGGTTCACTTGTATCCGAACCACCATTGTACTTTTATTCTTTCATTTGTATCTAGTAAGCTCCATCAACCATAGTTGTATTACTTGATAAGTTTATTGGACCAGTCTTTTATTTCGACCTTAGAGTCGCGCATGTATTATTCTGATCTGGTGGTTTTGTTTTCTTTTGAGTTTTGAGCCTCGCCTATTGGCGTTGTATATTATTGTGCTTGTTGTGGTTGTTTCCGCCTGTTGGCGTTGATGCTAGCTCCCATTTGGGGATGCTTTTTTTTTTATTGTTTATGTATATTATACTTGTTGTACCCGTTTGGGGGCCAGTTTTTACAGAGGAGACTCTGCCGAAATTTTTGGTAAAATTTGCTGATGTTTTTATACTTGTTTTCTTTTCTTTTCTTCTTTTTCTTCTTTTATGGTTTAGATTTCTGGGCTTCGGCTTACTTAGGTCACGTGGCGCCTCTAGACGCTTCGTAATCTAAGTGCCGGTCACGTTCCGTACTTTCGGGTCGTGACAAAGTTGGTATCAGAGCACTAGGTTTAACCCTGTATAAGTCTAGGCGACCCTTGGTTGATGGAGTAGGCGATTTAGGTAGAGTAACGTACCGTGGGTATGGTCCGCGGCATACTTACGATACGCTACTCTGCTTAAGGAGCCTTAGGATGTACATTTGTTTGCACCGTATTTCATTCGTTCCTGGATCTATCTTCGTCGATGTCGGAGGGTGGTTCTGTTACCACGGGCGCACGGGCAGAGGGAGCTGCGGCTCGAATGCGATAACCATTAGAGTATTGGTTATTCTTGACGATTGAAGCATTGCTTAGCGTGCGGACGAAGGGTATTCACATGCCGTCCGGATGAAGTTAAAGGGTTCGAACGATTATCAGAAAACCATTTTCCTAAGTTTAAAGTATTCGGAAGAACATGCAGGTATTTCGATGGACCCTCTAGAAGAATGAAACCCTAACTCGTCATAGTGACCACGAGAACACCCTTGAACCTTAGGGTTTACGACAGTTTCGCAATGTCATTAGTGAGGCTTGGGTTTGTCCTTCTACAGCTGGATCATCGATGCTGTGGTATGTACCGGATATTTTTAAACTGTACTTGAGTGTTGAGCTCTCGGGGAATTATGGGATTTTGATGGATCGATCGAAAAGTTTAATGTAGTCCGGATATCAGGTGAAGGGATCGACTATGTGGGAGACTCTAGACATGAGTATTGCCGTTGGTAGCGCAGTCAGCACACCTATGAAAGAACGAGTTCGAAGCAGTCGACATCAGAGGAAAGAGGCGCACATTGACGATAGTGTTTACGATTGTGATTTAGTGATTTGAATTTCATATTTTCTGTTATTGGATTTTGGCATTTTGAGGAATTCATTTTACGATTGGTATTTCATGTGTGTACCTTCATTACATTCTAGTTGTGTTTCATATACCGGTTGTATTGATGTTGTTTAGTACATACCCAGTGCACTTGATTTGGTTTTAATACCTTTTGTGATTTTGATTTGATTTCGTGCATATGGGTTACACATGATTTTGATATATGCTTCGACCTAGTTTTTATCCATTTTCGTACTGTGATTCGAGTCTGATATTCGATGTATGTTTTCGTGCTCCATGTGCACCTGATTAGGATTCTTGTGCATACTTGGCGCACTTGATGCGATTTTGTGCACACCAGATGCACTAAATCGGGGTTTTGTGCAGATTAGATGCACCTGATTTTGAGTCGTGCACGCCCGTTGCACTTGACAGATGTTTTTGGTGCACACCTGTTGCACTTAGTTTTGTTTTGTGGGTATTCATGGTTTCTGCATTTGGTTTCGATTTCAGTGCGCACCGGACGCACATGACATTTTATTGATGTGATTGGGATTGATTTTAGTTTGAGCAGTATGTTTTCATAATCATTATTATTTGATTTTGTAACCAGGCAGGACGTGTATGTTAAATAAAAGATATATATATATATAGATATTTTTTTAAATTAAACGTCCGCTACTTAGACCGTGACACGTGCATTGCACGGCGATTTTCAAGAAGGGGTTTTTGTATGCTTCTTTATTATGATGATTCAGCGATTTTACTAGGATGCCAACTATATATAAGTTATAGATTGATGTATATTATGATGGTTTTCACATTGGGTTATGATATTTTATTATCGCCATAACTCCGATGATGGCGTCATGCTTGACGGAGTTGATTTTTGTTATATATTGATGATTTCGGAGCCCCGACGATTTCAGTGTTTTGGTAAATGTTTTAGTATTTGGAAGGGGAGTTTTAATTTAAATTCGGGGACCGAATTTCCTAAAGGGGGGAAGATTGTAACGTTTTAAAAATAATTAAATAAATAATTAAATGAATAAAATTGTTTAAGTGAATTTTATGATTTTCGGTAAAGCAAAATGTATTTTTCGTAAAATCAAACCGCAATTGTTTTTCATTATAAATTCAAAAATACCTATTTAATTATGTAATTACTAGTAAATAGTGTTTATTTAGCCACTTATAAATTTTTAGTTTAATAAAATATTTTTCCTAAATTAATTATTTTAAATATTAACATAAGCTTTATTTTTACACTAAATTAGTGTAAATTACAAATTTGAATGGTTTTAATTTGTAAAAATGAACCATGGCATATTAGAATTTAGTGTGTATCATGCAAAAATTATTTGCAAATTTTTCCAATTTTCTAGAGCTTTCTTGAGTTGCTATAGTAAATAAATAAATAAATAATTAAATAAAGCATGAAAAGACTTTATGTGATGTTTTCTTCTCTTGAAAGTTCTACACACTTTCACACTCACTTCTTTCTCTCCCTCACCTCACCAAGGCCGGCCACAAACCCCCCATGGCTGCCCCCCCCCCCATTTTCCACCTCATTTTTGTTCAAAATTCATCAAAAATACTTCAAAAATTCAATTAAAATTCCACAAAATCCTAATCTCTTCATACCCTTTATTCTCTACCTTTTTTATATGGATTTTGGAGTGGGAAAGCATGTATTTTGGAGGCTCATTTCTTGTTTGGATTTCACGTTTTGGAGGTATAATTTTCTTTCTTTTGATTTATTATTTTTAGATGATCATTTAAGCTTAATTAATTAGATTTAATGAATTAATTCTATGTTTTTTTAAAAAAAAATGCAAGTTAGGGTTGTAAATTCAAGTTAGGGTTTTTAATAATTAATTAGGGTTATAATAGTTAGTTTAACATTTTAGAATTGTAAAGTATTGTATGGTTGTTAAATTGTAAAATTTTCATTTAAAATTGTTTTAAATAAGGAAATTAGCTAACTAGATTTTTCTAAAATGTGTTTGTGGGTAATATAAAATTCCAATTAAAGTTTCTATCATTAGATTGTAGTTTTAGTGAGAGTATTATCATGTAAATGGAAAGAAAAACTTAGTTTGATCACTAGATTACTTTGAGAATTTGAAAATACTAATAAAATGCTATTATTTTGTAAACTAGATTTTGAAAATTCCTAAATAAATGAGATTAAAAATATAATTTATGGTTTCATTAAATCATTATCATCATGAATTGTGGTTTAATACATTAATTCATGCAAAATCATGTTTTGTGGTGGAATTGTGGTATTTTACTTGAAAAATGTTAAAATTGTTAAAAGTTGCAAACTAGAAATTTCAAATAAATGCAAAATTGTGTAATAAAAATATAGTAATGGTTTGTATAGGCTAGTAATGCTATTTAATGAGTTTTATGACCATTATTTTCATTTAAATGTCAAGTTTTGATGAAAAACGGTATACTGGCATTTTCGGGTTTTACGAAATTGGACGGTTTGATGGATTTTAGGGTTTCGATGGATTTAATCGTGTTTTATGGTATAAGTAATGTGTTTTAAAACTACAAGTTGTTTGATGATGTTATCTCGATCCATCGGAGTTTGTACGCCGATATCGAGCGGTATTTGGTTCTTTTGCGTGGACGGGACATAGGTTTTAACCTATGCTTGTTTCTTTAGATCGTTTGACTTTCGTATGTGATTCAGTTTACGATGCTATTTATATGTTTGCGTCTAGGTACCCCCCACGTGGACTGCGGGTGATGAAGAGGAGGATGGCGACACTGTCTTCGGCAGACATGGACCAGGTGAGTAGATGCATATCTACGGGGGGAAGTCGGGTGGATGGCGTTTAGCACCCTCGCAACGTAGAATAGGAATAGTACTTATTGACATTAGGAAACCCGATGTGACCCTAGATTCTTACTGAGCAGGACCCTAGTAATGACCCTAGGCGGGACTAGACTGATTTAGGAAAACCATACCTGAGGATGAATACTTTGGGAAAGGTTCGTAGGTTTCTGATAGAAACACACACGCACACACTAAAACTTGACATGGCGTATACGTATATGTGTGCATATATATAAAACTAGGTATAGGTGTATATATATACACCACACGTATATGGGATTCATTGATGTGATATGATATCTGAGGCATGATGAAACAGTATAACTGGGCTTGATGTCGTGATTCTTGACTATACAGTCGTATTAAAGTGTTAGCGGATCATTAGAGAATGAGATAATGAACATGAACATATAAATTATAAAGGGTGGTGGTGATATTGAGGTACATGGGACGCTAAAATAGTACCTGGGCTGTAGCTTGTGACTGATCACGATATGATATAGGTATGACTTGATTACGACATCATATAGGTGTGACCTGATGTCGATATCGTATAGGTGTGACTTGATGACGATAAGATATCTGTATGATTTAATCACAATATTACACATATGACATGATAATTCTGTGGATAAACTAATGATGCTTATCATGATGGCAATGATATATGATTGATGTATGCGATCACAGTTTAGCACCTTGATCATGAGATGTGTTGATGATGACATTATACGAATGAGGAGACACCTAGGAGATACTTGACCGTACCCCGATATTGGGATGCCGTACGATGGATTTTACCGTACGAGGCTTAGATTTGATGATTGATCCGCACTCTTGATTCGAGGAAGCCGTACTACATACGTGACGCTATTGAGGCAGGATCGCCGACTATTAGATATATTGATCTAGACCTTAGGTAGACTCTAGTTTCTTACTGACTAGTCTATTAGGTTTAGTTCCTTAGGATGTTAGATGGACACTGGTTTAGGTTCGACTCATATAGTTGTAGTTGTACTCGTATCTCGTGGAGGAGTGGATAATGCACACCTGTATTTACATTCATACTGTAATCATCATGGTGCATGTTCTTTTATATGTTGCTATAATCAGTATAAACTTTACCTGTTAGGACACCCGCACTATTACCGATGATGCGCATATTCCACGCACACTTATTTGCAGGCTCACACACATCATCATCGGTAATTTCTATGTCACGTACACTTTAGATCATATTGTCTTTTATGGATAGAATCAGTTAACAACTAGACAGATATAATATTGTGATTATTCTCTGACATTAGTACAGACATGATATTCATTGCTTAGACATTCATGCATTCATATTTTCATGTTATCATGCAGTATTATGGGCATATGCCGACACTTATCGTATACTTTCTCATGATTTTGAGATTTGGATTTCTATGAGATTTCTGGATTTTTGGGGAAAACCGCAAAAATATATAAAACTTCTCTCTCTCCTCTTCTCTTTTTAAAATAAGATGCGGTTTTCTCGTGATGTATGTGTCGTCCACCATGAGATTTCAAGTTTTCTGTTGGATTTCGAGACCCGATTCGAGGAGTGGATGAACCGTCTCGGGTACATGGTGGGCCCGGTATGGTACCCCGGGGCAAGAAGATCGAGTTGTAGACGATGAGCCTGGCAGGGGAAGGCTACCTACCGGTGATGTCTGGCGCGGCGGATATCCGGAGGATACCGACCGTTGTCGTGAGATTTGATGATATAGGCCGATCCGGACTGACGGAGCCCGACATATTGAGACTTGAGGTTACATGTGTTGTGTCGATGCTTGACACGGATTTCCATGGATTTCATTGTTGAGATTTTAGATGCTTATACACACTTTACTATGATAACAGTTAAAGAGTTCTCATACATATATATCTGGATTTCAGGATTTGTTACTTTACATTCATGGTGCATGCATTTCATTTCATATGACATAGTACTATATGAGGCACTGACACGACACGGAGTATTTACACTTACACGTAGTATTACCCTGCTATTCTAGATGATTGAGATATAGTAGTGTATTATTATGACCTAGGATAGCGTCGTGCATTCGATTTCTTTTCGTAGATGTCTTCTACTCACGAGTTGGCAACTCACCCCCGTTGTGCCAAATTTTATTACAGGTTTGATGTACAAGTTTCCCTGGCAGCTTGCTGGCACATCTATTCTTTCAGGGTGATTTGCACGGTAGGTTGGTTCACTTGTATCCGAACCACCATTGTACTTTTATTCTTTCATTTGTATCTAGTAAGCTCCATCAACCATACTTGTATTACTTGATAAGTTTATTGGACCAGTCTTTTATTTCGACCTTAGAGTCGCGTATGTATTATTCTGATCTGGTGGTTTTGTTTTCTTTTGAGTTTTGAGCCTCGTGTAAGTGCACGGCGGCGCCCCGGCCATCAATCCGACGGACAAATGCGGAAGCGGTGATAAACTTTAATTTTTCTTGAACTGGCAAACCGCCGCGCACTAATACCCGGATCGAACCATTAATTAGTCCTAGCTATCTACAAGAATGGGAAGAGACATATACCGACAGATCCGAGTCCTCCGGTCTTCTCGTCGTCGTCCCGATCTCCTGCGGAATGTCCCGTCTCCTCCTCGTCGCCGGAAGTGCACCACATCGCCTACTTCTTTTACGGGCTCCCACCTCAATGCCGAGGCAACTCGGGCACGAAGCTGGCTAGTCGACGTGCCCAAGATTTGCTGTAGAATGTAGTGAGCAAGTCTCATTTGGGGTATGTGGAATTGCCTTTTTGGTGGAGGAATGATACAAGAACTATATGGAGGGACTTGGGGATTTTTGGAGCATGAAATGAACCAAAAACCCCCTTCCCAAAATTGGGACAGCCCCACCCCCTTAAGAGGCCGGCCATGACATGGTGGAGAGGTTGAAAGAGTGGGAGTCTCACACAAAAGAATGGGAGCCATTCTCTTCTCATACAAGAGAGAGAGAATCAAGACAAAGAGGTGGTTGAAAAGCAAGTGATGATGAGAAACAATGATCACTCCCAAAACCAATACTCAACCAACAATCATCAACAACCATGATTGTCTACAAAGTCAAGCCATCATGATAAAGCTAGAAGTCAAGGTCAAGGAAAAGCTATCACGATACAACAAAATGCAAAGACCCCCTCCACAAATGCCTATTTGCAACAATGCAAATAAGCCCTCCTCCACCAATCTTCGGCCAATGAACGATACAAAGGAAATCGGCCGAAACGGAAAGCAAACTGGCAACTCCAGAAAACTGGTCCCGTAATAAATTACAGGAAAACCCCGATACTGTGCATACACACCTGCATTTGTATTCCGACCGAAATACAAATGCAATGAGACAAAATCTACACTGTACTATACTAGGATCCGGCTTAAACCAAAGCCGGCTAGTAATATCCGTTCGATCCTGATCCGTGCAATACCGCACGTATCTGATCGAACCTTGCCATATATCCATACGGCCTATAGTACAAACTGTCCGATCCTGATCCGTGCAATACCGCACGTATCTGATCGGACCTTGCCATATCTCCATACGGCCTCTACAACCTTTCGCCCGAAAGCTGAGTAACTGAATATGGGGGACTCTAAAGACTCGTCAACACCTTGGTTGTGGATTTAACCACTAGCACGTCAGAGGTATAAGCCAATACGTAACGGGCTACTAGGTATTGACTAAAAGGGACGTCTGTGAGCGAACTCAGCCTGACACCCTACTGAGCCTGTCAGTGACAATATCCGTACAGTCCGGTCCGTTCGTCTATGAGTATCGCATGGCGGGCCTAGGGGGTTGGTAAAAGTCAGACCCCCAAAAGCGGTACAAGTCGTGTCGGAGTGTAGCCCAGAACACCCTGAGATACTACTGGAATACCTACCAGTAAATCTCCTGCCTTGGCCAAGGACTTCGTGTAATGGCTCTCCTAGACACAGCGCGACCTCACCCCCAATTCCGAGAGAGACGAACCCCTGAAGATACGCTCACTGCCTCCATGTGGCTCGGGACTGCACCCAACTAAAACCTGTTTGCACGACTCCTTTGAGCCGTGGTAGGGTAGTAATCAAAGTACAGTGGGAACTCACACGAGACAAATGACGATCCCCAGGTCGATGAACTAACCTGCACACATGTCACCAGGGAACTGCCATCTGACGTCTGGTATATGACCAACTAGCATGTTCCCGGCGAGTCCTGTCCGGTGTACTCATAACCCAATGAGCACCTGTATACATCTTAGGTGATCCAACTGACACCAGTGGCTTGTGAGACCGGCCACCGCCCCTCGTCGGGGTCTCGACTGTATACACTAGTCTACTAATGGAGTATCGATGCCCAGTCTCGAAACTCCCACGACTAGGGACCTTTTAAGGATAAGCTTATAGACCCCCAGCTCCCACTTATATGATCGCCCTCATACTGCTGGTGGTCAAGCAAGAATCCTAGGGGCTCTATCAACGTGTAATAGCGACGTGTCAGGTCACCTAAAGCAGTACACGATGATAAAGGTAAACCAGATAGCATACTATCATCTCGAGTAAGACTGTCCTACCGGGATAGGTCCTCCCTCAATCATTACAATCACGTACCTGTGGCCTAATAATTGACTCTGAGGGCACTATCTCTAACAACCCTAACCCATCCAAGTGACCATGGTTTATTCTCTACACTTAACCTAGGTTAGAACATTATAAGTATTTGATTTTATTATTCTTTTTCACATATACTTATCATATTCTATTTTCTTCTTCATCTTCTTCTTCAAGAAAAGCTCAAGGTCCATCAATGGCAACTTGAGCTAAAGTGAGATAAATCCAATTCTAAAGTGAACCCACCTCCTATTTCTTCACCCTCTACCTCTTGCCAAGTTGTTTTGGGTGTTTTCTTCACAAGTTTCACAACTTTGTGAAGTCGGAGCTTGAACTTGTGATGCCTCGACGTAGATCGTCTTTGACACGAAGCCGACGACCTATTCCGCTCGCTTTCCCGATGAACGAGTCTAAGATTGGAAAAGGACAGCGAGAGGAGCACTACGTGGAGCTAAGGAAGTGGATATCCGGATCTACAAAGGTTGTAGAATCTAACTTTTAGTTAAGTAGTTAACTAGTTTACCGTTTCGCCTAGAAATCTAGCCAACGATCCGTTAACTAGGGTTTCTCGGCACCATATTTTTGAAAAATGGCATGGTTGATGCCTTGTGAGCACCTGTATACATCTTAGGTGATCCAACTGACACCAGTGGCTTGTGAGACCGGCCACCGCCCCTCGTCGGGGTCTCGACTGTATACACTAGTCTACTCTGGAGTATCGATGCCCTGTCTCGAAACTCACATGACTAGGGACCATTTAAGGATATGCTTATAGACCCCAGCTCCCACTTATATGATCGCCCTCATACTGCTGGTGGTCAAGCAAGAATCCTAAGGGCTCTATCAACGTGTAATAGCAACTTGTCAGGTCACCTAAAACAGTACACGATGATAAACGTAAACCAGATAGCATACTATCATCTCGAGTAAGACTGTCCTACCGGGATAGGTCCTCCATCAATCATTGCAATCACGTACCTGTGACCCAATAATTGACTCTGAGGGCACTATCTCCAACAATCTCCCACTTGCACTCAAGGCTAATTATTGCGATGTCGCATACTCACAGCCCGTGTGATACCGAACACCCAACTCCTCTACTAATCAGTCCCACAAAGCTCGCTTGCGGAACTATTGCGTTCGAGGAATAGCCTCAGTGAGTGGATCCGCTTTGTTGTTTCTTTCTATGTCTCTCTATATCTCAAGTTCGCGGAGAAAGCCATCTCCCGAAATGAGCAATACCTGTCTTAGAATGTGTCTGGATGTCTGATGGGACCTAGCACATAAATGAACTCCAAATCCAAAACTTCTTAGACTGTATCGTCAACTGAAATTAATCAGTATCCTGCGCCATGCCTCCCTCAGTATTGCCTTGGACCACCTGTCCAAAATACTGCCCCTCGTCAGAAGGAAAACTATAACTCTGACAACCTCCTTGTCGTCCATGTCACTTTGGAAGCCTGGAATGATAACTGTCTCCCGAATGAGCCTGTCGTTATCATATCCCTAGAACATGCACTTATATTCTAAAACTGCTTCTGACTGTTTCTCCTGGATTGGATCAATGTCAACTTATTGCATCTAGTGCAAGAACAACATCTGGTGTGGTACTTGACATCTCATGATTGACTCAATTGCCTAAGCAAGTGATCTGCCAATCATGCACATCCCTCTCTACTTTAGTCTGTAAGACACCTTTAGAGAGGGTGACTCCATTACCTGCAGGTACACCACCGTGCCCGGAGTCGTCCATTCTAAATACTCTTAGAATGCTGTCTAAGTACCCTGATTGGGAAACCACCCAAATCTAGATCTAAAACCATAGATCTAGTAACCAGTATGTCTGATATAAAATCCATTTCCTTTATGGAGAAACTACTGTGTGACGACCAAAGTATAACCGATTGTAGTATAGGAGTTTCTTTTCCTACTCTGTGTATGTCATCCAAATACCAGGATATCATACCCTACTACCTTCTCAACAGATCCATCCCCTATTCTGATGAAGTCAAACCTATGACTGTCACGTCAGAAATAGATGATCTATCTCCGCTACATCTGCTTTAGTCTATAAATAGACATAAGCTACCTGTCCACCAATGCTTCCGCTGTTCCCACTGACTACGATAACCCTCTGGCAGAGTCATATAGACGTCCACTTCTAAAACTAGTTTAGAACGACGCTATACTCATCCTCCCGCCGGGTCTCGCAGCCTGGAACAACAGCAATGGTAATTGTGGGTAAACAAGAACTTCCCTGTCACCGTCCTTGAGGCTACCGTAGTACCTCTCAGGTGCCTGAAGTTAGCCACCTTATCTGCGGAGTGGCCAATGGAATGTCAATTCAGATTGAATCTCTAGGTTCCTTATCAAATCTTCAGTAATCGTTTGTGGTTCTGGAATCACTTCCAGTTCTACCATACTCCCACTACTGTTTTTTTTGAAAAAATCCATTTTTGATAAAACTGTGGCGAGTCTAGAACAATATCACTATTGTTCATCCAGATGGTAGAAAGTCAACCCTCGTCATAGCCTGGGTCAACCCACAAACAGCCATTACAGAAACGTGCCTTGAGTTGTCCAGTGTCTGGTTTTAAGCATAAACCTGACAACTCTCCGTACCTTAACATCGTTAAGATATGGACTGTTCTATATCCCATATAGGACCAGAGGCACTGATTTAACTAAACCAGATCCAAATCATGCAATTGTCTCCAGTGCATGTCAACTAAATGGAAGGAGGCCGATCAGCGTTACTCAACTCAGGAATGCTTCCAATTATGAGTAACCTGAAAGAGAAGCAAGATCTCTTTATCATTACTATCAACTGAATACCATACACAAGTATCTACATCTTCGATCTCTTTGAAGAATCCCGATACTTGCTATACCTGGTTCTCTACTCTATTCAAATACCTATAACTTCTCCAAATTCGGACCCTGTGTTTCCACGAAACACTTGTCTAAAAACTAGAGAAGTCATAAGTAAACCGAATATAGTACGAGAACCAACCCCTTTGTCCTGATGGACCCTGGACAACATACAATACTCTGTATAAGTCCCTTGAGTCTGATAACTCATTCACTGTGTGTCGTAGGTTGAAAACTGTACTTATGGTTAAGAAGAATTACACCGCTGTTTAATGCTCCTTACCTAACCATCCACTGATATAGGTAAATGTCGTAGACATAATTTCAGAAAGGTATATCTCACTCTATGAAAATAGACGTACAGATATATCAATTTGAAATTGGTGCATAACAGCGGATATTCAAAACCAAATATTTGCCGACCGGCAAACTACCCAGGTGATTTCCTCAAATATCACCGATTACAACGAATCCCGATATAATGAGGATGATCACCCAATTCCTAATAACCTACTCCCACTCATCATCTGTAAAACCATACAGATGTGAGAATCATACCTGGTAAATACATACCCTGGAGCAAGTGTCTAATCGGGAAATCAGTTTTCTTTTAACATTACACAGTGAAACTGAAACATTGAAATGTTCCGATGGGGTATCCTGGTATTCCTAGTAATGCCTCTTCCAGATTCACGATTGTAACCGTATAATTCTTTGCCACCTCTCCAAATCCCTTCATATGTCTTTAGTCATTACCTTCTGCACACCCCTTTAGGCCAAATGGTTTTCTTCCTTCCCTACCGTTCGGCACCAGCCTATGGTTTGGAAGAAGACTATCCAATAAGCATAATGGGTGTACTGTCCTAGTCCTAGGAGCACTCGCAAAGCGAGAGAAGGTGAAGATAAAAGACACCTGAATAAATCTTATTCCTATTTCTCCTGAACCAGAATCCATCCCCGAACTGGAACAAGTTCCTTTCGAGTTCGTATATAACCATACGATGGAGTATCAAATAAACTGTGGATCTTCGTAGTGATATGGAGTGTCCTGGAGAAATACAAAGGTGATGTGGGAGTGGTAACGAAATATTTGGTTTGTTCATGAATATCTGTTGCAATTTACTTTGCCCTCTTACTTATCCCTTGCTTTGTCTTAACTTAATACCTTCTGTACACCATCGTTAGGCTAATTGGTTTTCTTCATTCCCTACCGGTCGGCACCAGCCTAAGGTTTGGAAGAAGACTATCCAATTTGCGTAATAGGTATACTATCTCCTAAACCAAGGAGTACTCGCAACCTGAGAGAAGGTAAAAGGAAAAGACAACTGAATAATCCTATCCGTTTTCTCCAGAACCTGAAACCATCCTCGAATAAATTCCTTCGAGTTCGTATCTAACCATACGATGGTTTTGTCCAATGGAAGTGGACGTTCGTAGTAATACGGGGTGTCCTGGAGAAAAGGGTAAAAGTAGGGGTGGCAATGAGGTTTGCAACTCTGACAATCCAAAAGCCAGTGTTAAAGAAGGTTCGGTCAACTTGGTCACTGAGTTATAGTCGTACGGTCGGGTCAATGGTCGCTGCCATAGAGAGAGAGAAAAGAAACACTCAGCGTGCACTCTAACCTAGATCAGAATGGTTACCAATTTATCTAATCTGGAAACCTCCCACTGTACCTCAAATTCTCCTCCAAACCTAAAAGAAGAATTAGTCGGGAACACCCGAGGAGTAAACTAACTCATCAGTGGGAATCGGGATCCAACTCTCATCGCATGACAACGTGACGGAATCCGCTCACGGTATCACACTCCAGAAGGTATGCGCATATCTGGAAAGTTTCAGTTCTTTTGAAACTCCCGATGTGATTTCTGCCCCATGCTCTTATGACCTTGACTTTGGCCAACATATCATAAGTCACATGTCAAGTTCTACCCGTCATTCTCCAGGTTAATTTGAATCCACCCGTACCTACCCTTGACTTTGGCCAAAATGGCAGTACGACTGTCCCAAACCAACGCATCTATCTATGCTGCATATGAATAACCAACAGCTACCAAACACTGTGCCTTGACTTTGGCCAACATACACAACTTGAATACTATTGACTACCCATATGAAACGACGGAGGGCTACGAATGGTTTCTGGCGAAAACCTTTAACGTAAAGAACTTGATATCGTTGAAGGAACGGATAGCTTTATGAAAATATAGTGACGAAAACCTTCGCTAAAGAGGTCACTCCCGGTGAAGGGATCTCGGCTCTTTCCCCGTAGAATGAGGTGCAGGATATTCCAACTGAATACCGTGATGCAAAGCAAAAGTAATCGGCTATAGTGAAGTCATTGCCCTGACGCAAACTTTTTGTCCAAGGGGTCACTCCCGGTGAAGGGATCTCGGCCCTTGTCCCGTCGACTGAGGAGCAGGATATTCTAAATGAATACCGCGATGCAAAACAAAAGTGAACGTCCTTGCAATAACAGCTTTTTGAAAAGTGTTCCAACAACATCAGATTAGGTTTGTTTTTAAACTTGCATTGATCCGAATCAACGCAGTCCCATCAATTGATCACACCAAAAAGAACGAAAATATACTGATGTACGTATATGCCATCCGCATTCGCCACTGGGTCCCGTCATTACCCGTTAGGTTAGCTAACTAACGACAGAGCGGGGACTGGACTAGCGCGGATGTAAAACATATACAACATCTACTAATATATATACCAATATATTATATTCGCTCAAGGCGTGAAAGAAATGCAACATCACAGAAAATGAACAGCATCACAGAAACAATACAGATATCTGGGATCCCCGGGTTTCACAGAGCCACTAGTGAAACCCGACGTTCCCCTGGTCGTGTGGATAGCCTGTGCAATGAAATCCTAGACCCCTACGGGCACGGCAAGTTACCCGCCAAAACCTGAAGCGAGGCAGCCCCCTTCAGCAACGTGAATGGACCACCCAGCACTTCACGGAATCCGGTAACTCGGGCACCCCTCCTGGGTCAACCTGTACCCCGTACGAGTGCGGCGAATAGCCCGCCAATTCTAGAGTGAAGCCCCCTCCGTCTCAATGCCATGAGATGCGGGCTTGTTGCGCTCTAGAACCCGGCTATTCGTGCACCCCTCCGCGGGATAATCCTAGTACAGAAAGTAAAATATACATACAACGGGTACATCGACCGCAACCTGGCCGTGCCCCAAAATAATAATACAATCAGGCAGTGACGGCAGTCCACATGTCGGACGCTCGCCCCGCAATATCAAATGTACATAATACAACCACAACTGTACTAGCATTGCATCCAGGCTATCCCCCACGACCGATACGCAACATCACAGCAAAAACAGAACATCAACGTGAAAGTCACGTTCGCAAATCCGTCTAACCGGGCTATAGCAGTTAGACCGGATTTACCGATCAAGTGACATTCACGGTCGCAGATATAATGTAAATACTGTGAAATAATGTGTTTAAAATATCCGATTAATCAAATTTTAACAAGTGGGCCACAAAGCATTACTGTAGCAGATCAAGAAATTCTGGGCCCAAAATTAATATTCCAAAACCCATATTTTAAGCCTACAAAGACACTGTAGAAATTTGGTGCAGGGATCTCCACAGTGCGCGGCGGAATAGCGGCGCGAAGGGGGTGTTTGCGGCGGTTCCGCGCTCCCACAGTGGAATCATTTCATCGAATTTTTACAGAGCTCTTATAATCTCCAGTACATCAATTTTATACAACCTGAAAAATTTTTGGAGACCAAAAAATTTCAACAGAAAACTGATGCTAACAAAAATGTAGATTTTGGAATTTTGGTCGATCAGAAATACAAAAGACATTACACCAAGCTAGACTAAGTTAATGGCGAGTCTCTGATACCACTGTAAGTGCACGGCGGCGCCCCGGCCGTCAATCCGACGGCCAAATGCGGAAGCGGTGATAAACTTTAATTTTTCTTGAACTGGCAAACCGCCGCGCACTAATACCCGGATCGAACAATTAATTAGTCCTAGCTATCTACAAGAATGGGAAGAGAGATATACCGACAGATCCGAGTCCTCCGGTCTTCTCGTCGTCATCCCAATCTCCTGCGGAATGTCCCGTCTCCTCCTCGTCGCCGGAAGTGCACCACATCGCCTACTTCTTTTATGGGCTCCCACCTCAATACCGAGGCAACTCGGGCACGAAGCTGGCTAGTCGACGTGCCCAAGATTTGCTGTAGAATGTAGTGAGCAAGTCTCATTTGGGGTATGTGGAATTGCCTTTTTGGTGGAGGAATGATACAAGAACTATATGGAGGGACTTGGGGATTTTTGGAGCATGAAATGAACCAAAACCCCCCTTCCCAAAATTGGGACAGCCCCACCCCCTCAAGAGGCCGGCCATGACATGGTGGAGAGGTTGAAAGAGTGGGAGTCTCACACAAAAGAATGGGAGCCATTCTCTTCTCATACAAGAGAGAGAGAGTCAAGACAAAGAGGTGGTTGAAAAGCAAGTGATGATGAGAAACAATGATCACTCCCAAAACCAATACTCAACCAACAATCATCAACAACCATGATTGTCTACAAAGTCAAGCCATCATGATAAAGCTAGAAGTCAAGGTCAAGGAAAAGCTATCATGATACAACAAAATGCAAAGACCCCCTCCACAAATACCTATTTGCAACAATGCAAATAAGCCCTCCTCCACCAATCTTCGGCCAATGAACGATACAAAGGAAATCGGCCAAAACGGAAAGCAAACTGGCAACTCCAGAAAACTGGTCCCGTAATAAATTACAAGAAAACCCCGATACTGTGCATACACACCTGCATTTGTATTCCGACCGAAATACAAATGCAATGAGACAAAATCTACACCGTACTATACTAGGATCCGGCTTAAACCAAAGCCGGCTAGTAATATCCGTTCGATCCTGATCCGTGCAATACCGCACGTATCTGATCGAACCCTGCCATATATCCATACGGCCTATAGTACAAACTGTCCGATCCTGATCCGTGCAATACCGCACGTATCTGATCGGACCTTGCCATATCTCCATACGGCCTCTACAACCTTTCGCCCAAAAGCTGAGTAACTGAATGTGGGGGACTCTAAAGACTCGTCAACACCTTGGTTGTGGATTTAACCACTAGCACGTCAGAGGTATAAGCCAATACGTAACGGGCTACTAGGTATTGACTAAAAGGGACGTCTGTGAGCGAACTCAGCCTGACACCCTACTGAGCCTGTCAGTGTCAATATCCGTACAGTCCGGTCCGTTCGTCTATGAGTATCGCATGGCGGGCCTAGGGGGTTGGTAAAAGTCAGACCCCCAAAAGCGGTACAAGTCGTGTCGGAGTGTAGCCCAGAACACCCTGAGATACTACTGGAATACCTACCAGTAAATCTCCTGCCTTGGCCAAGGACTTCGTGTAATGGCTCTCCTAGACACAGCGCGACCTCACCCCCAATACCGGGAGAGACGAACCCCTGAAGATACGCTCACTGCCTCCATGTGGCTCAGGACTGCACCCAACTAAAACCTGTTTGCACGACTCCTTTGAGCCGTGGTAGGGTAGTAATCAAAGTACAGTGGGAACTCACACGAGACAAATGACGATCCCCAGGTCGATGAACTAACCTGCACACATGTCACCAGGGAACTGCCATCTGACGTCTGGTATATGACCAACTAGCATGTTCCCGGCGAGTCCTGTCCGGTGTGCTCATAACCCAATGAGCACCTGTATACATCTTAGGTGATCCAACTGACACCAGTGGCTTGTGAGACCGGCCACCGCCCCTCGTCGGGGTCTCGACTGTATACACTAGTCTACTCTGGAGTATCGATGCCCTGTCTCGAAACTCACACGACTAGGGACCATTTAAGGATATGCTTATAGACCCCAGCTCCCACTTATATGATCGCCCTCATACTGCTGGTGGTCAAGCAAGAATCCTAAGGGCTCTATCAACGTGTAATAGCAACTTGTCAGGTCACCTAAAACAGTACACGATGATAAAAGTAAACCAGATAGCATACTATCATCTCGAGTAAGACTGTCCTACCGGGATAGGTCCTCCATCAATCATTGCAATCACGTACCTGTGACCCAATAATTGACTCTGAGGGCACTATCTCCAACACCTCGCCTATTGGCGTTGTATATTATTGTGCTTGTTGTGGTTGTTTCCGCCTGTTGGCGTTGATGCTAGCTCCCGTTTGGGGATGCTTTTTTTTTATTGTTTATGTATATTATACTTGTTGTACCTGTTTGTGGGCCAGTTTTTACAGAGGAGACTCTGCCGAAATTTTTGGTAAAATTTGCTGATGTTTTTATACTTGTTTTCTTTTCTTTTCTTCTTTTTCTTCTTTTATGGTTTAGATTTCTGGGCTTCGGCTTACTTAGGTCACGTGGCGCCTCTAGACGCTTCGTAATCTAAGTGCCGGTCACGTTCCGTACTTTCGGGTCGTGACAATAATATACAATAATGGTGACATCATCCTCAACCTGGAAGTGCCCCAATAAAAGAATATTACATACATTTAATTTTACATGAATGAAAAGAAAAACTCCCATCTCACATAAAACCCCCGGCTATTCATTCACGGCGATCCTGTACATCATATCTCAGCAACACATAATATCACATATCATCAACGTAAGTAAGTATTCATACCCCAATTGTTGTTGATGTATAGCAACGAAACCGGCGATACACCACATACTACACATACGGTCGCAGAAAAGAAAGTGAAAAACTACAACAATTGGAATCGACACTGCCTTTAAACATTATAAACCCGGAATATCACATATTGAGGATTTCATGCCTAACAATGCAAATCTTATATTTAGGTCTCAACCATGAAAACACCTTTTCAAAAGAAGCCGGGTAATTCAACAAGATTCCCAATTCTACCGAGACCGAAATATTATACTTACACGGAACTAATTACTTTTCACAAAACTAATTAGTGTAGATTCCAATTATTGTATCACATCACAAATATCTTGACAATGTTAAACGTTTCAATCGAATCAACAAGCACCCTCAAATTACTCTGATAAGCTTAACACTTGAGCAAAGTTAAAGTACCCAAAAACGAGCCACATTACCTATGATCCATCCGTAGAAGGCCCAAACCAATGCCTCACCTATGACACAGCGGAACTACGGCAAACCCTAGGGTTCATTCGCGGTTCCGAGGGCATAGAATCGAGTTAAGGTTTTTGTTCTTCTAGAGGGTTCGTAGAGTTACTTGCACGACTATCGAATATAATTAACTTATGAAAATTCGAACACTTAAAAATTTTCAGCGAGGGCAATGGGGGGTTACTGATGTTCTCTTGAACTGTCAAACATCGTCCAAGTTACCATTACAATGTTAAAAATATGACTACGAAATACTCCGAATAAGGCCCTAAGCACAATTTGCATCACATGAAAATTGGGCCTAAACAAACAATACCTGAAACACCAAAACCAACACACCAGAGCACAGAAATATTTTTGGGCAAAACAGGGGAAAGGGGGCCGGCCACATCGGATTTTTAGGGGGGGCTCGGCCAAAATCCGAGGGGTTTGGCTAAAATTTGTTCTGTGCTCTTAGTATTGTGTCGGTAAGCTTCTGCAGTTGTTTGAAATTTTTTTCTAGCACTTTAAAAAATCGACAGAGAAGCAAAATTCAAGGGTTGCAGTTTTGTAATTCGGAGATGTTTCGTTTCCGTATTCTATCTAGCATTGTCTGTGTTTCTAAATTGGCTCTGATACCACTGTAAGGATTCTATAGCACCATACTAGGTTTAGGGTTGCATCACACATGCTATAACAAAAATTTTAGAGGGTGCTAAACAATTCCATCCATGAATCGAACTAGAAAGATAAAGTAACAACATGCTAGTATCATATACTATAAGTGTCTAACACTGAGTGGGAGAGAATACAACCTTTGTAGACCTCCTCCTAGACTCTTTGGATCGATTGAGGTTTGAACCGGTTGGCTTGTGTCCTTCCAAGTCCACGATGATCCACCACGAAGTCTCTTTGCACCAAGCACCAAGCTTCTCTTTATCAAGGATGAAGAAGAAGCTAACACTCTACACAAGTGGGAAAGACTAAAGTAGAATGGTGATTTGGGTTTGGATCTCAATTAAAAACCTTTTCTTTTTAATCCTTTCTCTTTCTTTTGAAACCCTAGTAAGATTTGAGGAGAGAGAGGAAGAAGGAGATGGCTCAAAACAAACTCAAGAGAATAATATGATAACCATCCCCAAACTCAAGAGAGTAAGAGAGAGTTGTCATGCCAAACCATGGTTACAAAATATCTAGATATTATGTAACTTAAGTTTAAGCAAAACCATGGGCAAATGAAACCATGGCTTTGACTTTGTCAACACAAGAAAATGAGAGTTGAATAGTCAACCATGATTTCAATTGTCATTTTGCTTTTCTCAATTAACAAAATATATAAATATTGTTACCATGTGAGTCTTGCATTGCCA
The DNA here is from genome assembly GCA_030015575.1 of Agapanthus africanus. NCBI lineage: Eukaryota > Viridiplantae > Streptophyta > Magnoliopsida > Asparagales > Amaryllidaceae > Agapanthus > Agapanthus africanus. Next base: position 182,314,224 of record CM057344.1, on the reverse strand, counting down.
CCACCAATGTATCATCAACCATGACACATGCATGCTTGCATGTGTGCATCCATATCAACATATACATACACTCATGCATGCATCATAAGAAATAGGTTTTAATAAATGAGCTAATGGACTTAATATTAAATCAACGCTTGATTTAATAACCCGGTCATATCACATACAACCCATCCAATAGTAAACACCCGAATAAAATACGGTATCCAATACACGCATTTAATCGAGCTCCCGTGCATATCACATATGCACCGCAAATCATTTCGCCTGAGCTAGGAGACTCCTTTGTTGGACTCTAAGACTCGTCAATACGCTAGCAGTAGGCAGTGATCACATCACATGCCCACAAACCGTCAGTGGCACAAGCAGTACGTAACGGCTCCTAGGTATTGAGCGACCAGAAGAAACACAAGCAAACCTGCTAAAACTCCTGTAGAGCCAACTAGCAACACTTACCGTACAATCCGGTCTCTTTGTCAATTATGCTGCATATCAGGTCTAGGGATGGTATCGTCGACCCTAATAACTCAGATAAGTCATGCCGGTATATGGCTCATAACAGATTGAGAAACTACTGATAACACTTATCAGTAAATCTCAGCAGCCTTGGTCAGGGACTTCCTGTTATAGCCAATCGTACATGGTGCAACATCAACCCCCAATACTGGGAGAGATGAAACTGTAGGATTACCTACGACGGCAGCAAGGTTTCAGGAGGCATCGTCTATGCCAAATTCAAAAATTTACCATTTTAGCTAACCCTAAACAAGAATCGTATACTGGAAATCTACGGAAAGTAATATGCAAACACTTTGCAATTAGAAGTGAGAAAGGAATACAACCTTTGTAGACTGGTCCTTCACTTCAATAGCTCCGTGTAGAAGTCCCCTTCGCTGTGATCGTAAACTCCGGACTCTAGAGAGGTTCCACGAAGAAACGAACATGCTTGCTTCGATGACTTCGAGGCCGAAGATGATCTACGTCGAGGAGACACTAACCCAAGCTATTTCTTCACTAGGTCAAGAACTTTGTGAAGAGAACACCCTATACTAAATTGCAAGTAGTAGATGATGATGAAGTAGGAAGTTTGCTCACCTTAGAAATCATTTTCTCACTCATTTTCTCACAACTCCATTGAATCTAGTAAGCTTGGAGGAGGAAGAAGAAGATAAAGAACTAACTCATCCAAATGAATTATTGTTAAGGTTAATAATGCAACCAAGGGTTAAGCATGTCATGCTTAACCTTTTTAGAGAGTTATGTTAAAGGTTAGGTCAAAAATATCTTAAGCTACACAAAAGGTGTGGATAAAGTCAAAGAAGACTTGAAGCTTCTGTTGGAGATAGTACCCTCAAAGTCAATTATTGGATCGCAGGTACGTGATTGTAATGATTGAAGCAGAACCTATACCGATATGACAGTCTTGATCGAGATGATAGTTTGCTATCTGGTTTGTCTTTATCATCGTATACATGTTTTAGTTCACTATTGCATGATGATAGAGCCCATAGGATTCTTGCTTGACTACCAGCAGTATGATGGCGATCATATACGTGGGAGCTGGGGTCTGTAAGCACATCCTTAAAGTGTCCCTAGTCGTAGGAGTTTCGAGACAAGGCATCGATACTCCAGAGCAGACTGGTGTATATAGTCGAGACCCCGACGAGGGGCGATGGCCGGTCTCACAAGCCATTGGTGTCAGTAGGATCACCTAAGATGTATACAGGTGCTCATTGGGTTTTGAGTCCACCGGACAGGACTCGCCGGGAACATACTAGTTGGTATTATACATATCGTCAGATAGCAGTTCCCTGGTGACATGTGTACAGGTTAGTTCATCGACCTGAGGTCGTCATTTGTCTCGTGTGAGTTCCCACTGTGCTTTGATTTCTACCCTACCACGGCTCAAAGGAGTCGTGCAAACAGGTCTTTTTTGGGTACAGTCCCGAGCCACATGGAGGCAAGTGAGCGGATCGGCAGGGGATTCGTCTCTCCCGGTATTGGGGGTGAGATCGCGCTGTGTCTAGGAGAGCCATTACACAAAGCCCTCGGCCGAGGCAGGAGATTTACCGGTAGGTACTCCAGTAGTATCTCAGGGTGTTCCGGTCCACTCTCTGACACGACTTATACTACTATTGGGGGTCTGACGTTACCATCCCCCTAGGCAGATATGCGATACTCATAGACGAACGGACCGGACTGTATGTATATTGTCACTGTTAGGCTCAGTAGGGTTTATGGATGAGTTCGCTCGTCAGCTTCCCTTCCAATCAATACATAGGAAAACCGTTACGTACAGCCAGTACCTCTGAGGTGCCAGTGGTTATACCCAGTACCAGTGTGTTGATGAGTCATTAGAGTCCCCCACAGACACTTTCCCAAGTTTGGGCGAAACGTTGTAGATGCCGTATGGTTTTATGGCAAGGTTCGGAAAATGCACATGCGTTTTCGCACGTGTCATATTTCGGGCAGATAATACTGGTCGGTTTTGGTTTAAGCCGGATCCGAGTATTATACTATGTAGATATAATATCTTTGTCTCGGTTGCATTTATATTCGGTCGTAAAATAAATGCGGGTATGTTCATACTGATACGGGGTTATCCTGAAATTCGTTTCAGGATCACTTTTGGAAGTTGCCAGTTTCCAGTTTTCTATCAGCCGTATTTAACATTGGGTTAAATACGGATTTATCTTTTCTTGAGATGAGTGTGGAAGTTTCTAAAGGCTTCTAGAAGGTGGTGACTAGGTTCATGCATCTTTGTGACTCATTAGTGCATTTAATGATGTTTGATGACTAGGGTTAATGATTCATCATTTGCATTAAATATGTTCATACTAGGTGTTATTGTGACTCATCCTTTCTTTTGCTTTATGGTTACCACTCCTTGCTCCTACACTCACTCTCTCCTCTCTATAAAGTGGCCGGCCCCTCCCCTCTTGTGAGGTTATGGTTTTGTTCACTAGGGAAAAGATTATGATAGTTTATGTGTATGGAAATTTCATTGCTCTTTTCATTCCATCGCCCGATCCAAAAGGAAACTTCATTAACCGTTCGTCCGTGAATTTGGACGTAACGAGACAAAGTGTTCTACTCATTCTCTACATCATCTTGGTCATCTCTTTTGACCGAGTTGCCTCGGTTCAGAGGCGGGAGCCCGTTTAAAGATCCGTCGACGTGGTGCCACCTGGACGAGAAGACTAGAGATTCAGGAGATCGGAGCAGCCGCAACAAAGAGTGGGATGATGGTTGAAGACCGAAGGACTCGGATCGTTCGATATAACTCTTGTAGCACTTTGTAGTTTGTTAGTTTAGCTTTAATGGCAGATCCGGGTTATAGTACGCGATAGCGCCAGTTGTAAAAGTTTTTGTTCCGCATTTGGCGTCTGTTAGACGGCCGGGGCGCTACCGTGGACTTACAGTGGTATCAGAGCCTCACCATTAAGCTATACTAACTTGTGCTAACACGTTTAAAATATCGATCGAACGGATTTTCAAAAATCGCAATTTTCCATGTTCTAAGTTTCTGTCGATTTTAAAAGGGTTCTAAAAATCCTGGGTTTGACCGCGGAACCGCGGCAGGACTGTGGGAACAGTGCATCAAAATTCTCCAGTAGGCTTTCCTTGGGAAATTGTGGTTTTTGTTACAGTTCATTTGGGCCCAGTTTTTGTTATTGTACAGTAGATGTACGTGGGGCCCACTTCGGGAAATTTTGTCGATCGAAATTTTAAACTTATTAGTATGCAGTACTTACTTTATATCTCCGACTGGGAATGCCATTTGATCGGTAAACCGCGTCTGATTGCTATAGTTCTTTTAGACGGGTTTGCGAATGTGACATTCGCGTTGATGTTCTGTGTTGTACTGTGACGTTGCGGATATGTCGTGGTGGATAGCAGTGTGCAGTGGTAGTGAAGTTTGGATTTATTTGTACATTTGATATTGCGGGGCGAGCGTCCAACATGTGGACTGCCGTCACTGCCTGTTGTATAATATTCTTTTGGGACACGACCGGGTTGAGGTCGATGTACCCGTTGTACATATTTTTAATTCTATACTAGGTTTATCCCGCGAAGGAGTGCACGGATAGCCGGGTTCTGGAGGGCAACGGGTCCGTATCTCATGGCTTTGAGAGGCAAAGGGACCTCACTCTAGAATTGGCAGACTATTCACCGCACTCGTAGGGGGTACAGGTTGACCCAAGGAGGGGTGCTCAAGTTACCGGATTCCGTGAAGTGCCGGGTGATCCATTCATTTTGCTGTAGGGGCTGCCTCGCTTCAGGTTTTGGCGGGTAACTTGCCGCACACGTAGGGGTCTAGGTTTCATTGCACAGGCTATCCACACGACCAGGGGAACGTCGGGTTTCAGCAGCGGCTCTGTGAAACCTGGGGATCCCAAATTATCTGTATTGTTCTGTGATGCGTATTACTTTTCTGTAATGTTGCATATTATCACGCCTGGAGCGATTATTGTATATTGGTATATATACTATTAGATGTTGTATATATTTTACACCCGCGCTAGTCCAGCCCCCGCTCTGTCATTAGTTAAGTAACCTAACGGGTGAGACGGGACTCAGTGACGAATGCGGATGGCATATACGTACATTTTATTTTCGTTCTTTTCTGGTGTGATTGATTGATGGGACTGCGTTGATTCTTATCAATGCAAGATAAAACAAACCTATATTGATATTGTTGGAACAATTTTGAAAGGTGTTATTACAAAGATGTTTTCTTTTGTTTTGCATAGCGGTATTCAGTTGGAATATCCTGCACCTCATTCCACGAGGCAAGGGCCGAGATCCCTTCACCGGGAGTGACCCCTTGGGCAGAAGTTTACGTCAGGGTAATAACTTCAATATAGTCGATTATAAGTTGATTTGCATAGCGGTATTCATTTAGAATATCTTGCACCTCATTCCACGAGGAAAGAGCCGAGATCCCTTCACCGGGAGTGAGCTCTTTAGCAAAAGGTTTTTCGTCGCTATATTTTTATAAAAAGCTATCAGGTTCCTTCAATGAAATCAAGTTAATTACGTTAAAGGTTTTTCGCCAAAAACCAGCCGTAGCCCTCCGTCATTTCTTACGGATAGTCAGTAGTATTCAAGCTATGTTTGTTGGCCAAAGTCAAGGCATAGTGTTTGGTAGTTGCTGAATATTCATCTGCAGCATAGATAGATGCGTTGGTTTGGGACAGTCGTATTATCTTGTTGGCCAAAGTCAAGGGTATGTACGGGTGGGTTCAAATTAACCTGGATAATGACGGGTAGAACTTGACATGTGACTTATGATTTGTTGGCCAAAGTCAAGGTCATAAGAGCATGAGGCAAAAATTCATATCGGGAGTTTCAAACATACAGGAAACTTGCCAGGCATGCACATACCTTCTGGAGTGTGATAACTTGAGTGGCTTCCATCGAGTTATCATGCGATGATAGTTGGATCCCGATTCTCACTGATGAGTTGGTTTACTCTTCGGGTGATCCCGACTAATTCTTCTTAAGGTTTGGAGGAGAATTTAAGATAACGGTGGGAGGTTTCCTTATTAGATAAAGCGATAACCATTCTGATCTAGGTTAGAGTGCACGCAGAGTGTTTCTTTTCTCTCTCTCTTTTCGGCAGCGACCTTTGACCGACCCTAGACTATGACTCAGTGACCAAGTTGACCGAACCTTCTTAAAATAATGGCTTTTGGATTGTCCGAGTTGCATAAGTCATTGCCGCTCCTTCTTTTACCCTTTGTATTTCTGAGAACACCCCGTATTACTACGGATATCCACTTCCATTGGATAGATCCATCGTATGGTTATATACAAACTCGAAGGGACTTCTTCGAGGATGGATCCAGGTTCAGGAGAAATAGAATTGGTTTATTCAGTTGTCTTTTATTATCACCTTCTCTCAGGTTGCAAGGGCTCCTTAGTTTAGGAGAGTACACCTATTACGCTTAATGGATAGTCTTATTCCAAACCATAGGCCGGTGCCGAAAGGTAGGGAATGAAGAAAACCAATTAGCCTAAGTAGGGTGTACAGAAGGTAATATCTAAAGACAAAATAAAGGGATTAGATAGAGGGCAAAGTAAATTGCGACTGTTATCTTTCACGACCAAAAACCGCGTACTTCAACGCCACTCCTATTTCACCTTTGCTTTTTCCCAGTTCGGGAGAAATAGAATAAGGTATTATTCAGTTGTCTTTTATCGTCACTTTCTCTTAAGTTGCGAGTACTCCTAGGTTAAGGAGGGTGCACCTATTATGCTTACTGGATAGTCTTCTTCCAAACCATAGGCTGGTGCCGAACGATAGGGAAGGAAGAAAACCATTTAGCCTAACGATGGTGTACAGAAGGTAACGACTAAAGACAAATAAAGGGATTTGGAGAGATGGCAAAGAAATATACGGTTATAGTCATGAATTGGATTATGGAAGAGGCATTACTAGGAATACCAGGATACCCCTACGAAACATTTTCATGTTTCAGTTTCACTGTGCATTGGTAAAAGAAAAACTGTTTTCCCGATTAGATACTTACTCCAGGGTATGTATCTACCAGATTTCATTATCATATCTGTATGGTTTTTACAGATGATGAGTGGGAGTAAGTTATTGGGAATAAGGTGATCATCCTCATTATATCGGAATTCGTTGTAATTGGTGATATTTGAGGAAATCGCCTGGGTACAGTTTTCAACCTATGATACACAGGTTTTTGAGTTATTCAAACTCAACGGACTTATACACAGTATTGTATGTTGTCCAGTGTCCGTCAGGACAAAGGGGTAGGTCCTTATACTATGTTCTGTTTACTTATGACTTCTCTAGTTTTTAGACAAGTGTTTCGTAGAAATACAGTGTCTAAGTTTTGAGAAGTTGTGGGTATAAGAATAAAGTAGAGAACCAGGTATCACAAGTATCGGGATTCTTCAAAGAGATCGAAAATGTAGATTCTTGTGATAGTATTCAGATGATAGTAATGGTTTTGAGAAACTTGTTTCTTTTTCAGGTTACTCATAATTGGATTGATTCCTAAGTTGAGTAATGCTGAGTAGCCACTTTCCATTAAGTTGATGTGCACTGGAGACAGCTGCATGATTTGAATCTGGTTCCAATTAAATTAGTGCCTCTATTTCTATATTGTATATAGAATGGTTCATATCTTAACAATGTTAAGATAGGGGGAGTTGTCCAGCTTATGCTTAAAACCAGACACTGGATAAATCAAGGCACGTTTCTGTAATGGCAGTTTGTGGGTTGACCCTGGCTTTGATGAGGGTTGACATTTCTACCATCTGGAAGATCAATAGTGATATTGTTCTTGACTCGCCACAGTTTTATTAAAATGGAATTTTTCAGAAAACAGTATTGGGAGTATGGTAGAACTGGAAGTGATTCCAGAACCGCAAACGATTACGGAAAATTTAATAGGACCTGTATATTCAATCAGGTTTGACATTCCAATAGCCACTCCGCAGATATGGTGGGTAACCTCAGACACCTAAGAGGTACTCTGGTAGCCTCAAGAACGGTGACAGGGAAGTTCTTGTTTACCCAGACTTGACACTACTGTTGTTCCAGACTATGAGACCCGGCAAGAGGATAAGTATAACGTCGTTCTAAACTAGCTTTAGAAGTGTACGTAGATATTATTCTGCCAGAGGGTTGTCGTAGTCAGTGGGAGCAGCGGAAGCATAGTGGGCAAGTAGCTTATGTCCATTTATAGACTTAACCAGATATAGCGGAGATAAGATCATCTAATTTTGATGTGACATTCATAGGTTTGACTTCATCAGAATAGGGGATGAATCTGTTAAGAAGGTAGTAGGGTGTGATCTCCTGGTATTTGGATGACATACACAGAATAGGAAGTAAAATTCCAATACTACGATCAGTTGTACTGTGGTCGTCACACAGTTGTTTCTCCAGACAGGATATGGATATAATATCAGACATTCTGGTTACTAGATCTATGGTATTAGATATAGATTTGGGTAGTTTCCCAATGTGGGTACTTTGACAGTATTCTAATAGTATTTTAGAAATAGATGACTCCTTGCTTGGTGGTGTACCTGCAAGTGATGGAGTTACCCTCTCTAAAGGTGTCTTAGAGACTAAAGGAGAGAGGGATGTGCATGATTGGCAGATCACTTGCTTAGGCAATTGAGTCAATCATGAGATGTCAAGTACCACACCAGATATAGTTTTTGCACTTGATGTGATAAGTTTATATTAATCCAATCCTGAAGAAATATAAGGAAGCAGTTTTAGAACATAAGTGCTTGTTCTACGGATTTGATGACGGCAGCCTCCTTCGGAAGACGATTATCATTCCAGGCTTCAAAGGTGACATGATTGTCAGAGTTATAGTTTTCCCTCTGATGAGGGACGATATTATGGACAGGTGGTCCAAGAGGATACTGTGGGAGGCATGGCGCTGGATACTGATTAGGTTCAGTTAGCGATACAGTCTAAGAAGTTTGGATTTGGAGTTCATTTATGAACTAGGTCCCATCAGATGTCCAGACATATTCTAAGACAGGTATTACTCGATTCGGGAGATGGCTTTCTCCATTAACTTGAGATTAAGAGAGACATAGAAAGAAACATCAAGGCGGATCCACTCACTGAGGCTATTTCTCGAACACAAGAGTTTTACAAACTAGCTTTGTGAAACTGATTAGTAGAGAAGTTGGATGTTCGGTATCACACGGGCTGTGAGTACGCGACATCGCAATAATTAGCCTTAAGTGCAAGTGGGAGATTGTTGGAGATAGTGCCCTCAAAGTCAATTATTGGATCGCAAGTACGTGATTGCAATGATTGAGGCAGGACCTATACCGATATGAAAGTCTTGCTTGAGATGATAGTTTGCTATCTGGTTTGTCTTTATCATCGTATACATGCTTTAGTTCACTATTGCATGATGATAGAGCCTATAGGATTCTTGCTTGACTACCAGCAGTATGATGGCGATCATATACGTGGGAGCTGGGGTCTGTAAGCATATCCTTAAAGTGTCCCTAGTCGTAGGAGTTTCGAGACAGGGCTTCGATACTCCAGAGAAGACTAGTGCTCAAAGGAGTCGTGCAAACAGGTCTTTTTTGGGTACAGTCCCGAGCCACATGGAGGCAAGTGAGCGGATCGGCAGGGGATTCGTCTCTCCCGGTATTAGGGGTGAGATCGCGTTGTGTTTAGGAGAGCCATTACACAAAGTTCTCGGCCGAGGCAGGAGATTTACTGTTAGGTACTCCAGTAGTATCTCAGGGTGTTCTGGTCCACTCTGTGACACGACATATACTGCTATTGGAGGTCTGACGTTACCAGCCCCTAGGCAGATATGCGATACTCATAGAAGAACGGACCGGACTGTATGTATATTGTCACTGTTAGGCTCAGTAGGGTTTATGGATGAGTTCGCTCGTCAGCTTCCCTTCCAATCAATACATAGGCAAACCGTTACGTACAGCCAGTACCTCTGACGTGCTAGTGGTTATACCAAGTGCCAGGGTATTGATGAGTCATTAGAGTCCCCCACAGACATTTTCCCAAGTTTGGGAGAAACGTTGTATATGCCGTATGGTTTTCTGGCAAGGTTCGGAATATGCACGTGCGTTTTCGCAGGTGTCATATTTCGGGCAGATAATACTGGTCGGGTTTGGTTTAAGCCGGATTTGAGTATTATACTGTGTATATATAATATCTTTGTCTCGGTTGCATTTGTATTCGGTCGTAATACAAATGCGGGTATGTTTATACTGATACGGGGTTATCCTGAAATTCGTTTCAGGATCACTTTTGGAAGTTGCCAGTTTCCAGTTTTCTATCAATCGTATTTAACATTCGGTTAAATACGGATTTATCTTTTCTTGAGATGAGTGTGGAAGTTTCTAGAGGCTTCTAGAAGGTGGTGACTAGGTTCATGCATCTTTATGACTCGTTAGTGCATTTAATGATGTTTGATGACTAGGGTTAATGATTCATCATTTGCATTAAATATATTCATTCTAGGTGTTATTGTGACTCATCCTTTCTTTTGCTTTGTGGTTACCACTCCTTGCTCCTACACTCACTCTCTCCTCTCTATAAAGTGGCCGGCCCCTCCCCTCTTGTGAGGTTACGGTTTTGTTCACTAGGGAAAAGATTATGATGGTTTATGTGTATGGAAATTTCATAGCTCTTTTCATTCCATCACGCGATCCAAAAGGAAACTTCATTAACCGTTCGTCCGTGACTTTGGACGTAATGAGATAAAGTGTTCTACTCATTCTCTACATCATCTTGGTCGTCTCTTTTAGCAAACTTGACGACCGAGTTGCCTCGGTTCAGAGGCGGGAGCCCGTTTAAAGATCCGTCGACGTGGTGCCACCTGGACGAGAAGACTGGAGATTCAGGAGATCGGAGCAGCCGCAACAAAGAGTGGGATGATGGTTGAAGACCGAAGGACTCGGATCGTTCGGTATAACTCTTCTACCCACTTTGTAGTTTGTCAGTTTAGCTTTAATGGCAGATCCGGGTTATAGTATGCGATAGCGCCAGTTGTAAAAGTTTTTGTTCCGCATTTGGCATCTGTTAGACGACCGGGGCGCTACCGTGGACTTACAGCTTCTACAAGCATTCATCAAATATCTTTCATGATAAATATCCACATTATTTGAATAACTTAATGATAAATACAAACCTAATCTTAACCCTATCATAGTTTAACCCTCATTAACCCTAGTTGCATATGTAACCTAGCATGATATATTTAACATATATCACATATACATCAATGTATCCAAAGTGAGAAAAGAAATCATAAGTGAGCTAATACTAGTTAATGTAATGTAATATATCAAATATATAATTATAAATTAAATTATGAAATTAACTCTTGATTTAATAATCCGGCTATATCACATATAACCGACTAATATCATAATGTAACATCTTATCGAATCAACACTTGATCCGATAACCCGGCAATATCACATATATCCTTTCATGTCACACATCATGAGAATAGAATGAGGTATCACATATCGCATTAATCTCGATCCCGCACATATCACATATGCCCACCTACTCCATTTCGCTTGAGCCAGGAAACCCCTGTGTAGGACTCTAAAGACTCGTCAATACGCCGGCAGTAGGTGATGATCATATCAAACACCCACAAGCCGCAAGCGGTCTGCTAAACATAACGGCCACCCGGGTATTGAGCGATCAGAAGATCAACAAGCAAGCCTGCTCACACTCCTGTGAATCCAATCAGTAACACTACAGTACAGTCCGATCTCTTCGTCTGATATGTCGCATATCTCGTTTAAGGGTGGTAAACGTCAGACCCCAGTAACTCGATAAGTCTTGTCAATATGAGGCTCATAACGGGTCGAGAAACTACTGATAACACTTACCAGTATATCTCTGAAGCAGCCTTGGCCAAGGACTTCCTGTTATAGCCAATCGAGCACAGCGCAACACCGACTCCCTATACCGAGAGAGACGAAACCCCTCCTATCGCTCATTGCCTCCATGTGACTCGGGACTGTACCCAAAAGCCACCGTTTTGCACGTTCTCTTGAACGTGGTCAGGTGGAAATCAAAAAACAGTGGGAATCACAAAAGACTCTATGACGATTTCGGGTCTACAGACTAACCTGTACCAATGTCACCAGAGAACCGCCAGCTGACGTGAGGTATAATACCATCTGGGAGTTCTCGGCGAGTCCGTTCAGTGTACCCAGTCTCCACTGAGCACCCGTATACTGTCTCTAATGTCAAACGCCAATGGATATGGGATTATCCATCGCCCATCTACATGGGTCAAGAAGCTATACGCTAGTCTACTCTTGTATATCGATGCCCTGTCTCGATACACCCTCGACTAGGAACGTTTGAAGGATGTACTTAGCGACTACTCTTTCCCTACTAGTATGATCTGCATCATAGTCCTGGTAGTCAAGTACTCATTCTAAGGGCTTTATCAACATGTAACATAGAGACAATAAGTGTACATGTTAAGATAAAGAGCAACCAGATAGCATACTATCATGTCGAGCAAGAAAGTCCTCCCTATATATGTCCAAGCATCCACTACAATATACATCGTATGTACAGTAATGGCCTCTAGGGCATAAATATAACTAACAATCTCCCACTTGCACTAGGATCATCTATTGTAGTATCTCATACCCAACAATCAGCAGTGGTTGAAGTATCTCATACTCAACCATCCCATAAAAGTCTCTACTAGGAAAAGGCCTTTGTGAGTGGATCTGCCCTGTTCTCCTCTGTGTCTACTCTCCTGACCTCGATCTCCCTGGAGATCATCCATCTCCATGATCAGGTGATACTGCCTAAGAATATATCTGGATCACTGATGGGACGGGGGTTCCTAAGCCAAAGCCATAACTCCATTGTCACACAATGGTAGGAACGAAGTTCATCTTATGAACTTATATATATATATATATATATATATATATATATATATCCAGACTGCCTCTTTGGTAGTATCGTAGGTAGCAATGTATCTCGCCTTTATTGTCTAGTATGCCACTGTATCTAGCTTGGAACTCTTTCAACATACCGTCCCTCTACTGAGGGCAAAGACAATTCCTGTGACTGACATTCATTCGACCTTACCACCCTGGATTCTATCTAGTGATTCTCCTCAGGATCTATTGATACCATCTCACTACACCTAGTGAGAATCCTAACATCCAATTAGATCTATCTCATAGATCCAAAACCCCAGGATTTAGGAGGTATCACCTTGATCCTATATGGAGAATCCTTGTGACAAGAGGAGATTGACCGAGCGTAGCATAGGAAACTCCTTCCCTATCAAGAGTATGTCTTCCATATACAATACGAGGATCGTCACCATACTCCCTACTACCTTTTGGTATATACAAGGTTCATCTACCATTTTGATGAAGTCAAACTCTTTGACTTCCACATCAAAACAGATGTTCCAACTCCGCGATGCCTGCTTTAACTCATAAAGCAACTTGCACATGTTTCCGCTGCTCCCACTATCTACGAAGCCCTCTGGCTGTGTACTTATAGATGCTCTCTTCTAAATCACTATTTAGAAAAGCAGTCATGACACCCAACCGCCAGATATCGTATTCATGGTATGTAGCAATGGCAAGTAGGATCCGGATGGACTTAAGCATAGGGACAAGAAAAGGTTTCATCATAATCCATACATGGTGAATGACGAGAACCTTTTGCAACAAGCCTTAGCTTTGAAAGTCTCAACTTTTCCATGTACACCTAAGTAATATTCTCAAGATATACTTGCTCCTGATAGGGATTTAACCCTTCAGATAAAGCAACCAAAGTCCATACTTTGTTGGTGTATATGGATTCTATCTCAGATCGCTTAGCATCCAGCCATTCTTACAGAGTCCCCACTCTTGATGGCCTGCTCGAGACTAGTTGGGTCATCATCTCATTATGCAATCATCGCTCCCACTATCATAGAGAAACCGAAGTATCTCTCAGGTGGGTGAGGAACCCTACTAGATCAGCGGAGAGGCTGAGGTTCGTTGGGAACTATTGAATCCTCCGGTTCTACCAAATCATCAGCTGCAGTTTGTATAGCTGGAACTCCTTCCAGTTCTACCTCATGACCACTAATTTCTTCACAAGAAATTCCCTTTCTAAAATGGTGGCATGCTGAGAAAACAAAACACCTTTTTCTCCTCAGTGTGGTAGAAGATATTCCCTTGCGAATGCTCGGGATATCCAACAAACTTCCACAGATCTGATCTTGCCTCGAGCTTGTCCGGATTGCTTTTAGACATAGGCCAGACAACCCCAAATCTTAACATCCTTAAGAGATGGGCTCTTCCCATACCATATCACATATGGAGTGGTAGGCACCTGATTTGATTGGAACCCTATTCAATAGGTATGCAGCTTCACAAGTGCATAACCCCCCAAAAGAAATAGGCAACTCAGTAGTACTCATCATAGAGCGCACCATATCTCATAGGGTGCGATTGCTCCACCCCGATACTCCAACGAACTGTGGTGTATTCGAAGGAGTAAAGAAGAGATAGAATCTCATTCTCCTTTAGAATAGTCTAGGAATTCCATGCTCATGTATTCTCCTCCCTGATCACATCAAAGGACATAATACTTATACCTGTTTTGGTTCTCTACTTCTAACTTATATTCTTTGAACATCTTAAAAGGTTCGGACTTGTGTTTCAACAGGAACACATGTGCGAATCTTAAGAGATCATCAGTGAACGTAATGAAGTACAAAGAACCAGTCCTGGTATGTGTAGACAGGGGACTTACATACATCATCATGTATCAATCCCAAGAGTTCATCTAACTCTTTCTCTGTTTCCAATAAACAGAGCTATGGTCATCTTATCTTTGTGACATAACTGGCAAGTTTCAAAAGATGTAAATTTAAACTGATTTAAATATGCATCTAAATGTAACTTAGCTTGTCGGGTCGCATTGATATGACCTAGTCTACAATACCTCAAGAAGGATTTGTTCATTTCTGAACTCTTCCTCTTGTGTGTGTTCTGTACGTTAAGAACTATAGTTTGATTTAGAATGTATATGATTTTAGATAACGTGCCTGAATCGATCAACTTTTGATATAGGAAATGTTCAAAATATTATCCAACAATAAAAAATTATGTCCTTCTTTACTAAATAAAGAGACTGATATGATGTTATATATCAGGTTCGGTATCTAATAACATTCGTTCAGAATCAATGTATTTGGTAATACAGGGTGATAACTGCCAACAACTTGGCTGCAACACCTGCACCGTTTCCAACTCTTGAAACATATCACCCGTTCTCAGTTCTCTACCTATCTGTAGCCCATGTAACGGATTACATATGCGGGATACTGATCCGGTATCACATACCCAGGACGTAAAGGATACTGAGAAACACTTCTCGGTAATGAACACACCCGAAGATGATGCATCAGCATGCACTTTTTTCATTTGGGCGGCACGGTAATCCTGGTAATCCCTTATTTCCTGCTCGGTTTTATAACAATTATAAGTTGGAGCGGGACCAACGTTCCCTAGCTCGGTATAACAAGCGGGTTCGGTCAATACATCAATATTATTATCTTGATTAAGGCGTGACATAGTCGTTACCTGGAGAGAGAGAGAGAAGAAAACACTCAGCGTATGCTCTTACAAGATTAGATTGGTTATTAATTTATCTAATCAGGATGGCTCCCACTGTTTTAGTCAAATCTTCCTTCAAACCCTAAAAGGAAAGACTAGCCGGGATTAATTACACCCTACAAGTTTGCCAATCTTTCGGCCAGGTTAGTGTCGGTACTTTGAGAGAGGTTCCCCGTGCTTTCGCACGGACCTAATTAAAATAAATCTCATTTTCCCAGGGGCGTAACCCCGTTAACACCTTTCTAGACACCTACTTGATCGGCTAATCGTAATGTGTAAAACTTTCCCAGGAGTAACTCTTACTCGCAGTGGGTATCGGGATCCAACTATCTCATAGATGGTATGCAATCTCATTGCAAATTTCAACACTTGAAATTCCCAATAATATTTTGCCCCTAGCAGCTATATGACCTTAACATAGTCAACAAATCATAAGTTCTAGTCAAGTTCAACCCGTCTTTTCCCGATTGAATTAAACCCACCCGCACGACCCTTAACATAGTCAACAAAGTCGCACGACTACCATAATCCAATCGCATCATATGCTTATACAGATAACCACTAATCAGCTACCGCACACTATGCCTTAACATAGTCAACAAACGTAGCACGAATACTAACTAGTACTTATCTGAAATGACGGAGGGCTACGATAGGTTTTTAAGAAAACCCTTTGCGTAATGAACTTGATATCGTTGTAGAATCAAGTGATTTTAAATGGAGTGTTTTTGAAGCCTTTACTAGTTTTGCTAAAGAGGTCACTCCCGGTGAAGGGATCTTGGCTCTTCCTTTTCGAATAAGGTACAGGATATTTCACAAATACCACTATGCAAAGCAAAAACTATAAAAGCAATCAAAAGATAAACCGAGTTTATAGTATCTGCAAGTTTCGCTAAAGAGGTCACTCCTGGTGAAGGGATCTCGGCTCTTTCCTTATCGAATAAGGTGATGGATATTCTGCAAGGAATACCGCTATGCAAAGCAAGAACTAGAGCTACCAGTTTTCGAGACAAGTTTCTACAACATCTTTAGGTTTCTTTTATTTCATTAATCTCATTAATGAAGGCCCATTTATTATGCTTCCCAAGCATCACTTTTGAAACGAAAGCAACAATATACAATATATATCTCATATATATAATATAAACATTCATCTCAGGCAGTAATATGATCTCATCACAGAACATTGCAGCAGAAGAACATATATGAAATATTGGATATACTAGGATTTCCGTGTTTTATATCAAGCCAGTATAAAACACGGATTCCACGGTCGTGGTGAATAGCCAATCCCACACCCCTAGACCCTTACGAGAGCGGCAAGGAACCCTACCAATTCTAGAGTTAGGAGACCCGGTCTCGACTCCTCGAGATGGTCTCCCACTGGACCCTAGAACCCGGTTACTTGTGCTCCCCGCCTTGGGTCTATCCTAATCCGGAAAAGTAAATAATATACAATGGTGAAATCAACCTCAACCTGGAAGTGCTCCAATAAAAGAACATTACATACAAGGAATTTTACATGAATGAAAATGAAAAACTCTCATCTCACATAAAACCCCCGGCTATTCAAACACGATGATCCAATATAACATATCACAGCAACACATAACATCACATGTCATCATCGTAAGTAAATATACATATCCCAGTTGTCGTTGATATATAGTACCGAAACCGGCGATACACCACATATTACACTTACGGTCGCAGAAAAGAAAGTGAAAAACTACAACAGTTGGAATCCGCAATTACCTTGACATCATAAACCCAACGTATCACATACTTTGGATTTCATGCCTAACCAAATGAATTCCTTAGACATCGCATGCCTAACAATTATAAACCCCGCATTTTAGTCTCGATATTGAAAACACTTTTCAATAACTAGTCGAGCAATTCAACAAGATTCCGACGTCCTGATCGAATGCTCGTCGGAAACTTTAGTAGACGGCCGCACCCCCTGATGCCGTCGACGAAGTGCACTAAGGCGGAACACCGCTGCCGCAAGCACCCAAACGGATGCTTTTAGCAACGGGGTTCTCCTACAGTCACTTGGTCGGGGCTATGGGGCGTGGCTATCTATTAAGTTTACCCGGTGAGTATCCGCGTACGCTACGTGATTGCGATGGACTTTTGATCACATCAAAATCCCGTAGCAACCGATCAAATGAGACAAAATTGCTAGATTTATAATATTCAAACTAGTTATCTCATAACTACTTGTGGATTCCAAATATTGTATCCCATCATATAATATCCAGATAAACGTTAAACTCTTTGATCGATTCATCAAAGTCCCACAATTTCCCAACAGCTCAACACTTGAGCACAGTTTTAATAATACCCAGAAGATGCCACAGTACCTATGAACCAGCCGTAGAATGGTCAAACCAACGCCTCACATGTGACAACGCAAAACTACCACAAACCCTAGGGTTCAAGTGGCAGTTTTGATGGCCACATAATCAAGTTAAGGTTTACGTTCTTCTAGAGGGTCCACAGAATCACTTGCATATTTTACCGAATACGTTAAACTTGGAAAAATGGGTTTTTGACATTCGATCGAACTTTTTAATTTCGCCTAGACAATACGTGAAAACCCGAAACGATGTTAAAACTACGAATACGAAACACTCCAAATTGAATATAGTGGAAGATTACATCACATGCAAAATTAGCAAAAATATACAACACCTGAAACACCAAAACCCGGAGATTGGAATACACCACAAAACTCAAGCCAATTGCCTATAGGAATTCCGGCGATGCCGGAATCCCTAGCCTAGTCGCCGGCTAAAGTCCGAGCTCTAGGGTTGGGTTTTTTTGTGTGTTCATGAGGTATCACATACATCATTCTGCACTTGTTTAAATAATTTTTTGAACACTATTTAAAATCGACAGAAACTGGGGTTTTCCGTTTCAAGTTTCGGAGTCGTTTTGGTTTCGTAATTCTAACAAATTCCGTATTTATTTCTAACATGGCTCTGATACCACTGCAGGGTTACCTACGAAGGTAGCAAGGTTTTGGGAGGTATCGTCCATGCCAAATTCAAAAATTTGCCATTTTAGTAAACCCTAAACAAGAATTATACACTAGAAATCTACATAAAGTAATATGCAAACACTTTGCAATTAGAAGTGAGCAAGGAATACAACCTTTGTAGACCGGTCCTTAACTTTAATAGCTCCGTGCAGAAGTCCCCTTCGCTGCGATCGTAAACTCCGGACTCTAGAGAGGCTCCACGAAGAAACGAACATGCTTGCTTCGATGACTTCGAGGCCGAAGATGATCTACGTCGAGGAGACACTAACCCAAGCTATTTCTTCACTAGGTCAAGAACTTTGTGAAGAGAACACCCTATACTAAATGGCAAGTAGTAGAGGATGATGAAGTAGGAAGTTTGCTCACATTAGAAATTATTTTCTCACAATTCCATTAAAGCTAGTAAGCTTGGAGGAAGAAGAAGAAGATGAAGAACTAACTCATCCAAATGAATTATTGTTAAGGTTAATAATGCAACCAAGGGTTAAACATGTCATGCTTAACCTTTGTAGAGAGTTAACCATGTGCTATGGTTAAAGGTTAGGTCAAAAATATCTTAAGCTAGACAAAAAGAGTGGATAAAGTCAAAGAAGACTTGAAGCTTCTACAAGCTTTCATCAAATATCTTTCATGACAAATATCCACATTATTTGAATAACTTAATGATAAATACAAACCCTAATCTTAACCCTAGCATGGTTTAACCCTCATTAACCCTAGTTGCATATGTAATCTAGCATGATACATTTAACATATATCACATATACATCAATGTATCCAAAGTGAGAAAAGAAATCATAAGTGAGAAAATACTAGTTAATGTAATGTAATATATCAAATATATAATTATACATTAAATTATTAAATCAACTCTTGATTTAATAATCCGGCTATATCACATATAATCGACTAATATCATAATGTAACAACTTATCGAATCAACACTTGATCCGATAACCCGGCTATATCACATATAACCTTTCATGTCACACATCGCGAGAATAGAATGCGGTATCACATGTCGCATTAATCTCGGTCCCGCACATATCACATATGCACACCTACTCCGTTTCGCTTGAGCCAGGAAACCCTTGTGTAGGACTCTAAAGACTCGTCAATACGCCGGCAGTAGGTGATGATCATATCAAACACCTACAAGCCGCAAGCGGTCTGCTAAACGTAACGGCCACCCGGCTATTGAGCGATCAGAAGATCAACAAGCAAGCCTGCTCACACTCCTGCGAATCCAATCAGTAACACTACAGTACAGTCCGGTCTCTTCGTCTGATATGTCGCATATCTCGTCTAGGGGTGGTAAACATCAGACCCTGGTAACTCGATAAGTCAAGTCGATATGAGGATCATAACGGGTCGAGAAACTACTGATAACACTTACCAGTATATCTCTGATAACGGGTCGAGAAACTACTGATAACACTTACCAGTATATCTCTGAAGTAGCCTTGGCCAAGGACTTCCTGTTATAGCCAATTGAGCACAGCGCAACATCAACTCTCTATACCGGGAGAGACGAAACCCCTCCTATCGCTCATTGCCTCCATATGACTCGGGACTGTACCCAAAAGCCACCATTTTGCATGTTCTCTTGAACATGGTAAGGTGGAAATCAAAGCACAGTGGGAATCGCACAAGACTCTTTGACGATCTTAGGTCTACAGACTAACTTGTACTAATGTCACCAGAGAACTGCCATGTGACGTGAGGTATAATACCATTTGGGAGTTCTCGGCGAGTCCGTTCAGTGTACTCAGTCTCTACTGAGCACTCATATACTATCTCTGATGTCAAACACCAATGGATATGGTATCATCCATCGCCCATCTACATGGGTCGAGAAGCTATACGCTAGTCTACTCTGGTATATCGATGCCCTATCTCGATACACCCTTGACTAGGAACATTTGAAGGATGTACTTAGCGACTACTCTGTCCCCACTAGTATGATCTGCATCATAGTCCTGGTAGTCAAGTACTCATCCAAAGAGCATTATCAACATGTAACATAGAGACAATCGGTGTACATGTTAAGTTAAAGAGCAACCAGATATCATACTATCATGTCGAGCAAGAAAGTCCTCCCTATATATGTCCAAGCATCCACTAAAACATACATCGTATGTACAGTAATGGCCTCTAGGGCATAAATATAACTAACAGAAACCCCTCCTATCGCTCATTGCCTCCATGTGCCTCGGGAAAATCCACCTGTTTGCATGACTCAGTTGACCCATGGTAGGGTGGAGATCAAAGTATAGTGGGAGACACACAAGACTCTATGACGATCTCGGGTCTATAAACTAACCTGTACCAGTGTCACCTGAGAACTGCTATCCGACGATAGATATAATACCACATAGGAGTTCTCGGCGAGTCCGTTCAGTATACCCAGTCTCCACTGAGCACCCGTATACGATCTTTGGTGTTACCACACTAATGGAATTGGGATCATCCATCGCCCATCATATGGGATAAGTAACGTATACGCTAGTCTACTCTGGTGATATCGATGCCCCATCTCGATACACCCATGACTAGGAACATTTCAAAGATATGCTCATAGACTACACATGTCCAACTAGTATGATCCGCATCATAATCTCTGTAGTCCTACATCATCCTAAGGGCTATATCAACGTGTACCAAGTGAATGAAAGCTCGATCAAATGAACATGTCAAGATAAAATGTGCAACCAGATAGCATACTATCATGTCGAGTAAGAATGTCCCCTGAATATATATATATACACATACCGGTACATACACTATCATATAATGGCCTCTAGGGCATACATATATCCAACAATGCTTCCTAAGCATCACAGAAGAAACGAAAATACAACGTACGCTTATGTCATTCGCATTCGCCACAGTGTCCCGTTATGCACCGTTAGGTTACTTAACTAACGACATAGCAGGGCGGGACTAGCGCTGGTGCAAAACATAAGCAACGTTCATTATATATTATATATATAATAATAAACCATTCGTCTCACGTATATAGAGTGATCACATCACAGAATATTAGCAGAAGAAGATAACATATGAAATATTGGATATACTAGGAATTCCGTGTTTTTAAATTAAGCCAGTATAAAACACGGATTCCACAGTCGCGATGAATAGCCAAACCCATATCCCTAGACCCCTACGAGAGCGGCAATCAACCTTACCAATTCTAGAGTTAGGAGACCCGGACTCGACTCCTCGAGATAGTCTCCCACTGGACTCTAGAACCCGGTTACTTGTGCTCCCCTCCTTAGGTCTATTCTAATGCGGAAAAGTAAATAATAAACAACAATGGTGACATCATCCTCAACCCGAAAGTTCCCTAATAAAAGAATATTACATACAAGCTTTTACATGAATGAAAATGAAAAACTCTCATCTCACATAAAAAAAAAAACCCGGCTATTCAAAACACAACGCTCCAATATAACATATCCCAGCAACACATAACATCACATGTCATCAACGTAAGTAAATATGTGTATCCCAATTGTCGTTGATATATAGCAACTGTAAGTCCACGGTAGCGCCCCGGCCGTCTAACAGACGCCAAATGCGGAACAAAAACTTTTTACAAACTGGCGCTATCATGTACCGTAACCCGGATCTGCCATTATTGCTAAACTAACAAACTGTAAAGAGTGTAGAAAGGTTATACCGAACGATCCGAGTCCTTCATTCTTTGACCATCATCCCACGCTCCGTTGCGGCTGCTCCGATCTCTTCGATCTCCGATCTGCTCGTCCAGGTGGCACCACGTCACTGATTCTTTAAACGGGCTCCCGCCTCTGACTCGAGGCAACTCGGTCGTCAAGTTTGCTAAAAGAGACAACCAAGAATGATGTAGAGAATGAGTAGATGACTTTGTCTCACTTCGTCCAAGTCCGTGGACGATCGGTAAATGAAGTTGCCATGGAAATCGGGTGAAGGAATGAAATGAGCTGTGAAATTCCATACACACCAAAATCTATCATAATCTTTTTCTACCAAATGAAACATCAAGTGAGAGAGAGGAGGGGCCGGCCATATATATATGGAGAGGGGGTGAGTGTAGGAGAGGAGGAGGTAACCACAAGAGAAAAGATCAAGGGAAAATATCCTAAGCAAGAACACAATGCATTAATGAAATGGATGACACATCTAAATCTAGTCATCAATTCATTAAATGCAAAGATGAGTCACCCGCAACCTCATCACCCTAGTCACCATTTCTAGAACATTCTAGAAGCATGACTCACCCTCATCCAAGAAAAGATAAATCCGTCTTTAACCGAATGTTAAAAGACGGCTGATAGAAAACTGGAAACTGGCAACTTCCAAAAGTGATCCTGAAACGACTTTCAGGATAACCCCGTATCTGTATAAATATACCCGTATTTTTATTACGACCGAATACAAATGCAACTGAGACAAAGATATTATATCTACTCAATATAATACTCGGATCCGGCTTAAACCAAAGCCGACCAGTATCAACTGTCCGAAAACTGACACGTGCGTAAACGCACGTGCATTTTCCGAACCCTGCCATAATACCATACGGCCTCTACAACGTTTCGCCCGAACTTGGGAAACTGTCTGTGGGGGACTCTAATGACTCGTCGGTACCCTGGCAGTGGGTTTAACCACAAACCGTCAGCGGCACTAGCTATGCATAACGGCTGCCCATGGACTGACCTCAAGGGAGGCTGATGAGCGAACTCATCCAGAAACCCTACTGAGCCTAACAGTGATAATGTATATACTGTCCGGTCCGTTCGTCTATGAGTATCGCATATCTGCCTAGGGGGCTAGTAACGTCAGACCCCCAATAGCAGTATAAGTCGTGTCGGAGTGTAGCCCAATAACACCCTGAGATACTACTGGAGTACCTACCAGTAAATCTCCTGCCACGGCCGTGGGCTTTGTGTAATGGCTCTCCTAGACACAGCACGATCTCGCCCCCAATACCGGGAGAGACGAATCCGCTGCCGATCCGCTCACGTGCCTCCATATGGCTCGGGACTGTATCCAAAAACTACCTGTTTGCACGACTCCTTTGAGCCGTGGTAGGGTAGAAATCAAAGCACAGTGGGAACTCACACGAGACAAATGATGACCTCAGGTCGATGAACTAACCTGTACACATGTCACCAGGGAACTGCTATCTGACGATATGTATAATACCAACTAACAGGTTCCCGGCGAGTCCTGTCCGGTGTACTCATAACCCAATGAGCACCTGTATATATCTTAGGTGATCCAACTGACACCAGTGGCTTGTGAGACCGGCCACCGCCCCTCGTCGGGGTCTCGACTGTATACACTAGTCTACTCCGGAGTATCGATCCCCTGTCTCGAAACTCCCACGACTAGGGACTACTATTAAGGATATGCATATAAACTACCCAACTCTCACGTATATGATCGCCATCATACTGTTGGTAGTAAAGCAAGATCCTAAGGGCTCTATCAAAGTGTAACATGTAATCAGTCACCTGAACATGTACACGACTGATAAAGGCAAACCAGATAGCATACTATCATCTCGAGTAAGACTGTCCTACCGGTATAGGTCCTCCGCAATCATTGCAATCACGTACCTGCGATCCAATAATTGACTATGAGGGCACTATCTCCAACAATCTCCCACTTGTACTCAAGGCTAATTATTGCGATGTCGACTACTCACAGCCCGTGTGAAACCGAACATCCAACTCCTCTACTAATCAGTTTCACAAAGCCCGTTTGTAAAACTACTTTATTCGAGAAATAGCCTCAGTGAGTGGATCCGCCTAGATGTTTCTTTCTATATCTCTATTAATCTCAATTTCGCGGAGAAAGCCATCTCCCGAATCGAGTAATACCTGTCTTAGAATATGTCTGGATATCTGATGGGACCTAGTTCATAAATGAACTCCAAATCCAAACTTCTTAGACTGTATCGATCACTGAACCTAATCAGTATCCGGCACCATGCCTCCCACAGTATTCTCTTGGACCACCTGTCCATAATACTGTCCCTCGTCAGAGGGAAAACTATAACTCTGACAATCACTCTGTCATCCATGTCACCTTTGAATCCTGGAATGATAATCGTCTCCCGAAGGAGGCTGCCGTTATCAAATCCGTAGAACATGTACTTATGTTCTAAAACTGCTTCCTTATGTTTCTCCAGGATTGGATTAATACAAACTTATTGCATCTAGTGCAAAAACAACATCTGGTGTGGTACTTGACATATCATGATTGACTCAATTGCCTAAGCAAGTGATCTGCCAATCATGCACATCCCTCTCCCCTTTAGTCTGTAAGACACCTTTAGAGAGGGTGACTCCATCACCTGCAGGTACACCACCATGCTAGGAGTCATCTATTCTAAAAACCATTAGAATACTGTCAAAGTACCTACATTAGGAAACTACCCAAATCCAGATCTAAAATCATAGATCTAGAAACCAGAATGTCAAATATTATATCCATATCCTGTCTGGAGAAACAACTGTTTGACGACCAAAGTACATCCGATCGTAGTATAGGAATTTTACTTCCTAATCTGTGTATGTCATCCAAATACCATGACATCACACCCTACTACCTCCTTAATAGATCCATCCCTTATTCTGATTTAAGTCAAACCTATGACTGTCACATCAAAAATAGATGATCTATCTCCGCTATAACTGCTCAAGTCTATAAATAGATATGAGCATCTTGCCCACTAAGCTTCCGATGCTCCCACTGACTACGACAACCCTCATACCGGGTCTCATAGCCTGGAACAACTGTAGTGTCAAGTCTGTGTAGATAAGAACCTCCCTGTCACCGTCCTTGAGGCTACCGAAGTACCTCTCGGGTGTCTGAGGTTACCCACCATATCTGCGGAGTGGCTAATGGAATGTCAAACCTGATTGAATATATAGGTCCTATTAAATTTTCCGTAATCGTTCGCGGTTCTGGAATCACTTCCAGTTCTACCATACTCCCACTACTGTTTTCTGAAAAAATCCATTTTTACTAAAACTGTGGCGAGTCAAGAACAATATCACTATTGATCTTCCAAATGGTAGAATATCAACCCTCGTCATAGCCAGGGTCAACCAACAAACGGCCATTACAGAAACGTGCCCTGAGTTATCCAGAGTCTGGTTTTAAGCATAAGCTGGACAACTCCCCGTACCTTAACATCTTTTAAGGTACGAACTATTCTATATCCAATATAGAAACTTTGGCACTTATTTAATTGGAACCATATTCAAATCATGCAGCTGTCTCCAGTGCATATCAACTTAATGGAAAGAGGCTAATCAGCATTACTCAACTTAGGAATCCATCCAATTATGAGTAACCTGAAAGAGAAACACGTTTCTCAAAACCATCACTATCATCTGAATACCAATCATAAGAATCTACATCTTCGATCTCTTTGAAGAATCCCGATACTTGTGATACCTGGTTCTCTACTTTATTCTTATACCCACAACTTCTCAAAACTTAGACCTTGTATTTCTACGAAACACTTGTCTAAAAACTAGAGAAGTCATAAGTAAACATAACACAGTACGAGGACCTACCCCTTTGTCCTGATGGACACTTGGACAACATACAATACTCTGTATAAGTCCGCTGAGTTAAACAACTCAAAACCTGTGCGTCGTAGGTTGAAAACTGTACCCTGGCGATTTCCTCAAATATCACCAATTACAACGAATTCCGATATAATGAGGATAATCACCTAATTCCTAATAACTTACTCCCATTCATCATCTGTAAAACCATACAGATATGAGAATGAAACCTGGTAAATACATACCCTTGGAGTAAGTGTCTAATCGGGAAAACAGTTTTTCTTTAACAATGCACTGAAATATGAAAATGTTTCGTAGGGGTATCATGGTATTCATAGCAATGCCTCTTCCATAATCCAATTCATGACTTCAACCGTATATTTTATTGCCATCTCTCCAAATCCCTTTATTTGTCTTTAGTCATTACCTTCTGTACACCATCGTTAGGCTAAATGGTTTTCTTCCTTCCCTACCGTTCGGCACTAGCCTATGGTTTGGAAGAAGACTATCCAGTAAGCATAATAGGTGTACCCTCCTAAACCAAGGAGTACTCGCAACTGAGAGAAGGTGATGATAAAAGACAACTGAATAATACCTTATTCTTTTAAAGGTGAAATAGGAGTGGCGATGAAGTACGCGGTTTGGTCGTGAATGATATCAGTCGCAATTTACTTTGCCCTCTTTCTAATCCCTTTATTTTGTCTTTACATATTACCTTCTGCACACCCTACTTAGGCTAATTGGTTTTCTTCATTCCCTACCTTTCGGCACCTGCCTATGGTTTGGAATAAGGCTATCCAATAAACGTAATAGGTGTACTCTCCTAAACCAAGGAGCTCTCGCAACCTGAGAGAAGGTGATAATAAAAGACAACTGAATAAACCAATTCTATTTCTCCTGAACCTGGATCCATCCTCGAAGAAGTCCCTTCGAGTTCGTATATAACCATACGATGGATCTATCCAATGGAAGTGGATGTCCGTAGTGATACGGGTGTTCTGAGAAATTCAAAGGGTAGAAGAAGGAGTGGCAATGACTTATGCAACATAGACAATCCAAAAGCCAGTATTTTAAGAAGGTTCGGTCAACTTGGTCACTGAGTCATAGTCTAGGGTCGGTCAAAGGTCGCTGCCAAAGAGAGAGAGAAAAGAAACACTCTGCGTGCACTCTAACCTAGATCAGAATGGTTATCACTTTATCTAATCCGGAAACCTCTCACTGTCCTGTCAAATTCTCCTCCAAACCTGAAAGAAGAATCAATCGGGATCACCCGAAGAGTAAACCAACTCATTAGTAGGAATCGGGATCTAACTCTCATCGCATGATAACGTGACGGAATCCACTCGCGTTATCACACTCCAGAAGGTATGCGCATGCCTGAAAAGTTTCAGTTTCTTTAGAAAACACCCGATATGATTTTTACCCCATGTTCTTATGACCTTGACGAAAGCCAACAAATCATAAGTCACATGTCAAGTTCTGCCCGTCATTATCTTGTTAATTCGAACCCACCCGTACATACCCTTGACGAAAGCCAACAAGGTAATACGACTGTCCCAAACCAACTCATCTATCTATGCAACAAATGAATACCCCAGCAACTACCAAACACTATGCCTTGACGAAAGCCAACAAACATAGCTTGAATATTACTGACCATCCATAAGAAATGACGGAGGGCTACGGCTGGTTTTTGGCGAAAAACCTTTAACGTAATGAACTTGATCTCGTTGAAGGAACCTGATAGCTTTTTATAAATATAGTGGCGAAAACCTTTGCTAAAGAGGTCACTCCCAGTGAAAGGATCTCGGCTCTTTCCACGTGAAATGAGGTGCAGGATATTCCACTGAATACCGCGATGCAAAGCAACATGTAATCGACTATAATGAAGTTATTAACCTGACGCAAACTTCTGCCCAAGGGGTCAGTCCCGGTGAAGGGATATCGGCCCTTGCCTCGTCGAATGAGGTGCAGGATATTCCAACCGAATACCACTATGCAAAACAAAAGGAAAAATCTTTGTAATAACACTTTTTAAATTGTTCCAACAACATCCAAACAGGTTTGTTTTCCTTTGCATTGATCAGAATCAACGCAGTCCCATCAATAATCACACCAGAAAAGAACGAAAATAAAATGTACGTATATGCCATCCGCATTCGTCACTGGATCCCGTCATCACTCGTTAGGTTACTTAACTAACGACAGAGCGGGGACTGGACTAGCGCGGGTGTAAAACATATACAACATCTAATAGTATATAAACCAATATACAATAATCGCTCCAGGCGTGATAATATGCAACATTACAGAAAAGTAATAAGCATCACATAACAATACAGATAATCTGGGATCCCCGGGTTTCACAGAGCCGCTGCTGAAACCCGACGTTCCCCTGTCGTGTGGATAGCCTGTGCAATGAAACCTAGACCCCTACGGGTGCGGCAAGTTACCCGCCAAAACCTGAAGCGAGGCAGCCCCCTACAGCAAAAGTGAATGGACCACCCTGCACTTCACGCAATCCGGTAATCTTGGGCACCCCTCCTTGGGTCAACCTGTACCCCCTACGAGTGCGGCGAATAGTCTGCCAATTCTATAGTGGGGCCCCTCTGCCTCTCAAAGCCATGAGATGCGGACCCGTTGCCCCCAGAACCCGGCTATACGTGCACTCCGTCGCGGGGTAAAACCTAGTACAGTAATGAAAAATAGTACAACAGGTACATCGACCGCAACCTGGTCGTGCCCCAAAAGAATATTATACAACAGGCAGTGACGACAGTCCATATGTTGGACGCTCGCCCCGCAATATGAAATATACAAATAAATCCAAACTGCACTATCATTGCACACTGCTATCCACCACGACAAATCCGCAACATCACAGCACAACACAGAACATCAACGCGAATGTCACGTTCGCAAACCCGTCTAAAAGAACTATAGCAATCAGACGCGGTTTACCGATCAAATGACATTCCCGGTCGGAGATATAATGTAAGCACTGTAAACTAACATGTTTAAATTTCGATCGACTAAATATCACGAAGTGGGCCCCACAAACAACTGGTGAACAGTAACAAAATCTGGGCCCAAAAGATATATACCAAAAACCCCAATTTCCAGAGAAGAACCCACTAAGCAAATTTGGGGGCATGATGACACAGAATGGCCGTGGATCCGCGGCCAAACCATGATACCACTGTAAGTCCACGGTAGCGCCCCGGCCGTCTAACAGACGCCAAATGCGGAACAAAAACTTTTTACAAACTGGCGCTATCATGTACCGTAACCCGGATCTGCCATTATTGCTAAACTAACAAACTGTAAAGAGTGTAGAAAGGTTATACTGAACGATCCGAGTCCTTCGTTCTTTAACCATCATCCCACGCTCCGTTGCGGCTGCTCCGATCTCTTCGATCTCCGATCTGCTCGTCCATGTGGCACCACGTCACTGATTCTTTAAACGGGCTCCCACCTCTGACTCGAGGCAACTCGGTCGTCAAGTTTGCTAAAAGAGACAACCAAGAATGATGTAGAGAATGAGTAGATGACTTTGTCTCACTTCGTCCAAGTCCGTGGACGATCGGTAAATGAAGTTGCCATGGGAATCGGGTGATGGAATGAAATGAGCTGTGAAATTCCATACACTCCAAAATCTATCATAATCTTTTTCTACCAAATGAAACATCAAGTGAGAGAGAGAGTGAGAGAGAGGAGGGGCCGGCCATATATATATGGAGAGGGGGTGAGTGTAGGAGAGGGGGAGGTAACCACAAGAGAAAAGATCAAGGGAAAATATCCTAAGCAAGAACAAAATGCATTAATGAAATGGATGACACATCTAAATCTAGTCATCAATTCATTAAATGCAAAGATGAGTCACCCGCCACCTCATCACCCTAGTCACCATTTCTAGAACCTTCTAGAAGCTTGACTCACCCTCATCCAAGAAAAGATAAATCCGTCTTTAACCGAATGTTAAAAGACGGCTGATAGAAAACTGGAAAATGGCAACTTCCAAAAGTGATCCTGAAACGACTTTCAGGATAACCCCGTATCTGTATAAATATACCCGTATTTGTATTACGACCGAATACAAATGCAACTAAGACAAAGATATTATATCTACTCAATATAATACTCGGATCCGGCTTAAACCAAAGCCGACCAGTATCAACTGTCCGAAAACTGACACGTGCGTAAACGCACGTGCATTTTCCGAACCGTGCCATAATACCATACGGACTCTACAACGTTTCGCCCGAACTTGGGAAACTGTCTGTGGGGGACTCTAATGACTCGTCAGTACCCTGGCAGTGGATTTAACCACAAACCGTCAGCGGCACTAGCTATGCATAACGGCTGCCCATGGACTGACCTCAAGGGAGGCTGATGAGCGAACTCATCCAGAAACCCTACTGAGCCTAACAGTGACAATGTATATACAGTCCGGTCCGTTCGTCTATGAGTTTCACATATCTGCTTAGGGGCCTAATAACGTCAGACCCCCAATAGCAGTATAAGTCGTGTCGGAGTGTAGCCCAATAACACCCTGAGATACTACTGGAGTACCTACCAGTAAATCTCCTACCACAGCCGTGGGCTTTGTGTAATGGCTCTCCTAGACACAGCACGACCTCGCCCCGAATACCGGGAGAGACGAATCCCCTGCCGATCCGCTCACGTGCCTCCATATGGCTCGGGACTGTACCCAAAAACTACATGTTTGCACGACTCCTTTGAGCCGTGGTAGGGTAGAAATCAAAGCACAGTGGGAACTCACACGAGACAAATGACGACCTCAGGTCGATGAACTAACCTGTACACATGTCACCAGGGAACTGCTATCTGACGATATGTATAATACCAACTAGCAGGTTCCCGGCGAGTCCTATCCGGTGTACTCATAACCCAATGAGCACCTGTATATATCTTAGGTGATCCAACTGACACCAGTGGCTTGTGAGACCGGCCACCACCCCTCGTCGGGGTCGCGACTGTATACACTAGTCTACTCCGGAGTATCGATGCCTTGTCTCGAAACTCCCACGACTAGGGACTACTATTAAGGATATGCATATAAACTACCCAACTCTCACGCATATGATCGCCATCATACTGTTAGTTGTAAAGCAAGATCCTAAGGGCTCTATCAAAGTGTAACATGTAATCAGTCACCTGAACATGTACACAACTGATAAAGGCAAACCAGATAGCATACTATCATCTCGAGTAAGACTGTCCTACCGGTATAGGTCCTCCGCAATCATTGCAATCACGTACCTGCGATCCAATAATTAACTATGATGGCACTATCTCCAACAGCAACAAAACCGGCGATACACCACATATTACACTTACGGTCGCAGAAAAAAAATCAAACTACAACATTTGGAATCCACAATTACCTTAGACATCATAAACCCAAAATATCACATACTTCGGATTTCATGCCTAACAATATGAATTCCAAATATTGTATTACATTCCATAAATTGCTAGACGATATTAAACATTCCGATCGAATCAACAAACACCCAAAATTTCCCAAAGAGCTCAACACTTGAGCACAGTTTAAAAATACTCAGAATATGCCACAGTACCTATGGACCAACCGTAGAAGGGTCAACCCTTGCCTCACCTATGACGCCGCGGAACTACCGCAAACCGTAGGGTTTAGCGGCGGTTCTTCCGGTTATAGAATCGAGTTAGAGTTTCATTCTTCTAGAGGGTCCATCGCATTACTTGCATGATTTTTGAATGTTCTTTAACTTTGAAAAATCCAACTCTTGGAAAATTTCCTTTGAGGGTTAAAGTGGGTATTTTATATTCGTTCAAACTTTTTAACGCCGTCTAAATAACCCAAATAATGTTAGAATTACAACTACGAAACACTCTGAATTGCCTTTACAGAAAGTTAACATTTCAAGTAATTTCAGCAAAAACAAGCAACACCGGAAACACCAAAACCCAGAGACCAGAACTCCAAACAAATACGAAGCCGAGAAGTCATCAAGGGGCTGGCCAGGCCGCAATTTTTGGCCATGTCACCGGGTCAACCGGCGAAGGGGGTTTGTATTTGTTCAGTGTTCATGTTACATCTCATATAATATTCTGCAGTTGCTTAAAAAATATTTCGACGACTTAAAAAATTTGACAGAATCTAGGTTTTTGTTTCGAGTGTTTCAGAGTTGTTTCGGTTTCGTAATTCTACAAACTTCGTCTAATTCTCTAGCTTGGCTTTATACCACTGTAGGAATGCCTAGCATGACAACAAGATTTCGGGAGGCATCATCCATGCCATTTTATAAAATTTGCCATGCTAAACAATCCTAACCCTAGAATCTTAACAAGAGATTTAGACAATACAACATGTAAACAACTTTACATCTATGTGAATATGGAATACAACCTTTATAGACCGGTCCTTCACTTCAATAGCTCCGAGTAGTAGTCCTTTCACTCCAAGTAGTGATCTTCTGGACTCTAGAATGGCTTCACAAGAAGAAAGGAACAAACTTGCACGAAGTCTTCGAGGCCGAAGATGATCTACGTTAAGGAGACACTAACCCAAGTGTAACACCTTAGAATGTGATTAGTGTTAATTAAGCGATAATGCGGGTTTTTAGTAAAAAGTTTACCAAAATAGTTTTCGAATATTTTATAAAAATTAATGAATATTTTATTAATATTTATTTTGGGCTTGCACACACATGTGCATGTTAACCTAGGGTTAATTTGGAGTTAAACCATGCATAAGTAGCCATGACATCTAACCCCATTCCATTAAGTGTAATATGTAATTAATTAAATTAATTAGTTTCAAATTATAAATAAAATTGTTTTTTTTAAATTTGGTTGACTTGAGAGAGAAGAAGAGAGAGGGCATCATAAGGCATGGCAAGCACGCCATGCATTTAATAAGGAGAGGGGGGAGGGAGGCATGGCTTGTGCTAAACTCACCTCTCATTCCCAAACCCCTCACCCTCATGCATGCACCCTCATTCCCTCACTCTCACTCTCATTTGTTTTCTCACTCCCATGTTTTTCTGTTCATCTCACCCTCACTCCCTCAACTGAAACCCCTTCTTGTTCTTCACTAAACCAAGCTAAACCCACATCAAATATCCACTAAACTTCACTTAAACCCCTCACAAGCCAAGATCTAGCCACTAGGATCACTTGGAGTATGGAAAGTTAGGGTTTTGGGCAAGTTTGGGAAGGTAGTGACTCTAAGCTGTTAATGAGGAGTTCATTATTGTTATGTTGCTTTGTAGTTTCAGTTTAGAACACTAAAAGTATAGTTTTGAGCATGATATCGTATTTTAGTGCCATGTTAGGATGTCTGTGATCTGATGTGACCCCGAGTCTTTACTATGAAAACAAGCAGTATAGAAGTGTTGTACTAGTTTCCTTGAGTATACACCAGTAACACGGACCCACCTGATACTGTTTGGCCGGCGACATCAGGGCTAAATCTGGCGAGCTCGGCCCTGTGGGGGACTGGGGGGTTGTAACTTTTAGGGTAGCTGTCTGCAGTTATTTTGAGTTGTTTGGTACTGCTAGATTTTGATGTTTTTACAGTGGGTAAAATCTGGGGTCGATTAGCTAGTTTTTAGTGTTTCGACGACGCGTGTTACGATGCCCAACTCAGTTCTGTGCTTCGCGTGGTTTCTGGACTTGGGTTGTTTTAGTGATGTCGCCATACATGTTAGCCACTAAGCGAACGCTTGTGAGTTGTTAGAGTCGGCGCATCGGTCTAAGCGTAGTTTGTGCATATTATTGGTCGATTTCTAATTTTTTCCTTGCTATGTTTTATGTGTAAATAGGATCGCAGGCGGGGACTTTGGACGCTACGATGAAAAGGAAGCAGGTGGTTGGATATACTTAGCTCGAGATCACGGTGAGTAGATTTAACATTTACGGGAAAATCGCCCGTATGGCGTTATGCGTCAGGGCTTGATATAAAAGTATAGCCGCGTGTTTATATTCGTATACATTGATTGTGCATAAGCATCATTACATACCATTACATTGTTATGCCTTGATTTAGTACCTAGTGGACACTACACCATTACTGACGGTTCATGTTATACGAGCACTAATTTTTATGCTACACCCACACCGTCGGTAATTACCATGACACGCACAACCTATACGCATATGCAGTATATTATTGTTATTGACATTGACACATAGATTATTGTTCTATTGCGCATATGAGAAACATCATGCATTCATACTTACATGTATACACCCATACTTGCTATAGCTACATGTGCACCTTTAGATGATGTTGGATTCGATTTTTCTGAGAAATTGGGAGCCGCATGATATATTTAAAAACTGTATTCATTTAAAAGAGCAGTTTTCCCTTGATATACTCATATTACGGTTTTATGTTGCATACATCATATTGCATGGATTTACGCATTGAGATACGGATTTCATGTGATTTATGGATTTGAGAACCATGGTATTATTTCAAGACAGTATGCATTGTTTTGAAAACCTGGTTCTCTTGATATGATATTTCAGTGCGTCCACCATGCATTTTCTCGATTTCTGAGACGTGTGATAGACGCCCGATTTGAGGAGCTGGATGATCCGTTTGCGGGTTCATGGAGGACCCGGTATGGTGCCCCGGGGCAAGAAAGGAATGTTGTGCAGTAGACGATGAGCCTGGCAAAGGGATTACTACCTACCGGTGATTGGTTGGACCTAGCGGTTATCCGAAGGATACCGACCAGAGTCGAGAGATGGATATAGGCCGACCCGTACTGCCGGAGTCCGAGGGCCGATCTGGACAGACGGAGCCCATGGGCGGATCCGGACTGACGGAGCCCAATATATGTGGATTTGCGTGTCGATGATGTATATGAGTATTTCATGATGTTTTCGAGTGCCGATGTTGGGCACTCAGGTTCCATGAGATTTACATGATATGAGGGCCGATTAGAGTGACGGCGTCTGAGTTATTGGGATTTGGGGTGTCGTTGATGGACACCGGGTTTTTCCACGATGATGATTCGTGACGATGATATATTTTATCCCACACTCAGAAATTGATATGCATTGTTTCATGTATTTGTAGTACCTGATAGAGTATCTTTCATGATTATTACATATCCATATTACTAAATTGATACTACCAGATTGCATGTGATAGAGTATCGTAGTACGTGCATACCTATGATTATCGGTATGATGTTACTTAATATACACGAGTTGGCAACTCACCCCAGTTGTGCCACAGTGTTTTGCAGGTTGACCTTCAGAGTAGTCGCGGCAGGCTACTTATTATCTCTATTTTGCGGATACCGTTACAGTTGGCTGTGAGCCGTTTTGCTATAGGTGGGTTTTGCGGTTATCCGACTTTATATTCATTGTATCTAGTATTCTCTATCTACCATTTCATGTATTGACTTAGAGACGAGTTGTGAGGACGATGTTGTATATTATTTTGTGACTCTGCGTGTCGAGCTCGTGTCAGCCGACTTTTTTTTATGCAGTTTATCTTTTATGCCGTTTTCACTTATACTGTTCATTTCTTCGCTACGGCGCCGTATATATGCTTGTAGTGGTTGTTTCCGCCCTTGGGCTTGATTTCCTCCCGTTTGGGAATACTTTATTTATATCATATGTCGCTTTACCTATATCTTATGTTTGTACTCGTTTCGAGGCTAGTTTTTACAAAGAAGGTGCTGCCGAAATTTTTAAGAAAATAAATTTAAACTTAAAGATTTTTACTTAAGATTTCCAAATGTTTTTAACAATGTTTTTATCACTTACTACTTTTGATGGTTTAGATTTCTGGGTTTCGGCTTACTTAAATTGTGTTATGCCTATTGACGTTATGTGGTTTAAGTGCCGGTCATGTGCCAAATTTTGGGTCGTGACAAAGTTAGTATCAGAGCGCTAGGTTTTACCTTTCGGAGTGTAGGATGACCTTGGTATAATGGAGTAGGTAGCTTAAGCAGAATTACGTAGCGTGGGTATGTTCTGCGGCATACTTACGACACAGTACTCCGCCTAAGTGACCTTAGGACTTATTGGTTGAAATTCCTTCCATGATTATATACATCCTTATGATTCGATTTTCGAATTCTTATAGAATCCTGTTTTCATTTCCAGCAATTATGCCGCCGAAGACTACGAGGGCGCAGAGAGCGGCCGCGAGAGCCAAGGTCAGAGTTGGCTCGTCTGAGACAATGACTGACCAGGGCGGTACGCCCGTTGTTCAGGAGTAGATTGATCCACCTTCACTTGATCGTATTACTAGGCTAGGGGCCGGTATGCAGGATTTGCGCCAGATGATGGAATCATTAGTAGAGGCCAGTAGAGCGCAGCAACAGGAGGTTGTCCCACCTGCTACGGGGACCGCGATGGTACCTACATTTCAGGCAGTTGTACCTACAACTACGAAGGTTATTACAGTATCGTTATATGAGTTTATGTGGCTGAAGCCTCCGGTTTTCACAGGCACTGATGCAGCTGAGGATCCGTAGTCATTTATCGATCGGATGGCCAGGATATGTCGCTCGCTGAGATCCTCCGACGCGAGATAAGTAGAGTTCATGAGTTTTCGTCTGGAAGTTCTTACCCAGATGTGGTGTGAGTCCTTAGAGAGGGGCAGAGCCGCAGGTCTTTCTCCTATGACCTGGGCCGAGTTCGTGACGGTGTTTCTTGCACGTTTTCTTCCACAGGGCGTCAGGGATGCTCGAGCGTGCAGTTTCGAGTCGTTACGCCAGACTCCGGGTATGACGGTGGCAGAGTACGATGTGCAGTTTACCGAGCTATCTGTGTATGCTCCGTATTTGGTAGCTACTGAGGAGATGCGGATCAAGAGGTTTGTTCGAGGCTTTCTTACCTAGTTGTTCCTCACTATCAGCGCACAACATTGTGATACATA
The DNA here is from genome assembly GCA_030015575.1 of Agapanthus africanus. Taxonomy (NCBI): domain Eukaryota; kingdom Viridiplantae; phylum Streptophyta; class Magnoliopsida; order Asparagales; family Amaryllidaceae; genus Agapanthus; species Agapanthus africanus. Next base: position 182,277,527 of record CM057344.1, on the reverse strand, counting down.
TGCAGCAGCAGTGGACGCAACCTTATTGGTTGAGGAGCGTCTTGCGAGACTTCGGTAGTTCAGGAACCGAAGAGGGTTCGTACTTGTACATCAGCACGGAGACAGATGTTTAGACGCCGCTATAGATTTCGTTCAGGTATGGGGAGTAGCAGAGGATTGGGACGAGGCCGATTGTTTAGCTCTTATCCCCAGGAGGGTCAGCAAGCATCATCTGGATGTTTCTGGTGCGGGTGTTTCTATCATCGTGTTCAAGATTGTACTGAGCCATGTGAGGACGAGACAGCCGTATCGCATGTCACCTTACCACCTTCTCCACCTCAGAGAGCATTACCTCTTGCGCCTGTTGTTGCTCCGCGTCAGACTTATGTTCAAAGAGGTCGTGGTCGCAGAGGGTTTGTTCAGAGAGGACGGGGTGACAAAAGCAGAGAACAACCAGTTGCTGGTAGAGGGAAGGCATGAGTATTCTCTTTGACTCATCAGGATGCGCAGGCGTCCAATGCGGTGGTTTCAGGTACTCTTTTAGTATGTTCCTTTGGCGCACACGTTTTGTTTGATCCGGGATCTTTGCACTCGTATATTTCTACACACTTCGTGCCGAGATTAGGCCGAGTGTCGTCTTTGCTAGATCAACTGCTTGTCGTGACCACTCCTATTGGCGAGTCTTTTGTTGTGCGATACGTATTTTGCTCGTGTGTTGTCCGTATTGGAGATAGAAATTTGTCCGTCGACTTGATCCTTCTTGAGATATTGGACTTCGAAGTTCTCTTTTGGCATGGACTGGTTAACTACTTTCTACGCGTCCGTGGACTGCCGCGAGAAGACAGTCAGGTTTTGTTTTCCCGGCAAGTCAGTTCTTGTTGTGCAGGGGGACCATGGTGCCGCCCCTCACAGTTTGATTTCAGCCATTTGCGCTAGTCGGCTTTTGAGGAGAGGATGTCGAGGATTCTTGGCTTTTATTCATGATACCAGAGCCACAGTAGATTTGTTGGACCGGGTTCCTATCGTGCGAGAGTTTCCCGATGTCTTTCCCGATGAGTTACCTGGATTGCTGCCAGAGCGTGAGATTGAGTTTTGCATGGATCTGATTCCCGGTACGGGGCCTATTTCTATACCGCCTTACCGGATGGCCCCAGCGGAGCTTAAGGATCATCTGCAAGAGTTGCTTGATAAGGGACTTGTGCGTCCGAGTGTTTCTCCTTGGGGAGCTCCTATTCTGTTCGTCAAGAAGAAGGACGGCAGTTTGAGATTGTGCATTGATTATCGTTAATTGAACCGAGTGACGGTGCGGAATAGGTATCCTTTACCTCGCATTGACGATATGTTTGATCAGTGTTTATATCAGAAAACTGCATTTTAATACCGCTCATTCATTATCTATTTTATTATATATCGGTACTATTAACCAGTGTCTGCTCGGTAATACAGATTATAGGTATCCATGACAAAATACTGGAAATAGACTTAAAATCATGGATATATCATTTGTGAGCCGACACTGCATCCAGAATTGGAAATCGACCGATATCCCAAGAGTTATTTTGCAACAAATAAAGTGTATACACTTTTGGTCCAACACATAGCAAGTGTGCACACAACTCTTGGATATTTGGACCATGATGGGGCAGCCATGATACAAGGTGCAAGTGGGGATGAGTGTGATGTGAATTCAATGCATAAAGTGTTGAAGTGATGTATAGCTAAAATGTTTCCCTCCAAATCCAAGAGTGCAAACCAGGTTAAATTAGAGAAATCTAGCACCACCAGAGCAATATTGGGGAGTACACAAGCCATCACACCAAACACAAGACCCGGGCCTCGGAATTTGGCCGAGCACATTGGCTCTTTGACCGAGCTGGCCGGCCCTACAGTGCCAGAAGACCCCCAGTTTTCTATGGCCTCTCCCTTGCAGCCATGTCATATTTCCTGTATTATTTGTTTAATCTTATTTTCGGCATATATATAGTAGATGAGTAAGCAAGGGAGGGGGGTCATTCTTTGTTCACATTTTGTTACTCTCATGTTTTATTTTCTCTTTTCTTGTATATAGCTAGTCTCCTTGAGCTCTTTGCCTTAACTTGATCTTGCAACCTCTTAATTGAGCTTGCAAGTTTAAGCTTTAGTTATTGATCTCAAGGGGTTGTATCATTACTTCAAGATTAATAAATCTTTCTTCGTTGTCTTCATTTCACATGAGTTCTTTGCCTCTTCTTGATCTTGCAACCTCTTAATTGAGTTTGCAAGTTTAAGATTAGGTTATTGAATCCATGGCTTGTACGGTGTTCTATGGTTCTTAGTATTACTTTCTTGCTCTTTTTATTCTTGCTCTTTTCATTACTTGCTCTTTAATTACATATTTTACTTACTTGCAATTTAATTTCCATGCAATTTACTTTCATGTAATGTTGTCTTCTCTTTTCTCTTTATCTTTTCTTTTACTCTTTTTGGTTTGTTGTTATGAATGGTTGTGAATATGTGTTGTTAGGAAAAGAATACGATATTGCAAGTTAGGGTTTTTCGTTTCCCGTTTCCTTTTCGCGTATTTTCCATTTGAAACTCCGCCCAAACCTTACGCAAGCGCTCCGTTAGGCACCCTACCCTACCAAGGTATCGATGATTCCTAACCGCGACCGGTTGTGTTCGGTTTGGCCAAAGGCGAAAGCAAGAGACAAGAATGGACGGACAAGGGTCAATAAGCCGAATTTCACTAATACCGTGCTTAAATACCCTAATCTACATTGTTTCCGATTGCTCTAGATTCATTGGTTATGTTCGGCTCAAAGGATTGAGTACGGAATCTACTAGCTTACACTATCTTTTTGTTGGCTATAGTGCCCTCAAAGTCAATTATAGGATCGCAGGCACGTGATTGCAATGATTGAGGGAGCACCTATACCGGTAGGACGGTCTTACTCGAGATGATAGTATGCTATATGGTTTTTCTTTATCATCGTGTACATGTTTCAGGTGATATTACCGATCACTATTACACATTGATAGAGCCCATAGGATTCTTGCTTGTCTGCCAGCAGTATGATGGCGATCATATACGTGGGAGCTGGGGTCTATAAGCACATCCTTAAATGTCCTTAGTCATGGGAGTTTCGAGACTAGGCATCGATAGTCCGAGAGTAGACTAGTGTATATGGATCGAGACCCCGACGAGGGGCGGTGACTGGTCTCACAAGCCATTGGTGTCAGTTGGTTCACATAAGACTTATACAGGTGCTCATTGGGTTATGAGTACACCGGACGGACTCACCGGGAACATGCTAGTTGGTATTATACCTATCGTCAGATAGCAGTTCCCTGGTGACATGTGTATAGGTTAGTCTATCAACCTGAGATCGTCATTTGTCCCATGTGAGTTCCCGCTGTGCTTTGATTACTACCCTACCATGGCTCAAAGGAGTCATGCAAATAGGTTTTAGTTGGGTACAGTCCCGAGAAACATGGAGGCAGTGAGCAGATCGGCAGGGGATTCTTCTCTCCCGGTATTGGGGTGATATCGCGCTGTGTCTGGAGAACCATTACACGAAATACCTAGCCAGGGTAAGTGAGAATTACTGGTAGGTATTCCAGTAGTTTATCAGGGTGTTCTGGGCTACTCTCCGACACGACTTATACCGCTATTGAAGGTCTGACGTTTACCACCCCCTAGGCCCGATATGCGATACTCATAGACGAACGGACCGGACTGTATGGATATTGTCATTGTTGTAGGGTTGCTAAGCACACGCACAAGGGTCTACGAGGCATCAACCATGCCCGATTAAAAATTTAGCCGTGCCGAACAACCCGAATACGGATCTTTAAACAAGAGATTAGGCGAAAACTAACATGTTAACAACTTTAACACTAAGTGAGAGGGATTACAACATTTGTAGATCCGGTCCTTCACTTCATATGCTCCGTGTTGTGGTCCCTTCGCTGCGATCATCAGGTTCCGGGCTCTCGAGAGGTTCCACGAAGAGAAAGATGCAACCTTTGCTTCCGATCTTCGATACAAAGATGATCTACCTTGAAGTTCCGTTAACACAAGCTAACACTCATGAAATCATGTGAACACCCTCATCTAAATGGCAAGGGAAGATGAGGATGATGAAGTAGGATTTTTACTCTCTTTATTTATCTTTTTCTCACATATTTTCTTCACAAGGAAAAAGTCTAGAAAGCTTTTTCATGAAAAAATGAAGGAAGAAGAAGAATAGTGATCCATTTTCTTTTGTGATGAATAGTAATCAAGAATATATGATTGATTATCAAACCTTGGTCAAGGATGAGAGGCTAAACCAATGTAGAGAATAAACTAGAGTTAGGGTTTGGTTAGGTCAAAGCATGAGTCATAACAAAATATCTTTATCATGACAAAATAGAATCCTTCTAGAAAGAACAAGAAGGAACTAACCCTAATCAAACCCTAATCCCTTATTATCATCCTTAAACATGATTTATAATAAATCATATCATGTCACAATAATATATATCACATATATATTATATATTTGCAACAAAAGAAAATAATACAATTAACATATATCGCATATATATCAATGTATTAATCCGGTGAGAAAAAAAATCTTTTAGTGAGCAAATATTAGTAATGTAATTTAATATATCATATATATTATTATACATTAAATTATCGAATCAACACTTGATCCGACAATCCGGCTATATCGCATATAACCGACTAATATTTATCCGTACCGATTCATCAAATCAACACTTGATCCGATGACCCGGCTGATATCAAATATCGCGAGAATAGAATACGGTATCTTATATTGCATTATCCTCGGTCCCGCACATATCACATACGTGCCCCTACTCCGTTTTGCCTGAGCCAAGAAACCTCTGTGTAGGACTCTAAAGAATCGTCAATACGCCAGCAGTAGGTGATGATCATATCAAACACCCACAGGCTGCAAGCGGTCAGCTAAACGTAACAGCTACCCAGGTATTGAGCACTCAGAAGATCAACAAGCAAGCCTGTACATTCTCCTGTGAATCCAAACAGTAACACTCCCGTACAGTCCGGTCTCGTCGTCTGATATATCGCATATCTCTCCTAGGGGTGGTAAACGTCAGACCCCAGTAGCTCGATAAGTCGTGTCGATATGAGGTCTATAACAGTTCGAGAAACTACTGATAACACTTACCAGTAAATCTCAGCAACCCCGGCCAGGGATTTCCGGTTATAGCCAATCGAACACAGCACAACATCAACTCCCTATACCGGGAGAGACGAATCCCCTCCTATCGCTCATTGCCTCCATGTGATTCAGGACTGTACCCAAAAGCCACCTTTTTGCACGCCCTCTTGGACGTGGTATGATGGAAATCAAAGCACAGTGGGAATCACACAAGACTCTATGACGATCTCGGGTCAACAGACTACTCTGTACCAGTGTCACCGGAGAACTGCCATCTGACGTGAGGTATAATACCATCTGGGAGTTCTCGGCGAGTCCGTCCAGTGTACCCAGTCTCCACTGAGCACCCGTACACCATCCTTGATGTCAAACACCGATGGATATGGGATCATCCATCGCCCATCATATGGGTCAAGATGCGTATACGCTAGTCTACTCTGGTGTATCGATGCCTTGTCTCGATACACCCTCGACTAGGAACAGTTATAGGATGTACTCATCGACTACCGTGGCCCCACTAGTATGATCTCATCATAGTCCCAGTAGTCGAGTACATATCCTAAGGGCTTTATCAACATGTAACATAGAGACAATCTGAGTATATGTTAAGATAAAGTACAACCAGATAGCATACTATCATGTCGAGCAAGAAAGTCCTCCCTATATATGTCCTAGCATCCACTACAATATACATCGTATGTACAGTAATGGCCTCTAGGGCATACATATAACTAACAATCTCCCACTTGCACTAGGACCATCTGTTGTGGTATCACATACCCAACAATTAGCTGCGGTTGAAGTATCTCATACTCAACCATCCCATAAAAGTCTCTACTGGGAAAAAGGCCTTTGTGAGTGGATCCACGCTGTTGTCCTCTGTGTCTACTCTCCTAACCTCGATCTCCCTGGAGATCAACCATCTCCATGATCAGGTGATACTGCCTAAGAATTATATCTGGATTTCTGATGGGACGGTAGTTCCTTGGCTAAAACCACAACTCCATTGTCACACAATGGTAGGAACAAAGTTCATCTCATGAACTTATTTGTATCCAGACTGCCTCTTTGGTAGCATCCTTGGTAACGATGTATCTTGCCTTTAATCGTCTAGTATGTCACGGTATCTAGCTTGGAACTCATCCATCATACCGTCCCTCCACTGAGGGTAAAGACAATAACTGCGACTGACATTCAGTCGTTCTTATCACCCTGGAACCTTTCCAGTGATTCTCCCCAGGATCGATTGATACCATCTCACTACAACTAGTGAGTGTCCTAACATCCAATTAGATCTATCTCATAGATCCAAAATCCCGGATTTAGGAGGTATCACTTTGATCCTATATGGAGAATCCTTGTGATAAGCGGAGATTGACCGAGCGTAGCATAGGAAACTCCTTCCCTATCAAGAGTATGTCATCCACGTACTCTACGAGGATCACCACCATACTCTCTACTACCTTTTTGTATATACAAGGTTCATCTACCATTTTGATGAAGTCAAACTCTTTGACTACCACATCAAAACAGATGTTCCAACTCCGCGATGCCTGCTTTATCATATAAAACATCTTGCTCACGTTTCCGCTGCTCCCACTGACTGTGAAGCCCTCTGGCTGTGTACTTATAGACGCTCTCTTCTAAAACATCATTTAGAAAAGCAGTCATGACACCCAACCACCAGATATCGTAGTTATGGTATGTAGCCGTGGCAAGTAGGATCTGGATGGACCTAAGCATAGCTTTGAAAGTCTCAACTTTTCCATGTACACCAAGTAATCTTCTCAAGATATACTCACTCCCGATGGGGATTTAACCCTTCAGATAAAGCAACCAAAGTCCATACTTTGTTGGTGTATAAGGATTCCATCTCAGATCGATAAGCATCTAGCCATTCTTACAGAGTCCCACTCCTGATGGCCAGCTCGAAACTAGTTGGGTCATCATCTCATGATGCAATCCTCGCTCCCACTGTCATAAAGAAACCGAAGTATCTCTCAGGTGGGTGCGGAACCCTGCTAGATCGGCGGAGAGGCTGAGGTTCGTTGGAAACTATTGAACCCTTTGGTTCTACCAAATCATCAGCTGCAGTTTGTATGGCTGGAACCATTCCAGTTCTACATAACAGACCTTGCCTCGAGCTTGTCCGGATTTTGCTTTTAAACATAGGCCGGACAACCCCAAATCTTAACAAACTTAAGATATGGGCTCTTCCCTTTCCATATCACATATGAAGCGGTAGGCAACTGATTTGATTTGAACCCTATTCAATAGGTATGCAGCTTCTCAAGTGCATAACTCCCAAAAGGAAATAGGAAACTCAGTAGTACTCATCATAGAGCATACCATATCACATAGGGTACTATTGCTCCGCCCCGATACACCGACGTGCTGTGGTGTATGCGGAGGAGTAATGCTGAGAGAGAATCTCATTCTCCTTTAGAATAGTCCAGGAATTCCGTGCTCAAGTATTCTCCTCCTTGATCTCATCAAAGGACATAATACTTATACCCGTATTTTGGTTCTCTACTTCTAACTTATATTCTGTGAATATCTCAAAAGCTTCGGACTTGTGTTTCAACAGGAACATATGTCTTAATCTTGAGAGATCATCATAGAATGTAATGAAGTACAAAGAACCGGTCCTGGCATATGTAGATAGGGGACTTTCATACATCAGCATGTATCAATCCCAAGAGTTCACCAACTATTTCTCTATTTCCAATAAACAGAGCTATGGTCATCTTATCTTTGTGACATGACCAGCAAGTTTCACAAGATGTAAATTCAAACAAATTTAAATATGCATCTTAATGTAACTTCAGCTAGTCGGGTCGCATTGATATGACCTAGTCTACAATGCCTCAAGAAGGATTCGTTCATTTCTGAACTCTTCCTCTCGTGTGTGTTCTATATACTAAGAACTGTAGTTTGATTTAGAACGTCAATGCTTTTAGATAACGTGCCTGAACTGATCAACTATTGATATAGGAAATGTTCAAAACAATACAAAATTATATCCTTTCTTTACTAATAAAGAGACTGATATGATTTTGTATATCAGGTTCGGTATCTAATAACATTTGTTCAGAATCAATGTATTCTGGTAATACAGGGTGATAGTGACCAACAGACCTGGCTGCAACATTTGCACCGTTTTCTATCTCATGAAACTTATCACTCGTTCTCAGTTCTTTACCTTTCTGTAGCCCATGTAATAGATTACATATGTGGGATCCTGATCTGGTATCACATACCCAGGACGTAAAGGATACTGAGAAACAGTTCTGTGTAACGAACACACCCGAAGAAGATACATCAACATGCACTTTTTTCGTTTGGGCGGCACGGGAAATCTGGTATTCCCCAATTTCCTGCTCTGTCTTATAACAATTATAAGTTGGAGCGGGACCAACGTTCCCCAGTTCAGTATAACAAGCGGGTTCGGTCAATATATCCGTTTTATTATCTTGATTATGTAGGGTTCTTAGGCACACAGTAGAGGTCTCACAAGGCATCAACCATGCCATTTTATAAAAATATGGTGCCGAGAAACCCTAGTTAACGGATCGTTGCTAGATTTCTAGGCGAAACTATAAACTAGTTAACACTTTAACTAGAAGTGAGAAGCTACAACCTTTGTAGATCCGGTTCCCCACTTCCTTAGCTCCACGTGGGTGTGCTCTCGCTGTCCATCACGAATCCTAGACTCATTCGTCGGCATCATCGGAAAAACGGGCGAGCAAGGTCGTCGGCTTCGTGTCAAAGACGATCTACGTTGAGGTTACACAAGTTCAAGCTCCGACTTCACCAAGTTGTGAAACTTGTGAAGAAAACACCCAAAACCACTTGGCAAGAGGTAGAGGATGAAGAAATAGGAGGTGGGTTCACTTTAGATTTGGATTTCTCTCACTAAAACTCAAGTTGCCATTGATGGCATCAAGGTTTCTATCTTGAAGAAGAAGGAAGAAGATGAAGCTAGTTTATGATAAGTTATTTAAAATGAAAAGAAAATTCACCCTTATCCTAATCTAACTTGGGTTAAGTGTAGAGAATAAACCATGGTAAGTGGATGGGTTAGGGTTAAGCATGAAGACAAAATGGTCTCCTTGGTCAAAGCTTCATGAAGCTTCAACAAGCTTCATGACAAAAACAAACCATTATCTCTTCATTTATCCAATAAAATAAATAAAGAAATGAATAAATAAATGATAAGGCAAAACCCTAATTATCATTTAACCATGGTTTAATTCTTCACACTTAACCAAATGATCAAGTATCATCAAACATGATACATATATGTGCACAAAAGTATATCACATATACAACTTGCACATCAAGTGAGAAAATCCGTATAAAGTGAACCAATACTAGTTAATGCAAAGTAATATATCAAATATATAATTATACATTAAATCAACATTTGATTCAATGATCCGGTCATGTCGCACATAACCGACTAGTATTGAATGTATCGATTTATCGAATCAATGATTCGATAACTAGGTCATATCGAATATAACCATTCGAAACATTTATCGCGAGAATGAAATGCGGTATCACATACACGCATTATTCTCGCTCCCGCACATATCTCATATGCACTCCTATTTCGTTTCGCTTGAGCCAGGAAACCTCTGTGTAGGACTCTAAAGACTCGTCAATACGCCGGTAGCAGATGATGATCATATCAAGCACCCACAAGCCGCAAGCGGTCTGCTAAACGTAACGGCCATCCGGGTATTGAGCGATCAGAAGATCGACGAGCTAGCCCGCTCACACTCCTGTGAATCCAACCAGTAACACTTACCGTACAGTCTGGTCTGTTCGTCTGATACGTCGCATATCAAGTCTAGGGGTGGTAAACGTCAGACCCCAATAACCGATAAGTCGTGCCGATGTGAGGCTCATAACGGGTTGAGAAACTACTGGTAACACTTACCAGCAAATCTCTGATCAGCCCTGGCCAGGGACTTTCCTGTTACGGCCAATCGTGCACAGCGCAACATCAACCCCCAATACCGGGAGAGACGAATCCCCTCCTATCGCTCATTGCCTCCATGTGACTCGGGACTGTACCCAAAGACCACCGTTTTGCACGCCCTCATGGATGTGGTAAGGTGGAGATCAAAGCACAGTGGGAATCACACAAGACTCTATGACGATCTCGGGTCTACAGACTAATCTGCACTAGTGTCACCTGAGAACTGCCATCTGACGTGAGGTATAATACCATCTGGGAGTTCTCGGCGAGTCCGTCCAGTGTACCCAGTCTCCACTGAGCACCCGTATACCATCTCTGATGTCAAACACCAATGGATATGGGATCATCCATCGCCCATCACATGGGTCGAGAAGCGTATACGCTAGTCTACACTGGTATATCGATGCCCCGTCTCGATACACCCACGACTAGAGACCTTGAAGGATGTACTTATGGACTACCATGTCCCCACTAGTATGATCTGCATCATAGTCCAGGTAGTCAAGTACACATCCTAAGGGCTTTACCAACATGTAACTATAAGACAGTATAAAGAGACTAGTGTACATGTTAAGATAAAGAGCAACCAGATAGCATACTATCATGTCGAGCAAGAAAGTCATCTCTATATATGTCCAAGCATCCAATATAATATACATCATCTGTACAATACTGGCCTCTAGGGCATACATACAACTAACAATCTCCCACTTGCACTAAGGCCAGCTGCTGTAGTATCGCATACCGAGCATCCCGAAGAGTCTCTCAAACTGTATCTGGGGAATGGCCTTCGTAAGTGGATCCGCCGTGTTGTTCTTCGTGTCAACCCTCCTGACCTCGATCTCCCGGCGATCAACTATCTCCCGGATCAGGTGATACCACCTCAGAATATGCCTGGACCGCTGATGGGACCTGGGTTCCTTGGCTAAAGCCATCGCTCCATTGTTATCGCAATACAAAGGTATTGGACTCTCAATGGACGGAACCACTCCAAGTTCAGTAATGAACTTCTTGATCCAGACAGCCTCTTTGGCAGCATCGTTGGCAGCGATGTATTCAGCCTCCATCGTCGAGTCTACCACGGTTTCCTGCTTGGAACTCTTCCAGCTAACCGCCCCTCCGTAAAGGGTAAAGACAAAGCCCGACTGCGACTTAGAGTCGTCCTTATCACTCTGGAAGCTCGAATCGGTAAAGGACTCCACTTGGAGCTCTCCGTTACCATACACCAAGAACATATCTCTAGTCCTTCGCAAGTACTTGAGAATGCTCTTCACAGCTGTCCAGTGACTCTCTCCAGGATCAGCTTGATACCTGCTCACTACACTTAGTGAGTATGCTACATCGGGTCTGGTACATAGCATCGCATACATGATAGAGCCTACTGCCGAAGCATAGGGTATCCCTTGCATGCGAGCTCTCTCCAAATCAGTCTTGGGAGACATCTCTTTGGAGAGAGTGACTCCAGAGATCGTGGGCAAGTTCCCACGCTTGGACTCTTCCATACTAAACCTCTTTAGTATGGTGTCAATGTACCTGGATTGGGACAATCCCAAAATGCGTTTGGATCTATCTCTATAGATCCTAATTCCCAATATGCCGGAGGCATCACCAAGATCTTTCATTGAGAATCTTTGTGATAAGAAGAGCTTGACCGATTGCAGCATAGGAATATCATTTCCTATCAAGAGTATGTCATCCACGTACAATACGAGGAAGACAATCTTACTCTCTGCCACCTTCTTGTAGATACAAGGTTCATCTGGATTTTTGACGAAATCAAACTCTTTGATAACGACATCAAAGCAGATGTTCCAACTCCGCGATGCTTGCTTTAATCCATAAATGGATTTAAGTAGCTTGCACACCTTCCCGCTGCTCCCACTATCTACGAAGCCCTCCGGCTGAGTCATGTACACGCACTCTTCTAAATCACCATTTAGAAAGGCGGTCTTAACATCCATTTGCCAGATTTCGTAGTCATGATACGCAGCGATGGCAAGCATGATTCGGATGGATTTAAGCATAGCCACTGGAGAAAAGGTCTCGTCATAGTCCACACCTGGTCTTTGACGAAAACCCTTTGCTACAAGTCTAGCTTTGAAAGTCTCCACTTTCCCATCTACACCAAGTTTTTTCTTGAAGATCCACTTGCTCCCAATGGGTTTTACCCCTTCAGGAGCAACGTCCAAAGTCCATACTTTGTTGGTGTACATGGATTCCATCTCGGACCGCATAGCATCCAGCCATTTCACCGAGTCCACACTCGTGATGGCCTGCTCGAAGCTAGTTGGGTCATCATCCTCCATGATGCAATCTTCGCTTCCACCATCCATGAGAAAACCGTAGTATCTCTCAGGTTGGCGAGGAACCCTACTAGATCGGCGGAGAGGCTGAGGTTCATTGGGAGCTACTGAATCTTCTGGTTCCACCAAATCTTCAGTTACGGTTTGTGTATCTGGAACTTCTTCCAGCTCTACCACTTTGCCACTAATTTCTTTTTCAAGGAATTCCTTTTCTAAAAAGGTGGCATGTTGAGCAACAAACACTTTTTGTTCCTCACTGTGGTAGAAAAAATACCCATAGAAGTTCTTTGGATATCCCACAAACTTGCAAAGAACTGACCGTGCCTCGAGCTTGTCCGGATTTTGTCTTTTGACATAGGCTGGACAACCCCATATCTTAACTCGTTTAAGATATGGCCTCTTCCCACTCCATATCTCATATGGTGTGGTAGGTACAGATTTAGATGGAACTTGATTCAATAGGTATGCCGCTGTCTCCAGTGCATATCCCCAGAAGGAAATAGGTAACTCAGCTGTGCTCATCATAGAGCGCACCATATCCAATAGGGTGCGGTTCCTCCGTTCTGATACACCGTTGTGTTGTGGTGTATATGGAGGAGTCAGCTGAGAGAGAATCCCATTCTCTTTTAGGCTGTCCAGGAATTCATTGCTCAAGTATTCACCTCCTCGATCAGATCGTAGGATTTTAATACTTTTTCCGGTTTGGTTCTCAACTTCTTGTTTATATTCTCTAAATTTCTCAAAAGCTTCTGATTTGTGTTTCATCAGGAACACATACCCGAACCTAGAGAGATCGTCAGTGAATGTAATGAAGTATGAAGAACCATCCCTGGCATGTGTAGACATGGGACCGCATACATCACTATGTATAAGTCCCAAGAGTTCGGTAACTCTTTCTCCGTGTCCCGTAAACGGAGTTTTGGTCATCTTGCCTTTGAGACATGACTGGCAAGTGTCATAAGATGAAAATTCAAACGGATTTAAATATCCATCTTTATGCAACTTAGCTAGTCGTGTCGCATTGATGTGACCCAGTCTACAATGCCACAAGAAGGATTCGTTCAGTTCAGAACTCTTCCTCTTGTGTGTGTTTGTTATGTTCAGAACTGTTGATTGATTTAGAACATAAATGCCATTGCACAACGTGCCTGATCCAACCAACTTTTGGTTATGGAAAATGTTCATAACATTGTCCTGTAATACAAAATTATATCCCTCTTTACTTAATAAAGAAACCGATATAATGTTGCATATCAGGTTCGGCATGTAATAGCATTCGTTCAGAACCAATGTATTACCAGTTGGTAATACAAGGTGATATTCCCCGACAGTCTTAGCTGCAACAATTGCACCATTTCCAACTCTAATGTCTTTATCACCTTCTCCAAGTTCTCTACCTTTCCTAAGCCCATGTAACTGATTACATATATGGGATCCTGACCCGGTATCCAATACCCAGGACGTAGAGCAAATGGAGAAACAGTTCTCTGTAACGAACACACCCGAAGAAAATGCATCAACATGTACTTTCTTCATTCGGGTGGCATGGGAATCCTTGTATTCCCTTATATCCTGTTCATTCCTATAACTCTTATAAGAAAGAACGGAACCAACGTTCCCCAGCACAGTATAACATGCAGGTTCGGTCAATACATCCATATTATTATCTTCATTAGGGCATGAAATGGTCGCTACCTGGAGAGAGAGAGAAGAAAACACTTTAGCGTATGCTCGTGCAAGATCAGATTGGTTATTATCTTATCTAATCAGGATGGCTCCTACTGCTTTTTATCAAATCTTCCTTCAAACCCTAAAAGGAAAGACTAGCCGGGATTAATTACACACTATAAGTTCGCCAATCTTTCAGCCAGGCCAGTGTCGGTACTTTGAGGGAGGTCCCCCGTGCTTTCGCACGAACCTAATTACTGTAAACCTCGTTTTCCCAGAGGCGTAACCTCGTTAACACCTTTCTAGACACCTACTTGATCGGCTAATTGTAATGTGTAAAACTCTCCCAGGAGTAACTCTTACTCGCAGTGGGTATCGGGATCTAACTATCTCATAGAAGGTATGCAATCTCATTGCAAATTTCAACACTTGAAATTCCCGATTATGCTTTTGCGCTAAACGATCTATGACCTTGACAAGGTCAACAAACCATAGACCGTAAGTCAAGTTCAACCCGTCATTTCTTGATTGAATTAAACCCACCCGCACGACCCTTGACAAGGTCAACAAGGCCGTACGACTACCCTAACTCAATCTGCATCATATGCATAAGCAGATAAATACTGGTTAGCTACCGCACACTGCGCCTTGACAAGGTCAACAAACGCAGCACGAATACTAAACAGGACTTATCTGAAATGACGGAGGGCTACGACAGGTTTTTCTGAAAACCTATTGCGTAATGAACTTGATATCGTTGTAGAATCAAATGAAGTTTTGAAATGGAGTGATTTTGAGGCTTTTCCAGTTTTGCTAAAGGGGTCACTCCCGGTGAAGGGATCGTCGGCCCTTTCCTCGTCGAATGAGGTGCGGGATATATCATATATATCTCTGTGCAAAGCAAAAACTCTTAAAAGCAATCAAAGCCAAACCGAATGTGTAGCATCTGCCAGTTACTGCTAAAGGAGTCACTCCCGGTGAAGGGATCTCGGTCCTTTCCTCATCGAATAAGGTGCAGGGTATATCATATATACCGCTATGCAAAGCAAGAACTGTAGCTACCTGTTTTGTTTAAAATCTGGTTCTACAACATCTTAGGTTTCTTATCTTTCATTAATCACATTAATGAAGTCCCATCATTTAAATACCTAAACATCACAGATAGATATGACGTACACTTATGCCATCCGCATTCGCCTCGATGTCCCCTCGTGCACCGTTAGGTTAGGTAACTAACGACAGAGCAGGGCAGGGCTAGCGCGGGTGTAAAACATAAGTAACATCTATATAATATATCATATATACTATATCCATCACAGAATCACAACACAGATATCGCAGCAGAAGAAACATATGAAATATTGGATATACTAGGACGTCCGTGTTTTCAATACGAGCCAGTATAAAACACGGATTCCACGGTCGTGATGAATAGCCAATTGATTGTTAGGATACGAGCGTGTCAAGTTTAGTTCTAAATACCGCAATCAAGACGGTTTCGCACGTAGCTAGCCGGTTGAGTACGGGTCGTCCGCAGGGAGATGGGAATCTTTTTCTATGTGTTTTCGACGAGTTAAGTCCAGTTGTTCAGATTTTGTTTGTAGTTATCTAAGTGTTTAGTTGATATTTAAAGAGAGCTTGTTAGGGTTAGGATTAGGTTAGTTTGAGTTAGGAGTCTCCACATCTTTCGTTGCCCCACTTAATATCGGTGTTACGGTAATCGGCAACAACGGGGATTAGCACGACTAGGAAGGAACTTGCGAGTATAAGCTAGGCTTTCCAACGCATAGTCCTTCCTTTTGGTGCTTGTCCGTCCGTTCTTGGCTCTTATCCATAACCTCCGGTTAATTCAATCACAACCGGTCTCACTACGGAATCACCGCTATCATGTAGGATAGGGTGCCGTAAGGAGCGGATTGTGGTTGGGTTAACGGGAGTTGATTTAAGTTGTTGGGCAAGGAAAGAGTGAGAGAGATTTCCTTCTCTCAAACTTCCCTTATCCTACCCTAACAAGTATAGAACTACTCACACTTCATAATACGGAAAAATAAAACAACACAAAAGAGGAAGATAGAAAGAAGGAGATTAGAAAAATACGACTAACTGTTTGCGACCTCACCTTGGCGAGGATCAAGCGTAAGTATCATTGTCGTATGTAAGGATAAAGAAAAAGAGAGAAGAAACAAACAACAAGGAAATAACAACAACTACTTAACAATTAAAATTACAACAATTATAACAAGTAAAGAAAGAGACAAGCATGATAATGAAAATGGTCTTCTTTATTCATCACTCTTCACTCAAAAGCTCACTTACAAGTTTAATGGAGAAGAGGTGAGAAGAGGAAGAAGAACATGTAACTAAAACTTAGCAAAAGAAATACAAAGTTATGGACTCCTTCCTTCACAAACTTCTGGGCTATTTATAGGCCAAAACATGAAACCCTAGGGCAACCAACAGAACATACATGAAAAGACCAACCTACCCCCCAAAACCCTGCACACTTGGCGCCAGAACGGCCGCGCAAGCGCGGCCAAGACCCCCCTTTGGCCGCGCTTCCGCGGCCGTTTTGATGACTTGGGTCTGGGTCTTTTTGGTGGGACCCTGATCTGATAGGAGCATTAATCTGGTATATGTATTTTCTCATAATTGCTTCCCGAATTTTCCAGAATTTCTGTTGAGGGAAAGGTGGACTTTTTGTCAAGATTTTGTCATGATTGCCTCGAGCTCCGCGTAGATCTCTTGGATCTTGTGCCACCATTGAGCCTTGTGCATAGATTTCACATTTTGTCTTCCTACTGGTATCTGGCAACATACGGATGAGGGACGGAGACCGTGTTTTATCTGTGGTCGGCAAGAACCCGGATTTTTCGTGTTTTCCATGAATTTCATCGTTTTTGGAACCGAGAACCTGTATCCTGCAATTGACTAGCAAACACGGCTCAAGAGTATCTACGGATATGCAATGTGATAAAAATTGGGCGGTATGAAAATACAAAAATCTGATATGAACACCAATCCCACACCCCTAGACCCCTACGAGAGCGGCAAGCAACCCTGCCAATTCTAGGGTTAGGAGACCCGGACTCGACTCCTCGAGTTGGTCTCCCACTGGACCCCAGAACCCGGTTACTTGTGCTCCCCTCCTTGGGTCTATCCTAATGCGGAAAAGTAAATAATATACAAAGGGTGACAACTTCCGCTACCTGGAAGTGCCCCAAATAAAAGAATATTACATACAAGTTTTTACATGAATGAAAATGAAAAACACTCATCTCACATAAAACCCCCGGCTATTCAAACACGACGATCCAATATAACATATCCAGCAACACATAACATCACATGTCATCAACGTAAGTAAGTACGCATACCCCAATTGTCGTTGACATATAGCAACGAAACCGGCGATATGAACATACTACACTTACGGTCACAGAAAAGAAAGTGTAAAACTACAACAGTTGGAATCCGTAACCTCTTTAGACATCACATGCCTAATCAAATGAAATACTTAGACATCACATGCCTAACAGATATAAATCCCGCATTTTAGTCTCATTATCGAAAACTCTTTTCAATATCAAGTGAAACTAAAGTGCTAGACTTATAACATTCATTCAGTTATCTCATAACTGTTTGTGAATTCCAATTATTGTATCACATTCCAGATAAACAGAAAATGTTAAACTTTCCGATCGAACAGTCGAATACCCAAGTTTTCCCGATACAACGCAACACATGAAATAAGTCTAACAACATTCAGTTCGTGCCTCAGTACCAATGGTCCAGCCGTAGAAGGGTCAAGCCAACGCCTCACATGTGGCACGCCGTACTGCCCCAAACCCGAAGGTTCAAAGGGCAGTTCAAGACGGTCACATAATCGAGTTAAGGTTTGTTGTCTTCTAGAGGGTCCATCGCGTTACTTGCACTACTTAGAACGTCGTTAAACTACGGAAAAATCCAACACTTGGAAATTTCCCGACAGGGGAAAAATTGGGTATTTATATTCGGTCGAACTTTTTAACATATTCAAAAAATTATCCGGAAATACACAAAGACGAAATATGATACCCCGATCGAAACACCGAATCCCCAAAGCAACCCCAGAAAATTCAACTCTTGAATAATTATTAAAAATTCCCATAAAACTCAGCACCAGAAAAGAAGAATTACTGTGCAAACAATATTGGGTAATGTGAACAGTTCGCGGCGGAACCGCGGCAGAAGCCATGCTTCTGCAGCGTTTCCGCGGCTGTTTGGAAGCTTCATGAGCTCGTGTTTCACCATAATTCTTAGATATTCCTGTTGAATTTTTTAGGCATTTTTAATCTTGAAAAATCCCAGATTTTAGAAAATGTACAGAGAGCATGTTAAGTTTAGAGTTTCGGGTTCGTTCGGGCTTCAAATTGCGTCTAGACTTCGCCTAAGGCTCTAGCTAGGCTCTGATACCACTGTAGGGTTCCTAGGCACACAGTAGAGGTCTCACAAGGCATCAACCATGCCATTTTATAAAAATATGGTGCCGAGAAACCCTAGTTAACGGATCCTTGCTAGATTTCTAGGCGAAACTATAAACTAGTTAACACTTTAACTAGAAGTGAGAAGCTACAACCTTTGTAGATCCGGTTCCCCACTTCCTTAGGTCCACGTGGGTGTGCTCTCGCTGTCCATCACGAATCCTAGACTCATTCGTCGGCTTCATCGGAAAAACGGGCGAGCAAGGTCGTCGGCTTCGTGTCAAAGACGATCTACGTCGAGGTTACACAAGTTCAAGCTCCGTCTTCACCAAGTTGTGAAACTTGTGAAGAAAACACCAAAAACCACTTGGCAAGAGGTAGAGGATGAAGAAATAGGAGGTGGGTTCACTTTAGATTTGGATTTCTCTCACTAAAACTCAAGTTGCCATTGATGGCATCAAGGTTTCTATCTTGAAGAAGAAGGAAGAAGATGAAGCTAGTTTATGATAAGTTATTTAAAATGAAAAGAAAATTCACCCTTATCATAATCTAACTTGGGTTAAGTGTAGAGAATAAACCATGGTAAGTGGATGGGTTAGGGTTAAGCATGAAGACAAAATGGTCTCCTTGGTCAAAGCTTCATGAAGCTTCAACAAGCTTCATGACAAAAACAAACCATTATCTCTTCCTTTATCCAATAAAATAAATAAAGAAATGAATAAATAAATGATAAGGCAAAACCCTAATTATCATTTAACCATGGTTTAATTCTTCACACTTAACCAAATGATCAAGTATCATCAAACATGATACATATATGTGCACAAAAGTATATCACATATACAACTTGCACATCAAGTGAGAAAATCCGTATAAAGTGAACCAATACTAGTTAATGCAAAGTAATATATCAAATATATAATTATACATTAAATCATTAAATCAACATTTGATTCAATGATCCGGTCATGTCGCACATAACCGACTAGTATTCAATGTATCGATTTATCGAATCAATGATTCGATAACTAGGTCATATCGAATATAACCATTCGAAACAGTTATCGCGAGAATGAAATGCGGTATCACATACACGCAATATTCTCGCTCCCGCACATATCTCATATGCACTCCTATTTCGTTTCGCTTGAGCCAGGAAACCTCTGTGTAGGACTCTAAAGACTCGTCAATACGCCGGTAGCAGATGATGATCATATCAAGCACCCACAAGCCGCAAGCGGTCTGCTAAACGTAACGGCCA
This sequence comes from Agapanthus africanus, assembly GCA_030015575.1. Taxonomy (NCBI): domain Eukaryota; kingdom Viridiplantae; phylum Streptophyta; class Magnoliopsida; order Asparagales; family Amaryllidaceae; genus Agapanthus; species Agapanthus africanus. The sequence continues at coordinate 182,257,695 of CM057344.1, read as the reverse complement.
TCCGGGTATTGAGCGATCAGAAGATCGACGAGCTAGCCCGCTCACACTCCTGTGAATCCAACCAGTAACACTTACCGTACAGTCCGGTCTGTTCGTCTGATACGTCGCATATCAAGTCTAGGGGTGGTAAACGTCAGACCCCAATAACCGATAAGTCGTGCCGATGTAAGGCTCATAACGGGTCGAGAAACTACTGGTAACACTTACCAGCAAATCTCTGATCAGCCCTGGCCAGGGACTTCCCTGTTACGGCCAATCGTGCACAGCGCAACATCAACCCCCAATACCGGGAGAGACGAATCCCCTCCTATCGCTCATTGCCTCCATGTGACTCGGGAATGTACCCAAAGACCACCGTTTTGCACACCCTCATGGACGTGGTAAGGTGGAGATCAAAGCACAGTGGGAATCACACAAGACTCTATGACGATCTTGGGTCTACAGACTAACCTGCACTAGTGTCACCTGAGAACTGCCATCTGACGTGAGGTATAATACCATCTGGGAGTTCTCGGCGAGTCCGTCCAGTGTACCCAGTCTCCACTGAGCACCCGTATACCATCTCTGATGCCAAACACCAATGGATATGGGATCATCCATCGCCCATCACATGGGTCGAGAAGCGTATACGCTAGTCTACACTGGTATATCGATGCCCCGTCTCGATACACCCACGACTAGGGACCTTTAAGGATGTACTTATAGACTACCTTGTCCCCACTAGTATGATCTGCATCATAGTCCACGTAGTCAAGTACACATCCTAAGGGCTTTACCAACATGTAACTATAAGACAGTATAAAGAGACTAGTGTACATGTTAAGATAAAGAGCAACCAGATAGCATACTATCATGTCGAGCAAGAAAGTCATCTCTATATATGTCCAAGCATCCAATATAATATACATCATCTGTACAATACTGGCCTCTAGGGCATACATACAACTAACAGATTAAGGCGTGATATGGTCGCTATCTGGAGAGAGAGAGAAGAAAACACTCAGCGTATGCTCTTGCAAGATTAGATTGGTTATCTAATATATCTAATCAGGATGTCTCCCACTGTTTTAATCAAATCTTCCTTCAAACCCTAAAAGGAAAGACTAGCCGGGATTAATTACACGCTACAAGTTCGCCAATCTTTCAGCCAGGCCAGTGTCGGTACTTTGAGGGAGGTCCCCCGTGCTTTCGCACGAACCTAATTAATGTAAACCTAATTTTCCTAGGGGCGTAACCCCGTTAACACCTTTCTAGACACCTACTTGATCGGCTAATTGTAATGTGTAAAACTCTCCCAGGAGTAACTCTTACTCGCAGTGGGTATCAGGATCCAACTATCTCATAGAAGGAATGCAATCTCATTGCAAATTTTAACACTTGAAATTCCCGATAATATTTTACCCCTAGCGTTCTATGACCTTGACGAAGGCCAAACTACCCATAGTCCGCAAGTTAAGTTCAACCCATTCATTTCTTGATTGAATTAAACCCACCCGCACGACCCTTGACGAAGGCCAAACTACGCCGTACGAATACCCTAATCCAATCGCATCGTATGCTGGCAGATAAGCACTAGTTAGCTACCGTACACTACGCCTTGACGAAGGCCAAACTACCGCAGCATGAATACTAAGTAGTATATATCTGAAATGACGGAGGGCTACGACAGGTTTTTAAGAAAACCCTTTGCATAATGAACTTGATATCGTTGTAGAATCGAATGATTTTAAATGGAATGTTTTTGAGGCTTTTCTAGTTTTGCTAAAGGGGTCACTCCCGGTGAAGGGATCGTCGGCCCTTTCCTCATCGAATAAGGTGCAGGATATATCATATATACCACTGTGCAAAACAGAAACTATAGAAGCAATCAAAAGACAAACCGAGGGTTGTAGCATCTGCCAGTTATTGCTAAAGGAGTCACTCCCGGTGAAGGGATCTCGGTCCTTTCCTTATCGAATAAGGTGCTGGATGTTCTACAAGGAACACCGCTATGCAAAGCAAGAACTAGAGCTACCAGTTTTTAAACAAGTTTCTACAACATCTTAGTTTTCTTTTAGTTTCATTAATCTCATTAATGAAGTCCCATTTTATTATGCTTCACAAGCATCTCTTTTGAAAACGAAATCTGCAATATAACATATATCTCATATATATAATATAAACATTCGTCTCAGGCAGTAATATGATCTCATCACAGAACATTGCAGCAGAAGAAACATATATGAAATATTGGATATACTAGGACGTCCGTGTTTTCAATACGAGCCTGTATAAAACACGGATTCCACGGTCGCGATGAATAGCCAAACCCACATCCCTAGACCCCTACGAGAGCGGCAAGCAACACTGCCAATTAAAGGGTTAGGAGACCCGGTCTCGACTCCTCGAGATGGTCTCCCACTGGACCCTAAAACCCGGTTACTTGTGCTCCCCGCCTTGGGTCTACCTAATGCGGAAAAGTAAATAATATACAACGGTGACATCTTCCGCTACCTGGAAGTGCCCCAATAAAAGAATATTACATACAAATGAATTTTACATGAATGAAAAAGAAAAACTCTCATCTCACATAAAACCCCCGGCTATTCAAACGCGACGATCCAATACAACATATCACAGCAACACATATATCTCATATCATCAACGTAAGCAAGTATGCGTATCCCGATTGTCATTGATGTATAGCAACGAAGCCGGCGATACACCACATTCTACGCTTACGGTCACAGAAAAGAAAGTGTAAAACTACAACAGTTGGAATCCGCAACCTCCTTAGACATCGCATGCCTAACCAAATGAATTCCTTAGACATCGCATGCCTAACTATTATAAACCCCGCATTTTAGTCTCATTATCGAAAACACTTTTCAATATCAAGTCGGGCAATTCAACAAGATTCCCGACAACCTGATCGAATGCTCGTCGCAAACTTTAGTAGACGGCCGCACCCCCAGATGCCGTCGACGAAGTGCACTAAGGCGGAACACCGCTGCCGCGAGCACCCGAACGGATGCTTTCGGCGACGGGGTTCTTCTATAGTCACTTAGTCGGGGCTATGGGGTGTGGCTGTCTATTAAGTTTACCCGGCGAGTATCCGCGTACGCTACGTGATTGCGACGGACTTTTGATCACATCAAAATTCCGTGGCAACCGATCATCTGAGACTAAACTGCTATGTTTATAATATTCAAATTAGTTATCTCATAACTACCTGTGGATTCCAAATATTGTATCACATTCCAGATAAATAGACAAAGTTAAACTTTCCGATCGAATAATCAAACACCCAAGATTTTCCCAATATATCTCAACACTTGAAATCAGTTTAAAATCATCCATCACATGCCACAGTACCAATGGTCCAGCCGTAGAAGGGTCAAGCCAACGCCTCACATGTGGCACGCCGTACTGCCCCAAACCCTAAGGTTCAAAAGGCAGTTCAAGACGGTCACATAATCGAGTTAAGGTTTGTTGTCTTCTAGAGGGTCCACCGTGTTACTTGCACGACTTAGAACATTCTTAAACACGAGGAAAAATCCAACTTTTGAAAAATTTTCCGACAGGGGAAAAAATGAGTTAATTATATCCGTTCGAACTTTTTAACAGTTTCTAAAAATTATCCGGACAAACTAAAAAAAGTTAAATTATCCGATCGAATCAACGATTTCCCAATACAACCCTTGAAAAATCAACACTTGAGTGGAATTAAAATATTCCCAGAAAAAATTAACAAGAAAGGGCCTAAAACTAATTACATGAAATTTCAGGGACTAAGTCCAAATTTTGGCCGCGTAACCGCCGCAAAACCCATGGTTTCGCCGCGGTTCCGCGGTCAAATTTTCGAGTTAGAGGTCCGGACTTCACAGTAATTCTTAGTTTTTCCTGCTTAATTTTCTGAGAATTTTTAATTCAGAAAAAACCACATTTTTGAAAAATGCACAGAGAGGGTTCCGTGTCGGGGTTTCGGCGTTCGATCGGACTTTAAAGTTCGTCTAGACTTCGCCTAAAGCTCTAGCTTGGCTCTGATACCACTGTAGGGTTGCTAAGCACGCGCAAAAAGTTCTACGAGGCATCAACCATGCCCGATTAAAAATTTAGCCGTGCCGAACAACCCGAATACGGATCTTTAAACTAGAGATTAGGCGAAAACTAACATGTTAACAACTTTAACACTAAGTGAGAGGGATTACAACATTTGTAGATCCGGTCCTTCACTTCATATGCTCCGTGTTGTGGTCCCTTCGCTGCGATCATCGGGTTCCGGACTCTCGAGAGGTTCCACGAAGAGAAAGATGCAACCTTTGCTTCCGATCTTCGATACAAAGATGATCTACCTTGAAGTTCCGTTAACACAAGCTAACACTCATGAAATGATGTGAACACCCACATCTAAATGGCAAGGGAAGATGAGGATGATGAAGTAGGATTTATACTCTCTTTATTTATCTTTTTCTCACATATTTTCATCACAAGGAAAAAGTCTAGAAAGCTTTTTCATGAAAGAATGAAGGAAGAAGAAGAATAGTGATCCATTTTCTTTTGTGATGAATAGTAATCAAGAATATATGATTGATTATCAAACCATGGTCAAGGATGAGAGGCTAAACCAATGTAGAGAATAAACTAGAGTTAGGGTTTGGTAGGTCAAAGCATGAGTCATAACAAAATATCTTTATCATGACAAAATAGAATCCTTCTAGAAAGAACAAGAAGGAACTAACCCTAATCAAACCCTAATCCCTTATTATCATCCTTAAACATGTTTTATAATAAATCATATCATGTCACAATAATATATATCACATATATATTATATATTTGCAACAAAAGAAAATAATACAATTAACATATATCGCATATATATCAATGTATTAATCCGGTGAGAAAAAGAATCTTTTAGTGAGCAAATATTAGTTAATGTAATTTAATATATCATATATATTATTATACATTAAATTATCGAATCAACACTTGATCCGACAATTCGGCTATATCGCATATAACCGACTAATATTTATCCGTACCGATTCATCGAATCAACACTTGATCCGATGACCCGGCTGATATCAAATATCGCGAGAATAGAATACGGTATCTCATATCGCATTATCCTCGGTCCCGCACATATCACATACGTGCCCCTACTCCGTTTTTCCTGAGCCAAGAAACCTCTGTGTAGGACTCTAAAGAATCGTCAATACGCCAGCAGTAGGTGATGATCATATCAAACACCCACAAGCTGCAAGCGGTCAGCTAAACGTAACAGCTACCCAGGTATTGAGCACTCAGAAGATCAACAAGCAAGCCTGTACATTCTCCTGTGAATCCAAACAGTAACACTCCCGTACAGTCCGGTCTCGTCGTCTGATATGTCGCATATCTCGCCTAGGGGTGGTAAACGTCAGACCCCAGTAGCTCGATAAGTCGTGTCGATATTGTTGGATATATGTATGCCCTAGAGGCCATTATATGATAGTGGATGTATCTATACATGTATATATATTCAGTTTGCATTCTTGCTCGACATGATAGTATGCTATCTGGTTATTCTTTATCTGACATGTTGATTTGATCATGCTTTTATTCATTCATACATGCTGATAAAGTCCCAAGGATATCTGCTTGACTACTCTGATTATGATAGAGATCATACTAGTGGGACATTTGTAGTCTATAAGCATATCCTGAAATGTCCCTAGTCGGAGGTGTATCGAGATGGGGCGTCGATATACCAGAGTAGACTAGCGTATATGATACTAGACCCATGTGATGGGCGATGGATGTTCCCACATTCATCGATGTTTGACATCAAGGTGATATACGGGTGCTCAGTGCTGACTGGGTACACTGGACGGACTCACCGAGAACTCCTATATGGAATTATATCTATCATCGGATAGCAGTTCTCAGGTGACACTGGTACAGGTTAGTCTGTAGACCCGAGATCGTCATGGAGTCTTGTGTGTTCTCCCACTGTACTTTGATTGCCACCCTACCACGGCTCTACTGAGTCGTGCAAACAGGTGGCCGTTGGGTACAGTCCCGAGACACACGAAGGCAATGAGCGATAGGAGGGGTTTCGTCTCTCCCGGTATTGGGAGTTGATGCTGTGCTGTGCTCGACTGGTTATAACAGCAAGTCCCTGGCCAGGGCTGCTGAGATTTGCTGATAAGTGTTATCAGTAGTTTCTCAATCTGTTATAGACCATTCACCGACACGACTTATTGAGTTATTGGGGTCGACGTGACCATCCCTAGGCTCGATATGCAGCATATCTGACGAAGAGACCGGACTGTACGGTAGTGTTGCCGGATGGCTCGACGGGAGTTGTAGCAGGTTCGCTTGTTGTCTTCTGATCGCTCAATACCCGGGCGGCCGTTACGTTTAGCTGACCGCTTGCGGCTTGAGGGTACTTGATATGATCATTACCCTCTGCCGGCGTATTGACGAGTCTTAGAGTCCCACAAAGGAGTTACCCAGTCCAGGCGAAACGTTGTGGTGCGCGTATGCGATATGCGCATGCACCCGATTGAAATGTGTGTATATGATACCGAACATTGATCGGGTGGCCTACTTTTGGTGGGGTCGTATGAGATATGACTGGATTGATAAATTAAGTGTTGATTTATCATCTAACCATAAGTTATCTCACTTGAAACCTTTCTAGGGTTTGATGGATGTAAGCATGCATGCATGTGTTTCTTTATTTTCTTTCTAGTTTCATGCACATGTGAATGTGCATACATGCATACATACATACACCCATCCATCATGGTTGTTAGCATATGGAAATGGTGGCAATGCAAGACTTACACCATGGATTAAATAATGGATAATTATTTAATTTTGGTTTTAAAGTTAAATGAAAAAGAAAAGGATAATCATGTTAGTTTCCACACTCTTCTTCTAACCTAACCTAGCTCAACTACCACTAACCTATGGTTATCCTTCTCTTTATCATTCTAAACCCAAGTTAAATTAACTATCTATCATTTAATCATGGTTGAAGTCAAGAAGGAATTAAATATATATATTGATATATATTTCTTTCTCTTGCTTAACTCATGGTTATCTTTTACCTCTTGTCAAAAAGATGCCACCATCTTCTTCCTCTTGCTCTTTTGCTCTCTAGTTCTTTCTAGTGATCAAATACCATTCAAAGATAGGTTTTTGAAGTGAGAAACCTAACCACAACATCATTCTACACAAGCTTAGCCGCTTTGTTTAGAGTGTTCTCTTCGGTTTGTCGAAATTGCGAGCTTGGACGGATATCTCCGTGGTGGATCGTCGTGGACACAAGGGGACATCAAAAGGACCTTCGTTCAACACCTTAGAGACCAAGGAGTCCAGCGAAGGGGAGCTACAAAGGTTGTAGCCTTCAAACCCTTAACTTTACTAGCTTAAAGTTTCATAACCCTAATTTTCTAGGATCGATCCCTTTGCATGTTAGTTTAGCACCTTAAAAATTATAATTTTGGGTCATGTGATGCTTCAAAACACTTCATTGGGTGCTATACTAAACTTACATTGGTATCAGAGCCGACCTAGAACATTAGGCGACGTTTTTACGAAGTGAAAACCCCGATCGGACAAAAATACGATATTATGGGATGCTCTCTGGAAATTTTCTAAATTTTGACATTTTGCAGAATTAAAAATATGTAAAAAATAAAGCAGGGAAAAATAAGAATTACGGCAGAAAATTTATCCAATGATCAGTGTTTCTTGCCGCGGAAACGCGGCCTAAGCTTGCTTCGGCCGCGGTTCCGCGGCCTTATATATGAATTAGTGGATAATTTTTCTTCTGTAATTTTTGGTTCTGCATGTATAAATTTTTGGGTATTTTTAATCTGTATTTGGTTTTGAAAAATTCTGGAGATGGTGTTGGATTCGTCGATTCGATCGGGACTTTCATTTCGTAGCTTTTCCGGGTAAATTAGAAAGTATTGAAGTGTTTGAACGAGTATCATTTGCTCACTATTCACGGGGTTTAAATAGTTTGGAAATACGTGCAAGTCTTTTTGCGGTGGTCCCTCTAGAAGACAACAAACCTTAACTCGATTATGTGACCGTCTCGAACTGCCCTTTGAACCCTAGGGTTTGGGGCAGTACGGCGTGCCACATGTGAGGCGTTGGCTTGACCCTTCTACGGCTGGACCGCCGCTACTGTGTCACACTCCAGATTTTTTTTTTGAACCCTGCTCAAGTGTTGTGCTTTAGTGAATCTTGGGTGTTTGATTGTTCGTTCGAAAACCTTAATACTGTCTGTTTGTCTGGAATGTGATACAATATGTGGAATTCATATAGTTTAGGCATGAAATACGAAATATGTGATATTTCGCATTTATGATGTCTAAAGAGAATCTGGATTCCAAATATTGTAGTTTTACACTTTCTTTTCTGTGACCGTAAGTGTAGTATGTTAGATATCGCCGGTTTCGTTGCTATACATCAACGACAATTGGGGTATGCATACTTACTTACGTTGATGATATGTGATATTATGTGTTGCTGAGATATGATGTGCAGGATTGTCGCGATCGAATTGCCGGGGGGTTTTTGTGAGATGAGAGTTTTATATTTTCATTCATGTAAATTCAAATGTAATGTAATATTCTTTTATTTGGGGCACTTCCAGGTTGCGGTTGTGTCACCAGTGTTGTATATTATTTACTTTTCCGCATTAGGATGGACCCAAGGAGGGGAGCACAGGTGACCGGGTTCTGGGGTTCAGTGGGAGGCCATCTCAAGGAGTCGAGACCGGGTCTCCTAAACTCCAGGATTGGTAGGGTCACTTACCGCTCTCGTAGGGGTCCAGGGTGTGGGCTTGGCTATTCATCGCGACTGTGGAATCCGTATTTTCTATTCTGGCTAAATACTAAATACGGACGTCCTAGGATATCCCACGTTATATCTATGTTTCTGCTGCCTGTGTTCTGTGATATCTGAGACGAATGACATATTATATATATGATATATAGTAGACGTTGCTTATGTTTTACACCCGCGCTAGTCCCATCCCGGTATGCCGTTAGTTAAGTAACCTAACGGTGCATAACGGAACATTGCGGCGAATGCGGATGGCATAAGCATACGTGTTATTTTCGTTTCTTTTCTGTGATTGGCTTAAGGAATTAAATGATGGGATTACATTAATGTGATTAATGTAAAGAAAATAAACCTAAAAAGATGTTGTAGAATCGGATTTAAAAACTACTCGGCTATTTGTGAAAAAGCTACATTTCAAAACTGCGGAGCGTAAGCCACTCCTTTTGAAAACTGTTTGATTCTACAATGATATCAAGTTCAAAGCGTTAAAGATTTTCTTAAAAATCATTCGCAACCCTCCGTCATTTTAGGAAGTAGAGTACTTAGTATTCGTGCTACGTTTGTTGACTTTAGTTAAGGCGTAGTGTACGGTAGCTAAGTGATGTCTTCCTACACTGCATATGATGCAGATTAATTAGGACATTCATGCGACTTTGTTGACCATAGTAAAGGGTCATATGGGTGGGTCTAATTAATCAAGAAATGACGGGTAGAACTTGACTGGTACTTATGATTTGTTGACTATAGTTAAGGTCATAAGTACTAGGGGTAAAAATTACATCGGGAATTTCAAGTGTTGAAATTTGCAATGAGATTGCATACCTTCCATGTGATGGTTGGATCCCGATCCCACTGTGGGCAATAGTTGCTCCTAGGAGAGTTTTACAGTTTACAATTAGCTAACTCATTAGGTGTCTAGAAAGGTGTTAACGGGGCTCCGCCTCTGGGAAAACGAGGTTTACTCTAATTAGGTCCGTGCGAAAGCACGGGGAACCTCCCTCAAAGTACCGACACTGGCCTGGCTGAACGGTTAGCGAAGTTGTAGACTGTAATTAATCCTGGCTAGTTTTTCTTTTTAAGGTTTGAAAGAAAACTTGATAAAAAGCAGTGGGAAACATCGATTAGACAAGATAATAAACCAATCTAATCTATGCAAGAGCTTTCGCTGAGTGTATTCTTTTCTCTCTCTTAATGGCAGATACCAATGACTGGACTTAAGCTTCTACTAGATAAAAACAAACTGAATGGGACCAACTATAAAGACTGGCTAAGGAATCTGAAGATCGCCTTGACTTATGATAAAGTATCATATGTCCTCACGGCTTCAGCCCCGCCTGTCCCAGATCCAAAATCCTCAGTTGCGGACATTGAAGTCCGCAAGACATGGGACGCTGACTGTGCCACGGCCACATGCCTCACGCTTGCATCGATGGATAACACACATCAAAAGCAGCACGAGGACATGGACATTCATGGGATACTGCTCCATACAAAGGAGTTGTATGGGGAGCAATCCCGCGTATTACGATACGAAGCATCAAAGAAACTGTTTCAGATGCGAATGGCCCCTGGCACACCAGTAGGAGACCATGTGTTGAAGATGATAGCTCTTATAGAAGAGCTTGAGGACCTTGGATGGACAATGGACAATGAACAATATATAGATATTATTCTGCAGTCCCTCCCCTCCACCTTTGCTCAGTTCATAGTGAACTTCAACATGCATGGCATGGAGAAGGACCTCCCTGAACTCCTTAATATGTTAAGGAGTGCAGAGAGCACTATGAAGTCAGCAAAGACTCCCGTTATGACCATTGGACAGTCTTCTTCTTCTCGCCCAAAAGCTAAGGCCAAGGGAAAGAAAAAGAAGAAACCCACTAATCCTAAGGGCGGAGTCAAAAAGGTGAAGGGAAAGGGAAAGTCCACGACTGGAGACTCAGGGAAAGGCGAGTGTTTTCATTGCCACAAGACAGGACATTGGAAGCGCAATTGCACGGAGTACCTAAGTCTCAAGAAAAAGCATGGTGATGCTTCTGCTTCAGGTGCGTTTGTGACTGAAAACTGTTTTTCTATAAACTCTGCTTCCTGGGTATTGGATACCGGTTCAGGTTCTCACATTTGCAATTCTATGCAGGGGCTGAGAAATAGCAAGGTTTTGAGGATAGGTGACCATACTCTCCGCGTTGGAAATGGTTCCAATGTACATACAGTCGCAGTGGGAGAGTATCACTTGGGGTTGCCATCTGGATGTATTTTGATTTTGAATCCATGTTATTTTGTACCAAGTATGCTATGTAATATAATATCCGTTTCTTTGTTGGACAATGAAGGATATAATTTTGTGTTGCAGAACAATGTTATGAACATTCACCTGAATCAAATGTTGGTTGGGTATGGTACGCTTAATAACGGAATATATGTCCAAAATCAACACACAGTTTTCAGTATACAACACACTAATAAAAGAAAACTTTCAGAATTAAATGAATCTTTTCTTTGGCATTGTAGACTTGGTCATATTAACGAAACAAGACTAAACAAGTTACATAAAGATGGATATTTAAACTCTTTTGAATATAAATCTTATGCGACTTCCCAGTCTTGTATCAAGGGTAAAATGACCAAAACTCCGTTTACAGGACACGGAGAAAGAGCTACTCAGCTCCTTGGCCTCATACATAGTGATGTATGTGGGCCAATGTCTACACAGGCTAGAGGCGGTTTTTCATACTTCATTACATTCACCGACGATTTCTCAAGATTCGGTCATGTATTTTTATTAAAACACAAGTCCGACGCTTTCGAGAAATTCGTTGAATATAAACAAGAAGTAGAAAAACAAATCGGCTTGAGTATTAAGATGCTTCGATCAGATCGAGGTGGAGAGTATCTCAGTACAGAATTTGCAAACTTCCTAAAAGAGAATGGGATTCTCTCTCAGCTCACTCCGCCTTACACACCACAGCACAACGGTGTGTCAGAACGATGGAATAGGACCCTATTAGATATGGTCCGGTCCATGATGAGTGACGCTGAGTTACCCGTCTCGTTCTGGGGACATGCATTGGAGACTGCAGCGTTTCTGCTAAACAGGGTTCCGACCAAAGCCGTGTCTACCACGCCATATGAGATATGGAATGTGAAGAGACCATCTCTTAAGAGAATTAAGATTTGGGGTTGCCCGGCCTATGTTAAAAAACAGAATCCGGACAAACTCGAGACACGGTCAGTCATGTGTAACTTTGTGGGATATCCAAAGAATTCTTATGGATATCTGTTCTACCACAAAGAGAAACAAAAAGTGTTTGTTTCTCAGTATGCCATATTCTTGGAAAAAGAGTTTTTCACAGATAAAGATGATGGTAAGGTGGTAGATCTAGAAGAGGTTCTGGAGACACAAACTACAAATGACGATTTGGTTGAACCGGCTGTTGCAACAGAAACTGAAGAACCTCGGCCACTCCGTAGGTCTGGTAGGACTTCTCGCCTACCGAAGAGGTACTACGGTTTCCTCATTGATGGTAACGGAGAAGATTGCATCATGGATGATGATGATCCTACCAGTTTTCAGTAGGCTATCACGAGTGGTGACTCTGTGAAGTGGCTGGATGCCATGATATCCGAAATGGAGTCTATGTACACCAACAAAGTATGGACTTTAGACGTTGTACCCCCTGGGGCAAAACCTGTAGGGTGCAAATGGATCTTTAAAAGAAAGATTGGTGTGGATGGGCAGGTAGAGACCTATAAGGCAAGACTTGTGGCGAAAGGTTTTCGTCAAAGACCAGGTTTGGACTATGACGAAACTTTTTCGCCCGTAGCCATGCTTAAATCCATTCGGATCCTACTTGCTATTGCTGCTCACTACGACTATGAAATCTGGAAGATGGACGTTAAAACAGCATTTCTAAATGGAAATTTAGAAGAATGCGTTTATATGGATCAGCCAGAGGGCTTCATTGACAGTGGGAGCAGCGAGAAAGCATGTAGATTGCTTAAATCCATATATGGGTTGAAGCAGGCATCTCGGAGTTGGAACATCTGTTTCGATGATGTTATCAAAGAGTTTGATTTCATCAAAAATCCAGATGAACCTTGTGTTTATAAGAAGGCTGTAGGAAGAGCTGTCACATTCCTCGTATTGTACGTGGATGACATTCTTCTGATAGGAAATGATATTCCCATGCTACAGTCGGTCAAATCTTTCTTATCACTAAGGTTCTCCATGAAGGACCTGGGTGATGCCACATACATCCTGGGCATAAGGATCTATAGGGATAGATCCAAAAAGTTATTGGGATTGTCCCAAACCAGGTACATCAACACCATCCTAAAGAGGTTTAGTATGGAAGACTCCAAGCGGGGTGCCTTACCCGCTTGCCATGGAGTCACTCTCTCCAAGGATTCTTGTCCAAAGAATGATGAAGAGAGAGCTCGCATGAGCATTATACCTTATGCTTCGGCAGTAGGGTCTATAATGTATGCGATGTTATGTACACGCCCAGATATAGCTTATGCACTTAGTGTTGTAAGCAGGTATCAATCCAACCCAGGGGAGAACCACTGGACAGCTGTGAAGAACATTCTTAAGTACTTACGAAGGACTAAAGAATTGTTCTTGGTGTATGGTAATACAGATCTCCAAATGGAGGCCTTTACCGATTCGAGCTTCCAGAGCGATAAGGATGACAGCAAATCTATCTCAGGGTTTGTATTTACCCTCAATGGAGGGGCGGTAAGTTGGAAGAGTTCCAAACAGGATACCGTTGCAGACTCTACGATGGAAGCTGAGTACATTGCTGCAAATGATGCCGCCAAGGAAGCCGTCTGGATGAAGAAGTTCGTCTCGGAGCTAGGAGTAGTTCCAACCATTATTGATCCAATACCTTTGTATTGTGACAATAATGGGGCGATGGCGTTAGCCAAAGAGCCCAGATCCCATCAGCGGTCCAGACACATCCTGAGGCGCTTTCATTTGATCCGGGAGATTGTAGATCGCCGTGAGATCGAGATTAAGAGAGTTGACACAAAGAACAATGCCGCGGATCCACTCACCAAGGCCCTCCCTCAGCCACAGCATGAGCGACTTTTTGAGATGTTGGGTATGAGATACGCCAATAACTGGCCTTAGTGCAAGTGGGAGATTGTTGGATATATGTATGCCCTAGAGGCCATTATGTGATAGTGGATGTATCTATACATGTATATATATTCAGTTTGCATTCTTGCTCGACATGATAGTATGCTATCTGGTTATTCTTTATCTGACATGTTGATTTGATCATGCTTTTATTCATTCATACATGCTGATAAAGTCCCAAGGATATCTGCTTGACTACTCTGATTATGATAGAGATCATACTAGTGGGACATTTGTAGTCTTTAAGCATATCGTGAAATGTCCCTAGTCGGAGGTGTATCGAGACGGGGCATCGATATACCAGAGTAGACTAGCGTATATGATACTAGACCCATGTGATGGGCGATGGATGTTCCCACATTCATCGATGTTTGACATCAAGGTGATATACGGGTGCTCAGTGCTGACTGGGTACACTGGACAGACTCACCGAGAACTCCTATATGGAATTATATCTATCGTCGGATAGCAGTTCTCAGGTGACACTGGTACAGGTTAGTCTGTAGACCCGAGATCGTCATGGAGTCTTGTGTGTTCTCCCACTGTACTTTGATTGCCACCCTACCACGGCTCTACTGAGTCGTGCAAACAGGTGGCCGTTGGGTACAGTCCCGAGACACACGAAGGCAATGAGCGATAGGAGGGGTTTCGTCTCTCCCGGTATTGGGAGTTGATACTGTGCTGTGCTCGACTGGTTATAACAGCAAGTCCCTGTCCAGGGCTGCTGAGATTTGCTGATAAGTGTTATCAGTAGTTTCTCAATCTGTTATAGACCATTCACCGACACGACTTATTGAGTTATTGGGGTCGATGTGACCATCCCTAGGCTCGATATGCAGCATATCCGACGAAGAGACCGGACTGTACGGTAGTGTTGCCGGATGGCTCGACGGGAGTTGTAGCAGGTTCGCTTGTTGTTTTCTGATCGCTCAATACCCGGGCGGCCGTTACGTTTAGCTGACCGCTTGCGGTTTGAGGGTACTTGATATGATCATTACCCTCTGCCGGCGTATTGATGAGTCTTAGAGTCCCACAAAGGAGTTACCCAGTCCAGGCAAAACGTTGTGGTGCGCGTATGCGATATGCGCATGCACCCGATTGAAATGTGTGTATATGATACCGAACATTGATCGGGTGGCCTACTTTTGGTGGGGTCGTATGAGATATGACTGGATTGATAAATTAAGTGTTGATTTATCATCTAACCATAAGTTATCTCACTTGAAACCTTTCTAGGGTTTGATGGATGTAAGCATGCATGCATGTGTTTCTTTATTTTCATTCTAGTTTCATGCACATGTGAATGTGCATACATGCATACATACATACACCCATCCATCATGGTTGTTAGCATATGGAAATGGTGGCAATGCAAGACTTACACCATGGATTAAATAATGGATAATTATTTAATTTTGGTTTTAAAGTTAAATGAAAAAGAAAAGGATAATCATGTTAGTTTCCACACTCTTCTTCTAACCTAACCTAGCTCAACTACCACTAACCTATAGTTATCCTTCTCTTTATCATTCTAAACCCAAGTTAAATTAACTATCTATCATTTAATCATGGTTGAAGTCAAGAAGGAATTAAATATATATAGTGATATATATTTCTTTCTCTTGCTTAACTCATGGTTATCTTTTACCTCTTGTCAAAAAGTTGCCACCATCTTCTTCCTCTTGCTCTTTTGCTCTCTAGTTCTTTCTAGTGATCAAATACCATTCAAAGATAGGTTTTTGAAGTGAGAAACCTAACCACAACATCATTCTACACAAGCTTAGCCGCTTTGTTTAGAGTGTTCTCTTCGGTTTGTCGAAATTACGAGCTTGGACGGATATCTCCATGGTGGATCGTCGTGGACACAAGAGGACATCAAAAGGACCTTCGTTCAACACCTTAGAGACCAAGGAGTCCAGCGAAGGGGAGCTACAAAGGTTGTAGCCTTCAAACCCTTAACTTTACTAGCTTAAAGTTTCATAACCCTAATTTTCTAGGATCGATCCCTTTGCATGTTAGTTTAGCACCTTAAAAATTATAATTTTGGGTCATGTGATGCTTCAAAACACTTCATTGGGTGCTATACTAAACTTACAGATATGAGGTCTATAACAGTTCAAAAAACTACTGATAACACTTAACAGTAAATCTCAGCAACCCTGGCCAGGGATTTCCGGTTATAGCCAATCGAACACAGCACAACATCAACTCCCTATACCGGGAGAGACGAATCCCCTCCTATCGCTCATTGCCTCCTTGTGATTCGGGACTGTACCCAAAAGCCACCTTTTTGCACGCCCTCTTGGACGTGGTATGATGGAAATCAAAGCACAGTGGGAATCACACAAGACTCTATGACGATCTCGGATCAACAGACTACTCTGTACCAGTGTCACCGGAGAACTGCCGTCTGACGTGAGGTATAATACCATCTGGGAGTTCTCGGCGAGTCCGTCCAGTTTACCCAGTCTCCACTGAGCACCCGTACACCATCCTTGATGTCAAACACCGATGGATATGGGATCATCCATCGCCCATCATATGGGTCAAGATGCGTATACGCTAGTCTACTTTGGTGTATCGATGCCCTGTCTCGATACACCCTCGACTAGGAACAGTTATAGGATGTACTCATCGACTACTGTGGCCCCACTAGTATGATCTCATCATAGTCCCAGTAGTCGAGTACATATCCTAAAGGCTTTATCAACATGTAACATAGAGACAATCTGAGTACATGTTAAGATAAAGTACAACCAGATAGCATACTATCATGTCGAGCAAGAAAGTCCTCCCTATATATGTCCTAGCATCCACTACAATATACATCGTATGTACAGTAATGGACTCTAGGGCATACATATAACTAACAATCTCCCACTTGCTCTAGGACCATCTTCGCCGGAGCTCCTTAGACCATCGCCGTCACCACTCCCTGCACCGCCGCGTCGCTGCAGATCATCGGCAGCAACATTGAACCTCCAACTCCGACAAGCTCAAGCCAAGATCGAGACTTTGGTCACTGTTGTGCCGTGCCGGAATCTTCGTTGCCTTGCCACGCGTGTGTCACGTTCGTACCGTTGCCGCTGCCGTGCGTCACCAAGCGTCTCCAGGCAAGTACCCTCTTTGCTGCATGCTATATTATATCCGTTACAATTCATAATACTATAAATTCCACGTTTACGTTTCGTGAAACCTTATATGACATAAGTGTTTGATGCAAGATCCAAATGAAAACCTTCATTTAAACTGACGGAACTCGATTGTATATTCTATCCCGTGTGGTAATGAGCACTGTGTATAAATTTTACTGGAAAATACAATTGTTAGTGGCTTAAACGAACACCCCCAATTACACCAGTAAAAACTGGGAATTTCCCGCACCTGAAACTTGTTAAAATTATAATTAATTGTTTCCATATTGAAATGAGGCATTAAAGGGATCAAATCGAAGCCGACTCGACGACCTATAACCCTATGCAAGTTATTAATTGTTTCTGTACTGAAATTATGATGAGAATTGGGTCGGAGAGCGGCTTTGGACTGCAGTCCAGAGCAGCTCTGGTTGTTGTTTTCTGTCGCGTAATGTTTTCTAGCTTGCTGCCTGAACTTGTATGTTACAGAACCCTACATTTTATTGAATATCAATCTGTTAGATAAATAACTCAAGTGATTTCACCCCTTTTCATCGTCGTTTACTATTTAAACAACAATTTAAAGGAACGGAACGTATAGCAGTCCCAAACAGAACCAGAACTGATACCCTAGTGTTGAACAGTGCATAACTTCTGACGTAGAGATGCGATTGAGAATCCGTATAGTGAGTTAGAAACTTTATTGAAAACCATAAATTTCATTCAACTGTAGTGTCGCTAAATTCTGATCCCAATTGGGATTAAAATGCGTTGCGAAACGGACTTCCGATTCTGAAACCGGATTTCCAGCAGTGAACGCTTAAAATGAAATGGCCATATCTAGTGGTCCCGAAACCCGATTGACGTGAAACCAAATTTGCTGGTTAAATACTCAAACATACTACTTATCCCCTGTTCATAGTTTCGCTAAATTGTGCATATCTGATTTATGAAGAATTATGCAAGTGGTAGGACATTGTTTGATGACATCTTAATCATGCCTTGAATACTGTTTTTCTCATCACAATATATATATGTCGTTGCATTGGTAACCTAGCGATCATGTGCATTACCCAGTGTTAGGTTTTAGTGGTGATTGTGTCGAGTACGTTAGTGTTTGAGCATGAATGGATAAGTGAAATTGATACGTACTTGTACACAATCGGTGAACCCTATTGTTTTATTGCATTGTCGACGTCTGTGGGACGTGTATAAGTGTGACTATAATTGGTATGGGACAATTATGGAAGCACTTGTATGGGTGTCATAGGTAAGGCACCAAACACTGTCCATTGATCTTAGGTATCAGTCGAGACATGCTTGATGGAGACCCTGTCTTCAGTTCTCGCATAGACTCGTCATGGACCGGCTGATATTTGAGTTTATGGTTGGCGTTTGATATAGACCACGGGGTGTGGGGTAGTTTGAGTGTGAGTTCAACAGATTCTCGGGAGTCCCATGCCGGCATATATGGAGATATATGGAGATATATAGGGATATCACTGATTATTATGAGCGACTCGGACCCGTGTTCCCTTGTCCTTGGGTCCTACCCCTGGGTGGGGGATACTCACGAGTGGTTGACTCTCACACTTGGACTGATGATAGGCTTAATGACCTGTATAGTGAGACTTAGAAACTAATTGGGATAGTGACATTGACATGCATTGCTTACTGATTCAACATCCCTGCCATACTGTTTACTGCTTTACTGTTTGCCTGCATTATTAGATATCTGCATTGGCTATTTCATGTTCATATCGTTACTATCTTGATTTACTGTTATATATTCATTATTACTGTACGAGTTACCACTTGCACCCATGTATATATTGCTATCGCGTCGCTCTGACGACCTGAGTATGCATGCTCAGAGTGAGAAGTAGATCTAGCTTGGACCAAGACCAGACGTATATCGCGGACATCTTGATCAGCTATCCAGAGCTATACTCCTTTGATCTCCATCAGGTTAGTTCCTTGTATCTGTTTTTTTTCAGTTACTGCATTTCTCATTACCTGTGCGTTGTTTACTGATTACCATGTAAAGCTAGAAGCCGAAGTGTGACTACGGAGAGATATTACCTTGACCGTAGGAGCATGGATGTCCTTGTCAACCCCTCGTATTCCGTATTTTAGGAAGCGGGGCATGACAGTTTAGCCCAGTTTGGATATATTTTTATCTAGTTGTTTAGGGTTATTCGGGGTTATTTCGAATTCGATAATTTCTAACATTGTTTAAAGTTTGCAGTACTTACATTACTATCTGCGACCGTGAATGTCATTCGAGCGGTAAATCTTGTCTAATTGCTATAGCTCTTTTAGACGGGTTTGTGAACGTGACATTCACATTGATGTTCTGTGTTGTGCTGTATTGTTGCGGATTCATCATGGTGGATAGCTTGCGTGCAATGTTAGTGCAGCTTCGATATATTTGTACATTTGATATCGCGCGGCGAGCGTCCGACATATGGACTGCCGTCACTACCTGTTTGTATATTATTCTTTTGGGGCATGACCGGGTTGAGGTCGATGTACCCATTGTACATATTTTCTTTTTTGTAGTAGGGTTACCCCGCAATGGAGTGCACGGATAGCCGGGTTCTAGAGGGCAACGGGTCCACATCTCATGGTATTGAGAAGGAGGGGGCCTCACTCCAAAATTGGCGGGCTATTCGCCACACTCGCAGGGGGTACAGGTTGACCCAAGGTGGGGTGCTTAAGTTACCGGATTCCATGAAGTGTTGGGTGGTCCATTCACTTTGATGAAGGGGGCTGCCTCGCTTCTGGTTTTGGTGGGTAACATTCCGCACTCGTAGGGGTCTAGGTTTTCATTGTACAGGTTATCCACACGATCAGGGGAACGTCGGGTTTCATTTGCGGCTCAAAGGAAATCCAGGGCTCCCAGATTATCTATATTGTTCTGTGATACTTATTACTTTTCTGTGATGTTGCATTTATCACGCCTGGAGCGATTATTATATATTTATATATATACCAGTAGATGTTGTATATGTTTTACACCCACGCTAGTCCAGTCCCCGCTCTGTCGTTAGTTAAGTAACCTAACGGGTGATGACGGAACCCAGCGGCGAATACGGATGGTATATACGTACATTTTATTTTCGTTCTTTTCTGGTGTGATTAATTGATGGGGCTGGATTGATTCTGATCAATGCAAGAAAAATAGACCTGATGTTGTTGGAAAAATTTTCAAAAAGCTGTTATTATAAGGACGTTTTCTTTTGTTTTGCACAGTGGTATTTAGTTATGAATATCCAGCACCTCATTCGACGAGGCAAGGGCCGAGATCCCTTCATCGGGAGTGACCCCTTGGACAGAGGTTTGCGTCAGGGTAATAACTTCACTATAGTCAATTACTTTTTCTTTGCATCGCGGTATTCAGTTGGAATATCCTGCACCTCATTCTACGGGGAAAGAGTCAAGATCCCTTGACCAGGAGTGACCTCTTTAGCAAAGGTTTTCGCCACTATATATATGTAAAAATCTATTCGGTTCCTTCAACAATATCAAGTTCATTACGTTAAAGGTTTTTCGCCAAAACCATTCGTAGCCCTCCGTCATTTCAGACGGGTAGCATTTAGTATTCATGCTATGTTTGTTGGCCTTAGTCAAGGCATAGTATATGGTAGCTATTTGTTACTTTTCTGTTGCATAGATAGATGTGTTGGTTTGAGACAGTCATAGAGCCTTGTTGGCCTTAGTCAAGGGCTTGTACGGGTGGGTTCAAATTAACCTGGACAATGACGGGTAGAACTTGACATGTGACTTATGATTTGTTGGCCTTAGTCAGGGTCATAAGTGTAAGTCGATGTGCAACACCTCACGAGTTGCGGGGAGGCAGAAATATGAAAAACGATCTTGTTTTGAAGCGTACATCGACTAACCGAAGATCTTTGCTAAACGATAATTAACAACAACCATAGAGTTCTAAGCTACTATGTAAAGATATTATACCTAATGATTCTAGTCCTTCATCTTTGTGATCTCTACGTCCTCCTCGGCCTCCTTTCCGTAATAGAAGATCCACCCGAGTACCCTAATCCAAGCTACACCTCAAGACTTGAGGTAACTTTGTTTCTCTAGTTGCTAACCAAAGTAACTAAGATGATGTAGAGTAAGGTTATGGAGTGTTAAGTCTATCATAATCCTTGGTCTCAACTCATGAGTGGTAGGATTAGGGTTTGTAGAAGGAGTGCACTTGAGGAGAGAGAAGGTGGAGATGATAATAAGAATGAAAAAGCTTCTCACTTGAATATATGAAAACATAATGAGTTATCAAATAAATGAATATAAATGATTATTCACCATGTTTTATTAATTCAATAAGAGTGATTCACTATGTGAGTCATTAAGCAATAAATGATGCATTAATGACATAGTGAATCACACTAATGAGTCACAATTTGCAATAAATGAAAATGCCACATTAACCTCCTTAGTCACCCTTCTTCTAGAAGCTTCTCAGAAAATTACGAGAACGCCCCTCGCATCCGTGTAAACACGGACAAACTATAGAATGTATAAATCCGATAACCTGATACTAGAATCTGTCTTAAACCAAAGTCGTCTAGTAAAAACTGTCCGAATGTCGTACGTGCGTTTAAACACGTATTCGTCCGAACCCTTGTCGTAAAACCGTACGACCTCTATATCATTTCGCCTGGAGTTGGGAAAACTCTATATGGGACTCTAAAGACTCGACTACTACGCTGGCAGTAGGTTTAACCACAAACCGCAAGCGGCACTAGCTGTACGTAACGGTCCCCAGGTAGATGTCGATAAGAAGGCCGGTGAGGATACCCATCCGAACTTCTACTGAGCCTGTGCGTGACAATATCCGTGCAGTCCGGTCTGTTTGTCTAAGAGTATCGCATGTATGGTCTAGGGAGGTGGTAAACGTCAGACCCCTAATAACCGTACAAGTCATGTCGGTATGGCTCTATCACCATCCGAGAATCTACTGATCAATCTATCAGTAATTCTCAATCAGCCCTGGCCAGGGACTTATGGTAATGAACAACCGATCACTGTGCGATATCAACTCCCTATCCTGGGAGAGACGAATCCCTAACAGTCACTCACTACCTCCACGCGGCTCGGGACTGTGCCCAACTAAAACCTGTTTGCACGACTCCTTTGAACCGTGGTAGTGTAGTAATCAAAGCACGGTGGGAACTCACACAAGACAAATGATGACTTTAAGTCAACGGACTATCTGCATACATGTCACCTGAGAACTGCTGTCTGACGTTAGGTATAAATACCATCCAGTCAGTTCTTGGCGAGTCCTGTCCGATGTACTCACACCCAGTGAGCATCTGTATACAATCTTAGATGCACTCCACCAATGGCTGCGGGACCAATCCATCGCCCCTCCTCAGGGTCTAGATATGTATACACCAGTCTACTCCGGAGTATCGATGCCCAGTCTCGATACTCCTGCGACCAGGGACATCTAAGGATGTGCCTATTGACTATCCAGCTCCCACTAGTATGACTGCCATCACAACGCCGGTAGTCAGGCAAACATCCTAAGGGCTTTATCAACATGTATATATATATGAATACTACCCAAAATATATCAAATGTTAAGATAAAGACAAACCAAATAGCGTACTATTATATTAAGCAAGACTGTTATGTACATACATATCCCAGTATCCTATACAATGAAGGCCTCTAGGACATATATATCCAACAATCTCCCACTTGCACTAGGGCTTATTATTGGCGCAATGATTACCCACTGTCTTCACTATATCCAGTTGCTGGAGTACCGCATGCCCAACATCTCAAACAGCCTCTCGAATAGAAATTGACGGATAGCCTTTGTGAATGGATCTGCCGTGTTGTCTTTTGTATCCACTCTCTGTACCTCGATCTCCCGACGATCAATGATCTCCCTGATCAGGTGAAAAAGCCTTAAGATATGCCAGGATTTCTAATGGGACCTGGGTTCCTTTGCCAATGCTACGGCCCCATTGTTATCACAATACAAAGGTATTGGATTGGCAATGGATGGAACCACCTGAAGTTTAGAGATGAACTTCCTCATCCAGACAGCCTCTTTTGCAGCTTCACTAGCAGCTATATACTCAGCCTCCATAGCTGAGTCTGCGACGGTATCCTGTTTGGAACTCTTCCAACATACCGCCCCTCCATTGAGGGTAAACACAAAACCTGAAATGGATTTAGAATCATCTTTTTCACTTTGGAAGCCGGAGTCGGTAAAGGCCTCTACCTAGAGGTCCCCATTACCGTAAATCAAGAACATCTCCTTAGTCCTTCTCGGGTACTTGAGAATGTTCTTTACCGCTATCCAATGTTTCTCACCTGGGTCAGACTGATACCTGCTTACCACATCAAGTGCGTAAGCTACATCCGGTCTTGTACATAACATCGCATACATTATAGATCCTACAGCCGAAGCGTAGGGTAAAACGCTCATGCGATCCCTCTCTTCATCAGTCTTTGGAGACATCTCTTTGGAGAGGGTGATCCTGTGATAAGCAGGCATGTTACCGCGCTTGGAATCTTCCATACTAAACCTCTTTAGTATAATGTCAAGATACCTGGACTGTGAAAGTCCCAACATTCTATTAGATCTATCATGATAGATCTTAATGCCCAAAATGTAGGTTGCATCACCCAAGTCTTTCATGGAGAATTTCTGTGACAGGAAGAGCTTTACTGATTGTAGCATAGGGACATCGTTCCCTATCAGTAGTATGTCGTCGACGTACAAAACGAGGAAGACTACTGCTCCTTCTACAATCTTCCTATAAATACATGGTTCATCTACATTTTTGATAAAGTCAAACTCTTTGACTGTCTCATCAAAGCAGATGTTCCAACTTCGCGATGCTTGCTTTAATCCATAAATAGATTTAAGCAACCTGCACACTCTTCTGCTGCTCCCACTATCTAAGAAACCTTCTGGTTGATCCATGTAAACACTCTCTTCTAAATGTCCATTTAGAAAAGCTGTTTTTACGTCCATCTGCCAGATTTCATAGTCAGGGAAGGCAGCAATGGCAAGCAGGATCTGAATGGATATAAACATAGCTACAGGTGAAAAGGTTTCATCGTAGTCCAATCCTTGTCTTTGACGAAAACCTTTTGCAACGAATCTAGCTTTGTAGGTTTCCACTTGTCCAAGTGCACCAATCTTCTTTTTGAAGATCCATTTGCATCCAACTGGTTTAACCCCAGGAGGAGCAACTTCTAAAGTCCATACTTTATTGGTGTACATGGATTCCATTTCGGATCTCATAGCATCCAGTCACTTCATCGAGTCAATACTCGTGATAGCCTGCTGAAAACTAGTAGGCTCATCATCGTCGATGATGCAATCCTCTCGATCCCCATCTAGAAGAAAACCATAGTATCTCTCTGGAGGATGAGAAAGTCTACTAGATCTGCGGAGTGGCGTTGGTTCATCATGTTCTATTGAAATCTGAGGTTCTTCTAAGTCCTCGGTAGTAGTTTGAGGTTCTGGAATTTCTTCTAGCTCTACCGCGCTCCCACTAATTTCTTTTGCAAGAAATTCTCTCTCTAAGAAGACAATGTGGCGAGCGACAAACACCTTTTGTTCTTCAGTGTGGTAGATCATGTACCCCCTTGAATGTTTAGGGTAACTTACAAACTTGCACAAAACCGATCGTGACTCGAGCTTGTCCGGTTTATGCTTTTTAACATATGCCGGGCACCCCCATATCTTAATATACTTGAGATATGGTCTCTTCCCACTCCACATTTCATATGGAGTGGTAGGCACAGACTTAGTTGGAACTCTATTCAATAAGTATGCCGCTGATTCTAGAGCAAATCCCCAGAAGGAAAGTGGTAACTCAGCACTACTCATCATTGAACGCACCATATCTAATAGCGTGCGATTCCTCCTTTCTGATACACCATTATGCTGAGGTGTATAAGGCAGAGTAAGATGAGAGAGAATACCATTCTCTTTTACGTATTCAAGGAAACTGGTACTTAAGTATTCTCCACCTCGATCAGATCGAAGTGTCTTGATGCTTTTACCAGTTTGTTTCTCTACTTCATTTTTATACTCCTTAAAATTCTCAAAGGCCTCTGATTTATGTTTCATTAAGAACACATGCCCATACCTAGAGAAGTCATCAGTAAAAGTGATGAAGTAGGAGTGACCGCTTTGCGCATGCGTAGATATTGGACCACATACATCACTGTGTACAAGTCCCAAGAGTTCAGTAGCTCTTGCTCCGTGTCCGGAGAACGGAGATTTGGTCATTTTTCCTTTGATACATGATTGACAAGTTGTATATGATGAATATTCAAATGGATCTAGATATCCATCTTTATGTAACTTAGTCAACCTTGTTTCGTTTATATAACCAAGTCTACAATGCCATAAGAAGGCTTGATTTGAATCTGGAGCCTTTCTTTTAAGTGTGTTTTGAATATTGAAAATTCGAGATTGATTAAGTATGTATATGCCGTTTTCCAGTGTGCCATACCCAATCAGTTCTTGATTTAGGAGAATGTTCATGACATTACTTTCAAGCGCAAAATTATATCCTTTAATAGACAACAAAGATACTGATATAATATTACACAGCATACTGGGAATACAAAAACAGCTGTACAACACCAAAACGTGCCCACTAGTCAACTCTAGGTGATACCCCCTATTGCAACAGCATCTACATGCATTCTATTGCCCATCCGGAGAGTCATATCACCTGTCTCCAGTACTCTATTATTTCTCAGATCCTGCAATGAATTACAGATGTGAGAACCAGAACCGGTATCAAGTACCCATGATGTAGAGTTTACTGAAAGACAATTTTCGATTACGAACACACCTGAAGAAGAAGCAACCGCTTGCTTCGTGACCTTTGCCTTGAAGGCCATACAGTCCTTCTTCCAGTGCCCTTGCTTGTGACAATAATGGCATTCGTTTATATCCGCTTTCACCCTTCTTACCTTGTTCTTTCCCTACACCTTCTTGACCCCACCCTTCGGTTTGGTGGCTTTCATCTTCTTCTTCCCTTTAGCTTTCGCTTTAGACTTAGAAAAGGATGATTGGCCAACATACAGAACGGGGGTCTTCTCCTTTTTCAAGAAGGTCTCTGCTACCCTCAACATATTGAGGAGCTTCGGAAGATCAGCTTCCATTTCGTGCATGTTGAAGCTAAGCACGAACTGAGAGAAGGTGTGGGGAAGGGACTGCAAAATCAAGTCGATATACAAATCATTCTCTAGCACGCATCCCAGGTTTGCGAGTTCCTCAATGAGGCTTATGATTTTGAGGACGTGCTCTCCTACAGGAGATCCTAGAGCTGATCTCATCTGGAAGAGTTTCCTTGAGGTCACGTACCTTGCGATACGGGAGTGCACTCCATATAATTCATTAACATGGAGAAAGATGGATACAATATCCATACTCTCGTGCTGTTTCTGGAGTTCATTGTTCATGGACGCTAGCACGATACACTTAGCTCGCTCACAATCCAGATCCCAAGTTTTGCGAACTTCCTTGTCCACAACTGAGGAATCTGGTCCTGGGATAAGGGGAGGAACAGCGGTGGTAACATATGCTACTTTGTCATAAGTCAGTGCAATGTTGACGTTCCTTAGCCAATCTTTATAGTTCTGTCCGGTCAGTATATTTTTCTCAAGTAATAGTTTTAGTCCTGTCATGGTAGCTGCTAGAGAGAGAGAAAAGAAAACACTCAGCATATGCTTCTTGCAAGTTTAGATTGGTTATTAATTTATCTAAACATGATGGCTCCCACTGTTCCCTCAAATCCTTCTTCAAAACCTAAAAGAAGAACTAGTCAGGATTTAATCACATGTCACAATACTTGCTTAACCTTTCAGCCAGGCTGGTGTTGGTACTTCGAGGGAGGTTTTCCAACGCTTTCGCGAAGTTCCTTAATTAAATAACGTCTTTTCCCTGGAGGCGTAGCCCCTCTAACACCTTTCTGGACACCTACTTGGTTTATAGCATTGATTGTTAAGTGAGAATGTTTCCCGAGAGTAATCCTACTCATCAGTGGGATCGGGATCCAACTATCATTGCATGATGCACTAGATGGAAGCCACTCTAGTCACCACACTCCAGAAGGTATGCTAAATCTGCAAGTTTCCTTTATGTTTGAAACTCCCGATGTGATTTTTATACCCCAAGCTCTTATAGACCTTGACGTAGGCCAACAAGTCATAAGACGCAAGTCAAGTTCTACCCGTCATTGTCCTGATTAATTTAGGTACATCGTACATGCCCTTGACGTAGGCCAACAAGGTTGTACGTCTGTCCTATACTAATGCATCTATCTATGCAACAAATAGGCAAACACACTGCTACCATACACTATGCCTTGACGTAGGCCAACAAGCATAGCATGAATACGATGTGCTGTCTATCTGAAACGGCGGAGGGTTACGGCTGGTTTTTGGCAAAAAACCGTTAACGTAATGAACTTGATTTGATCGAAGGAACTAAGATAGATTTTATTAAAAGGAGTGGTTTAAGCTCCGCATTTAAAATTTTCTTTTTCAAGAAAACCGAGTGGCTTTAGAAATTGTTCCAACGATTCAGTTTAGGTTTTATTTTTCTTTGCATTAAAAAATAATGCATCCCATCTTTAACCTATCATTACAGATAACAACGAAAATACAACGTTCTCTTATGCCATCCGTATTCGCCACGGGGTCCCATCATCACCCGTTAGGTTACTTAACTAACGGCAGAGCGGGGGCTGGGCTAGCGCGGGTGTAAAACATAAGCGATGTCTAAATAGCTATCATATATAAATATTGTACATTCGTCAGACGCGATAATAGGCATTCCAGATTATAGATAAACTTTATTGGATATGCAAGCAATCCGCGTTTCTTTTGAGCCTGTAAGAAAAGACGGATTACACAGTTGTGATGAGTAGCCATTACCCCACCCAATACCCCTACGGGTACGGCAAACTACCCGCCAAGTACCCGAAGTGAAGCGGTCTCCCTCAACGACGTGAGTAGGCCACTGAACACTTCGAAATACCCGGTAGTTTGTGCACCCCACCTTGGGTCTATCCTAAGAGCAAAAAATAGTAAAAAGAAATAATACAACGGTGGCTACAACTGCAACCTGGATGTGCCCCGCAAAATAAAATTACAACTTATTACAATTACATCAAATGAATTAATACAATAACCCATCACAAAACCCCGGCTAATCATCACAACAGTCCAATAGAGTTCATAATCACAAACTGTTAAAAATATTACAGATATGTGCAACCCCCTGCCAACCAACATACTAGCAGTTAGGGGAGGTTTACGAACACATAATACAGTTCACAGATATAATCAAACAAGCAAACATCGTATAATTTCGATCGATTAAACACATTAGATTCTACTCCAAATATTCTCTGTAAATTTGAAACCTGAGAAGAAAATAAACAGTACCAGAAAATACAAAATATCACAAAAGATGCACAGAGGAAAACTGGGCTGAATCAGCCCCAACTCGGCCGCGGATCCGCGGCGGATCGGTGGGATCTGTAAGGTTGCTAGGCACGAGCACAAGGGTCTACGAGGTATCAACCATGCCCGATTAAAAATTTAGCCGTGCCGAACAACCCGAATACGGAACTTTAAACTAGAGATTAGGCGAAAACAAGCATGCTAAACATTTTAACACTAAGTGAGAGGGATTACAACCTTTGTAGATCCGGTCCTTCACTTCATATGCTCCGTGTTGTGGTCCGTTCGCTGCGATCATCGGGATCCGGACTCTCGAGAGGTTCCACGAAGAGAAAGACGCAACCTTTGCTTCCGATCTTCGATACTAAGATGATCTACCTTGAAGTTTCTTTAACACAAGCTAACACTCATGAAATGATGTGAACACCCTCATCTAAATGGCAAGGGAAGATGAGGATGATGAAGTAGGATTTTTGCTCTCTTTATTTATCTTTTTCTCATATTTATTCATCACCTTTTGAAAAACTATTAAGCTTTTCATGAAAGAATGAAGGAGGAAGAAGATGAATAATCATTTGTGATGAATAGAAAGAATGTTATCATAATCATTTATGCAACCATGGTTGTAGTAACCATTGTAGAGAGTTTACTAGGGTTAGGGTTTGGGTTAGGTCAAAGGGTGAGTCAAAAGAAATATCTATCATAATATCTTAACAAAGACAAAGTAAAGCTTCTAGAATCAACTAGAAGGTTTAACCCTAATCCAAACCCTAATCATGTTTAAACTCCTCTAAACATGTTGCATTAATAATTATAATATGTTACAATATTATATATCACATATACAATATTTATTGTAACAAAATAAAATAATACATTTAACATATATCGCATATATATCAATGTATTACCCGAGTGAGAAAAAGAATCTTTTACTGAGCAAATATTAGTTAATGTAATTTAATATATCATATATATTCTTATACATTAAATTATCGAATCAACACTTGATCCGACAATCCGGCTATATCGCATATAACCGGCTAATATTTATCCGTACCGATTCATCGAATCAACACTTGATCCGACGACCCGGCTGATATCAAATATCGCGAGAATATAATACGGTATCATATATCGCATTATCCTCGGTCCCGCACATATCACATATGTGCTCCTACTCCGTTTTGCCTGAGTCAAGAAATCTCTGTGTAGGACTCTAAAGAATCGTCAATACGCCGGCAGTAGGTGATGATCATATCAAACACCCACAAGCTGCAAGCGGTCAGCTAAACGTAACAGCTACCCAGGTATTGAGCGCTCAGAAGATCAACAAGCAAGCCTGTACATTCTCCTGCGAATCCAAACAGTAACACTCCCGTACAGTCCGGTCTCGTCGTCTGATATGTTGCATATCTCGCCTAGGGGTGGTAAACGTCAGACCCCAGTAGCTCGATAAGTCATGTCGATATGAGGTCTATAACAGTTCGAGAAACTACTAATAACACTTACCAGTAAATCTCAGCAACCCTGGCCAGGGAATTCCGGTTATAGCCAATCGAACACAGCACAACATCAACTCCCTATACCGGGAGAGACGAATCCCCTCCTATCGCTCATTGCCTCCATATGATTCGGGACTGTACCCAAAAGCCACCTTTTTGCACGCCCTCTTGGACGTGGTATGATGGAAATCAAAGCACAGTGGGAATCACACAAGACTCTATGACGATCTCGGGTCGACAGACTACTCTGTACCGGTGTCACCGGAGAACTGCCATCTGACGTATGGTATAATACCATCTGGGAGTTCTCGGCGAGTCCGTCCAGTGTACCCAGTCTCCACTGAGCACCCGTACACCATCCTTGATGTCAAACACCGATGGATATGGGATCATCCATCGCCCATCATATGGGTCAAGATGCGTATACGCTAGTCTACTCTGGTGTATCGATGCCCTGTCTCGATACACCCTCGACTAGGAACAGTTATAGGATGTACTCATCGACTACCGTGGCCCCACTAGTATGATCTCATCATAGTCCCAATAGTCGAGTACATATCCTAAGGGCTTTATCAACATGTAACATAGAGACAATCTGAGTACACGTTAAGATAAAGTACAACCAGATAGCATACTATCATGTCGAGCAAGAAAGTCCTCCCTATATATGTCCTAGCATCCACTACAATATACATCGTATGTACAGTAATGGCCTCTAGGCATACATATAACTAACAATCTCCCACTTGCACTAGGGCCATCTGTTGTGGTATCACATACCCAACAATTAGCTACGGTTGAAGTATCTCGTACTCAACCATCCCATAAAATTCTCTACTGGGAAAAAGGCCTTTGTGAGTGGATCCGCGCTGTTGTCCTCTGTGTCTATTCTCCTAACCTCGATCTCTCTGGAGATCAACCATCTCCATGATCAGGTGATACTGCCAAAGAATTATATCTGGATTTCTGATGGGACGGTAGTTCCTTGGCTAAAGCCACAACTCCATTGTCACACAATGGTAGGAACGAAGTTCATCGCATGAACTTATATATATCCAGACTGCCTCTTTGGTAGTATCCTTGGTAACGATCTATCTTGCCTTTAATCGTCTAGTAACTCACGGTATCTAGTTTGGAACTCTTCCAACATACCGTCCCTCCACTGAGGATGTAGACAATGCCTGCGACTGACATTCAGTCGTCCTTATCACTCTGGAACCTTTCCAGTGATTCTCCTCAGGATTGATTGATACCATCTCACTACAACTAGTGAGTATCCTAACATCCAATTAGATCTATCTCATAGATCCAAAACCCAGGATTTAGGAGGTATCACATTGATCCTATATGGAGAATCCTTATGATAAGCGGAGATTGACCGAGCGTAGCATAGGAAACTCCTTCCCTATCAAGAGTATGTCATCCACGTACTCTACGAGGATCACCACCATACTCTCTACTACCTTTTTGTATATACAAGGTTCATCTACCATTTTGATGAAGTCAAACTCTTTGACTACCACATCAAAACAAATGTTCCAACTCCGCGATGCCTGTTTTATCATATAAAACATCTTGCACACGTTTCCGCTGCTCCCACTGTCTACGAAGCCCTCTGGCTGTGTACTTATAGACGCTATCTTCTAAATCATCATTTAGAAAAGCAGTCATGACACCCAACCACCAGATATCGTAGTCATGGTATGTAGCCGTGGCAAGTAGGATCTGGATGGACTTAAGCATAGATCCTTAGAAAAGGTTTCAACATAATCCATACCTGGTCTATGATGCAAACCTTTAACAAGTCTAGCTTTGAAAGTCTCAACTTTTCCATGTACACCAAGTAATCTTCTCAAGATATACTTGCTCCTGATGGGGATTTAACCCTTCAGATAAAGCAACCAAAGTCCATACTTTGTTGGTGTATAAGGATTCCATCTCAGATCGATAAGCATCCAGCCATTCTTACAGAGTCCCACTCCTGATGGCCAGCTCGAAAATAGTTGGGTCATCATCTCATGATGCAATCCTCGCTCCCACTGTCATAGAGGAACTGAAGTATCTCTCAGGTGGGTGAGGAACCCTACTAGATCGGCGGAGAGGCTGAGCTTCGTTGGAAACTATTGAATCCTTTGGTTCTACCAAATCATCAGCTGCATTTTGTATAGCTGGAACATTTCCAGTTCTACATAACAGACCTTGTCTCGAGCTTGTCCGGATTTTGCTTTTAGACATAGGCCGGACAACCCCAAATCTTAACAAGCTTAAGATATGGGCTCTTCCCTTTCCATATCACATATGAAGTGCTAGGAAACTGATTTGATTTGAACCCTATTCAATAGTTATGCAGATTCTCAAGCGCATAACACCCAAAAGGAAATAGGAAAGTCAGTAGTACTCATCATAGAGCACACTATATCAAATAGGGTGCTTATGCTCTGCCCCGATACACCGACGTGCTGTGGTGTATACGGAGGAGTAAGGCTGAGAGAGAATCTCATTCTCCTTTAGAATATTCCAGGAATTCCGTGCTTAAGTATTCTCCTCCTTGATCACATCATAGGACATAATACTTTTACCCGTATTTTGGTTCTCTACTTCTAACTTATATTCTGTGAATATCTCAAAAGCTTCAGACTTGTGTTTCAACAGGAACATATGTCTGAATCTTGAGAGATTATCAGAGAATGTAATGAAGTAGAAAGAACCGATCTTGGCATGTGTAGACAGGGGACCTTTCATACATCAACATGTATCAATCCCAAGAGTTCACTAATTCTTTCTCTGTTTCCAATAAACAGAGCTGTGGTCATCTTATCTTTGTGACATGACAGGCAAGTTTCACAAGATGTAAATTCAAACTAATTTGAATATGCATCTTTATGTAACTTCAGCCAGTCGGGTCGCATTGATATGACCTAGTCTACAATACCTCAAGAAGGATTCATTCATTTCTGAACTCTTCCTCTTGTGTGTGTTCCGTATATTAAGAACTGTAGTTTGATTTAGAACGTCAACGCTTTTAGATAACGTGCCTGAACCGATCAACTCTTGATATAGGAAAATGTTCAAAACATTATCCAACAATACAAAATTATATCCTTTCTTTACTAATAAAGAGACTGATATGATTTTGTATATCAGGTTCGGTATCTAATAACATTTGTTCAGAATCAATGTATTCTGGTAATACAGGGTGACAGTGACCAACAGACTTGGCTGCAACACTTGCACCGTTTTATGTCTCATGAAACCTATCACCCGTTCTCAGTTCTCTACCTATCTGTAGCCCATGTAACAGATTACATATACGGGATCCTGATCCGGTATCACATACCCAGGACGTAAAGGATACTGAGAAACAGTTCTGTGTAATGAACACACCCGAAGATGATGCATCAACATGCACTTTCTTCGTTTGGACGGCACGGGAAATCTGGTATTCGCCAATTTCCTGCTCTGTCTTATAAAAATTATAAGTTGGAGCGGGACCAACGTTCCCCAGCTCAGTATAACAAGCGGGTTCGGTCAATATATCCGTTTTATTATCTTGATTAAGGCGTGACATGGTCGCTACCAGGAGAGAGAGAAGAAAACACTCAGCGTATGCTCTTGCAAGATTAGATTGCTTATCTAATATATCTAATCAGGATGTCTCCC
Source organism: Agapanthus africanus (assembly GCA_030015575.1). Classification (NCBI taxonomy): domain Eukaryota; kingdom Viridiplantae; phylum Streptophyta; class Magnoliopsida; order Asparagales; family Amaryllidaceae; genus Agapanthus; species Agapanthus africanus. The sequence continues at coordinate 182,223,943 of CM057344.1, read as the reverse complement.
ACTGTTTTAATCAAATCTTCCTTCAAACCCTAAAAGGAAAGACTAGCCGGGATTAATTACACGCTACAAGTTCGCCAATCTTTCAGCCAGACCAGTGTCGGTACTTTGAGGGAGGTCCCCCGTGCTTTCGCACGAACCTAATTAAAGTAAACCTCATTTTCCCAGAGGCGTAACCCCGTTAACACCTTTCTAGACACCTACTTGATCGGCTAATTGTAATGTGTAAAACTCTCCCAGGAGTAACTTTTACTCGCAGCGGGTATCGGGATCCAGCTATCTCATAGAAGGTATGCAATCTCATTGCAAATTTCAACACTTGAAATTCCCAATAGTATTTTGCCCCTAGCGTCCTATGACCTTGACGAATGCCAAACCACCCATAGTCCGCTAGCCAAGTTCAACCCGTACATTTCTTGATTGAATTAAACCCACCCGCACGACCCTTGACGAATGCCAAACAACGCCGTACGAATACCCTAATTCAATCGCATCGTATGCTAGCAGATAAGCACTAGTTAGCTACCGTACACTACGCCTTGACGAATGCCAAACTACCGCAGCACGAATACTAAGTAGTACTTATCTGAAATGACGGAGGGCTACGACGGGTTTTTAAGAAAACCCTTTGCGTAATGAACTTGATATCGTTGTAGAATCGAGTGATTTTAAATGGAGTGTTTTTTAGGCTTTTCTAGTTTTGCTAAAGGGGTCACTCCCGGTGAAGGGATCGTCGGCCCTTTCCTCATCGAATAAGGTGCAGGATATATCATATATATCACTATGCAAAGCAAGAACTATAGAAGCAATCAAAAGACAAACCGAGTTTGTAGCATCTGCCAGTTATTGCTAAAGGAGTCACTCCCGGTGAAGGGATCTCGGTCCTTTCCTTATCGAATAAGGTGCTGGATGTTCTTCAAGGAACACCGCTATGCAAAGCAAGAACTGTAGCTACCAGTTTTTATAAACAAGTTTCTACAACATCTTTAGGTTTCTTTTATTTCATTAATCTCATTAATGAAGTCCCATTTTATTATGCTTCACAAGCAACTCTTTTGAAACGAAATCTGCAATATAACATATATCTCATATAAATAATATAAACATTCGTCACAGGCAGTAATATGATCTCATCATAGAACATAGCAGCAGAAGAACATATATGAAATATTGGATATACTAGGACGTCCGTGTTTTCAATACGAGCCTGTATAAAACACGGATTCCACGGTCGCGATGAATAGCCAAACCCACATCCCTAGACCCCTACGAAAGCGGCAAGTAACACTGCCAATTCTAGGGTTAGGAGACCCGGTCTCGACTCCTCGAGATGGTCTTCCACTGGACCCTAGAACCCGGTTACTTGTACTCCCCGCCTTGGGTCTACCTAATGCGGAAAAGTAAATAATATACAACGTGACATCTTCCGCTACCTGGAATTGCCCCAATAAAAGAATATTACATACAAATGAATTTTACATGAATGAAAAAGAAAAAACTCTCATCTCACATAAAATCCCCGGCTATTCAAAAGCGACGATCCAATACAACATATCACAGCAACACATAATATCTCATATCATCAACGTAAGTAAGTATGCGTATCCCGATTGTCGTTGATGTATAGCAACGAAGCCGGCGATACACCACATACTACGCTTACGGTCACAGAAAAGAAAGTGTAAAACTACAACAGTTGGAATACGCAACCTCTTTAGACATCGCATGCCTAACCAAATGAATTCCTTAGACATCGCATGCCTAACAATTATAAACCCCGCATTTTAGTCTCATTATCGAAAACACTTTTCAATATAAAGTCGGGCAATTCAACAAGATTCCCGAAGAACTGATCGAATGCTCGTCGCAAACTTTAGTAGACGGCCGCACCCCTGATACCGTCGATGAAGTGCACTAAGGCGGAACACCGCTGCCGCGAGCACCCGAACGGATGCTTTCGGTGACGGGGTTCTCCTACAGTCACTTGGTCGGGGCTACGGGGCGTAGCTGTCTATTAAGTTTACCCGGCGAGTATCCGCGTACACTACGTGATTGCGACGGACTTTTGATCACATCAAAATTCCGTGGCAACCGATCATCTGAGACTAAACTGCTATGTTTATAATATTCAAATTAGTTATCTCATAACTACCTGTGGATTCCAAATATTGTATCACATTCCAGATAAATAGACAAAGTTAAACTTTCCGATCGAATCATCAAACACCCAAGATTTCCCCAATATATCTCAACACTTGAAATCAGTTTAAAAAACATCCATCACATGCCACAGTACCAATGGTCCAGCCGTAGAAGGGTCAAGCCAACGCCTCACATGTGGCACGTCGTACTGCCCCAAACCCTAAGGTTCAAAAGGCAGTTCAAGATCGTCACATAATCGAGTTAAGGTTTGTTGTCTTCTAGAGGGTCCACCGAGTTACTTGCACGACTTAGAACATTCTTAAACACGAGAAAAAAATCCAACTTTTGAAAAATTTTCCGACAAGGGAAAAAGTGAGTTATTGATATCCGTTCGAACTTTTTAACAGTTTTTAAAAATTACCCGGAAAACACATAGACAAAATTAGACAATCCGATCGAATCTACGAAGTCCCAATACAACCCAGAAAATTCAACTCTTGAATAAATATTAAAAATTCCCAGAAAATCCAGCATAATAAAATAGGAGTTACTGTGCAAACAGGAGATGCTGACGTCATCATTTCGCCGCGGAACCGCCGCAGAATGCATGCTTCTGCCGCTGTTCCGCCGCGCTTTATACTGTTCATCGAAAACTTTTTGCACCGTAATTCTTATAATTCCCTGCTGAATTTTTTAAGCATTTTTAATGTGGAAAAATCCCAGTTTTTAGAAAAAGTCCAGAGAGCGGGTTTTATCGGGGTTTCGGGTTTCGATCGGACTTTAAACTCCGTCTAGACTTCGCCTAAAGCTCTAGCTTGGCTCTGATACCACTGTAGGGTTGCTAGGCACGCGCACAAGGGTCTACGAGGCATCAACCATGCCCGATTAAAAATTTAGCCGTGCCGAACAACCCGAATACGGAACTTTAAACTAGAGATTAGGCGAAAACAAGCATGCTAAACATTTTAACACTAAGTGAGAGGGATTACAACCTTTGTAGATCCGGTCCTTCACTTCATATGCTCCGTGTTGTGGTCCCTTCGCTGCGATCATCGGGATCCGGACTCTCGAGAGGTTCCACGAAGAGAAAGACGCAACCTTTGCTTCCGATCTTCGATACTAAGATGATCTACCTTGAAGTTTCTTTAACACAAGCTAACACATGAAATGATGTGAACACCCTCATCTAAATGGCAAGGGAAGATGAGGATGATGAAGTAGGATTTTTGCTCTCTTTATTTATCTTTTTCTCATATTTATTCATCACCTTTTGAAAAACTAGTAAGCTTTTCATGAAAGAATGAAGGAGGAAGAAGATGAATAATCATTTGTGATGAATAGAAAGAATGTTATCATAATCATTTATGCAACCATGGTTGTAGTAACCATTGTAGAGAGTTTACTAGGGTTAGGGTTTGGGTTAGGTCAAAGGGTGAGTCAAAAGAAATATCTATCATAATATCTTAACAAAGACAAAGTAAAGCTTCTAGAATCAACTAGAAGGTTTAACCCTAATCCAAACCCTAATCATGTTTAAACTCCTCTAAACATGTTGCATTAATAATTATAATATGTTACAATATTATATATCACATATACAATATTTATTGTAACAAAATAAAATAATACATTTTACATATATCGCATATATATCAATGTATTACCCGAGTGAGAAAAAAAATCTTTTAGTGAGCAAATATTAGTTAATGTAATTTAATATATCATATATATTCTTATACATTAAATTATCGAATCAACACTTGATCCGACAATCCGGCTATATCGCATATAACCGGCTAATATTTATCCGTATCGATTCATCGAATCAACACTTGATCCGACGACCCGGCTGATATCAAATATCGCGAGAATATAATACGGTATCATATATCGCATTATCCTCGGTCCCGCACATATCACATATGTGCTCCTACTCCGTTTTTCCTGAGTCAAGAAACCTCTGTGTAGGACTCTAAAGAATCTTCAATACGCCGGCAGTAGGTGATGATCATATCAAAAACCCACAAGCTGCAAGCGGTCAGCTAAACGTAACAGCTACCCAGGTATTGAGCGCTCAGAAGATCAACAAGCAAGCCTGTACATTCTCCTGCGAATCCAAACAGTAACACTCCCGTACAGTCCGGTCTCGTCGTCTGATATGTTGCATATCTCGCCTAGGGGTGGTAAACGTCAGACCCCAGTAGCTCGATAAGTCATGTCGATATGAGGTCTATAACAGTTCGAGAAACTACTGATAACACTTACCAGTAAATCTCAGCAACCCTGGCCAGGGAATTCCGGTTATAGCCAATCGAACACAGCACAACATCAACTCCCTATATCGGGAGAGACGAATCCCCTCCTATCGCTCATTGCCTCCATATGATTCGGGACTGTACCCAAAAGCCACATTTTTGCACGCCCTCTTGGACATGGTATGATGGAAATCAAAGCACAGTGGGAATCACACAAGACTCTATGACGATCTCGGGTCGACAGACTACTCTGTACCAGTGTCACCGGAGAACTGCCATCTGACGTATGGTATAATACCATCTGGGAGTTCTCGGCGAGTCCGTCCAGTGTACCCAGTCTCCACTGAGCACCCGTACACCATCCTTGATGTCAAACACCGATGGATATGGGATCATCCATCGCCCATCATATGGGTCAAGATGCGTATACGCTAGTCTACTCTGGTGTATCGATGCCCTATCTTGATACACCCTCGACTAGGAACAGTTATAGGATGTACTCATCGACTACCGTGGCCCCACTAGTATGATCTCATCATAGTCCCAATAGTCGAGTACATATCCTAAGGGCTTTATCAACATGTAACATAGAGACAATCTGAGTACACGTTAAGATAAAGTACAACCAGATAGCATACTATCATGTCGAGCAAGAAAGTCCTCCCTATATATGTCCTAGCATCCACTACAATATACATCGTATGTACAGTAATGGCCTCTAGGGCATACATATAACTAACAGGATCGGCTGCGGTTCCGCGGCTCATTGGCCGATTCAGGAGCCCATTTTTCTTCTGTGTTCTTATATTTTCATGCTGGTCATTTTGGAGGAACCTGAAAAATTTTAGGACCTCATTTTAAAATCGACAGAAACTATGTGATATCGTGGCGTTTTCCGGTTCGTTTCGCGTTCGAAATTCATATGACTTTGCAAGTGAGTTAATTATTGTTTAGTGAGGCTCTCATACCATTGTAAGTCGATGTGCAATACCCCACGAGTTGCGGGGAGGCGGAAATATGAAAAACGATCTTGTTTTGAAGCTTACATCGACTAACCGAAGATCATTGCTAAACGATAATTAACAACAACCATAGAGTTTTAAGCTACTATGTAAAGTGATTATACCTAATGATTCTAGTCATTCGTCTTTGTGATCTCTACGTCCTCCTCGGCCTCCTTTCCGTAATAGAAGATCCACCCGAGTACCCTAATCCAAGCTACACCTCAAGACTTGAGGTAACTTTGTTTCTCTAGTTGCTAACCAAAGTAACTACGATGATGTAGAGTTAGGTTATGGAGTGTTAAGTCTATCCTAATCCTTGGTCTCAACTCATGAGTGGTAGGATTAGGGTTTGAAGAAGGAGTGCACTTGAGGAGAGAGAAGGTGGAGATGATAATAAGAATGAAAAAGCTTCTCACTTGAATATATGAAAACATAATGAATTATCAAATAAATGAATATAAATGATTATTCACCATGTTTCATTAATTCAATAAGAGTGATTCACTATGTGAGTCATTAATCAATAAATGATGCATTAATGACATAGTGAATCACACTAATGAGTCACAATTTGCAATAAATGAAAATGACACCTTAACCTCCTTAGCCACCCTTCTTCTAGAAGCTTCTCGGAAAATTACGAGAACGCCCCTCGCATCCGTGAAAACACGGAAAAACTATAGACTGTATAAATTCGATAACCTGATACTAGAATCTGGCTTAAACCAAAGCCATCTAGTAAAAACTATCCGAATGTCGTACGTGCGTTTAAACACGTATTCGTCCGAACCCTTGTCGTAAAACCGTACGACCTCTATATCATTTCGCCTGGAGTTGGGAAAAATCTGTGTGGGACTCTAAAGACTCGACTACTATGCTGGAAGTGGGTTTAACCACAGACCGCAAGCGGCACTAGCTGTACGTAACGGTCCCCAGGTAGATGTCGATAAGAAGGCCGGTGAGGATACCCATCCGAACTCTTACTGAGCCTGTGCGTAACAATATCCGTGCAGTCCGTTCTGTTTGTCTAAGAGTATCGCATGTATGGTCTAGGGAGATGGTAAACGTCAGACCCCTAATAACCGTACAAGTCGTGTCGGTATGGCTCTATCACCATCCGAGAATCTACTGATCAATCTATCAGTAATTCTCAATCAGCCCTGGCCAGGGACTTATGGTAATGACCAACCGATCATTGTGCGATATCAACTCCCTATACCGGGAGAGACGAATCCCAAACAGTCACTCATTGCCTCCACGTGGCTCGGGACTGTGCCCAACTAAAACCTGTTTGCACGATTCCTTTGAACCGTGGTAGGGTAGTAATCAAAGCACAGTGGGAACTCACACGAGACAAATGACGACTTTAAGTCAACGGACTATCTGCACACATGTCACCTGAGAACTGGTATCTGACGTTAGGTATAAATACCATCCAGTCAGTTCTCGGCGAGTCCTGTCCGGTGTACTTACACCCAGTGAGCTTCTGTATACAATCTTAGGTGCATTCCACCAATGGCTGCGGGACCAATCCATCGCCCCTCCTCACAGTCTAGATATGTATACACCAGTCTACTCCGGAGTATCGATGCCCAGTCTCGATACTCCTGCGACCAGGGACATCTAAGGATGTGCCTATTGACTATCCAGCTCCCACTAGTATGACTGCCATCACAACGCCGGTAGTCAGGCAAACATCCTTAGGGCTTTATCAACATGTATATATATATATATATATGAATACTACCCAAAATATATCAAATGTTAAGATAAAGACAAACCAAATAGCGTACTATTATATTAAGCAAGACTGTTATGTACATACATATCCCAGTATCCTATATAATGAAGGCCTCTAGGGCATATATATCCAACAATAAGAGCATGGGATAAAAATCACATCAGCAGTTTCAAACATACAGGAAACTTGCCAGGCATTCGCATACCTTCTGGAGTGTGATAACGTGAGTGGATTCCATCACATTATCATGCGATGATAGTTGGATCTCGATTCCTACTGATGAGTTGGTTTACTCCTCGGGTGATCCCGACTAATTCTTCTTTCAGGTTTGAAGGAGAATTTGAGGATACAGTGGGAGACATCTAAATTAGATAAAGTGATTAACCATTCTGATCTAGGTTAGTGTGCACGCAGAGTGTTTCTTTTCTCTCTCTCTCTTTGGCAGCAACCATGTACCGACCCTATACTATAACTCTGTGACCAAGTTGACCGAACTTTCTTAAAACACTGGCTTTTGGATTGTCTGAGTTGCATACAACATTGCCACGCTTACTTTTACCCTTTGGATTTCTCCAAAATACCCCGTATCACTACGAACATCCACTTCCATTGGATAAATCCATCGTATAGTTATATACGAACTCGAAGGAACTTATTCAAGGATGGATTCTAGTTCTGGAGAAAATGAATAGGACTATTCAGTTGTCTTTTTCTTCTACCTTCTCTCAGGTTGTGAGGGTTCCTAGGATTAGGAGACAGTACACCTATTGCACTTATTGGATAGTCTTCTTCCAAACCATAGGCATGTGCCGAAAGGTAGGGAATGAAGAAAACCAGTTAGCCTAAGTATGGTGTATAGAAGGTAATAAGTAAAGACAAATAAAGGGATTAGAAAGAGGGCAAAGTAAAATGCGACTGCTATCATTCATGACAAAACCTCGTATATACGGTTATAGTCATGAATTGGATAATGGAAGAGGCATTACTAGGAATACCCGGATACCCCTTCGAAACATTTTCATGTTTCATTTTCTCTATGCGTTGTTAATTGAAAAACGGATTTCCCAATTAGTCCTTACTCCATGGTATGTATTTACCAGTTTTGATTCTCACATCTATATGGTTTTATAGATGATGAGAAGGAGTAAGTTATTGGGAATTAGGTGATCATCTTCATTATATCGGAATTCGTTGTAATTGGTGATATTTGAGGAAATCGCCTGAGTTTTTGCCGGACGGTAAATATTTAGTTTTGAATATCCGTTGTTATGCACCAATTTCTGTAAGTCTACGGTAGTGCCCCGGCCGACGATCCAAGGCCAAAATGCGGAAACAAAACTTTTTCAAAACTTGAAACTGGCGCTAACGTACACTATAAACCCGGATCGAACCATTAACCTATAACTAGCTAACTAGAGAAGGGATAGAAAACCTATACCGATCGATCCGTGTCCTTCGGTCTTTGGCCACCATCCCAAGCTCCTTGCGGCATCTCCAATCTCCGGTCTCCTCGTCGGAAAGGGTACCACATCTTCGAGTCTTTTTACGGGCTCCCGCTTCATCCGAAGCGACTCGGACATGAAGTTTGCTAGCCGACGTGTCTAAGGTGAAGTAGAGAATGTGTGCGATCACTTTGTCTCAAGCATCCATTGATTCTCAACGCATGGGAGTGTATGGATGGAGGTTGAAGATGATGCCATCGATGGAATTTGTGAGCTAGAGGAAGAAGAAGAAGAAGAGGCATTTTCTATTATTGTGTTGAGATGAAGAAAATGAGAGCTAGCATCATAATCTCAAGAGCAACAACCCTCATATGGCTGCCCTCTCTCTCTCTATGCATCATATCAACACTATAAACAAATCCTAATGTGACATTAACACAAATAAAGAGACCGTGAGTCACTAAACATGTCTATGTCACATTAAATGCACCTCATCATGAAATCCACTCACAATTTCCACCATTTGTAAACATTAACCTAAATTTTTACAACAATAAAAAGATATGTCAACATCTAAAGTAAACTTGTGACGGATCACAAGGATACCCCTCATCTGTATATACATACCTGCATCCGGATTCCGACTGAATGCGAATGCGATGAGACTAAAGTAATCCAACAAATCAAATACTAGGATCCAGCTTAAACCAAAGCCCACTAGTAAGATCCGTCCGATCATGATACGTGCACTACTGCACGTATATGATCGAACCCTACCATAATACCATACGGCCTCTACAACGTTTCGCCAGAAACTTGAGAAACTGTCTGTGGGGGACTCTAAAGACTCGTCAATATTTTGGCTGTGGATTTAACCACTAGCACGTCAGTGGTACTAGCTGTATGTAACGGGCTACCAGGTATTGACCAAAAGGGAGGTCGATGAGAAAACTCATCCTGACACCCAACTGAGCCTGTCAGTGACAATATCCGTACAGTCCGGTCCGTTCGTCTATGAGTATCGCATGTCGGGCCTAGGGGGTTAGTAAAAGTCAGACCCCCAAAAGAGGTACAAGTGGTGTCGGAGTGTAGCCCAGAATACCCTAAGATACTACTGGAATACCTACCAGTAAATCTCCTGCCGTGGCCAAGGACTTAGTGTAATGGCTCTCCTAGACACAGCGCAATCTCACCCCCAATACCGGGAGAGACGAAACCCCTGCCGATCCGCTCACTGCCTCCGTGTGGCTCGGGACTGTACCCAACTAAAACCTGTTTGCACGACTCCTTTGAGCCGTGGTAAGGTAGTAATCAAAGCACAGTGAGAACTCACATGAGACAAATAACGATCTCAGGTCGATGAACTAACCTGTACACATGTCACCAAGGAACTGCTATCTGACGTCAGGTATAATACAAATTAGCATGTTCCCGGCGAGTCCTGTCCGGTGTACTCATAACCCAATGAGCACCTGTATACATCTTAGGTGAACCAACTTACACCAATGGCTTGTGAGACCGGCCACCGCCCGTCGTCGGGGTCTCGACTGTATACATAAGTCTACTAATGGAGTATCGATGCCCAGTCTTGAAAACTCCCATGACTAGGGACCACTTTAAGGATGTGCTTATAGACTACCCAACTCTCACGTATATGATCGTCATCATACTGCTGGTAGTCAAGAAAGAATCCTAAGGGCTACATCAACGTGCAATAGTGATCTGCAAGGTCACCTGAAGCATGTACACGATGATACAGATAAACCAGATAGCATACTATCATCTTGAGTAAGACTGTCCTACCGGTATAGGTCCTCCCTCAATCATTGCAATCACGTGCCTCTGATCCAATAATTGACTCTGAGGACACTATATCCAACAATCTCCCACTTGCACTCAAGGCTAATTATTGCGATGTCGCATACTCACAGCCCGTGTGATACCGAACACCCAACTTCTCTACTAATCAGTCTCACAAAGCCCGTTTGTGAAACTATTGCATTTGAGGAAGAGCTTCAGTGAGTGGATCCGCCCTAATGTTTCTTTCTATGTCTCTCTTTATCTCAAGTTCGCGAAGAAAGCCATCTCCCGAAATGAGCAATACCTGTCTTAGAATTTGTCTGGATATCTGATGGGACCTAGTTCATAAATGAACTCAAAATCCAAACTTCTTAGACTGTATCGTCAACTGAACTTAATCAGTATCCTGCGCCATGCCTCCCTTAGTATCCGCTTGGACCTCCTGTCCAAACTACTACCCCTCGTCAGAGGGAAAACTATAACTCTGATATTCACTCTGTCACCCAGGTCACCATAGAAGCCTGGAATGATAACTGTCTTGCAGGGTTCCTAGGCACTCTAGTGAGGTCTCCCAAGCCATCAACCATGGCAAATTAAAAATATGGTGCCTACAAACCCTAGTGTACGGATCGATAACTAGATGTCTAGGCGAAAAGAAAGCTAGCTAACAACTTAGCTAATGAGAATACGGAAATACAACCTTTGTAGATCCGGTGCTCCACCTCCATAGCTCCGCAACGAGGTCCTCTCCGCTGTCCAAATCGAATCTGGGCTCTAGGATCGGCTTCGTCGGAGAATGGGCAAGCTAGGTCGTCGATGTCCATGCCGAAGATGATCTACGTCGAAGCATCGATGAATCAAGCTCCACCTTCACCAAGTCATGAAACTTGTGAAGGAAACACACTCTACTACTTGGCAAGAGGTAGAGGATGAAGAAATAGGAAGTGGGTAGACTTTAGAATTGGATTTCTCACTCATTTTGATCACTTGCCATTGTTGAAGTGAAGGTTTCTTCACTTGAAGCAAGGAAGAAGAAGCAAGTTATATTATGATAAGTTCAAAATGAAAAGAATAATTAAATCATACTTATCATAACATAACCATGGTTATGTGTAGAGAGCAAACCCTAGTTAGGTGAATGGTTAGGTTAGGCATGAAACAAAAATGGTTGACTTTTCAATCCTTCATGAAACTTCAAGATAGAAACAAAATAAAGCAACCATTTTTCCTTTTGCCAAAATGCAATAAATAAATTAATAAATGATTAAAATAATTAAACATAACCTTAACCATTTACTTAACTAAGGTTTAGACTAAACCTACACACAAACATGCATGTACCATCAAATATGATACAAGTAAGTGCACAAATCATATCGCATATGCAATGCGCACACCCGAGTGAGAAAATCCATCTTAAGTGAACCGATACTAGTTAACGCAAAGTAATATATCAAATATATAATTATGCATTAAATCATTAAATCAACGCTTGATTTAATGATCCGGTCATGCGCACATAACCGACTGGTATCAATAGTAACATCTTATCGAATCAACACTTGATCCGATAACCCGGCTATATCGCATATAACCGATCAATGTCACATCGCGAGAATCGAATACAGTATCACATACTCGTATTATTCTCGGTCCCGCACATATCTCATATGCGCTCCTATTTCGTTTCGCTTGAGCCAGGAAACCTCTGTGTAGGACTCTAAAGACTCGTCAATACGCCGGCAGCAGATGATGATCATATCAAACACCCACAAGCCGCAAGCGGTCTGCTAAACGTAACGGCCACCCGGGTATTGAGCGATCTGAAGATCGACGAGCAAGCCCGCTCACACTCCAGTGAATCCGACCAGTAACACTACCGTACAGTCCGGTCTGATCGTCTGATCTGTCGCATATCTCGCCTAGGGGTGGTAAACGTCAGACCCCAATAGCTCAATAAGTCGTGTCGATATGAGGTCTATAACTATTCGAGAAACTACTGGTAACACTTACCAGCAAATCTCAGCAACCCTGGCCAGGGATTTCCTGTTATAGCCAATCGAACACAGCGCAACATCAACCCCCATATACCGGGAGAGACGAATCCCCTCCTATCGCTCATTGCCTCCATGTGACTCGGGACTGTACCCAAAAACCACCGTTTTGCACGCCCTCTTGGACGTGGTAAGATGGAAATCAAAGCACAGTGGGAACCACACAAGACTCTATGACGATCTCGGGTCAACAGACTACTCTGTACCAGTGTCACCAGAGAACTGCCATCTGACGTGAGGTATAATACCATCTGGGAGTTCTCGGCGAGTCCGTCCAGTGTACCCAGTCTCTACTGAGCACCCGTATATCATCTCTGATGTCAAACACCGATGGATATGGGATCATCCATCGCCCATCTGTATGGGTCGAGAAGGTATACGCTAGTCTACTCTGGTATATCGATGCCCCGTCTCGATATACCCACGACTAGGGACTTTGAAGGATGTACTTATGGACTACCATGTCCCCACTAGTATGATCCGCATCATAGTCCAGGTAGTCAAGTACAGATCCTAAGGGCTTTACCAACATGTAACAGAGAGACAATCAGCATACACGTTAAGGTAAATATCAACCAGATAGCATACTATCATGTCGAGCGAGAAAGTCCTCCCTATATACATCCCAGCATCCACTACAATATACATTCTATGTATAGTAATGGCCTCTAGGGCATACATATAACTAACATGTCTCCCGAAGGAGGCTGCCGTTATCAGATCCCTAGAACATCCACTTATGTTCTAAAACTGCTTCCGAACGTTTCTCCATGATTGGATTAATATCAACTTATTGCATCTCGTGCAAAAACAATATCTGGTGTGGTACTTGACATCTCATGATCGACTCAATTACCTAAGCAAGTGATCTGCCAATCATGCATATCCCTCTCCCTTTTGGTCTGTAAGACACCTTTAGAGAGGGTGACACCATCACCTGCAGGTGCACCACCATGCCAGGAGTCGTCCATTCTAAAATACTTGTAGAATACTGTCTAAGTACCCAGATTGGGAAACTATCCAAATCTAGATCTAAAACCATAGATCTAGTAACCAGAATGTCTGATATTATATCTATATCCTATGTAGAAAAACCACTGTGTGACAACCAAAGTATAACCGATCGTAGTATAGGAATTTCACTTCCTACTCTGTGTATGTCATCCAAATACCAGGACATCACACACTACTACCTTCTTAACTGATCCATCCCCTATTTTAATGAACTCAAACCCATGACTGTCACATAAAAAATAGATGATCTATCTCTGCTATATCCGCTTTAGTCTATAAATAGACATAAGCCACTTGTCCACTATGCTTCCGCTGCTCCCACTGACTACGACAACCCTCTGGCAGAATCATATACATGTACACTTCTAAAGCTAGTTTAGAACGACGCTATACTCATCCTCCTGTCGGGTCTCACAGTCTGGAACAGCAGCAATGGCAAGTCTGGGTAAATAAGAACCTCCCTGTCACCGTCCTTGAGCATACCGAAGTACCTCTCGAGTGCCTGAGGTTACCCACCATATCTGCGGAGTGGCCAATGAAATGTCAATCCAGATTGAATCTTTAGGTCCTATTAAATTTTCAGTAATTGTTTGCTGTTCTGGAATCACTTCCAGTTCTACCATACCCCCACTTCTGTTTTCTGAAAAAGTCCATTTTACTAAAACTGTGGAGAGTCAAGAACAATATCACCATTGATCTTCCAGATGGTAGAAAGTTAACCCTCGTCATAGCCCGGGTCAACCCACAAACAGCCATTACAGAAACGTGCCTTGAGTTATCCAGAGTCTGGTTTTAAGCATAAGCCGGAAAACTTCCCGTACCTTAACATCATTAAGATATGAACCGTTCTATATCCAATATAGAAACAGAGGCACTGATTTAATTAGAACCAGATTCAGATCACGCAGCTGTCTCCAGTGCATGTCAACTATATAGAGAGAGGCCGATCAGTATTACTCAACTTAGGAATACATCCAGATATGAGTAACCTGAAAAAGAAGCAAGTTCTCATAATCATTACTATCAAGTGAATACCATACACAAGTATCTACATCCTCGATCATCTTGAAGAATCCTGATACTTGCAATACCTGGTTCTCTACTTTATTCATATACCTATAACTTCTCAAAACTTGGATCTTGTATTTCTATGAAACACATGTCTAAGAACTAGAAAAGTTACAAGTAAATAGAATATAGTACGAGTACCAACCCCTCTGTCCTAATGACACTGGACAACATACAATACTCTGTATAAGTCCCCTGAGTCTAATAACCCATTGCCTGTGTGTCGTAGGTTGAAAACTGTACTTATAGTTAAGAAGAATTACACCGCTGTTAAATGCTCCTTACCTAACCATCCACTGATATAGGTACATAATTTCAAAATGTTATATCTCACTTTATAAAAATAAATGTACAGATATATCAATTTGAAATTGGTGCATAACAACGGATATTCAAAACCAAATATTTGTCGTCCGGCAAACAATCCAGGTGATTTCCTCAAATATCACCAATTACAACGAATCCCGATATAATGAGGATGATCACCCAGTTTCCAATAACTTACTCCCACTCATCCTCTGTAAAACCATACAGATGTGAGAATCATACCTAGTAAATACATACCCTGGAGTAAGTACCTAATTGGGAAATCGGTTTTCTACTAATAATGCACAGTGAAACTGAAACACGAAAATGTCTCGAAGGGGTATCCGGGTATTCCTAGTAATGCCTCTTCCATTATCCAGATTCATAACTGTAACCGTACATTTCTTTACCATCTCTCCAAATCCCTTTATATGTCTTTAGTCATTACCTTCTGTACACCACTTTAGGCTAAATGGTTTTCTTCCTTCCCTACCATTCGGCACCAGCCTATGGTTTGGAAAAAGACTATCCAATAAGCTTAATAGGTGTGCTGTCCTAATCCTAGGAGCACTCGCAACGCGAGAGAAGGTAAAGATAAAAGATAACTGAATAAACCTTATTCCTATTTCTCCTGAACCAGAATCCATCCCCGAACTAGAACAAGTTCCATCGAGTTCGTATATAACCATACGATGGATTATCCAAATAAACTGTGGATCTTCGTAGTGATACGGGGTGTTCTGGAGAAATACAAAGGTGAACTAGGAGTGGCGATGAAATACTTGGTTTGGTCGTGAATAGCAGTCGCGATTTACTTTGCCCTCTTTCTAATCCATATATTTGTCTTTGCTTATTACCTTCTGTACACCTCACTTAGGCTAACCGGTTTTCTTCATTCCCTACTGTTCGGCACCTGCCTATGGTTTGGAAGAAGACTATCCAATAAGCGTAATAGGTGTACCGTCCTAATCTACGGAACACTCGCAACCTGAGAGAGGGTAAAAGGAAAAGACAACTGAATAGTCCTATTCATTTTCTTCAGAACCTGTTAGTGTATATGCCCTAGAGGCCATTACTGTATCATACTAGTTTGTATATTACTTGATGGAAGCTTGGGATATTCACCTTGTATTGAAAATCTTGCTCAATATAGTAGTATGCTACTTGGTTTGTTTCTACTTTAATGTGTGCATGTGTTTATTATAGCATATTGCCTTTACATATTAGTGGAGCCCTTAGGATCTTTGCTGGATTACCAGCGTTGTGATGGCAGTCACACTCATGGGGGCTGGGTAATCTACAAGCACATCCTTATGCAGGTCCCTAGTCGTAGGACTATCGAGACATGGCATCGATACTCCGGAGTAGACTAGCGTATGCGCTTCTCATCCCAGCTTGGGAGACGGCCTGTCCCACAGCCGTCAGTACGTCGTACTTGGGATAGTATGCGGGTGGTCGTTAGGTTACGAGTACACTGGACAGGACTCGTCGGGAACTGTTGGTTGGTACTATACCTATCATCGGTTATCAGTTCCCAGGTGACATGAGTACAGCTTAGTCCGTTGACTCGATACTGTCACTTCGCCTCGAGTGTGTTCCCACTGTACTTTGATTACTACCCTACCATGGCTCAAAGGAGTCGTGCAAACAGGTAGTTTTTGGGTGCAGTCCCGAAGCACTTGGAGGCAGTAACGGTTAGACAGGATTCGTCTCTCCCAGTATTGGGGGTTGATATCGCGCTGTGTCTAGGAGAGCCATTACACAAAGTCCCTGGCCAGGGAAAGCGAGATAGACTGGTAGGTTTCTAGTGTTATCTCAGGTGTTCTGGGCTACACTCCGACATGACTTGTACCGCTAGTAGGGGACTGACGTTTACCGCCCCCTAGGCCCGCCATGAGATATTCTCAGACGAACAGACCGGACTTTATGGAGATTTTCACATTCAGGCTCAGTAGGAGTTCAGATGGGTTTCACCTCGTCCGTCTTCTTATCGGCATCTACCTGGGGACCGTTACGTACAGCTAGTACCACTTGCGGTCTGTGGTTAAACCCACTGACAGCGTAGTGTCGAGTCTTTACAGTCCCACACAGAGGGTTATTCGACTTTGGGCAAAACAGAGTAGAGGTCGCATGGTTTTGCGACAGGGTTCGTTCACATCCGCGCACTTATGCACGTTTGGTGTCCGGACAGTTATTACTAGCGGGCTCTGGTTTGAGCCAGATCCTAGTATATGCTTTGGGGTTAGTTTTATCTCATAGTATTCATGCTCCTTGGAACACGAATGCGGGTGTGTATGCACAGTTGACTGAGGCAGAGGAAGAGGATTCTCATTAGGGTTTTGGTACGGGTGTGTATGCACAGTTGACGGTTGTCGTTTACCAAACCCTAATGAATATGTGAAATATCAATTGATAATGTTATTTAAATGAAATTGGGTTATGGTTAGGGTTTGTTGACTTGTTGACCATGGTTGAAACATTGACCATCATCATTTCTTTCCAAAGATGCTCTTTGATCTTTGCAAAAAACATTTAATGTGAAATGATAATGGTCTTATCAAACCAACCATCACCTTTTTCATTTTGGATTAATATTATTAATTAGATAATTCACATATATTGTTATGGTTGTAAAACTATTCTCATTCTATCATATTGATTCTCTCTCCTCCATTTTGCTCTCCCTCTTCCTCTAGCTCAAGGAAAATTCTTCTCATGTGTTGAGAAATATTTCCTTGGAGATAAAACATCAAAGCCACTCTCTACTCATTCTAAGGTTGAAGGTCTAGCAAGCCGGACACTTTAGTTTTCTCAAGTTCGAGAAAGGAGCTCAAGGTAGAGACCCTCAGGTGGATCCATCTTCGGCAAGAGAAGGAGACGAGGAACGAACTATCCGACCACCACAAAGAGCCTAGGAGAAGGAGTTCAAGTTGAGGTATAACCCCTAACCGAGTAGCAATAGCTCTTGTTAGTTGCTAATGTGTAGTTTAGCAAAGATCCGTGTTTTATAGTCCATGTTACCATGACCCGAAAAATCGTTTTTCATCATTTCCGCAAGCCCGAAATAACCGGGAGAGGTAACGTGGACTTACAGTGGTATCAGAGCCTAGCTAAACACACCCTAGCATGTTAGCAAAGTATCTAGAATTTCGATCGAACGAAAAACCACAAAACACGTTAAAAATATCAAGTTTCTGCCGATTTTTATTTTTGCTCAAAAAATAATAAATCTTGTATTAAAAATCGGCTCGGGATTTTTAAAGAACAGCCAAGAAAAACGATCCGGTGAGTCGATCAACTCACCGCGGATCCGCGGCAGGAGCTTGCTCCCGCCGCGGATCCGCGGCCGAGTTGACTCGGCCGTGGATCGTTTCTCCTGCAGTTTTCTCCTGTTGGTGTTTTGTGATTTTTCAGATGGTTTGTTTCTGCCCAGAATTTCCAGAGAACAAGTTTGTTTTTGGGGTGGTTACAAATCCGTATTTTGGTCGATTTTCTGTAGACTTTGGCTAATGGGTTGTATCTGTAATGTTATATATGTATTGAACGTCTGCTATTCGCTATACGTCGATTAGTGGGGGTTATACATATCTGTGATCTGTAATGTTGATGGATTGTGTATATGAATTCGTTGGATTGTCGCGGATGAATAGCCGGGGGTTGTGAGATGAGAGTTTTCTTTATCTTTCAATTCATGTAATATGTAAATTGATGTAATATTATTTATATGGCCGCACAACCCGGATGGGGTTGTAGCCGTCATTGTATAATTTCTTTTTACTGTTTTTGCTCCTAGGATAGACCCAAGGTGGGGTGCACAAACTACCGGGTATCTCGAAGTGCCGGGTGGCCTACTCACGTGGTTGAGGGAGGTTGCTTCGCTTCGGGTACTTGGCGGGTAGTTTGCCGCACCCGTAGGGGTCTAGGGTGGGGTATTGGCTATTCATCGCGACTGTGTAATCCGCTTTTCGTTACAGGCTCGAACGGAATGCGGATTCCTAGTATATCCAATGTATTCATCTGTGATCTGGAATGGCTATCATTGCATCTGACGAATGTATATATCTATATTTAGATATCTAATTAGGCGTTGCTTATGTTTTGCATCCGTGCTAGTCCAGCCCCCGCTCTGTCGTTAGTTAAGTAACCTAATGGGTGATGACGGGACCCCGTGGCGAATGCGGATGGCATAAGCGTACGTCATATTTTCGTTGTTTTCTACAATGGTAGGATTAATTGATGGGGCGCATTAAAATTAATGCAAGAAAAATAAACCAAAGTAAAAGTTGTTGGAACACTTTCAAAAACCACTCGGTTTCTTTTCAAATAACTTTTAAACGCGGAGCTTAAACCACTCCTTTTAAAAGCTATCTCGTTCCATCGATTATATCAAGTTCACTACGTTCACGGTTTCGCCAAAACCATTCGTACCCCTCCGTCGTTTCACATGGATGGTCAATAGTATTCAAGCTATGTTTGTTGGCCAAAGTCAAGGCATAGTGATTGGTAGCTATTGGGTATTCATGTGCAGCATAGATAGATGTGTTGGTTTGGGACAGTCGTACTGCCTTGTTGGCCAAAGTCAAGGGTAGGTACGGGTGGGTTCAAATTAACCTGGAGAATGACGGGTAGAACTTGACATGTGACTTATGATTTGTTGGCCAAAGTCAAGGTCATAAGAGCATGGGGAAAAAATCTACATCGGGAGTTTCAAAAGAACTGAAACTTGCTAGCGCTGCATACCATTTGGAGTATGATGATTCTGGTAGGATTCCTTCAGTTTTGTCACGCAATGATATTTGGATCCCGATCCTACCTGTGAGTATATGCTACTCCTCGGGAAATTTCTCACTTAACGATCAATGCTATAAACCTAGTAGGTGTCTAGAAAGGTGTTAGCGGGGCTGCGCCCCTAGGGAAAAGAGGTTATTTAATTAAGGAACTTCGCGAAAGCGTTGGAAAACTCCCTCGAAGTACCGACACTAGCCTGGTTGAACGGTTAAGCAAGTATTGTACGGTGAGATTGATCCTGACTAATTCTTCCTTTTTGGTTTGAGGAGGGATTCGAGAGACAGTGGAAGCCATCATGTTTAGACAAATTAAAAACCACTCTAAACTTGCAAGAGCATCTTGCTAAAGTGTTTCTTCTCTCTCTCCTAATTGCAGCGACCAAACATCATGACTGGACTTAAGTTACTACTAGATAAAAACATACTGACAGGGCCAAACTACAAAGATTGGCTCAGGAATGTCAAAATGGCAATCACTTATGACAAGTTAGGGTATCTCCTTACCGCCAAAGCTCCCCCTGCCCCAGGTCCCACCTCCAGTGTCGCGGATAAAGAAATCCGTAAGACTTGGGTGATTGATTGGGCGAAGGCCAAGTGCCTCATGCTTGCCTCTATGGACAATGAACACCAGAGGAGGCACGAGAATATGGACCAAGGATCCATATTTCTTCATACAAAAGAACTGTATGGAGAGCAATCCCGTATCACCAGATACGAAGTCTCGAAAAAGCTGTTTTCGGCGAGATTGGCAATCGGATCACCAGCCGCGGAACACGTGCTTAAGATGATTGGCTTCATTAAGGAGCTCGCGGACCTTGGGACCATGTTGGAGAATGAGCTCTATACAGACTTGATTCTCCAGTCCCTTCCTTCCACTTACGCCCAGTTCATCCTGAACTTCAACTTACAGGAAAAGAAAGTTGAACTTTCAGAACTCCTCAACATGCTGAGGAGTGCAGAGGGCACCTTACAGAAAGGTAGGGAAACATCCGTTTTGTTTGTAGGAGGTTCTTCCTCTTCTTGGTTCAAGGCGAAAGCCAAGGGAAAGAAGAAGAAAACCCCCGCCAAACCAAGGGGCGGTGTTAGTAAAGTGGATACGAAGGGAAAGGCAAAAGCAACAAAGGAAGCGGGAAAGCTTGTGGGAAAGGAAGAATGCTTTTACTGTCACAAAAGTGGACACTGGAAGAAATATTGCAAGGCTTGGAAGGCCAGAACACAGGATCTGAAGGAAGTTGCGGCTTCAGCTTCAGGTGTGTATGTTATTGAAAACTGTCTATCAATAAACTCTACTTCCTGGGTATTGGATACCGGATCAGGATCTCATATCTGTAATTCTTTGCAGGCGTTGAGAAACCGTAGGGTTTTGAAGGCAGGTGATATGACCCTCAGAGTTGCAAACGGAGCTGGCATGGATGCTGAGTCCATGGGGGACTATCACCTGGGGTTGTCAGATGGACACGTTTTGGTTTTGCGTAATTATTATTTTGTACCTAATGCAACTTGTAATATCATTTCTGTATCTTTAATATCTAAAGAAGGTTATGAATTTGCATTTGTAAGAAATGTTGTAAACATTCGCCTTAATCAAGTTCTGATTGGGTCAGGTACATTAAACAATGGAATATACGTATTAAACCAACCACAGATTTTCAATGTCCAGAATACACACAAAAGTGTTGGAGATAGTGCCCTCATAGTCAATTATTGGATCGCAGGTACGTGATTGCAATGATTCCGGAGGACCTATACCGGTAAGACAGTCTTACTCGAGATGATAGTATGCTATCTGGTTTGCCTTTATCAGTCGTGTACATGTTCAGGTGACTGATTACATGTTACACTTTGATAGAGCCCTTAGGATCTTGCTTTACCACCAACAGTATGATGGCGATCATATACGTGAGAGTTGGATGGTTTATACACATATCCTTAATTGTGGTCCCTAGTCGTGGGAGTTTCGAGACAGGGCATCGATACTCCGGAGTAGACTAGTGTGTACAGTCGAAACCCCGATGAGGGGCGGTGGCCGGTCTCACAAGCCACTGGTGTCAGTTGGATCACCTAAGATGTATACAGGTGCTCATTGGGTTATGAGTACACCGGACAGGACTCGCCGGGAACCTGCTAGTTGGTATTATACATATCGTCAGATAGCAGTTCCCTGGTGACATGTGTACAGGTTAGTTCATCGACCTGAGGTCGTCATTTGTCTCGTGTGAGTTCCCACTGTGCTTTGATTTCTACCCTACCACGGCTCAAAGGAGTCGTGCAAACAGGTAGCTTTTGGGTACAGTCCCGAGCCATATGGAGGCACGTGAGCGGATCGGCAGGGGATTCATCTCTCCCGGTATTGGGGGCGAGGTCGTGCTGTGTCTAGGAGAGCCATTACACAAAGTCCATGGCCATGGCAGGAGATTTACTGGTAGGTACTCCAGTAGTATCTCAGGGTGTTATTGGGCTACACTCCGACATGACTTATACTGCTATTGGGGGTCTGACGTTACTAGCCCCCTAGGCAGATATGCGATACTCATAGACGAACGGACCGGACTGTATATACATTATCACTGTTAGGCTCAGTAGGGTTTCCGGATGAGTTCGCTCATCGGCCTCCCTTGAGGTCAGTCCATGGGCAGCCGTTACGCATAGCTAGTGCCGCTGACGGTTTTTGGTTAAACCCACTGCCAGGGTACTGACGAGTCATTAGAGTCCCCCACAGACAGTTTCCCAAGTTCGGGCAAAACGTTGTAGAGGCCGTATGGTTTTATGGTAGGGTTCGGAAAATGCACGTGCGTTTACGCACGTGTTATTTTTCGGGCAGATGATACTGGTCGGCTTTGGTTTAAGCCGGATCCGAGTATTATATTGAGTAGATATAATATCTTTATCTCAGTTGCATTTGTATTCGGTCGTAATACAAATGAGGGTATATTTATACAGTTACGGGGTTATCCTGAAAATTGTTTCAGGATCACTTTTGGAAGTTGCCAGTTTCCAGTTTTCTATCAGCCGTCTTTTAACATTCGGTTAAAAACGGATTTATCTTTTCTTGGATGAGGTGAGTCGTGCTTCTAGAAGCTTCTAGATTGGTGACTAGATTCATGCATCTTTCTTTGCATTTATTAAATGGTGACTAGGTTTTTGTGACTCATGATTTTAATCAATGTCTTTTGGATTGCTTAAGATCTTTTGTTATGATAAGGATCATTTCTTGTGGTCACCCCCCCTCTCCTACACTCACCTCCCCATCTATATATATGGCCGGCCCCTCCCCTTTCTCATTGACACACTTGATGTTTCATTTTGTGAAAAAGATTATGATAGATTTTGGGGTGTATGGAATTTCACAGCTCATTTCATTCCATCACCCGATTTCAACGGCAACTTCATTTACCGATCGTCCACGGACTTGGACGAAGTGAGACAAAGTCTTCCACTCATTCTCTACATCATTCTTGGTCGTCTCTTTTAGCAAACTTGACGACCGAGTTGCCTCGAGTCAGAGGAGGGAGCCCGTTTAAAGAATCGTTGACGTGGTGCTACCTGGACGAGCAAATCGGAGATCGACGAGATCGGAGAAGCCGCAACGGAGCATGGGATGATGGTTAAAGAATGAAGGACTCGGATCGTTCGGTATAACCTTTCTACACTCTTTACAGTTTGTTAGTTTAGCAATAATGCCAGATCCGGGTTAAAGTATACGATAGCGCCGGTTAAAAGATTTTGTTCCGCATTTGGCATCTGTAGACGGCCGGGGCGCTACCGTAGACTTACAGTGGTATCAGAGCCTCACCATTTTGCTTTACTAACTTATGCTAACGCGTTTAAAACATCGATCGAACCGGAAATCAAAAACTGCAAATTTCTTTATTCACAGTTTCTGTCGATTTTAAATGAAGTTGTAAAATTATTCTACATATCACAGAAAGTTGTGCAGGGTTTCAGAAGCACACCGACAAAATTTGAGAACGTGATTCCACCAAACGGCCCCGGAATCGCGGCCAAACCCATGGTTTGGCCGCGCATCCGTGGCCGTTCTAGTGAATCAGTGCACCAAATTTGCACAGTGTCTTCTCTGTTGGAAATTGGGGTTTTTGGTATATATCTTTTGGGCCCAGATTTTTTTACTGTTCAATAGTTGTTCGTGGGGCCCACTTCATGATATTTAGTCGATCGAAATTTAAACATATTAGTTTACAGTGCTTACATTATATCTCCGACCGGGAATGTCATTTGATCGGTAAACCGCGTCTGATTGCTATAGTTCTTTTAGACGGGTTTGCGAACGTGACATTCGCGTTGATGTTCTGTGTTGTGCTGTGATGTTGCGGATTTGTCGTGGTGGATAGCAGTGTGCAATGATAGTGCAATTTGGATTTATTTGTACATTTGATATTGCGGGGCGAGCGTCCAACATGTGGACTGCCGTCACTGCCTGTTGTATAATATTCTTTTGGGGCACGACCAGGTTGCGGTCGATGTACCTGTTGTACTATTTTTCATTACTGTACTAGGTTTTACCCCACGACGGAGTGCACAGATAGCCGGGTTCTGGAGGGCAACGGGTCCGCATCTCATGGCTTTGAGAGGCAGAGGGGTCCCACTCTAGAATTGGCAGACTATTCGCCGCACTCGTAGGGGGTACAGGTTGACCCAAGGAGGGGTGCCCAAGATTACCGGATTCCGTGAAGTGTAGGGTGATCCATTCACTATGCTGTAGGGGGCTGCCTCGCTTCAGGTTTTGGCGGGTAATTTGCCGCACCCGTAGGGGTCTAGGTTTCATTGCACAGGCTATCCACACGACAGGGGAACGTCGGGTTTCAGCAGTGGCTCTGTGAAACCCGGGGATCCCAGATTATCTGTGATGCTTATTACTTTTCTGTAATGTTGCATATTATCACGCCTGGAGCGATTATTGTATATTGGTTTATATACTATTAGATGTTGTATATGTTTTATACCCGCGCTAGTCCAGTCCCCGCTCTGTCGTTAGTTAAGTAACCTAACGGGTGATGACGGGACCCAGTGACGAATGCGGATGGCATATATGTGTAAGTGCACGGCGGCGCCCCGGCCGTCAATCCGACGGCCAAATGCGGAAGCGGTGATAAACTTTAATTTTTCATGAACTGGCAAACCGCCGCGCACTAATACCCGGATCGAACCATTAATTAGTCCTAGCAAACCACAAGATGGGGAAGAGAGATATACCGACAGATCCGAGTCCTCCGGTCTTCTCGTCGTCGTCCCGATCTCCCGCGGAAACTCCGGTCGTCGCCTCCTTGCCGGAAGGGCACCACATCGCCTACATCTTTTACGGGCTCCCACCTCAATGCCGAGGCAACTCGGACGCGAAGTTGGCTAGCCGACGCGCCCAAGATTTGCTGTAGA
Source organism: Agapanthus africanus (assembly GCA_030015575.1). Taxonomy (NCBI): domain Eukaryota; kingdom Viridiplantae; phylum Streptophyta; class Magnoliopsida; order Asparagales; family Amaryllidaceae; genus Agapanthus; species Agapanthus africanus. Next base: position 182,198,942 of record CM057344.1, on the reverse strand, counting down.
ATAGTGTAGAATCGATGTCTCTTTGGGGTTTTGTATAGTTGCCATAAAGATGATGGAGGTGGAATGAACTTTTGCATTGAGGAAACATTTCTGGCTGATCAAATATGCATGAAGGCCTCGGCCAAATACCATTTTTGGAGCTCCCTGGAAAAATCAGCCCCAGCACTAAAAAAACTTAGCTCAAATCAACCTCTAATAAATTAATCCCCATCTCCATAATGTTTCACTCCAGCACACTCAAAAATGGGCTCATTCCTCACTTAATAAATTAATCCCTTAACATGCATTTCCTGCACACTCAAGGGGGCCCTCGAAATTAAACATGAAGAATGAATGAACCAATTTCCCTTGTCCAAAAAGAACCCCCATAACCCCCAAAAGTGGCCGGCCAATGCATTTGAGAATGGAGAGAGGTAGGAAAAATGTGATGATAAAAACAATGATCACAAGAAAATCCACACTCCATCAACAACATCATCAACTCCTTCAACAACATCATCAACAACCATGATGACAAACTATCACCTCACAAAGTCAAGCAATCATGATAGAAGAGGAAGTCAAGGTCAAAGAATGGTGCAACCATCATGACACAAGAATATGCAAAGAACCCCTCCACAAATACTTATTTGCAACAATGCAAATAAGCCCTCCTCCACCAATATTCGGCCAATGAACGATACAAAGGAAATTGGCCGAAACAGAAAGCAAACTGGCAACTCCAGAAAACTGGTCCCGTAATAAATTACAGGAAAACCCCGATACTGTGCATACACACCCGCATTTGTATTCCGACCGAAATACAAATGCAGTGAGACAAAACTACACTGTACTATAATAGGATCCGGCTTATACCAAAGCCGGCTAGTATTATCCGTCCGATCCTGATCCGTGCAATACCGCACGTATCTGATCGAACCCTGCCATATCTCCATACGGCCTCTACAGCTTTTCGCCCGAAAACTGAGTAACTGAATATGGGGGACTCTAAAGACTCGTCAACACCTTGGTTGTGGATTTAACCACTAGCACGTCAGAGGTATAAGCCAATACGTAACGGGCTACCAGGCATTGACTAAAAGGGACATCTGTGAGCGAACTCAGCCTGACACCCTACTGAGCCTGTCAGTGACAATATCCGTACAGTCCGGTCCGTTCGTCTATGAGCATCGCATGGCGGGCCTAGGGGGTTGGTAAAAGTCAGACCCCCAAAAGCGGTACAAGTCGTGTCGGAGTGTAGCCCAGAACACCCTGAGATACTACTGGAATACCTACCAGTAAATCTCCTTGCCTCGGCCGAGGGCTTCGTGTAATGGCTCTCCTAGACACAGCACGACCTCACCCCCAATACCGGGAGAGACGAACCCCTGAAGATACGCTAACTGCCTCCATGTGGCTCGGGACTGTACCCAACTAAAACATGTTTGCACGACTCCTTTGAGCCGTGGTAGGGTAGTAATCAAAGTACAGTGGGAACTCACACGAGATAAATGACGATCCCCAGGTCGATGAACTAACCTGTACACATGTCACCAGGGAACTGCCATCTGACGTCTGGTATATGACCAACTGGCATGTTCCCGGCGAGTCCTGTCCGGTGTACTCATAACCCAATGAGCACCTGTATACATCTTAGGTGATCCAACTGACACCAGTGGCTTGTGAGACCGGCCACCGCCCCTCATCGGGATCTCGACTGTATACACTAGTCTACTCTGGAGTATCGATGCCCTGTCTCGAAACTCACACGACTAGGGACCATTTAAGGATATGCTTATAGACCCCCAGCTCCCACTTATATGATCGCCCTCATACTGCTGGTGGTCAAGCAAGAATCCTAGGGGCTCTACCAACGTGTAATAGCGACTTGTCAGATCACCTAAAGCAGTACACGATGATAAAGGTAAACCAGATAGCATACTATCATCGAGTAAGACTGTCCTACCGGGATAGGTCCTCCATCAATCATTGCAATCACGTACCTGTGACCTAATAATTTACTCTGAGGGCACAATCTCCAACAATCTCCCACTTGCACTCTAGGCTAATTATTGCGATGTTGCATACTCACAGCCCGTGTGATACCGAACACCCAACTCCTCTACTAGTCAGTCTCACAAAGCTCGTTTGCGAAACTATTGCGTTCGAGGAATAGCCTCAGTGAGTGTATCCGCCTTGATGTTTCTTTCTATGTCTCTCTATATCTCAAGTTCGCGGAGAAACCCATCTCCCGAAATGAGCAATACCTGTCTTAGAATGTGTCTGGATGTCTGATGGGACATAGTTCATAAATGAACACCAAATCCAAACTTCTTAGACTGTATCGTCAACTGAACTTAATCAGTATCCTGCGCCATGCCTCCCTCAGTATTGCCTTGGACCACCTGTCCAAAATACTGCCCCTCATCAGAAGGAAAAACTATAACTCTGACAACCTCCTTGTTGTCCAGGTCACCTTGGAAGCCTGGAATGATAACTGTCTCCTGAATGAGGCTGTCGTTATCATATCCCTAGAACATCCACTTGTGTTCTAGAACTGCTTCCGACTGTTTCTTCAGGATTGGATTAATGTCAACTTATTGCATCTAGTGCAAGAACAACATCTGGTGTGGTACTTGACATCTCATGATTGACTCAATTGCCTGAGCAAGTGATCTGCCAATCATGCACATCCCTCTCCTCTTTAGTCTATAAGACACCTTTAGAGAGGGTGACTCCATCTTCTGCAGGTACACTACCGTGCATGGAGTCGTCCATTCTAAATACTTTTAGAATACTGTCAAAGTACCCTGATTGGGAAACCACCCAAATCTAGATCTAAAACCATAGATCTAGTAACCAGTATGTCTGATATAAAATCCATTTCCTTTGTGGAGAAACTACTGTGTGACGACCAAAGTATAACTGACTGTAGTATAGGAGTTTCTTTTCCTACTCTGTGTATGTCATCCAAATACCAGGATATCACACCCTACTACCTTCTCAACAGATCCATCCCCTATTCTGATGGAGTCAAACCTATGACTGTCACGTCAGAAATAGATGATCTATCTCCGCTATATCTGCTTTAGTCTATAAATAGACATAAGCTACCTGTCCACCAATGCTTCCGCTGCTCCCACTGACTACGACAACCCTCTGGCAGAGTCATATAGACGTACACTTCTGAAGCGAGTTCAGAACGACGCTATACTCATCCTCCTGCCGGGTCTCACAGTCTGGAACAACAGCAATGGCAAGTGTGGGTAAACAAGAACTTCCCTGTCACCGTCCTTGAGGCTACCGTAGTACCTCTCGAGTGCCTGAAGTTACCCACCGTATCTGCGGAGTGGCCAATGGAATGTCAATCCAGATTGAATCTTTAGGTTCCTTATCAAATCTTCAGTAATCGTTTGTGGTTCTAGAATTACTTCCAGTTCTACCATACTCCCACTTCTGTTTTTCTGAAAAAATCCATTTTTATTAAAACTGTGGCGAGTCAAGAACAATATCACTATTGATCTTTCTTATGGTAGAAAGTCAACCCTCGTCATAGCCTGGGTCAACCCACAAACAGCCATTACAGAAACGTGCCTTGAGTTATCCAGAGTCTGGTTTTAAGCATAATCCGGACAACTACCCGTACCTTAACATCGTTTAGATACGAACTGTTCTATATCCAATATAGGACCAGAGGCACTGATTTAATTGAACCAGATCCAAATCATGCAACTGTCTCCAGTGCATGTCAACTAAATGGAAGAAGGCCTATCAGCGTTACTCAACTTAGGAATGCTTCCAATTATGAGGAACCTGAAAGAGAAGCAAGATCTCTTTATCATTACTATCAACTGAATACCACAAGTATCTACATCTTCGATCGCTTTGAAGAATCCCGATACTTGCTACACCTGGTTCTCTACTCTATTCAAATACCTATAACTTCTCAAAATTCGGACCCTGTGTTTCCACGAAACACCTGTCTAAAAACTAGAGAAGTCATAAGTAAACCGAATATAGTACGAGGACCAACCCCTCTGTCCTGATGGACCCTGGACAACATACAATACTCTGTATAAGTCCTTTGAGTCTGATAACTCATTCACTGTGTGTCGTAGGTTGAAAACTGTACTTATGGTTAAGAAGAATTACACCGCTGATTAATGCTCCTTACCTAACCATCCACTGATATAGGTAAATGTCATAGACATAATATCAAAAAGGTATATCTCACTCTATAAAAATAGACGTACAGATATATCAATTTGAAATTGGTGCATAACAGCGGATATTCAAAACCAAATATTTGCCGATCGGCAAACAGCCCAGGTGATCTCCTCAAATATCACCGATTACAACGAATCCCGATATAATGAGGATGATCACCCAATTCCCAATAACTTACTCCCACTCATCATCTGTAAAACCATACAGATGTGAGAATCAAACCTGGTAAATACATACCCTGGAGTAAGTATCTGATCGGGAAATCAGTTTAACATTACACAGTGAAACTGAAACATTGAAATGTTTCGATGGGGTATCCTGGTATTCCTAGTGATGCCTCTTCCATTATCAGATTCACAACTGTAACCGTATATTTCTTTGCCACCTCTCCAAATCCCTTTATATGTCTTTAGTCATTACCTTCTGTACACCCCTTTAGGCCAAATGGTTTTCTTCCTTCCCTATCGTTCGGCACCAGCCTATGGTTTGGAAGAAGACTATCCAATAAGCATAATGGGTGTACTGTCCTAATCCTAGGAACACTCGCAAAGCGAGAGAAGGTGAAGATAAAAGACAACCGAATAAACCTTATTCCTATTTCTCCTGAACCAGAATCCATCCCCGAACTGGAACAAGTTCCTTTCGAGTTTGTATATAACCATACGATGGAGTATCCAATAAACTGTGGATCTTCGTAGTGATACGGAGTGTCCTGGAGAAATACAAAGGTGATTTAGGATTGGCGAAGGAATACTTGGTTTGGTCGTGAATAGCAGTCGCAATTTACTTTGCCCTCTTACTAATCCCTTGCTTTGTCTTAACTTAATACCTTCTGTACACCATCGTTAGGCTAATTGGTTTTCTTCATTCCCTACCGGTCGGCACCTGCCTATGGTTTGGAAGAAGACTATCCAATTTGCGTAATAGGTGTACTATCTCCTAAACCAAGGAGTACTCGCAACCTGAGAGAAGGTAAAAGGAAAAGACAACTGAATAGTCCTATTCGTTTCCTCCAGAACCGGAAACCATCCTCGAATAAATTCTTTCGAGTTCGTATCTAACCATACGATGGTTTTGTCCAATGGAAGTGGACGTTCGTAGTAATACGGGGTGTCCTGGAGAAAAGGGTAAAAGTAGGAGTGGCAATGAGGTTTGCAACTCTGACAATCCAAAAGCCAGTGTTAAGAAGGTTCGGTCAACTTGGTCATTGAGTCACAGTCTTAGGGTCGGGTCAATGGTCGCTGCCAAAGAGAGAGAGAAAAGAAACACTCAGCGTGCACTCTAACCTAGATCAGAATGGTTACCAATTTATCTAATCTGGAAACCTCCCACTGTACCGTCAAATTCTCCTCCAAACCTGAAAGAAGAATTAGTCGGGGTCACCCGAGGAGTAAACTAACTCATCAGTGGGAATCGGGATCCAACTATCATCGCATGACAACGTGACGGAATCCGCTCACGGTATCACACTCCAGAAGGTATGCGCATATCTGGCAAGTTTCAGTTCTTTTGAAACTCCCGATGTGATTTCTGCCCCATGCTCTTATGACCTTGACGAAGGTCAACAAATCATAAGTCACATGTCAAGTTCCACCCGTCATTGTCCAGGTTAATTTGAATCCACCCGTACAAGCCCTTGACGAAGGCCAACAAGGCTATACGACTGTCCCAAACCAACGCATCTATCTATGCAGCAGAAAGGTAACAAGCAGCTACCATACACTATGCCTTGACGAAGGTCAACAAACATAGCATGAATACTACGTGCTACCCGTCTGAAACGACGGAGGGCTACGAATGGTTTCTGGCGAAAACCTTTAACGTAATGAACTTGATATCGTTGAAGGAACTGATAGCTTTTTGAAAATATAGTGATGAAAACCGTTGCTAAAGAGGTCACTCCCGGTGAAGGGATCTCGGCTCTTTCCCCGTAGAATGAGGTGCAGGATATTCCAACTGAATACCACGGTGCAAAGCAAAAGTAATCGGCTATAGTGAAGTTAATGCCCTGACGCAAAACTTCTGTCCAAGGGGTCACTCCCGGTGAAGGGATCTCGGCCCTTGCCTCGTCGACTGAGGAGCAGGATATTCCAAATGAATACCACGATGCAAAACAAAAGTGAACGTCCTTGCAATAACAGCTTTTTGAAAAGTGTTCCAACAACATCAGTTTAGGTTTGTTTTTAACTTGCATTGATCCGAATCAATGCAGTCCCATCAATTGATCACACCAATAAGAACGAAAATATACTGATGTACGTATATGCCATCCGCATTCGCCACTGGGTCCCGTCATTACCCGTTAGGTTAGCTAACTAACGACAGAGCGGGGACTGGACTAGCGCGGATGCAAAACATATACAACATCTACTAATATATATACCAATATATTATATTCGCTCAAGGCGTGATAAAAATGCAACATCACAGAAATGTACAGCATCACAGAACAATACAGATATCTGGGATCCCCGGGTTTCACAGAGCCGCTGAAACCCGACGTTCCCCTGGTCGTGTGGATAGCCTGTGCAATGAAATCCTAGACCCCTACGGGCGCGGCAAGTCACCCGCCAAAACCTGAAGCGAGGCAGCCCCCTTCAGCGCCGTGAATGGACCACCCAGCACTTCACGGAATCCGGTAACTTGGGCACCCCTCCTGGGTCAACCTGTACCCCCTACGAGTGCGGCGAATAGCCCGCCAATTCTAGAGTGAAGCCCCCTCCGTCTCAATGCCTTGAGATACGGGCTTGTTGCCCTCTAGTACCCGGCTATCCGTGCATCCCTCCACGGGGTAATCCTAGTACAGAAAGTAAAATATACATACAACGGGTACATCGACCGCAACCTGGCCGTGCCCCAAAATAATAATACAAACAGGCAGTGACGGCAGTCCACATGTCGGACGCTCACCCCGCAATATCAAATGTACATAATACAACCACAACTGTACTAGCATTGCATCCAGGCTATCCCCCACGACCGATCCGCAACATCACAGCAATACATAGAACATCAACGTGAAAGTCACGTTCGCAAATCCGTCTAACCGGGCTATAGCAGTTAGACCGGATTTACCGATCAAGTGACATTCACGGTCGCAGATATGATGTAAATATTGTGAAATAATGTGTTTAAAATATCCGATCAATCAAATTTTAACAAGTGGGCCCCCAAACATTACTGTGGCAGATCAGGAAATTCTGGGCCCAATATTAATATTCCAAAACCCCAATTTTAAGCCCACAAAGACACTGTAGAAATTTGGTGCAGGGATCTCCACAGTGCGCGGCGGAACAACGGCCCAAAGGGGGTTTTCGCCGCGGTTCCGCGCCTCCACTGTCGAATCACCCTGTCGAATTTCTACAGTAGCCTAGTGGTCTCCAGTACATCAATTTTATACAACCTGAAAAATTTTTGGAGACCAAAAAAATTTCAACAGAAAACTGTCGTGAAGGAAATACGGGTTTTGGAACATTTGATCGATCGGAACTGAAAAACACATTAAGGCAAGCTAGACTAAGTTAATGGCGAGGCTTTGATACCACTGTAAGTGCACGGCGGTGCCCCGGCCGTCAATCCGACGGCCAAATGCGGAAGCGGTGATAAACTTTAATTTTTCATGAACTGGCAAACCGCCGCGCACTAATACCCGGATCGAACCATTAATTAGTCCTAGCAAACCACAAGATGGGGAAGAGAGATATACCGACAGATCCGAGTCCTCCGGTCTTCTCGTCGTCGTCCCGATCTCCCGCGGAAACTCCGGTCGTCGCCTCCTTGCCGGAAGGGCACCACATCGCCTACATCTTTTACGGGCTCCCACCTCAATGCCGAGGCAACTCGGACGCGAAGTTGGCTAGCCGACGCGCCCAAGATTTGCTGTAGAATAGTGTAGAATCGATGTCTCTTTGGGGTTTTGTATAGTTGCCATAAAGATGATGGAGGTGGAATGAACTTTTGCATTGAGGAAACATTTCTGGCTGATCAAATATGCATGAAGGCCTCGGCCAAATACCATTTTTGGAGCTCCCTGGAAAAATCAGCCCCAGCACTAAAAAAACTTAGCTCAAATCAACCTCTAATAAATTAATCCCCATCTCCATAATGTTTCACTCCAGCACACTCAAAAATGGGCTCATTCCTCACTTAATAAATTAATCCCTTAATATGCATTTCCTGCACACTCAAGGGGGCCCTCGAAATTAAACATGAAGAATGAATGAACCAATTTCCCTTGTCCAAAAAGAACCCCCATAACCCCCAAAAGTGGCCGGCCAATGCATTTGAGAATGGAGAGAGGTAGGAAAAATGTGATGATAAAAACAATGATTACAACATCATCAACTCCATCAACAACATCATCAACTCCATCAACAACATCATCAACAACCATGATGACAAACTATCACCTCACAAAGTCAAGCAATCATGATAGAAGAGGAAGTCAAGGTCAAAGAATGGTGCAACCATCATGACACAAGAATATGCAAAGAACCCCTCCACAAATACTTATTTGCAACAATGCAAATAAGCCCTCCTCCACCAATGTTCGGCCAATGAACGATACAAAGGAAATTGGACGAAACAGAAAGCAAACTGGCAACTCCAGAAAACTGGTCCCGTAATAAATTACAGGAAAACCCCGATACTGTGCATACACACCCGCATTTGTATTCCGACCGAAATACAAATGCAGTGAGACAAAACTACACTGTACTATACTAGGATCCGGCTTATACCAAAGCCGGCTAGTATTATCCGTCCGATCCTGATCCGTGCAATACCGCACGTATCTGATCGAACCCTGTCATATCTCCATACGGCCTCTACAGCTTTTCGCCCGAAAACTGAGTAACTGAATGTGGGGGATTCTAAAGACTCGTCAACACCTTGGTTGTGGATTTAACCACTAGCACGTCAGAGGTATAAGCCAATACGTAACGGGCTACCAGGCATTGACTAAAAGGGACGTCTGTGAGCGAACTCAGCCTGACACCCTACTGAGCCTGTCAATGACAATATCCGTACAGTCCGGTCCGTTCTTCTATGAGCATCGCATGGCGGGCCTAGGGGGTTGGTAAAAGTCAGACCCCCAAAAGCGGTACAAGTCGTGTCGGAGTGTAGCCCAGAACACCCTGAGATACTACTGGAATACCTACCAGTAAATCTCCTTGCCTCGGCCGAGGGCTTCGTGTAATGGCTCTCCTAGACACAGCACGACCTCACCCCCAATACCGGGAGAGACGAACCCCTGAAGATACGCTCACTGCCTCCATGTGGCTCGGGACTGTACCCAACTAAAACCTGTTTGCACGACTCCTTTGAGCCGTGGTAGGGTAGTAATCAAAGTACAGTGGGAACTCACACGAGACAAATGACGATCCCCAGGTCGATGAACTAACCTGTACACATGTCACCAGGGAACTGCCATCTGACGTCTGGTATATGGCCAACTGGCATGTTCCCGGCGAGTCCTGTCCGGTGTACTCATAACCCAATGAGCACCTGTATACATCTTAGGTGATCCAACTGACACCAGTGGCTTGTGAGACCGGCCACCGCCCCTCGTCGGGGTCTCGACTGTATACACTAGTCTACTCTGGAGTATCGATGCCCTGTCTCGAAACTCACACGACTAGGGACCATTTAAGGATATGCTTATAGACCCCCAGCTCCCACTTATATGATCGCCCTCATACTGCTGGTGGTCAAGCAAGAATCCTAGGGGCTCTACCAACGTGTAATAGCGACTTGTCAGGTCACCTAAAGCAGTACACGATGATAAAGGTAAACCAGATAGCATACTATCATCTCGAGTAAGACTGTCCTACCGGGATAGGTCCTCCATCAATCATTGCAATCACGTACCTGTGACCTAATAATTGACTCTGAGGGCACAATCTCCAACAATATGTACATTTTATTTTCGTTCTTTTCTGGTGTGATTATTGATGGGACTGCGTTGATTCTGATCAATGCAAAGGAAAACAAACCTATTTGCAGTTGTTGGAACAATTTAAAAGGTGTTATTGCAAAGATGGTTCCTTTTGTTATGCATAGTGGTATTCGGTTGGAATATCATGCACCTCATTCGACGGGGCAAGGGCCGATATCTCTTCACCGGGACTGACCCCTTGGGCAGAAGTTTGCGTCAGGGTAATAACTTCACTATAGTCGATTACAAGTTGCTTTGCACCGCGGTATTCAGTGGAATATCCTGCACCTCATTCCACGAGGAAAGAGCCGAGATCCCTTCACCGGGAGTGACCTCTTTAGCAAAGGTTTTCGCCACTATATTTTAAAAAGCTATCAGGTTCCTTCAGCGATATCAAGTTCACTACGTTAAAGGTTTTTCGCCAAAAACCAGCCGTAGCCCTCCGTCACTTCTTTTGGGTATTCAGTAGTATTCAAGCTATGTATTTTGACCAACGCCAAGGCATAGTGTTTGGTAGCTGCTGGATATTCAATTGTTGCATAGATAGATGAGTTGGTTTGGGACAGTCGTTCTGCCATTTTGGCCAACGTCAAGGGCATGTGCGGGTGGGTTCAAATTGACAAGATAGTGACGGGTAGAACTTGTCATGTGACTTATGACATTTTGACCAACGCCAAGGTTATAAGAGCATGGGGCAAAAATCATATCGGGAGTTTCTAAAGAAACTAAAACTTGCCAAGTATGCGCATACCTTCTGGAGTATGAGTAACGTGGATGCATTCCATCACGTTATCATGCGATGAGAGTTGGATCCCGATTCCCACTGATGAGTTGGTTTACTCTTCGGGTGATCCCAATTGATTCTTCTTTCAGGTTTGGAGGAGAATTTGACAGGACAGTGGGAGGTTTCCGGATTAGATATAGTGATAACCATTCTGATCTAGGTTAGAGTGCACGCAGAGTGTTTCTTTTCTCTCTCTCTCTTTGGCAGCGACCTTTGACCGACCCTAGACTATGACTCAGTGACCAAGTTGGCCGAACCTTCTTAAAATACTGGCTTTTGGATTGTCTATGTTGCATAAGTCATTGCCACTCCTTCTTTTACCCTTTGAATTTCTCAGAACACCCGTATTACTACGGATATCCACTTCCATTGGATAGATCCATCGTATGGTTATATACGAACTCGAAGGGACTTCTTCGAGGATGGATCCAGGTTCAGGAGAAATAGAATTGGTTTATTCAGTTGTCTTTTATTATCACCTTCTCTCAGGTTGCGAGGGCTCCTTGGTTTAGGAGAGTACACCTATTACGCTTATTGGATAGTCTTATTCCAAACCATAGGCAGGTGCCGAAAGGTAGGGAATGAAGAAAACCAATTAGCCTAAGTAGGGTGTGCAGAAGGTAATATGTAAAGACAAAATAAAGGGATTAGAAAGAGGGCAAAGTAAATTGCGACTGTTATCATTCAAGTCCAAACCGCGTACTTCATCGCCACTCCTATTTCACCTTTAAAAGAATAAGGTATTATTCAGTTGTCTTTTATCATCACCTTCTCTCGAGATGCGAGTACTCCTTGGTTTAGGAGGGTACACCTATTATGCTTACTGGATAGTCTTCTTCCAAACCATAGGCTGGTGCCGAACGGTAGGGAAGGAAGAAAACCATTTAGCCTAACGATGGTGTACAGAAGGTAACGACTAAAGACAAATAAAGGGATTTGGAGAGATGGCAATAAAATATACGGTTGAAGTCATGAATTGGATTATGGAAGAGGCATTACTATGAATACCAGGATACCCCTACGAAACATTTTCATGTTTCAGTGCATTGTTAAAGGAAAACTGTTTTCCCGATTAGAAACTTACTCCAAGGGTATGTATTTACCAGGTTTCATTCTCATATCTGTATGGTTTTACAGATGATGAGTGGGAGTAAGTTATTGGGAATTAGGTGATTATCCTCATTATATCGGAATTCGTTGTAATTGGTGATATTTGATGAAATCGCCAGGGTACAGTTTTCAACCTACGACGCACAGGTTTTGAGTTGTTTAACTCAGCGGACTTATACAGAGTATTGTATGTTGTCCAAGTGTCCTTCAGGACAAAGGGGTAGGTCCTCGTACTATGTTCTGTTTACTTATGACTTCTCTAGTATTTAGACAAGTGTTTCGTAGAAATACAAGGTCTAAGTTTTGAGAAGTTGTGGGTATAAGAATAAAGTAGAGAACCAGGTGTCACAAGTATCGGGATTCTTCAAAGAGATCGAAGATGTAGATTCTTGTGATTGGTATTCAGATGATAGTAATGGTTTTGAGAAACTTGTTTCTCTTTCAGGTTACTCATAATTGGATGGATTCCTAAGTTGAGTAATGCTGATTAGCCTCTTTCCATTAAGTTGATATGCACTGGAGACAGCTACATGATTTGAATCTGGTTCCAATTAAATAAGTGCCAAAGTTTCTGTATTGGATATAGAATGGATCGTACCTTAAAAGATGTTAAGGTACGGGGAGTTGTCCAGCTTATGCTTAAAACCAGACTCTGGATAACTCAGGGCACGTTTCTGTAATGGCTGTTTGTGGGTTGACCCTGGCTATGACGAGGGTTGATATTCTACCATTTGGAAGATCAATAGTGATATTGTTTTTGACTCGCCACAGTTTTAGTAAAATGGATCTTTTTTAGAAAACAGTAGTGGGAGTATGGTAGAACTGGAAGTGATTCCAGAACCGCGAACGATTACGGAAAATTTAATAGGACCTATATATTCAATCAGGTTTGACATTCCAATAGCCACTCCGCAGATATGGTGGGTAACCTCAGACACCCGAGAGGTACTTCGGTTGCCTCAAGGACGGTGACATGGAGGTTCTTATCTATCCAGACTTGACACTACTGTTGTTCCAGGCTATGAGACCCGGTAGGAGGGTTGTCATAGTCAGTGGGAGCAACGGAAGCATAGTGGGCAAGATGCTTATGTCTATTTATAGACTAGAGCAGTTATAGCGGAGATAGATCATCTAATTTTGATATGACAGTCATGGGTTTGACTTCAATCAGAATAGGGGATGGATCTGTTAAGAAGGTAGTAGGGTGTGATGTCAAGGTATCTGGATAACATACACAAAGTAGGAAGTAAAATTCCTATACTACGATCAGTTGTACTGTGGTCGTCACACAGTTGTTTCTCCAGACAGGATATGGATATAATATTTGACATTCTGGTTTCTAGATCTATGGTTTTAGATCTAGATTTGGGTAGTTTCCCAATGTGGGTACTTTGACAGATATTCTAATGGTTTTTGGAATAGTTGACTCCTAGCATGGTGGTGTACCTGCAGGTGATGGAGTCACCCTCTCTAAAGATGTCGTATAGACTAAAGGGGAGAGGGATATGCATGATTGACAGATCACTTGCTTAGGCAATTGAGTCAATCGTGAGATGTCAAGTACCACACCAGATGTTGTTTTTGCACTAGATGCAATAAGTTTGTATTAATCCAATCCTGGAGAAACGTAAGGAAGCAGTTTTAGAACATAAGTACATGTTCTACGGATTTGATAACAGCAGCCTCCTTCGGGAGACGATTATCATTCCAGGCTTCAAAGGTGATATGGTAGACAGAGAGATTGTCAGAGTTATAGTTTTCTCTCTGACGAGGGACAGTATTATGGACAGGTGGTCCAAGAGAATACTGTGGGAGGCATGGTGCCGGATACTGATTAGGTTCAGTGATCGATACAGTCTAAGAAGTTTGGATTTGGAGTTCATTTATGAACTAGGTCCCATCAGATATCCAGACATATTCTAAGACAGGTATTACTCAATTCGGGAGATGGCTTTCTCCGCGAACTTGAGATTTAGAGAGATATAGAAAGAAACATCTAGGCGGATCCACTCACTGAAGCTATTTCTTGAACACAATAGTTTTACAAACGGGTTTTTTGAAACTGATTAGTAGAGGAGTTGGATGTTCGGTTTCACACGGGCTGTGAGTAGTCGACATCGCAATAATTAGCCTTGAGTACAAGTGGAAGATTGTTGGAGATAGTGCCCTCATAGTCAATTATTGGATCGCAGGTACGTGATTGCAATGATTGCGGAGGACCTATACCGGTAAGACAGTCTTATTCGAGATGATAGTATGCTATCTGGTTTGCCTTTATCAGTCGTGTACATGTTCAGGTGACTGATTATATGTTACACTTTGATAGAGCCCTTAGGATCTTGCTTTACCACAAACAGTATGATGGCGATCATATACGTGAGAGTTGGGTGGTTTATACGCATATCCTTAATTATGGTCCCTAGTCGTGGGAGTTTCGAGACAGGGCATCGATACTCCGGAGTAGACCAGTGTGTACAGTCGAGACCCCGAAGAGGGGCGGTGGCCGGTCTCACAAACCATTGGTGTCAGTTGGATCACCTAAGATGTATACAGGTGCTCATTGGGTTATGAGTACACCGGACAGGACTCGCCGGGAACCTGCTAGTTGGTATTATACATATCGTCAGATAGCAGTTCCCTGGTGACATGTGTACAGGTTAGTCCATCGACCTGAGATCGTCATTTGTCTCGTGTGAGTTCCCACTGTGCTTTGATTTCTACCCTACCACGGCTCAAAGGAGTCGTGCAAACAGGTAGCTTTTAGGTACAGTCCCGAGCCATATGGAGGCACGTGAGCGGATCGGCAGGGGATTCGTCTCTCCCGGTATTGGGGGCGAGGTCGTGCTGTGTCTAGGAGAGCCATTACACAAAGTCCATGGCCATGGTAAGAGATTTACTGGTAGGTACTCCAGTAGTATCTCAGGGTGTTATTGGGCTACACTCCGACATGACTTATACTGCTATTGGGGGTCTGACGTTACTAGCCCCCTAGGCAGATATGCGATACTCATAGACGAACGGACCGGACTGTATATACATTGTCACTGTTAGGCTCAGTAGGGTTTCCGGATGAGTTCGCTCATCGGCCTCCCTTGAGGTCAGTCCATGGGCAGCCGTTACGCATAGCTAGTGCCGCTGACGGTTTGTGGTTAAACCCACTGCCAGGGTACTGACGAGTCATTAGAGTCCCCCACAGACAGTTTCCCAAGTTCGGGCAAAACGTTGTAGAGGCCGTATGGTTTTATGGCAGGGTTCGGAAAATGCACGTGCGTTTACGCACGTGTTATTTTTCGGGCAGATGATACTGGTCGGCTTTGGTTTAAGCCGAATCCGAGTATTATATTGAGTAGTTATAATATCTTTGTCTCAGTTGCATTTGTATTCGGTCGTAATACAAATGCGGGTATATTTATACAGTTACGGGGTTATCCTGAAAGTTGTTTCAGGATCACTTTTGGAAGTTGCCAGTTTCCAGTTTTCTATCAGCCGTCTTTTAACATTCGGTTAAAGACGGATTTATCTTTTCTTGGATGAGGTGAGTCATGCTTCTAGAAGCTTCTAGATTGGTGACTAGATTCATGCATCTTTCTTTGCATTTATTAAATGGTGACTCGGTTTTTGTGACTCATGGTTTTAATCAATGTCTTTTGGATTGCTTAAGATCTTTTGTTATGATAAGGATCATTTCTTATGGTCACCCCCCTCTCCTACACTCACCTCCCCATCTATATATATGGCCGGCCCCTCCCCTCTCTCATTGACACACTTGATGTTTCATTTTGTGAAAAAGATTATGATAGATTTTGGGGTGTATGGAATTTCACAGCTCATTTCATTCCATCACCCGATTTCCACGGCAACTTCATTTACCGATCGTCCACGGACTTAGACGAAATGAGACAAAGTCTTCCACTCATTCTCTACATCATTCTAGGTCGTCTCTTTTAGCAAACTTGACGACCGAGTTGCCTCGAGTCAGAGGCGGGAGCCCGTTTAAAGAATCGTTGACGTGGTGCCACCTGGACGAGCAGATCGGAGATCGACGAGATCGGAGAAGCCGCAACGGAGTGTGGGATGATGGTTAAAGAACGAAGGACTCGGATCGTTCGGTATAACCTTTCTACACTCTTTACAGTTTGTTAGTTTAGCAATAATGGCAGATCCGGGTTAAAGTATACGATAGCGCCGGTTAAAAGATTTTGTTCCGCATTTGGCGTCTGTAGACGGCCGGGGCGCTACCGTAGACTTACAAAAAGAAAGTCTCCGGAATCAAATCAGGCTTTCTTATGGCATTGTAGACTGGGTCACATCAATGAGAGAAGGTTGACGAAGTTACATACAGAAGGATATTTGGATCCGTTCGAATATCAATCATATGCAACTTGCCAATCCTGTCTCAAAGGAAAGATGACAAAGACTCCGTTCACTGGACACGGAGTAAGAGCGAGCGAGCTCTTGTGACTCGTACACAGCGACGTGTGCGGTTCAATGTCTACGCATGCGCGAAGCGGTTATTCTTACTTCATTACTTTTACGGATGACTTTTCAAGGTACGGATATGTATTCTTAATGAAACATAAATCCGAAGCCTTTGGAAAATTCCAGGAATATAAGATTGAAGTGGAAAAACAAATAGGAAAAAGTATCAAGACACTGAGATCTGATCGAGGTGGAGAATACTTAAGTGCCGAGTTCCTGGATTACTTAAAAGAGAATGGAATTCTCTCTCAGCTTACTCCTCCATACACTCCGCAACATAACGGTGTATCGGAGAGACGGTACCGCACCCTATTGGATATGGTACGTTCCATGATGAGTAACGCTGAGTTACCGCGATCATTCTGGGGATATGCACTAGAATCAGCTGCATACCTTTTGAACCGAGTTCCAACTAAGACTGTGCCTACTACACCATATCAGATGTGGTGTGGGAAGAGACCCTATCTTAATCACATTAAGATATGAGGATGTCCATCTTTTGTCAAAAAGCAGCATATGGAAAAGCTCGAGGCACGCTCAGTACAGTGCAAGTTTGTGGGATATCCAAAGAACTCCAAGGGATATTTCTTCTATTGCGAAGAGGAACAAAAGGTTTTTGTTTCTTGTCATGCCCACTTCTTGGAAACTGAGTTTTTGGAAAATCAGATAAGTGGGAGCACAATAGAACTGGAAGAAATTCCAGAACCACGAGCTATTACTGAAAGCTTTGTAGAACCAGAGGGTTCGAAAGATCAGGACATTCCTGCGCCGCTCCGCAGGAGTAGTAGGCAGTCTCATCCGCCCGAAAGATACTACGGTTTTCTCATAGACGAGGATAGAGAGGATTGCATCATTGATAGTGATGAGCCGACTAGCTTCCAGCAGGCCATTCAGAGCGTTGACTCAGTAAAATGGCTGGATGCAATATGGACCGAAATGGAGTCTATGTACACCAACAAAGTATGGACGTTGGACGTTGCTCCAGATGGGGTAAAACCCGTAGGATGCAAATGGATCTTCAAAAGGAAGATTGGTGTAGATGGACAGGTTGAGACCTATAAAGCTAGACTTGTTGCAAAGGGTTTTCATCAAAGACCAGGTTTGGACTATGACGAAACCTTTTCTCCAGTAACTATGCTGAAATCCATTCGGATCTTTCTTTCCATTGCTGCCTTCCACGATTATGAGATTTGGCAGATGGACGTAAAAACTGTTTTTCTGAATGGAAATTTTGAGGAGTGTGTCTATATGGACCAGCCAGAGGGTTTCATTCATAGTGGGAGCAGCGGAAAGGTGTGCAAGTTGCTTAAGTCCGTCTATGGACTAAAGCAGGCATCGCGGAGTTGGAACATCTGTTTTGATGAGACGGTCAAAGATTTTGGCTTTATCAAAAATCCAGATGAACCATGCATCTATAGTAGATTTGTAGCACGAACTGTCGTATTTCTCGTTTTATACATGGATGGCATTCTCTTGATAGGAAATGACATTCCTATGCTACAATCTGTCAAAGGGTTCTTGTCACACAGGTTCTCCATGAAAGACCTGGGTGATGCCTCTTACATTCTGGGCATCCGGATCTATCGTGATAGATCCAAGAGGATATTAGGACTTTCACAGTCCAGATACATCGACACCATACTGAAAAGATTCAGTATGGAAGATTCCAAGCGCGGTAATCTACCGGCTTGTCACGGGATCACCCTCTCCAAAGAGATGTCTTCCAAGACTGATTTGGAAAGGGATCGCATGTCTATTATACCCTACGCTTCTACGGTAGGCTCTATAATGTATGCGATGTTGTGTACCAGACCAGATGTAGCTTATGCACTGAGTGTGGTAAGCAGGTATCAGTCAAACCCTGTGGAGAAACACTGGATAGCGGTAAAGAACATTCTCAAGTACCTGAGAAGGACTAAGGAGATGTTCTTGGTGTATGGTGGAAAAGACCTCCAGATCGAGGCCTTTGCTGACTCCAGCTTCTAGAGTAACAAGGATGATTCCAAGTCCATGTCGGGTAATGTCTTTAACCTCAATAGAGGGGCAGTGTGTTAGAAGAGTTCCAAACAGGAAATCGTTGCTGACTCGAAGATGGAAGCGGAATACATCGTTGCATCTGATGCCGCAAAAGAAGCCGTCTGGATGAGGAAGTTCTTGATAGAACTTCAGGTGGTTACGTCCATTGTTGATCCAATACCTCTGTATTGCGACAACAATGGGGCTATAGCTTTAGCGAAGGAACCCAGGTCCCATCAGAACTCCAGGCACATCTTGAGGCGGTATCACCTGATCAGGGAGATCGTGGGTCGCCAGGAGATCGAGGTTCAGAGAGTTGCTACGGAAGATAACACTAATGATCCATTCACAAAGGCCTTACCCCAGACTCAGTTCGAGCGGCTGATCGAGATGATAGGTCTTCGATACGCCAGTACATGGCCTTAGTGCAAGTGGGAGATTGTTAGTGTATATGCCCTAGAGGCCATTACTGTATCATACTAGTTTGTATATTACTTGATGGAAGCTTGGGATATTCACCTTGTATTGACAATCTTTCTCAATATAGTAGTATGCTACTTCGTTTGTTTCTACTTTAATGTGTGCATGTGTTTATTATAGCATTTCGCCTTTACACATTAGTGGAGCCCTTAGGATCTTTGCTTGATTACCAGCGTTGTGATGGCAGTCACACTCGTGGGGGCTGGGTAATATACAAGCACATCCTTATGCAGGTCCCTAGTCGTAGGACTATCGAGACATGGCATCGATACTCCGGAGTAGACTAGCGTATGCGCTTCTCATCCCAGCTTGGGAGACGACCTGTCCTATAGCCGTCAGTACGTCATATTTGGGATAGTATGCGGGTGCTCGTTAGGTTACGAGTACACTGGACAGGACTCATCGGGAACTGTTGGTTGGTACTATACCTATCGTCAGTTATCAGTTCCCAGGTGACATGAGTACAGCTTAGTCCGTTGACTTGACACTGTCACTTCGCCTCGAGTGTGTTCCCACTGTACTTTGATTACTACCCTACCACGGCTCAAAGGAGTCGTGCAAACAGGTAGTTTTTAGGTGCAGTCCCGAAGCACTTGGAGGCAGTGACGGTTAGACAAGATTTGTCTCTCCCGGTATTGGGGGTTGATATCGCGTTGTGTCTAGGAGAGACATTACACAAAGTCCCTGGCCAGGGCAAGCGAGATAGACTGGTAGGTTTCCAGTGTTATCTCAGGTGTTCTGGGCTACACTCCGACACGACTTGTACCGCTAGTAGGGGACTGATGTTTACCGCCCCCCTAGGCCTGCCATGCGATATTCTAAGACGAACAGACCGGACTGTACGGAGATTGTCACATTCAGGCTCAGCAGGAGTTCAGATGGGTTTCACCTCGTCCGTCTTCTTATCGACATCTACCTGGGGACCGTTACGTACAGCTAGTGCCGCTTGCGGTCTGTGGTTAAACCTACTGCCAGCGTAGTGTTGAGTCTTTAGAGTCCCACACAAAAGGCTATTCGCCTTTGGGCAAAACAGAGTAGAGGTCGCATGGTTTTGCGATAGGGTTCGTTCACATCCGCGCACTTATGCACGTTTGGTGTCCAGACAGTTATTACTAGCAGGCTCTGGTTTGAGCCAGATCCTAGTATATGCTTTGGGGTTAGTTTTATCTCATAGTATTCGTGCTCCTTGGAACACGAATGCGGATGTGTATGCACAGTTGACTGAGGCAGAGGAAGAGGATTCTCATTAGGGTTTTGGTACGGGTGTGTATGCACAGTTGACGGTTGTCGTTTACCAAACCCTAATGAATATGTGAAATATCAATTGATAATGTTATTTAAATGAAATTGGGTTATGGTTAGGGTTTTTTGACTTGTTGACCAAGGTTGAAACATTGACCATCATCATTTCTTTCCAAAGATGCTCTTTGATCTTTGCAAAAAACATTTAATGTGAAATGATAATGGTCTTATCAAACCAACCATCACCTTTTTTATTTTGGATTAATATTATTAATTAGATAATTCACATATATTGTTATGGTTGTAAAATTATTCTCATTCTATCATATTGATTCTCTCTCCTCCATTTTGCTCTCCCTCTTCCTCTAGCTCAAGGAAAATTCTTCTCATGTGTTGAGAAACATTTCCTTGGAGATAAAACATCAAAGCCACTCTCTACTCATTCTAAGGTTGAAGGTCTAGCAAGCCGGACACTTTAGTTTTCTCATGTTCGAGAAAGGAGCTCAAGGTAGAGACCCTCGGGTGGATCCATCTTCGGCAAGAGAAGGAGACGAGGAACGAACCATCCGACCACCACAAAGAGCCTAGGAGAAGGAGTTCAAGTTGAGATATAACCCCTAACCGGGTAGCAATAGCTCTTGTTAGTTGCTAATGTGTAGTTTAGCAAAGATCCGTGTTTTATAGTCCATGTTACCATGACCCGAAAAATCGTTTTTCATCATTTCCGCAAGCCCGAATGAACCGGGAGAGGTAACGTAGACTTACAGAACCGGAAACCATCCTCGAATCTGGAATAAGTTCCTTCTAGTTCGTATATAACCATACGATGGTTTTATCCAATGGAAGTGGATGTTCGTAATAATACGGGGTGTCCTAGAGAAAAAGGTAAAAAGCAGGAGTGGCAATGAGGTATGCAACTCAGACAATCCAAAAGCCAGTGTTTTTAACAAGGTTCGGTTAATGTAGCGTTTTGAAAATCGTTTCGGTGAAATTTCGGAAAATCGGTAAAATGAGGGGGTTTTCTGTAAAAAGTCAAAATACAAATATCTTATTATAAAAATTAAATATACATATTCTAGCTATGTAATTACTAGTATTTGGTGTTTATTGAGTCACTCGTGAAATTTCAAATTTTCTGAAAAAAAATATTATTTTAATATTATTTTAAGCCGGTAAGAAAATACATTAAATTAACGATAAATACAAATTTAAATGGGCTAATTTTATTCTTTAAAATCATGTTAATTAAAATCTAGTTGTAATATAAATTTTTAGTATTTTATTTCAAGTTTTAATGGGTTTTTATTATGGAGAACAAAAAATAATTAATTTAAGCTAAAACTTGCAATTTTGAGATTGTGGGGGGTCTTTTTGCATAGAAATTCTTTGTAAAATCTCTCACACTCATCCCCACTTCTTCATGGCCGACCCCACATCCAAACACAGCCCATTTTTCCTCCTCTCAAATTTTCTTCTACTCATGTGAAGAAATGCTTTATGGAATGGTATAAAATATATTAATTTGACTAAGTATACTTGTGTAATGGTTGTCTTTGACCTTGTGTAAATTTTCCCCAACTCCCAAACCACTCCCCATCACCCCTGGCCAAAAAAAAATCTGCAGGAATTCCCCACTTGCCTCTCTCATTTCATATAAATCCAACTCCATTTCCTTATTTTATTAAATTAAGCTTTTATTATTATATTGAGTATGGTGCATGTCATGTGAGGTATGGGTTGATTATTGACTTGGACACTCTCTCTCTTCCTCTCCCCACTCCTAAAGCTCGGCCACTCAAATTGCAGCCCTCCCATTTTACTTTTTCCTCTCATTTCCATGGCCAAAAAGCCTCAATTTCTTACCAAAAATCCACAAATTTAACCCTAAATTCTAGCCAAATTATCATCACCAATTTCTTGGTTCAAAGCTAGCTTGGATCCTTGAAGCTAGAAGCCATTTTGGGAGACCAAGTTTACATGTTGATCGCATGATTTTGAGGTATAAGTCTTCACCTTATAGTTGCCTTGTTAGCTAGTTCTTGAATCTTAATTAATTAAGCATTTAAATTGGTTCAATTTCAAACTTGAAATTTCATGAGAATGGGTTGTGAATTAAAATTAGGGTTTTGTTGGGTAATTATGGTTGCAAAGTGTAATTCATCATATTATGAAATGAAAAAAAACTAATCTAATTCCAAGTTTGCAAATTGTTAATTTAAAATTGTGATAACTTTGCCAATTGCTAACTAGGTTTTTATAATTAGTCTAATAATTAGGTTTAAAAATCTAATTATGGTTTCATAGCATTATTAATATTATAATGAGTGGTTTAATACCTTAGGTTATGCAAATCTAAGCTTAATTCTTAAATCGAGAATTTTTGCTTGAAAATTGTTAAAATTTG
This sequence comes from Agapanthus africanus, assembly GCA_030015575.1. Lineage (NCBI taxonomy): Eukaryota > Viridiplantae > Streptophyta > Magnoliopsida > Asparagales > Amaryllidaceae > Agapanthus > Agapanthus africanus. The sequence goes on along the minus strand of CM057344.1, from coordinate 182,176,286 downwards.
GGTATTTTGTAAACCAGAATTTTGGGGTTAATGAAATGTATTGAGATTGAATTATGGAAATTGTTTTTATGACTTATTTAAGATATTTAGTGAATATTGTGGCAGCTAGATTCGTTTATACATCGAGTTTTGTACTAAAACGGTGATTTGTGCTTGCTAGATTTTCGGAAAAATGACATTTTAAGTGAAATTGGGGTTTTTGTGAATTTTAACCTATTTTATATTAAAATTAGTTTTCGTGAATGTGCAAATGAGTGTATTTGGGTTTTTCTCGATGATTTGGCGTTTGTACGCCGACGTCGAGGGTTTTTTGGGTTGATTTGTGAAAGCAACCATAGGTTTTGACCTATATGGGATTCATGCGTCGTTTTGGTCATGAGTCGGATTTTAATGCGATACGGTGCGTTATGATATGTAGGTACCCTATGTGGATTTCGAGACGACAAGCAAGAACGTGGCGACGTCGGCACTGGCGAGCGAAGACCAGGTGAGTAGATTTATATCTACGGGAAGAAGTCGGGTGGATGGCGTATAGCACCCCCGCAGTCCGTGGTGGTGTATACGGATGCGTATACACACCAACAATTATTATATGTTATTTGGGATTAATAACGATGCTTAGGATGGATATTGGTGTGTTGGATTACTTTAGTGTTGCGAACCCTAGGGTAGTGTTACACACACATACACACATACATATACTTGCATACATTCCTATTGATATGTGCTCATGGGATTCTTTATAGTTATGTGTTCACATGGGTATGGGACTATGTGTTCACGTACGGATTGAGGATGATACTTGGGATTGAGCTGAGTCGATGAGATTTGATTTGAGGCCGTGAGATCGGTGATATAGCAGGGTTCGTATCTTAGATACGACATGACGTTGTAGCGGGTCCTTGACGTAGTGTTTCACACACGTCCATGCATACGTAGGCGGTATCAGTATGGTACTAGACGTAGATCAGTATCCCGATCATGATATTTGATAAAGAGGATACCAGGTGAATAGTATGATGAATGTGATATTGAACCGTACCCAGATTGGGATGCCGTACGACGGATTTACGTACGAGCTATATTGATGATTGATCCGCACCCTTGACTTGGGATGCCTGATTATAGATATGGTATCGGATATGATATTATTGAGGCGGGATCACCGACTATACATATACAGGTATGTATATGTATCGACTCAGATGATAGGCGGTTTCCTTACCTGTAGTTCAGCTTGTTAGTTCAGCCGTATAGTTTAGTGTAGTTGTTAGATTAGATTAGACTCCTTACCTATTTCAAAAACTAACGAATCGTGGGCATTTTTAAAGACAGCTCAAGGGAATCTACGGATATTTCAAAAAAACGACGTATCTTTTCATAAAAACACCGTAGCCCCTATTTTCAAAATCCCATGATTTGTGTTATTTCAAAAGGCACCATTCGTAGGACTTATATTAGATTATTGCAGATTAGTTATCGTTGTGTCTAGTATTCAGCTCCCGCACATTATTGCTGTTCGCTCTGCCTCGCATATTTATTTTGCTGCATATTCCATTATTAATATCATGCTGTTAGGACACCAGCACTATTACCGATGATGCGTATGTACCACGTACACCTACTTGCCGGCTCACACACATCTTCATCGGTAATTGCCATGTCACGTACACTTTAGAGAATATAATTGCTTGACTTAGATTGTTAGCTGGTAGTTTTGACACGATATTAGTGTACTTCCCTTATATGCCATATTAGACATTGTAGTTATTACCTACCACTTCATGCATACTGTTATTCAGTTGTTCATGCCTAGTTCATTATCATTGACATATGCACTTGTGATGATTTCTTTAGATTTATGATATTTCTGGATTTCGGGGAAAGCCGCAAAATTTACAACTTATGATCTTTTAAAATATAAAATGTTGCGGTTTTCTAGTGATGTAAAGTGTCGTCCACCATGAGTTTGCTGTGGTTTTGGAGATCCGTGTCGAGGAGTGGAGGAACCGTCACGGGTACATGGTGGGCCCGGTATGGTACCCCGGGGCAAGAGGAATGTGGTGTTGACGTTGAGCCTGGCTGGGGAGCACTACCTACCGGTGATATTAGCCGACGCGTCGGATATCCGGAGGATACCGTCGTGGTCTTGAGATGGATGGTAGGGGCCGGTCCGGACTGACGGCGCCCTAGATATTGAGCTTGAGACATTGATATTTCGAGACAGTGAGATTTATGTTTTGTGTCGATGCTAGACACTGTTGATACTGATTTCATTATGATACCTCAGTTTAAAAATACGAAGGAAATCTCACTAATTTATGAAAACAGTTTCTTCATTTACATGTATTCTGTTTCATGCATTCATACCTCATTCATATGATATATTGCTACCTGAGGCACTGACACGGGCACATGAAATTATACTCGGGATAGATATTACCCTAGACATTGTCATAGGCTGCCTGTTATACATATATTTGAGGATATTTTATGATCTTTGACCTAGGTTGCATTATTTATGTGATTTCTGTGCGTAGATGTTTTTCTATTCACGAGTTGGCAACTCACCCCGTTGTGCCCCAGTTTCTTGCCGATTTGCCGTACAGGTTTCCTTACGGCTTGCGGGCTCAGTTTCATTCGGGTGATTTGCTAGTAGGTGGGTTTACTTGTATCATACCCCCATTATATATCTTGTATATTATTATTCAGTTGTATCTAGAAGTTCCATGAACCAAACATGTATTTTTGAGATAGAGACCAGTGTTGTTTATTCTTTCGACCTTAGAGTCGTGCATATATTTCTGCAGATTTCTTATGGTTTTGAGTTTCCTTTGAGTTTTTGATCCTCGCCGTTGGCGTTGTATATTATATTGCTTGTGTGGTTGTGACCGTCGATTGACGAAGAGCTAGCTCCCGCTTGGGGATGCCTTTTTATTGATTTCGTATACTATTCATGTTGTATCCCGTTTGGGAGCCAGTATTTACAAAGGAGACTCTGCCGAAATTTTCAGTAAAATTTGATGTTCTTAAAAACCGCATAATTCGGCTTATGCTATTAAAACTACTTGTTTTAAATTGGTTTTCCTTCACTCTACTTCTTTTCTTGGTTTGGATTTCTGGGTTTTCGGTTTACTTAGATTACGTACGCCTCGAGACGTTTCGTAGTTTAAGTGCCGGTCATGTTCCGTACTTTCGGGACGTGACAAAAGTTGGTATCAGAGCGTTGGGTTTTAACCTTCGGAGCGTAGGATGACCCTTGGTTGATGGAATAGGTGACTAAAGTAGAGTGACGTACCGTTGGTATGTTCCGCGGCATATTTACGACACGCCACTCCACTTAAGGAGCCTTAGGATGTACATTTCCTTGTTCAGTATTATATTCCTTCCTGATCTAGCCTCATCGGTACCAGTTTGGTTTTGCTGCTACGGTTACGGGCAGGGAGAGCTACGGCTAGAGTTGCAGTCAGCACAAGCTCGTCACGAACGAGGACTGACCAGGACGAAATTCCGGCGACACACGATTGCAGAGACGTGTCTTTTTACTGTGTTTCCGCGCCACGAGCGTTTGGCGGATCGCCTTTATGAGGTTACTCGGAGGTGCTGATCGACACTAGAGAATTGAGCCAATGATGGAGGCCAGCCAGATTTTGATGACCGTTGGTGTGTTGCTTACTCCTGATGATTGAGGCACTGTTCAGCGTGCAGACGAGCGAGCCAGTTGTTGCTGCGAGCGACGAGATATCGCCCCATATGTTGGAACTATGGCGGGGCGAGTTGTACGAATAGATTATAGAAGGTCGCTAGTCACCCGATGATGAATGACTAGGACAGGTGGTTCGTTCGCTTACCCCGATGCGAGGTCATCAGATAGATTGATTCCAGCTAGAGACGACTTCACGCGGAGACGTTGGGAGTCGACAGAGGCGATCGAATGTCAGAAACCTATTATTCCAAGTTTAAGATAGTCGGAAAGACATGCAGGCAATTCTATGGTCCCTCTAGAAGAATGAAACCCTAACTCGACTTAATGACCGTGTGAAAGCCTTTGAACCTTAGGGTTTGCGGCAGTTCTGCGGCGCCATTAGTGAGGCTTGGGTTTGCCCTTCTACGGCTGGACCACCGATGCTGTGGTATGTACTCGATACTATTAAACTGTGCCCAAGAGGTTGAGCTCTTGGGGGATTATGAGGTTTTGACGACTCGATCGGATGGCTCAACTTAATTCGGATGCTAGGTGGTGAGATGCATTCTTGGGAGACTCCAGATACGAGGATAGCCGTTGGAGCTCAGTCCATGCAGCCACGACGAGATGAGTCTAAAGCAGACGACATTAGAGAAAAGTGGAGTAAGAGGTTCGCACCAGATCTAGGTGAGATGACGTTCCACTCGCCGACATCAGAGATGCGATGCGCATGCCGAGGCATGGTACTTGGACTTACCTTCCAGAAGGAGTTGCGATGAGTATGCAGTCGTTCCAGAGCAAGATGCAGATATAGGAAAGGACAATGACTTCCGGACAGTTGGCAGACATGAGACATGGAAGAGACCGTAAGCAGGATTCCTTCCAAGACACTGCTGCAATGATACTTGCACCCAGGATCAGATGTGCCAGGTACATTCAGAGATCCAGAGGCCGACGCCAGTGATATGTTGTCTTACGAGTGGTCGCGATGATTGACCAGGAGATGACCAGAGGAGTGCCAGAACGGAATCGTCCCCGTTAGCACACCTGACAGGGCCGATGAGCCGATGGACCGAAAGATTGGTAATTCACAGTGAAGACCTTGACCCAGGAGTGGTCATGGTTACGCACGCCAGCAGGACAGAGTTCATGATCATCGACGAGACGTCCCACTAGTGACCGCGACAGTTGCCGAGATTCTTAGAGGATGCGCTTGAGCAGTACTATTCCGCCATTATTGATTACGATGTTTTGGGTGATTTATTCGTATGATTTGATTTTGATGATTGAGGATTTACGATCTTTGCACAGTGTTGCACTTGATATCGTTTTCGTTCTTTGGTTTCACATGTTTGTGATTTTACGGTTTTAAACAGTTGAGTTGGTTTTGTGCATATGCACGCACACGATTTGGTTCCTGCACTCTGTATAGTTTATATATGCTTGCAGTGCAGTGATACGCCTTTTGTGCACTTAGATGCACTGGACTTCGATTTCGATTGTGATACTCGATATTTGTTTTGTGCACCTTGTGCACCTGAGTGATTTTGCGCACGTTCGGCGCTTGATATTGGATTTCATGATTTCGTGCACGATGGATGCACCTGATTTAGATTTTCGCGCATGTTGAGCGCATGTCTTGAGATGCGATTTTGGTGCACACCAGATGCACTAAATCGAGATTTTTCGTGCATGTCAGATGCACCTGATTTTGCTGTCAGGCACACACGTTGCCTACGACAGATGCTTTGTGCACACCCGATGCACTTAGATCTTGTTTCTGTGCATATGTATGGCACATATATGGATTTTTATTTCCGTGCGCACCAGACGCACGTAGTATTCATGTGCATATTTTGGGATTGATCTCTTATAGAGCAGTACGTTTTTATGATATTGCTATGTGTTTTCGTACTGAGCAGGACTAGTCAGAGGACAGTACCTGAATACATTTTGCATGTATTGATAGTTATTGAAGGGATTTCCAAAAGGCGAGCTATAGCCTAAGTATTTACCTACGTGTCTGATATGACACGAAATGTTTAAAACAAGGAGACCCTTCTAAATTGTTTCCAAAACGGCGGAACGTACATTTCAAACAAAAGTATATATGTATATAGTTATTTTCTTATGGTAGACGTCTGCCACTGTGCAGTGTTATACGCGTTGCACAGCGACTTAAAGAGATTTGGCATGCATTTCCTTCAGATATTTACAGATATAGATTCGATATTTACATTTATAGTTTCGAGTTATATCATATTGGTTTTGATTTGGATTTGGCATTGATGTCTTCTCCACGACTCCGATGATCGCGGGATGCTTGACGGAGTTTTGATTTGAGTTATATACTCATTTTTCAAGCGCATGCGCTGCGCTACGATTTGTTTTATGTATTTACAATTTCGGAGCCCCACGACTTGATGGTTTTTCTTAGATGTTTTAGTAATTGGGGGAGTTTGAATTTAAATTCGGGGACCGAATTTCTTTAAGGGGGGAAGATTGTAGCGTTTTGAAAATCGTTTCGGTGAAATTTCGGAAAATTGGTAAAATGAGGGGGTTTTCTGTAAAAAGTCAAAATACAAATATCTTATTATAAAAATTAAATATACATATTCTAGCTATGTAATTACTAGTATTTAGTGTTTATTGAGTCACTCGTGAAATTTCAAATTTTCTGAAAAAAATATTATTTTAATATTATTTTAAGCCGGTAAGAAAATACATTAAATTAGCGATAAATACAAATTTAAATGGGCTAATTTTAATCTTTAAAATCATGTTAATTAAAATCTAGTTGTAATATAAATTTTTAGTATTTTATTTCAAGTTTTAATGGGTTTTTATTATGGAGAACAAAAAATAATTAATTTAAGCTAAAACTTGCAATTTTGAGATTGTGGGGGGTCTTTTTGCATAGAAATTCTTTGTAAAATCTCTCACACTCATCCCCACTTCTTCATGGCCGACCCCACATCCAAACACAGCCCATTTTTCCTCCACTCAAATTTTCTTCTACTCATGTGAAGAAATGCTTTATGGAATGGTATAAAATATATTAATTTGACTAAGTATACTTGTGTAATGGTTGTCTTTGACCTTGTGTAAATTTTCCCCAACTCCCAAACCACTCCCCATCACCCCTGGCCAAAAAAAAATCTGCAGGAATTCCCCACTTGCCTCTCTCATTTCATATAAATCCAACTCCATTTCCTTATTTTATTAAATTAAGCTTTTATTATTATATTGAGTATGGTGCATGTCATGTGAGGTATGGGTTGATTATTGACTTGGACACTCTCTCTCTTCCTCTCCCCACTCCTAAAGCTCGGCCACTCAAATTGCAGCCCTCCCATTTTACTTTTTCCTCTCATTTCCATGGCCAAAAAGCCTCAATTTCTTACCAAAAATCCACAAATTTAACCCTAAATTCTAGCCAAATTATCATCACCAATTTCTTGGTTCAAAGCTAGCTTGGATCCTGGAAGCTAGAAGCCATTTTGGGAGACCAAGTTTACATGTTGATCGCATGATTTTGAGGTATAAGTCTTCACCTTATAGTTGCCTTGTTAGCTAGTTCTTGAATCTTAATTAATTAAGCATTTAAATTGGTTCAATTTCAAACTTGAAATTTCATGAGAATGGGTTGTGAATTAAAATTAGGGTTTTGTTGGGTAATTATGGTTGCAAAGTGTAATTCATCATATTATGAAATGAAAAAAAACTAATCTAATTGCAAGTTTGCAAATTGTTAATTTAAAATTGTGATAACTTTGCCAATTGCTAACTAGGTTTTTATAATTAGTCTAATAATTAGGTTTAAAAATCTAATTATGGTTTCATAGCATTATTAATATTATAATGAGTGGTTTAATACCTTAGGTTATGCAAATCTAAGCTTAATTCTTAAATCGAGAATTTTTGCTTGAAAATTGTTAAAATTTGGGTATTTTGTAAACCAGAATTTTGGGGTTAATGAAATGTATTGAGATTGAATTATGGAAATTATTTTTATGACTTATTTAAGATATTTAGTGAATATTGTGGCAGCTAGATTCGTTTATACATCGAGTTTTGTACTAAAACGGTGATTTGAGCTTGCTAGATTTTCGGAAAAATGACATTTTAAGTGAAATTGGGGTTTTTGTGAATTTTAACCTATTTTATATTAAAATTAGTTTTCGTGAATGTGCAAATGAGTGTATTTGGGTTTTTCTCGATGATTTGGCGTTTGTACGCCGACGTCGAGGGTTTTTTGGGTTGATTTGTGAAAGCAACCATAGGTTTTGACCTATATGGGATTCATGCGTCGTTTTGGTCATGAGTCGGATTTTAATGCGATACGGTGCGTTATGATATGTAGGTACCCTATGTGGACTTCGAGACGACAAGCAAGAACGTGGCGACGTCGGCACTGGCGAGCGAAGACCAGGTGAGTAGATTTATATCTACGGGGAGAAGTCGGGTGGATGGCGTATAGCACCCCCACAGTCCGTGGTGGTGTATACGGATGCGTATACACACCAACAATTATTATATGTTATTTGGGATTAATAACGATGCTTAGGATGGATATTGGTGTGTTGGATTACTTTAGTGTTGCGAACCCTAGGGTAGTGTTACACACACATACACACATACATACTTGCATACATTCCTATTGATATGTGCTCATGGGATTCTTTATAGTTATGTGTTCACATGGGTATGGGACTATGTGTTCACGTACGGATTGAGGATGATACTTGGGATTGAGCTGAGTCGATGAGATTTGATTTGAGGCCGTGAGATCGGTGATATAGCAGGGTTCGTATCTTAGATACGACATGACGTTGTAGCGGGTCCTTGACGTAGTGTTTCACACACGTCCATGCATACGTAGGCGGTATCAGTATGGTACTAGACGTAGATCAGTATCCCGATCATGATATTTGATAAAGAGGATACCAGGTGAATAGTATGATGAATGTGATATTGAACCGTACCCAGATTGGGATGCCGTACGACGGATTTACGTACGAGCTATATTGATGATTGATCCGCACTCTTGACTTGGGATGCCTGATTATAGATATGGTATCGGATATGATATTATTGAGGCGGGATCACCGACTATACATATACAGGTATGTATATGTATCGACTCAGATGATAGGCGGTTTCCTTACCTGTAGTTCAGCTTGTTAGTTCAGCCGTATAGTTTAGTGTAGTTGTTAGATTAGATTAGACTCCTTACCTATTTCAAAAACTAACGAATCGTGGGCATTTTTAAAGACAGCTCAAGGGAATCTACGGATATTTCAAAAAAACGACGTATCTTTTCATAAAAACACCGTAGCCCCTATTTTCAAAACCCCATGATTTGTGTTATTTCAAAAGGCACCATTCGTAGGACTTATATTAGATTATTGCAGATTAGTTATCGTTGTGTCTAGTATTCAGCTCCCGCACATTATTGCTGTTCGCTCTGCCTCGCATATTTATTTTGCTGCATATTCCATTATTAATATCATGTTGTTAGGACACCAGCACTATTACCGATGATGCGTATGTACCACGTACACCTACTTGCCGGCTCACACACATCTTCATCGGTAATTGCCATGTCACGTACACTTTAGAGAATATAATTTCTTGACTTAGATTGTTAGCTGGTAGTTTTGACACGATATTAGTGTACTTCCCTTATATGCCATATTAGACATTGTAGTTATTACCTACCACTTCATGCATACTGTTATTCAGTTGTTCATGCCTAGTTCATTATCATTGACATATGCACTTGTGATGATTTCTTTAGATTTATGATATTTCTGGATTTCGGGGAAAGCCGCAAAATTTACAACTTATGATCTTTTAAAATATAAAATGTTGCGGTTTTCTAGTGATGTAAAGTGTCGTCCACCATGAGTTTGCTGTGGTTTTGGAGATCCGTGTCGAGGAGTGGAGGAACCGTCACGGGTACATGGTGGGCCCGGTATGGTACCCCGGGGCAAGAGGAATGTGGTGTTGACGTTGAGCCTGGCTGGGGAGCACTACCTACCGGTGATATTAGCCGACGCGTCGGATATCCGGAGGATACCGTCGTGGTCTTGAGATGGATGGTAGGGGCCGGTCCGGACTGACGGCGCCCTAGATATTGAGCTTGAGACATTGATATTTCGAGACAGTGAGATTTATGTTTTGTGTCGATGCTAGACACTGTTGATACTGATTTCATTATGATACCTCAGTTTAAAAATACGAAGGAAATCTCACTAATTTATGAAAACAGTTTCTTCATTTACATGTATTCTGTTTCATGCATTCATACCTCATTCATATGATATATTGCTACCTGAGGCACTGACACGGGCACATGAAATTATACTCGGGATAGATATTACCCTAGACATTGTCATAGGCTGCCTGTTATACATATATTTGAGGATATTTTATGATCTTTGACCTAGGTTGCGTTATTTATGCGATTTCTGTGCGTAGATGTTTTTCTATTCACGAGTTGGCAACTCACCCCCGTTGTGCCTCAGTTTCTTGCAGATTTGCCGTACAGGTTTCCTTACGGCTTGCGGGCTCAGTTTCATTCGGGTGATTTGCTAGTAGGTGGGTTTACTTGTATCATACCCCCATTATATATCTTGTATATTATTATTCAGTTGTATCTAGAAGTTCCATGAACCAAACATGTATTTTTGAGATAGAGACCAGTGTTGTTTATTCTTTCGACCTTAGAGTCGTGCGTATATTTCTGCAGATTTCTTATGGTTTTGAGTTTCCTTTGAGTTTTTGATCCTCGCCGTTGGCATTGTATATTATATTGCTTGTGTGGTTGTGACCGTCGATTGACGAAGAGCTAGCTCCCGCTTGGGGATGCCTTTTTATTGATTTCGTATACTATTCATGTTGTATCCCGTTTGGGAGCCAGTATTTACAAAGGAGACTCTGCCGAAATTTTCAGTAAAATTTGATGTTCTTAAAAACCGCATAATTCGGCTTATGCTATTAAAACTACTTGTTTTAAATTGGTTTTCCTTCACTCTACTTCTTTTCTTGGTTTGGATTTCTGGGTTTTCGGTTTACTTAGATTACGTACGCCTCGAGACGTTTCGTAGTTTAAGTGTCGGTCATGTTCCGTACTTTCGGGACGTGACAGTTAACTTGGTCACTGAGTCATAGTCTAAGGTCAGGCCATGGTCGCTACCAGAGAGAGAGAGAAAAGAAACACTCCGCGTGCACTCTAACCTAGATCAGAATGATTATCAATTTATCTAATCAGGAAACCTCCCACTGTATCCTCAAATTTTCTTCCAAACCTGAAAGAAGAATTAGTCGGGATCACCCGAGGAGTAAACCAACTCATCAGTGGGAATCGGGATCCAACTATCATCGTATGACAACGTGATGGAATCCACTCACGTTATCACACTCCAGAAGGTATGCGCATGCCTGGAAAGTTTCAGTTTCTTTAGAAACCCCCGATGTGATTTTTACCCATAGGACCCAAGTGACCTTGACTGAGCCAACATATCAAAGGATCCTAGACAAGTTCAACCCGTCATTATCTTGATTGCATTAGACCCACCCGCACATGTCCTTGACTGAGCCGAAATGACCGTACGACTGTCCTAACCAATCACATATCCATAAGACAGAAAAACATTACAAAGCTACCGCACACTACGCCTCGGCTGAGCACGACATACGTAACACGAATACTAAGCAATACTAATCTGAAATGACGGAGGGCTACGGTTGGTTTTTGGAGAAAAACCTTTAACGTAATGAACTTGATATCGTTGAAGGAACCGGATAGCTTTTTATAAAAATATAGTGGCGAAAACCTTTGCTAAAGAGGTCACTCCCGGTAAAGGGATCTCGGCTCTTTTACCGTAGAATGAGGTGCAGGATATTCCAAATGAATACCACGATGCAATGCAAAAAATAATCGACTATAGTAAAGTTATTACCCTGACGCAAACTTTTGCCCAAGGGGTCACTCCCGGTGAAGGGATCTCGGCCCTTGCCTCGTCGGCTGAGGTGCTGGATATTCATAACCGAATACCACTGTGCAAAACAAAAGAGAACGTCCTTGTAATAACAGCTTTTTGAAAAATGTTCCAACAACATCAGAATAGGTTTGTTTAGCTTGCATTGATCCGAATCAATGCAGTCCCATCAATTAATCACACCACAAAAGAACGAAAATATGATGTACGTATATGCCATCCACATTCGCCACTGGGTCCCGTCATCACCCGTTAGGTTACTTAACTAACGACAGAGCGGGGACTGGACTAGTGCGGGTATAAAACATATACAACATCTACTAGTATATATATCAATATATAATAATCGCTCAAGGCGTGATAAAATGCAACATCACAGAAATATAATAAGCATCATAGAACTATACAGATAATCTGGGATCCTCGGGTTTCCTTTGAGCTGCAACTGAAACTCGACGTTCCCCTGGTCGTGTGGTTAGCCTGTGCAATGAAATCCTAGACCCCTACGGGTGCGGCAAGTTACCCGCCAAAACCTGAAGCGAGGCAGGCCCCTTCAACAAAGTGAATGGACAACCCAGTACTTCACGGAATCCGGTAACTTGAGCACCCCTCCTTGGGTCAACCTATACCCCCTATGAGTGCGGTGAATAGCCTGCCAATTCTAGAGTGAAGCCCCCTCCGTCTCAAAGCCATGAGATGCGGGCTCGTTACCCTCTAGAACCCGGCTATCCGTGCACCCCACCGCGGAATAATCCTAGTACAGAAAGTAAAATATACAACGGGTACATCGACCTCAGCCCGGTCGTGCCCCAAAAGAATAATATACAAACAGGCAGTGACGGCAGTCCACATGTCGGACGCTCACCCCGCAATACCAAATGTACAAATAATACCAAACTGTACTAACATTGCACCAAGGCTATCCTCCACGACAAATCCGCAACATCACAGCACAACACAGAACATCAACGTGAATGTCACGTTCGCAAATCCATCTAAAAGAGCTATAGCAATTAGACAAGATTTACCGCTCGAATGACATTCACGGTCACAGATATAATGTAAGTACTGTAAACTAACTTATTTAAATTTTCGATCGACAAAATTTGCCGAAGTGGGCCCCAACCACAAATCCAGCACTCAAAATAATCTGGGCCCAAAAAAAATATTCCAGAAACCCCAATTCCAAGATTAAGGCCACTGTAGAAAATTTGGGGCAGAGATAACACATGCTGGCGGAGGATCCGCGGCCAAAACATGGGTATGGCCGCGGTTCCGCGGCGGCACTGTAGCATCATGCTACCAACTTTTCACAGATGTCTTAAAAAAGCCTGCCTGATTTTCTGAAATATTCAAAATAATTTTTCGACGACAAAAAAGAATTTGACAGAAACTAGAAAATTGGAATCGCAGTTTTGGAAATTTCGTTCGATCGATATTTTAAATACGTTAGAACAAGCTAGTAAAGGTTAATGGCGTGTCTCTAACACCATGTAAGTCTACGGTAGCGCCCCGGCTGTCGATCCGAGACCAAAATGCGGAAACAAAACTTTTTCAAAACTTGAAACTAGCGCTAACGTACACTATAAACCCGGATCGAACCATTAACCTCTAACTAGCTAACTAGAGAAGGGATAGAAAAGCTATACCGATCGATCCCGTGTCCTTCGGTCTTTGGCCACCATCCCAAATTCCTCGCGGCATCTCCAATCTCCGGTCTCCTCGTCGGAAAGGGCACAACATCTTCGAGTCTCTTTACGGGCTCCCGCTTCATCCCAAGCAACTCGGACACGAAGTTTGCTAGCCGACGTGTCCAAGGTGAAGTAGAGAATGTGTACGATCACTTTGTCTCAAGCATCCATTGATTCTCAACGCATGAGAGTGTATGGATGGAGGTTGAAGATGATGCGATCGATGGAATTTGTGAGCTAGAGGAAGAAGAAGAAGAAGAGGCATTTTCTATTATTGTGTTGAGATGAAGAAAATGAGAGCTAGCATCATAATCTCAAGAGCAAACAACCCTCATATGGCTGCCCTCTCTCTCTCCAAGCATCATATCAACACAATAAACAAATCCTAATGTGACATTAACACAAATAAAGAGACCATGAGTCACTAAACATGTCCATGTCACATTAAATGCACCTCATCATGAAATCCACTCACAATTTCCACCATTTGTAAACATTAACCTAAATGTTTACAACAATAAAAAGATATGGCAACATCTAAAGTAAACTCGTGACGGATCATAAGGATACCCCTCACCTGTATATACATACCTGCATTCGCATTCCGACTGAATGCGAATGCGATGAGACTAAAGTAATCCAACAAATCTAATACTAGGATCCGGCTTAAACCAAAGCCCACTAGTATGATCCGTCCGATCATGATACGTGCACTACTGCACGTATATGATCGAACCCTACCATAATACCATACGGCCTTTACAACGTTTTTCCCGAAACTTGAGAAACTGTCTGTGGGGGACTCTAAAGACTCGCCAATAGTTCGGCTGTGGATTTAACCACTAGCACGTCAGTGGTACTAGCTATACGTAACGGGCTACCAGGTATTAACCAAAAGGGAGGTCGATGAGCGAACTCATCCTGACACCCTACTGAGCTTGTCAGTGACAATATCCGTATAGTCCGGTCTGTTCGTCTTTGAGTATCGCATGTCGGGCCTAGGGGGTTGGTAAAAGTCAGACCCCTAAAAGCGGTACAAGTCGTGTCGGAGTGTAGCCCAGAACACTCTGAGATACTACTGGAATACCTATCAGTAAATCTCCTACCTTGGCCAAGGACTTCATGTAATAGCTCTCCTAGACACAACGCGATCTCACCCCCAATACCGGGAGAGACGAAACCCCTGCCGATCCGCTCACTGCCTCCATGTGGCTTGGGACTGTACCCAACTAAAACTTGTTTGTACGACTCCTTTGAGCCATGGTAAGGTAGTAATCAAAGCACGGTAGGAACTCACATGAGACAAATGACGATCTCAGGTCGATAAACTAACCTGTATACATGTCACCAGGGAACTGCTATCTGACGTCAGGTATAATACCAACTAGTATGTTCCCGGCGAGTCCTGTCCGGTGTACTCATAACCCAATGAGCACCTGTATACATCTTGGGTGAACCAACTGACACCAATGGCTTGTGAGACCGGCCACCGCCCCTTGTCGGGGTCTCGACTGTATACACTAGTCTACTAATGGAGTATCGATGCCCAGTCTCGAAAACTCCCATGACTAGGGACCACTTTAAGGATGTGCTTATAGACTACCCAACTCTCACGTATATGATCGCCATCATACTGCTGGTAGTCAAGAAAGAATCCTAAGGGCTACATCAACGTGTAATAGTGATCTGCAAGGTCACCTGAAGCATGTACACGATGATACAGATAAACCAGATAGCATACTATCATCTTGAGTAAGACTGTCCTACCGGTATAGGTCCTCCCTCAATCATTGCAATCACGTGCCTGTGATCCAATAATTGACTCTGAGGGCACTATATCCAACAATTTCAAACTGATATATCTGTATGTTTATTTTATATAGTGAGATATAATTTTTTGAAATTATGTCCATGGCATTTACCTATATCAGTTGATGGTTAGATAAGGAGCATTCAACAACGGTGTAATTCTTCATAACCATAGTACAGTTTTCAACCTACGACGCACAGGGTTTGAGTTATTGAACTCAGGGGACTTATACAAAGTATTGTATGTTGTCCAGTGTCCATTAGGACAGAGGGGTTGGTCCTCGTACTATATTCTGTTTACTTGTGACTTCTCAAGTTTTAGACAGGTGTTTCATACAGATACAAGGTCCAAGTTTTGAGAAGTTATAGGTACAAGAATAAAGTAGAGAACCATGTGTTTCAAGTATCGGGATTCTTCTAGGTGATCGAAGATGTAGATACTTGTGTTTGGTATTCAGTTGATAGTAATGATTTTGAGAACTTGTTTCACTTTTAGGTTACTCATAATTGGATGCACTCCTAAGTTGAGTAATGCTGATCGGTCTCTCTTCATTCAGTTGACATGCACTGGAGACAGCTGCTTGATTTGAATCTGATTCCAATTAAATCAGTGCCTCTGTTTCAATATTGTATATATAATGGGTCATATCATAACGATGTTAAGGTATATGGAGTTGTCCGGCTTATGCTTAAAACCAGACTCTGGATAACTCAAGGCACGTTTCTGTATTGGCTGTTTGTGGGTTAACCCGGGCCTTGACGAGGGTTAATTTTCTACCATCTGGAAGATCAATAGAGATATTATTCTTGACTCACCACAGTTTTAGTAAAATGGACTTTTTCAGAAAATAGTAGTGGGAGTATGGTAGAACTGGAAGTGATTCCAGAACCACAGACGATTACTTAAAATTTAATAGGACCAAAAGATTCAATCAGGTTTGACATTCCATTAGACACTCCGCAGATATAGTGGGTAATCTCAGGCACCCGAGAGGTACTTCGGTATTCTCAAATACGATGACAGGGAGGTTCTTGTTTACCCAGACTTGCCATTACTGCTGTTCCAGACTATGAGACCCGGCAGAAGGATGAGTATAGCGTCATTCTAAACTAGCTTTAGAAGTGCACGTGTATATGATTTTGCCAGAGGGTTGTTGTAGTCAGTGGGAGCAGCGGAAGCATAGTGGACAAGTAGCTTGTGTCTATTTATAGACTAAAGCAGATATAGCGGAGATAGATCATCTATTTTTGATGTGACAGTCATAGGTTTTGACTTCATCAGAATAGGAGATATATCTGTTAAGAGGGTAGTAGGGTGTGATGTCCTGGTATTTGGATGACATGCACTTTGTAGGAAGTGAAATTCCTTTACTACGATCGGTTATACTTTGGTTGTCACACAGTGGTTTCTCCACATAGGGCTTGGATATTATATCAGGCATTCTGGTTACTAGATCTATGGTTTTAGATCTAAATTTGGGTATTTTCCCAATTTGGGTACTTAGACAGCATTCTAAAAGTGTTTTAGAATAGACGACTCCTGGCACGGTAGTATAACTGCAGGTGATGGAGTCACTGTCACGGCCCAGAATTCGGCCCGTGACCGGCACTTGACCGCGTAACATCTACAGACGTAATGCGATTAAGTAAGCCGAAACCCAGAATTCAAACCATTAAAAAATAGTGAGTGATGAAAGAATTGGTTTAAAACATTTAGAAAATTCGAGTAAAAATCTTTAAAGTTTATGTTATTTTCTTAAAAATTTCGGCTGCACCTCCTTTGTAAAACTTACCCCGAAACCGGGTACACACATGATATAAGTAAAATGACATATATAAAGATAAAGTATCCCCAAACGGGAGCAATCACGCCCAACGGCGGAACAATCACCACGAGAAAATATACGACGCCGTAGCGAAGAAATGAACAATAAAAGTGGAAAACAACATAAAAGAGAAACTGCAGGAATAAAGTCGGCTCACACGAGCTCGACATCCAGAATACTAAATAATATACAACATCGTCCTCACAACTGGTCTCTAAGTCAATACATGAAATTGTAGATGGAGAGTACTAGATACAATAGAGTGTACAAAAGGAAAATAAACGGATACCGCAAGCCCACCTATAAGCAACACGGCACACCTGCCCACTATAACGATATCCGCCGCAAAAAGGTACAATGAGGTAGCCCTGCCGCGACTACTCTGAGGGTCAACCTGCAAAACACTGTGGTACAACGGGGGTGAGTTGACAACTCGTGAATAGAAAATAACATATAAAGGTAATCGCAAGTATGCACGTACTGCGATACTCTAACATGTGCAATCTAATAACATCAACGTGATAAACTGGGTACGCAATAATCATGCGAGGTACTCTATCAGGTACTATAACTACATGATGCAGTGCATAACAATGAATGCTGAGCCTGGGATAAAATATCATCTACACGAATCATCATCGTGGAAAAACCCGGTGTCTCCCAAAACACCCCAAAATCCTCATAACTCAGGCGCTGACACTCTACTCGGCCCTCAATCCTGTAAAATCTCATGGAACCGGAGTGCCCAACATCGGCACTCGAAACCTCAGAAATACTCGTGTCCAGCATCGACACGTAAATCCATATATATATATATATATATATATATATATATATATATATATCGGGCTCCATCTGCGGGATCGGCCTTCAGGCACCGGCAATACAGGTTGACCCATATCCATCTCTCGACTCCGGTCGGCATCCTCCGGATAACCGCCAAGTCCAACCAATCACCGGCAGGTACTCGCCATCCTGCTAGGCTCATCGTCTACTCCACGAAAACATTCTCGTCCCGGGGAACCATACCGGGTCCACCATGAACCCGCAAACGGAACTCCTCGAATCGGGTTTCAAGCACATGTCTCAGAACCGAGAAAATGCATGGTGGACGCACTAAAATATCATACCAAGAGAAACCGTGTTTTCAAAACAGTGCATACTTTCTTAAATAATACCACGGTTCTCAAATCCAGAAATCACATGAAAGCCCAAAGTTCAATGCGTAAATCCATGCAATGTAGCGTATGCAATAATAAGTCGTAATATGTGCATATCAAGGGAAAACCGCTCTTTTAAACAATTATAGTTTTAAAATACGACATGCGGTTCCCGAAACTCTAAATGAAATTCACATCATCCAAGGATGCAAAAGTAGCTATAACAAGTATGGGTGTACGCAAGTATGTATGCATAAGCAAATATGAAATGCAAGTATGGAGATACACAATATGTAGGCACACAAGGAACAGAACCATATCTAATCATCAGTGATGAGGTAAACTAAACGATGGATTGGTTCAAAGCAATTCTATAGTGCGAGTGTCATGGCAATTGCTAACGGTATGTGTGTAGCATGCAAATGTGTGCTCGTGCAGCATGAACCGTTAGTAACAGTGCGGTGTCTCACAAGTACTATGTCTACATGCAACAAAAGAGGGGTGTGCAACAATGGTACCTATGTACAACCAATATATATCTATGAATATAAAATACAGCTACCACATCCTATCAAGCCCTGACGCATAACGCCATACGGGCGATTTTCCCGTAGATGTTAAATCTACTCACCAGTGATCTCGAGCTAGGTGTATCCGACCACCTGCTTTCCCTTCTTCGCGGTGTCCGACGTCCCCGCCTGCTATCCTAGAATTACACAAAGAAACACACATAAAGCTAAATCCTGAAAAAATGCGATATTAAGACTATACGAAAAGCTAGCGTCGCAAGCTAACGCGTGTGCAAACATGACACCAAAATGTGTGTGCAAGCACCTGGAACCACCCTGACACACTGCGATACACAGAAACCACCAGACCCAAACTCAAAATGTGCATGTCACGCAAGTCTAAAAGTGTTAAATATAAGATTTTTGGTTCCAGATTTTGATTCAAGTGGAAATAGGAAAAGTTGCATTTACCAAACACCCTATATATGTAGCAGACTCCCCAAGCCCAAACCTCGACACCCAACTCAACCCTATGGCCGCAAATTACGGCCAGAATGAATATTTCTGCGGCCTGGGATGGGAAGTAGGCTCTCGTTCTTTGTGTGTGTGTTCCTACTCCAGTAACAAAGTCCCAGTAATTGCAAATTTTGCCTGAAGCACTCGGTACAAAAGCATATCACAAAACTACCCAAAATCTTAACTAAAACGTTTAATTAACACTAATTTAGTACAATATGATATTTTAGTGAAAACTGAAACAAAGATTTGGGTTAAACGACAGTAATAGCACTTAATTAAGCTAATCAAACTCTAACAACCCTAACCTAACTTAATCGTCACTTAAACCACATCATTAGCACTAAAACTCACTAAAACACTACTTTAAGCTAATTAAACTACAAGTTTAGAAATGAAGTGATTAGGGTGAGCTTAATACCTCAAGTTGGTCTTAGGGGGGTCTAAACTTGCTGCACATGCCTTCAAAGGCAAAGACTTGCTATCAAAACCAACAAAGGAGGTGTTTTTGCAAGGGTTTAATGAAGAAAAGATGGATTTATGTGTGTGGGGGTTGAGGCTTGGAATGCAAGAAGAAAAAGAAGAAGAAGAAGAAGAAGAAGAAGAAGCTGCGGATGCTGTTGTTGTGCTGCTGCTGGAGTTGAGAGGAGAGAGAGTGAGAGAGAGTGCCCCCAAGTCAAAGCCTCCCATGCTTATTTAAAGCACCATGCTTTCTCCTATTCTTTTCTTTATCTTATTCTATAAAGTCTTGGGTTTTTAAAAAGAAGGAAGAGATAGTTAAGGGGGGAAATGAAAATGGTAGACATGTTAAAACTTAACCTAGGTGAAAAATTGTGCATGCCACACTAAATGCTTAGGAAGTATAATTAAGAAAATTTTCTAATTAGGTGAACACTAAACTAATTAATAATTAATAAAACCCAATTATATATATAAAATCACATATTTTCATAATTAAAGTTTTATTTATTCCGGTTTATGTGAAGTTTTAAAATTTTTGAGATTTTATGAAAAACACGCATTAGCTAATTAACACAAACTTGATCTAAGCGAATTTCAAAAACGTTACAATCTTCCACCCTTAAAGAAATTCGGTCCCCGAATTTAAAAATCTAGCTACGCGTACCTTCAAAGAGATGGGGATATTTCTTCCTCATCTCGTCCTCGGTCTCCCAGGTGACCTCCTCGCTGCTCGGGCCACGCCAAAGGACCTTGACGGATGGTATAACCTTCGATCGCAATTTCTTCACTTGCCAATCCAGGTTGACTATCGGCTGCTCTGCAAAAGAAAAGTCGCGCTCGAGCTGGATCGTCGGGTGCTGAATCGCATGAGAAGGGTTATGAAGATACTTGCGGAGCATCGAAATGTGGAAGACGGGGTGAACGTCTGGGAAACTAGGCGGAAGTGCTAACTGATACGCAACAATACCAATACGCTCGAGGATCTCGAAGGGGCGCACATATCTGGGACTAAGTTTCCCCTTCTTCTCAAATCTCATCATGCCTTTCATTGGGGAGACCTTCAAGAAAACATGATCACCAACAGAAAACTCAAGTCTGCGCTGACGACGGTCCGCATAAGATCTCTGCCTGCTCTGGGCTGCTCTCATACTATCATGAATCAACTGGATCTTCGCAGTCGTCTCCTCAACAATCTGCGGCCCCAAAATACTGCTTTCACTAAGCTCTGTCCAACAGACGGGCGATCTACATCTCCTCCCATATAGAGCCTCGAATGGTGCCATCTGAATGGTCTCCTGGAAGCTGTTGTTGTAGGAGAACTCTACTAAGGGCAAATGGTGATCCCGGCTACCTCCGAAATCTAAAACGCACGTTCGGAGCATGTCCTCAAGAGTCTGAATAGTCCGCTCTGACTGGCCGTCGGTCTGCGGATGAAATTCTGTGCTGAAACTCAAGCGGGTGCCTAAAGCCTCCTGAAGCCTCTGCCATAGTCGGCTGGTAACTGGGTGCCATGGTCGGACACAATACAAATCGGGACTCTATGCAACCGTACGATCTCGTTGATGTAAATCTGGGCATACTGAGCAAAACCGAAAGTGGTCTTCACGGGCAGGAAGTAGGTCGCTTTCGTCAATCTATCCACGATCACCTAAATGGAGTCATACCCTTGACTGGTCCTGGGAAGACCCATAATGAAGTCCATAGAAATCTTCTCCCATTTCCACTCCGGAATGGGCAAAGGCTGCAACTCTCCTGCTGGCCTCTGGTGCTCAGCCTTGACTTGCTGACAAGTCAAGCATCTAGAAACGAAGTCTGTGACGTCCCTCTTCATCCCGTCCCACCAGTAAACATCTCTCAGATCATGGTATATCTTGGTGGAACCTGGATAAACACTGTACACCGATCGATGCGCCTCCTCAAGAATCTCATGCCTCAGTCCCTCAGCATCTGGTACGCACAGTCTAGTCCCAAATCGTAGTATCCTCTGATCATCGATCACGAACTCGGAAAATCTGCCATGTCCAATATGTGCCATGATCTCTGAACAATGGTCATAACTGTACTGTGCCTCATGTATATAGTCAAGCAACTGTGGGCGTCCACGAACATGCGCAAGCTGTCCCCCGATCGGAGTGAACTCGAACTGTACTCGACTGTCGCATAAAATCTGCCAATCTGCCGACGACTGCCTCTGCACTGCGCTCAAACAAGATAGACTAACCCCGGGCCTCCGACTCAAAGCATCCGCCACTACATTCACCTTGCCCGGGTGATAAAGGATCTCACAATCGTAGTCCTTCACTAACTCCATTAGACGACGTTGTCTAAGATTCAGGTTTCGCTGCTGAAATATGTACTTCAAGCTCTTGTGATCCGTGAATATCTGGCACGACTGCCATATAGGTAATGTCGCCTGATCTTGAGTGCAAAGACCACTGTATCCATCTCCAAATTTTAAGTGGGGTAGTTCTGCTCATGCTTCTTCAGCTGCCGAGAAGCATACGAGATAACCCTGCCGTGCTGCATCAATACACAGCCTAGCCCCCCTCGAGAAGAGTCACAAAAAACCACAAATCCGCCCGATCCCGAAGGCAAAGATAATACCGACACTGTAGTCAAACGTGTTTGCAACTGCTCAAAGCTATGCTCGCACGCCTCTGTCCAAACAAAAGGAACTCCCTTCCAGGTCAGCCCGGTCAACGGTGCAGCAATACGGGAGAAGTCCTATACAAATCGTCGGTAGTAGCCGGCCAGTCCTAAGAAGCTATGGATCTTTATAACGGAGGCTGGTATGGGCCAATGCTGGACGGCCTCGATCTTCTTCGGATCCACACGTATACCGTCGCTCGTAACCACGTGACCTAAGAAATCAACGTTGTCAAGCCAGAATGCGCACTTGGAGAATTTCGCGAACAGCTGGTGCTCCCTTAGAGTCTGCAATATGATCCGCAAGTGCTGCTCGTGCTCCTCTCGATTCCGAGAATACACTAAGATGTCGTCAATAAACACGATGATGAACTGATCGAGATACGGCCTGAAAACGCGGTTCATCAAGTCCATAAATGCTGCCGGGTCGTTGGTGAGTCCGAACGACATCACCAAAAACTCATAATGTCCGTAACGCGTGCGAAAAATCGTCCTCGGAATATCTTCCTGCCGAACCCGCAACTGATGGTAGCCTGATCGCAAGTCAACCTTCGAGAAATGCCCCGCACCATGAAGCTGCTCGAACAAATCATCGATACGCGGTAAGGGATATCTGTTCCACACTGTAACGCGGTTCAGCTGGCGGTAATCGATGCACAAGCGCAAATTGTCGTCCTTCTTCTTGACGAACAGGATAGGAGCACCCCAAGGAGATACACTAGGTCGAATAAGCCCTTTATCTAACAACTCCTGCAACTGACCGTTCATCTCTCTAAGCTCCGCCGAGGCCATCCGATAAGGCGGTATGAAAATAGGCCCTGTGCCGCGAATCAAGTCAATGCAGAACACAATATCGCGCTCAGGCGGTAGCCCAGGCAGCTCGTTAGGGAAAACATCAGGAAACTCGCTAACAATCGGGACCTGGTCCAACGGGACCTCTGCAGCTCTAGTATCACAAACATATGCTAGGAATCCCTGACATCCCTTCCTCAAGAGCTGTCCAGCACGAAAAGACGAAATCAAGCTAGGAAGGGTGACGCTACGGTCTCCCTGAATAACAAGAACTGGCTCTCCCGGAAAACTAAAACTGACTGCCTTCTCTCGGAAATCCACGGATGCATAACAAGGGGCTAGCCAGTCCCCAGAAGAACATCAAAATCCAACATATCGAGAAGAATCAAATTATCCAAAGAATCCCTCTCCCCGATACGAACAGAGCACATTCGAAACACAAAACGAGCGACAAACGACTCGCCTACCAGAGTAATAATAATAAGTGGCTGATCTAAGGACGACGACTCTTGGCCCAACCTCGGTGCAAAGTGTGTGGATACATAAGAATGTGTAGAACCTGGGTCAAATAACACCCGTGCGTCGAAAGAACATACTAGCAAGGTACTTGTCACTACGGCATTGGATGCATGTGCATCCTGCGGAGTCAAAGAGAACACTCGGGCCTGTCCCCCACCAATAGCTGGCTGTCCTCGACCTCGGCCTCTGCCTCCTCGTCCTCTCTGAACAGGACCGCCATGTCCACGGCCTCTGGGAACGTCCGCCTGGCATGGAGCACCATGAAGGGCAGGAAGTAGGGCTTTCTGTGCATAAATCTGACGTGGAGCAACAACAGATGCAAGAGGCAACGCTCTCTGAGGTGAGGTGGTAAAGTAACTTATGGAACCACTGTCGCCCTCTGGTGTATCTCAGGACAATCTCTAACAAGATGAAATAGACTACCACACCCAAAGCATCCACGCGACGACTGCTGACCCTCTTGGGGATAAGAGCTGAACAACTGGCCTCGTCCCGAGTCTTCGCTACTCCCCGTGCCTGAATGAACTCTGTCGCGGCGTCTAAATATCTTTCTCCGTACTGATATACATGTATGAACCCTCTTCGGTTCTAGAACTACCGAAGTCTCGGCAAGACGCTCCTCGACTAATAGGGCTACTTCTACTGCTGCTGCATAGGTATCACAACGCTGTGCGCTGAAGGCGAGAAACAACGCGGTAAGCAAGCCCGAACAAACCTCTTGATACGCATCTCCTCAGTAGCTACCAAATATGGGGCATACGTAGATAGCTCGGTAAACAGTACGTCGTACTCGGCCACTGTCGTCCCCGGAGTCTGGCGTAACGACTCGAAACTGAGCGCTCGAGCATCCCTAACACTCTGTGGAAGAAAGCGAGCAAGAAACACTGTCACGAACTCAGCCCAGGTCATGGGAGGAAGACCTGCTGCTCTGCCCTTCTCTACCGACACGCACCATTTTTGCGCAAGGCCTTCTAGACGAAAACTCGCGAACTCTACCCATCTCGCGTCGGAGCATCTCAGTGAACGACATATCCTGGCCATCCTATCGATAAATGACTACAGGTCCATAGCTGCATCTGTGCCTGTGAAGACCGGAGGCTTCAGCCTCATGAACTAAGATAACGATACTACGATCACCTCTGTAGCTGCAGGTGCAACTGCCTAAACTGTAGGTACCATCGCGGTCCCCGTAGCAGGTGGAACAACCTCCTGTCTCTGCGCTCGAATGGCTTCAACTAACGACCCCATCATCTGGCGCATCTCCTGCATACCGTCCCCTAGCATAGCAATATGGTCTGTCGAAGGGGGATCAGTCTGCTCCGGTACAACTGGCGTACTGCCCGGGTCAGTCCTCGTCTCAGAAAAGTGAACTCTGATCTCGGCTCTCGCGGCCGCTCTCTACACCCTCGTAGTCTTCGACGGTATAATGGCTGGAAATGAAATAATATTCGATAAGAATACGGAAATTGAATCACATGAAGGAATTTCAACCAATAAGCCATAAGGTCATTTAGGCGGAGTACCGTGTCGTGAGTAAGCCGCGGAACATACACACGCTACGCCACTCTGCTTCAGCTACCAACTCCATCATACCAAGGTCATCTTACACTCCGAAAAGTAAAACCTACGCTCGGATGCCAACTTTGTCATGACCCAGAATTCGGCCCGTGACCGGCACTTGACCACGTAACGTCTACAGGTGTAACGCGATTAAGTAAGCCGAAACCCAGAATTCAAACCATTCAAAAATAGTGAGTGATGAAAACATTGGTTTAAAACATTTAGAAAATTCGAGTAAAAATCTTTAAAGTTTAAGTTATTTTCTTAAAAATTTCGGCAGCACCTTCTTTGTAAAACTTGCCCCGAAACCGGGTACACACATGATATAAGTAAAATGACATATATAAAGATAAAGTATCCCCAAACGGGAGCAATAACGCCCAACGGCGGAACAATCACCACGAGAAAATATACGACGCCGTAGCGAAGAAATGAACAATAAAAGTGGAAAACAACATAAAAGATAAACTGCAGGAATAAAGTCGGCTCAGACGAGCTCGACATCCAGAGTACAAAATAATATACAACATCGTCCTCACAACTTGTCTCTAAGTCAATACATGAAATGGTAGATGGAGAGTACTAGATACAATAGAGTGTACAAAAGGAAAATAAACGGATACCGCAAGTCTACCTATAAGCAACACGGCACACCTGCCCACTATAACGGTATCCGCCGCAAAAAGGTACAATAAGGTAGCCCTGCCGCGACCACTTTGAGGGTCAACCTGCAAAACACTGTGGCACAACGGGGGTGAATTGCCAACTCATGAATAGAAAATAACATATAAAGGTAATCGCAAGTATGCACGTACTGCGATACTCTAACATGTGCAATCTAATAACATCAACGTGATAAACTGGGTATGCAATAATCATGCAAGGTACTACAACTACATGATGCAGTGCATAACAATGGATGCTGAGCATGGGATAAAATATTATCTACATGAATCATCATCATGGAAAAACCCGGTGTCTCCCAAAACACCCCAAAATCCCCATAACTCAGGCACCGTCACTCTACCCGGCCCTTAATCCTGTAAAATCTCATGGAACCGGAGTACCCAATATCGGCACTCGAAAACCTCAGAAATACTCGTGTCCAGCATCGACACGTAAATCCATATATATATATATATATATATATATATATATATATATATCGGGCTCCATCTGCGGGATCGGCCCTCGGGCTCGGGCAGTACGGGTCGACCCATATCCATCTCTCGACTCCGGTCGGTATCCTCCGGATAACCGTCAAGTCCAACCAATCACCGGTAGGTACTCGCCACCCTTCTAAGCTCATCATCTACTCCACAAAAACATTCTCGCCCCGGGGAACCATACCGGGTCCACCATGAACCCGCAAATGGATCATCCAACTCCTCGAATCGGGTTTCAAGAACACGTCTCGGAACCGAGAAAACGCATGGTGGACGCACTAAAATATCATATCAAGAGAAACTAGGTTTTCAAAACAGTGCATACTTTCTTAAATAATACCACGGTTCTCAAATCTAGAAATCACATGAAAGCCCAAAGTTCAATGCGTAAATCCATGCAATGTGACTTATGCAATAATAGGCTGTAATATGTGCATATCAAGGGAAAACCTCTCTTTTAAACAATTATAGTTTTAAAATACGACATGCGGTTCCCGAAACTCTAAATCAAATTCACGTCATCCAAGGATGCAAAAGTAGCTATTACAAGTATGGGTGTACGCAAGTATGTATGCATAAGCAAGTATGAAATGCAAGTATGGAGATACACAATATGTATGCACACAAGGAATAGAACCATATCTAATCATCAGTGATGAGGTAAACTAAATGATGGATTGGTTCATAGCTATAGTGCGAGTGTCATGGCAATTGCTATCGGTGTGTGTGTAGCATGCAAATCTGTGCTCGTGCAGCATGAACCGTTAGTAACAGTGCGGTGTCTCACAAGTACTATGTCTACATGCAACAAAAGAAGGGTATGCAACAATGGTACCTATGTACAACCAATATATATCTATGAATATAACATGCAGCTACCTCATCCTATCAAGCCCTAACGCATAACGCCATACGGGCGATTTCCCCGTAGATGTTAAATCTACTCACCGGTGATCTCGAGCTAGGTGTATCCGACCACCTGCTTTCCCTTCTTCGTGGCATCCGACGTCCCCGCCTGCGATCCTAGAATTACACAAAGCAACACACATAAGGCTAAATCCTACAAAAACGTGATATTAAGACTATACGAAAAGCTAGCGTCGTAAGCTAACGCGTGTGTAAACGTGACACCAAAATGTGTGTGCAAGCGCCTGGAACCACCCTGACACGCTGCGATACACAGAAACCACCAGACCCAAACTCAAAACGTGCGTATCGCACAAGTCTAAAAGTGTTGAAAATAAGGTTTTTTATTCCAGATTTTGACTCGAGTGGAAATAGGAAAAGTTGCATATACCAAACACCCTATATATGTAGCAGACTCCCCCAACCCAAACCCTGACACCCAACTCAACCCTCTGGCCGCAAATTGCGGCCAGAATGAATATTTCCGTGGCCTGGGATGGTAAATAGGCTCTCGTTCTTTGTGTGTGTGTTCCTAGTCCAGTAACCAAGTCCTAGTAATTGCAACTTTTGCCTGAAGCACTCGGTGCAAAAGCAGATCACAAAACTACCCAAAATATTAACTAAAATGTTTAATTAATACTAATTTAGTACAATATGGTATTTTAGTGAAAACTGAAACAAAGATTTGGGTTAAACGACACTAATAGCACTTAATTAAGCTAATCAAACCCTAACAACCCTAACCTAACCTAATCGTCACTTAAACCACATTATTAGCACTAAAATTCCCTAAAACACTACTTTAAGCTAATTAAACTACAAGTTTAGCAATAAAGTGATTAGGGTGAGCTTAATACCTCAAGTTGGTCTTAGGGGGTCTAAACTTGTTGCACTTGCCTTCAAAGGCAAAGACTTGCCATCAAAACCAACAAAGGAGGTGTTTTTGCAAGGGTTTAATGAAGAAAAGATGGATTTTTGTGTGGGGGGGTTGAGGCTTGGAATGCAAGGAGAAGAAGAAGAAGAAGAAGAAGAAGCTGCGCTGCTGCTATAGTTGAGAGGGGAGAGCATGAGAGAGAGAGTGCCCCCAAGTCAAAGCCTCCCATGCTTATTTAAAGCACCATGCTTTCTCGTATTCTTTTATTTATCTTATTCTATAAAGTCTTGGGTTTTTAAAAAGAAGGAAGAGATAGTTAAGGGGGGAAATGAAAATGGTAGACATGTTAAAACTTAACCTAGGTGAAAATTGTGCATGCCACACTAAAATGCTTAGGAAGTATAGTTAAGAAAATTTTCTAATTAGGTGAACACTAAACTAATTAATAATTAATAAAACACTTAAATATAAAAAATCACATATTTTCACAATTAAAGTTTCATTTATTCCGGTTTATGTGAAGTTTTTAAAAAATTTAGATTTTATGAAAAGCACGTATTAGCTAATTAACACGAACTTGATCTAAGCAAATTTCAAAAACATTACAGTCACCCTCTCTGAAGGTGTCTTACAGACTAAAGAGGAGAGGGATGTGCATGATAGACATATCACTTGCTTAGGCAATTGAGTCAATCATGAGATGTCAAGTACCACACTAGATGTTGTTTTTGCACTAGATGCAATAAGTTTATATATATTAATCCAATCCTGGAGAAACATTCGGAAGCAGTTTATAAGAATAAGTGAATGTTCTAGGGATTTGATAACGGCAGCCTCCTTCGGGAGACGGTTATCATTCCAAGCTTCCAAGGTAACCTGGATGACAGAGTGGCTGTCAGAGTTATAGTTTTCCCTCTGACGAGGGGCGGTAGTTTGGACAGGTGGTCCAAGCGGATACTGAGGGAGGCATGGCACAGGATACTAATTAAATTCAGTTGACGATACAGTCTAAGAAGTTTGCTGGATTTGGAGTTCATTTGTGAACTGGGTCCCATCAGATATCCAGACATATTCTAAGACATGTATTGCTCAATTCGGGAGATGTCTTTCTCCGCGAACTTGAGATTAAGAGAGACATAAAATGATACATCAGGGTGGATCCACTCACTGAGGCTATTGCTCGAACGCAATAGTTTCACAAACAGGCTTTGTGAGACTGATCAGTAGAGGAGTTGGGTGTTCGGTATCACATGGGTTGTGAGTATGCAGCATCACAATAATTAGCCTTAAGTGTAAGTGGGAGATTGTTGGCTATAGTGCCCTCAAAATCAATTATTGGATCACAGGAACGTGATTGCAATGATTGAGGGAGGACCTATACTGATAGGACAGTCTTACTCGAGATGATAGTATGTTATCTGGTTTGTCTTTCTCATCGTGTACATGCTTCAGGTGATATTACCGATCACTATTACACATTGATAGAGCCCATAGGATTCTTGCTTGTCTGCCAGCAGCATGATGCCGATCATATATGTGGGAGCTGGGGTCTATAAGCACATCCTTAAAGTGTCCCTAGTCGTGGGAGTTTCAAGATTGGGTGTCACAACCCGAAATATTAGCTCGTGACCAGCACTTAAATCACGCAACGTCTAAAGGCATAACGTAATCTAAGTAAGCTGAAACCCAAAAATCTAAACCTTTTTTTTAAGAAATAAAAGAGGTGCGGTTTTGAAATAAGGTATAATGAAGAAAGGTGTTTTCTTAAATGCATAGAAAAGCGAACAAGAAAATGCAAGTTTATCCTACTTGTTGTAAAACATGTTCGTCTTTTTAAAAATTTGGGCAGCACCTCCCTTATATATTTTGATCTAAAAAACAAATACAAGATAATATAAAAGGCATCCCCAAGCGGGAGCTGGCTCTTCGCCAAACGGCGGATTCACAACCACGCAAGTAATAAAACAAGTAGACGACAGCCAATCGGCGAAGATCAGCACAAAAGATAATAAATAAAGCAAGACATCAACCCAAAAGCGAACAAAAAACCCATCGCTCAAATCTCGCAACTACAAGTCTCACTAAGCTTACTATTTACAGAAATACTAGTTTTGATTGATGGAATTGACTAGATACATTATGAATAATAAATAATAGAGTGGGCGCGATACAAATGTCCCACCTACCAAAGCAAGTCACCCAAATGCAGCTGTGTGCCAAAGATGCCGCTACCAATCCATGCGGTCAACCTGCAAGAACTGTGGCACAACGGGGTGAGTTGCCAACTCGTGGGTAGAAAACATCAACAGGTAAAAATCGAATAAAATAACGATTTCCTAGGTCAACTATATCATAAAGGTAATACTATGATATCTAGGGTGACCGTATGTAAATATGTACCAACAATATAAATAAATGCCAGTATGCAAGTAGATATCATCCAATAATATAATCAATGCCAGTATGCATGTGGATCTCGTCCACTCGAAACATCGTAAAAGCATATGCATGTAAAAGTATGAGGATATCAAAGAATGTGTGTCCATCAATGACACAACAAATCATGGAACCTGAGTGTCCAGCATCGACATGTAAAAATATCATGAAACCCGTGTCCAGTATCGACGCGTAAATCCTCATATCTCAGGCTCTGGCTATCCGGACTGGCCTGTATCCATCTCATGACTCCGGTCGGTATCCTCCGGATAACCGACAGGTCCAAATACTATCACCGGTAGGTAGAGGCCCCTCTGCCAGGCTCAACGCCATCATCTGCGACCTTCTCGTCCCGGGGTACCATATCGGGTCCACTATGCACCCGCAGACGGTTCTTCCTCCTCCTCGAATCGGGTGTATGATATCGCTCACGAGCCGAGAAAACTCATGGTGGACAATACAAATATCATATCAAGAGAAACCGGGTTTTTAAAACAATACATACTTTTGATTTGAAATAACCACGGTTCTCAAATTCAGAAATCTCATGAAATAGCATATCTCAATGCGTATAATTATAAAGCATGATGTATGTGATATATAATAGAAATATAAGTATATCTGCATATAATGCAACATGGAACGGTAATATGCACATATCAAGAGGAAACCGCTCTTTTAAATGAATCCAGTTTAAAAATGTATCTTGCGGTTCCCCATTTCTCCAGGGTCAAATGCAACATCGTATAAAGGTGTATATGTAACTATAGCAAGTAAATTATGCAAGGAGTCATATCATGGTGGAGCAATTCTTCTGTGTAGTGACATGGCAATTATCGATGAAGAAGTGTGTGAGCCGGCAAATCTGTGTAAGTGTGACATACGCATCATCGATAATGGTGCAGGTGTACTAGCACGGGTATATGAAATGCAATGGTAATGACATGAATGTAGCATAAAGTAAATCGGCAGCTAAAAGGTATAAGGTATATGTATCTTACATGACCGAGTCGGTGAATCTATCAATCGGCCTCCTCTAATCAAGGTTATGGATCAATCATCAATAAACTTATCACGTACGGTAACTCATCGTACGGCGTCAAAAAAAATTTAGGATCCTAACAACCTATGTGACAAGGAGGGTACGGACCACACGTCTCATACGGCTTAACTCACAAGATTCACAACATTATCCATATATATAATATATACATATCTCTCAGGTCACATCCGTATCAATCTCAGATCATGGGACTGGCAAAGGTATCAATTATCATATAACGACTCGTATCTGTATACCAGCATATCATCAAGTTATCATATCACATCGTATTTTATTTTCATCACATTAAGTCAAATTTTATATATACATTCTACTTTATTAATCTAGTTTCATGTTACGCTAAGCTCAATGCTTATTCTAGTGTAATTACCAATCTATAATTCGTAATTCGCGTTCACTTTTCATATCCCTAAAGCTTTCTCATATCTCAATATATATATTCAATTACTAATATTATCACTAACTATCTTTTAAACTATATCCCTAGTTTCCTAATCTAGGTTTCTACGACTGTATCCTATAGATCGGTTTCCATTTAATATTTGCGGGGGTGCTATACGCCATCCACCCGACTTCCCCCGTAGATATAGATCTACTCACATGGTCCTTGCTCGTTGAAGTCGATGACGCTACGCTCCGTCGCCTCGGAATCCACGTGAAGGTATCTACAATAATACACAATCGAAATCGCTATTAACATCAAGTTCCGAAATCCAATACGGCACACGGTGCATTTATAGGTTAGAACCTACAGCCTCGCATGCAAAACATAACCCAATAACCCTCGTTGTTGACGTACAAACGCCACACGAATGAATTCAAATCAAATACAAATCCAAATATCAAAACCAAGCATTCCAAAATACGGAAAACGTAACCCAAAACACCCCAATATGCTTCCAGATTTTACCCTAGGCCAAACTAGGGAATTTTCCATATAGGGTTACTCTAGATATCACCTAAGTGACTCACCAACCAAAATTCAATGCATTTCCTCCTGACATAGCCGCAAATTGCGGCCCAAACGAATAAATCTGCGGCCAGAAAGTGGGGATAGGGGCTTAGGTTTCAGGGGGTGATTCATGATTGCCTGCACGTCTCATGGTCAAGGAAACTTTATTTACAAAGGTCCCAGGTCATCCCAGATCTCAAAATACACTCACTAAAACCACAAAACCCCGATACCGGCAACTCTAAAGTTTGAATATTGGTTTCTAACCCGGGTCTTGGCCAGTAAAAACAGCACTAGGGGTTTTATAACTGCAACTTCCATCACCACAACACAATTCCAACCCTAATCCTTCTCTTGAATTTTCAACAGATCACTAATCGACACCAATTCAAATCTAAACTAAACTAAAATATAAAGAAACTAAAAACTAAAATAAAGGAAATGAAATATACCTCATGGTTGTATCCAAGCAAAACCCTAGCTCCCCAAAGTCCTCAAAATCCAACATTGATGGGTCCAAAGTGTAGAGGGTGAAGAGGGGATCATCTTTTATGAAGGGGGTATAGGGTTTGGATGAAGAATTGGAGATGATTTCTAGGGGTTGAAGGAGGAGGGAGTGTGAAGAAGAAGAAGATGAAAAGAAATAATGGGGAAGGAAATGTGGCTGCCCCTCTCTCTCTCTCTCTCTCTTCTCTTTTGTTCTCGCCCTCACTCTCACTATTTACCCTTTTACCCTTTTCATTTTCTTTTCTTTTTATTTTTAAAACCAAATCACATAACGCCCCAAAACAACATAAGAAATAACATGTAATCAAAACGTAACATGACATAGTGCACTAGCCATAGAAAACTATAGAAACACGGATTTGGCCTGATCGCGATTAGCAGTGCACTAGTCGGGTTTTGTCCAAACTGCATATAATAAACTTTTAAAAATTCTGAATCCGATAAATGTATTTTTAAATGAATAAAATTATTTTACAATTATTGGTATATATTTATATCTTTTTACGAAAACCCCAATTTCGCAAATCGGGTAATTTTTGCTAAATATACTATTTTAATATTAAATTCAAAAAATAATATTTTATATTTTATGAAATGTTACAATTTCACCTCTTAAAGAAATTCGGTCCCCGAATTTAAATTAAACCCCCAAATACTAAAACATTTCAGTAATCAACTCAGATCGACGGGGCTCCGAAATCATGGAAGATATAGAAAGCCACAGCGCATCGCGTGCGACTAAAAACGAATACAACCCAAAATTGAACTCCGTCAAGCGTCTCGCAAATCATCGGATTTGCATGCATATATTCGGAGTTACAATGGAGATACAAATCTCGAAATCTCCTACTGAAATCCAATAAGCATAGTCAAATACTATAATACATATATAGCACGCATCCTTGGAAAAAGTCTTAAAACTGAATAAAACACATGCAAAATCTCTTCTGAATTGCTGTGTGATGCGTAACTCAAGGTATAAGGGGCGGACGCTTATTGTAAAGTAGCAAATATACTTATATATGTTTTTGCTCAAAATATACGTTCCGCCATCTTGAAATATCCCAAAACGTTTTTCTTTATAAACGTTCGTGCCGCTCGTGGACACGTAGGAAATAGTGAGACTATAGCTCCTTTTTTAAAACCTCTTATTAAACTTTTTAATGCATGCAAATACTCAGGTACTGTCATCAGATCAGTCATGTTTGGCTACTACACAATATAGTGCCCAAGATGAAAACAAGGTGCTCAAAAGAAAAATTAGCCTCAAAAGGCGTATCCAACAATCACGTGCGTCGGGTGCGCACGGAAATCAAATCCAAACACAGGTGCCACAATATGCACAACACAAAACTAAGTGCATTGGGTGTGCACGAAAGCATCAGTCTAGTGCAACAGGTGTGCACGACAACAATATCTGGTGCATCTATTGTGCGCGAAAATCTCAATCGAGTGCATCCGGTGTGCACAAAATCGCATCTCATATCATGCGCGAAAATCCAAATCAAGTCCATCCGTCAGGTCCGTAAAAAGCATCTAGTGCAATAGCATGTACGAAAAATATAAGTCTGGTGTAACAAGTGCACAAAAATACAAATCTAGTGTATCAAATGTACAAAATACTAATCAATAACTCAAGTGCATAAAAAGCACACCGAGTGTACCAAGGTGTATAAAATCATAAACGTGTGCAACTGTGTGCACAAAACACGTATCAATACACTGTAAGCACATATAAGCTATACCGAGTGCAAGATCAAATAGAGTGCGTACCACACACACAAAATTAAATCAACTGTATGAAATCCAAGAAATCATAAACATGTGCAGCCAAGGCACAAAATCAATATTAAGTGCAATAGATATGCACAAA
This sequence comes from Agapanthus africanus, assembly GCA_030015575.1. Taxonomy (NCBI): domain Eukaryota; kingdom Viridiplantae; phylum Streptophyta; class Magnoliopsida; order Asparagales; family Amaryllidaceae; genus Agapanthus; species Agapanthus africanus. Next base: position 182,141,328 of record CM057344.1, on the reverse strand, counting down.
TCATAAACCAATACAACAGTGTGCAAATCGTATATCAAGTGCAATAACTATGCACAAAAATATAAATACCCAGGTGCAGCAAGGGTGCACGAAATCAATATCATAAAACTCAATCATTAAAACTCAAATCCAAGCGATATAAGCGTGATACTCGGATCACAATGCAAATCGCAGCAAATGATATTGAGGTACACCTCCTACATTGTCGAAAAAATATGATGCGCCCAAAACTGGCAGAGCAAGAACATCCGCTTGCCTCCTGCTTACAGTGTGGCGTCCTCTGTCTCCGGGTCCTTATTTATCTGTGGATTAACAATCTCGCAATCCATCGGCTCATCGGTTTAGTGAGGTTTGATAACGGAAATGATTCCGCTCTGGCACATCTCTGGTCGTCTCTTGGCCAATTAGTATGACCACTCGTAAAGCAACACGTCACTGGCGTCGGCCTCTGGTCCTCCGAATACGCATCACACATCTGATCATCGATGCAATCTTATTGCAGCAGTGTCCTGGAAGGAACCTGCTCAGGGTCTCTTCCGATCTTGCCTATGCCGAACTATACGGAGGCTGGTACTCTTACAAAATCTTTTCTCTCTTTCTGGACATCTGCGTTCTTAGCACAGCTTTTCCTCGGGAACTGGTCGTATCTCACGCCTTTGTATACATATCAGATCTCTAGTCTCAGCGAGGAGTAGCAACAGATCGTTGACATCTCGCACGAACCTTTTGTTCCACTTGTCTTTATTATCATCTGCTTTGACGTCACGTCATGCTATCTGCGTACTGCAATTGTCTCGGCTACCGTCAATCTGGAGTCTCTCACACGAACTTGAAATCACGAACTCGGTATCTTCATCACTCTGTAGAAGATCTCTAGCCAAACACGTCCTCAGGAACTCGTCCATACCATCGGAGGAATACTCAATACTCGTCCATTTTCAATCAACTCACAACGTATCTGGGTCAGGTCCTCTATCTGAAGCTGGTCTACTTACTGGTCTCCTATCACATGATATCCGGACGACGTTAAACTTTTTGTTCGATTTGCCAAAGTCCCATAATTCCCCGAAAGCTCAATACCTGAGTACAGTTTAACAATATCTAGTACATGCCACAGTACCTATGGACCAACCGTAGAAGGGCAAACCCAAGCCTCACTGATGGCACCGCTAAACTACTGCAAACCTTAAGGTTCAAAAGCGGTTCCATGGTCATCATGTCAAGTTAGGGTTTCATTCTTCTAGAGAGTCCACAGAATTACTTGCATGTTTTTCCGAATATTTTAAACTTGGAAAAATGGGTTTCTGACATTCGTTCGAACTTTTAACTTCGCCTAGACAATATGTGAATACCCTTCGTCTCTCAACTCAAGATAGACTAGCTATCATCTGTCGCCGCTCTGCCTGAAGCTCCAGTGATCTCAGCTCGTTAAGTATGGAGGCGACATCCTATCAATCTCAGCAATAGCTGAGTCATCTGTCTGCACGATAGACGACATCAAAATCTCTGAAGTATGCTGTACATCAATAGTCCTCTCACAACTGGCAGCCTCTATCGACGTACCGATCATACGGTGCAACGCCGAACACTCGCCTCAAACGAGAAGTTACAACACCAATACAAAATCGAGACGTTCTCGTGTCACCAGAAAACACGATGGTCAGTGCTCGTCCATGACGAGCTTGCCCTGACCGCAACACTAGCAGCAGCTCAATCTGTGCTCAAACCATGGTGACAGGAACCTCAAGCATGTATCGATGAAACCATATCAATGGAATGAAAGGAATCAACAGATCCCAAAATGGATACATGATCATAATGAGGAATGGAATCAATAAGGGTATGATCATGGAAACAAATAGAATCAAAGATGTTAATATATGTACATCCTAAGGTTTCTTAAGTGGAGTATCGTATCGTAAATATGCTGCGGAACATACATACGGTACGTCACTCTACTCAAGCTACCTACTCCATCAATAAGGGTCAGCCTATGTAACGAAAGTTCGGGTCTAGTACCCCCCTGTCCAAGTCTAAGTTCCGTAAGGTCAAGCCTGGGTTACGAATATATATAAATGCCCTAGACTCCACATAGTCAAACATAAAATCGAACAAAGGTTAAACCTACCGCTCTGATACCAATTTTATCACGACCCGAAATATTAGCTCGTGACCAGCACTTAAATCACGCAACGTCTAAAGGCGTAACATAATCCAAGTAAGATGAAACCCAGAAATCTAAACTTTTTTTTAAGAAATAGAAGAGGTGCAATTTTGAAATAAGGTATAATGAAGAAAGGAGTTTTCTTAAATGCATAGAAAAGCGAACATGAAAATGCAAGTTTATCCAACTTGTTGTAAGACATGTTCGACTTTTTAAAAATTTGGGCAACACCTCCCTTATATATTTTGATCCAAAACCACAAATACAAGATAATATAAAAGGCATCCCCAAGCGGGAGCTGACTCTTCGCCAAGCGGCAGATTCACAACCACGCAAGTAATAAAACAAGTATACGACGCCCAATCGGCGAAGATCAGCACAAAAGATAATAAATAAAGCAAGACATCAACCCAAAAGCGAACAAAAAAACCGTCGCTCAAATCTCGCAACTACAAGTCTCACTAAGCTTACTATTTACAGAAATACTAGTTTTGATTGATGGAGTGTTAGTTATATGTATGCCCTAGAGGCCATTACTGTACATTGGATGTATATTGTAGTGGATGCTGGGACATATATAGGGAGGACTTTCTTGCTCGACATGATAGTATGCTATCTGGTTGCTCTTTACCTTAACGTGTATACTGATTGTCTCTCTGTTACATGTTGGTAAAGCCCTTAGGATGTGTACTTGACTACCTGGACTATGATGCGGATCATACTAGTGGGGACATGGTAGTCCATAAGTACATCCTTCAAAGTCCCTAGTCGTGGGTATATCGAGACGGGGCATCGATATACCAGAGTAGACTAGCGTATACCTTCTCGACCCATACAGATAGGCAATGGATGATCCCATATCCATTGGTGTTTGACATCAGAGATGATATACGGGTGCTCAGTGGAGACTGGGTACACTGGACGGACTCGCCGAGAACTCCCAGATGGTATTATACCTTACGTCAGATGGCAGTTCTCTGGTGACACTGGTGCAGAGTAGTCTGTTGACCCGAGATCGTCATAGAGTCTTGTGTGGTTCCCACTGTGCTTTGATTTCCATCTTACCACGTCAAAGAGGGCGTGCAAAACGGTGGTTTTTGGGTACAGTCCCGAGGCACATGGAGGCAATGAGCAATAGGAGGGGATTCGTCTCTCCCGGTATAGGGAGTTGATGTTGCGCTGTGTTCGATTGGCTATAACCGGAAATCCCTGGCCAGGGTTGCTGAGATTTACTGGTAAGTGTTACCAGTAGTTTCTTGAACTGTTATAGACCTCATATCGACACGACTTATCGAGCTATTGGGGTCTGACGTTTACCACCCCTAGGCGAGATATGCGACATATCAGACTGACAGACCGGACTGTACGGTAAGTGTTACTGGTTGGATTCACAGGAGTGTGAGCGGGCTTGCTCGTCGATCTTCTGATCGCTCAATACCCGGGTGGCCGTTACGTTTAGCAGACCGCTTACGGCTTGTGGGTGTTTGATATGATCATCATCTGCTGCCGGCGTATTGACGAGTCTTTAGAGTCCTACACAGAGGTTTCCTGGCTCAAGCAAAACGAAATAGGAGCGCATATGAGATATGTGCAGGACCGAGAATAATACCAGTATGTGATACTGTATTCGATTCTCGCGATGTGACATTGATCGGTTATATGCGATATAGCCGGGTTATCGGATCAAGTGTTGATTCGATAAGTTGTTACTAATGATACTAGTCGGTTATATGCGATATGACCGGATCGTTAAATCAAGTGTTGATTTAATGATTTAATGCATAATTATATATTTGATATATTACTTTGCATTAACTAGTATCGGTTCACTTTAAATGGATTTTCTCGCTTGGGTGTGCGCATTGCATATGCGATATGATTTTGTGCACATGCTTGTATCATGTTTGATGATACATGCCTTTTTAATTAAGTGTATAGAATTAAACCTTGGTTAATGGAATGGTTAGGGTTTACTATTTGCTTATTCATTTTATTCATTTATTTATTAATCTTTTTCTTATTGGAAAAAGGAAATGAAATGATAAAATGGTGGCACTTCTTTTGTTCATTCATGAAGCTTCATGAATGCTTTGACTTGATGACCATTTTGTTTTTAGCTTAACCCTAACCATTGCATTAAACCATGATTAGTTCTCTACACTTAACTATGGTCATGTTATGATAAGGATTGATTATTCTTTTCTTTTTTAATTAACTTATCATAACATAATTCTTCTTCTTCCTCCTTTCTTCACTAGAAGAAAGCAAGCTCCATCAATGGTGATTGATGGAAATGAGTGAGAAATCCAATTCTAAAGTCTACCCACTTTCTATTTCTTCATCCTCTACCTCTTGCCAAGTAGTAGAGTGTGTTTCCTTCACAAGTTTTCATGACTTGGTGAAGGTGGAGCTTGATCTAGTGATGCTTCGACGTAGATCATCTTCGGCACGTCGTCGATGACCTAGCCCGCTTCTTCTCCGATGAAGCCGATGCAAGAGCCCGGATTTTGATTTGGACAGCGAGGATACTTCGTTGTGGAGCTATGGAGGTGGAGAACCGGATCTACAAAGGTTGTATTTCCGTTCACTTAGTTAAAGTAGTTAACTAGTTGCTTTTTCGCCTAGACATCTAGCCAACGATCCGTACACTAGGGTTTCTCGGCACCATAATTTTTGAAATTGGCATGGTTGATGCCTTGTGAGACCTCACTAGAGTGCCTAGGAACCCTACAGTGGTATCAGAGCCTAGCTAGAGCCTTAGGCGAAGTCCAGACGGAATTTGAAGTCCGAACGATCCCGAAACCCTAACCAATACATGCTCTCTGGACTTTTTCTAAAATCTGGGTTTTTCCAGAATTAAAAATTGCTAAAAAATTCAGCAAGAAAAAATAAGAATTACGATGCAAATTTTTTTCGATGAACAGTATATATTGCGGCGGAACCACGGCAGAAGCCTAGCTTCTGCGGCGGTTCCGCGGCTATCTGGTGACGTCAGCCCTCATAGTTTGCACAGTAATTCCTGATAAATTATGCTGAGTTTTCTGGGAATTTTTAAAATTTATTCAAGAGTTGAATTTTCTGGTGTTTATTGGGGGTTCGTAGTTTCGATCGGATTATCAGATTTTGTCTGTGTGGCTTTCCGGATATTTTTGAATATGTTAAAAAGTTCGACCGGATATAAATACCCAATGTTTTCCCTGACGGAAAATTTCTAAGTGTTGGATTTTTCCGAGGTTTAAAGACGTTCTAAGTAATGCAAGTAACGCGATGGTCCCTCTAGAAGACAACAAACCTTAACTCGATTATGTGACCGTCTTGAACTGCCCTTTGAACCTTCGGGTTTGGGGCAGTACGGCGTGCCACATGTGAGGCGTTGGCTTGACCCTTCTACGGCTGGACCGTTGGTACTGAGGCATGAACTGAATGTTTTAAAACCTGTTTCATGTGATGAGCTGTATCGGGAAAACTTGGGTGTTCGATTGTTCGATCGGAAAGTTTAACATTTTCTGTTTTATTCGGAATGTGGTACAATAATTGGAATTCACAACTAGTTATGAGATAACAGAATGAATGTTATAAATCTAGCGGTTTAGTCTCACTTGATCGGTTGCCACGGAATTTTGATGTGATCAAAAGTCCGTCGCAATCACGTAGCGTACGCGGATACTCGCCGGGTAAACTTGATGGACAGCCTCACTCCATAGCCGCGACCAAGTGACTGTAGGAGAACCCTGTCGCGGAAAGCATCCGTTCGGGTGCTCGCGGCAGCGGTGTTCCGCCTTGGTACACTTTGTCGACGGCGTCGGGGGTGCGGCCGCCTACTGAAGTTTGCGACGAGCATTCGATCAGGATGTCGGGAATCTTGTTGAATTGCCCGACTTTATATTGAAAAGTGTTTTCGATTTTGAGACTAAAATGCGGGGTTTATAATTGTTAGGCATGTGATGTCTAAGGAATTCGTTTGGCTAGGCATGCGATGTCTAAAGAGGTTGCGGATTCCAACTGTTGTAGTTTTACACTTTCTTTTCTGTGACCGTAAGTGTAATATGTGATATCGCCGGTTTCGTTGCTATATGTCAACGACAATTGGGATGGACATATTTACTTACGTTGATGACATGTGATGTTATGTGTTGCTGGATATGTTATATTGGATCGTCGTGTTTGAATAGCCGGGGGTTTTAATGTGAGATGAGTGTTTTTCATTTTCATTCATGTAAAAACTTGTATGTAATATTCTTTTATTTGGGGCACTTCCAGGCAGCGGATGATGTCACCTTTTGTATATTATTTACTTTTCCGCACTAGGATAGACCCAAGGAGGGGAGCACAAGTAACCGGGTTCTGGAGTCCAGTGGGAGACCAACTCGAGGAGTCGAGTCCGGGTCTCCTAACTCTAGAATTGGTAGGGTTACTTGCCGCTCTCGTAGGGGTCTAGGGGTGTGGGTTTGGCTATTCGTCGCGACCGTGGAATCCGTGTTTTATACTGGCTCGTATTGAAAACACGGACGTCCTAGTATATCCAATATTTCATATGATTCTTCTGCTGCGATATCTGTGATGTGATCATGTGATGTTCTGTGATAGATACAGTATATAGTATATATGATATATTATATAGACGTTACTTATGTTTTACACCCGCGCTAGCCCTGCCCTGCTCTGCCGTTAGTTACCTAACCTAACGGTGCACGAGGGGACATCGAGGCGAATGCGGATGGCATAAGTGTACGTCGTATTTATCTGTGATGTTTAGGTAACTTAAATGATGGGACTTCATTAATGTGATTAATGAAAGTAAAAGAAATCTAAGATGTTGTGGAATCGAATTTCAAAATAAAACAGGTAGCTACAGTTCTTGCTTTGCACAGCGGTATATGTGATATATCCTGCACCTTATTCGATAAGGAAAGGACCGAGATCCCTTCACCGGGAGTGACTCCTTTAGCAATAACTGGCAGATGCTACACACTCGGTTTGTCTTTTGATTGCTTTTAAATATTTTTGCTTTGCACAGTGATATATATGATATATCCCGCACCTCATTCGATGAGGAAAGGACCGACGATCCCTTCACCGGGAGTGATTCCTTTAGCAAAACTAGAAAAGCCTCAAAAGCACTCCATTTTAAAACCATTTGATTCTACAACGATATCAAGTTCATTACGCAATAGGTTTTCAGAAAAACCTGTCGTAGCCCTCCGTCATTTCAGATATGTACTGGTTAGTATTCGTGCTGCGTTTGTTGACCTCTGTCAAGGCGTAGTGTGCGGTAGCTGATTAGTGCTTATCTGCATAAGCATATGATGTGATTGATTTAGGGTAGTCGTGCGACCTTGTTGACCTCTGTCAAGGGTCGTGCGGGTGGGTTTACTTCAATCAGGAAATGACGGGTTGAACTTGACTAGCAGCCTATGGTTTGTTGACCTCTGTCAAGGTCATAGGACGCTAGGGGCAAAATATTATCGGGAATTTCAAGTGTTGAAATTTGCAATGAGATTGCATACCTTCTATGAGATAGTTGGATCCCGATACCCGCTGCGAGTAAGAGTTACTCCTGGGAGAGTTTTACGCATTACAATTAGCCGATCAAGTAGGTGTCTAGAAAGGTGTCAATGGGGTTACGCCTCTGGGAAAACGAGGTTTACATTAATTAGGTTCGTGCGAAAGCACGGAGGACCTCCCTCAAAGTACCGACACTGGCCTGGCTGAAAGATTGGCGAACTTGTAGTGTGTAATTAATCCCGGCTAGTCTTTCCTTTTAGGGTTTGAAGGAAGATTTGATAAAAAGCAGTGGGAGCCATCCTGATTAGATAAAGTAATAACCAATCTATTCTTGCAAGAGCGCACGCTCAGTGTTTTCTTCTCTCTCTCTCCAGGTAGAGACCATATCACGCCTTAATCAAGATAATAAAACGGAATATTGACCGAACTCGCTTATTATACTGAGCTGGGGAACGTTGGTCCCGCTCCAACTTATAATTGTTATAAGACAGAGCAGGAAATTGGGGATTACCAGAATTCCCGTGCCGCCCAAACGAGGAGAGTGCATGATGATGCATCATCTTCGGGTGTGTTCATTACAGAGAACTGTTTCTCAGTATCCTTTACGTCCTGGGTATGTGATACCAGATCAGGATCCCAGATATGTAATCTGTTACATAGGGCTACAGAAAGGTAGAGGACTGAGAACGGGTGATAAGTTTCATGAGACAGAAAACGGGGCAAGAGTTGCAGCCAAGTCTGTTGGTCACTGTCACCCTGTATTACAAATACATTTATTCTAAACGAATGTTATTAGATACCGAACCTGATATACAAAATTATATCGGTCTCTTTATTAGTAAAGAAATGATAAAATTTTGTATTGTTGGATAATGTTTTGAACATTTCTTATATCAAAAGTTGATCGGTTCAGGCACGTTATCTAAAAGCATTGATGTTCTAAATCAAACTGCAGTTCTTAGTATATGGAACACACACAAGATGAAGAGTTCAGAATTGAACGATTCCTTCTTGAGGTATTGTAGACTAGGTCAGATCAATGTGACCCGACTAGCTAGAGTTACATATAGATGCATATTTAAATCAGTTTGAATTTACATCTTGTGAAACTCGCCAGTCATGTCACAAAGATAAGATGACCACAGCTCTGTTTATTGGAAACAGAGAAAGAGTTAGTAAACTCTTGGGATGATACATGTTGATGTATGTAGGTCCCCTGTCTACACATGCCAAGAATGGTTCTTTGTACTTCATTACGTTCTCTGATAATCTCTCAAGATTCAGACATATGTTCCTGTTGAAACACAAGTCTGAACCTTTTGAGATATTCACAGAATATAAGTTAGAAGTAGAGAACCAATACGGGTATAAGTATTATGTCCTGTGATGAGATCAAGGAGGAGAATACTTGAGCACGGAATTCCTGGACTATTCTAAAGGAGAATGAGATTCTCTCTCAGCATTACTCCTCTGTATACACCATAGCACGATGGTATATCAGGGCGGAGCAATCACACCCTATATGATAAGGTGTGCTCTATGATGAGTACTACTGAGTTACCTATTTCCTTTTGGGAGTTATGCACTTGAGAAGCTGCATACCTATTGAATTGGGTTTGAATCAAATCAGTGCCTACCACTTCATATGTGATATGGAAAGGGAAAAGCCCATGTCTTAAGCTAGTTAAGATTTGGGGTTGTCCGGCCTATGTCTAAAAGCAAAATCCGGACAAGCTCGAGGCAAGGTCAGTCATGTAGAACTAGAAATGTTCCAGCTATACAAAACTGCAGCTGAAGATTTGACAGAACCAAAGGATTCAATAATTACCAATGAACCTCAGCCTCTCCGCCGATCTGGTAGGGTTCCTCACCCACCTGAGAGATACTTCGGTTTCTCTATGACAGTGGGAGCGAGGATTGCATCATGAGATGATGACCCAACTAGCTTCGAGCAGGCCATCGAGAGTAAGACTCTGTAAGAATGGCTGGATGTTTAGCGATCTGAGATGGAATCCTTATACACCAACAAAGTATGGACTTTAGTTGCAATATCTGAAGGGTTAAATCCCCATCAGGAGCAAGTATATCTTGAGAAGATTACTTGGTGTAGATGGAAAAGTTGAGACTTTCAAAGCTTGACTTGTTAAAGGTTTTCGTCATCGACCAGGCGTGGATTATGATGAAACCTTTTCTAAGGACCTATGCTTAAGTCCATCCAGATACTACTTGCCACGGCTATATACCATGACTACGATATCTGGCGGTTGGGTGTCATGACTGCTTTTCTAAATGATATTTTAGAAAAGTGCGTCTATAAGTACACAGCCAGAGGGCCTCGTAGACAGTGGGAGCAGCGGAAACGTGTGCAAGATGCTTTATAGGATAAAGCAGGCATCGCGGAGTTGGAACATCTGTTTTGATGAAGTTGTCAAAGAGTTTGACATCATCAAAATGGTAGATGAACCTTGTATAAACAAAAAGGTAGTAGGGAGTATGGTGGCGATCCTCGTAGAGTACGTGGATGACATACTCTTGATAGAGAAGAAGTTTCCCATGCTACGCTCGATCAATCTCCGTTTATCACAAAGATTCTCCGTGAAGGATCAAAATGATACCTCCTAAATCCTGTGTTTTAATCTATGAGATAGATGTAATTGGATGCTAGGATACTCACTAAATGTTGTGAGATGGTATCAATCGATCCTGGGGAGAATCACTGGAAGTGTTCCAGGGTGATAAAGACGACTGAATGTCTGTCGCAGGCATTGTCTTTACCCTCAGTAAAGGGACGGTATGTTGGAAGAGTTCCAAGCTAGATACCGTGGCATACTAGACGATAAAGGCAGGATACATCGCTACTTAAGATGCTACCAAAGAGGCTGTTTGGGTGTATACTGGTTCATGAGATGAACTACGTTCCTCCCATTGTGTGACAATGGAGTTGTGGCTTATGCCAAGGAACGCCGGTCCTATCAGTGACCCAGGCGTATTCTGAGGCAGCATCACCTGATCATGGAGATAGTTGATCTCCAGGGTGATCGAGGTTAGGAGAGTAGATTCTGAGGACAACACAGCGGATCCACTCACAAAGGCCTGTTCCCAAAGAGAGATTTTTATGGGATGGTTGAGTATGAGATACTGCAACCACTGCTACAGATGGCCCTAGTGCAAGTGGGAGATTGTTAGTTATATGTATGCCCTAGAGGCCATTACTGTACATTGGATGTACATTGTAGTGGATGCTGGGACATATATAGAGAGGACTTTCTTGCTCGACATGATAGTATGCTATCTGGTTTCTCTTTACCTTAACGTGTATACTGATTGTCTCTCTGTTACATGTTGGTAAAGCCCTTAGGATGTGTACTTGACTACCTGGACTATGATGCGGATCATACTGGTGGGACAAAGGTAGTCGGTAAGTACATCCTTTAATGTCCCTAGTCGTGGGTGTATCGAGATGGGGCACCGATATACAAGAGTAGACTAGCGTATAGCTTCTCGACCTATGTAGATAGGCAATGGATGATCCCATATCCCTTGGTGTTTGACATTAGAGATGATATACGGGTGCTCAGTAGAGACTGGGTACACTGGACGGACTCGCCGAGAACTCCCAGATGGTATTATACCTTACGTCAGATGGCAGTTCTCTGGTGACACTGGTGCAGAGTAGTCTGTTGACCCGAGATCGTCATAGAGTCTTGTGTGGTTCCCACTGTGCTTTGATTTCCATTTTACCACGTCCAAGAGGGCGTGCAAAACGGTGGTTTTTGGATACAGTCCCGAGTCACATGGAGGCAATGAGCGATAGGAGGGGATTCGTCTCTCCCGGTATAGGGAGTTGATGTTGCGCTGTGTTCGATTGGCTATAACCGGAAATCCCTGGCCAGGATTGCTGAGATTTACTGGTAAGTGTTACCAGTAGTTTCTCGAACTGTTATAGACCTCATATCGACACGACTTATCGAGCTATTGGGGTCTGACGTTTACCACCCCTAGGCGAGATATGCGACATATCAGACGGACAGACCGGACTGTACGGTAAGTGTTACTGGTTAGATTCACAGGAGTGTGAGCGGGCTTGCTCGTCGATCTTCTGATCGCTCAATACCCGGGTGGCCGTTACGTTTAGCAGACCGCTTGCGGCATGTGAGTGTTTGATATGATCATCATCTGCTGCCGGCGTATTGACGAGTCTTTAGAGTCCTACACAGAGGTTTCCTGGCTCAAGCAAAACGAAATAGGAGCGCATATGAGATATGTGTGGGACCGAGAATAATACCAGTATGTGATACTGTATTCGATTCTCGCGATGTGACATTGATCGGTTATATGCGATATAGCCGGGTTATCGGATCAAGTGTTGATTCGATAAGTTGTTACTAATGATACTAGTCGGTTATATGCGATATGACCGGATCGTTAAATCAAGTGTTGATTTAATGATTTAATGCATAATTATATATTTGATATATTACTTTGCATTAACTAGTATCGGTTCACTTTAAATGAATTTTCTCGCTCGGGTGTGCGCATTGCATATGCGATATGATTTTGTGCACATGCTTGTATCATGTTTGATGATACATGCCTTTTTAATTAAGTGTATAGAATTAAACCTTGGTTAATGGAATGGTTAGGGTTTACTATTTTCTTATTCATTTTATTCATTTATTTATTAATCTTTTTCTTATTGGAAAAAGGAAATGAAATGATAAAATGGTGGCATTTCTTTTGTTCATTCATGAAGCTTCATGAATGCTTTGACTTGATGACCATTTTGTGTTTAGATTAACCCTAACCATTGCATTAAACCATGATTAGTTCTTTACACTTAACTATGGTCATGTTATGATAAGGATTGATTATTCTTTTCTTTTTTAATTAACTTATCATAACATAATTCTTCTTCTTCCTCCTTTCTTCACTAGAAGAAAGCAAGCTCCATCAATGGTGATTGATGGAAATGAGTGAGAAATCCAATTCTAAAGTCTACCCACTTCCTATTTCTTCATCCTCTACCTCTTGCCAAGTAGTAGAGTGTGTTTCCTTCACAAGTTTTCATGACTTGGTGAAGGTGGAGCTTGATCTAGTGATGCTTCGACGTAGATCATCTTCGGCACGTCGTCGATGACTTAGCCCGCTTCTTCTCCGATGAAGCCGACGCAAGAGCCCGGATTTTGATTTGGACAGCGAGGATACTTCGTTGCGGAGCTATGGAGGTGGAGAACCGGATCTACAAAGGTTGTATTTCCGTTCACTTAGTTAAAGTAGTTAACTAGTTGCTTTTTCGCCTAGACATCTAGCAACGATCCGTACACTAGGGTTTCTCAGCACCATAATTTTTGAAATTGGCATGGTTGATGCCTTGTGAGACCTCACTAGAGTGCCTAGGAACCCTACATGGAGTTGACTAGATACAATATGAATAATAAATAATAGAGTAGGCACGATACAAATGTCCCACCTACCAAAGCAAGTCACCCAAATGCAGCTGTGTGCCAAAGATACCGCTACCAATCCATGTGGTCAACCTGCAAGAACTGTGACACAACGGGGGTGAGTTGCCAACTCGTGGGTAGAAAACATCAACAGGTAAAAATCGAATAAAATAACGATTTCCTAGGTCAACTATATCATAAAGGTAATACTATGATATCTAGAGTGACCGTATGTAAATATGTGCCAACAATATAAATATATTCCAGTATGCAAGTGGATATCATCCAATAATATAATCAATGCCAGTATACATGTGGATCTCGTCCACTCGAAAGATAGTAAAAGCATATACAAGTAAAAGTATGAGGATATCAAAGAATGTGTGTCCATCAATGACACAACAAATCATGGAACCTGAGTGTCCAGCATCGACACGTAAAAATATCATGAAACCCGTGTCCAGCATCGACACGTAAATCCTCATATCTCAGGCTCCAACTATCCGGACTGGCCTGTATCCATCTCATGACTCCGGTCGGTATCCTCCGGATAACTAACAGGTCCAAATACTATCACCGGTAGGTAGAGGTCCCTCTGCTGGGCTCAACGCCATCATCTGCGACCTTCTCGTCCCGGGGTATTGTTAGATATAGTGCCCTCAAAGTCAATTATTGGATCACAGGCACGTGATTGCAATGATTGAGGGAGGACCTATGCCAGAAGGACAGTCTTACTCAAGATGATAGTATGCTATCTGCTTTATCTTTATCATCGTGTACTTGCTTTAGGTGATATTACATATGTTGGAGATAGTGCCCTCAGAGTTAATTATTAGGTCACAGGTACGTGATTGCAATGATTGATGGAGGACCTATCCTGGTAGGACAGTCTTACTCGAGATGATAGTATGCTATCTGGTTTACCTTTATCATCGTGTACTGCTTTAGGTGACCTGACAAGTTGCTATTACACGTTGATAGAGCCCATAGGATTCTTTCTTGACCACCAGCAGTATGAGGGCGATCATATAAGTGGGAGCTGGGGTCTATAAGCATATCCTTAAATGGTCCGTAGTCGTGAGAGTTTCGAAACAGGGCATCGATACTCCAGAGTAGACTAGTGTATACAGTCGAGACCCCGACGAGGGGCGGTGGCCGGTCTCACAAGCCACTGGTGTCAGTTGGTTCACCTAAGATGTATACAGGTGCTCATTGGGTTATGAGTACACCGGACAGGACTCGCCGGGAACATGCTAGTTGGTCATATACCAGACGTCAGATGGCAGTTCCCTGGTGACATGTGTACAGGTTAGTTCATCGACCTGGGGATCGTCATTTGTCTTGTGTGAGTTCCCACTGTACTTTGATTACTACCCTACCACGGCTCAAAGGAGTCGTGCAAACAGGTTTTAGTTGGGTACAGTCCCGAGCCATATGGAGGCAGTGAGCGTATCTTCAGGGGTTCGTCTCTCTCGGTAATGGGGGTGAGGTCGCGCTGTGTCTAGGAGAGCCATTACACGAAGCCCTCGGCCGAGGCAAGGAGATTTACTGGTAGGTATTCCAGTAGTATCTCACGGTGTTCTGGGCTACACTCCGACACGACTTGTACCGCTTTTGGGGGTCTGACTTTTACCAACCCCCTAGGCCCGCCATGCGATACTCATAGACGAACGGACCGGACTGTACGGATATTGTCACTGACAGGCTCAGTAGGGTTGTTAGGCTGAGTTCGCTCACAGACGTCCCTTTTAGTCAATACCTGGTAGCCCGTTACGTATTGGCTTATACCTCTGACGTGCTAGTGGTTAAATCCACAACCAAGGTGTTGACGAGTCTTTAGAGTCCCCCGCATTCAGTTACTCAGCTTTCGGGCGAAAAGCTGTAGAGGCCGTATGGAGATATGGCAAGGTCCGATCAGATACGTGCGGTATTGCACGGATCAGGATCGGACAGTTTGTACTACAGGCCGTATGGATATATGGCAGGATTCGATCAGATACGTGCAGTATTGCACGGATCAAGATCGAACGGATATTACTAGCCGGCTTTGGTTTAGGCCGGATCCTAGTATAGTACAGTGTAGATTTTGTCTCATTGCATTTGTATTTCGGTCGGAATACAAATGCGGGTGTGTATGCACAGTATCGGGGTTTTCCTGTAATTTATTACAGGACCAGTTTTCTGGAGTTGCCAGTTTGCTTTCCGTTTCGGCCGATTTCCTTTGTATCGTTCATTGGCCGAAGATTGGTGGAGGAGGGCTTATTTGCATTTGTGCAAATAAGCATTTGTGGAGGGTAGTCTTTGCTTTTTGTTGCATCATGATGGTGCACCATCCATTGACCTTGACTTCTTGATTTGTTCATGATGGCTTGACCATTTGGAGTCATCATGGTTGTGGTTGAGTGTGGATATTGTTGTGTTCATTACTTGTGATCATTTTCTTGCATGATATCTTTTGACCTCTCTCTCACTTTAGGAAATGGCTCCCATTATTTTTTGATACACTCCCACTCTCTCATTCTCTCCACCACCATATACATGGCCGGCCACAATGAGGGAGGGGGCTGTCCAAAATTTCTTGGGGTGGGATTTTTGTTCTTCTAGCTTTGTAAAATCCCACATGTTTCATCTCCACAAGCTCATATCATTTCCTCCACCAATAAGGCAATTCCACAACCCCAAATGAGACTTGCTCACTAGACATTCTACAGCAAACCTTGGGCACGTCGACTAGCCAGCTTCGTGCCCGAGTTGCCTCGGTATTGAGGTGGGAGCCCGTAAAAGATGCAGACGATGTGGTGCCCTTCCGGCAAGGAGGCGACGACCGGAGCTTCCGCGAGAGATCGGGACGACGACGAGAAGACCGGAGGACTCGGATCAGTCGGTATATCTCTATTCCCCATCTTGTGGTTAGCTAGGACTAGTTAATGGTTCGATCCGGGTATTAGTGCGCGGTGGTGCCAGTTCATGAAAAATTTAAGTATATCACCGCTTCCGCATTTTGGCCTCGGGATGGAGGCCGGGGTGCCGCCGTGCACTTACAGTGGTATCAGAGCCTCGCCATTAACTTAGTCTAGCTTTGTTTAATGTGTTTGCATTTCCGATCGACCAAAATTCCAAAATCCGCATTTTTGTTCACATCAGTTTTCTGTTGAAATTTTTTGGAGTCGAAAAATTTTTTAGGTTACAGAAAAGTGATGTACTGGAATATCTAAGGGTCCTGTAAAAATTCGATACAGTGATTCGTCTATGGGACCGCGGAACCGCGGCCAAACCCTCCTTTGGGCCGCAGTTCCGCTGCACAATGATGAGATGGCTGCACCAAATTTCTACAGTATCTTTCTGGGGTGAAAATTGGGTTTTTGGAATAATAACATTGGGCCCAGAATTTCTTGATCTGCTACAGTAATGCTTGGGGGCCCACTTGTTAAAATTTGATCGATCGGATATTTTAAACACATTATTTCACAGTATTTACATTATATCTGCGACCGTGAATGTCACTTGATCGGTAAATCCTGTCTAACTGCTATAGCCTGGTTAGACGGATTTGCGAACGTGACTTTCACGTTGATATTTTGTGTTTTGCTGTGATGTTGCGGATCGGTCGTGGGGGATAGCCTGGATGCATTGCTAGTACAGTTTTGTTGTATTTTGTACATTTGATATTGCGGGGCGAGCGTCCGACATGTGGACTGCCGTCACTGCCTGATTGTATTATTATTTTGGGGCACGACCAGGTTGCGGTCGATATACCCGTTGTATGTATATTTTACTTTCTGTACTAGGATTACCCTGCGGAGGGGTGCACGGATGGCCGGGTTCTAGAGGGCAACGAGCCCGCATCTCATGGCATTGAGACGGAGGGGGCTTCACTCTAGGATTGGCAGGCTATTCGCCGCACTCGTAGGGGGTATAGGTTGACCCAGGAGGGGTGCCCAAGTTACCGGATTCCGTGAAGTGCTGGGTGGTCCATTCACGTTGCTGAAAGGGGCTGCCTCGCTTCAGGTTTTGGCGGGTGACTTGCCGCGCCCGTAGGGGTCTAGGATTTCATTGCACAGGCTATCCACACGACCAGGGGAACGTCGGGTTTCAGCGGCTCTGTGAAACCCGGGGATCCCAGATATCTGTATTGTTTCTGTGATGCTGTACATTTCTGTGATGTTGCATTTTTTATCACGCCTTGAGCGAATATAATATATTGGTATATATATTAGTAGATGTTGTATATGTTTTACATCCGCGCTAGTCCAGTCCCCGCTCTGTCGTTAGTTAGCTAACCTAACGAGTAATGATGGGACCCAGTGGCGAATGCGGATGGCATATACGTACGTCATATTATTTTCGTTCTTTGTGGTGTGATCCATTGATGGGACTGCATTGATTCGGATCAATGCAAGTTAAAAACAAACCTAATCTGATGTTGTTGGAACCCTTTTCAAAAAGCTGTTATTGCAAGGACGTTCACTTTTGTTTTGCATCGTGATATTCAGTTGGAATATCCTGCTCCTCAGTCGACGAGGCAAGGGCCGAGATCCCTTCACCGGGAGTGACCCCTTGGACAAAAAGTTTGCGTCAGGGCAATGACTTCACTATAGCCGATTACTTTTGCTTTGCACCGTGGTATTCAGTTGGAATATCCTGCACCTCATTCTACGGGGAAAGAGCCGAGATCCCTTCACCGGGAGTGACCTCTTTAGCAACGGTTTTCGTCACTATATTTTTAAAAGCTATCCGTTCCTTCAACGATATCAAGTTCATTACGTTAAAGGTTTTCGCCAGAAACCATTCGTAGCCCTCCGTCGTTTCATATGGGTGGTCAATAGTATTCAAGCTGTGTATGTTGGCCAAAGTCAAGGCACAGTGATTGGTAGCTATTGGGGTATTCATATGCAGCATAGATATATGCGTTGTTTTGGGACAGTCGTACTGCCATTTTGGCCAAAGTCAAGGGTAGGTACGGGTGGATTCAAATTAACCTGGAGAATGACGGGTAGAACTTGACATGTGACTTATGATATGTTGGCCAAAGTCAAGGTCATAAGAGCATGGGGCAGAAATCACATCGGGAGTTTCAAAAGAACTGAAACTTGTCAGATATGGGCATACCTTCTGGAGTGTGATAGCGTGAGCGGATTCCGTCACGTGATCATGCGATGATAGTTGGATCCCGATTCCCACTGATGAGTTAGTTTACTCCTCGGGTGACCCCGACTAATTCTTCTTTCAGGTTTGGAGGAGAATTTGAGGTACAGTGGGAGGTTTCCTGATTAGATAAATTGGTAACCATTCTGATCTAGGTTAGAGTGCACGCCGAGTGTTTCTTTTCTCTCTCTCTTTGGCAGCGACCATTGACTCGACCCTAAGACTATGACTCAGTGACCAAGTTGACCGAACCTTCTTAAACACTGGCTTTTGGATTGTCAAAGTTGCAAACCTCATTGCCACTCCTACTTTTTACCCTTTTCTCCAGGACACCCCGTATTACTACGAACGTCCACTTCCATTGGACAAAACCATCGTATGGTCAGATACGAACTCGAAAGAATTTATTCGAGGATGGTTTCAGGTTCTGGAGAAAACGGATAGGACTATTCAGTTGTCTTTTCCTTTTACCTTCTCTCAGGTTGCGAGTACTCCTTGGTTTAGGAGATAGTACACCTATTACGCAAATTGGATAGTCTTCTTCCAAACCTTAGGCTGGTGCCGACCGGTAGGGAATGAAGAAAACCAATTAGCATAACGATGGTGTGCAGAAGGTATTAAGTTAAGACAAAGCAAGGTATTAGTAAGAGGGCAAAGTAAATTGCGACTGCTATTCACGACCAAACCAAGTATTCCTTCGCCAATCCTAAATCACCTTTGTATTTCTCCAGGACACTCCGTATCGCTACGAAGATTCACAGTTTATGGATACTCCATCGTATGGTTATATACGAACTCGAAAGGAACTTGTTCCAGTTCGGGGATGGATTCTGGTTCAGGAGAAATAGGAATAAGGTTCATTCGGTTGTCTTTTATCTTCGCCTTCTCTCATTGCGAGTGCTCCCAGGATTAGGACAGTACACCCATTATGCTTATTGGATAGTCTTCTTCCAAACCATAGGCTGGTGCCAAACGGTAGGGAAGGAAGAAAACCATTTGGCCTAAAGGGGTGTGCAGAAGGTAATGACTAAAGACATATGAAGGGATTTGGAGAGGTGGCAAAGAACTATACGGTTACAGTCGTGAATCTGGAAAAGGCATTACTAGGAATACCGGGATACCCCATCGAAACATTTCAATGTTTCAGTCTCACTGTGTACTGTTAAAGGAAAACTGATTTCCCGATTAGATACTTACTCCAGGGTATGTATTTACCAGTTACGATTCTCACATCTGTATGGTTTTACAGATGATGAGTGGGAGTAAGTTGTTGGGAATTGGGTGATCATCCTCATTATATCGGGATTCGTTGTAATCGGTGATATTTGAGGAAGTCACCTGGGTTGTTTGCCGGACGGCAAATATTTGGTTTTGAATATCCGCTGTTATGCACCAATTTCAAATTGATATATCTGTACGTCTATTTTCATAGAGTGAGATATACCTTTATGAAATTATGTCTACGACATTTACCTATATCAGTGGATGGTTAGGTAAGGAGCATTAAGCAGCGGTGTAATTCTTCTTAACCATAAGTACAGTTTTCAACCTACGACACACAGTGAATGAGTTATTAGACTCAAGGGACTTATACAGAGTATTGTATGTTGTCCAGGGTCCATCAGGACAGAGGGGTTGGTCCTCGTACTATATTCGGTTTACTTATGACTTCTCTAGTTTTTAGACAGGTGTTTCGTGGAAACACAGGGTCCGAATTTTGAGAAGTTATAGGTATTTGAATAGAGTAGAGAACCAGGTGTAGCAAGTATCGGGATTCTTCAAAGTGATAGAAGATGTAGATACTTGTGAATGGTATTCAGTTGATAGTAATGGTAAAGAGATCTTGCTTCTCTTTCAGGTTACTCATGATTGGAAGCATTCCTAAGTTGAGTAACGCTGATCGGCCTTCTTCCGCTTAGTTGACATGCACTGGAGACAGTTGCATGATTTGGATCTGGTTCAATTAAATCAGTGCCTCTGTTTCTATATTGGATATTGAACAGTTCATATCTTAACGATGTTAAGGTACGGGGAGTTGTCCGGTTTATGCTTAAAACCAGACACTGGACAACTCAAGGCACGTTTCTGTAATGGCTGTTTGTGGGTTGACCCAGGCTATGACGAGGGTTGACTTTCTACCATCTGGCAGATCAATAGAAATATTGTTCTAGACTCGCCACAGTTTTAAATTAAAAATGGATTTTTTCAGAAAAACAGCTGTGGGAGTATGGTAGAACTGGAAGTGATTCCAGAACCACAAACGATTACTGAAGATTTGATAAGGAACCTAAAAGATTCAATCTGGATTGACATACCATTGGCCACTCCGCAGATAAGGTGGGTAACTTCAGGCACCCGAGAGGTACTACGGTAGCCTCAAGGACGGTGACAGGGAAGTTCTTGTTTACCCAGGTTTGCCATTGCTGTTGTTCCAGACTGTGAGACTCGGCAGGAGGATGAGTATAGCGTCGTTCTAAACTAGTTTTAGAAGTGTACGTCTATATAACTCTGCCAGAGAGTTGTCGTAGTCAGTGGGAGCAGCGGAAGCATTAGTGGACAGGTAGCTTATGTCTATTTATAGACTAAAGCAGATGTAGCGGAGATAGATCATCTATTTCTGACGTGACAGTCATGGGTTTGACTTCATCAGAATAGGGGATGGATCTGTTAAGAAGGTAGTAGGGTGTGATATCCTGGTATTTGGATGACATACACAGAGTAGGAAGTGATATTCCTATACTACGATCGGTTATACTTTGGTCGTCACACAGTGGTTTCTCCACAAAGGAAATGGATTTTATATCTGACATACTGGTTACTAGATCTATGGTTTTAGATCTAGATTTGGGTGGTTTACCAATCAGGGTACTCAGACAGCATTCTAAGAGTATTTAGAATGGACGACTCCATGCACGGTGGTCTACCTGCAGAAGATGGAGTCACCCTCTCTAAAGGTGTCTTACAGACTAAAGGGGAGAGGGATGTGCATGATTGGCAGATCACTTGCTCAGGCAATTGAGTCAATCATGAGATGTCAAGTACCACACCAGATATTGTTCTTGCACTAGATGCAATAAGTTGATGTTGATCCAATCCTGGAAAAACAGTCGGAAGCAGTTTTAGAACATAAATGGATGTTCTAGGGATATGATAACAACAGCCTCATTCGGGAGACAGTTATCATTCCAGGCTTCCAAGGTGACATGGACGACAAGGAGGTTGTCAGAGTTATAATTTTCCTTCTGACGAGGGGCAGTATTTTGGACAGTTGGTCCAAGGCAATACTAAGGGAGGCATGGCGCAGGATACTGATTAAGTTCAGTTGACGATACAGTCTAAGAAGTTTGGATTTGGAGTTCATTTATGAGCTAGGTCCCATCAGACATCCAGACACATTCTAAGACAGGTATTGCTCATTTCGGGAGATGGCTTTCTCCGCGAACATGAGATATAGAGAGACATGGAAAGAGACAACAAAGCGGATCCACTCACTAAGGCTATTCCTCGAACGCAATAGTTTCGCAAACGAGCTTTGTGAGACTGACTAGTAGAGGAGTTGGGTGTTCGGTATCACACGGGCTGTGAGTATGCGACATCGCAATAATTAGCCTTGAGTGCAAGTGGGAGATTGTTGGAGATAGTGCCCTCAGAGTTAATTATTAGGTCACAGGTACGTGATTGCAATGATTGATGGAGGACCTATCCCGGTAGGACAGTCTTACTCGAGATGATAGTATGCTATCTGGTTTACCTTTATCATCGTGTACTGCTTTAGGTGACCTGACAAGTTGCTATTACACATTGATAGAGCCCCTAGGATTCTTGCTTGACCACCAGCAGTATGAGGGCGATCATATAAGTGAGAGCTGGGGTCTATAAGCATATCCTTAAATGGTCCCTAGTCGTGAGAGTTTCGAGACAGGGCATCGATACTCCAGAGTAGACTAGTGTATACAGTCGAGACCCCGACGAGGGGCGGTGGCCGGTCTCACAAGCCACTGGTGTCAGTTGGTTCACCTAAGATGTATACAGGTGCTCATTGGGTTATGAGTACACCGGAAAGGACTTGCCGGGAACATGCTAGTTGGTCATATACCAGACGTCAGATGGAAGTTCCCTGGTGACATGTGTACAGGTTAGTTCATCGACCTGGGGATCGTCATTTGTCTTGTGTGAGTTCCCACTATACTTTGATTACTACCCTACCACGGCTCAAAGGAGTCGTGCAAACAGGTTTTAGTTGGGTACAGTCCCGAGCCACATGGAGGCAGTGAACGTATCTTCAAGGGTGCGTCTCTCCCGGTATTGGGGGTGAGGTCGCGCTGTGTCTAGGAGAGCCATTACACGAAGCCCTCGGCCGAGGCAAGGAGATTTACTGGTAGGTATTTCAGTAGTATCTTAAGGTGTTCTGGGCTACACTCCGACACGACTTGTACCGCTTTTGGAGGTCTGACTTTTACCAACCCCCTAGGCCCGCCATGCGATACTCATAGACGAACGGATCGGACTATATGGATATTGTCACTGACAGGCTCAGTAGGGTTGTCAGGCTGAGTTCGCTCACAGACGTCCCTTTTAGTCAATACCTGGTAGCCCGTTACGTATTGGCTTATTCCTCTGACGTGCTAGTGGTTAAATCCACAACCAAGGTGTTGACGAGTCTTTAGAGTCCCCCACATTCAGTTACTCAGCTTTCGGGCGAAAAGCTGTAGAGGCCGTATGGAGATATGGCAAGGTCCGATCAGATACGTGCGGTATTGCACGGATCAGGATCGGACAGTTTGTACTACAGGCCGTTGGATATATGGCAGGATTCGATCAGATACGTGCGGTATTGCACGGATCAGGATCGAACGGATATTACTAGCCGGCTTTGGTTTAGGCCGGATCCTAGTATAGTACAGTGTAGATTTTGTCTCATTGCATTTGTATTTCGGTCGGAATACAAATGCGGGTGTGTATGCACAGTATCGGGGTTTTCCTGTAATTTATTACAGGACCAGTTTTCTGGAGTTGCCAGTTTGCTTTCCGTTTCGGCCGATTTCCTTTGTATCGTTCATTGGCCGAAGATTGGTGGAGGAGGGCTTATTTGCATTTGTGCAAATAAGCATTTGTGGAGGGTGGTCTTTGCTTTTTGTTGCATCATGATGGTGCACCATCCATTGACCTTGACTTCTTGATTTGTTCATGATGGCTTGACCATTTGGAGTCATCATGGTTGTGGTTGAGTGTGGATATTGTTGTGTTCATTACTTGTGATCATTTTCTTGCATGATATCTTTTGACCTCTCTCTCACTTTAGGAAATGGCTCCCATTATTTTTTGATACACTCCCACTCTCTCATTCTCTCCACCACCATATACATGGCCGGCCACAATGAGGGAGGGGGCTGTCCAAAATTTCTTGGGGTGGGATTTTTGTTCTTCTAGCTTTGTAAAATTCCACATGTTTCATCTCCACAAGCTCATATCATTTCCTCCACCAATAAGGCAATTCCACAACCCCAAATGAGACTTGCTCACTAGACATTCTACAGCAAACCATGGGCACGTCGACTAGCCAGCTTCGTGCCCGAGTTGCCTCGGTATTGAGGTGGGAGCCCGTAAAAGATGCAGACGATGTGGTGCCCTTCCGGCAAGGAGGCGACGACCGGAGCTTCCGCGAGAGATCGGGACGACGACGAGAAGACCGGAGGACTCGGATCAGTCGGTATATCTCTATTCCCCATCTTGTGGTTAGCTAGGACTAGTTAATGGTTCGATCCGGGTATTAGTGCGCGGTGCTGCCAGTTCATGAAAAATTTAAGTATATCACCGCTTCCGCATTTTGGCCTCGGGATGGAGGCCGGGGCGCCGCCGTGCACTTACAACATATTACTATTACACGTTGATAGAGCCCTTAGGATTCTTGATTGACGGCCAGCAGTATGATGGCGATCATATACGTGGGAGCTGGGGTTTATAAGCACATCCTTAAAAGGTCCATAGTCGAGGGGGTTTCGAGATAGGGCATCGATACTCCAGAGCAGACTAGTGTATACAGATCGAGACCCCGACGAGGGGCGGTGGCTGGTCTCACAAGCCATTGGTGTCAGTTGTTTCACCTAAGACGTATACAGGTGCTCATTGGGTTATGAGTACATCGGACAGGACTCGCAGGGAACATGCTAGTTGGTTTTATACCTAGCTTCAGATAGCAGTTCCCTGGTGACATGTGTACAGGTTAGTTCATCGACCTGAGATCGTCATTTGTCTCGTGTGAGTTCCCACTGTGCTTTGATTACTACCCTACCACAGCTCAAAGGAGTTGTGCAAACGGGTTTTAGTTGGGTACAGTCCCAAGCCACATGGAGGCAGTGAGCGGATCGGCTGGGGTTTCGTCTCTCCAGATATTCAGGGTGAGATCGCGCTGTGTCTAGGAGAGCATTACACGAAGTCCTTGGCCAAGGCAAGAGATTTACTGGTAGGTATTCCAGCAGTATCTCAGGGTATTCTGGGCTACACTCCGACACGACTTGTACCGCTTTTGGGGGTCTGACGTTTACCAGCCCACTAGGCCCGACATGCGATACTCATAGACGAACGGACCGGACTGTACGGATATTGTCACTGACAGGCTCAGTAGGGTGTCGGGATGAGTTCGTTCATTGACCTCCCCTTTGGTCAATACCAGGTAGCCCGTTACGTACAGCTAGTACCACTGACGTGCTAGTGGTTAAATCCACAGCCAAAGTATTGACGAGTCTTTGGAGTCCCCCACAGACAGTTTCTCAAGTTTCGGGCGAAACGTTGTGTTAGTGTATATACCCTAGAGGCCATTACTGTATCATACTAGTTTGTATATTACTTGATGTAAGCTAGGGATATTCACAGTTGTATAGACAATCTTGCTCAAAATAGTAGTATGCTACTTGGTTTGTTTCTACTTTAATATGTGCATGTGTTTCTTTTAGCATATTGCCTATACACATTAGAGGAGCCCTTAGGATCTTTGCTTGATTACCAGCGTTGTGATGGCAGTCACACTAGTGGGGGCTGGGTAATCTAAAAGCATATCCTTATACAGGTCCCTAGTCATAGGATTATCAAGACGGGGGCATCGATACTCCGGAGTAGACTAGCGTATGCGCTTCTCATCCCAGAAAGGGAGATGGTCTGTCCCGCAGCCATTAGTACGTCGTACTTGAGATGGTATGCGGGTGCTCGTTAGGTTACGAGTACACTTGACAGGACTCATCGGGAACTGTTGGTTGGTACTATACCTATCGTCAGTTATCAGTTCCTAGGTGACATGAGTACAGCTTAGTCCGTTGACTTGACACTGTCACTTTGCCTCGAGTGTGTTCCTACTGTTCTTAGATTGCTACCCTACCACGGCTCAAATGAGTCGTGCAAACAGGTAGCAGCTGGGTGAAGTCCCGAAGCATTTGGAGGCAATGACGGTTAGACAGGATTCGTCTCTCCCGATATTGGGGGTTGAAATCACGCTGTGTCTAGGAGATCCATTACACATAGTCGTCCCTGGCCAGGGCAAGCGAGATATACTGGTAGCGTTTCCGGTGTTATCTCAGGGTGTTCTGGGCTACACTCCGACATGACTTGTACCGCTATTAGGGAACTTACGTTTACCGCCCCCTAGGCCCGCCATGCGATACTCTCAGACGAACAGACCGGACTGTACGAGAGATTGTCACATTCAGGCTCAGTAGGAGTTCGAATGGGTTCACCTCATCAGTCTTCTTATCAGCATCTACCTGGGGACCGTTACGTTTAGCTAGTACCTCTTGCGGCCTATGTTAAACCCACTGCCAGCGTAGTGTCGAGTCTTTAGAGTCCCACACAGAGAGCTATTCGCCTTTGGGCAAAACAGAGTAGAGGTCGCATGGTTTTGCGACAGGGTTCGTTCGCATCCGCGCACTTGTGCACGTTTGGTGTCTGGGCTGTTATTACTAGCGGGATTTGGTTTAAGTAAGATCCTAGTATATGTTTTGGGATTGATTTTATCTCATTGTATTCGTGTTCCTCGGAACACGGGTGCGGGTGTGTATGCACAGTTGGCAGAAACAGAGGCAGAGGATTCTCGTTAGGGTTGTTGACCGTTGACTTTTTCTAAACCCTAATGAGAATAAGAAATATGGTTAATAATATTAATTAAGTATTATTGTTCCATGGTTGAGTTGAATATTTGACTTTTGTTGACTTGTTGACTTTGTTGACCGGTTGACCATTGTGGACTTGTTGACCATCATCATTTCATTTCTATGACTTTTGTTTACTTGTTGTTCTTTACAAAATGCATTAAATGCATGAAATTATAATGGTCATTGAAACTAACCATCACAATTCTTTAATTATTATTATTATCATGATTATTCTTTCTTTTGTGAGCATGGTTGTAAAAAGTCAAACTCATTCTATCATTCTCATTCTCTCTCATCCAAAGCTCACCCTCTTCCTCTCTCTTAAGGCTCTCATGTCTCATGGGTTGAGAAGCATGAGCCATTGAGATAAAACCCTCAAAAACTCTTCTTTACTCACTTTAGAGTTCTAGGTGTAGCAAGCCAAGCACTTTAGTTTCCTCTCGGTTGAGGTAGGAGCTCAAGGTAGAATCTTTCGGGTGGATCCTTCTTCGACAACAAGGAGACTACGAGGTGGAGCCGATCCAACCACTCCATGGAGCAAGAAGAGAAGGAGTTAAAGACCAAGGTATAACCCTCTAACATAGTAGTTAAACTTCTAGTTAGTATGCTAGGTTTTTGTTTAGCAAAGATCCTCATTTCTAGTCCATGTTGCCTTGAGTTCAAAAATCGTTTTTTACCGTTTCCGCCTCCCCGTAAGAACCGGAGTGGGCAACGTGGACTTACAGTGGTATCATAGCCTAACTAAACAACAACTAGCATGTTAGCAAAGTATTTAGAATTTCGATCGAAAAAAAATCGCAAAACACGTCCAAGAACTGAACTTTCTGCCGATTTTAGAACTGTTCAAAAATTAATTCCACACATCTTAAAAATTGGCTCAGGGTTTTGTAGGAACACACAGTAAAAACGAGCCACTAACTCGGTCAACGCGCCGTGGAACCGCGGCGAGAACATGCTTCTGGCCGCGGCCGTGACTCGTCTTTACTGCAGTTTCATTGGTGTTCTGTTTTGGGATTATTAGAATATTTTGTTTCTGCCCAGATTTTCCAGAGAACAAAGCTGTGTTTGGGGTAGTTACAAATCCGTATTTTTGATCGAAGTTCTGTAGACTTTAGCTAATGGGTTATATCTGTGATGTGATATATGCACTGAACGTCAACTAATCGCTATACGTCGATTAGTAGGGGTTGTACATATCTGTGATCTGTAATGTTGATGGTTTGTGTATATGAACTCGTTGGATTGTCGCGGATGAATAGCCGGGGGTTGTGAGATGAGAGTTCATCTTTCATTTGATGTAATATGTAAATTGATGTAATATTATTTGTATGGCCGCACATCCGGGATGAGGTTGTAGCCGCCATTGTATATTATTTCTTTTACTGTTTTTGCTCCTAGGATAGACCTAAGGTGGGGTGCACAAACTACCATGTACCTCAAAGTGCCGAGTGGCCTACTCATTTTGTTGAGGGAGGCTGCTTCACTTCGGGTATTTAGCGGGTAGTTTGCCGCACCCGCAGGGGTCTCGGGTGGGGTCTTGGCTATTGATCGCGACCGTGTAATCCGCTTTTCGTTGCACGCTCGAACAAAACGCGGATTCCTAGTATATCCAATGTGTTCATCTGTGATCTGGAATGGCTATCATTGCATCTGACGAATGTATATATCTATATATGATATCTAGTAGGAGTTGCTTATGTTTTGCATCCGCGCTAGTCCAGCCCCCACTCTGTCGTTAGTTAAGTAACCTAACGGGTAATGACGGGGCCTCGTGGCGAATGCGGATGGCATAAGCGTACGTCATATTTTCGTTGTTTTCTGCAATGGTAGGATTAAATGATGGGACGCATTAAATTAATGCAAGAAAATAAACCAAAGTTAAAGTCGTTGGAACAATTTCGAAACCACTCGGTTTCTTTTCAAAAATAACTTTTAAACGCGGAGCTTAAACCACTCCTTTTAAAAGCTATCAGGTTCCTTCGATTATATCAAGTTCACTATGTTCACGGTTTCGCCAAAACTATTCGTAGCCCTCCATCATTTCAGTTAAATATTCGGTAGTATTCAATCTATGTATTTTGACCTACGCCAAGGCATAGTGATTGGTAGCTGCTGGATATTTATCTGTTGCATAGATAGATGCGTTGGTTTGAGACAATCGTACTGCCATTTTGGCCTACGTCAAGGGTATGTACGGGTGGGTTCAAATTAACCTGGTAAATGATGGGTAGAACTTGACATGTGACTTATGATATTTTGGCCTACGTCAAGGTCATAAGAGCATGGGCAAAAATCCACATCGGGAATTTCTAAAGAAACTGAAACTTGCTAGTGATGCATACCATTTGGAGTGTGATGATTCTGGTAGGATTCCTTCAGCTTTATCACACGATGATATTTGGATCCCGATCCTACTGTGAGTATATGCTACTCCTCGGAAAACTTTCTCACTTAACGATCAATGCTATAAACCAAGTAGGTGTCTAGAAAGGTGTTAGCGGGGCTACGCCCATAGGGAAAAGAGGTTATTTAATTAAGGAACTTCACGAAAGCGTTGGAAAACCTCCATCGAAGTACCAACACTGGCCTGGCTGAACGGTTAAGCAAGTATTGTGCAGTAAGATTGGTCCCGACTAATTCTTCATTTTTTGTTTTAGGAAGGATTCGAGAAACAGTGGGAGCCATCCTGTTTAGACAAATTAAAAACCACTCTAAACTTGCAAGAGCACCATGCTAAAGTGTTTCTTCTCTCTCTCCTAATTGCAGTAACCAAACATCATGACCGGACTTAAGTTACTACTAGAAAAAAATACATTGACAGGGCCAAACTACAAAGATTGGCTCAGGAATGGCAAAATGGCAATCACTTATGACAAGTTGGGGTATCTTCTTACCACCAAAGCTCCCCCTGTCGTAGGACCTCAATCCAGCGTCGCGGATAAGGAAATCCATAAGACCTGGGAAATTGATTGCGCGAGGGCCAAGTGCATCGTGCTTGCCTCTATGGACAATGAACATCAGAGGAGGCACGAGGATATAGACCTAGAATCCATATTTCTTCATACAAAAGATATGTATGGAGAGCAATCCCGTATCGCCAGATATGAAGTCTCGAAAAAGTTATTTTCGGCGAGATTGGCCGTCGAATCATCTGTAGCGGAACACGTGCTTCAGATGATTGGCTACATTGAAGAGCTCGCGGACCTCAGGACCACGTTAGAGAACGAGCTCTACACTGACTTGATTCTCCAGTCCCTTCCTTCCACTTACGCCCAGTTCATCCTGAACTTCAACATGCAAAGAAAGGAAGTCGAACTTCCGGAACTCCTTAACATGTTGAGGAGTGCAGAGGGCACCCTGAAGAAAGTAAGGGAAACATCCACTTTGTTTGTTAGAGGAGCTTCCTCTTCTAGGTCCAAGGCGAGAGCCAAAGGAAGGAAGAAGAAGGCCCCCACCAAACTAAGGGGCGGTGTTAGTAAAGTGGAAGCCAAGGGAAAGGCAAAGGTAGCAAAGGTAGCGGGAAAGCTTGTGGGAAAGGAAGAATGCTTTTATTGTCACAAGAGTGGACACTGGAAGAAAGATTGCAGGGCTTGGAAGGCCAGAAACCAGGACCCGAAGCAAGTTGTGGCTTCGGTTTCAGGTGTGTATGTTATTGAAAACTGTCTATCAATAAACTCTACTTCCTGGATATTGGATACCGGATCAGGATCTCATATCTGTAATTCTTTGCAGGCACTGAGAAAGCATAGGGTTTTGAAGGCAGGTGATATGACCCTCAGAGTTGCAAACGGAGCTGGCATGGATGCTGAGTCCGTGGGGGAGAAAGCGTAGGGTTTTGAAGGCAGGTGATATGACCCTCAGAGTTGCAAACGGAGCTGGCATGGATGCTGAGTCCGTGGGGGACTATCACTTGGGATTGTCGGATGGACATGTTTTGGTTTTGCGTGATTGTTATTTTGTATCCAGTGCGACTTGTAATATCATATCTGTATCTTTAATGTCTAAAGAAGGTTATGATTTTGTATTTGTAAGCAATGTTGTAAACATTCACCTTAATCATGTTCTGATTTGGTCGGGTACATTAAGCAACGGTATATACGTATTAAACCAACCACAGATTTTCAATGTCTAGAATACACACAAAAGAAAGTCTCCAGAAATAAATCATGCTTTCTTATGGCATTGTAGACTGGGTCACATCAATGAGAGAAGGTTGACGAAGTTACATACAGAAGGATATTTGGATCCGTTCAAATATCAATCATATGCAACTTGTCAATCCTGTCTTAAAGGAAAGATGACAAAGACTCCATTTACTGGACATGGAGTAAGAGCGAGCGAGCTCTTGGGACTCGTAAACAGCGATGTATGCGGTCCAATGTCTATACATGCGTGAAGTGGTTATTCTTACTTCATTACTTTTACGGATGATTTTTCAAGGTTCGGGCATGTCTTCTTAATGAAGCATAAATCTAAAGCCTTTGAAAAATTCCAAGAATACAAAAATGAAGTAGAAAAACAAACAGGCAAAAGTATCAAGACACTAAGATCTGATTGAGATGGTGAATACTTGAGTGCCGAGTTCATGGGTTACCTAAAAGAGAATGGAATTCTCTCTTAACTTACTCCTCCATACACCCCACAACATAATGGTGTATCGGAGAGACGGAACCGAATCCTATTTGACATGGTACGTTCCATGATGAGTAACGCTGAGTTGCCGTGATCTTTCTGGGGATATGCACTAGAATAGTTGCATATCTTTTGAACCGAGTTCCAACTAAGACTGTGCCTACCACACCATATCAGATGTGGAATGGGAAGAAACCCTATCTTTAATATCTGAAGATTTGGGGTTGTCCAGCTTTTGTCAAAAAGCAGCATGCGGACAAACTCGAGGCACGCTCGGTACAGTGCAAGTTTGTAGGATACCCAAATAACTCCAGGGGGTATCTTTTCTATTACGCAGAAGAACAAAAGGTTTTTGTCTCTCGCAATGCCCACTTTCTGGAACATCAGTTCTTAGAAAAAGAAATAAGTGGGAGCGCAATAGAACTGAAGAAATTCCAGAACCACAAACTGTTACTGAAAGCTTAGTAGAACCAGAGGGTTCGAAAGAACAGGACATTCCTGCGCCACTCCGCAGGAGTAGTAGGCAGTCTCATCCGCCCGAGAGATACTACGGTTTTCTCATAGACGGGGATAGAGAGGATTGCATCATTGATAATGATGAGCCGACTAGCTTCCAGCAGGCCATTCAGAGCATTGACTCGGTAAAATGGCTGGATGCAATGCGGACCGAAATGGAGTCCATGTACACCAACAAAGTATGGACTTTGGACGTTGCTCCAGAAGGGGTAAAACCCATAGGATGCAAATGGATCTACAAGAGGAAGATTGGTGTGGATGGACAGGTTGAGACCTACAAGGCTAGACTTGTTGCAAAGGGTTTTCGTCAAAGACCTGGTTTGGACTATGACGAAACCTTTTCTCCAGTGACTATGCTCAAATCCATTTGGATTCTTCTTGCCATTGCTGCCTTCCACGATTATGAGATTTGGCAGATGGACGTAAAGACGCCTTTTCTAAATGGAAATTTAGAGGAGTGTGTCTATATGGACCAGCCAGAGGGTTTCATTCAGAGTGGGAGCAGCGGAAAGGTGTGCAAGTTGCTTAAGTCCATTTATGGACTAAAGCAGGCATCGCGGAGTTGGAACATCTGTTTTGATGAGACGGTCAAAGATTTTGGCTTTATCAAAAATCCAGATGAACCATGCATCTATAGTAAAATTGTAGCACGAACTGTCGTATTCCTCGTTTTATACGTGGATGACATTCTCTTGATAGGAAATGACATTCCTATGCTACAATCTGTCAAAGGGTTCTTGTCACACAGGTTCTCCATAAAAGACCTGGGTGATGCCACTTACATTCTGGGGATCCGGATCCATCGTGATAGGTCCAAGAGGATATTAGGACTTTCACAGTCCAGGTACATCGACACCATACTGAAAAGATTCAGTATGGAAGATTCCAAGCGCGATAATCTACCGGCTTTTAACGGGATCACCCTCTCCAAAGAGATGTCTCCCAAGACTGATTTGGAAAGGGATCGCATGTCTATTATACCCTACGCTTCTGCGGTAGGCTCTATAATGTATGCGATGTTGTGTACCAGACCAGATGTAGCTTATGCACTAAGTGTGGTAAGCCGGTATCAGTCAAACCCTGGGGAGAAGCACTGGATAGCGGTAAAGAACATTCTGAAGTACCTGAGAAGGACTAAGGACATGTTTTTGGTTTACGGCGGAAAAGACCTCCAGATGGAGGCCTTTGCTGACTCCAGCTTCCAAAGTGATAAGGATGACTCCAAGTCCATGTCAGGTTATGTATTTACCCTCAATGGAGGGGCGGTGTGTTGGAAGAGTTCCAAACAGGAAACCGTTGCTGACTCGATGATGGAAGCGGAATATATCGCTGCATCTGATGCCGCAAAAGAAGCGGTCTGGATGAGGAAGTTCTTGACAGAACTTCAGGTGGTTTCGTCCATTGTTGATCCAATACCTCTGTATTGTGACAACAACGGGGCTATAGCTTTAGCGAAGGAACCCAGGTCCCATCAGAAGTCCAGACACATCTTGAGGCGGTATCACCTGATCAGGAAGATCGTGGATCGCCGGGAGATCAAGGTTCGGAGGGTTGCTATAGAAGATAACACTGCAGATCCATTCATGAAGGCCTTACCCCAGACTCAGTTCAAGCGGCTGATCGAGATGATAGGTCTTCGATACGCCAGTACATGGCCTTAGTGCAAGTGGGAGATTGTTAGTGTATATGCCCTAGAGGCCATTACTGTATCATACTAGTTTGTATATTACTTGATGGAAGCTTGGGATATTCACAGTTGTATAGACAATCTTGCTCAAAATAGTAGTATGCTACTTGGTTTGTTTCTAATTTAATGTGTGCATGTGTTTCTTTTAGCATATAGCCTATAAACATTAGTGGAGCCCTTAGGATCTTTGCTTGATTACCAGCGTTGTGATGGCAGTCACACTAGTGGGGGCTGGGTAATCTACAAGCACATCCTTATACAGGTCCCTAGTCGTAGGATTATCGAGACGGGGGCATCGATACTCCGGAGTAGACTAGCGTATGCGCTTCTCATCCCAGCAAGGGAGATGGTCTGTCCCACAGCCATTAGTACGTCGTACTTGAGATGGTATGTGGGTGCTCGTTAGGTTACGAGTACACTAGACAGGACTCATCGGGAACTGTTGGTTGGTACTATACCTATCATCAGTTTTCAGTTCCCAGGTAACATGAGTACAGCTTAGTCCGCTGACTTGACACTGCCACTTCACCTCGAGTGTGTTCCCACTGTTCTTAGATTGCTACCCTACCACGGCTCAAATGAGTCGTGCAAACAGGTAGCAGTTGGGTGCAGTCCCAAAGCATTTGGAGGCAGTGATGGTTAGACAGGATTCATCTCTCCCGGTGTTGGGGGTTGATATCGCGCTGTGTCTAGGAGAGCCATTACACATAGTCGTCCCTGGCCACGGCAAGCGAGATATACTGGTAGCGTTTCCAGTGTTATCTTAGGGTGTTCTGGGCTACACTCCGACACAACTTGTACCGCTATCAGGGAACTGACGTTTACCGCCCCCTAGACCCGCCATGCAATACTCTCAGACGAACAGACCGGACTGTACGGGAGATTGTCACATTCAGGCTCAGTAGGAGTTCGGATGGGTTCACCTCATCAGTCTTCTTATCGGCATCTACCTGGGGACCGTTACGTACAGCTAGTACCGCTTGCGGCCTGTGGTTAAACCTACTACCAGCGTAGTGTCGAGTCTTTAGAGTCCCACACAAAGAGCTATTCTCCTTTGGGCAAAACAGAGTAGAGGTCGCATGGTTTTGCGACAGGGTTCGTTTGCATCCGCGCACTTGTGCACGTTTGGTGTCCGGGCAGTTATTACTAGCGGGCTTTGGTTTAATTCAGATCCTAGTAAATGTTTTAGGATTGGTTTTATCTTATTGTATTCGTGTTCCTCGGAACACGGGTGTGGGTATGTATGCACAGTTGGCAAAAGCAGAGGCAGAGGATTCTCGTTAGGGTTGTTGATCGTTGACTTTTTCTAAACCCTAATGAGAATAAGAAATACGGTTAATAATATTAATTAAGTATTATTGTGCCATGGTTGAGTTGAATATTTGACTTTTGTTGACTTGTTGACTTTGTTGACCGGTTGACCATTGTGGACTTGTTGACCATCATCATTTCATTTCTATGACTTTTGTTTACTTGTTGTTCTTTACAAAATGCATTAAATGCATTAAATGATAATGGTCATTGAAACTAACCATCACAATTCTTAATTATTATTATTATCATGATTATTCTTTCTTTTGTGAGCATGGTTGTAAAAAGTCAAGCTCATTCTATCATTCTCATTCTCTCTCATCCAAAGCTCACCCTCTTCCTCTCTCTCAAGGCTCTCATGTCTCATGGGTTGAGAAGCATGAGCCATTGAGATAAAACCCTCAAAACCTCTTCTCTACTCACTCTAGAGTTCTAGATGTAGCAAGCCAAGCACTTTAGTTTCCTCTCGGTTGAGGTAGGAGCTCAAGGTAGAAGCTTTCTGGTGGATCCTTCTTCGACAACAAGGAGACTACGAGGTGGAGCCGATCCAACCACTCCAAGGAGCAAGAAGAGAAGGAGTTCAAGACCAAGGTATAACCCTGTAACATAGTAGTTAAACTTCTAGTTAGTATGCTAGGTTTTTGTTTAGCAAAGATCCTCATTTCTAGTCCATGTTGCCTTGAGTTCAAAAATCTTTTTTTACCGTTTCCGCCTCCCCGTAAGAACCGGGGTGGACAACATGGACATACACGTTGTAGAGGCCGTATGGTATTATGGAAGGGTTCGATCATATACGTGCAGTAGTGCACGGATCATGATCGGACAGATCATACTAGTGGGCTTTGGTTTAAGCCGGATCCTTGTATTAGATTTGTTGGATTACTTTAGTCTCATTGCATTTGCATTCAGTCGGAATGCGGACGCAGGTATGTATATACAGGTGAGGGGTACTCTTGTGATCCGTCACGAGTTTACTTTAGTAGATGCCATTCTCTTTTTATTGTTGCAAACATTTGGATTAATGTTTGCAAATGGAAATTGTGAGCTCAAAGTAATGATGGAGTGCATTAAATGTGGCATGTGCAAGGGTAGTGACTCATGGTATTATTCTTTGTGCATGCCATCAATTAATGGTTGATTATTGTGTGAGATTGTGATGGGAGGAGAGAGAAGGCAGCCACACAATATTTGGAGTGAGCTCTTGGATTATATTCTAGCATTCATAACATTATCTCACACAACAATAAAAGCTCTTCTTCTCTTTTCTTCTCTTGAGCTCACAAGTTCCTTATCCATGGCTTCTTCTTCTACCTCCACTCTACCCATCTCATGTGTTGAGAATCCTAGAGTGTCAAGAGACAAAGTTATCACACAAATTCTCTACTTCACCTTGGACATGTCGGCTAGCAAACTTCATGTTCGAGTTGCTTCGGACGAAGCGAGAACCCGTAAAAAGACTCATTGATATGGTGCCCTTCCGACGAGGACACCGGAGATCGAAGATGCCGCGAGGAGCTTGGGATGGTGGCCAAAGACCGAAGGACAAGGATCGATCGGTATAGCCACTCTCACTTCTTAGCAGTTAGCTAGTTTAGTGTTAATGGTTCGATCCGGGATTAAAGTCTGTGTTAGCGCCAGTTTCAAGTTTATGAAAAGTTTTTGTTTCCGCATTTTGGCCTCGGATTGACGGCCAGGACGCTACCGTAGACTTACATAGTATCAGAGCCACGCCATTAACCTTTACTAGCTTGTTCTAACGTGTTTAAAACATCAATCGATCGAAATTTCCGAATCGTATTTTCATTTCAGTATGCTTGCTGTCGAATTTCAAAGTTGTTCAAAAAATTATTTTAGGTATCTTAGAAATACATGCAGGCATAACTAAAGCTACAGAAAAAGTATGGAGAGCTAACCCAAAAATTCCACCGCGGAACCCCCGCGAAATATCGCATTTAGCGGCCCTTCCGCGGCCGTTTTTGGGCTAAAGTGCCCCAAATTTTTTCTGAGGGTTTAGTTCATGGAAATATGATTTTTGTTATATATAGTTTTGGCCCAGATTATTTTGAGTGCTGGAATTGTACTTGGGGCCCACTTCGGGAAGTTTTGTCGATCGGAATTTTAAATACGTTAGTTTACAGTACTTACATTATATCTGCGACCGTGAATGTCATTCGAGCGGTAAATCTTGTCTAATTGCTATATCTCTTTTAGACGGATTTGCGAACGTGACATTCACGTTGATGTTCTGTGTTGTGCTGTTTTGTTGCGGATTTGTCATGGTGGATAGCTTAGTGCAATGTTAGTACAGTTTAGTATTATTTGTACATTTGATATTGCGGGGCGAGCGTTCAGCATGTGGACTGCCGTCATTTCCTGTTTGTATATTATTCTTTTGGAGCACGACCGGGTTGAGGTCGATGCACCCGTTGTACCTATTTTTCTTTTCTGTATTAGGATTACCCCACGGTGGGGTGCACGGATAGCCGGGTTCTATGGGGCAACGGGCCCGCATCTCATGGCTTTGAGACGGAGGGGGCTTCACTCTAGAATTGGCGGGCTATTCGTCGCACTCGTAGGGGGTATAGGATGACCCAAGGAAGGGTGCTCAAGTTACCGGATTCCGTGAAGTGCTGGGTGGTCCATTCACTTTGCTGAAGGGGGCTGGCTCGCTTTAGGTTTTGACGGGCAACTTGCCGCACCCGTAGGGGTCTAGGTTTTCATTGCACAGGCTATCCACACGACCAGGGGAACGCCGGGTTTCACTTGCAGCTCAAAGGAAACCCGGAGATCCCAGATTATCTGTATTGTTCTGTGATGCTTATTACTTTTCTGTAATGTTGCATTTATCATGCCTGGAGTGATTATTATATATTGCTATATATATACTAGTAGATGTTGTATATGTTTTACACCCGCGCTAGTCCAGTCCCCGCTCTGTCGTTAGTTAAGTAACCTAATGGGTGATGACGGGACCCAGTGGCGAATGCGGATGGCATATACGTACATCATATTTTCGTTCTTTCTTGGTGTAATCAATTGATAGGACTGTATTGATTCGGATCAATGCAAGCTAAACAAACCTGTTTGATGTTGTTGGAACAATTTTCAAAAAAGATGTTATTACAAGGACATTCTCTTTTGTTTTGCACAGTGGTATTCGGTTATGAATATCCAGCACCTCAGTCGACGAGGCAAGGGCCGAAATCCCTTCACCGGGAGTGACCCCTTGGGCAGAAGTTTGCGTCAGGGTAATAACTTCACTATAGTCGATTACTTTTTGCTTTGCATCGTGGTATTCAGTTGGAATATCCTGCACCTCATTCTACGGGGAAAGAGCCGAGATCCCTTCACCGGGAGTGACCTCTTTAGCAAAGGTTTTCGCCACTATATTTTATAAAAAGCTATCTGGTTCCTTCAACGATATCAAGTTCATTACGTTAAAGGTTTTTCACCAAAAACCAGCAGTAGCCCTCCGTTATTTCGGATAAGTAGCACATAGTATTCGTGCGATGTTTTTTGGCCAAAGTCAAGGCATCGTGTATGGTAGCTGTGTGTTGCTTGTCCATTGTATGGATATGCATTGGTTTAGGACAGTCGTACCACTTTGTTGGCCAAAGTCAAGGGTGTGTGCGGGTGGGTCTAAATCAATCAGGACAATGACGGGTAGAACTTGACTTGCGGGTTATGATTTGTTGGCCAAAGTCAAGGTCATAAACCTCTTGGGGTAAAAATAACATCGGGAGTTTCTAAAGAAATTGAAACTTGCCAGGCATGCGCATACCTTCTGGAGTATGATAGCGTGAGTGGATTCCATCACGTTATCATGCGATGATAGTTGGATCCCGATTCCCACTGATGAGTTGGTTTACTCCTCGGGTGATCCCGACTAATTCTTCTTTCAGGTTTGGTGGAGAATTTGAGGATACAGTAGGAGGCTTCCTGATTAGATAAATTGATAACCATTCTGATCTAGGTTAGAGTGCACGCAGAGTGTTTCTTTTCTCTCTCTCTTTGGCAGCGACCATGGCCTGACCCTAGACTATGACTCAGTGACCAAGATTAACCGAACTTTCTTAAAACACTGGCTTTTGGATTGTCTGAGTTGCATACCTCATTGCTACTCCTACTTTTACCCTTTTTCTCTGGAACATTTCGTATCACTATGATCGTCCACTTCCATTGGATAAAACCATCATATGGTTATATACGAACTCGAAGGAACTTGTTCCAGATTCGAGGATGGTTTCTGGTTCTGGAGAAAATGAATAGGACTATTCAGTTGTCTTTTCCTTTTACCTTCTCTCAGGTTGCGAGTGCTCCTTGGATTAGGACGGTACTGTAAGTCCACGTTGCCCACCCCGGTACTTACGGGGAGGCGGAAAATGGAATAGAAATCAAATTTTTATCAACTATAGGCAACATGGACTAGACAAAGAAGGATCTTTGCTAAACAAAAACAAGCTAAAGCTAACTAGAAACTAGCTAAAGGTAGAATGGTTATACCTAGGGCTTTATGTCCTTCTCTCCTTGCTCCTTGGAGTAGTAGAAAGGGATCACCTTTGCCGTCTTCTCACGTCGAAGAAGGATCTGTTAGTTATATGTATGCCCTAGAGGCCATTACTGTACATAGGATGTATATTGTAGTGGATGCTGGGACATATATAGGGAGGACTTTCTTGCTCGACATGATAGTATGCTATCTGGTTACTCTTTGCCTTAACATGTATACTGTATGTCTCTCTGTTACATGTTGGTAAAGCCCTTAGGATGTGTACTTGACTACCTGGACTATGATGCAGATCATACTAGTGGGGACATGGTAGTCCATAAGTACATCCTTCAAGGTCCCTAGTCGTGGGTATATCGAGACGGGGCATCGATATACCAGAGTAGACTAGCGTATACCTTCTCGACCTATACAGATGGGCGATGGATGATCCCATATCCATTGGTGTTTGACATCAGAGATGATATACGGATGCTCAGTAGAGACTGGGTACACTGGACGGACTCGCCGAGAACTCCCAGATGGTATTATACCTTACGTCAGATGGCAGTTCTCTGGTGACACTGGTACAGGTTAGTCTGTAGACCCGAGATCGTCATAGAGTCTTGTGTGATTCCCACTGTGCATTGATTTCTACCTTACCACGTCCAAGAGGGCGTGCAAAACGGTGGTTTTTGGGTACAGTCCCGAGTCACATGGAGGCAATGAGTGATAGGAGGGGATTCATCTCTCCCGGTATAGGGAGTTGATGTTGCGCTGTGTTCGATTGGCTATAACCGGAAATCCCTGGCCAGGGTTGCTGAGATAAACTGGTAAGTGTTACCAGTAGTTTCTCAAACTGTTATAGACCTCATATCGACACGACTTATCGAGCTATTGGGGTCTGACGTTTACCACCCCTAGGCGAGATATGCGACATATCAGACGAACAGACCGGACTGTACGGTAAATGTTACTGGTTGGATTCACAGGAGTGTGAGCGGGCTTGCTCGTCGATCTTCTGATCGCTCAATACCCGGGTGGCCGTTACGTTTAGCAGACCGCTTGCGGCTTGTGGGTGCTTGATATGATCATCATCTGCTGCCGGCGTATTGACGAGTCTTTAGAGTCCTACACAGAGGTTTCCTGGCTCAAGCGAAACGAAATAGGAGCGCATATGAGATATGTGCGGGACCGAGAATAATACGTGTATGTGATACCGTATTCTATTCTCGCGATGAATGTATCGATTGGTTGTATGCGATATAACCTAGTTATCGAATCGAGGATTGATACGATAAGTCGATACATTGGATACTGGTCGGTCATATGCGATATAACCGGATCGTTAAATCAAGTGTTGATTTAATGATTTAATGCATAATTATATATTTGATATATTACTTTGCATTAACTAGTATTTGTTCACTTTAAATGGATTTTCTCACTTGATGTACACAAGTTGTATATGTGATATACTTTTGTGCACTTGTTTGTATCATGTTTGATGATACATGCTCACTTGGTTAAGTGTATGATTAAACCATGGTTGTGTAATGGTTAGGGTTTTGATTTACTTATTCATTTATTTATTTTGTTTATTTATTTTGCAAAATAAATGAATGGTGGCTTTCTTTGTTTGCTAGTTGAAGCTTCATGAAGCTTTGACTAAGTGACCATTTTTGTTTTCATGCTTAACCCTAACCATTCCACTTAACCCTAGTTCATTCTCTACACTTGACCATGGTTGCTTTATGATAAGTATTCCTTTTATTTGCTATTTCTAAAGATAACACTTATCATATTATCTCCTTCTTCTTCTTCTTCAACATGAAGAAACCATGCCACCATCAATGGCAACTTGAGAAAAAGAGTGAGAAATCCAATTCTAAAGTGAACCCACTTCCTATTTCTTCATCCTCTACCTCTTGCCAAGTAGTATGGGGTGTTTTCTTCACAAGTTCCATGACTTGGTGAAGTGGGAGCTTGATCTTGTGATGCCTCGACGTAGATCATCTTCGGCACCGAAGTCGACGACCTAGCCCGCCCATTTCTCCGATGAAGCCGATGCTAGAGTCCTGGATTCGATTTGGACAGCGGAGGGACGTCATCACGGAGCCTAGGAGGTGGAGGACCGGATCTACAAAGGTTGTAACTTCTTTACTTTCAGTTAAAGTTGTTTACTTGCATCGCATCACCTATAAATCTAGTTAACGATCCGTATTAGGGTTTCTCGGCACTTGTAAAATTTTAAATTGGCATGGTTGATGCCTTGTGAGACCTCTAGTGTGTGCCTAGGAACCCTACAGGATCCACCCGAAAGCCTCAACCTTTGGCTTCAACTCCAAGCTAGAAGTAACTAGGGTGCTAGAAGTGCTAATCCTAGAACCCTAGATGAGAGTAGAGATTATCAAGAAGAGGTTTTTCTCAAGCTCAAGTGTTTCTCAACACATGAGAGGGGAGAGCTTGAGGGAGAGGAAGAACAAGAGAGAGAAAGTGAATGATAGAATGAGAGAATAAACAACCATTCTCACATATATATGTGAATTATTTTAAATTGATAATTAGCTAGATAATTGTCATGGTTAATCAAGACATGACCATTATCATTTCATATTTAATGCTAATTGCAAGGATCAAAGAGCATCTTTTATATGGAATGATGATGGTCAACATGTCAACTAAGGTCAACAAGTCAAGATAGTCAAATGGTCAACAACCATAACCATGCACAATTATATTAAACTAAAATCAATTAACCATAATACACACATAAGCATTAGGGTTAATAAAATGACAATAGTCATTAACCCTAATCAAAGTCCTCTCCCTCTGTCTCAAGCAACTGTGCATACGCACCCGTATTCGTGATCCGAGGAAAACGAATACAATGAGAAAAAACCAATTCCAAATCATATACTAGGATCCGGCTTAAACCAAAGCCCGCTAGTATAAGCTGTCCGGACAACAAACGTGCACAAGTGCGCGGATGTGAACGAACCCTATCACAAAACCATGCGACCTCTACTCATTTTGCCTAAAGGCGAATAGCTCTCTGTGTGGGACTCTAAAGACTCGACACTACGCTGGCAGTGGGTTTAACCACAGAACGCAAGTGGCACTAGCTGTACGTAATGGTCCCAAGGTAGATGCCGATAAGAAGACTGACGAGGTGAGCCCCATCTGAACTCCTACTGAGCCTGTATGTGACAGTCTCCGTACAGTCCGGTCTGTTCGTCTGATACATCGCATGGCGGGCCTAGGGGGCGGTGAACGTCAGTCCCCTAATAGCGGTACAAGTCGTGTCGGAGTGTAGCCCAGAACACCCTGAGATAACACTGGAAACCTACCAGTATATCTCGCTTTCCCTGGCCAGGGACTACTTATGTAATGGCTCTCCTAGACACAGCGCGATGTCAACCCCCAATACCGGGAGAGACGAATCATGTCTAACCGTCACTGCCTCCAAGTGCTTCGGGACTGCACCCAAAAACTACCTGTTTGCACGACTCCTTTGAGCCGTGGTAGGATAGTAATCAAAGTGCAGTGGGAACACACTCGAGGCGAAGTGACAGTGTCAAGTCAGCGGACTAAGCTGTACTCATGTCACCTGGGAACCGATAACTGACGATAGGTATAATACCAACCAACAGTCCCCGACGCGTCTTGTCCAGTATACTCATAACCTAACGAGCACCCGCATACTATCTCAAGTACGACGTACTGCCGGCTGTGGGACAGACCGTCTCCCACACTGGGATGAGAAGCGCATACGCTAGTCTACTCTGGAGTATCAATGCCCTGTCTCGATAGTCCAACGACTAGGGACCTGTATAAGGATGTGCTTATAGATTACCCAGCCCCCACGAGTGTGAGCACCATCACAACGCTGGTAATCAAGTAAAGATCC
The DNA here is from genome assembly GCA_030015575.1 of Agapanthus africanus. NCBI lineage: Eukaryota > Viridiplantae > Streptophyta > Magnoliopsida > Asparagales > Amaryllidaceae > Agapanthus > Agapanthus africanus. The sequence continues at coordinate 182,098,387 of CM057344.1, read as the reverse complement.
TAAGGGCTCTACTAATACGTATATCAGCGATATGCTAAAAGAAACACATGCACATATTAAAGCAGAGACAAACCAAGTAGCATACTACCATTTCGAGCAAGATTGTATATATAACTGTGAATATCCTAAGCTTCCATCAAGTAACATACAAACTAGTATGATACAGTAATGGCCTCTAGGGCATATACACTAACAATCTCCCACTTGCACTAAGGCCATATACTGGCATATCGAAGACCTATCATCTCGATCAGCCTCTCGAACTGAGTCTGGGGCAAGGCCTTGGTGAATGGATCTGCGGTGTTATCTTCTGAAGCAACCCTCCGAACCTCGATCTCCTGGCGATCCACGATCTCCCTGATCAGGTGATACCGCCTTAAGATGTGTCTGGATTTCTGATAGGACCTGGGTTCCTTCGCTAAAGTTATAGCCCCGTTGTTGTCGCAATACAGAGGTATTGGGTCAACAATGGACTGAACCACCTGAAGCTCTCTCAAGAACTTCCTCATCCAGACTGCTTCTTTTGCGGCATCAGATGCAGCGATGTATTCCGCTTCCATAGTCGAGTCAGCAACGGTTTCCTGTTTGGAACTCTTCCAACACACCGCCCCTCCATTGAGGGTAAAGACAAAACCCGACATGGACTTGGAATCATCCTTGTCACTCTGGAAGCTGGAGTCAGCAAAGGCCTCAATCTGGAGGTCTTTTCCACCATACACCAAGAACATCTCCTTAGTCCTTCTCAGGTACTTGAGAATGTTCTTTACTGCTATCCAATGTTTCTCCCCAGGGTTTGACCGATACCTGCTTACCACACTCAGTGAATAAGCCACATCCGGTCTGTTACACAACATCGCATACATTATAAAGCCTACCGCAGAAGCGTATGGTATAATAGACATGCGATCCCTCTCCAAATCAGTCTTGGGAGACATCTCTTTGGAGAAGGTGATCCCGTGACAAGCCGGTAGATTACCGCGCTTGGAATCTTCCATACTGAATCTCTTCAGTATGGTGTCGATGTACCTGGACTGTGAAAGTCTAATATCCTCTTGGATCTGTCACGGTAGATCCGGATACCCAGAATGTATGAGGCATCACCCAGGTCTTTCATGGAGAACCTGTGTGACAAGAACCCCTTGACAGATTGTAGCATAGGAATGTCATTTCCTATTAAGAGAATGACATCCACGTATAAAACGAGGAATACTACAGTTCTCGCTACAAATCTACAATAGATGCATGGTTCATCTGGATTTTTGATAAAGCCAAATTTCTTGACCGTCTCATCAAAACAGATGTTCCAACTCCGCAATGCCTGCTTTAGTCCATAAATGGACTTAAGCAACTTGCACACCTTTCCGCTGCTCCCACTCTGAATGAAACCCTCTGGCTGGTCCATATAGACACACTCCTCTAAATGTCCATTTAGAAAAGCTGTCTTTACGTCCATCTGCCAAATCTCATAATCGTGGAAGGCAGCAGTGGCAAGAAGGATCCGAATGGATTTCAGCATAGCTACTGGAGAAAAGGTTTCGTCATAGTCCAAACCAGGTCGCTGACGAAAACCTTTTGCAACCAGTCTAGCTTTATAGGTCTCAACCTGTCCATCTACACCAATCTTCCTTTTGAAGATCCACTTGCATCCTACGGGTTTTACCCTATCTGGAGCAATGTCCAACGTCCATACTTTGTTGGTGTACATGGACTCCATTTCGGTCCGCATTGCATCCAGCCATTTTACCGATTCGACGCTCTGGATGGCTTGCTGGAAGCTAGTAGGCTCATCATAATCTATGATGCAATCCTCTCTATCCCCATCAATGAGAAAACCATAGTATCTCTCGGGCGGATGAGACTGCCTACTACTCCTGCGGAGTGGCGTGGGAATGTCCTGATCTTTCGAACCCTCTGGTTCTACTAAGCTTTCAGTAATAGCTTGTGGTTCTGGAATTTCATCCAGTTCTATTCCGCTCCCACTTATTTCTTTTTCTAAGAACTGATGTTCCAGAAAATGGGCATTTCGAGAAACAAGGACTTTTTGTTCCTCTGCGTAATAGAAAAGATACCCCCTGGAGTTCTTTGGGTATCCTACAAACTTGCACAGTACTGACCGTGCCTCTAGTTTGTCCGCATGCTGCTTTTTGACATAAGCTGGACATCCCCAAATCTTCAGGTATTGAAGATAGGGTTTCTTCCCACTCCATAACTCATATGGTGTGGTAGGCACAGTCTTAGTTGGAACTCGGTTCAAAAGGTATGCAGCTGAATCTAGCGCATATCCCCAGAACGATCGCGGCAACTCAGCGTTACTCATCATGGACCATACCATATCCAATATGGTTCGGTTCCGTCTCTCCGATACACCGTTATGTTGCGGAGTGTATGGAGGAGTAAGCTGAGAGAGAATTCCATTCTCTTTTAAGTAACCCAAGAACTCGGCACTCAAGTATTCACCACCTCGATTAAATCTCAGTGTCTTTATACTTTTGCCTGTTTGTTTTTCTACTTCATTCTTATATTCCTGGAACTTTTCAAAAGCTTTGGATTTATGCTTCATCAAGAAGACATGTCCGAATCTTGAGAAATCATCCGTAAAAGTAATGAAGTAAGAATAACCGCTTCGTGCATGTGTAGACATTGGACCACACACGTCGCTGTATACGAGTCCCAAGAGCTCGCTCGCTCTTTCTCCGTGTCCAGTGAACGGAGTCTTTGTCATCTTTCCTTTGAGACAGGATTGACAAGTTGCATACGATTGATATTCGAACGGTTCCAAATATCCTTCTTTATGTAACTTAGTCAACCTTCTCTCATTGATGTGACCCAGTCTACAATGCCATAAGAAAGTTTATTGATTTCTGGAGACTTTCTTTTGTGTGTATTCTGGACATTGAAAATCTGTGGTTGGTTTAATACGTATATACCGTTGTTCAATGTACCTGACCCAATCATAACTTGATTAAGGTGAATGTTCACTACATTACTTACAAATGCAAATTCATAACCTTCTTTAGATAATAAAGATACAGAAATGATATTACAGGTTGCATTTGGTACATAATAACAACTACACAAAACCAAAAAATGTCCATCCGACAATCCCAGGTGATAGTCCCCCACGGCCTCAGCATCCATGCTAGCACCGTTTGCAACTCTGAGGGTCATGTCACCTGCCTTCAAAACTCTACGCTTTCTCAACGCCTGCAAAGAATTACAGATATGAGATCCTGATCCGGTATCCAATACCCAGGATGTAGAGTTTATTGATAGACAGTTTTCAATAACATACACACCTGAAGCTGAAGCTGCAACTCGCTTCAAATCCTGTGTTCTGGCCTTCCAAGCCTTGCAATCCTATTTCCAGTGACCACTTTTGTGACAATAGAAGCATTCTTCCTTCCCCACCAGCTTTCCTGCTATTTTTGTTGCTTTTCCTTTTCCCTTCGTATCCACTTTACTGACACCGCCTCTTGGTTTGGCGGGGGCTTTCTTCTTCTTACCCTTGGCTTTTTCCCTGGATCTAGAAGAGGAAGATCCTCCTACAAACAAAGTGGATGTCTCCCTACCCTTCTGTAGGGTGCCCTCAGCACTCCTCAACATGTTCAGAAGTTCGGAAAGTTCAACCTCCTTTCCTTGCATGTTGAAGTTAAGGATAAACTGGGCGTAAGTGGAAGGAAGGGACTGGAGAATCAAATCAGTATAGAGTTCATTCTCCAACGTGGTCCCAAGGTCCGCGAGCTCCTCTATGTAGCCAATCATCTTAAGCACGTGTTCCACTACCGATGATCCGATGGCCAATCTTGCCGAAAATAACTTCTTCGACACTTCGTATCTTGCGATACGAGACTGCTCTCCATACAGTTCTTTTGTATGGAGAAATATGGACTCTAGGTCCATATTCTTGTGCCTCCTCTGATGTTCATTGTCCATCGAGGCAAGTACGAGGCATTTGGCCTTCGCGCAATCGATCTCCCATGTCTTACGGATTTCCTTATCCGCGACGCTGGAGGTGGGACCTGGGACAGGGGGAGCTTTGGTGGTAAGGACATACCCCAACTTGTCGTAAGTGATTTCCATCTTGACATTCCTGAGCCAATCTTTGTAGTTTGGCCCTGTCAATATGTTTTTATCTAGTAATAACTTAAGTCCGGTCATGTTGAATGGTCGCTGCAATTAGGAGAAAGAAAAGAAACACTTTAGCATGATGCTCTTGGAAGTTTAGAGTGGTTTTTAGTTTGTCTAAACTGGATAGCTCCTACTATCTCTCGAATCCCTTCTCAAACCATAAAGAAAGGATTAGTCGGGATCATTCTCACCGTACAATTCTTGCTTAACCGTTCAGCCAGGCCAGTGTCGGTACTTCGAGGGAGGTTTTCCAACGCTTTCGCGAAGTTCCTTAATTTAAGAACCTCTTTTCCCTGGGGGCGTAGCCCCGCTAACTGTTAGAGATAGTGCCCTCATGGTCAATTATTGGATCGCAGGTACGTGATTGCAATGATTGCGGATGACCTATACCGGTAGGACAGTCTTACTCGAGATGATAGTATGGTATCTGGTTTTCCTTTATCAGTCGTGTACATGTTCAGGTGACTGATTACATGTTATACTTTGATAGAGCCCTTAGGATCTTGCTTTACCACCAACAGTATGATGGCGATCATATACGTGAGAGTTGGGTGGTTTATACGCATATCCTTAATTGTGGTCCCTAGTCGTGGGAGTTTCGAGACAGGGCATCGATACTCCGGAGTAGACTAGTGTATACAGTCGAGACCCCATCGAGGGGCGGTGGCCGGTCTCACAAGCCACAGGTGTCAGTTGGATCACCTAAGATGTATACAGGTGCTCATTGGGTTATGAGTACACCGGACAGGACTCGCCGGAAATCTGCTAGTTAGTACTATATCTATAGTCAGATAGCAGTTCCCTGGTGACATGTGTACAAGTTAGTTCATCGACCTGAGGTCATCATTTGTCTCGTGTGAGTTCCCACTGTGCTTTGATTTCTACCCTACCACGGCTCAAAGGAGTCGTGCAAACAAGTAGTTTTTGGGTACAGTCCCGAGCCACATGGAGGCACGTGATCGGATCGGCAGAGGATTCGTCTCTCCCGGTATTGGGGGCGAGATCGTGCTGTATCTAGGAGAGCCATTACACAAAGCCCACGGCCGTGGCAGGAGATTTACTGGTAGGTACTCCAGTAGTATCTCAGGGTGTTATTGGGCTACACTCCGACACGACTTATACTGCTATTGGGGGTCTGACGTTACTAGCCCCCTAGGCAGATATGCGATACTCATAGACGAACGGACCGGACTGTATATACATTGTCGCTGTTAGGCTCAGTAGGGTTTCCGGATGAGTTCGCTCATCGGCCTCCCTTGAGGTCAGTCCATGGGCAGCCGTTACGCATAGCTAGTGCCGCTGACGGTTTGTGGTTAAACCCACTGCCAGGGTACTGACGAGTCATTAGAGTCCCCCACTGACAGTTTCCCAAGTTCGGGCGAAACGTTGTAGAGGCCGTATGATTTTATGGCAGGGTTCCGAAAATGCACGTGCGTTTACGCACGTGTTATTTTTCGGGCAGTTGATACTGGTCGGCTTTGGTTTAAGCCGGATCCGAGTATTATATTGAGTAGATATATTATCTTTGTCTTAGTTGCATTTGTATTCGGTCGTAATACAAATGCGGGTATATTTATACAGTTACGGGGTTATCCTGAAAGTCGTTTCAGGATCACTTTTAGAAGTTGCCAGTTTCCAGTTTTCTATCAGCCGTCTTTTAACATTCGGTTAAAGGCGGATTTATCTTTTCTTGAGATGAGGTGAGTCAGTGTTCTAGAAGTTTCTAGAAATGATGACAAGAATGGTGATTAGGTTCATGACTCATCTTTGCTTTTATTATATGATGACTAGGTTTTAATGACTCATGCTTTAACATTAATGCATTTTGTTTTAGTTAAGATCTTTTCTTCATGATAAGCTTTTTATTATGGTCACCACTTGGTTCCTACACTCACCCCCCTCCTTTAAAGTGGCCGGCCCTCTCTCTCCTCCTTCACTCTCTCACTTGAAAAGATTATGGTTGTTAAAAAGAAAAAGACCAAAGTTTTGGATGCATGGAAATTTCATAGTTCATTTCTTGTTCCATTTCATTTCCATCGGCAACTTCATTAACCGATCGTCCACGTCTTTGGGCGAAGTGAGACAAAGTCATCTACTCATTCTCTACATCATTCTTGGTCGTCTCTTTTAGCAAACTTGATGACCGAGTTGCCTCGAGTCAGAGGCGGGAGCCCGTTTAAAGAATCATCGACGTGGTGCCCCCTGGACGAGCAGATCGGAGATCGACGAGATCGGAGCAGCCGCAACGGAGCGTGGAATGATGGTTAAAGAACGAAGGACTCGGATCGTTCGGTATAACCTTTCTACACTCTTTACAGTTTGTTAGTTTAGCAATAATGGCAGATCCGGGTTAAAGTATACGATAGCGCCAGATAAAAAGTTTGTGTTCCGCATTTGGCGTCTGTAGACGGCCGGGGCGCTAGCGTAGACTTACAGTGGTATCAGAGCCTCACCATTTTGCTATACTAACTTATGCTAACGCGTTCAAAATATCGATCGAACCGGAAATCAAAAACCGCATTTTTTTCAATTTGACAGTTTCTGTCGATTTTAAATGGTGTCCTAAAAATATTCCACATATCACAGAAAGTTGTGCAGGGTTTCAGAAGTACAAAGACCAAATTTGAGCACGTGATCCCACCAAACTGCCGCGGAGTCGCGGCAAAACCCATGGTTTTACCGCGCATCCGCGGCCGTTCTATGGGATCAGTGCACCAAATTTTGTCTATGTCTTCTCTGTTGGAATTTGGGGTTTTTGGTATATATCTTTTGGGCCCAGATTTTGTTACTGTTCACCAGTTGTTCGTGGGGCCCACTTTGTGATATTTAGTCGATCAAAATTTAAACATGTTAGTTTACAGTGCTTACATTATATCTCCGACCGGGAATGCCATTTGATCGGTAAACCACGTCTGATTGCTATAGTTCTTTTAGACGGGTTTGCGAACGTGACATTCGCGTTGATGTTCTGTGTTGTGCTGTGATGTTGCGGACTTGTCGTGGTGGATAGCAGTGTGCAATGGTAGTACAGTTTGAGTTTATTTGTACATTTGATATTGCGGGGCGAGCGTCCAACATGTGGACTGCCGTCACTGCCTGTTGTATAATATTCTTTTGGGGCACGACCAGGTTGCGGTCGATGTACCTGTTGTACTATTTTTCATTACTGTACTAGGTTTTACCCCGCGACGGAGTGCACGGATAGCCGGGTTCTGGAGGGCAACGGGTCCGCATCTCATGGCTTTGAGAGGCAGAGGGGTCCCACTCTAGAATTGGTAGACTATTCGCCGCACTCGTAGGGGGTACAGGTTGACCCAAGGAGGGGTGCCCAAGATTACCGGATTCCGTGAAGTGCAGGGTGGTCCATTCACTATGCTGTAAGGGGCTGCCTCGCTTCAGGTTTTGGCGGGTAACTTGCCGAACCCGTAGGGGTCTAGGTTTCATTGCACAGGCTATCCACACGACAGGGGAACGTCGGGTTTCAGCAGTGGCTCTGTGAAACCCGGGGATCCCAAATATCTGTATTGTTCTGTGATGCTTATTACTTTTCTGTAATGTTGCATATTATCACGCCTGGAGCGATTATTGTATATTGGTTTATATACTATTAGATGTTGTATATGTTTTACACCCGCGGTAGTCCAGTCCCCGCTCTGTCGTTAGTTAAGTAACCTAACGGGTGATGACGGGACCCAGTGACGAATGCAAATGGCATATACGTACATTTTATTTTCGTTCTTTTCTGGTGTGATTGATTGATGGGACTGCGTTGATTCTGATCAATGCAAAGTAAAACAAACCTGTTTGCAGTTGTTGGAACAAATTTAAAAAGTGTTATTGCAAAGACGTTTTCTTTTGTTTTGCATAGCGGTATTCAGTGGAATATCCTGCACCTCATTCGACGGGGCAAGGGCCGATATCCCTTCACCGGGACTGACCCCTTGGGCAGAAGTTTGCGTAAGGGTAATAACTTCACTATAGTCGATTACAAGTTGCTTTGCATCGCGGTATTCAGTGGAATATCCTGCACCTCATTCCACGAGGAAAGAGCCGAGATCCCTTCACCGGGAGTGACCTCTTTAGCAAAAGGTTTTCGCCACTATATTTTAAAAAAGCTATCAGGTTCCTTCAGCGATATCAAGTTCACTACGTTAAAGGTTTTTCGCCAAAAACCAGCCGTAGCCCTCCGTCACTTCTTTTGAGTATTCAGTAGTATTCAAGCTATGTATTTTAGCTAAAGTTAAGGCATAGTGTTTGGTAGCTGCTGGGTATTCAATTGTTGCATAGATAGATGAATTAGTTTGGGACAGTCGTTCTGCCGATTGGCCAAACTCAGGGGCATGTGCGGGTGGGTTCAAATTGACAAGATAGTGACGGGTAGAACTTGGCATGTGACTTATGACATTTTGACCAAAGCCAAGGTTATAAGAGCATGGGGCAAAAATCGTATCGGGAGTTTCTAAAGAAACTGAAACTTGCCAAGTATGCGCATACCTTCTGGAGTATGAGTAATGTGGATGCATTCCATCACGTTATCATGCGATGAGAGTTGGATCCCGATTCCCACTGATGAGGTGGTTTACTCTTCGGGTGATCCCGATTGATTCTTCTTTAGGTTTGGAGGAGAATTTGACAGGATAGTGGGAGGTTTCCGGATTAGATAAAGTGATAACCATTCTTATCTAGGTTAGAGTGCACGCAGAGTGTTTCTTTTCTCTCTCTCTTTGGCAGCGACCATTGACCGACCCTAGACTATGACTCAGTGACCAAGTTGACCGAACCTTCTTAAAATACTGGCTTTTGGATTGTCTATGTTGCATAAGTCATTGCCACTCCTTCTTCTACCCTTTGAATTTCTCAGAACACCCGTATTACTACGGACATCCACTTCCATTGGATAGATCCATCGTATGGTTATATACGAACTCGAAGGGACTTCTTCGAGGATGGATCCAGGTTCAGGAGAAATAGAATTGGTTTATTCAGTTGTCTTTTATTATCACCTTCTCTCAGGTTGCGAGAGCTCCTTGGTTTAGGAGAGTACACCTATTACGCTTATTGGATAGTCTTATTCCAAACCATAGGCAGGTGCCGAAAGGTAGGGAATGAAGAAAACCAATTAGCCTAAGTAGGGTGTGCAGAAGGTAATATGTAAAGACAAAATAAAGGGATTAGAAAGAGGGCAAAGTAAATTGCGACTGTTATCATTCAAGTCCAAACCGCGTACTTCATCGCCACTCCTATTTCACCTTTAAAAGAATAAGGTATTATTCAGTTGTCTTTCATCATCACCTTCTCTCGAGATGCGAGTACTCCTTGGTTTAGGAGGGTACACCTATTATGCTTACTGGATAGTCTTCTTCCAAACCATAGGCTGGTGCCGAACGGTAGGGAAGGAAGAAAACCATTTAGCCTAACGACGGTGTATAGAAGGTAACGACTAAAGACAAATAAAGGGATTTGGAGAGACGGCAATAAAATATACGGTTGAAGTCATGAATTGGATTATGGAAGAGGCATTACTATGAATACCAGGATACCCCTACGAAACATTTTCATGTTTCAGTGCACTGTTAAAAGAAAACTATTTTCCCGATTAGACACTTACTCCAAGGGTATGTATTTACCAGGTTTCATTCTCATATCTGTATGGTTTTACAGATGATGAGTAGGAGTAAGTTATTGGGAATTAGGTGATTATCCTCATTATATCGGAATTCGTTGTAATTGGTGATATTTGAGGAAATCGCCAGGGTACAGTTTTCAACCTACGACGCACAGGTTTTGAGTTGTTCAACTCAGCGGACTTATACAGAGTATTGTATGTTGTCCAAGTGTCCATCAGGACAAAGGGGTAGGTCCTCGTACTATGTTCTGTTTACTTATAACTTCTCTAGTATTTAGACAAGTGTTTCGTAGAAATACAAGGTCTAAATTTTGAGAAGTTGTGGGTATAAGAATAAAGTAGAGAACCAGGTATCACAAGTATCGGGATTCTTCAAAGAGATCGAAGATGTAGATTCTTGTGATTGGTATTCAAATGATAGTGATGGTTTTGAGAAACGTGTTTCTCTTTCAGGTTACTCATAATTGGAAGGATTCCTAAGTTGAGTAATGCTGATTAGCCTCTTTCCATTAAGTTGATATGCACTGGAGACAGCTGCATGATTTGAATCAGGTTCCAATTAAATAAGTGCCAAAGTTTCTATATTGGATATAGAATGGTTCGTACCTTAAAAGATGTTAAGGTACGGGGAGTTGTCCAGCTTATGCTTAAAACCAGACTCTGGATAACACAGGGTACGTTTCTGTAATGGCTGTTTGTGGGTTGACCCTGGCTATGACGAGGGTTGATATTCTACCATTTGGAAGATCAATAGTGATATTGTTCTTGACTCGCCACAGTTTTAGTAAAATGAATTTTTTCAGAAAACAGTAGTGGGAGTATGGTAGAACTGGAAGTGATTCCAGAACCGCAAACGATTACGGAAAATTTAATAGGACCTAAAGATTCAATCAAGATTGACATTCCAATAGCCACTCCGCAGATATGGTGGGTAACCTCAGACACCCGAGAGGTACTTCGGTAGGCTCAAGGACGGTGACAGGGAGGTTCTTATCTACCCAGACTTGACACTACTGTTGTTCCAGGCTATGAGACCCGGTAGGAGGGTTGTCGTAGTCAGTGGGAGCATCGGAAGCATAGTGGGCAAGTAGCTTATGTCTATTTATAGACTAGAGCAGTTATAGCGGAGATAGATCATCTAATTTTGATATGACAGTCATGGGTTTGACTTCAATCAGAATAGGGGATGGATCTGTTAAGAAGGTGGTAGGGTGTGATGTCATGGTATCTGGATGACATACACATAGTAGTAAGTAAAAATTCCTATACTACGATCGGTTGTACTGTGGTCGTCACACAGTTGTTTCTCCAGATAGGATATGGATATAATATTTGACATCCTGGTTTCTGGATCTATGGTTTTAGATCTGGATTTGGGCAGTTTCCCAATGTGGGTACTTTGACAGTATTCTAATGGTTTTTAGAATAGATGACTCCTAGCATGGTGGTGTACCTGTAGGTGATGGAGTCACCCTCTCTAAAGGTGTCTTACAGACTAAAGGGGAGAGGGATGGGCATGATTGGAAGATCACTTGCTTAGGCAATTGAGTCAATCATGAGATGTCAAGTACCACACCAGATGTTGTTTTTGCTCTAGATGCAATAAGTTTGTATTAATCCAATCCTGGAGAAACATAAGGAAGCAGTTTTAGAACATAAGTACATGTTCTACGGATTTGATGATGGCAGCCTCCTTCGGGAGACGGTTATCATTCCAAGCTTCAAAGGTGACATGGTTGACATAGTGATTGTCAGAGTTATAGTTTTCCCTCTGACGAGAGACAGTATTATGGACAGGTGGTTCAAGAGGATACTGTGGGTGGCATGGTGCCGGATACTGATTAGGTTCAGTGATCGATACAGTCTAAGAAGTTTGGATTTGGAGTTCATTTATGAACTAGGTCCTATCAGATATCCAGACATATTCTAAGACAGGTATTACTCGATTCAGGAGATGGCTTTCACCGCGAACTTGAGATTTAGAGAGATATAGAAAGAAACATCTAGGCGGATCCACTCACTGAGGCTATTTCTCGAACACAATAGTTTTACAAACGGGCTTTGTGAAACTGATTAGTAGAGGAGTTGGATGTTCGGTTTCACACGGGCTGTGAGTAGTCGACATCGCAATAATTAGCCTTGAGTGCAAGTGGGAGATTGTTGGAGATAGTGCCCTCATAGTCAATTATTGGATCGCAGGTACGTGATTGCAATGATTGCGGAGGACCTATACCGGTAGGACAGTCTTACTCGAGATGATAGTATGCTATCTGGTTTTCCTTTATCAGTCGTGTACATGTTCAGGTGACTGATTACATGTTACACTTTGATAGAGCCCTTAGGATCTTGCTTTACCACCAACAGTATGATGGCGATCATATACGTGAGAGTTGGATGGTTTATACGCATATCCTTAATTGTGGTCCCTAGTCGTGGGAGTTTCGAGACAGGGCATCGATACTCCGGAGTAGAATAGTGTATACAGTCGAGACCCCGTCGAGGGGCGGTGGCCGGTCTCACAAGCCACTGGTGTCAGTTGGATCACCTAATATGTATACAGGTGCTCATTGGGTTATGAGTACACCGGACAGGACTCGCCGGGAATCTGCTAGTTAGTACTATATCTATCGTCAAATAGCAGTTCCCTGGTGACATGTGTACAGGTTAGTTCATCGACCTGATTTCGTCATTTGTCTCGTGTGAGTTCCCACTGTGCTTTGATTTCTACCCTACCACGGCTCAAAGGAGTCGTGCAAACAGGTAGTTTTTGGGTACAGTCCCGAGCCACATGGAGGCACGTGATCGGATCGGCAGGGGATTTGTCTCTCCCGGTATTGGGGGCGAGATCGTGCTGTGTCTAGGAGAGCCATTACACAAAGCCCACGGCCATGGCAGGAGATTTACTGGTAGGTACTCCAGTAGTATCTCAGGGTGTTATTGGGCTACACTCCGACACGACTTATACTGCTATTGGGGGTCTGACGTTACTAGCCCCCTAGGCAGATATGCGATACTCATAGACGAACGGACCGGACTGTATATACATTGTCGCTGTTAGGCTCAGTAGGGTTTCCGGATGAGTTCGCTCATCGGCCTCCCTTGAAGTCAGTCCATGGGCAGCCGTTACGCATAGCTAGTGCCGCTGACGGTTTGTGGTTAAACCCACTGCCAGGGTACTGACGAGTCATTAGAGTCCCCCACTGACAGTTTCCCAAGTTCGGGCGAAACGTTGTAGAGGCCGTATGGTTTTATGGCAGGGTTCCGAAAATGCACGTGCGTTTACGCACGTGTTATTTTTCGGGCAGTTGATACTGGTCGGCTTTGGTTTAAGCCGGATCCGAGTATTATATTGAGTAGATATAATATCATTGTCTCAGTTGCATTTGTATTCGGTCGTAATACAAATGCGGGTATATTTATACAGTTACGGGGTTATCCTGAAAGTCGTTTCAGGATCACTTTTGGAAGTTGCCAGTTTCCAGTTTTCTATCAGCCGTCTTTTAACATTCGGTTAAAGGCGGATTTATCTTTTCTTGAGATGAGGTGAGTCAGTGTTCTAGAAGTTTCTAGAAGTGATGACAAGGATGGTGACTAGGTTCATGACTCATCTTTGCTTTTATTATATGATGACTAGGTTTTAATGACTCATGCTTTAACATTAATGCATTTTGTTTTAGTTAAGATCTTTTCTTCATGATAAGCTTTGTATTATGGTCACCACTTGGTTCCTACACTCACCCCCCTCCTTTAAAGTGGCCGGCCCTCTCTCTCCTCCTTCACTCTCTCACTTGAAAAGATTATGGTTGTTAAAAAGAAAAAGACCAAAGTTTTGGATGCATGGAAATTTCATAGTTCATTTCTTGTTCCATTTCATTTCCATCGGCAACTTCATTAACCGATCGTCCACGGCTTTAGGCGAAGTGAGACAAAGTCATCTACTCATTCTCTGCATCATTCTTGGTCGTCTCTTTTAGCAAACTTAACGACCGAGTTGCCTCGAGTCAGAGGCGGGAGCCCGTTTAAAGAATCATCGACGTGGTGCCCCCTGGACGAGCAGATCAGAGATCGACGAGATCGGAGCAGCCGCAACGGAGCGTGGGATGATGGTTAAAGAACGAAGGACTCGGATCGTTCGGTATAACCTTTCTACACTCTTTACAGTTTGTTAGTTTAGCAATAATAGCAGATCCGGGTTAAAGTATACGATAGCGCCAGATAAAAAGTTTTTGTTCCGCATTTGGCGTCTGTAGACGGCCGGGGCGCTAGCGTAGACTTACACTAACATCTTTCTAGACACCTACTAAGTTTATAGCATTGATCGTTAAGTGAGAGTTTTCCCGAGGAGTAGCATATACTCACAGTAGGATCGGGATCCAAATATCATCGCGTGATAAAACCGAAGGAATCCTACCAGAATTATCACACTCCAAATGGTATGCAGCGCTAGCAAGTTTCAGTACTTATGAAACTCCCGATGTGGATTTTTGCCCCATGCTCTTATGACCTTGGCGTGAGGTCAAAATGTCATAAGTCACATGTCAAGTTCTTCCCATCATTATCCCGGTTAATTTGAACCCACCCGTACCTACCCTTGACGTAGGCCAAAATGGCAGTACGACTGTCTCAAACCAACACATTCTATCTATGCAACAGATAAATATCCGGCAGCTACCAATCACTATGCCTTGGCGTGAGGTCAAAATACATAGCTTGAATACTACCGAATATTTAACTAAAATGATGGAGGGCTACGGATGGTTTTGGCGAAACCGTGAACGTAGTGAACTTGATATAATCGATGGAACGAGATAGCTTTTAAAAGGAGTGGTTCAACCTCCGCGTTTAGAGTTTAGTTTTGAAAAGAACTGAGTGGTTTTTCAAAGAGTTCCAATCGACTTTTACTTGGTTTATTTTCTTGCATTAGTTCTTTTAATGCGTCCCATCATTTAATCCTACCATTGCAGAAAACAACCAAAATATGACGTACGCTTATGCCATTCGCATTCGCCACGGGGCCCCGTCATCACCCGTTAGGTTACTTAACTAACGACAGAGCGGGGGCTGGGTTAGCGCGGCTGTAAAACATAAGCAACGCCTAAATAGTTATCATATATAAATATATAGCAATGATAGACATTACAGATCACAGATGAATACATTGGATATACTAGGAATCCGCAATCCGTTCGAGCCTGCAACGAAAAGCAGATTACACGGTCGCGGTGAATAGCCAAATACCCCACCCAAGACCCCTACGGGTGCGGCAAACTACCCTCCAAGTACCCGAAGCGAAGCAACCTCCCTCAACACCGTGAGTAGGCCACTCGGCACTTCGAGATACCCGGTAGTTTGTGCACCCCCTCCATGGGTCTATCCTAGGAGCAAAAACAGTAAAAAGAATTATACAATGATGGCTACAACCCCGACCCGGTTGTGCGGCCAAACAAATAATAATATTACATCAATTTACATGTTACAATGAATGAAAGAAAAAGAAATACTCATCTCACATCCACCCCGGCTATTCACCCACGACAATCCAACACATTCATATAACATACTAGCATCAAACACAGATCACAGATATGTATAACCCTGACTAATCGACATATAGCGATTAGCCGACGTTCAATACATATAAACATTACAGATATAACCTTTTAGTCAAAGTGTAGTGAAGTTCGATAAAAAATACGGATTTATAGGCCCCCAAAAATAAATTTCTTTTCTGGAAAACCTGGGCACATATAATCCATCTTAAAAATCCCAAAACCAAGCCAGAAGAACATGTAGGGTTCCTAGGCACACTAATGAAGTCTCACAAGGCATCAAACATGGCTAATTTAAATTTTACAAGTGCCTACAAACCCTAATACGTATCGTTAACTAGATAATGAGGCGATGCAATGCAGATAAACGACTTTTAACTAAAGGAAAGAAGCTACAACCTTTGTAGATCCGGTCCTCCACGTCCTAGGCTCCGTGATGAGGTCCCTCCACTGTCCAAATCAAATCCATGACTCTAGCATCGGCTTCATCGGAGAAATGGGCGGGCTTGGTCGTCGGTTCGATGCCGAAGATGATCTACATCGAGGCATCACAAGATCAAGCTCCAACTTCACCAAGCCTTGAAAACTTATGAAGGAAACACCCTATACTACTTGGCAAGAGGTAGAGGATGAAGAAATAGGAAGTGGGTTCACTTTAGAATTGGATTTCTCACTCATTTGCTCAAGTTTCCATTGAAGCTATCAAGCTTTCTCTTCTTGAAGAAGAAGAAGATAATATATGATAAGTTCTTTTAAAAAAGGAAAATAAAAAGAATACTTATCATTTGGCAACCATGGTTTAGTGTAGAGATTTAACTAAGGTTAGATGAGTGGTTAGGGTTAGAGAAGAGACAAGAATGGTAGACTTGTTCAAAGCTTCAAGAAGCTTCAACAAGCAAACAAAACAAGCCACCATTCTCTTTTTTATATTTTCTAAAATAAATAAATAAATAAATAGATAAAAGAATAAGTAAATGAAATGAAACCCTAACCACTAACTAACCATGGTTTAATTCTTTACACAAACCCAAGCTAGAATGTATCATCAAACATGATACAATCATGTGCACAAAAAAATATATCACATATACAATGTGCATTTCAAGTGAGTAAATCCATTTAAAGTGAACCAATAATAGTTAATGCAAAGTAATATATCAAATATATAATTATACATTAAATCATTAAATCAACACTTGATTCAATGATCCGGTCATGTCGCATATAACCGGCTAGTATCCAATGTATCGGCTTATCGAATCAATCCTTGATTCGATAACTAGGTTATATCGCATACAACCATTCGACACATTCATCGCGAGAATGAAATACGGTATCACATACACGCATTATTCTCGGTCCCGCACATATCTCATATGCGCTCCTATTTCGTTTCGCTTGAGCCAGGAAACCTCTGTATAGGACTCTAAAGACTCGTCAATACG
This sequence comes from Agapanthus africanus, assembly GCA_030015575.1. NCBI lineage: Eukaryota > Viridiplantae > Streptophyta > Magnoliopsida > Asparagales > Amaryllidaceae > Agapanthus > Agapanthus africanus. The sequence continues at coordinate 182,081,639 of CM057344.1, read as the reverse complement.
CCGGCAGCAGATGATGATCATATCAAACACCCACAAGCCGCAAGCGGTCTGCTAAACGTAACGGCCACCCGGGTATTGAGCGATCAGAAGATCGACGAGCAAGCCCGCTCACACTCCTGTGAATCCAACCAGTAACACTTACCGTACAGTCAGGTCTGTTCGTCTAATATGTCGCATATCTCGCCTAGGGGTGGTAAACGTCAGACCCCAGTAGCTCGATAAGTCATGCCGACGTGAAGTCCATGACATGTGTGAAACTACTGATAACACTTACCAGTAGGTCACTGCAACCCTGGCCAGGGATTTCCTGTTATGGCCAGTCGAGCATAGCGCAACATCAACCCCCAATACCGGGAGAGACGAATCCCCTCCTATCGCTCACTGCCTCCATGTGAATCGGGACTGTACCCAAAAACCACCTGTTTGCACGACTCAGTAGAGCCGTGGTAGGGTGGAAATTAAAGCACATTGGGAGACACACAAGACTCTATGACGATCTCGGGTCAACAGACTAAGCTATACCAGTGTCACCAGAGAACTACCATCTGACATGAGGTATAATACCATCTGGGAGTTCTCGGCGAGTCCGTTCAGTGTACCCAGTCTCCACTGAGCACCCGAATACCATCTCCGATGTCAAACACCAATGGATATGGGATCATCTATCGCCCATCACATGGGTCGAGAAGATATACGCTAGTCTACTCTGGAATATCGATTCCCCGTCTCGATATTCCCACGAGTAGGAACAATGAAGGATGTACTCATTGACTACCCAGGCCCCACTAGTATGATCTTCATCATAGTCCTGGAAGTCGAGTACACATCCTAAGGGCTTTATCAACATGTAATCAGAGAGACAAAGAGTATACATGTTAAGATAAAGAGCAACCAGATAGCATACTATCGAGCAAGAAAGTCCTACCTATATATGTCCCAGCATCCACTACAATATACATCCAATGTACAGTAATGGCCTCTAGGGCATACATATAACTAACAATCTCCCACTTGCACTAGGGCCATCTGTAGCAGTAGTTGTAGTATCTAATACTCAACCATCCCCTAAAAGTCTCTCTTTGGGAAAAGGCCTTCGTGAGTGGATCCGCCGTGTTGTCCTCTGAGTCTACTCTCCTAACCTCGATCACCCTGGAGATCAACTATCTCCATGATCAGGTGATGCTGCCTCAGAATATGTCTGGGTCACTGATGGGACCAGGGTTCCAGGGCCAAAGCCACAGTTCCATTGTCACACAATGGTAGAAACCTAGTTCATCCTATGAACCAATATACACCCAAACGGCCTCTTTGGTAGTATCTTTAATAGCGATGTTACCAGCCTTTATCGTCTAGTTTGCCACGGTATCTAGTTTGGAACTCTTCCAACATACCGTCCCTTTACCGAGGGTAAAGACAATGCCTGTGACTGACATTCAGTCGTCTTTATCACTCTGGAACACTTCCAGTGATTCTCCCCAGGATCGATTAATACTATCTTACTACAGCTAGTGAGAATCCTAACATCCATTTAGATCTATCTCATAGACCCGAAATCCAGGAATTAAGAGGTATCATCTTTATCCTATTGGAGAATCCATATGATAAGAGGAGATCGACCGATCGTAGTATAGGAAATTCCTTTCCTATCAAGAGTATGTTGTCCACGTACAATACGAGGATGACCACCTTACTCTCTACTACCATTTTGTATATACAAGGTTCATCTACTATTTTGATGAAGTCTAATACTTTGACTACCACATCAAAACAGATGTTCCAACTCCGTGATGCCTGCTTTATCCTGAAAAGCAACTTGCACACGTTTCCGCTGCTCCCACTGTTTACGAAGCCCTCTGGCTGTGTTATTATAGACTCTCTTTTCTAAATTAATATTTAGAAAAGTAGTCATGACACCCAACCACCAGATATCGTAGTCATGGTATGTAGCCGTGGCAAGTAGGATCTGGATGGACTTAAACATAGTCCCTGGAAAAGGTTTCATCATTATCCGTGCCTGGTTGATGACGAAAACCTTTAACAAGTCTAGCTTTGAAAGTCTCAACTTTTCCATGTACACCAAGTAATCTTCTCAAGATATACTTGCTCCTGATGGGGATTTAACCCTTCAGATATAGCAACCAAAGTCCATACTTTGTTGGTGTATAAGGATTCCATCTCAGATCACTAAGCATCCAGCCATTCTTACAGAGTCCCACTCCTGATGGCCAGCTCGAAACTGGTTGGGTCATCATCTCATGATGCAATCCTCGCTCCCACTGTCATAGAGAAACCAAAGTATCTCTCAGGTGGGTGAGAAACCCTACTAGATCGGCGGAGAGGCTGAGGTTCGTTGGTATCTACTGAATCCTTTGGTTGTACCGAATCATCTGCTGTAGTTTGCATAGCTGGAACCTTTCCAGTTCTACATTACAGACCTTGCCTCGAGCTTGTCCAGATTTTGTTTTTTTTAGACATAGGCTGGACAACCCCAAATCTTAACTAACTTAAGATATGGGCTCTTCCCATACCATATCTCATATGGAATGGTAGGCAGTGATCTGATTCGAACCTAATTCAATAGGTATGCAGCTTCTCAAGCGCATAACACCCAAAAGGAAATAGGTAACTCAGTAATACTCATCATAGAGCACACCATATCTAATATTGTGTGATTGCTCCGCCCCGATACACTGTCGTGCAATGGTGTATACGGAGGAGTAATGCTGAGAGAGAATCTCATTCTCTTTTAGAATAGACCAGGATTTCCGTACTCAAGTATTCTCCTCCTTGATCACATCAAAAGACATAATACTTATACCCGTATTTTGGTTCTCTACTTCCAACTTACATTCTGTGAATACCTCAAAAGCTTCGGACTTATGTTTCAACAGGAACATATGACTGAATCTTGAGAGATTATCAGAGAATATAATGAAGTATAAAGAACCAGTCCTGGCATGTGTAGACAGGAGACTTTACATACATCATCATGTATCAGTCCCAAGAGTTTACTAACTCTTTCTCTATTTCCAATAAACAGAGCTATGGTCATCTTATCTTTGTGACATGACTAGCAAGTTTCACAAGATGTAAATTCAAACTGATTTAAATATGCATCTAAAATGTAACTTCAGCCAGTCGGGTCGCATTGATATGACCTAGTCTACAATGCTTCAAGAATGATTCGTTCATTTCTGAACTCTTCCTCTTGTGTGTGTTCTGTATATTAGGAACTGTAGTTTGATTTAGAACGTCAATGCATTTAGATAACGTGCCTGAACCGATCAACTTTTGATATAGGAAATGTTCAAAACATTATCCATCAATACAAAATTTTAACATTTCTTTACTAAATAAAGAGAGTGATATGATTTTGTATATCAGGTTCGGTGTCTAATAGCATTTGTTCAGAATCAATGTATTGGCAATACAGGGTGACAGTGACCAACAGACTTGGCTGCAACACTTGCCCCGTTTTCTGTCTCATGAAACTTATCACCCGTTCTCAGTTTTTCTACCCTTTTGTAGCCCTATGTAACAGATTACATATCTGGGATCCTGATCCGGTATCATATACCCAGGATGAAGAGAATACTGAGAAACAGTTCTTTATAATGAACACACCCGAAGGAGATGCATCTCATGCACTTTCTTCGTTTGGGCGGCATGGGAATCCTGGTATTCCCCTATTTCCTGCTCGGTCTTATAACAATTATAAGTTGGAGCGGGACCAACGTTCCCCAGCTCAGTATAACAAGCGGGTTCGGTCAATACATCCATATTATTATCTTGATTAAGGCGTGATATGGTCGCTACCTGGAGAGAGAGAGAAGAAAACACTCAGCGTGCGCTCTTGCAAGAATAGATTGGTTATTATTTTATCTAATCAGGATGGCTCCCACTGTTTTTATCAAATCTTCCTTCAAACCCTAAAAGGAAAGACTAGCCGGGATTAATTTCACTCTACAAGTTCGCCAATCTTTCAGCCAGGCCAGTGTCGGTACTTTGAGGGAGGTTCCCCGTGCTTTCGCACGGACCTAATTACTGTAAACCTCGCTTTCCCAGAGGCGTAACCCCGTTGACACCTTTCTAGACACCTACTTGATCGGCTAATTGTAAAGTGCAAAACTCTCCCAGGAGTAACAATTACTCGCAGTGGGTATCGAGATCCAACTATCACATAGAAGGTATGCAATCTCATTGCAAATTTCAACACTTGAAACTCCCGATAAAGATTTTTACCCCTAACACCTATGACCTTAACTATGGTCAACAAATCATAAGTACTAGTCAAGTTCTACCCGTCATTTCGTGATTAATTAGACCTACCCGCATGACCCTTAACTAAGGTCAACAAAGTCACGCGACTGTCCTAACTAATCGCATCATATGCGGTGTAGGAAGACATCACTTAGCTACCGTACACTGTGCCTTGACTATGGTCAACAAGCACAGCACGAATACTAAGTACTCTACTTCCTAAAATGACGGAGGGTTGCGAATGGTTTTTGTGAAAACCTTTAACGCTTTGAACTTGATCTCGTTGCGGAATCAAATGGTTTTTAAATGGAATCTTTTTGAGGCTTTTCTAGTTTTGCTAAAGGGGTCACTCCCGGTGAAGGGATCGTCGGCCCTTTCCTCGTCGAATGAGGTGCGGGATATATCATATATATCACTGTGCAAAGCAGAAACTATAGAAGCGATCAAAAGACAAACCGAGGATTGTAGCATCTGCCAGTTATTGCTAAAGGAGTCACTCCCGGTGAAGGGATCTCGGTCCTTTCCTCATCGAATAAGGTGCAGGATGTTCTATAATGAACACCGCGATGCAAAGCAAGAACTGTAGCTACCTGTTTTTATTTTGAAATTCGATTCCACAACATCAATTAGGTTTATTTTCTTTCATTAATCTCATTAATGAATATCCCATCATTTAAGTCCACCAAAACATCACAGATAAATATAACGTACGCTTATGCCATCCGCATTCGCCTCGATGTCCCGTCTGCACCGTTAGGTTAGGTAACTAACGCCAGAGCGAGGCAGGGCTAGCGCGGGTGTAAAACATAAGCAACGTCTATATAATATATCATATATACTATATATTATATCTATCACAGAACAAATCACATGATCACATCACAGATAACGCAGCAGAAAATATCATATGAAATATTGGATATACTAGGACGTCCGTGTTTTCAATACGAGCCAGTATAAAACACGGATTCCACGGTCGTGATGAATAGCCTATCCCACACCCCTGGACCCCTACGAGAGCGGCAAGCAACCCTACCAATTCTAGGGTTAGGAGACCCGGACTCGACTCCTCGAGATGGTCTCCCTCTGGACCCCAGAACCCGGTTACTTATGCTCCCCTCCTTGGGTCTATCCTAATGCGGAAAAGTAAATAATATACAAATGGTGACAACATCCGCAACCTGGAAGTGCCCCAATAAAAGAATATTACATACAAGTTTTTACATGAATGAAAATGAAAAACACTCATCTCACATAAAAACCCCCCGGCTATTCAAACACGACGATCCAATATAACATATCCAGCAACACATAACATCTCATGTCATCGACGTAAGTAAATATGCGCATCCCAATTGTCGTTGACATATAGCAACGAAACTGGCGATATCACATATTACACTTACGGTCACAGAAAAGAAAGTGTAAAACTACAGCAGTTGGAATCCGCAATCTCTTTAGACATCGCATGCCTAATCAAATGAATTCCTTAGACATCGCATGCCTAACAATTATAAACCCCGCATTTTAGTCTCATTATCGAAAACACTTTTCAATACCAAGTCGGGCAATTCAACAGGATTCCCGACATTTTGATCGAATGCTCGTCGCAAACTTTAGTAGACGGTCGCACCCCCGATACCGTCGACGAAGTGCACCAAGGCGGAACACCGCTACCGCGAGCACCCAAACGGATGCTTTCGGCGACGGGGTTCTCCTACAGTCACTTGGTCGGGGCTATGGGGTGAGGCTGTCTATTAAGTTTACCCGGCGAGTATCCGCGTACGCTACGTGATTGCGACGGACTTTTGATCACATCAAAACTCCGTGGCAACCGATCAAGTGAGACTAAACTGCTATGTTTATAATATTCATTCCGTTATCTCATAACTACTTGTGAATTCCAATTATTGTATCACATTCCGGATAAATAGAAAACGCTAAACTTTTCGATCGATCAATCGAACACCCAAGTTTTCCCGATACAGCTCAACACATGAAATAAGTCTAACAGCATTCAGTTCGTGCCTCAGTACCAACGGTCCAGCCGTAGAAGGGTCAAGCCAACGCCTCACATGTGGCACGCCGTACTGCCCCAAACCCGAAGGTTCAAAGGGCAGTTCAAGACGGTCACATAATCGAGTTAAGGTTTGTTGTCTTCTAGAGGGACCATCGCGTTACTTGCACTACTTAGAACGTCGTTAAACTACGGAAAAATCCAACAATTGGAAATTTCCCGGCAGGGGAAAAAGTGGGTATTTATATCCGGTCGAACTTTTTAACATATTCTAAAAATACCCGGAAAAACACACTGACAAAATTAGACAATCCGATCGATACACCGAGTCCCCAATACAACCCAGAAAATTCAACTCTTGAAAAAATATTAAAAATTCCCAGGAAAACTAGCACTGCAAACTAGGAATTACTGTGCAAAATTTATTGCAAGAGGAGACAAAAGGGCCGCGGAACCGCCGCATTAGCATGGTAATGCCGCGGTTCCGCCGCGCTTTGATGGATTCAGGGGCCCCGTTTTATACAGTAATTCTTAGAATCTTCTACTGAGTTTTCTGCATATTTTTAATTCTCAAAAATCCACGATTTTCAAAAATGTACAGAGAGCAATATTAGGGTTACGGTTTCGGTTCGATCGGATTTCTAACTCCATCTACACATAGCCTAAGGCTCTAGCTAGGCTCTGATACCACTGTAGGGTTCCTAGACACACTAATGAAGTCTCACTAGGCATCAAACATGGCTAATTTAAATTTTACAAGTGCCTACAAACCCTAATACGGATCGTTAACTAGATAATGAGGCAATGCAATGCAGATAAACGACTTTTAACTAAAGGAAAGAAGCTACAACCTTTGTAGATCCGGTCCTGCACGTCCTAGGCTCCGTGATGAGGTCCCTCCACTATCCAAATCAAATCCATGACTCTAGCATCGGCTTCATCAGAGAAATGGGCGGGCTTGGTCGTCGGTTCGATGCCGAAGATGATCTACGTCGAGGCATCACAAGATCAAGCTCCAACTTCACCAAGCCTTGAAAACTTGTGAAGGAAACACCCTATACTACTTGGCAAGAGGTAGAGGATGAAGAAATAGGAAGTGGGTTCACTTTAGAATTGGATTTCTCACTCATTTGCTCAAGTTGCCATTGAAGCTATCAAGCTTTCTCTTCTTGAAGAAGAAGAAGAAGAAGAAGATAATATATGATAAGTTCTTTTAAAAAAGGAAAATAAAAAGAATACTTATCATTTGGCAATCATGGTTTAGTGTAGAGATTTAACTAAGGTTAGATGAGCGGTTAGGGTTAGAGAAGAGACAAGAATGGTGGACTTGTTCAAAGCTTCAAGAAGCTTCAACAAGCAAACAAAACAAGCCACCATTCTCTTTTTTTTCTTTTCTACAATAAATAAATAGATAAAAGAATAAGTAAATGAAATGAAACCCTAACCACTAACAAACCATGGTTTAATTCTTTACACAAACCCAAGCTAGAATGTATCATCAAACATGATACAATCATGTGCAAAAAAAAATATATCACATATACAATGTGCATTTCAAGTGAGTAAATCCATTTAAAGTGAACCAATACTAGTTAATGCAAAGTAATATATCAAATATATAATTATACATTAAATCATTAAATCAACACTTGATTCAATGATTCGGTCATGTCGCATATAACCGGCTAGTATCCAATGTATCGGCTTATCGAATCAATCCTTGATTCGATAACTAGGTTATATCGCATACAACCATTCGACACATTCATCGCGAGAATGAAATACGGTATCACATACATGCATTATTCTCGGTCCCGCACATATCTCATATGCGCTCCTATTTCGTTTCGCTTGAGCCAGGAAACCTCTGTGTAGGACTCTAAAGACTCGTCAATACGCCGGCAGCAGATGATGATCATATCAAACACCCACAAGCCGCAAGCGGTCTGCTAAACGTAACGGCCACCCAGGTATTGAGCGATCAGAAGATCGACGAGCAAGCCCGCTCACACTCCTGTGAATCCAACCAGTAACACTTACCGTACAGTCCGGTCTGTTCGTCTGATATGTCGCATATCTCGCCTAGGGGTGGTAAACGTCAGACCCCAGTAGCTCGATAAGTCATGCCGACATGAAGTCCATGACATGTGTGAAACTACTGATAACACTTACCAGTAGGTCACTGCAACCCTGGCCAGGGATTTTCTGTTATGGCCAGTCGAGCATAGCGCAACATCAACCCCCAATACCGGGAGAGACGAATCCCCTCCTATCGCTCATTGCCTCCATGTGAATCGGGACTGTACCCAAAAACCACCTGTTTGCACGACTCAGTAAAGCCGTGGTAGGGTGGAAATCAAAGCACAGTGGGAGACACACAAGACTCTATGACGATCTCGGGTCAACAGACTAAGCTGTACCAGTGTCACCAGAGAACTGCCATCTGACGTGAGGTATAATACCATCTGGGAGTTCTCGGCGAGTCCGTTCAGTGTACCCAGTCTCCACTGAGCACCCGCATACCATCTCCGATGTCAAACACCAATGGATATGGGATCATCCATCGCCCATCACATGGGTCGAGAAGATATACGCTAGTCTACTCTGGAATATCGATGCCCCGTCTCGATATTCCCACGACTAGGAACAATGAAGGATGTACTCATTGACTACACAGGCCCCACTAGTATGATCGTCATCATAGTCCTGGAAGTCGAGTACACATCCTAAGGGCTTTATCAACATGTAATCAGAGAGACAAAGAGTATACATGTTAAGATAAAGAGCAACCAGATAGCATACTATCATGTCGAGCAAGAAAGTCCTACCTATATATGTCCCAGCATCCACTACAATATACATCCAATATACAGTAATGGCTTCTAGGGAATACATATAACTAACAGAACACTGCAACAAACTCGACCCAGAACCGAGTCAACTCGGCCGCGGTTGCGCGGCAATAGATTGCTATTGCCGCGGAACCGCGGCGCTTTGATCGATTCACTGGACCGGGTTTGGTGGCTTTCTTCACAAAACCCTGAGATGATTTTTGGAGTATGATTAATTTTGTTTTGAACAGAAAAAATTTTAACAGAAAGTTAGGGTTTTGAAAACTCGGTTTTGCGATTTTTCCGATTCGAACTTCCATACACTTTACTATCTAGATAGTTTATGTTTAGTTAGGCTCTGATACTACTGTAAGTCCACGTTGCCCACCCCGGTACTTACGGGGAGGCAGAAAATGGAATAAAAATAAAATTTTTATCAACTATAGGTAACATGGACTAGACAAAGAAGGATCTTTGCTAAACAAAAACAAGCTAAAGCTAACTAGAAACTAGCTAAGGGTAGAATGGTTATACCTAGGGCTTTATGTCCTTCTCTCCTTGCTCCTTGGAGTAGTAGAAAGGGATCACCTTTGTCGTCTTCTCACGTCGAAGAAGGATCCACCCGAAAGCCTCAACCTTTGACTTCAACTCCAAGCTAGCAGTAACTAGGGTGCTAGAAGTGCTAATCCTAGAACCCTAGATGAGAGTAGAGATTATCAAGAAGAGGTTTTTCTCAAGCTCAAGTGTTTCTCAACACATGAGAGGGGAGAGCTTGAGGGAGAGGAAGAACAAGAGAGAGAAAGTGAATGATAGAATGAGAGAATAAACAACCATTCTCACATATATGTGTGAATTATTTTAAATTGATAATTAGCTAGATAATTGTCATGGTTAATCAAGACATGACCATTATCATTTCATATTTAATGCTAATTGCAAGGATCAAAGAGCATCTTTTATATGGAATGACGATGGTCAACATGACAACTAAGGTCAACAAGTCAAGATAGTCAAATGGTCAACAACCATAACCATGCACAATTATATTAAACTAATATCAATTAACCATAATACACACATAAGCATTAGGGTTAATAAAATGACAATAGTCATTAACCCTAATCAAAGTCCTCTCCCTCTGTCTCAAGCAACTGTGCATACGCACCCGTATTCGTGATCCGAGGAACACGAATACAATGAGAAAAAACTAATTCCAAATCATATACTAGGATCCGGCTTAAACCAAAACCCGCTAGTATAAGCTGTCCGGACAACAAACGTGCACAAGTGCGTGGATGTGAACGAACCCTGTCGCAAAACCATTCGACCTCTACTCATTTTGCCTAAAGGCGAATAGCTCTCTGTGTGGGACTCTAAAGACTCGACACTACGCTGGCAGTGGGTTTAACCATAGACCGCAAGCGGCACTAGCTGTACGTAACGCTCCCCAGGTAGATGCCGATAAGAAGACTGACGAGGTGAACCCCATCTGAACTCCTACTGAGCCTGTATGTGACAGTCTCCGTACAGTCCGGTCTGTTCGTCCGATACATCGCATGGCGGGCCTAGGGGGCGGTGAACGTCAGTCCCCTAATAGCGGTACAAGTCGTGTCGGAGTGTAGCCCAGAACACCCTGAGATAACACTGGAAACCTACCAGTATATCTCGCTTGCCCTGGCCAGGGACTACTTGTGTAATGGCTCTCCTAGACACAGCGCGATGTCAACCCCCAATACCAGGAGAGACGAATCCTGTCTAACCGTCACTGCCTCCAAGTGCTTCGGGACTGCACCCAAAAACTACCTGTTTGCACGACTCCTTTGAGCCGTGGTAGGGTAGTAATCAAAGTGCAGTGGAACACACTCGAGGCGAAGTGACAGTATCAAGTCAGCGGACTAAGCTGTACTCATGTCACCTGGGAACCGATAACTGATGATAGGTATAATACCAACCAACAGTCCCCGATGAGTCCTGTCTAGTGTACTCGTAACCTAACGAGCACCCGCATACTATCTCAAGTACGACGTACTGACGGCTGTGGAACAGACCGTCTCCCACACTGGGATGAGAAGCGCATACGCTAGTCTACTCCGGAGTATCGATGCCCTGTCTCGATAGTCCAACGACTAGGGACCTGTATAAGGATGTGCTTATGGATTACCCAGCCCCCACAAGTGTGAGCGCCATCACAACGCTGGTAATCAAGCAAAGATCCTAAGGGCTCTACTAATATGTATATCAGCGATATGCTAAAAGAAACACATGCACATATTAAAGCAGAGACAAACCAAGTAGCATACTACCATTTCGAGCAAGATTGTATATACAACTGTGAATATCCCAAGCTTCCATCAAGTAATATACAAACTAGTATGATACAGTAATGGCCTCTAAGGCATATACACTAACAGGTACACCTATCACGCTAATTGGATTGTCTTCTTCCAAACCATAGGCAGGTGTCGAACGGTAGGGAATGAAGAAAACCAATTAGCCTAACGATGGTGTACAGAAGGTAATAAGTTAAGACAAATAAAGGGATTAGAAAGTGGGCAAAGTAAATTGCAACTGCTATCATTCATGACCAAACCACATATTTCATCGCCACTCCTACTTCACCTTGGTATTTCTCCAGAACACCCCGTATCACTATGAAAATCCACAGTTATTGGATATTCCATCGTATGGTTATATACGAACTCGAAGGAACTTGTTCCAGTTCAGGGATGGATTCTGGTTCAGGAGAAATAGGAATAAGGTTTATTCAGTTGTCTTTTATCTTTACCTTCTCTCGCGTTGCGAGTGCTCCTAGGATTAGGAGAGTACACCCATTATGCTTATTGAATAGTTTTCTTCCAAACCATAGGCTGGTGCCGAACGGTAGGGAAGGAAGAAACCCATTTAGCCTAAGGGGGTGTACAGAAGGTAATGACTAAAGACATATAAAGGGATTTGGAGAGATGGAAAAGAAATATACGGTTACAGTCATGAATCTGGATAATGGAAGAGGCATTACTAGGAATACCAGGATACCCCTTCGAAATATTTTCATGTTTCAGTCTCACTGTGTGTTGTTAAAAGAAAACTGATTTCCCAATTAGCCCTTACTCCAGAGTATGTATTTACCAGGTTAATTCTCACATCTGTATAGTTTTACAGATGTTGAGTGGGAGTAAGTTATTGGGAATTGGGTGATCATCCTCATTATATCGAGATTCGTTGTAATTGGTGATATTTGAGGAAATCGCCTGGGTTGTTTGCCGGACGGCAAATATTTGGTTTTGAATATCCGTTGTTATGCACCAATTTCAAATTGATATATCTGTACGTTTATTTTTATAAAGTGAGATATAACTTTTTGAAATTATGTCCATAACATTTACCTATATCAGTGAATGGTTAGGTAAGGAGTATTAAACAGCGGTGTAATTCTTCTTAACCATAAGTACAGTTTTCAACCTACGACACACAGGGAATGAGTTATTAGACTCAGGGGACTTATACAGAGTATTGTATGTTGTCCAGTGTCCATTAGGACAGAGGGGTTGGTACTCGTACTATATTCTGTTTACTTGTGACTTCTCTAGTTCTTAGACATGTGTTTCGTAGAAATGTAAGGTCTAAGTTTTGAGAAGTTATAGGTATAAGAATAAAGTAGAGAACCAGGTGTTGCAAGTATCAGGATTCTTCAAGGTGATCGAAGATGTAGATATTTGTGTATGGTATTCAGTTGATAGTAATGATTTTGAGAAACTTGTTTCTCTTTCAGGTTACTCATATCTGGATGCATTCCTAAGTTAAGTAACGCTGATCGGCCTCCTTCCATTTAGTTGACATGCACTGGAGACAGCTGCATGATTTGAATCTGCTTCCAATTAAATCAGTGCCTATGTTTCTATATTGGATATAAAACGATTCATATCATAACGATATTAAGGTACGGGGAGTTGTCCGGCGTATGCTTAAAACTAGACTCTGGATAACTCAAGGCACGTTTCTGTAATGGCAGTTTGTGGATTGACCCAGGCTATGACGTGGGTTGATTTTCTACCATCTGGAAGATCAATAGTGATATTGTTCTTGACTCGCCACAGTTTTAATAAAATGGACTTTTTCAGAAAACAGTAGTGGGGGTATGGTAGAACTGGAAGTGATTCCAGAACCGCAAACGATTACTGAAAATTTAATAGGACCTAAAGATTCAATCTGGATTGTCATTCCATTAGCCACTCCGCATATATGTAGGGTAACCTCAAGCACCCGAGAGGTACTCCGGTATCCTCAAGGACGGTGACAGGGAGGTTCTTGTTTACCCAGACTTGACACTACTGTTGTTCCAGACTATGAGACCCGGCAGGAGGATGAGTATAGCGTCGTTCTAAACTAGCTTTAGAAGTGCACGTGTATATGACTCTGCCAGAGGGTTGTCGTAGTCAGTGGGAGCAGCGGAAGAATAGTGGGCAAGTAGCTTATGTCTATTTATAGACTAAAGCAAATATAGCGGAGATAGATCATCTATTTTTGATGTGAAAGTCATGGGCTTTGACTTCATCAGAATAGGGGATGGATCTGTTAAGAACGTAGTAGGGTGTGATGTCCTGGTATTTGGATGACATACACAGGGTAGGAAATGAAATTCCTATATTACAATCGGTTATACTTTGGTTGTCACACAGTAGTTTCTCTACATAGGATATGGATATTATATCAGACATTATGGTTACTAGATTTATGGTTTTAGATCTAGATTTAGGTAGTTTCCCAATCTGGGTACTAAGACGGCATTCTAAAAGTGTTTTAGAATGGACGACTCCTGGCACGATAGTATACCTGCAGGTGATGGAGTCACCCTCTCTAAAGGTGTCTTACAGACTAAAGGGAGAGGGATGTGCATGATTGACAAATCACTTGCTTAGGCAATTGAGTCAATCACGAGATGTCAAGTACCACACCATGTGTTGTTTTTTGCACTAGCTGCAATAAGTTCAGATATTAATCCAATCCTGGAGAAACATTCGGAAGTAGTTTTAGAACATAAGTGGATGTTTTAGGGATATGATAACGACAGCCTCCTTCGGGATACGGTTATCACTCCAGGCTTCCAAGGTGACATGGATGATAGAGTGACTGTCAGAGTTATAGTTTTCCCTCTGACGAGGGGCAGTAGTTTGGACAGGAGATCCAAGCGGATACTGAAGGAGGCATGGCGCAGTATACTGATTAAGTTCAGTTGACGGTACAGTCTAAGAAGTTTGGATTTGGAGTTTATTTATGAACTAGGTCCCATCTGATATCCAGACATGTTCTAAGATAGGTATTGCTCATTTCGGGAGATGGCTTTCTCCGCGAACTTGAGATAAAGAGAGACATAGAAAGAAACATCAGAGTGGATCCACTCACTGAGGCTATTCCTCGAACACAATAGTTTCGCAAATGGGCTTTGTGAGACTGATCAGTAGAGGAGTTGGGTGTTCGGTATCACACGGGCTGTGAGTATGCGACATTGCAATAATTAGCCTTGAGTGCAAGTGGGAGGTTGTTGGATATAGTGCCCTCAAAGTCAATTATTGGATCGCAGACGCATGATTGCAATGATTGAGGGAGGACCCTTGCCGGAAGGACAGTCTTACTCAAGATGATAGTATGCTGTCTGGTTTATCTTTATCATCGTGTACTTGCTTTAGGTGATATTACAGATTACTATTACACGTTGACAGAGCCCTTAGGATTCTTTCTTGATGGCCAGCAGTATGAAGGCGATCATATATGTGGGAGCTGGGGTCTATAAGCACATCCTTAAAAGGTCCCTAGTCGAGGGGGTTTCGAGACAGGGCATCAATACTCCAGAGTAGACTAGTGTATACGGATCGAGACCCCGACGAAGGGCGGTGGCTGGTCTCACAAACCATTGGTGTCAGTTGGTTCACCTAAGACGTATACAGGTGCTCATTGGGTTATGAGTACACCGGACAGGACTCGCAGGGAACATGCTAGTTGGTTTTATACCTAGCGTCAGATAGCAGTTCCCTGGTGACATGTGTACAGGTTAGTTCATCGACCTGAGATCGTCATTTTTCTCGTGTGAGTTCCTACTGTGCTTTGATTACTACCTTACCACGGCTCAAAGGAGTCGTGCAAACAGATTTTAGTTGAGTACAGCCCTGAGCCACATGGAGGCAGTGAGCGGATCGGCTGGGGTTTCGTCTCTCCCGGTATTGGGGGTGAGATCGCGCTGTGTCTAGGAGAGCCATTACACGAAGTCTTTGGCCAAGGCAGGAGATTTACTGGTAGGTATTCTAGCAGTATCTCAGAGTGTTCTAGGCTACACTCCGACACGACTTGTACCGCTTTTGGGGGTCTGACCTTTACCAGCCCCCTAGGCCCAACATGCGATACTCATAGACGAACGGACTGAACTGTACGGATATTGCCACTGACGGGCTCAGTAGGGTGTCAGGATGAGTTCGCTCATCGACCTCCCTTTTGGTCAATACCTGGTATCCTGTTACGTACAGCTAGTACCACTGACGTGCTAGTGGTTAAATCCACAGCCAAAGTATTGACGAGTCTTTAGAGTCCCCTACAGACAGTTTCTCAAGTTTCGGGCGAAACGTTGTAGAGGTCGTATGGTATTATGGCAGGGTTCGATCATATACATGTAGTAGTGCACGGATCATGATCGGAAAGATCATACTAGTGGGCTTTGGTTTAAGCCGGATCCTGGTATTAGATTTGTTGGATTACTTTAGTCTCATTGCATTCACATTCAGTCGGAATGCGGATGCAGGTTTGTATAAACAAGTGAGGGGTACTCTTGTGATCCATCATGAGTTTACTTTAGTAGATGCCATTCTCTTTTTATTGTTGCAAACATTTGGATTAATGTTTGCAAATAGAAATTGTGAGCTCAAAGTAATGATGGAGTGCATTAAATGTGGCATGTGCAAGGGTAGTGACTCATGGTATTATTCTTTGTGCATGCCATCATTTTATGGTTAATTATTGTGTGAGATTGTGATGGGAGGAGAGAGAGGGCAGCCACACAATATTTGGGGTGAGCTCTTGGATTATATTCTAGCACTCATAATATTATCTCACACAACAACAAAAGATATTCTTCTCTTTTCTTTTCTTGAGCTCACAAGTTCCTTATCCATGGCTTCTTCTTCTACCTCCACTCTACCCATCTCATGTGTTAAGAATCCTAAAATATCAAGAGACAAAATTATCACACACATTCTCTACTTCACCTTGGACATGTCGGCTAGCAAACTTCATGTTCGAGTTGCTTCGGACGAAGCGGAAACCCGTAAAAAAACTCATTGATGCGGTGCCCTTCCGACGAGGAGACCGGAGATCGGAGATGCCGCGAGGAGCTTGGGATGGTGGCCAAAGATCGAAGGACACAGATCGATCGGTATAGCCACTCTCATTTCTTAGTAGTTAGCTAGTTAGTGTTAATGGTTCGATCCGGGATTAAAGTCTGCGTTAGCGCCAGTTTCAAGTTTATGAAAAGTTTTTGTTTCCGTATTTTGGCCTCGGATTGACGGTCGGGGCGCTACCGTAGACTTACAGGTACCTTACCGGGTCCACCATACACCCACAGACGGTTCCTCCTCCTCCTCAAATCGGGTGTATGATATCGCTCACAAGACGAGAAAACTCATGGTGGACTATACAAATATCATATTAAGAGAAACCGGGTTTTTAAAACAATACATACTTTCATTTGAAATAACCACGGTTCTCAAATTCAGAAATCTCATGAAAACAACATATCTCAATGCGTATAATTATAAAGCATGATGTATGCGACATATAATAGAAATATAAGCATATCTGCATATAATGCAACATGGAATGGTAATATGCACATATCAAGGGGAAACCGCTCTTTTAAATGAATCCAGTTTAAAAATGTATCTTGCGGTTCCCCATTTCTCCAGGGTCAAATGCAATATCGTATAAAGGTGTATATGTAACTATAGCAAGTAAATTATTCAAGGAGTCATATCATGATGCAGCAATTCTACTGTGTAGTGACATGGCAATTATCGATGAAGAAGTGTGTGAGCCGGCAAATCTGTGTAAGTGTGACATACGTAACATCGATAACGGTGCAGGTGTACTAGCACAGGTATATGAAATGCAATGGTAATGACATGAATGTAGCATAAAGTAAATCGACAGCTAAAAGGTATAAGGTATATGTATCTAACATGACCGAGTCGGTGAATCTATCAATCGGCCTCCTGTAGTCAAGGGTATGGATCAATCATCAATAAACTTATCACGTATGGTAACTCATTGTACGGCGTCAAAAAAAATTTAGGATCCTAACAACCTATGTGACAAGGAGGGTATGGACCTCACGTCTCGTACGGCTTAACTCACAAGATTCACAACATTATCCATATATATAATATATACCTATCTCTGAGGTCACATCCGTATCAATCTCAGATCATGGGACCGGCAAAGGTATCAATTATCACATAATGACTCGTATCCGTATACCAACATATCATCAAGTTATCATATAATATCGTATTTTCTTTTCATCACATTAAGTCAAATTTTATATATACATTCTACTTTATTAATCTAGTTTCATGTTACGCTAAACTCAATGCTTATTCTAGTGTAATTACCTATATATAAGTCGTAATTCGCTTTCACTTTTCATATCTCTAAAGCTTTCTCATATCTCAATATATATATTCAATTACTAATATTATCGCTAACTATCTTTAAACTATATCCTTAGTTTCCTAATCTAGGTTTCTACGACTGTATCCTATAGATCGGTTTCCATTTAATATTTGCGGGAGTGCTATATGCCATCCACTCGACTTCCCCCGTAGATATAGATCTACTCACCTGGTCCTTGCTCGCCGAAGTCGATGACGCCATGCTCCGTCGCCTCGGAATCCATGCGAAGGTACCTACAATAATACACAATCGAAATCTCTATTAACATCAAGTTCCGAAATCTAATACGGCACACGCCGCGTTTATAGGTTAGAACCTATAGCCTCGCATGCAAAACACAACCAAATAACCCTCGTTGTTGACGTACAAATGCCACACGAATGAATTCAAATCAAATAAAAATCCAAATATCAAAACCAAGAATTCCAAAATACGGAAAACGTAACCCAAAACACCCCCAATGTGCTCCCAGATTTCACCCTAGGCCAAATTTGGGAATTTTTCATATAGGGTTGCTTTAGATATCACCTAAGGGACTCACCAACCAAAATTCAATCCATTTCCTCCTGACATGGCCACAAATTGCGGCCCAAACGAATAAATCTGCGGCCAGAAAATGAGGGTAGGGGCTCAGGTTTCAGGGGGTGATTCATGGTTGCCTGCACGTCTCAAGGTCAAGGGATCTTTATTTACAAAGGTCTCGGGTCACCCCCAGATCTCAAAATACACTCACTAAAACCAAAAAACCCCGATACCGGCAACTCTAAAGTTCGTATATTGGTTTCTAACCCAGGTCCTTGCCAGTAAAAACAGCACTAGGTGTCTTATAAAAGCAACTTCCATCACCACAACACAATTCCAACCCTAATCCTTCTCTTGAATTTTCAACACATCACTAATCGACACCAATCCAAATATAAACTAAACTAAAATACAAAGAAACTAAAAAATAAACTAAAGGAAATGAATTATACCTCATGGTTGTAGCCAAGCAAAACCCTAGCTCCCCAAAGTCCTCAAAATCCAACATTGATGGGTCCAAAGTGTAGAGGGTGAAGAGAGGATCATCTTTTGTGAAGGGGTATAGGGTTTGGATGAAGAATTGGAGATGATTTCTAGGGGTTGAAGGAGGAGGGAGTGTGAAGAAGAAGAAGATGAAAAGAAATAATGGGGAAGGAAATGTGGCTGCCCCTCTCTCTCTTCTCTTTTATTCTCACCCTCACTCTCACTATTTACCCTTTTACCTTTTTCATTTTCTTTTCTTTTTATTTTTAAAACCAAATCACATAATACCCCAAAACAACATAAGAAATAACATGTAATCAAAACGTAACATGACATGGTGCACTAACCATGAAAAACTGTAGAAACACGGATTTGACCTAATCGCGATTAGTAGTGCACTAATCGGGTTTTGTCCAAACTGCATATAATAAACTTTTAAAAATGCCGAATCCGATAAATATATTTTTAAATGAATAAAATCATTTTAATTTCCAATTATTTTACAATTATTGGTATATATTTATACCTTTTTATGAAAACCCCAATTTCGCAAATCGGGTAATTTTCGCTAAATATACTATTTTTAATATTAATTTCCAAAAATAATATTTTATATTTTCTGAAATGTTACACTGGGCATCGATACTCCGAGAGTAGACTAGTGTATATGGATTGAGACCCCGACGAGGGGTGGTGGCTGGTCTCACAAGCCATTGGTGTAAGTTGGTTCACCTAAGACGTATACAGGTGCTCATTAGGTTATAAGTACACCAGACGGACTTGCCGGGAACATGCTAGTTGGTATTATACCTATCGTCAGATAGCAGTTCCATGGTGACATGTGTAAAGGTTAGTCTATCGACCTGAGATCTTCATTTGTCTCGTGTGAGTTCCCACTGTGCTTTGATTAGTACCCTACCACGGCTCAAATGAGTCATGCAAATAGGTTTTAGTTGGGTACAGTCCCGATCCATATGGAGGCAGTGAGCGGATCGGCAGGAGATTAGTCTCTCCCAGTATTGGAGGTGATATCGCGCTGTTTCTGGAGAGCCATTACACGAAATCCCTGGTCAGGGTAAGTGATATTTACTGGTAGGTATTCCAGTAGTTTCTCAGGGTGTTCTGGGCTACACTCCGATATGACTTATACCGCTATTGGGGGTTTGATGTTTACCACCTCATAGGCCCGATATGCAATACTTATAGATGAACGGACCGAACTGTACGGATATTGTCACTGTCAGGCTCAGTAGGGTTTCAGGATGAGTTCGCTCATCGGCCTCCCTTTTGCTCAATACCTGGGCAGCCGTTATGTACAGCTAGTGCCACTGACGTGCCTGTGGTTAAACACACTGCCAGCGTATTGGCAAGTCTTTAGAATCCCCCACAGAAACTTTCCCAAGTTCAGGCGAAACGTTGTAGAGGCCGTATGGTATTATGGCAGGGTTCGATCATATTCGTGCACTTGTGCACGGATCATGATCGGATGGATCATACTAGTGGGCTTTGGTTTAAGCCGGATCCTAGTATTAGATTGTTGGATTATTTTCATCTCGTTGTATCCATATTCAGTCAGAATACGGATGCAGGTATGTATATACGGATGAGGGGTAATCTTGTAATTCGTTACAAGGTTACTTTTGAAGTTGCCAATTTTTTTTCTCGACTTAAACATTTTGATTAATGTTTAATTATTGTGATATTGTGAGCTTTCTTTTTGGCCCATTTCCTTGCCAAAATTTCGTGAGCATTTCATTAGGCAGTGGCCTTTTTGTATGAGGTGGCTTGGAGTGGGTAGGATATTTTTTGTGCATTAAATGGTGTTTGTCATTGCTAGGATATTTGTGAAGGATATTATTGTAAGTGTTGTGGCTGCTTCTTTTTGTAGGGGGGATAAATTCATTGTGTTGCTTAATTTGAACACCTCAACACACACCAAATTCCACAGAGAGCACCAAGTTTTGGCCAAGCCATTTTTTCAAGAAAGCTTCATTTTTTCCAAGCAAAAATCCAAAGCTCACATCTTCACTTCACCAAGTGGAAACTTCATTCACCTCCACCCAAATCCTTGGGTGCCTTGAGACAAAGTATTCACACACTATCTCTACTTCACCTTGGACATGTCGGCTAGCAAACTTTATGTCCGAGTTGCTTCGGTTTGAAGCGGGAGCCCGTATAAAGAATTCTCGACGTGGAGCCATTTCGACGAGCTTGATCAGAGAGCGAACTTCGTCGGCGCAGCAGAGAGGAGTTTGGCGCAGAGATTGAAGACCAAAGGACACGGATCGATCGGTATAATCTCTCCAAACTCTTTTACTGTTTACTAGTTTAGGGTTAATGGAACGATCCGGGTTTTAGGGTTACGATAGCACCAGTTTGGAAAGTTTTTGTTCCGCATTTGGCCTCGGATTGACGGCCGTGGCGCTAGCGTAGCCTTACAGTTTTCTATTCCTAACAATTTATAATTGTGCATATATACACATATGGTATATACGAACTTTCCGCCTCGCGCATTAACTCATGAAAACAAGAACTTAAAACGCTCTGTCTCCCGATGGATCGACCCATGCTCAACCGGCTAGCTGCGAAGCGACGCCGTCTTGATCGCGGTTAACTTTAGAACATCAAATACACGACATGCCAAAAGCGTGACGATCAATCTGCTCCAGGGTGCAGGACATTTTTCTAAGATTAATTTGAGATTAGGTTATCATCAGTTGTGGGTTCGAAATGATGACATTCCGAAGACTGCTTTTCGTACGCGCTACGGGCATTATGAGTTTTGGTGATATCGTTCGGACTTACCAATGCCCCAGCCATGTTCATGGATTTGATGAATCGGATTTTCAGGCCGTTCCACGACAAGTTTATTATTGTGTTCATTGATGACATTCTGGTTTATTCCAAGAGTCGATAGGAGCATGAGCACCACTTGAGGATTGCTTTGCAAACATTGAGAGAGCACCAGCTGTTTGCTAAATTCTCGAAGTATGACTTCTGGCTTGATAGTGTTGACTTCCTTGGTTATGTGGTTACGGGATACGGTATTCGTGTGGACTCGAGGAAGATTGAGGCCGTACAGCTTTGGCCTAGACCTGTATCAGTGACAGAGGTCCGCAGCTTTTTCGGCTTAGCCGGTTATTATCAACGTTTTGTTCAGGATTTCTCCTGTATTGCTGCACCGTTGACCAGCTTGACCCGGAATGTAACGTTTTGAAAATCGTTTCGGTGAAATTTCAAAAAATCAGTAAAATAAGGGGGTTTTCTGTAAAAAGTCAAAATACAAATATCTTATTATAAAAATTAAATATACATATTCTAGCTATGTAATTGCTATTATTTGGTGTTTATTGAGCCGCTGGTGAAATTTCAAATTTTCTGAAAAAAATTATTTTATTATTATTTTAAGACGCCACTAATACATTTAATTAGGTAAAATTACAAATTGGAATGAGTTGAAACAAATTTTGTGCATCATAAAACATTAAATAAAATTTTATCATGTGGTTTTTGGAATGAAATCGTTTGCCAAAACGGTTTAGAAATTATTGAAGAAAAAAGGCTTTTTTTTAGCGTAAATGGATGTTTGGGGTATTGTATTTATCATTTTCCATCACCCCACATCCATACACACACTCACACACCCCGATTTTCCCTCCCCCTTGACTGAATTCAGCAGCCCCCCCTCTCTTGTCCCCACTTGTTTTGCAAAAGAAAAGAAAAGAGAATGATAGAAGTAAAAGGTGGACTTTGACTTTTCTTCTCACTTTTTCCACCCCACTCTCTCTCCTCCCTCACCTACCAACAATTTCTGAACGAAATTGTGCAGGCCCAAAAGTAGCCCCCCCTTCCTTCTTCTCCTCTCTTTCCATCAAAAAATATTTGTCAAAAAAATCAATTAAAACCTCACCGAAATCAAAATCCGACTCCTACCCATTTTCCCTCATCTCCTTTAGCATGGATCTTGGTGTAAGGATTTCAAAATGGAGGTCTAGAATTCAAGTTTGATCATGGTTTATGAGGTATAACTTTTGACCCATTATTCTTTTTTTTGATTTAAATTCCTTAATGAAGCTAATTAGGTGTTAAATTGTGGGTTTAATTGAATGTTTGGAAATTCAATTGGGAATTTTGAATTGAAGCTAGGGTTTGAATTAAATTAGGTTCTTTATCATTAGCTTATGATTGTAATGAGGGGATTAACATGTAATTGAATGCAAAATCTAATTTGGTTACTAGTTGCTAATTTGTTAGTATAAAAATGGTGATAATTATGCTAAATTGCTAACTAGATTTTAGAAATTAAATAAAAACGTGGGATTAAAATCTAGTTAGGATTTTTAGCATATCATTAAGGTTTCCATTAGTGGTTTAACCATTTAATATATAAAAAACCAAGTTTAATTGTAAAATTGTGAATTTTACAATAAAAAGTGTTAAAATTGATATTTTTGCAATCTAGGATTTTGGAAATTATGCAAATTTATGTGATTAAATTATGGAAATGGTTTTTATGACTTATTTAAGTTATTTAATAAGTATTATGGCCGCTAGAATTGTTTAAACATCGAGTTTTGCACTAAAACGGGTAATTTTGCTTGCTAGTTTTTCGGAAAAACGGCTTTTAAAGTGAATTTGGGGGTTTTGTGAGTTTTAACCTAGTTTATATTACAATTAGTGTGCGTGAATGTGCAAATGAGTGTGATTGGATTTTTCTCGATGGTTTGACGTTTGTACATCGACATCGAGGGTTGGTTTGACTATTCTTGCATGCGTAGGCGATAGGTTTGGACCTATGCGTGATACGCGTGCCGATTTGATTTTCGTATGCCGTTTCGATTTCGAATTTAGTTTTAATGCGATACGGTGCGTTATGATATGTAGGTACCCCATGTGGACTTCGAGACAACCAGCAAGCGCGTGGCGACGTCGGCACCGGCGAGCGAGGACCAGGTGAGTAGATTTATATCTACGGGGAGAAGTCGGGTGGATGGCGTATAGCACCTCCGCAGTTCATGGTGATGTATACGGACACGTATACACACATATATATATATTGGTTATATATTGTTTGAGTTATTGATGATAAATATGGATATTTGGTGTTCTTGGATATTGAGTGTCGCGAAACCCTAGAGTAGCGGTCGCACCACACTTGCACACACCCACCCATACTTGCATACTTTCTTCTTTCTTTTGTGCTTATTCGGGAATATATAGTTATGTGTTCACATAGGTATGGGACTGTGTGTTCACATACGGATTTAAGGATAGTACTTGGGATTTATGATGAGTCGATGAGATTTGATTTGAGGCCGTGAGATCGGTGATATAGCGGGGTTCGTATTTGAGATACGACATGACGTTGTAATGGGTCCTTGACGTAGTTTTTACACACGTGCATGCATACTTAGGCGATATCAGTATTGTACTAGAAGTAGATCAGTACCAGATCATAATATTGATAAAGAGGATACCAGGTGAATAGTATGATGAATGTGATTTTGACCCGTACCCAGAATTGGAGGATGCCGTACGACGGATTTACGTACGAGCTATATCTTGATGATTGATCCGCACTCTTGACTTGGGATGTCTGATTATAGATATGGTATCGGATATGATATTATTGAGGCGGGATCACCGACTAATATATATGCAGGTATGTATATGTATCGACTCAGACGTTAGGCGGTTTCCTTACCTGTAGTCCAGCTTGTTAGCTTAGCCCTTTAGCTTAGTTTAGTTGTTAGATTAGATTCGATTCTTATCTATTTCAAAGCTTACGAATCATGCGTATTTTAAAAGACAGGTCAAGGGATTCTACGGATATTTCAAAAAACGTATCTTTTCTTAAAAACACCGTAGCCCCTATTTTCAAAACCCCATGATTCGTGTTATTTCAAAAGGCACCATTTGTAGGACTTATATTAGATTAGTGCAGATTAGTTATAGTTGCGTCTAGTATTCAGCTCCCGCTCATTTTTACTGTTCGCTCCGCATCGCATACTTATATTATAATTTCTTATTGCATTATTAATATCATGCTGTTAGGACACCAGCACCATTACCGATGACGCGTATGTACCGCATACACTTACTTGCCGGCTCACACACATCTTCATCGGTAATTGACATGTCACGAACACTTTAGAAAATACTATTTCATTTGACATAGGTTGTTAGCTAATAGTTTAGACATGATATTAGTGTACTTGCCTTATATGCTAGTTAGACATTGTAGTTATTGCCTACTACTTCATGCATGTTATTATTCACTGTTGTGTCGCATTCATGGATTCTCATGCCTATATTCACTGTTTACTTGCTATTGATGACTTGGATTCGGATTTCATGAGATTTCTTGGATTTGGAGGAAAACCGCAAAAACATAAATAAACCTTTTCTCCCTTTTAAAATAAAAAGTGCGGTTTTCCCATGATGTATGAGTCGTCCACCATGAGTTTGCTGATGGATTTCGAGACCCGATTCGAGGAGTGGAGGAACCGTTTCGGGTACATGGTGGGCCCGGTATGGTACCCCGGGGCAAGAGGAATGTGGTGTTGACGTTGAGCCTGGCTGAGGAGCACTACCTACCGGTGATATTACCCGACACGTCGGATATCCGGGGGATACCGTCGTGGTCTTGAGATGGATGGTAGGGGCCGGTCTGGACTGACGGCGCCCTAGATATTGAGATTGAGACATTGATATTTCGAGACATTGAGATTTATGTTTTGTGTCGATGCTAGACACTGTTGATACTGATTTCATTTATGATACCTCAGTTTAAAAATACAAAGGAAATCTCACTAATTTATGAAAACAGTTCTTCATTTACATGTATTCTGTTTTCATGCATTCATACCTCATTCATATGATATATTGCTACCTGAGGCACTGACACGGGCACATGAGATTACACTCGGGTTAGATATTTACCCTAGCCTTGTTATAGGCTGCGTGTTATTCCTATATTTGAAGACATATTATGATCATTGACCGAGGATTGCGTTATTTATGCAATTTCTTTGCGTAGATGTTTTTCTATTCACGAGTTGGCAACTCACCCCCGTTGTGCCCCAGTTTCTTGCAGGTTTGCCTTACAGGTTTCATTACGGCTTTGCTGGCACTATTTCCATTTCCGGGTGGCTTGCTAGTAGGTGGGTTATTTGTATCTTACCCATCATTATATCTTGTATATTATTATTCTGTTGTATCTAGAAGTTCCATCAACCAAACATGTATTTATTGAGATAGAGACCAGTGTTGTTTATTCTTTCGACCTTAGAGTCGCTCGTTATATATTTGGTGGTTTTGAGTTTCATTTTGAGTTTTGATCCTCGCCGTTGGCGTTGTATATTATATTGCTTGTGTGGTTGTGACCGTCGATTGACGAAGAGCTAGCTCCCGCTTGGGGATGCCTTTTTCTTGATTTCGTATACTATTCATGTTGTATCCCGTTTGGGGGCCAGTATTTACAAAGGAGACTCTGCCGAAATTTTCAGTAAATTTTTGATGTTTTAAAAAACCGCATAATTCGGCTTATGCTATTGAAATTACTTGCTTTAAGTTGGTTTTTCCTGCACTCTACTACTTTTCTTGGTTTGGATTTCTGGGTTTTCGGTTTACTTAGATCACGTACGCCTCGAGACGTTCGTAGTTTAAGTGCCGGTCATGTTCCGTACTTTCGGGTCGTGACAAAGTTGGTATCAGAGCGTTAGGTTTTAACCTTCGGAGCGTAGGATGACCCTTGGTTGATGGAATAGGTGACTAAAGTAGAGTGACGTACCGTTGATATGTTCCGCGGCATATTTACGACACGCCACTCCACTTATGAAGCCTTAGGATGTACATTTCCTTGTTCAGTATTATATTCCTTCCTGATCTAGCCTCATCGGTACCAGTTTGGTTTTGCTGCTACGGTTATGGCAGGGAGAGCTACGGCTAGAGTTGCGGTCAGCACAAGCTCGTCACGAACGAGGACTGACCAGGGCATGATTCCGGCGACACACGATTGCGGAGATGTGTCTTTTTACTGTGTTTCCGCGCCACGAGCGTTTGGCGGATCGCCTTTATGAGGTTACTCGGATGTGCTGATCGACACTAGAGGATTGAGCCAATGATAGAGGCCAGCCAGATCTTGATGACCGTTGGTGTGTTGCTTACTCATGATGATTGAGGCACTGTTCAGCGTGCAGACGAGTGAGCTAGTTGTTGCTGCGAGTGACGAGATATCGCCCAATATGTTGGAGCTATTGCGGGACGAGTTGTACTAATAGATGCTAGAAGGTCGCTAGTCATCGAGGATGAATGACTAGGACATGTGGATCGTTCGCCTACCCCGATGCGAGGTCATCAGATAGATTGATTCCAGCTGGAGACGACTTCACGCGGAGACGTTGAGAGTCGACAGAGACGATCGAATGTCAGAAACCTATTATTCCAAGTTTAAAGTAGTCGGAAAGACATGCAGGCAATTCTATGGTCCCTCTAGAAGAATGAAACCCTAACTCGACTTAATGACCGTGTGAAAGCCTTTGAACCTTCGGGTTTGCGGCAGTTCTACGGCGCCATTAGTGAGGCTTGGGTTTTCCCTTCTACGGCTGGACCACCGATGCTGTGGTATGTACTCGATACTATTAAACTGTGCCCAAGGGGTTGAGGTCTTGGGGGATTATGAGGTTTGACGACTCGGTCGGATGGCTCGACTTAATTCGGATGCTAGGTGGTGAGATGCATTTCTTGGGAGACTCCCGATACGAGGATAGCCGTTGGAGCTCAGTCCATGTAGCCATGATGAGACGATTCCGAAGCAGTCGACATTAGAGAAAGTGGAGTAAAGAGGTCCATACAAGATCTGGATAAGACGACGTTCCACTCCGCCGACATCAGAGATGCGATACGCATGCCGAGGCAGAGTACTGGATATACCTTCCAGAAGGAGTCGCGATGGGTATGCAGCCGTTCTGGAGCAAGATGCAGATATAGGAAAGGACGATGACTTCCGGACAGTTGGCAGAGGCGAGACATGGAAGAGACCATGAGCAGGATTCCTTCCAGGACACTGCTGCAATGATACTTGCACCCAGGATCAGATGTGTCACGTACATTCAGAGAGCCAGAGGCCGACGCCAGTAATACGCTGTCTTACGAGTGGTCGCGATGATTGACCAAGAGATGACCACAGAAGTGCCAGAACAGAATCGTCCCCGTTAGCACACCTCACAGGCTGATGAGCCGATGGACCGAAAGATTGGTAATTCACAGTGAAGACCTTGACCCAGGAGTGGTCATTGTTACGCACACCAGCAGGCCAGAGTTCATGATCATCGACGAGACGTCCCACTAGTGACCGCGACAGTTGGCCCAAGATTCTTAGAGGATGCACTTGAGCGGTACTATTCCGCCATTATTGATTTCGATGTTTTGGGTGATTTATTCGCATGATTTGATTTTGATGATTGTGGATTTACGATCCTTGCACAGTGTTACACTTGATATCGTTTTCTTGCTTTGGTTTCACATGTTTGTGATTTTACGGTTTTAGACACTTGAGTTGATTTTGTGCGTATGCATGCACACGATTTGGTTCCTGCACTCTGTATAGTTTATATATGCTTGCAGTGCAGTGATACGCCTTTTGTGCACTTAGATGCATTGGACTTTGATTTCGATGGTGATGTTCGATATTTGTTTTGTGCACCTCATGCACCTGATTTGATTTTGCGCATGTTCGGCGCCTGATATTGGATTTCATGATTTCGTGCATGATGGATGCCCCTGGTTTTGGGTTTTCGCGCATGTTGAGCGCATGTCTTGAGATGCGATTTTGGTGCACACCAGATGCACTAAATCGAGATTTTTCGTGCATGTCAGATGCACCTGATTTTGCTGTCAGGCACACATGTTGCCTACGACAGATGTTTCGTGCACACCCGATGCACTTAGATGTTGTTTCTGTGCGCATGTATGGCACATTCATGGATTTTGATTTCCGTGCGCACCAGACGCACGTAGCATTCATGTGCATATTTTGGGGATTGATTTCGTATAGAGCAGTACATTTTTATGATATTGCTATGTGTTTTCGTACTGAGCAGGACTAGTCAGAGGACAGTACCTGAATATATTTGGCATTCATTTCCTTCTGATATTTACATATATATATTTGATATTTACATGTATAGTTTCGAGTTATATCATATTGGTTTTATATTGGATTTGACATTTGTGTCTTTAACGTGACTCCGATGATTGCGGGATGCTTGACGGAGTTTTGATTTTGAGTTATCTGCTCATTACTCATGCGCATGTATTGCGCTATGATACGTTTTATGTACTTAGGATTTCGGAGCCCCGACGACTTGATGGTTTTGCTTAGATGTTTTTGTATTTGGGGGGAGTTTGAATTTAAATTCGGGGACCGAATTTCTTTAAGGGGGGAAGATTGTAACGTTTTGAAAATCGTTTCGGTGAAATTTCGAAAAATCGGTAAAATAAGGGGGTTTTCTGTAAAAAGTCAAAATATAAATATCTTATTATAAAAATTAAATATACATATTCTAGCGATGTAATTGCTATTATTTGGTGTTTATTGAGCCGCTGGTGAAATTTCAAATTTTCTGAAAAAAATTATTTTATTATTATTTTAAGCCGCCACTAATGCATTTAATTAGGGAAAATTACAAATTGGAATGAGTTGAAACAAATTTTGTGCATCATAAAACATTAAATAAAATTTTATCATGTGGTTTTTGGAATGAAATCGTTTGCCAAAACGGTTTAGAAATTATTGAAGAAAAAAGGCTTTTTTTTAGCGTAAATGGATGTTTGGGGTATTGTATTTATCATTTTCCATCATCCCACATCCATACACACACTCACACACCCCGATTTTGCCTCCCCCTTGACTGAATTCAGCAGCCCCCCCTCTCTTGTCCCCACTTGTTTTGCAAAAGAAAAGAAAAGAGAATGATAGAAGTAAAAGGTGGACTTTGACTTTTCTTCTCACTTTTTCCACCCCACTCTCTCTCCTCCCTCACCCACCCACAATTTCTGAACGAAATTGTGCAGGCCCAACAGCATCCCCCCCCCTTCCTTCTTCTCCTCTCTTTCCATCAAAAAAAATTTGTCAAAAAAATCAATTAAAACCTCACCGAAATCAAAATCCGACTCCTACCCATTTTCCCTCATCTCCTTTAGCATGGATCTTGGTGTAAGGATTTCAAAATGGAGGTCTAGAATTCAAGTTTGATCATGGTTTGTGAGGTATAACTTTTGACCCATTATTCTTTTTTTTGATTTAAATTCCTTAATGAAGCTAATTAGGTGTTAAATTGTGGGTTTAATTGAATGTTTGGAAATTCAATTGGGAATTTTGAATTGAAGCTAGGGTTTGAATTAAATTAGGTTCTTTATCATTAGCTTATGATTGTAATGAGGGGATTAACATGTAATTGAATGCAAAATCTAATTTGGTTACTAGTTGCTAATTTGTTAGTTTAAAAATGGTGATAATTATGCTAAATTGCTAACTAGATTTTAGAAATTAAATAAAAACGTGGGATTAAAATCTAGTTAGGATTTTTAGCACATCATTAAGGTTTCCATTAGTGGTTTAACCATTTAATATATAAAAAACCAAGTTTAATTGTAAAATTGTGAATTTTACAATAAAAAGTGTTAAAATTGATATTTTTGCAATCTAGGATTTTGGAAATTATGCAAATTTATGTGATTAAATTATGGAAATGGTTTTTATGACTTATTTAAGTTATTTAATAAGTATTATGGCCGCTAGAATTGTTTAAACATCGAGTTTTGCACTAAAACGGATAATTTTGCTTGCTAGTTTTTCGGAAAAACGGCTTTTAAAGTGAATTTGGGGTTTTTGTGAGTTTTAACCTAGTTTATATTAAAATTAGTGTGCGTGAATGTGCAAATGAGTGTGATTGGATTTTTCTCGATAGTTTGACGTTTGTACATCGACATCGAGGGTTGGTTTGACTATTCTTGCATGCGTAGGCTATAGGTTTGGACCTATGCGTGATACGCGTGCCGATTTGATTTTCCTATGCCGTTTCGATTTCGAATTTAGTTTTAATGCGATACGGTGCGTTATGATATGTAGGTACCCCATGTGGACTTCGAGACGACCAGCAAGCGCGTGGCGACGTCGGCACCGGCGAGCGAGGACCAGGTGAGTAGATTTATATCTACGGGGAGAAGTCGGGTGGATGGCGTATAGCACCCCCGCAGTTCATGGTGATGTATACGGACACGTATACACACATATATATATTGTTTGAGTTATTGATGATAAATATGGATATTTGGTGTTCTTGGATGATTGAGTGTCGCGAAACCCTAGAGTAGCGGTCGCACCACACTTGCACACACCCACCCATACTTGCATACTTTCTTCTTTCTTTTGTGCTTATTCGGGAATATATAGTTATGTGTTCACATAGGTATGGGACTGTGTGTTCACATACGGATTTGAGGATAGTACTTGGGATTTATGATGAGTCGATGAGATTTGATTTGAGGCCGTGAGATCGGTGATATAGCGGGGTTCGTATTTGAGATACGACATGACGTTGTAGCGGGTCCTTGACGTAGTTTTTACACACGTACATGCATACTTAGGCGATATCAGTATTGTACTAGACGTAGATCAGTACCAGATGATAATATTGATAAAGAGGATACCAGGTGAATAGTATGATGAATGTGATTTTGACCCGTACCCAGAATTGGAGGATGCCGTACGACGGATTTACGTACGAGCTATATCTTGATGATTGATCCGCACTCTTGACTTGGGATGCCTGATTATAGATATGGTATCGGATATGATATTATTGAGGCGGGATCACCGACTAATATATATACAGGTATGTATATGTATCGACTCAGACGTTAGGCGGTTTCCTTACCTGTAGTCCAGCTTGTTAGCTTAGCCCTTTAGCTTAGTTTAGTTGTTAGATTAGATTCGATTCTTACCTATTTCAAAGCTTACGAATCATGCGTATTTTAAAAGACAGGTCAAGGGATTCTACGGATATTTCAAAAAACGTATCTTTTCTTAAAAACACCGTAGCCCCTATTTTCAAAACCCCATGATTCGTGTTATTTCAAAAGGCACCATTTGTAGGACTTATATTAGATTAGTGCAGATTAGTTATAGTTGCGTCTAGTATTCAGCTCCCGCTCATTTTTACTGTTCGCTCCGCATCGCATACTTATATTATAATTTCTTATTGCATTATTAATATCATGCTGTTAGGACACCAGCACCATTACCGATGACGCGTATGTACCGCGTACACTTACTTGCCGGCTCACACACATCTTCATCGGTAATTGACATGTCACGAACACTTTAGAAAATACTATTTCATTTGACATAGGTTGTTAGCTAATAGTTTAGACATGATATTAGTGTACTTACCTTATATGCTAGTTAGACATTGTAGTTATTGCCTACTACTTC
Organism: Agapanthus africanus; assembly: GCA_030015575.1. Lineage (NCBI taxonomy): Eukaryota > Viridiplantae > Streptophyta > Magnoliopsida > Asparagales > Amaryllidaceae > Agapanthus > Agapanthus africanus. The sequence goes on along the minus strand of CM057344.1, from coordinate 182,049,316 downwards.
ATGCATGTTATTATTCACTGTTGTGTCGCATTCATGGATTCTCATGCCTATATTCACTGTTTACATGCTATTAATGACTTGGATTCGGATTTCATGAGATTTCTTGGATTTGGAGGAAAACCGCAAAAACATAAATAAACCTTTTCTCCTTTTTAAAATAAAAAGTGCGGTTTTCCCATGATGTATGAGTCGTCCACCATGAGTTTGCTGATGGATTTCGAGACCCGATTCGAGGAGTGGAGGAACCGTTTCGGGTACATGGTGGGCCCGGTATGGTACCCCGGGGCAAGAGGAATGTGGTTTTGACGTTGAGCCTGGCTGGGGAGCACTACCTACCGGTGATATTACACGACACGTCGGATATCCGGAAGATACCGTCGTGGTCTTGAGATGGATGGTAGGGGCCGGTCTGGACTGACGGCGCCCTAGATATTGAGATTGAGACATTGATATTTCGAGACATTGAGATTTATGTTTTGTGTCGATGCTAGACACTGTTGATACTGATTTCATTTATGATACCTCAGTTTAAAAATACAAAGGAAATCTCACTAATTTATGAAAACAGTTCTTCATTTACATGTATTCTGTTTTCATGCATTCATACCTCATTCATATGATATATTGCTACCTGAGGCACTGACACGGGCACATGAGATTACACTCGGGTTAGATATTTACCCTAGCCTTGTTATAGGCTACGTGTTATTCCTATATTTGAGGACATATTATGATCATTGACCGAGGATTGCGTTATTTATGCGATTTCTGTGCGTAGATTTTTTTCTATTCACGAGTTGGCAACTCACCCCCGTTGTGCCCCAGTTTCTTGCAGGTTTGCCGTACAGGTTTCATTACGGCTTTGCTGGCACTATTTCCATTTCCGGGTGGCTTGCTAGTAGGTGGGTTATTTGTATCTTACCCATCATTATATCTTGTATATTATTATTCTGTTGTATCTAGAAGTTCCATCAACCAAACATGTATTTATTGAGATAGAGACCAGTGTTGTTTATTCTTTCGACCTTAGAGTCGCTCGTTATATATTTGGTGGTTTTGAGTTTCCTTTTGAGTTTTGATCCTCGCCGTTGGCGTTGTATATTATATTGCTTGTGTGGTTGTGACCGTCGATTGACGAAGAGCTAGCTCCCGCTTGGGGATGCCTTTTTCTTGATTTCGTATACTATTCATGTTGTATCCCGTTTGGGGGCCAGTATTTACAAAGGAGACTCTGCCGAAATTTTCAGTAAATTTTTGATGTTTTAAAAAACCGCATAATTCGGCTTATGCTATTGAAATTACTTGCTTTAAGTTGGTTTTTCCTGCACTCTACTACTTTTCTTGGTTTGGATTTCTGGGTTTTCGGTTTACTTAGATCACGTACGCCTCGAGACGTTCGTAGTTTAAGTGCCGGTCATGTTCCGTACTTTCGGGTCGTGACACGGAAGGGGGTTCCTTTTCTTTGGACTGAGGCATGCGAGCAGAGTTTTCAGCAGTTGAAGACTCGGTTGACGACTGCACCAGTTTTTTCTTTGCCTTCTGGATCGGGCGGCTTTGTCGTGTACTATGATGCTTCTGAGTGGGACTCGGTTGTGTATTGATGCAGCATGATAGATTTATCGCTTATGCATCCCGGCAGTTGAAGAAGCACGAGCAGAATTATCCCACTCATGATCTTGAGATGGCCGCGGTGGTCTTTGCGCTTAAGATTTGGAGACACTACTTGTATGGGGAGTCGTGTCAGATTTTCACAGACCACAAGAGCTTAAAGTACATCTTCCAGCAGCGGGATCTGAATTTGAGACAGCGCCATTGGATGGAACTTATGAAGGATTATAATTGTGAGATCCTTTATCAACCGGGTAGGGCGAATGTAGTAGCCGATGCTTTGAGTCGTAGGTCCGGGGGTAGCTTGTTCCAGTTGAGCGCAGTTCAGAGACAGTCTTCTGCAGATTGGCAGATCTTGTGCGACAGCAGAGTACAGTTTGAGTTCACTTCCACTGGGGGACATCTAGCTCATGTCCACACTCGTCCACTTCTACTAGATCGTATTCGTGAGGCACAACCCGCCGATGCCCTTTTGTCTGAGATTCGTGAGCATGTTCGGCAGGGTAAAGATTCAGAGTTCTTGATTGATGACAAGGCTGTGCTACGTTTCGGGACTCATTTGTGTGTACCTGATACCGATGCGTTGAGGCGTGAGATTCTAGAGTAGGCACATCAGTCGGCTTTTAGTGTTCACCCAGGTTCCACCAAGATGTATCGTGACTTGAGAGATATCTACTAGTGGGCAGGGATGAAGAGTGATGTTTCGGATTTTGTTTCGAGGTGCCTGACTTGTCAGTAAGTCAAGGCTGAGCATCAGAGATAGGCAGGAGAGTTGCAGCCTCTACCCATTTCGGAGTGGAAATGGGAGCAGATTTCCATGAATTTCGTTGTGGGTCTACCCAGGTCTAGTCGAGGGTATGACTCTATTTGGGTGATTGTTGACCGGTTGACGAAAGCGGCTCACTTCCTTCCAGTGAAGACAACTTTCGGTTATGCTCAGTATACTCAGTTGTACATTGATGAGATTGTGCGTTTGCACGGCATTCCCACATGCATCATATCCGACAGGGGCAACCAGTTCACTAACCGTCTTTGGCAGAAGCTTCAAGAAGCCTTGGGTACCCGTTTGAGCTTTAGCACAGCTTTCCATCCGTAGACTGATAGTCAGTCAGAGAGGACTATACAGACTCTGGAGGATATGTTTCATGCGTGCGTGCTTGATTTTGGTGGCAGTTGGGATCGTCACTTGCCGTTGATAGAGTTCTCCTACAATAACAGTTATCAGGAGTCGATTCAGATGGCTCCTTTTGAGGCTTTGTATGGTAGTAAGTGTCGATCGCCAGTCTGTTGGACCGAGCTCAGCAAGAGCAGGATTTTGGGACCCCAGCTAGTTCAGGAGACTATGGAGAAAATTCAGTTGATTCAGGAGAGGATGAGAGCAGCCCGGTGCAGACAGAAGTCTTATGCCGACCGTCGTCGTGGCAGGCTCGAGTTCGCGGTGGGGGATAATGTATTCCTATGGATTTCTCCGATGAAGGGCATGATGAGATTTGGAAAGAAAGGGAAGCTTAGTCCCAGATTTGTAGGTCCTTTTGAGATCCTTGAGCGAGTTGGTACCGTTGCCTATCATTTGGCACTTCAACCAAATTTTCCGGATATTCACCTCGTATTCCATGTGTCGATGCTTCGCAAATACCTTCATGACAATTCTCACATGATTCAGCACCAGACCGTTTAGCTAGAGCGCGATCTTTCGTTCACCGAGCAGCCAGCAGTGATATTGGATCAGCAGGTGAAGAAACTTCGGTCAAAAGTCTTTCCATCTGTGAAGGATCTTTGGCATAGCCCGAATAGTGAAGAGGTCACTTGGGAGGCCGAGAGCGAGATGTGGAAGAAATTCCCTCATCTCTTTGAAGGTACGCATAGTAAAAATTTTAAATTCGGGGATGAGTTTCTTTAAGGGGGGAAGATTGTAACACCTTAGAATGCGATTAGTGTTAATTAAGTGATAATGCGGGTTTTTAGTAAAAAGTTTACCAAAATAGTTTTCAAATAGTTTATAAAAATTAATGAATATTTTATTAATATTTATTTTGAGCTTGCACACACATGTGCATGTTAACCTAGGGTTAATTTGGGGTTAAACCATGCTTAAGTAGCCATGACATCTAACCCCATTCCATTAAGTGTAATATGTAATTAATTAAATTAATTAGTTTCATATTATAAATAAAATTGTTTTTTTTAAATTTGGTTGACTTCAGAGAGAGGAAGAGAGAGAGGGCATCATGAGGCATGGCAAGCATGCCATGCATTTAATGAGGAGAGATGGGAGGGAGGAATGGCTTGTGCTAAACTCACCCCACATTCCCAAACCCCTCACCCTCATGCATACACCCTCATTCCCTCACTCTCGCTCTCATTTTTTTTCACACTCCCATGTTTTTCTCTTCATCTCACCCTCACTCCCTCAACTGAAACCCCCTCTTGTTCTTCACTAAACAAAGCTAAACCCACACCAAATCTTCACTAAACTTCACTTAAACCCCTCACAAGCCAAGATCTAGCCACTAGGATCACTTGGAGTATGAAAAGCTATGGTTTTGGGCAAGTTTAGGAAGGTAGTGACTCTAAACTGTTAATTAGGAGTTTATTATTGTTGTGTTGCTTTGTAGTTTCAGTTTAGAACACTAAAAGTATAGTTTTGTGCACGATATCGTATTTTAATATCATATTAGGATGTCTGTGATATGCTGTGACCCCGAGTCTTTACAGTGAAAACTAGTAGTATAGAAGTGTTGTACTAATTGCCCTGAGTATACACCAGTAACACGAGACCCACCTGATACTGTTTGACCGGCGACATCAGGGCTAAATCCGGTGAGCTCGGCCCTGTGGGGGACTGGGGTTGTAACTTTTAGGGTAGTTGTCTGCAGTTATTTTGAGTCCCTCTTGAGTTGGCTGGTTACACCTTGGTCTTTTTCTTGACTATCCCTTTACCACTACCACAACCAACATTTCTTGCAACATTTGGGGTTCATTCTATTTCTCCTCTCTTCCTACCAGTTTCAGGCGCTATTCCGGATTTTCTTGTTTGTGTTTAGTACTGCTAGATTTTGATATTTTTACAGTGGGTAAAATCTGGGATCGATTAGCTAGTTTTCAATGTTTCGACAACGCGCGTTACGATATCCGACACGGTGTCCGACTCAGTTCTGTGCTTCACGTGATTTCTGGACTTGGGTTGTTTTAGTGATGTCGCTACACACGTTGGCCACTAAGCGAACACTTGTGAGTAGTTAGAGTCGGCGCATCGGTCTAAGCGTAGTTTGTGCGTATTATTGGTCAATTTCTAAGTTTTGCCTTGCTATATTTTATGTGTAAATAGGATCGCAGGCGGGGACTTCAGACGCTGCGAAGAAAGGGAAGCAGGTGGTTGGATATACCTAGCTCGAGATCACGATGAGTTGATTTAACATCTACGGGGAAATCGCCCGTATGGCGTTATGCGTCAGGGCTTGATATAATAGTATAGCCGCATGTTTATATTCGTATACGTTGATTGTGCATAAGCATCATTACATACCATTACATTGTTGTGCCTTAATTTAGTACCTAGTGGACACTGCACCATTACTGACGGTTCATGTTGCACGAGCACTAATTTGTATGCTACACCCACACCGTCGGTAATTGCCATGACACACACAACCTATACACATATGAAGTATGTTATTATTATTGACATTGACACACGGATTATTGTTTAATTGAACATATGAGATACATCGTGCATTCATACTTACATGTATACACCCATACTTGCTATAGCTACATGTGCACCTTTAGATGATGTTGGATTCGATTTTTCTGAGAAATTGGGAGCCGTATGATATATTTAAAAACTTGATTCATTTAAAAGAGCGGTTTTCCCTTGATATACTCATATTACGGTTTTATGTTGCATACATCATATTGCATGGATTTACACATTGAGATATAGATTTCATGTGATTTATGGATTTGAGAGTTGGGTTTCCGTTACACCTAGTCTAGGGTTTGGAAGCATCACTCATGCCACTTTAAAATTTAGAGAGGTGCAAAGCAAACAAACCATGAATCTTTAAACTAGAATATTTAGGGTAACATCTATTGTATCACATACAATGATCATTATAAGAAATTACAAACTTTGTAGTCTTCCCTTGGTGACTCCTTGGACTTTTGAGAGTTTGTAACGGATCTCTAGAAGTCTTCCTCGTCCACGAGGATCCACCCGAAGTCCCTTTGCCCAAAGCTCCTTGCTTTGCTTAATTTGTGAAAGAAGTATAGCAAACACCCTACACAAATGGGCTAGATGTGTGTAGAATGATGAGGTGGTTTGTATTCTCTAATCAAAACCCTTTCTTTTTATCACCCTCACTCAAGAGAAAACTCAAGAGAGCTTGGAGGAAGAAGAAGATGATGACAAAAGCTTTTGTCAAAAAGATAATGATAAGCTTAATCAAATAAAATAATAAAAGAAAGTATATATATTTTCTTTCTCTCATCACAAACCATGGTTCAATAATATCTAGATATTTTCCATTAAGGTTCCATTAAGGTTAAAGTCCAAATGAAAAGTAAACCGTGGGTTTAAGCTAAGTCAAATTCAAAAAGAGTGTAGAAAAACCCATTAAAGATTTAATCTCCATTTGTCTTTTATAATCCAAATAGAATATATATATATATATAATGAACCATGTAAGTCTTATATTGCCACCAATTGTGTATCATCAACCATGACACTATGCATGTATGTGTCCATGCACATCAACATGTGCATACATACATGCATACATCTTCTTTAAAGAAAAAGGGTTAAAATAAAGAATTGTACTAAAAGTCATATGTTAAATCAACACCTGATTTAACAAACCGGTCATATCACATACGACCAGACCAATAGAAAAACGCCCGATTAAATATACGGTATCACATACTCGCATTCAATCGGGTCCCCGTGCATATCTCATATGCACACCACATCGTTTCGCCTGAGCTAGGAAACTCTTGTGTAGGACTCTAAGACTCGTCAATATGCCAGCAGTAAGTGATGATCATATCAAACACCCAAAAGCCGCAAGCGGTCAGCTAAACGTAATGGCCACCCGGGTATTGAGTGATCAAAAGAAAACTGGCGAAGCTGTCAAAACTCCCGTCGAGCCAATCAGTAACGCTACCGTACAGTCCGGTCTCTTCATCTGATATGTCGCATATCCAGTCTAGGGGTGGTAAACGTTAGACCCCAGAACTGATAAGTCGTGTCGATGTGAGGCTCATAATGTTAGTTGTATGTATGCCCTAGAGGCCAGTATTGTACAGATGATGTATATTATATTGGATACTTAGACATATATAGAGAGGACTTTCTTGCTCGATATGATAGTATGCTATCTGGTTGCTCTTTACTTTAACATGTATACTAGTCTCTTTATACTGTCTTATCATTACATGTTGGTAAAGCCCTTAGGATGTGTACTTGACTACCTGGACTATGATGCGGATCATACGAGTGGGGACATGGTAGTCCATAAGTACATCCTTCAAGGTCCCTAGTCGTGGGTGTGTTGAGACGGGGCATCGATATACCAGTGTAGACTAGCGTATACGCTTCTTGACCCATGAGATGGGTGATGGATGATCCCATATCCATTGGTGTTTGACATCAGAGATGGTATACGGGTGCTCAGTGGAGACTGGGTATACTGGACGGACTCGCCGAGAACTCCCAGATGGTATTATACCTCACGTCAGATGGCAGTTCTCTGGTGACACTTGTGCACGTTAGTCTGTAGACCCGAGATCGTCATAGTGTCTTGTGTGATTCCCACCGTGCTTTGATTTCCACCTTACCACGTCCATCAGGGCATGCAAAACGGTGGTTTTTGGGTACAGTCCCGAGTCACATGGAGGCAATGAGCGATAGGAGGGGTTTCGTCTCTCCCGGTATTGGGGGTTGATGTTGCGCTGTGCTCGATTGGCCGTAACAGGGAAGTCCCTGGCCAGGGCTGATTTAGAGATTTACTGGTAAGTGTTACCAGTAGTTTCTCGACCCATTATGAGCCTCACATCGGCATGACTTATCGGTTATTGGGGTCTGACGTTTACCACCCCAAGACTTGATATGCGACATATCAGACGAGGAGACCGGACTGTACAGGAAGTGTTACCGGCAGGCTTTTACAGGAGTTGGAGCGGGCTTGTTTGCTGATCTTATGATCGCTCAATACCCGGATAGCCGTTATGTCCAGCTAGTACCGCTGACGGCTTATGGGTGTGATGTGATCATCACCTACTGCCGGAGTATTGACGAGTCTTTAGAGTCCTATATAGAGGTTTTACTGGCTCAGGCAAAACGAAATAGGGGCGCATATGTGATATGTGCGGGACCGAGAATAAAGCGTGTATGTGATACCGTATTCTATTCTTGCGACTTTTTGTATCGGTCGGTTATATATGATATAGCCGGGTTATCGAATCAAGTGTTGATTCGATAAGCCGATATATTGGATGTTAGTCGGTTATATGTGATATGACCGTATTATTAAGCCAAGTGTTGATTTAATAATTTATTGTATAAATATATATTTGATATACTAGTTTACATTAACTAACACATGTTCACTTAGGATTTTTTCTCACACTTACACATCTTTACTATATATATGATATATATTAAAATGTGTTATATTTTTGTATCATGGTTGTTGATACACTAGACATGGATGTGTAAGACTTACACCATTCTATCTTTAAATGTTGGTTTATATTTATTTAAAGTAATTACAAATTAGTGGAATTTTTTCATAAGCATAAAGCTTGTAGAAGCTTGTGGATGCTTTGAAAAAGTCCACTAGTTTTGTTTTACTTTAGATTTTTATTGACCTAACCATTTACACTTAGCCATGGTTATGTCTCACCATGAGTTAGTATATGATACTCACTCACCATGGTTAGCTCACACACTTGATCATTATCCTCATTTCTTTTCTTTTGTTCATCATCTTCTTCTTCATTTGAACAAAAGAAAAAGACAACTAGGGTTTTGAAAAGAGAGCAAAAGATTGTGAGAAATAAAATTCCAAAGAGAACCCACTTCCTATTTCTCCATCCTCTACTAGACTAGAACTTTAGTTTAGGGTGTTTACTTCACTAATTCTCTAATTAGTGAAGTAGAAGCTTGAGTCGGAATTCCCTCGACGTAGATCATCTTCGGCCTCGGAGACTTCAAGCAAGGTCGCACCTTTCGCCTCGTAAAGCCATGCAAGGGTCCGGGAGAGCCACGATCGCAGCGAAAGGACTTCATCAAGGAGCTAAAGAAGTGAAGGACCGATTTACAAAGGTTGTATTTCATATTCCCTTAGTGATAATTGTAATCTACTAGCATTAGTGTCGCCTAAAATCTAGTATACGATCTTGCTTAGTGTTATTCGGCACATAAAAATTTAATTTTGGCATGGTCGATACCTTGTAGAGTCTTGTTAGTGTGCCTAGTAACCCTACAGTGGTATCAGAGCCTAGCTAGAGCATTAGGCGATGCGTTAACGAAGTTAAAACCCCGATCGAACCCAACAATGTCAAAGTTAACCCCCTCTCTGTACAATTTTTAAAAACTGGGTTTTTTCAGAATTAAAAATACCTAAAAATTCAGCAGGGTTTTATAAGAATTGTGGTGAAATACGACTGCATTCGCCGTACATTCCACCACGGAACAGCGGCAGTACCCTGCTTGGGCCGCGGTTCCGCGGCCGTACAGAAGATACATGCTATTATTTTTCCACGGTAATTATTTATTCTGTTATTAGTATTTTCTGGGTATTTTTAAATTAACTCAAGTGTTGATTATTTTGGGGTTTATTTTGTAATCGTCAATTCGATCGGAGAATTTAATTTTGTTATGTTATTCCGGATAATTTAGAAAGTACTAAAATGTTCGAACGGATATCATTAACTCAATTTTTCCCGGCACGAAAAACATTCAAGAGTTGAATTTTTCTCGGGTTTAAATCTTTCGGAAAAACATACATGTGATGCGATGGACCCTCTAGAAGACAACAAACCTTAACTCGATTATGTGACCGTCTTGAACTGCCCTTTGAACCTTAGGGTTTGGGGCAGTACGGCGTGCCACATGTGAAGCGTTGGCTTGACCCTTCTACGGCTGGACAGTTGCTACTATGATGTATTCTGGAATTTTTGAACTCCGCTCAAGTGTTGAGCTATTTAGGAAATCTTGGGTATTTGAATATTCGATCGGAAAGTTTAATACTGTCTATTTATCTAGAATGTGATACAATATGTGGAATTCACACAATTTGGCATGAAATGCGAAATATATAATATTTCGGATTTACGATGTCTAAAGAGATTGTGGATTCCAAATGTTGTAGTTTTACACTTTCTTTTCTGTGACCGTAAGCGTAATATGTGATATCGCCGGTTTCGTTGCTATATGTCAACGACAATTGGGATGCGCATATTTACTTACGTTGATGACATGTGATGTTATGTGTTGCTGGATATGTTATATTGGATCGTCGCGTTCCGAATAGCCGGGGTTTTTTATGTGAGATGGGAGTTTTCTTTTTCATTCATGTAAATTTATATGTATGTAATATTCTTTTATTGGGGCACTTCCGGGATGAGGTCGATGTCACCATTTGTATATTATTTACATTTCCGCACTAGGATAGACCCAAGGAGGAGAGCACAAGTAACCGGGTTCTGGAGTCCAGTGGGAGACCAACTCGAGGAGTCGAGTCCAGGTCTCCTAACTCTAGAATTGGTAGGGTTGCTTTCCGCTCTCGTAGGGGTCTAGGGGTGTGGGTTTGGCTATTCATCACGACCGTGGAATCCGTGTTTTATACAGGCTCAAACTAAAACACGGACGTTCTAGTATATCCAATATTTCATATATTTCTTCTGCTGCGATATCTGTGATGTGATCATTTGATGTTCTATGATAAATACTGTATATAGTATATATGATATATTATATAGGCGTTACTTATGTTTTACACCCGCGCTAGCCCTGCCCTGCTCTGCCGTTAGTTACCTAACCTAACGGTGCACGAGGGGACATCGAGGCGAATGCGGATGGCATAAGTGTACGTCGTATTTATCTGTGATGTTTAGGTGACTTAAATGATAGGACTTCATTAATGTGATTAATGAAAGAAAAGAAACCTAAAAGATGTTGTAGAATCAAATTTTCAAATAAAAAGGGTAGCTACAGTTTTGCTTTGCATAGCGGTATATATGATATACCCTGCACCTTATTCGATGAGGAAAGAGCCGAGATCCCTTCACCGGGAGTGACCTCTATAGCAAAACTAATAAAAGCCTCAAAATCACTCCATTTCAAAATTCACTCGATTCTACAACAATATCAAGTTCATTACGCAATAGGTTTTCAGAAAAACCTGTCGTACTCCGTCATTTCAGATAAGTTGTATATAGTATTCGTGCTGCATTTGTTGGCTTTCGTCAAGGTGTAGTGTGCGGTAGCTATATACTGCTTATCTGCTGCATATGATGCGATTGGATTAGGGTAATCGTACGGCTTTGTTGGCTTTCGTTAAGGGTCGTGCGGGTGGGTTTAATTCAATCAAGAAATGTACGGGTTGAACTTGACTAGCGGGCTATGGTTTGTTGGCTTTCGTCAAGGTTATAGCACGTTAGGGGCAAAATATTATCGGGAATTTCAAGTGTTGAGATTTGCAATGAGATTGCATACCTTCTATGAGATAGTTGGATCCCGATACCCACTGCGAGTAATTATTACTCCTGGGAGAGTTTTACACAGGACAATTAGCCGATCAAGTAGGTGTCTAGAAAGGTGTCAACGGGGTTACGCCTCTGGGAAAATGAGGTTTACTTTAATTAGGTCTGTGCGAAAGCACGGGGAACCTCCCTCAAAATACCGACACTGGCCTGGCTGAAAGATTGGCGAAATTGTAGGGTGTAATTAATCCCGGCTAGTCTTCCTTTTAGGGTTTGAAGGAAGATTTGATAAAAACAGTGGGAGCCATCCTGATTAGATAAAATAATAACCAATCTGATCTTGTAAGAGCATACGCTAAAGTGTTTTCTTCTCTCTCTCTCTCCAGGTAGCGACCATATCATGCTTTAATCAAGATAATAATATGGATGTATTGACCGAACCCGCATGTTATACTGTGGTGGGAAACGTTGGTTCCGTTCTTTCTTATAAGAGTTATAAGACTGAACAGGATATAGGGGAATACCAGGATTCTCATGCCACCCGAATGAAGAAAGTACATGTTGATGCATTTTCTTCGGGTGTGTTTGTTACAGAGAACTGTTCTCCATTTGCTCTACGTCCTGGATATTAGATACTGGGTCAGGATCCCATATATGTAATCAGTTACATGGGCTTAGGAAAGGTAGAGAACTTGGAGAAGGTGATAAAGACATAAGAGTTGGAAATGGTGCAATTGTTGCAGCTAAAACCGTCGGGGAATATCACCTTGTATTGCCAACAGGTAATACATTGATTCTGAACGAATACTATTTCATGCCGAACCTGATATGCAACATTATATCGGTTTCTTTGTTGAGTAAAGAGGGATATAATTTTGTATTACAGGATAATGTTATGAACATTTTCCTAAACCAAAAGTTGGTTGGATCAGGCACGTTGTGCAATGGCATTTATGTTCTATATCAATCAACAGTTCTGAGCATAACAAACACACACAAGAGGAAGAGTTCAGAACTGAACGAATCCTTCTAGTGGCATTGTAGACTCGGTCATATAAATGCGACACGACTAGCTAAGTTACATAAGGATGGATACTTGAAACCGTTCGAATTTTCATCTTATGATACTTGCCAGTCATGTCTCAAAGGCAAAATGACCAAAACTCCGTTTAAGGGACACGAAGAAAGAGTTACCGAACTCTTGGGACTGATACATAGTGATGTATGCGGTCCCATGTCTACACATGCCAGGAATGGTTCTTCGTACTTCATTACATTCACTGACGATCTCTCAAGATACGGACATGTGTTCTTGATAAGACACAAGTCTGAAGCTTTTGAGAAATTTAGAGAATATAAACAAGAAGTCGAGAACCAAACCGGAAAAAGTATTAAAATCCTTCGATCTGATCGAGGAGGTGAATACTTAAGCAATGAATTCCTGGACTTCCTAAAAGAGAATGGGATTCTCTCTCAGCTGACTCCTCCATATACACCACAGCACAACGGTGTATCAGAACGGAGGAACCGTACCCTATTAGATATGGTGCGCTCTATGATGAGCACAGCTGAGTTACCTATTTCCTTCTGGGGGTATGCGCTAGAGACAGCCATACATCTATTGAATATGGCCCCCACCAAATCTGTGCCTACCACTCCATATGAGATATGGAAAGGGAAGAGACCATGTCTTAACTATGTAAAGATATGGGGTTGTCCAGCCTATGTCAAATGACAAAATCCGGACAAACTCGAGGCACGGCCTGTTCTATGCAAATTTGTAGGATATCCCAAGAATTCTCAAAGGTATATCTTCTACCACACTGAGGAACAAAGGGTGTTTGTTTCTCGGCATGCCACCTTTTTAGAAAAGGAATTTCTTGCAAAAGAGATTAGTGGTCATGAGGTAGAACTGGAAGAGGTTCCAGCTACAAAAGTTGCAACAGAAGATCTGGTGGAACCAGAGGATTCGGTAGTTCCCGATGAACCCCAGCCACTCCACCGATCTAGTAGGGTTCCTCATCCACCTGAGAGATACTACGATTTTCTCATGGATGGTGGGAGCGGGGATTGCATCATGGTAGATGATGACCCAACTAGTTTCGAGCAGGCCATCACGAGTGGGGACTCAGTGAAATGGCTGGATGCAATGCGGTCCGAGATGGAATCCATGTACACCAACAAAGTGTGGACTTTGGAAGTTGCTCCTGAAGGGGTAAAACCCATTAGGAGCTAATGGATCTTCAAGAAAAAACTTGGTGTAGATGGGAAAGTGGAGACTTTCAAAGCTAGACTTATTGCAAAAGGTTTTCGTCAAAGACCAGGTGTGGACTTTGACGAAACCTTTTCTCCAGTGGCTATGCTTAAATCCATCCGGATCATGCTTGCCATCGCTGCATATCATGACTACGAAATCTGGCAAATGGATGTTAAGACCGCCTTTCTAAATGGTGATTTAGAAGAGTGCGTGTGCATGACTCAGCCAGAGGGCTTCGTAGATAGTGGGAGCAGCGGGAAGGTGTGCAAGCTGCTTAAATCCATTTATGGATTAAAGCAAGCATCGCGGAGTTGGAACATCTGCTTTGACGTCGTTATCAAAGAGTTTGATTTCGTCAAAAACGTAGATGAACCTTGTATCTACAAGAAAGTGGCAGAGAGTAAGGTTTTCTTCCTCGTATTGTACGTGGACGACATACTCTTGATAGGAAATGACATTCCTATGCTGCAATCGGTAAAGCTCTTCTTATCATAAAGATTCTCAATGAAAGATCTTGGTGATGCCTCCTGCATATTGGGAATTATGATCTATAGAGATAGATCTAAACGGATATTGGGATTGTCCCAATCCAGGTACATTGACACCATACTAAAGAGGTTTAGTATGGAAGAGTCTAAACGTGGGTTTTTACCCACGATCTCAGGGCTCACTCTCTCCAAAGAGATGTCTCCCAAGACTGATTTGGAGAGAGCTCACATGCAAGGGATACCCTATGCTTCGGCAGTAGGCTCTATCATGTACGCGATGCTATGTACCAGACCCGATGTAGCATACTCACTAAGTATAGTGAGTAGGTATCAAGCTGATCCTGGAGAGAGTCACTGGACAGCTGTGAAGAGCATTCTCAAGTACTTGCGAAGGACTAAAGAGATGCTCTTGGTGTATGGTAATGGAGAACTCCAAGTGGAGTCCTTTACCGATTCAAGCTTCTAGAGTGATAAGGACGACTCTAAGTCGCAGTCGGGATTTGTCTTTACCCTTTACGGAGGGACGGTTAGCTGGAAGAGTTCCAAGCAGGAAACCGTGGCAGACTCGATGATGGAGGCTGAATACATCGCTGCCAACGATGTTGCCAAAGAGGCTGTCTAGATCAAGAAGTTCATTACTGAACTTGGCGTGGTTCCATCCATTGAGCATCCAATACCTTTGTATTGTGATAACAATGGAGCGGTGGCTTTGGCCAAGGAACCCAGGTCCCATCAGCGATCCAGGCATATTCCGAAGCGGTATCACCTGATCCGGGAGATAGTTGATCGCCGGGAGATCGAGGTCGGGAGGGTTGACACGAAGAATAACACAGCGGATCCACTCACGAAGGCCATTCCCCAGATATAGTTTGAGAGACTCTTCGGGATGCTCGGTATGCGATACTACAGCAGCTGGCCCTAGTGCAAGTGGGAGATTGTTAGTTGTATGTATGCCCTAGAGGCCAGTATTGTACAGATGATGTATATTATATTGGATACTTGGACATATATAGAGAGGACTTTCTTGCTCGATATGATAGTATGCTATCGGGTTGCTCTTTACTTTAACATGTATACTAGTCTCTTTATACTGTTCTTATCGTTACATGTTGGTAAAGCCCTTAGGATGTGTACTTGACTACCTGGACTATGATACGGATCATACTAATGGGAACATGGTAGTCCATAAGTACATCCTTCAAGGTCCCTAGTCGTGAGTGTATCGAGACGGGGCATCGATATACCAGTGTAGACTAGCGTATACACTTCTCGACCCATGAGATGGGCGATGGATGATCCCATATCCATTGGTGTTTGACATCAGAGATGGTATATATGTGCTCAGTGGAGACTGGGTACACTAGACGGACTCGCCGAGAACTCCCAGATGGTATTATACCTCACGTCAGATGGCATTTCTCTGGTGACACTTGTGCAAGTTAGTCTGTAGACCCGAGATCGTCATAGTGTCTTGTGTGATTCCCACTGTGCTTTGATTTCCACCTTACCACGTCCATCAGGGCGTGCAAAACGGTGGTTTTTAGGTACAGTCCCAAGTCACATGGAGGCAATGAGCGATATGAGGGGTTTCGTCTCTCCCGGTATTGGGGGTTGATGTTGCGCTGTGCTCGATTGGCCGTAACAGGGAAGTCCCTGGACAGGGCTGATTTAGAGATTTACTGGTAAGTGTTACCAGTAGTTTCTCGACCCGTTATGAGCCTCACATCGGCACGACTTATCGGTTATTGAGGTCTGACGTTTACCACCCCTAGACTTGATATGCGACATATGAGACAAGGAGACCGGACTGTACGGGAAGTGTTACCGGCAGGCTTTTACAGGAGTTGGAGCGGGCTTGCTTGCTGATCTTCTGATCGCTCAATACCCGGGTAGCCGTTACGTCCAGCTAGTACCGCTGACGGCTTGTGGGTGTGTGATGTGATCATCACCTACTGCCGGAGTATTGACGAGTCTTTAGAGTCCTACATAGAGGTTTTACTAGCTCAGGAAAAACGAAATAGGGGCGCATATGTGATATGTGCGAGACCGAGAATAATGCGTGTATGTGATACCGTATGCTATTCTCGTGACTTTTTGTATCGGTCGGTTATATATGATATAGCCGGGTTATCGAATCAAGTGTTGATTCGATAAGCCGATACATTGGATGTTAGTCGGTTATATGTGATATGACCAGATTATTAAGTCTAGTGTTGATTTAATAATTTATTGTATAATTGTATATTTGATATACTAGTTTACATTAACTAACACATGTTCACTTAGGGTTTTTTCTCACACTTACACATCTTTACTATATATATGATATATATTAAAATGTGTTATATTTTTGTATCATGGTTGTTGATACACTAGACATGGATGTGTAAGACTTACACCATTCTATCTTTAAATGGTGGTTTATATTTATTTAAAGTAATTACAAATTAGTGGAATTTTTTCATAAGCATAAAGCTTGTGGATGCTTTGAAAAAGTCCACTAGTTTTGTTTTACTTTAGATTTTTATTGACCTAACAATTTACACTTAGCCATGGTTATGTCTCACCATGAGTTAGTATATGATACTCACTCACCAAGGTTAGCTCACACACTTGATCATTATCCTCATTTCTTTTCTTTTGTTCACCATCTTCTTCTTCATTTGAACAAAAGAAAAAGACAACTAGGGTTTTGAAAAGAGAGCAAAAGATTGTGAGAAATAAAATTCCAAAGAGAACCCACTTCCTATTTCTCCATCCTCTACTAGACTAGCTCTTTAGTTTAGGGTGTTTACTTCACTAATTCTCTAATTAGTGAAGTAGAAGCTTGAGTCGGAATTCCCTCGATGTAGATCATCTTCGGCCTCGGAGACTTCAAGCAAGGTCGCACCTTTCGCCTCGTAAAGCCATGCAAGGGTCCGTGAAAGCCACGATCGCAGCGAAGGGACTTCATCAAGTAGCTAAAGAAGTGAAGGATCGATCTACAAAGGTTGTATTTCATATTCCCTTAGTTATAATTGTTATCTACTAGCATTAGTGTCGCCTAAACTCTAGTATACGATCTTGCTTAGTGTTATTCGGCACATAAAAATTTAATTTTGGCATGGTCAATGCCTTGTAGAGCCTTGTTAGTGTGCCTAGTAACCCTACACATAACGGG
Organism: Agapanthus africanus; assembly: GCA_030015575.1. NCBI lineage: Eukaryota > Viridiplantae > Streptophyta > Magnoliopsida > Asparagales > Amaryllidaceae > Agapanthus > Agapanthus africanus. The sequence goes on along the minus strand of CM057344.1, from coordinate 182,032,098 downwards.
TCAAGAAACTACTGATAACTCTTACCAGTAGCACTCCATATCAGCCCTGGCCAGAGACTTCCAGTTATAGCCAATCGAACACAGCGCAACATCAACTCCCAATACCGGGAGAGACGAAACCCCTCCTATCACTCATTGCCTCCATGTGATTCGAGACTGTCCCCAAAAGCCACCATTTTGCACGTTCTCTTTAACGTGGTAAGATAGAAATCAAAGCACAGTGGGAATCACACAAGACTCTATGACGATCTCGGGTCTACAGACTGACCTGTACCAGTATCACAAGAGAACTACTATCTGACGATAGGTATAATACCATCTAGGAGTTCTCGGCGAGTCTATTCAGTGTACCCAGTCTCCACTGAGTACTCGTACACCATCTTTGATGTCAAACACCGATGGATATGGGATCATCCATTGCCCATCATATGGGTCAAGATGCGTATACGCTAGTCTACTATGGTGTATCGATGCCCTGTCTCGATACACCCTTGACTAGTAACTGTTATAGGATGTACTCTTGGACTACCCTGGCCCTACTAGTATGATCTGCATCATAATCCCTGTAGTCGAGTACATATCCTAAGGGATTTATCAACATGTGAGAGCAAGACTGTAAACCAATACAAGTCAACATATTAAGACAAAGTAAAACCAGATAGCATACTATCATATCGAGCAAGAAAGTCCTCTCTATATATATCCAAGCATCCACTATAATATACATCATATGTACAACAATGGCCTCTAGGGCATATATACAACTAACAATCTCCCACTTGCACTAAGGCCAGCTGTTGTAGTATCTCATACCCAACATCCCGAAGAGTCTCTCAAATTGTATCTGGGGTATGGCCTTCGTGAGTGGATCCGCAGTGTTATCCTTCGTGTCAACTCTCCTAACCTCGATCTCGCGGCGATCAACTATCTCCCGGATCAGGTGATACCGCCTCAGAATATGTTTGGACTTCTGATGGGACCTGGGTTCCTTGGCCAAAGCCACAGCTCTATTGTTATCACAATACAAAGGTATTGGATGCCCAATGGACAGAACCACACCAAATTCGGTGATGAACTTCTTCATCCAGACAGCCTCTTTGGCAGCATCGTTGGCAGCGATGTATTCATCCTCCATCGTCGAGTCTGCCACGGTTTCTTGCTTGGAACTCTTCCAAAAAACCACCCTTCCATTTAGGGTAAAGACAAATCCCGACTGCGACTTAGAGTCGTCCTTATCACTTTGGAAGCTCGAATCGGTAAAGGACTCCACTTAGAGTTCTCTGTTACCATACACCAAGAACATCTCCTTAGTCCTTCTCAAGTACTTGAGAATGTTCTTCACAGCTGTCCAGTGACTCTCTCCTGGATCTGCTTGATACCTACTTACTACATTTAGTGAGTATGCTATATCGGATCTGGTACATAGCATCGCGTACATGATAGAGCCTGCTGCCGAAGCATAGGGTATCCCTTGCATGTGAGCTCTCTCCAAATCAGTCTTAGGAGACATCTCTTTGGAGAGAGTGAGTCCAGAGATCGTTGGTTGGTTCCCACGCTTGGATTCTTCCATACGAAACCTCTTTAGTATAGTGTCAATGTACCTGGATTGGGACAATCCCAGTATCCTTTTAAATCTATCTCTATAGATCTTAACCCCAAAATGCAGGAGGCATCACCTAGATCTTTTATTGAGAATCTATGTGATAAGAAGAGCTTGACCGAATGCAGCATAGGAACATCATTTCCTATCAAGAGTATGTCATCCACGTACAATACGAGGAAGACAGCCTTACTCTCTGCAACCTTCTTGTATATACAAGGTTCATCTACGTTCTTGATGAAGTCAAACTCTTTGACTACAACATCAAAATAGATGTTCCAACTCCGCGATGCCTACTTTAACCCATAGATGGATATAAGCAGCTTGCACACCTTTCCGCTGCTCCCACTGTCTGCGAAGCCTTCTGGCTGATTCATGTACACGCACTCCTCTAAATCACCATTTAGAAAAGCGGTCTTAACATCCATTTGCCGGATTTCGTAGTCATGGTATGCAGCAATGGAAAGTAAGATCCGGATGGACTTAAGCATAGCCACTGGAGAAAAGGTTTCGTTATAATCCACACTTAGTCGTTGACGAAAACCCTATGCAACAAGTCTAGCTTTGTATGTCTCAACTTTTCCATCTACACCAAATTTCTTCTTAAAGATCCATTTGCTCCCAATGGGTTTTACCCCTTCAGGAGCAACTTCCAAAGTCCATACTTTGTTGGTGTACATGGATTCTATCTCAGATCGCATTGCATCAAGCCAGTTCACAAAGTCACCACTCGTGATGGCCTGCTTGAAGCTAGTGGGGTCATCATCTTCCATGATGTAATCCTTGCTTCCACCGTCAATGAGAAAACCGTAGTATCTCTCAGGTGGATGAGGAATCCTACTAGATCGATGAAGAGGCTGGGGTTCGTCAGGAACTACTGAATCCTCTGGTTTGACTAAATCTTCAGTTGTAGTTTGTGGTGCTGGAACTTCTTCCAGCTCTACCTTTTCGCCACTAATTTCTTTTGCAAGAAATTCCTTTTCTAAAAAGGTAGCATGTTGAGCAACAAACACCTTTTGTTCCTCACTGTGGTAGAAAAATATCCATAAGAATTCTTTGGATATCCCACGAACTTGCAGAGAACTGATCATGGCTCGAGTTTGTCCGGATTTTGCCTTTTGACATAGGCCAGACAACCCCATATCTTAACTCGTTTAAGATATGGTCTCTTCCCACTCCATATCTTATATGGTGTTGTAGGCACAGATTTAGATGGAACTTGATTCAATAGGTATGCTGCTATCTCAAGCGCACAACCCCAAAAAGAAATAGGCGACTCAGCAGTACTCATCATAGAGCGCACCATATCTAATAGGGTGCGATTTCTCCGCTCTGATACACCATTGTGTTGTGGTGTATATGGAGGAGTAAGCTGAGAGAGAATCCCAATATCTTTTAGATAGTCCAGGAACTTATAGCTCAAGTATTCTCCTCCTCGATCAGATCGAAGGATCTTAATACTTTTACCCGTTTGGTTCTCTACTTCGTTCTTATATTCTCTGAATTTCTCAAAAGCTTCAGACTTGTGTTTCAACAGGAATACATGTCCGTATCTTGAGAGATCGTCAGCGAATGTTATGAAGTAGGAGGCACCATTCCTAGCATATGTAGACATAGGACCACATACATGTAACGTTTTGAAAATCGTTTCGGTGAAATTTCAAAAAAATCGGTAAAATAAGGGGGTTTTCTGTAAAAAGTCAAAATACAAATATCTTATTATAAAAATTAAATATACATATTCTAGCTATGTAATTGCTATTATTTGGTGTTTATTGAGCCGCTGGTGAAATTTCAAATTTTCTGAAAAAAATATTATTTTATTATTATTTAAGCCGTCACTAATACATTTAATTAGGGAAAATTACAAATTGGAATGAGTTGAAACAAATTTTGTGCATCATAAAACATTAAATAAAATTTTATCATGTGGTTTTTGGAACGAAATCATTTGCCAAAACGGTTTAGAAATTATTGAACAAAAAAGGCTTTTTTTAGCGTAAATGGATGTTTGGGGCATTATATTTATCATTTTTCATCACCCCACACCCGTACCCACATCCACACACTCCCATTTACTTCTCCCCATAAAGAATTCAGCAGCCCCCATTTATTTTCCCCACTTGAATTTCAAAGGAAAGAAATGAAAGAAATGAAAAGAAAATGGAGAAATGAGGTGGACCTTTGACCTTGAATTGACTTTGACTTCTTCCCCCACTTTCTCTACCTCCCTCTCTCTCCTCTCCCACTCCCATTCCAGCAGCCCCCCCTCCTACAGCAGCAGCAGCCCCCCCCCCAATTCCCTTCTCTTTTCTCTTCAAACTTCATCAAAAATTGCCTCAAATCCATCAAAAAAAATCCCAAAACCCAAATCCGACTCCTACCCATTTTAGCTTAGCCCGTATAGCATGGATCTTTGTGAAAAGAGAGCATTTTGGGAAGCCATGGATGCTTGTAGATCTTCAAATGTTTTTGGGTATAATTCTAAAACATTTTTGCTTAATTTGTTACTAATTTCTTAAAGCTAAACTACTTAAGTGTTAATTAGGCTTAAGTTGCAAGTTTTGGAATTCAAGTTATGAATTTGAATGCAAGTTAGGGTTTTATAAAATTGGTGTATGGTTGTGTGTTATATTTAGGCTTTTTGTCATGTTAATACAAGATTAGTAGCTTGTGCTAATGGTTAGTTTAAAAATTGTGTTAATTTGCTAATTTGCTTACTAGGTTTTTGAAATTGGTTAAATACTTGGGATTAAAAATGTGTTTAGGTTTTTCATGACTTCATTAACTTTATTAAGTGTGGTTTAATGCTTTAGATCATGCAAATCTAAGCTAGATTGTAGTTTGTGCATTTTTGCTTTGAAATTGTTAAATTTTAGGTATTTTGTAAACTAGAATATTAGGGTTTTTGGAATTTAATGAGATTAAATTCCGGGAATTGTTTATATGACTTATTTAAGATATTTAATAAATATATTGGCCGCTACATTCATTTAAACATCCTGTTTTGTACAAAAACGGCGAATTGTGCTTGCTAGATTTTCGGAAAAATGACTTTTTAAGTAAAATTGGGGTTTTTGTGAGTTTTAACCTAGTTTATATTAAAATTAGTGTTCGTGAATGTGCAAATGAGTGTGATTGGATTTTTCTCGATGGTTTGACGTTTGTACATCGACATCGAGGGTTGGTTTGACTATTCTTGCATGCGTAGGCGATAGGTTTGGACCTATGCGTGATACGCGTGCCGATTTGATTTTCGTATGCCGTTTCGATTTCGAATTTAGTTTTAATGCGATATGGTGCGTTATGATATGTAGGTACCTCCATGTGGACTTCGAGACGACAAGCAAGCGCGTGGCGACGTCGGCACCGGCTAGCGAGGACCAGGTGAGTAGATTTATATCTACGGGGAGAAGTCGGGTGGATGGCGTATAGCACCCCCGCAGTCGGTGGTGGTGTATACGGATGCGTATACACACCAACAATTATTATATGTTATTTGGGATTAATAGCGATGCTTAGGATGGATATTGGTGTGTTGGATTACTTTAGTGTTGCGAACCCTAGGGTAGTGTTGCACTACACATACACACATACATACTTGCATACATTCCTATTGATATGTGCTCATGGGATTCTTTATAGTTATGGGTTCACATGGGTATGGGACTATGTGTTCACATACGGATTTGAGGATGATACTTGGGATTGAGCTGAGTCGATGAGATTTGATTTGAGGCCGTGAGATCGGTGATATAGCAGGGTTCGTATTTGAGATACGACATGACGTTGTAGCGGGTCCTTGACGTAGTGTTTCACACACGTCCATGCATACGTAGGCGGTATCAGTATGGTACTAGACGTAGATCAGTACCCCGATCATGATATTTGATAAAGAGGATACCAGGTGAATAGTATGATGAATGTGATATTGACCCGTACCCAGATTGGGATGCCGTACGACGGATTTACGTACGAGCTATATTGATGATTGATCCGCACTCTTGACTTGGGATGCCTAATTATAGATATGGTATCGGATATGATATTATTAAGGTGGGATCACCGACTATACATATACAGGTATGTATATGTATCGACTCAGATGATAGACGGTTTCCTTACCTGTAGTTCAGCTTGTTAGTTCAGCCGTATAGTTTAGTGTAGTTGTTAGATTAGATTAGACTCCTACCTATTTCAAAAACTAACAAATCGTGGGTATTTTAAAAGACAGCCCAAGGGATCCTACGGATATTTCAAAAGACTTATCTTTTCATAAAAACACCGTAGCCCCTATTTTCAAAACCCCATGATTCGTGTTATTTCAAAAGGCACCATTTGTAGGACTTATATTAGATTAATGCAGATTAGTTATAGTTGCGTCTAGTTTTCAGCTCCCGCTCTTCTTTTGTGGTCCGCTTCGCATCGCATGCTTATTTTATGTTTCATACTCCATTATTGATATCATGCTGTTAGGACACCAGCACCATTACCGATGATGCGTATGTACCACGTACACTTATTTGCCGGCTCACACACATCTTCATCGGTAATTGCCATGTCACATACACCTTAGAAAATATTATTGCTTGACATAGCCTGTTAGCTAATAGTTAGACATGATATTAGTGTACTTGCCTTATATGTTAGTTTAGACATTGTAGTTATTACCTGCTACTTCATGCATACTGTTATTCATTGTTATGCCGCATTCATGGATTTTCATGCATATATTCACCATTTTACGTGTTATTGAGGTTTTGGATTCGGATTTCCATGAGATTTTCTGGATTTGGAGGAAAACCGCAAAAACATAAATAAACCTTTTTCCTCTTTTAAAATAAAAAGTGCGGTTTTCCCATGATGTATGAGTCGTCCACCATGAGTTTGCTGATGGATTTCGAGACCCGATTCGAGGAGACGGATGAACCGTTTCGGGTACATGGTGGACCCGGTAAGGTACCCCGGGGCAAGAAGCGCATGATGAGGACGATGTGAGCCTGGCAGGGGAGCACTACCTACCGGTGATATTACCCGACGCGTCGGATATCCGGAGGATACCGTCGTGGTCTTGAGATGGATGGTAGGGGCCGGTCTGGACTGACGGCGCCCTAGATATTGAGACTTGAGGTACATAGATTGTGACACAGAGATATCGAGGTATTTGGACACTTGTTTTGTGTCGATGCTGGGCACTGTTTTATGCTGATTTCATATATGGTACCTCATTTCTTTTAAAATACAGAAATCTCACTGATTTATGAAACCAGTTTTATTCAGTATATGCATTCTGTTTTATGCATTCATACATCATCCATATGATATATTGCTACCTGAGGCACTGACACGGGCACATGAGATTACACTCGGGTTAGATATTTACCCTAGCCTTGTTATAGGCTACGTGTTATATACATTTTTGAGGATATATTATGATCATTGACCTAGGATTGCGTTATTTATGCGATTTCTGTGCGTAGATATTTTTCTATTCACGAGTTGGCAACTCACCCCCATTGTGCCCCAGTTTCTTGCAGGTTGCCGTACAGGTTTCATTACGGCTTTGCGGGCTCAGTTTCATTCGGGTGACTTGCTAGTAGGTGGGTTTTTCTTGTATCGTACCCATCATATTACCTTGTATAATATTATTCCGTTGTATCTAGTAAATTCCATCAACCAAACATGTATTTATTGAGATAGAGACCAGTGTTGGTTATTCTTTCGACCTTAGAGTCGCTCGTTATATTTCTGGTGGTTTTGAGTTTCCTTTTGAGTTTTGATCCTCGCCATTGGCGTTGTATATTATATTGTTTGTGTGGTTGTGACCGTCGATTGACGAAGAGCTAGCTCCCGCTTGGGGATGCCCTTTTCTTGATTTCGTATACTATTCATGTTGTATCCCGTTTGGGGCCAGTATTTACAAAGGAGACTCTGCCGAAATTTTCAGTAAATTTTTGATGTTTTAAAAACCGCATAATTCGGCTTATGCTATTGAAATTACTTGCTTTAAGTTGGTTTTTCCTGCACTCTATTACTTTTCTTGGTTTGGATTTCTGGGTTTTCGGTTTACTTAGATTACGTACGTTTCGAGACGTTCGTAGTTTAAGTGCCGGTCATGTTCCGTACTTTCGGGTCGTGACAATGTTGGTATCAGAGCGTTAGGTTTTAACCTTCGGAGTGTAGGATGACCCTTGGTTGATCGAATAGGTGACTAAAGTAGAGTGACGTACCGTTGATATGTTCCGCGGCATATTTACGACACGCCACTCCACTTAAGAAGCCTTAGGATGTACATTTCCTTGTTCAGTATTATATTCCTTCCTGATCTAGTCTCATCGTTACCAGTTTGGTTTTGCTGCCACGATTACGGGCAGGGAGAGCTACGGCTAGAGTTGCGGTCAGCACGAGCTCGTCACGGACGAAGACTGACCCGGGCGAAATTCCGGCGACACCCGATTGTAGAGAGGTGTCTTTTGATTGTGTTTTCGCACCACGAGCGTTTGGCGGATCGCCTTTATGAGATTTCTCGGACGTGCCGATCAGTATCAGAGGATTGGGCCACTGGCAGAGGCCAGCCAGATTTTGTTGACCGTTGGTGTGTTGCTTATTCATGATGGTTGAGGCACTGTTCAGCGTGCAGACGAGCGAGCCAGTTATTGCTGTGAACGACGAGATATTGCCCCAGATGCTGGCGTTAGTGCAGAACGAGTTGTACTAAGAGATGATAGAAGGTCGCTAGTCATCGAGGATGAATGACTAGGACATGTGGATCGTTCGCCTACCCCGATGCGAGGTCATCAGATAGATTGATTCCAGCTAGAGACGATTTCACGCGGAGACGTTGGGAGTCGACAGAGACGATCGAATGTCAGAAACCTATTATTCCAAGTTTAAAGTAGTCGGAAAGACATGCAGGCAATTCTATGGTCCCTCTAGAAGAATGAAACCCTAACTCGACTTAATGACCGTGTGAAAGCCTTTGAACCTTCGGGTTTGCGGCAGTTCTACGGCGCCATTAGTGAGGCTTGGGTTTGCCCTTCTACGGCTGGACCACCGATGCTGTGGTATGTACTCGATACTATTAAACTGTGCCCAAGATGTTGAGCTCTTGGGGGATTATGAGGTTTTGACGACTCGATCGGATGGCTCGACTTAATTCGGATGCTAGGTGGTGAGATGCATTTCTTGGGAGACTCCAGATATGAGGATAGCCGTTGGAGCTCAGTCCATGCAGCCACGACGAGATGAGTCCAAAGCAGAAGACATTAGAGAAAAGTGGAGTAAGAGGTTCGTACCAGATCTAGATGAGATGACATTCCACTCCGCCGACATCAGAGATGCGATGCGCATGCCGAGGCATGGTACTTGGACTTACCTTCCAGAAGGAGTCGCGATGAGTATGCAGTCGTTCCAGAGTAAGATGCAGATATAGGAAAGGACAACGACTTCCGGACAGTTGGCAGAGACGAGACATGGAAGATACCGTGAGCAGGATTCCTTCCAGGACACTGCTGCAATGATACTTGCACCCAGGATCAGATGTGTCACGTACATTCAGAGAGCCAGAGGCCGACGCCAGTAATATGCTGTCTTACGAGTGGTCGCGATGATTGACCAAGAGATGACCAGAGAAGTGCCAGAACGGAATCGTCCCCGTTAGCACACCTGACAGGGCCGATGAGCCGATGGACCGAAAGATTGGTAATTCACAGTGAAGACCTTGACCCAGGAGTGGTCATGGTTACGCACACCAGCAGGCCAGGGTTCATGATCATCGACGAGACGTCCCATTAGTGACCGTGGCAGTTGGCCGAGATTCTTAGAGGATGCGCTTGAGCAGTACTATTCCGCCATTGTTGATTACGATGTTTTGGGTGATTTATTCGTATGATTTGATTTTGATGATTGAGGATTTACGATCTTTGCACAGTGTTGCACTTGATATCGTTTTCATGCTTCAGTTTCACATGTTTGTGATTTTACGATTTTAAACAGTTGAGTTGGTTTTGTGCATATGCATGCACACGATTTCGTTCCTGCACTCGGTATAGTTTATATATGCTTGCAGTGCAGTGATACGCCTTTTGTGCACTTAGATGCACTGGACTTCGATTTCAATTGTGATAGCCGATATTTGTTTTGTGCACCTTGTGCACCTGATTGATTTTGCGCACGTTCGGCGCTTGATATTGGATTTCATGATTTCGTGCACGATAGATGCACCTGATTTTGCTGTCAGGCACACATGTTGCCTACGACAGATGTTTCGTGCACACCCGATGCACTTAGATGTTGTTTCTGTGCGCATGTATGGCACATTCATGGATTTTGATTTCCGTGCGCACCAGACGCACGTAGCATTCATGTGCATATTTTGGGATTGATTTCGTATAGAGCAGTACGTTTTTATGATATTGCTATGTATTTTCGTACTGAGCAGGACTAGTCAGAGGACAGTACCTGAATATATTTTGCATGCATTGATAGTTATTTAAGGGATTTCCAAAACGCGAGCTATAGCCTCAGTATTTACCTACGTGTCTGATATGACACGAAATGTTTAAAACAAGGAGACCCTTCTAAATTGTTTCCAAAACGGCGGAACGTACATTTCAAACAAAGGTATATATGTATATAGTTATTTTCTTATGATAGACGTCCGCCACTGTGCAGTGTTATACGCGTTGCACAGCGACTTAAAGAGATTTGGCATGCATTTTCTTCAGATACTTACAGATATAGATTCGATGTTTACATGTAAAGTTTCGAGTTATATCATATTGGTTTGATTTAGATTTGGCATTGATGTCTTCTTCATGACTCCGATGATTGCGGGATGCTTGACGGAGTTTTGATTTGAGTTATATACTCATTTTTCAAGCGCATGCGCTGCGCTACGAATTGTTTTATGTAGTTACAATTTCGGAGCCCCGACGACTTGATGGTTTTTCTTAGATGATTTAGTATTTGGGGGAGTTTGAATTTAAATTCGGGGACCGAATTTCTTTAAGGGGGGAAGATTGTAACGTTTTGAAAATCGTTTCGGTGAAATTTCAAAAAAATCGGTAAAATAAGGGGGTTTTCCTGTAAAAAGTCAAAATACAAATATCTTATTATAAAAATTAAATATACATATTCTAGATATGTAATTGCTATTATTTGGTGTTTATTGAGCCGCTGGTGAAATTTCAAATTTTCTGAAAAAAATATTATTTTATTATTATTTAAGCCGTCACTAATACATTTAATTAGGGAAAATTACAAATTGGAATGAGTTGAAACAAATTTTGTGCATCATAAAACATTAAATAAAATTTTATCATGTGGTTTTTGGAACGAAATCATTTGCCAAAACGGTTTAGAAATTATTGAACAAAAAAGGCTTTTTTTTAGCGTAAATGGATGTTTGGGGTATTATATTTATCATTTTTCATCACCCCACACCCGTACCCACATTCACACACTCCCATTTACTTCTCCCCTTGAAGAATTCAGCAGCCCCCATTTATTTTCCCCACTTGAATTTCAAAGGAAAGAAATGAAAGAAATGAAAAGAAAATGGAGAAATGAGGTGGACCTTTGACCTTGAATTGACTTTGACTTCTTCCCCCACTTTCTCTACCTCCCTCTCTCTCCTCTCCCACTCCCATTCCAGCAGCCCCCCCTCCTACAGCAGCAGCAGCCCCCCCCCCCCAATTCCCTTCTCTTTTCTCTTCAAACTTCATCAAAAATTGCCTCAAATCCATCAAAAAAAATCCCAAAACCCAAATCCGACTCCTACCCATTTTAGCTTAGCCCGTATAGCATGGATCTTTGTGAAAAGAGAGCATTTTGGGAGGCCATGGATGCTTGTGGATCTTCAAATGTTTTTGGGTATAATTCTAAAACATTTTTGCTTAATTTGTTACTAATTTCTTAATGCTAAACTACTTAAGTGTTAATTAGGCTTAAGTTGCAAGTTTTGGAATTCAAGTTATGAATTTGAATGCAAGTTAGGGTTTTATAAAATTGGTGTATGGTTGTGTGTTATATTTAGGCTTTTTGTCATGTTAATACAAGATTAGTAGCTTGTGCTAATGGTTAGTTTAAAAATTGTGTTAATTTGCTAATTTGCTTACTAGGTTTTTGAAATTGGTTAAATACTTGGGATTAAAAATGTGTTTAGGTTTTTCATGACTTCATTAACTTTATTAAGTGTGGTTTAATGCTTTAGATCATGCAAATCTAAGCTAGATTGTAGTTTGTGCATTTTTGCTTTGAAATTGTTAAATTTTAGGTATTTTGTAAACTAGAATATTAAGGTTTTTGGAATTTAATGAGATTAAATTCCGGGAATTGTTTATATGACTTATTTAAGATATTTAATAAATATATTGGCCGCTACATTCATTTAAACATCCTGTTTTGTACAAAAACGGCGAATTGTGCTTGCTAGATTTTCGGAAAAATGACTTTTTAAGTAAAATTGGGGGTTTTGTGAGTTTTAACCTAGTTTATATTAAAATTAGTGTTCGTGAATCTGCAAATGAGAGTGATTGGATTTTTCTCGATGGTTTGACGTTTGTACATCGACATCGAGGGTTGGTTTGACTATTCTTGCATGCGTAGGCGATAGGTTTGGACCTATGCGTGATACGCGTGCCGATTTGATTTTCGTATGCCGTTTCGATTTCGAATTTAGTTTTAATGCGATATGGTGCGTTATGATATGTAGGTACCCCCATGTGGACTTCGAGACGACAAGCAAGCGCGTAGCGACGTCGGCACCGGCTAGCGAGGACCAGGTGAGTAGATTTATATCTACGGGGAGAAGTCGGGTGGATGGCGTATAGCACCCCCGCAGTCGGTGGTGGTGTATACGGATGCGTATACACACCAACAATTATTATATGTTATTTGGGATTAATAACGATGCTTAGGATGGATATTGGTGTGTTGGATTACTTTAGTGTTGCGAACCCTAGGGTAGTGTTGCACTACACATACACACATACATACTTGCATACATTCCTATTGATATATGCTCATGGGATTCTTTATAGTTATGGGTTCACATGGGTATGGGACTATGTGTTCACATACGGATTTGAGGATGATACTTGGGATTGAGCTGAGTCGATGAGATTTGATTTGAGGCCGTGAGATCGGTGATATAGCAGGGTTCGTATTTGAGATACGACATGACGTTGTAGCGGGTCCTTGACGTAGTGTTTCACACACGTCCATGCATACGTAGGCGGTATCAGTATGGTACTAGACGTAGATCAGTACCCCGATCATGATATTTGATAAAGAGGATACCAGGTGAATAGTATGATGAATGTGATATTGACCCGTACCCAGATTGGGATGCCGTACGACGGATTTACGTACGAGCTATATTGATGATTGATCCGCACTCTTGACTTGGGATGCCTGATTATAGATATGGTATCGGATATGATATTATTGAGGAGGGATCACCGACTATACATATACAGGTATGTATATGTATCGACTCAGATGATAGGCGGTTTCCTTACCTGTAGTTCAGCTTGTTAGTTCAGCCGTATAGTTTAGTGTAGTTGTTAGATTAGATTAGACTCCTACCTATTTCAAAAACTAACAAATCGTGGGTATTTTAAAAGACAGCCCAAGGGATCCTACGGATATTTCAAAAGACTTATCTTTTCATAAAAACACCGTAGCCCCTATTTTCAAAACCCCATGATTCGTGTTATTTCAAAAGGCACCATTTGTAGGACTTATATTAGATTAATGCAGATTAGTTATAGTTGCGTCTAGTTTTCAGCTCCCGCTCTTCTTTTGTGGTCCGCTTCACATCGCATGCTTATTTTATGTTTCATACTCCATTATTGATATCATGCTGTTAGGACACCAGCACCATTACCGATGATGCGTATGTACCACGTACACTTATTTGCCGGCTCACACACATCTTCATCGGTAATTGCCATGTCACGTACACCTTAGAAAATATTATTGCTTGACATAGCCTGTTAGCTAATAGTTAGATATGATATTAGTGTACTTGCCTTATATGTTAGTTTAGACATTGTAGTTATTACCTGCTACTTCATTGTTCATATCAGATTTTTGCATTTTCATACCGCCCAATTTTTATCACATTTGCATATCCGTAGATACTCTTGAGCCGTGTTTGCTAGTCAAATGCAGGATACAGGTTCTCGGTTCTAAAACGGTGAAATTCATGGAAAACACGAAAAAATCCGGGTTCCTGCCAACCACAGATAAAAACACGGTCTCTGATCTTCATCCGTATGTTGCCAGATATCAATAGGAAGACAAAAGATCAAATCAATGTCATTCTCATGCACAAGGCTCAATGGTAGCACAAAATCCAAGAGATCTACGCGGAGCTCGAGACAAATCATGACAAAATCTTGACAAAAAGTCCACCTTTCCCTCAACAGAATTCTGGAAAATTCGTGAAGCAATTATAAGAAAATATATATACCAGAATCAAGCACACAGCAGATCAGGCCACCACAAAAAAGCAGATGACCCAATTCCACCATAAGAGCGCGGATCCGCGGCAAAAGGTGTGTCCAGGCCGCGGATCCGCGGCCCTTTAGGCGCCAAACCTGGAGAAATTTGGGGGGCATTTTGGTCTTTTCATGTTTGTTCTGGTGGTTGCCCTAGGTTTCCATTCTCCAGCCTATAAATAGCCCAGAAGTTTGTGAAGGAAAGGGTCCAATTTTGTATTCTCATTTTGCCTAGTTTTAGTGTTGTTCTTCTTCCTCTTCTCACCTCTTCTCCATTAAACTTGTAGTGAGCTTTTGAGTGAAGAGTGATGAATAAAGAAGACCATTTTTATTATTATCATGCTTGTCTCTTTCTTTACTTGTTATAATTGTTGTAACTTTAAATTCGTTAAGTAGTTGTTGTTATTTCTTTGTTGTTTCTTTCTTCTCTTTTTTTCTTTATCCTTACATACGACAATGATACTTACGCTCGATCCTCGCCAAGGTGAGGTCGCAAACAGTTAGTCGTATTCTTCTAATCTCCTTCTTTCTATCTTCCTCTTTTGTGTTGTTTTGTTTTTCCTATCATGAAGTGTGAGTAGTTCTTTACTTGTTAGGGTAGGATAAGGGAAGTTTGAGAGAAGGAAATCTCTCTCACTCTTTCCTTGCCCAACAACTTGAATCGACTCCCGTTAATTGAACCACAATCCGCTCCTTACGGCACCCTATCCTACATGATAGCGGTGATTCCGTAGTGAGACCGGTTGTGGTAGAATTAACCGGAGGTTATGGATAAGAGCCAAGAACGGACGGACAAGCACCAAAAGGAAGACTTATGCGTTGGAAAGCCTAGCTTATACTCGCCAAGTCCTTCCTAGTCATGCTAATCCCCGTTGTTGCCGATTACCGTAACACCGATATTAAGTGGGGCAACGAAAGATGTGGAGACTCCTAACTCAAACTAACCTAATCCTAACCCTAACAAGCTCTCTTTAAATATCAACTTAACACTTAGATAACCACAACAAAATCTGAACAACCGGACTTAACTCGTCGAAAAACACATAGAAAAAGATTCCCATCTCCCTGCGGACGACCCGTACTCAACCGGCTAGCTACGTGCGAACCCGTCTTGATTGCGGTATTTAAACTTGAACTTGAACACGCTCTTATCCTATCAATCAAATGGCGCCGTTGCCGGGGAGACGGTAGTTTATTTCTTTGTGTAATTTCGGGTTAATTTGTAAGTATAAAAAAAAAACGAAAAAAATATATACTTTGTAAAAGAAACCATCTTGTTATTCTTGATTAGTTTTTGTGCAAGTGTGCAGGAAATACGAAGCTCAAGATCGACGCCAAAGACGTTGGAAATACGGAGTTCAAGTACAGTGCCAAAGACGTGGGAAGATACACCCACATTTTCGCGGCTACACCGCGACGGACAAAAACGAAGCATCCGGTCCACTGTACAAATCTGGAACTGTTACAGTGAGCAAATCAGAATTACCCACATCCAGACAAGCAGAGGACAACCACAGAAGCACAGCCAGAAAATTTGGCAGCATAAACCCAACATATAGCCGCGGAACCGCGGCCTTAGCACGTGTTTGGCCGCGGATCCGCGCCCTGTTGGTGGCTTCAGGGCCCCAAAAATCTCTGTAAGTTCCCTGTTCTTCTCCCCTCTCCTCTGGACTCCACTGAATTGTGTTTTCTGCAGGCTTCTTTGCGCAAATTCTTCTCCCCCTTCCAATAAACTGTTCTTGTGCAGGATTCTTTGCGCCGCAAATAAAAATTGTTTGCAGTTGATTTGTTACTGCTTTGCATTTCTTTAATACGGACTTAAGGGGCTTGAAACCAATCCAGATTGGGTGGGGATTTCATCACCCTTCCCAGGACCCCGGAAATCACTAAAGCATATGCATTGTCCATTGTAAATTAAAAAATACTAGACTTCAGCCCTAAGGACTTCGCGCTCATTAGGAGAAGATAAACCTTGTTTAGAACCTTGCTTAACCGTATATTGTTTACGGGGTGTCTAGGAAAGTGTTAAAGGCGCAACCGTCGAAAGAGAAAGGGTTATTTAATTAAGGAACTTCGCGAAAGCGTTGGACAACCTCCCTTTATCTCTGCACTTACCTGGCCTCGTGATCAGTGTATCTCTAAGCCTGTTTCTCGACACTGTTTAACTTCGACAATCAAGTTCAGGAGCAGGTCTAGTAGACCTAGGTTACCCTAGATCTAGGTGTGATTGTGCATATCTTGTTTGTGATTGCTTAAGCCGTATTTCCATACATACTTCTGTAAATCTCTTTCTAAAAACAAAATAAAAAAGAAAAAATCAAAAACTTTTATAAAAACTTGCCCTTTTGTCGCCAAATCCATTTTCACCCACCACCCATCGCCTTTCTCCATTGACGTTTTCTTACCCTCACCTTCTCCGCTTTGACTATACTAAACTCGTTTAGTGTATGTCCGCTTGGACTCGGGACACTAGCGCCCGTCTAGTCCGCATTACGTTAGTCGCGACCGACTACGCGATCGACTCCGAAGTCGATACTCCGTCGACTCCTCTTTCACCCCTTCCTTTGCCGGCCAACTCCGACGTTGACCGGAATTCTGTTCATACATCTTCACCTTCACCTTCACCTTCCTCTTCTTCCGCGATGTCGGGATTTAATCCGAACATCTCTTTGACCACCCCTAGATTGGCTCCACCTCCTACGGAGACCAATCTTCCACCACCTCCGCCTGTTGTAGCGCCGCAGCGAATCGCGCTCCAGGATCGTTTCTACCCTACCCGTTCTGTACTTCCCACCTGTCTTTCTCTTCCTCCGGCCAATGGGGACAACTTTGAAATTAAGCCCCATTTCATCAACATGCTTCCACGTTTTCATGGGCTTGAATCTGAAGATGCCTATATCTTCATCAACAAATTTCAAAATGTCTGTGCCATGATGAAAACAACCCAGCTGTCGGACGATGCTATACGTCTACGGGTCATTCCGTTTACTTTATGCGATCTCGCTGAAAAATGGCTGTATAGCACCGCTTCCCACTCAATCACCAGCTGGGATGAGTTTGTTAAAGCGTTTCTGAAAAATTTTTACCCAAATCATAAGACCGCAAGAATTCGAAATGAGATCAACCAATTCTCCCAGCTTCCTTCTGAACCCTTCTGGAAGTGCTTTGACCGATACAAAGACCTTCTTGTTCAGTGTCCTCACCACGGTATAGAGAAATGGCAACTCTGCCAAACCTTATACGAGGGACTGAACCCAGCAACGAAGCAGTTGCTGGAAACCATCTGTCAGGGCCACTTCCTATCCAAATCTGACGAGGAAGCGTGGCAGTTCTTTGACGATCTTGCGGAGCAAACGCTACAGTGGGAGAGCACCAGACCGACTTCTTCTTCTACCTCCACTTCTACCGGTCAGTCTAGGGTAGGAATCCACCAACTCGATGTCTCTATTGCGATGAAAGCTGAAATGGCTGCAATAACACGAAAGCTTGAAGCGATAGAGAGCAAATTTTCTGCTCCTGCTCCCACACCTGTTCTCCCCCTTCGTACCATCTGCGCTTGTTGTTCCGATCCTTCCCACTTGACTGAAGAGTGTCCTTACAATCCACCCTCGCAAGGACAGGATCAGGTTAATGCTGCCTTCCAGCAAAGACCGAGGAATGATCCATACTCTTCCACCTACAATCCCGGTTGGAGGAACCACCCTAATTTCGCCTGGAATCAGAATCAGAATCAATTCCAGGGAAACAATTTCCAAAGGGCCCCTCCACCGCAACAACAAGCGCTACAACAAACTCAGCATCAGTATCAGCAGCCCTTCCAACCCCAACCTTACCAAAACCAGACGAACAACTTTGCACCCAACAACTCTTTTCCACCAAACAACAACTTTGTTCCGTCCAACAACGATAAGGTTTCCTCGCTCGAGCGAAGTCTGGAGGCGTTTGTTAAACAATCGACTCAATCCACCGCCAACATCCAGTCTTCGATTCAATCTTTAGTGCAACACACTGCCGCACACGGGCAAAGCATCAAGACCATTGAGGCCCAGATTGCACAGCTGAACGCAGCCTTGAGCGAGCGAGAGAAGGGGAAGCTCCCGTCCCAGCCACTTCCAAATCCCGGCCACCCACATAATGCACATGTTGCTCTTGAACAACAAAACCATAATGTGAGTGCCGTGACCACACTGAGATCAGGGAGGGTGCTGCAACACAACATTGGCAAACGAATCAACGATGACACCCCGGCCGCTGCTTCTTCTTCTTCTTCATCTCCTTCTGCTTCTTCGTCTTCTGAGCCTATTCTCCGTTCTTCAACAGGCTCCCCTTCCTCTTCTTCTGCTCTGAACGGACCCACTTCTCACTCCACGAAGACACCTATTCTGGGATCCGTTCCAACTCCAAAATCTCCTCCTCCAGTATTAGACTCAACCAATTTTCAAAATGTTCCATTTCCAAACCGGTTGAGGTCTAACAAACAAAATCCACAAATGGAGAAGATTTTGGAGTTATTCAAGCAAGTTAACATTAACATTCCTCTTTTAGATGCTGTCCAACAAGTCCCATCTTACGCGAAAATCTTAAAGGACTTGTGCATGAAAAAGAGGAAGTCTCAGGTACCCAAGAAAGTTTTCTTGGCTAGTGCTGTGAGTGATGCCCTTACCCAATCTTTACCACAAAAACGGAAGGACCCTGGCTATCCTACGATTTCAATTACTATTGGGGATAAGAACATCAACCGCGTACTATTAGATCTTGGTGCCAGTGTTAACTTGCTTCCGTATTCAGTATACGAGCAATTAGGCGTCGGAGAGCTGAAACCCACACACTGCACTCTCCAGATGGCCGACCGATCGATCACCCATCCTAGGGGTGAGCTAGAGGATGTGTTAATAAAAGTCGGGGACTTCATATTCCCCGTCGACTTCATTGTCTTAGATACACAGCCTGTAGCTAACCCCCGGAATCAAATTCCGGTGATATTCGGTCGCCCATTTCTCGCAACCTCAAATGCTGTGATCAATTGTCGCAATGGTTCAATGAACCTCTCATTTGGAAATATGACAATTGAACTCAACATTTTTAGGTTGGGGAATCAGCCCGCCGAACCTAATGCTCATATACTAGATGTTTGCTCGATCCAGGAGATCACACCAGAAGAGTGTGAATTCGAGGAGTTTCTGTTTGAACACGATAATCTTGACGCCACTAGTGCGTTTCTCTTCGAACCTGCTGCTGCTTCTGCGCCCGACAACGAATACGAGTGTTTCACGTTCTTGAACGATCTTAGCCGCGCACAACCCGAGTTTGAATCTTTTGACTTTCCGGATGAGTTATCTGAACCATCCAACTCGGTTGCTTACACTCGCTTTGAACCTTTGCTGGAGTCCTTTGAGTTCGAGACCTTTGCACCAGTCTTGCCTTCCATCATTTCACCTCCAACGCTCGAACTCAAGCCGTTGCCGTCTCACCTAAAGTATGCTTACTTAGGTGAGAACGAGACCCTTCCAGTCATCATCTCGGCTTCTCTAGCTCCCGAGCAAGAGAAAGCCCTTCTCGCGGTCTTGCACAGCAACAGGCAAGCGTTTGGCTGGTCCATGGCGGACATCAAGGGGATTAGTCCCCTCATCGTTGAGCATCACATCCATCTGATGGATGATGCCAAACCAGCCCGGGATCCAAAAAGACGTCTTAATCCATTCATGAAGGAGGCTGTGAAGAAGGAGATCGTCAAATGTCTAGATAGTGGTATCATTTACCCTATCTCTGATAGCCAGTGGGTTAGCCCCATTCACGTTGTCCCCAAGAAGTCGGGCATCACGGTCATAACCAACGAGGTGAACGAGTTAATCCCTACTCGCACCCAAACTGGGTGGCGAGTTTGCATTGATTACCGAAAACTCAATGCCGCAACGCGGAAAGACCACTTCCCGCTACCTTTCATTGACCAAATTCTTGAACGATTGGCCGGACATGAGTACTATTGCTTTCTTGATGGCTACTCTAGCTATAATCAAATTCCCATCGCCGAAAAAGACCAGGACAAGACCACTTTCACATGTCCTTTCGGCACGTTTGCATATCGACGCATGCCCTTTGGGGTATGCAATGCGCCCGCTACCTTCCAGCGGTGTATGATGGGAATTTTTTCTGACATGGTGGAAAAATTTCTGGAGATTTTCATGGATGACTTCTCCATCTTCGGCGACTCCTTTGACGAGTGTTTGCTGCATCTTGACGCTGTCCTTACCCGATGTAAGGACAAGAATCTCACTTTGAACTGGGAGAAATGCCACTTCATGGTGCGCGAAGGTATTGTCTTAGGACATATCATCTCGCAAAATGGCATAGAGGTTGACAAAGCAAAGATTGAGGTCATTTCCAATCTGCCTCCTCCCCGATGCGTCAGAGATATCCGAGCCTTCCTTGGCCATGCCGGTTTCTATAGACGGTTTATCAAGGACTTTAGCAAGATTGCTAGGCCCTTGACTCTTTTGCTGGCCAAGGATACACCATTCGACTTCAACTCAAGCTGTGTGACTGCATTCGAGTCACTGAAATGCTCACTCACTTCTGCTCCCGTTCTTTCTTCCCCTGACTGGACGCACCCATTCGAGATTGTGTGCGATGCATCCGACTTTGCCATCGGTGCTGTCCTTGGACAGCACATCAACAAGATGCCGCATGTAATCTATTACGCGAGCCGAACCCTGAACGACGCCCAACTTAACTATACAACAACTGAGAAGGAATTCTTAGCTGTTGTATTTGCTCTAGAAAAGTTCAGGCCCTACCTCATCGGCTCTCCAGTCATTGTCTACACGGACCATTCAGCTCTGCGCCATCTTTTTGCGAAGAAAGATGCCAAGTCTCGGTTAATCCGTTGGATCCTCTTGCTTCAAGAGTTTGACCTTGTCATTAAGGACAAACGAGGATGTGAAAACGTGGTTGCCGATCATCTCTCACGACTTCCTTCTTCGCCTTCGCTTCCAATTCCGATCAATGACGTTTTCCCGGATGAACAGCTCTTGGCAGTATCGTGCGAACCCTGGTTCGCAGATATTGTGAACTATTTGGCCACGGGATTACTACCGACTGAATGGTCGAGTCAGGACAGACTTCGCTTCTTATCCCAAGTAAAACACTTTTACTGGGACGAACCCTACTTGTTCAAGTACTGTCCCGACCAGATTATCCGTCGGTGTGTCCCTGATGAAGAATTCAAGAGTGTGCTGTCTTTTTGCCACGATCAAGCGTGTGGCGGGCATTTTGGGCCCAGAAAGACAGCTGAGAAGATCTTGCAATGTGGTTTCTACTGGCCACAACTTTTCAAAGACGCTCACGATTATTGCAAGACTTGCTCCCGGTGCCAACACATGGGCCGGATATCCCGGCGAAACGAGATGCCGCTCCAACCGATCTTGGTTGTGGAGATTTTCGATGTTTGGGGGATAGACTTCATGGGGCCGTTTCCCAGCTCTTTTGGGAACTTGTACATTCTTCTAGCTGTTGATTACGTCTCTAAATGGGTCGAGGCTGTGCCCAGCCGGACTAACGACAACAAGGTTGTCGTTAGGTTCCTTAAAGAAAACATTTTCTCCCGGTTTGGGCACCCCCGAGCGATCATTAGCGACAATGGAAGTCATTTCTGCAACAGGACTTTCGAGGCCTTGATGCGGAAATACTCCATTAATCATAAGCTTTCTACGCCCTACCACCCCCAAACCTGCGGGCAGGCCGAAGTCTCAAATCGGCAAATCAAGCAGATATTGGAGAAGACGGTTTCCAAAAACCGTAAGGATTGGTCTCTGAAACTCACTGATGCCCTTTGGGCATTTAGAACCGCTTATAAGACCGACCTTGGCATGTCTCCCTATCGGCTTGTGTACGGAAAAGCCTGCCACCTTCCTGTCGAAATCGAGCATCGCGCATTTTGGGCGATTAAGGAGCTAAATCTGTCTCTTGAGGACGCGGGCAGCCATCGGAAGCTGCAGCTGAACGAACTATGCGAGCTTAGGGACGAGGCTTACGATAACGCGGTTGTCGTTAAGAATCGAACGAAGGTGTTTCACGATAAACACCTTTTGCGCAAAACCTTCGTACCTGGTCAACAGGTACTGCTTTATGACACCCGACTTCATTTCCATCCTGGAAAGCTCCGATCTCGCTGGAAAGGGCCGTATTTTGTGCGGAATGTGTATCCGCAGGGCGCTCTGGATTTGGAAAATCCAAAGGACGGTTCACTCTTCAAGGTAAATGGACACCGATGCAAACCGTACCGTATCGCCGAACCAACAGAGGAGCTCCTGTTCTTACAGGAGCCGGTTTACCCAGAATGATCTTCCTCTGCCTACCTCCAAACTTCGGTTATCCAGCCAAGAACAGTGGACACTGTTCCAAATAAGTTTGGGGGTATGTACAAACCATTTTGTATATATTTGTGTATATTCTTTTTCTTTTCTTTAAAAAAAAAACAAAAACAAATAAAAATTTGTGTATCGCTAACCGACAATTTTGACCCTTCAAATGATCTCTTCATGCAACGACAGTGAGGACACTGTCCAGTTTAAGTTTGGGGGTACGCTCGGTACGCATTTCTTACCTTCGCATTCATATGTATATTTTGCATCTGCATATTAATATCCATAAAATCCATAAAAATTTAAAAATTTTCTAAAAACATAAAAACTTTTCTGTCAAGTTAGCTTGTGAAATAAACTCTGATTCAACATTTCGACGGTTTTTGTTTGAAAAAAAATAGGAATAACTAGATCTTATGTTTGGATTTTGAAAACCTGAAAGATAACTCTCCTTTGATGTTAACTATAGCTGATATACGTCTTTACATCACAATACACGTGTCGTAAGATTTTGGGAATTAGATGACAAGTCTTTCATGTTTAAACTTTTAAACAGATAAATGATTTTCTGAGGATCAAATAGGTTTGTTCTGAAATAAGTAATGTCAAGAATAGTTTATGAAGTAAAGCGAATATGAAGGAATATTATTGATGCCGTAATTGGAACTAAGTCTGAAAAATAACCCATCGGAAACTTGATTGGAATGATTACACACCAAACCCACTAAACACGTCTTTTATCCAAAAAAATAATTGAACTGCCGGTTATATCTCCGTTCGTATTAAATCATCTGATTTTCGCGCCAAACTGTCTTTTGTTTTTGGACCTAGGTAACTTGAGTAATTAAGTCCGCTGGGGTGTTTCTACACCTAATGCCCTAAAACCAACTGGTTTGGGTGCATTGGCCCAAAGCTCGCTAAGAAGCCTAGAAAGTCCAGTTTAAAACAAAGTCAAGCAAGTGTTCTCTCCGAGTTAAAATTCCTAACGGTTCTTTGTGTGAGAATAATCTTGATAAAAGACAAGCTTTTATAAAAAAATTTAACGGAGATATGAAGGTTTTACTCTTTGATAAAGACTATTGCACGTTCACAGAGGTGTGTATGAAATGAAAACAAGAAAAAGGTGGAGTGAAAAATACGACTTAGTTTCCTGTTATGGAAGATTGAAATTCTGAAGTTAAAACCTTACTGGAAAACGAAACTTGAAAAATGCTTAACTCTTTATAAAACTTATGTGATCCTTTTAAAAATTGTTATCTGGGCTTTATTGTGTGACATGATGACTTTAATCGATCCTTCTGGAACTTGATGACCCTATTTGCACTGCACGTAAAGACATATAAAATCTGTAGTTAAATAAGAAGCGAGGTGTGAAAAATAAAGGTTCGATAGTCTAGACTTAGGATTATAGAATTGTTATTTTCTAAAACAAAACTTTAGGGTTTGAAACTTAGTCATTTTTACAAACCAACTTGACCGGATTTTGTGGGTAGTATCCGCTGAAAACCCTCAGGAGACAACACTCCTCCTACTAGGGACACCTAGAGGTTTAACGGCTTGTTGCACATGCTCAGTGCAATCGCGTTCCCTGCGAAAGTGAGGTTAGGAAATTTTTTGTGAATAAATGGGCTTTGCTCGGGACGAGCAAATGATAAGTTTGGGGGTATTTGTTCATATCAGATTTTTGCATTTTCATACCGCCCAATTTTTATCACATTTGCATATCCGTAGATACTCTTGAGCCGTGTTTGCTAGCCAAATGCAGGATACAGGTTCTCGGTTCTAAAACGGTGAAATTCATGGAAAACACGAAAAAATCCGGGTTCCTGCCAACCACAGATAAAAACACGGTCTCTGTTCTTCATCCGTATGTTGCCAGATATCAATAGGAAGACAAAAGATCAAATCAATGTCATTCTCATGCACAAGGCTCAATGGTAGCACAAAATCCAAGAGATCTACGCGGAGCTCGAGGCAAATCATGACAAAATCTTGACAAAAAGTCCACCTTTCCCTCAACAGAATTCTGGAAAATTCGTGAAGCAATTATAAGAAAATATATATACCAGAATCAAGCACACAGCAGATCAGGCCACCACAAAAAAGCAGATGACCCAATTCCACCATAAGAGCGCGGATCCGCGGCAAAAGGTGTGTCCAGGCCGCGGATCCGCGGCCCTTTAGGCGCCAAACCTGGAGAAATTTGGGGGGCATTTTGGTCTTTTCATGTTTGTTCTGGTGGTTGCCCTGGGTTTCCATTCTCCAGCCTATAAATAGCCCAGAAGTTTGTGAAGGAAAGGGTCCAATTTTGTATTCTCATTTTGCCTAGTTTTAGTGTTGTTCTTCTTCCTCTTCTCACCTCTTCTCCATTAAACTTGTAGTGAGCTTTTGAGTGAAGAGTGATGAATAAAGAAGACCATTTTTATTATTATCATGCTTGTCTCTTTCTTTACTTGTTATAATTGTTGTAACTTTAAATTCGTTAAGTAGTTGTTGTTATTTCTTTGTTGTTTCTTTCTTCTCTTTTTTTCTTTATCCTTACATACGACAATGATACTTACGCTCGATCCTCGCCAAGGTGAGGTCGCAAACAGTTAGTCGTATTCTTCTAATCTCCTTCTTTCTATCTTCCTCTTTTGTGTTGTTTTGTTTTTCCTATCATGAAGTGTGAGTAGTTCTTTACTTGTTAGGGTAGGATAAGGGAAGTTTGAGAGAAGGAAATCGCTCTCACTCTTTCCTTGCCCAACAACTTGAATCGACTCCCGTTAATTGAACCACAATCCGCTCCTTACGGCACCCTATCCTACATGATGGCGGTGATTCCGTAGTGAGACCGGTTGTGGTAGAATTAACCGGAGGTTATGGATAAGAGCCAAGAACGGACGGACAAGCACCAAAAGGAAGACTTATGCGTTGGAAAGCCTAGCTTATACTCGCAAAGTCCTTCCTAGTCGTGCTAATCCCCGTTGTTGCCGATTACCGTAACACCGATATTAAGTGGGGCAACGAAAGATGTGGAGACTCCTAACTCAAACTAACCTAATCCTAACCCTAACAAGCTCTCTTTAAATATCAACTTAACACTTAGATAACCACAACAAAATCTGAACAACCGGACTTAACTCGTCGAAAAACACATAGAAAAAGATTCCCATCTCCCTGCGGATGACCCGTACTCAACCGGCTAGCTACGTGCGAACCCGTCTTGATTGCGGTATTTAAACTTGAACTTGAACACGCTCTTATCCTATCAATCATTCATGCATACTGTTATTCATTGTTATGCCGCATTCATGGATTTTCATGCATATATTCACCATTTTATATGTTATTGAGGTTTTGGATTCGGATTTCCATGAGATTTTCTGGATTTGGAGGAAAACCGCAAAAACATAAATAAACATTTTTCCTCTTTTAAAATAAAAAGTGCGGTTTTCCCATGATGTATGAGTCGTCCACCATGAGTTTGCTGATGGATTTCGAGACCCGATTCGAGGAGACGGATGAACCGTTTCGGGTACATGGTAGACCCGGTAAGGTACCCCGGGGCAAGAAGCGCGTGATGATGACGATGTGAGCCTGGCAGGGGAGCACTACCTACCGGTGATATTACCCGACGCGTCGGATATCCGGAGGATACCGTCGTGGTCTTGAGATGGATGGTAGGGGCCGGTCTGGACTGACGGCGCCCTAGATATTGAGACTTGAGGTACATAGATTGTGACACAGAGATATCGAGGTATTTGGACACTTGTTTTGTGTCGATGCTGGGCACTGTTTCATGCTGATTTCATATATGGTACCTCATTTCTTTTAAAATACAGAAATCTCACTGATTTATGAAACCAGTTTTATTCAGTATATGCATTCTGTTTTATGCATTCATACATCATCCATATGATATATTGCTACCTGAGGCACTGACACGGGCACATGAGATTACACTCGGGTTAGATATTTACCCTAGCCTTGTTATAGGCTACGTGTTATATACATTTTTGAGGATATATTATGATCATTGACCTAGGATTGCGTTATTTATGCGATTTCTGTGCGTAGATATTTTTCTATTCACGAGTTGGCAACTCACCCCCGTTGTGCCCCAGTTTCTTGCAGGTTGCCGTACAGGTTTCATTACGGCTTTGCGGGCTCAGTTTCATTCGGGTGACTTGCTAGTAGGTGGGTTTTTCTTGTATCGTACCCATCATATTACCTTGTATAATATTATTCCGTTGTATCTAGTAAATTCCATCAACCAAACATGTATTTATTGAGATAGAGACCAGTGTTGGTTATTCTTTCGACCTTAGAGTCGCTCGTTATATTTCTGGTGGTTTTGAGTTTCCTTTTGAGTTTTGATCCTCGCCGTTGGCGTTGTATAATATATTGTTTGTGTGGTTGTGACCGTCGATTGACGAAGAGCTAGCTCCCGCTTGGGGATGCCCTTTTCTTGATTTCGTATACTATTCATGTTGTATCCCGTTTGGGGCCAGTATTTTCATAGGAGACTCTGCCGAAATTTTCAGTAAATTTTTGATGTTTTAAAAACCGCATAATTCGGCTTATGCTATTGAAATTACTTGCTTTAAGTTGGTTTTTCCTGCACTCTACTACTTTTCTTGGTTTGGATTTCTGGGTTTTCGGTTTACTTAGATTATGTACGTCTCGAGACGTTCGTAGTTTAAGTGCCGGTCATGTTCCGTACCTTCGGGTCGTGACAATACATCACTATGTATCTGTCCCAAGTGTTCCGTAACTCTTTCTCCATGTCCACTAAACAGAGTTTTGGTCATCTTTCCTTTTGAGACATGACTGGCAAGTATCATAATATGAAAATTCAAACGGATTCAAATATCCATTCTTTTGTAACTTAATTAGTCGTGTCGCATTGATATGACCTAGTCTACGATGCCATAAGAAGGATTCATTCATTTCTGAACTCTTCCTCTTGTGTGTGTTTTGTACATTAAGTACTGTAGTTTGATTGAGAACGTATATGCCATTATTTAACGAGCATGATCTAATCAACTTTTGATTCAGGAAGATGTTCATAATATTCTCCTGTACTACAAAGTTAAATCCTTCTTTACTCAATAAAGAAACTAATATAACATTGCATATCAGGGTCGGAATGTAATAGCATTCGTTTAGAATCAATGTTTTACCATTTGGCAATACAGGGTGATATTCACCAACAGCTTTGGCTGCAATATTTGCACAATTCCCTACTCTTACGGAATGATCACCTTCTCCCAGTTCCCTACCTTTACGTAGCCCATGTAACATATTATATATATGGGATCCCGATCCGGTATCTAATACCCAGGTCGTAGAGTGAACTGAGAAACAGTTCTCGATAACTAACACGCCTGAAGAAGATGCATCATCATGCTTATTCTTCATTTGGGCGGCATGAGAATCCAGATATTCTCCTATTCCCTGCTCGGACTTATAACAATTATAAGTTGGAGTGGGACCAACGTTCCCCTGCTCAGTATAATAAGCGGGTTCGGTCAATACATCCATATTATTATCTTTATTAAGGCCTGACATGGTCCCTACCTGGAGAGAGAGAATAAAACACTTTAGCGTATGCTCTTGCAAGATTATATTGGTTATTATCTTATCTAATCAGGATGGCTCCTACTATTTTCATCAAATCTTCCTTCAAACCCTAAAAGGTAAGACTAGCCGGGATTAACTACACTTTACAAGTTTGCCAATCTTTCGGCCAGGCCAGTGTTGGTACTTTGAGGGAGGTTCCCCATACTTTCGCTCGAACCTAATTAAAGTAAATCTCGTTTTCCCAGAGGCATAACCCCGTGAACACCTTTCTAGACACCCACTTGATCGGCTAATTGTCATGTGTAAAACTCTCTCAGGAGTAACTCTTACTCACAGTGGATATCAGGATCCAACTATCTCATAGTAGGTATGCAATCTCAGTGCAAATTTCAACTCTTGAAATTCCTGATAATACTTTTCCCCCTAGCGATCTATGACCTTGACAAGGTCAACAAACCATAAATCGCAAGTCAAGTTCAACCCGTCATTTTCCGATTAAATTAAACCCACCCGCACGACCTTTGACAAGGTCAACAAGGTCGTACGACTACCCTAATCCAATTGCATCTCATGCTTTGGCAGATAAATACTAATTAGTTACCGTACACTACGCCTTGACAAGGTCAACAAACGCAGCACGAATACCAAGTAGAACTTATCTGAAATGACGGAGGGCTGCGCAGGTTTTTAAGAAAACCATGAGCGTAATAAACTTGATATCTTTGTAGAAACAAGTAATTTTAGAAAATGAGTGTTTTTTAGGCTTTTCTAGTTTCGCTAAAGAGGTCACTCCCAGTGAAAGGATCTCAGCTCTTTCCTTATCGAATAAGGTGCAGGATATTTCACAAATACCGTTGTGCAAAGCAAGAACTATAGAAGCAATCAAAAACAAAATCGAGTGAGTCCTACCATCTGCTAGTTTTGCTAAAGAGGTCACTCCCGGTGAAGGGATCTCGGCTCTTTCCTTATCGAATAAGGTACTGGATATTCTACAAGGAATACCGCTATGCAAAGCAAAATCTAGAGCTACCCTTTTTAAAAATTTGATTCTACAACATCTTTTAGGTTTCTTTATCTTTCATTAATCTCATTAATGAATCCCATCATTTAAGCTTCCTAAGCATCACAGAAGAAACGAAAATACAACGTACGCTTATGCCATCCGCATTCGCCACTGTGTCCCGTTATGCACCATTAGGTTACTTAACTAACGGCATACCGAGACGGGATTAGCGCGGGTGTGAAACATAAGCAACGTTTATTATATATCATATATACAATAATAAATCATTCGTCTCACGCATATAGTATGATCGCATCACAGTATATCAGCAGCAGAAGAATCATATGAAATATTGAATATACTAGGAGGTCCGTGTTTTATTTTGAGCCTGTATAAAACATGAATTCCACGGTCGCGATGAATAGCCAAACCCACAACCCTAGACCCCTACAAGAGCGGCAAGTAGCCCTACCAATTCTACGGTTAGGAGACCCGACCTCGACTCCTCGAGATGGCCTCCCACTGGACCCTAGAACCCGGTTACTTGTGCTCCCTTCCTTGGGTCTGTCCTAATACGGAAAAGTAAATAATATACAATGGTGACATTACCCTCAACCCGGAAGTGCCCCAATAAAAGAATAATACATGCAATGAATTTTACATGAATGAAAATAAAAACCCTCATCTCACATAAAACCCCCGGCTATTCAGAACACGACGATCCAATATAACATATCACAGAAACACATAATATCTCATATCATCAACATAAGCAAGTATGCGTATCCCGATTGTTGTTGAGCAACGAAATCGGTGATACCCCACATACTCACTTACGGTCACAGAAAAGAAAGTGAAAAACTACAATATTTGGAATCCAGAATCGTCTTAGACATCGTAAACCCGAAATATCACATATTACGGATTTCATGCCTAACTATATGAATTCCACATATTGTATCACATATATCAAATATCAAGACGATATTTAACGTTTCGGTCGAATCAACATACACACAAATTACCCCTTGAGCTCAACACTTGAACAAAGTCAAAATAATCAAAAACCGTGCCACAGTGTCTATGGACCAGCCGTAGAAGGGGTTAACCAACGCCTCACCTATGACACCACGGAACCACGGCAAACCCTAAGGTTCGATCGCGGTTTCGTAGGCATAGAATCGAGTTAAAGTTAGTATATTCTTCTAGAGGGTCCATAGGGGGACTTACACAATTTTACGAATACAATCAACTTGGGAAAATTACAATACTTGGAAATTTCAACGGGGTACAAAATGTGGTGTTCAAAATTCGTTCGAACTGCTAAACATTGTCAAGGTTACTAATACAGTGTTAAATTATACGACTACGAAATACTACAAATTATCCCATGATCAAATCAATCATCACATGAAAAATTAGGCTAAGCAAACAATACCTGAAACCCCAAATCCTACAGAGCAGACCACAGAAGCAATATGGAGCAACTTGGAGGTGTTCTGGCCGAGCAGGCCGGCCAAACAAGCAAAGTGCTTGGTTTTTTACAGGTGGATTCACCCCGTATTGCTCTAGTGTTCTCAGTACATCTCATACTAACTTCTGCAGTTGCTAAAAAAAATTTTAAAGAACTTTTTAGAAAATTTCCAGAGAGCAATATCAAGGGTTTCAAATACCGTATTTTCGGAGTCAATTTCGTTTTCATAATTGTATTAACACTGTGTCTAAAATTCTATCTTGGCTCTGATACCATTGTTGGGTTTCCATTGCACCTAGTCTAGGGTTTGGAAGCATCACTCATGCCACTTTAAAATTTAGAGAGGTGCAAAGCAAACAAACCATGAATCTTTAAACTAGAATATTTTGGGTAACATATATTGTATCACATACAATGATCATTATAACACTAAGTGAAGAAATTTCATCCTTTGTAGTCTTCCCTTGGTGACTCCTTGGACTTTTGAGAGTTTGTAACGGATCGCTAGAGGTCTTCCACGTCCACGACAATCCACCCGAAGTCCAATTGCCCAAAGCACCTTGCTTTACTTGATTTGTGAAAGAAGTATAGCAAACACCCTACACAAATGGGCTATTTGTGTGTAGAATGATGAGGTGGTTTGTATTCTCTAATCAAAACCCTTTCTTTTTATCACCCTCACTCAAGAGAAAACTCAAGAGAGCTTGGAGGAAGAAGAAGATGATGGTAAAAGCTTTTGTCAAAAAGATAATGATAAGATTAATCAAATAAAATGAGAAAAGAAAGTATATATATTTTCTTTCTCTCATCACAAACCATGGTTCAATAATATCTAGATATTTTCCATTTGGGTTAAAGTCCAAATGAAAAGTAAACCATGGGTTTAAGCTAGGTCAAAGTCAAGAAGAATGTAGAAAAACCCATTAAAGATTTAATTTCCATTTTTCTTTTATAATCCAAATAGAATATATATATATATATATATATTGAACCATGTAAGTCTTATATTGCCACCAATTGTGTATCATCAAACATGACGCTATGCATGTATGTTTCCATGCACATCAACATGTGCATACATACATGCATGCATCTTCTTTAAAGAAAAAGGGTTAAAATAAAGAATTGTACTAAAAGTCATATGTTAAATCAACACTTGATTTAACAAACCGGTCATATCACATATGACCCGACCAATAGAAAAACGCCCGATTAAATATACGGTATCACATACTCGCATTCAATCGGGTCCCCGCGCATATCTCATATGCACACCACATCGTTTCGCCTGAGCTAGGAAACTCCTGTGTGGGACTCTAAGACCCATCAATACGCCGGTAGTAGGTGATGATCATATCAAACACCCACAAGCCGCAAGCGATCAGCTAAACGTAACGGCCGCCCGGGTATTGAGCGATCAGAAGAAAACCAGCGAAGCTGTCAAAACTCCCGTCGAGCCAATCAGTAACACTATCGTACAGTCCGGTCTCTTCATCTCATATGTCGCATATCCAGTCTAGGGGTAGTAAACGTCAGACCCCAGTAACTGATAAATCGTGTCGATGTGAGGCTCATAACGGGTCGAGAAACTACTAATAACTCTTACCAGTAGCACTCCATATCAGCCCTGGCCAAGGACTTCCAGTTATAGCCAATCGAACACAGCGCAACATCAACTCCCAATGTCGGGTGAGACGAAACCTCTCCTATCGTTCATTGCCTCCATGTGATTCGGGACTGTACCCAAAAGCCACCGTTTTGCACGTTCTCTTGAACGTGGTAAGGTGGAAATCAAAGCACGGTGGGAATCACACAAGACTCTATGACGATCTCGGGTCTACAGACTAACAAGTACCAGTGTCACCAGAGAACTGCTATCTGACGATAGGTATAATACCATCTAGGAGTTCTCAGCGAGTCTGTTTAGTGTACCCAGTCTCCACTGAGCACCCGTACACCATCTTTGATGTCAAACACCGATGGATATGGGATCATCCATCGTCCATCATATGGGTCAAGATGCGTATACGCTAGTCTACTATGGTGTATCGATGCCCTGTCTCGATACACCCTTGACTAGTAACTGTTATTGGATGTACTCTTGGACTACCCTGGCCCTACTAGTATGATCTGCATCATAATCCCAGTAGTCGAGTACATATCCTAAGGGCTTTATCAACATGTGAGAGCAAGACTGTAAACCAATACAAGTCAACATATTAAGACAAAGTAAAACCAGATAGCATACTATCATATCGAGCAAGAAAGTCCTCTCTATATATATCCAAGCATCCACTATAATATACATCATATGTACAAAAATGGCCTCTAGGGCATATATACAACTAACATTGAGAGCCGTGGTATTATTTCAAGAAATTATGCATTGTTTTGAAAACCCAGTTCTCTTGATATGATATTTCAGTTCGTCCACCATGCGTTTTCTCAGTTCTGAGACGTGTGATAGAAACCCAATCCGAAGAGCTGGATGGTCCGTTTGCGGGTTCATGGTGGACCCGGTATGGTACCCCGGGGCAAGAAAGGGATGTTGTGCAGTAGATGATGAGCCTGGCAGAGGGACTACTACCTACCGGTGATTGGTTGGACCTGGTAGTTATCCGGAGTATACCGACCAGAGGGGAGAGATGGATACGGGCCGACCCGTACTGCCGGAGCCCGAGGGCCGATCCGGACAGACGGAGCCCATGGGCCGATCTGGACTGACGGAGCCCAATATATGTGGATTTACGTGTCGATGATGGACACGAGTATTTCATGATATTTTCAAGTGCCGATGTTGGTCACTCAGGTTCCATGAGATTTACAGGATATGAGGGCCGATTTGAGTGACGGCACCTAAGTTATTGGGATTTGGGGTGTCGTTGATGGACACCGGGTTTTTCCACGATGATGATTCGTGACGATGATATGTTTTATCCCACACTCAGTATTCATTGATATGCATTGCTTCATGTATTTGTAGTACCTGATAGAGTACCTTTCATGATTATTGCATATCCATATTACCATATTGATACTACCAGATTGCATGTGATAGAGTATCGCAGTACGTGCATACCTGCGATTATCTGTATGATGTTACTTAGTATTCACGAGTTGGAAACCCACCCCCGTTTTGCCACAGTGTTTTGCAGGTTGACCCTCAGAGTAGTCGCGGCAGGCTTCTTATTATCTCTATTTTGCACTACAGTTGGCTGTGGGCCGTTTTGCTATAGGTGGGTTTTGCGGTTATCCGACTTTATATTCATTGTACATCTTATTGTATATAGTATTCTCCATCTACCATTCCATGTATTGACTTAGAGATGAGTTGTGAGGACGATGTTGTATATTATTTTGTGATTCTGGGTGTCGAGCTCGAGTGAGCCGACTTTTTTTATGCAGTTTATCTTTTATGCCGTTTTTCATTTATATTGTTCATTTCTTCGCTACGGCGTCGTATATATGCTTGTGGTGGTTGTTTCCACCCTTAGGCGTAATTTGATCGCGTTTGGGGATGCTTTATTTATATCATATGTCGCTTTACCTATATCTTATGTTTGTACCCGTTTCGGGGCTAGTTTTTACAAAGGAGGTGCTGCCGAAATTTTTAAGAAATAAATTTGAACTTAAAGATTTTTAATTAAAATTTCCAAATGTTTTTAACAATGTTTTTATCACTTACTACTTTTGATGGTTTAGATTTCTGGGTTTCGGTTCACTTAAATTGCGTTACGCCTGTTGACGTTATGTGGTTTAAGTGCCGGTCACGTGCCAAATTTTGGGTCTTGACAAAGTTGGTATCAGAGCGATAGGTTTTACCTTTCGGAGTGTAGGATGAGCTTGGTATGATGGAGTAGGTAGCATAAGCAGAGTGACGTAGCATGGGTATGTTCCACGGCATACTTACGACACGGTACTCCGCCTAAGAGACCTTAGGACTTATTGGTTGAAATTCCTTCAGTGATTATATACATCCTTGTGATTCGATTTCTGTATTCTTATCGAATCATGTTTTCATTTCCAGCCATTATGCCGCCAAAGACTACGAGGGCACAGAGAGCGGCCGCGAGAGCCGAGGTCAAAGTTGGCTCGTCTGAGACGAAGACTGACCAGGGCGGTACACCCGTTGTTCAGGAGCAGATTGATCCACCTTCGCTTGATCGTATTACTAGGCTAGAGGCCAGTATGCAGGATTTGCACTAGATGATGGGATCATTAGTGGAGGCCAGTAGAGCACAGCGACAGGAGGTTGTCCCACCTGCTACGGGGACCGTGATGGTATCTACGGCTCAGGCAGTTGTACCTACAGCTACGGAGCTTATTACAGTATCGGTATCTGAGTTTATGAGGCTGAAGCCTCCGGTTTTCACAGGCACTGATGCAGCTGAGAATCCACGGTCATTTATCGATCGGATGGCCAGGATATGTTGCTCGCTGAGATGCTCCGACGCGAGATGGGTAGAGTTCACGAGTTTTCATCTGGAAGGTCTTTCCCAGAAGTGGTGCGAGTCCATAGAAAGGGGCAGAGCCGCAGGTCTTTCTCCTATGACCTGGGCCGAGTTCGTGATGGTGTTTCTTGCCCGTTTTCTTCCACAGAGCATCAGGTGTAAGTGCACGGCGGCGGCCCGGCTGTCAATCCGAGGCCAAAATGCGGAAACGATAATTTACTTTAACTTTTTAACCGGCACCACCGCGCACTAAAACTCGGATCAGGCCATTAACATAGTCCTAGCTAACTAGAGAAGGGGTAGAGAGATATACCGAGCTATCCGTGTCCTTCGGTCTTCTCGTCGTCGTCCCGATCTCTCCACGGAATCTCCGGTCTTCTCCTCCTCGCCGGAAGGGCACCACATCGCCGGGTTCTTTTACGAGCTCCTACCTCAGGACCGAGGCAACTCGGGCACGAAGATGACGAGCCGACGTGCCCAAGAAGTGCTGTAGAATAGTGTGGAACTCTATGTCTCATGGGGTTTAAGGAAGTTGCCATAATGTGGAGGAAATGAGATGTGGAATTTTTGTGGTGAACTTGGGGATTTTTAGCAAGCATGAAGAGAAAAAATCCCCACTACAAAAATTGAGACAGCCCACTTTCTTGCTTGGCCGGCCATGGCAAGAAGAGAATGAATGAGGGAAGTGTGTGTGGCCAAATGAAAATAAGTGTGCCAAAATCAAGAGAGAGAGAGAGAGGATTATCATTATCAAAAGAAATGATCACAAACAAAAACCCACACTCCATCAACCATCATGAAAACCACAAGTCAAGCCATGATGACTAAAAGAAAGTCAAATGATGGTGCAACCATCATGAAGCAACAATATGCAAAGACCACCCTCCACAATGCTAATTTGCACAAATTCAAATAAGCCCTCCTCCACCAATTTTAAGCCAAGGAAAGATACAAAGAAAAATGGTCGAAACGGAAAGCAAACTGGCTACTTCAGAAAACTGATCCCGTAATAAATTACAGGAAAACCCCGCTACTGTATATACATACCCGCATTTGTATTCCGACCGAAATACAAATGCAATGAGACAAAATCTACACTGTACAATACTAGGATCCGTCTTAAACCAAAGCCCGCTAGTATTATCCGTCTGATCATGATCCATGCAATACCGCACGTATCTGATCGAACCCTGCCATATCTCCATACGGCCTCTACAGCGTTTCGTCCGAAACTTGAGAAAACGGTCTGTGGGGGACTCTAAAGACTCATCAATATTTTGGCTGTGGATTTAACCACTAGCACGTCAGAGGTATTAACCATACGTAACGGGCTACCAAGTATTGACCAAAAGGGACGTCGATGAGCGAACTCATCCTGACACCCTTACTGAGCCTGTCAGTGACAATATCCGTACAGTCCGGTCCGTTCGTCTATGAGCATCGCATGGCGGGCCTAGGGGGTTGGTAAAAGTCAGACCCCCAAAAGCGGTACAAGTCGTGTCGGAGTGTAGCCCAGAACACCCTGAGATATTACTGGAATACCTACCAGTAAATCTCCTGCCTTGGCCAAGGACTTCGTGTAATGGCTCTCCTAGACACAGCGTGACCTCACCCCCAATACCGGGAGAGACGAACCCCTGCAGATCCGCTCACTGCCTCCATGTGGCTCGGGACTGTACCCAACTAAAACCTATTTGCATGTCTCCTTTGACCGTGGTAGGATAGTAATCAAAGTACAGTGGGAACTCACACGAGATAAATGACGATCTCAGGTCGATGAACTAACCTGTACATATGTCCCCAGGGAACTGCTATCTGACGTCAGGTATAAGACCAACTAGCATGTTCCCGGCGAATCCTGTCCGGTGTACACATAACCCAATGAGCACCTGTATACATCTTAGTGTTAGTTATATGTATGCCCTAGAGGCCATTGCTATACATAGGATGTATATTGCAGTGGATACTGGGACATATATAGGGAGGACTTTCTTTCTCGACATGATAGTATGCTATCTGGTTGCTCTTTACCTTAACGTGTACACTGATTGTCTCTCTGTTACCTGTTGGTAAAGCCCTTAGGATGTGTACTAGACTACCTGGACTATGATGCGGATCATACTAGTGGGGACATGGTAGTCCATAAGTACATCCTTCAAAGTCCCTAGTCGTGGGTGTATCGAGACGGGGCATCGATATACCAGAGTAGACTAGCGTATACCTTCTCGACCCATACAGATGGGCGATGGATGATACCATATCCATTGGTGTTTGACATCAGAGATGATATACGGGTGCTCAGTAGAGACTGGGTACACTGGACGGACTCGCCGAGAACTCCCAGATGGTATTATACCTCACGTCAGATGGCAGTTCTCTGGTGACACTGGTACAGAGTAGTCTGTTGACCCGAGATCGTCATAGAGTCTTGTGTGGTTCCCACTGTGCTTTGATTTCCATCTTACCACGTCCAAGAGGGCGTGCAAAACGGTGGTTTTTGGGTACAGTCCCGAGTCACATGGAGGCAATAAGCGATAGGAGGGGATTCGTCTCTCCCGGTATAGGGAGTTGATGTTGCGCTGTGTTCGATTGGCTATAACAGGAAATCCCTGGCCAGGGTTGCTGAGATTTACTAGTAAGTGTTACCAGTAGTTTCTCGAATTGTTATAGACCTCATATCGACACGACTTATCGAGCTATTGGGGTCTGACGTTTACCACCCCTAGGCGAGATATGCGACATATCAGACGATCAGACCGGACTGTACGGTAGTGTTACTGGTTGGATTCACTGGAGTGTGAGCGGGCTTGCTCGTCGATCTTCAGATCGCTCAATACCCGGGTGGCCGTTACGTTTAGCAGACCGCTTGCGGCTTGTGGATGTTTGATATGATCATCATCCGCTGCCGGCGTATTGACGAGTCTTTAGAGTCCTACACAGAGGTTTCCTGGCTCAAGCGAAACGAAATAGGAGCGCATATGAGATATGTGCGGGACCGAGAATAATGCGTGTATGTGATACCGTATTTCATTCTCGCGAAGAATGTGTCGAATGGTTATATGCGATATAACTTAGTTATCGAATCGAGGGTTGATTCGATAAGCCGATACATTGGATACTAGTCGGTTATATGTGATATGACCGGATCGTTAAATCAAGTGTTGATTTAATTATTTAATGCATAATTATATATTTGATATATTACTTTGCGTTAACTAGTATTGGTTCACTTTAAATGGATTTTCTCACTCGGTTTGTGCACATTGTATATATGATATATTTTTGTACACATGATTGTATCATGTTTGATGATACATGTTTACTTGGTTAAGTGTAAAGAATTAAACCATGGTTAAACATATAATTAGGGTTTTATTTTTCCATTACTTATTTATTCATTTATTTATTTGTTTATATATTTTGAAAAATAAATGGAAAAGAGAAAAGAATGGTGGCTTTATTTGTTGTTTAGTTGAAGCTTCATGATGCTTTGACCTAGTCCACCATTCTTATCTCATCCTTAACCCTAACCATTGCTTTAACCTTGGTCAATTCTCTACACATAACCATAGTTAGAATTATGATAAGTATTGATTTACTTTTGATTTTAAATTAACTTATCATAATACTAGCTTCTTCTTCTTCATCTTCTTCAATGAAGAAAACCATTCTTCATCAATGGTGATTGATGAGAATGAGTGAGAAATCCAATTCTAAAGTCTACCCACTTCCTATTTCTTCATCCTCTACCTCTTGCCAAGTAGTAGAGTGTGTTTCCTTCACAAGTTTTCATGGCTTGGTGAAGGTGGAGCTTGATCTAGTGATGCTTCGACGTAGATCATCTTCGGCACGTTGTCGACGACCTAGCCCGGTCTTTTCTCCGATGAAACCACCGTGAGAGTCATGGTTCGATTTGGACAGCGGAGAGGACTTCATTGCGGAGCCATGGAGGTGGAGCACCGGATCTACAAAGGTTGTATTTCCGTATTCTTATAGTTAAGTGTTAACTAGTTTACTTTTCGCCTAGAATTCTAGCCAACGATCCGTACTCTAGAGTTTCTCGGCACCGCAAAATTTGAAATTGGCATGGTTGATGCCTTGTGAGACCTCTTGAGAGTGCCTAGGAACCCTACAGTGGTATCAGAGCCTAGCTAGAGCCTTAGGCGAAGTCTAGAAGGAGTTTGAAGTCCGAACGAACCCGAAACCCGATCACAAACTTGCTCTCTGTACTTTTTTTAAAAACTGGGTTTTTTCAAAATTAAAAATATGCAGAAAACTCAGCAGGGAATTATAAGAATTACGGTGCAATTATTTTCCCATGAACAGTACAAACCGCGGCGGAAGCGCGGCAGAAGCCTGGCTTCTGCGGCGGTTCCACCGTACTTTGATGACGTCATCCTCAATTGATTGCACAGTAACTTCTATTATATTATGCTGGAGTTTCTGGGTATTTTTAAAATTTATTCAAGTGTTGAATTTTCTGGAGTTGTTTTGGGGATTCGGTGTTTCGATCGGGGTATCAAATTTTGTCTATTTGGCTTTCCGGATAAATTTTAGAATATGTTAAAAAGTTCGACCGGATATAAATACCCAATTTTTCCCCTGTCGGGAAATTTTCAAGTGTTGGATTTTTCCGTAGTTTGACAACGTTCTAAGTAGTGCAAGTAACGCGATGGACCCTCTAGAAGACAACAAACCTTAACTCGATTATGTGACCGTCTTGAACTGCCCTTTGAACCTTCGGGTTTGGGGCAGTACGGCGTGCCACATGTGAGGCGTTGGCTTGACCCTTCTACGGCTGGACCGTTGGTACTGAGGCACGAACTGAATGTTGTTAGACTTATTTCATGTGTTGATCTGTATCGGGAAAACTTGGGTGTTCGATTGTTCGATCGAAAAGTTTAGCATTTTCTATTTATCCGGAATGTGATACAATAATTTGAATTCACAAATAGTTATGTGATAACTGAATGAATGTTATAAACATAGAACTTTAGTCTCACTTGATCGGTTGTCACGGAATTCTGATGTGATCAAAAGTCCGTCGCAATCACGTAGCGTACGCGGATACTCGCCGGGTAAACTTAATAGACAGCCTCGCCCCATAGCCCCGACCAAGTGACTGTAGGAGAACCCCGTCGCCGAAAGCATCCGTCCGGGTGCTCGCGGTAGCGGTGTTCCGCCTTGGTGCACTTCGTCAACGGTATCGGGGGTGCAGCCGTCTACTGAAGTTTGCGACGAGCATTCGATCAGGGTGTCGGGAATCTTGTTGAATTACCCGACTTGAATATTGAAAAGTGTTTTCGATAATGAGACTAAAATGCGGGGTTTATAATTGTTAGGCATGCGATGTCTAAGGAATTCATTTGGTCAGGCATGCGATGTCTGAGGTGGTTGCGGATTCCAACTGTTGTAGTTTTACACTTTCTTTTCTGTGACCGTAAGTGTAATATGTGATATCGCCAGTTTCGTTGCTATATGTCAACGACAATTGGGATGGACATATTTAATTACGTTGATGACATGTGATGTTATGTGTTGCTGGATATGTTATATTGGATCGTCGTGTTTGAATAGCCGGGGGTTTTTATGTGAGAGGATTGTTTTTCCTTTTCATTCATGTAAAAACTTGTATGTAATATTATTTTATTGGGGCACTTCCAGGTTGCGGAAGTTGTCACCCTTTGTATATTATTTACTTTTCCGCACTAGGATAGACCCAAGGAGGGGAGCACAAGTAACCGGGTTCTAGGGTCCAGTGGGAGACCAACTTGAGGAGTCGAGTCCGGGTCTCCTAACTCTAGAATTGGTAGGGTTGCTTGCCGCTCTCGCAGGGGTATAGGGGTGTGGGATTGGCTATTCATCACGACCGTGGAATCCGTGTTTTATACTGGCTCGTATTGAAAACACGGACGTCCTAGTATATCCAATATTTCATATGATTCTTCTGCTGCGATATCTGTGATGTGATCATGATATGTTTTGTGATGGATACTTTATATAGTATATATGATATATTATATAGGCGTTACTTATGTTTTACACCCGCGCTAGCCCTGCCCCGCTCTGCCGTTAGTTACCTAACCTAACGGTGCACGAGGGGACATCGAGGCGAATGCGGATGGCATAAGTGTACGTCGTATTTATCTGTGATGTTTAGGTACTTAAATGATGGGACTTCATTAATGTGATTAATGAAAATAAAAGAAACCTAAGATATTGTAGAATCGAATTTCAAAATAAAACAGGTAGCTACAGTTCTTGCTTTGCACAGAGGTATATGTGATATATCCTGCACCTTATTCGATGAGGAAAGGACCGAGATCCCTTCACCGGGAGTGACTCCTTTAGCAATAACTGGCAGATGCTACACACTCGGTTTGTCTTTTGATTGCTTTTAAGAGTTTTTGCTTTGCACAGTGATATATATGATATATCCCGCACCTCATTCGACGAGGAAAGGACCGACGATCCCTTCACCGGGAATGACTCCTTTAGCAAAACTAGAAAAGCCTCAAAAGCACTCCATTTTTAAAATCATTTGATTCTACAACGATATCAAGTTCATTACGCAATAGGTTTTCAGAAAAACCTGTCGTAGCCCTCCGTCATTTCAGATACGTACTAGTTAGTATTCGTGCTGCGGTTGTTTGGCCTCCGTCAAGGCGTAGTGTACGGTAGCTAACTAGTGCTTATCTGCTAGCATATGA
The DNA here is from genome assembly GCA_030015575.1 of Agapanthus africanus. NCBI lineage: Eukaryota > Viridiplantae > Streptophyta > Magnoliopsida > Asparagales > Amaryllidaceae > Agapanthus > Agapanthus africanus. Next base: position 181,990,429 of record CM057344.1, on the reverse strand, counting down.
TGCGATTGGATTAGGGTATTCGTACGGCGTTGTTTGGCCTCCGTCAAGGGTCGTGCGGGTGGGTTTAATTCAATCAGGAAATGACGGGTTGAACTTGACTAGCGGACTATGGGTTGTTTGGCCTCCGTCAAGGTCATAGGACGCTAGGGGCAAAATATTATCGGGAATTTCAAGTGTTGAAATTTGCAATGAGATTGCATACCTTCTATGAGATAGTTGGATCCCGATACCCGCTGTGAATAATTGTTACTCCAGGGAGAGTTTTATACATTACAATTAGCCGATCAAGTAGGTGTCTAGAAAGGTGTTAACGAGGTTACGCCTCTGGGAAAACGAGGTTTACATTAATTAGGTTCGTGCGAAAGCACGGGGGACCTCCCTCAAAGTACCGACACTGGCCTGGCTGAAAGATTGGCGAACTTGTAGTGTGTAATTAATCCCGGCTAGTCTTTCCTTTTAGGGTTTGAAGGAAGATTTGATAAAAAGCAGTGGGAGCCATCCTGATTAGATATAATAATAACCAATCTATTCTTGCAAGAGCGCACGCTGAGTGTTTTTCTCTCTCTCTCTCTCTCCAGGTAGCGACCATATCACGCCTTAATCAAGATAATAATACGGAATATTGACCGAACCCGCTTGTTATACTGAGCTGGGGAACGTTGGTCCCGCTCCAACTTATAATTGTTATAAGACAGAGCAGGAAATTGGGGATTACCAGAATTCCCGTGCCGCCCAAACGAAGAGAGTGCATGCTGATGCATCATCTTCGGGTGTGTTCGTTACACAGAACTGTTTCTCTATATCCTCTACGTCCTGGGTATGTGATACCGGATCAGGATCCCAGATATGTAATCTGTTACATAGGGCTACAGATAGATAGAGAACTGAGAACGGGTGATAAGTTTCATGAGGCAGAAAACGGGGCAAGAGTTGCAGCCAAGTCTGTTGGTCACTGTCACCCTGTATTACCAATACATTGATTATGAATGAATGTTATTAGATACCGAACCTGATATACAAAATCATATCAGTCTCTTTATCAGTAAAGAAATGATATAATTTTGTATTGTTGGATAATGTTTTGAACATTTCCTATATCAAAAGTTGATCGGTTCAGGCACGTTATCTAAAAGCGTTGATGTTCTAAATCAAACTACAGTTCTTAGTATATGGAACACACATAAGAAGAAGAGTTCAGAAATGAACGAATTCTTCTTAAGGTATTTTAGACTAGGTCATATCAATGCGACCTGACTAGCTGAAGTTACACATAGATGCATATTTAAATCAGTTTGAATTTACATCTTATGAAACTTGCCAGTCATGTCACTGAGATAAGATGACCACAACCCTGTTTATTGGAAACAGAGAAAGAGTTAGTAAACTCTTGGGATGATACATGTTGATGTATGTTAGGTCCCCTGTCTACATATGCCAGGACTGGTTCTTTGTACTTCGTTACATTCTCTGATAATCTCTCAAGATTCAGACATATGTTCTTGTTGAAACACAAGTCTAAACCTTTTGAGATATTCACAGAATATAAGTTAGAAGTAGAGAACCAATGAGGGTACAAGTATTATGTCCTTTGATGAGATCAAGGAGGAGAATACTTGAGCACGGAATTCCTGAATTATTCTAAAGGAGAATGAGATTCTCTCTCAGCATTACTCCTCCGTATACACCATTGCACGATGGTATGTCGGGGCGGAGCAGATACACCCTATCTGATATGGTGTGCTCTATGATGAGTACTACTGAGTTACCTATTTCCTTTTGGGAGTTATGCACTTGAGAAGCTGCATACCTATTGAATAGGGTTCAAATCAAATCAGTCGCCTACCATTTCATATGTGATATGGAAAGGGAAGAACACATGTCTTAAGCTAGTTAAGATTTGGGGTTGACCGGCCTATGTCTGAAAGCAAAATCCGGACAAGCTCGAGGCAAAGTCTGTAATGTAGAACTGGAAAGGTTCCAGCTATACAAATTACAGCAGATGATTTGAAAGAACCAAAGGATTCAATAGTTACCAACGAACCTCGGCCTCTCCGCCGATCTAGTAGAGTTCCTCACCCACCTGAGAGATACTTCTGTTTCTCTATGACAGTGAGAGCGAGGATTGCATCATGAGATGATGACCCAACTAGTTTCGAGCTGGCCATCAGGAGTGGGACTCCGTAAGAATGGCTGGATGCTTAGCGATCTGAGATGGAATCCTTATACACCAACAAAGTATGGACTTTGGTTGCTATATCTGAAGGGTTAAATCCCCATCAGGAGCAAGTATATCTTGAGATGATTACTTGGTGTACATGGAAGAGTTGAGACTTTCAAAGCTAGACTTGTTAAAGGTCTACATCATTGACCAGGTATGGATGATGATGAAACCTTTTCTAAGTAGCTATGCTTAAGTCCATCCAGATCCTACTTGCCACGGCTACATACCATGACTACGATATCTGGTGGTTGGGTGTCATGACATCTTTTCTAAATGATATTTTAGAAGAGTGCGTCTATAAGTACACAGCCAGAGGGCCTCGTAGACAGTGGGAGCGGCGGAAACGTGTGCAAGATGCTTTATAGGATAAAGCAGGCATCGCGGAGTTGGAACATCTGTTTTGATGGATTAGTCAAAGAAGTTGACATCATCAAAATGGTAGATGAACCTTGTATAAACAAGAAGGTAGTAGGGAGTATGGTGACGATCCTCGTAGAGTACGTGGATGACATACTCTTGATAGGGAAGGAGTTTCCTATGGTACGCTCGATCAATCTCCGCTTATCACAATGATTCTCCATATAGGATCAAAGTGATACCTCCTAAATCCTGGGTTTTTGGATCTATGAGATAGATCTAATTGGATGTTAGGACTCTCACTAATTGTAGTGAGACGGTATCAACCGATCCTGGGAAGAATCACTGGAAGTGTTCCAGGGTGATAATGACGACTGAGTGTCAGTCACAGGCATTGTCTTTACCCTCAGTAAAGGGACGGTATGTTAGAAGAGTTCCAAGCTAGATACCGTGGCATACTAGACGATAAAGGCAGGATACAACGCTACTTAAGATGCTACCAAAGAGGCTGTTTGGGTGTATATTGGTACAAGAGATGAACTATGTTCCCACCATTGTGAGACAATGGAGTTGTGGCTTATGCCAAGGAACGCAGGTCCCATCAGTGATCCAGACATATTCTAAGGCAGTATCACCTGATCATGGAGATGGTTGATCTCCAGGGGATCGAGGACAGGAGAGTAGATTCAGAGGACAACACAGCGGATCCACTCACAAAGGCCTGTTCCCAGAGAGAGATTTTTATGGGATGGTTGAGTATGAGATACTACAACCACTGCTATCAGATGGCCCTAGTGCAAGTGGGAGATTGTTAGTTATATGTATGCCCTAGAGGCCATTGCTATACATAGGATGTATATTGCAGTGGATGCTGGGACATATATAGGGAGGACTTTCTTGCTCGACATGATAGTATGCTATCTGGTTGCTCTTTACCTTAACGTGTACACTGATTGTCTCTCTGTTACATGTTGGTAAAGCCCTTAGGATGTGTACTAGACTACCTGGACTATGATGCGGATCATACTAGTGGGGACATGGTAGTCCATAAGTACATCCTTCAAAGTCCCTAGTCGTGGGTGTATCGAGACGGGGCATCGATATACCAAAGTAGACTAGCGTATACCTTCTCGACCCATACAGATGGGCGATGGATGATCCCATATCCATTGGTGTTTGACATCAGAGATGATATACGGGTGCTCAGTAGAGACTGGGTACACTGGACGGACTCGCCGAGAACTCTCAGATGGTATTATACCTCACGTCAGATGGCAGTTCTCTGGTGACACTGGTACAGAGTAGTCTGTTGACCCGAGATCGTCATAGAGTCTTGTGTGGTTCCCACTGTGCTTTGATTTCCATCTTACCACGTCCAAGAGGGCGTGCAAAACGGTGGTTTTTGGGTACAGTCCCGAGTCACATGGAGGCAATGAGCGATAGGAGGGGATTCGTCTCTCCCGGTATAGGGAGTTGATGTTGCGCTGTGTTCGATTGGCTATAACAGGAAATCCCTGGCCAGGGTTGCTGAGATTTACTAGTAAGTGTTACCAGTAGTTTCTCGAATTGTTATAGACCTCATATCGACACGACTTATCGAGCTATTGGGGTCTGACGTTTACCACCCCTAGGCGAGATATGCGACATATCAGACGATCAGACCGGACTGTACGGTAGTGTTACTGGTTGGATTCACTGGAGTGTGAGCGGGCTTGCTCGTCGATCTTCAGATCGCTCAATACCCGGGTGGCCGTTACGTTTAGCAGACCGCTTACGGCTTGTGGATGTTTGATATGATCATCATCCGCTGCCGGCGTATTGACGAGTCTTTAGAGTCCTACACAGAGGTTTCCTGGCTCAAGCGAAACGAAATAGGAGCGCATATGAGATATGTGCGGGACCGAGAATAATGCGTGTATGTGATACCGTATTTCATTCTCGCGAAGAATGTGTCGAATGGTTATATGCGATATAACTTAGTTATCGAATCGAGGGTTGATTCGATAAGCCGATACATTGGATACTAGTCGGTTATATGCGATATGACCGGATCGTTAAATCAAGTGTTGATTTAATTATTTAATGCATAATTATATATTTGATATATTACTTTGCGTTAACTAGTATTGGTTCACTTTAAATGGATTTTCTCACTCGGTTTGTGCACATTGTATATGTGATATACTTTTGTACACATGATTGTATCATGTTTGATGATACATGTTTACTTGGTTAAGTGTAAAGAATTAAACCATGGTTAAACATATAATTAGGGTTTTATTTTTCCATTACTTATTTATTCATTTATTTATTTGTTTACATATTTTGGAAAATAAATGGAAAAGAGAAAAGAATGGTGGCTTTATTTGTTGTTTAGTTGAAGCTTCATGATGCTTTGACCTAGTCCACCATTCTTATCTCATCCTTAACCCTAACCATTGATTTAACCTTGGTCAATTCTCTACACATAACCATAGTTAGAATTATGATAAGTATTGATTTACTTTTGATTTTAAATTAACTTATCATAATACTAGCTTCTTCTTCTTCATCTTCTTCAATGAAGAAAACCATTCTTCATCAATGGTGATTGATGAGAATGAGTGAGAAATCCAATTCTAAAGTCTACCCACTTCCTATTTCTTCATCCTCTACCTCTTGCCAAGTAGTAGAGTGTGTTTCCTTCATAAGTTTTCATGGATTGGTGAAGGTGGAGCTTGATCTAGTGATGCTTCGACGTAGATCATCTTCGGCACGTTGTCGACGACCTAGCCCGGTCTTTTCTCCGATGAAACCACCGTGAGAGTCATGGTTCGATTTGGACAGTGGAGAGGACTTCATTGCGGAGCCATGGAGGTGGAGCACCGGATCTACAAAGGTTGTATTTCCGTATTCTTATAGTTAAGTGTTAACTAGTTTACTTTTCGCCTAGAATTCTAGCCAACGATCCGTACTCTAGAGTTTCTCGGCACCGCAAAATTTGAAATTGGCATGGTTGATGCCTTGTGAGACCTCTTGAGAGTGCCTAGGAACCCTACACTTAGGTGAACCAACTGACACCAGTGGCTTATGAGACCAGCCACCGCCCCTCGTCGGGGTCTCGATTATATACACTAGTCTACTCTGGAGTATCGATGCCCTGTCTCGAAACTCCCACGACTAGGGACCTTTTAAGGATGTGCTTATAGACTACCAGCTCCCACGTATATGATCGCCCTCATACTACTGGCAGTCAAGAAAGAATCCTAGGGGCTCTATCAACGCGTAATAGTGACCTGTAAGGTCACCTAAAGCAGTACACGATGATAAAGATAAACCAGATAGCATACTATCATCTTGAGTAAGACTGTCCTACCGGGATAGGTCCTCCCTCAATCATTGCAATCATGTGCCTATGATCCAATAATTGACTCTGAGGGCACTATCTCCAATAATCTCCCACTTGCACTCAAGGCTAATTATTGCGATGCCGCATACTCACAGCCCGTGTGATACCGAACACCCAACTTCTCTACTAGTCAGTCTCACAAAGCTCGTTTGCGAAATTATTGCGTTCGAGGAATAGCCTCAGCGAGTGGATCCGCTACGATGTTTCTTTCTATGTCTCTCTATATCTCAAGTTCGCAGAGAAACCCATCTCCCAAAATGAGCAATACCTTTCTTAGAATATGTCTGGATATCTGATGGGACCTAGCTCATAAATGAACTCCAAATCCAAACTTCTTAGACTGTATCGTCAACTGAACTTAATCAGTATCCTGAGCCATGCCTCCCTCAGTATCCCCTTGGACCACCTGTCCAAAATACTGCCCCTCGTCAGAAGGAAAATTATAACTCTGACAACCTTTCTGTCATTCAGGTCACCTTGGAAGCCTGGAATGATAACTGTCTCCCGAATGAGGCTGTCGTTATCATATCCCTAGAACATCCATTTATGTTCTAAAACTGCTTCCAATCGTTTCTCCAGGATTGGATCAATATCAACTTATTGCATCCACTGCAAAAACAACATATGGTGTGGTACTCATGATCGACTCAATTGCCTAAGCAAGTGATCTGCCAATCATGCACATCCCTCTCCCCTTTAGTCTGTAAGACACCTTTAGAGAGGGTGACTCCATCACCTGCAGGTACACCACCATGCCAGGAGTCGTCCATTCTAAATACCTTTAGAATGTTGTCTAAGTACCCTGATTGGGAAACTACCCAAATCTAGATCTAAAACCATATATCCAGTAACCAGAATGTCTGATATAATATCCAAGTCATTTGTGGAGAAACCACTGTGTGACAACCAAAGTATAACCGATCGTAGTAGAGGAATATCATTTCCTACTCTGTGTATGTCATCCAAATACCAGGACATCACATCCTACTACCTTCTCAACAGATCCATCCCCTATTCTGATGAAGTCAAACCTATGACTGTCATATCAAAAATAGATGATCTATCTCCGCTATATCTGCTTTAGTCCATAAACATAAGCTACTTGTCCACCAATGCTTCCGCTGCTCCCACTGACTACGACAACCATCTGGCAGAGTCATATAGACGTACACTTCTAAAGCCAGTTTAAAACGACGCTATACTCATCCTCCTGCCGGGTCTCACAGTCTGGAACAACAGCAATGGCAAGTCTGGGTAAACAAGAACCTCCCTGTCACCGTCCTTAAGGCTACCGGAGTACCTCTCGGGTGCCTGAGGTTACCCACCTTATCTGCGGAGTGGCCAATGGAATGTCAAACCAGATTGAATCTTTAGGTTCTTATCAAATCTTCAGTAATCGTTTGCGGTTCTGAAATCACTTCCAGTTCTACCATACTCCCACTACTGTTTTCTGAAAAAATCCATTTTATTAAAACTGTGGCGAGTCTAGAAAAATATCGCTATTGATCTTCTAGATGGTAGAAAATCAACCCTCGTCATAGCCTGGGTCAACCCACAAACAGCCATTACAGAAACGTGCCTTGAGTTATCCAGAGTCTGTTTTTAAGCATAAGCCGGACAACTCCCCGTACCTTAACAATGTCAAGATATGAACTGTTCTATATCCAATATAGAAACAGAGGCACTGATTTAATTGAACCAGATTCAAATCATGCAGCTGTCCCCAGTGCATGTCAACTAAATAGAAAGAGGTCGATCAGCGTTACTCAACTTAGGAATGCTTCCAATTATGAGTAACCTGAAAGAGAAGCAAGTTCTCTTAATCATTACTATCAACTGAATACCACACATAAGTATCTACATCTTCGATCACCTTGAAGAATCCCGATACTTGCAATACCTGGTTCTCTACTCTATTCTTATACCTATAACTTCTCAAAACTCAGACCTTGTGTTTCTACGAAACACATGTCTAAGAACCAGAGAAGTCATAAGTAAACAGAATCTAGTATGGTACCAACCCCTCTATCCTAATGGACACTGGACAACATACAATATTCTGTATAAGTCCCTTGAGTCTAACGACTCATTCCCTGTGTGTCGTAGGTTGAAAACTGTACTTATGGTTAAGAAGAATTACACCGCTGTTTATGCTCCTTACCTAACCATCCACTGATATAAGTAAATGTCATGGACATAATTTCAAAAAGGTATATCTCACTCTATAAAAATAGACGTACAGATATATCAATTTGAAATCGGTGCATAGCAACGGATATTCAAAACCAAATATTTGCCGTCCGGCAAACAGCCCGGGCGATTTCCTCAAATATCACCAATTACAACGAATTCCGATATAATGAGGATGATCACCTAATTCCCAATAACTTACTCACACTCATCATCTGTAAAACAACACAGATGCGAGAATCATATCTGGTAAATACATACCCTGGAGCAAGTTTCTAATTGGGAAATCAGTTTTCTTTTAATAGTACACAGTGAAACTGAAACATTGAAATGTTTCGATGGGGTATCCCGGTATTCCTAGTAATGCCTCTTCCATTATCCAGATTCACAACTGTAACCGTATAATTCTTTGCCATCTCTCCAAATCCCTTTATATGTCTTTAGTCATTACCTTCTGTACACCCTCTTAGGCTAAATGGTTTTCTTCCTTCCCTACCGTTCGGCACCAGCCTATGGTTTGGAAGAAGACTATCCAATAAGCATAATGGGTGTACTGTCCTAATCCTAAGAGCACTCGCAATGCGAGAGAAGGTAAAGATAAAAGACAACCGAATAATCCTTATTCCTATTTCTCCTGAACCAGAATCCATCCCCGAACTGGAATAAGTTCCTTTCAAGTTCGTATATAACTATACGATGGAGTATCCAATAAACTGTGGATCTTCGTAGTGATACAGAGTGTCCTGGAGAAATACAAAGGTGATTTAGGATTGGTGAAGAAATACTTGGTTTGGTTGTGAATAGCAGTCGCAATTTACTTTGCCCTCTTTCTAATCCCTTGATATGTCTTTACTTAATACCTTCTGTACACCATCATTATGCTAATTGGTTTTCTTCATTCCCCACCGTTCGATACCGGCCTAAGGTTTGTAAGAAGACTATCCAATTTGCATAATAGGTGTACTATCTCCTAAACCAAGGAGTACTCGCAACCTGAAAGAAGGTAAAAGGAAAAGACAACTGAATAGTCCTATTCATTTTCTCCAGAACCGGAAACCATCCTCGAATAAATTCCTTCGATTTGTATATAACCATACGATGGTTTTGTCCAATGGAAGTGGACGTTCGTAGTACTACGGGGTGTCCTGGAGAAAAGGGTAAAAGTAGGAGTGGAAATGAGGTTTGCAACTCTGACAATCCAAAAGCCAGTGTATAAGAAGGTTCGGTCAACTTGGTCACTGAGTAATAGTCTAGGGTCGGGTCAATGGTCGCTGCCAAAAAGAGAGAGAAAAGAAACACTCAGTGTGCACTCTAACCTAGATCAGAATGGTTACCAATTTATCTAATCAGGAAACCTCCCACTGTACCGTCAAACTCTCCTCCAAACCTGAAAGAAGAATTAGTCGGGATCACCTGAGGAGTAAACCAACTCATCAGTGGGAATCAGGATCCAACTATCATCGCATGATAACGTGACGGACTTCGCTCACGTTATCACACTCCAGAAGGTATGCGCATATCTGGCAAGTTTCAGTTTCTTTAGAAACTCCCGATGTGATTTTTTTGCCCCATGCTCTTATGACCTTGACGAAGGCCAACAAATCATAAGTCACATGTCAAGCTCTACCCGTCATTCTCCAGGTTAATTTGAACCCACCCGTACAAGCCCTTGACTTTGGACAACAAGGCTATACGACTGTCCCAAACCAACGCATCTATCTATGCTGTAGAAAGGCAACAAGCAACTACCATACACTATGCCTTGACGAAGGCCAACAAACATAGCATGAATACTACGTGCTACCCGTCTGAAACGACGGAGGGCTACGAATGGTTTCTGGCGAAAAACCTTTAACGTAATGAACTTGATATCGTTGAAGGAACTAGATAGCTTTTATGAAAATATAGTGGCGAAAACCTTTGCTAAAGAGGTCACTCCCGGTGAAGGGATCTCGGCTCTTTCCCCGTAGAATGAGGTGCAGGATATTCCAACTGAATACCACGATGCAAAGCAAAAGTAAACGACTATAGTGAAGTTATTGCCCTGACGCAAACTTTTGTCCAAGGGGTCACTCCCGGTGAAAGGATCTCGGCCCTTGCCTCGTCGACTGAGGTGCTGGATATTCATAACCGAATACCACTGTGCAAAACAAAAGAGAACGCCCTTGCAATAACAGCTTTTTGAAAAATTGTTCCAACAATATCAGAATAGGTTTGTTTAGCTTGCATTGATCCGAATCAATGCAGTCCCATCAATTGATCACACCAATAAAGAACGAAAATAATGATGTACGTATATGCCATCCGCATTCGCCACTGGGTCCCGTCATTACCCGTTAGGTTACTTAACTAACGACAGAGCGGGGACTGGACTAGCGCGGATGCAAAACATATACAACATCTACTAGTATATATATCAATATATAATATTCGCTCAAGGCGTTATAAAATGCAACATCACATAAATGAAATAAGCACCAATGAACAATACAGATATCTGGGATCCCCGGGTTTCATAGAGCCGCTACTGAAACCCGACGTTCCTCTGGTCGTGTGGATAGCCTGTGCAATGAAATCCTAGACCCCTACGGGCGCGGCAAGTTACCCGCCAAAACCTGAAGCGAGGCAGCCCCTTCAACAACGTGAATGGACCACCCAGCATTTCACGAAATCTGGTAACTTAGGCACCCCTCCTTGGGTCAACCTGTACCCCCTGCGAGTGCGGCGAATAGCCCGCCAATTTTAGAGTAAAGCCCCCTCCGTCTCAATGCCATGAGATGCGGTCTTGTTTCCCTCTAGAACCCGGCTATCCGTGCACCCCACCTTGGGGTAATCCTAGTACAGAAAGTAAAATATACATACAACGGGTACATCGACCTCACCCCGGTCGTGCCCCAAAAGAATAATATACAAACTGGCAGTGACGGCAGTCCACATGTCGGACGCTCGCCCCGCAATATCAAATGTACATAATACAACCAAAACTGTACTACCATTGCATCCAGGCTATCCCCCACGACCAATCCTCAACATCACAGCACAACACAGAACATCAACGTGAATGTCACGTTCGCAAATCCGTCTAAAAGGGCTATAGCAGATAGACAGGATTTACCGATCAAGTGACATTCACGGTCGCAGATATAATGTAAATACTGTGAGCTAACATGTTTAAAATATTCGATCGATCAAATTTACCTATGTGGGCCCCAAGCACTACTGTAGCACATAAAGAAATTCTGGGCCTAAAAAGAATATACCAAAACCCATATTTTCAACACAGAGACTCTCTGTAAAAATTTGATGCACTGAACATTAAAGGTGGCGGCGGAACCGCGGCCCAAACATGGGTTTGGCCGTGGTTCCGCGGAGGAATAATGGGTTCATGCGACCAAATTTTACCAGAGTGGTTATACTTCCCTGCACATGTTTCTGCAACAACCTGAAAAAAATTTCGAGCCAAAAATATTTCGACAGAAACTGATGCTTTTGAAAATGCAGTTTTTGAAAATCCGATCGATCGAACTTATAAACACGTTAGAACAAGATAGACTAGGTTAATGGCGTGGCTCTGATACCATGTAAGTGCACGGCGGCGCCCTGGCCGTCAATCCGAGGCCAAAATGTGGAAACGATAATTTACTTTAACTTTTTAACCGGCACCACCGCGCACTAAAACCCGGATCGGGCCATTAGCATAGTCCTAGCTAACTAGAGAAGGGGTAGAGAGATATACCGAGCGATCCGTGTCCTTCGGTCTTCTCGTCGTCGTCCCGATCTCCCCGCGGAATCTCCGGTCTTCTCCTCCTCGCCAGAAGGGCACCACATCGCCGGGTTCTTTTACGGGCTCCCACCTCTGGACCGAGGCAACTCGGGCACGAAGTTGGAGAGCCGACGTGCCTAAGAAATGCTGTAGAATAGTGTGGAACTCTATGTCTCATGGGGTTTGAGGAAGTTGCCATAATGTGGAGGAAATGAGATGTGGAATTTTTGTGGTGAACTTGGGAATTTTTAGCAAGCATGAAGAGAAAAAATCCCCACTACAAAAATTGGGACAGCCCACTTTCTTGCTTGGCTGACCATGGCAAGGAGAGAATGAATGAGGGAAGTGTGTGTGGCCAAATGAAAATAAGTGTGCCAAAATCAAGAAAGAGAGAGAGGATTATCATTATCAAAAGAAATGATCACAAACAAAAACCCACACTCTATCAACCATCATGAAAAACACAAGTCAAGCCATGATGACTAAAAGAAAGTCAAATGAAGTCAAATGATGGTGCAACCATCATGAAGCAACAATATGCAAAGACCACCCTCCATAATGCTAATTTGCACAAATGCAAATAAGCCCTCCTCCACCAATTTTAAGCCAAGGAAAGATACAAAGAAAAATGGTCGAAACGGAAAGCAAACTGGCAACTTCGGAAAACTGATTTCGTCATAAATTACAGGAAAACCCCGCTACTGTATATACATACCCGTATTTGTGTTCCGACCGAAATACAAATGCAATGAGATAAAATCTACATTGTACAATAGTAGGATCCGGCTTAAACCAAAGCCCGCTAGTATTATCCGTCCGATCATGATCCGTGCAATACCTCACGTATCTGATCGAACCCTGCCATATCTCCATACGGCCTCTACAGCATTTCGCCTGAAACTTTAGAAAACGGTCTGTGGGGGACTCTAAAGACTCGTCAATACTTTGGTTGTGGATTTAACCACTAGCACGTCAGAGGTATTAGCCATACGTAACGGGCTACCAGGTATTGACTAAAAGGGACGTCGATGAGCGAACTCATCCTGACACCCTTACTGAGCCTGTCAGTGACAATATCCGTACAGTCCGGTCCGTTCGTCTATGAGCATCGCATGGCGGGCCTAGGGGGTTGGTAAAAGTCAGACCCCCAAAAGCGGTACAAGTCGTGTCGGAGTGTATCCCAGAACACCCTGAGATACTACTGGAATACCTACTAGTAAATCTCATGCCTTGGCTAAGGACTTCGTGTAATGGCTTTCCTAGACACAGGACGAACCCCTGTAGATCCGCTCACTGCCTCCATGTGGCTCGGGACTATACCCAACTAAAACCTGTTTACACGTCTCCTTTGAGCGTGGTAGGATAGTAATCAAAGTACAGTGGGAACTCACACGAGACAAATGACGATCTCGGGTCGATGAACTAACCTGTACACATGTCACCAGGGAACTGCTATCTAACGTCAGGTATAAGACCAACTAGCAAGTTCCCGGCGAGTCCTGTCCGGTGTACTCATAACCCAATGAGCACCTGTATACATCTTAGGTGAACCAACTGACACCAGTGACTTGTGAGACCGGCCACCGCCCCTCGTCGGGGTCTTGACTGTATATACTAGTCTACTCTGGAGTATCGATGCCCTGTCTCGAAACTCCCACGACTAGGGACCTTTTAAGGATGTGCTTATAGACTACCAACTCCCACGTATATAATTGCCCTCATACTGCTGACAGTCAAGCAAGAATCCTGTTAGTTATATGTATGCCCTAGAGGCCATTACTGTACATTGGATGTATATTGTAGTGGATGCTGGGACATATATAGGGAGGACTTTCTTGCTCGACATGATAGTGTGCTATCTGGTTACTCTTTACCTTAACGTGTACACTGATTGTCTCTCTGTTTCATGTTGGTAAAGCCCTTAGGATGTGTACTTGACTACCTGGACTATGATGCGGATCATACTAGTGGGGACATGGTAGTCCATAAGTACATCCTTCAATGTCCCTAGTCGTGGGTGTATCGAGACGGGGCATCGATATACCAGAGTAGACTAGCGTGTACCTTTTCGACCCATACAGCGTGCCACATGTGAGGCGTTGGCTTGACCCTTCTACGGCTGGACCGTTGGTACTGAGGCACGAACTGAATGTTTTTAGACTTGTTTCATGTGTTGATCTGTATTGGGAAAACTTGGGTGTTCGAATGTTCAATCGGAAAGTTTAACATTTTCTGTTTATCCGGAATCTGATACAACAATTGGAATTCACAAAAGTTATGTGATAACTGAATGAATGTTATAAACATAGCAGTTTAGTCTCACTTGATCGGTTGCCACGGAATTTTGATGTGATCAAAAGTCCGTTGCAATCACGTAGCGTACGCGGATACTCGCCGGTTAAACTTAATAGACAGCCTCACTCCATAGCCCCGACCAAGTGACTGTAGGAGAACCCCGTCGCCGAAAGCATCCGTTCGGGTGCTCGCGGTAGTGGTGTTCCGCCTTGGTGCACTTCGTCGACGGCGTCGGGGGTGCGGCCGCCTACTGAAGTTTGCGACGAGCATTCGATCAGGATGTCGGGAATCTTGTTGAATTGCCCGACTTGGTATTGAAAAGTGTTTTCGATTTTGAGACTAAAATGCGGGGTTTATAATTGTTAGGCATGCGATGTCTAAGGAATTCATTTGGTCAGGCATGCGATGTCTGAGGTGGTTGCGGATTCCAACTGTTGTAGTTTTACACTTTCTTTTCTGTGACCGTAAGTGTAATATGTGATATCGCCGGTTTCGTTGCTATATGTCAACGACAATTGGGATGGACATATTTACTTACGTTGATGACATGTGATGTTATGTGTTGCTGGATATGTTATATTGGATCGTCGTGTTTGAATAGCCGGGGGTTTTTATGTGAGATGAGTGTTTTTCATTTTCATTCATGTAAAAACTTGTATGTAATATTCTTTTATTGGGGCACTTCCAGGTTGCGGAAGTTGTCACCTTTTGTATATTATTTACTTTTCCGCACTAGGATAGACCCAAGGAGGGGAGCACAAGTAACCGGGTTCTGGAGTCCAGTGGGAGACCAACTCGAGGGGTCGAGTCCGGGTCTCCTAACTCTAGAATTGGTAGGGTTGCTTGCCGCTCTCGTAGGGGTCTAGGGGTGTGGGTTTGGCTATTCATCGCGACCGTGGAATCCGTGTTTTATACTGGCTCGTATTGAAAACACGGACGTCCTAGTATATCCAATATTTCATATGATTCTTCTGCTGCGATATCTGTGATGTGATCATGTGATGTTCTTTGATAGATACTGTATATAGTATATATGATATATTATATAGACGTTACTTATGTTTTACACCCGCGCTAGTCCTGCCCCGCTCTGCCGTTAGTTACCTAACCTAACGGTGCACGAGGGGACATCGAGGCGAATGCGGATGGCATAAGTGTACGTCGTATTTATCTGTGATGTTTAGGTACTTAAATGATGGGACTTCATTAATGAGATTAATGAAATAAAAGAAACCTAAGATGTTGTAGAATCGAATTTCAAAATAAAACAGGTAGCTACAGTTCTTGCTTTGCACAGCGGTATATGCGATATATCCAGCACCTTATTCGATAAGGAAAGGACCGAGATCCCTTCACCGGGAGTGACTCCTTTAGCAATAACTGGCCGATGCTACACACTCGGTTTGTCTTTTGATTGCTTTTAAGTGTTTTTGCTTTGCACAGTGATATATATGATATATCCCGCACCTCATTCGACGAGGAAAGGACCGACGATCCCTTCACGGGGAGTGACTCCTTTAGCAAAACTGGAAAAGCCTCAAAAGCACTCCATTTTAAAAATTCATTCGATCCTACGACGATATCAAGTTCAATACGCAATAGGTTTTCAGAAAAAACGGTCGTAGCCCTCCGTCATTTCAGATAAGTGCTAGTTAGTATTCGTGCTACGTTTGTTGGCCTGCGTCAAGGCGTAGTGTGCGGTAGCTAACTAGTATTTATCTGCTTATGCATATGATGTAGATTGGATTAGGGTAGTCGTGCGACTTTGTTGGCCTGCGTCAAGGGTCGTGCGGGTGGGTTTAATTCAATCAGGAAATGACGGGTTGAACTTGACTAGCGCACTATGGTTTGTTGGCCAGCGTCAAGGTCATAGGACGCTAGGGGCAAAATATTATCGGGAATTTCAAGTGTTGAAATTTGAAATGAGATTGCATACCTTCTATGAGATAGTTGGATCCCGATACCCGCTGTGAGTAAGAGTTACTCCTGGGAGAGTTTTATACATTACAATTAGCCGATCAAGTAGGTGTCTAGAAAGGTGTCAACGGGGTTACGCCTCTGGGAAAACGAGGTTTACATTAATTAGGTTCGTGCGAAAGCACGGGGGACCTCCCTCAAAGTACCGACACTGGCCTGGCTGAAAGATTGGCGAACTTGTAGTGTGTAATTAATCCCGGCTAGTCTTTCCTTTTAGGGTTTGAAGGAAGATTTGATAAAAAGCAGTGGGAGCCATCCTGATTAGATAAAATAATAACCAATCTATTATTGCAAGAGCGCACGCTGAGTGTTTTCTTCTCTCTCTCTCCAGGTAGCGACCATATCACGCCTTAATCAAGATAATAATACGGATTATTGACCGAACCCGCTTGTTATACTGAGCTGGGGAACGTTGGTCCCGCTCCAACTTATAATTGTTATAAGACAGAGCAGGAAATTGGGGATTACCCGAATTCCCGTGCCGCCCAAACGAAGAGAGTGCATGCTGATGCATCATCTTCGGGTTTGTTCATTATACAGAACTGTTTCTCAGTATCCTTTACGTCCTGGGTATATGATACCGGATCAGGATCCCAGATATGTAATCTGTTACATAGGGCTACAGATAGGTAGAGAACTGAGAACGGGTGATAAGTTTCATGAGGCAGAAAACGGGGCAAGAGTTGCAGCCAAGTCTGTTGGTCACTGTCACCCTGTATTACAATACATTGATTCTGAACGAATGTTATTAGATACCGAACCTGATATACCAAATCATATCACTCTCTTTGTTAGAAAAGAAAGGATATAATTTTGTATTGATGGATAATGTTTTGAACATTTCCTATATCAAAAGTTGATCGGTTCAGGCACGTTATCTAAAAGCGTTGATGTTCTAAATCAAACCACAGTTCTTTAGTATACGGAACACACACAAGAGGAAGAGTTCAGAAATGAACGAATCCTTCTTGAGGCATTGTAGACTAGGTCATATCAATGTGACCCGACTAGCTGAAGTTACATTTAGATGCATATTTAAATCAGTTTGAATTTACATCTTGTGAAACTCGCCAGTCATGTCACAAAGATAAGATGACCACAGCTCTGTTTATTGGAAACAGAGAAAGAGTTAGTAAACTCTTGGGATGATACATGATGATGTATGTAAGGTCTCCTGTCTACACATGCCAGGACTGGTTCTTTATACTTCATTACATTCTCTGATGATCTTTCGAGATTCAGACCTATGTTCCTGTTGAAACACAAGTCCGAACCTTTTGAGATATTCACAGAATATAAGCGAGAAGTAGAGAACCAGAATACGGGTATAAGTATTATGTCCTATGATGAGATCAAGGAGGAGAATACTTGAGCACGGAAATACTAGACTATTCTAAAGGAGAATGAGATTCTCTCTCAGCATTACTCCTCTGTATACACCATAGCATGATGGTATATCAGGGCGGAGCAATCACACCCTATATGATAAGGTGTGCTCTATGATGAGTACTACTGAGTTACCTATTTCCTTTTTGGGAGTTACGCATTTGAGAAGCTGCATACCTATTGAATAGGGTTCAAATCAAATCAGTCGCCTACCATTTCATATGTGATATGGAAAGGGAAGAACCCATGTCTTAAGCTAGTTATGATTTGGGATTGACCGGCCTATGTCTGAAAGCAAAATCCGGACAAGCTCGAGGCAAAGTCTGTAATGTAGAACTGGAAAGGTTCCAGCTATACAAATTACAGCAGATGATTTGAAAGAACCAAAGGATTCAATAGTTACCAACGAACCTCGGCCTCTCTGCCGATCTAGTAGGGTTCCTCACCCACCTGAGAGATACTTCTGTTTCTCTATGACAGTGGGAGCGAGGATTGCGTCATGAGATGATGACCTAACTAAGTTCGAGCTGGCCATCGAGAGTAAGACTCTGTTAGAATGGCTGGATGTTTAGCGATCTGAGATGGAATCCTTATACACCAACAAAGTATGGACTTTGGTTGCTATATCTGAAGGGTTAAATCCCCATCAGGAGCAAGTATATCTTGAGAAGATTACTTGGTGTAGATGGAAAAGTTGAGACTTTCAAAGCTAGACTTGTTAAAAGTTTGCATCATTGACCAGGTGTGGATAATGATGAAACCTTTTCAAGTAGCTATGCTTAAGTCCATCCAGATCCTACTTGTCACGGCTACATACCATGACTACGATATCTGGTGGTTGGGTGTCATGACTGCTTTTCTAAATGATGTTTTAGAAGAGTGCGTCTATAAGTACACAGCCAGAGGGCTTCGTAGATAGTGGGAGAAGCGGAAACGTGTGCAAGATGCTTTATAGGATTAAAGCAGGCATCGCGGAGTTGGAACATCTGTTTTGATGTGTTAGTCAAAGAGTTTGACATCATCAAAATGGTAGATGAACCTTGTATAAACAAAAAGGTAGTAGGGAGTATGGTGACGATCCTCGTAGAGTACGTGGATAACATACTCTTGATAGGGAAGGATTTTCCTATGCTACGCTCGGTCGATCTCCGCTTATCACAAGGATTCTCCAATAGGATCAAAATGATACCTACTAAATCCTGGGTTTTGGATCTATGAGATAGATCTAAATGGATGTTAGAATTCTCACTAGATGTAGTGAGATGGTATCAATCGATCCTGGGGAGAATCACTGGAAGGGTTCCAGGGTGATAAAGACGACTGAATGTCAGTCGCAGGCATTGTCTTTACCCTCAGTAAAGGGACGGTATGTTGGAAGAGTTCCAAGCTAGATACCGTGGCATACTAGACGATAAAGGCTGGATACATCGCTACTTACGATGCTACCAAAGAGGCAGTCTGGATGTATATTTGTTCATGAGATGAACTTAGTTCCTCCCATTGTGTGACAATGGAGTTCTGGATTATGCCAAGGAACGTCCGTCCCATCAGTGATCCAGACATATTCTAAGGCAGTGTCACCTGATCATGGAGATGGTTGATCTCTAAGGGATCGAGGTTAGGAGAGTAGACTCAGAAAACAACACAGCGGATCCACTCTCAAAGGCCTGTTCCCAGAGAGAGACTTTTATGGGATGGTTGAGTATGAGATACTACAACCACTGCTACAGATGGCCCTAGTGCAAGTGGGAGATTGTTAGTTATATGTATGCCCTAGAGGCCATTACTGTACATTGGATGTATATTGTAGTGGATGCTGGGACATATATAGGGAGGACTTTCTTGCTCGACATGATAGTGTGCTATCTGGTTACTCTTTACCTTAACGTGTACACTGATTGTCTCTCTGTTACATGTTGGTAAAGCCCTTAGGATGTGTACTTGACTACCTGGACTATGATGCGGATCATACTAGTGGGGACATGGTAGTCCATAAGTACATTCTTCAAAGTCCCTAGTCGTGGGTGTATCGAGACGGGGCATCGATATACCAGAGTAGACTAGCGTGTACCATCTCGACCCATACAGATGGGCGATGGATGATCCCATATCCATCGGTGTTTGACATCAGAGATGATATACGGGTGCTCAGTGGAGACTGGGTACACTGGACGGACTCGCCGAGAACTCCCAGATGGTATTATACCTTACGTCAGATGGCAGTTCTCTGGTGACACTGGTACAGAGTAGTCTGTTGACCCGAGATCGTCATAGAGTCTTGTGTGGTTCCCACTGTGCTTTGATTTCCATCTTACCACGTCCAAGAGGGCGTGCAAAACGGTGGTTTTTGGGTACAGTCCCGAGTCACATGGAGGCAATGAGCGATAGGAGGGGATTCGTCTCTCCCGGTATAGGGAGTTGATGTTGCGCTGTGTTCGATTGGCTATAACAGGAAATCCCTGGCCAGGGTTGCTGAGATTTACTGGTAAGTGTTACCAGTAGTTTCTCGAAGTGTTATAGACCTCATATCGACACGACTTCTCGAGCTATTGGGGTCTGACGTTTACCACCCCTAGGCAAGATATGCGACATATCAGACGATCAGACCGGACTGTACGGTAGTGTTACTGGTTGGATTCACTGGAGTGTGAGCGGGCTTGCTCGTCGTTCTTCAGATCGCTCAATACCCGGGTGGCCGTTACGTTTAGCGGACCGCTTGCGGCTTGTGGATGTTTGATATGATCATCATCCGCTGCCGGCGTATTGACGAGTCTTTAGAGTCCTACACAGAGGTTTCCTGGCTCAAGCGAAACGAAATAGGAGAGCATGTGAGATATGTGCGGGACCGAGAATGATACCAGTATGTGATACTGTATTCGATTCTCGTGATTTGTGACACTGATCGGTTATATGCGATATAGCCGGGTTATCGGATCAAGTGTTGATTCGATAAGTTGTTACTGTTGATATTAGTCGGTTATATGTGATATGACCGGATCATTAAATCAAGTGTTGATTTAATGATTTAATGCATAATTATATATTTGATATATTACTTTGCATTAACTAGTATCGGTTCACTTTAAATGGATTTTCTCACTTCGTTGTACAAGTTGTATATGTGATATACTTTTTGTACAAATGTTTGTATCATGTTTGATGATACATGCTTCTTTGGTTAAGTGTATAGAATTGAACCATGGTTACCTTAATGATTAGGGTTTTGCTTTTTCATTTTATTATTTGTTTATTCATTTTGGATATTAATAAAAGCATAAAAAGAAAAAGAAAAATGGTTTTCTTTCTTTTCTTTCATGAAGCTTTTTGAAGCTTCATGAAGCTTTGACCAAGTCACCATTTTGTCTTGTTCTTTTAACCCTAACCATTCACATAACCTTAGTTAGTTCTCTACACTTGACCATGGTTTATAATATGATAAGTATTATTTTCTTTTAACTTATCATATGATAATCTTCTTCTTCTTCTTCTTCAAGAAGAAAGCTTACTTGATCAATGGTGATTTGAGTATAAGTGTGAGAAATCCAATTCTAAAGTCTACCCACTTCCTATTTATTCATCCTCTACCTCTTGCCAAGTAGTAAAGTGTGTTTCATTCACAAGTTTTCTAGACTTGGTGAAGGTGGAGCTTGATCTAGCGATGCCTCGACGTAGATCATCTTCGGCATGGACATCGACGACCTAGCTCGCCATTTCTCCGACGAAGCCGACACTAGAGCCCGGGAATTCATTTGGACAGCGAGAGGACTTCGTTGCGGAGCTATGGAGGTGGAGCACCGGATCTACAAAGGTTGTATTTCCGTATTCTTCTAGTTAAGTGTTAACTAGTTTACTTTGTCGCCTAGAAATCTAGCCAACGATCCGTAGTCGGGTTTCTCGGCACCTAGAATTTTTGAAATTGGCATGGTTGATGCCTTGTGAGACCTCCTTAGCGTGCCTAAGAACCCTACAAATCCTAGGGGCTCTATCAACGCGCAATAGTGGCCTGTAAGGTCACCTAAAGCAGTACACGATGATAAAGATAAACCAGATAGCATACTATCATCTTGAGTAAGACTGTCCTACCGGGATAGGTCCTCCCTCAATCATTGCAATCACGTGCCTGTGATCCAATAATTGACTCTGAGGGCACTATCTCCAACATCAGGGATGCTCGAGCGCGCAGTTTCGAGTCGTTACGCCAGATTCCGAGTATGACGGTGGCAGAGTACGATGTGCAGTTTACCGAGCTATCTGTGTATGCTCTGTATTTGGTAGCTACTGAGGAGATGCGGATCAAGAGGTTTGTTTGAGGCTTGCATACCCAGGTGTTCCTCGCTATCAGCGCACAGCATTGTGATACATATGCAGCAGCAATGGACGCAGCCCAATCGGTTAAGGAGCGTCTTGCGAGACTTCGGTATTTCCGGAGCCGAAGAGGGTTCGTACTGGTACATCAGCACGGAGACAGATGTTTACACACCACGACAGATTTCATTTGCCTTAGTTTGTTTGCTTTGCATTAATCTAATTCAGTCCCATCATTTACACCTATCATCAAAGAGAGAAACGAAAATACCATGTCCGCTTATGCCATCCGCATTCGCCACTGGGCCCCGTCTAACACCGTTAGGTTACTTAACTAACGCCAGAGTGGGGGATGGACTAGTACGGGTGCAAAACATAAGCAACGTCTACTATATAGAATATATATAATAACCATTCGTCTCACGCAATAATAGGCATTCCAGATCACAGATGAACATATTGGATATATTAGGAATTCCGCGTTTCGTTTAATCCTGCAACGAAAGACGGATTCCGCGGTCGTGATGAATAGCCAAACCCCACCCTAGACTTCTAGGGGTGCGGAAAACTACCCGCCAAATTCCCAAAGTGAAGCAACCTCACTTAGTAAAATGAGTAGGCCACTCGGCACTTCAAAGAACCCAGTAGTTTGTGCACCCCACCTTGGGTTTATCCTAGGAGCAAAAAAAAGTAAATGAAATAATACAACGGTGGCTACAACCTCAACCCGAATGTGCCCCGCAAAATAATATTACATCACTTTACAATTTTACAACGAATGAAAGAAAGAAAACTCTCATCTCACATCCCCCGGCTATTCATCATCGATGATCCAATATTCCATATACACAAACCAACATAGCAGCAACACAGATATGTGCAACCCCAACTAATCGACGTATAGCGATTTGCGGACGTTTCGAAACACATATAAAAACTGAAACATGTTAAATGACTTTAAAACTGCGACTTTGAAATACTCCGTATTTCCATAAAAGAAAGATAATAGTATATGCAAACTTGGCAAAATCAAACATTACCTGAAACCCTAAATCCAAGAGACTAGAATACAGAAAAAAATTCCAAGGCAATTTCCCACACAAAAACCGGCGGGGCCGGTAATTTGGGGTGTTTGGCTAGCCACAACATGGTGAAATTGCCTCGTTTTTGTTCTGTGTTCATATAACAAGCAAAGGAGCACTCTGCAATTGTTTACAAAATTTTTAGAGCCTCCGAAAAATTTGATAGAAACTTGGATTCTTAGTTTTGTGTTTTGGAGTTATTTCGGTTTCGTAGTTTTACACGTTGTCTAAATTGTTAGCTAAGGTTTAGAAGGCTCTGATACCACTGTAAGTCGATGTCACGCACCCCACGGGTTTGCGGGGAGGCGGAATACGTAAAAAACCATTTTTACGCGTGTTGCAACAACGACTTGGACTCCAGGATCGATGCTAAACCCTAACTAACAAAACTATATGAGGTTAACTACTCGGATAGGAAGTTATACCTCACGTTACCATGCCCTTCGGGTCTTCTTGTCGCTGTCCTCCTCCTCGTCATAAGCTCCAAGGATCGTTTGATCGATGCCTTCTCATCGGCCTCCTCGAGTCAAAGACGATCCACCCGAGAGTCTATAGTCCGAGCTCCAACCTCAAATCCGAGATAACTACGGCATCTAGTTTGCTAAACTAGATGTCCTAGATGATGTAGAGAGTGTAGATGGATTAGTATATCTCTAAGTACCCTATAATTCTCAACACATGAGAGATTTAGGGTTAGAGGAAGAAGAATGAGCTTGAAGAAAAGAGAGTGTAGAGAATCATTAGAATATGAGATGGCTATCTCTTGTTGACTTATGAAGCATACCAATAATTCACAAGCATAAATATCTAGCAAGCTTGCAAAATATCTAACATGCTTGCAAAATATCTAGCATGCTTTAATGAGTCATCTAGTGAGTCATGCCATGAGTCACTACATGAGTCACCAAGTAGCCATGCCTCATTCAATATAAACATCCACCTCATTTCCTCCACTTCATTAATCTTTTAATCAAAAGATTAAAAATCCTAATGAGGTGTCTTCTTCTAGAAGCAATCTTGAGTAAATTATAAGAATGCCCCTCATCCGTATATACATACCTATATTCGTATTCTGAAAAATATGAATACAAAAAGACGAAAATAATCCATCAATATAATACTAGGATCCGACTTAAACTAAAGCCCACTAGTATTATCCGCCCGATCATCATACGTGCACAAGTATGTGATCGAAGCCCTGCCGTAAAACCATACGGCCTCTACATCTATTGCCCGATACAGGGAAACCCTTTGTGTAAGACTCTAAAGACTCGACACTACGCTGGAAGTAGGTTTAACCATAAGCATGTCAGCGGTACTAGCTGCACGTAACGGCTACCTAGGTATCTGTCGATAAGAAGGCCGATGAGCAAACTCATCCGAACTCCTACTGAGCTTATCTGTGACAATCTCCGTACAGTTTGGTCTGTTCGTCTAAGAGTATCACATATCGGGCCTAGAGCGGTAATCGTCAGACCCTTAATAGCGCAATAAGTCGTGTCAAAGTGTAGCCCAAAACACCCTAAGAAACTACTGTAGTACCTACCAGTAAATCTCGCTTGCCTTGGTCAAGGACTTTATGTAATGGCTTTCCGAACACAGCGCGATATCAACCCCCAATACCGGAAGAGACAAATCTTATATAACCACTACTGCCTCTAAGTGCTTCGGGACTGCACCCAACTACTACCTGTTTGCACGACTCCTTTGAGTCATGGTAGGATAGTAATCTAAGAACAATGGCAACACACTCGAGGCGAAATAGCAGTGTCAAGTCGACGGACTAAGATGTACTCATGTCACCTAGGAACTACCACCCGACGATAGGTGAACTACCACCCGGCGATAGGTATTATACCCACCAGCAGTTTCCTACGAATCCTGTCTAGTGTACTCATAACCCAATTAGCACCTGCATACTATCTCCAGTACGACGTACTAATGGCTGTGGGACAGACTATCTCCCCTGCTGGGATGAGAAGCGTATACACTAGTCTACTCTAGAGCATCGATGCCCCGTCTCGATAATCCTACGACTAGGGACCTGTATAGGATGTGCTTATACCCTACCCATGTAACATTTCAGAAAATATAAAATATTATTTTTGGAATTTAATATTAAAATAATATATTTCCCGAAAACTGCCCGATTTGCGAAATTGAGGTTTTCGAAAAAGGGTATAAATATATACCAATAATTATGAAATAAATGGAAATTAAAATGATTTATTCATTTAAAAAGATATTTAATGAATTTGGCATTTTTAAAATTTATTGTATGCAGTTTTGATAAAAACCCGATTAGTGCATTGCTACTCGCGATTAAGCCAAATCCGTGTTTCTACAGTTTTCATGGTTAGTGCACCATGACATGTTACATGTTATTTCATTTGTGTTGTTTTTATTAGGGTGTATGTGTTATTGGTGAGAAAAGAATGGAAAAAGGTGTAATGATGATTTGGAGAGAGAGAGGGGACACAATGATGAGAATAAGCATGCTAGGAGAGAGAATGAGAGTGAGAAAGTGAGAGAGAGGGAGAGAGTGCTGCCTCATTTGTTCCTCCGCCATTTTCTTCTTCTTCTTCTTCCTCATCTCCCTCCATCTTTTACCCTCTTGACCCACCCCAAAAACCTTGTTAAAACCCTAAACCCTTTTCACAAAAGTTGATCTCCTCTTCACCCTCTACATATTGGACCAAGCAAAGTTCGATTTTGATGACTTGTGAAGCTAGGGCTGTCTAGAGTGGCCTAAATGAGGTAATCCCTACACTATTAGATTATTATTTGAGTTTCCTAACTTCTATTTTTAGTTTAGAAGTGTTTTAGTGTAGATTAGTGGGTTTTGAAATTTCCTAGAAGAGGGTTGAGGATTCTTGAGTTGTAGTGGTGAAGTTGAGGCCTAGTAGTGACCATACAACCACCATAGTGCTAAAAACCCAGACCTAACCTAAACTGAAAACCTGAAAACCCAAAACAGAAACTTTTCATGTCGGTTTTGTGAAAATATAGGGTGCGCAGGGAAATCTGTAGCAACCCGGGAACTTTCTGAGTTTAGCAAACAATACCAGGGACCCATTTAGGACCCTAGGAGACCACCCTACGAAGACGAAGCCCATGGGAGCCTGGGGGGCCGAGGAGGCCGGAATTCAGGGTCTTTTGGCCGACCAGTTTGGGTGGGTTGGTGCTAGGTTTGTTCCAGTGGCTTAAATACCCAATATACTGCACCCTAGACTTGTTTTCTTAGCTTTATTTGACCTGAGTCAAAATATGGGAGCATTTTAGTGTGATTTTGGCTATGTTTTCCGTATTTTGAAATGCTAAGTTTTGATATTTGGGTTTGTATTTGGTTGTTGGATGTTTTTACATCAACGACTAGGGGTAATTTTTTGGTTTTGCATGCGTGAGCTATAGGTTCTAACCTATGAGCGATCCGTGTGCCGTTTTGGATTTCAGAACTTGATTTTTATAGCGTTGCGCTATGTGTTGTTATTGTAGGTACCTTCACGCGGATTCCGATGCGATGGAGCATGGCGTCATCGACTTCGGCAAGCGAAGACCAAGTGAGTATATCTATATCTACGAGGGAAGTCGGGTGGATGACGTATAGCACCCCCGTAAAGTTTTGGTGGAAACCGATTTGTAGCATGTGGTTAAGAAAAACCTAGAGTAGCAAATTAGGGTTAGAATTAAAATATAGCTATAGACACCATATTAGAAACTATAGGATAGTTAGAAGTGTTTTGATACGACTAATATATGGTGACGGGATTTGAGGATGATATTGATGATATTGCCGTTTAAGGTAGTATAAGACTAGATAGTCGACGTAGTTATGTCATCCGAACCATACTTATTTCTAAACTGAAGAATCGTATGCATCTTTTAAACAGATACCTTGAGGGACGTTACGGATTTTCAAATGATATCTTTCTTTAAAAACACCGTAGCCCCTACTTTCAAAACTACGATTCGCATCTTTCAAAAAAACTGTTTGTATGGTTCGGGTGTGTATGTTAGATTAGATACTTATGCTTATAGTAAAGGTAGCATGTATTTGTAAAATTGACCTGATGAGGGATATAAATGCGATGAAAGGATATATGACGCGATATGATGAATTGGTGATATGTTGGTATACGGATGCGAGTCGATTGAGATGATTTATACCCTGCCGGTCCCCTGATATGAGATTATTGCGGATGTGACCTGGGACATAGGTATATAGAGATATTTATATATGTTGTGAATCGTGAGTGATAGCCGTACGAGACGTTAGGTCCGTACCCTCCTTGTCTTATAGGATGATAGGATCCCTGATAGCTTAATGCCATCGTACGATGATTTTCCGTACGTGATGAGTTGACTTGAGGTTTGATCCATACCCTTAACTAGAGGATGTCGTACGATGGGGTATACCATACGGGATGTTGTCTGGCTAAATGCCGATTGATTGATTCACCGACTCGATCATGTTAGATACGTATACCTGTCAGCATTTGCATATGATTTACCTTATGCTGCATTCATATTATTCTCATTGCATTGCTTATACCTGTACTAGTACACCTGCACCATTATCGATGATGCGTATGTTACACATACACAGATTTGCCAGCTCACACACTTCATCATCAATAATTACCATGTCACTACACAGTAGGGTTGCTAAATCATAATATACATATTGTACACCATACTTGCGCACATACATATTTGTACGTCCATACTTGCGTATATACACATATGCACCTTTATACGATATTGCATTCGATTTTGGAGATTTGAGAACCACATGATATATCATAAAAACCGGATTCATTTAAAAGAGCGGTTTTCCCTCGATATGTGCATATTACTGTTCCATGTTGCATGATATACGGATATGCTTACATTTCTGTTATATATTGCATACATCATGCTTTATGATTACACGCATTGAGATATGTTTTTTTCATGAGATTTCTGGATTTGAGACCCGTGGCTATTTCAAAAGAAAGCATGTACTGTTTTAAAAACCTGGTTTCTCTTGATATGATATTTCAGTGCGTCCACCATGCGTTTTCTCGGTTCTGAGACGTGTGACAGTGATACCCGATCGAGGAGCTGGATGAGGCCGATTGTGGGTACATGGTAGACCCGGTATGGTTTCCCGGGGCAAGAAAGGGATGCTGTGTAGAAGACGGTGAGCCTGGCAGAGGGACTACTACCTACCGATGATAGTATTTGGGCTCGGCGGATATCCGGAGGATACCGACCGGAGTCGAGAGATGATATGGGCCGATCCGGACTGACGGAGCCCGTGGGCCGATCCGGACTGACGGAGCCCGATATATGAGGATTTACATGTCGATGCTGGACACAGTTTTCATGATGTTTCGAGTGTCGATGCTGGACACTCAGGTTCTATGATTTTGATGTGTCGCGAAGGACACCTGTTGATTTATATCCTCATACTTTCATGCATATGCTTTTATGATATTCACAGACATTGATAATATGGCTGGACAAGATCCGCATGCATACAGACATTGATTATATGATTGGATGATATTCGCATACGTATAGCTGTTGATTACATTGTTGGCACACATACAGATATGGTCACCCTAGATATCATAGTATTACCTTTATGATACAGTTGACCTAGGAGTCGTTGTTTATTCGATTTCTATCTGTAGATGTTTTTCTACTCACGAGTTGGCAACTCACTCCCGTTGTGCCACAGTTCTTGCAGGTTGACCGCACGGATCAGTAGCGGCTTCGCTGGCACACAATTGCTTTTGGGTGGTTTGCTTGGTAGGTGGGACTTTTGTATCGTACCCACTATTGTATTTACTATTTCACATTGTATCTAGTCAACTCCATCAATCAAAATTAGTAAATTGTATAAGTAATGAGACTTAGTGAGATTGTGGTTGCGAGACTTAGAGCGGGGGGTTTTCTGCTACTTGTGGTTTTGATGTCTTGCTTATTTCTTTATCTTTTGTGATGAACTTCGCCGTTGGGCGTCATATACTTATATATACTGTCTTGCATAGTTGTAATCCGCCGTTTGGCGAAGAGCTAGCTCCCAGTTGGGGATGCCATTATTCTTATTATGTATTTGTAGTTTTGGAGCAAAATATACAAAGGAGGTGCTGCCTAAATTTTTAAAAGATGAAATACGTTTTCAAACTAGCAAATTTCACTTGCATTTTCATGTTCCTTTTCTATGCATTAAGAAAACTTGATTTCATTATACCTTTATTTCAAAACTTCACCTCCTTTATTTTCTTAAAAAGGTTTAGATTTCTGGGTTTCAGCTTACTTGAATTACGTTACGCCTTTAGACGTTGCATGATTTAAGTGCTGGTCATGAGCTAATATTTCGGGTCATGACAACCCAGCCCCCACTAGTGTGACTGCCATCACAACACTGGTAATCAAGCAAAGATCCTAAGGGCTCTACCAATATATATAAGCGATATGCTAAAAGAAACACATGCACATATTGAGGTAAAAACAAATCAGGTAGCATACTACCATTTTGAGCAAGACCGTTACTATATCCGTGTATATCTCAAGCTTCTAATATGTAATATACAAACCAGTATGATACAATAATGACCTCTATGGCATATAACACTAACATAGAGTGTAATCCGTATTTATAGTGAAAACATTCTAGAAGGTGGACATCTCATTTTAGATTTTATCCATTTACTTTAAATGGAAAATGAGGTGTAAAAGAAGAGAGGGGAGTATGGTGAGAGCCATACTTCAATAGTGTTTCACAAATGTATTAACAATTCATTTATGCAAACTATTCAAGCGTGGTTAGAATTGTTTATTGAAAAATGAGTTTTACAAAAGCTTGCTTCATTTTCTCTCATGAGTTGGATGGTTCATTTTCTTACATGGGTTTTTGTCACCATTAGCTTCACTCTCCTCATTTCTTTTCTTGAGCTCCTCCACCTTCATCTTCATCCTCCTCTCTACAATCTCATGTGTTGAGAATCAAGAGAGGAGGTAAGATAGATACACACATAGAACACTTCACTACATCCTAGACACTTTAGATTAACAATCTAAAGTCTCTAGTAGCTCCATTAGAATCTTAGTATGGAGCTAGAGCCATGAGCTACATCCCATGGGTGGATCATCTTCGACGGAGGAAGACCGGTGATCAAGCTCAATTCAAAGGACCTCAAGGAGCTAAGGAAGATGGTAGAAGACCGAAAGACATGTATCATTCGGTATAACACCTTCTATCACAGTAGTTAACACCTTTACTTGCTAGTTTCATGTTTGGTTTCGATTCTAGGTAGTTGTTTCTAGCGCCAAGTTTTTTAAACACCAAATTTTTGCGGTCGACAGCCAGTGCGCTAGGAAACCCAACGTGGTATCAGAGCCACCCAAACATTAGAAACTAGTAGTAGACGATGCATTAGTTTCAAAACCGAAAAATTCCGATTTCAAAACCAACTCTTTGTTCTGAAATTTTTTTAAACTCTGAAATTTTTTTAAACAAGTGCAGAGACTTAGTTTAGACATGAATATGACACACAATGAAAATGAGGAAATTTGATGCAAGTTTGGCCGGCCAAACTGTTAAAAAAACCGGCCTGGCCGGTTCACTGTTCATATCAATGCCCCATTTTCATTCTGTGTTTTAGGTTTTGTAAATTGGTATTTTTGGTCTTGTTTGATTTGCCCTAGATTTCACTTGGTATTATCTTTGCTTGGGGAAACTTGGAAAGTTTCAAAAGTTGAAATTTTGCATCTTTGATATCTGTGATGTGGTGTATGTGTTTTTCAAACGTCATCTATTTGCTATATGTCGTTTAGACGGGGTTACACATACTTGCTTATACTGCTGTGATGTTGATATATGTGATGGCTATGTTCGGATTGTCGAGTAGGATAGCCTCTAGTGCAATGGTAGTTGTACAGTTTAGATTCATTTGTATATTCATTATTGCGGGGCGGGCGTCTGACATGTGGACTGCCATTTCCGCCAGTTTCTATATATTCTTTTATTGGGGCACGACCGGGTTGAGGTTGATATCGCCATTGTATATATACTTTTTTCTGTACTAGGATTACCCCGCGGTGGAGTGCTCAAGTAGCTGGGTTCTAGAGGGCAACGGGCCCGCATCTCATGGCATTGAGATGGAGGAGGACTTACTCTAGAATTGGCGGGCTATTCTCCGCACTCGTAGGGAGTATAGGATGACCCATGGAGGGGTGCTCAAGTTACCGGATTCCGTGAAGTGCATGGTGGCCCATTCACTTTGTTGATTGGGGTTTCCTCACTTCTGGGATTGGCAGGTAACTTGCCGCACTTGTAGGGGTCTTGGTTATACATTGTACAGGCTATCCACACGACCGGGGAACGTTAGGTTTCATTTGCGGCTCAAAGGAAAGCCAGGGCTCCTAAATTATCCGTTATTCTGTGATACTTATCGCTTTTCTGTGATGTTGCTTATATCATGCCTTGGACGAATGTTATATATATATATATATATATATGTTGGATATAGTGCCCTCAGAGTCAATTATTGGATCACAGGCACGTGATTACAATGATTGAGGGAGGACCTATACCAGTAGGACAGTCTTACTCGAGAGCTTTGTATACTATCTGGTTTGTCTTTATCATCGTGTACAGTTCACTATTACACGTTGATAGAAAATATTATACTATCTGGTTTATCTTTATCATCGTGTACTGCATTAGGTGATGGTACAGATCACTATTGCACGTTGATAGAGCCCTTAGGATTCATGCTTGACGACCAGCAGTATAATGGCGATCATATACGTGGGAGCTGGGGTCTATAAGCACATCCTTAAAGTGGTCCCTAGTCGTGGGAGTTTCGAAACAGGGCATCAATACTCCATTAGTAGACTAGTGTATACAGTCGAGACCCCGACGAGGGGCAGTGGCCGGTCTCACAAGCCACTGGTGTCAGTTGGTTCACCTAAGAAGTATACAGGTGCTCATTGGGTTATGAGTACATCGGACAGGACTCGCTCGGGAACATGCTAGTTGGTATTATACCAGACGTCAGATAGCAGTTCCCTGGTGACATGTGTATAGGTTAGTTCATCGACCTGAGATCGTCATTTGTCTCGTGTGAGTTCCCACTGTACTTTGATTACTACCCTACCACGGCTCAAAGGAGTCGTGCAAACAAAATTTAGTTGGGTACAGTCCCGAGCCACATGGAGGCAGTGAGCGGATCGGCAGGGGTTTCGTCTCTCCCGGGTATTGGGGGTGAGATCGCGCTGTGTCTAGGAGAGCCATTACACAAAGCCCTCGGCCAAGGCAGGAGATTTACTGGTAGGTATTCCAGTAGTATCTCAGGGTGTTCTGGGCTACACTCCGACACGACTTGTACCGCTTTTGGGGGTCTGACTTTTACCAACCCTCTAGGCCCGCCATGCGATCCTCATAGACGAACGGACCGGACTGTACGAATATTGTCACTGACAGGCTCAGTAGGGTGTCAGGATGAGTTCGCTCATCGACCTCCCTTTTGGTTAATACCTGATAGCCCGTTACGTACGGCTAGTACCTCTGACGTGCTAGTGGTTAAATCTACAGCCAATGTATTGACAAGTATTTAGAGTCCCCCACGGACAATTTCTCAAGTTTCGGGCGAAACGTTGTAGAGGCCGTATGATATATGGCAGGGTTCGATCATATATGTGTGGTATTGCACGGATCATGATCGGACGGATCATACTAGTGGGTTTTGGTTTAAGCCGGATCCAAGTATTAGATTTGTTGGATTATTTTAGTCTTATCGCATTCGCATTCAGTCGGAATGCGGATGCAGGTATGTATATACAGGTGAGGGGTATTCTTGTGATCCGTCGCGAGTTTACTTTAGATGTTGCCGTATCTTTTTGTTGTGGCAAACATTTGGATTAATGTTTGCATTTGGAAATAATGAGCTAGAATTCATCATGACATGCATTTAATTTGACATGGACATATTAGGTGACTCATGGTCTCTTTTTTAGCACTAATGTCACATTATATGATGGTTTTGTGATGATTTGATAAGAGGAGAGAGAGAAGGGCTGCCATGATGAGTTAGCTCTCATATTATTGTTCTCACTCTCTCTCATTTTTATCATAACACATAACAAAAGAAAAGGAGAGAAAGCCTTCTCTTCTTCTTCTTCCTCTTTCTTCTCTAGCTCACCATTTCCATCAATGGCTTCATCTCTAACCTCCATCCATCTCATGGATGCAAGAGACAAAGTGATCACAAACATCCTCTACAATACCTGGGACACGTCGGCTAGCACACTTCATGCCCGAGTTGCTTCGGATGAAGCGGGAGCCCGTAAAAGGAATCGATGATGTGGTGCCCTTTCCGACGAGGAGATCGAGACCGGAGATGCCGCGAGGAGCTTGGGATGGTGGCCAAAGACCGAAGGACACGGATCGATCGGTATAGCTTTCCAACCCTCTCTCTAGATAGCTAGTTGTAGGTTAATGGTTCGATCCGGGTTTTAAGCATACGATAGCGCCGGTTTTCAAGTTAAGAAAAAATTTTGTTTCCGCATTTTGGCCTCGGAAAGACGGCCGGGGGCGCTACCGTAGACTTACATGGTATCAAAGCCACGCTATTAACCTTTACTAGCTTGCTCTAACGTATTTAGAACTTCGATCGAACAAAAATTCCGAAACCGCGATTTCAAAATGTGCAGTTTCTGTCGAAATTTTTTTGTTGTCAAAAAATTATTCGGTGTATTGCAGAAATATGTGCAGGTGTTTCTAAGAAAGCTGAGAAATTTTTGTTCACTGTAGGCAATGTAGTGCCGCGGAACCGCGGCCATAACCCCGTTTTGGCCGCGATTCCGCCGCCGCACAGTAGCATTAGTGCACCAAACTTTCAGCGGTTCTCTCTGTCTTGGAATTGTGGTTTCTGGTATTTTTATTTGGGGCCCAGATTTGTTTGAGTACTGGGTATTGTGCTTGGGGCCCACTTCGGGAAATTTTGTCGATCGAAAATTTAAATATGTTAGTTCACAGTATTTATATTATATCTGCGACCGTGAATGTCATTTGATCGGTAAATCCTGTCTAATTGCTATAGTTCTTTTAGATGGATTTGCGAGCGTGACATTCACGTTGATATTCTATTTTATGCTGTGATGTTGCGGATTTGTCGTGGTGGATAGCCTGGTTGCAATGGTAGTACAGTTTGGTTATATATGTACATTTAATATTGCGGGGCGAGCGTCCAAGAAGACAATCAGGTTTGTTTTTCCGGCGAGTCAGTTCTTGTTGTGCAGGGGGATCGTGGTGCCGCCCCTCACAGCTTGATTTCAGCCTTTTACGCTAGTCGATTTTTGAGGAGAAGATGTCGAGGATTCTTGGCTTTCATTTGTGATACCAGAGCCACAGTAGATTCGTTGGACCGGGTTCCTATTGTGCAAGAGTTTCCGACGTTGTTCCAGATGAGCCGGCGGAGCTTAGGGAGCTTAAGGATTAGCTGCAGAGTTGCTAGATAGGGGGACTTGTACGTCCAAGTGTTTTGCTTTGGGGAGCTCCTACTCTGTTCATCAAGAAGAAGGACGGCAGTTTGAGGTTGTGTATTGATTGATCGTCAATTAAACCGAGTTACGGTGCGGATTAGGCATCCTTTACCTCGTATTGACGATTTCTTTGATCAGCTCCAGGGTGCGAGACATTTTTATAAGTTTTATTTGGGATCGGGTCATCATTAGTTGCGGGTTCAGAGTGATGACATTCCGAAGACTGCTTTTGTGCACGCTACGGGCTTTATGAGTTTTTGGTGGTCACCAATGCCCTAGCAGCATTCATGGATGTGATGAACCAGATTTTTTTAGGCCGTTCCTCGACCAGTTTATTGTTGTGTTATCAATGACATTCTGGTCTATTCCAAGAGTCGTTAGGAACATGAGCAGCACTTGAGGATTGCTTTGCAGACATTGAGAGAGCACTAGCTGTTTGCTAAATTCCCTAAGTGTTTCCTTCAGGCTTGATTGTGTTGACTTCCTAGGTCATGTGGTTACGGGAGACGGTATTCGTATGGACCCGAGGGAGATCGAGGTCGTACAGGTTCGGCCCAGACCTGTTCAGTGACAATGGTCCGCAGCTTTTTGGGCTTAGCCGGTTTTTACCACCGTTTCGTGCAGGATTTCTTGAGTATCGCTGCACCGTTGACCGTACTGACAAGGAAGGGGGTTACTTTTCTTTAGACTGAGGCATGTGAGCTGAGTTTTCAGCAGTTGAAGACTCGATTGACGACTGCACCAGTTCTATCTTTGCTTCTGGATCGGGCGACTTTGTCATTTACTGTGATGTTTCGCGAGTGGGGCTCAATTGTGTACTGGTGTAGCATGATAGAGTTATCGCTTATACTTCCTGACAGATGGAGGAAGTACGAGCAGGATTTATCCCACTCATGATCTGGAGACGGCCGCGATGGTCTTGCACTGGAGATTTGGGGACACTACTTGTACGGAGGGTCGTGTCAGATTCTCACGGATCACCAGAGCTTAATGTACATCTTCTTGCAGCGGGATCTGAGTTTGAGACAGCGCCATTGGATGGAGCTTGTTAAGGATAATGATTGTGAGATCCTTTATTGATTGGGGCAAGGTAATTGTGGTAGCTGATGCTTTGAGTCATAGGCCCGGGGGTAGCTTGTTCTAATTGTGCACAGTTCAGAGACAGTCTTTTGTAGATTTGCAGTTCTTGTGCGACCGTTGAGTACAGCTTAAGTTCACCTCTACTGAGGGGACATCTTGGTCATGTCCACACTCGTCCACTTTTACTTAATCGTTTTCATGAGGAACAGCCCGCCGATGCTCGTTTGCCTGAGATTCTTGAGCATGTTAGAGATTCGGAGTTCTGATTTATGACCAGGGTGTGCTACATTCAGGACTCGTTGGTGTGTACCTGATACTGATGGGTAGAGAAGCGAGGTCCTAGAGTAGGCACATCAGTCAGCTTTCAGTGTTCACCCAAGTGCCACCAAGATGTAATGTGACTTGATAGTTAGTTATGGGTGGGCAGGGATGAAGAGTGAAGTTTCAGATTTTGTTTTGAAGTTCTTGACTTGTCAGCGAACTAAGGTTGAGCATTTGAGGCCGGCAAGAGAGTTGCAACCTTTTTACTGTTCCAGAGCGGGAATGGGAGCAGATCTCTAAGAATTTCGTTGTGGTGTCTACCCAGGTCTAGACAGGGTACGACTCCATTTGGGTGATTATTGTCCGATTATGCTCAGTATGCTCAGTTTTCTCAGTTGTTCTTCGGTAAGTTTGTGCATTTGCACGGAGTTCCTTCACGCGTTGTATCCAATAGAGGCACCCAATTCGCTAGCCGTCTTGGGCAGAAGCTTTAGGAAGCCTTGGGTACTGTTTGAGCATTAGCTCTGCTTTCCGTCCGTAAGCCGTTGGTCAGACAGAGCGGACTATACAGACTTTGGAGGATATGCTTGTGCGTTCATATAAATTGTTTGTTGGCTGTGGGATCTTCACTTGCCATTGATGGAGTTCTCCTACAATATCAGTTATCAGAAGACATTTCAAATGGCAACTTTCTGGCCTTGTGTGGTAGGTTGTGTCGATCTCCAGTCTATTTTACTGACTCCGCGAGAGCAGGATTTTGGACCCCAGCTAGTCAAGAGACTTCAAAGAAGATCCAGTTGGTTCAGGACAGGATGAGAGCAGCCCAGTGCAGACAGAAGTCTTATGCCAACCGTCGTCGTCGCAGACTTGAGTTCGCAGTGGGGGATCATGTATTCCTATGGATTTTTTCAATGAATTATGTGTTGAGTTTTGGGAAGCTTAGTCCTAAATTGTAAGTCCTTTTGAGATCCTCGAGCAAGTTAGTACCGTTGCCTATCGTTAGAACTTCCGCCCAGATTTCTGAGTATTCACCCCGTATTCCTTGTGTCAATACTTCGCAATTACCTTCATGACCCTTCTCACATGATTCAGCACCAGACCATTGATTAGGATGCGATTTTTCGTTCACCAGCAGCCAATAGTGATAGTGGATCGGCAGGTGGAGAAACTTCGGTCAAAGGTCTTGCCATCTGTGGAGGTTTTCTTTGGCGTAGCCCGTCTAGTGAGGAGATCACTTGGGATGCTGCAAGCGAGATGTGGAAGTTTTGCACTCATCTGTTTGAAGGTACGCATAGTAAGAATTTTAAATTCGGGGATAAATTTCTGTAGGGGGATTGTAACTCCTTAGAATGCGATTAGTGTTAATTAGCGATATTGCGGGTTTTTGGTAAAAAGGTTTACCAAAATAGCTTTCTCGCATTTTAGTTATATTAATTAATATTTTATTATTATTTTTTTGGGGTCACACACACTTGTGCATGTTTACATGGAGGGGTTGCTTAGTGTTAACCTTACTTAGTGGACATGCCACTTTAATCTAATCCATGCCTTAAGTTAATCCTTGCTTGTTTAACCTTAACCTTAAACCTTTGATATTTGTAAGAGATATTTCCCTTTGTGTTTTGGAATGAGAGGACGGTAGCAAGGTGACTCATGAGGAGAGTCATGCTTGCATTAATAGTGAAGTGAGGGAGAGAGTTAATGCAAGGTGCACTTACCCTACACTCACCTCTCATCCTTAACACCTCACACACTCTCATTCTCTCTCACTCTATCTCTTTCTCATTATCTTTCATTCTCCTCTTCACTCTCAACTGAACCCTTACCCGTTCATCACTATCCCTTCACTAAATCTTACCAAAACATCACCAAAACCCTTATCAAGTCTTGTTTTGCCTCTAAGATCACTTGGAGCTTGGAAGCTAGGATTTTTGAGCTTGTGTGGTTAGGTAATGATCTCTATATGTTAAGTAGGTGTTTTTAGTGTTGTGTAGCTTATTAGTTTCAATTTAGAAAACTAAAAGTAAAGTTTCGTGCACATATCGTATTTTTAGTGTCATATTATGATATCTGTGATCTGTTGCGACCCAGAGTGTGTACTAGAAATCTAGCAGTGTAGTTGTGTTGTACTAGAAACCCTAAGCTTTCACCTGAAGTACGAACCCCTGGAGCTCGGATTTGGCCGGCGACATGAAGGGTATTTCCGGCGACCTCGGCCTTTGGGCAGAGTTTGGGCTTGGGTTTTATAGGGTAGCTGTCTGCAGTTGTTTAGAAGTGTTTGGTACTGTTTGATTTTTGAGTTTTGAAAGTATACAAAATCTGGGATCACTTTGCTTGTTTCCAGTGTTACGACTACGCGCGTTACGTTATCCGACACGGTACGTGTACCTTGTGTAGCTTTGCTCTTGGGTTGGTTTCGTAGTGTTACTACGCACGTTAGCCACTAGACGAACACTTGAGAGTATATTTGGAGTTGGTGCGTCGGTCAAACGTAGTTTGTACATGTTATTGGTCGATTGTTAATGTGAACTTGTTATGTTGTTATATGATTTTAGGATCGCAGGCGGGGATTTCGGACGCTGCGAAAAAGGGAAAGCAAGTGGTTGTCTTTACTTAGCCTAAGATCATCGGTGAGTAGATTTAACATCTACAGGGGAATCGCTCGCATGGCGTTATGCGTCTGGGATAGATTAAATGATATGATTATTAGTTACAAGTATATGGACATTGATTGTGCATGTGTACCATTGTTGCATATCTCATTTCCTATTGTATATGGACATAGTATTAATGAGACACAACACCATTATTGACGGTTCATGTTACACGAGCACTAATTGTATGCTACACCCACACCGTCGATAATTGCCATGACACGCATAACACCTATACATACGTGATATTGTATTGGTTAGGGACATTGAAACTTGACCCTTATTTCCATTGTGTATAAGAAAGATAGCATACACATATACCTACATGCTTACACATATGCCTTGCTATACCTACATGCTTACACATATACTTATAGGGTATTATATCATTATTGACAGGTATAGACACATATCTTGCTATAGCTACACATATACCTATAAGGTATTGTATCATTATTGACAGGTATATACACATATATCTCGCTATAGCTACATGTACATCTTGCATACATACTTACATGTACACCCATATACCTTGATATAGCTACACATATACCTGGAGGGTATTACATCATTATTAACAGGTATAGATACATATAAGATACAGCTACATGTACATCATGCATACATACTTACATGTACACCCACTTACCTTGCTAGAGCTACATATACCACTATGTGGTATTGTTTTGTCATCGACATGGAGACATTGATTCTTATGCTATTGCGCATATGAAATGCATCATACATACATACATACATATAGATAAATATATCTTGTTTAACACCCTAGTTCATTTATACCAATTCTATTTTGAGTATTTTTTTATTTATGGTATTTTCCTGATTTACTGTGTTTTGGGTGCGAATAGTGTATTTGACATCTGCATTTGCATCCGACCTGACCCGCTTGCAGGAAACCCGTCTTGATTCCTGTTTATGATTTATCCCAGCTTGTTTTGTGGATCCGTGCACTTTCAAATTTTTTTATATACTGCATACGGGCATTATATCCGGCATCTGCATATTTTTCAATATAGCATATAAAGTCAAGAAAAATATTTTAAAATATCTAGCATTTCCTGCATGATACCCCTAACCCTGTCGTAGCATCCACGCATCTTATTCTCGTCCCGTTCAGTGAAACGGACTCGTTTGGATGGCTACGTGCACGGGCGTGCATCCGTCCTTGGGGGTATACATTTTCGTTACCCGGATATCCTGTTTTGGTTTTGGTTGACACGTATATCTTCCGTATTTTAAAACTGGATTTTTAGACCCGACCCGGGCGTGTTTTGAACTATTTTGTATTAGCCAAAATATCAAATTTTATTAATATTAATATTGTATTTTTTTGTAACAGTTTAACTACGTTTAAATTTTCTGTGAAGTTAAATCTTTTAGATTTTTTAAATCTTTTTTAACCAACAGCAATCTCTCTCTCCCCCCAAATCTATCTCTCTCCTCTCAAAATTTATCTTCTCTCAAATAATCAAAACCCTTGTTCCTTTCATCCCTCCTTCACCGTCAACCCAACTCATCGTCGCCGACTCTACCGTATCCGACATCCTCATCTAATCGGTTGCTGCACCATCAAAGCCGAGACCCCAACCTCACCGCATCGCATCGTTTCCGGCACCGAGCCAACCCCGTCAACGTCAATTTCTGTGTCGCCGTTGTTGTAGATCTGATCATCGTCGTCGTCTTTTCCTCCTTCCTTGGCTGCACCAAATTGAGACCCAAAGCCGAGATCTTTGTTGTCATTCTGCCATTGCTTAATTATTGGATCGAGGAAAGTATCATATACTTGCTCTGCATGCTATACGGCAAGATTTAATCTTACTGTAATATTATTAGTACGATTTTTAATTGGTATTACAATTAATTTTATACTTAGAATAGTAAGCATTGTTTTCTCATTTTTTGTATTTAATTTGATTAATTTTAATCAATTTTGTGTTCAGCGAATGCTTATGGGATTATAAGTTGTTGGTCTGAGAGTAGGGTATAGAAAGATTTGAACTTTTATTACATAATATATACAATCCTCAGATTTAAAGTTATACATGCATGCCGACTGTTCGATGTATTGTTTCAGTGAAGCTCTATGTAGTCATTTCTTTCCCTAGTTTATTTAGATCTTTTGTCATCTCTTAAATTGCTCTAATTCATATATAGCTGCATCGACTTGCGTCATGTAATAATGTAAGAGCTGAGTTAATTAAGCCTTTGCAGGTTTGTGAAATGAATTGCTGCATAAGTTGTATTCTAAATCCTGGCAGAATAGGTAGCAGTATATCTTCTATACTAAAATTTTAACTGAGCCGACAATTATGATGGTGCATTGAATATTAATTTTGATGGAACATATGTTTAATTAGGAAAAGTTATTATTGTTCTGGATAAGCTTAATTAATACTTTGTACAAATATTACTATGAAGACCAAAAAGATCAGTTATCTGTGTGTAAACGAATTTAGAAAAAAAAATCTTACATTAACTACTTTAGCACTTACTCTTTCTTCTCCCTTTTATCAAAATTTTCGATTTCGGTGTTAGCAAGAACTTATTAGCTTGAAAATTTTATAGTCTCTTTTGCAGTTCATTTTCATGTTTCTTTTATAGTTTGAAAATAGTTTAGATCTCTTGGCAATCTTATGTTTTTATGACTTATTGTCATCACTTAGGGTTCTTTTCCTTGTTTTCCTTGGTGTTTCACAAATTGTTGAATTTGACATCATTAACTTTGGACCATTATATTGTTTTATTTCATTCATGATTATTCATTGATTATAATATTCCTAATAATGGTAGTGCATCGATTGTTTACCTATACCTGCGCTATTTATAATCATGTTGGTATATTGATTAATTTCATGAATCCATGCTTGAACTTGTTACCGTTATCATGCTAATACCCATTTGCCGTAATATTTACCAATACCAACTATCTTGACTTGACTTGGTTGACTTGACATGTTGTCCTGATGGACGTATTCTTGTTGTCCTAATGGACGTATTCGTGTTGTCTGTATAGACAAACTTGTACCTGCTTAATCCTGTGTTGGCATTAGCTCCAGATTTATCAATACCTGACTTGAACACATGACTTTGGAGTAAGAGGAAATCAATGATGAAACCTGACTTGTAACTCAACAGTTCAACGCTTATACTGATCAGTTTTACTGGCTAGGCTAGCCCCGGGATGATGCTGCTGACATCATTCATCTGTACATGTTTCCTGTTTAATGCCTAGTGGCATGTCTCGGATTTCAGCCCGAGAAACTGGACCGTGGTACCGGGCAAGCATGGGATGCTATTGAGTTACATCGAAGATTCATTAAATTGATTTCAAAGACTTGAGAGTAATTAACCCAGTAGCATAGATTACTCACCGCATGCACATACACTTCACTGTTCCATATTCATGTTACTGTTATACACTCATTACTGTTCATCCTGGTTATATTTTATTGTTTGATATTATGACGCACTGACGTCTGGGTTTTGCATGGCCCAGGTTCTCTATCTCTGTCGCAAGCCGTCCAGGAGTATTTCAGCCAACAGGTCGAGCAATGAAGTTCCTGTTAGTAGCTAGTTAGTTTAGTTTTATTTTCGTACTTTCATTCCTGATGTGATCCCGTATTTTGGGATGTACTTTCCAGATGTTAGTGTTATTTGGATTTATTGCTTCCGCATATTATTTCTTAGCTCGTTTATTCTGGCAGATGGACATGTACTAGATAGTTTATTTTATTTTTCATGTTCTTGATATCTTCTAGACAGCCGTAATGTGACTGTGGAAGGATGTTTTCTAGACACAGGTAGCATGGTTGGCTCTGTCATGTGCCGATCTTAGCGCACTCTGGGAAGCGGGGCGTGACATCTTGCTATACCGACATGGTTACACATACCTTGCTATAGCCACATGTTCACTTTATATGATGTTGCATTGGATTTTAGAGAATTGGAAATCGCATGACATATTTAATAACTTGTTGCATTTAAATAGCGATTTTCCTTTATATGCTCATATTACTGTTTTATGTTGCATATATTATATTTCATGGATTTACGCATTGAGATATGGATTTCATACGATGTTTTCTGGTTGTTTTACTCCTGATGATATATATCAGTGGAATGGGACGCTGTTATATATGTATATATATATATCAGCGGTATTGGATGTTGTTATATGTGTACATATATATAATATATATCATCATAATGATCTTTGCAAGTATTCTTATTCTTTACTTGATGTTTTCTGGATTTGAGGACCGTGGTAGTTCATGAAACTATGCAATGTTTGAAAAACCCGGTTTCTCTTGATATGATATTTTGATGCGTCCACCATGAGATTTCTCGGTTCTGAGACTTGTGTTAGATATCCCATACGATGAGTGGACGAGGCAGTGTGCGGGTATATGGTGGACCCGGTATGGGTCCCCGGGGCAAGAAGATCGCAGATGATGGCGATGAGCCTAGCAGGCGGGCTAGTACCTACAGGCGATAGTATTTGGATTCGGCGGTTATCGTGAGGATACTGACCGGAGTCATGAGATGTACGGACATGACATCAGGGCCAGTAGTGGTGACGGCGCCTGACAGATGAGTATTTACGTGTCGATACTGGACACTAGTGTTCATGATATTTAGAGTGTCGATGCTGGACACTCAGGTT
The DNA here is from genome assembly GCA_030015575.1 of Agapanthus africanus. Lineage (NCBI taxonomy): Eukaryota > Viridiplantae > Streptophyta > Magnoliopsida > Asparagales > Amaryllidaceae > Agapanthus > Agapanthus africanus. The sequence continues at coordinate 181,947,245 of CM057344.1, read as the reverse complement.
CCATGATTTTTATGTGCCGTTGATGGACACACACACACACACACACACATATATATATATATACAGGCATATGTTTTCATGAGGTTTCGGGTGTCGATGTTGGACACTCAGGTTCCATGAGACTTACAGGATATGAGAACCGATCTGAGAATGCGGTGCCTTTGGTATTAGGATTTAGATTGTCTTGATGGACACTGGTCCTACCACGATGAGGATTTCGTGAGGATGACATGTTTTATCCCATACTCAGTATTTATTTGATATGCATTGCTTCATGTATTAGTAGTACCTGATAGAGTATCTTTCATGACTGTTGCATATACATATTGCCATTTATTTCTATCAGCTTGCATATGATAATTTATCGCAGTACATACATACCTGCGATTACCTGCATATGTTATTTACTATTCACGAGTTGGAAACTCACCCCCGTTGTTCCACAATGTTTTGCAGGTTGCCCCTCAGAGTAGTCGTGGCAGGGCTTCTACTTATCGTATAATCTTTTGCAGCGGATACCACTACGGCTGACTGTGAGCAATTTTGCTATAGGTGGGTTTTGCGGTTATTCGATGATGCTCATTTGTATATCTTGTTGTACCTAGTACTCTCCTTCTACCACTTTCATGTATTGACTTAGAAACGAGATGTGAGGACGATATTGTATATTATTTTGTGACTCTGGAGGTCTTTTATGCTGTTGTCACTTTATATCGTCCATTTCTTCGCTACGGTATCGTATATCTGTTGTGGTGGTTGTTTCCACCTTTGGGCATGGATTTTTCTCCCGTTTGGGGATGCTTTACTTATATCATTTGTTGTACCCTTTTGGGGCTAGTTTTTACAAAGGAGGTGCTGCCAAATTTTAAACAAAGTAAATTTGGACTTAAAGATTTTTACTTGAGATTCCATAAGTTTTAACAATATTCTTATCACTTACTAATTTTTTATAGTTTAGATTGCTGGGTTTTTAGCTTACTTGAAATGCATTACGTCTGGAGACGTTACGTGGTTTAAGGGCCGTCACGTGCCAAATTTCGGGTCATGACACTAGCTCTTCGCCAAAGGAGGATCACAACTACATACAAAATATATATCATCAAAAGTGAAAACAAGTATATGAAAGCACGAAAGTAAGAAAACAATACGTCGGCTCAAGTGAGCGTCGACACCAGAAATAGAATACATACAAATCTCACAATCTCACCATCTAAGTCCAATGTACCAAGGGTAGATGGAGTATACTAGATACAAATAAAATACACGGTTGGGGCAAAAGAAAATCCTCCAAACCCACCTATGAGAAAGCTGCAATCCGAAGCAAACGAAGTGGAATGGAAGGTAGACCCGCCGCTACTGTACTAACGGATCACACCTGCAAGATACTGTGGCACAACGGGGTGAGTTACCAACTCGTGAGTAGTAAGTAACATCTGCTAAGGCTATCGTAAGCATGCACGCAGTACGTCACAACCTACGTATATCAATATGATACGATGTACTAGCATGAATGCAACATGAATGCATAATCAACGCGAAATCATGATATGTCTGATATGAGAAGATCTATACCTTTAACTTGGTAAAACCTTTTGTAAAGTAAAACTGGATTATAAATCAGTGAAATCGACAAAAATTTGTGTCAAATATCGACACAATATGTTTATCAGAGAAATCAATAGAAATGTCCGTATCAAATATCGACACAATATCCTCAATATCTCGGGTTCCGTCAATCTGGATCGGCCCATATCATCAAATCACACGACTACAATCGGTATCATCCGGATATCCGCTGCGCCAGACATCACCGGTAGGTAGTCTGCCCCTGCCAGGCTCATCGTCATCCCCACAAAAACACTCTCGCCCCGGGGTACCATACCGGGTCCATCATCCTACATCTCGACTCGGGTCTCGAAAACCAAAAGCAATCATGAAAACTCATGGTGGACGACACATACATCACGAGAAAACCGCAACTTGCATTTTAAAATGATAATAAGTTTTTATAAAATTCTTGCGGTTTTTCCCAAAAAAATCCAGAAATCTCATAAATACCGAAATCCTCGAGAAGAATCATAATATATAAATATACCGGTGATGATGGAAATCTAATGATACGGTAGTATATACCATACGAAATGCGGCCAGAAGCTATGTGTGTATTATGATGCAATGAGGTATGTATACATGATTAACAATCCTACGTATCCATTTAATGAGATGAACATGCAGGTATAAATATACGGATCATATACGATGCAATGCACAAATATCTATTTTAAGCAAGTTCTGTAGTGTTCGTGATATAGCAATTACCAATGGCGTGTGTGTTCGAATAATTAGTGCACGTACGGCAGGAACCAATGGTAATGGTGCAAGTGTCCTATAAGATGATATCACACACACACACACACACACACACACACACATATAACGATGCAATGCAAAGAAATAGCTAATTAGGAAACTACGCATATAATGCAAATACTATAAGTAATACTAAACCATCGGGCGCCTAGCACCATCCAGACGATCCCCCCATAGATGTGTATATCTACTCATCGGGACGCCTTGGCTAATCTGATCCGATCTCAGCCATGTCTTTTCCGCGCCACGCGTGACGCCTCTGCACCCGATCCTAGAATCGCACACAAGTAATTAAAAGGATAAATATATGAATAGTCGCGGAACAAACGACGCAAGTCAAACACGCGCACTACTAGACGCGCGCACACTTGGATCACAAACGCGCTCGCGACAACGCCGCAAACTATAACTAGGGTCGCTATACGTGAAAACCACCAAGTCTAAAACCCAATCGTACCCGTCACATACTCATAACGCTCTTGATATTTTATGAATTAGGTGGCAAACCATCAAAATCTCGAACTTAAATCAAATCGATTTCTTTCCAAAAACCTAGTAAGCTTAAATTTCCATTTTAGTTCAAAACTTGATGTTTTAACTAATCTTAATGTTTTAGAAATTCCAGTGGCTATAATACTCATTAAATATCTTAACTAAGTCATACAAACCATTACTATAATTTTATCTTACCAATTTATATAAAACCTAAAAACCTAGTTTACAAAATAGCCTAATTAGGAAAATTTAAAAGTAACAACTAGTAATTTGACAACTAGATTACATTTTGCATACCTTAAGATGTTACACTACACTTTCAAACCATAATCAATTTATAAAAACCCTAACTTGACTTAAAACCCTCTCTTGAATTTTAAATCTAAAGATTAAAAGTATAATTTAAACTCCTAATTAGGCTAGATTGAAGTATTTTAGCAACAATTTAAACATAGGTTACAATTATATCTAAAAAAAATCATGAAATCATGTTAGTGTTTATGCCCTAGAGGCCATTACTGTATCATACTAGTTTGTATATTACTTAATGGAAGCTTGGGATATTCACAGTTGTATTAATCGTCTCGCTCAACATAATAGTATGCTACTTGGTTTATATGTATCTTAATATATGTATATGTTTCTTTTAGCATATCACGAATACATATTGATAGAACCCTTAGGATCTTGCTTGACTACCAGCGTTGTGATGGCAGTCACACTAGTGGGGGCTGGGTAGTCTACAAGCACATCGTTTTTCAGGTCCCTAGTCGTAGGATTATCGAGACAGGGCATCGATACTCCGGAGTAGACTAGCGTATACGCTTCTCGTCCCAGCAGGGGAAATGGTCTGTCCCGCAGCCATTAGTACGTTGTACTGGAGATAGTATGCAGGTGCTCGTTGGGTTACGGGTACACCGTACAGGACTCGCAGGGAACTGTTGGTTGGTATTATACCCGTCGTCAGTTAACAGTTCCCAGGTGACATGAGTACAGAATAGTCTGCAGACTTGATGCTGCTGCTTCATCTCGAGTGTGTTCCCACTGTTCTTAGATTGCTACCCTACCACGGCTCAAAGAAGTCGTGCAAACAGGTAGCAGTTGGGTGCAGTCCCGAAGCACTTGGAGGCAGTGGCGGTTAGATAGGATTCGTCTCTCCCGGTATTGGGAGTTGATATCGCGCTGTGTTTGGAGAGCCATTACGCAAAGTCCCTGGCCAGGGCAAACGAGATTTACTGGTAGAATTTCCAGTAGCTTCTCAAGGTGTAATGGGCTTCACTCTGACACGACTTATACCGCTTTTAGGGGACTGACGCTTGCCGCCCTCTAGGCCCGATATGCGATAGTCTTAGACGAACAGACCGGAGTGTACGGAGATTGTCACATCAGGCTCAGTGGGAGTACGGATGGGTTTCCTCATCGGCCTTCTTATCGACATCTACCTGGGGACCGTTACGTACAGCTATTACCGCTTGCGGCCTGTGGTTAAACCCACTGCCAGCGTAGTGTCGAGTCTTTAGAGTCCCACATAGAGAGTTTCTCTGCTTCAGGAGAAACGATATAGAGATCGTATGGTTTTACGACAGGGTTAGGACATATACGTGTATTTATGCACGTATGATATTCGGACAGTTTATACTAGCAGGCTTTGGTTTAAGCCAGATTCTAGTATTGGATTATTGGATTTATGCAGTCTCAGTATATCCGTGTTTTTCGTAAATACGGATGGGAGGGGCATCTCGTAATTAGTCGAGAAGCTTCTAGAAAAAAGGTGACTCATTAGTTTTAATTCATTTGTGAATTAAAACTTAATGAGGTGGACAGCTTATGTGTTATTATCATTAATTGCACCATAACTCATGAGATGATTTATCTCAAGAATTAAATGAAGCATGGATGATATTTGTGCAAGATATTTGTGCAAGATATTTTGTTATGCTTCATATTATTCAAAGTGAGAAAGGTTCATTTCATTATAACAAACACACTCTCACTCCTCAAGCTCTCCTCTTCTTCAACCTAACCCTAATCCTCTCATGTGTTGAGATCCCAAGGGTTAGTAAGACTAATAGATCCTTAATCCACTTCTATATCTTCTAGGTCACTTGGATTAGCAATGCTAGCCACTTAGTTAGCTCAAGTTAGAGGTTAAAACTTGAAGGAGGAACTCTCGGGTGGATCTTCTATTACATCGAGGAGGCCGACGAGGAGGTGAACAACAAGAACAAGAAGGACTAGTATCTTGAGATATAATCATCTATCATAGTAGTTTAGCACTTCTAGATAGTTTGTTAGTTAGGGTTTAGCAAAGATCTATAAAGTTAGTCGATGTTACCTTAAACAAAATGATTGTTTTACCTATTCCGCCTTCCCGCATCTTGTAGGGTGTGTAACGTTGACTTACAAATCCAACATGCAACTTTGCCTCTAAAGATGGTCTCTTGCTCCAAGATTTTAGCTAAAATAGGCAAAGGAGAATGGATGAAGAATTTGCTTTGAATTTGTGAGTTTTTGTTTGGATTTTAGATGGATTTTTAGGAATTTTTGAAAGGAAAATGAGATGGAGAATTTGGGAAATAAGGGAGCTGCCTTGCTCGGCCAAATTTTGAGGGAGAAAGAGAGAGAGTGTGGAATGTGTCGGTGAGTGTAGAAGCTTCCCCATTTATTACCTCTTTTAGTTCTTTCTTTAATTAATCAATCTCCTCTCATTTTATTTTGCAAGGAAAAGATGTTAAAAGTGAGAAGGGGGAATTGGGCTGCCCACTAGGCTCGGCCAATTGTGAGGAGGAGAATGTGTTTTTGAGTGAGTGAAAATTTCAAGTCAAGAAAAACCCATCAAGGCTCATTATGCAATTCACATCACTATAAATTTTCATTTTATTTATTTCCCATATCCTTTTTACCCTAGAACCCACTAGAAATTAGAGACAAGTAATAAAAAGAACATGTTACAACTAGGGTTAAGTTGTCATGGTTCACATTTGTACAATTAACCCATTCCAATTTGTAATTATCACTAATTTAATGCCTAAATGAAAGCTTAAAATATTATTTAAAATAATTAATTAAGAAAAAATATTTATGTAAACTAATAATTTATAAGTGATTAAATAAATACCAAATACTAGCAATTACACAGTTAATATAGGTGTATATAAGTCTAAAATGAGAAATAATTGTAATTAAGTTTTACGGAAAATACAATTTATTTTACCGATTATCGGAAAATTTTCCTAAACGATTTATTTATTTTTTTAAAACGTTACAGGCTATAATATCATATCTAGCCCTGACGCATAACGCCATACGGGCGATTTTCCCGTAGATGTTAAATCTACTCACCGATAATCTCGAGCTAAGTAAATCCGACCACCTACATCCCTTTCTTCGCAGCGTCCGAAGTCCCCACTTGCGATCCTAAAATTTCACAAACACAACACATAAGGCTAAATATCCTGCGCCGGTATAAAGACAACGAAACGCAAGGATAACGTCCACAAGATATACACATTGTGCACTTGGTGCACAAAACGCGTACGACATCGCCACAACCTTAGCTAGGATCGAAAAACGACACAACCACCAAGCCTAGAACCCGATCGTACCGATCGTGTATTCACAACACAATATATATCGTAGAAGATAATATATATATCACCACAACGTCAATTGAAACCCACGCCTAATTTTACCGAAAACCCAGTATGCATCTTTTAACCATTTTAGCACCAAATCTAGTGGCCACAATCATCACACAATAGCTTAATTAAGCCACACAAACCCTTACTAAAATTTTAATCTCACCCATCTTAGATTTAGTAAAAGTTAGTTTGCAATCAAGCTTAGTTTGGACAATTAGAAAATAACAAATTACAATTTCACAACTTGGTTAGATTTTTAAATATCTAAACATGTTAACCTACACAAATAACCATAACTAATTAATCAAAACCCTAACTTGATCTTCAAAACCCTCTCTTGAATTTCTAAACTTGCTAATTAAAACCATATTTAAACACCTAATAAGCTAGATTAAAGTATTTAAACAACAACTAAAGTTTAGGGTTAGGATTTTATACCTCACAACTTGATTTCTAAACTTGCAAATTGACTCCTAAAATAGCCTCCAAAATGCTAACTTTCTTCTTGAACCAAGTTAGATTAGGCTAATGAATAATGGGTAAGGATTTGTTTTAGAGTTTGTGGGATTTTTTGTTGATTTTTGATGAATTTTTGGAGAATTTTGAAGTGGAATGAAGTGGGGAAATTTCTTGGGCTGTTGAGGGGGAAGGCTCGACCAAAGAAGAGAGAGAGAGAGAGTGTTGGGGGGGTTGGAAAATTCTAAACTAAGATCACCATTAAAGCTTAATAAATGCACCTCACATCAACCACCTCTAAATCATTTTCTTTTCTAATTTCCTTTAACCCTAGAAAAATCTAGAACCCTTAAGATATTTTTAGAAGAAGAAAACAATATACAAACTTGTAATTAAGTTTGTATGGTTCACACTTGTATAATTAACCCATTCCAATTTGTAATTATCACTAATTAAGCGTATAAATAAAAGCTTATAATAATATTTAATTATGGAAAAATATTTAAGTGAACTAAAAATTATAAGCGACTAAATAAATACCGCATACTAGCAATTTCCTAGTTAAAGTAGGTGCATTTAAGTCTATATTGAAAAATGATCACATCTTGATTTTTACAGAAAACACAAATTATTTTACCTATTATCGGAAAATTCGCCTAAACGATTTCTAAAATGTTACAATCTTCCTCCTTAAAGAAATTCGGTCCCCGAATTTAAAATTCTTACTATGCGTACCTTAAAGAGATGAAAGAATTTCTTCCGCATCTCGCTCTCGGCCTCCCAAGTGACCTCTTCATTATTCGAGCCACGCTAAAGAACCTTCACAGATGGCAAGACCTTTGACCGAAGTTTCTTCACCTGCCGATCCAATATGACTACCGGCTGCTCGGTGAATGAAAGATCGCACTCTAGCTGAACGGTCTGGTGCTGAATCATGTGAGAAGGGTCATGAAGGTACTTGTGAAGTATCGACACATGGAGTCCGGGGTGAACGTCTGGGAAACTGGACGGAAGTGCCAAACGATAGGCAACGGTACCAACTCGCTCAAGAATCTCAAAAGGACCTAAAAATCTAGGACTGAGTTTCCCTTTCTTCCCAAATCTCATTACGCCCTGTTGGGGTCAAAAATTGCACCCCGGTTGACCAAGTAAAAGTCAAGGTCAACCACATGCCAAGTGGGCCTAAGCCCAGATCAAGTGGGCCCTTGCCCAGGTCGAGTCCGAACATGAAGCAGCCGGCCCTCCCCATGCCAAAATAAAAAATTATATGATAAATAATTTTGATGTAATTTTTTGTGCATGAATATAAGCAAAATGAGCATAAAGCCAAATTTTTGTAAAGCCCATGGCTTATGTGCAAAAATAAGTAGCACATGAGACATGGGATGGGCAAAATGCCATTTTGTAAAGCCCAAGGGGCTATATGTAAATGCGTAAGCCTATATAAGGCAACATGATGATGAATAAAGCATAGACTTTTCATTCTCTCAAACTCTAAGGTTTTTGTGCCTCCTTCTCCTTCCTGAAGGTTCTAAAACCTTCTTCCCCTTTTGAATTAAATCAAGACTTTTACTTTTCCTCTTCCAAAAATAAATAGTTTTTCACCACAAAACCCACAAAGGGGAGCTCAGATCTTCCATTAGATCTCAAAAATGGGAGATTTTTTTAAATCTCATCCCCTTTTCTCCAAGATCCGGTCAACGGAGGGGAGGAAGAAAAAGACCCATCTCCAAAGACCCCATTTTGGGAAAGATCGAAGACTCAGAGGAGAAGAAAGGGGTCCCCTTGAGCATATACAAGGATTTCTTGGAGTTTAACTCCCCAAATCAAAGCTTCTGGGAGTTTAACTCCATATAAAAAAAAGTGTCTTTCTTTCTAGGAGTTCAACTCCATAAGTCAAATCGGGAGCACAGCTCCCAGTGCAGGGACCAAGTCCATTTTCCTGCCAGCGCCCACACGCCGGGCACGTGAGGCGCTAGCGCCAGCGCCCGAGCGCCCACGTGCCGGGCACGTGAGGCGCTAGCACCCAAAGCGCTAGCGCCTGAACGCCCACATGCCTGGCACGTGAGGCGCTAGCGCGAGCGTCCACGTGACGGGCACGTGATGCGCTAGCACCCAAAGCGCGAGGGCCCAAGTGCCCATGTGCCGGGCACGTGAGGAGCTCGTGCCCAAAGCGCTAGCGCCAGCGCCCGAGCGCCCGCGTACCAGGTACGTGAGGCGCTAGCGCCCAAAGAGCTAGCGCCCGCGTGCTGCGCATGTGAGGCGTTGGCGCCTTCTCCTACGCATCCTTTGGATGCCCTTTCCTTACACACACACACACACACATACTCCACAACACTTTCCCCGTTAGAAAAAATTCTAACGGGGCGCTGCCCCGCACCCCGCAAGAGGGCTGCTAGCCCCCTTGACCCCCAGCCCGCTATCCGTATAGTGGGACCCCCGTAAAAACTCTGCGGGGCCCCCGATATATCCAAAACCCCATCAAAACACAACACTGCATATTAAGTTCGCATGACCTGTTTAACCCGTCAATCGGAGGTTCTCTCACTCCAAAGGCGAGGGGTAATTAACGGTAGCTTAGTCCGCGGCTGCCGGAGATTCGGATCCCCACAATCATTAAACCCCGGCCTACCCTAGGCAGGGGGAATCTGTAGTACGCACGACAAGAGCGCGCGTATTCCCATCTCAATGGGGTGATGAAAAATACCCTACAGGTTCTGGCACGCCCGGTGGGACCAATCTCTCCTCCCATATTTCGGGTTAAACGGTCATGCGAACTCAATCAATATACATATCGATATTTATACTAAAATAATGCTCTTTCATGCAGTACTTCAAGCGATCAAACCTCAACTATGTCTCCAAGGATCAGCTCAGCTCTCGACATAGCTCTCATCTCCTACATGATGAAGATGGATGCCAGGACGGTCCTCCCGGCCAGTCTCGGGCGACAACGGGAGGAGCCGCCGCTACTATTTGGCTCTATTCTACTCATGTCAGCTAACGCCATCCCAGCTCCTCAAGCTCCAGTAACAGACAAACCGGCCTCAAAAGGCAAGAGGCCAAATATGGTGATCTTGATGGCACCACTACCCAAACGTAAGTCGGTGTTCGAACGACTTTCCTTGGCCCCAGCTGGGGGTAAGGCCATCAACACCAACAAAGCAACAAGGCATCTCGGGCAAGCTCCAGCGGCACCCCTGACAACTGCCCCATTGGGTATCTTCTCTAAGCTCCCCTCTAATCGACTTACGATGGCTTCCTGGATGACGGATACCCGCCAAGCCCTCAAAATCGAGAAGTTAAGACGGAAAAGGCTCAGATACAGAGCCAACAAAAGAGCTAGGGCTCATGCTAGGCTGAGCTTCATGAGGCTCCAAGAATGGGGTTACCCCGCCAAAGATAAAGAGACGGCTGGATATGTGGTCCACACTGTCTACATGGTCGGGCATGAAGAAACGAGCCCTTCTATGCTTCACAGCCATGGTGATGATTTGGTGGACACTACCCAACGTCGACTCGGTCTAAATGATGAAGAGCTCGCTCAAGCCGATAAGCCAAAAGAGACCGGGGTTCCAGCGGAATTGAGCTCAGGAAATAAGGATGACCCGGTTGTCATAACCGGAACTACAGAACAATCATTATTCTGATGGCTTCAGAGGCAGCTTCGGGAAAGGGATGAGAAGTTAGCCAAGGTACAGTCTAAGGTCGACGAATTGGCAAACGTCGCGGCAGATCTCGTGACCCAAGTCGCCCAATTGCAATTATAGAAGAATCAAATTTTGGTTCATGAGCCAGGGATTGATACCCGGAAGCAGCCAACTGATACCTCCTTCAGCCTAAGAGCGGAGCGCCTCCGCGAAAAATGGCCGCGATCAACCTCCAGTCCCTCCGATACATACACCGAAGGGGAATCACCACTGAAAGAGAAATTGGATAAGGTCTATTCCTTCAAAAAGGACAAAGTCTACAAGATATTCAAGGACGCCCTAAGAAACGGTCTACAACTGCCAGAATCAAAGAGACCGCAAGAAGCGAATATAACCGACGACCCAAGATATTGCCCCTATCACAGATTGATAGGTCATGCCATTGAGGATTGCTTCGTCTTCAAAGATTGGGTCAGAAAGCAATACAAGACGGGAGAGATAGAACTGTCTAAAGGCGTGTTAGCAAACAGCCAAGCTACGACCGCCGATTTCATACAAATGGAGACCGGAGCCCTTCAGGAACCTGATTCTCTCAGACATGTGCCATTATCTAAAAGGGCGAACCAAAGACTGATCGATCTTAAGGACCAGCATCAGTAAAGGCACCTACTCCAATGGAGAGAAAGAAGAAGGTATACTCCTTCAGGTGGGATGAAGTCCGCAAAATATTCACGGATGCCTTGAACAACAGTCTGCAACTGCCTGTTCCAAAGAGGCCACATGAAATGAACATGAACGGCAATCCCATATACTACCCATGTCATAGAATGGTGAGTCATACCATCGAAGACTGCTATATTTTCAAAGATTGGGTGGAGAACCAATACAAACTTGGGAAATCCCCACAGTCGTTAAATGTACCGACAAGCCGCAGAGCTACGGTCATCAACACAACTCCGCCAAGATCAAAGTTTGAGGAGCTGGGATAAGCAAGCTGACCACCACGTCGTTAAACTGGGAACCGCTGACCACCATGTCATTAAACTGGGAATGACCGACCTCTAAGTCGTTAAACTGGGAATGTAAATAAAAAAGTGTGTAAATAAAAACAAAAGAAAAGCCGAAATGATGGGGCAACTCGCAATAAAAATCAATGAGTAAAAATAAAGCAGGAATGATAAGGCAACCGCAGATAAATAAAGCTAAAATGATCGCGATAAGAAATGCTGAAATGATAGAGCAATCACGGTAAAAAAAACAGCGAATGATGAGTTGCTCCTGGTACCATATTCCAGTGTAGCGATGCAGACGCCAACCAAAATCCAAATTCTCAAATGGCGAATGATGAGTCGCTACGGGTACCATATTCCAGTGCAGCGATGCAGACGCCAACAAAAATTCAAATTTCCAAAATTCTTCCGGCCCTACGGTTGGTCCCCAAGTTGACCACCGTATACAATCCACGGGCTGAAATAATTCTCATCATACCCATGCCGCACCGCAACCACCAGTTACGCGGCTGGTCTCCGCCCTCGGAATTATACTCCATTTGGGAAGACCCACTCATGTGTCCTCACGATACATGAGGAGAACAAACCTTTGTGGGATCCTTACGACTCACAAAGTAAAAATACACTTGGGAGTCCCCATGACTCCTAAGGAGAAAGTACACCTATGAAATCCTTTCGACTCGTAGGGAGAAAATGCTTTTATAGGACCCTTACGGCCCATAAAATTGAAAAGCCTTAGTGTAAGTCCGTGTTGCCCACCCCGGTGCTTACGGGGAGGCGGAAAACATAATAAAAATCGGATTTTTAATGACTTAGGCAACATGGACTATGCATGTGAGGATCTTTGCTAAACATAAACTAGCTAACCCTAACTACAAAGTAACTAAGTGATGAAAGGTTATACCTTTGGTCTTTAGTCCTTCTCTCCTTGCTCCTAGGTATGGTAGAAAAGGATCACCTTGCTTGTCTTCTCCCGTCAAAGAAGGATCCACTTGAAAGCCACCACCTTTAGCTTCAACTCCAAGCTAGGAGTAACTAGAGTACAAGAAATGCTAAGACTTGAACCCTAGAAGTGAGTAGAGAAGATCAAGAGAGGGTTTTTCTCAAGCCCTTTTTGTTTCTCAACACATGAGAGGGAGAGAGCTTGAGGGAGAGGATGAGCAAGAGAGAGAAAAGATATGATAGAATGAAATAATAGTGAGCCATTCTCACTAATATGTGAGGATAATTTTAATTAGATAATTAGCTTGAAAATTGTCATGATAAATCATGACTTGACCATTATCATTTCAATTTTTTGCAAAGATCAAAGAGCATCTTCCAAATGAAATGATTATGGTCAAGTTGTCAACATGGTCAACAAGTCAATGAAGTCAAATTGTCAACAACAACCATGCACAATAATTAAGCTAATTATCAATTAACAATAATCCACACAAAATCAATAGGGTTAATAAAATGACAAAAGCCATTAACCCTAAACAAGGTCCTCTCCCCCAATCTCAAGCAACTGTGCATACGCACCCGCATTCGTGATCCGAGGAACACGAACACAATGAGAAAAACCAATCTCAAATCATATACTAGGATCCGGCTTAAACCAAAGCCCGCTAGTATAAACTGTCCGGACAGCAAACGTGCACAAGTGCGCGGATGCGAACGAACCCTGTCGCAAAACCATGCGACCTCTACTCGTTTTGCCTAAAGGCGAATAGCTCTCTGTGTGGGACTCTAAAGACTCGACACTACGCTGGCAGTGGGTTTAACCACAGACCGCAAGCGGCACTAGCTGTACGTAACGGTCCCCAGGTAGATGTCGATAAGAAGACTGACGAGGTGAACCCCATCTGCACTCCTACTGAGCCTGTATGTGACAGTCTCCGTACAGTCCGGTCTGTTCGTCTGATACATCGCATGGCGGGCCTAGGGGGGCGGTGAACGTCAGTCCCCTAATAGCGGTACAAGTCGTGTCGGAGTGTAGCCCAGAACACCCTGAGATAACACTGGAAACCTACCAGTATATCTCGCTTGCCCTGGCCAGGGACTACTCGTGTAATGGCTCTCCTAGACACAGCGCGATGTCAACCCCCAATACCGGGAGAGACGAATCCTGTCTAACCGTCACTGCCTCCAAGTGCTTCGGGACTGCACCCAAAAACTACCTGTTTGCACAGCTCCTTTGAGCCGTGGTAGGGTAGTAATCAAAGTGCAGTGGGAACACACTCGAGGCGAAGTGACAGTGTCAAGTCAGCGGACTAAGCTGTACTCATGTCACCTGGGAACTGATAACTGACGATAGGTATATTACCAACCAACAGTTCCCGACGAGTCCTGTCCAGTGTACTCGTAACCTAACGAGCACCCGCATACTATCCCAAGTACGACGTACTAACGGCTGTGGGACAGACCGTCTCCCACACTGGGATGAGAAGCGCATACGCTAGTCTACTCCGGAGTATCGATGCCCTGTCTCGATAGTCCAACGACCAGGGACCTGTATAAGGATGTGCTTATAGATTACCCAGCTCCCACGAGTGCGAGCGCCATCACAACGCTGGTAATCAAGCAAAGATCCTAAGGGCTCTACTAATATGTATACCAGCAATATGTTAAAAGAAACACATGCACATATTAAAGCAGAGACAAACCAAGTAGCATACTACCATTTCGAGCAAGATTGTATATACAACTGTGAATATCCCAAGCTTCCATTAAGTAATATACAAGCTAGTATGATACAGTAATGGCCTCTAGGGCATATACACTAACAATCTCCCACTTGCACTAAGGCCATGTACTGGCGTATCGAAGACCTATCATCTCGATCAGCCGCTCGAACTGAGTCTGGGGCAAGGCCTTGGTGAATGGATCTGCTGTGTTATCCTCTGATGCAACTCTCCGGACCTCGATCTCCTGGCGATCCACGATCTCCCTGATCAGGTGATACCGCCTTAAGATGTGTCTGGATTTCTGATGGGACTTGGGTTCCTTCGCTAAAGCTATAGCCCCGTTGTTGTCGCAATACAGAGGTATTGGGTCAACAATGGACGGAACCACCTGAAGTTCTTTCAAGAACTTCCTCATCCAGACAGCTTCTTTTGCGGCATCAGATGCAGCGATGTATTCCGCTTCCATAGTCGAGTCAGCAACGGTTTCCTGTTTGGAGCTCTTCCAACACACCGCCCCTCCATTGAGGGTAAAGACAAAACCCGACATGGACTTGGAATCATCCTTGTCACTCTGGAAGCTGGAGTCAGCAAAGGCCTCAACCTGCAGGTCTTTTCCGCCATACACCAAGAACATCTCCTTAGTCCTTCTCAGGTACTTGAGAATGTTCTTTACTGCTATCCAATGTTTCTCCCCTGGGTTTGACTGATACCTGCTTACCACACTCAGTGCATAAGCCACATCCGGTCTGGTACATAACATCGCATACATTATAGAGCCTACCGCAGAAGCGTAGGGTATAATAGACATGCGATCCCTCTCCAAATCAGTCTTGGGAGACATCTCTTTGGAGAGGGTGATCCCGTGACAAGCCGGTAGATTACCGCGCTTGGAATCTTCCATACTGAATCTCTTCAGTATGGTGTCGATGTACCTGGACTGCGAGAGTCCTAATATCCTCTTGGATCTGTCACGGTAGATCCGGATACCCAGAATGTAGGAGGCATCACCCAGGTCTTTCATGGAGAACCTGTGTGACAAGAACCCCTTGACAGATTGTAGCATAGGAATGTCATTTCCTATTAAGAGAATGTCATCCACGTATAAAACGAGGAATACTACAGTTCTCGCTACAAATCTACAATAAATGCATGGTTCATCTGGATTTTTGATAAAGCCAAATTCTTTGACCGTCTCATCAAAACAGATGTTCCAACTCCGCGATGCCTGCTTGAGTCCATAAATGGACTTGAGCAACTTGCACACCTTTCCGCTGCTCCCACCCTGAATGAAACCCTCTGGCTGGTCCATATAGACACACTCCTCTAAATGACCATTTAGAAAAGCTGTCTTTACGTCCATCTGCCAAATCTCATAATCGTGGAAAGCAGCGATGGCAAGAAGGATCCGAATGGATTTCAGCATAGCTACTGGAGAAAAGGTTTCGTCATAGTCCAAACCAGGTCGCTGACGAAAACCCTTTGCTACCAGTCTAGCTTTATAGGTCTCAACCTGTCCATCTACACCAATCTTCCTTTTGAAGATCCACTTGCATCCTACGGGTTTTACCCCGTCTGGAGCAATGTCCAACGTCCATACTTTGTTGGTGTACATGGACTCCATCTCGGTCCGCATTGCATCCAGCCATTTTACCGAGTCGACGCTCTGAATGGCTTGCTGGAAGCTAGTAGGCTCATCACAATCTAGGATGCAGTCCTCTCTATCCCCGTCAATGAGGAAACCGTAGTACCTCTCGGGCGGATGAGACTGCCTACTACTCCTGCGGAGCGGCGTAGGAATGTCCTGTTCTTTTGAACCTTCTGGTTCCACTAAACTTTCAGTAATAGTTTGTGGTTCTGGAATTTCTTCCAGTTCTATTGCGCTCCCACTTAATTCTTTTTCTATGAACTGATGTTCTAGAAAGTGGGCATGGCGAGAAACAAGAACTTTTTGTTCCTCTTCGTAATAGAAGTAATATCCCTTGGAGTTCTTTGGATATCCCACAAACTTGCACTGTACTGAGCGTGCCTCGAGCTTGTCCGCATGCTGCTTTTTTACAAAAGCTGGACATCCCCATGTCTTAATGTGATTAAGATAGGGTTTCTTCCCACTCCATAACTCATATGGTGTGGTAGGCACAGTCTTAGTGGGAACACGGTTCAAAAGATATGCAGCTGTTTCTAGCGCATACCCCCAGAACGATCGCGGTAACTCAGCGTTACTCATCATGGACCGTACCATATCCAATAGGGTTCGGTTCCGTCTCTCCGATACACCGTTATGTTGCGGAGTGTATGGAGGAGTAAGCTGAGAGAGAATTCCATTCTCTTTTAAGTAATTCAGGAATTCGGCACTTAAGTATTCTCCTCCTCGATCCGATCTTAGGATCTTGATACTTTTGCCGGTCTGTTTTTCTACTTCACTCTTATATTCCTGGAATTTTTCAAAAGCCTCGGATTTATGTTTCATTAAGAAGACATAACCATACCTTGAAAAATCATCCGTAAAAGTTATGAAGTAAGAAAAACCGCTTCGCGCATGTGTAGACATTGGACCGCACACGTCGCTGTGTACGAGTCCCAAGAGCTCGCTCGCTCTTTCTCCGTGTCCAGAAAACGGAGCCTTTGTCATCTTTCCTTTGAGACAGGATTGACAAGTTGCATACGATTGATATTCGAACGAATCTAAATATCCTTCAGTATGTAACTTAGTCAATCTTCTCTCGTTGATGTGACCCAGTCTACAATGCCATAAGAAAGTTTTATTAATTTCTGGAGACTTTCTTTTGTGTGTATTCTGGATATTGAAAACCTGTGGTTGGTTTAAAACGTAAATACCGTTGTTCAATGTACCTGACCCAATCAACACTTGATTAAGGTGAATGTTCACTACATTACTTACAAATGCAAATTCATAACCTTCTTTAGATAATAAAGATACAGAAATGATATTACAGGTTGCATTTGGTACATAATAACAACTACGCAAAACCAAAAAGTGTCCATCTGATAATCCCAGGTGATAGTCCCCCACGGCCTCTGCATCCATGCTAGCACCGTTCGCAACTCTGAGGGTCATGTCACCTGCCTTCAAAACTCTACGCTTTCTCAACGCCTGCAAAGAATTACAGATATGAGATCCTGATCCGGTATCCAATACCCAGGATGTAGAGTTTATTGATAGACAGTTTTCAATAACATACACACCTGAAGCTGAAGCTGCAACTCGCTTCAAATCCTGTGTTCTGGCTTTCCAAGCCTTGCAATCTTGTTTCCAGTGGCCACTTTTGTGACAATAGAAGCATTCTTCCTTCCCCACCAGCTTCCCTGCTATCTTTGTTGCTTTACCCTTTCCCTTCGTATCCACTTTACCGACACCGCCTCTTGGTTTGGCGGGGGCTTTCTTCTTCTTGCCCTTGGCTTTCGCCCTGGACCTAGAAGAGGAAGATCCTCCTACAAACAAAGTGGATGTCTCCCTACCCTTCTGTAGGGTGCCCTCAGCAGTCCTCAACATGTTCAGAAGCTCGGCAAGTTCAACCTCCTTTCCTTGCATGTTGAAGTTAAGAATGAACTGGGCGTAAGTGGAAGGAAGGGACTGGAGAATCAGATCAGTATAGAGTTCATTCTCCAACGTGGTCCCAAGGTCCGCGAGCTCCTCTATGTAGCCGATCATCTTAAGCACGTGGTCCGCTACCGATGATCCGACGGCCAACCTTGCCGAAAAGAGCTTCTTCGACACTTCGTATCTTGCGATACGAGACTGCTCTCCATACAGTTCTTTTGTATGGAGAAATATGGACTCTAGGTCCATATTCTCGTGCCTCCTCTGATGGTCATTGTCCATCGAGGCTAGTACGAGGCATTTGGCCCTCGCGCAATCTATCTCCCATGTCTTACGGATTTCTACATCCGCGACGCTGGAGGTGGGACCTGGGACGGGGGGAGCTTTGGTGGTAAGTATATACCCCAGCTTGTCATAAGTGATAGCCATCTTGACATTCCTGAGCCAATCTTTGTAGTTTGGCCCTGTCAATATGTTTTTATCTAATAGTAACTTAAGTCCGGTCATCTTGAATGGTCGCTGCAATTAGGAGAGAGAAAAGAAACACTTTAGCATGATGCTCTTGCAAGTTTAGAGTGGTTTTTAGTTTGTCTAAACTGGATGGCTCCCACTGTCTCTCGAATCCCTTCTCAAACCATAAAGAAAAGGATTAGCCGGGATCATTCTCACCGTACAATACTTGCTTAACCGTTCAGCCAGGCCAGTGTCGGTACTTCGAGGGAGGTTTTCCAACGCTTTCGCGAAGTTCCTTAATTAAGTAACCTCTTTTCCCTGTGGGCGTAGCCCCGCTAACACCTTTCTAGGCACCTACTAGGTTTATAGCATTGATCGTTAAGTGAGAGTTTTCCCGAGGAGTAGCATATACTCACAGTAGGATCGGGATCCAAATATCATCGCGTGATAAAACCGAAGGAATCCTACCAGAATCATCACACTCCAAATGGTATGCAACGCTAGCAAGTTTCAGTACTTATGAAACTCCCGATGTGGATTTTTGCCCCATGTTCTTATGACCTTGACTTTGGCCAAAATATCATAAGTCACATGTCAAGTTCTACCCGTCATTCTCCTGGTTAATTTGGACCCACCCGTACCTACCCTTGGCTTTGGCCAAAATGGCAGCACGACTGTCCCAAACCAACGCATCTATCTATGCTGCACATGAATACCCAAACGCTACCAATCACTATGCCTTGACTTTGGCCAAAATACATAGCTTGAATACTTTTGACCATTCATGTGGAATGACGGAGGGCTACGGATGGTTTTGGCGAAACCGTGAACGTAGTGAACTTGATATAATCGATGGAACGAGATAGCTTTTAAAAGGAGTGGTTCAAGCTCCGCGTTTAAAAGTTTTAGTTTTGAAAAGAACCGAGTGGTTTTCAAAGTGTTCCAATCGATTTTTACTTGGTTTATTTCTTGCATTAGTTCTTTTAATGCGTCCCATCATTTAATCCTACCATTGCAGAAAACAACCAAAATATGACGTACGCTTATGCCATTCGCATTCGCCACGGGGCCCCGTCATCACCCGTTAGGTTACTTAACTAACGACAGAGCGGGGGCTGGGCTAGCGCGGCTGTAAAACATAAGCAACGCCTAAATAGTTATTATATATAAATATATAGCAATGATAGACATTACAGATCACAGATGAATACATTGGATATACTAGGAATCCGCAATGCGTTCGAGCCTGCAACGCAAAGCGGATTACACGGTCGCGGTGAATAGCCAATACCCCACCCAAGACCCCTACGGGTGCGGCAAACTACCCGCCAAGCACCCGAAGCGAAGCAACCTCCCTCACCACCGTGAGTAGGCCACTCGGCACTTCGAGATACCCGGTAGTTTGTGCACCCCCTCCATGGGTCTATCCTAGGAGCAAAAACAGTAAAAAGAATTATACAATGACGGCTACAACCCCGACCCGGTTGTGCGGCCATACAAAGAATATTATTACATCAATTTACATGTTACAAATGAATGAAAGAAAAAAAACGCTCATCTCACATCCAACCCGGCTATTCACCCGCGACGATCCAATCCATTCATATCCACAAACCAATAACAATCACAGATCATGTATAACCCCGACTAATCGTCTTATAGCGATTAGCCGACGTTCAATACATGCAAGCATTACAGATATAACCGATATAGTTAAAGTGCAGTGAAGTTCGGAAAAATACGGAATTATAGGACCCCAAAAGGAAATTTCTTTTCTGGAAAATCTGGGTACATATAATATATCCTAAAAATCCCAAAACCAACAAAAACACACTCTGCACGAAAAACGATGCGCCGATCACGACAATCCGCGGCGGTTCCGCCGCATATACCTACTTCATGCGGCGGAAGGGCGGCGACTTGAGGGAATTAGGGTATCGTTTTTCTTGGGTGTATTCACAAAACCCTGAGACGATTTTACATGTATACAGTTTTTCATTTTGAGCAGAAATAATTTTAACAGAAACTTGGATTTTGTTAAAGTTTGGTTTTGTGATTTTTCCGGTTCCGAACTTCGTTACACTTAACTACTTAACTAGTTTAGGTTTAGTTAGGCTCTGATACCACTGTAAGTCCGTGTTGCCCACCCCGGTGCTTACGGGGAGGCGGAAAACATAATAAAAATCGGATTTTTAATGACTTAGGCAACATGGACTATGCATGTGAGGATCTTTGCTAAACATAAACTAGCTAACCCTAACTACAAAGTAACTAAGTGATGAAAGGTTATACCTTTGGTCTTTAGTCCTTCTCTCCTTGCTCCTAGGTATGGTAGAAAAGGATCACCTTGCTTGTCTTCTCCCGTCAAAGAAGGATCCACTTGAAAGCCACCACCTTTAGCTTCAACTCCAAGCTAGGAGTAACTAGAGTACAAGAAATGCTAAGACTTGAACCCTAGAAGTGAGTAGAGAAGATCAAGAGAGGGTTTTTCTCAAGCCCTTTTTGTTTCTCAACACATGAGAGGGAGAGAGCTTGAGGGAGAGGATGAGCAAGAGAGAGAAAAGATATGATAGAATGAAATAATAGTGAGCCATTCTCACTAATATGTGAGGATAATTTTAATTAGATAATTAGCTTGAAAATTGTCATGATAAATCATGACTTGACCATTATCATTTCAATTTTTTGCAAAGATCAAAGAGCATCTTCCAAATGAAATGATTATGGTCAAGTTGTCAACATGGTCAACAAGTCAATGAAGTCAAATTGTCAACAACAACCATGCACAATAATTAAGCTAATTATCAATTAACAATAATCCACACAAAATCAATAGGGTTAATAAAATGACAAAAGCCATTAACCCTAAACAAGGTCCTCTCCCCCAATCTCAAGCAACTATGCATACGCACCCGCATTCGTGATCCGAGGAACACGAACACAATGAGAAAAACCAATCTCAAATCATATACTAGGATCCGGCTTAAACCAAAGCCCGCTAGTATAAACTGTCCGGACAGCAAACGTGCACAAGTGCGCGGATGCGAACGAACCCTGTCGCAAAACCATGCGACCTCTACTCGTTTTGCCTAAAGGCGAATAGCTCTCTGTGTGGGACTCTAAAGACTCGACACTACGCTGGCAGTGGGTTTAACCACAGACCGCAAGCGGCACTAGCTGTACGTAACGGTCCCCAGGTAGATGTCGATAAGAAGACTGACGAGGTGAACCCCATCTGCACTCCTACTGAGCCTGTATGTGACAGTCTCCGTACAGTCCGGTCTGTTCGTCTGATACATCGCATGGCGGGCCTAGGGGGGCGGTGAACGTCAGTCCCCTAATAGCGGTACAAGTCGTGTCGGAGTGTAGCCCAGAACACCCTGAGATAACACTGGAAACCTACCAGTATATCTCGCTTGCCCTGGCCAGGGACTACTCGTGTAATGGCTCTCCTAGACACAGCGCGATGTCAACCCCCAATACCGGGAGAGACGAATCCTGTCTAACCGTCACTGCCTCCAAGTGCTTCGGGACTGCACCCAAAAACTACCTGTTTGCACAGCTCCTTTGAGCCGTGGTAGGGTAGTAATCAAAGTGCAGTGGGAACACACTCGAGGCGAAGTGACAGTGTCAAGTCAGCGGACTAAGCTGTACTCATGTCACCTGGGAACTGATAACTGACGATAGGTATATTACCAACCAACAGTTCCCGACGAGTCCTGTCCAGTGTACTCGTAACCTAACGAGCACCCGCATACTATCCCAAGTACGACGTACTAACGGCTGTGGGACAGACCGTCTCCCACACTGGGATGAGAAGCGCATACGCTAGTCTACTCCGGAGTATCGATGCCCTGTCTCGATAGTCCAACGACCAGGGACCTGTATAAGGATGTGCTTATAGATTACCCAGCTCCCACGAGTGCGAGCGCCATCACAACGCTGGTAATCAAGCAAAGATCCTAAGGGCTCTACTAATATGTATACCAGCAATATGTTAAAAGAAACACATGCACATATTAAAGCAGAGACAAACCAAGTAGCATACTACCATTTCGAGCAAGATTGTATATACAACTGTGAATATCCCAAGCTTCCATTAAGTAATATATAAGCTAGTATGATACAGTAATGGCCTCTAGGGCATATACACTAACAATTAGGTGATAGGGATATAAACCTGTCTCCTAAGCCATCGCTTCCCAACAGGGAAAGGCAAATGATGAATTGCTCCTGACACATATGCTTCAGTGTTAGCAACGCTGATGCCGACCCCTACCCCAAAATTGC
Organism: Agapanthus africanus; assembly: GCA_030015575.1. Classification (NCBI taxonomy): domain Eukaryota; kingdom Viridiplantae; phylum Streptophyta; class Magnoliopsida; order Asparagales; family Amaryllidaceae; genus Agapanthus; species Agapanthus africanus. Next base: position 181,924,652 of record CM057344.1, on the reverse strand, counting down.
AAGCTTCCGATCCGATAGACCCCTAAGTCTTTAAACTGGGAACAGATGACCGCTAAGTTGTTAAACTGGCACAATAGACCCCTAAGTTTTTAAACTGGGAATAGATGACCGCTAAGTCGTTAAACTGGGCACAATAGACCCCTAAGTCTTTAAACTGGGAACAGATGACCGCTAAGTCGTTAAACTGGAAACAGATGACCGCTAAGTCGTTAAACTGGGCATGATAGAACTCTAAGTCATTAAACTGGAAACAGATGACCTCTAAGTCGTTAAACTGGAAACAGATGACCTCTAAGTCGTTAAAATGGGAACGAGGGAAATCCACTCATGTGTCCTCACGATGCATGAGGAGAACAAAACTTGCGAGATCCTCTCGACTCGTAAGAAAACACCTTCGTGGGATCCTTATGACTCATAAAAGAAAAACATACTTGGGAGTCCTCATGACTCCTAAGGAGAAAATGCGCCTACGGGATCCTTACGACTCGAAGGGAGAAAATGCTTTTATGGGACCCTTACGGCCCATAAAATTGAAAAGCCTTAGGTGATAGGGATCTAAACCTGTCTCCTAAACCATCACTTCCCAATAGGCAATGGCAAATGATGAGTCGCTCCTGGTACCATATTCCAGTGCAGCAATGCAGACGCCGGCCAGAATCCAAATCCCCAAGTGGCGAATGATGAGTCGCTCTTGGTACCATATTCCAGTGCAGCGATGCAGACGCCAACCAAATTTCAAATCTCATACCCCAACGGCGGATGATGAGTCGCTCCTGGTATCATATTCCAGTACAGCGATGCAGACGCCAACAAAGTCCCGAAATTCTTCCGGCCCTACGGTCTAGATCATACATCCTGCAAAACCGTATACAATCCACGGGAGTAAACGACCCCTATCTCTCCCAAGTCTTACCGGCGAGACCACACACAAAGTCCCACCAGCGATGAAGATTAAAAAAAAAGGTATGTCCACAAGCAAAATGGGCATGGATGAAAACCCGAAAGGGCTCCATGAGTAAAAACAGCAGGACTGCCGGCGAGTTTGTGAAAACCCGAAAGGGCGCAAACTCGTGAAAAAGAGATGAAATGCACTCGCAAAGTCCTCTCGACTTTATGAGGAGAAAACTCCCGCGTGAGATCCTTACGACTCATAAAGGAGCAACACGCTTAGGGGTCCCCATGACTCCTAAGGAGAAAATACACCTACGGGATCCTTTCGACTCGTAGGGAGAAAATGCTTTTATAGGACCCTTACGGCCCATAAAATTGAAAAGCCTTAGGTGATAGGGATCTAAACCTGTCTCCTAAGCCACTAATTCCCAAATCCTCCCGGGGAAAATGATGAGTTGCTCCTGGCATTATTCCAGTGCAGCAATACAGATGCCGCCCAAAAAACCAAATTCCCAAATCCTCTTATGACAGATGATGATTCGCTCCTGGTACCATATTCCAGTATAGCGATGCTGATGTCAACCCAAATCAAATCAAACCAACAACCTCTGCGGCGGAATCATGCTCCGTCCCAGAATTTACCCCGTATCGAAATCATGCTTCACCTCGGGATCTATACCTTCCCTGCCGGAATTATGCTCCGCCTCGGGATCAAGTCAACCAGCGACACTCCGTGCCGAGGACAAGTCGATCAGCGACACTCCGTGCCGGGGACAAGTCGATCAGCGACACTCCATGTCGGGGACAAGTCGAACAACCAGCGACACTCCATGTCGGGGACAAGTCGATCAGCGACACTCCATTCCGGAGATAATTCGATCAGCGACACTCCGTGCCGGGGACAAGTCGATCAGCGACACTCCGTGTCGGGGACAAGTCGAATGACCAGCAACACTCCGTGCTAGGGAAAAGTCGATCAGCGATACTCTGTGCCGAGGACAAGTCGAACAACCAGCGACACTCCGTGCCGGGGACAAGTCGATCAGTGACATTCTGCGCCGGGGATAAGTCGAACAACCAGCGACAATCCATGCCGGGGACAAGTCGATCAGCGACACTCCGTGCCGGGGACAAGTCGAACAACCAGTGACACTCCGTATCGGGGACAAGTCGATCAGCGACACTCCGTGTCGGGGATAAGTCGATCAGCGATACTCCGTGCCGGGGACAAGTCGATCAGCGACACTCTACGCCGGGGACAAGTCGACCAGCGACACTACGTGCCGGGGAAAATGCGATCAGCGACACTCCGTGCCGGGGACAAGTCGATCAGCGACACTCTGTGTCGGGGACAAGTCGGTTAATCAGCGACACTCCGTGCCGGGAAAAAGTCAAACGACCAGCGACACTCCGTGCCGGGGATAAGTCGAACAGCGACACTCCGTGCCGGGGACAAGTCGAACAGCGACACTCCATGCGGGGACACGTCGAAAAGCGACACTCCGTTCTGGGGACAAGTCGAACAGCGACACTCCGTGCCGGGGACACGTCGAACAGTGACACTCCGTGCCGGGGACAAGTCAAACAAGGGCCAGGGAAACGTCTACCACGAACAATCCGCCTCGGAGATGCGTCAAATGTCGACCATCCATGTCGTGAAAAGGGTAGTGCAGGCTTCCCACAAATCGGGAACCAAATCACTCTGTGCTGGGGAAACGTCTACTACGGACACTCCGTCTCGGAGACGCGTCAAGCATCGACCGTCCATGTCGTAAAAAGGGTAGTGCAGGCTTCCCACAAATCGGGAACCAAATCGCTCCATGCCGGGGAAACGTCTACTATGGACACTCCTTCTTAGAGGCGCGTCAAGCGTCGACCGTCCACGTCATAAAAAGGGCAGTGCATCCCAAAAAGTGGGAACCAAAGCAAGTCGCCTCCATGCAAAAGAAGATCCATCAATTTCATGCACACGACCCACATATGTGGTGTGCATTTATTGATGAGGGGCACTTTGTTGGGGTCGAAAATTGCACCCGGTTGACCAAGTCAAAGTTAAGGTCAACCCCATGCCAAGTGGGCCCAAGCCTAGATCAAGTGGGCACATGCCCAGGTTGAGTCCGAACATGAAGCGGCTGGCCCTCCCCATGCCGAAATAAAAAATTATGTGATAAATAATTTTGATGTAATTTTTTGTGCATGAATGTAAGCAAAATGGGCATAAAGCCAAATTTTGTAAAGCCCATGGCTTATGTGCAAAAATAAATAGCACATGAGACATGGGATGGGCAAAATGCCATTTTGTAAAGCCCAAGGAGTTATATGTAAATGTATAAGCGTATATAAGGCAATATGATGATGAATAAAGCATAGACTTTTCATTCTCTCAAACTCTAGGGTTTTTGTGCCTCCATCTCCTTCCTCAAGGTTCTTAAACCTTCTTCCCCTTTTGAATTAAATCAAGAATTTTACTTTTCCTCTTCCAAAAATAAATAGTTTTTCACCACAAAACCCACAAAGGGGAGCTCAGATCTTCCATTAGATCTCAAAAAGGGGAGATTTTTTTAAATCTCATCCCCTATTCTCCAAGATCCGGTCAAAAGAGGGGAGGAAGAAGGAGACCCATCTCCAAAGACCCCATTTTGGGAAAGATCCAAGGCTCAGAGGAGAAGAAAGGGGTCCCCTTGAGCATTTACAAGGATTTCTTGGAGTTTAACTCCACAAATCAAAAGCTTCTGGGAGTTTAACTCCATATAAAAAAAAAGAGTCTTTCTTTCTAGGAGTTCAACTCCATAAGTCAAATCGGGAGCACAGCTACCAGTGCAGGGACCAAGTCCCTTTTCCTGCCAGCGCCCACACGCCGGGCACGTGAGGCGCTAGCGCCCAAAGCGCTAGCGCCAGAGCCCGAGCGCCTACGTGCAGGGTACATGAGGCGCTAGCGCCCAAAGCGCTAGCGCCTGAACGCCCACATGCCGGGCACGTGAGGCGCTAGCACCAGCGCCCGAACCCCACGTGCCGGGCACGTGATGCGTTAGCACCAAAGCGCTAGCGCCTGAGTGCCCATGTGTCGGACACGTGAGGCGCTAGTGCCCAAAACGCTAGCGCCAGCGTCCGAGCGCCCGCGTGTCGGGCACGTGAGGCACTAGCGTCCAAAGTGTTAGTTGTATGTGTGCCCTAGAGGCCAGTATTGTACAGATGATGTATATTATATTGGATGCTTGGACATATATAGAGATGACTTTCTTGCTCGATATGATAGTATGCTATCTGGTTGCTCTTTATCTTAACATGTACACTTGTCTCTTTAAACTGTCTTATAGTTACATGTTGGTAAAGCCCTTAGGATGTGTACTTGACTACCTGGACTATGATGCAGATCATACTAGTGGGGACATGGTAGTCCATAGGTACATCCTTCAAGGTCCCTAGTCGTGGGTGTATCGAGATGGGGCATCGATATACCAGTGTAGACTAGCGTATACGCTTCTCGACCCATGAGATGGGCGATGGATGATCCCATATCCATTGGTGTTTGACATCAGAGATGGATACGGGTGCTCAGTGGAGACTGGGTACACTGGACGGACTCGCCGAGAACTCCCAGATGGTATTATACCTCACGTCAGATGGCAGTTCTCAGGTGACACTTGTGCAGGTTAGTCTGTAGACCCGAGATCGTCATAGAGTCTTGTGTGATTCCTGTTAGTTGTATGTATGCCCTAGAGGCCAGTATTGTACAGATGATGTATATTATATTGGATGCTTGGACATATATAGAGATGACTTTCTTGCTCGACATGATAGTATGCTATCTGGTTGCTCTTTATCTTAACATGTACACTAGTCTCTTTATACTGTCTTATAGTTACATGTTGGTAAAGCCCTTAGGATTTGTACTTGACTACCCGGACTATGATGCAGATCATACTAGTGGGGACATGGTAGTCCATAAGTACATCCTTCAAGGTCCCTAGTCGTGGGTGTATCGAGACGGGGCATCGATATACCAGAGTAGACTAGCGTATACGCTTCTCGACCCATGTGATGGGCGATGGATGATCCCATATCCATTGGTGTTTGACATCAGAGATGGTATACGGGTGCTCAGTGGAGACTGGGTACACTGGACGGACTCGCCGAGAACTCCCAGATGGTATTATACCTCACGTCAGATGGCAGTTCTCAGGTGACACTTGTACAGGTTAGTCTGTAGACCCGAGATCGTCATAGAGTCTTGTGTGATTCCCACTGTGCTTTGATCTCCACCTTACCACGTCCATGAGGGCGTGCAAAACGGTGGTCTTTGGGTACAGTCCCGAGTCACATGGAGGCAATGAGCGATAGGAGGGGTTTCGTCTCTCCCGGTATTGGGGGTTGATGTTGCGCTGTGCTCGATTGGCCGTAACAGGGAAGTCCCTGGCCAGGGCTGATCAGAGATTTGCTGGTAAGTGTTACCAGTAGTTTCTCGACCCGTTACGAGCCTCACATCGGCACGACTTATCGGGTTATTGGGGTCTGACGTTTACCACCCCTAGACTTGATATGCGACATATCAGACGAAGAGACCGGACTGTACGGTAAGTGTTACTGGTCAGATTCGCAGGAGTGTGAGCGGGCTAGCTCGTCGATCTTCTGATCGCTCAATACCCGGGTGGCCGTTACGTTTAGCAGACCGCTTGCGGCTTGTGGGTATTTGATATGATCATCATCTGCTACCGGCGTATTGACGAGTCTTTAGAGTCCTACACAGAGGTTTCCTGGCTCAAGCGAAACGAAATAGGAGCGCATATGAGATATGTGCAGGACCGAGAATAATGCGTGTATGTGATACCGCATTTCATTCTCGCGATAAATGTTTCGATTGGTTATATTCGATATGACCTAGTTATCGAATCGTTGATTCGATGAATCGATACATTGGATACTAGTCGGTTATGTGCGACATGACCGGATCATTGAATCAAATGTTGATTTAATGATTTAATGTATAATTATATATTTGATATATTACTTTGCATTAGCTAGTATTGGTTCACTTTATATGGATTTTCTCACTTGATGCACATTGTATATGTGATATACTTTTGTGCACATTTTTGTATCATGTTTGATGATACTTGATCATTTGGTTAAGTGTGAAGGATTAAACCATGGTTAAGTGATAATTAGGGTTTTGCTTAATCATTTATTTATTCATTTCTTTATTTATTTATTTGGAAATGATTATGATAATAATGGTGCCTTTCTTTGTCTTTTAGTTGAAGCTTCATGAAGCTTTGACTTCTTAACCATTCTTGTCATCATGCTTAACCCTAACCCATCCATTAACCATGGTCTATTCTCTACACTTAACCCTAGTTAGAATCATGATAAGTATTCCATTTTCTTTTCATTTTAAAAAGACTTATCATAATTCTAGCTCATCTTCTTCTTCATCTTCAAGTTTGAAACCTTGAGGCCATCAATGGCAACTTGAGCTTGAGAGTGAGAAATCCAATTCTAAAGAGAACCCACCTCCTATTTCTTCATCCTCTACCTCTTGCCAAGTAGTAGAGTGTGTTTTCTTCACAAGTTTCATCACTTTGTGAAGTGGGAGCTTGATCTAGCGATGCCTCGACGTAGATCATCTTCGGCATCGTCATCGATGACCAAGCCCGTTCATTCTCCGATGAAGCCGACTCTAGAGCCCGGGGCTCGACTCGGACAGCGAGAAGACTTCGTTGCGGAGCCGTGGAGGTGGACATCCGGATCTACAAAGGTTGTAATTTCCGTACTCTAGTAGTTAAGTGTTAACTAAGTTTTCATTTCGCCTAAACATCTAGTCTAAGATCCGTAGTCTAGGGTTTCTCGGCACCATTTTTTTTAAATTGGCATGTTCGATGCCTTGTGAGACCTCACTAGAGTGCCTAGGAACCCTACAGTGGTATCAGAGCCTAGCTAGAGCCTTAGGCGAAGTCCCGACGACGTTTGAAATCCGAACGGATCGAAACCCTAATACCAAACTTGCTCTCTGGACTTTTTCCAAAAAGTGGGTTTTTTCAACATTAAAAATGCCTAAAAAATTAAGCAGGAAGATCTAAGAATTATGGTGAAACACGAGATCATGAATCGCTTAAACAGCCGCGGAAACGCGGCAGAAGCATGGCTTCTGCCGCGCTTCCGCCGCCTACTGTTCACCTTGTACAATTTGTGTTGCACAGTAATTCATTATTTCTGCAGCTGAGTTTTATGGGTATTTTTAATATTTTATTCAAGAGTTGAATTTTCTGGGATGTTTTAGAGCTTCGATAGTTCGATCGGATTATCAAATTTCGTCTTTGTGTATTTCCGGATAATTTTTAGAATATGTTAAAAAGTTCGACCGGATATAAATACCCAACTTTTCCCCTGTCGGGAAATTTCCAAGTGTTGGATTTTTCCGTAGTTTAACGACGTTCTAAGTTGTGCAAGTAACGCGATGGACCGTCTAGAAGACAACAAACCTTAACTCGATTATGTGACCGTCTTGAACTGCCCTTTGAACCTTCGGGTTTGGGGCAGTACGGTGTGCCACATGTGAGGCGTTGGCTTGACCCTTCTACGGCTGGACCGTCGGTACTGAGTTACGAACTGAATGTTGTTAGACTTATTTCATGTGTTGAACTGTATCGGGAAAACTTGGGTATTCGACTGTTCGATCGGAAAGTTTAACATTTTCTGTTTATCTGGAATGTGATACAATAATTGGAATTCACAAACAGTTATGAGATAACTGAATGAATGTTATAAATTTAGCAGTTTAGTCCCATATGATATTGAAAAGAGTTTTCGATAATGAGACTAAAATGCGGGATTTATATCTGTTAGGCATGTGATGTCTAAGTATTTCATTTGATTAGGCATGCGATGTCTAAAGTAGTTGAGGATTCCAGTTGTTGTAGTTTTACACTTTCTTTTCTGTGACCGTAAGTGTAGTATGTTCATATCGCCGGTTTCGTTGCTATACGTCAACGACAATTGGGGTATGCATACTTACTTACGTTGATGACATGTGATGTTATGTGTTGCTGGATATGTTTTATTGGATCGTCGTGTTCGAATAGCCGGGGGTTTTTATGTGAGATGAGTGTTTTTCATTTTCATTCATGTAAAAACTTGTATGTAATATTCTTTCATTTGGGGCACTTCCAGGTAGCGGAAGTTGTCACCCTTTGTATATTATTTACTTTTCCGCATTAGGATAGACCCAAGGAGGGGAGCACAAGTAACCGGGTTCTGGGGTCCAGTGGGAGACCAACTCGAGGAGTCGAGTCCGGGTCTCCTAACCCTAGAATTGGCAGGGTTGCTTGCCGCTCTCGTAGGGGTCTAGGGGTGTGGGATTGGCTATTCATCACGACCGTGGAATCCGTGTTTTATACTGGCTCGTATTGAAAACACGGACGTCCTAGTATATCCAATATTTCATATGTTGATTCTGCTGCGATATCTGTGTTGTGATTCTGTGATGGATATAGTATATAGTATATATGATATATTATATAGACGTTACTTATGTTTTACACCCGCGCTAGCCCTTCCCTGCTCTGTCGTTAGTTACCTAACCTAACGGTGCACGAGGGGACATCGAGGCGAATGCGGATGGCATAAGTGTACGTCATATCTATCTGTGATGTTTAGGTATTTAAATGATGGGACTTCATTAATGTGATTAATGAAAGATAAGAAACCTAAGATGTTGTGGAATCGAATTTTAAAAAAAAACAGGTAGCTACAGTTCTTGCTTTGCATAGCGGTATATATGATATACCCTGCACCTTATTCGATGAGGAAAGGACCGAGATCCCTTCACCGAGAGTGACTCCTTTAGCAGTAACTGGCAGATGCTACACACTCGGTTTGGTTTTGATTGCTTTTTAAGAGTTTTTGCTTTGCACAGTGATGTATATGATATATCCCGCACCTCATTCGACGAGGAAAGGGCCGACGATCCCTTCACCGGGAGTGACCCCTTTAGCAAAACTAGAAAAGCCTCAAAATCATTCCATTTTAAAACTTCATTTGATTCTACAACGATATCAAGTTCATTACGCAATAGGTTTTCAGAAAAACCTGACGTAGCCCTCCGTCATTTCAGATAAGTACTAGTTAGTATTCGTGCTACGTTTGTTGACTATGTTAAGGCGTAGTGTGCGGTAGCTAATTAGTGCTTATCTGTATAAGCATATGATGCGATTGGATTAGGGTAGTCGTGCGACTTTGTTGACTATGTTAAGGGTCGTGCGGGTGGGTTTAATTCAATCGGGAAATGACGGGTTGAACTTGACTAGCACTTATGATTTGTTGACTATGTTAAGGTCATATAGCTGCTAGGGGCAAAAGATTATCGGGAATTTCAAGTGTTGAAATTTGCAATGAGATTGCATACCTTCTATGAGATAGTTGGATCCCGATACCCACTGCGAGTAAGAGTTACTCCTGGGAGAGTTTTACACATTGCAATTAGCCGATCAAGTAGGTGTCTAGAAAGGTGTTAACGAGGTTACGCCTCTGGAAAAACGAGGTTTACATTAATTAGGTTCGTGCGAAAGCACGGGGGACCTCCCTCAAAGTACCGACACTGGCCTGGCTGAAAGACTGGCGAACTTGTAGTGTGTAATTAATCCCGGCTAGTCTTTCCTTTTAGGGTTTGAAGGATGATTTGATAAAAAGCAGTGGGAGCCATCCTGATTAGATAAGATAATAACCAATCTGATCTTGCACGAGCTTACGCTAAAGTGTTTTCTTCTCTCTCTCTCCAGGTAGCGACCATTTCATGCCTTAATAAAGATAATAATATGGATGTATTGACCGAACCCGCATGTTATACTGTGCTGGGGAACGTTGGTTCCGTTCATTCTTATAAGAGTTATAGGAATGAACAGGATATAGGGGAATACCAGGATTCCCATGCCACCCGAATGAAGAAAGTACATGTTGATGTATTTTCTTCGGGTGTGTTCGTTACAGAGAACTGTTTCTCCATTTGCTCTACGTCCTGGGTATTGGATACCGGGTCAAGATCCCATATATGTAATCAGTTACATGGGCTTAAGAAAGGTAGAGAACTTAGAGAAGGTGATAAAGACATTAGAGTTGGAAATGGTGCAATTGTTGCAGCTAAGACTGTCGGGGAATATCACCTTGTATTACCAACTGGTAATACATTGGTTCTGAACGAATGCTATTACATGCCGAACCTGATATGCAACATTATATCGGTTTCTTTGCTAAGTAAAGAAGGATATAATTTTTTATTACAGGACAATGTTATGAACATTTTCCATAACCAAAAGTTGGTTGGATCAGGCACGTTGTGCAATGGCATTTATGTTCTAAACCAATCAACAGTTCTGAGTATAACAAACACACACAAGAGGAAGAGTTCAGAACTGAACGATTCTTTCTTGTGGCATTGTAGACTAGGTCACATCAATGCGACACGACTGGCTAAGTTGCATAAAGATGGATATTTGAAACCTTTCGAATTTTCTTCTTATGACACTTGCCAGTCATGTCTCAAAGGCAAGATGACCAAAACTCCGTTTACGGGACACGGAGAAAGAGTTACCGAACTCTTGGGACTGATACATAGTGATGTATGCGGTCCCATGTCTACACATTCCTTGGGATGGTTCTTCATACTTCATTACATTCACTGACGATCTCTCTAAGTTCGGGTATGTGTTCCTGATGAAACACAAATCAGAAGCTTTTGAGAAATTTAGGGAATATAAACAAGAAGTCGAGAACCAAACCGGAAAAAGTATTAAAATCCTTCGATCTGATCGAGGAGGTGAATACTTGAGCAATGAATTCCTGGACTTCCTAAAAGAGAATGGGATTCTCTCTCAGCTGACTCCTCCATATACACCACAGCACAACGGTGTATCTGAACGGAGGAACCGCACCCTATTAGATATGGTGCGCTCTATGATGAGCACAGCTGAGTAACCTATTTCCTTCTGGGGATATGCACTGGAGACAGCAGCATACCTATTGAATCAAGTTCCATCTAAATCTGTACCTACCACACCATATGAGATATGGAGTGGGAAGAGACCATATTTTAAACGAGTTAAAATATGGGGTTGTCCGGCCTATGTCAAAAGACAAAATCCAGACAAACTCGAGGCACGGTCAGTTCTTTGCAAGTTTGTGGGATATCCTAAGAATTCCCAAGGATATTTTTTCTACCATGCGGAAGAACAAAAAGTGTTTGTTTCTCAATATGCCACCTTTTTAGAAAAGGAATTTCTTGAAAAAGAAATTAGTGGCAAAGTGGTAGAGCTGGAAGAGGTTCCAGATACACAAACAGTAACAGAAGATTTAGTGGAACCAGAGCATTCAGTAGCTTCCGACGAACCTCAGCCTCTCCGCCGATCTAGTAGGGTTCCTCGCCAACCAGAGAGATACTACGGTTTTCTCATGGATGGTGGAAGCGAGGATTGCATCATGGAGGATGATGACCCAACTAGTTTCGAGCAGGCCATCACGAGTGGGGACTCAGTGAAATGGCTGGATGCTATGCGGTCCGAGATGGAATCCATGTACACCAACAAAGTATGGACTTTGGACGTTGCTCCTGAAGGGGTAAAACCCATTGGGAGCAAGTGGATCTTCAAGAAGAAACTTGGTGTAGATGGGAAAGTGGAGACTTTCAAAGCTAGACTTGTAGCAAAGGGTTTTCGTCAAAGACCAGGTGTGGACTATGACGAGACCTTTTCTCCAGTAGCTATGCTTAAATCCATCCGGATCATGCTTGCCATCGCTGCATATCATGATTACGAAATCTGGCAAATGGATGTTAAGACCGCCTTTCTAAATGGTGATTTAGAAGAGTGCGTGTACATGACTCAGCCAGAGGGCTTCGTAGACAGTGGGAGCAGCGGGAAGGCGTGCAAGCTGCTTAAATCCATTTATGGATTAAAGCAAGCATCGCGGAGTTGGAACATCTGCTTTGATGTCGTTATCAAAGAGTTTGATTTCGTCAAAAACCCAGATGAACCTTGTATTTACAAGAAGGTGGCAGAGAGTAAGGTTGTCTTCCTCGTATTGTACGTGGACGACATACTCTTGATAGGAAATGATATTCCTATGCTGCAATCGGTCAAGCTCTTCTTATCACAAAGATTCTCGATGAAAGATCTTGGTGATGCCTCCTGCATATTGGGAATCAGGATCTATAGAGATAGATCCAAACGGATTTTGGGATTGTCCCAATCCAGGTACATTGACACCATACTAAAGAGGTTTAGTATGGAAGAGTCCAAACGTGGGAACTTGCCCACGATCTCTGGAGTCACTCTCTCCAAAGAGATGTCTTCCAAGACTGATTTGGAGAGAGCTCGCATGCAAGGGATACCCTATGCTTCGGCAGTAGGCTCTATCATGTATGCGATGCTATGTACCAGACCCGATGTAGCATACTCACTAAGTGTAGTGAGCAGGTATCAAGCTGATCCTGGAGAGAGTCACTGGACAGCTGTGAAGAGCATTCTCAAGTACTTACGAAGGACTAGAGATATGTTCTTGGTGTATGGTAACGGAGAGCTCCAAGTGGAGTCCTTTACCGATTCGAGCTTCCAGAGTGATAAGGACGACTCTAAGTCGCAGTCGGGCTTTGTCTTTACCCTTTACGGAGGGGCGGTTAGCTGGAAGAGTTCCAAGCAGGAAACCGTGGCAGACTCGACGATGGAGGCTGAATACATCGCTGCCAACGATGCTGCTAAAGAGGCTGTCTGGATCAAGAAGTTCATTACTGAACTTGGTGTGGTTCCATCCATTGAGCATCCAATACCTTTGTATTGCGATAACAATGGAGCAGTGGCTTTGGCCAAGGAACCCAGGTCCCATCAGCGATCCAGGCATATTCTGAGGCGGTATCACCTGATCCGGGAGATAGTTGATCGCCGGGAGATCGAGGTCAGGAGGGTTGACACGAAGGACAACACTGCGGATCCACTCACGAAGGCCATTCCCCAGATACAGTTTGAGAGACTCTTCGGGATGCTCGGTATGCGATACTACAACAGCTGGCCCTAGTGCAAGTGGGAGATTGTTAGTCGTATGTATGCCCTAGAGGCCAGTATTGTACAGATGATGTATATTATATTGGATGCTTGGACATATATAGAGATGACTTTCTTGCTCGACATGATAGTATGCTATCTGGTTGCTCTTTATCTTAACATGTACACTAGTCTCTTTATACTGTCTTATAGTTACATGTTGGTAAAGCCCTTAGGATTTGTACTTACTACCCGGACTATGATGCAGATCATACTAGTAGGGACATGGTAGTCCATAAGTACATCCTTCTAGGTCCCTAGTCGTGGATGTATCGAGACGGGGCATCGATATACCAGAGTAGACTAGCGTATACGCTTCTCGACCCATGTGATGGGCGATGGATGATCCCATATCCATTGGTGTTTGACATCAGAGATGGTATACGGGTGCTCAGTGGAGACTGGGTACACTGGACGGACTCGCCGAGAACTCCCAGATGGTATTATACCTCACGTCAGATGGCAGTTCTCAGGTGACACTTGTACAGGTTAGTCTGTAGACCCGAGATCGTCATAGAGTCTTGTGTGATTCCCACTGTGCTTTGATCTCCACCTTACCACGTCCATGAGGGCGTGCAAAATGGTGGTCTTTGGGTACAGTCCCGAGTCACATGGAGGCAATGAGCGATAGGAGTGGTTTCGTCTCTCCCGGTATTGGGGGTTGATGTTGCGCTGTGCTCGATTGGCCGTAACAGGGAAGTCCCTGGCCAGGGCTGATCAGAGATTTGCTGGTAAGTGTTACCAGTAGTTTCTCGACCCGTTACGAGCCTCACATCGGCATGACTTATCGGGTTATTGGGGTCTGACGTTTACCACCCCTAGACTTGATATGCGACATATCAGACGAAGAGACCGTACTGTACGGTAAGTGTTATTGGTCGGATTCGCAGGAGTGTGAGCGGGCTAGCTCGTCGATCTTCTGATCGCTCAATACCCGGGTGGCCGTTACGTTTAGCAGACCGCTTGCGGCTTGTGGGTGTTTGATATGATCATCATCTGCTACCGGCATATTGACGAGTCTTTAGAGTCCTACACATAGGTTTCCTGGCTCAAGCGAAACGAAATAGGAGCGCATATGAGATATGTGCAGGACCGAGAATAATGCGTGTATGTGATACCGCATTTCATTCTCGCGATAAATGTTTCGATTGGTTATATTCGATATGACCTAGTTATCGAATCGTTGATTCGATGAATCGATACATTGGATACTAGTCGGTTATGTGCGACATGACCGGATCATTGAATCAAATATTGATTTAATGATTTAATGTATAATTATATATTTGATATATTACTTTGCATTCGCTAGTATTGGTTCACTTTATATGGATTTTCTCACTTGATGCACATTGTATATGTGATATACTTTTGTGCACATTTTTGTATCATGTTTGATGATACTTGATCATTTGGTTAAGTGTGAAGGATTAAACCATGGTTAAGTGATAATTAGGGTTTTGCTTAATCATTTATTTATTCATTTCTTTATTTATTTATTTGGAAATGATTATGATAAGAATGGTGGCTTTCTTTGTCTTTTAGTTGAAGCTTCATGAAGCTTTGACTTCTTAACCATTCTTGTCATCATGCTTAACCCTAACCCATCCATTAACCATGGTCTATTCTCTACACTTAACCCTAGTTAGAATCATGATAAGTATTCCATTTTCTTTTCATTTTAAAAAGACTTATCATAATTCTAGCTCATCTTCTTCTTCATCTTCAAGTTTGAAACCTTGAGGCCATCAATGGCAACTTGAGCTTGAGAGTGAGAAATCCAATTCTAAAGAGAACCCACCTCCTATTTCTTCATCCTCTACCTCTTGCCAAGTAGTAGAGTGTGTTTTCTTCACAAGTTTCATCACTTTGTGAAGTGGGAGCTTGATCTAGCGATGCCTCGACGTAGATCATCTTCGGCATCGTCGTCGATAACCAAGCCCGTTCATTCTCCGATGAAGCCGACTCTAGAGCCCGGGGCTCGACTCGGACAGCGAGAAGACTTCGTTGCGGAGCCGTGGAGGTGGACATCCGGATCTACAAAGGTTGTAATTTCCGTACTCTAGTAGTTAAGTGTTAACTAAGTTTTCATTTCGCCTAAACATCTAGTCTAAGATCCGTAGTCTAGGGTTTCTCGGCACCATTTTTTTTAAATTGGCATGTTCGATGCCTTGTGAGACCTCACTAGAGTGCCTAGGAACCCTAAAATTCCCACTGTGCTTTGATCTCCACCTTACCACGTCCATGAGGGCGTGCAAAACGGTGGTCTTTGGGTACAGTCCCGAGTTACATGGAGGCAATGAGCGTTAAGAGGGGTTTCGTCTCTCCCGGTATTGGGGGTTGATGTTGCGCTGTGCTCGATTGGCCGTAACAGGGAAGTCCCTGGCCAGGGCTGATCAGAGATTTGCTGGTAAGTGTTACCAGTAGTTTCTCGACCCGTTATGAGCCTCACATCGGCACGGCTTATCGGTTACTGGGGTCTGACGTTTACCACCCCTAGACTTGATATGCGACATATCAGACGAACAGACCGGACTGTACGGTAAGTGTTACTGGTTGGATTCACAGGAGTGTGAGCGGGCTAGCTCGTCGATCTTCTGATCGCTCAATACCCGGGTGGCCGTTACGTTTAGCAGACTGCTTGCGGCTTGTAGGTGCTTGATATGATCATCATCTGCTACCGGCGTATTGACGAGTCTTTAGAGTCCTACACAGGGGTTTCCTGGCTCAAGCGAAACGAAATAGGAGCGCATATGAGATATGTGCGGGACCGAGAATAATGCGAGTATGTGATACCGTATTTCATTCTCGCGATGAATGTTTCGATTGGTTGTATCTGATATAACCTAGTTATCGAATCGTTGATTCGATAAATCGATACATTGTATACTAGTCGGTTATGTGCGACATGACCGGATCGTTAAATCAAGTGTTGATTTAATGATTTAATGTATAATTATATATTTGATATTTTACTTTGCATTAACTAGTATTGGTTCACTTTAAATGGATTTTCTCACATGATGTGCAAGTTGTATATGTGATATACTTTTGTGCATATATTTGTATCATGTTTGATGATACATTCTCACTTGGATTTGTGTAAAGACTTAAACCATGTTTAGTGAATGGTTAGGGTTTCATATTTTCACTTAATTATTTATCTTTTCTTTTTGGAGAAATAGATAATAGAAAACAAAATGGTTTCTTTTATCATGAAACTTGTTGAAGCTTCATGAAGCTTTGACCAAGTGACCACTTTGTCTTCTTCTCCAAACCCTAACCACTCATCTAAACTATAGTTAACTCTCTACACTTGACCATGGTTAGAAGATGATAAGTATTGATTTTATTATTCTTTTTGAGATACTTATCATATTCTATCTTCTTCTTCATCTTCTTCTTCAAGAAAGAAAACTTGCCACCATCAATGGCAACTTGAGCAAAAGTGTGAGAAATCCAATTCTAAAGTGAACCCACCTCCTATTTCTTCACCCTCTACCTCTTGCCAAGTAGTATAGGGTGTTTTCTTCACAAGTTTCACAACTTGGTGAAGTTGGAGCTTGATCTAGTGCAACCTCGACGTAGATCATCTTTGGCATCGTAGCCGACGACTTGTCCGCTCATTTCTCCGATGAAGCCGATGCTAGAGTCCGAGATCCGACTTGGACAGCGAGAGGACGTCTACGTGGAGCTAAGGAAGTGGAAAACCGGATCTACAAAGGTTGTAGCTTCTCACTTTTAGTTAAGTTGTTAACTAGGTTTTTGTTTCGCCTAAAATTCTAGTTAACGATCCGTATTAGAGTTTCTCGGCACTTGTAAAATTTAAAATTGGCATGGTTGATGCCTTGTGAGACCTCTTGAGAGTGCCTAGGAACCCTACAGTGGTATCAGAGCCTAGCTAGAGCCTTAGGCGAAGTCTAGACGATGTTTGAAACCCGATCGAACCGAAACCCTAAAAGCCAAAATGCTCTCTGGAAATTTTCTGAAAATTTGGATTTTTGTCAATTAAAAATATGCAGAAAAATAAGCAGGGTCTTATTTGAATTACTGTGAAACACGAGGGCCTAAATCGATTTTTCCACCGAGGAACCGCGGCACGAGCTAGGCATGTGCGGCGGTTCCGCGGCCGTACTGTCGCCTTGTCTGATGATTTCTGCACAGTAATTCATATAATTGAATGCTATATTTTCTGGGTATTTTTATTGTGACTCTACAGATGAGTATTCTGGGGTTGTATTGGGAATCAAAGATTCGATCGGATTATCAAATTTTGTCTGTGTTTTTCCGGATAATTTTCGAATATGTTAAAAAGTTCGACCGGATATAAATACCCAACTTTTCCCCTGCCGGAAAATTTCCAAGTGTTGGATTTTTCTGTGGTTTAAAGACGTTCTGAGTAGTGCAAGTAACGCGATGGTCCCTCTAGAAGACAACAAACCTTAACCCGATTATGTGACCGTCTTGAACTGCCCTTTGAACCTTCGGGTTTGGGGCAGTACGGCGTGCCACATGTGAAGCGTTGGCTTGACCCTTCTACGGCTGGACCGTTGGTACTGAGGCATGAAGTGAATGTCTTTGAACTTATTTCATGTGTTGAACGGTTTCGGGAAAACTTGGGTGTTCGAATATTCGATCGGAAAGTTTAATATTTTCTATTTGTCCGGAATGGGATACAATAATTGGAATTCACAAACAGTTATGAGATAACTGGATGAATGTTATAAATCTAGCGGTTTAGTCTCACTTGATATTGAAAAGAGTTTTCGATAATGGGACTAAAATGCGGGGTTTATAATTGTTAGGCATGTGATGTCTAAGTATTTCATTTGATTAGGCATGCGATGTCTAAAGAGGTTGCGGATTCCAACTGTTGTAGTTTTACACTTTCTTTTCTATGACCGTAAGTGTAATATGTGGTATCGCCGGTTTCGTTGCTATATGTCAACGACAATTGGGATACGCATATTTACTTACGTTGATGACATGTGATGTTATGTGTTGCTGGATATGTTATATTGGATTGTCGTGTTTGAGTAGCCGGGGGTTTTTATGTGAGATGAGTGTTTTTCATTTTCATTCATGTAAAAACTTGTATGTAATATTCTTTTATTGGGGCACTTCCAGGTTGCGGAAGTTGTCACCTTTTGTATATTATTTACTTTTCCGCATTAGGATAGACCCAAGGAGGGGAGCATAAGTAACCGGGTTCTAGGGTCCAGTGGGAGACCATCTCGAGGAGTCGAGTCCGGGTCTCCTAACCCTAGAATTGGTAGGGTTGCTTGCCGCTCTCGTAGGGGTCTGGGGATGTGGGATTGGCTATTCATCACGACCGTGGAATCCGTGTTTTATACTGGCTCGTATTGAAAACACGGACGTCCTAGTATATCCAATATTTCATATGTTTCTTCTGCTGCGATATCTGTGATCTGATCATGTGATGTTCTCTGATAGATGCTGTATATAGTATATATGATATATTATATAGGCGTTACTTATGTTTTACACCCGCGCTAGCCCTGCCCCGCTCTGCCGTTAGTTACCTAACCTAACGGTGCACGAGGGGACATCGAGGCGAATGCGGATGGCATAAGTGTACGCCGTATTTATCTGTGATGTTTAGGTATTTAAATGATGGGACTTCATTAATGTGATTAATGAAAGAAAAGAAGCCTAAAAGATGTTGTAGAATCAAATTTTAAAATAAAACAGGTAGCTACAGTTCTTGCTTTGCATAGCGGTATATATGATATACCCTGCACCTTATTCGATGAGGAAAGGACCGAGATCCCTTCACCGGGAGTGACTCCTTTAGCAATAACTGGCAGATGCTACACACTCGGTTTGTTTTTGATTGCTTCTATAGTTTCTGCTTTGCACAGTGATATATATGATATATCCCGCACCTCATTCGACGAGGAAAGGGCCGACGATCCCTTCACCGGGAGTGACCCCTTTAGCAAAACTAGAAAAGCCTCAAAATCATTCCATTTCAAAACTTCATTTGATTCTACAACGATATCAAGTTCATTACGCAATAGGTTTTCAGAAAAACCTGTCGTAGCCCTCCGTCATTTCAGATAAGTCATGTTTAGTATTCGTGCTGCGTTTGTTGACCTTGTCAAGGCGCAGTGTGCGGTAGCTAACCAGTATTTATCTGCTTATGCATATGACGCAGATTGAGTTAGGGTAGTCGTACGGCCTTGTTGACCTTGTCAAGGGTCGTGCGGGTAGGTTTAATTCAATCAAGAAATGACGGGTTGAACTTGACTTACGATCTATGGTTTGTTGACCTTGTCAAGGTCATAGATCGTTTGGGGCAAAAACATTATCGGGAATTTCAAGTATTGAAATTTGCAATGAGATTGCATACCTTCTATGAGATAGTTGGATCCCGATACCCACTGCGAGTAAGAGTTACTCCTGGGAGAGTTTTACACATTACAATTAGCCGATCAAGTAGGTGTCTAGAAAGGTGTCAATGGGGTTACGCCTCTGGGAAAACGAGGTTTACATTAATTAGGTTCGTGCGAAAGCACGGGGGACCTCCCTCAAAGTACCGACACTGGCCTGGCTGAAAGATTGGCGAACTTGTAGTGTGTAATTAATCCCAGCTAGTCTTTCCTTTTAGGGTTTGAAGGAAGATTTGATAAAAACCAGTGGGAGCTATCCTGATTAGATAAGATAATAACCAATCTGATCTTGCAAGAGCATACGCTAAAGTGTTTTCTTCTCTCTCTCTCCAGGTAACGACCATGTCATACCCTAATAAAGATAATAATATGGATGTATTGATCGAACCCGCATGTTATACTGTGCTGGGGAACGTTGGTTCCGTTCTTTCTTATAAGAGTTATAGGAATGAACAGGATATAGGGGAATACCAGGATTCCCATGCCACCCGAATGAAGAAAGTACATGATGATGCATTTTCTTCGGGTGTGTTCGTTACAGAGAACTGTTTCTCCATTTGCTCTACGTCCTGGGTATTAGATACCGGGTCAGGATCCCATATATGTAATCGGTTACATGGGCTTAGGAAAGGTAGAGAACTTGGAGAAGGTGATAAAGACATTAGAGTTGGAAATGGTGCAATTGTTGCAGCTAAGACTGTCGGGGAATATCACCTTGTATTACCAACTGGTAATACATTGGTTCTGAACGAATGCTATTACATGCCGAACCTGATATGCAACATTATATCGGTTTCTTTGTTAAGTAAAGAGGGATATAATTTTGTATTACAGGACAATGTTATGAACATTTTCCGTAACCAAAAGTTGGTTGGATCAGGCACGTTGTGCAATGGCTTTTATGTTCTAAATCAATCAACAGTTCTGAGCATAACAAACATACATAAGAAGAAGAGTTCTGAACTGAATGAATCCTTCTTGTGGCATTGTAGACTGGGTCACATCAATGCGACACGACTGGCTAAGTTACATATGGATGGATATTTGAAACCATTCGAATTTTCATCTTATGACACTTGCCAGTCATGTCTCAAAGGCAAGATGACCAAAACTCCGTTTACGGGACACGGAGAAAGAGTTACCGAACTCTTGGGACTGATACATAGTGATGTATGCGGTCCTATGTCTACACATACCAGGAATGGTTCTTCGTACTTCATTACATTCACTGACGATCTCTCTAGATTCGGATACGTGTTCCTGATGAAACACAAATCAGAAGCTTTTGAGAAATTTTGAGAATATAAACAAGAAGTCGAGAACCAAACCGGAAAAAGTATTAAAATCCTTCGATCTGATCGAGGAGGTGAATACTTGAGCAATGAATTCCTGGACTTCCTAAAAAAGAATGGGATTCTCTCTCAGCTGACTCCTCCATATACACCATAGCACAACGGTGTATCAGAACGGAGGAACCGCACCCTATTAGATATGGTGCGCTCTATGATGAGCACAGCTGAGTTACCTATTTCCTTTTGGGGATATGCGCTGGAAACAGCAGCATACCTATTGAATCAAGTTCCATCTAAATCTGTACCTACCACACCATATGAGATATGGAGTGGGAAGAGGCCATATCTTAAACGAGTTAAGATATGGGGTTGTCCAGCCTATGTCAAAAGACAAAATCCGGACAAGCTCGAGGCACGGTCAGTTCTTTGTAAGTTTGTGGGATATCCAAAGAACTCATATGGGTATTTTTTCTACCACAGTGAGGAACAAAAAGTGTTTGTTGATCAACATGCCACCTTTTTAGAAAAGGAATTCCTTGAAAAAGAAATTAGTGGCAAAATGGTAGAGCTGGAAGAAGTTCCAGATACACAAACCGTAACTGAAGATTTAGTGGAACCAGAAGATTCAGAAGCTCCCATTGAACCTCAGCCTCTCCGCCGATCTAGTAGGGTTCCTCGCCAACCTGAGAGATACTACGGTTTTCTCATGGATGGTGGGAGCGAGGATTGCATCATGGAGGATGATGACCCAACTAGCTTCGAGCAGGCCATCACGAGTAGGGACTCAGTGAAATGGCTGGATGCAATGCGGTCCGAGATGGAATCCATGTACACCAACAAAGTATGGACTTTGGATGTTGCTCCTGAAGGGGTAAAACCCATCGGGAGCAAGTGGATCTTCAAGAAAAAACTTGGTGTAGATGGGAAAGTGGAGACTTTCAAAGCTAGACTTGTAGCAAAGGGTTTTCGTCAAAGACCAGGTGTGGACTATGACGAAACCTTTTCTCCAGTGGCTATGCTTAAATCCATCCGGATCATGCTTGCCATCGCTGCATATCATGATTACGAAATCTGGCAAATGGATGTTAAGACCGCCTTTCTAAATGGTGATTTAGAAGAGTGCGTGTACATGACTCAGCCAGAGGGCTTCGTAGACAGTGGGAGCAGCGGGAAGGTGTGCAAGCTGCTTAAATCCATTTATGGATTAAAGCAAGCATCGCGGAGTTGGAACATCTGCTTTGACGTCGTTATCAAAGAGTTTGATTTCGTCAAAAACCCAGATGAACCTTGTATCTACAAGAAGGTAGCAGAGAGTAAGGTAGTCTTCCTCGTATTGTACGTGGACGACATACTCTTGATAGGAAATGATATTCCTATGCTGCAATCGGTCAAGCTCTTCTTATCACAAAGATTCTCAATGAAAGATTTTGGTGATGCCTCCTGCATATTGGGAATAAGGTGTTAGTGTATATGCCCTAGAGGCCATAACTGTATCATACTAGTTTGTATATTACTTAATGGAAGCTTGGGATATTCACCTTGTATAAACAATCTTGCTCAATATAGTAGTATGCTACTTGGTTTGTTTCTACTTCAATGTGTACATGTGTTTATTTTTGTATATCACCTATACACATTAGTGGAGCCCTTAGGATCTTTGCTTGATTACCAGCGTTGTGATGGCAGTCACACTAGTGGGGGCTAGGTAATCTATAAGCACATCCTTATACAGGTCCCTAGTCGCAGGACTATCGAGACAGGGCATCGATACTCCGGAGTAGACTAGCGTATGCGCTTCTCATCCCAGTGTGGGAGATGGTCTGTCCCACAGCCATCAGTACGTCGTACTGGAGATAGTATACGGGTGCTCGTTAGGTTACGAGTACACCGGACAGGACTCGTCGGGAACTGACCGGTTGGTATTATACCTATCGTCAGTTATCAGTTCCCAGGTGACATGAGTACAGCTTAGTCCGCTGACTTGACACTGGCACTTCGCCTCGAGTGTGTTCCCACTGCACTTTGATCACTACCCTACCACGGCTCAAAGGAGTCGTGCAAACAGGTAGTAGTTGGGTGCAGTCCCGAAGCACTTGGAGGCAGTGACGGTTAGACAGGATTCGTCTCTCCCGGTATTGGGGGTTGACATCGCGCTGTGTCTAGGAGAGCCATTACACGAGTAGTCCCTGGCCAGGGCAAGCGAGATATACTGGTAGGCTTCCAGTGTTATCTCAGGGTGTTTTGGGCTTCACTCCGACACTACTTGTACCGCTATTAGGGGACTGACGTTTACCGCTCCCTAGGCCCGCCATGCGATATATCAGACGAACAGACCGGACTGTACGGAGAATGTCACATTCAGACTCAGTAGGAGTTCAGATGGGGTTCACCTCGTCAGCCTTCTTATCGGCATCTACCTGGGGACCGTTACGCACAGCTAGTGCCGCTTGCGGTCTGTGGTTAAACCCACTGCCAGCGTAGTGTCGAGTCTTTAGAGTCCCACACAGAGGGTATTCGCCTCTGGGCAAAACAGGGTAGAGGTCGCATGGTTTTGCGACAGGGTTCGTTCTCATCCGCGCACTTGTGCACGTTTGGAGTCTGGACGAATATTACTGGCTGGCTCTAGTTTGAGTCAGATACTGGTATATGTTTTGGGGTTGCTTTTATCTCTCGGTATTTTTGTTCCTCGGAACGAGAATGCAGGTGTGTATGCACAGTTGTTTGAGGCGGAGGAAGAGGTTTTTCATTAGGGTTTCGGAACGGGTGCGTATGCACAGTTGACAGTCGTCTTTTTCCAAACCCTAATGGAATTATGAAATATCAATTAATAATAGTAATTAAATGAAATTGTGTCATGGTTGATTTTGTTGACTTGTTGACCATGGTTGACTTGTTGACCATGGTTGAATGTTTGACCATCATCATTGCTTTGCAAGGATACTCCTTGATTCTAGCTTACATTCATTTAATGAAGTGATGATAATGGTCATTCCAAATACAACCATCAACTATTTCATTTTGAATTATTATTATTAATTAGATAATTCTTTTCCTTTTGTTATGGTTGCAAGAAGGAAAAGAGCTCATTCTATCATATTCATTCTCTCTCCTCACTTCATCTTCTTCTTCCTCAAGCTCAAGGAGAATCCTTCTCATGTGTTGAGAATCCCTCTCCTTGAAAAGAAAACACCCCTTAGACACTCTCTACTCACTCTAGGATCAAAGGTTTAGCAAGCCGAAGATTCTAGTTCTCTCAAAGTTCAAGAAAGAGCCCGAAGGTTGAACCCTCAGGTGGATCCATCTTTGACGGAAGAAGGCTACGAGGAAAGAACCATCAACCTCTACTAGGTTTCAAGAAGAAGGAGTTCAAGTTAGGTATAACCACTTTGCCGAGTAGTTAACTCTCCTTTGCATGTTTGCTAGTTTAGTTTAGACACGATCCCGACCTTGTTTAGTCCATGTTGCCCCATGCGCCAAAAATTTGATTTTTATACCGTTTCCGCCTCCCCGTAAGAACCGGGGGTCGCAACGTGGACTTACATAAGGATCTATAGAGATAGATCCAAACGGATATTGGGATTGTCCCAATCCAGGTACATTGACACCATACTAAAGAGGTTTAGTATGGAAGAATCCAAGCGTGGGAACTTGCCCACGATCTCTGGAGTCACTCTCTCCAAAGAGATGTCTCCCAAGACTGATTTGGAGAGAGCTCGCATGCAAGGGATACCCTATGCTTCGGCTGTAGGCTCTATCATGTACGCGATGCTATGTACCAGACCCGATGTAGCATACTCACTAAGTGTAGTGAGCAGGTATCAAGCTGATCCTGGAGAGAGTCACTGGACAGCTGTGAAGAGCATTCTCAAGTACTTACGAAGGACTAAAGAGATGCTCTTGGTGTATGGTAACGGAGAACTCCAAGTGGAGTCCTTTACCGATTCGAGCTTCCAGAGTGATAAGGACGACTCTAAGTCGCATTCGGGATTTGTCTTTACCCTTTACGGAGGGGCGGTTAGCTGGAAGAGTTCCAAGCAGGAAACCGTGGCAGACTCGACGATGGAGGCTGAATACATCGCTGCCAACGATGCTGCTAAAGAGGCTGTCTGGATCAAGAAGTTCATTATTGAACTTGGAGTGGTTCCATCCATTGAGCATCCAATACCTTTGTATTACGATAACAATGGAGCGGTGGCTTTGGCCAAGGAACCTAGGTCCCATCAGCGATCCAGGCATATTCTGAGGCGGTATCACCTGATCCGGGAGATAGTTGATCGCCGGGAGATCGAGGTCAGGAGGGTTGACACGAAGAACAACATAGCGGATCCACTCACGAAGGCCATTCCCCAGATACAGTTTGAGAGACTCTTCGGGATGCTCGGTATGCGATACTACAGCAGCTGGCCCTAGTACAAGTGGGAGATTGTTAGTTGTATGTGTGCCCTAGAGGCCAGTATTGTACAGATGATGTATATTATATTGGATGCTTGGACATATATAGAGATGACTTTCTTGCTCGATATGACAGTATGCTATCTGGTTGCTCTTTATCTTAACATGTACACTTGTCTCTTTAAACTGTCTTATAGTTACATGTTGGTAAAGCCCTTAGGATGTGTACTTGACTACCTGGATTATGATGCAGATCATACTAGTGGGGACATGGTAGTCCATAGGTACATCCTTCAAGGTCCCTAGTCGTGGGTGTATCGAGACGGGGCATCGATATACCAGTGTAGACTAGCGTATACGCTTCTCGACCCATGAGATGGGCGATGGATGATCCCGTATCCATTGGTGTTCGACATCAGAGATGGTATACGGGTGCTCAGTGGAGACTGGGTACACTGGACGGACTCGCCGAGAACTCCCAGATGGTATTATACCTCACGTCAGATGGCAGTTCTCAGGTGACACTTGTGCAGGTTAGTCTGTAGACCCGAGATCGTCATAGAGTCTTGTGTGATTCCCACTGTGCTTTGATCTCCACCTTACCACGTCCATGAGGGCGTGCAAAACGGTGGTCTTTGGGTACAGTCCCGAGTTACATGGAGGCAATGAGCGATAGGAGGGGTTTCGTCTCTCCCGGTATTGGGGGTTGATGTTGCGCTGTGCTCGATTGGCCGTAACAGGGAAGTCCATGGCCAGGGCTGATCAGAGATTTGCTGGTAAGTGTTACCAGTAGTTTCTCGACCCGTTATGAGCCTCACATCGGCACGACTTATCGGTTACTGGGGTCTAACGTTTACCACCCCTAGACTTGATATGCGACATATCAGACGAACAGACCGGACTGTACGGTAAGTATTACTGGTTGGATTCACAGGAGTGTGAGCGGGCTAGCTCGTCGATCTTCTGATCGCTCAATACCCGGGTGGCCGTTACGTTTAGCAGACCGCTTGCGGCTTGTGGGTGCTTGATATGATCATCATCTGCTACCGGCGTATTGACGAGTCTTTAGAGTCCTACACAGGGGTTTCCTGGCTCAAGCGAAACGAAATAGGAGCGCATATGAGATATGTGCGGGACCGAGAATAATGCGAGTATGTGATACCGTATTTCATTCTCGCGATGAATGTTTCGATTGGTTGTATGTGATATAACCTCGTTATCGAATCGTTGATTCGATAAATCGATACATTATATACTAGTCGGTTATGTGCGACATGACCGGATCGTTAAATCAAGTGTTGATTTAATGATTTAATGTATAATTATATATTTGATATATTACTTTGCATTAACTAGTATTGGTTCACTTTAAATGGATTTTCTCACTTGATGTGCAAGTTGTATATGTGATATACTTTTGTGCACATATTTGTATCATGTTTGATGATACATTCTCACTTGGATTTGTGTAAAGACTTAAACCATGTTTAGTGAATGGTTAGGGTTTCATATTTTCACTTAATTATTTATCTTTTCTTTTTGGAGAAATAGATAATAGAAAACAAAATGGTTTCTTTTATCATGAAGCTTGTTGAAGCTTCATGAAGATTTGACCAAGTGACCACTTTGTCTTCTTCTCTAAACCCTAACCACTCATCTAAACTATAGTTAACTCTCTACACTTGACCATGGTTAGAAGATGATAAGTATTGATTTTATTATTCTTTTTGAGATACTTATCATATTCTATCTTCTTCTTCATCTTCTTCTTCAAGAAAGAAAACTTGCCACCATCAATGGCAACTTGAGCAAAAGTGTGAGAAATCCAATTCTAAAGTGAACCCACCTCCTATTTCTTCACCCTCTACCTCTTGCCAAGTAGTATAGGGTGTTTTCTTCACAAGTTTCACAACTTGGTGAAGTTGGAGCTTGATCTAGTGCAACCTCGACGTAGATCATCTTTGGCATCGTAGCCGACGACTTGTCCGCTCATTTCTCCGATGAAGCCGATGCTAGAGTCCGAGATCCGACTTGGACAGCGAGAGGACGTCTACGTGGAGCTAAGGAAGTGGAGAACCGGATCTACAAAGATTGTAGCTTCTCACTTTTAGTTAAGTTGTTAACTAGGTTTTTGTTTCGCCTAAAATTCTAGTTAACGATCCGTGTTAGAGTTTCTCGACACTTGTAAAATTTAAAATTGGCATGGTTGATGCCTTGTGAGACCTCTTGAGAGTGCCTAGGAACCCTACACAAAGCGCTAACGCCAACACCCGAGCGCCCAAAGCGCTAGCGCCCGCATGCTGCGCACGTGAGGTGCTGGCGCCTTCTCCCACGCATCCTTTGGATGCCCTTTCCTTTACACACACACATACACACACACACACATACTCCAAAACACTGTTCCCGTTAGTAAAAATTTCTAACGGGACGCTACCCCACACCCCGCTAGGGGGCTGTTAGCCCTCTTGACCCCCAGCCCGCTATCCGAGTAGCGGGTCCCCCGTAAAAACTCTACGGAACCCCTGATATATCCAAAACCCCTTCAAAACACAACACTGCATATTAAGTTCGCATGACCTGTTTGACCCGTCAATCGGAGGTTCTCTCGCTCCAAAGGCCAGGGGTAATTAACGGCAGCTTAGTCGGCGGCTGCCGAAGATTCGGATCCCTACAATCATTAAACCCCGGCCTACCCTAGGCAGGAGGAATCTGTAGTACGCCCGACAAGAGCGCGCGTATTCCCATCTCAATGGGGTGACGAAAAATACCCTACACGCCCTTCATCGGAGAAATCCGTAGGAATACATGATCCCCCACTGCGAACTCGAGCCTGCGACGACGACGGTCGGCATAAGACTTCTGTCTGCACTGGGCTGCTCTCATCCTATCCTGAATCAACTGGATCTTCTCCGTACTCTCCTAAACTAGCTAGGGTGCCAAAATCCTGCTCTCGCTGAGTTCGGTCCAACAGACTGGTGATCGACACTTTCTCCCATACAAAGCCTCAAAAGGCGCCATCTGAAACATCTCCTGATAACTGTTATTGTAGGAGAACTCTATCAACGGCAAGTGACGATCCCAACTGCCCCCAAAATCAAGCACACACGCACAAAGCATATCCTCCAGAGTCTGTATAGTCCGCTCCGACTGACCATCGGTCTGCGGATGGAAAGCGGTGCTAAAATTCAAGCGAGTACCCAAGGCTTCCTGAAGCTTCTGCCAAAGACGGCTAGTGAACTGGGTGCCCCTGTCGAATACAATGCATGTGGGAACGCCGTGCAAACGCACAATCTCATCAATGTATAACTGAGCATACTGAGCATAACCGAAAGTGGTCTTCACTGGAAAGAAGTGAGCCGCTTTCGTTAGCCGATCAACAATCACCCAAATGGAGTCATATCCTCGACTGGACCTGGGTAGACCCACAACGAAATCCATGGAGATCTGTTCCTATTTCCACTCCGGAACAGGTAAATGCCGTAACTCTCCTGCCGGTCTCTGATGCTCAGCCTTGACTTGCTGACAAGTCAGGCACCTCGAAACAAAATCCGAAACATCACTCTTCATCCCTGCATACCAGTAGATATCTCTCAAGTCACGATACATCTTGGTGGAACCTGGGTGAACACTAAAAACTGACTGATGTGCATGCTCTAGGATCTCGCGTCTCAACCCATCGGTATCAGGTACATACAAACGAGTCCCGAAACGTAGCACACCCTGGTCATCAATCAAGAACTCCGAATCTCTACCCTGCCGAACATGCTCAAGAATCTCAGACAAACGGGCATCGGCGAGCTATGCCTCACGAATATGATCAAGTAGAAGTGGCGTGCGCAGACGTGAGCAAGCTGTCCCCCGGTGGAAGTGAACTCAAACTGTACTCTACTTTCGCACAAGACCTGCCAATCTGCAGAAGACTGTCTCTGAACTGCGCTCAACTGGGACAAGCTACCCCCGGGCCTACGACTCAAAGCATCGGCTACTACATTCGCCCTTCCCGGGTGATAAAGGATCTCACAATCATAATCCTTTACAAGCTCCATCCAACGGCGCTGTCTCAAATTCAGATCCCGCTGCTAGAAGATGTACTTCAAGCTCTTGTGGTCCATGAAAATCTGACACGACTCCCCATAGAAGTAGTGTCTCCAAATCTTAAGCGCAAAGACCACCGCGGCCATCTCAAGATCGTGAGTGGGATAATTCTGCTCGTGCTTCTTCAGCTGCCGAGAAGCGTAAGCGATAACTCTATCATGCTGTATCAATACACAACCGAGCCCTACTCGAGAAGCATCACAGTAAATGACATAGCCGCCCGATCCAGAAGTTAAGGATAAAACTGGTGCAGTCGTCAACCGAGTCTTCAACTGCTGAAAACTCTGCTCGCATGCCTCGGTCCAAAGAAAAGGAACCCCTTTCCTGGCCAGTCCGGTCAATGGTGCAGCGATACTCAAGAATTCCTGCACGAAACGGTGGTAATAACCGGCTAAGACCAAAAAGCTACGGATCTCTGTCACTGATACAGGTCCGGGCCAAAGCTGTACGGCCTCGATCTTCCTCGGGTCCACACGAATACCGTCTCCCATAACCACATGACCCAGGAAATCAACACTATCAAGCCAAAAGGCACACTTCGAGAATTTAGCAAACAGCTGGTGCTCTCTCAATGTCTGCAAAGCAATCCTCAAGTGTCGCTCATGCTCCTCTCGACTATTGGAGTAAACCAGAATGTCATCAATAAACACAATAATAAACTGGTCGAGGAACGGCTTGAAAATCCGGTTCATCAAATCCATGAACGCTGCTGGGGCATTGGTGAGTCCGAATGATATCACCAAAAACTCATAATGCCCGTAGCGCGTACGAAAAAGCAGTCTTCGGAATGTCATCATTCCGAACCCGCAACTGATGATAACCTGATCTCAAATCAATCTTAGAAAAATGTCCCGCACCCTGGAGCTGATTAAACAAATCGTCAATGCGAGGTAAAGGATACATATTCCGCACCATAATTCGGTTCAATTGACGATAATCAATACACAATCTCAAATTGTTGTCCTTCTTCTTGACAAACAGAACAGGAGCTCCCCAAAACGAAACACTCGGACGTACAAGTCCCCTATCAAGCAACTCTTGCAGCTGATCCTTAAGCTCCTTAAGCTCCACCGGGGCCATCCGGTAAGGAGATATAGAAATAGGCCCCGTGCCAGAGATCAAATCAATGCAAAACTCAATCTCACGCTCTGGCGGCAATCCAAGTAACTCATCGGGAAAAACATCGGGAAATTCTCTCACGATAGGAACCTGGTCTAACGAATCTACTGTGGCTCCAGTATCTCGTATGAAAGCCAAGAATCCCCGGCATCCCTTCCTCAAAAGCCGACTAGCACAAAGGGCTGAAATCAAACTGTGAAGGGCGGCACCACGGTCCCTCTGCACAACAAGAACTGACTTGCCGGGAAAACAAAAACTGACCGTCTTCTCACGGCAGTCCATGGACGCGTAGCAAGTAGCTAAACAGTCCATGCCCAGGAGAACGTCGAACTCCAACATCTCAAGAAGGATCAAGTCGACAGACGAATCTCTATCTCCTATACAAACGACACACGACCGAAACACGTATCGCGCAACAAACGACTCGCCAACAGGAGTAGTCACGACAAGCGGCTGATCTAGCAAACACGACTCTCGGCCCAATCTCGGCAAGAAGTGAGTAGAAACATACGAGTGTGTAGATCCCAGATCAAACAAAACGTGTGCATCGAAGGAACATACAGAAAGAGTACCTGAAACTACTGCATTGGACGCTTGCGCGTCCTGATGAGTCAGAGCAAACACTCGAGCCTGCGCTCTACCGGCAATTGGCTGTCCTCCGCCTCGGCCATCCCGTCCTCTCTAAACAAAACCTCCGCGACTACGACCTCTCTGCGTATGAGTCTGACACGGAGCAACAACAGGCGTAAGAAGCAACGCTCTCTGAGGTGAAGGTGGTAAGATAACATGTGGAACCGCTGCCTCCCTCTGGCGTATCTCAGTGCAATCTTTGATGCGGTGATAGGGACTGCCACATCCAAAACATCCAGGCGACGACTCTGACCCTGTGGGTATAAACTATATGTTTGGCCCCGTCTCATGCTCCGTTTACCCGCACGGCCCATAGCGAATCCATCATGGCCTCTGCCAAACTGCCTCTGTGCTGATAACTCAGTACGAACCCTCTTCGGTTCCGGAATGACCGAAGTCTCATAAATGAGCTCCTCTACCAATAGGGATGCATCCACTGCGGCTGCATAGGTGTCAAAATGCTGGGAGCAGATAGCGAGGAACAACTGGGTAATCAGGCCTCAAACAAACCTCTTGATCCGCATCTCCTCAGTGTCCCCGAAATATGGAGCATACACAGATAGCTGGGTAAACTGAACATCGTGCTCTACCACCGTCATGCCCGGAGTCTGGCGTAACGACTCAAAACTGCTAGCTCGAGCATCCCTGACGCTTTACGGAAGAAAACGGGCAAGAAACACCATCACGAACTCGGCCCAGGTCCTAGGAGAAAGATCTGCGACTTTGCCCCTCTCTAAAGACTCGCATGAGGTCTGGGCAAGACCCTCCAGATGAAAACTCACGAACTCAACCCATCTCGCGTCGGAACATCTTAGCGAACCATAGATCCTGGCCATCCAATCGATAAACGACTGCAGATCCTCAGCTGTATCGGTGCCGGTGAAGCCCGGAGGCTTCAACCTCATGAACTCAGATAGTGATACGGTGATAACCTCCATAGCTGTAGCTGCGACTGCCGGAACAGTAGGCACCATCGCGGTCCCCGTAATAGGTGGGTCAACCTCCTATCTCTGCGCTCGACTGGCCTCAACTAACGACCCCATCATTTGGCGGAAATCCTGCATACCGGCCTCTAGCATAGTAATACGGTCTGTCGAAGGTGGATCAATCTGCTCCTGTACAACGGGCATACCGCCCTGGTCAGTCCTCATCTTCGATGAGCCTGCCCTGACCTCGGCTCTCGCGGCTGCTCTCTGCGCCCTCATAGTCTTCGGCGGCATAATGGCTGGAAATGAAAATAGGATTCGATAAGAACATAAAAATCGAATCACAAGGATGTGTATAATCACGGAAGGAATTTCAACCAACAAGTCCTAAGGTCACTTAGGCGGAGTACCATGTCGTAAGTATGTCGCGGAACATACACACGCTACGTCACTCTGTTTAAACTACCTACTCCATCATACCAAGGACATCCTACACTCCGAAAGATAAAACCTAGCGCTCTGATACCAACTTCGTCACGACCTAAATTTAGGCACGTGACCGGTACTTAAACCACGTGACGTCAACAGGCGTACGCAATAAGTAAGCCGAAACCCAGAAATCTAAACCATCAAAAGGAATAAGTGATGAAAACGTTGTAAAAAAACCTTTGGGAATCTCAAGTAAAAATCTTTAAACTTAATTTTACTTTCTTAAAAATTTAAACAGCACTTCCTTTGTAAAAACTAGCCCCGAAACGGGTACAACATAGAATATAAATAAAGCATCCCCAAATAGGAGCAAATTGTTGGAGATAGTGCCCTCAGAGTCAATTATTGGATCACAGGTACGTGATTGCAATGATTGAGGGAGGACCTATGCCGGTAGGACAGTCTTACTCAAGATGATAGTATGCTATCTGGTTTATCTTTATCATCGTGTACTGCTTTAGGTGACATTACAGATCACTATTGCACGTTGATAGAGCCCCTAGGATTCTTGCTTGACTGCCAGCAGTATGATGGCGATCATATACATGGGAGCTGGGGTCTATAAGCACATCCTTAAAAGGTCCCTGGTCGTGAGAGTTTCGAGACAGGGCATCGATACTCCAGAGTAGACTAGTTTATACAGTCGAGACCCCGACGAGGGGTGGTGGCCGGTCTCACAATCCACTGGTGTCAGTAGGTTCACCTAAGATGTATACAGGTGCCCATTGGGTTATGAGTACACCGGACAGGACTCGCCGGGAACATGCTAGTTGGGATTATACCAGACGTCAGATAGCAGTTCCCTGGTGACATGTGTACAGGTTAGTTCATCAACCTGAGATCGTCATTTGTCTCGTGTGAGTTCCCACTGTACTTTGATTACTACCCTACCACGACTCAAAGGAGTCGTGCAAACAGGTTTTAGTTGGGTACAGTCCCGAGCCACATGGAGGCAGTGAGCGGATCTGCAGGGGTTCGTCTCTCCCGATATTAGGGGTGAGGTCGTGCTGTGTCTAGGAGAGCCATTACACGAAGTCCTTAGCCAATGCAGGAGATTTACTGGTAGGTATTCCAGTAGTATCTCAGGGCGTTCTGGGCTACACTCCGACATGACTTGTACCGCTTTTGGAGGGTCTGACTTTTACCAACCCCCTAGGCCCGCCATGCGATGCTCATAGAAGAACGGACCGGACTGTACGGATATTGTCACTGACAGGCTCAGTAGGGTGTTAGGATGAGTTCGCTCATCGACGTCCCTTTTGGTCAATAGCTGGTAGCCCGTTACGTATGGTTAATACCTCTGACGTGCTAGTGGTTAAATCCACAGCCAAAGTATTGACGAGTCTTTAGAGTCCCCCACAGACAGTTTCTCAAGTTTCGGGCGAAACGCTGTAGAGGCCGTATGGAGATATGGCAGGGTTCGATCATATACATGCGGTATTGCATGGATCATGATCGGACTGATAATACTAGCGGGTTTTGGTTGAAGCCGGATCCTAGTATTGTACAGTGTAGATTTTGTCTCATTGCATTTGTATTCGGTCGGAATATAAATGCGGGTATGTATATACAGTCGCAGGGTTTTCCTGTAATTTATTACGGGATCAGTTTTTTTGAAGTTGCCAGTTTGTATTCCGTTTCGGCCATTTTCCTTTGTTTCTTTTTTTGGCTGAAAATTGGTGTGGAGGGGGTTATTTGCAATTGTGCATTTTATTATGGAGAAGACTTTTTGTGATGATAGCTTCATGATGGTTCAACCATCATTTGACTTCTTGGTTCATGATTGTTTAAGATTGCTTGACTTTTGGGTTATGATGATGAAGGGTTATGATGATGGAGTGAGGATTGCTTTTGGTTTATGATCACCCCTTTCCTTTTTCCTACACTTACCTTCCTTCATTGTTTTTTTTCCTCTCTCCATATGCTTTGGCCGGCCACTAGATAAAGGGAGCCCATTCTTTTTGGTGAGGAGATGATGCATCTCTTTTTTCATTTCATGCAAAAGACTAGCTCCATTTCATTGCTCATTTCATCTCCACATCTTAAATGGCAACTTCATACCCCCATGAGAAAAACCACTCTACACTAGCCTACAGCATTTCTTGGACACGTCGGCTCGCCAACTTCGTGCCCGAGTTGCCTCGGTCTAGAGGTGGAAGCCCGTAAAAGAACTCGGCGATGTGGTGCCCTTTCCGACGAGGAGATGAAGACCGGAGATTCCGCGAGGAGATCGGGATGGAGGCCGAAGACCGAAGGACACGGATCGCTCGGTATAGCTCTCTTCCCGTTCTTTAGTTTGCTAGGAGTAGGTTAATGGCCTGATCCGGGTTTTATAGTCCGCAGTAGCGCCGGTTTCTGTTTAAAGAAAAGTTTTTGTTTCCGCATTTTAGCCTCGTTTAGACGGCCGGGGCGCTGCCGTGCACTTACACAAATCATGTCCAACGGCGGAAACAACCACCACAAGCATATATACGATGCCGTAGCGAAGAAATATAAATGAAAAACAGCATAGGGAGGTAAAACTACATAACAAAGGCCGGCTCACACGAGCACGGCACCCAGAGTCACAAAATAATACAATATCGATCCTCATAACTCGTCTCTAAGTCAATACATGAAGTGGTAGATAGAGAGTACTAGATACAATAAGAGATATACAATGTACATAAACGGGTAACCGCGAACCCACCTATAGCAAAGGCTCAATCCAACCGTAGCGGTATCCGCCGAAAAAGATACAATATGAAGCCCTGCCGCGACTACTCTGAGGGTCAAGCCTGCAAAACACTAAGGCATAACGGGGGTGAGTTTCCAACTAGTGAATAGTAAGTAACATCACACCGATAATCGCAGGTATGCACGAACAACGATAATCTATAACATGCAATATGATAACATAAATATGGCAATATGGATATGCAATAATCATGATCAAGGTACTCCATCAGGTACTACAAATACATGAAGCAATGCATATCAAATAAATGCTGAGTATGGGATAAAACATAACATCATCAATGAATCTGTTAGTGTTTATGCCCTAGAAGGCCATTACTGTATCATACTAGTTTGTATATTACTTAATGGAAGCTTGGGATATTCACATGTATATAACAGTCTTGCTAAACATGGTAGTATGCTACTTGGTTTTTCTATCTTAATATGTGAGTATACGTATTGATAGAGCTCTTGGGATCTTGCTTGACTACCAGCGTTGTGATGGCAGTCACACTAGTGGGGGCTGGGTAGTCTACAAGCACATCCTTATTCAGGTCCCTGGTCGTTGGATTATCGAGACAGAGCATCGATACTCCGGAGTAGACTAGTGTGTACGCTTCTCATCCCAGTTGGGGAGATGGTCTGTCCCACAGCCGTCAGTACGTCGTACTGGAGATAGTATGCAGGTGCTCGTTGGGTTACGGGTACACCGGACAGGACTCATAGGGAACTGTTGGTTGGTTTTATACCAGTCGTCAGTGAACAGTTCCCAGGTGACATGAGTACAGCATAGTCCGCAGACTTGACACTGCTACTTCGCCTCGAGTGTGTCCCACTGTTCTTAGATTGCTACCCTACCACGACTCAAAGGAGTCGTGCAAACAGGTAGCAGTTGGGTGCAGTCCCGAGCACTTGGAGGCAGTGGCAGTTAGACAGGATTCGTCTCTCCCGGTATTGGGAGTTGATATCGCGCTGTGTCAGAGAGCCATTACGCAAAGTCCCTGGCCAGGGCAAGCGAGATTTGCTGGTAGGTTCCAGTAGTTTCTCAGGGTGTAATGGGCTTCCTTCCTACACGACTTATACCGCTATTAGGGGACTGACGCTTGCCGCCCCCTAGGCCCGATATACGATAGTCTTGGACGAACGGACCGGACTGTATGGAGATTGTCACATCAGACTCAGTAGGAGTTCGGATGGGTTCCCTCATCGGCCTTCTTATCGACATCTACCTGGGGACCGTTACGTACAGCTAGTGCCGCTTGCGGTCTGTGGTTAAACCCACTGCCAGCGTAGTAGTCGAGTCTCTAGAGTCCCACACAGAGAGTTTCCCTACTCCAGGCGAAACGATATAGAGGTCGTATGGTTTTACGACAAGGGTTCGGACGCATACGTGCGTTTACGCGCGTACGACTTTCGGACAGTTTTTACCAGTCGGCTTTGGTTTAAGCCAGTTACTGGTATCCGGTTATTGGATTTATACAGTCTAAAGTTTTTCCGTATTTTTGCGGAATGGAGGGGCGTTCTCGTAATTGTGCGAGAAGTTTCTAGAAGATGGTGACTAAGGAGGTTTAGGTGTCATATGCATTGAATGAGTTTAGTGAGTCATGAGAGTGATTCATCCATATCATTAATGCACAATAAATGCTTAATGAGTCATGGTTATGAATCACCATTAGATATTTATGAAACTTGATTATTCATCATTTGTTTTTCTTTTATTGATGAATTTTAATGTTTCATATATATTATGATAACTCATTATTCTCATATCATAATTTATCCTCACCTTCTCTCTCCTCAAGCTCTCCCTCTTCAAACCCTAATCCTCCCCTCTCATGTGTTGAGTACAAGGATTAGTTAGACTACTTAATCCATAACCCTCTCTATATTACACCTAGCTTCTTTGATTAGCACTTAAAGAAGTTTAGTTGCCTCAAGTTTAGAGGCTAAGCTTGGAGTAAAGCTCTCGGGTGGATCGTCTACTACTTCGAGAAGGCCAAGGAGGAGGTGGAGTTCGCAAAGATGAAGGACACGATTCGTTAGGTATAATCCCTAAACATAGTAGCATAGCAACTCTATGTTTTAAGTTAGTTATCGTTTAGCTTCGATTCAAGCGGTTAGTCGATGTTTGTTCACTAAACAAGTTCGTTTTCGAAAATTCCGCCTCCCCACAAGTATTGGGGTGTTGTACATCGACTTACAGTGGTATCAGAGCCTCGCTAAACAATAAATAACTTACTTGCAAATTTGTATGAATTTCGAACGGAAAAAAACGAAACCGGAAAAGCCCGAAAATATCAGTTTCTGTCGATTTTTAAATGAAGTCCAAAAATTTTTCAGGGAGGTTCAGAAAGCTTAAAATGACAGTACTAGAACACACAAAAAATTTGGTCCCCTAAATCGCCTACGGCGCCGCGGAACCGCGGCGGATAGCACCGATCCGCCGCGCTTCCGCCGCCGAGTTAACGATTCAGGGACCCATTTTTCTTGTGATGGTTCTCTGTAATATTTGGGATTTTCTGGTAATTTTTAATTTTGCTCAGGTTTCAAGTTTACAGAGAAGTATTGGAGCAATATTAAATGTGTTTAATCGATCGAAATTATACAGTATTTGTTTGATGGATTATATCTGTGTTTGTATAATGTGTTCGTAAACCTCCCCTAACTGCTTGTATGTCGGTTGGCAGGGGATTGCACATTTCTGTAATGGTTTTTACTGTTTGTGGATATGAACTGTGTTGGACTGTTGTGATGATTAGCCGGGGTTATGTGATTGGTTATTATTTAATTCATTTGATGTAAATGTAATTTGTTGTAATATTATTTTGCGGGGCACATCCAGGTTGCGGTTGTAGCCACCGTTGTATTATTTCATTTTACTGTTTTTGCTCCTAGGACAGACCCAAGGTGGGGTGCACAAACTGCCGGGCGGGTAGTTTGCCGTACCCGTTGGGGTCTTGGGTGGGGTAATGGCTATTCATCACAACTGTGTAATCCGTCTTTTGTTGCAGGCTCGAAACAAACACGGATTACTTGCAAATCCAATAAAGTTCATCTGTGATCTGGAATGCCTATTATTGCGTCTGACGAATGTACAATATCTATATATGATAGATATTTAGACGTCACTTATGTTTTACACCCGCGCTAGCCCAGCCCCCGCTCTGTCGTTAGTTAAGTAACCTAACGGGTGATGACGGGACCCCGTGGCGAATGCGGATGGCATAAGAAGACGTTGTATTTTCGTTGTTTTCTGCAATGATAGGTTAATGATGGGACGCATTATCTATAATGCAAAGAAAAACAAACCAAAGTTTAAATCGTTGGAACAATTTAAAAGAAACCACTCGGTTAATTTTAAAACAGATATTTTTAAATGCGGAGACTTAACCACTCCTTTTAAAAGCTATCAGGTTCCTTCGGTTATATCAAGTTCACTACGTTCACGGTTTCGCCAAAACCAGTCGTAGCCCTCCATCATTTCTTATGGATGGTCAGTAGTATTCAAGCTATGCTTGTTGTCTTACGTCAAGGCATAGTGTTTGGTAGCTGCTGGGGTATTCATTTGTTGCATAGATAGATGTGTTGGTTTGGGACAGTCGCATTACCTTGTTGGCTTACGTCAAGGGTATATACGGGTGGGTTCAAATTAACAAGATAATGATGGGCAGAACTTGACATGTGACTTATGATTTGTTGGCATACGTCAAGGTCATAAGAGCATGGGGCAAAAACTTATATCGGGAATTTCTAAAGAAACTGAAATTTGCAAAGAGATGCATACCATTTGGAGTTTGATGAATGTTGGTAGGATTCCTTCAACATTATCATACGATGATATTTGGATCCCGATCCTACTGTGAGTATATGCTACTTATCAGGATATTCGTCACTTAACGATCAATGCTATAAACCTAGTAGGTGTCCAGAAAAGTGTCAGCGGGGTTACGCCCCCAGAGAAAAGAGGTTATTTAATTAAGGAACTTCGCGAAAGCGTTGGAAAACCTCCCTCGAAGTACCGACACCAGCCTGGCTGAACGGTTAAGCAAGTATTGTACAGTGAGAATAGTCCTGGCTAATTCTTCTTTTATGGTTTGAGGAAGGATTCGAGAAACAGTGGGAGCCATCCAGTTTAGATAAACTAAAAACCACTCTAAACTTGCAAGAGCATCATGCTAAAGAGTTTTCTTCTCTCTCCCCTAATTGCAGCGACCCTGAAAATGACTGGACTTAAGTTACTTTTAGAGAAAAATATACTGACAGGGCCAAACTATAAAGATTGGCTGCGGAATGTCAAAATGGCTTTGACCTATGACAAATTGGGGTACGTCCTCACCGCTACGGCACTTGCTGTCCCTGGTCCCAAATCCAGCAATGCGGATAAGGAAATCCGCAAAACCTGGGATTTAGATTGCGCGAAAGCCAAGTGCATCGTGCTTGCCTCGATGAACAATGAACATCAGAGGAGGCACGAGGATATGGGCCTTGATGGCATATTTCTCCATACAAAGGAACTTTATGGAGAGCAATCTCGTATAGCAAGATACGAGACCTCTAAGAACTTGTTTCGAGCGAGGTTGGCTGTCGGGTCATCGGTAGGAGAACATGTCCTAAAGATGATCGGCTATATTGAAGAGCTCGCAGACCTTAGGACGACTTTG
This sequence comes from Agapanthus africanus, assembly GCA_030015575.1. Taxonomy (NCBI): domain Eukaryota; kingdom Viridiplantae; phylum Streptophyta; class Magnoliopsida; order Asparagales; family Amaryllidaceae; genus Agapanthus; species Agapanthus africanus. The sequence goes on along the minus strand of CM057344.1, from coordinate 181,884,943 downwards.
GATAATGAGCTCTATACAGCCCTTATTCTCCAGTCCCTTCCTCCCACCTACGCCCATTTTATCCTGAACTTCAACCTTCAAAGAAAAGAAGTTGAACTTCTGGAACTCCTGAACATGTTAAGGAGTGCAGAGGGTGTTAGTTGTATGTATGCCCTAGAGGCCAGTATTGTACAGATGATGTATATTATATTGGATGCTTGGACATATATAGAGATGACTTTCTTGCTCGATATGATAGTATGCTATCTGGTTACTCTTTATCTTAACATGTACACTAGTCTCTTTAAACTGTCTTATAGTTACATGTTGGTAAAGCCCTTAGGATGTATACTTGACTACCTGGACTATGATGCAGATCATACTAGTGGGGACATGGTAGTCCATAAGTACATCCTTCATAGTCCCTAGTCGTGGGTGTATCGAGACGGGGCATCGATATACCAGTGTAGACTAGCGTATACGCTTCTCGACCCATGAGATGGGCGATGGATGATCCCATATCCATTGGTGTTTGATATCAGAGATGGTGTACGGGTGCTCAGTGGAGACTGGGTACACTGGACGGACTCGCCGAGAACTCCCAGATGGTATTATACCTCACGTCAGATGGCAGTTCTCAGGTGACACTTATACAGGTTAGTCTGTAGACCCGAGATCGTCATAGAGTCTTGTGTGATTCCCACTGTGCTTTGATCTCCACCTTACCACGTCCATGAGGGCGTGCAAAACGGTGGTCTTTGGGTACAGTCCTGAGTCACATGGAGGCAATGAGCGATAGGAGGGGTTTCGTCTCTCCCGGTATTGGGAGTTGATGTTGCGCTGTGCTCGATTGGCCGTAACAGGGAAGTCCCTGGCCAGGGCTGATCAGAGATTTGCTGGTAAGAGTTACCAGTAGTTTCTCGACCCGTTATGAGCCTCACATCGGCACGACTTATCGGTTATTGGGGTCTGACGTTTACCACCCCTAGACTTGATATGCGACGTATCAGACGAACAGACCGGACTGTACGGTAAGTGTTACTGGTTGGATTCACAGGAGTGTGAGCGGGCTAGCTCGTCAATCTTCTGATCGCTCAATACCCGGGTGGCCGTTACGTTTAGCAGACCGCTTGCGGCTTGTGGGTGCTTGATATGATCATCATCTGCTACCGGCGTATTGACGAGTCTTTAGAGTCCTACACAGAGGTTTCCTGGTTCAAGCGAAACGAAATAGGAGCGCATATGAGATATGTGCAGGACCGAGAATAATGCGTGTATGTGATACCGCATTTCATTCTCGCGATTAATGTTTCGATTGGTTGTATGTGATATAACCTAGTTATCGAATCGAAGATCGATTCGATAAGCCGATACATTGAATACTAGTCGGTCATGTGCGACATGACTGGATCATTGAATCAAGTGTTGATTTAATGATTTAATGTATAATTATATATTTGATATATTACTTTACATTAACTAGTATTGGTTCATTTTAAACGGATTTTTCTCACTTAATGCACATTGTATATGTGATATGCTTTTGTGCACTTTTTTGTATCATGTTTGATGATACTTGATCATTTAGTTAAGTATATAGAATTAATCCATGGTTAATTTGATAATTAGGGTTTTGCATATTCATTTGTTTATTTATTTGTTTATTTATTTATTTGGAAAAGATAAAGATAAGAATGGTGGCTTTCTTTGTCATTAGTTGAAGCTTCATGAAGCCTTGACTTTTGTAACCATCCTTATCTTCATGCTTAACCCTAACCCATCCAAGTGACCATGGTTTATTCTCTACACTTAACCTAGGTTAGAACATGATAAGTATTTGATTTTATTATTCTTTTTCACATATACTTATCATATTCTATTTTCTTCTTCATCTTCTTCTTCAAGAAAAGCTCAAGGTCCATCAATGGCAACTTGAGCTAAAGTGAGATAAATCCAATTCTAAAGTGAACCCACCTCCTATTTCTTCACCCTCTACCTCTTGCCAAGTTGTTTTGGGTGTTTTCTTCACAAGTTTCACAACTTTGTGAACTCGGAGCTTGAACTTGTGATGCCTCGACGTAGATCGTCTTTGACACGAAGCCGACGACCTATTCCGCTCGCTTTCCCGATGAAACCGATGAACGAGTCTAAGATTGGAAAAGGACAGCGAGAGGAGCACTACATGGAGCTAAGGAAGTGGATATCCGGATCTACAAAGGTTGTAGAATCTAACTTTTAGTTAAGTAGTTAACTAGTTTACCGTTTCGCCTAGAAATCTAGCCAACGATCCGTTAACTAGGGTTTCTCGGCACCATATTTTTGAAAAATGGCATGGTTGATGCCTTGTGAGACCTCTACTGTGTGCCTAGGAACCCTACAGTGGTATCAGAGCCTAGCTAGAGCCTTAGGCGAAGTCTAGACGCGATTTGAAGCCCGAACGAACCCGAAACCCTAAACCAAACATGCTCTCTGTACATTTTCTAAAATCTGGGATTTTTCAATATTAAAAATATGAAGAAAAATAAGCAGGAAATTATAAGGTTTACTGTGAAATTCGTGAGCGTAATTCCACCAAGCCAGCGCGGATCCGCGGTATGAGCATGGCTCATGCGGCGTATCCGCGGTCGTACGGCCTCTATATTTAAAGAATTTTACACAGTAATTCTTAGTTTCCAGTGGTTATTTTCCTGGGTATTTTTAATAATTATTCAAGAGTTGAATTTTCTGGGGTTGCTTTGGGGATTCGGTGTTTCGATCGGGGTATCAAATTTCGTCTTTGTGTATTTCTGGATAATTTTCAGAATATGTTAAAAAGTTCGACCGGATATAAATACCCAATTTTTCCCCTGTCGGGAAATTTCCAAGTGTTGGATTTTTCCGTAGTTTAACGACGTTCTAAGTAGTGCAAGTAACGCGATGGACCCTCTAGAAGACAACAAACCTTAACTCGATTTTGTGACCATCTTGAACTGCCCTTTGAACCTTCGGGTTTGGGGCAGTACGGCGTGCCATATGTGAGGCGTTGGCTTGACCCTTCTACGGCTGGACCGTCGGTACTGAGGCATGAACTGAATGTTGTTAGACTTATTTCATGTGTTGAGCTGTATCAGGAAAACTTGGGTATTCGGATGTTCGATCGGAAAGTTTAACATTTTCTGTTTATCTGGAATGTGATACAATAATTGGAATTCACAAACAGTTATGTGATAACTGAATGAATGTTATAAATCTAGCGGTTTAGTTTCACTTTATATTGAAAAGTCTTTTCGATAATGAGACTAAAATGCGGGGTTTATAACTGTTAGGCATGTGATGTCTAAGTATTTCATTTGATTAGGCATGTGATGTCTAAAGAAGTTGCAGATTCCAATTGTTGTAGTTTTACACTTTCTTTTCTGTGGCCGTAAGTGTAGTATGTTCATATCGTCGGTTTCGTTGCTATACGTCAACGACAATTGGGGTATGCATACTTACTTACGTTGATGACATGTGATGTTATGTGTTGCTGGATATGTTATATTGGATCGTCGTGTTCGAATAGCCGGGGGTTTTTATGTGAGATGAGTGTTTTCCATTTTCATTCATGTAAAAACTTGTATGTAATATTCTTTTTATTTGGGGCACTTCCAGGTAGCGAAAGTCGTCACCTTTTGTATATTATTTGTTAGTTATGTATATGCCCTAGAGGCCATTGTTGTACATATGATGTATATTATAATGGATGCTTGGTTATATATAGAGATGACTTTCTTGCTCGTCATGATAGTATGCTATTTGGTTTCACTTTATCTTAACATGTTGACTTGTATTGGTTTACTGTTTTACTCTCACATGTTGATAAAGCCCTTAGGGTTTGTACTCGACTACTGGGACTATGATGAGATCATACTAGTGGGGCCGCGGTAGTCGATGAGTACATCCTATAACTGTTCCTAGTCGAGGGTATATCGAGACAGGGCATCGATACACCAGAGTAGACTAGCGTATACGCATCTTGACCCATATGATGGACGATGGATGATCCCATATCCATCGGTGTTAGACATCAGAGATGGTGTACGGGTGCTCAGTGGAGACTGGGTACACTGGACGGACTCGCCGAGAACTCCCAGATGGTGATATACCACACGTCAGATGGCAGTTCTCCGGTGACACAGGTACAGGGTAGTCTGAAGACCCGAGATCGTCATAGAGTCTTGTGTGATTCCCACTGTGCTTTGATTTCCACCTTACCACGTCCAAGAGGGCGTGCAAAACGGTGGCTTTTGGGTACAGTCCCGAATCACATGGAGGCAATGAGCGATAGGAGGGGATTCGTCTCTCTCGGTATAGGGAGTTGATGTTGTGCTGTGTTCGATTGGCTATAACTGGAAGTCCCTGGCCAGGGCTGATATAGAGATTTACTGGTAAGTGTTACTAGTAGTTTCTCGACCCGTTATGAGCCATACATCGACACGACTTATCGGTTACTGGGGTCTGACGTATACCACCCCTAGACTTGATATGCGACATATCAGACGAACAGACCGGACTGTACGGGAGTGTTACTGATCGGATTCACAGGAGAACGCACAGGCTAGCTTGTTGATCTTCTGATCGCTCAATACATGGGTGGCTGTTACGTTTAGCTGACCGCTTGCAGCTTGTGGGTGTTTGATATGATCATCACCTGCTACCGGCGTATTGACGATTCTTTAGAGTCCTACACAGAGGTTTCTTGGCTCAGGCGAAACGGAGTAGTGGCGCATATGTGATATGCGCAGGAGCGTGAATAATGCGATATGGGATACCGTATTATATTCTCGCGATATATGGATATGAACCGGTCATCGGATCAAGTGTTGATTCGATGAATCGGTACATGATATATTAGTCGGTTATATTCGATATAGCCGGATCGTCGGATCAAGTGTTGATTCGATGATTTAATATATAATAATATATATGATATATTATTATATTAACTAATATTGGCTTGCTTTATTATTTCATTTTCTCAGTGGATGATACATTGATATATATGCGATATATGTTAATTGTATTATTTTCTTTTGTTGCAAATATATAATATATATGTGATATATATTATTGTGACATGATATGATTAATTGTTAAACATGTTTAAGGATGATTAATTGAGGTTAGGGTTTGATTAGGGTTAGTAGCTTCAAGTTCCTTCTAGAAGCTTTCTTGTTTTGTCATTCTTAAGATATTTAGAATGACACATTCATTTAACCCAACCAAACCCTAACTCTAGTTAACTCTCTACTCATTCTTATCCAATCATCCTTGACCATGGTTATATATCAATCATATGATTTATATTTCTATTCATCACAAAAGAAAAAGATTATCATTATCTTTTCATTATCATCTTCTTGCTTCTTCATGAAAGCTTGCTAGTTTTTCTTAAGTGATGAAAATAAATTGAGAAAATGATTTAAAAAGAAAGCAAAATCACTACTCTCTCATCCTCATCTCATCTAGCCCATGGGATTAGTGTGTTCTACTCTTTTGAGTGAGAAAGCTTGAGTCGAAGCAACTTCAAGGTAGATCATCGGAGATTTGGAGTACTTCGAGCTAGCATGGATCGTTCGAGTCGTGGAGCCTCTCATGAGTCCGGGAGATCGTGGATCGCGGCAAAGGGACTTCTACTCGGAGCTTGTGAAGTGAAGGAGCGGACTACAAAGGTTGTAATCCCTCACACTTAGATAAAAGTTATCTTATTGCATGTTAAACCCTAATAATCTAGCAAAGATCCCGGCTTTGGGTTGTTCGGCACGTCTAAAATTTAATCCGGGCATGTTTGATGCCTTTTGAACCTTCACTAGAGTGCCTAGGAACCCTACAGTGGTATCAGAGCCTAGCTAGAGCATTAGGCGATGTGTTTACGAAGTTAAAACTCCGATCGAACCCGAAACGACGAAACTTGACCCCTCTCTGGAAATTTCTTAAATTTTGGGATTTTTCAGAATTAAAAATATGTAAAAAAATCAGCAGGGAATTCTAAGAATTACCATGAAACACGTGCCTGCAATTCCACCAACGGAGCACGGAAACGCGGCAAGAACAAGGATATCGCGGCGGTTCCGCGGCCTGACTGTAGGATTGGGACACGTGGCTTCATGGTATTGACCGTAGGTACTTGCTGACTATTCTGGGTATTTTTAATCTGTTCCAGGTGTTTAAAATTCTGGGGTTTGTTTTGTAATAGTAGACTCGATCGGAAATTTTAAATTCGTATTTCTTTCCGGATATTTAGAAACTGTTAAACTATTTGAACGGATATCATTAACTTACTGTTTCCCGGTACGGCAAATTTTCAAGTGTTGAAATTTATTCGGGTTTAAATCTTTTGGAAAAATTGTACAAGTTAAGCGGTGGACCCTCTAGAAGACACAAACCTTAACTCGATTATGTGACCGTCTTGAACTGCCTTTTGAACCTTCGGGTTTGGGGCAGTACGGCGTGCCACATGTGAGGCGTTGGCTTGACCCTTCTACGGCTGGATCACCGGTACTGTGACATATTCTGGGATTATTTGAACCCCGCTCAAGTGTTGAGCAGTTTGGGAAATTTTGGGTGTTTGATTATCTGTTCGGAAAGTTTAATACTATCGATTTATCTGGAATGTGATACAATATGTGGAATTCATAGAGTTAGGCATGAAATGCGGAGTATGTGATATTTCGGATTTACGATGTCTAAAGTGATTGTGGATTCCAAATATTGTAGTTTTACACTTTCTTTTCTGTGACCGTAAGTGTAATATGTGATATCGCCGGTTTCGTTGCTATATGATTCAACGACAATTGGGATGCGCATATTTACTTACGTTGATGATATGAGATATTATGTGTTGCTGTGATATGTTATATTGGATCGCCGCGTTCTGAATAGCCGGGGGTTTTATGTGAGATGAGGGTTTTTATTTTCATTCATGTAAAATTCATTTGTAATGTAATATTCTTTTATTTGGGGCACTTCCTGGTTGCGGTTGATGTCACCAGTGTATATTATTTACTTTTCCGCATTAGGTAGACCCAAGGAGGAGAGCACAAGTAACCGGGTTCTAGGGTCCAGTGGGAGGCCATCTCGAGGAGTCGAGACCGGGTCTCCTAACCCTAGAATTGGCAGTGTTACTTGCCGCTCTCGTAGGGGTCTTGGGATGTGGGTTTGGCTATTCGTCGCGACCGTGGAATCCGTGTTTTATACAGGCTCGTATTGAAAACACGGACGTCCTAGTATATCCAATATTTCATATATGTTCTTCTGCTGCAATGTTCTGTGATGAGATCATATTACTGCCTGAGACGAATGCTTATACTATATATATATATGCTGATATATAAATATTACTGCTTTCGTTTCTTCTGTGATGCTTAGGAAGCATAAGCTGATGGGATTTTTATTAATGAGATTAATAAAAGAAAAGAAACCTAAAGATGTTGTAGAATCAAAACTTTATAAAAGGGGCAGCTACAGTTTTGCTTTGCACAGTGATATATACGATATATCCTGCACCTTATTCGATGAGGAAAGGACCGAGATCCCTTCACCGGGAGTGACTCCTTTAGCAAAACTGGCACATGCTACAAAACTCGGTTTGTCTTTTGATTGCTTTTAGTGTTTTGCTTTGCACAGAGGTATATATGATATATCCTGCACCTTATTCGATGAGGAAAGGGCCGACGATCCCTTCACCGGGAGTGACCCCTTTAGCGAAACTAAGAAAAGCCTCAAAAACACTCCTTTTTCAAAAACTACTCGATTCTACGACGACATCAAGTTCATTACGCTCAGGGTTTTCTGAAAAACCTGCGTAGCCCTCCGACATTTCAGATAGGTAATACTTAGTATTCGTGCTGCGTTTGTTGGCTTTCGTCAAGGCGTAGTGTGCGGTAGCTAATTATTACTTATCTGTTACATATGATGAGATTGGGTTAGGGTAGTCGTACGGCTTTGTTGGCTTTCGTCAAGGGACGTACGGCTGGGTTTAATTCAATCAAGAAATGTTCGGGTTGAACTTGACTAACGGACTATGGTTTGTTGGCTTTCGTCAAGGTCATAGAACGTTAGGGGCAAAATATTATCGGGAATTTCAAGTGTTGAAATTTGCAATGAGATTGCATACCTTCTATGAGATAGTTGGATCCTGATACCCACTGCGAGTAAGAGTTACTCCTGGGAGAGTTTTACACAGGACAATTAGTCATTCAAGTAGGTGTCTAGAAAAGTGTTAACGGGGTTACGCCTCTGGGAAAACGAGGTTTACTTTAATTAGGTCCGTGCGAGAGCACGGGGAACCTCCCTCAAAGTACCGACACTGATCTGGCTGAAAGATTGACGAAATTGTAAGGTGTAATTAATCCCGGCTAATCTTACCTTTTAGGGTTTTAAGGTAGATTTGATAAAACCAGTGGGAGACATCCTGATTAGATAAGATAATAACCAATCTAATCTTGCAAGAGCATACGCTAAAGTATTTTCTTCTCTCTCTCTCCAGGTAGCGACCATTTCAGGCCATAATCAAGATAATAATATGGATGTATTGACTGAACCTAATTATTGTACTGAGCTAGGGAATGTTGGACCCGTTCTTTCTTATAAGAGTTATAAGACTGAACAGGAAATAGAAGAATATCTGGATTCTCACGCCGCCCGCAAGAACATGCATGTTGATGCATCTTCTTCGGGTGTGTTAGTTATTGAGAACTGTTTCTCAGTTCACCCTACGTCCTGGGTATTAGATACCGGATCAGGATCCCACATATGTAAACAGTTACATGGGCTACGTAAAGGTAGAGAACTGGGAAAAGGTGATCATTCCGTTCAAGTAGGGAACGGTGCAAGTATTGTAGCCAAAACAGTTGGCGAATATCACCTTGTATTACCAAGTCGTAATACACTGATTCTAAATGAGTGCTATTATATACCGAACATGATGTGCAACATTATATCAATTTCTTTATTGAGTAAAGAGGGATATAATTTTGTAGTACAGGATAATGTTATGAACATATTCCTAGATCAAAAGTTGATTGCATCAGGCTCGTTACATAATGGCATATTCATTCTAAATCAGAATACAGTCCTGAATATACAAAACACACACAAGAGGAAAAGTTCGGATATGAACGAATCCTACTTGTGGCATTGTAGACTTGGTCATATCAATGCGACACGACTGGCTAAGTTACATAAGGATGGTTATTTGAATCCGTTCGAATTATCATCTTATGATACTTGCCATTCATGTCTCAAAGGAAAAATGACCAAAGCTCCGTTTAGTGGACACGGAGAAAGAGTCACTGAACTCTTAGGACTAATACATAGTGATGTATGCGGTCCCATGTCTACGCATGCCAGGAACGGTTCTTCCTACTTCATTACATTCACTGACGATCTCTCTAGATACGGACATGTGTTTCTGATGAAACACAAGTCTGAAGCTTTTGAGAAATTCAGAGAATATAAGCACGAAGTAGAGAACCAAACGGGCAAAAGTATTAAGATTCTTCGATCTGATCGAGGAGGTGAATACTTAAGCGGTGAGTTTTTAGATTATCTAAAAGAGAATGGGATTCTCTCTCAGCTTACTCCTCCTTATACACCACAGCACAACGGTGTATCGGAACGGAGGAATCGCACCCTATTAGATATGGTGCGCTCTATGATGAGCGAGGCTGAGTTACCTATTTCCTTCTGGGGGTATGCGCTTGAGACAGCCATACACCTATTGAATATGGTTCCTACCAAATCAGTGCCTACCACTCCGTATGAGATATGGAAAGGGAAGAGACCATCTCTTAAGTATGTTAAGATATGGGGTTGTCCAGCCTATGTCAAAAGACAAAATCCGGACAAACTCGAGGCAAGATCTGTCTTATGTAAGTTTGTAGGATATCCCAAGAACTCACAAGGGTATATCTTCTACCACACTGAGGAACAAAAGGTGTTTGTTTCTAAACATGCCATCTTTTTGGAAAAGGAATTTCTTGCAAAAGAAATTAATGGAAATGAGGTAGAACTGGAAGAGGTTCCAGCAGAACAAACTACAACAGATGATTTAATAGAACCAGAGAATTCAGTAGTACCCGACGAACCCCAGCCTCTCCGCCAATCTAGTAAGGTTTCTCGTCCACCTGAGAGATACTACGGTTTTCTCATTGATGGTGGAAGCGAGGATTGCATCATGGATGATGATGAACCGACTAGTTTCGAGCAGGCCATCACGAGTGGTGACTCTATGAAATGGCTGGATGCAATGCGATCTGAGATGGAATCCATGTACACCAACAAAGTATGGACTTTGGAAAATGCTCCTGAAGGGGTAAAACCCATTGGGAGCAAGTGGATCTTTAAAAGGAAATTTGGTGTAGATGGAAAAGTTGAGACTTTCAAAGCTAGACTGGTAGCGAAGGGTTTTCGTCAACGACCAGGTGTGGATTATGACGAAACCTTTTCTCCAGTAGCTATGCTTAAGTCCATCCGGATCTTACTTGCCATTGCTGCATACCATGACTACGAAATCTGGCAAATGGATGTTAAGACTGCCTTTCTAAACGGTGATTTAGAAGAGTGCGTGTACATGACTCAGCCAGAGGGCTTCGTAGATAGTGGGAGCAGCGGAAAGGTGTGCAAGCTGCTTAAATCCATTTATGGGTTAAAGCAAGCATCGCGGAGTTGGAACATCTGTTTTGATGTTGTAGTCAAAGAGTTTGACTTCATCAAAAATATAGATGAACCTTGTATCTATAAGAAGGTGGCAGAGGGTAAGGTAGTCTTCCTCGTATTGTACGTGGATGACATACTCTTAATAGGAAATGATATTCCTATGCTGCAATCAGTCAAGCTCTTCTTATCACAGAGATTCTCAATGAAAGATCTAGGTGATGCCTCCTGCATATTGGGAATCATGATCTATAGAGATAGATCTAAACGGATACTGGGATTGTCCCAATCCAGGTACATTGATACCATACTAAAGAGGTTTAGTATGGAAGAATCCAAGCGTGGGAACCAACCCACGATCTCTGGACTCACTCTCTCCAAAGAGATGTCTCCCAAGACTGATTTAGAGAGAGCTCGCATGCAAGGGATACCCTATGCTTCGGCAGTAGGCTCTATCATGTATGCGATGCTATGTACCAGACCCGATGTAGCATACTCACTAAGTGTAGTGAGTCGGTATCAAGCGGATCCAGGAGAGAGTCATTGGACAGCTGTGAAGAACATTCTCAAGTACTTGCGAAGGACTAAGGAGATGTTCTTGGTGTATGGTAACGGAGAACTCCAGGTGGAGTCCTTTACCGATTCCAGCTTCCAAAGTGATAAGGACGACTCTAAGTCGCATTCGGGTTTTGTCTTTACCCTCAATGGAGGGGCGGTATGTTGGAAGAGTTCCAAACAGGATACCGTTGCAGACTCGACGATGGAGGCTGAATACATCGCTGCCAACGATGCTGCCAAAGAAGCTGTCTGGATCAAGAAGTTCATTAGTGAACTTGGTGTGGTTCCATCCATTGAGCATCCAATACCTCTGTATTGCGATAACAATGGAGCTGTGGCTTTAGCCAAGGAACCCAGGTCCCATCAAAAGTCCAGACATATTCTGAGGCGGTATCACCTGATCAGGGAGATAGTTGATCGCCGGGAGATCGAGGTCAGGAGAGTAGATACGAAGGACAACACTGCGGATCCATTCACGAAGGCTATTCCCCAGATACAGTTTGAGAGATTATTCGGGATGCTAGGTATGAGATACTACAGCAGCTGGCCTTAGTGCAAGTGGGAGATTGTTAGTTATGTATATGCCCTAGAGGCCATTGTTGTACATATGATGTATATTATAATGGATGCTTGGTTATATATAGAGATGACTTTCTTGCTCGTCATGATAGTATGCTATTTGGTTTCACTTTATCTTAACATGTTGACTTGTATTGGTTTACTGTTTTACTCTCACATGTTGATAAAGCCCTTAGAGTTTGTACTCGACTACTGGGACTATGATGAGATCATACTAGTGGGGCCGCGGTAGTCGATGAGTACATCCTATAACTGTTCCTAGTCGAGGGTATATCAAGACAGGGCATCGATACACCAGAGTAGACTAGCGTATACGCATCTTGACCCATATGATGGGCGATGGATGATCCCATATCCATCGGTGTTAGACATCAGAGATGGTGTATGGGTGCTCAGTGGAGACTGGGTACACTGGACGGACTCGCCGAGAACTCCCAGATGGTGATATACCACACGTCAGATGGCAGTTCTCCGGTGACACAGGTACAGGGTAGTCTGAAGACCCGAGATCGTCATAGAGTCTTGTGTGATTCCCACTGTGCTTTGATTTCCACCTTACCACGTCCAAGAGGGCGTGCAAAACGGTGGCTTTTGGGTACAGTCCCGAATCACATGGAGGCAATGAGCGATAGGAGGGGATTCGTCTCTCCCGGTATAGGGAGTTGATGTTGTGCTGTGTTCGATTGGCTATAACTGGAAGTCCCTGGCCAGGGCTGATATAGAGATTTACTGGTAAGTATTACTAATAGTTTCTCGACCCGTTATGAGCCATACATCGACACGACTTATCGGTTACTGGGGTCTGACGTATACCACCCCTAGACTTGATATGCGACATATCAGACGAACAGACCGGACTGTACGGGAGTGTTACTGATCGGATTCACAGGAGAACGCACAGGCTAGCTTGTTGATCTTCTGATCGCTCAATACCTGGGTGGCTGTTACGTTTAGTTGACCGCTTGCAGCTTGTGGGTGTTTGATATGATCATCACCTGCTACCGGCGTATTGACGATTCTTTAGAGTCCTACACAGAGGTTTCTTGGCTCAGGCGAAACGGAGTAGTGGCGCATATGTGATATGCGCAGGAGCATGAATAATGCGATATGGGATACCGTATTATATTCTCGCGATATATGGATATGAACCGGGTCATCGGATCAAGTGTTGATTCGATGAATCGGTACATGATATATTAGTCGGTTATATTCGATATAGCCGGATCGTCGGATCAAGTGTTGATTCGATGATTTAATATATAATAATATATATGATATATTATTATATTAACTAATATTGGCTTGCTTTATTATTTCATTTTCTCAGTGGATGATACATTGATATATATGCGATATATGTTAATTGTATTATTTTCTTTTGTTGCAAATATATAATATATATGTGATATATATTATTGTGACATGATATGATTAATTGTTAAACATGTTTAAGGATGATTAATTGAGGTTAGGGTTTGATTAGGGTTAGTAGCTTCAAGTTCCTTCTAGAAGCTTTCTTGTTTTGTCATTCTTAAGATATTTAGAATGACACATTCATTTAACCCAACCAAACCCTAACTCTAGTTAACTCTCTACTCATTCTTATCCAATCATCCTTGATCATGGTTATATATCAATCATATGATTTATATTTCTATTCATCACAAAAGAAAAAGATTATCATTATCTTTTCATTATCATCTTCTTGCTTCTTCATGAAAGCTTGCTAGTTTTTCTTAAGTGATGAAAATAAATTGAGAAAATGATTTAAAAAGAAAGCAAAATCACTACTCTCTCATCCTCATCTCATCTAGCCCATGGGATTAGTGTGTTCTACTCTTTTGAGTGAGAAAGCTTGAGTCGAAGCAACTTCAAGGTAGATCATCGGAGATTTGGAATACTTCGAGCTAGCATGGATCGTTCGAGTCGTGGAGCCTCTCATGAGTCCGGGAGATCGTGGATCGCGGCAAAGGGACTTCTACTCGGAGCTTGTGAAGTGAAGGAGCGGACTACAAAGGTTGTAATCCCTCACACTTAGATAAAAGTTATCTTATTGCATGTTAAACCCTAATAATCTAGCAAAGATCCCGGCTTTGGGTTGTTCGGCACGTCTAAAATTTAATCCGGGCATGTTTGATGCCTTTTGAACCTTCACTAGAGTGCCTAGGAACCCTACATTATTTACTTTTCCGCATTAGGATAGACCCAAGGAGGGGAGCACAAGTAACCGGGTTCTGGGGTCCAGTGGGAGACCAACTCGAGGAGTCGAGTCCGGGTCTCCTAACCCTAGAATTGGCAGGGTTGCTTGCCGCTCTCGTAGGGGTCTAGGGGTGTGGGATTGGCTATTCATCACGACCGTGGAATCCGTGTTTTATACTGGCTCGTATTGAAAACACGGACGTCCTAGTATATCCAATGTTTCATATGTTTCTTCTGCTGCGATATCTGTGATGTGATCATGTGATGTTCTGTGATGGATATAGTATATAGTATATATGATATATTATATAGACGTTACTTATGTTTTACACCCGCGCCAGCCCTGCCCTGCTCTGTCGTTAGTTACCTATCCTAACGGTGCACGAGGGGACATCGAGGCGAATGCGGATGGCATAAGTGTACGTCATATCTATCTATGATGTTTAGGTATTTAAATGATGGGACTTCATTAATGTGATTAATGAAAGAAAAGAAACCTAAGATGTTGTAGAATCAGATTTTAAACAAAACAGGTAGCTACAGTTCTTGCTTTGCATAGCGGTATATATGATATACCCTGCACCTTATTCGATGAGGAAAGGACCGAGATCCCTTCACCGGGAGTGACTCCTTTAGCAATAACTGGCAGATGCTACACACTCGGTTTGGCTTTGATTGCTTTAAGAGTTTTTGCTTTGCACAGTGATATATATGATATATCCCGCACCTCATTCGACGAGGAAAGGGCCGACGATCCTTCACCGGGAATGACCCCTTTAGCAAAACTAGAAAAGCTTCAAAATCATTCCATTTTAAAAACTTCATTTGATTCTACAACGATATCAAGTTCATTACGCAATAGGTTTTCAGAAAAACCTGACGTAGCCCTCCGTCATTTCAGATAAGTACTAGTTAGTATTCGTGCTACGTTTGTTGACTATGTTAAGGCGTAGTGTGCGGTAGCTAATTAGTGCTTATCTGTATAAGCATATGATGCGATTGGATTAGGGTAGTTGTGCGACTTTGTTGACTATGTTAAGGGTCGTGCGGGTGGGTTTAATTCAATCGGGAAATGACGGGTTGAACTTGACTAGCACTTATGATTTGTTGACTATGTTAAGGTCATATAGCTGCTAGGGGCAAAATATTATCGGGAATTTCAAGTGTTGAAATTTGCAATGAGATTGCATACCTTCTATGAGATAGTTGGATCCCGATACCCACTGCGAGTAAGAGTTACTCCTGGGAGAGTTTTACACATTACAATTAGCCGATCAAGTAGGTGTCTAGAAAGGTGTTAACGAGGTTATGCCTCTGGAAAAACGAGGTTTACAGTAATTAGGTTCGTGCGAAAGCACGGGGGACCTCCCTCAAAGTACCGACACTGGCCTGGCTGAAAGATTGGCGAACTTGTAGTGTGTAATTAATCCCGGCTAGTCTTTCCTTTTAAGGTTTGAAGGAAGATTTGATAAAAAGCAGTGGGAGCCATCCTGATTAGATAAGATAAAAACCAATCTGATCTTGCACGAGCATACGCTAAAGTGTTTTCTTCTCTCTCTCTCCAGGTAGCGACCATTTCATGCCTTAATCAAGATAATAATATGGATGTATTGACCAAACCCGCATGTTATACTGTGCTGGGGAACGTTGGTTCCGTTCTTTCTTATAAGAGTTATAGGAATGAACAGGATATAGGGGAATACCAGGATTCCCATGCCACCCGAATGAAGAAAGTACATGATGATGCATTTTCTTCGGGTGTGTTCGTTACTGAGAACTGTTTCTCTATTTGCTCTACGTCCTGGGTATTAGATACCGGGTCAGGATCCCATATATGTAATCAGTTACATGGGCTAAGGAAAGGTAGAGAACTTGGAGAAGGTGATAAAGACATTAGAGTTGGAAATGGTGCAATTGTTGCAGCTAAGACTGTCGGAGAATATCACCTTGTATTACCAACTGGAAATACATTGGTTCTGAACGAATGCTATTACATGCCGAACCTGATATGCAACATTATATCGGTTTCTTTGCTGAGTAAAGAGGGATATAATTTTGTATTACAGGACAAAGTTATGAACATTTTCCGTAACCAAAAGTTGGTTGGATCAGGCACGTTGTGCAATGGTATTTATGTTCTAAACCAATCAACAGTTCTGAGCATAACAAACACACACAAGAGGAAGAGTTCAGAACTGAACGATTCCTTCTTGTGGCATTGTAGACTGGGTCACATCAATGTGACACGACTGGCTAAGTTGCATAAGGATGGATATTTGAAACCTTTCGAATTTTCATCTTATGACACTTGCCAGTCATGTCTCAAAGGCAAGATGACCAAAGCTCCGTTTACGGGACACGGAGAAAGAGTTACCGAACTCTTGGGACTGATACATAGTGATGTATGCGGTCCCATGTCTACACATGCCAGGGATGGTTCTTCGTACTTCATTACATTCACTGACGATCTCTCTAGATTCGGGTATGTGTTCCTGATGAAACACAAATCAGAAGCTTTTGAGAAATTTAGGGAATATAAACAAGAAGTTGAGAACCAAACCGGAAAAAGTATTAAAATCCTACGATCTGATCGAGGAGGTGAATACTTGAGCAATGAATTCCTGGACTTCCTAAAAGAGAATGGGATTCTCTCTCAGCTGACTCCTCCATATACACCACAGCACAACGGTGTATCTGAACGGAGGAACCGCACTCTATTAGATATGGTGCGCTTTATGATGAGCACGGCTGAGTTACCTATTTCCTTCTGGGGTTATGCGCTGGAGACAGCAGCATACCTATTGAATCAAGTTCCATCTAAATCTGTACCTACCACACCATATGAGATATGGAGTGGGAAGAGACCATATTTTAAACGAGTTAAGATATGGGGTTGTCCGGCCTATGTCAAAAGGCAAAATCCAGACAAACTCGAGGCACGGTCAGTTCTCTGCAAGTTTGTGGGATATCCTAAGAATTCCCAAGGATATTTTTTCTACCATGCTGAAGAACAAAAAGTGTTTGTTTCTCAATATGCCACCTTTTTAGAAAAGGAATTCCTTGAAAAAGAAATTAGTGGCAAAGTGGTAGAGCTGGAAGAAATTCCAGATACACAAACTATAACTGAAGATTTAGTGGAACCAGAAGATTCGATAGTACCCGACGAACCCCAGCCTCTCCGGCGATCTAGTAGGGTTTCTCGTCCACCTGAGAGATACTACGGTTTTCTCATTGATGGTGGAAGCGGGGATTGCATCATGGATGATGATGACCCAACTAGCTTCGAGCAGGCCATCACGAGTAGGGACTCAGTGAAATGGCTGGATGCTATGCGGTCCGAGATGGAATCCATGTACACCAACAAAGTATGGACTTTGGAAGTTGCTCCTGAAGGGGTAAAACCCATTGGGAGCAAGTGGATCTTCAAGAAGAAATTTGGTGTAGATGGGAAAGTGGAGACTTTCAAAGCTAGACTTGTAGCAAAGGGTTTTCGTCAAAGACCAGGTGTGGACTATGACGAAACCTTTTCTCCAGTGGCTATGCTTAAATCCATCCGAATCATGCTTGCCATTGCTGCCTTTCATGACTACGAAATCTGGCAAATGGATGTTAAGACCGCCTTTCTAAATGGTGATTTAGAAGAGTGCGTGTACATGACTCAGCCAGAGGGCTTCGTAGACAGTGGGAGCAGCGGGAAGGTGTGCAAGCTGCTTAAATCCATTTATGGATTAAAGCAAGCATCGCGGAGTTGGAACATCTGCTTTGACGTCGTTATCAAAGAGTTTGATTTCGTCAAAAATCCAGATGAACCTTGTATCTACAAGAAGGTGGCAGAGAGTAAGGTTGTCTTCCTCGTATTGTACGTGGACGACATACTCTTGATAGGAAATGATATTCCTATGCTGCAATCGGTCAAGCTCTTCTTATCACAAAGATTCTCGATGAAAGATCTTGGTGATGCCTCCTGCATATTGGGAATCAGGATCTATAGAGATAGATCCAAACGGATACTGGGATTGTCCCAATCCAGGTACATTGACACCATACTAAAGAGGTTTAGTATGGAAGAGTCCAAGCGTGGGAATTTGCCCACGATCTCTGGAGTCACTCTCTCCAAAGAGATGTCTCCCAAGACTGATTTGGAGAGAGCTCGCATGCAAGGGATACCCTATGCTTCGGCAGTAGGCTCTATCATGTATGCGATGCTATGTACCAGACCCGATGTAGCATACTCACTAAGTGTAGTGAGCAGGTATCAAGCTGATCCTGGAGAGAGTCACTGGACAGCTGTGAAGAGCATTCTCAAGTACTTGCGAAGGACTAGAGATATGTTCTTGGTGTATGGTAACGGGGAACTCCAAGTGGAGTCCTTTACCGATTCGAGCTTCCAGAGTGATAAGGACGACTCTAAGTCGCAGTCGGGTTTTGTCTTTACCCTTTACGGAGGGGCAGTTAGCTAGAAGAGTTCCAAGCAGGAAACCGTGGCAGACTCAACGATGGAGGCTGAATACATCACTGCCAACGATGCTTCCAAAGAGGCTGTCTGGATCAAGAAGTTCATTACTGAACTTGTAGTAGTTCCATCCATTGAGCATCCAATACCTTTGTATTGCGATAACAATAGAGCGGTGGCTTTAGCCAAGGAACCCAGGTCCCATCAGCGATCCAGGCATATTCTGAGGCGGTATCACCTGATCCGGGAGATAGTTGATCGCCGGGAGATCGAGGTCAGGAGGGTTGACACGAAGAACAACACGGCGGATCCACTCACGAAGGCCATTCCCCAGATACAGTTTGAGAGACTCTTCGGGATGCTCGGTATGCGATACTACAGCAGCTGGCCCTAGTGCAAGTGGGAGATTGTTAGTTGTATGTATGCCCTAGAGGCCAGTATTGTACAGATGATGTATATTATATTGGATGCTTGGACATATATAGAGATGACTTTCTTGCTCGATATGATAATATGCTATCTGGTTACTCTTTATCTTAACATGTACACTAGTCTCTTTAAACTGTCTTATAGTTACATGTTGGTAAAGCCCTTAGGATGTATACTTGACTTCCTGGACTATGATGCAGATCATACTAGTGGGGACATGGTAGTCCATAAGTACATCCTTCATGGTCCCTAGTCGTGGGTGTATCGAGACGGGGCATCGATATACCAGTGTAGACTAGCGTATACGCTTCT
Organism: Agapanthus africanus; assembly: GCA_030015575.1. Classification (NCBI taxonomy): domain Eukaryota; kingdom Viridiplantae; phylum Streptophyta; class Magnoliopsida; order Asparagales; family Amaryllidaceae; genus Agapanthus; species Agapanthus africanus. The sequence continues at coordinate 181,865,760 of CM057344.1, read as the reverse complement.
CGACCCATGAGATGGGCGATGGATGACCCCATATCCATTGGTTTTTGACATCAGAGATGGTGTACGGGTGCTCAGTGGAGACTGGGTACACTGGACGGACTCGCCGAGAACTCCCAGATGGTATTATACCTCACGTCAGATGGCAGTTCTCAGGTGACACTTATACAGGTTAGTCTGTAGACCCGAGATCGTCATAGAGTCTTGTGTGATTCCCACTGTGATTTGATCTCCACCTTACTACGTCCATGAGGGCGTGCAAAACGGTGGTCTTTAGGTACAGTCCCGAGTCACATGGAGGCAATGAGCGATAGGAGGGGTTTCGTCTCTCCCGGTATTGGGAGTTGATGTTGCGCTGTGCTCGATTGGCCGTAACAGGGAAGTCCCTGGCCAGGGCTGATCAGAGATTTGCTGGTAAGTGTTACCAGTAGTTTCTCGACCCGTTATGAGCCTCACATCGGCATGACTTATCGGTTATTGGGGTCTGACGTTTACCATCCCTAGACTTGATATGCGACGTATCAGACGAACAGACCGGACTGTACGGTAAGCGTTACTGGTTGGATTCACAGGAGTGTGAGCGGGCTAGCTCGTCGATCTTCTGATCGCTCAATACCCGGGTGGCCGTTACGTTTAGCAGACCGCTTGCGGCTTGTGGGTGCTTGATATGATCATCATCTGCTACCGGCGTATTGACGAGTCTTTAGAGCCCTACACAGAGGTTTCCTGGTTCAAGCGAAACGAAATAGGAGCGCATATGAGATATGTGCAGGACCGAGAATAATGCGTGTATGTGATACCGCATTTCATTCTCGCGATTAATGTTTCGATTGGTTGTATGTGATATAACCTAGTTATCGAATCGAAGATCGATTCAATAAGCCGATACATTGAATACTAGTCGGTCATGTGCGACATGACCGGATCATTGAATCAAGTGTTGATTTAATGATTTAATGTATAATTATATATTTGATATATTACTTTACATTAACTAGTATTGGTTCATTTTAAACGGATTTTTCTCACTTAATGCACATTGTATATGTGATATGCTTTTGTGCACTTTTTTGTATCATGTTTGATGATACTTGATCATTTAGTTAAGTATATAGAATTAATCCATGGTTAATTTGATAATTAGGGTTTTGCATATTCATTTGTTTATTTATTTGTTTATTTATTTATTTGGAAAAGATAAAGATAAGAATGGTGGCTTTCTTTGTCATTAGTTGAAGCTTCATGAAGCCTTGACTTTTGTAACCATCCTTATCTTCATGCTTAACCCTTGTAAGTGCACGGCGGCGCCCCGGCCGTCCATCCGACGGCCAAATGCGGAAGCGGTGAATAACTTAAATTTTTGCGGACTTAGCAAACCGGCACCACCGCGCACTAAACATCCGGATCGTAACCATTAACAAGTCTAAGCTAACTAGAAGGTGGGAAAGGAGATATACCGACGATCCAAGTCCTCCGGTCTTCTCGTCATGGTCCCGATCTCCTGCGGAAGATCCTGTCTCCTCCTCGTCGCCGGAAGTGCACCACATCGCCTACTTTGTTTACGGGCTCCCACCTCAATGCCGAGGCAACTCGGGCACGAAGCCGGCTACTCGACGTGCCCAAGATTCGCTGTAGAATATGTAGTAGAACTTGTGTCTCAATTTTGGGGTAGTGGAGGTGCCATTTTTGGTGGAGGAAAGAAAGGATTTTGGAGAGCAACTAGAGAGCTCTTTTCTTAGCACAATATCAACCAAAAATGCCACACCAAAAGAATCAATCAACCCCCACCCTAAAGTGGCCGGCCCATGTAGGAAAAAGAGAGAGGGAAAAGTCAAGGGGGAGGTAACCATATGAATCATGCAAGAGAGAGAGAGAGGAATGGTTATCATGAAAAACAATGATACCAAAACAAAACCCATACTCCACCACCAACCACCAACCTCATCATCAACAACCATGATGAGCCAAAAGTCATGCCATCATGACAAGAAGAAGTCAATGATGGTGCACATCATGAAAACCATCATGATGCCAAAAGATGCAAAGAACCCCCTCCACAAATGCCTATTTGCAACAATGCAAATAAACCCTCCTCCACCAATCTTCGGCCAATGAACGGAACAAAGGAAATTGGCCGAAACGGAAAGCAAACTGGCAACTCCAGAAAACTGGTCCCGTAATAAATTACGGGAAAACCCCGATACTGTGCATACACACCCGCATTTGTATTCCGACCGAAATACAAATGCAATGAGACAAAATCTACACTGTACTATACTAGGATCCGGCTTAAACCAAAGCCGGCTAGTAATATCCGTTCGATCCTGATCCGTGCAATACCGCACGTATCTGATCGAACCCTGCCATATAACCATACGGCCTATAGTACAGACTGTCCGATCCTGATCCGTGCAATACCGCACGTATCTGATCGGACCTTGCCATATCTCCATACGGCCTCTACAACCTTTCGCCCGAAAGCTGAGTAACTGAATGTGGGGGACTCTAAAGACTCGTCAACACCTTGGTTGTGGATTTAACCACTAGCACGTTAGAGGTATAAGCCAATACATAACGGGCTACCAGGTATTGACTAAAAGGGATGTCTGTGAGTGAACTCAGCCTGACAACCCTACTGAGCCTGTCAGTGACAATATCCGTGTAGTCCGGTCCGTTCGTCTATGAGTATCGCATGGCGGGCCTAGGGGGTTGGTAAAAGTCAGACCCCCAAAAGCGGTACAAGTCGTGTCGGAGTGTAGCCCAGAACACCCTGAGATACTACTGGAATACCTACCAGTAAATCTCCTTGCCTTGGCCAAGGACTTTGTGTAATGGCTCTCCTAGACACAGCACGACCTCACCCCCAATACCGGGAGAGACGAACCCCTGAAGATACGCTCACTGCCTCCATGTGGCTCGGGACTGTACCCAACTAAAACCTGTTTGCACGACTCCTTTGAGCCGTGGTAGGGTAGTAATCAAAGTACAGTGGGAACTCACACGAGACAAATGACGATCCCCAGGTCGATGAACTAACCTGCACACATGTCACCAGGGAACTGCCATCTGACGTCTGGTATATGACCAACTAGCATGTTCCCGGCGAGTCCTGTCCGGTGTACTCATAACCCAATGAGCACCTGTATACATCTTAGGTGATCCAACTGACACCAGTGGCTTATGAGACCGGCCACCGCCCCTCGTCGGGGTCTCGACTGTATACACTAGTCTACTAATGGAGTATCGATGCCCAGTCTCGAAACTCCCACGACTAGGGACCTTTTAAGGATAAGCTTATAGACCCCCAGCTCCCACTTATATGATCGCCCTCATACTGCTGGTGGTCAAGCAAGAATCCTAGGGGCTCTATCAACGTGTAATAGCGACGTGTCAGGTCACCTAAAGCAGTACACGATGATAAAGGTAAACCAGATAGCATACTATCATCTCGAGTAAGACTGTCCTACCAAGATAGGTCCTCCCTCAATCATTACAATCACGTACCTGTGACCTAATAATTGACTCTGAGGGCACTATCTCCAACAATCTCCCACTTGCACTCAAGGCTAATTATTGCGATGTCGCATACTCACAGCCCGTGTGATACCGAACATCCAACTCCTCTACTTGTCAGTCTCACAAAGCTCGTTTGCGGAACTATTGCGTTCGAGGAATAGCCTCAGTGAGTGGATCCGCTTAGTTGTTTCTTTCTATGTCTCTCTATATCTCAAGTTCGCGGAGAAAGCCATCTCCCGAAAAGAGCAATACCTGTCTCAGAATATGTCTGGATGTCTGATGGGACCTAGCTCATAAATGAACTCCAAATCCAAACTTCTTAGACTGTATCGTCAACTGAACTTAATCAGTATCCTGCGCGCCATGCCTCCCTCAGTATTGCCTTGGACCACCTGTCCAAAATACTGCCCCTCATCAGAAGGAAAACTATAACTCTGACAACCTCCTTGTCGTCCATGTCACCTTGGAAGCCTGGAATGATAACTGTCTCCTGAATGAGGCTGTCGTTATCATCTCCCTAGAACATCCACTTATGTTCTAAAACTGCTTCCGACTGTTTCTCCAGGATTGGATTAATGTCAACTTATTGCATCTAGTGCAAGAACAACATCTGGTGTGGTACTTGACATCTCACGATTGACTCAATTGCCTGAGCAAGTGATCTGCCAATCATGCCCGTCCCTCTCCCCTTTAGTCTGTAAGACACCTTTGGAGAAGGTGACTCCATTACCTGCAGGTACACTACCGTGCCAGGAGTCGTCCATCCTAAATACTCTTAGAATGCTGTCAAGTACCCTGATTGGGAAACCACCCAAATCTAGATCTAAGACCATAGATCTAGTAACCAGTATGTCTGATATAAAATCCATTTCCTTTGTGGAGAAACAACTGTGTGACGACCAAAGTATAACCGATCGTAGTGTAGGAGTTTCTTTTCCTACTCTGTGTATATCATCCAAATACCAGGATATCACACCCTACTACCTTCTCAACAGATCCATCCCCTATTCTGATAAAGTCAAACCCATGACTGGCACGTCAGAAATAGATGATCTATCTCCGCTACATCTGCTCTAGTCTATAAATAGACATAAGCAACCTGTCCACCAATGCTTCCGCTGCTCCCACTGACTACGACAACCCTCTGGCAGAGTCATATAGACGTACACTTCTAAAACTGGTTTAGAACGACGCTATACTCATCCTCCCGCCGGGTCTCGTAACCTAGAACAACAGCAATGGCAATTGTGGGTAAACAAGAACTTCCCTGTTACCGTCCTTGAGGCTACCGTAGTGCCTCTCGGGTGCCTGAAGTTACCCACCTTATCTGCGGAGTGGCCAATGGAATGTCAATCCAGATTGAATCTTTAGGTTCCTTATCAAATCTTCAGTAATCGTTTGTGGTTCTGGAATCACTTCCAGTTCTACCATACTCCCACTACTGTTTTCTGAAAAAATCCATTTTTAATAAAACTGTGGCGAGTCTAGAACAATATCGCTATTGTTCATCCAGATGGTAGAAAGTCAACCCTCGTCATAGCCTGGGTCAACCCACAAACAGCCTTTACAGAAACGTGCCTTGAGTTGTCCAGTGTCTGGTTTTAATCATAAATCGGACAACTCCCCGTACCTTAACATCGTTAAGATATGAACTGTTCTATATCCAATATAGAAACAGAGGCACTGATTTAATTGAACCAGATTCAAATCATGCAGCTGTCCCCAGCGCATGTCAACTAAATGGAAGGAGGCCGATCAGCGTTACTCAACTTAGGAATACTTCCAATTATGAGTAACCTGAAAGAGAAGCAAGATCTCTTTATCATTACTATCAACTGAATACCATACACAAGTATCTACATCTTCGATCTCTTTGAAGAATCCCGATACTTGCTATACCTGGTTCTCTACTCTATTCAAATACCTATAACTTCTCAAAATTTGGACCCTGTGTTTCCGCGAAACACCTGTCTAAAAACTAGAGAAGTCATAAGTAAACCGAATATAGTACGAGGACCAAGCCCTCTGTCCTGATGGACCCTGGACAACATACAATCCTTTGTATAAGTCCCTTGAGTCTGATAACTCATTCACTGTGTGTCGTAGGTTGAAAACTGTACTTATGGTTAAGAAGAATTACACCGCTGTTTAATACTCCTTACCTAACCATCCACTGATATAGGTAAATGTCGTAGACATAATTTCAGAAAGGTATATCTCACTCTATGAAAATAGACGTACAGATATATCAATTTGAAATTGGTGCATAACAGCGGATATTCAAAACCAAATATTTGCCGACCGGCAAACAGCCCAGGTGATTTCCTCAAATATCCCTGATTACAACGAATCCCGATATAATGAGGATAATCACCCAATTCCCAATAACTTACTCCCACTCATCATCTGTAAAACCATACAGATGTGAGAATCGTACCTGGTAAATACATACCCTGGAGTAAGTATCTAATCGGGAAATCAGTTTTCCTTTAACATTACACAGTGAAACTGAAACATTGAAATGTTCCGATGGGGTATTCTGGTATTCCTAGTAATGCCTCTTCCAGATTCACGACTGTAACCGTATAGTTCTTTGCCACCTCTCCAAATCCCTTCATATGTCTTTAGTCATTACCTTCTGCACACCCTTTTAGGCCAAATGGTTTTCTTCCTTCCCTACCGTTCGGCACCAGCCTATGGTTTGGAAGAAGACTATCCAATAAGCATAATGGGTGTACTGTCCCAATCCTAGGAACACTCGCAATGAGAGAGGGTGAAGATAAAAGACAACCGAATAAACCTTATTCCTATTTCTCCTGAACCAGAATCCATCCCCGAACTGGAACAAGTTCCATTCGAGTTCGTATATAACCATACGATGGAGTATCCAAATAAACTGTGGATCTTCGTAGTGATACGGAGTGTCCTGGAGAAATACAAAGGTGATGTGGGAGTGGTAACGAAATATTTGGTTTGGTCGTGAATATCTGTTGCAATTTACTTTGCCCTCTTACTAATCCCTTGCTTTGTCTGAACTTAATACCTTCTGCACACCATCGTTATGCTAATTGGTTTTCTTCATTCCCTACCGGTCGGCACCAGCCTAAGGTTTGGAAGAAGACAATCCAATTTGCGTAATAGGTGTACTACCCCTAAACCAAGGAGTACTCGTAACCTGAGAGAGGGTAAAAGGAAAAGACAACTGAATAATCCTATCCGTTTTCTCCAGAACCGGAAACCATCCTCGAATAAATTCCTTCGAGTTCGTATCTAACCATACGATGGTTTTGTCCAATGGAAGTGGACGTTCGTAGTAAAACGGGGTGTCCTGGAGAAAAGGGTAAAAGTAGGAGTGGCAATGAGGTTTGCAACTCTGACAATCCAAAAGCCAGTGTTTAAGAAGGTTCGGTCAACTTGGTCACTGAGTCATAGTCTTAGGGTCAGGTCAATGGTCGCTGCCAAAGAGAGAGAGAAAAGAAACACTCAGCGTGCACTCTAACCTAGATCAGAATGGTCACCAATTTATCTAATCTGGAAACCTCCCACTGTACCTCAAATTCTCCTCCAAACCTGAAAGAAGAATTAGTCGGGGTTACCCGAGGAGTAAACTAACTCATCAGTGGGAACCGGGATCCAACTCTTATCGCATGACAACGTGACGGAATCCGCTCACGTCATCACACTCCAGAAGGTATGCGCATATCTGGCAAGTTTCAGTTCTTTTGAAACTCCCGATGTGATTTCTGCCCCATGCTCTTATGACCTTGACTAAGGCCAACAAATCATAAGTCACACGTCAAGTTCTACCCGTCATTGTCCAGGTTGATTTGAACCCACCCGTACAAGCCCTTGACTAGGGCCAACAAGGCTATACGACTGTCCCAAACCAACGCATCTATCTATGCAGCATATGAACACCCAATAGCTACCAAACACTGTGCCTTGACTATGGCCAACAAACACAGCTTGAATACTATTGACTATCCATATGAAACGACGGAGGGCTACGAATGGTTTCTGGCGAAAACCTTTAACGTAAAGAACTTGATATCGTTGAAGGAACGGATAGCTTTTAAAAATATAGTGACGAAAACCTTCGCTAAAGAGGTCACTCCCGGTGAAGGGATCTCGGCTCTTTCCCCGTAGAATGGGGTGCAGGATATTCTAAATGAATACCGCGATGCAAAGCAAAAGCAATCGGCTATAGTGAAGTTAATGCCCTGATGCAAACTTTTTGTCCAAGGGGTCACTCCCGGTGAAGGGATCTCGGCCCTTGCCTCGTCGACTGAGGAGCAGGATATTCCAAATGAATACCACGATGCAAAACAAAAGTAAACGTCTTTGCAATAACAGCTTTTTGAAAAGTGTTCCAACAACATCAGATTAGGTTTGTTTTAGCTTGCATTGATCCGAATCAATGCAGTCCCATCAATTGATCACACCAAAAAGAAAGAAAATATACTGATGTACGTATATGCCATCCGCATTCGCCACTGGGTCCCGTCATTACCCGTTAGGTTAGCTTACTAACGACAGAGCGGGGACTGGACTAGCGCGGATGCAAAACATATACAACATCTACTAATATATATACCAATATATTATATTCGCTCAAGGCGTGAATAGAAAGCAACATCACAGAAAATGTACAGCATTACAGAAACAATACAGATATCCGGGATCCCCGGGTTTCACAGAGCCACTGCTGAAACCCGACGTTCCCCTGGTCGTGTGGATAGCCTGTGCAATGTAATCCTAGACCCCTACGGGCGCGGCAAGTCACCCGCCAAAACCTAAAGCGAGGCAGCCCCCTTCAGCTCCGTGAATGGACCACCCAGCACTTCACGGAATCCGGTAACTTGGGCACCCCTCCTGGGTCAACCTGTACCCCCTACGAGTGCGACGAATAGCCCGCCAATCCTAGAGCGAAGCCCCCTCCGTCTCAATGCCATGAGATGCGGGCTTGTTTACCTCCTGAACCCGGCTATCCGTGCACCCCTCCGCGGGGCAATCCTAGTACAGAAAGTAAAATATACATACACCGGGTACATCGACCGCAACCAGGTCGTGCCCCAAAATAATAATACAATCAGGCAGTGACGGCAGTCCACATGTCGGACGCTCGCCCCACAATATCAAATGTACATAATACAAACAAAACTGTACTAGCATTGCATCCAGGCTATCCCCCATGACCGATCCGCAACAACACAGCAAATACATAGAACATCAACGTGAAAGTCACGTTCGCAAATCCGTCAAACCGGGCTATAGCGGTTAGACCGGATTTACCGATCAAGTGACATTCACGGTCGCAGATATAATGTAAATACTGTGAAAAATGTGTTTAAAATTTTCCGATTAACCAAAAATTAACAAGTGGGCCCCAATCAAAACTGTAGCAGTTAAAGAAATTCTGGGCCCAAATTTAATATTCCAAAAACCCTATTTTCTCCCCAGAAGCCCACTGTAAAAATCCAACCCAATGATTCTTCCATACTGCGGCGGAAGCGCGGCCAAAAGTGGGTTTTGGCCGCCCTTCCGCGCTCTGGTTGGAAGATCATTGTCTCGAATTTGAACAGTGGTCTTATAATTTTTAGTACATAAATATTTTAGAACCTGAAAAAAATTTTTTGGGGACCAAAAAGTTTCAACAGAAAACTGATGTGGGCAAATACGGGTTTTTGAACATTTCGATCGATCGGAACTGAAAAACACATTACACAAAGCTAGACTAAGTTAATGGGGAGGCTCTGATACCACTGTAAGTGCACGGCGGCGCCCCGGCCGTCCATCCGACGGCCAAATGCGGAAGCGGTGAATAACTTAAATTTTTGCGGACTTAGCAAACCGGCACCACCGCGCACTAAACATCCGGATCGTAACCATTAACAAGTCTAAGCTAACTAGAAGGTGGGAAAGGAGATATACCGACGATCCAAGTCCTCCGGTCTTCTCATCATGGTCCCGATCTCCTGCGGAAGATCCTGTCTCCTCCTCGTCGCCGGAAGTGCACCACATCGCCTACTTTGTTTACGGGCTCCCACCTCAATGCCGAGGCAACTCGGGCACGAAGCCGGCTACTCGACGTGCCCAAGATTCGCTGTAGAATATGTAGTAGAACTTGTGTCTCAATTTTGGGGTAGTGGAGGTGCCATTTTTGGTGGAGGAAAGAAAGGATTTTGGAGAGCAACTAGAGAGCTCTTTTCTTAGCACAATATCAACCAAAAATGCCACACCAAAAGAATCAATCAACCCCCACCCTAAAGTGGCCGGCCCATGTAGGAAAAAGAGAGAGGGAAAAGTCAAGGGGGAGGTAACCATATGAATCATGCAAGAGAGAGAGAGAGGAATGGTTATCATGAAAAACAATGATACCAAAACAAAACCCATACTCCACCACCAACCACCAACCTCATCATCAACAACCATGATGAGCCAAAAGTCATGCCATCATGACAAGAAGAAGTCAATGATGGTGCACATCATGAAAACCATCATGATTCCAAAAGATGCAAAGAACCCCCTCCACAAATGCCTATTTGCAACAATGCAAATAAACCCTCCTCCACCAATCTTCGGCCAATGAACGGAACAAAGGAAATTGGCCGAAACGGAAAGCAAACTGGCAACTCCAGAAAACTGGTCCCGTAATAAATTACGGGAAAACCCCGATACTGTGCATACACACCCGCATTTGTATTCCGACCGAAATACAAATGCAATGAGACAAAATCTACACTGTACTATACTAGGATCCGGCTTAAACCAAAGCCGGCTAGTAATATCCGTTCGATCCTGATCCGTGCAATACCGCACGTATCTGATCGAACCCTGCCATATAACCATACGGCCTATAGTACAGACTGTCCGATCCTGATCCGTGCAATACCGCACGTATCTGATCGGACCTTGCCATATCTCCATACGGCCTCTACAACCTTTCGCCCGAAAGCTGAGTAACTGAATGTGGGGGACTCTAAAGACTCGTCAACACCTTGGTTGTGGATTTAACCACTAGCACGTTAGAGGTATAAGCCAATACATAACGGGCTACCAGGTATTGACTAAAAGGGATGTCTGTGAGTGAACTCAGCCTGACAACCCTACTGAGCCTGTCAGTGACAATATCCGTGCAGTCCGGTCCGTTCGTCTATGAGTATCGCATGGCGGGCCTAGGGGGTTGGTAAAAGTCAGACCCCCAAAAGCGGTACAAGTCGTGTCGGAGTGTAGCCCAGAACACCCTGAGATACTACTGGAATACCTACCAGTAAATCTCCTTGCCTTGGCCAAGGACTTTGTGTAATGGCTCTCCTAGACACAGCACGACCTCACCCCCAATACCGGGAGAGACGAACCCCTGAAGATACGCTCACTGCCTCCATGTGGCTCGGGACTGTACCCAACTAAAACCTGTTTGCACGACTCCTTTGAGCCGTGGTAGGGTAGTAATCAAAGTACAGTGGGAACTCACACGAGACAAATGACGATCCCCAGGTCGATGAACTAACCTGCACACATGTCACCAGGGAACTGCCATCTGACGTCTGGTATATGACCAACTAGCATGTTCCCGGCGAGTCCTGTCCGGTGTACTCATAACCCAATGAGCACCTGTATACATCTTAGGTGATCCAACTGACACCAGTGGCTTGTGAGACCGGCCACCGCCCCTCGTCGGGGTCTCGACTGTATACACTAGTCTACTAATGGAGTATCGATGCCCAGTCTCGAAACTCCCACGACTAGGGACCTTTTAAGGATAAGCTTATAGACCCCCAGCTCCCACTTATATGATCGCCCTCATACTGCTGGTGGTCAAGCAAGAATCCTAGGGGCTCTATCAACGTGTAATAGCGACGTGTCAGGTCACCTAAAGCAGTACACGATGATAAAGGTAAACCAGATAGCATACTATCATCTCGAGTAAGACTGTCCTACCGGGATAGGTCCTCCCTCAATCATTACAATCACGTACCTGTGACCTAATAATTGACTCTGAGGGCACTATCTCCAACAACCCTAACCCATCCAAGTGACCATGGTTTATTCTCTACACTTAACCTAGGTTAGAACATTATAAGTATTTGATTTTATTATTCTTTTTCACATATACTTATCATATTCTATTTTCTTCTTCATCTTCTTCTTCAAGAAAAGCTCAAGGTCCATCAATGGCAACTTGAGCTAAAGTGAGATAAATCCAATTCTAAAGTGAACCCACCTCCTATTTCTTCACCCTCTACCTCTTGCCAAGTTGTTTTGGGTGTTTTCTTCACAAGTTTCACAACTTTGTGAAGTCGGAGCTTGAACTTGTGATGCCTCGACGTAGATCGTCTTTGACACGAAGCCGACGACCTATTCCGCTCGCTTTCCCGATGAACGAGTCTAAGATTGGAAAAGGACAGCGAGAGGAGCACTACGTGGAGCTAAGGAAGTGGATATCCGGATCTACAAAGGTTGTAGAATCTAACTTTTAGTTAAGTAGTTAACTAGTTTACCGTTTCGCCTAGAAATCTAGCCAACGATCCGTTAACTAGGGTTTCTCGGCACCATATTTTTGAAGAATGGCATGGTTGATGCCTTGTGAGACCTCTACTGTGTGCCTAGGAACCCTACAGAGGGCACCTTGCAGAAAGCAAGGGAAACACCCCCTATGTTTGTTGGCGGTTCATCTTCTTCCGGGTCCAAGGCTAGGGCCAAAGGAAGGAAGAAGAAGGCCGCACCCAAACCTAGAGGAGGTGTTAGTAAGGTGGGAGGGAAGGGAAAGAAAAAGTTTGCGGTACCGGTAGTTGGCCAGGATGAGTGCTTCCATTGTCACAGGAAAGGGCACTGGAAGAAGGATTGCAAGGCGTGGAACGCCAAGAACCAGGAACCGAAGCAAGCTGTGGCTTCGACTTCAGGTGTGTTTGTAATTGAGAATTGTCTGTCGATCAACTCTACTTCCTGGGTATTGGATACCGGATCAGGATCTCATATTTGCAATTCATTGCAGGCACTGAGAAACCGTAGAGTGCTGAAGGAAGGTGATATGACCCTAAAGGTTGCTAACGGAGCTAGCGTGGGAGCTGCGTCCGTCGGGGATTATCACCTAGGATTGACGAGTGGACACATTTTAGTTTTACATAACTGTTATTTTGTACCAAGCTTAACGTGTAATATCATATCAGTTTCCTTGTTATCAAATAAAGGTTATGATTTCAAGTTTGTAAGAGATGTTGTCAACATCCACCTTAATCATGGTTTGATTGGGTCCGGTACACTAAATAACGGTATATATGTTTTAAACCAACTCCAAATTTTCAATGTCCAGAACACGCCAAAAAGAAAGTCTCCAGATTTAAATAAAGCTTTCTTATGGCATTGTAGACTGGGTCACATCAATGAGAGAAGGTTGACTAAGTTGCATATAGAAGGATATTTGGACTCGTTCGAATATCAAACCTATGACACTTGTCAATCTTGTCTCAAAGGAAAGATGACAAAGACTCCATTTACTGGACAAGGAGTAAGAGCGAGCGAGCTCTTAGGACTCATACACAGCGATGTATGTGGTCCAATGTCTACACATGCGAGAGGTGGTTTTTCCTACTTCATTACTTTTACAGATGATTTCTCTAGGTTTGGACATGTCTTCTTAATGAAGCATAAATCCGAGGCCTTTGAGAAATTCAAGGAATACAAGAGTGAAGCGGAAAACCAAACAGGCAAAAGTATTAAGACACTGAGATCTGATCGAGGTGGAGAATACTTAAGTGCCGAGTTCCTAGGTTACTTAAAAGAGAAAGGAATTCTCTCTCAGCTTACTCCTCCATACACTCCACAGCACAACGGTGTATCGGAGAGACGGAATCGAACCCTATTGGATATGGTACGATCCATGATGAGTAATGCTGAGTTACCGCGATCTTTCTGGGGTTATGCGCTAGAATCAGCGACATATCTTTTGAACAGAGTTCCAACCAAAACTGTGCCTACCACACCATATCAGATATGGAGTGGGAAGAAACCCTATCTTCAGTACCTGAAGACATGGGGATGTCCAGCTTTTGTAAAAAAGCAGCATCCGGACAAGCTCGAGGCACGCTCAGTAGAGTGTAAGTTTGTGGGATATCCAAAGAACTCTATGGGATATTTTTTCTATTACGCAGAGGAACAAAAGGTTTTTGTTTCTCGTCATGCCCGCTTCTTAGAAACTGAATTTTTAGAAAATCAGAAGAGTGGGAGCGTAGTAGAACTGGAAGAAGTTCCAGAACCACAAACTGCTACTGAAAGTTTGGTAGAACCAGAAGTTCAAGAAGTACAGGACATTCCCGCACCCCTCCGCAGGAGTAGTAGGCCGTCTCATCCGCCTGAGAGATACTACGGTTTTCTCATAGATGGGGATAGAGAGGATTGCATCATAAATGATGATGAACCTACTGACTTCCAGCAAGCCATCCAGAGCGGCGACTCGGTACGATGGCTAGATGCAATGCGGACCGAAATGGAGTCCATGTACACCAACAAAGTATGGACTTTGGACTTTGCTCCAGATGGGGTAAAACCCATAGGATGCAAATGGATCTTCAAGAAAAAGATTGGTGTAGATGGACAGGTGGAAACCTATAAGGCTAGACTTGTTGCAAAGGGTTTTCGTCAAAGACCTGGTTTGGACTATGACGAAACTTTTTCTCCAGTGGCTATGCTCAAATCCATTCGGGTCCTTCTTGCTATTGCTGCCTTCCATGATTATGAAATCTGGCAGATGGACGTAAAGACGGCTTTTCTGAATGGAAATTTAGAAGAGTGCGTCTATATGGATCAGCCAGAGGGTTTCAATCAGAGTGGGAGCAGCGGGAAAGTATGCAAGCTGCTTAAGTCCATTTATGGACTAAAGCAGGCATCGCCGAGTTGGAACATCTATTTTGATGAGACAGTCAAAGAATATGACTTTATCAAAAATTCAGATGAACCGTGCATATATAGTAAAGTTGTAGCCAGAAGTGTCGTATTCCTCGTCTTGTACGTGGATGACATTCTATTGATAGGAAATGACATTCCTATGCTACAATCTGTCAAAGGATTCTTGTCACACAGGTTCTCCATGAAAGACCTGGGTGATGCTTCTTACATTCTGGGGATCCGGATCTATCGTGATAGATCCAAGAGGATGTTGGGACTTTCGCAGTCCAGGTATATCGACACTGTACTGAAAAGATTCAGTATGGAAGATTCTAAGCGCGGTAATCTACCGGCTTGCCACGGAATCACCCTCTCCAAAGAGATGTCTCCCAAGACTGATTTGGAAAGGGAACGCATGTCTATTATACCCTACGCTTCTGCGGTAGGCTCTATAATGTATGCGATGTTGTGCACCAGACCAGATGTAGCTTACGCACTGAGCGTGGTAAGCCGGTATCAGTCAGACCCAGGGGAGAAGCACTGGTTAGCAGTAAAGAACATTCTCAAGTACCTGAGAAGGACTAAGGAGATGTTCTTGGTTTACGGCGGAAAAGACCTCAGGTTGGAGGCCTTTGCTGATTCCGGCTTCCAGAGTGATAAGGACGATTCCAAGTCCATGTCGGGTTATGTCTTTACCCTCAATGGAGGGGCGGTGTGCTGGAAGAGCTCCAAGCAGGACACCGTTGCTGACTCGACGATGGAAGCGGAGTATATAGCTGCTTGCGATGCCGCAAAAGAAGCAGTCTGGATGAAGAAGTTCCTAACAGAACTTCAGGTGGTTCCTACCATAGTTGATCCAATACCTCTGTATTGCGACAACAACGGAGCTATAGCTTTAGCGAAGGAACCAAGGTCCCATCAGAAGTCCAGACACATCTTGAGACGGTATCACCTGATCAGGGAGATCATTGATCGTCAGGAGATCGAGGTTCGGAGAGTTGCTTCTGAAGAGAACATTGCTGATCCATTCACGAAGGCCCTACCTCAGATTCAGTTCGAGAGGCTACTCGAGATCATCGGTCTTCGATACGCCAGTACATGGCCCTAGTGCAAGTGGGAGATTGTTAGTGTTTATGCCCTAGAAGGCCATTACTGTATCATACTAGTTTGTATATTACTTAATGGAAGCTTGGGATATTCACATGTATATAACAGTCTTGCTAAACATGGTAGTATGCTACTTGGTTTTTCTATCTTAATATGTGAGTATACGTATTGATAGAGCTCTTGGGATCTTGCTTGACTACCAGCGTTTGATGGCAGTCACACTAGTGGGGGCTGGGTAGTCTACAAGCACATCCTTATTCAGGTCCCTGGTCGTTGGATTATCGAGACAGAGCATCGATACTCCGGAGTAGACTAGTGTGTACGCTTCTCATCCCAGTTGGGGAGATGGTCTGTCCCACAGCCGTCAGTACGTCGTACTGGAGATAGTATGCAGGTGCTCGTTGGGTTACGGGTACACCAGACAGGACTCACAGGGAACTGTTGGTTGGTTTTATACCAGTCGTCAGGGAACTGTTCCCAGGTGACATGAGTACAGCATAGTCCGCAGACTTGACACTGCTACTTCGCCTCGAGTGTGTCCCACTGTTCTTAGATTGCTACCCTACCACGACTCAAAGGAGTTGTGCAAACAGGTAGCAGTTGGGTGCAGTCCCGAGCACTTGGAGGCAGTGGCAGTTAGACAGGATTCGTCTCTCCCGGTATTGGGAGTTGATATCGCGCTGTGTCAGAGAGCCATTACGCAAAGTCCCTGGCCAGGGCAAGCGAGATTTGCTGGTAGGTTCCAGTAGTTTCTCAGGGTGTAATGGGCTTCCCTCCGACACGACTTATACCGCTATTAGGGGACTGACACTTGCCGCCCCCTAGGCCCGATATGCGATAGTCTTGGACGAACGGACCGGACTGTATGGAGATTGTCACATCAGACTCAGTAGGAGTTTGGATGGGTTCCCTCATCGGCCTTCTTATCGACATCTACCTGGGGACCGTTACGTACAGCTAGTGCCGCTTGCGGTCTATGGTTAAACCCACTGCCAGCGTAGTAGTCGAGTCTCTAGAGTCCCACACAGAGAGTTTCCCTACTCCAGGCGAAACGATATAGAGGTCGTATGGTTTTACGACAAGGGTTCGGACGCATACGTGCGTTTACGCGCGTACGACTTTCGGACAGTTTTTACCAGTCGGCTTTGGTTTAAGCCAGTTACTGGTATCCGGTTATTGGATTTATACAGTCTAAAGTTTTTCCGTATTTTTGCGGAATGGAGGGGCGTTCTCGTAATTGTGCGAGAAGCTTCTAGAAGATGGTGACTAAGGAGGTTTAGGTGTCATATGCATTGAATGAGTTTAGTGAGTCATGAGAGTGATTCATCCATATCATTAATGCACAATAAATGCTTAATGAGTCATGGTTATGAATCACCATTAGATATTTATGAAACTTGATTATTCATCATTTGTTTTTCTTTTATTGATGAATTTTAATGTTTCATATATATTATGATAACTCATTATTCTTATATCATAATTTATCCTCACCTTCTCTCTCCTCAAGCTCTCCCTCTTCAAACCCTAATCCTCCCCTCTCATGTGTTGAGTACAAGGATTAGTTAGACTACTTAATCCATAACCCTCTCTATATTACACCTAGCTTCTTTGATTAGCACTTAAAGAAGTTTAGTTGCCTCAATTTTAGAGGCTAAGCTTGGAGTAAAGCTCTCGGGTGGATCGTCTACTACTTCGAGAAGGCCAAGGAGGAGGTGGAGTTCGCAAAGACGAAGGACACGATTCGTTAGGTATAATCCCTAAACATAGTAGCATAGCAACTCTATGTTTTAAGTTAGTTATCGTTTAGCTTCGATTCAAGCGGTTAGTCGATGTTTGTTCACTAAACAAGTTCGTTTTCGAAAATTCCGCCTCCCCACAAGTATTGGGGTGTTGTACATCGACTTACAGAATCATCATCGTGGAAAATCCTGGTGTCTATCAATGACACCCCAAATCCCAATACCTCAGGCGCCGTTACTCTAATCGGCCCTCATGTCTGTAAATCTCATGGAACCTGAGTGTCCAACATCGACACTCGAAACATCATGAAATACTCGTGTGCAGCATCGACACGTAAATACTCATCTCTCAGGTGCCGCATACCCAGATCGGCCCTCAATATATCTCATGTCATAACTCCCACACGGTATCCTCCGGATATCCGTAGGGTTCTATACTATCACCGGTAGGTAGTACTCCCTTCGCCGGGCTCACCGCCTTTTTATACGAGTCTTCTTGCCCCGGGGTATCTCACCGGGTCCACCATGTACCCGCAGACGGTGCCTACCGCTCTGTTAGTGTTTATGCCCTAGAGGTCATTATTGTATCATACTAGATTGTATATTACTTAATGGAAGCTTGGGATATTCACAGTTGAGTTGACAGTCTTGCTAAAAATGGTAGTATGCTACTTGGTTTGTTTCTACTTTAATATGTGCATGTGTTTCTTTTAACATATCGCTTATATATATTAGTAGAGCCCTTAGGATCTTTTCTTGATTACCAGCGTTGTGATGGCAGTCACACTAGTGGGAGCTGGGTAGTCTACAAGCACATCCTATACAGGTCCCTGGTCGTTGGATTATCGAGACGGGGCATCGATACTCCGGAGTAGACTGTTGTATACATTTCTCATCCCAGCATGGGGAGATGGTATGTCCCACAGCCATTAGTACGTCGTGCTGGAGATAGTATGCAGGTGCTCGTTAGGTTACGAGTACACCGGACAGGACTCGCCGGGAACTGCAGGTTGGTACTATACCCATCGTCAGATAGCAGTTCCCAGGTGACATGAGTACAGCTTAGTCCGTCGACTTGACACTGCTACTTCGCCTCGGGTGTGTTCCCACTGTACTTAGATTACTACCCTACCACGGCTCAAAGGAGTCGTGCAAACAGGTAGAGTTGGGTGCAATTCCAAAGCACTTAGAGGCAGTGGCGGTTAGACAGGATTCGTCTCTCCCGGTATTGGGGGTTGATATCGCGCTGTGTATGGAGAGTCATTACGCAAGGTCCCTGGCCAGGGCAAGCGAGATTTACTGGTAGGTGCTCCAGTAGTTTCTCAAAGTGTAATGGGCTTCACTCCGACATAACTTATACCGCTATTAGGGGTCTGACATTTACCGCCCCCCTAAGCCCGATATGCGATAGTCCTAGACGAACAGACTGGACTGTACGAAGATTGTCACATACAGGCTCAGTAGGAGTTCGGATGGGTTTCCTCATCGTCCTTCTTATCGACATCTACCTGGGGACCGTTACGTACAGCTAGTACCGCTTGCGGCCTATGGTTAAACCCACTACCAGCGTAGTGTCGAGTCTTTAGAGTCCCACACAGAAAGTTTCCCTGCACCGGGCAAAAGGTGTAGAGACCGTATGGTTTTACGGCAGGGCCGCAATCACTTACGTACACTTGTGCACGTACTATGATCGGTCTTTGGTTTAAGCCAGATTCTAGTATTATACAGATGGATTTATTCAGTCAAAGATTATCCGTGTTTTTCGGAAATACGGATGGGGGTGGCAGTCTCGTAATTTTTCGGGAAGCTTCTAAAAGGAGGTGACTCATTTGTGTTTATTTCTTTTTAGATTTAAACTAAATGAGGTGGAAGAGATGAGGTGTAGTTTACATTAAATGCTTAATGACTCATGAGGTGATTCACCCTTAGAATTAAATGAAGCATGCTAGATATTATCTTGATATTATCAAGAGAGATATTATTATGCTTCATATTATTCTAGCATAAGTATTATTCATTTGATTATCAAAAAACACTTCTCTCTCCTCAAGTTTTCATCTTCTTCCTCAAACCCTAAAAGCTCTCATGAGTTGAGAATCCTAGGGTTTAATTGACTAAGTAATCCATCTAAATACTCTACACCCTCTAGGACTTCTAGATTAGCAAACTAGAAGCCGTAGTTATCTCAGATTCGTGATAGGAGCTCGGACTATAGACTCTCGGGTGGATCGTCTTTGACTCGAGGAGGCCGTTGAGGTACCCATATTCCATAGAGCCGACGAGGTGTGGAGGACAGCGATGAAGACCCGAAGGATAAGTAACGTGAGGTATAACTTCGAATCAGAGTAGTTAAACCTCTCGTAGTTTGCTAGTAATGGTTTAGACATGATCCGTGTGCTCAAGTCCGTGTTACGAAACTTTGATAAATTTTTTTCATATATTCCGCCTCCCCGCGAACACGTGGGGTGCGTGACATGGATTTACAGTAGTATCAAAGCCTACCTAAACCTTTACTATCTTGTTAGCAACTAATTAGAATTTCGATCGTCGAAAAAACATGAAAACTTAACCCCGGTTCCCTAAAGTTTCTGTCGATTTTAAACCTGTCAAAAAAATTATTTCAGAGGCATGAAAATTCACAGCAGGGAATTCTAAGAATACTGGAGAAATACGAGTTGCTAACTCGGTGTGACGACCGCGGAAGCACGGCGAGTTGGTGCAATTCGCCGCGGATCCGCGGCCGAGTCGACTCCGAGTGGACTCGTATCTACACAGTTTGTCTTATTTTTGGGTGTTCTGTTTTCCTGTATATTTTGTTTCTGCCCAGGTCTTTTCAGTGTTGGCTTGCATTTGTAGTAAACACAGAAAAAGGTTGTTGATCGAAATTCTAAGTTATTTGCTAATCAGGTTTTATCTGTGTTGTTTAATGTGTTCATAAACCTCCGCTAATTGCTAGTATGTCGGTTAGTTAGGGGTTGCACATTTCTGTAATGGATATTGGTTTGTGGATATGAACTTCATTGGATTGTCGTGGATAAATAGCCGGGGATGTGAGATGAGAGTTTTTATCTTTCATTCGATATAAATTGTAATATGTTGTAATATTCTTTTGCGGGGCACATCCGGGTTGAGGTTGTAGCCACCGTTGTATTATTTCATTTACTGTTTTATGCTCCTAGGATAAACCCAAGATGGGGTGCACAAATTACTGGGTACTTTAAAGTGTTTAATGGCCTACTCACGTCGTTGAGGGAGACTGTTTCACTTCTGGTACTAGGCGGGTAGTTTGCCGCACCCGTAGGGGTCTAGGGTGGGGTTTGGCTATTCATCATGACCGTGTAATCCGTCTTTTGTTGCAGGCTCGAACGAAACGCGGATTCCTAGTATATCCAATATGTTCATCTGTGATCTGGAATGCCTATTATTGCGTCTGACGAATGTACAATATCTATATATGATATCTAGTAAGCGTTGCTTATGTTTTGCATCCGCGCTAGCCCAGCCCCCGCTCTGTCGTAAGTTAAGTAACCTAACGGGTGAATGACGGGACCCAGTGGCGAATGCGGATGGCATAAGCGGACGTTGTATTTTCGTTGTTTTCTGCAGTGATAGGATAAATGATGGGACGCATTATATTAATGCAAAGAAAACAAACCAAAGCTGAATCGTTGGAACAAATTTAAAAGAAACCACTCGGTTATTTTAAAAGAGCAGAATTTTTAATTACGGAGCTTTAACCACTCCTTTTAAAAAAGCTATCAGATTCCTTCGGTTATATCAAGTTCACTACTGATTGAATTCTAATTCGGATTGTGTATGTTTAGAAAATTGTATAGAAATCACAACCAAAAATTATTTGACTGCAATCAATAACGGTGTCGATTGTAGCACGTTAGTAAGTGTGGATCGTCCACAGGAAAAGTGTAATCGTTCGTGTTTCGAATTAGATGAGTCGAAAATTTAAAGAAAAGAAATAACAATTCATGATTTGTAAAATGAAGTTCAAGAATTAGAAAAATCTAGATCTAATAACAAGAAAACATTAAAATCAAGAATTGAGAATTTGTGATGATTTCCAAATAAAATATCAAGAATCGAAGTGAGGCCCGTAAGAATCGATCGGATCTATAGATGTGATGAAATCTAGCGATTACGTATGCTTATCCATCGATGAATTGATACTAGATCGATGATGATCAACGAGAATTAGGGATTTTTTGTGAAACTAGGGTTTCATCATCTATCCCTTGTTCTTTCGTCGATATCATTCACATTCTACCCTCTAGTAAATTCAAGAATCGATCGTGGATCCCTAATTTTGAGCGATCACAATCAAGAAAGTATCGCATCGAAACTAGGTCGTCGATTCTTCAATTTGCTAGGGTTTACAAACTCGTAGGACTTAAGAATTGTTTCAAGATTTGTTACATCATCATTCTATTGATCGTCTCGACTCCTTTACGAGCGGAGTTTTACTCAAACATCACAACAAGAACCATAATCACAAATTGAGATCGAATCATGATGCAAGAATTTAAAGAAAGCAAGATTAAAGAATTTCACCTTTTATTTATCAACTAATTCCGTTACAATTCGCTCAAGAACTACAAGAGGAAGAACTTGATCGTCGATTTGGCTTCGCTCGTCTCCTTGAGTCGTGGATCGGCTTGGATCACTTGCTCGGTTGAAGATCGGCTCCGCTCCTAAAAGGTTGAAGGCTTCTCGCTTGAATGGTACTCGGGACCTTGAATTTGGCTTTGGATTTTGAATTAGGGTTAGGGTTTGAGGCACAAGTTGTGTCACTCAACTTGTGGGTGGAAGATGAAGAAAGAAGAAGAAGACCCTTAACCTTAGATCCAGGTTTCCTTTTATAAGCCATCAAAACCCTGGATCTAGAATTCAAATTTCAAATTTCCCTCCAAAAGTTTGTTAGAGAGAGGCTTCTAGAAATGGTTTGTTGGAGGGAAGCTTCTAGAAATGGTTTGTTAGGCCGAGCCTTCTAGATGAAGCCACGTGGCATTTCTGGAGTATTCTGGAAGCTTTGCCATTAGAAATAAGCACATGGGGAAAAATAGCTCCGCTGATGACATCATCATGACGCGGATCCGCAGCACATGCCTGCTCCAGCCGTGGATCCGCGGTCACGTGAGGCCTTCTGTAAATGATTTTCTGTGTGATGATTCCTCTTGACATAATGGTATTTTCCTGATATGTTTATTCTCACAATTCCTTCTAGATTACTACCAGCTCTCAAGTCTTTGAGTTGGCGTAATTTTGATCAGCATCTTGACAATTTTGGCTCGGTTCCTGAAATTTCCTGCACAGACTTCGAAACAAGTGTTGCGCTATACAAGAATGATGTGATGCCATGATAAACACTCAATTTCCCTCAAAATTCCGGTTTTAGTATACAACACAGGTAATCTGGTATTTTACAACTGTTTTGCTAATATGTGCAATATGCAAACCGAACACTTCTAAATGAGTGCAAATGATAGGGAAATTGGCGTGTTAAAAATACATTATTTTCGAATGATCAAATTCCCCCAAACTTATTTTCGGTCGTCTCGAGCGAATTGTTTTATTAAAAAGAGAAGGAGAAAATAAAGAAAAAGAAAAACTAACTAGCACACTTTCATAGGCAACACGATTGCACTGAGCACGTGCAACAAGCCTTTAAACCTCTAGGTGTCCCTAGTAGGAGGAGTGTTATCTCCTGAGGGTTTTCAGCGGATTACACCCACAAAATCCAATAATAAAAGGAAGATCGTGAATATTACATTTAAAGATAAGAATTGTAAAAGAAAAGCTATGAAAATTAGGGTTTCTAACTATGCTAGCTTTTCGGTTGTCATGAGCACTATCTTAATAGTCATGAAAAGATGTCAGAAATCACATCATCCCTCAATAAAACATCGTCTTTATTCTTCATTCCTATTTTTCTTCCAAACTTCGATCATATAACCCTACGTGTGTGTAATAGACATTCCTACACCCGGAGAATTCAATTCAAGCTATCATACTCTTGTCCATCTGCCTCAGTACTTTTTAATTAATGAATATTTAGATGAATTTGCTCACACACTTTCATGCGACCGTCAATACTTCTTGAGGTACTAACCGACCGATTACTCATGTGCTTACTTATTAGGTGTTTTTCCTCGTCTTGCACCACCTAAGGCTTAGCAGTGACTCCCAGACCAGTTGGCCTTAGGGCACTAGGTGAAGAGGCATCCTCGCTATATTTTTTTATTGCTGCCTTGGTGATAACAAAACCAGTGTCCATTTTTCTCACCATTTTATATTTTCTTCATATTTTTTATTTCCTTCATACTTTAGCTTTAAGACAAGAGCATTTCAAGGTATCCTCTACTATCCCGAGCTTCAAGACGTGTGTAAGTGCGAATAGCAGGGTATCAACGTTCAAAATGTTTGGCTTCCAGAATAGGAACTATTTTTCAGACTTATTTTTATCCTCAGATTAGTGACTTCCTTCATCTTACTAACCCTTGGGACAACGGCTCATAACTACTTATTACTAGTTCGTATAAGAAAACTTCTAATTTTCTTGGTTTTCTTAAATTTTTCTAATCTTTTGGATATAATTTTTTCACTATCTAATCTTTTATTATCTTATTTATGTACAAAAACATTTATTTGTCTTTTTTTTTGAAAATTTTTAAATTTTTATAGGTTTTCAAATGTTTTGTGCTTATGCAAAGTATGATGCAAATGATGCAAAAATAAGCACAAATCTCCCCCAAACTTGTTTTCAACAGTGTCCTCACTGTTGTCATCCGCTAAATCTTGAAAAACCTTTAAGCTTGGGAGGAAATTTATTAATAGGGACAAAATATATAAGTGAAGATCCTCCCCCAAACTTATTTTTGGCTCATCATTTTGTGTAAAAAAATTTCTTTTCAGGAGCGAGATTGTACCCCCCTCCAAACTTGAGTTAAACAATGTTAATCTTTGAAAATCACAAGAGGGGGTCAAGAATCATTGGTCGATACCAAGCTTTGCAAAGACCGAAGGTTAACACCAACCATTCGAAAATTTTATCAATGCAGTGCTCTGGTTGGTGGAAGAAGAAGAAGTGGGGAAAAGGTAAGTGGTGGAATAGAATGTGTGTGCGTCTCATTTTGGAGAGACGATGCAGTGAATGTGATGGATTGCTCGCATTCTTTTTACAGTTCAGAAGAAGGAGTGGAGGTTCAATTTCATTGATTGGGAAATGATTCTTCTCAACACCCGTGTCATTCAAAAACGCGAGTTCATCAGCGAAGATTTCCTCAAAAGTTCCATCGATACCCCGAAGAATAATATCATCACAAAGTGCGGGGTGATCTTCAAACTCAGAAAGGAGTTCATAATCAGTGTTAGTTGTTGACCCGGACAACTTAGTGGAAGAGTCCGTATGTGAATGATACATAGTTGGGTCAAACAACAACGTATGAAAAGAGTCAAGATCGGTATCATGAGGATCGTCAAATTCGCTACTGTCGACATCCATTAATTCGACAGAACAGACATGAGCAGTAGGTTCGGAGGGTACACTTCCCAACTTGTAAATGTTCAGCTCTATTGACCTATTCCCGAAGGATAGGGTCATAGAACCATTACGACAGTTGATGATAGCATTGGAAGTGGCCAAAAAGGGGTGACCTAAAATCACTGGAATTTGATTCCGTGGGTTCGCTACAGGCTGTGTATCAAGTACAATAAAGTCAACAGGGAATACAAATTCCCCGATTTTTATTAACACATCCTCCAGTTCACCCCTAAGTTTGGTGATTGATCGGTCAGCCATTTGGAGAGTTATGCTCGAGGGATTTAACACTCCGATACCTAACTGCTCGTAAACCGAGTATGGAAGCAAGTTAACACTAGCGCCAAGGTCTAGTAGAGCACGGTTGATGTGTTTTTCCCCGATAGAAATGGAAATAGTAGGACAGCCAGGGTCCTTACGTTTCCTCGGTAATTGCTGGGGGAAAGCTGTGTCTACAGTCTTTGCCATGAATATCTTCTTGGGCACTTGAGTCTTCCTCTTCCTAGTGCACAAGTTCTTAAGAGTTTTTGCATAGGATGGAACTTGTTGTATAGCATCTAGGAGAGGGATGTTGATGTTAACTTGCTTAAACATGTCCATAATCTTCTCCATATGTGGACTCGATTTGTTAGCCCTTAACCGATTCGGATAAGGTGCTTTAGCAATAAGCGCTGGGTCCATCATAGGAGAAGGTAGTGTGTGTAGACGTGATCCCAGAATAGGAGCGGGGATCGTCTGTGGAAGAGTAGAAGAGGTGGGCTGAGGTGGCGAGCCTTATAGGAAGCGAAGAATAGGCTCGTAAGAAGGTGGTGGGGTAGAAGAACTGGGGTCAAAATTAGAAGTAGAAGTGGAAGGAAAGGTCTCAGCCGGGGTGTTATTGATAGAATTTTCAGTGTCATCAATCTCTTCCCCAACGTGATTGTCAAGCACTCTTCCAGATCTCAACGTGATTGCATTCACATGATGTGAATAGCCAGGATTGGGTAGGGGTTGAGCTGGAAGTTTCCCTTTCTCTCTTGCACTCATTTTGGCTTTTAGTTGTGCAACTTGTTCTTCCATCGATTTAATATTCTCATTTTGAGAAACAATGATCTTCATCACATTATCGAAGGAAGATTGCATTTTTGCCGTCCCTTGGATGGATTGTTTCATGAAAGTATCCAAGGTTTGTGCTAGTGCAGAGGTATTATCTGCACCGGTCAATTGCAAAGAGTTTTCATGTGGTGCAAAAGTGTTGGCCGGATTTTGGAAGTTTTGTGATTGGTAGGGGTGCTGACTCAATTGAAGTGGTTGCTGTTGTAGTGGAGAGACCCTTTGGAAATTGTTTTGGTTTGGAACCGTGTTTTGAGATTGTGATTGTTGGAGATAGTGCCCTCAGAGTCAATTATTGGATCACAGGCACGTGATTGCAATGATTGAGGGAGGACCTATCCCGGTAGGACAGTCTTACTCAAGATGATAGTATGCTATCTGGTTTACCTTTATCATCGTGTACTGCTTTAGGTGACCAGACATGTCGCTATTACACGTTGATAGAGCCCCTAGGATTCTTGCTTGACCACCAGCAGTATGAAGGCGATCATATAAGTGGGAGCTGGGGTCTATAAGCACATCCTTAAAAGATCCCTAGTCGTGGGAGTTTCGAGACAGGGCATCGATACTCCAGAGTAGACTAGTGTATACAGTCGAGACCCCGACGAGGGGCGGTGGCCGGTCTCACAAGCCACTGGTGTCAGTTGGTTCACCTAAGATGTATACAGGTGCTCATTGGGTTATGAGTACACCGGACAGGACTCGCCGGGAACATGCTAGTTGGTCTTATACCTGACGTCAGATGGCAGTTCCCTGGTGACATGTGTACAGGTTAGTTCATCGACCTGAGGATCGTCATTTGTCTCATGTGAGTTCCCACTGTACTTTGATTACTACCCTACTACGCTCAAAGGAGACGTGCAAACAGGTTTTAGTTGGGTACAGTCCCGAGCCACATGGAGGCAGTGAGTGGATCTTCAGAGGTTCGTCTCTCCCGGTATTGGGGGTAAGGTCGGGCTGTGTCTAGGAGAGCCATTACACAAAGCCCTCGGCCGAGGCAGGAGATTTACTGGTAGGTATTCCAGTAGTATCTCAGGGTGTTCTGGGCTACACTCCGACACGACTTGTACCGCTTTTGGGGGTCTGACTTTTACCAACCCCCTAGGCCCGCCATGCGATGCTCATAGACGAACGGACCGGACTGTACGGATATTGTCACTGACAGGCTCAGTAGGGTGTCAGGATGAGTTCGCTCATCGACATCCCTTTTTGTCAATAGCTGGTGGCCCGTCACGTATTGGCTTATACCTCTGACGTGCTAGTGGTTAAATCCACAACCAAGGTGTTGACGAGTCTTTAGAGTCCCCCACATTCAGTTGCTCAAGTTTTCTGGCGAAACGCTGTAGAGGCCGTATGGAGATATGGCAGGGTTCGATCAGATACGTGCGGTATTGCACGGATCATGATCGGAAGGGTTTATACTAGCGGGCTTTAGTTTAAGCCGGATCCTAGTATAGTACAGTGTAGATTTTGTCTCATTGCATTTGTATTTTGGTCGGAATACAGATGCGGGTGTGTATGCACAGTATCGGGGTTTTCCTGTAATTTATTACGGGACCAGTTTTTGGAGTTGCCAGTTTGTTTTCCATTTCGGCCATTTTCCTTTGTATCTTTCATTGGCCGAAGATAGGTGGAGGAGGGCTTATTTGCATTTGTGCAAATAAGCAATTTGGAGGGTTGTCTTTGCATACTTTTGTATCATGATAGTTTCATGATGGAGCCCCATCCCTTGACCTTCCATGGTTCATGATTGCTTGACTATTTGTGAGCAATCATGGTTGTTGATGATGGTAGTATGAGTGTTGGAGTTTCTTTGTGATCATTCTCTTTTTATGATATCTTTTGATTCCCTCTTGCATTATTGGCACACACTCTCCCTCATTCATTCTCTCCTCTCCCATTCCAAGTCATGGTCGGCCAAGTTCAAATGGGGGCTGTCCAAATTTGTAGGAGTGGGATTTCATCTCTTTTGGCTTTGGAAAAATCATATAGCTCCACAAAAATTCCATGTATCATCCCTCCACCAAAATGGTAACCTCCATGAACCCCAAAATGAGACATGGTTCTACATTATATTCTACAGTAAATCTTGGGCACGTCGACTCGCCAGCTTCGTGCCCGAGTTGCCTCGGTATAGAGGTGGGAGCCCGTAAAAGAAGCCGGCGACGTGGTGCCCTTCCGGGGAGGAGGTGGAGACCGGACATTCCGCGGGAGATCGGGACGACGACGAGAAGACCGGAGGACACGGATCACTCGGTATATCTCTCTTCCCATCTTGTAGTTAGCTAGGACTAGTTAATGGCACGATCCGGGTTTATAGTGCGCGGTGGTGCCGGTTTGAAAAATTAAAGTTAACCATCGCTTCCGCATTTGGCCTCGGGATGGAGGCCGGGGCGCCGCCGTGCACTTACAGTGGTATCAGAGCCTCGCCATTAACATAGTCTAGCTTGGTCTAATGTGTTTTACATTTCCGATCGAACAATTTTCCAATAACCGTATTTTTCTTCACATCAGTTTCTGTCGAAATTTTTTGGAGTCCAAAATTTTTTCAGTATGTTGCAGAATGATGTGCAGGGAATTTTAAGAGTTCTGTGAAAATTTGGTCTCGTGAACGGTCTAAACGACCGCGGAACCGCGGCCAAACCTATGCTTGGGCCACGGTTCCGCCGCGACTTGAACTGTTCAGTCCCCCAAAATTTTACAGAATGCTCTAGACTTGAAAATGTGGTTTCTGGAATGTTATTTTTGGGCCCAGAATTTCTTGATGTGCTACAGTAGTACTTGGGGGCCCACTTGGTAAAATTTGATCGATCGGATATTTTAAACACATTAGTTCACAGTATTTACATTATATCTGCAACCGTGAATGTCACTTGATCGGTAAATCCTGTCTAACTGCTATAGCCCGGTTAGACGGATTTGCGAACGTGACCTTCACGTTGATATTCTGTGTATTGTTGTGATGTTGCGGATCGGTCGTGGGGGATAGCCTGGTTGCAGTGGTAGTACAGTTTTGTTGTATTATGTACATTTGATATTGCGGGGCGAGCGTCCGACATGTGGACTGCCGTCACTGCCTGTTTGTATTATTATTTTGGGGCACGACCAGGTTGCGGTCGATGTACCCGTTGTATGTATATTTTACTTTCTGTACTAGGATCACCCCGCGGAGGGGTGCACGAATAGTCGGGTTCTAGAGGGCAGCGGGCCCGCATCTCATGGCATTGAGACGGAGGGGGCTTCACTCTAGAATTGGCGGGCTATTCGCCGCACTCGTAGGGGGTACAGGTTGACCCAGGAGGGGTGCCCAAGTTACCGGATTCCGTGAAGTGCTGGGTGGTCCATTCACTGTGCTGAAGGGGGCTGCCTCACTTCAGGTTTTGGCGGGTAACTTGCCGCGCCCGTAGGGGTCTAGGATTTCATTGCACAGGCTATCTACACGACCAGGGGAACGTCGGGTTTCAATAGCGGCTCTGTGAAACGCGGGGATCCCAGATATCTGTATTGTTCTGTGATGCTGTACATTTCTGTGATGTTGCATTTTTTATCACGCCTTGAGCGAAATATTATATATTGATATATATATATATATACTAGTAGATGTTGTATATGTTTTGCATCAGCGCTAGTCCAGTCCCCGCTCTGTCGTTAGTTAGCTAACCTAACGGGTAATGACAGGACCCAGTGGCGAATGCGGATGGCATATACGTACATCAGTATATTTTCGTTCTTGTGGTGTGATCAATTGATGGGACTGCGTTGATTCGGATCAATGCAAGTTAAACAAACCTAATCTGATGATGTTGGAACATTTTTCAAAAAGCTGTTATTGCAAGGACGTTCTCTTTTGTTTTGCATCGTGGTATTCAGTTGGAATATCCTGCTCCTCAGTCGACGAGGCAAGGGCCGAGATCCCTTCACCGGGAGTGACCCCTTGGACAAAAAGTTTGCGTCAGGGCAATGACTTCACTATAGCCGATTACTTTTGCTTTGCACCGTGATATTCAGTTGGAATATCCTGCACCTCATTCTACGGGGAAAGAGCCGAGATCCCTTCACCGGGAGTGACCTCTTTAGCAAAGGTTTTCATTACTATATTTTCTAAAAGCTATCCGTTCCTTCAACGATATCAAGTTCACTACGTTAAAGGTTTTCGCCAGAAACCATTCGTAGCCCTCCGTCATTTCATATGGGTGGTCAATAGTATTCAAGCTGTGTATGTTGGCCAAAGTCAAGGCACAGTGATTGGTAGCTATTGGGTATTCATATGCAGCATAGATAGATGCGTTGGTTTGGGGCAGTCGTACTACTATTTTGGCCAAAGTCAAGGGTATGTCCGGGTGTGCTCAAATTAACCTGGAGAATGACGGGTAGAACTTGACATGTGACTTATGATATGTTGGCCAAAGTCAAGGTCATAAGAGCATGGGGCAAAAATCACATCGGGAGTTTCAAAAGAACTGAAACTTGCCAGATATGCGCATACCTTCTGGAGTGTGATAGCGTGAGCGGATTCCGTCACGTTATCATGCGATGATAGTTGGATCCCGATTCCCACTGATGAGTTGGTTTACTCCTCGGGTGATCCCGACTAATTCTTCTTTTGGGTTTGGAGAAGAATTTGACGGTACAGTGGGAGGTTTCCAGATTAGATAAATTGGTAACCATTCTGATCTAGGTTAGAGTTTACGCTGAGTGTTTCTTTTCTCTCTCTCTTTGGCAGCGACTATTGACCCGACCCTAAGACT
The DNA here is from genome assembly GCA_030015575.1 of Agapanthus africanus. Taxonomy (NCBI): domain Eukaryota; kingdom Viridiplantae; phylum Streptophyta; class Magnoliopsida; order Asparagales; family Amaryllidaceae; genus Agapanthus; species Agapanthus africanus. The sequence goes on along the minus strand of CM057344.1, from coordinate 181,835,125 downwards.
ATGACTCAGTGACCAAGTTGACCGAACCTTTTTAAACACTGGCTTTTGGATTGTCAGAGTTGCAGACCTCATTGCCACTCCTACTTTTACCCTTTTCTCCAGGACACCCCGTATTACTACGAACGTCCACTTCCATTGGGCAAAACCATCGTATGGTTATATACGAACTCGAAGGGATTTATTCGAGGATGGTTTCAGGTTCTGGAGAAAACGGATAGGATTATTCAGTTGTCTTTTCCTTTTACCTTCTCTCGAGTTGTGAGTACTCCTTGGTTTAGGAGATAGTACACCTATTATGCAAATTGGATAGTCTTATTCCAAACCATAGGCAGGTGCCGACCGGTAGAGAATGAAGAAAATCAATTAGCTTAACGATGGTGTACAGAAGGTATTAAGTTAAGACAAAGCAAGGGATTAGTAAGAGGGCAAAGTAAATTGCAACTGATATTCATGACCAAACCAGGTATTTCATTACCACTCCCACTTCACCTTTGTATTTCTCCAAGACACTCCGTATCACTACGAAGATCCACAGTTTATTGGATACTCCATCGTATGGTTATATACGAACTCGAAAGGAACTTGTTCCAGTTCGGGGATGGATTCTGGTTCAGGAGAAATAGGAATAAGGTTTATTCAGGTGTCTTTTATCTTCACCTTCTCTCGCATTGCGAGTGTTCCTAGGATTGGGACAGTACACCCATTATGCTTATTGGACAGTCTTCTTCCAAACCATAGGCTGGTGCCGAACGGTAGGGAAGGAAGAAAACAATTTGGCCTAAAGGGGTGTGCAGAAGGTAATGACTAAAGACATATAAAGGGATTTGGAGAGGTGGCAAAGAATTATACGGTTACAGTCGTGAATCTGGAAGAGGCATTACTAGGAATACCGGGATACCCCATCGAAACATTTCAATGTTTCAGTTTCACCGTGTACTGTTAAAAGAAAACTGATTTCCCAATTAGACACTTGCTCCAAGGTATGTATTTACCAGGTATGATTCTCACATCTGTATGGTTTTACAGATGATGAGTGGAAGTTATTGGGAATTAGGTGATCATCCTCATTATATCAGAATTCGTTGTAATTGGTGATATTTGAGGAAATCACCTGGGCTGTTTGCCGGTGGGCAAATATTTGGTTTTGAATATCCACTGTTATGCACCAATTTCAAATTGATATATCTGTACATCTATTTTCATAGAGTGAGATATACCTTTCTGAAATTATGTCTATGACATTTACCTATATCAGTGGATGGTTAGGTAAGGAGCATTAAACAGCGGTGTAATTCTTCTTAACCATAAGTACAGTTTTCAACCTACGACACACAGTGAATGAGTTATCAAACTCAAGGGACTTATACAGAGTATTGTATGTTGTCCAGGGTCCATCAAGACAAAGGGGTTAGTCCTCGTACTATATTCGGTTTACTTATGACTTCTCTAGTTTTTAGACAGGTGTTTCGTGGAAACACAAGGTCCGAATTTGGAGAAGTTATAGGTATTTGAATAGAGTAGAGAACCAGGTGTAGCAAGTATCGGGATTCTTCAAAGTGATCGAAGATGTAGATACTTGTATATGGTATTCAGTTGATAGTAATGATAAAGAGAACTTGATTCTCTTTCAGGTTACTCATAATTGGAAGCATTCCTAAGTTGAGTAACGCTGATCGGCCTCCTTCCATTTAGTTAACATGCACTGGAGATAGCTGCATGATTTGAATCTGGTTCAATTAAATCAGTGCCTCTAGTTCTGTAATGGATATAGAACAGTTCATATCTTAACGATGTTAAGGTACGGGGAGTTGTCCGGCTTATGATTAAAACCAGACACTGGACAACTCAAGGCACGTTTCTGTAATAGCTGTTTGTGGGTTGACCCAGGCTATGACGAGGGTTGATTTTCTACCATCTGGAAGATCAATAGCGATATTGTTCTAGACTTGCCACAGTTTTATTAAAAATGGATTTTTTCAGAAAACAGTAGTGGGAGTATGGTAGAACTGGAAGTGATTCCAGAACCGCAAACGATTACTGAAGATTTGATGGGAACCTAAAGATTCAATCTGGATTGACATTCCATTGGCAACTCCGCAGATAAGGTGGGTAACTTCAGGCACCCGAGAGGTACTCCGGTAGCCTCAAGGACGGTGACAGGAAAGTTCTTGTTTACCCAGACTTGCCATTGCTGTTGTTCCAGACTGTGAGACCCGGCAGGAGGATGAGTATAGCGTCGTTCTGAACTAGCTTTAGAAGTGTACGTGTATATGACTCTGCCAGATGGTTGTCGTAGTCAGTGGGAGCAGCGGAAGCATTGGTGGACAAGTGGCTTATGTCTATTTATAGACTAAAGCAGATATAGCGGAGATAGATCATCTATTTCTGATGTGACAGTCATAGGTTTGACTTCATCAGAATAGGGGATGGATCTGTTGAGAAGGTAGTAGGGTGTGATGTCATGGTATTTGGATGACATACACAGAGTAGGAAGTGATATTTCTATACTACGATCGGTTATACTTTGGTCGTCACACAGTGGTTTCTCCACATGGGACTTGGACATTATATCAGACGTACTGGTTACTAGATCTATGGTTTTAGATCTAGATTTGGGTGGTTTCCCAATTAAGGGTACTTAGACAGCATTCTAAGAGTATTTAGAATGGACGACTCCTGGCACGGTAGTGTACCTGCAGGTGATGGAGTCACCCTCTCTAAAGGTGTCTTACAGACTAAAGGAGAGAGGGATGTGCATGATTGGCAGATCACTTGCTTAGGCAATTGAATCAATCATGAGATATCAAGTACCACACCAGATGTTGTTCTTGCAGTGGATTCAATAAGTTGATATTGATCCAATCCTGGAGAAACAGTCGGAAGCAGTTTTAGAACATAAGTGAATGTTCTAGGGATATGATAATGACAGCCTCATTCGGGAGACAGTTATCATTCCAGGCTTCCAAGGTGACTTGGACGACAGGGAGGTTGTCAGAGTTATAGTTTTCCTTCTGACGAGGGGCAGTATTTTGGACAGGTGGTCCAAGGAAATACTGATGGAGGCATGGTGCAGGATACTGATTAAGTTCAGTTGACAATACAGTCTAAGAAGTTTGGATTTGAAGTTCATTTATGAGCTAGGTCCCATCAGACATCCAGACATTCTAAGACAGGTATTGCTCATTTCGGGAGATAGCTTTCTCCGCGAACTTGAGATATAGAGAGACATAGAAAGAAACATCAAAGCGGATCCACTCACTGAGGCTATTCCTCAAACGCAATAGTTTCGCAAACGAGCTTTGTGAGACTGACTAGTAGAGGAGTTGGGTGTTCGGTATCACACGGGCTGTGAGTATGCGACATCGCAATAATTAGCCTTGAGTGCAAGTGGGAGATTGTTGGAGATAGTGCCCTCAGAGTCAATTATTGGATCACAGGCACGTGATTGCAATGATTGAGGGAGGACCTATCCCGGTAGGACAGTCTTACTCAAGATGATAGTATGCTATCTGGTTTACCTTTATCATCGTGTACTGCTTTAGGTGACCTGACATGTCGCTATTACACGTTGATAGAGCCCCTAGGATTCTTGCTTGACCACCAGCAGTATGAGGGCAATCATATAAGTGGGAGCTGCGGTCTATAAGCACATCCTTAAAAGGTCCCTAGTCGTGGGAGTTTCGAGACAAGGCATCGATACTCCAGAGTAGACTAGTGTATACAGTCGAGACCCTGACGAGGGGCGGTGGCCGGTCTCACAAGCCACTGGTGTCAGTTGGTTCACCTAAGATGTATACAGGTGCTCATTGGGTTATGAGTACACCGGACAGGACTCGCCGGGAACATGCTAGTTGGTCTTATACCTGACGTCAGATGGCAGTTCCCTGGTGACACGTGTACAGGTTAGTTCATCGACCTGAGGATCGTCATTTGTCTCGTGTGAGTTCCCGCTGTACTTTGATTACTACCCTACCACGCTCAAAGGAGACGTGCAAACAGGTTTTAGTTGGGTACAGTCCCGAGCCACATGGAGGCAGTGAGCGGATCTTCAGGGGTTCGTCTCTCCCGGTATTGGGGGTGAGGTCGCGCTGTGTCTAGGAGAGCCATTATACAAAGCCCTCGGCCGAGGCAGGAGATTTACTGGTAGGTATTCCAGTAGTATCTCAGGGTGTTCTGGGCTACACTCCGACACGACTTGTACCGCTTTTGGGGGTCTGACTTTTACCAACCCCCTAGACCCGCCATGCGATGCTCATAGACGAACGAACCGGACTGTACGGATATTGTCACTGACAGGCTCAGTAGGGTGTCAGGATGAGTTCGCTCATCGACATCCCTTTTTGTCAATAGCTGGTGGCCCGTCACATATTGGCTTATACCTCTGACGTGCTAGTGGTTAAATCCACAACCAAGGTGTTGACGAGTCTTTAGAGTCCCCCACATTCAGTTGCTTAAGTTTTCGGGCGAAACGCTGTAGAGGCCGTATGGAGATATGGCAGGGTTCGATCAGATACGTGCGGTATTGCACGGATCATGATCGGATGGGTTTATACTAGCGGGCTTTGGTTTAAGCCGGATCCTAGTATAGTACAGTGTAGATTTTGTCTCATTGCATTTGTATTTTGGTCGGAATACAGATGCGGGTGTGTATGCACAGTATCGGGGTTTTCCTGTAATTTATTACGGGACCAGTTTTTGGAGTTGCCAGTTTGTTTTCCGTTTCGGCCATTTTCCTTTGTATCTTTCATTGGCCGAAGATAGGTGGAGGAGGGCTTATTTGCATTTGTGCAAATAAGCAATTTGGAGGGTTGTCTTTGCATACTTTTGTATCATGATGGTTTCATGATGGAGCCCCATCCCTTGACCTTCCATGGTTCATGATTGCTTGACTCTTTGTGAGCAACCATGGTTGTTGATGATGGTAGTATGAGTGTTGGAGTTTCTTTGTGATCATTCTCTTTTTATGATATCTTTTGATTCCCTCTTGCATTATTGGCACACACTCTCCCTCATTCATTCTCTCCTCTCCCATTCCAAGTCATGGCCGGCCAAGTTCAAATGGGGGCTGTCGAAATTTGTAGGAGTGGGATTTCATCTCTTTTGGCTTTGGAAAAATCATATAGCTCCACAAAAATTCCATGTATCATCCCTCCACCAAAATGGTAACCTCCATGAACCCCAAAATGAGACATGGTTCTACATTATATTCTACAGTAAATCTTGGGCACGTCGACTCGCCAGCTTCGTGCCCGAGTTGCCTCGGTATAGAGGTGGGAGCCCGTAAAAGAAGCCGGGGACGTGGTGCCCTTCCGGCGAGGAGGTGGAGACCGGACATTCCGCGGGAGATCGGGACGACGACGAGAAGACCGGAGGACACGGATCACTCGGTATATCTCTCTTCCCATCTTGTAGTTAGCTAGGACTAGTTAATGGCACGATCCGGGTTTATAGTGCGCGGTGGTGCCGGTTTGAAAAATTAAAGTTAACCATCGCTTCCGCATTTGGCCTCGGGATGGAGGCCGGGGCGCCGCCGTGCTCTTACAGTGATTGGTTCCAAGCAAAGTTAGGATAGTTCCCCCAACCCTGATTATATGTGGAAGAAAATGGATCGTTTCTAGGTCTTTGTTGGAAAGCAGTATTGGTATGCTCGTGACCTTGAAACGGAGAATTTAGTGGACATTCTTCCGTGAGATGAGAAGGATCAGAACAGCATCCACATACAGTTTTGGAGAGTAACATTTGATTTAGGGAGGCAGCTAAAAATTTGTTTTCCATAGTCTCGAGTTTCTTTTGCATTGCTGACATTTCATCTCTAACTCCTATGAAAACATCCGACTGGTTATTGCCACCCCTAAACGATTGACTCACACCCTCCCACTGTAAAGATTTTTCAGCGAAATCTTCTAGGAATTTCCAGGCCTCTCCATCATCTTTGGTCATGAAATTGCCTTGACACATTAATTCAAGGGTCTGTTTTGTGTTAGGATTAATGCCCTCATAAATGATTCGGCACAGATCCCATCTGGGGATTCCGTGATGTGAACATTGAACCAACAGATCCTTGAAGCGGTCAAGACATTTTGAAAATGGTTCATTTGGAAGCTGGGTGAATTGATTGATTTCGCTACGGACTCGAGCTGTCTTATGATGTGGGTAGAATTTCTTAAGGAATGCTTTGACGAATTCTTCCCAATTTGAAATGGAATGTGCGGTTGTGTTATACAGCCACTTCTCGGCTATATCGCACAAGGTAAATGGGAGAAGACGAAGATGCATAGCATCCACAGAAAGTTGTGAGGTACCCATCATTGCGCATACATTTTCAAATTTGGTGATAAAGGCATATGCGTCTTCAGACTCGAGACCGTGATATTTTGGTAGAAGGTTGATGTATTGAGGTTTTATTTCAAAATTGTCCCCATTGGCTGGTAGAATAGAGAGACAGATTGAAAGAGGACCTCGTGTAGGATAGCACCTCTCTTGGAGAGAGATGCGGGGTGGATTCTGCTCACCAACGGACGGCGGCAGATTAGTGGGAAAGAAATTCGATGAAGAAGGATCCATCGGTATGGGTGTGGTGGTGGGTAAAGAAAAGGTAAATGTAGAAATACCGACTTCGGAGTCAATGGGGGGGACATGGACTAAACGGGCACTAGAATCCCGTGTCCAGCCTATCTTGAACCAAAAGGGTTTAGTACAAGTGGCAGTGTAGATATAATTAGGGGAAATGAATGAAGTGTTTTAGTGTTTGTTTTGAAAATATACGGATTTTTTGAAAAAATGATGCGATCACAACAAATGCAACAAGCAACCCTAAAATCTAGTGGTCACCTAGGTCAAAACTCTAGACCGCTCCTAACTGCCAAAAGACAAGTCGCAGGATCAATCCTCCACTACCTCTTTGTCTCCCCTGTGGCCAGGTAAGTGCCAGGTAAGTGGGAAGGTACTCCACTACGTAATAGTGGGCCTAATTAATAACCACTAGCCTTAGACACACTTGCCTTAGACACCACAAAAGAAACGCGGATAAGCAATGAATTACCCACGGCCTTCTATTGTCCTAAGTGAGCGCGACGGTCCTTAGAGTCATCTCTAGATCTTTTTTAGTTAATGAGGATAAATGCAGATGCAAGTTTGTGATTTTTGGGGCGTAGGAAGGGTAATGAACTCCCCACCTAATCTGGATTTGGTTGTGCCCCTTAATTTCCGTATTAATATGCAAACAACCAAAAATCAAAAACACGCACAATTTTTTATTGCTTTTTGCGGCGCTGCGAATTTTGCAAAGAAAACCTGCAGCAAATTTGTTATTGGAGCAGACAGAGAAAGAGATAAGAAAGTGTAGAAGTCACCTGAAAAAATTGGTACAGTAACGCTACAGTAGAGCCGCGGTTCCGCTGCAATGAAGGCCTTAAACCGCGGATCCGCCGCGCCTTGAACTGTTCACTGCACAAAAAATTCACAGCAAGCCTCTGTTCACTTCCTCAGCCCTCTGGAATTTTCAGAATAATTTTTCACTATCTCCAATGATTCCAGATTTCCTCACAACAAATCACAACGAATTGATTAGTATTTTGCGCGAATTTTGATCTAAAAATTATGATGGAATAAACTTTTCAACTCAAATTTCAAAAACGAACAAATTAGCGCACTATCCCCGGCAACGGCGCCATTTGATTGTATGCGAATTCTCGTTGTGTATGTTTAGAAAATTGTATAGAAATCACAACCAAAAATTATTTGACCGCAATCAATAACGGTGTCGATTGTAGCGCGTTAGTAAGTGCGGATCGTCCACAAGGAAAGTGTAATCGTTCGTGTTTCGAATTAGATGAGTCGAAAATTTAAAGAAAAGAAAAGAAATAACAATTCATGATTTGTAAAATGAAGTTCAAGAATTAGAAAAATCTAGATCTAATAACAAGAAAACATTAAAATCAAGAATTGAGAATTTGTGATGATTTCCAAATAAAATATCAAGAATCGAAGTGAGGCCCGTAAGAATCGATCGGATCTATAGATGTGATGAAATCTAGCGATTACGTATGCTTATCCATCGATGAATTGATACTAGATCGATGATGATCAACGAGAATTAGGGATTTCTTGTGAAACTAGGGTTTCATCATCTATCCCTTGTTCTTTCGTCGATATCATTCACATTCTACCCTCTAGTAAATTCAAGAATCGATCGTGGATCCCTAATTTTGAGCGATCACAATCAAGAAAGTATCGCATCGAAACTAGGTCGTCGATTCTTCAATTTGCTAGGGTTTACAAACTCGTAGGACTTAAGAATTGTTTCAAGATTTGTTACATCATCATTCTATTGATCGTCTCGACTCCTTTACGAGCGGAGTTTTACTCAAACATCATAACAAGAACCACAATCACAAATTGAGATCGAATCATGATGCAAGAATTTAAAGAAAGCAAGATTAAAGAATTTCACCTTTTATTTATCAACTAATTCCGTTACAATTCGCTCAAGAACTACAAGAGGAAGAACTCGATCGTCGATTTGGCTTCGCTCGTCTCCTTGAGTCGCGGATCGGCTTGGATCACTTGCTCGGTTGAAGATCAGCTCCACTCCTAAAAGGTTGAAGGCTTCTCGCTTGAATGGTACTCGGGATCTTGAATTTGGCTTTGGATTTTGAATTAGGGTTAGGGTTTGAGGCACAAGTTGTGTCACTCAACTTGTGGGTGGAAGATGAAGAAAGAAGAAGAAGACCCTTAACCCTAGATCTAGGTTTCCTTTTATAAGCCATCAAAACCCTAGATCTAGAATTCAAATTTCAAATTTCCCTCCAAAAGTTTGTTAGAGAGAGGCTTCTAGAAATGGTTTGTTGGAGGGAAGCTTCTAGAAATGGTTTGTTAGGCCGAGCCTTCTAGATGAAGCCACGTGGCATTTCTAGAGTATTCTGAAAGCTTTTCCATTAGAAATAAGCACATGGGGAAAAATAGCTCCGCTGATGACATCATCATTCTGCGGATCCGCGGCACGTGCCTGCTCCAGCCGCGGATCCGCGGTCACATGAGGCCTTCTGTAAATGATTTTCTGTGTGATGATTCCTCTTGACATAATGGTATTTTCCTGATATATTTATTCTCACAATTCCTTCTAGATTACTACCAGCTCTCAAGTTTTTGAGTTGGCGTAATTTTGATCGGCATTTTAACAATTTTGGCTCGGTTCCTGAAATTTCCTGCACAGACTTCGAAACAAGTGTTGCGCTATACAAGAATGATGCGATGCCATGATAAACACTCAATTTCCCTCAAAATGCCGGTTTTAATATACAGCACAGGTAATCTGGTATTTTACAGCTGTTTTGCTAATATGTGCAATATGCAAACCGAACACTTCTAATGAGTGCAAATGATAGGGAAATTGGCGTGTTAAAAATACATTATTTTCGACTGATCAACTACGTTCACGGTTTCGCCAAAACCAGTCGTAGCCCTTCGTCATTTCATATGAATGGTCAGTAGTATTCAAGCTATGTTTGTTTGGCCCTTAGTCAAGACATAGTGATTGGTAGCTGCTGTTAGACCATGTTACTCACCACGGAAGTTTGCGGGGAGGCGGAATAGGTAAAAATCAAATTTTTCTTTACAAAGTAACATGTACTAGCCATTAGGATCTTTGCTAAACATTAACTAACAAACTAACTTAGAGTTTTAACTACTAGGTTAGAAAATTATACCTAAGTCTTGAACTCCTTCTTCTCCTTGTTGTGAGCTCCTTGAAATTGTGTGGATGGCTCCTCCTCACCGGCTTCTCTATATCATAGAAGATCCACCCGAAGGCCTCTACCTTGAGCTCCAACTTCAACAATGAAGCAGAATGCTTGGCTTGCTAGACTAAGAACCCTAGATTAAGTAGAGAGGTGTTTTGGTGGTTTTATCTCAAAGGCTCTTGATTTTCAACATATGAAACAATAGAGCTTTTGGGAGAGGGAGAGGAAAGAGCAAACCATGAGAGAGAAAGATAATGAGATAATGAGAGGATGAAGCTCTCATATGAGGAAATAAAAGAATAATTAGAATTATTAAGATAATTGTGATGGTTCACTTGATTTGACCATTATCATATCATATTAAATACTAAACATGCTCAAGAAAATATCTAAGTCAACAATGGTCAACTTGGTCAAATGGTCAAACCAATTAACCATGACAATTATCCATAATAATAATTATTAAACAAATTCCTCCTTCTCATTAGGGTTATAATCAAGTCAATGGTCAAAACCCTAATAAGGCGTCTCCCTCTCTGCCTCTGTCAACTGTACATACATACTCGCATCCGTGTTCCGAAGAAACACGAATACAATGAGACTGAACCAACCCAAAATCAAATACTAGGATCTGGCTTAAACCAAACCCCACTAATATCAACTGCCCGAACACCAAACACGCACAAGTGCGCGTATGTGAACGGACCCTGTCGTAAAACCATACGACCTCTACTCCGTTTTGCTCAAAGGTGGACAACCCTCTGTGTAGGACTCTAAAAACTCGACACTACACTGGCAGTGGGTTTAACCACAGGCCGCAAGCGGTACTAGCTGTACGTAACGGTCCCTAGGTAGATGCCGATAAGAAGACTGATGAGGTGAACTCATCCGAACTCCTACTGAGCCTGAATGTGACAATCTCCATACAGTCCGGTCTATTCGTTTAAGAGTATCGCATGTCGGGCCTAGGGGGGCGGTAAACTTCAGACCCCTAATAGCGGTACAAGTTGTGTCGGAGTGTAGCCCAGAACACCCTGAGAAACTACTGGAAACACTACCAGTAAATCTCGCTTGCCCTGGCCAGGGACTTTGTATAATGGCTCTCCTAGACAAAGCGCGATATCAACCCCCAATACCGGGAGAGACGAAACTTGTCTAACCGCCACTGCCTCCAAGTGCTCCGGGACTGTACCCAACTACTACCTGTTTGCACGACTCAATAGAGCCGTGGTAGGGTAGCAATCAAAGAACAGTAGGAACACACTTGAGGCGAAGTAGCAGTGTCAAGTTAACGGACTAAGCTGTACTCATGTCACCTAGGAACTGCTAACTGACGATAGGTATAATACCAACCAACAGTTCCCGACGAGTCCTGTCCAGTGTACTCGTAATCTAACGAGCACCTGCATACTATCTCCAGTACGACGTACTGATGGCTGTGGGACAGACCATCTCCCCTGCTGGGATGAGAAGCGTATGCACCAGTCTACTCTGGAGTATCGATGCCCTGTCTCGATAATCCTACGACTAGGGATCTGTACAAGGATATGCTTATAGACTACCCAGCCCCCACTAGTGTGATCGCCATCATAACGCCGGTAGTCAAGCAAAGATCCTAAGGGCTCCATCAATATGTATTAGCAATATGTTAAAAGAAATATATACACATATTAAGATAGATACAAACCAAGTGGCATACTACAATATCGAGCAAGACTGTCGTCAATCCATGTATATATCCCAAGCTTCCAAAATGTAATATACAAACTAGTACTATACAATAATGGCCTCTAGAGCATACATATCCAACAGCTGCTGGGGTGTTCACATGTAGCATAGATAGATGCGTTGGTTTGGGATAGTCGTATTACTTTGTTGACCCTTACTCAAGAGTATATACGGGTAGGTTCAAATCAACCTGGATAAATATGAGTAGAACTTAACATGTGACTTATGATTTGTTGGCCCTTAGTCAAGGTCATAAGAGCATGGGGCAAAAATTCACATCGGGAGTTTCTAAAAAAACTGAAACTTGCTAGTGTTGCATACCATTTGGAGTGTGATAATGTTGGTAGGATTCCTTCAGCATTATCACACGATGATATCTGGATCCCGATCCTACTGTGAGTATATGCTACTCATCAGGAGATTCGTCACTTAACGATCAATGCTATAAACTAAGTAGGTGTCTAGAACAATGTCAGCGGGGCTACGCCTCCAGAGAAAAGAGGTTATTTAATTAAGGAACTTCACGAAAGCGTCGTAAAACCTCCCTCAAAGTACCGACATTAGCCTGGTTGAACGGTTAAGCAAGTATTGTATGGTGAGATCAGTCCTGACTAATTCTTCTTTTATGGTTTGAGAAAGGATTCGAGACACAGTGGGAGACATCCAGTTTAGATAAACTAAAAACCAATCTAAACTTGCAAGAGCATCATGCTAAAGTGTTTTCTTCTCTCTCTCAACTGCAGCGACCATGTGACCATGACTAGGTTACATCTAGATAACAAGTTGACTGAATCTGACTTTTATGACTGGCAAAGGTCTGTCCAGATGTCCATTGCCTATGATAAGCTGGACCACTTTATTACTACTCAAGCCCCCGCCGTCCCAGGTCCAGTTTCCACCGTCGCGGATATGGATATCCATCAGACAAGGGAAAAGGACGGTGCGAATGCCAAGTGCCTCGTGTTGGCTTCAGAGAATGGTGTATACTAGAAGCAGCACGAGAAGATGGACTTAGTTTCCATCTTCCTCCATAACAAAGATTTATATGGAGAGAAATCTCGTATCGCAAGATATAAGACCTCGAACGAATTGCTTCAAGCGAGGTTGGCGGTTGGGTCATCTGTAGGGGACGACGTCCTTATGATGACTAGCTATATTGATAAGCTCACGGACCTGGAGACCACGTTGGGAAACAGGTCATATGCTGACTTATTTCCACAGTCCCTACCCTCTACTTACACCCTGAAGGAAACCAGGATGACACCCGCTCTGCTTAATGGGAAACCTTCTTCTTCTGCATTCAGGGCGAAAGCGAAGGGTGAAAAGAAGAAGACCTCCATAAAACCGATATACGGTATCAGTGAAGTGGAAGGAAAGGGAAGAGCAAAAGTTTCGGGACTTGATGTAGAGAAGGAGGGATGTTCCTATTGTTATGGGAAGGGGCATTGGCAGAAAGATTGTAGGGCTTTAGAAGCCAGTAGCCAGGATTCGAAGCATGTTGTGGCTTCGGCCTCGGGTGTGTTTGTAATTGAGAACTGTTTGTCAATTAACTCTACTTCCTAGGTACTAGATACCGGATCAAGATCTCATATCTGTAATCTGTTACATGCTTTGAGAAGCCGTAGAGTTATCAGGGTAGGTGATATGTCTCTCAGAGTTGCGAACGGAATGAGCATGGACGCTGAATCCGTGGGGGAATATCGCCTAGGACTAACAAGTGGGAAGATATTGATTCTACGTAACTGTTTGTATGTACCTAGTTTGACTTGTAATATCATATCGGTATCCTCATTTTCTATAGAGGGATATGATTTTACATTCGTAAGCGATGTAGTAAACATCCACCTAAATCAAGTTCTGATTGGGTCCGGTACATTAAATAACGGTATATACGTATTAAATCAAGCTCAGGTTTTCAATGTACAGGACACACTTAAAAGAAAGTCTCCGGTAGTAAATCAGGCTTTCTTATGGCATTGTAGACTAGGTCGCATCAATGAAACACGGTTGACTAAGTTATATAGAGAAGGATATTTGAATCCGTTCGAATATCAATCTTATGCTACTTGTGAATCTTGTCTCATGGGAAAGATGACAAAGACTCCATTTACTGGACACGGAGTAAAAGCGAGCGAGCTCTTGGGACTCGTACATAGTGACGTGTGCGGTCCAATGTCTACACATGCAAGAGGTGGTTATTCCTACTTCATTACTTTTATGGATGATTTCTCTAGGTATGGACATATCTTCTTGATGAAGCATAAATCCGAGGCCTTTGAGAAATTCCAGGAATACAAGAATGAAGTGGAAAAACAGACAGACAAAAGTACCAAGACACTGAGATCTGATCGAGGTGGTGAATACTTAAGTACCGAGTTCCTGGGATACTTAAAAGAGAATGGAATTCTCTCTCAGCTTACTCCTCCATACACACCACAACACAATGGTGTATCGGAAAGGCGGAATCGAACCCTATTGGATATGGTTCGTTCCATGATGAGAAAGGCTGAGTTACCGCGATCTTTCTAGGGTTATGCACTAGAATCAGCTGCATATCTTTTGAACCAGGTTCCAACCAAGACTGTGCCTACCACACCAAATCAGATGTGAAGTGGGAAGAAACCCTGTCTTAAACACTTTAGGACATGGGGATGTCCAGCTTTTGTTAAAAAGCAGCATGCAGACAAGCTCGAGGCACGCTCAGTACAGTGTAAGTTTGTGGGATATCCAAAGAATTCTAAGGGGTATTATTTCTATTACGCAAAGGAACAAAAGGTTTTTGTTTCTCGTAATGCCCACTTCTTGGAAGCTGAATTTTTAGAAAATCAGAAGAGTAGGAGCGCAATAGAACTGGAAGAAATTCCAGAACCACAAGCTGTTACTGAAAGTATGGTAGAATAAGAAGTTTCAAAAGAAAGGGACATCCCAACGCCTATCCGCAGAAGTAGTAGGCAGTCTCATCCGCCTGAGAGATACTGCGGTTTTCTCATAGACGGGGATAGAGAAGATTGCATCATTGACAATGATGACCCTACTAGCTTCCAGCAAGCCATTCAGAGCGGCGACTCGGTAAGATGGCTGGATGCAATGCGGACCGAAATAGAGTCCATGTACACTAACAAAGTATGGACTTTGGACATTGCTCCAGATAGGGTAAAACCCGTAGGATGCAAATGGATCTTCAGAAAGAAGATTGGTGTAGATGGACAGGTTAAAACCTATAAGCCTAGACTTATTGCAAAGGGCTTTCGTCAAAGACCTGGTTTGGACTATGACGAAACCTTTTCTCCAGTGGCTATGCTCAAATCCATTCGGGTCCTTCTTGCCATTGCTGCCTTCCACGATTATGAGATCTGGCAGATGGACGTAAAGACGACCTTTCTAAATGGTAATTTGGAAGAGTGCGTCTATATGGATCAGCTAGAGGGATTCATTCAGAGTTGGAGCAGCGGTAAAGTGTGCAAGTTGCTTAAGTCCATTTATGGACTAAAGCAGGTATCGTGGAGTTGGAACATCTTTTTTGATGATACTGTCAAAGAATTCGACTTTATCAAAAATCCAGATGAACCATGCATATATAGTAAGATTGTAGGGAGAGCTGTAGTATTCCTCGTCTTGTACGTGGATGACATTCTCCTAATAGGAAATGATATTCCTATGCTACAGTCAGTAAAAGGATTCTTGTCACAGAAGTTCTCCATGAAGGACCTGGGTGATGCCACCTACATTCTGGGGATCCAGATCTATCGTGATAGATCAAAGAGGATGTTGGGACTTTCGCAGTCCAGGTACATAGACACCATATTGAAAAGATTAAGTATGGAAGATTCTAAGCGCGGTAACCTATCGGCTTGTCACGGAATCACCCTCTCCAAAGAGATGTCTCCCGAGACTGATTTAGAAAGGGCTCGCATGTCGATTATACCCTGCACTTTTGCGGTAGGCTCTATAATGTATGCGATGTTATGTACCGAACCAGATATAGCATATGCATTGAGCGTTGTAAACCGGTATCAGGCAAACCCAAGGGAGAAGCACTGGATAGCAGTAAAGAACATTCTCAAGTACCTGAGGAGGACTAAGGAGATGTTCTTGGTGTATGGCGGAAAGGACCTCCAGATCGAGGCCTTTGCTGACTCCAGCTTCCAGAGTGACAAGGATGACTCCAAGTCCATGTCGGGTTATGTCTTTACCCTCAATGGAGGGGCAGTCTGTTGGAAGAGTTCCAAGCAGGACACCGTTGCTGACTCGACGATGGAAGCGGAGTACATAGCTGCTTGCGATGCCGCAAAAGAAGCTGTCTGGATAAAGAAGTTCCTCACAGAACATCATGTGGTTCCTACCAATATTGATCCAATGCCTCTGTATTGCGACAACAACGGCGCTATAGCTTTAGAGAAGGAACCCAGGTCCCATCAGAATTCTAGACACATCTTAAGGCGGTATCACCTGATCAGGGAGATCGTAGATCGCCGGGAGATCGAGGTGAAGAGAGTAGATACGGAGAATAACACTACTGATCCATTAACAAAGGCCATTCCTCAGACGCAGTTCGAGAGACTATTCGAGATGATAGGTCTGCGATATGCCAGTACATGGCCCTAGTGCAAGTGGGAGATTGTTAGTGTTTATGCCCTAGAGGCCATTATTGTATCATACTAGATTGTATACTACTTAATGGAAGTTTGGGATATTCACATTTGTATTGACAGTCTTGCTAAAAATGGTAGTATGCTACTTGGTTTGTTTCTATTTTAATATATGCATGTGTTTCTTTTAACATATCGCTTATACATATTAGTAGAGCCCTTAGGATTTTTGCTTGATTACCAGCGTTGTGATGGCAGTCACACTAATGGGAGCTGGGTAGTCTACAAAACATCCTATACAGGTCCCTGGTCTTTGGATTATCGAGACAGGGCATCAATACTCCGGAGTAGACTGGTGTATACGCTTCTCATCCCAGCATGGGGAGATGGTCTGTCCCCACAGCCATCAGTACGTCGTACTGGAGATAGTATGCAGGTGCTCATTAGGTTACGAGTACACCGGACAGGACTCGCCGGGAACTGCAGGTTAGTACTATACCCATCGTCAAATAGCAGTTCCCAGGTGACAAGAGTACAGCTTAGTCCGTCGACTTGACACTGCTACTTCGCCTCGAGTGTGTTCCCACTATACTTAGATTACTACCCTACCATGGCTCAAAGGAGTCATGCAAACAGGTAGTAGTTGGGTGCAGTCCCGAAGCACTTGGAGGCAGTGGCGGTTAGACAGGATTCGTCTCTCCCGGTATTGGGGGTTGATATCGCGCTGTGTATGGAAAGCCATTACGCAAGGTCCCTGGCCAGAACAAGCGAGATTTACTAGTAGGTGCTCCAGTAGTTTCTCAAAGTGTAATGGGCTTCACTCCGACACGACTTATACTGTTATTAGGGGTCTGACGTTTACCGCCCCCTAAGCCCGATATGCGATAGTCCTAGACGAACAGACCGGACTGTACGGAGATTGTCACATACAGGCTCAGTAGGAGTTTGGATGGGTTTCCTCATCGTCCTTCTTATCAACTTCTACCTGGGGACCGTTACGTACAGTTAGTACCGCTTACGGCCTATGGTTAAACCCACTGCCAGTGTAGTGTCGAGTCTTTAGAGTCCCACACAGAGAGTTTCCCTGCACCAGGCAAAAGGTGTAGAGGCCGTATGGTTTTACGGCAGGGCCACGATCACTTACGTATACTTGTGCACGTACTATGATCGGGCTTTGGTTTAAGCCAGATTCTAGTATTATACAGATGGATTTATTCAGTCAAAGATTATCCGTGTTTTTCGGAAATACGGATGGGGGTGGCAGTCTCGTAATTTGTCGGGAAGCTTCTAGAAGGAGGTGACTCATTTGTGTTTATTTCTTTTTAGATTTAAACTAAATGAGCTGGAAGAGATGAGCTGTAGTTTACATTAAATGCTTAATGACTCATGAGGTGATTCACCCTTAGAATTAAATGAAGTATGCTGGATATTATCTTGATATTATCAAGAGAGATATTATTATGCTTCATATTATTCTAGCATGAGTATTATTCATTTGATTATCAAAAAACACTTCTCTCTCCTCAAGTTTTCATCTTCTTTCTCAAACCCTAAAAGCTCTCATGAGTTGAGAATCCTAGGGTTTAAGTGACTAAGTAATCCATCTAAATACTCTACACCCTCTAGGACTTCTAGATTAGCAAACTAGAAGCCGTAGTTATCTCAGATTCGTGATAGGAGCTCGGACTATAGACTCTCGGGTGGATCGTCTTTGACTCGAGGAGGCCGTTGAGGTACCCATGTTCCATAGAGCCGACGAGGTGTGGAGGACAGCGATGAAGACCCGAAGGACAAGTAACGTGAGGTATAACTTCGAATCAGAGTAAGTAAACCTTTCGTAGTTTGCTAGTAATGGCTTAGACACGATCTGTGTGCTCAAGTCCGTGTTACGAAACTTTGATAATTGTTTTTCATATATTCCGCCTCCCCGCGAACACGTGGGGTGCATGACATGGACTTATACGCTCCTTGAATCGGGTATCTAACACAAGTCTCAGAACCATGAAAACTCATGGTGGACGCATCGAAATATCATATCAAGAGAAACCGAGTTTTCAAAACAATACATAATTTCTTGAAATATCCCCACGGTTCTCAAATCCATAAATCACATGAAATCCATATCTCAATGCATAAATCCATGAAATCTGATGTATGCAACATAAAACGGTAATATGAGCATATTAAGGGAAAACCGCTCTTTTAAATGAATCAAGTTTTAAAATATATCATGTGGTTTCCAATTCCTCCGAAATCAAGTGCAACATCATATGAGGTGTACATGTAGCTATAGCAAGATATGTGTATATACATGTAAGTATATATGTATGATGCTATGCATATGCGCAATAGCATAATAATCAACATCTCAATGTCAATGACAATACAATACCACATAGAGGTATATGTACCTATAGCCAGGTATGTGTGTGTACATGTAAGTATATATGCATGATGTACATGTAGCTATAGCAAGGTATGTGTATATACCTGCCAATAATGATGCAATAATATATAGGTATATGTGTAGCTATAGCAAGATGTGTGTGTATATACATGTCAATAATGATACAATACCATATAGGTATATGTGTAGCTATAGCAAGTATGTGTATATACATGTTCATAATGATACAATACCATATAGGTATATGTGTAGCTATAGAAAGGTATGTGTTGTGCGTGTCATGGCAATTACCAACGGTGTGGGTGTAGCATACAGTTTAGTGCTCATGCAACATGAACCGTCAGAAATGGTGCGGTGTCCAATAAGTACCAAGTCAAGGTACAACAAGTAATAATATGCAATGATGCTCATGCACAATCAACTCATACGTATAAACATGCGGATATAATATCATATCTAGCCCTGACGCATAACGCCATACTGGCGATTTCTCCGTAGATGTTAAATCTACTCACCGATGATCTTGAGCTAAGTAAATCCGACCACCTGCTTCCCTTTTTTCGCAGCGTCCGAAGTCCCCGCTTGCGATCCTAAAATATCACAAACACAACTGTCACGACCCGAAAGTACGGAACATGACCGGCACTTAAACTACGAAACGTCTCGAGGCGTACGTAATCTAAGTAAACCGAAAACCCAGAAATCCAAACCAAGAAAAGCAGTAGAGTGAAGGAAAACCAATTTAAATCAAGTAGTTTTAATAGCATAAGCCGAATTATGCGTTTTTAAAAACATCGAATATTTCCTGAAAATTTCGGCAGAGTCTCCTTTGTAAATACTGGCCCCCAAACGGGATACAACATGAATAGTATACGAAATCAATAAAAGGCATCCCCAAGCGGGAGCTAGCTCTTCGTCAATCGACGGTCACAACCACACAAGCAATATAATATACAACGCCAAGGTCGAGGATCAAAACTCAAAAGGAAACTCAAAACAACAAGAATTCCACAGAAATATAACGCGCGACTCTAAGGTCGAAAGAATAACATCACTGGTCTCTATCTCAATAAATAAATGTTTGGTTGATGGAATTTACTAGATACAACTGAATAATATTATACAAAGTAATATGATGGGTACGATACCAATAAACCCACCTACTAGCAAGTCACCCGAAAGATGCAGAACCAACAAAGCCGTAAAGAAACCTGTACGGCAAAACCTGCAAGAAACTGTGGCACAACGGGGGTGAGTTGCCAACTCGTGAATAGAATACATCTACGAACAGAAATTGCATGTATGACGCAATCCTAGGTCATACGATCATAATATATCCTCAAAATATAACCAGCAGCCTATAACCATGGCTAGGGTATACCACTAAACAACAGTAATACCAAGTGCTCGTGTCAGTGCCTCAGATAGCAATATATCATATGGATGATGTAGGAATGCATGAAAACAGAATACATGTACTGAAGAAACTACTTTCATAACTTTGTGAGATTACTTTATTTTTAAAGCGAGGTATCATAAATGAAATCAGCATAAACAGTGTCTAGCATCGACACAAAACATAAATCCCAATGTCTCAAAAATTCGAGGCTCCGGCTATCCGGACTGGCCTGTATCATCAAATCTCAGTACCTTAATATCTCAGAATCTCAGTATCAATCTCACTATCTAGGGCGCCGTCAGTCCTGACCGGCCCCTACCATCAATCTCAAGACCACGACGGTATCCTCCGGATATCCGACGCGTCGGGTAAAATCACCGGTCGGTAGTGTTCCCCTGCCAGGCTCAACGTCAACAACACGACCTTCTCGCCCCGGGGTACCGCACCGGGCCCACCATGTACCCGAAACGGTTCATCCAACTCCTCGAATTGGGTCTCGAAATCCATCAGCAAACTCATGATGGACGACTCATACATCATGGGAAAACCGCACTTTTCATTTAAAAGTGAGAGAAAAGAAGTTTATAAATGTTTTTGCGGTTTTCCCCCAAATCCAGGAAATCTCATAAAAATCCGAATCCAAATCCTCAATAGCATGTAAACAGTGGATATAGGCATGAGAATCCATGAATGCGGCATAACAGTGAATAATAACATGCATGAACTAGCAGGTAATAACTACAATGTCTGAACTAGCATATAAGGCAAGTACGCTAATATCATGTCTAAACTATTAGCTAACAAGCTATGTTAATATAATAGTATTTTCTAAGTGTACGTGACATGGCAATTACCGATGAAGATGTGTGTGAGCCGGCAAGTAAGTGTACGTGGTACATATGCATCATCGGTAATGGTGCTGGTGTCCTAACAGTATAATATCAACAATAGCATATGAAATCACAATATGAATATGCGATGCGGAGCGAACAGCAATAATGTGCGGGAGCAGAATACTAGGCACAACGATAACTATAAGTCAAACAAAGGTGCCTTTTAATAATAACACGAATCGCGGTATTTTGAAAATAAGGGCTACGGTGTTTTTAAGAAAAGATACGTCTTTTGAAATATCCGTAGAATCTCTTGACCTGTCTTTTAAAATACCCGCGATTCGTTAGCTTTTGAAATAGGTAGGAGTCGAATCTAGTCTACCAACAATACTAAACTATAGGTCTAAGCTAACAGGCTAACTGAAGGTAAGGAAACCGCCTAACATCTGAGTCGATATATATATATATATATATATATATATCAGTCGGTGATCCCGCCTTAATAATATCACATCCGATACCATATCTATAATCAGACATTCCCAAGTCAAGAGTGCGGATCAATCATCAATATATAGCTCGTACGTAAATCCATCGTACGGCATCCCAAATCTGGGTACGGGTCAATATCACATTCATCATACTATTCATCTGGTATCCTCTTTATCAAATATCATGATCGGGGTACTGATCTACGTCTAGTACAATACTGATACCGCCTAAGTATGCATGCGCGTATGTAAAACACTATGTCAAGGACCCGCTACAACGTCATGTCGTATCTCAAATACGAACCATGCCATATCACCGATCTCATCGACTCATCTCAAATCCCAAGTACTATCCTCATCATCCATACATGTGTATATGAATGTATATATGCATAGACCCATACCCACGCGTATATACATATATACACATCCCATCTACGCACAAGAAAGTAATGTATGCAAGTCTGTGTGTGCGTATGTGGGTATAACAACTACTCTAGGGTTTCGCAACTAACCCAAAGCTAATCCATGAACACATAATCATATCATGAATAAACATTCTCGTATCATAAAACACCTATATAAATATATATATATGAACTATACTACGGACTGCGGGGGTGCTATACGCCATCCACCCGACTTCTCCCCGTAGATATAAATCTACTCACCTGGTCCTCGCTCGCCGGTGCCGACGTCGCCACGCGCTTGCTTGTCGTCTCGAAGTCCACATGGGGTACCTACATATCATAACGCACCGTATCGCATTAAAACCAAATTCGAAATCGAAACGGCATACGAAAATCAAATCGGCACGCGTATCACGCATAGGTCAAAACCTATCGCCTACGCATGCAAGAATAGCCAAACCAACCCTCGATGTCGATGTACAAACGTCAAACCATCGAGAAAACCCAAACTCACCGATCATCATTTCAAAACTCACTAATTATAATATTAAGAAGATTGCAACTCATCAAAACCCCAAAATAAATCAAATCGATTTATTTCCGAAAATCTAGAAAGCACTAAATATTCGTTTTAATTCGAAACTTGATGTTTTAACAAAACTAATAGCATAATATCCACTAAATATCATAATTATGCCATATAAACAATTTCCACAATTTAATCTCATCAATTTTTATAAAACTAAAAATTCTAGTTTTGCAATTTTATCAAATTTTAACAATTCCAAGTAGAAATGCACAAAACAACAACTAAGCTTGGTTTTGCATGAACCAAAAGTATTAAACCACTCATGGAAACCTTAATGATGCGCTAAAAACCCTAACTAGATTTTAATCCCACATTGTAATTTAATTTCAAAAACCTAGTTAGCAAAAATAGCATATTTAGCAAAATTTTAATTTAACAATTAGCAACCTAGCAACTAGCTTATCTTTTACATGATTTAACATGTTATACTACAACTCACCACTACAAATAAATGATCAAAACCCTAACTAGATCCAACCCTAAACTTAAATTTTCAAGTTAGCAACTAGAACCAAAATTAAACACCAAATTTAACTAAATTGGAGTAATTAACCAACAATCAAAACATAGGTTAAGGTTTATACCTCACAAATCAAGAGATCTAGCATGCAACATGACCTCCAAAACTTGCTTCCAAGCTCCAAGATCAATGCTTGAATGGCCAAGGAAAAATGGGTAAGGGTTGGATTTTAAGTTTTCTTTGAAATTGTAGGGATTTTGATGCATTTTTGATAAAAAAAAATTTTTGAAGAGAAAAGAGAGATGAATTGGAGGGGGCTGCTGCTGAATTTGGGAGAAATGGGGGTTTCGGCCAAGTGGGTGGGAGATGGGAGAGAGAGAATGAGGTGTTGAAAGTCAAAGGCATACTTTTATGTTTATTCTTTTCCTTTAATTTCAATGTTTTTTTTCCTTGTTCTAATTTGTGTGGAAATGGAGTGGGGAAATAGGGGGAGGGCTGCTGAATTTCAGCCACAAAAGAGGAGTAAAAATGTGGGGGGGGTGAGTGTAGCAAGTTCCAAGTGAAGGAAATACCCCCATACCACAATTACTTTAATCAAATTCATAATTTTAGCCTTTTTCTTTTACATTTTTTAAACCATCTTGACAAATTTCATTTCATTTCAAAAACCACATGATAAAATTTTTTTTAATGTGTTATGATGCACAAAATTTGTTTTAACTCATTCCAATTTGTAATTTTCCCTAATTAAATATATTAGTAACGGCTTAAAATAATATTAAAATAATTAATTTCGGAAAATTTTTCAGAAAATTTGAAATTTCACCAGTGGATCAATAAACACCAATTAATAGCAATTACATAGCTAGAATATTTATATTTAATTTTATAACAAAGATATTTGTATTTTGAATTTTTACGAAAAACCCCCTTATTTTACCGATTTTCCGAAATTTCACCGAAACGATTTTCAAAACGTTACAACAACACATAAGGCTAAATATCCTGTGCCGACACAAAAACAACAAAACGCAAGGTTAACGTCCACAAGATATACACATTGTGTACTTGGTGCATAAAACACGTACGACATCGCCACAACCTTAGCTAGGATCGCAAAACGGCACAACCACCAAGCCTAGAACCCAATCGTACCAATCGCGTATTCACAACACAATATATATCGTAGAAGATAATATATATATCACCACAACGTCAATTGAAACCCACGCCTAATTTTACCGAAAACCTAGTAAGCATTTTTTAACCATTTTAGCACCAAATCTAGTGGCCACAATCATCACATAATAACTTAATTAAGCCACACAAACCCTTACTAAAATTTTAATCTCACCCATCTTATATTTAGTAAAAATTAGTTTGCAATCAAGCTTAGTTTGGACAATTAGAAAATAACAAATTACAATTTCACGACTAGGTTAGATTTTTCCATGTCTAAACATGTTAACCTACACAAATAACCATAACTAATTAATCAAAACCCTAACTTGATCTTCAAAACCCTCTCTTGAATTTCTAAACTTGCTAATTAAAACCATATTTAAACACCTAATAAGCTAGATTAAAATATTTAAACAACAACTAAAACTTAGGGTTAGGATTTTATATCTCACAACTTGATTTCTAAACTTGCAAATTGACTCCTAAAATAGCCTTCAAAATGCTAACTTTCTTCTTGAACCAAGCTAGATTAGGCTAATGAATAATGGGTAAGGATTTGTTTTAGAGTTTATGGGATTTTTTGTTGATTTTTGATGAATTCTTGGAGAATTTTGAAATGGAATGAAGTGGGGAAATTTCTTAGGCTGTTGAGGGGAAGGGCTCGGCCAAAGAGGAGAGAGGGAGAGTGTTGTAGGCGTGTGTGGAAAATTCTAGACTAAGATCACCATTAAAGCTTAATAAATGCACCTCACATCAATCCACCTCTAAATCATTTTCTTTTCTAATTTCCTTTAACCCTAGAAAAATCTAGAACCCTTAAGATATTTTGTGAAGAAGAAAACAATATATAAACTTGTAATTAAGTTGGCATGGTTCGCACTTGTATAATTAACCCATTCTAATTTGTAATTATCACTAATTAAGCGTATAAATAAAACCTTATAATAATATTTTAATTAAGGAAAAATATTTAAGTGAAGTAAAAATTATAAGCGACTAAATAAATACCGCATACTAGCAATTTTCTAGTAAACTAGGTGCATTTAAGTCTATATTGAAAAATGATCGCATCTTGGTTTTTACGGAAAACACACATTATTTTACCTATTATCAGAAAAATCGCCTAAACGATTTCTAAAACATTGCACTTAGCTCAAGCGAAACGAAGTAGGGAACGTATGGAGATATGTACGGGAGCATGATTAAATACAAGTATATGATACCGTATTCTAGTCTAACGTTATTTGATATCAGCCGGCTTATATATGATATAACCGGATTATTGAATCAAGTGTTGATTCAATGATTTTATATATATATATATATATATATATATATATATATATATATATATTTGATATTAGCCGGATTATATATGATATAACCGGATTATTGAATCAAGTATTGATTTGATAATTTGATATATATATATATATATATAAACTAATATTAAGATTATATATATATATATATATATATTTGATATTAGCCGGGTTATATATGATATAACCGGATTATTGAATCAAGTATTGATTTAATGATATATATTTATATATTTGATATATATATATATATATATATATATATATATATATATATATATATATATATAAACTAATATTAAGCTCACTTAAGATTTTGTTCTCTTTATATATATTTGATATTAGCCGGGTTATATATGATATAACCGGATTATTGAATCAAATGTTGATTTAATAATTTGATATATATTTATATATTTGATATATATATATATATATAAACTAATATTAAGCTCACTTAAGATTTTCTTCTCTTTATATATATTTGATATTAGCCGGGTTATATATGATATAACCGGATCATTGAATCAAGTGTTGATTTAATAATTTGATATATATTTATATAAAGATATAAACTAATATTAAGCTCACTTAAGATTTTCTTCTCTTTATTTACACACACACACACATATATATATATACATACATGCATTTTGTATCATAGTTGATGATACATTAAATATGGATGTATGAGAATCACACAAGAGTTAAAGATGAGAAGATAATGGTTTGGATTTATGAATTAAAGAAAAAGGAGAATGAGTCATGTTCTTGGGTTGCTTGGAGAAGCCTTGAGAAGCCATGACTCATCTCTTTTTCTTTGTTTTATTCATAGATATTTGCCAATCTCATCTTATCTTTTGAGCTCATGGTTCACTCTCTCACTTCCAAGCCCATCTTTTTCATCTCCTCACTAGTTTTTCTATGATGAGAAAAAGAAAAAGAAAAAAAATATTATTAGTGAGCAAAATTCCCACTTCAACAACCTACATTACTCTAGCACATTAGTATAGCTTGTTATCTTCACTAATACCTTGATTAGTGAAGTGTGAGCTTGAGTGTGAGTTGCCTCAGGGTGGATCATCTTCGACGACGAAAACTACAAACAAGCTCGTTCCATCCTTCAAGTGGAGTCAAAGAAGAGTTCTAGGAACTACTACTTGGAGTTTTAGAAGTGAAGGACTAGACTATAAAGGTTGTAGACTCTTTTCACTTAGATTGGAACTTGTTTGCTTAACTTTAAAACCCTAATTTTCTTGTTTGATTCTCGATTAGTATACGTAGACCTCAAGATTTTTTTAAATTGCATACTTGATGCTCATTGAAATCTTGTAGAGGTGCTAAGACATACTTTCATGCCAATATTGCCTTCAGATGTCTACCTCGTATTTAAAACTACTTGTCCCCACTTGATTTTGAGTTGTTTTTCTTTGGGCTATAAAAAGGTTTTGGGTTGGATTTGTCTTGGTATCACTTACTTAATTACTTGAGCTTTTCAATTGCCAATATCCAAGTGATCTTGAGCCAAAAACCTCATCCCTTGTGAAAGTTTAAAAGAGTTTTCAATTTGCTATCCAATCACTCTCATACACAAAATATTCAAGAGTTTTAATTGATTATCCATACTTGCTAGAGTATTAGTTTAAGCTTGAGAGAAACTTCTAGAGAGTATTGTGCTTATTGTAACCCTCTTCTTGTCTTTATGTAAGGATTCTTGAGTGCAAGAGTGCCTTTGTAAGAGAAAAGAGTGAGAGAAGTATTTCTTTTCTTTGTGTGAGGATCCTTAAGTGCAAAGGTGCATTTATAAGAGAGGAGAGCTTGTAAAGGGAAGAGTTGCTCATGTGTCAAGCAACGTGTAGTCTCATTGGAGACATGTTCGTCTTTGGAGAATACGTGAAGTTAAAAGGAACAGGCTTGAGGGCCTAAACAAAGTGGATTGGGGACCGAGACGTTATCAGGACACCGAACCACAATAAAAGTCTTGTGTGTTTGAGTTAGCAATTTCTATCTCTTAGTATAGCTAACTTATTTACTTTTATAGATAGAATTGCTTACTTTTTTTCCCTTGCCTATATGCCCATTGATTGTTTATGCTATATTGTGCTTGCTATATGTTTATTTGCTCATAATTGTAGGTTTACGTAGCCACTTATCATATTGGTTTATAGTTTGCTAAGTTATTCAATTGTGTTATCTTTGCAAGTGTAGTGTAGATTTTTCTTTTAATTTGGGTATATTAGTTATATAGTCCTATTCAACCCCCCTCTCCCTCTAGGACTATTTATTGTAGGCTTCCGTGGTTCTTTTATTTAAATCTAATCTATTTAGTTTAGATTTAAATCTAATCTCTAGATAAAATTCATATTTATCTATAATTTAAATATGAATTTATCTCCTGGCATTTATTTACCATATTTATATGAAACTTTATCTAGGTTTTTTCTTGTATCCATAATTCTCTAATAACCTAGAATTTGATTAGAATGGGAGAGACGGCCAAGCACGGTTATGGATAGAGAGAGGTTTTCTAAGAGAGGGTATTGATTTGTGAAGGAGAGATGGGTAGTTGGTGTAATCTCTTATAATTCTTTCTCATAGTGGAAGTTTTCATTACGGTTTGCAGGATTAGGTGCTAGTTGTGCCAAACCTGGGTAAATCTTATATATTGCTGTTTAGTGTGCTTTTTCGTGTGATTTGATATCCGTCGGATAGTTCTTTTTCAATCTATCATAAAACAAAGGTCTTGGAATTTTCGATGCGCAGTAGATACGTAATCCTTATTAAAGTTTTTTTATTTATATATTTTATTTATGAGTGTATACAAGGTTTTGATATAAGTGGGCTGTATCAATAAGACAGGTAGTCGTTGCACCTCTTTTCTTATTTTCTCTCAACGGAGAATGTTGCATGCTGGTAAGAAAGTCATCCGATAGGGTGTAATCTAATCTCTTGTAATTCTTTCTCATAGTGGGGCTCTATCAATAAGACAGGTAGTTGGTGTAATCTAATCTCTTGTAATTCTTTCTCATAGTGAAAGTTCTTATTGCGGTTTGCAGGATTTGGTGCTAGTTGTGCCGATCTGGGTAAATCTTATGTGTTGCTGTTTGGTGTGCTTTTTCGTGTGATTTGGTATATGTCGGATAGTTCTTTTTCAATCTAAGTCTTGTTGAGGTTTGTAAAGAAGAGGTGTGTAATCGGTATAATGTTTTGTAATTCCTTCTCATAGTGGAAGTTCTTATTATTGCGGTTTGAGACATTTATATATTTTATTTATAAGTATACACGGGTTTTTGATATAAGTGGGCTCTATCAATAAAACTTAAGTCTTGTTGAGATTTAGCCCATCTTATATTTTATACCCATGTATGTCTCATAGTTTTTTCATTATGAAACTATTTTAATCTCTTCCTATCTCAACCATCCTTACAACATCTATCCCATTGACTGTCATCAAGTTTGCATATTTTACCCCTGGCTGTCATCAAGTTTGTCAAGTTTGCATAGATCGTATGTGTTTCACGGTTCAAAAGACCTTTATCAATAAAGACAAACACTGTTCAGAGATACCTCTAACTACTCAAAACTTATTAGTATTAGTATCTACACATGCTCTCTATGTACTCTCTGATATTCTCCCCCCTCCCCTCCCCTCTATTTTTCTGCTTAGTTGTTGGGTGCAAAGGTGCACGTGTAGATGTAAAATGTTATTATATTTGTGTTGTTTTTGTACTTATGTTATTTTTAATAAATTTCATGGGATGGGCATCTTGAACCTGCTCTTATTTCAAAAGAAAAGGTATATTAGTATATGATATGAGATGTGCCGATGAAAAGCTTACCAATGGTAGCATATATCAATAAATACATGAAATAATGCATACTAAGAAAGAGTTTGAATGTACATTGTTGATTCATTCATATTATCTAAATAAAATAGGCTATACAATATGCTAATGAAAACCTTTCTAATATTACCAATTTTCAACCAATGGAATGAATATAGCATTTATTGAGAAAGATTTGCTTGTAAATCATTGCCTATAAAATGATGGAGGATATCCGAGATTTTACAGCAAATGATTCACCATGAAAATATTAAACATAGAAAAAGCCTTTCATAGGGCATTCCATTATGAGGACCAATGTCTGATACCATACGAGAAACTCATTCCACGGCATCACTGCCAGTAAGTTTTTCTTCTATCCTCCATCTTTTTAATTCAATTAAAGTATATATATTTGTTATATTATAGCTAGTTAAAATTAAGTTTCACTCACACACAAAAAAATTGACCTTTTTCTTCTTAGTTTCTGCCAGCCATAATGCTAGAAAATTGGTTGAGAATGTGGACATTACTCATGATAATTTTATTTATGGCTAAATTACAGTAAGTTTTCTTTAAGCATGAGCATTTTTTGGTTACCTAGCTATTTTTTAAAAATTTAAGCAAGCTCTCTTAAAGTGTTTCGGTAGGAAAAAAGAATCCCTTGGAGTGATATACGTTTAAGGGTATTTTAATGAAAACTCCTTAAAACCAAAGTTTCATGGATTTTATAAAAATAAAAAAAACTTTAAGGTAGTTTATGGAAAAATGGTCATAGTTAAGGGTAGTTTAGTGTGATTATCCTTTTATTTATTGATCCATATTAATACGTAAAATACTCAGATGCCCAGATGTTCGGATTTTATTTTTTTTTATTTCAAACAACAATTCATATTCAAACTTTAAACTACTAGTCCGTGTTTTAATTAAACGTATGAAGAGGCGTTCAGGGCACAGAACTCGAAAACTTCTGAGAATTGCACAAGAAATTTCTTTTGCGTAATTTTGTATGTACATTATTTTCATTTATGATATTTTTTGACACATTAAAAAAATTCCATTTTCAGAAAAATACCAAACATGTTTGGTAATTCCTGAGAGTTGGATCTTTCGGCTTCTCCCAATTCAACCAGGTCGCCGTGAGTGGGGCTTCTGCCATAACATAATTGACAGATCCAAGATGTATTCCTGCAAGTAAAGGGGGTTCGAATATATATTGGTTGTGCTCGAAAGGTCCCAAAGATTGGACTCCAAGTGCTGACAGAAGGCACACTAGCTCTGTGAACCTCAAATAGATAAAGGTAATTTGTTGCTTTAACTTTTGATATGCATTTCTATTCCAAAATGCAATTCTGAAGTTCTTGTTTTGCCTGCAGATTGTTAAAGAGTTTCAAGATAGGTTTTTTTCAAGAAGCGGATGAAACGTCGTCAAGCTGAGGATTGAAACGGTTGCATACTGAATTTTTTGTTCTTAGGATTAAATGGGTTTTCTTGTGATCTTTTTGTAGTTATCATATCTTGTGAAGCTGGTTACATTTCTGTACTTGTGCAACTTTCTAATGTTCGATTGAGGACATGTTCATGAATGATGAATTTATGCCAATCTGTTAAAAAAAATGATGTAATGTTGCTTTCATTTTCTTTTGTGTTGCTCTTTGCTATTTCATTTCAGATCAGGACCAACTCTACGGGGGAATCCAACTAATTATGGAGATAATTTCTAGTTCCGTTTTGTGGCAGCATTTATTTTAATTTAGTAGTTCATTTATTCTTTTTATAGTACATGTAATTAAATATGTTGAAGAACAAGAAACCAAGTTTAATTGGATGTGCTTAATTTTGTTTGTCAATGGATTGCAAATTGCAATATACTTCTGTTTACACCTAAATTTCCGTTTCCAAGTGCCGAAGAGTTGCAACTCGACTGAACAACCTCCTTTGGTAGTAGCCCAAGCACACACCTAAGTGCTACCCAAGGCCTTCGATCAACAAGTTGAGAACACCGTGTTGTAGTTAGCATCAATAGCAGTAGAAGACCGATGGAGCTTAGGATCTCCTTCAGATGATGTCTTCCGTCGATTCTGTGATGGCAGTCTTTGACGGCGGAGATTTGTTTTGGAAGTGGTTAAGTGTGGATCTCAATGGATTGGTGTTGGACGCCGAGCTACCTGCAAACAATTCCCAGGATGGGTGACCACCGTAGGACCCTCCGACGATCAAGTTAGTGCCAAGATATAAGTGCAGAGTAGCGGCGTATTGGAATCGGTTCGAGTTACCCGGGTCGTCTGGGAGAGGGGTTTTATAGTAGTCGTATAGAGCGAGCAGGTGCGAAATCTTCGCAGTCAGTTACGCCCTTACGTTACGCCCGCATTAATGGCGAGATTCGCTCATTAATGGAAGAACGAACCTGCGTGGAACGCGGAGCGTGGGGCGGCGGATATCTCGCCTTGGCGAGATACGCGGAGTCATTGCGCGGTGCAAGGGATCCGCGCTCTTGATTGATCGGGGAAACCGAGAAAGCTCGGCATGTTAGAAGCTCGGAGACAAGCGGGAGGTCGAGGAAGCTCGGCATGTCAGAAGGCTCGAAAACGGGCAAGGAGACCGAGAAGACTCGGAGACGGGCTGTTGGTAGTTTCCTAGATGAAAGTGGAATGTATTCAGGAAGGTCTCCTGAATGGTCAGATACATTCCTAGAGAAGAGGATCCCGAAGAATCCCCCTAATGCAACTCCTTTATTCCATCTCCGTAGCCTTCGGGAAACGTCATCCGCCACGTATCGTTCTGAGGAATACCACTTACCACTTGTAAGCATCATCAAAGACCGTGTCGTCGGAGGCCCTGCTGAAGTAGACAGCAAATCCTTCACTGTTAGGTGAACCCGCCAGCTTCTGGTGTTGGCCACCGGTGATATTAGAGTCGGGTACCCTGTCAAGCCAGGGCTTGACAGGGTGCCGCCAGTGGTCAGCAATGGCTCTCGTACTTCAACCATTGCAAGGCAGGATCATCCCACGCCTTTAGACATGCTTCCAAGCAAGGTCTGTG
The DNA here is from genome assembly GCA_030015575.1 of Agapanthus africanus. Taxonomy (NCBI): domain Eukaryota; kingdom Viridiplantae; phylum Streptophyta; class Magnoliopsida; order Asparagales; family Amaryllidaceae; genus Agapanthus; species Agapanthus africanus. The sequence goes on along the minus strand of CM057344.1, from coordinate 181,803,109 downwards.
TTTGAATGTTCTGAATCCTTACTCAGTTATATGTTCTCAATCTGGCGTTCACCAACCATTCAAAACCATTTCCGACGCGGAACAAGTCCGACGATCGAATTGGAAATATATTCCTTTGTCTTTCTTAAAATACGAAACTGTCATTTCTGCATATTTAACTTTTGCTTTGTATTCGACATATGCTCTCAGTAAAGACTAGCAAAGATGACACTTACACATAAACCATAGAATCCAATCACAGAGATCAATATGATTTAATTCTCATTACTGTGATGTAAAATTTTACCACAGCCAACAACGACAGCAGCAGCAAAAGCAGCGATGATGATAACAAGAAGAATCATTTATCACAAACTTCTGCCGTTAAGTTTAACAAACTCATGCACCACAAATTGATCTGCGACAGATTATCGACAAGTATATGCCAAAAAAAAGTGTCATGGATTTTGTGCGATCGAAAAGTTTTCATCTTTCACCACTTTGTCCCTTGCAAGCTTTCATCGTGATGTTCATCTTCAGGCTTACCGGATTCTTTCCATTCATATTCGCAATTATCGATCTTTGGTTCCTGCTTCTTCTGTCTCATAAACATCGCACTAACTAGCTCTTAAAGATCCACTCTGGAAAAATAAATATAGAGCAACATTAGACCACTTGCTAAAATTCTCCCCCGTAAATGTTACAGCAGAAAAAATGTAATTATATGGTCTTTTAAGTTGAAACAATAGAGAAAGTGTTGCGTTTCTCTAACTTTATCTGTGACTTTGAGTTGAATATAATTATATAGGGTTAATTGCACAAATGCCCTTGAAGTTTACCCTGTAGAGCACTTATATCCCATCAAGTGGTTTACAAACGTAAATACCCCCCTCTGCTCATCGATCAAAACCCTAAAAAACTCAAATTCTACTCTAAACAACACAAATAAGTTTTCAAGTTAAAATAGACTATCATTTGAGTTGTTTAGAGTATAATATGATTGTTTTTAAGGTTCAATGAGAAAAGGGGTGTTCACAACTAATTAAATCAGTTGATGGGGTTAAAGTGCTATTCAGGGTAAACTAAAGCAGAATTTGTGTAATTAACCCAACTGTGAAATACTACTCATTTCATCAAATATGGTAAACAACCATTTCTCTTTGTTTATGCTCCTTTAAAGCAACATTTATCCTAAGCCTAAGTGATGCCTCTCACATTGGTAGCTCTAATCCCTTATCATGTATTTACTCTAAAATATTGAAGATTCAGGACTGTTGCTTACCAATTGGTCAAAATCATCAATTAACTTATTTGAATTCTATGCCACCGGAATCTTCGGTTCCCCAAGATTTACAAAAGCCTCGGCTCGAGCCATGCGCACAGTGACTGAATGCCATGACACAAGATGGTTCATGAAGGTGGTCACGTACATTTCTCTATCATCCTGGACAACAATGGTTAGAAAAATTAGAATCTTCATACTTGAATTATATATCAAATTTCTTTGAATTGGATATATGGACATTGTTTTGTAGTACAAGCATGATCCCCTTATACTTTCTGTATATGCTACGAATTTGCTCGAAAGTTATCAAGACTATGTCCAATATCAAGACTATGTCCAATTACATACTAACATATACTTCTAAGTTCTGACATTAAAATGAGAAGGAAAAAAAATAATATAGAGATAGGCGATAGGTCTTCCAACAAGTGATGATTTTTTCTTTTATATTTTTGAGAGAGAAAAAAGTGAGAAGTTTATAATACCTTGTAATCAAGATAATATGCATGCTGTCACAATTAGAAGAAGCCAAACGATTTCCGTTAGTTGTGGGATGAAGGAATTTATGAAGTAAATTTACTAAATTGAAACTTTAAAAAAATCATTTTTTAGATTACCTCCCACATATCTAGACCGAGGATTGGCTGCAATGGAAAAAAAAATTATTGATTAAGATCACTAATATCAAACCGCTTGAGAAATAGTTTGAGGTTTGAGATGGAGATAACGTACAATGTCACCCCACACGAGAGGACAGACAGCATTTGATGTTCTAACAACAGAAAGCTTTTTATCCCGAGTCTTCACTGAAATGAACATAATTGAAGCATAGGTCATTTGAAATTTACTTCAGGGTAACAGTTGTTTGAAATTTCTTTTCAATCTAAATACAAGATTTAAGGTTTGATAGAAAGAAAATCCAAAAATCACATTCTGGGAGTAGAGAAAATATGACTCACAAGTAAGCCACACCCAGCCAGAGCCAAATAGAGAAATTGCAGACTGCGTAAATTCATCTTTAAAATTGGAAAATGAGCCAAAATCCTTTTCAATGTGTTGAAGTACACCTCCGCAAGGCAATTTTCCTCCATCCGGTTGCATTGATTCCCAAAAGAAATCATGGTTCCATACCTGCATATCATTGATCTCCAATCTCTTACAAGGAGGCAAACAAAAAAGAATGATTTGTTTCCACCATGGTTTTAAAATCTCGGTCAATCCCAATCTGAGATGGCCGATTCCGATGCAAAAAATGACCGTCCGAGTTCCAATACCAATACCATCTAATATCGAGTTACGGTGAGTTTACCATTTGATTAGTTGGGTCCTAGTATTAAGTTCATTAATGGGGTTAGGGGTTCATTTAAAAGGTTATTGAATTACGGTTTACTAAAAACTATATAAGCAATATTATAGTTATTTTTACCAAGTATTATAACAACCATTTTAGACCAATAATTGGTAAAAAAAAGTTGCCAAATTGTTTATAGTTTATTTCTCTTTTATCAAAGAATTTTTCAATTTTAAAACTGTCTTCTCAAATGATACAAATTCCAATATTTCCGATATAAGACGGCCGATTCCAATCCTTAAAGTAATTACCCGATACCGATGTTGATTCCGAGATTTTAAACCTTGGTTTCCACATTATAACAAAGCTATTTTTTTTGGCTCTTGATACACATGTAAATTTTTATATAATGGATTTGCATAGGCAAAGATAACTTTTTTTTATTGCAAATGTATTATTTTGAAGGGCATATCGATGAAAAGAAATAAATTACTTGAATAGCTTTTTGTCAGTTATATTTTTCTTCAATGCTGATTCAACCCATTGTGCCATGTGCCATGTCCATTGTATTCATCCATGAGCCATGAGTCTCATTCCAAAAAAATGGGTTAATCGCACCAAACCCCCTATAGTTTACTCCTTTTATACCCCCGCCCCTTCAATTGAGTTATTTGCACAAACATCCCTTCTGCTCATCGTTCTATCTGAAACATCTCTAATGATTGCCTAATCTAACTCTAGAACTTGTTTGTGTTGTCTAAAATAGATCGAGTGTTTTTAAGAATTTTGATCCACGGGCAGAAGGGTTTAACCATTTAAGTGCTATATGGTGTACCTTACATGCCCATAGGAGTTTTGTGCATTTAACTACATAGATGCTATTAAACTTAATTATACACGAATGAGAGGGGCGATTATATATTTTATTTATGAGTGTACACATACTTTTGATATAAGTGGGTTCCAACAATAAGACTTAAGGCTTGTTGAGATTTGTCTCAACTTATATCTTATACTCATGTACCTCTCATAGTTTTTCTAATGTAGGACTATGTTTCCATATATCTTAACATTCCCCTTCATGTGCAACATGGTTGTCATGTGGATCGTACAGAGCATGAAGACTCAAAGTCCGACACGAAGGCACGGATTACATACAAGAGAGCACGAAAGCTCAAGAGATGGCATAAGGCTAAAAGAGCACGAAGGCTCGAAGAAGTGTGTTAAAATACAAATACATGAATGTTATCAGCCTTAAATATTTTTTGGGTATCGAAATTGCTCGATCGAAGGATAGCATTTATATCTCACAGCGGAAGTATGCTCGTGATATACTGACTTAAGTGGGGATGTTAGGATGCAAACCAATAAAGGCTTCAATAGATCCTAATACTAAAATGCTTTCGGGACAAGATAACTCGGTTGACGATCTCGGAAGATACCGACAGTTAGTCGGTAGATTAAATTACCTCACCATCACAGGATATGATATCTCATACTGAGTCAGCGTTGTGAGCCAATTCATGGTCGATCCTCGAGTGGCACATTAGGATGCGATAATTCGAATACCTCACTATTTGAAGAATGTTGCAAGAAAGGGCCTACTGTATTCGGATTATGGACATTCTCGAGTAACAAAGCTTAACTGATACAGATTGGGCCGAGTCTCCATCCGATCGCAGATCTACTACAGAAAATTACATGTTTATAGAAGGTAGCTTGGTCTCTTGGAAGATTAAGAAGCAAAGCGTAGTGTCCCACTCCAGCACCGAGTCAGAGTGTCGGGCCATGGCGAATACCACTTATGAGTTTGTATGGATTCGCTTTCTGCTGGAAGAGCTTGGCTTTGAGACTTACTTCCTCCATACCGCTATATTATGATAATAAGACTGCAATCTATATTGTCTCTTGTCAAAGTTATTTTTAAAGTAGAATAGAGTTTAAATTTAGAAAAGAGTTGTAGTGATGGGCTTTTACACATAGGATTTTAATGATAAGTGGATTCCAACAATAAAACTCAAGCCTTATTAAGGTTTGGCACATCTTATTATCTTATACTCATGCGTTTTTTGTTGTTTCTAATGTGAGACTATCTTTAAAATCCCATCATTTGGTTTTTTTTTAACTTTTAACACTCCCTCTCACGTGCAACCATCACTTTTTCTTCGTGGGGTTGTCACGCGGAAAGCACGAGTAGAGTTACATGTAACCATCACTTTTTCTTCTGATACCATATCAAAGTTATTTTTTAAAGTAGAGTTTAAAATTAGAGAAGAGTTGGAGGAGTGATGGGCTTTTACACATAGACTTTTAATGATAAGTGGGTTCCAACAATAAGACTCAAGTCTTGTTGAGTTTTAGTCCATCTTATATCTTGTACCCATGTGTTTCTTTTGTTGTTTCCAATATGGGACTATCTTTAAAGTCTCATCATTTAGTTTTTTTGCTTTCAACGCCTCTAATCCTATGTTCCATAAGCGAACGAAGCATATTGAGATGGTTACCACTTCGTGAAGGATAAGGTTGAAGATGGAATCATCGATACTATGTTCAATCTGCTCATCAGTTAGCAGGTTTATTCACAAAGCCCTTTGAAACGAATAGAGTGCAGTTTATTTGTACTAAGCTGGTATGTTTGATATGTATGCTCCAGTTTAAGGGGGGTGTTAGAATACACATAGTGTACACGGGTCTATTATATATAATTAGATACTTAATATGGATGTAATAGCAAAATAGTTTTGCCTACATAAAGAGGAGGATTAGGCTTTAGACCAATCTATCCATTACATTTTCCTAAAACATTCTCTCATAATTTCTCTCTTAATTCTTTACATGGTATCAGAAGAGCTCTAATATCATATTAAACTTAATTATACACAAACGAGGAGGCGATTAAATATTTTATTTATGAGTATAGGCTTTTGATATAAGTGAGTTTCAACAATAAAACTCAAGTCTTGTTGAGATTTGTCCTAACTTATATTCTATACTCATGTACCTCTCATAGTTTTTCCAATATGGGACTATGTTATACACATATCTTACGAGATGCAAACTCCCAAGTGGGTCTCCAGTATAATAAAGATGTATATGATTTCTTGGGTCTGAGAAACAAGGTAAGTATCACTAGTAAAGATGATGAATGGAATGCAAGAACACTATTATGCACAACCAAGTATTCATCTTAAAGTTTTCAAACTCTGATCTAAAAAAAGAAGAAAAAGCTCAAACTACCTGAGCAGCATTATTAAATTCTGGTAATGGGTTGCCATTGTTGTAGCTCACTTTGATGAGCTCTTCCAAAGTGTGGCCATATAATGGATTGTGTACAAGCTGCTTATTTAAACTTTCAACATAATCTTGATGATGTTTTCCCCAATGCAGCTCTAGTGTCCTCTGACTCATATATGGTTCCAGAGCATTCTACGAATACAACACAAAGGGGGAAAATGGTTACTCTCACAGAAAAAAATTTAGTAAACTGGGACAGAAGGCTAAATTACAAGAAACTGCGCTAAGCCTCTCAAAATCTGCATTTTTTGTTCGGCTTTAGCTACCACTTGATGTCCTGTTTCTGCCACATCTTTCTTCCCAAACCACATATGTTAAATTCCAGTTTCTGATATCTTTTTCATTTATTGCATATATAATACCTTCATCAAGGGGGCGTTTGGAAAGAAAAGAGCAGCATAAGAAGAATTGTACACTGTTTAAGTTGGGGGCAAAATGCAGGTTTTCTGCTATAGACGTAAAAGTAAGAGGAACTTCAAGCAGTTTAGCCCCCAAAAAAATGTTCATCAAAATCGCAATGAAAGAAAAGTAGAATGATCTGCTTACTAGTTTATATGGAGGGGTTGTGAGACCATAGAAAGACAGCACTTTGGAAGCTCTCTGGGGTTGAGTTATCCACCTTTTCTTCTGTAAATGTTTCAATTTTAGAGAAAAGATTATAAACCGTATTATCACATGGATACTGATAAATTGGCTCATGAAGTAACAGACAATGTTGCAGTTGTTCTATCAACAATCATATACGGCACAGATTAAAAATTACACTATGGAATATGGCATGATAATAATTTGGTAAAATTACAGTAAACCACACCTAACTATCATTGTTTTTCATTGAACTATCTAAGAAAATTTATTACAAACTCCCTTGATCTTTTGTTCTTGAGGAAAAAAATTCACTAAAACACCATTCAATGCAGCACGGTAAGAGAGCTTACCGTATATATATATATATATATATATATATATATATATATATATATATATATATAAAAGGCAGTTTAGTAAAAACAGCGATATTTGAAGACGGTTTATGTAATTTAGTAAAACAGTTAAATCTTAGTATCGCATCTAAGCAGAAAATACTTGCACATACACGTATATTCATTAAAAGTGGCTAAACCTTAGTTTATAATGTTTGTCTCCATACGATATGCTGTCTTCAAGTAACAAAACTATGACAGTCACATTTTGTACACTTTCTTAATGTTCTTGGGGTCTGCTTCGTTATTTTTGCAGTTGTTATCAAAAGATATATGTTTCATGTAAACATTGAAAATACCTTTACTTACTCAAGCAGTTATTTATACTGTATCGAACTATGTTCTTCTATGGTTTGCTAACTATGAGATTTCCATGTATAATTACTAACACATAATAAGAAAGCTGTATATGATAAGCACCACAAAAAGCACAAAGATAAACCTATTAGTGCTTTTAGCAACTTTTTTTAATCAAAACTATTTAATATTTTTTATACTCAAGCTGGTTATTGCTCTTCTAAAGGAACTTGAATTGATGATACAGCGCATGTTTTTCAACAGAGAGCTCTCAATTTCAGACTAACTTCATTCGGAAAAAGGAGCATTGAGTTTGCTCCTTTTCATTTGCTTTACGATTTGCTGCAGCTCCCTATCTTCACTCGTGCTTTACAGACTCGCCTCCCCCCCCCCCCAAAAAAAAAAACCCCACCCCTTCCCCAAAAAAAAAACATGTACAGATAAATTAACCCATTTCCATGGACAACCATTACATCTAAAACTTCTTAGTTCTCTAACTCCAAACCTTATCCATACAAAACCTATCAATTCCAAAATCCTCTACCAATAATCAAAAATCAAACTTAACTACACAACATTAAAAAAAAAAATGTTGTTGCACTTGTGACTTGCCTATCTTCACTCATAGCACTTTATCTGCTCGACTCTTAAACCCTAAGAGCACAAATCATATATATAACTTTTCAAGCTTCAAACCTCATCCAGACAAAAACCCATCATTAATTCTCCCTCAAAACCTATACCCATGGCTCAAAATCAAAACTTTGCTCAAAATAAACATAAAAACATGAGCAGGCACACAAAATTAAAGTAAAGTGAAGCTTTTTGAGGGGATTACCCAAAGTGGGATTGTTGATTTGAGGGAATTCGTAGAGAGTCGAGGGTAAAATTGGATGCGGTTGCAAGAGTGGAGAAGCACAAGTGAAGAAGAACCCATCTCAAGATTTATCAAACAAAATATTAAAAAAAAATTAAAAAAATTGGGGGTTTTATCAAAGGAAACTGATGGATTCTTGTAATTAAGAGGTCTGAAGTTAACGGGTCGGGTTTTGTAAACACATCGCTTTACAAGCTCCTACCGCTAAAAACAAAATTTTACATTTATTTCTAGGTTTACATAAACTATTGCATATTTATTTCTACCTTTATTTTCATTTATTCGTGGGCTCGCTAGATACTTGTAACGCGGTTCTAAGAAAAATAAAGCTAAGTATCCACGTCTAAAATGGGTTGGGAGGTTTTATCGTTTTAAGTTATAATAGCAAAACTTACATTTTACATAACAGCAAACAAGACGATAAGACATATATTTTTTATGAACCCACCCGCATGATCCTTGACGAATGATCAACAAAGTCGTACGACTGTCCTAACCAATTCATATATCTATGCGACAGAAAAGCATTACAGAGCTACCGCACACTACGTCTCGGCAAATAGCAACGACAAATATAGCACGAATACTTCGCAAAACTAATCTGAAATGACGGAAGGCTACGGCTGGTTTTTAGCAAAAAACCTTTAACGTAATAAACTTGATATCGTTGAAGAAACTCGAATGGTTTTACAAATATATAGTGGCGTAAACTTTTGCTAAAGAGATCACTCCCTGTGAAGAGATCTCGGCTCTTTACTCATCAAATGAGGTGCAGAATATTCCTAACTAAATACCACGATGCAAAGCAAAAGAATCGACTATAGTGAATTTATTACAATGACGCAAACTTTTGCCCAAGAGATCACTCCTTATGAAGGGATCTCGGCTCTTGCATCGTCGGATGAGATGCTGGATATTCATAACCGAATACCGCTGTGCAAAGCAAAAAGAAATGTCTGTAATGTCGGTTTTTAAAAATTTGGTTCCAACAACATCATTTAGGTTTGTTTTTTCTTGCATTAATCAAAATTAACGTAGTACTATCAATTAATCCATATCATATCTGCCACGACCCGAATTAGCACGTGACTGACTCTTGAATCATATGAAGTCTATAGGACCTCATTTAATTCAAGTAAACCAAAAGCCCAGAAATCTAAAACCATTTTAAATAATAAATGAAGGAAAACTAGTTTTAAAGAAGTGAAGAAAACATGTTTTAAAAAATCAAGCTTTTTAAATAAGTAAGCCGAATATGCATTTTTAAATTCTCAAGTCTTTTCTGAAAATTTCGGCAGAGTTTCCTTTGTAAATACTGGCCCCAAACGGGGTACAACAAGAATAATATATGCATAATGATAAAAGGCATCCCCAAGCGGGCGCTAGCTCTTCGTTAATCGACGGTCACAACCACGCAAGCAATATAATATACAACGCCGAAGGGCGAGAATCAAAACTCAAAAGGAAACTCAAAATCATCAAGAAAACTATAATACTACGACGCGCGACTCTAAGGTCGAAATAATAATACACTGGTTTTCTAAGTCTGAAACAATATACAAGTCTGGTTGATAGAATTACTAGATACAACTGATTAAAATAAATACAAGGGTGGTCACGATGCGAGTGAACCCACCTACCAAAACAATCACCCAGAAAGGAAGCAGTGTGCCAGAAAGCCGCAATGAAACCTGTACGGCAAAACCTGCAAGAAACTGTGGCGCAACTGGGGTGAGTTGCCAACTCGTGAGTAGAAAACATCATAGAGCAGAAATCATATGTATGACTCAATCCGAGGTCAATACGATCAGTAATAATATATATTCTCAATATGATAAAGTCTGAAACATGATAAGATGGCAAGGGTAAACATCTATACATCAGTGTAATACCAAGTTCTCGTGTCAGCACCTCAGGTAGCAACATATCATAAATATGAGGTATGATCAATGTAATCAACATGAATCAGTGTCAACTATATCCCGAAGTCTATAACTATGTGGATATCATCCAACTATGTAATCAATGTATGTATGCATGTAGATCTCGTCCACGTATCAACCAATGACACAAAACATCATGCATGTAAATATCATAAGCATATGCATGGAAGTATGAGAATATAAATCAACGTGTGTCTCTCGCGACACATCAAAATTATGGAACCTGAGTGTCCGGCATCGACACTCGAAAACATCATGAAATCCGTGCCCAGCATCGGCACGTAAATCCTCATATATCGGGCTCCGTCGGTCCGGATCGTCCCACGGGCTCCGTCAGTCCGGATCGGCCCATATCATCTCTCGACTCCGGCCGGTATCCTCCGGATATCCGCCGAGCCCAAATACTATCACTGGTAGGTAGTAGTCCCACTGTCAGGCTCACCGTCTGCAGCACAGCAATCCGTTCTCGCCCTGGGGTATCATACCGGGTCCACCATGTACCCGCAATCGGCCTCATCCAGCTCCTCGAATCGGGTTTCACATGTCACGTGTCTCAGAACCGAGAAAACGCATGGTGGACGCACTGAAATATCATATCAAGAAAAACCGGATTTTTTAAACAATACATACTTTCTTTTAAAATGACCACGGTTCTCAAATCCAGAAATCTCATGAAAACGGCATATCTCAATGCGTAAAATCATAAAGTATGATGTATGCGACATATGATAGAAATGTAAGCATATCCGTATATCATGCAACATAAAACAGTAATATGCACATATCGAGGGAAAACCGCTCTTTTAAAATGAATCCAGTTTTAAAATATATCTTGCGGTTCCCAAATCTCCAAAATCAAGCCAGAATCATCTATGTATGTGCAAATACGTATGTACGCAAGTATGAGTGTACAATATATGTGTACGCAAGTATGAGTGTACAATATGTCTGCGCGCCAATATAGATGTACAAGTAGGTATATACGCAAGTATGAGTGTACAATATACCTGTGCGCCAATATGTCATATAAGGAGTCATATCTTGATGCAACAATCCTACTATATAGTGACATGGTAATTATCGATGATGAAGTGTGTGAGCCGGCAAGCAGGTATACGTGGAACATACGCATCATCGATAATTGTGCTGGTGTCCTGACAGCATGAGTTTTAAAATAACAATAAACACATTTAAACATGCAATACGATGCGAATACCAAAAATATGAGGAAATCGAATAATAAATGCAACAGTGAAAAAATCTACATCAATATGTAAATGTCATACAGTTTTGCCATTTGAAATAAGACGAATCGGGGTTTTTAGAAAAATAAGGGCTACGGTGTTTTTAAGAAAAGATGCGTCTTTTGAAAATATCCGTAGAATCCCTTAGCCTGTCTTTAAAATACTCACGATTCGTTAGTTTTGAAATAGGTATGACTTGGGTCTAGTCTAACATCTACTAAGTAAACTACAGATCTAACCAACAAGCTAATCGAAAGGGTATGGAAACCACCTAAATCTGAGTCGATATATATATATATATATATATATATATATATACATATATAATAGTCGGTGATCTCGCCTCAATAGTACCGCGTACGATACAATATATCATATGACATTCTCGAGTCAAGAGTGCGGATTTATCATCAATATAAATCTCGTACGGTAAATCCATCGTACGGCATCCCAAATCTGGGTACGGGTCGAATCTCACATTTATCTCATTAATTATCTGGTATCCTTATCATCATATCTCATGAAATGGGGTACTGATCTAAGTCTAGTACAAACTGATACTGTAACGTTTTAAAAATAAATGAATAAATAATTAAATAAATAAAATCCTTTAGGTGAATTTTCTGATAATCGGTAAAATAAACCGTATTTTCCGTAAAACTTAACTATAATTATTTTTCATCATAAATTTAAAAAGACCTATTTTAACTATAATTACTAGTATTTGGTATTTATTTAGTCACTTATAAATTATTAGTATACTTAAATATTTTTCCTAAATTAATTATTTCAAATATTTACATAAGTTTTTAATTATACATTAAAATAGCGCAAATTATAAATTGCAATGGATTTATTTTTCAAAAGTGAACCATGACATATTAGAATTAGGTTTGTAGCATGCTCTTCTCTTCTTGAATTGTCTTCAAAATTCTAGAGATTTCTAGGAAAATGTTAAATTGAAAAAAAATTAATAGTTAAGGGTTTAACTGAAAAGATGCAATTATTAATGATGTTTCTACACAATTCCACCCATTCACACCCCACTCTCTCTCCATTTCAGCCCATGGCTGACCAAGGCAGCCCCCATTTCCCCAAGTGTTCATCTCATTTTCCCTTCAAAAAAATTCTTCAAAAATTGCTTCAAAAATCCACAAAAATACCACTAATTCCTAATTAAATCTCTACCCTTCATTCTTTTTCCAAACAAGCAAGGATCTTGGAACAAAATTAGCACTTTGGAGACTAGGTTGCATGTTGGGTTTCTTGTTGTGGAGGTATAATCCTAACCCAAGTGTTAAATTATTGTTATAATACTTCAAATTAAGCTAATTAGAAATATAATTATGGTTTTAATCTTTGTGATTCAAAATTCAAGAATGGGTTATTAAATCAAATTAGGGTTTTTATCATTGGATATTGATCTTAAGGTGTAGTTTAACATGTTTATACATGGAAAACTCAATCAAATTGTTAATTTGTTAGGTGTTACTTTAAAATTGTTAAAATTAGAAAAAAATTGTGCAAACTAGGTTTTTGTAGAATATGTATATGGGTGAGATAAAATTCTAGTGAGAATTTTTATAAATTATTCATTGTTTTAATGAGGAGATTAACATGTTAATTGAATGCAAAACCCAATTTGGTTACTAGTTGCTAATTTTAGTTTAAAAATTGTGATAATTATGCTAAATTGCTAACTATGTTTTCAGAAATTAATTTAATTGTGGGATTAAAATCTAGTTAGGATTTTTAGTGCATCATTAAGGTTTCCATGAGTGGTTTAACAATTTAAAATATGCAAAATCTAGCTTAGTTGTTGAATTGCGAATTTTTCTTTAAAAAGTATTAAAATTTGGTATTTTTGCAAACTAGAATTTTCAATTCAATACAAATTGATGAGCATAAATTATAGAAATGGTTTATATAACTTAGTTATGATATTTAGTGAATATTATGACCATTAGTTTTGTTTAAACATCAAGTTTTAAAATGAAACGGTTAATTGACGCTTTCTAGGTTTTCGGAAATAAATCGATTTGATTTATTTTGAGTTTTTGATGAGTTGCAATTTATTTTATATTATAATTAGTGATTTGTGAAACCACGATTGGTGTGCTTGGGTTTACCTCGATCAATCGGCGTTGGACGCCGATGTCGAGAGTTATTTGGTCACTTTGCATGAGCGGGTCATAGGTTTTAACCTATGCGCGTTTCATGCGTCGTTTTGGTTTTATCCACGATTCGGTTTACGATATACATATATGTTTGCATATAGGTACTTCTCACGTGGACTTCGGACGATGAAGAAGAGGATGGTGGCATCGACTTCGGCAGACAAGGACCAGGTGAGTAGATGTATATCTACGAGGGAAATCGGGTGGATGGCGTATAGCACTCCCGCAAACGTAGAATAAGGATATTATGTACTATTATTAGGAAGTCGGACATGACCTTAGATTCTTGACGAGTAGGGTATTATTGAAGACTTTAGGTTGGATTAGACTGATCTAGAACGACTTAACCAGAGGATGACTGCCTTGGAGAGAATTCGTAGGTTTCATGTAGACACACACACACGCACACATAAACTTGACTTGGTGTATATGTGCGTATATATATATATATATAGGAATGTGTGTAGGTATACACACACACACACACACACACAAAACATATACATGTGATATGAGGAGATTATATGATACATGGGGATGAGTCGATATGACCAGGCTTGATGCCGTGATTTATTGGATATATGATCGAGTTATGACATGAGATGTGTTATGATAGTAGTGGATCGTTGGGCAATGAGATTATATAAAATATATTTATATAAACGATAATATGTGTTGATGACATTGGAAAGAACGAGACTCTAGAATAGAACCCAGATTGTAATATGTGACTTAATCATGATATAACATATGACTTGATATTTTAGTGGATCATTGACAATGTATATTTACACAGACGATGATATATGTTTGATGATATTGGGATGTATGCGATTATAGTACAGTACCCTTGATCATGATATTGTTTGGTGGTGATACTATTCAAACGATGATGTATATATGTGGTAGTTGACCCATACCCCGATTTTGGGATACCGTACGATGGATTTTACCGTACGAGACATGTATGTGATGATTGATCCGCACGCTTGATTTGAGGAAGTCGTACTATGTACGTGACGCTATTGAGGCTGGATCGCCGACTACTTGAGATATCGACTCAGACTCTAGGAGGATTCTTCTTACCTTTCGACTAGTATCTTTAGTTAGTTCCTTAGTTGGTTAGGTAGATCTTAGTTTAGGCTCGAATCATACTTATTTTCAAAACTAATGAATCGTGCTTTTTCAAACAACAAACTGTATGACTCGTAATTAGTATGTATTTCTAGTTGTGCGTTTACTACACATTCACCTTTATATTCATGTTGTATGCATTGCATTGCATATTCATACATATGTTTATTTAGCTAGGATGAAACTCTGCCTGTTAGGACACCGGCACCATTACCGATGATGTGCATGTTCCACGTACAGTCATTTGCCGGCTCACGCACATCATTGGTAATTGCCATGTCACATACACTTTAGAACATATTATCTTTTATTGATAGAATCAGCTAAAAGCTAAATCAATATAATATTGTGTGATTACCCTTATGTGCTAGTTTAGACATTACATTTATTACTTAGACATTTCATGCATTCACATATTCATATTATCATGCGGTATTCTGGGGCTTATGCCGATGCTCATTATTTACTTACTCATGATTTTGGGATTTTTGATTTCTATGAGATTTCTGGATTTTAGGGAAAACCACAAGAATATATAACAACTTCTCTCTCTCTCCCTCTCATTTTAAAATACAAGTTGCGGTTTTCTCGTGATGTATGTGTCGTCCACCATGAGATTTCATGTTTTTTGTTGGATTTCGAGACCCGATTCGAGGAGTGGATGAACCGTCTCGGGTACATGGTGGGCCCGGTATGGTACCCCGGGGTAAGAAGCTCGAGCTGTAGACGATGAGCCTGGAAGGGGAAGACTACCTACCGGTGATGTCTGGCGCGGCGGATATCCGGAGGATACCGACCATTGTCGTGAGATTTGATGATATGGGCCAATCCGGACTGACGGAGCCTGAGATATTGAGACTATGAGATATTGAGACTATGAGGTATTGAGACTTTGAGATTTACATGTTTTGTGTCGATACTTGACACGGATTTCCATGGATTTCATTGATGATGTTTTCATATTACTATACAAATTTTACTATGATACAAGTTAAAGATTTCTTATACAGATATATCCAGATTTCATAGTTGATTGTTTTACATTCATGGTGCATGCATACTCATACACATGACATATTACTACTTGAGGTACTGACACGAGCACTGAGCATTGCACTTGCGCATAGTTTATTACCCTGCCACCACTAGATGACTAGTGATATATTAAGTATATTATTATGACCTAGGAGAGCGTCGTGCATTCGATTTCTACTCGCAGATGTCTTCTACTCACGAGTTGGCAACTCACCCCAATTGTGCCAAATTTTCTTACAGCTTCAGATGTACAGGTTTTCTTGGCAGCTTGCTGGCACATCATTTCATTCAGGGTGATTTGCTTGGTAGGTTGGTTCACTTGTATCAGCACCGCCGTTGTACTTTTATTATTTCATTTGTATCTAGTAAGCTCCATCAACTAGACTTGTATTATTGGTAGATTTAGAAGACCAGTTATTTTTATTAAGACCTTAGAGTCGCGCTTGTATTATTATGATTTTCTGGTGGATTTGGTTTTCTTTTGAGTTTTGAGCCTCGCCCATCGGCGTTGTTTATTATAGTGCATTGTGTGGTTGCTTCCGCCTTTTGGCGTAGAGCTAGCTCCCGCTTGGGGATGCCTTTTATTTATTGCTTATGTATATATTCTTATTTGTACCCGTTTGGGGACAGTTTTTACAAAGGAGACTCTGCCGAAATTTTTGAGAAATTTGATGTTGCTTTTAAACTTGTTTCCCTACACTTCTTCTTTTAAAGGGTTTAGATTTCTAGGCTTCAGCTTACTTAGATTACGTTACGCCTCTAGACGTTTCGTAATTTAAGTGCCGGTCACGTTTCGTACTTTCGGGTCGTGACAGATACCATCGATATATATTAATATACGTGTATGAAAACACACGCAAAAAGGCTCGCTATAACTCATGTCGTATCTCATAATACTAACCACATCATATCACCGATCTCATGGCACCATGCCCAAACTCATCGACCCAACTCCAAATATCATCCACTATCCTCATCATCCAAGTATATGTATACGTGTATATATATACACCGTCCCATAACTATGTGTGTATATATCTATCTATCCCCATATACGCACAAGTATAACAAAGTAAGCATGTGTGTGCGTGTGGGTGTAAACCTATTCTAGGGTTCGCGACTAAGAAGCTATACTAGTTCACATCTAATAACCCTAATCTAACCATTGAACACCTAATCATATCTTGAATATCCATGTCTCACATAAAAGATATCATATATATAGTATATATATAGCATACTATACATCGAACTGCGGGGGTGCTATACACCATCCACCCGACTTCCCCCTTAGATATAATCTACTCACATTGCTCTTCGCTTTCCGTTGCCGACGTCGCCACGTACTTGCTTGTCGTCTCGAAGTCTTCGTGGGGTACCTACACATCATAACGTATCGTGTCGCATTAAAACCCAATTCAAAACCAAAACGACACGCTAAAAGCCCAAAGGTTATAACCTATGGACCACGCCTTCAAAACCACCAAATAACACTCGATTTCGACATACAAACGTCAAGTGATCGAATACGACACAAATCAAAAAAATCCAGAATTCAAAATACGCAAAACGAAACACTGAATCAAAACAGCAACTCTTGAAAATGGTCCCAGATTTTACCCTAGGTCAAACCAGTCAATTTTGCATATGCCAAGGGTCTAGTTTACAGGAGATGGAGCTACAGACCAAACACGAACCCCGTCACGCCCCGCTTCCCAGTAGATGAAAACGGTGACCTGGCAAGCCCGCGATGTATTTATTCCGAGAAGGTCATTTCTTGAAATAAATACGCTAAGCGTAATGTAAGCAGTATAACAATGACAAGAATATACAAGTGGAAAAAAAATCCAACCATTTTATATATTTACTGTCACGCCCCGCTTCCCAAAATACGGAATACGAAGGGTTGACAAGGCCAGCCATGCTCCTACGGTCAAAGAAACATCCTGCCATAGTCACACTTCGGCTTCCAGCTTTACATGGTAGTCAGTAAATAATGCGCAGGTAATGAGAAATGCAGTAACTGGAACAAAACAGTATAAAGAACTAACCTGATGGGAAACAAAAGGTATAACCCTGGATAGCTAATCAAGATGTCCGTGATGTACGTCTAGTCCTGGTCCGGGCTAAATCTTCTCCTCACACTGAGCATGCATACTCAGATCATTAGAGCGACACAATAGCAATATAATATATATAAATTCATGTGACAATTCTAACAGTGATAATAGATATATATAACAGTAAATCAATGACGGTATAGGTATGAACATGCAGTAATCAATGCAGCGGAACAGTAAAAGCAGTAGAATGATATGCCACGTATGTCAACACAGTAATTATATATATCGATGCTATCATCCCTATCAGTCTCTAAGTCTCACTGTACAGGTCACTAAACCTATCGTCAGTCCAAGTGTGAGAGTCAACCACTCGCGAGTGTCATCCACCCAAGGGTAGAACCCAAGGGTAAGGGACCACGGGCCCAACATGTAACTCACGGTAATAATCATGTACCCTGTAAATCTCCATATATCTCTATATATATAAGCCGGCAAGGGACTCCCGAGATTCTGTTGAACTCACACTCAAACTACCCCATACCCCGTGGTCTACATCAAACGCTAACCATAACCCTAAATACCAATCGGTCTGTGATAAGTCTGCGCGAGAACTGGAGGCAGGACCTCCATCAAGCACGTCCCGACTAATACCTAAGATAAATGGCAGAGTCTGATGTCTTATCTGTGACACCCATGCAAGAGTTTCCATGAGTGTCCCATACCACTTATAGTTACACGTACACGCGTCCCACAGACGTCGACAATGCAATAAAATCATAAGGTTCACTGATTGTGTACAAGTACGTATCACTTTCACTTATTCACTGATACACGAACACTAACGTACTTGCCACAACCATCACTAATACCTAACACTGGGTAATGCACGTTATCACTAGGTTATCAATGCAATGACATGTGTATGATATGATACGTAAACAGTATATAAATAATGATTAGGGTGTCATGAATCGATAATCTACCACTTGCATAATTTATCATAAATCATACGGTTACAGTTTAGTGAAACGATGAACGGGGAATAAATAGTATGTTCAGTTATCTATCCATCGAATTTAGTTTCATGCCAATCGGGTTCCAGGATCACTAATTATAGCCATTTCATTTTAAGCGTTCACGGCTGGAAATCCAGTTTCAGAATCGGAAGTCCGTTTCGCAACGCATTTTAATCCAAATTGGGATCAGATTTTAGCAACGCTACAGTTGAATGAAATCTAGGGTTTTCAGTAAGGTTTTCAACGCAATAGATGGATCTTCAATTGTGTCTGCACGTCAGGAGATATACACTATTTAACGCTAGTGTGTCAATTCTGATTCTGTTGGGACCGTTATACGTCCACATCTATTAAATTACATTTTAAATAACAAACGATAATGAAATAGGATTAAACCACTTGTGTTATCTACCTATCAGATTCATCTTTAATAAACAGTGGAGTTCCGCAACCTACGAGTTTAAGGAAATAGTGTAGTACTCATTACGGGACAGCACACAGTAAACACTGCCGCTCTAGACTGCAGTCCAGAGTCGCACTCCGATCCAAATATTGTTACAGTTTAAGTAAAGAAATATTTAGAAGCTTGCATAGGGTTATAGTTCGTCGAGTCAGCTTCGATTTGAGCCCTCGAACGTATCATTCCAGTATGTATATAATTTATGGTGATTTTAACGGTTTGCAGGTACAAGAAAATTCCAGTTTTACAGGTAAATTTGGGGGTAGTCGTTCTAGTCGTTAATAGTCGTATTTTCCAGCGAAATTTGTACACGGTATCCATCACTACAAGGGCCAATATAAATCATCCAATTCCGTCAAATTTGATAAGTATTCTCATTGGGAACACACATTGAACAGGCATGACACCTGATTGATCTAAAATTGTAACTTTATAATCTAAGTAATCTAAGATTGTAACTTGAGTATATAGTATGTAAGCAAGTAAAATACTTTCCTGGCGACGTGTCGACGACGGTAAGGCAACGGCAACGGCACGATCGCGATACACGCGCGGCACGGCAACTTGACTTAGCTCGAACTCGAGTCTCGGCAGCGGCTTGGTTGCTGGGGTCTTGACGGCGAGGGTGGTGGTCGTTGGTGTGTCGAGGCCAGTGAGGGATTGCAGAGGGAGGGAGATATTGAGTGAGAGAAAGAGTTAGAGAGAGAAAAGTTAGAGAGAGAGAAAGAAAATAGAGGAAAGGGAGAGAGAGTGCAGGGAGAGAGAGAGAGAGAGAGACAGAGAGAGAGAGAGAGCACAGAGGGAAAGAGAGAGTAGAGGAGATAGAGACAGAGAGTGAGATGAGATCAGATAGAGAGAGAGATGATAGAGAACAGAGAGAGAGAGAGGGAGAGAGACGTCGGGTGAGGGAACTGGAGGAGGAAAGGGGGTGCTTGGTCGAGGGTGTTGTTGGCGACGTGGAGGAGGTCGAGAGGGAGTACGAGGTGGTGGGGTCGTCGCCGTCGTCGAGGGAGTGGGTGAGGCTCGGTGGCGGATGCGTGTAGGGGCTCGAGCTCGATGGGTTTTTGGAGAGAGGAGTGAGCGAGGGAGGAGGGTGAGGTGATGAAGGAAGAGGGATCGTAGTCGTCGTCGTCGCCGGTGGAAGTGGTGGGCGATGGAGGCGGTGGCTGCGGGAGTGGGTTCGAGAGAGAAGGAGAGAGCACGGGAGAAAATTAGAGAGAGTGGGGAGAGGGTGTGAGGGAGATCGGGCGACGAGATTAGGGAGGGGAGTGCGAGGGTAACGTCGCAGCGACGTGGGCGCGAGCGCGGGCGGAGGCGTCGGCGAAGGGAGTGGGTCGCGAAAAGAAACGCGCGCGGGAAATAAGGAAGGAGCCGTTGGAGAAGAGAATGGGGCGAATCGGGTCGGGTCGGGGAAGCGGGTGAGGGGGAGAGCGGGCTTGGGCTGGGTGTGGGCCAAGAGAAAATAGTTTAATTTAATAAATCCTCGTGGGCTCGGGCTGAAGGAGTTGGGCCGCTGGAAAAATTAATAAAAGGGTTAAGAGAGAAAAGAAGGGCCGGGCCAGGAATTTAAAGGAAATTCAAAAATTTAAATGAGAAAAGAATGGGGCCGGGGTTTGGATGTTGGGCTGCAGGGAAATAAAAGGGAAAAGAAAATTTATTTATTAAAAGGGAATGGGCTTGGGGGCCGGGCTGAAGAAAAGAAAGAAAACAAATTAAAAGAATGAGCTTTGGGTTTAGGATAATATTTAGAACTAGGGTTTTAGATTAGAAATATAAAACAACTAGAGTTAGAAAACTAGAAATATAGTAATATAGGGAAATGTATTTTGATGAAGAATAAATCTATAGTTTGGGTTTGGGCTAAAAAGGTTTTAAAATAAATCAATAATTATAAATAAAATAAATAATAAAATAAGAACTTTATAAGTCAGAGAGAGATACGTATTTTTGTATAAAAGGGGCTGGGTATTACATCATACCACCCTTACAATAATTTCGTCCTCGAAATTTAAAATAAACAATAAGTTATACAAACATAGGCGAGAGCTATTATATTGCAAACTAACACATAAAGATTTACTAGAAATCCGTGGACGAAGAAATTTGAAGGTATAAATATGTAAGAACAACATACAAAAGACATGTCTAAATAGGTATAAGGCAGGAATAACTATAGGGGCAACTACATGTATATGAGAATAGCAATAACAACAATAACGAACAATGATATTCGAGGCGTACTCGATAAAATCGGAACTCAAACATATGCACATATCAGTATATCAAAAGTAGCACAACAGAAATAATAAGTGTAAAGCACAACCATAAATAATAGTAAACATAGGCACCATACCCGAAAATAAAAGAACGGCAATAAAGTAGTGAAAGATTTGTCGGTAGGTTAACACATTTTTGGACGATGTATCGATAAAATAGTTTTAAAATAACTTAGAAAACTCACATAGTGAAAATGAGGAATATGGAACAAAATATGCGCGGTGTATGGTTGCGGTACTGAAAGTGAGGATAATAGTAATGTACTTAAAATACATAAAACTAAGTAGTCGATAACGCGCACTCTTCGACAAGTATAAAATAATGAAAACCAAATTTCGAATAATACTGTCCCTAAATATATATAGGGTAATAGGAAAACACAAAAAATGTATAGGGCTGGCTAGGGTAAGGATTACAAGGAAGTGTGGCTCATTCAAGGGTTGGAGTATGGCGGCTTTAGGCTGAATGTTAAGGAGATTGGGATCGGGTTAGCACAGGAACAAAGGACTGCAAGGTGAAAAGTATGGGGAGGATAACGGTCGGTAGATCATATGAATCAAAATTTGAAGAGTTAGCGAACTCGGAGATTTCACAAAAATGTTCTTCTCCCGGAAGGATCTCAAACGAGGCATAGACGAAGGATGAAGGGTGGACCTCTAAAAGATCGGGTGTGGTACTTGTTAATCTCTGTGAGGGTTAAGGCAAGGTAAAGAGTAGGGGTGGACAGACCTCAGTAGGAAAATAATTGTATAGGAGAAATGATCAAGCAGCAAGTGAACTAAGAAGATCGAAAGATTAGCGAACTCAGCAATTTATTTCATTCCAGAAGATTTTAAACAAAGCATTCTCAAAAATGAAAAGTGGCCCTAAACTATACACAGATTTATTTGGCCAGATAAGACAACATCTAAAAGGAATTCTGTCAGTCGCGGTTGTGGAGATTCAGTAGGTTGCGGTAGGCTCGTGCGTTCAGGTAGGGACGTCTATTTCCATAGCTTTCCGCGGGGACCGCCATTGGGAGTTCTTCCACAGCAGGGTCTTGTCCTCCTGGTCCTTCTTCCTCGGCTGGAGCTTCTTCATCGAGGTCTGATTCCATGTGATTCTCTTCTTCTGGATTTTCTTCCACGGGATTTTCCTCAACTGGATTTTCTTCTATCGGATCTTCCTCGGGATCTTCCTCTATCGGGTTCTCTTCAGGGTCTCCTTCCTCTTCGTCGGAATCGTCTATCATGTCAAACTCTGGGGCGGCTGCTCCTTCGTCTTCGGAATCGCTGTTTTCACCAATGACTTGGGGACCGTTGATCTCATCATCAGAACTCATCAGCGTGCGGTCTGAGGAAACGCATGACTGTGCATTCTTATCTAGATGCGGCGCTGCTCCAGGGTGGGCCATGGCCTGAAAGAAAGAGTCATGATTAGACAATGGAATACATCAGGAAAATAGCTAAGTGTACAAAGTATGGAAAGATATGCGGTGGCAAGAATTGAAAAAAATTAAGATTAAAATGTTGTGCTAATGAATAGTATGAACAAGGGAAAGGACAAGAGAATGATACATATTACGATTCAAATTTTATTGCATTTAACTAAAAGTTCAACGGATACAAGATTTCAAACGAAAATAAATATTCATAAGAGGATGACAACATTATTACTGAAAGTAGAAAACATGAAAATTCTTCTTTGACTACTAGAACGTTGCATTCTCGTCGTGTGAGTTGAATCCTGCGCTGGGTCCACCTTATCCTCGATGTTTGAACTACGCAATAATCATCATTTGGCAGAAGTGGAGAGTGTGGATGAGTCTCCTCCTTGTAGCTCCTTCCTTTTTGGGCAACCGTTGATAAGATGTCCGATGGATCCGCAAATCAGACATTTCCCTTGGGCGCGGCGACAATCCCTCTGAAGGTGTCCTGGCCTCTTACAGTACCCACAACATGGGGTCTTTTGCTGCTTCTGTCGCGGGGAAACAAATTGGCGCTTTATCTTCTTCTCTTTTCCTCGTCTAACGGGGATCCCTTTACAATTTGAGACTCCCGCTGGTGCCTGATTCACCTGCCTTCTCAGTCCTTCAGTTAGCAAGTCGTTCGTCCGCTTCTGGGCTTCCTTTAAACCTTGCAGTACACTCAGGATCTCAACGGTCTGATTCTGGGAAGTGAAGATAGAGGAAGAGTCGTTGGAAGACATGATCCTGAAACAATAATTTTGAAGATGATATGAGGCACAAGCTATAAGAATCAAACATAATATGGATTGGACAAAGATTCAAGAATATCAGATGTGATTAAATTCTTTACAAATCGGAAAATCAACTGTATGAATCTAAGTCACTTAAACAGAGTATGGTAGTGTAACCGTGATGTAGATCACAATTACAACCACGAAACTTTTCCAAGTTACCTGAAACCCTAGCGAATGGATAGCAGAACACTTAATGTGAATATGGATCAAGGATATCAAGTTTACAATCTAGACTGAGGGACGTCTTAGATTGTCAAGCTCTACACGGAAAACTTCAATCCCGATCGAAGCAAAACCTGGGCTCTGATACCAACTAAACCATGTCTCGCCCTGCTTCCCAAAATATGGAATACGAGGGGTTGACAAGGCCAGCCATGCTCCTACGGTCAAGGAAACATCCTGCCGTAGTCACACTTCGGCTTCTAACTTTACATGGTAATCAGTAAATAATGCACAGGTAATGAGAAATGCAGTAACTGGAACAAAACAGTATAAAGAACTGACCCGATGGGAAACAAAAGGTATAACCCTGGATAGCTAATCAAGATGTCCGTGATGTACGTCTAGTCCTGGTCCGGGCTAAATCTTCTCCTCACACTGAGCATGCATACTCAGGTCGTCAGAGCGACACAATAGCAATATAATATATATAAATTCATGTGACAATTCTAACAGTGATAATAGATTTATATAACAGTAAATCAATGACGGTATAGGTATGAACATGCAGTAATCAATGCAGCGGAACAGTAAAAGTAGTAGAATGATATGCCACGTATGTCAACACAGTAAGTATGTATATCGATACTATCATCCCTATCAGTCTCTAAGTCTCACTGTACAGGTCACTAAACCTATTGTTGGTCCAAGTGTGAGAGTCAACCACTCGCGAGTGTCCTCCACCCAAGGGTAGAACCCAAGGGCAAGGGACCACGGGCCCAACATGTAACTCACGGTAATAATCATGTACCCTGTAAATCTCCATATATCTCCATATATATATAAGCCGGCAAGGGACTCCCGAGATTCTGTTGAACTCACAATCAAACTACCCCACACCCCGCGGTCTACATCAAACGCTAACCATAACCCTAAATACCAATCGGTCTGTGACAAGTCTGCGCGAGAACTGAAGGCAGGACCTCCATCAAGCACGTCCCGACTAATACCTAAGATAAATGGCAGAGTCTGATGTCTTATCTGTGACACCCATGTAAGAGTTTCCATGAGTGTCCCATACCACTTATAGTTACACGTACACGCGTCCCACAGACGTCGACAATGCAATAAAATCATAAGGTTCACTGATTGTGTACAAGAACGTATCACTTTCACTTATTCACTGATACACGAACACTAACGTACTTGATATAATCATCACTAATACCTAACACTGGGTAATGCACGTTATCACTAGGTTATCAATGCAATGACATGCGTATGATATGATACGTAAACAGTATATAAGTAATGATTAGGGTGTCATGAATCGATAATCTACCACTTGCATAATTTATCATAAATCATACGGTTACAGTATAGTGAAACGATGAACGGGGAATAAATAGTATGTTCAGTTATCTATCCATCGAATTTAGTTTCATGCCAATCGGGTTCCAGGATCACTAATTATAGCCATTTCATTTTAAGCGTTCACGGCTGGAAATCCAGTTTCAGAATCGGAAGTCCGTTTCGCAACGCATTTTAATCCCAATTGGGATCATAATTTAGCAACAGTTGAATGAAATCTAGGGTTTTCAGTAAGGTTTTCAACGCAATAGACGGATCTTCAATCGTGTTTGTACTTCAGGAGATATACACTGTTTAACGCTAGTGTGTCAATTCTGATTCTGTTGGGACCGTTATACGTCCACATCTATTAAATTACAGTTTAAATAACAAACGATAAGGAAATAGGATGAAACCACTTGTGTTATCTACCTATCAGATTCATATTTAATAAACAATGGAGTTCCGCAACCTACGAGTTTAAGGAAACAGTGTAGTACCCATTACGGGATAGCACACAGTAAACACAGCCGCTCTGGACTGCAGTCCAGAGTCGTACTCCGATCCAAATATTGTTACAGTTTAAGTAAAGAAATATTTAGAAGCTTGCATAGGGTTATAGGTCGTCGAGTCGGCTTCGATTTGAACCCTCGAACACATCATTCCAGTATGTATATAATTTATGGTGATTTTAACGGTTTGCAGGTACAAGAAAATTCCAGTTTTACAGGTAAACTTGGGGGTAGTCGTTCTAGTCGTTAATAGTCGTATGTTCCAGCGAAATTTGTACACGGTATCCATCACTATAAGGGCCAATATAAATCATCCAATTCCGTCAAATTTGATAAGTATTCTCATTGGGAACACACATCGAACAGGCATGACACCTAATTGATCTAAAATTGTAACTTTATAATCTAAGTAATCTAAGATTGTAACTTGAGTATATAGCATGTAAGCAAGTAAAATACTTACCTGGCGACGTGTCGACGACGGTACGGCAACGGCAACGGCACGATCGCGACACACGCGCGGCACGGCAACTTGACTTGGCTCGAACTCGAGTCTCGGCAGCGGCTTGGTTGCTGGGGTCTTGACGGCGAGGGTGGTGGTCGTTGGTGTGTTGAGGCCGATGGTGAGGGATTGCAGAGGGAGGGAGATATTGAGAGAGAGAAAGAGTTAGAGAGAGAAAAGTTAGAGAGAGAGAAAGAAAACAGAGGAAAGGGAGAGAGAGTGCAGGGAGAGAGAGAGACAGAGAGAGAGAGAGAGAGCACAGAAGGAAAGAGAGAGTAGAGGAGATAGAGACAGAGAGTGAGATGGGATCAGAGAGAGATAGAGATGAGAGAGAATAGAGAGAGAGAGAGAGATGAGAGAGAACAGAGAGAGCGAGAGAGAGAGACGTCGGATGAGGGAACTGGAGGAGGAAAGGGGGTGCTTGGTCGAGGGTGCTGTTGGCGACGTGGAGGAGGTCGAGGGGGAGTACGAGGTGGTGGGGTCGTCGCCGTCGTCGAGGGAGTGGGTGAGGCTCGGTGGCGGATGCGTGCAGGGGCTCGAGCTCGATGGGTTTTTGGAGAGAGGAGTGAGCGAGGGAGGAGGGTGAGGTAATGAAGGAAGAGGGATCGTAGTCGTCATCGTCGCCGGTGGAAGTGGTGGGCGATGGAGGCGGTGGCTGCGGGAGTGGGTTCGATAGAGAAGGAGAGAGCACGAGGGAAAATTAGAGAGAGTGGGGAGAGGGTGTGAGGGAGATCGGGCGACGAGATTAGGGAGGGGAGTGCGAGGGTAACGTCGCAGCGACGTGGGCGCGAGCGCGGGCGGAGGCGTCGGCGAAGGGAGTGGGTCGCGAAAGGAAACGCGCGCGGGAAATGAGGAAGGAGCCGTTGGAGAAGAGAATGGGGCGAAGCGGGTCGAGTCGGGGAAGCGGATGAGGGGAGAGCGGGCTTGGGCTGGGTGTGGGCCAAGAGAAAATAGTTTAATTTAATAAATCCTCGTGGGCTCGGGCTGAAGGAGTTGGGCCGCTAGAAAAATTAATAAAAGGGTTAAGAGAGAAAAGAAGGGCCGGGCCAGGAAATTAAAGGAAATTCAAAGATTTAAATGAGAAAAGAATGGGGCTGGGGCTTGGATGTTGGGCCGCAGGGAAATAAAAGGGAAAAGAAAATTTATTTATTAAAGGGGAATGGGCTTGGGGGCCGGGCTGAAGAAAAGAAAGAAAACAAATTTAAAGAATGAGCTTGGGGTTTAAGATAATATTTAGAACTAGGGTTTTAGATTAGAAATATAAAACAACTAGAGTTAGAAAACTAGAAATATAGTAATATAGGGAAATGCATTTTGATGAAGAATAAATCTATAGTTTGGGTTTGGGCTAAAAAGGTTTTAAAATAAATCAATAATTATAAATAAAATAAATAATAAAATAAGAACTTTATAAGTTAGAGAGAGATACGTAGTTTGGTATAAAAGGGGCTGGGTATTACATTTACATTCTCAACTTTACAAAAGTTAACTGATACAAGAAGTCTGAATATAAAAAAATGTTTAAACATGTAACTTACTAAAAAGAAAAGCTGGAAAGAAAACTGATAATCTGCTTCAAGTGTGAACAGGTTGTTATTCTCTGCAATCGCTTTCACCTCTTCTGATCCTAAGTCACCTGACGAACATTCCAAGAAACAAAAGAAATGGGTGGAATGCCTATCAGCGAACTTGCGCTTGGTAAGTCCCAATAGAGATGAGTAATATATAGATTGAGTGCAAGATGGCATATAATATAGTATAAAGAGAAATTGTAACATGTGAATAGGTATGGTAATGTATATGGCAGCTATATCAGCATGGAAATGTAACATGAGCATAGCAAACAAGTACAGCATGGCCGTGGAGTGTAGGTATAATGAATATGAAGTGAAAGTAAGTGTCCTAAAAGGCCTCTAAAAAGGTAAAAGTAACTATCGTGAGTTCAAGTGTGAATGTCAACCAATCTCAAGAGTATTCTCGAACCCAAGGCTATCGTCCAGGGGCAAGGAATCACGGGCCCAAAATAGCGGGACTTCAATTGTTATTGAAGTATTCCAAACCCAACAGGCTGTCATCCAGGGGCTTGGAAACACGGGCCCTCATTCATGAATTTGTGATGTACCATTTCAGCCCGGTACCACAGCAACGTTATTTGTACCGTTTCAGCCCGGTACCAGAGCACCTTTGTATATATTTAAATACTGTATTCTTCTGAAATACGGGTACTTGTCGAATATTCGGAACCCGTCTTTTACTTTGAGATTTATTTTTTCTTATAATTATTTTTTTTCTTTTCACCCCAAATCCCATTCATTTTTTCCCTTCATTTTATTTCCATTTATTTTTTTTAAAACCCCAACTCTCTTTTATTTAAATTCATTTCTATTTTAATCTTTCAAAGCCCAAACATTCATAGGCCCAAGACCCTTATCTTTTCCTTTCCTCTTAATTTCTTCAGGTTATTGATTTGGAGTAATGGGTATTAATCTAATGTTAATTATCGCTTCCCAGTAGATGGAAATGGTGACGTGGCAAGCCCGCGACGTATTTATTCCGAGAAGGTCATTTCTCGAAATAAATACACTAACCGTAATGTAAGTAGTATAACAATGGCAAGATTAGACAAGTGGAAAAAAAATCCAACCATTTTATATATTTACATTCTCAACTTTACAGAAGTTAACTGATACAAGAAGTCTGAACATAAAAAAATGTTTAAACATGTAACTTACTAAAAAGAAAAGCTGGAAAGAAAACTGATAATCTGCTTCAAGTGAGAACTGGTTGTAATTCTCTGCAATCGCTTCCACCTCCTCTGATTCTAAGTCATCTGACGAACATTCCAAGAAACAAAAGAAATGGGTGGAATGCCCGTCAGCGAACTTGCGCTCGGTAAAACCCAATAGAGATGAGTAATATATAGATAGAGTGCAAGATGATATATAATATAGTATAAATAGAAATTGTAATATGTGAACAAGTATGGTAATGTATATGGAAATTATATCAGCATGGAAATGTAACATGAGCATAGCAAACAAGTACATCATGGCCGTGGAGTGTAGGTATAGTGAATATGAAGTGAAAGTAAGTGTCCTAAAAGGTCTCTAAAAAGGTACAAGTAACTAGCGTGAGTTCAAGTGTGAATGTCAACCAATCTCAAGAGTATTCTCGAGCCCAAGGCTATCGTCCAGGGGCAAGAAATCACGGGCCCAAAATAGCGGGACTTCAATTTTTATTGATGTATTCTAAACCCAACAGGCTGTCATCCAGGGGCTTGGAAACACGGGCCCTCATTCATGAATTTGTGATGTACCGTTTCAGCCCGGTACCACAGCAACGTTGTTTGTACGGTTTCAGCCCGGTACCACAGCAACGTTATTTGTAATGGGACTTATGAGATTCCGTTTGATTCATACTTAAACTACCCCAACACCACGTATATATATTAGTCTACGATTAATATTACGATCTTGATCAAATCCATGAATACAAAATATGGTGTAAAATATCAAGGTACAATTACTCAAAATAATCGATTTGGGTTAACTGTTATCATGCTGGTGACAAAGTTATATTGACTCAAGCCTTGATGAAATGCAATATACAGGAAGAATTTCAATTATTACTACAGGGCTTACACTATTGGCTGCTTTTGACAACTATCCTATACTTCATCAAAATTAAGTATTGAAGTGAGAATTTTTGGGCATTATCATTGTGAGAATTATTAAGCTATTCGAATGTATAATTATGTAGCTTCTGCTACATATTTTGTATCAACCTGTGTTGGGTGGCTTCATTAGATGCTCAACACTCTTATCTACATCCTTTTGACACAAACAAAGGCTATTAGCTAACTTCTCATCCCAAGATTTTTCTAAAGTCCATTAATTCGAACTTGCAACAGAACTAAACATCATGAACTGGAACTATACCTTTGTATCTATACACATCATGATACTAGTAGGAGGCAAATATAATTTATAAAGGTTTCAGTATAATAGACTACTGTATAAAAGGGTTCAATATAAAATTTAAATTTTGAAGATGAAAATCGATAGCGAAAATGAAGAGGGTATTTTTGTGCAAGTCAAATCTTGATTAACATGAATTATTAGTTCAACAAGCATGCATATCATGCTGGACCGCATTTTTATGTTCTAGTCTAGAGTATAGAATTTCTCATCGAGTTAAATGCTTGACACGCCATATAGAGCTACTTGTTACATAAATTTAGTCATATGCCATATTAACAGAATGAATTGCTAAAAGTTATAACTTTAGCAGGTATAGTTGTTTATATGATCTTCTCCATAAATGTAACATAGTTATGGTCTATATATTATTTTATAATGTATAATATCGCTATAATGTTTTCTGTATCATAAAAGGATACAGCGTACAGTCTACATCGCCGTTACAAAAGCAGTAATTTATTGTTAGTGTCAATTACTGGTTTGATGCTTGAGTCACCTAATTTAACATATTTAAGCAATATTGCTTTCATAGCATAAGTATTAATTCTACAACTATTCATAACATTTTGGTAACCAGGCATTAAAGAGTATATGTAACAAATCAAAGAGATTAGTAATTCGATAAAGTACAAAAATGGATGTTTTAAGTATATGACATATTCATTGAATTAGAAACAAGAAACTCTCTCTTCTCATTCAAAACCATTTTAACTTTTGTCCATGATTTATTTCTCTACAAGCAAAGGTTGAAATCACAAAATCATGGAGCTGCTATAGAACATGCAGTAGCATATGAAGGAACAGATACTATAGACTCAAAGAGCCAAGTTTACACCATACTTTGAGAATTCATCATCAAAAGAAATTACTCACACAATCAAATATGTATAATTAGCTATAAGTTATATTATGACGGAATTGTTTCAGTTAAAAATTTTGTTTCTAAGAAGGAAGGGGGACTTACGACGAGAGGGGACATCGGTTTATTGAAATCATAACAGAGGCAAGGAAGGAGAGAGACGGAGGGAAGAAGGGACTTACGCGCGATTAGAATGGGCGACAACGAGAGAAAACTTTTCGGGCATTTCATCGAACACCTTCGAGCTCAAATTGAAACGTTGATGGATGAGGGTCTGCAGGCGTTGACGGTGGCTTTAGTGGCTGTGGGCGATGTCTAGGATCTCCGACAGTGGCTCAAAGGCGACACGACGACGATGGAGCACAGGCTTGGATGGCTCGAGCTCGGTCGCTCGAGCTTCGGAGGGGGTGGCGTGAGGTTCGGGGATGGAGGCCAGTGAGGGGAGGTGAGAGATGAGATTAGAAGAGCTGGGGCGACGAGGTGGTGAGGGGGTCGGCCGGCGAAGTGGATGGCCGACAAAGTGCTCGGGGAAGGTAATGGATGAGGGAGAAAAAGAGATTTTTGAGAGAGGAAAGAGAATTAATTGGATTTATGGGTAATAAAAACTTGGTTTTTTATGAGTGAGATTTTGGTTTTGATGGAGGAAATTAAAAAGAAAATTGAAGAAGAAGCAACTGTTGTTTGAGATGAGAAGAAAGGGTTTGGTTTTGAAAGGGCTAAGAAAGCATCCCAATTAATTATCATTAACAACAATTAATAATAATTAACATTAGATTAATACCCATTACTCCAAATCAATAACCTGAAGAAATTAAGAGGAAAGGAAAAGATAAGGGTCTTGGGCCTATGAATGTTTGGGCTTTGAAAAATTAAAATTGAATTGAATTTAAATAAAAGAGAGTTGGGTTTAAAAAAAATAAATGGAAATAAAATGGGGGGCAAAATTGAATGGGATTTGGGGTGAAAAGAAAAGAAATAATTATAAGAAAAAATAAATCTCGAAGTAAAAGATGGGTTCCAAATATTCGACAAGTACTCATATTTCAGAAGAATACGGTATTTAAATATATACAAAGGTATAGGAAAATGAGGGTCGTTACATTCTACCCTCCTTAAAAATAATTTTGCCCTCGAAATTACCTAAGAAGGATGATGCAACCGAACAAATAAACAAAATGGTTAAAATATCAAGATGGCGATGAAATGTTTATACATTCATTTCCGTTGCGTCGAGACGTGGGAAAACAAAAAGGAATTCAGGGGAATATAATTCAGGAATACAGTCGTTTCAGTCTACAATTCTTAAAAGAATTTCGTCCACACAATTCTCTCGAGAAGTACGTTGCAACAACTCAAGAATTAAAACAGTTGTATAGGTTGGGGTAAGGACTACTATTTGAACACCTACGTTGTGTGGAAAATTCAAGTAAAAGAAGAAACAAAAATGCAAGGATTTGAAATGGCTGAAAAGGTTGGAAAGAAATTACCAGGGACAACCTGATTCATGGCTTCAGCCTCGACGGCCGACATACTGAAAGCCTAGCATCTCGACATATTCCTTTGTGCCCGATGGTATACTTGTTGTTGAGGGGGTAAGGGTTGCCCATGCTGAGTTGGTGCAGGAAGATCTAAACGAGGAGCGGGATATTGAATAGTCGGTTTAGGTGTGGAGGCTGTGCCAGATCTGTACTGTGGGCAATCTCTTAAAATGTGCATAGGCGATCCACAAATCATACAAAGACCGTTAGCTACTCTGCAATCTTTTGCTAGGTGCCCTGACCTCTTGTAATAATTGCAGACTTTTGATTCATGGTTGCAAAACGACCCTCCTGGTCTCCTGGATGGCGCTATAGATTCCGGCATCGAGGAGGCTTCTCCAGTAATCTGGCTAACTGGGCGTTTTTCTCCGGCCGACAGTGGTCTTCCCTTCTTCTTGATGACAGCTTCATAACGACGGGCTGCCTTCAATACTGCTTCATGAGTTGGAAAATCTCCCGTTGCTAGAGCAGCCTGGATGTCGAGGTCTAAACCCTACTGAAAACGTCTGGCGCGAATCTCGGCGGTAGGAATCAGATGGGCAGCGAAACTGCTGGGCATAGTGAAATCAGCATCGTATTCATCTACCGATTTGTCCCACATGGATCCTTGTTGTAGATGGACAAATCGTTGCTCCATCTCAAAATGAGCAGTCTCAGGAAAATACTTGGTGTCAAAAAGTTCACGAAACGTCTTCCAGTCAATAGGCTGGGTAATCCGACTCTCTTCGGCCTTCCACTAAGCCCTGGCATTATCGGTAAGTTGGAGTTTCGCAATTCGAACCCAAGACACTTCTGGAACTTGAGCCGCTGTCAGGTCATCTTCGATACTCTGAACCCATTCTTCAGCTTCAAGCGGGCTCTCCTTACCCGAGAAGTTCTTTGGGTGTAAGGCCCGGAACTGTTTTACTCCAGGTGTTTCGGCTTCGGGGCGGTTCATAAGAATAGCAGTCTGCTGCTGCTGACCCTCTAATAGGCTCTTGATAGCCTCGAGAAACACCGTCTGTTCAATGAGGGGAGTTGCAGCAATAGATGGTGGTGGTGTCTCGCCGTTGTTGTTGATCGGTTCAGGGGAAGCCATCACCTTGGATAGAAAAGATGGATTATGAAAGATTCAAAGGAATTGAAAGGTAAAGAATGTAAAAGTTGTCGGATTTTATCTTTCTTGTATCATATTGCTTAGGATTTCATGCAGAACAGACCTGCATGGGCCACCAACAAAACCTGTCACGCCCTACTTCCCAGTAGATGGAAACTGTGACGTGGCAAGCCCGCGACGTATTTATTCCGAGGTCATTTCTCAAAATAAATACGCTAAGCGTAATGTAAGCAGTATAACAATGATAAGAATAGACAAGTGGAAAAAAAATCCAACCATTTTATATATTTACATTCTCAACTTTACAGAAGTTAACTGATACAAGAAGTCTGAACATAAAAAAAATGTTTAAACATGTAACTTACTAAAAAGAAAAGCTGGAAAGAAAACTGATAATCTGCTTCAAGTGCGAACTGGTTGTAATTATCTGCAATCGCTTCCACCTCCTCTGATCCTAAGTCACCTGACGAACATTCCAAGAAATAAAAGAAATGGGTGGAATGCCTTTTCATATCAGATTTTTGCATTTTTATATCGTCCATTCTTAATTATATTACAAATAAATAGGTGCTTTTGATCCATGTCTGATAAATAGTTGCAGGTTACAGGTTCTCAGAACAATACAGTGAAAATCATGAAAAGACGCTAAAATGTGAGACTGCAACCAACAAAAGATGAATCTGTATAATGCCGCCTAACAGTTCAAGGGCAGCACAAGATACAAGACTTCAAAGCGAAGCTTACGGTAAAAGTCCACAAATTCTGCACTGTTGGAAATCTGGAAGAAAGTAGAAAATATTCTGAGGAACCAAGTGAAGAAACTAGAAGTAAAATGCAACATGAAGAATACCTGAGAAAACGAGCCAGAGATCCTTCAAGATGGCCGCGGAACCGCGGCCAAACAAGGCTTATGGCCGCGGTTCCGCGGCCGTGCAGTGCACGTGTCGGTGCATTGACCCGGTTTTCTTAAGGTAGTATTGTAATTTCAGACGTGGATTAGATGTAAACCCTAGGGTTTCTCCTATCTATAAATAGGAATGCCTACAGCCTCTTTTGGGGTGTGCCTCTTTTGGGTGCCTTTTTTGAGATGCCTTTCTTTAATTCTTAAATTCTTTTCAATTTCTAGATTTAATTCTCATTTTGTAATGAATCGTTGAGAGGTCATCAATAAAGGTATTTTTTATTTTTATCTTGCATTCTTTTTATCTGCAATTTTAATTCCTGCAATTTTTATCTGTTCTTTTAATTATCTGCAATTTAGTTTTCTAATTTAAAAATTATAAAAAATGAATTTGATTGTCACCTTCCTAATGAGTGAGTAATTCCTCACTTGTTAGGGTTAGGATTGGGAAGGTTTGAGAGAAGAAAATCTCTCTCGCTCCTTTCTTTGCCCAAATAATTTTATTTAAAGAACCCTTTTTAATCCAACCACACGCTACGGCACCTTATCCCAAATGATAGCGGTGATTCCCTAGTTCAACCAGTTGTGGTTGGATTAACTGAAGGTTAGGGCTAAGAGCCAAGAACGGACGGACAAGGACCAAAGGGAAGAAACTTAGTTTTTTCCTAGTCGTGCTAATCCCCGTTGTTGACTATTACCCTAACACCTATATTCTTAATTAGGGCATTGATAGAAGCGAGAAGAATCCCTTTTTCAAACTAACCTAATCCTAACCCTAACAAGCCTTTTTATCAATTTATTCTTATTCATAGATCTACAACAAAACCACCAATTTTTTTTGGGCTTAACTCGTTAGAACATAAAGAAAAGGAATCTTTCTCCCTGTGGACTGACCCGTACTCAACCGGCTAGCTACGAAGCGACACCGTTATTGATTGCGGTATTCTTAACTTTGATTTTAAAACGTACGCAAAAAGCAGCTCTCAATCAAATGGCGTCATTGCCGGGGAAACGGTAGTCTCTTTCTTTGTGTAATTTCGGGTTAAAAATAAATAAATAAGAAAATAAAAAATTTAAAAATTATAAAAATTGAAAAATTTTAAAACAAAAAAAAAGTAAAATAAAAAATTCATCTTGTTCTTTTTGAGAGGTATTGTGTGAATTGTGCAGGAAAAGAAGAGGGACAGATTCAGATCTGGAAAAAACCCAGTGAACAAATCAATAAACAAAAGATCTGAACAGACAGAGGAGAATCATAACAACAAACAGAAAATTTTTGGAGATCCAAACTAACAGAACCACCACGGAACCGCGGCGGATATATGCAGTTGATCGCGGAACCGCGGTCAACCAGTGACGTCAGCATCCCAAAATTCTCTGTAAGTATTTTTGTCCTCTATTCTACCCTTTGAACTCCACTGAAAAATTTTCCTGCAGGGTTCTTTGTGCAAAATCTTTCTCCCTCTCCAATAAATTGTTTTTGTTTAGGATTCTTTGCGCTGCCAAATAAAAAAAAATTTGCAAGTGTTTTTCTGTGTGTTTACTGCTTTGCATTTTTAAAACGGACTTTTAAGAGGCTATAACACCAATCCAGATTGGGTGGGGACTTCATTACCCTTTCTAGGACCCCAAAATTCACAAAAAGCATATGCATCAATCCTTGAGTTAATTAAAAAAAAATATTTAGACTCAGCCAATAAGGACTGTCGCGCTCATTAGGACAAAGGAAGGTTGTGGGCAATCGGTCGTTTATCTAAACCTGACTTTGTGGTGTCTAGGCTAGACAAGTAGGAAATGTAATTTTAAAAGGCCAGTCTCACGGTGATTCGTGAGCGGATCCCTCCTTTCTTTACTTATGTTTACCTGGCCACAATTGGCGGTGAAGTGGCGATTTGAAGGATATCTCATAAGTTGTCGCTTTGGAACAGTTAGGAGCAGTCTAGTTGACTTAGGAGACCCTAGCTCTAGGCTTGATTGTGCATGCTTAAATTATGATTGTGCCGTAGTTCCGTACAAATTTTTGCAAAACTCTTTCTAAAAATACCACTCAAAAATTTCAAAACTCCAAAAACAAACAATCTTTTTAAATAAATAAAAATTTAAAAAAACAAAAAAAAAATCAAAAAAAAAATCATCACATTCTTTTCCTTCTCCTTTCTCACATCATGGGTACCCCACCTCGCAAAACTCTTGTCGAACTTTGGTACCCTCAACCAGACATTACTTCCTACGCGCATTGTTTTGGTCGAATTTCGGACGACCCCTCCATGCCCAAAATTTCTTTGAAAGATCGAATAGACGCGTCTAGAAGAAATAGTTGGACTCCGCAATTCACTTTGTATCAACCGTTTCAACCTTCACCACCTTCTTACGTTGATACCCCTTTTGAGAGTCCGGTGGTAACTCCGAAACCCATGTCTATTGCTGAACATATTGAACAATCTCATAACCGATCTTTCACTCCTTTCAACACTTCCAGTTCTTGGGATCAACAATTCCATTCACCTTTTTATCCAAATGTTGATTCTAATACTGTCCAACCATTCAATTCTTATCCATCTTACCCAACTGTTGCACCTTCCCTAGACATTACTTTTACATAGCCATTTAGGAGTTTCCAGAATCCAAACAACTTTGAATATTTTACTGAAACCCCTTTACAACCCATGTCTAGTCTGGAACAGTCGTTGGAAGATTTTTTGGTAGCGTCAAGACAACAGATGAGGGATTTGAATGCGTCCATGGCCGCCCTTATACAACCTAGTGACCCGGTAGCTAATTTCCAACTAGCTCCAAATTTTCCAATGTATAATGAGGCGGTTGGACAGATTGAGAATTTGAGTGGTGAGAGTGAGCTGTGCACCCTTCCAAATTAAACCTACCCATCCCCAATTGAATCCCACAACTCCGGTTTTGAATGTCTATCATGTGTTTCAAATGATTCACCAGTTTAAGATAAAACATCTAATGAGTTGTGCGACTTTGTAATATTTGATTTACCTGATTGTGAAGGGTCCCTTTCGAGTGAAATCACCACCAATCCTTTTGACCTCTACACCTCCACTCTAGAACCTGAATTGATTAATATCCATGCTTTTGATGAGGTGTCTGAGAAATTTAATTTTCACTTGATCGATGATATTGACGCTGGGAATATTTTGGATGATGAACCCACAAATTTTGGATGAGTTTTTCTTTCCAATTCATCATCCCGAGACATTAAATGTTTCTCCCGAACCCCATATGCGTCTAGATTTTGATGATAAATGCATGAATGAGATAACTTTTGAGGGGAATTTTGAGGATAGTATTGAGGATGAACCGGTTTTGCTTGATGAGTCGGATTTTCCAATTCATCTTGTCCCTTCCACTGACTGTGTACACCCTCCTGAATCTTTAACCGATACCCTTCCTCAATCACTTCCCTCTATCATCGTTCTGACCTTGCAAGAAACCGTTACACTTTCATTTTCAATGTCTGGTTTACCAAGTTCGACATACCCATGTTTTCTCACGAATCTTGAGGGATTTGACCTTATTTCTCAGTGGGTTGATAGATTAGCACAATCGCTTTTTACACATCGGTCATTACAAATTGTGCTAATTTATACACTCCATCTCCACCCTCAAGTTCGTATTCAACTTCTTTCTCCCACTTTCTCAGGTTCCTCTTCTATTCTTCCTATAATTTCAGTGAGTGTTGATGAATCACAATCCGATAATTCAAATTTGATTATTCCAGAAAGCCAACTTGATTTGGATACTTTTGAAAATGAGGTAGATGAGTTTTTCGAGTCTCCTATCTCCATAATTTTTGACAAATCAAGTATGATAAATTCTGGCACAAAACTTACTGACAGCAAAATGCTCAATTACATCGATGAGAGTTTTGAAGAACTTTTTGCTGACGAACTTGAATTCCTAAACGACACGGATTTTGTGATTAATCAACTTCCACCTGAAGAAGTCAAACCACTACCACCATTTTTTTTCCCCTTCCGCCATTCTTCTCCTCCACCGAGACCGTATACTTCTTCTATCTCCACACGATCTCGTGTGTCTCTCATTTCTTTTCTCTACACTCCATTCTTTATCCACCACACCATTATAACGATAAATTTTTTGAATGGTTGGTGCTAACCTTTGGCCTGTGTAAGGCCTTGTATAGCTTGATACTATGTTTTTCTCCCCCCTAACTCTAAACTTTAACGCTTAAACAGTGGAAACACTGTTTCACTTAAGTTTGGGGGGACCTTTTTGTATATATATATTTTCTTTTCTTTTTTTGTTAACAATAGAAAAAATAAAAAACAGGGGAGTGCCGACAATTTTGACCCTCTTGGTGTAGCCTGACAGTGAGGACACTGTCAAGTTTAAGTTTGGGGGTGTGCTCGGTAAGCTTTCTTCCTTCGCGTTCATATGTATAATTTTGCATTTGCATACTTATTTTAAAACCCATAAAAATTGAAATTTTTTAAAAATTATAAAAATTGAAAAGTTCAACTTTGGCCATATTTGACTTAAATTTGACAAGACGGTTAACTAGCCAGGAAAAACTAGTTCCTAAATTTAGTGAATTAAAAACTCTAAAAATAACCTTTCTTAAAGTTTAACGGTAGAAAATATATGTCCTTGTAGTTTATTTAGAAATAGGCAAATTCTAAGTTCAGTTCTTGGGCTAAGTCAAAATAATGGAAGAATATTGAAATTTTTATTGAAGTGTAAGTCTGAAAAATAATTCCGAACCTTTAGTCTAAATTCTGAAAATATATACCCTACAACTCATACATACACGCACCTTGAAACTTGGGATAGTAGATGATACCTTGAATTGCTCTTGTCTACAATCCTTAGTATGAAAAAAAATTAAATAAAAGTATAAGTGTAAATAAAGAGATATAAAAAAAATGAACACTGGTTTTGTAATTATTTAAGGCTGCGTAAAATAAAAATATATAGCGATGGTGCTTTATCACCTAGTGCCTTAGACCAACTGTTTTGGGAGTCACTGCTAAAGCCTTAGGTATTACAAAACGAAGAATTACGCCTTAATAGACAAACACATTTTGTAATCGTTCGTTAGTACCTCAAGAAGTATTAATGGTCGCATGAAGGATGTGTGAGCAATTTCATCTAAAATTCACCAACTAAAAGTATTTTGGACAATGGACAAGAGTATGATAGCTTGAATTGAATTTCCAAGTGTAGGGGTGATACATACACACACGTAGGGGGTATATGATTGGGGTTTAGATGATAGATATGAATGAAAGATAGGACTTACACCTTCAGTAGAGATGATAAAAATTCCTAAATTGAGATAAAACCTTTGAAGGAAAATTCAAAAGATGCTGAAAACTAAATAAATTTACAGAACATATATGATCTTAAGTTAAATGATAAGTGAGTGTGAAAAATACGGGTTGATGATTTCTGAGTTGAAGATAATAGAATTTCTTGCTAGAACACCGAATTGAAGAATGAAAGTCAATAGGACAAATTGATCGGATTTTGTGGGTAGTATCCGCTGAAAACCCTCAGGAGACAACACTCCTCATACTAGGGACACCTAGAGGTTTAACGGCTTGTTGCATGAGCTCAGTGCAATCGCGATTCCCTGCGAAAGTGAGGTTAGGATTTTTCGAGAATAAAATTGGCTTTGCTCGGGACGAGCAAAAGATAAGTTTGGGGGTATTTGTTCATATAAGATTTTTGCATTTTTATATCGCCCATTCTTAATCATATTACAAATAAATAGGTGCTTTTGATCCAGGTCTGCTAAATAGTTGCAGGTTACAGGTTCTCAAAACAATACAGTGAAAATCATGAAAAGACGTTAAAATGTGAGACTGCAACCAACAAAAGATGAATCTGTATAATGCCGCCTAACAGTTCAAGGGCAGCACAAGATACAAGACTTCAAAGCGAAGCTTACGGTAAAACTCCACAAATTCTGCACTGTTGGAAATCTGGAAGAAAGTAGAAAAGATTCTGAGGAACCAAGTGAAGAAACCAGAAGTAAAATGCAACATGAAGAATACCTGATAAAACTATCCAGAGATCCTTCAAGATGGCCGCGGAACCGCGGCCAAACAAGGCTTATGGTCGCGGTTCCGCGGCCGTGCAGTGCACGTGTCGGTGCGTGTCGGTGGGAGTCGGTGCATTGACCCGGTTTTCTTAGGGTAGTATTGTAATTTCAGATGTGGATCAGATGTAAACCCTAGGGTTTCTCCTATCTATAAATAGGAAAGCCTACAGCCTCTTTTGGGGTGTGCCTCTTTTGGGTGCCTCTTTTGAGATGCCTCTCTTTAGTTCTTAAATTCTTTTCAATTTCTAGATTTAATTCTCATTTTGTAATGAATCGTTGAGAGGTCATCAATAAAGGTATTTTTTATTTTTATCTTGCATTCTTTTTATCTGCAATTTTAATTCCTGCAATTTTTATCTGTTCTTTTAATTATCTGCAATTTAGTTTTCTAATATTAAAACTTATAAAAAATGAATTTGATTGTCACCTTCCTAACGAGTGAATAATTCCTTACTTGTTAGGGTTAGGATTGGGAAGGTTTGAGAGAAGGAAATCTCTCTCCCTCCTTTCTTTGCCCAAATAATTTTATTTAAAGGACTCTCTTTAATCCAACCACACATCGCTCACTACGACACCCTATCCTAAATGATAGCGGTGATTCTCTAGTTCGACCGGTTGTGGTTGAATTAACTGGAGGTTAGGGCTAAGAGCCAACGGACGGACAAGGACCAAAGGGAAGAAACTTAGTTTCTTCCTAGTCGTGCTAATCCTCGTTATTGACTATTATCCTAACACCTATATTCTTAATTAGGGCATTGATAGAAGCGAGAAGAATCCCTTTTTCGAACTAACCTAATCCTAACCCTAGCAAGCCTTTTTATCAATTTATTCTCATTCATAGATCTAAAACAAAACCACCAATTTTTTTTGGGCTTAACTCGTTAGAACATAAAGAAAAGGAATCCTTCTCCCTGTGGACCGACCCGTACTCAACCAGTTAGCTACGAAGCGACACCGTTATTGATTGCGGTATTCTTAACTTTGATTTTAAAATGTATGCAAAAAGCAGCTCTCAATCAATGCCCGTCAGCGAACTTGCACTCGGTAAGTCCCAATAGAGATGAGTAATATATAGATTGAGTGCAAGATGATATATAATATAGTATAAATAGAAATTGTAATATGTGAACAAGTATGGTAATGTATATGACAACTATATCAGCATGTAAATATAACATGAGCATAGCAAACAAGTACATTATGTTGGATATAGTGCCCTCTAAGTCAATTATTGGATCGCAGATACGTGATTGCAATGATTGAGGGAGGACCTATACCGATATGACAGTCTTGCTCGAGATGATAGTATACTATCTGGTTTGTCTTTATCATCGTATACATGCATTAGTTCACTATTGCATGTTGATAGAGCACATAGGATTCTTGCTTGACTGCCAGCAGTATGATGGCGATTATATACGTGGGAGCTGGGGTCTATAAGCACATTCTTAAAGTGTCCCTAGTCGTAGG
Organism: Agapanthus africanus; assembly: GCA_030015575.1. Classification (NCBI taxonomy): domain Eukaryota; kingdom Viridiplantae; phylum Streptophyta; class Magnoliopsida; order Asparagales; family Amaryllidaceae; genus Agapanthus; species Agapanthus africanus. The sequence continues at coordinate 181,761,058 of CM057344.1, read as the reverse complement.
AGTTTCGAGACAGGGCATCGATACTCTAGAGTAGACTAGTGTATACAGTCGAGACCCCGACGAGGGGCGGTGTCCGGTCTCACAAGCCATTGGTGTTAGTAGGATCACCTAAGATGTATACAGGAGCTCATTAGGTTATGAGTACACCGGACATGACTCGCCGGGAACATGCTAGTTGGTATTATACATATCGTCAGATAGCAGTTCTCTGGTGACATGTGTACAGGTTAGTTTGTCGACCTGAGATCGTCATTTGTCTTGTGTGGGTTCCCATCGTGCTTTGATTACTACCCTACCACGCTCAAAGGAGACGTGCAAACAGGTTTTATTTGGGTACAGTCCCGAGCCACATGTTGGCAGTGAGCGGATTGTCGGGGATTCGTCTCTCCCGGTATTGGGGGTTGATGTCGCACAGTGCACGGGTGGCCATCACTAGAAATCCTCGGCCGAGAGAGTGGAGAATTACTGATTTGGATCAGTAGTTTCTCAGGTGGTGATGAGCTTCATACCGACACGAATTATCGCGTTTTTAAGGGTCTGACTTTATCCACCTCCCTAGACTCGATATGCGATACTCTTAGACGAACGGACTGGACTGTACAGATATTGTCACTGTCAGGCTCAGTAGGGTTTCTGGATGAGTTCGCTCGTCAGCTTCCCTTCCGATCAATACATAGGCAACCGTTACGTACAGCTTGTACCTCTGACATGCTAGTGGTTATACCCAGTGCCAGTGTGTTGATGAGTCATTAGAGTCCCCCACAGAAAGTTTCCCAAGTTCGGGCGAAACGTTGTAGAGGCCTTAGGGTTTTATGGCAGGGTTCGGAAAATGCACGTGCGTTTACGCACGTGTCATATTTCGGGCAGATAATACTGGTGGGCCTTGGTTTAAGCCAGATCCGAGTATTATACTGTGTAGATATAATATCTTTGTCTCAGTTGCATTTGTATTCGGTCGTAATACAAATGCGGGTATGTTTATACCATTACGGGGTTATCCTGAAATTCGTTTTAGGATCGCTTTTAGAAGTTGCCAGTTTCCAGTTTTCTATCACCCGTATCAAACATTCGGTTAAATGCGGATTTATCTTTTCTTGAGAGTGAGTCATGAGTGTGGATGGTTCTAGTTTTGGTGACTAGGATTGTGAGTCACCATTTTACATTAATGGTTGATGACTAGGATTAGTGTGTCACCATTTGCATTAATTGTTTTGGGTGAGGTGTTAGATGACTCATTGATTCCATTAATGTTGTGATAAGCTTAGCTTATGGTTACCCTCCCTTGCTCCTACCCTAACCCCCTCCTCTATATGTGGCCGGCCCCTCCCCTCCTCTTCTCACACTCTCACTTGGTTAAAAAAGATGATAGACTTTGGTTCATGAAAATTTGTATGCTCATTTCTCATTTACCCGATTCTAAAAGGCAACTTCATTAACCGTTCGTCCATGGCTTTGGACGAAAGGAGACAAAGTGTTCTACTCATTCTCTACATCAATCTTGGTCATCTCTTTTAGCAAACTTGATGATCGAGTTGCCTCGGGTCAGATGCGGGAGCCCGTTTAAAGATCCGTCGACGTGGTGCCACCTGGACGAGAAGACTGGAGATTCAGGAGATCGGAGCAGCCGCAAAAAAGCGTGGGATGATGGTTGAAGACCGAAGGACTCGGATCGTTCGGTATAACATTTCTACCCACTTTGTAGTTTGTTTGTTTAGCTTTAATGGCAGATCCGGGTTATAGTATACGATAGCGCCAGTCAAAAAGTTTTTGTTCCGCATTTGGCGTCTGTTAGACGGCCGGGGTGCTACCGTGGACTTAAAGTGGTATCAGAGCCTCACCATTAAGCTTTACTAACTTGTGCTAACGTGTTTAAAATATTGATCGAACCGGATTTCAAAAACTACAATTTTTCTGTTAAAAGTTTCTGTCGATTTTTAAAAGAGTCTAAAAATTATTTTGCATATCACAGAAATTTAAGCAGGCTTTTTGAAGCATTCTAGTGAAATTTGGGCACGTGATCCCACAGTACTGCCGTGAATCCGGGTTCAAAGCTAGGGTTTGACCGCGGAACCGTGGCCAGTATGTGGGAACAGTGATCCAAATTTTTCCAGAGAGTTTACCATGGGAAATTGTGGTTTTTGGTATATTTCTTTTGGGCCCAGATTTTATGACTGTACACCAGATGTACGTTGGGCCCACTTCGGGAAGTTTTGTCGATCGAAATTTTAAACTTGTTAGTATACAGTAATTACATTATATCTCCGACAGGGAATGTCATTCGAGCGGTAAATTGCGTCTAATTGCTATAGTTCTTTTAGACGGGTTTGCGAACGTGACATTCGCGTTGATGTTCTGTGTTGTGCTGTAATGTTGCGGATTTGTCATGGTGGATAGCAGTGTGCAATGGTAGTGCAATTTGGATTTATTTGTACATTTGATATTGCGGGATAAGCGTCCAACATTTGGACTGCCGTCACTGCCTGTTTGTATAAAATTCTTTTGGGGCACGACCGGGCTGAGGTCGATGTACCCGTTGTACATATTTTTATTTCTGTACTAGGTTTACCCCGCGATGGAGTGCACGGATAGCCGGGTTCTGGAGGGCAACGGGTCCGTATCTCATGGCTTTGAGAGGCAGAGTGGCCTCACTCTAGAATTGGCAGACTATTCGCCGCATTCGTAGGGGGTACAGGTTGACCCAAGGAGGGGTGCTCAAGTTACTGGATTCCGTGAAGTGCCGGGTGGTCCATTCACTTTGCTGTAGGGGCTGCCTCGCTTTAGGTTTTGGCGGGTAACTTGCCGCACCCATAGGGGTCTAGGTTTCATTTTACATGCTATCCACACGACCAGGAGAACGTCGGGTTTCAGTAGCGGGTCTGTGAAACCCGGGGATCACAGATTATCTGTATTGTTCTGTGATGCTTATTACTTTTCTATAATTTTGCATATTATCACGCCTGGAGCGATTACTGTATATTCGTATATATACTATTAGATGTTGTATATGTTTTACACCCGCGCTAGTCCAGTCCCCGCTCTGTCGTTAGTTAAGTAACCTAACGGGTGATGACGGGACCAAGTGGCGAATGCAGATGGCATATACGTACATTTTATTTTTCGTTCTTTTCTGGTGTGATTGATTGATGCGACTGCGTTGATTCTGATCAATGCAAAGGAAAACAAACCTATATTTGATGTTGTTGGAACTAATCTTAAAAGGTGTTATTACAAAAACGTTTCCTTTTGTCATGCACAGTGATATTCAGTTAGAATATCCTGCACCTCATTCGACGAGGCAATGGGCGATATCCCTTCACCGGGAGTGACCCCTTGGGCAGAAGTTTGCGTCAGGGTAATAACTTCACTATGTAGGGTTCCTAGGCACTCGAATGAGGTTTCACAAGGCATCAACCATGCCAATTTCAAATATTACGGGTGCCGAGAAACCCTAATACGGATCGTTAACTAGAAATTTAGGCGAAAGAGGCAACTAGTTAACAACTTAACTAAAAGAACGGAAATACAACCTTTGTAGATCCGGTCCTCTACCTCCATAGCTCCGCAATGAAGTTTCCTCGCTGTCCAAATCGAATCCCGGGCTCTAGCATCGGCTTCATCGGAAAAATGGGCGGGCTTGGTCGTCGGCTTCGATGCCGAAGATGATCTACGTCGAGGCATCACAAGATCAAGCTCCCACTTCACCAAGTCATGAAACTTGTGAAGAAAACACACTCTACTACTTGGCAAGAGGTAGAGGATGAAGAAATAGGAAGTGGGTTCACTTTAGAATTGGATTTCTCACTCATTTGCTCAAGTTGCCATTAAAGCTATCAAGCTTTTTCTTCTTGAAGAAGAAGAATAGGAAGAAGATGATAAGTGTTATGATAAGTGTTTTCTAAAAAGAATATAATATGAATACTTATCATATACCAACCATAGTTTGGTGTAGAGAATAAACCATGGTTATATTGAAGGGTTAGGGTTAAGCATTAAGACAAAATGGTCACATGGTCAAAGCTTCATGAAGCTTCAATAACAAACAAAGAAAGCCACCATTTTCCCTTTTTCATTTCCAAAATAAAATTAATAAATAAATAAATAAATGAATAAGAAAATGAAAACCCTAACCATTACACAACCATGGTTTAATCTTTACACAAACCCTAGTGAGCATGTATCATCAAACATGATACAAACTTGTGTACAAAAGTATATCACATATACAACTTGCACAATCCAAGTGAGAAAATCCATTTAAAGTGAACCAATACTAGTTAATGCAAAGTAATATATCAAATATATAATTATACATTAAATCATTAAATCAACACTTGATTTAACGATCCGGTCATATCGCATATAACCGACTAGTATCCAATGTATCGGCTTACCGAATCAATCCTTGATTCGATAACTAGGTTATATCGCATACAACCATATCGATACATTCATCGCGAGAATGGAATACGGTATCACATACACGCATTATTCTCGGTCCCGCACATATCTCATATGCGCTCCTATTTCGTTTCGCTTGAGCCAGGAAACCTCTGTGTAGGACTCTAAAGACTCGTCAATACGCCGGCAGCAGGTGATGATCATATCAAACACCCACAAGCCGCAAGCGGTCTGCTAAACGTAACGGCCACCCGGGTATTGAGCGATCAGAAGATCGACGAGCAAGCCCACTCACACTCCTGTGAATCCAACCAGTAACACTTACCGTACAGTCCGGTCTGTTCGTCTGATATGTCGCATATCTTGCTTAGGGGTGGTAAACGTCAGACCCCAATAGCTCGATAAGTCGTGTCGATATGAGGTCTATAACAGTTCGAGAAACTACTGGTAACACATACCAGTAAATCTCAGCAACCCTGGCCAGGGATTTCCGGTTATAGCCAATCGAACACTGCGCAACATCAACTCCCTATACCGGGAGAGACGAATCCCCTCCTATTGCTTATTGCCTCCATGTGACTCGGGACTGTACCCAAAAACCACCGTTTTGCACGCCCTCTTGGACGTGGTAAGGTGGAAATCAAAGCACAGTGGGAACCACACAAGACTCTATGACGATCTCGGGTCAACAGACTACTCTGTACCAGTGTCACCAGAGAACTGCCATCTGACGTAAGGTATAATACCATCTGGGAGTTCTCGGCGAGTCCGTCCAGTGTACCCAGTCTCTACTGAGCACCCGTACATCATCTCTGATGTCAAACACCAAAGGATATGGGATCATCCATCGCCCATCTGTATGGGTCGAGAAGGTATACGCTAGTCTACTCTGGTATATCAATGCCCCGTCTCGATACACCCACGACTAGGGACTTTGAAGGATGTACTTATAGACTACCTTGTCCCCACTAGTATGATCCGCATCATAGTCCAGGTAGTCAATTACACATCCTAAGGGCTTTACCAACATGTAACAGAGAGACAATCAGTATACACGTTAAGGTAAAGAGTAACCAGATAGTATACTATCATGTCGAGCAAGAAAGTCCTCCCTATATATGTCCCAGCATCCACTACAATATACATCCTATGTACAGTAATGGCCTCTAGGGCATTCATATAACTAACAATCTCCCACTTGCACTAGGGCCATCTGTATAGCAGTGGTTGTAGTATCTCATACTCAACCATCCCATAAAAGTCTCTCTCTGGGAATAGGCCTTTGTGAGTGGATCCACCGTGTTGTCCTCTGAGTCTACTCTCCTAACCTCGATCTCCTTGGAGATCAACCATCTCCATGATCAGGTGATACTGCCTTAGATTATGTCTGGGTCACTGATGGGACCGGGGTTCCCGGGCCAAAGCCACACATCCATTGTTACATAATGGTAGGAACCTAGTTCATCTCATGAACCAACATACACCCAAACATCCTCTTTGGTAGCATCTTAAGTAGCGATGTATCCTGCCTTTATCGTCTAGTATGCCACGGTATTTAGCTTGGAACCCTTCCAACATATCGTCCCTTTACTGAGGCTAAAGACAATGCCTGTGACTGACATTCAGTCGTTCTCATCACTCTGGAACACTTCCAGTGATTCTCCCCAGGATCAACTGATACCATCTCACTACAACTAGTGAGTGTCCTAATATCCATTTAGATCTATCTCATAAATCCAAAACCCAGGATTTAGTAGGTATCACTTTGATCCTATGTGGAGAATCATTGTGATAAGCGGAGATTGATCGAGTGTAGCATAGGAAACTCCTTCCCTATCAAGAGTATGTTATCCACGTACTCTACGAGGATTACCATCATACTCCCTACTACCTTTTCGTTTATACAAGGTTCATCTACCATTTTGATGATGTCAACTTCTTTGACTACTACATCAAAACAGACGTTCCAACTCCGCGATGCCTGCTTTATCTTATAAAGCATCTTGTACACGTTTCCGCTGCTCCCAATGTCTACGAGGCCCTCTGGCTGTGTACTTATAGACTCCCTCTTCTAAAACATCATTTAGAAAAGCTGTCATGACACCCAACCACCAGATATCGTAGTCATGGTATGTAGCCGTGGCAAGTAGGATCTGGATGGACTTAAGCATAGCCACTGGAAAAGGTTTCATCATTATCCACGCCTGGTCGATGACGAAAACCTTTAACAAGTCTAGCTTTGAAAATATCAACTTTTCCATCTACACCAAGTAATCTTCTCAAGATATACTTGCTCCTGATGGGAATTTAACCCTTCAGATATAGCAACTAAAGTCCATACTTTGTTGGTGTATAAGGATTCCATCTCAGATCGATAAACATCCAGCCATTCTTACAGAGTCTCACTCCTGATGGCCTTCTCGAAACTAGTTGGGTCATCATCTCATGATGCAATCCTCGCTCCCACTGTCATCGAGAAACCGCAGTATCTCTCAGGCAGGTGAGGAACCCTACCAGATCGGCGGAGAGGCTGAGGTTCGTTGGCATCTACTGAGTCCTTTGGTTCTACCAAATCATCTGCTGTAGTTTGTATAGCTGGAACCTTTCCAGTTCTACATAACAGATCTTGCCTCGAGCTTGTCCGGATTTTGCTTTTAGACATAGGCCGGACAACCCAAAATCTTAACTGACTTAAGAGATGGGCTCTTCCCTTACCATATCTTATATGGAGTGGTAGGCTGTGATCTGATTCGAACCTAATTCAATAGGTATGCAGCTTCTCAAGTGCATAACTCCCAAAAGGAAATAGGCAACTCAGTAGTACTCATCATAGAGCACACCATATCATATAGGGTGTGATTGCTCCGCCCTAATATACCATCGTGCTATGTTGTATTCAGAGGAGTAATGCTGAGAGAGAATCTCATTCTCCTTTAGAATAATCCAGGAATTCCGTGCTCAAGTATTCTCCTCCCTGATCTCATCATAGGACATAATACTTATACCCGTATTTTGGTTCTCTACTTCTAACTTATATTCTGTGAATATCTGAAAAGGTTCGGACTTGTGTTTCAACAGGAACATAGGTCTGAATCTCGAAAGATTATCAGAGAATGCAATGAAGTATAAAGAACCAGTCCTGGTATGTGTAGACAGGGGACCTTACATACATCATCATGTATCAGTCCCAAGAGTTCACTAACTCTTTCTCTGTTTCCAGTAAACAGAGCTATTGTCATCGTATTTTTGTGACATGACTGGCAAGTTTCACAAGATGGAAATTCAAACTGATTTAAATATGCATCTAAATGTAACTTCAGCTAGTCGGGTCGCATTGATATGACCTAGTCTACAATACCTCAAGAAGGATTCGTTCATTTCTGAACTCTTCCTCTTGTGTGTGTTCTGTATACTTAAAAACTGTAGTTTGATTTAGAACATCAATGCTTTTAGATAACGTGCCTGAACCGATCAACTTTTGATATAGGAAATGTTCAAAACATTATCCAACAATACAAAATTATATCCTTTCTTTAATAATAAAGAGACTGATATGATTTTGTATATCAGGTTCGGTATCTAATAACATTCGTTCAGAATCAATGTATTGGTAATACAGGGTGACAGTGACCGACAGACTTGGCTGCAACTCTTGCCCCGTTTTCTGCCTCATGAAACTTATCACCCGTTCTCAGTTTTTCTACCCTTTTGTAGCCCTATGTAACAGATTACATATCTGGGATCCTGATCCGGTATCATATACCCAGGATTCGGAGGATACTGAGAAACAGTTCTTTGTAATGAACACACCCGAAGATGATGCATCAGCATGCACTCTCTTCGTTTGGGCGGCATGGGAATCTTGGCATTCCCCTATTTCCTGCTCTGTCTTATAACTATTATAAGTTGGAGCGGGACCAACGTTCCCCAGCTCAGTAAAACAAGCGGGTTCGGTCAATATTCCGTATTATTATCTTGATTAAGGCATGATATGGTCGCTACCTGGAGAGAGAGAGAAGAAAACACTCAGCGTGCGCTCTTGTAAGAATAGATTGGTTATTATTTTATCTAATCAGGATGGCTCCCACTGCTTTTTATCAAATCTTCCTTCAAACCCTAAAAGGAAAGACTAGCCGGGATTAATTACACGCTACAAGTTCGCCAATCTTTCAGCCAGGCCAGTGTCGGTACTTTGAGGGAGGTCCCCCGTGCTTTCGCACGAACCTAATTAATGTAAATCTCGTTTTCCCAGAGGCATAACCTCGTTAACACCTTTCTAGACACCTACTTGATCGGCTAATTGTAATGTGTAAAACTCTCCCAGGAGTAACTCTTACTCGCAGCGGGTATCGGGATCCAACTATCTCATAGAAGGTATGCAATCTCATTGCAAATTTCAACACTTGAAATTCCCGATAATATTTTGCCCCTAGCAGCTATATGACCTTAACATAGTCAACAAATCATAAGTGCTTGTCAAGTTCAACCCGTCATTTCCCGATTGAATTAAACCCACCCGCACGACCCTTAACATAGTCAACAAAGTCGCACGACTACCCTAATCCAATCACATCATATGCTTATGCAGATAAGCACTAATTAGCTACCGTACACTACGCCTTAACATAGTCAACAAACGTAGCACGAATACTAACTAGTACTTATCTGAAATGACGGAGGGCTACGACAGGTTTTTCTGAAAACATATTGCGTAATGAACTTGATATCGTCGTAGAATCAAATGATTTTGAAATGGAGTGCTTTTGAGGCTTTTCTAGTTTTGCTAAAGGAGTCACTCCCGGTGAAGGGATCGTCGGTCCTTTCCTCGTCGAATGAGGTGCGGGATATATCATATATATCGCTATGCAAAGCAGAAACTATAGAAGCAATCAAAATACAGACCGAGGGTTGTAGCATCTGCCAGTTATTGCTAAAGGAGTCACTCCCGGTGAAGGGATCTCGGTCCTTTCCTTATCGAATAAGGTGCAGGATATATCATATATACCGCTGTGCAAAGCAAGAACTGTAGCTACCTATTTTATTTTTGAAATTCGATTCTACAACATCTTAGGTTTCTTTTATTTCATTAATCATATTAATGAAGTCCCATCATTTAAGTACCTAAACATCACAGATAAATACGACGTACACTTATGCCATCCGCATTCGTCTCGATGTCCCCTCGTGCACCGTTAGGTTAGGTAACTAACGGCAGAGTGGGGCAGGGCTAGCGCGGGTGTAAAACATAAGTAACGTCTATATAATATATCATATATACTATATACTGTATCTATCATAGAACATCACATGATCACATCACAGATATCGCAGCAGAAGAAACATATGAAATATTGGATATACTAGGACGTCCGTGTTTTCAATACGAGCCAGTATAAAACACGGATTCCACGGTCGCGACGAATAGCCAAACCCACACCCCTAGACCCCTACGAGAGCGGCAAGTAACCCTACCAATTCTAGAGTTAGGAGACCCGGACTCGACTCCTCGAGTTGGTCTCCCACTGGACCCCAGAACCCGGTTACTTATGCTCCCCTCCTTGGGTCTATCCTAGTGCGGAAAAGTAAATAATATACAAACGGTGACATCTTCCGCAACCTGGAAGTGCCCCAATAAAAGAATATTACATACAAGTTTTTACATGAATGAAAATGAAAAACACTCATCTCACATAAAAACCCTCGGCTATTCAAACACGACGATCCAATATAACATATCCAGCAACACATAACATCACATGTCATCAACGTAAGTAAACATGCATATCCCAATTGTCGTTGACATATAGCAACGAAACCGGCGATATCACATATTACACTTACGGTCACAGAAAAGAAAGTGTAAAACTACAACAGTTGGAATCCACAACCTTCTCAGACATCGCATGCCTGACCATATGAATTCCTTAGACATCGCATGCCTAACAATTATAAACCCTGCATTTTAGTCTCATTATCGAAAACTCTGTTCAATATCAAGTCGGACAATTCAACAAGATTCCCGACATCCTGATCGAATGCTCGTCGCAAACTTTAGTAGACGGCCGCACCCCCGATGCCGTCGATGAAGTGCACCAAGGCGGAACACCGCTACCGCGAGCACCCGAACGGATGCTTTCGGCGACGGGGTTCTCCTACAGTCACTTGGTCGGGGCTATGGGGTGTAGCTGTCTATTAAGTTTACCCGGCGAGTATCCGCGTACGCTACGTGATTGCGACGGACTTTTGATCTCATCAAAATTCCGTGGCAACCGATCAAGTGAGACTAAACCGCTAGATTTATAACATTCATTCAGTTATCTCATAACTACTTGTGAATTCCAATTATTGTATCACATTCCGGATAAATAGAAAATGTTAAACTTTCCGATCGAACAATCGAACACCCAAGTTTTCCCGATACAGATCAACACATGAAACAAGTCTAAAAACATTCAGTTCGTGGCTCAGTACCAACGGTCCAGCCGTAGAAGGGTCAAGCCAACGCCTCACATGTGGCACGCCGTACTGCCCCAAACCCGAAGGTTCAAAGGGCAGTTCAAGACGGTCACATAATCGAGTTAAGGTTTGTTGTCTTCTAGAGGGTCCATCGCGTTACTTGCACTACTTAGAACGTCGTTAAACTACGGAAATATCCAACACTTGGAAATTTCCCGACAGGGGAAAAGTTGGGTATTTATATCCGGTCGAACTTTTTAACATATTCAAAAATTATCCGGAAAGACACATAGACAATGTTTGACAATCCGATCGAATAATCGAATCCCCAAAACAACCCCAGAAAATTCAACTCTTGAATAATATTTAAAAATACCCAGAGAACTCAGCACTGAACAAAGGAAGTTACTGTGCAAAATTGAGAGGGTGACGTCACACTTTTGCCGCGGAACCGCCGCATAAGCTATGCTTATGCCGCGGTTCCGCCGCAATCTTGAAGGAACGTTTGTCAAATTTTGCACCGTAATTCTTATAATTCCCTGCTGAATTTTTTAAGCATTTTTAATCTGGAAAAAACCCAGTTTTTGAAAAAAGTCCAGAGAGCATTTTTTGTGTTAGGGTTTCGGTTCGTTCGGGTTTCAAACTTCGTCTACGCTTCACCTAAGGCTCTAGCTAGGCTCTGATACCACTGTAGGGTTCCTAGGCACTCGAATGAGGTCTCACAAGGTATCAACCATGCCAATTTCAAAATTTACGGGTGCCGAGAAACCCTAATACGGATCGTTAACTAGAAATTTAGGCGAAAGAGGCAACTAGTTAACAACTTAACTAAAAGAACGGAAATACAACCTTTGTAGATCCGGTCCTCCACCTCCATAGCTCCGCAATGAAGTCTCCTCGCTGTCCAAATCGAATCCCGGGCTCTAGCATCGGCTTCATCGGAAAAATGGGCGGGCTTGGTCGTCGGCTTCGATGCCGAAGATGATCTACGTCGAGGCATCACAAGATCAAGCTCCCACTTCACCAAGTCATGAAACTTGTGAAGAAAACACACTCTACTACTTGGCAAGAGGTAGAGGATGAAGAAATAGGAAGTGGGTTCACTTTAGAATTGGATTTCTCACTCATTTGCTCAAGTTGCCATTAAAGCTATCAAGCTTTTTCTTCTTGAAGAAGAAGAAGAGGAAGAAGATGATAAGTGTTATGATAAGTGTTTTCTAAAAAGAATATAATTTGAATACTTATCATATACCAACCATAGTTTGGTGTAGAGAATAAACCGTGGTTAGATTGAAGGGTTAGGGTTAAGCATCAAGACAAAATGGTCACATGGTCAAAGCTTCATGAAGCTTCAATAACAAACAAAGAAAGCCTCCATTTCCCCTTTTTCATTTCCAAAATAAATAAATAAATAAATAAATAAATGAATAAGAAAATGAAAGCCCTAACCATTACACAACCATGGTTTAATCTTTACACAAACCCTAGTGAGCATGTATCATCAAACATGATACAAACTTGTGTACAAAAGTATATCACATATACAACTTGCACAATCCAAGTGAGAAAATCCATTTAAAGTGAACCAATACTAGTTAATGCAAAGTAATATATCAAATATATAATTATACATTAAATCATTAAATCAACACTTGATTTAACGATCCGGTCATATCGCATATAACCGACTAGTATCCAATGTATCGGCTTACCGAATCAATCCTTGATTCGATAACTAGGTTATATCGCATACAACCATATCGATACATTCATCGCGAGAATGGAATACGGTATCACATACACGCATTATTCTCGGTCCCGCACATATCTCATATGCGCTCCTATTTCGTTTCACTTGAGCCAGGAAACCTCTGTGTAGGACTCTAAAGACTCGTCAATACGCCGGCAGCAGGTGATGATCATATCAAACACCCACAAGCCGCAAGCGGTCTGCTAAACGTAACGGCCACCCGGGTATTGAGCGATCAGAAGATCGACGAGCAAGCCCGCTCACACTCCTGTGAATCCAACCAGTAACACTTACCGTACAGTCCGGTCTGTTCGTCTGATATGTCGCATATCTTGCTTAGGGGTGGTAAACGTCAGACCCCAATAGCTCGATAAGTCGTGTCGATATGAGGTCTATAACAGTTCGAGAAACTACTGGTAACACATACCAGTAAATCTCAGCAACCCTGGCCAGGGATTTCCGGTTATAGCCAATCGAACACTGCGCAACATCAACTCCCTATACCGGGAGAGACGAATCCCCTCCTATCGTTCATTGCCTCCATGTGACTCGGGACTGTACCCAAAAACCACCGTTTTGCATGCCCTCTTGGACGTGGTAAGGTGGAAATCAAAGCACAGTGGGAACCACACAAGACTCTATGACGATCTCGGGTCAACAGACTACTCTGTACCAGTGTCACCAGAGAACTGCCATCTGACGTAAGGTATAATACCATCTGGGAGTTCTCGGTGAGTCCGTCCAGTGTACCCAGTCTCTACTGAGCACCCGTACATCATCTCTGATGTCAAACACCAATGGATATGGGATCATCCATCGCCCATCTGTATGGGTCGAGAAGGTATACGCTAGTCTACTCTGGTATATCGATGCCCCGTCTCGATACACCCACGACTAGGGACTTTGAAGGATGTACTTATGGACTACCTTGTCCCCACTAGTATGATCCGCATCATAGTCCAGGTGTCAAGTACACATCCTAAGGGCTTTACCAACATGTAACAGAGAGACAATCAGTATACACGTTAAGGTAAAGAGTAACCAGATAGCATACTATCATGTCGAGCAAGAAAGTCCTCCCTATATATGTCCCAGCATCCACTACAATATACATCCTATGTACAGTAATGGCCTCTAGGGCATACATATAACTAACACAATATAGTCGATTACAAGTTGCTTTGCATCGCGGTATTCAGTTAGAATATCCTGCACCTCATTCCACGGGGAAAGAGCCGAGATCCCTTCACCGGGAGTGACCTCTTTAGCAAAGGTTTTCGCCACTATATTTTTATAAAAAGCTATCAGGTTCCTTCAACGAAATCAAGTTCATTACGTTAAAGGTTTTTCGCCAAAAACCAGCCGTTGCCCTCCGTCATTTCTTATGGATGGTCATTAGTATTCAAGCTATGTTTGTTGACCTTCGTCAAGGCATAGTGTTTGGTAGCTGCTGGGGTATTCATTTGTTGCATAGATAGATGTGTTGGTTTGGGACAGTCGTATAGCATTGTTGACCTTCGTCAAGGGCTTGTACGGGTGGGTTCAAATTGACCTGGACTATGATGGGTAGAACTTGACATGTGACTTATGATTTGTTGACCTTCGTCAAGGTCATAAGAGCATGGGACAAAAATCATATCGGGAGTTTCTAAAGAAACTGAAACTTGCCAGGCATGCGCATACCTTCTGGAGTGTGATAACTTGAGTGGCTTCCATCAAGTTATCATGCGATGATAGTTGGATCCCGATTCCCACTGATGATTTGGTTTACTCTTCGGGTGATCCCGATTGATTCTTCTTTCAGGTTTGGAGGAGAATTTGACGGAACAGTGGGATGTTTCCTGATTAGATAAAGTGATAACCATTCTGATCTAGGTTAGAGTGCATGTAGAGTGTTTCTTTTCTCTCTCTCTTTGGCAGCGACCATTGACCGACCCTAGACTATGACTCAGTAACCAAGTTGACCGAACCTTATTAAAATACTGGCTTTTGGATTGTCTAAAGTTGCATAAGTTATTGTCGCTCCTCCTTTTACCCTTTGTTTTTCTCAGAACACCCCGTATTACTATGGACATCCACTTCTATTGGATAGATCCATCGTATGGTTATATACGAACTCGGAGGGACTACTTCGAGGATGGATCCACGTTCAGGAGAAATTGAATTGGTTTATTCAGTTGTCTTTTATTACCACCTTCTCTCAGGTTTCGAGGGCTCCTTAGTTTAGGAGGGTACACCTATTACGCTTATTGGATAGTCTTATTCCAAACCATAGGCAGGTGCCGAAAGGTAAGGAATAAAGAAAACCAATTAGCCTAAGTAGGGTGTACAGAAGGTAATAACTAAAGACAAAATAAAGGGATTAGAAAGAGGGCAAAGTAAATTATGACTGTTATCATTCACGACCAAAACACGTACTTCATCGCCACTCCTATTTCACCTTTGCTTTTTTCCCCAGTTCGAGAGAAATAGAATAAAGTATTATTCAGTTGTCTTTTGTCATCACCTTCTCTCAAGTTGTGAGTACTCCTTGGTTTAGGAGGGTACACCTATTATGCTTACTGGATAGTCTTCTTCCAAACCATAGGCTGGTGCTGAACGGTAGGGAAGGAAGAAAACCATTTAGCCTAACGATGGTGTACAGAAGGTAATGAATAAAGACAAATAAAGGGATTTGGAGAGATGGCAAAGAAATATACGGTTAAAGTCATGGATTGGATTATGGAAGAGGCATTACTAAGAATACCAGGATACCCCTACGAAACATTTTCATGTTTCAGTGCATTGTTAAAGGAAAACTGATTTCCCGATTAGATACTTACTCCAGGGTATGTATTTACCAGGTATGATTCTCACATCTGTATGCTTTTATAGATGATGAGTGGGAGTAGGTTATTGGGAATTAGGCGATCATCCTCATTATATCAATTCGTTAGAATTGGTGATATTTGAGGAAATCACCTGGGTACAGTTTTCAACCTACGATGCACAGGTTATGAGTTATTCAACTCAGAGGACTTATAAAGAGTATTGTATGTTGTCCAGTGTCCATCAGGATAAAGGGGATAGTCCTCATACTCTGTTCTGTTTACTTATAACTTCTCTAGTTTTTAGACAAGTGTTTCGTAGAAATACAATGTCTAAGTTTTGAGAAGTTGTGGGTATAGGAATAAAGTAGAGAACCAGGTATCGCAAGTATCGGGATTCTTCAAAGAAATCGAAGATCTAGATTCTTATGATTGGTATTCAGTTAATAGTAATCGTTTTGAGAAACTTGTTTCTCTTTCAGGTTACTCATAATTGGATGTATTCCTAAGTTGAGCAATGCTGATTAGTCTCTCTCCATTAAGTTGATATGCACTGGAGACAGCTGCATGATTTGAATCTGGTTCCAATTAAATAAGTGCCAAAGTTTCTATATTGGATATAGAATGGTTCATATCTTAACGATGTTAAGGTACGGGGAGTTGTCCAGCTTATGCTTAAAACCAGACACTGGATAACTCAAGGCACGTTTCTGTAATGGCAGTTTGTGGGTTGGCCCTGGCTTTGACGAGGGTTGATTTTCTACCATCTGGAAGATCAATAGTGATATTGTTCTTGACTCGCCACAGTTTTAGTAAAATTGATTTTTTCAGAAAACAGTAGTGGGAGTATGGTAGAACTGGAAACGATTCTAGAACCGCAAACGATTACGGAAAATTTAATAGGACCTATATATTCAATCAGGTTTGACATTCCATTAACCACTCCGCAGATATGGTGGGTAACCTCAGACACCCGAGAAGTACTCAGGTAGCCTCAAGGACGGTGACAGGGAGGTTCCTGTTTACCCAGACTTGACACTACTGTTGTTCCAGGCTATGAGACCCGGCAGGAGGTTAAGTATAGCGTCATTCTAAACTAGCTTTAGAAGTGGACGTATATATTATTCTGCCAGAGGGTTGTCGTAGTCAGTGGGAGCAGCGGAAGCAAAGTGGACAAGGAGCTTATGCCTATTTATAAGCTTGAGCAAAGATAACAGAGACAAGATCATCTATTTTTGATGTGACAGTCATAAGTTTGACTTCATCAGAATAGGGGATGGATCTGTTAAGGAGGTAGTAGGGTGTGATGTCCTGGTATTTGGATGACATACACAGAGTAGGATGTAAAATTCCTATACTACGATCGGTTATACTGTGGTTGTCACACAGTTGTTTCTTCACAAAGGATATGGATATAATATCTGACATTCTGGTTACTAGATCTATGGTTTTAGATCTGGATTTGGGTAGCTTCCTAATGTGGGTACTTTGACAGTATTCTAATAGTATTTTAGAATAGATGACTCCTGGCATGGTGGAGTACCTGCAGGTGATAGAGTCACCCTCTCTAAAGGTGTCTTACAGACTAAAGGAGAGAGGGATGTGCATGATTGGCAGATCACTTGCTTAGGCAATTGAGTCAATCGTGACATGTCAAGTACCACACCAGATGTTGTTTTTGCACTAGATGCGATAAGTTAATATTAATCCAATCCCGGAGAAACATAAGGAAGCAGTTTTAGAACATAAGTGAATGTTCTACGGATTTGATGATGGCAGCCTCCTTCGGGAGACGGTTATCATTCCAGGCTTCAAAGGTGACATGGATGACAGAATGATTGTCAGAGTTATAGTTTTCCCTATGATGAGGGACAGTATTATGGACAGTTGGTCCAAGAGGATACTGTGGGAGGCATGGTGCTGGATACTGGTTAGGTTCAGTTATCAATTCAGTCTAAGAAGTTTGGATTTGGAGTTCATTTATGAACTAGGTCCCATCAGATATCCAGACATATTTTAATACACCTATTACTCGATTTGGGAGATGGTTTTCTCCGCGAACTTGAGATTAAGAGAGACATAGAAAGAAACATCAGGGCGGATCCACTCACTGAGGCTATTTCTCGAACACAATAGTTTTACAAACGGGCTTTGTGAAACTGATTAGTAGAGGAGTTGGGTGTTCGGTATCACACGGGCTGTGAGTATGCGACATCGCAATAATTAGCCTTAAGTGCAAGTGGGAGATTGTTGGATATAGTGCCCTCTAAGTCAATTATTGGATCGCAGATACGTGATTACAATGATTGAGGGAGGACCTATACCGATATGACAGTCTTGCTCGAGATGATAGTATACTATCTGGTTTGTCTTTATCATCGTATACATGCTTTAGTTCACTATTGCATATTGATAGAGCCCATAGGATTCTTTCTTGACTGCTAGCAGTATGATGGCGATCATATACGTGGGAGCTGGGGTCTATAAGCACATCCTTAAAGTGTCCCTAGTCGTAGGAGTTTCGAAACAGGGCATCGATACTCCAGAGTAGACTAGTGTATACAGTCGAGACCCCGACGAGGGGCGGTGGCCGGTCTCACAAGCCATTGGTGTTAGTAGGATCGCCTAAGATGTATACAGGTGCTTATTAGGTTATGAGTATACTGGACATGACTCGCCGGGAACATGCTAGTTGGTATTATATATATCGTCAGATAGCAGTTCCCTGATGACATGTGTACAGGTTAGTTTGTCGACCTGAGATCGTCATTTGTCTCGTGTGATTTCCCACTGTGCTTTGATTACTACCCTACCACGCTCAAATGAGACGCGCAAATATGTTTTAGTTGGGTACAGTCCCGAGCCACATGGAGGCAGTGAGCGGATCGTCGGGGATTCGTCTCTCCTGGTATTGGGGGTTGATGTCGCACAGTGCACGGGTGGCCATCACTAGAAATTCTCGGCCGAGGTAGTGGAGAATTACTGATTTGGATCAGTAGTTTTTCAAGTGGTGATGGGCTTCATACCGACACGAATTATCGCGTTATTAGGGGTCTGACTTTATCCACCCCTAGACTCGATATGCGATACTCTTAGACGAACGGACCAGACTGTACGGATATTGTCACTGTCAGGCTCAGTAGGGTTTCTGGATGAGTTCGCTCGTCAGCTTCCCTTCCGATCAATACATAAGCAACCGTTACGTACAACTTGTACCTCTGACATGCTAGTGGTTATACCCAGTACCAGTGTGTTGATGAGTCATTAGAGTCCCCCACAGACAGTTTCCCAAGTTCGGGCGAAACGTTATAGAGGCCGTATGGTTTTATGGTAGGGTTCGGAAAATGCACGTGCGTTTACGCACGTGTCATATTTCGGGCAGATAATACTGGTGGGCTTTGGTTTAAGCCGGATCCGAGTATTATACTGTGTAGATATAATATCTTTGTCTCAGTTGCATTTGTATTCGGTCGTAATACAAATGCGGGTATGTTTATACCATTATGGGATTATCCTGAAATTCGTTTCAGGATCGCTTTTAGAAGTTGCCAGTTTCTAGTTTTCTATCACCCGTATTAAACATTCGGTTAAATGAGGATTTATCTTTTCTTGTGAGTGAGTCATGAGTGTGGATGGTTTTAGTTTTGGTGACTAGGATTGTGAGTCACCATTTTGCATTAATGGTTGATGACTAGGATTAGTGTGTTACCATTTGCATTAATTGTTTTGGGTGAGGTGTTAGATGACTCATTGATTCCATTAATATTGTGATAAGCTTTGCTTATGGTTACCCTCCCTTGCTCCTACCCTAACCCCCTCCTCTATATGTTTCGGCCCCTCCCCTCCTCTTCTCACACTCTCACTTGGTTAAAAAAGATGATAGACTTTGGTTCATGAAAATTTGTATGCTCATTTCTCATTTACCCGGTTCCAAAAGGCAACTTCATTAACCGTTCGTCCATGACTTTGGACGAAACGAGGCAAAGTGTTCTACTCATTCTCTATATCAATCTTGGTCATCTCTTTTAGCAAACTTGATGACCGAGTTGCCTCGGGTCAGAGGCGGGAGCCCGTTTAAAGATCCGTCGACGTGGTGCCACCTGGACGAAAAGACTGGAGATTAAGGAGATCGGAGCAGCCGCAATAAAGCGTGGGATGATGGTTGAAGACTGAAGGACTCGGATCGTTCGGTATAACATTTCTACCCACTTTGTAGTTTGTTAGTGTAGTTTTAATGGCAGATCCGGGTTATAGTATACGATAGCGCCAGTCAAAAAGTTTTTGTTCCGCATTTGGCGTATGTTAGACGGCTGGGGTGCTGCCGTGGACTTACACAGCATGGCCATGGAGTGTAGGTATAGTGAATATGAAGTGAAAGTAAGTGTCCTAAAAGGTCTCTAAAAAGGTACAAGTAACTAGCGTGAGTTCAAGTGTGAATGTCAACCAATATCAAGAGTATTCTCGAACCCAAAGCTATCGTCTAGGGGCAAGGAATCATGGGCAAAAAATAGCGGGATTTCAATTGTTATTGAAGTATTCCAAACCCAACAGGCTGTCATCCAGGGGCTTGGAAACACGGGCCCTCATTCATGAATTTGTGATGTACCATTTCATCCCGGTACCACAGCAACGTTATTTGTACCGTTTCAGCCCGGTACCACAACA
The DNA here is from genome assembly GCA_030015575.1 of Agapanthus africanus. Classification (NCBI taxonomy): domain Eukaryota; kingdom Viridiplantae; phylum Streptophyta; class Magnoliopsida; order Asparagales; family Amaryllidaceae; genus Agapanthus; species Agapanthus africanus. The sequence goes on along the minus strand of CM057344.1, from coordinate 181,740,982 downwards.
ACGTTATTTGTAATGGGACTCATGAGATTCCGTTGGATTCATACTTAAACTACCCCAACACCCCGTATATATATTAGTCTACGATTAATATTACGAGTCTTGATCAAATCCATGAATACAAAATGTGGTGTAAAATATCAAGGTACAATTACTCAAAATAATCGATTCGGGTTAACTGTTATCATGCTGGTGACAAAGTTATATTGACTCAAGCCTTGATGAAATGCAATATACATGAAGAATTCCAATTATTACTACAAGGCTTACACTATTGGCTGCTTTTGACAACTATCCTATACTTCATAAAAATTAAGTATTGAGGTGAGAATTTTTGGGCATTATCATTGTGATAATTATTAAGCTATTCGAATGTATAATTATGTAGCTTCTGTTACATATTTTGCATCAACCTATGTTGGGTGGCTTCATTAGATGCTCAACACTCTTATCTACACCCTTTTGACACAAACAAAGTCTATTAGCTAACACCTCATCCCAAAGATTTTTCTAAAGTCCATTAATTCGAACTTGCAACAGAACTAAACGTCATGAACTGGAACTATACCTTTGTATCTGTACACATCATGATACTAGTAGGAGGCAAATATAATTTATAAAGGTTTCAATATAGTAGACTACTGTATAAAAGGGTTCAATATAAAATTTAAATTTTGAAGATGAAAATCGATAGCGAAAATGAAGAGGGTATTTTTGTGCAAGTCAAATCTTGATTAACATGAATTAGTAGTTCAATACGCATGCATATCATGCTGGACCACATTTTTATGTTTTAGTCTAGAGTATAGAATTTCTCATCTAGTTGAATGCCTGACACGCCATATAGAGCTACTTGTTGCATAAATTTAGTCATATGCTATATTAACAGAATGAATTGCTAAAAGTTATAACTTTAGCAGGTATAGTTGTTTATATGATCTTCTCCATAAATGTAACAAAGTTCTGGTTTATATATTATTTTATAATGTATAATATCGCTATAATGTTTTCTGTATCATAAAAGTATACAGCGTACAATCTACATCGCCGTTACAAAAGCAGTAATTTATTGTTAGTGTCAATTACTGGTTTAATGCTTAAGTCACCTAATTTGACATATTTAAGCAATATTTCTTTCATAGCATAAGTATTAATTCTACAACTATTCATAACATTTTGGTATACAGGCATTAAAGAGTATATGTAACAAATCAAAAAGATCAGTAATTCGATAAAGTACAAAAATGGATGTTTTAAGTATATGACATATTCATTGAATTAGAAACAAGAAACTCTCTCTTCTCATTCAAAACCATTTTAACTTTTGTCCATGATTTATTTCTCTACAAGCAAAGGTTGAAATCACAAAATTATGGAGCTGCTATAGAACATGCAGTAGCATATGAAGGAACAAATACTATAGACTCAAAGAGCCAAGTTTACACCATACTTTGAGAATTCATCATCAAAAGAAATTACTCACACAATCAAATATGTATAATTAGCTATAAGTTATATTATGACAGAATTGTTTCAGTTAAAAATTTTGTTTCTAAGAAGGAAGGGGGACTTACGACGAAAGGGGACATCGGTTTATTGAAATCATAACAGAGGCAAGGAAGGAGAAAGACGGAGGGAAGAAGAGACTTACGCACGATTAGAATGGGTGAAAACGAGAGAAAACTTTTTCGGGCATTTCATCGAACTCTTTCGAGCTCAAATTGAAACGTCGATGGATGAGGGTTTGCAGGCGTTGACGGTGGCCTTAGTGGCTGTGGGGGATGGCTAGGATCTCCAACAGTGGCTCAAAGGCGACACGACGATGATGGAGTACAGGCTTGGATGGCTCGAGCTCGGTCGCTCGAGCTTCGGAAGGGGTGGCGTAAGGTTCGGGGATAGAGGCCAGTGAGGGGAGGTGAGAGAGGAGATTAGAAGAGTTGGGGCGACGAGGTGGTGAGGGGGTCGGTCGGCGAAGTGGGTGCCCGACGAAGTGCTCGGAGAAGGTAATGGATGAGGGAGAAAAAGAGATTTTTGAGAGAGGAAAGAGAATTAATTGAATTGATGGGTAATAAAAACTTGGTTTTTTATGAGTGAGATTTTGGTTTTGATGGAGGAAATTAAAAAGAAAATTGAAGAAGAAGCAACTGTTGTTTGAGATGAGAAGAAAGGGTTTGGTTTTGAAATGGCTAAGAAAGCATTCCAATTAATTATCATTAACAACAATTAATAATAATTAACATTAGATTAATACCCATTACTCCAATTCAATAACCTGAAGAAATTAAGAGGAAAGGAAAAGATAAGGGTCTTGGGCCTATGAATGTTTGGGCTTTGAAAAATTAAAATAGAAATGAATTTAAATAATAGAGAGTTGGGTTTAAAAAAAAATGGAAATAAAATGAAGGGAAAAAATGAATGGGATTTGGGGTGAAAAGAAAAGAAATAATTATAAGAAAAAATAAATCTCGAAGTAAAAGACGGGTTCCGAATATTCAACAAGTATCCGTATTTCAGAAGAATACGGTATTTAAATATATACAAAGGTATAGGAATATGAGGGTCGTTACAAACCGATTTGGACCAGGTCTTGCCGCAATTTGCGGCCAGAAAGATTAAATTTGCGGCCATAGAGTGGAGTCAGGGACTGGGGTCTTGGGTGGTGCTTCCTAGGTGCCTGCACACTCCTCTGTACTTGTTAAATAATTTTCAGAGGCTCCGGGTGATAGCAGATTTCATTTTACCCTCACAGAATTTACAAAATACGATGTCGGGGATTTCTAAGTTCGTATTCCGGGGTTCTAGTCTCTGGTTTGGGTCTGAATTCTAGCACTAGGGGGTTTGTGTGTCCTCTACTAAGCTCAATTTCATATCACAACTCAAGAATTCCATAAACCCTAACTAGAAATTTCCAAATCTCACTAAACGACACCAAATCGGTTCTAAACAAACATGGATATAAAAGCAATGGAAATACTATGCTAATGGTAAAGAGAATACCTCATTTGGCAACTCAAGAATTTTCTTGAGTTGCCCCAAGTGTCCAAAATGCAAGCTTTCTTGGTCCATGGTGTAGCTATTGAGCTCATGCACATTTTTAATGAAGTGGGTATTGAGTTTTGAGATGTTTTTGGTGATGAAGTGGGGTGTTTGAGGAGGGAGGAGGTGGAGGGCAGCAGCAATGGTAAGAGAGGAGATGAAAAGGATGAAAAAAAATGAAGTGGGAGACAAGGACCATGATTAGGTTTGACCCCTCACTCTCTCACTTGTCTATGCCTTAATTTTTTTTTCATATTCCTTTTCTTTTCTTCTCTTTAATTTTATAACCATGCATGATAAATACAAAGAAAGCATGAAAGAAAAATATAACAAGTGCTAAAAAAAGACATGTGCATGTTTTGCACAAAACAAGCTTAATGCGCGATTAGCGATATTTAATCACGATTAGCAGTAAATAGCGTATAATTAATCATAAAAACTTATAATTTGCATAATTCACATAAAATACACTCTTTTTAGTAATTTCCATAATTTTACAATTTTTCCCAATTTATCGGTATTTAATTATACCGCCTTATTAAAATATTCAATATAATATTATTTAATTATAAAAATTCCCAAAAATAATATTTTATTTTTTTGAAATGTTACAATCTTCCCCCTTAAAGAAATTCGGTCCCCGAATTTAAATTTAAATCCCTCAATACTAAAACATTTCAGCAAAAAGTCCAAGTCGTCGGGGTTCCGAAATCATCAATACATAAAACGCATCATAGCGCAATGCATGCGCATGAACAATGAGCAGATAACTCAAAATCAAAACTCCGTCAAGTATCTCGCAATCATCGGAGTCATGGTGAAGACACAAATGTCAAATCCAAAACGAAACCAATATAATATACATCGAACTATACATGTAACCATCAAATCTGTACATGTAAACATCTGAAAGAAATGCATACCAAACTTTTCATGTTGTTGTGTGATGCGCATATCGCGGCACAGTGGTGGACGTCTATTGTAAAAAAAAAACTATAAATATACTTATCCCTTGTTTAATATGTACGTTCCACCGTTTTGAAAACAATTTAGAAGGGTTTCCTTGTTTTAAACGTTTCGTGTGATATCAGACACCCAGGTAATTACTGAGACTATAGCTCCCTTTTTGGAAATCCCTCCGATAACTATCAATGCATGAAAAATATATCCAGGTACTATTCTCTGACTAGTCCTGCTTAGTACGAAAACAAATCGTAATATCATAAAAACGTACTACTCCATAAGAAATCAATTCCAAAATGTGCATAAGAATGCTACGTGCGTCTGGTGCGCACGGAAATCAAAATCCATATATGTGCCATACATGTGCACAGAAACAACATCTAAGTGCAACAGGTGTGCACGAAACACCTGTCAGAGACAACGTATGTGCCTGACAGCAAAATCAGGTGCATCAGATATGCATGAAGAATTCCGATTTAGTGCATCTGGTGTGCACCAAAATCGCATCTCATGCGCCCAACATGCGCGAAAATCCAAATCAGGTGCATCCATCATGCACGAATAAAATCTAAATCATGTACATCCAACATGCACGAAATCACAAAACCCAATATCAAGCGCAGGACATGCGCAAAATCCAATCCAAGCACGCCAAATATGCGCAAGAATCCAATCAGGTGCACAAAGTGCACAAAACAAATATCGAGTATCACAATTGAAATCGACGGTATACAACACATTTCAATCAAAATCCAAATCAGGTATACCGTGGTATATAGTCTCACAACCATGTGCATCAGCGTGCACAAAAGCAAATCAAAATACTAAAAGTGCATGAAAACTATGCCGAAAGTATAAGTCAAATCATATGCATGCCCTAGGCATGAAATCACAATCAACATATCAAATGACATCAAACCGAAGTCAGGTGCAACCGTGGTGCACAAAAATGTAACCCAGTGCAACAAACGTACGAAACATAAATCTGGTGCGACAAACGCACGAAACGAAAATCTAGTGCAACAACTGCACGGAACACAAATCCGGTGTATCCTGTGCAAGAAATACAAATACAATGCATTCCGTGCACAAAATACAAATCCAGTGCATCTAGTGCACAAAATACCAATACAGTGCATCCTGTGCACAAAATACCAATCTACTGCATCTAGTGCACAAAATACCAATACAATAACTCAAATGCGTAAATAGCAACACCGGGTATACTAAGGTGTAAAAATCATAAACATATGCAACTGCGTGCACAAAACACATTTCAATGCACTACAAGCACATATAAGCTATACCGAGTGCAAAAACCAATTCGTGTGCATACCATGTGCACAAAATCAACCCCACTGTATGAAATCCATGAAATCATAAACATGTACGACCGAGGCACAAAATGATATCAAGTGCAATAACCGTGCACAAATCATAAATCAACACAACGGTGTATAAATCATATCTCAAGGGTAATAACTATGCACAAAACATGAATACCCAGTAGGTGCAATCATGGTGTACGAAAACAAATATTATGAAACTCAGTCATCAACACTAAATCATACGAATAGATCGCCCAAAATACCGAAATCCAAGGTGACAGATACATGATAATCGAATCACCAAATCACAGATCATAAATACAATCGTCGATATTTCCTCCTTCAAAGTCGAGAAGGTGTCAGTGCATCCAATGCTAGCAGAGCAAGATATCTACTTGCCTCCTGTTCATGGTCTGGCGCCTGGTTCTTTTAAGCTCTTGTCTCTCACTGTGCATTGCTAGATATATAGCTCCTCAGCTCAATGGCCTAATATGGAATGACGACGGAAACAGTCCCGCTCTGGCACATCCTCTATAGATCTCTGGCCAACTATCTCGTCGACGATGCCGAACTCTGGCCTGCTGGGTGTGCGCAATATGACCGCTCTTGGGTCTAAGTCTTCTCGTAGTATTCCAGAAGGGTCCTGTCAAGGTCTCTCTTAAATCTCGTTTCTGCCGAACTGTCCGGAGGTTATCACCCTTTTCTATATCTGTTTCTTGTTCCGGAACTGCTGCATACTCATCGCGACTCCTTCTGGAAGGTATATCCATATACAACGCTCTGCATGCGTATCGCATCTCTGATGTCAGTGGAGTGGAACGTCATCTCGTCGAAATCTCGTGCGAACTCTTTACTCCACTTTTCTCTAATATCGACCGCTTCGGACCCGTCTCTTCGTGGCTGCATGGACTGTGCTCCAACGGCTATACTCGTATCTGGAGTCTCCCAAGCAATGCATCCCATCACATGATATCCGAAAGATGTCGAACCTTTCGATCGATTTGTCAAGGCTCCATAATTCCCCCAAGAGCTAAACATCTTGGGTACAGTTTAATAGTACTCCAGTACATGCCACAGCACCTGTGGACCAACCGTAGAAGGGAAAACCCAAGCCTCACAAATGGCACCGCTAAACTGCCACAAACCCTAAGGTTCAAAGGCGTTCCATGGTCATTACGTCGAGTTAGGGTTTCATTCTTCTAGAGGGTCTATAGCATTACTTGCATTTGTCTCTGAATACTTTAACTTGGAAAATGAGCTCCTGACATTCGATCGTCTCCATCGACTCTCAACATACCCGCGTGAAGTCGTCTCTAGCTGGAATCAATCTATTTGATGACCTCACATCGGAGTAAGCGAACGAACCACATGTCCTAGTCATTCATCCTCGGGTGACTAGCGACCTTCCATCATATCTCTAAGTATATACTCATGCTGCAGTAGCTCCAACATCTGGGCGATATCTCGTCATTTGCAGCAACAGCTGGCTCATTCGTCTGCACGCTGAACAGTGCCTCAATCATCATGAATAAGCGATACATCAATGGTCATCACATTCTGGCTGGCCTCTATCAGTGGCTCAATCCTCTGGTGCTGATCTGCACGTCCGAGAGATCTCGTAAAAGCGATCCGTCAAACGCTCATGGCGTGAAAACACAATAAAACTACGCCTCTCTATGCAATCGTATGTCCCTGGAATCGCGCCCTGGTCAGTCCTCGTCCGTGACGAGCTCGTGCTGACCGCAACTCTAACCGTAGCTCTCCCTGCCTGTGTAATCGTGGCAGCAAAATCATAACCAACATCGATGACGATAGATCATATGAATGAATATAATACTGTGCAAGGAAATGTACATCCTAAGGCTCCTTAAGTGGAGTAGCGTATCGTAAGTATGCCGCGGAACATACACACGGTACGTCACTCTACTGAAATCACCTACTCCATCAACCAAGGTCAATCTATGCGACGAAAGTTTGGGTCTAATACCCCCTCGACTAAGTCTAAGTTCCGTAAGGTCAAGCCTAAGTTCTGAATATATACAAACGTCATAGGCTCCGCATAGTCAAACTTAGACTCGAACCAAGATTAACCTAGCGCTCTGATACCAACTTTGTCACGACCGAAAATAGCACGTGATTGGCTCTTGAATCATATGAAGTCTATAGGACCTCATCTAATTCAAGTAAGCCAAAAGCCCAGAAATCTAAAACCATTTTAAATAATAAATGAAGGAAAACTAGTTTTAAAGAAGTGAAGAAAACATGTTTAAAAAAACAAGGTTTTTAAATAAGTAAGCCGAATATGCATTTTTAAATCCTCAAGTCTTTTCTGAAAATTTCGGCAGAGTTTCCTTTGTAAATATTGGCCCCAAACAGGGTACAACAATAATAATATATGCATAATAATATAAGGCATCCCCAAGCGGGAGCTAGTTCTTCGTCAATAGACGGTCATAACCACGCAAGCAATATAATATACAACGCCGAAGGGAGAGAATCAAAACTCAAAAGGAAACTCAAAATCATCAAGAAAACCATAATACTACGACGCGCGACTCTAAGGTCGAAATAATAATACATTGGTTTTCTAAATCTGAAACAATATACAAGTCTGGTTGATGGAATTACTAGATACAACTGATTAAAATAAATACAAGGGTGGTCACGATGCGAGTGAACCCACCTACCAAAGCAATCACCCAGAAAGGAAGCAGTGTGCCAGAAAGCCGCAATGAACCCTATGCGGCAAAACCTGCAAGAAACTGTGGCACAACAGGGGTGAGTTGCCAACTCGTGAGTAGAAAACATCACAGAGCAGAAATCGTATGTATGACTCAATCCGAGTTCAATGCGATCAGTAATAATATATATCCTCAATATGATAAAGTCTGAAGCATGATAAGGTGGCAAGGGTAAACATCTATACATCAGTGTAATACCAAGTGCTCGTGTCAGTGCCTCAGGTAGCAATATATCATAAATATGAGGTATGATCAATTTAATCAACATGAATCAGTGTCAACTATATCCTGAAGTCTATAAGTATGTGGATATTATCCAACTATGTAATCAATGTCTGTATGCATATGGATCTCGTCCACGTTTCAACCAATGACACAAAATATCATGCATGTAAATATCATAAGCATATGCATGGAAGTATAAGAATATAAATCAACGTGTGTCCCTCGCGATACATCAAAATCATGGAACCTGAGTGTCCAGCATCGACACTCGAAAACATCATGAAACCCGTGCCCAGCATCGGCACGTAAATCCTCATATATCGGGCTCCGTCAGTCCGGATCGACCCACGGGTTCCGTCAGTCCGGATCGGCCCATATCATCTCTCGACTCCGGTCGGTATCCTCCGGATATCTGCCGAGCCCAAATACTATCACCGGTAGGTAGTAGTCCCACTGCCAGGCTCACCGTCTGCAGCACATCAATCCGTTCTCGCCCCAGGGTACCATACCGGGTCCACCATGTACCTGCAATCAGCCTCATCCAGCTCCTCGAATCGGGTTTCACATGTCTCACGTCTCAGAACCGAGAAAACGCATGGTGGATGCACTGAAATATCATATTAAGAGAAACCGGGGTTTTTAAACAATACATATCTTCTTTTAATATGACCACGGTTCTCAAATCCAGAAATCTCATGAAAACAGCATATCTCAATGCGTAAAATCATAAAGCATGATGTATGCGACATATGATAGAAATGTAAGCATATCCGTATATCATGCAACATAAAGCAGTAATATGCACATATCGAGGGAAAACCGCACCTTTAAAATGAATCCAGTTTTAAAATATATCTTGCGGTTCCCAAATCTCCAAAATCAAGCCAGAATCATCTATGTATGTGCAAATACGTATGTATGCAAGTATGAGTGTACAATATATGTGTACCCAAGTATGAGTGTACAATATGTCTGCGCGCCAATATAGATGTACAAGTAGGTATATACGCAAGTATGAGTGTACAATATACGTGTGCGCCAATATGTCATACAAGGAGTCATATCCTGATACAACAATCCTACCGTGTAGTGACATGGTAATTATCGATGATGAAGTGTGTGATCCGGCAAGCAGGTGTACGTGGAACATACACATCATCGATAATGGTGCTGGTGTCCTGACAGCATGAGTTTTAAAATAACAATAAACACATTTAAACATGCAATGCGATGCGGATAGCAAGAATATGCGGAAATCGAATAATAAACGCAACAGTGAAAAAATCTACATCAATATGTAAATGTCATACAGTTTTGCCATTTGAAATAAGACGAATCGGGGTTTTTAGAAAAATAAGGGCTACGGTGTTTTTAAGAAAAGATGCGTCTTTTGAAAATATCCGTAGAATCCCTTAGCCAGTCTTTAAAATACTCACGATTCGTCAGTTTTGAAATAGGTATGACTTGGGTCTAGTTTAACATCTACTAAGTAAACTACAGATCTAACTAACAAGCTAATCGAAAGGGTATGGAAACTACCTAAATCTGAGTCGATATATATATACATATATAATAGTCGGTGATCTTGCCTCAATAGTACCGCGTACGATACAATATATCATATGACATCCTCGAGTCAAGAGTGCGGATCTATCATCAATATAAAGCTCGTATGGTAAATCCATCGTACGGCATCCCAAATCTGGGTACGGGTCGAATCTCACATTTATCTCATCAATTATCTGGTATCCTTATCATCATATCTCATGAATTGGGGTACTGATCTAAGTCTAGTACAAACTGATACCATCGATATGTATTAATATGCGTGTATGAAAACACACGCAAAAAAGCCCGCTATAACTCATGTCGTATCTCATAATACTAACCATATCATATCACCGATCTCATGGCACCATGCCCAAACTCATCGACTCAACTCCAAATATCATCCACTATCCTCATCATCCAAGTGTAGGTATACGTGTATATATATACACCGTCCCGTAACTATGTGTGTATATATCTATCTATCCCCATATATGCACAAGTATAACAAAGTAAGCATGTGCGTGCGTGTGGGTGTAAACCTATTCTAGGGTTCGCGACTAAGAAGCTATACTAGTTCACATCTAATAACCCTAATCTAACCATTGAACACCTAATCGTATCTTGAATATCCATGTCTCACATAAAAGATATCATATATATAGTATATATATATATATATAGCATACTATACATCAAACTGCGGGGGTGCTATACGCCATCCACCCGACTTCCCCCGTAGATATAATCTACTCACATTGCTCTTCGCTTTCCGTTGCCGGCGTCGCCATGTGCTTTCTTGTAGTCTCGAAGTCTTCGTGGGGTACCTACACATCATAACGTATCGTCTCGCATTAAAACCCATTTCAAAACCAAAACGACACGCTAAAAGCCTATAGGTTAGAACCTATGTACCACGCCTTCAAAACCACCAAATAACACTCGATTTCGACGTACAAACGTCAAGTGATCGAATATGACATAAATCACAAAAATCCAGAATTCTAAATACGCAAAACGAAATCCCGAATCAAAACAGCAACTCTTGAAAATGTTCCCAGATTTTACTCTAGGTAAAATCAGTCAATTTTGCATATGCCAAGGGTCTAGTTTACAGGAGATGGAGCTACAAACCAAACATGAACCCATTTGGACCAGGTCTGGCCGCAATTTGCGGCCAGAAAGATTAAATTTTCGGCCATAGAGTGGAGTCAGGGGTTGGGGTCTTGGGTGGTGCTTCTTAGGTGGCTGCACACTCCTCTGTACTTGCTAAATAATTTTCAGAGGCTCCGGGTGATAGCAGATTTCATTTTACCCTCACAAAATTTACAAAATACGATGTCGAGGATTTCTAAGTTCATATTCCGGGGTTCTACTCTCTGGTTTGGGTCTGAATTCTAGCACTAGGGGGTTTGTGTGGCCTCTACTAAGCTCAATTTCACATCACAACTCAAGAATTCCATAAACCCTAACTAGAAATTTCCAAATCTCACTAAACGACACCAAATCGGTTCTAAACAAACATGGATGTAAAAACAATAGAAATACTATGCTAATGGTTAAGAGAATATCTCATTTGGAAACTCAAGAATTTTCTTGAGTTGCCCTAAGTGTCCAAAATGCAAGCTTTCTTGGTCCATGGTGTAGCTAGTGAGCTCATGCACCATTTTAATGAAGTGGGTATTGAGTTTTGAGGTGTTTTTGGTGATGAAGTGGGGTGTTTGAGGAGGGAGGAGGTGGAGGGCAGCAGCAATGGTGAGAGAGGAGATGAAAAGGATGAAAAAAAATGAAGAGGGAGACAAGGACCATGACTTAGGTTTGACCCCTCACTCTCTCATTTGCCCATGCCTTAATTCATATTCCTTTTCTTTTCTTCTCTTTAATTTTATAACCATGCATGATAAATACAAAGAAATCATGAAAGAAAAATGTAACAAGTGCTAAAAAAAGATATGTGCATGTTTTGCACAAAACAAGTTTAATGCGCGATTAGCGATATTTAATCGCGATTAGCAGTAAATAGCGTATAATTAATCATAAAAACTTATAATTTGCATAATTCACATAAAACACCATCTTTTTAGTAATTTCCATAATTTTCCAATTTTTTCCCAATTTATCGGTATTTAATTATATTGCCTTATTAAAATATTCAATATAATATTATTTAATTATAAAAATTCCCAAAAATAATATTTTATTTTTTTGAAATGTTACAATATCAGAAAAGAACGAAAATATAATGTACGTATATGCCATCCGCATTCGCCACGGGGCCCCGTCATGCACCATTAGGTTACTTAATTAACGGCAGAATGAGAGTTGGACTAGCGCGGATGCAAAACATGTACAACATCTACTAGTGTGTGTGTATATATATATATTGTAAGACTACGGTAGCGCCCCGGCCGTCTTTCCGAGGCCAAAATGCGGAAACAAAATTTTTTCTTAACTTGAAAACCGGCTCTATCGTATGCATAAAACCTGGATCGAACCATTAACATACAACTAGCTATCTAGAGAGAGGGTTGGAAAGCTATACCGATCAATCCGTGTCCTTCGGTCTTTGGCCACCATCCCAAGCTCCTCGCGGCATCTCCGGTCTCGATCTCTTCGTCGGAAAGGGCACCACATCATCGATTCCTTTTACGGGCTCCCGCTTCATCCGAAGCAACTCGGGCACGAAGTGTGCTAGCCGACGTGTCCAAGATGTTGTAGAGGATGTTTGTGATCACTTTGTCTCTTGCATCCATGAGATGGATGGAGGTTAGAGATGAAGCCATTGATAGAAATGGTGAGCTAGAGAAGAAAGAGGAAGAAGAAGAAGAGAAGGCTTTCTCTCTTTTTCTTTTGTTATGTGTTATGATAAAAATGAGAGAGAGTGAGAACAATAATATGAGAGCTAACTCATCATGGCAGCCCCTCTCTCTCTCCTCTTATCAAATCATCACAAAACCATCATATAATGTGACATTAGTGCTAAAAAAGAGACCATGAGTCACCTAATATGTCCATGTCACATTAAATGCATATCATGATGAATTCTAGCTCATTATTTCCAAATGCAAACATTAATCCAAATGTTTGCCACAACAAAAAGATACGGTAACATCTAAAGTAAACTCGTGACGAATCACAAGGATACCCCTCACCTGTATATACATACCTGCATCCGCATTCTGACTGAATGCGAATGCGATGAGACTAAAATAATCCAACAAATCTAATACTTGGATCCGGCTTAAACCAAAGCCCACTAGTATGATCCGTCCTATCAGGATCCGTGCAATACCGCACGTATATGATTGAACCCTGCCATATATCATACGGCCTCTACAACGTTTCGCCCGAAACTTGAGAAACTGTCCGTGGGGGACTCTAAATACTTGTCAATACATTGGCTGTAGATTTAACCACTAGCACGTCAGAGGTACTTGCCGTACGTAACAGGCTACCAGGTATTAACCAAAAGGGAGGTCGATGAGCGAACTCATCCTGACACCCTACTGAGCCTGTCAGTGACAATATTCGTACAGTCCGGTCCGTTCGTCTATGAGGATCGCATGGCGGGCCTAGGGGGTTGGTAAAAGTCAAACCCCCAAAAGCGGTACAAGTCGTGTCGGAGTGTAGCCCAGAACACCCTGAGATACTACTGGAATACCTACCAGTAAATCTCCTGCCTCGGCCGAGGGCTTTGTGTAATGGCTCTCCTAGACACAGCGCGATCTCAGCCCCAATACCGGGAGAGACGAAACCCCTGCTGATCCGCTCACCGCCTCCATGTGGCTCGGGACTGTACCCAACTAAAACCTGTTTGCACGACTCCTTTGAGCCGTGGTAGGGTAGTAATCAAAGTACAGTGGGAACTCACACGAGACAAATGACGATCTCAGGTCGATGAACTAACCTGTACACATGTCACCAGGGAACTGCTATCTGACGTCTGGTATAATACCAAATAGCATGTTCCCGGCGAGTCCTGTCCGGTGTACTCATAACCCAATGAGCACCTGTATACATCTTAGGTGAACCAACTGACACCGATGGCTTGTGAGACCGGCCACCGTCCCTCGTCGGGGTCTTGACTGTATACACTAGTCTACTAATGGAGTATCGATGCCCTGTCTCGAAACTCCCACGACTGGGGACCACTTTAAGGATGTGCTTATAGACCCCAGCTCCCACGTATATGATCGCCATCATACTGCTGGTCGTCAAGCATGAATCCCAAGGGCTCTATCAACGTGCAATAGTGATCTGTACCATCACCTAAAGCAGTACACGATGATAAAGATAAACCAGATAGTATACTATTTTCTATCAACGTGTAATAGTGAACTGTACACGATGATAAAGACAAACCAGATAGTATGCAAAGCTCTCGAGTAAGACTGTCCTACCGGTATAGGTCCTCCCTCAATCATCGCAATCACGTGCCTGTGATCCAATAATTGACTCTGAGGGCACTATATCCAACAATCTCCCATTTGCACTCAAGGCTAATTATTGCGATGTCGCGTACTCACAGCCCGTGTGATACCAAACCCCCAACTCTTCTACTGATCAGTTTCACGAAGCTCGTTTGTGAAATTATTGTGTTCGAGGAATAGCCTCAGCTAGTGGATCCGCCCTGATGTTTCTTTCTATGTCTCTCTTTATCTCAAGTTCGCGGAGAAAGCCATCTCTCGAAATGAGCAATGCCTGTCTTAGAATATGTCTGGATATCTGATGGGACCTAGTTCATGAATGAACTCCAAATCCAAACTTCTTAGACTGTATCGCCAACTGAAAACAATCAGTATCCTGCACCATGCCTCCCTCAGTATCCGCTTGGACCACCTGTCCAAAATACTGCCCCTCGTCAGAGGGAAAACTATAACTCTGACAGCCACTCTGTCATCCAGGTCACCTTGGAAGCCTGGAATGATAACTGTCTCCCGAAGGAGGCTGCCGTTATCATATCCCTAGAACATCCACTTATGTTCTAAAGCTGCTTCCGAATGTTTCTCCAGGATTGGATCAATATCCACTTATTGCATCTACTGCAAAAACAACATCTGATGTGGTACTTGACATCTCATGATTGACTCAATTGCCTAAGCAAGTGATCTGCCAATCATGCACATCCCTCTCCTCTTTAGTCTGTAAGACACCTTTAGAGAGGGTGACTCCATCACCTGCAGGTACACTACCGTGCCAGGAGTCGTCCATTCTAAAACACCTTTAGAATGCTTTCTAAGTACCCAGATTAGGAAACTACCCAAATCTAGATCTAAAACCATAGATCTAGTTACCAGAATGTCTGATATTATATCTATATCCTTTGTAGAGAAACCACTGTGTGACAACCAAAGTATAACCGACCGTAGTATAGGAATATCACTTCCTACTCTGTGTATGTCATCCAAATACCAGGATATCACGCCCTACTACCTTCTCAACAGATCCATCCCCTATTCTGATGAAGTCAAACCTATGACTGTCACATCAGAAATAGATGATCTATCTCCGCTATATCTGCTTTAGTCCATAAATAGACATAAGCTACTTGTCCACCAATGCTTCCGCTGCTCCCACTGACTACGACAACCCTCTGGTAGAGTCATATACACGTACACTTCCAAAGCTAATTTAGAACGACGCTATACTCATCCTGCTGCCGGGTCTCACAGCTTGGAACAACAGCAATGGCAAGTCCGGGTAAACAAGAACCTCCTTGTCACCGTCTTTGAGCATACCGAAGTACCTCTCGAGTTCCTGAGGTTACCCACCATGTCTGCGGAGTGGCCAATGGAATGTCAAACCAGATTTAATCTTTAGATTCTTATCAAATTTTCAGTAATCGTTTGCGGTTCTGGAATCACTTCCAGTTCTACCATACTCCCACTACTTTTTTCTGAAAAAAAAATCCATTTTTATTAAAACTGTGGCGAGTCAAGAACAATATCACTATTGATCTTCCAGATGGTAGAAAATCAACTTTCGTCATAGCCCGGGTCAACCCACAAACAGCCATTACAGAAACGTGCCTTGAGTTGTCCAGAGTCTGGTTTTAAGCATAAGCCGGACAACTCCCCGTACCTTAACATTGTTAAGATATGAACTATTCTATATCCAATATAGAAACAGAGGCATTGATTTAATTGGAACCAGATTCAAATCATACAGCCGTCTCCAGTGCATATCAACTAAATGAAGAGATGCCGATCAGCATTACTCAACTTAGGAATACATCCAGATATGAATAACCTGAAAGAGAAGCAAGTTCTCATAATCATTACTATCAACTGAATACCATACACAAGTATCTACATCTTCGATCACCTAGAAGAATCCTGATACTTACAATACCTGGTTCTCTACTTTATTCATATACCCATAACTTCTCAAAACATAGACCTTGTGTTTCTACGAAACACTTGTCTAAAACCAGAGAAGTCATAAGTAAACAGAATATACTACGAGTACCAACCCCTCTGTCCACATGGAAACTGGACAACATACAATACTCTGTATAAGTCCCCTGAGTCTAATAACTCATTCCCTGTGTGTCGTAGGTTGAAAACTGTACTTATGGTTAAGAAGAATTACACCGCTGTTTAATGCTCCTTACCTAACCATCCACTGATATAGATAATGTCATGGACATAATTTCAAAATGTTATATCTCACTTTATAAAAATAAACATAAAGATATATCAATTTGAAATTGGTGCATTACAATGGATATTCAAAACCAAATATTTGCCGTCCGGCAAACAACCCAGGTGATTTCCTCAAATATCACCAATTACAACGAATCCCGATATAATGAGGATAATCACCCAATTCCCAATAACTTACTCTCACTCATCATCTGTAAAATCATACAGATGTGAGAATCAAACCAGGTAAATACATACCCTGAAGTAAGGGTTAATTGGGAAATCAGTTTTCCTTTAACAATACACAGTGAAACTGAAACATGTAAATGTTTCGAAGGGGTATGCGGGTATTCCTTGTAATGCCTCTTCCATTATCAGATTCACAACTGTAACCGTATATTTCTTTGCCATCTCTCCAAATCCCTTTATATGTCTTTAGTCATTACCTTCTGTACACCCCCTTAGGCTAAATGGTTTTCTTCCTTCCCTACCGTTCGGCACCAACCTATGGTTTGGAAGAAGACTATCCAATAAGCATAATGGGTGTACTGTCCTAATCCTAGGAGCACTCACAACCCGAGAGAAGGTAAAGATAAAAGACAACTGAATAAAACCTTATTCCTATTTCTCCTGAACCAGAATCCATCTCCGAACTGGAACAAGTTCCTTCGAGTTCATATATAACCATACGATGGAGTATCCAATAAACTGTGGATCTTCGTAGTGATACGGGGTGTTCCAGAGAAATACAAAGGTGATGTAGGAGTGGCGATGAAATACTTGGTTTGGTCGTGAATAGCAGTCGCAATTTACTTTTCCCTCTTTCTAATCCCTTTATTTGTCTTTACTTAATACCTTCTATACACCACACTTAGGCTAATCGGCTTTCTTCATTCCCTACCGTTCGGCACCAGCCTAAGGTTTGGAAGAAGACTATCCAATAAGCGTAACGGGTGTACTATCCCCTAATCCAAGGAGCACTCACAATCTGAGAGAAGGTAAAAGGAAAAGACAACCGAATAGTCCTATTCGTTTTCTCCAGAACCGGAAACCATCCTCGAATCTGGAACAAGTTCCTTCGAGTTCGTATATAACCATATGATGTTTTTATCCAATAGAAGTGGATGTTCGCAGTAATACGGGGTGTTCTGGAGAAAAAGGGTAAAAGTAGGAGTGACAATGAGGTATGCAACTCTGACAATCCAAAAGCCAGTGTTTAAGAAGGTTCGGTCAACTCGGTCACTGAGTCATAGTTAAAGGTCGGGCCATGGTCGCAGCCAAAGAGAGAGAGAGAAAAGAAACACTCATCATGCACTCTAACCTAGATCAGAATGGTTATCAATTTATCTAATCAGGAAACCTCCCACTGTAACCTCAAATTCTCCTCCAAACCTGAAAGAAGAATTAGTCGGGATCACCCGAGGAGTAAACCAACTCATCAGTGGGAATAGGGATCCAACTATCATTGCATGAGAACGTGAAGGAATCTACTCACGTTATCACACTCCATAAGGTATGCGCATGCCTGGCAAGTTTCAGTTTCTTTAGAAACTCCTGATGTGATTTTTACCCCTAGGACCTAAGTGACCTTAACACAGTCAACAAATCAAAGAGTCCTAGTCAAGTTCAACCCGTCATTATGCTGGATTGCATTAACCCACCCGTACGAGCCCTTGACACAGTCAACAAGGCCGCGCGACTGTCCTAACCAATCCCATTAATATGCCACAAACAAACACTACTTAGCTACCGCACACTACGCCTTGACACAGTCAACAAACGCAACACGAATACTAAGTAATACTTGTAAGAAATGACGGAGGGCTACGTATAGTTTTTGGCGAAATTTTTTTAATGTAATGAACTTGATATCGTTGAAGGAACTGCATAGCTTTTTATAAAAATATAGTGGCGAAAACCTTTGCTAAAGAGGTCACTCCCGGTGAAGGGATCTCGGCTCTTTCCCCGTAAAATGAGGTGCAGGATATTCCAACTGAATACCATGATGCAAAGCAAAAAGGCAATCGGCTATAGTGAAGTTATTACCCTGACGCAAACTTCTGTCCAAGGGGTCACTCCCGGTAAAGGGATCTCGGCCCTTGCCCCGTCGACTGAGGTGCTGGATATTCATAACCGAATACCACTGTGCAAAACAAAAGAGAACGTCCTTGCAATAACAATTTTTTTTTGAAAAATGTTCCAACAACATCAGAATAGGTTTGTTTAGCTTGCATTGATCTGAATAAATGCAGTCCATCAATTGATCACACCAATAAAGAACGAAAATAATGATGTACGTATATGCCATCCGCATTCGCCACTGGGTCCCGTCATTACCCGTTAGGTTACTTAACTAACGACAGGGCAGGGACTGGACTAGCGCGGGTGTAAAACATATACAACATCTACTAGTATATGTAGCAATATATAATATTCGCTCAAGGCATGATAAAATGAAACATCACAGAAATGTAATAAGCATCACAGATTAATACAGATAATCTGGGATCCCCGGGTTTCATAGAGCCGCTACTGAAACCCGACGTTCCCCTGGTTGTGTGGATAGCCTGTGTAATGAAATCCTAGACTCCTACGGGCGCGGCAAGTTACCCGCCAAAACCTGAAGCGAGGAAGCCCCCTTCAACAACGTGAATGGACCACCCAGCACTTCACGGAATCCGGTAACTTGAGCACCCCTCCTTGGGTCAACCTGTACCCCCTACGAGTGCGGCGAATAGCCGGCCAATTCTAGAGTAAAGCCCCCTTCGTCTCAAAGCCATGAGATGCGGGCCCATTGCCCTCTAGAACCCGGCTATCCGTGCACCCCACCTTGGGGTAATCCTAGTACAGAAAGTAAAATATATACAACGGGTACATCGACCTCAGCCCGGTCGTGCCCCAAAAGAATAATATACAAACAGGCAGTGACGGCAGTCCACATGTCGCGGCAGTCCACAGACGCATAGCACGTAGTTAACCAGTCCATACTCAGGAGAACGTCAAAGTCCAACATCTCTAGAAGGATCAAATCGACGGACGAATCTCTATCTCCTATCCAAATGGCACATTACTGAAACACGTGTCGCGCAACAAAAGAATCGCTGACAGGAGTAAACACAAAAAACGGCTGATCTAGCATACACGACTCTCGGCCCAACCTCGGTACGAAGTGTGTAGAAAAAACGAGTGCATAGATCCCGAATTAAACAACATGCATATCCAAAGATCATGCGAAAAAGAATACCTGAAAACTCTGCATTAGACGCCCGCGCGTCCCGATGAGTAGAAGCAAACACTCATGCCTGCCCTCTACCAGCAACCGGGTGTCCTCCTCCTCTACCATCCTGTACTCTCCGAACGAACCCTCCGCGACCACGACCTCTCTGAACATAAGTTTGACGCGGTGCTACAATAGGCGCAAGGGGCAATGCTCCCTGAGGTGAAGGTGATAAGGTATCATATGGTACTGCTGCCCTCCTCTGGCATACCATGGAACAATTCCTGACGAGGTGATGGAAACTCCTGGACCGGAAACATCCATATGATGACTACTGACCCTCCTGTGAATAAGAGCTAAACAACTGTCCTCGTTCCAAGCCTCTGCTACTCCTACGATGTAAACGAAATCTGTCGCGACGACTAAGCATTTGTCTCTGGATTGATACACCTGTACGAGCCCTCCTCGGTTCCGGAACTTCCATAGTCTCGGGAAGACGCTCATCATCTAGTAAGGCTGCGTCCACTGCTGCTGTATACGTGACAAAATGCTGTGTGCTGATAGCAAGGAATAACTGGATAACAGGGGTGGCAACCTCCTGTCGTTGCGCTTGACTGGCCTCAACCAACGATCCCATCATCTGTCGCAAATACTGCATATCTGCCTCTAGCCTAGCGATACGATCTATCGAAGGCGGATCAATCTGCTCCTGTACAACGAGCGTACCGTCCTGGTCAGTCCTCGTCCCAAACGAGTCAACTCTGACCTCGGCTCTCGTTGCCTCTCTCTGAGCCCTCAAAGTCTTAGGCGGCATAGTGGCTAGAAATGGAAATAGGATTCGATATGAATACGGAAAACAAATCTCAAGGATATATATCATCATGGAAGGAATTTCAAGCAACTAGTACTTAGGTCACTTAGTCAGTGTACCGTGTCGTAAGTTTGCCACGGATACACACACACTACGTCACTCTGCTTAAGCTACCTTCTCCATCATACCAAGGTCATCCTACACTCCGAAAGGTAACACCTAGCGCTCTGATACCAACTTTGTCACGACCCGAAATTTGGCACGTGACGGCCCTTAAACCACGTAACGTCTTCAGATGTAACACAATTCAAGTAAGCCAAAAACCCAGCAATCTAAACCATCAAAAGTAGTAAGTGATAAGAACATTGTTAAAACTTATGGAATCTCAAGTAAAAATCTTTAAGTCCAAATTTACTTACTTTAAAATTTGGCAGCACCTCCTTTGTAAAATCTAGCCCCAAAAAGGGTACCACAAAAGATATAAGTAAAGCATCCCCAAACAGGAGAAAAATCCACATCCAAAGGGGGAAACAACCACCACAACAGATATACGACACCGTAGCGAAGAAATGGACGATATAAAGTGACAACAGCATAAAAGACCTTCAGAGTCACAAAATAATATACAATATTATCCTCACATCTCGTTTCTAAGTCAATACATGAAAGTGGTAGATGGAGAGTACCAGGTATAACAAAATATACAAATGAGCATCATCAGATAACCGCAAAACCCACCTATAACAAAACTGCTCACAGTCAGCCCTAGCGGTATCCGCTGCAAATGATGATACGATAAGAAGAAGCCCTGCCGCGACCGCTCTGAGGGGCAACCTGCAAAACGCTGTGGCACAACAGGAGTGATTTTCCAACTCGTGAATAGTAAATAACATATGCAGGTAATCGCAGGTATGCACGTACTGCGATAATCTATCATATGCAAGATGATAGCAATAAATGGCAATATGTATATGCAACAGTCATGAAAGGTACTCTATCAGGTACTACTAATACATGAAGCAATGCATATCAAATAAATGCTGAGTATGGGATAAAACATGTCATCCTCACGAAATCCTCATCGTGGCAGGACCACTGTCTATCAAGACAATCTAAATCCCAATACCAAAGGCACCACACCCTCAAATCGGCCCTCATATCCTGTAAGTCTCATGGAACCTGAGTGTCCAACATCGACACCCGAAACCTCATGAAAACATATGCCTATATATGTGTGTGTGTGTGTCCATCAACGACACATTAAAATCATGGAACCTGAGTGTCCAGCATCGACACTCGAAACATCATGAAAACTAGTGTCCAGCATCGACACGTAAATACTCATCTGTCAGGCGCCGTCACCACGACTGGCCCTGATGTCATGTCCGTACATCTCATGACTCCGGTCAGTATCCCCACGATAACCGCCGAATCCAAATATTATCACCGGTAGGTACTAGCCCGCCTGCCAGGCTCATCGCCATCATCTGCGATCTTCTTGCCCCGGGGAACTATACCGGGTCCACCATGTACCCGCACACGGCCTCGTCCATTCCTCGCATGGGATATCCAACACAAGTCTTAGAACCGAGAAATCTCATGGTGGACTCATCGAAATATCATATCAAGAGAAACCGGGTTTTTCAAACAATGCATAGTTTAATGAACTACCACGGTCCTCAAATCCAGAAAACATCAAGTAAAGAATAAGAATACTTGCATAGATCATTATGATGATATATATTATATATATACACATATAACAGCGTCCCATACCACTGATATATATATATACACATATATATAACAGCGTCCCATACCACTGATATATATATATATATACATACATATATAACAGCGTCCCATACCTCTAATATATATCATCAGGAGTAAAACATCCAGAAAACATCATATGAAATCCATATCTCAATGCGTAAATCCATGAAATATAATATATGCAACATAACACAGTAATATGAGCATATAAAGAAAAACCGCTATTTAAATGCAACAAGTTATTAAATATGTCATGCGATTTCCAATTCTCTAAAATCCAATGCAACATCATATAAAGTGAATATGTAGCTATAACAAGGTATGTGTAACCATGTCGGTATAGAAAGATATGTGTATCTATATGTAAGCATGTATGTATGTTGCATTTCATATGCGCAATAGCATAAGAATCAATGTCTCCATGTCGATGAAAAAACAATACCACATAGGGGTATATGTAGCTCTAGCAAGGTAAGTGTACATGTAAGTATGTATGCATGATGTACATGTAGCTGTATCTCATATGTATCTATACCTGTCAATAATGATGTAATACCCTCCAGGTATATATGTAGCTATATTAAGGTATATAGGTGTACATGTAAGTATGTATGCAAGATGTACATGTAGCTATAGCGAGATATATGTGTATATACCTGTCAATAATGATACAATACCCTATAGGTATATGTGTAGCTATAGCAAGATATGTGTCTATACCTGTCAATAATGATACAATACCCTATAGGTATATGTGTAAGCATGTAGGTATAGCAAGGCATATGTGTAAGCATGTAGGTATATGGGTATGCTATCTTTCTTATACACAATGGAAATAAGGGTCAAGTCTCAATGTTCCTAACCAATACAATATCACGTATATATAGGTGTTGTGCATGTCATAGAAATTATCGACGGTGTGGGTGTAGCATACAATTAGTGCTCGTGTAACATGAACCGTCAATAATGGTGTTGTGTCTCATTAATACTATGTCCATATACAATAGGAAATAAGATATGCAACAATGGTACACATGCACAATCAATGTCCATATACTTGTAACTAATAATCATGTCATTTAATTTATCCCAGACGCATAACTCCATGCGGGCGATTCCCCTATAGATGTTAAATCTACTCACCGATGATCTTAGGCTAAGTAAAGCCAACCACTTGCTTTCCCTTCTTCGTAGCGTCCGAAGTCCCCGC
The DNA here is from genome assembly GCA_030015575.1 of Agapanthus africanus. Taxonomy (NCBI): domain Eukaryota; kingdom Viridiplantae; phylum Streptophyta; class Magnoliopsida; order Asparagales; family Amaryllidaceae; genus Agapanthus; species Agapanthus africanus. The sequence goes on along the minus strand of CM057344.1, from coordinate 181,717,486 downwards.
CTGCGATCCTAAAATCATATAACAACATAACAAGTTTACATTAGCAATCGAACAATAACATGTACAATCTACGTTTGACCGACGCACCAACTCCAAACATACTCTCAAGTGTTCGTCTAGTGGCTAATGTGCGTAGCGAAACTACGAAACCAACCCAAGAGCAAAGCTACATAAGGTACACGTACCGTGTCGGATAACGTAACGCGCGTAGTCGTAACACTAGAAACAAGTAAAGTGATCCCGGATTTTGTATAGTTTCAAAACTCAAAAATCAAACAGTACCAAACACTTATAAACAACTGCAGACAGCTACCCTACAAAACCCAAGCCCAAACTTTACCCAAAGGCCGAGGTCGCCGGAAATACCCTTCATGCCGTCGGCCAAATCCGTGCTCCAGGGGTTCGTGCTTTAGGTGAAAGCTTAGGGTCTCTAGTACAACACAACTACACTGCTAGATTTTCTAGTACACACTCTGGGTCACAGCAGATCATATATATCATAATATGACACTAAAAATACGATATGTGCACGAAACTTTACTTTTAGTGTTCTAAACTGAAACTAATAAGCTACACAACACTAAAAACACCTACTTAACAGATATAGATCATTACCTAACCACACAAGCTCAAAGATCCTAGCTTTCCAAGCTCCAAGTGATCTTAGAGGCAAAACAAGACTTGATAAGGGTTTTGGTGATGTTTTGATGAAGTTTTGGCAAGATTTAGTGAAGGGATAGTGATGAATGGGTAAGGGTTCAGTTGAGAGTGAAGAGGAGAATGAAAGATAATGAGAAAGAGATAGAGTGAGAGAGAATGAGAGTGTGTGAGGTGTTAAGGATGAGAGGTGAGTGTAGGGTAAGTGCACCTTGCATTAACTCTCTCCCTCACTTCACTATTAATGCAAGCATGACTCTCCTCATGAGTCACCTTGCCACCTCCTCTCATTCCAAAACACAAAGGGAAATATCTCTCATAAATATCAAAGGTTTATGGTTAAGGTTAAACAAGCAAGGATTAACTTAAGGCATGGATTAGATTAAAGTGCAATATCCGCTAAGTAAGGTTAACACTAAGCAACCCCCTCCATGTAAACATGCACAAGTGTGTGTGACCCAAAATAAATAATAATAAAATATTAATTAATCTAACTAAAATGCGAGAAAGCTATTTTGGTAAACCTTTTTACCAAAAACCCGCAATATCACATAATTAATACTAATCGCATTCTAAGGTGTTACAGCTAGCTTCCGCTTGGGGATGCCTTATTCATGATATATATGTATTTCTCTTTTTTGTACCCGTTTCAGGACCAGTATTTACAAAGGAGACTCTGCCGAAATTTTTGGGAAAATTTGTTGTTTTAATAAAATGTTTAATGCGACTTATCGTTTTAAAATTTCTTTCTTTAAAACAAGTTTTCCTTCGCTCTACTTCTAATTTGGTTTAGATTTCTGGGCTTTGGCTTACTTAGATTACGTTACGCCTTTAGACGTTTTATAATTTAAGTGTCAGTCACGTTCCGTACCTTCGGGTCGTGACAAAGTTGGTATCAGAGCGTAGGTTTTACCTTTCTGAGTGTAGAATGACCCTTGGTAGATGGAGTAGGTAACTTAAGCAGAGTGACGTAGCGTGTGTATGTTCCGCGGCATACTTATGATATGGTACTCCACCTAAGTGACCTTAGGATATATATTTGCTTGTATTTCCTTCCTTTTATTCGATTGCAATGTTCTTATCGATCCTGTTCTTGCTCCAGCCATTATGCCACCAGAGACTACGAGGGCCAGAGGGCTACCGCCGGGGGTGATATTAGAGTAGGCTCGTTTGAGACGAGGGCCGATCAGGGCGGTACGCCTACCCTTCAGGGATAGATTGGTCTGCCTATTTCCAGGACGGATGGCTAGGCTGGAGTCGAGTATTCAGGACGTGTGACAGATGATTGGATTGTTAGTGGTGGTTAGCCGAGCTTCGAGAGCCGATGATGTCCCTCCTGCTGCAGGGGCTGTGATTGTACCTGCTGCTCAGGCAACTGTTTCTATTATTTCCAAGATTATTTCCATATCCTTACAAGAGTTTTTGAGGCTGAAGCCTTTAGTTTTCACAGTCACGAATGCAGTAGAGGATTCGTAGACATTCCTTGACATGATGGTTAGGAAGTGTTGTTCACTGAAATGTTCTGACAAGATGTGGGATGGGTTCATAGCTATAATTCTTGTTCGTTTCCGTTCGAAGAGCGTTCGAGATGCCCGAGCTCATAGTTTCGAGCCTTTGCGTAAGACTTTAGGGATGATAGTGTCTGAGTATGATATCCAGTTTACTTAGTGTTCCGATATGCTCCTTATTTGGTGAACACTGATGAGAAACGGATAAAGAGGTTCGTGTGAAGATTGGACATGCAGTTATTTCTTGCAATTGGTGCCCAACATTTTGACATTTACGCCGCTGCTATGGACGTAACCTTATTGTTGAAGGAGCGCATTTCTGAGACTTCAATCGTTTATAGACCAAAGCGGAATTGTACCTATATGCCAGTTCAGAGGCAGTTAGATAGACGCCGTTGTGACAGGCTAATCTTTTGGTCGCCCGATATGTTTTCATTCGTGTTTGTTTATTCGTATCGGAGATAGGGACTCTTATGTCAATTTGATTCTTCCCGTTTTGATTTCTTCGCTTCGCGCTACTCCGTTCTTGAGGAAAGGACGTCAGGGATTCATAGCGTATGTTTGTGATGTTAGAGCCGCAGAGGTCCCGTTGGACCAGGTCCCGTTTGTGAGGGAATTTCAAGATGCTTTTCCTGACTAGTTGCTTGGTTTGTCGCTAGAGTGCGATATTGAGTTTTGCTTTGACTTGATTTCCGGTACGGAGCCTTTTTCTATACCGCCATATTGGATGGACCCAGCGGAGTTTAAGGAACTGAAGGATCAGTTGCAAGATTTGTTGGATAAGGGCTTGTTCGTCCGAGTGCGTCACTTTCGGGAGCTCCTATCCTGTTTGTCAGAAGGATGGCCGTTGGCGTATATACATTGATTATCGTTAGTTGAATTGGGTTACTGTGTGGGAAATTTTTCGAAGATTGACTTGGGACCAGGCTACTACCTGTTGTGGGTTCGAAAGGATGATATTCCGAAGATTTTTTTCACACAAGTTACGGACGTTATGAGTTTTGGGTGATGTCATTTGAGCTCACCAATGCCTCAGCAACGTTTATGGATTGGATGAACCGAATTTCCAGGCCGTTCGTGATCAGTTTATCATCGTGTTCTTTGAGGACGCCTTAGTATACTATTAGAGCCGAGTGGAGCCTGGGCAGTAACTGAGGATTTCATTTCAGACCTTGAGGGAGTGCCAGCTATTCGCTGAATTATCTAAGTGTGTTTTCTGGTTGGATAGTGTTGACTTCTTGGATCACGGAGTACGAGAGATAGTAAGTTTGGAACCGAAGGAGATCGAGGCCATTCAGCGCTGGCCCAGACCTATATCAGTGACGGAGGTTCGCAACATTTTTGGGTTTGACCTGGTAGAGAGTTTCTTTCCTTTGAATTGAGGCATGCAAGTAGAGTTTTTAGCAGTTAAAGATTCGTTTGACTACGACGCTTGTATTGTCTTTGCCTTCAGGATCAGGCGGTGTTGTTGGTTATGGCGATGCTTCGCAACAGTTGAAGAAGCGCGAGTAGAAATATTCCACTCATGACAAGAGATGGATGCAGTGATTTTACACTTAAGATTTGGAGACGAGTCTTACCAGATATTTACGGATCACAAGAGGCTTAAAGTACATTTTTCAGCAACAAGATCAAAATTTGAGATAGCGCCGATGAATGGAGCTAGGGAAAGACTAAGACTGCGAGATTCGTTATCGTCCGGGCAAGGCGAATGTTGTGGCAGTTGTTTTGAGTCGGAAGCCGGAGGTAGTTTTGTTAATTGAGCACAGTACAGGGACAGTTGACGGCAGATTAGCAGATTCTTCGTGATAGCCGGCCCTATTTGAGAGTTCTGGCTTCAAATTTTTTTTCCAGTGTTCCAGGATCTGGGTTTTTGAGTTTCAGGTGTTGCTTGTTTTTTCTAAGTTTGCATGTGATGTGATCTTACAATATAGGCAATTCGGAGTGTTTCGTATTCGTAGTTTTAACATTATTTCGGGTCTTCGCATGTTGTCCAGGTGAAGTTAAAGTTCGAACGAATATCAAAAACCCATTTTTCCAAGTTTATGGTATTCGGAAAAACATGCAAGTAATTCTGTGGACCCTCTAGAAGAATGAAACCCTAACTCGACATAATGACCATGGAACCGCTTTCGAACCTTAGGGTTTGCGGCAGTTCCGCGGTGCCATTAATGAGGCTTGGGTTTGCCCTTCTACGGTTGGTCCATAGATACTGTGGCATGTTCTGGGTATTTTTAAAATGTGCTCAAGTGTTGAGCTCTTGGGGAATTGTGGGACTTTGATAAATTGATCGAAAAGTTTAACGTCGTCTGGATATCATGTGAAGGGATAAAGAGGGATGTCACAGACTTTGTTTCAGGATGCGGACTTGTCAGCAAGTCAAGGCCAACCATTAGGGGTCAGCAAGAGAATTACAACTTTTGCCCATTCTGTAGTGGAAATGGGAGCAGATTTTCTTTTTTTAAGGATTTTATTGTGGGTCTAACCAGGAACAGTCAAGAGTATGACTCTATTTGGGAGATCGTAGATCGATTGATGGAAGCAGCTCACTTCTGCCAGTTATGACCATTTTCGGGTTCGTTCAGTATGCTCAGATATATATTGATGAGATTGTGCGACTTCATGGCGTTTCGACGTGTTTTGTGTCCGACAGAGGCACCCTGTTCACCAGCCGACTATGGCGGAAACTTCAGGAGGCTAAGTTTCAGTACAGTTTTCTATCTGCAGAACGACGATCAATCAGAGCGGACCATTCAGATTCTTGAGGATATGCTCCGAGTTTGCGTCCTAGTTTTCGTAGTAGTTGGATAGCCACTTTCCCTTGATAGAGTTTTTCTATAAGTACAGCTTCTAGGAGGAGATTTAGATGACACCCTTTGAGGCGTTCTATAGGGAGAGATGCTGATCACCCGTAGGTTGGACAGAGCTCAGTGAGAACGGTATTTTGGGGCCACAGATTGTGCAGGAGATGACCGAAGGGATTCAGATGATACGGGATAGGATGAGAGTGGCCCAGAGCAGGCAGAAATCTATTGCTGATTCATTCCGTCACAGACTTGAATTCGTTAAAAGTGATCTGTTTTCTTGAAGGTTTCTCCGATGAAGGGCGTGTTGAGATTCAGGTGGAAGGAAATCTTAGTCCTAGATATGTGGATCCTTTAGAGATTCTCAAGCGTGTTAGCGCAGTGTTATCGTGTGGCTCTTTTACCTATTTTTCCAGATTGTTCGTCCCGTATTTTATGTATCGATGCTCCTCTAGTACCTTCATGACCCTTGTATGCGATGTAGCACCAGACGATTCAGCTGGAACGCAATCTTTTTCTCACAATGCAGCCGATAATCATTCTAGATCGGCAGATGAGGAAACCGAGGTCCGAGGTCATACCGACCATTTTGATTCTTTGGCATGGCCCGAGTGGCGAAGAGGTCACGTAGGAAGCCGAGGTTGAGATGCGGAAGAAATGTTCCCATCTCTTCGAGAGTACGTATAGTAAGATTTTAAATTTGGGGACCAAATTTCTTTAAGGGGGAAGATTGTAACGTTTAAAAAAAAAATTAAATCGGTTAGGAAAATTTTCCGATAATCAGTAAAATAAATTGTATTTTCCGTAAAACTTAACTACAATTATTTCTCATTTTAGACTTATATACACCTATATTAACTGTGTAATTGCTAGTATTTGGTATTTATTTAATCACTTATAAATTATTAATTTACTTAAATATTTTCCTTAATTAATTAGTTTAAATAATATTTTAAGCTTTCATTTAGGCATTAAATTAGTGGTAATTACAAATTGGAATGGGTTAATTGTACAAATGTGAACCATGACAACTTAACCCTAGTTGTAACATGTTTTTTTTTTTACTTGTCTCTAATTTCTAGTGGGTTCTAGGGTAAAAAGGATATGGGAAATAAAATAAAATGAAAATTTAAAGTGATGTGAATTGCATAATGAGCCTTGATGGGGTTTTCTTGACTTGAAATTTTCACTCACTCAAAAACACACTTTCCTCCTCACAATTGGCTGAGCCTAGTTTGAAAGGTTCCTAGGCATCCTAGTGGGTTCTCACAAGGCATCGAACATGCCAAATTAAAATTTTTAGTGCCGAGAAACCCTAGACTACGGATCTTTAACTAGATGTTTAGGCGAAAAGAAAAGCTAGTTAACACTTAACTACATGGATACGGAAATACAACCTTTGTAGATCCGGATGTCCACCTCCACGGCTCCGCAACGATGTCTCCTCGCTGTCCAAGTCGAACTCCGGGCTCAAGCATCGGCTTCGTCGAAGAAACGAGTGAGCTAGGTCGCCGGCTTCGTGTCAAAGACGATCTACGTCGAGGCATCGCAAGTTCAAGCTCCGACTTCACAAAGTGATGAAATTTGTGAAGAAAACGCACTCTACAACTTGGCTAGAGGTAGAGGGTGAAGAAATAGGAGATGGGTTCACTTTAGATTTGGATTTTGCTCACTAGATCACAACTTGCCATTAAAGTAGCAAGCTTTCTCACTTTGAGAAGAAGAAGAAGATGATAGAATTCTTTTTCAAGTGTTAAGTAAAAATGAATAATAAAATCCATTCTTATCATCTTCTAACCATGGTCAAGTGTAGAGAATAGACCATGGTTAGTGGGAGTGGTTAGGGTTAAGCAAAATGACAAAATGGTTATCATTAGTCAAAGCTTCATGAAGCTTCAACAAGCTTCAAGACAAAATGAAACCATTTTGTATTACATAAATCCATTTAATAAATAATGAATGGATTAAATAAAAAGAGAATAAACCATAAACCCTAACCACTCTCATAACCATGGTTGCATTCTTTACACAAAACCAAAACTATATGCATCATCAAACATGATACATACAAGTGTACACAAAACATATCACATATACAATGTGCACATCAAGTGAGAAAAATCCGTTTAAAGTGAACCAATACTAGTTAATGCAAAGTAATATATCAAATATATAATTATACATTAAATCATTAAATCAACACTTGATTCAATGATCCGGTCATGTCGCACATAACCGACTAGTATTCAATGTATCGACTTATCGAATCGGTCTTCGATTCGATAACTAGGTTATATCATATACAACCAATCGAAACATTAATCGCGAGAATCAAATACGGTATCACATACACGCATTATTCTCGGTCCCGCACATATCTCATATGCACTCCTATTTCGTTTCGCTTGAACCAGGAAACCTCTGTGTAGGACTCTAAAGACTCGTCAATACACCGGTAGCAGATGATGATCATATCAAGCACCCACAAGCCGCAAGCGGTCTGCTAAACGTAACGGCCACCCGGGTATTGAGCGATCAGAAGATCGACGAGCTAGCCCGCTCACACTCCTGCGAATCCGACCAGTAACACTTACCATACAGTCAAGTCTCTTCGTCTGATACGTCGCATATCAAGTCTAGGGGTGGTATACGTCAGACCCCAATAACCCGATAAGTCATGCCGATGTGAGGCTCGTAACGGGTCGAGAAACTACTGGTAACACTTACCAGCAAATCTCTGATCAGCCCTGGCCAGGGACTTCCCTGTTACGGCCAATCGAGCACAGCGCAACATCAACCCCCAATACCGGGAGAGACGAAACCCCTCCTATCGCTCATTGCCTCCATGTGACTCGGGACTGTACCCAAAGACCACCGTTTTGCACGCCCTCATGGACGTGGTAAGGTGGAGATCAAAGCACAGTGGGAACCACACAAGACTCTATGACGATCTCGGGTCTACAGACTAACCTGTACAAGTGTCACCTGAGAACTGCCATCTGACGTGAGGTATAATACCATCTGGGAGTTCTTGGCGAGTCCGTCCAGTGTACCCAGTCTCCACTGAGCACCCGTATACCACCTCTGATGTCAAACACCAATGGATATGGGATCATCCATCGCCCATCACATGGGTCGAGAAGCGTATACGCTAGTCTACTCTGGTATATCGATGCCCCGTCTCGATACACCTACGACTAGGGACCTTGAAGGATGTACTTATGGACTACCATGTCCCCACTAGTATGATCTGCATCATAGTCCAGGTAGTCAAGTACAAATCCTAAGGGCTTTACCAACATGTAACTATAAGACAGTATAAAGAGACTAGTGTACATGTTAAGATAAATGGCAACCAGATAGCATACTATCATGTCGAGCAAGAAAGTCATCTCTATATATGTCCAAGCATCCAATATAATATACATAATCTGTACAATACTGGCCTCTAGGGCATACATACAACTAACAATCTCCCACTTGCACTAGGGCCAGCTGCTGTAGTATCTCATACCGAGCATCCCGAAGAGTCTCTCAAACTGTATCTGGGGAATGGCCTTCGTGAGTGGATCCGCCGTGTTATTCTTCGTGTCAACTCTCCTGACCTCGATCTCCCGGCGATCAACTATCTCCCGGATCAGGTGATACCGCCTCAGAATATGCCTGGACCGCTGATGGGACCTGGGTTCCTTGGCCAAAGCCACCGCTCCATTGTTATCGCAATACAAAGGTATTGGACGCTCAATGGATGGAACCACACCAAGTTCAGTAATGAACTTCTTGATCCAAACAGCTTCTTTAGCAGCATCGTTGGCAGCGATGTATTCAGCCTCCATTGTCGAGTCTGCCACGGTTTCCTGCTTGGAACTCTTCCAGCTAACCGCCCCTCCGTAAAGGGTAAAGACAAAGCCCGACTGCGACTTAGAGTCGTCCTTATCACTCTGGAAGCTCGAATCGGTAAAGGACTCCACTTGGAGTTCTCCGTTACCATACACCAAGAACATATCTCTAGTCCTTCGTAAGTACTTGAGAATGCTCTTCACAGCTGTCCAGTGACTCTCTCCAGGATCAGCTTGATACCTGCTCACTACACTTAGTGAGTATGCTACATCGGGTCTGGTACATAGCATCGCATACATGATAGAACCTACTGCCGAAGCATAGGGTATCCCTTGCATGCGAGCTCTCTCCAAATCAGTCTTGGGAGACATCTCTTTGGAGAGAGTGACTCCAGAGATCGTGGGCATATTCCCACGCTTGGACTCTTCCATACTAAACCTCTTTAGTATGGTGTCAATGTACCTGGATTGGGACAATCCCAAAATCCGTTTGGATCTATCTCTATAGATCCTGATTCCCAATATGCAGGAGGCATCACCAAGATCTTTCATTGAGAATCTTTGTGATAAGAAGAGCTTGACCGATTGCAGCATAGGAATATCATTTCCTATCAAGAGTATGTCGTCCACGTACAATATGAGGAAGACAACTTTACTCTCTGCCACCTTCTTGTAGATACAAGGTTCATCTGGATTTTTGACGAAATCAAACTCTTTGATAACGACGTCAAAGCAGATGTTCCAACTCCGCGATGCTTGCTTTAATCCATAAATGGATTTAAGCAGCTTGCATACCTTCCCGCTGCTCCCACTGTCTACGAAGCCCTCTGGCTGAGTCATGTACACGCACTCTTCTAAATCACCATTTAGAAAGGCGGTCTTAACATCCATTTGCCAGATTTCGTAGTCATGAAAGGCAGCAATGGCAAGCATGATTCGGATGGATTTAAGCATAGCCACTGGAGAAAAGGTCTCGTCATAGTCCACACCTGGTCTTTGACGAAAACCCTTTGCTACAAGTCTAGCTTTGAAAGTCTCCACTTTCCCATCTACACCAAGTTTCTTCTTGAAGATCCACTTGCTCCCAATGGGTTTTACCCCTTCAGGAGCAATTTCCAAAGTCCATACTTTGTTGGTGTGCATGGAATCCATCTCGGACCGCATAGCATCCAGCCATTTCACTGAGTCTCCACTAGTGATGGCCTGCTCGAAGCTAGTTGGGTCATCATCCTCCATGATGCAATCCTCACTACCACCGTCAATGAGAAAACCATAGTATCTCTCAGGTGGACGAGAAACCCTACTAGATCGGCGGAGAGGCTGGGGTACGTCGGGCACCACTGAATCCTCTGGTTCTACTAAATTGTCAGTTGCAGTTTGTGGTGCTGGAACCTCTTCCAGTTCTACCTCTTTGCCATTAGTTTCTTTTGCAAGAAATTCCCTTTCCAAAAAGGTGGCATGCTGAGCAACAAACACTCTTTGTTCCTCAGCTTGGTAGAAAAAATATCCTTGAGAATTCTTAGGATATCCCACGAACTTGCAAAGGACTGACCGTGCCTCGAGTTTGTCCGGATTTTGCTTTTTGACATAGGCCGGACAACCCCATATCTTAATTCGCTTAAAATATGGTCTCTTCCCACTCCATATCTCATATGGTGTGGTAGGTACAGATTTAGACGGAACCAGATTCAATAGGTATATGGCTGTCTCAAGCGCATACCCCCAAAAGGAAATAGGTAACTCAGCATTACTCATCATTGAACGCACCATATCTAATAGGGTGCGATTCCTTCGTTCCGATACACCGTTGTGCTGTGGTGTATAAGGAGGAGTAAGCTGAGAGAGAATCCCATTCTCTTTTAGATAATCCAGGAATTCACTGCTTAAGTATTCACCTCCTCGATCAGATCGAAGAACCTTAATACTTTTGCCCGTTTGGTTCTCTACCTCGTGCTTATATTCTTTGAATTTCTCAAAAGCTTCAGACTTGTGTTTCAACAGGAACACATGCCCGTATCTAGAGAGATCGTCAGTGAATGTAATGAAGTAGGAAGAACCATTTCTGGCGTGTGTAGACATTGGACCGCATACATCACTATGCACCAGTCCCAAGAGTTCAGTAACTCTTTCTCCGTGTCCTTTAAACGGAGTTTTGGTCATTTTTCCTTTGAGACATGAATGGCAAGTGTCATAAGATGATAATTCGAATGAATTCAAATATCCGTTCTTATGCATCTTAGCTAGTCGTGTCTCATTGATATGGCCAAGTCTACAATGCCACAAGAAGGATTCGTTCATTTCTGAGCTTTTCCTTTTGTGCGTGTTTTGTATATTGAAAACTGTATTTTGATTGAGAATGAATATGCCATTATGTAGCGAGCCTGATGCAATCAACCTTTGATCTAGGAATATGTTCATAACATTATCCTTTACTACAAAATTATAACCTTCTTTACTTAGTAAAGAAACTGATATAATGTTGCACATCATGTTCGGTATATAATAGCATTCATTCAGGACTAGTGTATCACCATTTGGTAATACTAGGTGATATATGCCAATTGCTTTGGCTGCAACATTTGCCCCATTCCCTACATGAACGGAATGTTCACCTTTTCTCAGTTCTCTACCTTTTCGCAGCCCATGTAACATCATACATATGTGGGATCCTGACCCGGTATCTAATACCCAGGACGTAGGGTGAACTGAGAAACAGTTCTCAATGACAAACACACCCGAAGATGATGCATCAACATGCAAGTTCTCCGTTTGGGCGGTGTGAGAATCCAGATATTCTCCTGTTTCCTGTTCAGTCTTATAACACTTATAAGATAGAACGGGTTCAACGTTCCCCTGCACAGTATTACATGCGGGTTCGGTCAATACATCCATTTTATTATCTTTATTAAGGCATGAAATGGTCGCTACCTGGAGAGAGAGAGAAGAAAACACTTTAGCGTAAGCTCGTGCAAGATCAGATTGGTTTTTATCTTATCTAATCAGGATGGCTCCCACTGCTTTTTATCAAATCTTCCTCCAAACCCTAAAAGGAAAGACTAGCCGGGATTAATTACACACTACAAGTTCGCCAATCTTTCAGCCAGGCCAGTGTCGGTACTTTGAGGGAGGTCCCCCGTGCTTTCGCACGAACCTAATTAATGTAAACCTCGTTTTCCCAGAGGCGTAACCTCGTTAACACCTTTCTAGACACCTACTTGATCGGCTAATTGTAATGTGTAAAACTCTCCCAGGAGTAACTCTTACTCGCAGCGGGTATCGGGATCCAACTATCTCATAGAAGGTATGCAATCTCATTGCAAATTTCAACACTTGAAATTCCCGATAATATTTTGCCCCAGGCGATCTATGACCTTGACTGAGTCAACAAACCATAGACCGCAAGTAAAGTTCAACCCGTCATTTCCTGATTGAATTAAACCCACCCGCACGACCCTTGACTAAGTCAACAAGGCCGCACGACTACCCTAATCCAATCTGCATCATATGCATAAACAGATAAATAGTAATTAGCTACCGCACACTACGCCTTGACTGAGTCAACAAACGCAGCACGAATACTAACTATTACTTATCTGAAATGACGGAGGGCTACGTCAGGTTTTTAAGAAAACCCTTTGCGTAATGAACTTTATATCGTTGTAGAATCAAATAAAGTTTTGAAATGGAGTGATTTTGAGGCTTTTCTAGTTTTGCTAAAGGAGTCACTCCCGGTGAAGGGATCTCGGTCCTTTCCTCGTCGAATGAGGTGCGGGATATATCATATATATCGCTGTGCAAAGCAAAAACCCAAAAGCAGTCAAAAGCAAACCGAGTGTGTAGCATCTGCCAGTTATTGCTAAAGGAGTCACTCCCGGTGAAGGGATCTCGGTCCTTTCCTCGTCGAATGAGGTGCGGGGTATATCATATATGCCGCTATGCAAAGCAAGAACTGTAGCTACCTGTTTTATTTTAAAATTTGATTCCACAACATCTTAGGTTTCTTATCTTTCATTAATCACATTAATGAAGTCCCATCATTTAATACCTAAACATCACAGATAGATATGGCGTACACTTATGCCATCCGCATTCGCCTCGATGTCCCCTCGTGCACCGTTAGGTTAGGTAACTAACGACAGAGCAGGGCAGGGCTAGCGCGGGTGTAAAACATAAGTAACGTCTATATAATATATCATATATACTATATACTATATCCATCACAGAGTCACAACACAGATATCGCAGCAGAATAAACATATGAAATATTGGATATACTAGGACGTCCGTGTTTTCAATACGAGCCAGTATAAAACACGGATTCCACGGTCGTGATGAATAGCCAATCCCACACCCCAAGACCCCTACGAGAGCGGCAAGCAACCCTGCCAATTCTAGGGTTAGGAGACCCGGACTCGACTCCTCGAGTTGGTCTCCCACTGGACCCCAGAACCCGGTTACTTGTGCTCCCCTCCTTGGGTCTATCCTAGTGCAGAAAAGTAAATAATATACAAAGGGTGACAACTCCCGCATCCTGGAAGTGCCCCGAAAAAAAGAATATTACATACAAGTTTTTACATGAATGAAAATGAAAAACACTCATCTCACATAAAAACCCCCGGCTATTCAAACACGACGATCCAATATAACATATCCAGCAACACATAACATCACATGTCAGCAACGTAAGTAAGTATGCATACCCCAATTGTCGTTGATGTATAGAAACGAAACCGGCGATATGAACATACTACACTTACGGTCACAGAAAAGAAAGTGTAAAACTACAACAATTGGAATCCGCAACTACTTTAGACATCACATGCCTAACAGTTATAAATCCCGCATTTTAGTCCCATCATCGAAAACTCTTTTCGATATCTTGTGAAACTAAACTGCTAGATCTATAACATTCATCCAGTTATCTCATAACCTTTTGTGAATTCCAATTATTGTATCCAATTCCGGATAAATAGAATATATCAAACTTTCCGATCGAACATTCGAACACCCAAGTTTTCCCGACACCGATCAACACATGAAATAGGTTCAAAGACATTCACTTCATACCTCAGTACCAACGGTCCAGCCGTAGAAGGGTCAAGCCAACGCCTCACATGTGGCACGCCGTACTGCCCCAAACCCGAAGGTTCAAAGGGCAGTTCAAGACGGTCACATAATCGAGTTAAGGTTTGTGTCTTCTAGAGGGACCATCGCGTTACTTGCACTACTTAGAACGTCTTTTAACCACACAATAATCCAACACTTGGATATTTTGGCAGGGGAAAACCTGGGTATTTATATCCGGTCGAACTCTTTAACATATTCTACAATTATCTGGAAAAACACTCAGACAAAATTTGATACCCCGATCGAAACATCGAAACCCCAAAACAACTGCAGAAAATTAAACTCTGAAATAAATGTTAAAAATTCCTAGAAAACTCAGCAGAATTTATCAGGAACTACTGTGCAAAAATTTAGGGGTGACGTCATCAATGCGCGGCGGAAGCGCCGCATAAACCAGGTTTCTGCCGCTCTTCCGCCGCGGAATTTACTGTTCATGGGAAAAGTTTTGCGTCGTAATTCTTATATTTTCCTGCTGAATTTTTTAGCAATTTTTAATTTGGAAAAATCCCAGAATTTGGAAAAAGTCCAGAGAGCTATTTCGGGTTCGGATTTTTGGTTCGATCGGGTTTCAAACGTCGTCGGGACTTCGCCTAAGGCTCTAGCTAGGCTCTGATACCAGTGAAAGGTTCCTAGGCACCCTAGTGGGTTCTCACAAGGCATCGAACATGCCAAATTAAAATTTTTAGTGCCGAGAAACCCTAGACTACGGATCTTTAACTAGATGTTTAGGCGAAAAGAAAAGCTAGTTAACACTTAACTACATGGATACGGAAATACAACCTTTGTAGATCCGGATGTCCACCTCCACGGCTCCGCAACGATGTCTCCTCGCTGTCCAAGTCGAACTCCGGGCTCAAGCATCGGCTTCGTCGAAGAAACGAGTGAGCTAGGTCGCCGGCTTCGTGTCAAAGACGATCTACGTCGAGGCATCGCAAGTTCAAGCTCCGACTTCACAAAGTGATGAAATTTGTGAAGAAAACGCACTCTACAACTTGGCTAGAGGTAGAGGGTGAAGAAATAGGAGATGGGTTCACTTTAGATTTGGATTTTGCTCACTAGATCACAACTTGCCATTAAAGTAGCAAGCTTTCTCACTTTGAGAAGAAGAAGAAGATGATAGAATTCTTTTTCAAGTGTTAAGTAAAAATGAATAATAAAATCCATTCTTATCATCTTCTAACCATGGTCAAGTGTAGAGAATAGACCATGGTTAGTGGGAGTGGTTAGGGTTAAGCAAAATGACAAAATGGTTATCATTAGTCAAAGCTTCATGAAGCTTCAACAAGCTTCAAGACAAAATGAAACCATTTTGTATTACATAAATCCATTTAATAAATAATGAATGGATTAAATAAAAAGAGAATAAACCATAAACCCTAACCACTCTCATAACCATGGTTGCATTCTTTACACAAAACCAAAACTATATGCATCATCAAACATGATACATACAAGTGTACACAAAACATATCACATATACAATGTGCACATCAAGTGAGAAAAATCCGTTTAAAGTGAACCAATACTAGTTAATGCAAAGTAATATATCAAATATATAATTATACATTAAATCATTAAATCAACACTTGATTCAATGATCCGGTCATGTCGCACATAACCGACTAGTATTCAATGTATCGACTTATCGAATCGGTCTTCGATTCGATAACTAGGTTATATCATATACAACCAATCGAAACATTAATCGCGAGAATCAAATACGGTATCACATACACGCATTATTCTCGGTCCCGCACATATCTCATATGCACTCCTATTTCGTTTCGCTTGAACCAGGAAACCTCTGTGTAGGACTCTAAAGACTCGTCAATACGCCGGTAGCAGATGATGATCATATCAAGCACCCACAAGCCGCAAGCGGTCTGCTAAACGTAACGGCCACCCGGGTATTGAGCGATCAGAAGATCGACGAGCTAGCCCGCTCACACTCCTGCGAATCCGACCAGTAACACTTACCATACAGTCAAGTCTCTTCGTCTGATACGTCGCATATCAAGTCTAGGGGTGGTATACGTCAGACCCCAATAACCCGATAAGTCATGCCGATGTGAGGCTCGTAACGGGTCGAGAAACTACTGGTAACACTTACCAGCAAATCTCTGATCAGCCCTGGCCAGGGACTTCCCTGTTACGGCCAATCGAGCACAGCGCAACATCAACCCCCAATACCGGGAGAGACGAAACCCCTCCTATCGCTCATTGCCTCCATGTGACTCGGGACTGTACCCAAAGACCACCGTTTTGCACGCCCTCATGGACGTGGTAAGGTGGAGATCAAAGCACAGTGGGAACCACACAAGACTCTATGACGATCTCGGGTCTACAGACTAACCTGTACAAGTGTCACCTGAGAACTGCCATCTGACGTGAGGTATAATACCATCTGGGAGTTCTTGGCGAGTCCGTCCAGTGTACCCAGTCTCCACTGAGCACCCGTATACCACCTCTGATGTCAAACACCAATGGATATGGGATCATCCATCGCCCATCACATGGGTCGAGAAGCGTATACGCTAGTCTACTCTGGTATATCGATGCCCCGTCTCGATACACCTACGACTAGGGACCTTGAAGGATGTACTTATGGACTACCATGTCCCCACTAGTATGATCTGCATCATAGTCCAGGTAGTCAAGTACAAATCCTAAGGGCTTTACCAACATGTAACTATAAGACAGTATAAAGAGACTAGTGTACATGTTAAGATAAATGGCAACCAGATAGCATACTATCATGTCGAGCAAGAAAGTCATCTCTATATATGTCCAAGCATCCAATATAATATACATAATCTGTACAATACTGGCCTCTAGGGCATACATACAACTAACATAGTTGGCAGCCCAATTCCCCCTTCTCACTTTTAACATCTTTTCCTTGCAAAATAAAATGAGAGAAGATTGATTAATTAAAGAAAGAACTAAAAGAGGTAATAAATGGGGAAGCTTCTACACTCACCTACACATTCCACACACTCTCTCTTTCTCCTTCAAAATTTGGCCGAGCAAGGCAGCCCCCTCATTCCCCAAATTCTCCATCTCATTTTCCTTTCAAAAAATTCCCAAAAATCTATCTAAAATTCAAACAAAAACTCACAAATTCAAAGAAAATTCTTCATCCATTCTCCTTAGCCTATTTTAGCTTAAATCTTGGAGCAAGAGACCACCTTTGGAGGCAAAGTTGCATATTGGATTTCATGATTTTTTTGAGGTATAATCCTAACCCATGTTTAAATTGTTGCTAAAGTACTTCAATCTAGCATAATTAGGAGTTTAAATTATGGTTTTAATCTTTATATTTAAAATTCAAGAGAGGGTTTTAAGTCAAGTTAGGGTTTTTATAAATTGATTATGGTTTGAAAGTGTAGTGTAACATCTTAAAATATGCAAAATGTAATCTAGTTGTCAAATTACTAATTGTTACTTTTAAATTTTCCTAATTAGGCTATTATGTAAACTAGGTTTTTAGGTTTTATATAAATTGGTAAGATAAAATTATAGTAATGGTTTGTGACTTAGTTAAGATGTTTAATGAGCATTATAGCCACTAGAATTGCTAAAACATTTAGATTGGTTAAAACATCAAGTTTTGAACTAAAATGGAAATTTAAGCTTACTAGGTTTTCAGAAAGAAATCGATTTGATTTAAGTTTGAGGTTTTGATGGTTTGCCACCTAATTCATAAAATATCAAGAGCGTTATGAGTGTGTGACGGGTAAGATTAGGTTTTAGGCTTGGTGGTTTTCACGTATAGCGACCCTAGTTGTAGTTTGCGGCATTGTCGCGAGTGCGTTTGTGCACCAAGTGTGTGCGCGTCTAGCAGTGCGTGTGTTTGACTTGCGTCGTTTGTTCTGCGACTATTCGTATATTTATCCTTTTAATTGCTTTGGTGCGATTCTAGGATCGGGTGCAGAGGCGTCGGGCATGGCGCGGAAAAGATATGGCCGAGATCGGATTAGATTAGCCGAGACGTCTCGGTGATTAGATGTATACATCTATGGGGGGATCGTCTGGATGGCGTGAGGCGCCCGATGGTTTAGTATTACATATAGTATTTGCATTATATGCGTAGTTTCCTAATTAGCTATCTCTTTGCATTGCATCGTTATATATATATATATATATATATATATATATATATATATATATATATATATATATATTGGTAATTGCTATGTCACGAACACTATAGAACTTGCTTAAAATAGATATTTGTGCATTGCATCGTATATGATCCGTATATTTATACCTGCATGTTCATCTCATTAAATGGATACGTAGGATTGTTAATCATGTATACATACCTCATTGCATCATAATACACACATAGATTTTGGCCGCATTTCATATGGTATATACTACCGTATCATTAGATTTCCATCATCACCGGCATATTTATATATTGTGATTCTTCTCGAGGATTTTGGTATTTATGAGATTTCTGAATTTTTTTTGGGGAAAACCGCAAGAATTTTATAAAAACTTATTATCATTTTAAAATGCAAGTTGCGGTTTTCTCGTGATGTATGTGTCGTCCACCATGAGTTTTCATGATTGCTTTTGGTTTTCGAGACCCGATTCGAGGAGTAGGATGAACCGTTTCTGGTACATAGTGGACCTGGTATGGTACCCCGGGGCGAGAGTGTTTTTGTGGGGATGACGATGAGCCTGGCAGGGGTAGACTACTTACCGGTGATGTCTGGCACGGCGGATATCCGGAGGATACCGATCGTAGTCATGTGATTTGATGATATGGGCCGATCCGGACCGACGGAGCCCGAGATATTGAGGATATTGTATCGATATTTGACACAGACATTTCTGTCGATTTCTCTGATAAACATATTGTGTCGATATTTGACATGGATTTTTGTCGATTTCACTGATTTATAATCCAGTTTTACTTTACAAAAGGTTTTACCAAGTTAAAGGTATAGATCTTCTCATTTCAGACATATCATGATTTCGCGTTGATTATGCATTCATGTTGCATTCATGCTAGTACATCGTATCATATTGATATTCGTAGGTTGTGACGCACTGCATGCATGCTTACGATAGCCTTATTAGATGTTACTTACTACTCACGAGTTGGCAACTCACCCCCGTTGTGCCACAGTATCTTGCAGGTCTGATCCGTCAGTATAGTAGCGGCGGGTGTACCTTCCATTCCGCTTCGGATTGCAGCTTGCTCATAGGTGGGTTTGGAGGATTTTCTTTTTCCCCCACCATGTATTTTATTTGTATCTAGTATACTCCATCTACCCTTGGTACATTGGACTTAGATGGTGAGATTGTGAGATTTGTATGTATTCTATTTCTTGTGTCGACGCTCACTTGAGCCGACGTGTTGTTTTCTTACTTTAGAGCTTTCATATACTTATTTTCGCTTTTGATGATATATATATTTTATGTGGTTGTGATCCGCCTTTGGCGAAGAGCTAGCTCCCGCTTGGGGATGCCTTATTCATGATATATATGTATTTCTCTTGTTTGTACCCGTTTCGGGGCCAGCATTTACAAAGGAGACTCTGCCGAAATTTTCGGGAAAATTTGTTGTTTTAATAAAATGTTTAATGCGACTTATCGTTTTAAAATTTCTTTCTTTAAAACAAGTTTTCCTTCGCTCTACTTCTAATTTGGTTTAGATTTCTGGGCTTTGGCTTACTTAGATTACATTACGCCTTTAGATGTTTCGTAATTTAAGTGTCAGTCACGTTCCGTACCTTCGGGTCGTGACATAGCCTCATATTTATACGCATATGAGTTGATTGTGCTTGAGCATCATTGCATATTATTACTTGTTGTACCTTGACTTGGTACCTATTGGACACCACACCATTTCTGACGGTTTATGTTGCACGAGCACTAAACTGTATGCTACACCCACACCGTTGGTAATTGCCATGACAAACACAACACATACCTTACTATAGCTACACATATACCTATATGGTATTGTATCATTATGGACATGTGTATATACATACTTACTATAGCTACACATATACCTATATGGTATTGTATCATTATTGACATGTATATACACACACATCTTGCTATAGCTACACATATACCTATATGGTATTGCATCATTATTGGCAGGTATATACACATACCTTGCTATAGCTACATGCACATCATGCATACATACTTACATGTACACACACATACCTGGCTATAGCTACATATACCCCTATGTGGTATTGTATTGTCATTGACATTGAGACGTTGATTATTGTGCTATTACGCATATGCAATGCATCATACATATATACTTACATGTATATACACATATCTTTATATAGCTACATGTACACCTCATATGATGTTGCACTTGATTTCGAAAGAATCGGGAACCGCATGATATATTTTAAAACTGGATTCATTTAAAAAAGCGGTTTTCCCTTAATATGCTCATATTACTGTTTTATGTTGCATACATCAGATTTCATGGATTTACGTATTGAGATATGGATTTCATATGATTTATGGATTTGAGAATCGTGGGGATATTTCAAGAAATTATGTATTGTTTTGAAAACCCGGTTTCTCTTGATATGATATTTCGATACGTCCACCATGAGTTTTCTCGGTTCCGAGACTTGTGTTAGATACCTGATTCGAAGAGCGGCAGGCACCGTCTGCGGATACATGGTGGACCCGATGAGGTACCCCGGGGCAAGAAGACTCGTATAGAAAGGCGGTGAGCCCGGCGGAGGGAGTACTACCTACCGGTGATAGTATAGAACCCGACTGATATCCGAAGGATACCGTGTAGGAGTTATGACATGAGATATATTGAGGGCCGATCTGGGTGTGCGGCGCCTGAGAGATGAGTATTTACGTGTCGATACTGCACACGAGTATTTCATGATATTTCAAGTGTCGGTATTGGACACTCAGGTTCCATGAGATTTACAGACATGCGGGCCGATCAGTGTGACGACACCTGAGGTATTGGGATTTGGGGTGTCGTTGATGGACACCAGAATTTTCCACGATGATGATTCATTGATGATATTATGTTTTATCCCATACTCAGCATTTATTTGATATGCATTGCTTCATGTATTTGTAGTATCTGATGGAGTACCTTGATCACGATTATTGCATATCCATATTGCCATATTTATGTTATCAGATTGCATGTTATAGATTATCGCTGTTCGTGCATATCTACGATTATCGGTGTGATGTTACTTATTATTCACGAGTTGGCAACTCACCCCCATTGTGCCTTAGTGTTTTGAAGGCTTGACCCTCAGAGTAGTCGCGGCAGGGCTTCATATTGTATCTTTTTCGGCGGATACCGTTACAGTTGGCTTGAGCCTCTGCTATAAGTGGGTTCGCGATTATCCGTTTATGTACATTGTATATCTCTTATTGTATCTAGTACTCTCCATCTACCACTTTATGTATTGACTTAGAGACGAGTTGTGAGGATTGATATTGTATTATTTTGTGACTCTGGGTGCCGTGCTCGTGTGAGCCGGCCTTTGTTATGTAGTTTTACCTCCCTATGTTGTTTTTCATTTATATTTCTTCGCTATGGCATCGTATATATGCTTGTGGTGGTTGTTTCCGCCGTTTGACGTGATTTCGTCCCGTTTGGGGATACTTTATTTATATTCTATGTTGTACCCATTTCGGGGCTAGTTTTTACAAAGGAGGTGCTGCCGAAATTTTTAAGAAAGTAAACTTAAGTTTAAAGATTTTTACTTGAGATTCCCAAAGATTTTTTTTACAATGTTTTCATCACTTATTCCTTTTGATGGTTTAGATTTCTGGGTTCGGCTTACTTAAATTGCGTACGCCTGTTGGCGTCACGTGGTTTAAGTGCTGGTCATGTGCCTAAATTTAGGTCGTGACACTAGGAAACCTCTATGTTGGACTCTAAAGACTCGTCAATATATTAGCAGTTGGTAATGATCACATCAGATACCTACAAGCCGTCAACAGTACTAGCTGGACGTAACGGCTACTCAGGTATTGAACGAAAAGAAGATCAACAAGAAAACGTGTCCAAATTCCTGTAAAGCCTATAAGCAACACTTACCGTACAGTCCGGTCTCTTCGTCTGATATGTCGTATATTGAGTCTGGGGGGTGGAATCGTCAGACTTTAATAACTCGATAAGTCATGCCGATGTGTGGCCTATAACCTTTCGAGAAACTACTGATAACACTTATCTGTAAATCTCATCAGCCCTGGCCAGGAACTTGCTGTTATAGCTAATCGAGTATAGCGCAACATCAACTCCTAATACCTGGAGAGACGA
The DNA here is from genome assembly GCA_030015575.1 of Agapanthus africanus. Taxonomy (NCBI): domain Eukaryota; kingdom Viridiplantae; phylum Streptophyta; class Magnoliopsida; order Asparagales; family Amaryllidaceae; genus Agapanthus; species Agapanthus africanus. The sequence goes on along the minus strand of CM057344.1, from coordinate 181,695,249 downwards.
AACCCTCCTATCGCTAACTGCGTGACTCAGGACTGTACCCAAAAACCATCTGTTTGCATGACTCATTTGAGCCATGGTAGGGAGGAAATCAAAGCACAGTGGGAACCATACAAGACACTATGACGATCTCGGGTTTACAGACTAACCTGTACAAGTATCACCAGAGAACCGCTATCTGACGATAGGTATGGTATCATCCAGGAGTTCTAGGCGAGTCCTGTTCGGTGTACCCATTCTCCAATGAGCACTTATGTACAATCTTTGATATCAAACACCAATGGCTATGGGATCATCCATCGTCCCATATAGGGTCAAGAAACGTACACACTAGTCTACTCTGGAATATCGATGCCTTGTCTCGATACTCCCTCGACTAGGAACTGTTAAGGATGTTGTAACAACCGAGTTCAGTTATACCAATTTCTGCTTCCGTATTTGTTTGTCTGTGGTATTTTATTGATTTATCATGTTTGGATGCGAATGGTAGTTTACTTTTACATTCGACCCGACCCACTTGCTTGAACTTGTTGTTTCATATTTATAGACGACCCCGGCTGGTTAAGTAGACACGTGCATCTCATGGATACTGCATATTGACATTTCACCTGGCATCGCGTATTTTTACATATAACATTTTAGATCATGTAAAATAAATTAAAATTGCATTTCATAGCCTGCATGATACCCCTAACCCCGTGGTAGCGTCCGCGCATCGTGTTCTCGTCCCGTTCAGTGAAACAGACGTGTTGGGATAGCTACGCGCACGTACGTGCGTCCGTCCTTGGGGGTATTCATTTTAGTCATCTAATCATTCATTTTAAAATTTGGAGGCTGCATATAATTTTCGTATTTTAAATCTAAATTTTTAGACCCGACCCGGGCGCATTTTGAAATATTTTATATCCCGCTAAAATTTCAATTATTCAATTTTTAAATTTTATTCTGATATTTTTTACAACTGAAAAGATTTTCCAAAACCAATTTAAATCTTTTTAAATTTTAATAAAATCCTAATCCTAACTCTCTAACATATCAGAATCTCTCTCCCTCTCTCTTTTCGCTGTCAACTGGGCCCAACTCCAATCCTTTCTCTCTCTTTCTCTCTCTCCCCCTCATCGAGCTCTCTCTCTCTTTTCTCTAAACCTTAGCCCCACTCCTTCTCTTTTCTTTCTCTCTCTTTCTCTCTCCCTCGCTACGCGCCAAGACTCTCTCTCCTCTCGCGTTTCTCACTCCTCTCGCGATCCCTGTTCATCAGGGATCCGAGCACCTCCCTCCTTCGCTTACCGTCACGTCCCTCCTTCTTTTCACCCTCTTCTTCTTTTAAACCCCCGAGCCCACGAGGAAAACCCACTGCAAACTCAACCCTAACCCTAGCCGCCTCCTCTGCCTCCTCAAAGCTCAACCCTCATCTCCATTCTCATTTCTTCCTCCTCCTCGCCATCTCCTTCTTCTTCTTTCCAGTCCCGAGCCCTTCACCTGCACACCCAAGTTACCTCGGAACCCATCACCACCACACCTCCCTCGCTGCCGATCATCTCTCGCCACCACCATCATCCCCATCTCCTCTCCCTATCTCCTCTGTTCTTCTTCCCTGCACCAACCTTGCACCAAGAAAACCAACAACAAAACCCTAGCTGAAACCGTAGCCGCCAAGAACCCTGCACACCCCTGTACAATACCTGGCCGGAGCTCCGTTGATCTCGTCGCCACCATCTCGTCTCCCCGTTACCAGTGCAACCCCAGTGAGCCTCCTCTCTCTCGTTCTTCCTTCCTTCTCTTCTTCTTCTTGCTCTTCTTTCTTTCTTGTATTTTTTTCTTTTTCTGTAAAATTTTTAAACCTCTGTAGATCGTCGGAGTCCTGACGCCGTCGACGATCCCGACGACCCAGCGAGCGTACCTGACCCGTGTGATCACCTTGTGCGTTGTTTGGATCTGTTCCGTGTACCGTGCGCGCGTCGCGACTTTTTCCGCCGACGTGTGACGTTCCGTATACCCGTTTCTTGATCTGTCGAGGCAAGTAAAACTTGCTACATGCTATCTATATTATTTTATACTTATTTAATTGCATAGTAAACCTGTAGATTACATATAATGCCACATGTTCCATTTTCCATTTCGATGTTCCATTATATCATTTTAGATCTAGAACTTGAAACATATCATGTTGCATTTTAGTTTACCATGCGTGGTACCCACGTCCATATTTATATCACATAGTGCTTGGTTGCATAGCCCATAGTACCCTTTTAATAGTTTATACCCTATCGGACACCCGTTTGCATACATCTAGCCTAATATATATATATATATATATATATATGTATATATATATTCAATTGCATCTCTAGATCATTTAATACATATTAATGAGATTTTAACATTCCATATTTGATAAAGTGTATTTAATTAGTGTTGGAACCATAAGCCTAACTCAAATCGATAACCGTGCATCCATATGTTAATCTGTACCTATTTTCATACCACATTACAATGTTCCATTTTATTGTTCCATTAGTACCCCATACTTGTTTTGTATACCCATGCTTATTTTTAGTTTGAGCACCCACATGACATTTGGTGCACCCCTGACATGACTTGATATACCATTACTTGACATGACATGATACCTATATAATACCAGACTTGACCTGATGTACCATGGCTTTACCTGTTACCTGATCTTGTTACTAATGCCAACAAACCTGACCTGTTGTCCCTACGGACATTTTCCTGTTGTCTATCCAGACAAACCTTTACCTGTTGATCCTGTGTTGGCATTAGGTCCAGATTTATCAATACTTGACTTGAATACATAACTTGGGGGTATGGGGAAATCGATGATGAAACCTGACTTGTAACTCGACAGTTCAATACCTTTACTGATCAGTTTTAGAGGCTAGGCCAGCTTTGGGATAATGCTGTTAACATCATTCATCGTTACATACTACCCTTTTAGTGCCTAGCGGCATGTCTCGGCTTCAGCCCGAGAATCTTCACCGTGATCTCGGGCACGCATGGGTTACTATTGAGTTACACCGATGATACATCAAATTGATTTCAAACACTTGAGAGTAGTTAACCCAATAGACCAGTTTAGATTACTCACTACACATTACCCTCACTGTCATTACTTATATCACTGTTATACCTGTATTACCATTTATACTCATACATGCATGTATTGCTACCCCTGTTTATAGTATTGCTTGATTTTATGACGCACTGACGTCTGGGTTTTGCTTGGCCCAGATTCTTTACCATCGCTACAGGCTGAGCAGGAGTATTTCAGTCAGCAGGCTGAGCAGTGAGGACCTGTTAGTAGTTAGTTCATTTTACTTTCGGTATTTTCATTCCTGATGTGAGCCCGCATTATGGGACGTACATTCCATTTTATTCTTGTATTGGATCTTTTGCTTCCGCATTATTTTATTCTTGACTCGTTTTATTCTGGCTTATGGACATGTGTTAGATAGTTTATTATTGTTCTTGATATCTCTACTGCCGTAATGTGACTGTGGAAGGATATTTCCTATTCACAGGTTTCATGGTTGGCTATGTCACGTGCCTATCTTAGCGTACTCTGGGAAGCGGGGTGTGACATGGTTCTTTTGGTATCAGAGACATAGGTTATAGGTTAATCGAGTTTGATTCTTTTGTAGTTGGGTATTGGACCCAATACACGAATCAGAATCCTCGTGATTAGGAAACATGTCCTGCCACCTTACCGTCTTACCATTTTTGAATCTTAACTTCCTCTTGATGCTACTTTTACGATATGCAAACCTCCTTTGCATATCGACTCGAAACCTGGTTTCCTTTTGGTTATCTCTAGAACTTAGGCGACTTGGGTGGAGTTATATGATTGTAGCTATGATACCGCGGCATGGTTACAATGCGGTACTCTATTTAAGTAACTTGGAGTTCTAGCCTTGATTCATATCCTTGATCTATATTTTGAATCTGTTATCATGCTAATCCTTTTGGGTGCTTTGATTTCAGGAACATGGCACACAAGAATCTGAAAACGTACCAAAGGCGTGTTGACGAAGCCGCTATGCTTGGAGTAATACGTGGGATGTTGGAGAACCAAAAGCGACAGACCGAGCTGATCCCGCTGCAAGCTGATTCTTTTCAGGAAGGTTTGCGGACCGTTCAGCACTCCGTGAACAATGTTGTGGCCAGATCAGTGGATCGTGTGGGAACCGTAGCGGATTTCAGGAGACTGGGTCCGTCTGTTTTTACTGGCTTGGAGGAGCCGTTGCCAGCGGAGCAGTGGCTGGTTGACACGGAGAATTTACTCATTGCGGCATAGATCCTAGAAGATAAGAGAGTGGATATGGTACGCATCCAGTTGGTGGACTACGCCCGTGAATGGTGGCTTATGGAAGAGACCCGCTTTCCCAAGACGATCAGTTGGGCGGATTTTTTGAAGAGTTTCTTGGAGTAGTTTTTCCCGCGGACTGCACGGGAGGAAATGGAGGAAAAGTTCATCAGTTTGAAGCAGAACGGCGCACCTGTAGATGTACATGCAGCTGAGTGGACGCGGCTCAGTAGATTCGCTGGACCTTTGGTTGCCAACGATGCTGATAGGGCAAGGAGGTTTATGCGCAGTTTGGATGTGGACATCCAGAGGCAGATTGTCTCCCTGGGTTTGACCACTTTCTCACAAGTACTTACAGCGGCCCGAGAGCAGGAGAGCTTATCTATGAAGACTGGGAGTACTCAGCAACCAGCAGTTACAGTGCGGAAGTCGGTATTTGCCCCGAACCGAGCGCATGGACGCAGAGGTATTTCGGTGAACCGTCGTGGCGTAACACCGATGAAGAAGCCTGTTGTTGTTGATCAGAGGAGGACCGTGATTTGTGACTACTGCCATTTACCTGGGCACGTGCAAAGAGATTGTCGAAGGAGGCAGGGACTCTGTTTAGTTTGTGGATCGGCGGATCATACTATCAACGCTTGTCCGTCGAAGTTTCGCACGAAGGATGATGTTCAGAAGCCACTGCAGAAACCGTTTCAGGGACAGAAGCAGCTGACTCAGGGACCCAATCAAGCTCGAGCTTTTACTCTGACGGCTGAGGAAGCTAAAGCTTCAGGAGAAGTTGTTTCAAGTATTCTACTTGTTCATGGTTTTCCCGCATTAGCGTTATTTGATTCAGGTGCATCCCATTGTTTTATGTCGTCCAAGTTTATTGCTACACACTCGATTGCTTGCACGACCCTGTCTAGTTGTTGGGACATACACACTGGGAATGGGAAGATCATATCTAGTAGAAAATGTAAGGATTGTGCAGTTGTTGTTTGCGGATGGGAGCTTTTTGCAGATTTCTTGGTACGTAATTGATACAGGCAGCTATGAAGTCATCTTGGGAATGGATTTTCTCGGCACTTTCCACGCTCACATTGATTGTAGGGAAAAGAAAGTAATTTTCCAGATTCCCGGACATCCAGAGTTTATCTTTACTGGAGGAAGCAGTTCTGTCGGGCCAGTCGAGTTTAGGGCTAGGCCGACAAATAGTGTTCTTTCATTGATGGAGATTGCTAAAGATGAAGCGCCAGCTGTTGTTCGAGATTTCATGGACGTGTTTGAAGACATATCAGGTTTACCACCGAAGCGAGACGTGGAGTTCGCGATTGATCTTGTTCCTGGTGCAGCGCCAGTTTCTAAAGCGTACTATCCAATGGCACTTGTGGAGTTGGAAGAAGTCAAGAAGCAGGTTACTGAATTACTTGAGAAGGGTTGGATTCGAAGCAGTAACTCACCTTGGGGAGCTCCAGTTCTTCTAGTTAAGAAGAAAGATGGCACAAGGAGAATGTGCCTCGATTATCGAGAATTAAACCGAGTGACTATTAAGAATAAGTACCCGATCCCTCGCATTGGCAAATTGTTTGAGCAGCTAAACGGTGCGAGGGTATTCTCGAAGCTGGATTTGTGATCCAGATATCATCTGGTCCGAGTTAAAATAGAAGATATTTGCAAGACGGCGTTCTGAACTCGGTATGGACATTACGAGTATTTAGTGATGCCCTTCGGAGTAACGAATGCACCAGCAATATTCATGGACTTGATGAACCGAATCTTTTCACCATTCTTGGACCAGTTTATAGTAGTGTTCATTGATGATATTCTGGTCTACTCCAAGAGTATTGAAGAGCATGCTGAACATTTGAAGATCGCACTGCAGACTTTGAGGCAAGAAAAATTGTATGCGAAGATGAGCAAGTGCGGGTTTTGGCTGGAAGAAGTGAAGTTTTTAGGACATGTCGTGTCTGGAGATGGAATCGCCGTTGATCCCGAAAAGATTGCAGCAGTTCGAGATTGGCCGATTCCGAAGAATGTTGCGGAGATAAGAAGCTTTCTTGGTCATGCCGGGTATTACAAAAGGTTCGTGGAGAACTTTGCTCGTCTGGCGGAGCCTTTGACCAAGTTTACGTGCAAAGAAGTACCATTTGTGTAGGCGAATAAGTGTGCGTCAGCTTTTGAGGCGTTGAAACAGAGCTTGATAACCGCTCCTATCCTGACCGTGCCAGACAATTCCGGAGGATTGGTGATTCACAGCGACGCATCTGGGAAAGGATTGGGATGTGTTTTGATGTAGCATGGGAAGGTTATAGCGTACGCATCGAGACAGTTGAAGACCCATGAGAAGAATTACCTAACTCATGACTTGGAGCTAGCAGCTGTGATTTCCGCTTTGAAGATTTGGAGACACTACCTATTCGGCGAAAAGGTCGAGGTTTTCACCGATCACAAAAGTTTGAAGTATGTGTTCACGCAGAAGGAGCTTAATATGAGGCAGCGCAGATGGTTGGAGCTGATGGCTGATTACGATCTTGATCTTAAGTACCATCCGGGGAAAATTAATGTTGTGCCGGATGCGCTTAGTCGGTTGCCAGCAATTCAGATGTTGACTGCACAGAAAGAACTTATTGAAGACTTTTGAAGATTTGATTTGGAGGTTGTGCTACCGCATTCTTCGGGACAGTTGATGCAGCTGTAAGTACAGTCGTCGTTAATCGAGAATATTAGAGCAGCGCAATTGCAGGACCCTAGATTGCAAAAGTTTTAAGAACAGGTTGAAGCTAGACTTCGAACAGACTTACTGATCCATGAAGATGGTTCGTTGCGATATGGTAGCCGTTTGTGTGTGCCAAAGGGAGATATTCGCGAAGAGCTTATGAAGGAGGCGCACAGTTCAGCATATTCCGTACATCCAGGAGGCACGAAGATGTACTGAGATATACGACAACATTTCTGGTGGGAAGGCATGAAACAGGAGATTGCCCGCTTTGTGGCAAAGTGCTTGGTGTGTCAGCAAGTTAAGGCTGAACATCAAAGGGTTGCTGGTTTATTGCAACCACTTCCGATTCCTCAGTGGAAGTGGGAACATATAACCATGGATTTCGTGACGGCTTTACTGCGGAGTCCAAAGGGTAACAATGCAATTTGGATGATTGTTGATAGATTGACCAAGGCAGCTCATTTCATACCTTTTCTAGTTGGTCAATCAACATAAACTTTGGCAGAACAGTACATGCAGGAGATTGTAAGATTGCATGGAGTATCGGTGAGCATCGTGTCCGACCGTGGCACTGGTTTCTTATCACACTTTTGGAGGAGCTTACAGGAAAGTTTGGGGACTCGATTGAAGTTTAGCACAGCTTATCATCCTCAAACAGATGGCCAGTCGGAGAGAACGATCTAAACTCTTGAAGACATGTTGAGAGCCTGCAAGTTAGACTTCAAGAGTTCATGGGAGGATCATCTACATTTGGTGGAGTTTTTTTACAATAATAGTTTCCAGGCGTCTATTCAGATGGCTCCATTCGAAGCTTTATATGGTCCCAAGTGTCGTTCACCTGTTTGTTGGGACGATATTGGCGAACGAAGATTGTTGGGACCGGATTTGATCGTGCAAACAGTTGAGAAGGTTAACACTATACGTAATCAGATGAAAGCAGCACAAGACCGACAAAAAAGTTGGGCAGATACATCGAGAAGACCTCTAGAGTTCGCCGTTAGTGATTTGGTATTCTTGAAGATATCACCGACTAGAGGGGTGATTCGTTTCGGAAGTCGAGAAAAGCTTAGTCCTCGATTCGTTGGACCTTTTAAGATTTTGGAGCGTGTTGGAGAAGTGGCGTATCGATTGGCATTACCGAAATCCTTGGCAAATGTTCATGACGTGTTTCACGTATCTCAACTCCGTAAGTATGTTCGAGATGAAACACATGTGTTGGATCATTTGGAGCCGACTGTACGAGAAGATTTGACTTTTGAGGAGCGACCGATGTCGATTATGGATCGAAGAGAAAAGGTGCTTAAGAACAAAGTTATCCCTCTTGTACTTGTTTCTTGGGGTAATCGCTCACATGGAGAATCAACTTGGGAACGAGAATGATGAAATCCGACAGAAGTTTCTACATCTATTCTAGTTGTGTGTTGTTTGTCTATCCTTTCTTGTTCTAGGAATTTCGAGGACGAAATTCTTTTTGTAGTTGGGTATAATGTAACAACCTGTTCAGTTATACCAATTTTTGCTTCCGGATTTTTTTGTCTGTGGTATTTTATTGATTTATCATGTTTGGATGCGAATGGTAGTTTACTTTTACATTCGACCCGACCCGCTTGCTTGAACTTGTTGTTTCATATTTATAAACGACCCCGGCTGGTTAAGTAGACACGTGCATCTCATGGATACTGCATATTGACATTTCACCTGGCATCGCGTATTTTTACATATAACATTTTAGATCACGTAAAATAAATTAAAATTGCATTTCATAGCCTGCATGATACCCCTAACCCCATGGTAGCATCCGTGCATCGTGTTCTCGTCCCGTTCAGTGAAACGGACGTGTTTGGATAGCTACGCGCACGTACGTGCGTCCGTTCTTGGGGGTATACATTTTAGTCGTCTAATCATTCATTTTAAAATTTGGAGGCTGCATATAATTTTCATATTTTAAATCTAAACTTTTAGACCCGACCCGGGCGCATTTTGAAATATTTTATATCCCGCTAAAAATTCAATTATTCAATTTTTAAATTTTATTCTGATATTTTTTACAACTGAGAAGATTTTCCAAAACCAATTTAAATCTTTTTAAATTTTAATAAAATCCTAATCCTAACTCTCTAACCTATCAGAATCTCTCTCCCTCTCTCTTTTCGCTGTCGACTGGGCCCTACTCAAATCCTTTTTCTCTCTTTCTCTCTCTCCCCCTCACCGAGCTCTCTCTCTCTCTTTTCTCTAAACCTTGGCCCCACTCCTTCTCTTCCTCTCTCTTTTCTTTTCTTTCTCTCTCCCTCGCTACGCGCCAAGACTCTCTCTCCTATAGCGTTTCTCACTCGTCTCGCGATCCCTGTTCACCAGGGATCCGAGCACCTCCCTCCTTCGCTTACCGTCACCTCCCTCCTTCTTTTCTCCCTCTTCTTCTTTTAAACCCCTGAGCCCACGAGGAAAACCTGTAATACCCCAGGTATTATCAGGTATACCCATTTATACCAGATAAGCATGGGGACCCACTATAAAACAATAGGGAATCTTCGGAATACATTCCGAAAGAGGACAGATCTGTACTATAGATGGAATGATACCACTCTTCAATACAGAGGCGCCTTTTAAGTGAACTGGCACTACTTGAGTTTGAGAACTCTGTAGTTAAGCGTGCTCGGGCCAGGGAAGTCCTAGGATGGGTGACCTCCTGGGAAGTGTCTCCTGGTCGGGTCCGGCTCGCTCCGAAGGACAAAACCGTGCGGTTTCGGCCAGAGCGGACAATACTCTCTGTATTGGGGGTGGGTCATGACAGAATGGTATCAGAGCTGGTTCCTCAATAGTAGGTCTGTGGTTCGAGGACGAACCATTGTTCTAAGTGGGGGAGAATGTAATACCCCAGGTATTATCCTGTATACCCATTTATACCAGATAAGCATGGGGACCCACTATAAAACAATAGGGAATCTTCGGAATACATTCCAAAAGAGGACAGATCTGTACTATAGATGGAATGATACCACTCTTCAATACAGAGGCGCCTTTTAAGTGAACTGGCACTACATGAGTTTGAGAACTCCGTAGTTAAGCGTGCTCGGGCCAGGGAAGTCCAAGGATGGGTGACCTCTTAGGAAGTGGCCCCCGGTCGGGTCCGGTTCGCTCCGAAGGACAAAACCAAGCGGTTTCGGCCAGAGCGGACAATACTCTCTGTATTGGGGGTGGGTCGTGACAGAATGACTTTGTCACGACCCGAAATTGGCACGTGACGGCCCTAATACTACGCAACGCCTAAAAACGCAACGCAGTAAAAGAAAGCCAAAACCCAGAAATCTAAACCATGAAAATACGGAAAGGATAATAAAAGTTTTTGAAACATTTGAAATCACAACCCAAATTCTTTAAAAGTCCAACTTCTTTCTTTAAAAATTTGGCAACACCCCTTTTTGTAAAAACTGGCCCAAAAGCGGAAAACAATCACATCACAAATATACGATGCCGTAGCGAAGAAATAAAAGATAATAGGAAGGAAACTGTATATAAAAGACAACAAATCCACAAAGAACATACAATATCGTCCTCACCAAGTCTCTAAGTCAACAACATAATAGTAGATGGAGAGTACAAGATACAAAGAATGTACAATATAAAATACAGATAATCATCAAAACCCACCTAAGAAAAATAGTACACTGTGAGCCGATGCGGTATCTGTAGCAAAAGATGATAGATGAATAGCCTGCCTCGACTACTCTGGGGAAACACCCTGAAAAACAACTATGGCACAACGGGGGTGAGTTGCCAACTCGTGAATAGTAGATAACATATGCAGGTAATCGCAGGTATGTACGTACATCATGAGTCTAAGATATGCAATTTACAGTAATAACAGGTCATGTGAATGCAGAATAATGGAAAGTACACTAGCAGGTACAATCAATATGTGAAGCAATAATAACATGACAATAGTATGCAATAATTATGCAATAGGGATATGAGAATATAGATATGCAGCAATCATGAAGGGTACACTAACAGGTACTCCTGATACATGGAACAGTGCATAAGTAGATAAGTATGAGGTATGGAGTGAAATATGTCATTTCCACGGAATCCTGATATCGTGGTAGGATCACAATCCATCAAGACACTCAAATCCCAATATCTCAAATCAGCCCCCAAATTGGGCTCTCACATCATATAAGTCCATCTCCTCAATGTACAATATCAAATAATCTTCTATATCCCGAATGTACCAATCGGAAATCTCATATGTATCCGGTATCCAATCTCAACGAATCACCTAAAATCCCAAGTCAAATCTCAAGTAAGATTCTAGTATCCTAAATATATATTTGCAGAAATAAATATGATAGGGTCAATACACATATATTAGCGTCCCACTCCACTAATATTGGTGTAAGGGTATGTATAACAACGGCTAAATCCCCTGTTATATATACAAAGGTGTTAAAAGAAATATCATGAAAACAATGTGCCAAGCATCGACACAGAAATCCCGATCTATCAGATGCCGTCACCAAGACTAGCATCCTGATAGGTACGCATCATACGCTATCCCGAAAAGCACGAGTGCCTAGCTCTTACCCTCGCCTTCCCGCGTATCCATACGTACATGACTCCCAACGGTATCTCCATGATCCCTGCCGAGTCATTGGTACTATCACCGGATGGTATGGCTCCGCTGCCGGGCTCATCGGCATGGTACATCGACATCCCTTTCTTGCCCCGGGATACCTCCGGGCCCCACCATGTACCCTCTACGGCCTCAACGCCTCCTCGTAGGGGTATATATATATATTAGCACCGATAAAACTCATGGTGGATGCGCAAATATCATATCAAGGAAACAGGGTTTTTCAATGTATGCATAATTTCATGAACTCCCGCGGTTCCCAAATCCAGAAAACATCATGTAAAATCCAAATATCAATCTGCAAATCCATGAATAGAATATATGCGACATAAACTGAAATGCGAGCATATAAAAGGAAAACTGCTAAGTAACATCAGTAAAGGTAAATATGTAACTGCAACTGAATATATGTGTAACATACAGGTGTAGCAATATATAGGTATCTACCTATAAGAACTGATGAAGTATACCCCGTGGGTATAAGTGGAATATGTGAGTAAGGTATATCTGTAGCTAAAACCAAATTTTTATGAGATCAACAAGGTATAGCTAAGTATAGGTGTCTAGCTATAAGTAAAGGATGCAGTATACCCCCCTGGGTATAGGTAGAAGATGCAGTATACCCCTCTGGGTATAAGTAAAATATTAGCAAGGTATCTATGTAGCTAAATGTTAAATATTATAAGTAATATAATGTCTATAATGGTTTGTGTGTGACATGGCAATTATTGACGGTGTGTGTGTAGCATACAATCCGTGCTCGTGCAACATGAACCGTCAATAATATGTGCAGTGTCCTACGGCTACTAGTCACAGTATAACTATATCTAAGTAAATAGGGTAAAGGCGCATTTCTAACAATGACGTAGAATACGCGACAAGTATTTGAATTCTAACCCAGACGCATAACGCCATGGGGGCGATTCCCCTGTAGATGTTAAATCTACTCACCTACGCTCCAAGCTAGGTGAATCCTACCATCTGCTTCCCTCTTGTAGCTGCGTCCGATGTACTCGCCTGCAAACCTGAAAATGAGACAAGAAAACCATACATAAGCCAAATATTTCGCAACACGCGATATCGAACCCAAACGAGAAACTCGCGTCGCGAACTAAACGCGCGTGTGTACGATACGCTGAAACGTGTGTATACGCGTCTAAAACTACCGCGGCACGCCGCGACACGTGGATCGCAGAACCCACTCATGTATCGCGCGTATCGCGCAAATACAACGAACACGAAAAACGATATATTGTCCCAGAATTTCCTACAGGTCAAATCTTACAAAACTATACATGCCAAAACACTAGATAACACTGCAGAGAACCCTAGCCAAGACCCCAACACCCCAGCTCCTAACCTGGCCGCAATTTGCGGCCAATCCTATTAAATCTGCGGCCATTGTGAAGCTTTTGGGGCTCGTGTTCTGGTTGTGTGTTCTAGACCTAGTGTGCATGCTCCAGTTTTCTCAATTTTACTCTGAAGGATCCGGGTCAATAGCAGATCACAGAATGCTAAAATATCGCATAAAAACACCAATTTTTCACAAAATAGAAACCCTATGGTATTTTAGTGAAATCTGGGAAATTCTCAGTTAAACTGACCCTAATAACACTAAAATAGTCAGGGTTAACTAACACAATCATCACTTGGTCAACATCTCACACAAATCACCATAATTTAGCACTAAACTAACTTTAAACGCAAACCGACGCTAATTCTACATACAAGCTAAGCATAAAGGGAAATTGGGTTTAAGAATTATACCTTAAAGGATCCTAAGAAGCAGGAGAAGAAATGGAAAGAGCTGCTGTAGTTGCTGGGGCTGCTGCTGCTACAGCTGCTGCTGTTGCTGTTTGCTTCTGCAGCTGCTGTTGATGCTGTCTGCTGCTACTGATGCATGAGCTGCTGCTGATGCTGATGCTGCTGCTGATGCCTTCTTCTGCTGCTGCTGCTGATGCCTTCTGCTGCTGCTGCTGCTCTTGCTTTGTGTGTGTGAGTGAGAGTGTGAGAGAATGAGAGAATGAGAGAAATGAGAGAAATTCAAAAAACCCCTCCCTTCTCTTTCTCTTCCCTCATTAATGAGGCATGGTTTGAGCTATGTAGCACCATGCCTCTCTCTCTCTCTCTCATGGTCAACAATTCAACCCATTTAAAAACCCTTTTCATTTTATTTTTCATCTAAAACAACCATGCACAATAAAACCCAAAACACTTAAATATAAATTTTAAAACCAGCTTAAAGAAATGGTTAGCTCACCATGATGCTAATCATGGCTAAACCCCAAATTAACACCCTAGTTAACATGCACAAGTGTGTTCAAGCCTAGGAAAAATCTAATAAAATATTTATTAAATAGGATAAAATAATTGAAAACCAATTTGGTAAACTTTTTATTAAAAACCATATATTAAAATATAATTAGCCATAAAACACATTCTAAGGTGTTACAATCTCCCCCCTAAAAGAAATTCGTCCCCGAATTTAAAAATATACTGCTACGTGTACCTTCAAAGAGAAGATTACAACTCTCAAATCTCACTCGCAGCCTCCCAAGTGATTACCTCACTATACTGCTACGTCCAAGAAAGCCCTTCACAGATGGCAGGACTCTTGATCGAAGTTTCTCCACCTGTCGGGCCATTAACACAAATGGCTGCCGGTGAGCGAAACGATCGCGTCCAAGTCAAATGGTCTGGTGCCAAATCATGTAAGAAAGGTCATGAAGGTAATTGTAAAGCATCATCACAAGGAATACGGGGTGAAAACTCAATAATCTGGGCGGACGTGCCAAATTAAAGGCAACGAAACTAACTCGCTTATAGGATCTCGAAAGGACCTACAATCCTGGGATAAGCTTCCCAAAACTCAACACGTCATTTATCGGAAAAATCCGCAGGAATACATGATTTGCCATTGTGCACTTAAGTCTACGACCAACACAGTCGGCATAAGACCTCTATTTGCACTGGGCTACTCTCATCCTGACCTGAATCAACTGGATCATCTCCGAAGTCTCTAGACTAGCTGAGGTCCAAAATCCTACTTACGCAGAGTCAGAAAAACAACAGACTGGTGATCGACACGACCTAACCCATAAACCTAAAGGTTGCCAATTGGAGTGTCTCCTGATAACAGCTATCGAAGGAGAATCCTAACAATGGCGAGTGACGATCCCAACTGCTGACAACAATTAACACAAACACACAACTTAACAAAGAACAACTGAGCAAACTGAGTATAACCGGACTACAAGAATCCGAATGGAGTCACATCCTGACTAACCCTGGGTAGATACCATAACGAAATTCATGGAGATCTGCTCCCACTCCTACTTCGGAACGGTTATAGGTTGCAACTCTCCAGCCGGCCTCAGATGCTCGACCCAAGCACACAACAAGACAGACACTTTGAAACGAAACCTGAAACTTCTCTTTACATCCCTGCCCACCCGTAACTATCTCACAAGTCACGTCGATATTGGTGGAACTTGAATGAATACAGAGAGTTGACTGGTGTGCTTGCTCTAGGATTTCACGTCTTTACCCGATAATATCAGGTACACAAACGCGTCCCTAACTTAGCACACTATTGCCACAAATCAAGGACTCCGAATCATTACCCAGCCGAGTATGCTCAAGTATCTCTTACGAATGAGCATCGGCGGGCAGTGTCTCACGAAAGCGATTAAAGAAAAGTGGTCGGGCGCGGACATGAGCAAGCTGTCCCCTCAGTAGAGACGAACTTAAGCTATACTCAGCGATCGCACAAGAACTGTAAATCTGCAGAGAACTATCACAACAATCAAAATCCGCTGCAGGAAGATGCACATTAAGCTTTGGTGGTCCGTGAAAATTTGACACGACTCTCGAACAAGTAGTGTCTCCAAATCTCCAACGCAAAACCACCGCGGCCATCTCCAGATCATGAGTGGAATATTCTTCTCATACTTCCTCCAAATGTAGGGAAGCAAAAGCGATAACTCTATAGTGTTACCTCAGTACACACTCGAGCCCACTCAAGAAACATTACAGTTAAACAACAAGGTCGCCCGAACCAGAAAGCAAAGAAAGAACTGGTGCAGTTGTTAACAGAATCTTTAACTGCCGAAACTCTGCACACATGCCTCAGTCCAAAGAAAAGAAACCTCCCTTCCGGTCCATTCAGTCGACGGTGCAGCACTACTCTAGCAATCCTGTACGAAACGGCGGTAAGAATCTAATAAGACCAAAAATCTGCGGACCTCCGTCCTGCACACAAGTCTGGACCTAAGCTGTACGACCACGATCTCCCTCGGGACCATACAAAACTGTCTCCCGTGACAACAAGACCTAGGAGTCAACACAAACAAGCCTGAAGAAACACTCCGAGAATCTAGCAACCGCTGGGGCTCTCCCAGTATCTGCATAACAAATCCTCAAGTGCTGCTCCTGTTCCTTAAGACACATTAAATAGACCAGAATGTCGTAAATAATACAACAATAACTGGTCGAGGAACGGCCTGAAGAAATCTGGTTCATCATATCTACGAATGCTGCTAGGGCATCAGTGAATCCAATGACTCACTAATACACACAAAGACGTAGCACGCATAAGGCAGTCTTCAGAATGCCATCACTCCGAACCGCAATAATGATGACCTGATCCTAAACAAACTTAAAAAATGTCTCGCACTCTGGAGCTGATCGAAGAAATCGTCAACGCGAGGTGAAGGATACCTATCCGCACCGTAAGCCGGTTCAATTAACGATCCGTCGATACACAACCCTAAACTGCCGTCTTTCTCCTTGACAACAGAAATAGGAGCTTCCTAATGCGAAACACTCAGACGCACAAAACTCCCCAATTACAACTCTGCAGCTGATTCTTTAGCTCCCTAAGCTTCGCCGGCTCATCTGGAACGATGTCGGAAAACCCTTGCATGATAGGAACACCGGTCCAACAAACCCACTGTGGCTTTGGTATCACGAATGAACGCCAAGAATCCACGGCATCTCCTCAAAAGCCGACTAGCTAAAAAAGCTGAATTCAAGCTGTGAGAGGCGGCACAACTATCCACCTGCACAACAAGAACTGACTCGCCGAGGAAAACAAAACCTGACTGTTTCCTCACGGTAGTCCACAGACGCCTAGCACGTAGTTAACCAGTCCGTGCCCAGGAGAACGTCAAATCCAACATTTCTAGAAGGATCAAAACGACGGACAAATCTCTATCTCCTATCCGGTTGGCACACAACTGATATACGTGTCGCGCAACAAAAGAATCGCTGACAGAAGTTAACACAACAAACGGCTAATCTACCTAACACGACTCCCGTCCCAACCATGGCACAAGTGTGAAAAACAACAGATACATCAAAAGAACATGCGAATTAAGGATACCTGAAAACTCTGCATTGGACGCCTGCGCGTCCCGATGAGTAGAAGCAAACTCCTGTGTCTGCCCTCTACCCGCAACTGGCTGAACTCCTCTGGTGGACTGAGCCCTCTGAGCGAACCTTCCACGTCCACGGCCTCTCTGAATACGATCCTGATGCCGTGCTGAGGAACAATCCCTGACGAAGTGCTGAAGGCTTCCGCATCGAAAACATCCACGCGCTGACTGCTGACCATCCTGGGGATGAGAGCTAAACGACTGTCCTTGTCCTAAGCCTCTGCTACTCTCGCGACGGCCACGAAATCTGTCTTGATGACCAAACCTCTGCCTCTGGGCTGGTACACTGGTACGAGTCCTCCACTGTCCTGGAACTCTCAGAGTTTCTGGAATATGCGCCTCGTCCACTGGGGCTGCAACCACTGGTGCTATGTAGGTGACAGACTGCTGCATGCTAATCCTAAGGAACAACTGAGTAACAGGGGTGACAACCTCCTGTCGTAGCTCCCGAACGACATCAACCAAAGAACTCATAGTCTGGCGGAAGTCCTGCATTTCTGCCACAAGCCTATCGATACTATATGTCGAAGGCTGATCCGTCTGCACCTGTGCAACTAGAGTGCCATCCTGGTCAGCGCTCGTCTCACCCGAGCCAAGTCTGACTTCAGCCCTCGCTGCATCACTCTGAGTCCCCATAGTCATTGGTGGCAAGGCTATAAATAAAGATGAGATTCGATAAGGATACGAAAATCGAATCACAAGGATATGAATCATCAAGGAAGGAATTCAAGCAATTTGTACTTAGGTCACTTAAGGCGAAGTACCGCATCGTGGGTATGCAGCAGACATACACACTCTACGTTACCCTGCCTAAGCTACCTACTCCATCATACCAAGGTCATCCTACACTCCGAAAGGTAAAACCTAGCGCTCTGATACCAACTTTGTCACGAGCCGAAATTGGCAAGTGACGGCCCTAATACTACGCAACGCCTAAAGACGTAACGCAGTAAAAGAAAGCCAAAACCCAGAAATCTAAACCATGAAAATACGGAAAGGATAATAAAAGTTTTTGAAACATTTGAAATCACAACCCAAATTCTTTAAAAGTCCAATTTCTTTCTTTAAAAATTTGGCAACACCACTTTTTGTAAAAATTGGCCAAAAGGCGGAAAACAATCACATCACAAATATACGACGCCGTAGCGAAGAAATAAAAGATAATAGGAAGGAAACTGTATATAAAAGACAACAAATCCACAAATAATATACAATATCGTCCTCACTAAGTCTCTAAGTCAACAACATAATAGTAGATGGAGAGTACAAGATACAACGAATGTACAATATGAAATACAGATAATCATCAAAACCCACCTAAGCAAAATAGAACACTGTGAGCCGATGCGGTATCTATAGCAAAAGATGATAGATGAATAGCCTGCCTCGACTACTCTGGGGAAACACCCAGCAAAACAACTGTGGCACAACAGGGGTAAGTTGCCAACTCGTGAATAGTAGATAACATATGCAGGTAATCACAGGTATGTACGTACAGCATGAGTCTAAAATATGCAATTTACAGTAATAACAGGTCATGTGAATGCAGAATAATGGAAAGTACACTAGCAGGTACAATCAATATGTGAAGCAATAATAACATGACAATAGTATGCAATAATCATCCAATAGGGATATGAGAATGTAGATATGCAGCAATCATGAAGGGTACACTAACAGGTACTCCTGATACATGGAACAGTGCATAAGTAGATAAGTATGAGGTATGGAGTGAAATATGTCATTCCCACGGAATCCTGACATCATGGTAGGATCAAAATCCATCAAGACACTCAAATCCCAATATCTCAAATCAGCCCCCAAATTGGGCTCTCATATCATATAAGTCTCACATCTCCTCAATGTACAATATCGAATAATCTCCTATATCCCAAATGTACCAATCGGCAATCTCATATGTATCCGGTATCCAATCTCAATGAATCACCTAAAATCCCAAGTCAAATCTCAAGTAAGATTCTAGCATCCTAAATATATATTTGCAGAAATAAATATGATGGGGTCAATACACATATATTAGCGTCCCACTCCACTAATATTGGTGTAAGGGTATATAAAATAACGGCTAAATCCCCTGTTATATATACAAAGGTGTTAAAAGAAATATCATGAAAACAATGTGCCAAGCATCGACACAGAAATCCCGATCTATCAGATGCCGTCACGAAGACTAGTATCCTGATAGGTACGTATCATATGCTATCCCGGAAAGCACGAGTGCCTAGCTCTGACCCTCGCCTTCCCATGTATCCATACGTACATAACTCCCAACGGTATCTCCATGATCCCCGCCGAGTCATTGGTACTATCACCGGATGGTATGGCTCCCCTGCCGGGCTCATCGGCGTGGTACATCGACATCACTTTCTTGCCCCGGGGTACCTCCGGGCCCCACCATGTACCCTCTATGGTCTCGACGCCTCCTCGTAGGGGTATATATATATCAGCACCGATAAAACTCATGGTGGATGCGCAAATATCATATCAAGAAAATCGGGTTTTTCAATGTATGCATAATTTCATGAACTCCCGCGGTTCCCAAATCCAGAAAACATCATGTAAAATCCAAATATCAATGCGCAAATCCATGAATAGAATATATGCGACATAAACTGAAATGCAAGCATATAAAAGGAAAACTGCTAAGTAACATCAGTAAAGGTAAATATGTAACTGCAACTGAATATATGTGTAACATACATGTGTAGCAATGTATAGGTATTTACCTATAAGAACTGATGAAGTATACCCCCTGGGTATAAGTGGAATATGTGAGTAAGGTATATCTGTAGCTAAAACCAAATGTATGCGAGATCAACAAGGTATAGCTAAATATAGGTGTCTAGCTATAAGTAATGGATGTAGTATACCCCTTTGGGTATAGGTAGAAGATGCAGTATACCCCCCTGGGTATAAGTAAAATATGAGCAAGGTATCTATGTAGCTAAATGTCAAATATGATAAGTAATATAATGTCTATAATGGTTTGTGTGTGACATGGCAATTATTGACGGTGTGTGTGTAGCATACAATCCGTGCTCGTGCAACATGAACCGTCAATAATATGTGCAGTGTCCTACGGCTACTAGTCACAGTACAACTATATCTAAGTAAATAGGGTAAGGCGCATTTCTAACAATGACGTAGAATATGCGACAAGTATTTGAATTCTAGCCCAGACGCATAACGCCATGCGGGCGATTCTCCTGTAGATGTTAAATCTACTCACCTACGCTCCAAGCTAGGTGAATCCTACCATCTGCTTCCCTCTTGTAGCTGCGTCCGATGTACTCGCCTGCAAACCTGAAAATGAGACAAGAAACCATACATAAGCCAAATATCTCGCAACACGCGATATGTAACCCAAACAAGAAACTCGCGTCGCGAACTAAACGCGTGTGTACACGATACGCTGAAACGTGTGTATACGCGTCTAAAACTACCGCGGCATGCCGCGACACGCTGGATCGCAGAACCCACTCACGTATCGCGCGTATCGCGCAAACACAACGAACACGAAAAACGATATATTGTCCCATAATTCCCTACAGGTCAAATCTTACAAAACTATACATGCCAAAACACTAGATAACACTGCAGAGAACCCTAGCCAAGACCCCAACACCCCAGCCCCTAACCTGGCCGCAATTTGCGGCCAATCCTATTAAATCTGCGGCCATGGTGAAGCTTTTGGGGCTCGTGTTCTGGTGGTGTGTTCTATACCTAGTGTGCATGCTCCGGTTTTCTCAATTTTACTCTGAAGGATCCGGGTTAATAGCGGATCACAGAATGCTAAAATATCGCATAAAAACACCAATTTTTCACAAAATAGAAACCCTATGGTATTTTAGTGAAATCTGGGAAATTCTCAGTTAAAGTGATCCTAATAACACTAAAATAGTCAGGGTTAACTAACACAATCATCACTTGGTCAACATCTCACACAAATCACCATAATTTAGCACTAAACTAACTTTAAACGCAAACCGACGCTAATTCTGCATACAAGCTAAGCACAAAGGGATATTGGGTTTAAGAATTATACCCTAAAGGATCCTAAGAAACAGGAGAAGAAGTGGAAAGAGCTGCTGTAGTTGTTGGGGCGGCTGCTGCTACAGCTGCTGCTGTTGCTGCTTGCTTCTGCAGCTGCTGTTGATGCTGTCTGCTACTACTGATGCATGAGCTGCTGCTGCTGCTTCTCTTGTTGCTATTGCTGAAGCCTTCTGCTGCTGCTGCTGCTCTTGCTTTGTGTGTGTGAGTGAGAGTGTGATAGGATGAGGGAATGAGAGAAATGAGAGAAATTCAAAAAACCCCTCCCTTCTCTTTCTCTTCCCTCATTAATGAGGCATGGCTTGAGCCATGTAGCACCATGCCTCTCTCTCTCTCTCTCTCATGGTCAACAATTCAACCCATTTAAAAACCCTTTTCATTTTATTTTTCATCTAAAACAACCATGCACAATAAAACCCAAAACACTTAAATATAAATTTTAAAACTAGCTTAAAGAAATGGTTAGCTCACCATGATGCTAATCATGGCTAAACCTCAAATTAACACCCTAGTTAACATGCACAAGTATGTGCAAGCCTAGAAAAAATCTAATAAAATATTTATTAAATAGGATAAAATAATTGAAAACCAATTTGGTAAACTTTTTATTAAAAACCATATATTAAAATATAATTAGCCACAAAACACATTCTAAGGTGTTACAAAACACACTGCAAACTCAACCCTAACCCTAGCCACCTCCTCTGCCTCCTCAAAGCTCAACCCTCATCTCCATTCTCATTTCTTCCTACTCCTCGCCAGCTCTTTCTTCTTCTTTCCATTCCCGAGCCCTTCACCTGCACACCCAAGTCACCTCGGAACCCATCACCACCACACCTCCCTCACCGCCGATCATCTCTCGCTACCACCATCATCCCCATCTCCTCTTCTCTCCCTATCTCCTCTGTTCTCCTTCCCTGCACCAACCTTGCACCAAGAAAACCAACAACAAAACCCTAGCTGAAACCCTAGCCGCCAAGAACCCTACACACCCCTGCACAATACCTGGCCGGAGCTCCGTTGATCTCGTCGCCACCATCTCGTCTCCCCATTACCAGTGCAACCCCAGTGAGCCTCCTCTATCTCGTTCTTCCTTCCTTCTCTTCTTCTTCTTGATATTCTTTCTTTCTTGTATTTTTTTTCTTTTTCTGTAAAATTTTTAAACCTCTATAGATCGCCGGAGTCCTGACGCCATCGACGATCCCGACGACCCAGCGAGCGTACCTGACCCGTGTGATCACCTTGTACGTTGTTTGGATCTGTTTCGTGTACCATGCGCGCGTCGCGACTTTTTCGGCCGACCTGTGACGTTCCGTATACCCGTTTCTTGATCTGTCGAGGCAAGTAAAACTTGCTACATGCTATCTATATTATTTTATACTTATTTAATTGCATAGTAAACCTGTAGATTACATATAATGCCACATGTTCCATTTTCCATTTCGATGTTCCATTATATCATTTTAGATCTAGAACTTGAAACATATCATGTTGCATTTTAGTTTACCATACGTGGTACCCACGTCCATATTTATATCACATAGTGCTTGGTTGCATAGCCCATAGTACCCTTTTAATAGTTTATACCCTATCGGACACCCGTTTGCAAACATCTAGCCTAATATATATATTCAATTGCATCCCTAGATCATTTAATACATATTAATGAGATTTTAACATTCCATATTTGGTAAAGTGTATTTAATTAGTGTTGGAACCATAAGCCTAACTCAAATCGATAACCGTGCATCCATATGTTAATCTGTACCTATTTGCATACCACATTATAATGTTCCATTTTATTGTTCCATTAGTACCCCATACTTGTTTTGTCTACCCATGCTTATTTTTAGTATGAGCACCCACATGAAATTTGGTGCACCCCTGACATGACTTGATATACCATGACTTGACATGACATGATACCTATATAATACCTGACTTGACCTGATGTATCATGGCTTTACCTGTTACCTGATCTTGTTACTAATGCCAACAAACCTGACTTGTTGTCCCTACGGACATTTTCCTGTTGTCTATCCAGACAAACCTTTACCTGCTGATCCTGTGTTGGGATTAGCTCCAGATTTATCAATACTTGAGTTGAATACATAACTTGGGGGTATGAGGAAATCAATGATGAAACCTGACTTGTAACTCGACAGTTCGATACCTTTACTGATCAGTTTTAGAGGCTAGGCCAGCATTGGGATGATGCTGTTGACATCATTCATCATTACATACTACCCTTTTAGTGCCTAGCGGCATGTCTCGGCTTCAGCTCGAGAATCTTCATCGTGATCCCGGGCACGCACGGGATACTATTGAGTTACATCGATGAGTCATCAAATTGATTTTAAAGACTTGAGAGTAGTTAACCCAATAGACCAGTTTAGATTACTTACTACACATTACCCTCACTGTCATTACTTATATCACTGTTATACCTGTTTTACTATTTATACTCATACCTGCATGTATTGCTACCCCTGTTTATAGTATTGCTTGATTTTATGACGCACTGACGTCTGTGTTTTGCATGGCCCAGATTCTTTACCTTCGCTACAGGCCGAGCAGGAGTATTTCAGTCAGCAGGCTGAGAAGAGGACCTGTTAGTAGTTAGTTCATTTTACTTTCGGTATTTTCATTCCTGATGTGAGCCCGCATTATGGGACGTACATTCCAGTTTATTCTTGTATTAGATCTTTTGCTTCCGCATTATTTTATTCTTGACTCATTTTATTCTGGCTTATGGACATGTGTTAGATAGTTTATTATTGTTCTTGATATCTCTACAGCCGTAATGTGACTGTGGAAGGATATTTCCTATCCACAGGTAGCATGGTTGGCTTGTCACGTGCCTATCTTAGCGTACTTTGGGAAGCGGGGCGTGACAGATGTACTTGTGGACTACACAAGCCCCACTAGTATGATCTGCATCATAGTCCTGGTAGTCAAGCCAATATCCTAACGGCTTTATCAACATGTATCAATGAGATAGTAAACTAAAACAAGTGCACATGTTAAAATAAAGAGCAACCAGATAGCATACTATCATGTCGAGCAAGAAAGTCCTCTATATATATGTCCAAGCATCCACTATAATATACAATAATGGTCTCTAGGTATACATACTCCTAACATGGCAGACGCCTGATCTCGAACAAAATAAATCCCCAACGGTTATAAACGACTATATTTTTCAAAAAATCTTAATTGCAGACGTCAGATGTTCAAATATGGCAGACGTTTGAAGAAGAAAAAACTTGGCTAAAACATTTAACATCACACGTCTTCCTCGATGAGCTGCAGACTTCTGTGTTCCTCACTGTAAAGAACAGAGCATAAACCAAACGTCTGAAGATCACACGAGCATACGTCTGAAGTTTAAAAAATGTCATTTGAAACCCTTCATCAGATGTCTTGTCCATTGACCTTCAGACGTATGTCTCATCTCAATTTTGAAAAACATATCTGAAATATCAGATATCAACAGTGCATAGACATCTGAACTTCAACGAGGCAGACGTATGGCTATGCATAAAAAGTTGAAATCTGGGTTTTAATAAGTACGAAAGTTTTAAATTCGAAAACCCAAAGTTTTGTGCAATGTAAAACGTTTGTGCAATCTTGTGTGAGTGTTCAAGAGCTCTAAATTATATAACCATAATATTTAGAGTACTTAAAAGGATTCCTATATTGTTTTAGCAAATTTTCGAATTCTTGAATCCTTATTTTCTCTAGCTCTTGAACCTAGGCGTTCCACTTGGCTTGAACTTTGCGATGGTCGATTGATCTTCAATTTGCTTCGACACTTGACGCAAACATGAACTTACAAACGTCTTCAAGTCTATATATGCATGCAAAAATCTTGAACTTCGACTTTTGACGCTTTAGTCTCGGACTTCGGCTTCTTAGCCATCCATAACTTGATTGTGCAATTTGAGAAGCTCTCGTCCGTATCTTCTAAGCTCCATTAGATATATCTATTTAGGCTCAATTTCTCCATCCTCCATTAGATATATCCATTTAGGCTCAATCCATCCTTTATTATAGAGTTTCGTCTCGAGGTATCCGATATCATATAATCCTAAAATGCAATTTCAAAGACCAAACTCATCATATACAGTATTATAGAATAAAGAGGTTATAGAGACATAAGTGTATGAAACATTCATTGTTCCGATGTCACAAACATGAATAGTATATCAATATCAAGATACAACTTAAACTCAAAGCATGAGATATTGATATAAATATATATATATATATATATATATATATATATATATATATATATATATATATATATATATATATATATGGTATATGATAAGCAAGATATAGATCACATGTATATACATATTCATATTGTAAATCATAAAAACAATGAATGTGAGTAATATATCGATATCAAAGAATATAACACAAGTATGTCTTAGATATTGATATATTACTCGGTATACACAAGATATAGAATAAGCAAGCTAAATATCAAGTGAATACAAGTTTAGTGTCAATAGGATAAAGCAAGATGAACACATGACACTAAACTAACTATTCATATTTAAGCTATCATCAAAACCAAATAAAATATCAGCGAAATCCATAAGCCATCAATCTCTCCCTTTTTGATGATGACAAAATATGAATAGAAAATAGTATATCTATATCAAATAAAACCAAATATCTGATATCGATATACTAAAAACTACTATTATTCTCCCCCTTTTTGATATTAAGAAAACTAGAACGTTTGAAATATTCCCCCTAAACATATACGTACATCTAAAGCGAATCAAACGTTTGAATCACCCCCCTAAATATATGCATATGAAAACACTAGGAAATGGATACGAGTACAAGTAAAATGCAAATTTTGAAAATGATGCTCAACTTGTATCCAAATGCATGTATATAAAAGATATGCAAAGTAAAGCAAGGATACATGCACAAATATCCACATGAATAAAATATAAACAGGTTCTAATGGCATGCGGAGGAAAGTATGAGTTGATATCAATTGAAAATGAACAATTTTGAAAGCGGAGCTCAACTCATATACAAAAGCATGTTTTGAAAACGATATGTAATTAAAAGCTCAAAAACATGCGCTAACTCATAAAAAATAAAAACAAGTTTTGAGACTTAAGAGATAAAATACATATCGTAATACGAACTATATGATATCAAGAAATCGTATTCACATTAGCATGTACAAAGTGTGTGTGTTTCTTCAAAAGCATGGAATTTTAAAATGTACACAACAAAAGAATTAGGAAGTAACTATGAAATATTATACCTTAATAGCGCAACACTTATATATCCCCATCGCTTGAATCTCCTAAAGTTGAGAAGTAAGCCAAAAGGATCGATTCATGAGTTTCATCTTACAATCACTTGAATATAAAACCATTAGAGCTCAAACAAAAAATATTATGGAGTACAAGTGATAGAATACAATGATACTAAATTCAAGAACCGATCAAAATATGCAAAATTAACCAAGATGATACCAATGGAAGGTTCAAATGTGCAATCAACTCACATAGAAAAAGATACCAATTGAAAACAACATGATACCAATTGGAAATAATTGAGAACCATATGTGAATGCAAGTATGAGTAACTGTATCATCTTAAATATCGACTACCCGGTGAAGGGTCTATAATTCTCTTTTATATTTTCGTACGATTCGTTGTAATTAACGAAATCCACAAGTGGGTCCCCTAAAAAGGTTTGAGAAGCCATTTAGTAAGATGAGCTAAGAATTCAATACCAATGAATAATTCTACTCATACAAGAAGTATGTGTAACAATTAGAAGTTTAAGCATAAACACACATCAATAAGGCACAAAGTAAAGATACCAATTGAAAATTGGTTCAAGTTAAAAACAATTGCCAAAACATATCCATATGAAAAAGATTTACACAATTTAAATCTATATGTATATGAACTCTCATTTATAAGATTAAAAACACATTATAAGCAAGTGAGAGTGGTTTATGACAAGAAAATATAAGGATATGCAAATCTAAACAAGTTTTCAAACTATATTGTGCTCAAGTTTATAAGATTGCAAGTTTAAAGCAAATGATCACAAAAAATCATATATGAGCAAAAACAAATGATACCAATTGTAAATACCAATTGAAATATCCTATGACTAGCATCTCATACATGAACATGCACTAAAACATAGTCAAGTCAAAACTAGTACATCACAAGGGGTATATAAATGTTAGTTGTATGTATGCCCTAGAGGCCAGTATTGTACAGATGATGTATATTATATTGGATGCTTGGACATATATAGAGATGACTTTCTTGCTCGATATGATAGTATGCTATCTGGTTACTCTTTATCTTAACATGTACACTTGTCTCTTTATACTGTCTTATAGTTACATGTTGGTAAAGCCCTTAGGATGTGTACTTGACTATCTGGACTATGATGCAGATCATACTAGTAGGGACATGGTAGTCCAAAGGTACATCCTTCAAGGTCCCTAGTCGTGGGTGTATCGAGACGGGGCATCGATATACCAGTGTAGACTAGCGTATACGTTTCTCGACCCATGAGATGGGCGATGGATGATCCCATATCCATTGGTGTTTGACATCAGAGATGGTATACGGGTGCTCAGTGGAGACTGGGTACACTGGACGGACTCGCCGAGAACTCCCAGATGGTATTATACCTCACGTCAGATGGCAGTTCTCAGGTGACACTTGTGCAGGTTAGTCTGTAGACCCGAGATCGTCATAGAGTCTTGTGTGATTCCCACTGTGCTTTGATGTCCACCTTACCATGTCCATGAGGGCATGCAAAACGGTGGTCTTTGGGTACAGTCCCGAGTCACATGGAGGCAATGAGCGATAGGAAGGGTTTCGTCTCTCCCGGTATTGGGAGTTGATGTTGCGCTGTGCTCGATTGGCCGTAACAGGGAAGTCCCTGGCCAGGGCTGATCAGAGATTTGCTGGTAAGTGTTACCAGTAGTTTCTCGACCCGTTATGAGCCTCACATCGGCACGACTTATCGGTTATTGGGGTCTGACGTATACCACCCCTAGACTTGATATGCGACATATCAGACGAACAGACCGGACTGTACGGTAAGTGTTACTGGTTGGATTCACAGGAGTGTGAGCGGGCTAGCTCGTCGATCTTCTGATCGCTCAATATCCGGATGGCCGTTACGTTTAGCAGACCGCTTGCGGCTTGTGGGTGCTTGATATGATCATCATCTGCTACCGGCGTATTGACGAGTCTTTAGAGTCCTACACAGAGGTTTCCTGGCTCAAGCGAAACGAAATAGGAGCGCATATGAGATATGTGCAGGACCGAGAATAATGCGTGTATGTGATACCGCATTTCATTCTCGCGATATATGTTTCGATTGGTTATATTCGATATGACCTAGTTATCGAATCATTGATTCGATAAATCGATACATTGGATTCTAGTCGGTTATGTGCGACATGACCGGATCATTGAATCAAGTGTTGATTTAATGATTTAATGTATAATTATATATTTGATATATTACTTTACATTAACTAGTATTGGTTCACTTTAAACGGATTTTTCTCACTTGATGCACATTGTATATGTGATATGCTTTTGTGCACATTTTTGTATCATGTTTGATGATACTTGATCATTTGGTTAAATGTGTAGAATTAAACCATGGTTAATTTGATAATTAGGGTTTTACATATTCATTTATTTATTTGGAAATGATTTAAAGAGAATGGTGGCTTTCTTTTGTCATTAGTTGAAGCTTCATGAAGCCTTGACTTTTGCAACCATTCTTGTCCTCATGCTTAACCCTAACTCTCTAAATGACCATGGTTTATTCTCTACACTTAACCCTAGTTAGATTATGATAAGTATGAATTTTCTTTTCATTTTAAAGAACTTATCATAAAACTAGCTTTATCTTCTCCTTCTTCTTCAAGATAGAAACCTTGATGCCATCAATGGCAACTTGAGTTCTAGTGAGAGAAATCCAATTCTAAAGTGAACCCACCTCCTATTTCTTCACCCTCTACCTCTTGCCAAGTTGTTTTGGGTGTTTTCTTCACAAGTTTCACAACTTTGTGAAGTCGGAGCTTGAACTTGTGATGCCTCGACGTAGATCGTCTTTGACACGAAGCCGACGACCTAGCTCGCCCGTTTCTCCGATGAAGCCGACGATTGAGTTCGGGATTCATGATGGACAGCGAGAGGACACCCACGTGGAGCTAAGGAAGTGGAGAACCGGATCTACAAAGGTTGTAGCATCTAACTTTTAGTTAAGTAGTTAACTAGATTATCTTTTCGCCTAAACTTCTAGTCAACGATCCGTATTAGGGTTTCTCGGCACCCATAATTTTTGAAATTGGCATGGTTGATGCCTTGTGAGACTTCATTAGAGTGCCTAGGAACCCTACAGTGGTATCAGAGCCTAGCTAGAGCCTTAGGCGAAGTCTAGACGACGTTTGAAACCCGAACGAACCCGAAACCCTAAAACCCAAGTGCTCTCTGGACTTTTTCTAAAATCTGGGTTTTTTCAATATTAAAAATGCTTAAAAAATTCAGCAGGGAATTCTAAGAATTACGGTGCAATTTTTATTCAATGAACAGTGAAATGCGCGGCGGAACCGCGGCCTAAGCCAGCTTAGGCGGCGGTTCCGCGGCTAATGAATGACGTCAGCCATCCTCCTCTGCACAGTAATTCATAGTTTCTGCATCTGAGTTTTATGGGTATTTTTAATAATTATTCAAGAGTTGAATTTTCTGGGGTGTTTTAGAGCTTCGGTGTTTCGACCGGATTATCAAACTTCGTCTTTGTGTTTTTCCGGATAATTTTTGAATTTGTTAAAAAGTTCGACCGGATATAAATACCTAACTTTTCCCCTGTCGGGAAATTTCCAAGTATTGGATTTTTCCGTAGTTTAACGACGTTCTAAGTAGTGCAAGTAAGGCGATGGACCCTCTAGAAGACAACAAACCTTAACTCGATTATGTGACCGTCTTGAACTGCCCTTTGAACCTTCAGGTTTGGGGCAGTACGGCGTGCCACATGTGAGGCGTTGGCTTGACCCTTCTACGGCTGGACCGTTGGTACTGAGGCACGAACTGAATGTTGTTAGACTTATTTCATGTGTTGAGCTGTATCGGGAAAACTTGGGTATTCGACTGTTCGATCGGAAAGTTTAACATTTTCTGTTTGTCTGGAATGGGATACAATAATTGGAATTCACAAACAGTTATGAGATAACTGAATGAATGTTATAAATCTAGCAGTTTAGTTTCATTTGATATTGAAAAGAGTTTTCGATAATGAGACTAAAATGCGGGGTTTATAGCTGTTAGGCATGTGATGTCTAAGTATTTCATTTGATTAGGCATGTGATGTCTAAAGAGGTTGCGGATTCTAACTGTTGTAGTTTTACACTTTCTTTTCTGTGACCGTAAGTGTAATATGTGATATCGCCGGTTTCGTTGCTATATGTCAACGACAATTGGGATGCGCATATTTACTTACGTTGATGACATGTGATGTTATGTGTTGCTGGATATGTTATATTGGATTGTCGTGTTTGAATAGCCGGGGGTTTTTATGTGAGATGAGTGTTTTTCATTTTCATTCATGTAAAAACTTGTATGTAATATTCTTTTATTTGGGGCACTTCCAGGTAGCGGAAGTTGTCACCTTTTCTATATTATTTACTTTTCCGCATTAGGATAGACCCAAGGAGGGGAGCACAAGTAACCGGGTTCTGGGGTCCAGTGGGAGACCAACTCGAGGAGTCGAGTCCGGGTCTCCTAACCCTAGAATTGGTAGGGTTGCTTGCCGCTCTCGTAGGGGTCTAGGGGTGTGGGAATGGCTATTCATCACGACCGTGGAATCCGTGTTTTATACTGGCTCGTATTGAAAACACGGACGTCCTAGTATATCCAATATTTCATATGTTTCTTCTGCTGCGATATCTGTGATGTGATCATGTGATGTTCTGTGATAGATACTTTATATAGTATATATGATATATTATATAGACGTTACTTATGTTTTGCACCCGCACTAGCCCTGCCCTGCTCTGTCGTTAGTTACCTAACCTAACGGTGCACGAGGGGACATCGAGGCGAATGCGGATGGCATAAGTGTACGTCGTATTTATCTGTGATGTTTAGGTATTTAAATGATGGGACTTCATTAATATGATTAATGAAAGAAAAGAAACCTAAGATGTTGTAGAATCAAATTTTAAACAAAACAGGTAGCTACAGTTCTTGCTTTGCATAGCGGTATATATGATATACCCTGCACCTTATTCGATGAGGAAAGGACCGAGATCCCTTCACCGGGAGTGACTCCTTTAGCAATAACTGGCAGATGCTACACACTCGGTTTGTTTTTGATAGCTTCTATAGTTTCTGCTTTGCACAGTGATATATATGATATATCCCGTACCTCATTCGACGAGGAAAGGGCCGACGATCCCTTCACCGGGAGTGACCCCTTTAGCAAAACTAGAAAAGCCTCAAAATCATTCCATTTCAAAACTTCATTTGATTCTACAACGATATCAAGTTCATTACGCAATAGGTTTTCAGAAAAACCTGTCGTAGCCCTCCGTCATTTCAGATAAGTCCTATTTAGTATTCGTGCTACGTTTGTTGACCTACGTCAAGGCGTAGTGTGCGGTAGCTAACTAGTATTTATCTGCTTATGCATATGATGCAGATTGGATTAGGGTAGTCGTGCGGCCTTGTTGACCTCCGTCAAGGGTCGTGCGGGTGGGTTTAATTCGATCAAAAAATGACGGGTTGAACTTGACTAGTAGCCTATGGTTTGTTGACCTCCGTCAAGGTCATAGGGTGCTAGAGGAAAAATATTATCGGGAATTTCAAGTGTTGAAATTTGCAATGAGATTGCATACCTTCTATGAGATAGTTGGATCCCGATACCCACTGCGAGTAAGAGTTACTCCTGGGAGAGTTTTACACATTACAATTAGCCGATCAAGTAGGTGTCTAGAAAGGTGTTAACGAGGTTACGCCTCTGGGAAAACGAGGTTTACATTAATTAGGTTCGTGCGAAAGCACGGGGGACCTCCCTCAAAGTACTGACACTGGCCTGGCTGAAAGATTGGCGAACTTGTAGTGTGTGATTAATCCCGGCTAGTCTTTCCTTTTAGGGTTTGAAGGAAGATTTGATAAAAACCAGTGGGAGCCATCCTGATTAGATAAGATAATAACCAATCTGATCTTGCACGAGCTTACGCTAAAGTGTTTTCTTCTCTCTCTCTCCAGGTAGCGACCATTTCATGCCTTAATAAAGATAATAATATGGATGTATTGACCGAACCCGCATGTTATACTATGCTGGGGAACGTTGGTTCCGTTCCTTCTTATAAGAGTTATAGGAATGAACAGGAAATAGGGGAATACCAGGATTCCCATGCCACCCGATTGAAGAAAGTACATGTTGATGCATTTTCTTCGGGTGTGTTCGTTACAGAGAACTGTTTCTCCATTTGCCCTACGTCCTGGGTATTAGATACCGGGTCAGGATCCCATATATGTAATCAGTTACATGGGCTTAAGAAAGGTGGAGAACTTGGAGAAGATGAGAAAGACATCAGAGTTGGAAATGGTGCAATTGTTGCAGCTAAGACTGTCGGGGAATATCACCTTGTGTTACCAACTGGTAATACATTGGTTCTGAACGAATGCTATTACATGCCGAACCTGATATGCAACATTATATCAATTTCTTTATTAAGTAAAGAGGGATATAATTTTGTATTACAGGACAATGTTATGAACATTTTCCGCAACCAAAAGTTGGTTGGATCAGGCACGTTGTGCAATGGCATTTATGTTCTAAATCAATCAACAGTTCTGAGCATAACAAACACACACAAGAGGAAGAGTTCAGAACTGAGCGAATCCTTCTTGTGGTATTGTAGACTGGGTCACATCAATGCGACACGACTGGCTAAGTTGCATAAGGATGGATATTTGAAACCATTCGAATTTTCATCTTATGACACTTGCCAGTCATGTCTCAAAGGCAAGATGACCAAAACTCCGTTTACGGGACACGGAGAAAGAGTTACCGAACTCTTGGGACTGATACATAGTGATGTATGCGGTCCCATGTCTACACATGCCAGGGATGGTTCTTCGTACTTCATTACATTCACTAACGATCTCTCAAGATTCGGATATGTGTTCCTGATGAAACACAAATCAGAAGCTTTTGAGAAATTTAGAGAATATAAACAAGAAGTCGAGAACCAAACCGGAAAAAGTATTAAAATCCTACGATCTGATCGAGGAGGTGAATACTTGAGCATTGAATTCCTGGACTTCCTAAAAGAGAATGGGATTCTCTCTCAGCTAACTCCTCCATATACACCACAGCACAACGGTGTATCAGAACGGAGGAACCGCACCCTATTAGATATGGTGCGCTCTATGATGAGTGTAGCTGAGTTACCTGTTTCCTTCTGGGGATATGCACTGGAAACAGCAGCATACCTACTGAATAGGGTTCCCACCAAATCTGTGCCTACCACACCATATGAGATATGGGAAGGGAAGAGACCATATCTTAATTTCATAAAGATATAGGGTTGTCCAGCCTATGTCAAAAGACAAAAACCGGACAAACTCGAGGCAAGGTCTGTATTGTGTAAATTTGTTGGATATCCCAAACATTCACGAGGGTATATCTTCTACCACAGTGAGGAACAAAGAGTATTTGTTGCTCAACATGCCACCTTTTTGGAAAAGGAATTTCTTGCAAAAGAGATTAGTGGCTCTGAGGTAGAACTGGAAGAGGTTCCAGCTGAACAAAACACAACAGAAGATCTAGTGGAACCAGAGGATTCAGTAGTACCCGACGAACCCCAGCCTCTCCGCCGATCTAGTAGGGTTCCTCGCCAACCTGAGAGATACTACGGTTTTCTCATGGACGGTGGGAGCGAGGATTGCATCATGGAGGATGATGACCCAACTAGCTTC
This sequence comes from Agapanthus africanus, assembly GCA_030015575.1. Lineage (NCBI taxonomy): Eukaryota > Viridiplantae > Streptophyta > Magnoliopsida > Asparagales > Amaryllidaceae > Agapanthus > Agapanthus africanus. The sequence goes on along the minus strand of CM057344.1, from coordinate 181,661,068 downwards.
GAGCAGGCCATCACGAGTGGGGACTCAGTGAAATGGCTGGATGCTATGCGGTCCGTGATGGAATCCATGTACACCAACAAAGTATGGACTTTGGAAATTGCTCCTGAAGGGGTAAAACCCATTGGGAGCAAGTGGATCTTCAAGAAGAAACTTGGTGTAGATGGGAAAGTGGAGACTTTCAAAGATAGACTTGTAGCAAAGGGTTTTCGTCAAAGACCAGGTGTGGACTATGACGAGACCTTTTCTCCAGTGGCTATGCTTAAATCCATCCGGATCATGCTTGCCATCGCTGCATATCATGATTACGAAATCTGGCAAATGGATGTTAAGACCGCCTTTCTAAATGGTGATTTAGAAGAGTGCGTGTACATGACTCAGCCAGAGGGCTTCATAGACAGTGGGAGCAGCGGCAAGGTGTGCAAGCTGCTTAAATCCATTTATGAATTAAAGCAAGCATCGCGGAGTTGGAACATCTGCTTTGATGTCGTTATCAAAGAGTTTGATTTCGTCAAAAACCCAGATGAACCTTGTATTTACAAGAAGGTGGCAGGGAGTAAGGTTGTCTTCCTCGTATTGTACGTGGACGACATACTCTTGATAGGAAATGATATTCCTATGCTGCAATCGGTCAAGCTCTTCTTATCACAAAGATTCTCAATGAAAGATCTTGGTGATGCCTCCTGCATATTGGGAATCAGGATCTATAGAGATAGATCCAAACGGATATTGGGATTGTCCCAATCCAGGTACATTGACACCATACTAAAGAGGTTTAGTATGGAAGAATCCAAGCGTGGGAACTTGCCCACGATCTCTGGAGTCACTCTCTCCAAAGAGATGTCTCCCAAGACTGATTTGGAGAGAGCTCGCATGCAAGGGATACCCTATGCTTCAGCTGTAGGCTCTATCATGTATGCGATGCTATGTACCAGACCCGATGTTGCATACTCACTAAGTGTAGTGAGCAGGTATCAAGCTGATCCTGGAGAGAGTCACTGGACAGCTGTGAAGAGCATTCTCAAGTACTTACGAAGGACTAAAGAGATGCTCTTGGTGTATGGTAACGGAGAACTCCAAGTGGAGTCCTTTACCGATTCGAGCTTCCAGAGTGATAAGGACGACTCTAAGTCGCAGTCGGGTTTTGTCTTTACCCTTTTCGGAGGGGCGGTTAGCTGGAAGAGTTCCAAGCAGGAAACCGTGGCAGACTCGACGATGGAGGCTGAATACATCGCTGCCAACGATGCTGCCAAAGAGGCTGTCTGGATCAAGAAGTTCATTACTGAACTTGGTGTGGTTCTATCCATTGAGCATCCAATACCTTTTTATTGCGATAACAATGGAGCGGTGGCTTTGGCCAAGGAACCCAGGTCCTATCAGCGATCCAGGCATATTCTGAGGCGGTATCACCTGATCCGGGAGATAGTTGATCGCCGGGAGATCGAGGTCAGGAGGGTTGACACGAAGAACAACACGGCGGATCCACTCACGAGGGCCATTCCCCAGATACAGTTTGAGAGACTCTTCGGGATGCTCGGTATGCGATACTATAGCAGCTGGCCCTAGTACAAGTGGGAGATTGTTAGTTGTATGTTGCCCTAGAGGCCAGTATTGTACAGATGATGTATATTATATTGGATGCTTGGACATATATAGAGATGACTTTCTTGCTCGATATGATAGTATGCTATCTGGTTACTCTTTATCTTAACATGTACACTTGTCTCTTTATACTGTCTTATAGTTACATGTTGGTAAAGCCCTTAGGATGTGTACTTGACTACCTGGACTATGATGCAGATCATACTAGTGGGGACATGGTAGTCCAAAGGTACATCCTTCAAGGTCCCTAGTCGTGGGTATATCGAGACGGGGCATCGATATACCAGTGTAGACTAGCGTATACGCTTCTCGACCCATGAGATGGGCGATGGATGATCCCATATCCATTGGTGTTTGACATCAGAGATGGTATACGGGTGCTCAGTGGAGACTGGGTACACTGGACGGACTCGCCGAGAACTCCCAGATGGTATTATACCTCACGTCAGATGGCAGTTCTCAGGTGACACTTGTGCAGGTTAGTCTGTAGACCCGAGATCGTCATAGAGTCTTGTGTGATTCCCACTGTGCTTTGATGTCCACCTTACCACGTCCATGAGGGCGTGCAAAACGGTGGTCTTTGGGTACAGTCCCGAGTCACATGGAGGCAATGAGCGATAGGAGGGGTTTCGTCTCTCCCGGTATTGGGAGTTGATGTTGCGCTGTGCTCGATTGGCCGTAACAGGGAAGTCCCTGGCCAGGGCTGATCAGAGATTTGCTGGTAAGTGTTACCAGTAGTTTCTCGACCCGTTATGAGCCTCACATCGGCACGACTTATCGGTTATTGGGGTCTGACGTATACCACCCCTAGACTTGATATGCGACATATCAGACGAACAGACCGGACTGTACGGTAAGTGTTACTGGTTGGATTCACAGGAGTGTGAGCGGGCTAGCTCGTCGATCTTCTGATCGCTCAATACCCGGAAGGCCGTTACGTTTAGCAGACCGCTTGCGGCTTGTGGGTGCTTGATATGATCATCATCTGCTACCGGCGTATTGACGAGTCTTTAGAGTCCTACACAGAGGTTTCCTGGCTCAAGCGAAACGAAATAGGAGCGCATATGAGATATGTGCAGGACCGAGAATAATGCGTGTATGTGATACCGCATTTCATTCTCGCGATATATGTTTCGATTGGTTATATTCGATATGACCTAGTTATCGAATCATTGATTCGATAAATCGATACATTGGATTCTATTCGGTTATGTGCGACATGACCGGATCATTGAATCAAGTGTTGATTTAATGATTTAATGTATAATTATATATTTGATATATTACTTTACATTAACTAGTATTGGTTCACTTTAAACGGATTTTTCTCACTTGATGCACATTGTATATGTGATATGCTTTTGTGCACATTTTTGTATCATGTTTGATGATACTTGATCATTTGGTTAAATGTGTAGAATTAAACCATGGTTAATTTGATAATTAGGGCTTTACATATTCATTTATTTATTTGGAAATGATTTAAAGAGAATGGTGGCTTTCTTTTGTCATTAGTTGAAGCTTCATGAAGCCTTGACTTTTGCAACCATTCTTGTCCTCATGCTTAACCCTAACTCTCCAAATGACCATGGTTTATTCTCTACACTTAACCCTAGTTAGATTATGATAAGTATGAATTTTCTTTTCATTTTAAAGAACTTATCATAAAACTAGCTTCATCTTCTCCTTCTTCTTCAAGATAGAAACTTTGATACCATTAATGGCAACTTGAGTTCTAGTGAGAGAAATCCAATTCTAAAGTGAACCCACTGTAAGTGCACGGCGGCGCCCCGGCCGTCAATCCGACGCCGGAATGCGGAAGCGGTGAAAACTTAAATTTTGCGGACTTAGCAAACCGGCACCACCGCGCACTAAACACCCGGATCGAAACCATTAACTAGTCTAAGCTAACTAGAAGATGGGTTAGAGATATACCGACGATCCAAGTCCTCCGGTCTTCTCGTCATGGTCCCGATCTCCTGCGGAAAAGTCCCGTCTCCTCCTCGTCGCCGGAAGTGCACCACATCGCCTACTTTGTTTACGGGCTCCCACCTCAATGCCGAGGCAACTCGGGCACGAAGCCGGCTACTCGACGTGCCCAAGATTCGCTGTAGAATGTGTAGTAGAACTTGTGTCTCTTTTTGGGGTAGTGGAGGTTGCCATTGGTGGAGGGATTGAACAAGAAGTATATCGAGGAGCTTGGAGAACTTTGGTGCAAGAAATAAACAACATTTCCCCACCTCAATATTTTGGACAGCCCATCACCAATTTGGCCGGCCACTTTCTTGTGAGGGAGGGAGTGAATGAAAAAAAGCAACACAAAGAGGGAGTGAGTGGATCAATCATGCAAGAGGGCATCATGAAAGAATATGATTACAAGCAAAAACCACACACAACCACAACCATCAAGTCCACAAAGTCAATCCATCATGAGAAGGAGAAGTCAATGATGGTGCACATCATGAAAACCATCATGATGCCAAAAGATGCAAAGAACCCCCTTCCACAAATGCCTATTTGCAACAATGCAAATAAACCCTTCTCCACCAAACTTCGGCCAATGAACGATACAAAGGAAATCGGCCGAAACGAAAAGCAAACTGGCAACTCCAGAAAACTGGTCCCGTAATAAATTTCAGGAAAACCCCAATACTGTGCATACATACCCGCATCTGTATTTCGACCGAAATACAGATGCAATGAGACAAAGTCTACACTGTACTATACTAAGATCCGGCTTATACCAAAGCCGGCTAGTAAAATCTGTTCGATCCTGATCCGTGCAATACCGCACGTATCTGATCGAACCCTGTCATATAACCATACGGCTTATAGTACAAACTGTCCGATCCTGATCCGTGCAATACCGCACGTATCTGATCGGACCTTGCCATATCTCCATACGGCCTCTACAACCTTTCGCCCGAAAGCTGAGTAACTGAATGTGGGGGACTCTAAAGACTCGTCAACACCTTGGTTGTGAATTTAACCACCAGCACGTCAGAGGTATAAGCCAATACGTAACGGGCCACCAGGTACTGACTAAAAGGGACGTCTGTGAGCGAACTCAGCCTGACTCCCTACTGAGCCTGTCAGTGACAATATCCGTACAGTCCGGTCCGTTCGTCTATGAGTATCGCATGGCGGGCCTAGGGGGTTGGTAAAAGTCAGACCCCCAAAAGCGGTACAAGTCGTGTCGGAGTGTAGCCCAGAACACCCTGAGATACTACTGGAATACCTACCAGTAAATCTCCTTGCCTTGGCCAAGGACTTTGTGTAATGGCTCTCCTAGACACAGCACGACCTCACCCCCAATACCGGGAGAGACGAACCCCTGAAGATACGCTCACTGCCTCCATATGGCTCGGGACTGTACCCAACTAAAACCTGTTTGCACGACTCCTTTGAGCCGTGGTAGGGTAGTAATCAAAGTACAGTGGGAACTCACACGAGACAAATGACGATCCCCAGGTCGATGAACTAACCTGCACACATGTCACCAGGGAACTGCCATCTGACGTCTGGTATATGACCAACTAGCATGTTCCCGGCGAGTCCTGTCCGGTGTACTCATAACCCAATGAGCACCTGTATACATCTTAGGTGATCCAACTGACACCAGTGGCTTGTGAGACCGGCCACCGCCCCTCGTCGGGGTCTCGACTGTATACACTAGTCTACTAATGGAGTATCGATGCCCAGTCTCGAAACTCCCACGACTAGGGACCTTTTAAGGATAAACTTATAGACCCCAGCTCCCACTTATATGATCGTCCTCATACTGCTGGTGGTCAAGCAAGAATCTTAGGGGCTCTATCAACGTGTAATAGCGACGTGTCAGGTCACCTAAAGCAGTACACGATGATAAAGGTAAACCAGATAGCATACTATCATCTCGAGTAAGACTGTCCTACTGGGATAGGTCCTCCCTCAATCACCGCAATCACGTGCCTGTGATCCAATAATTGTCTCTGAGGGCATTATCTCCAACAATCTCCCACTTGCACTCAAGGCTAATTATTGCGATGTCGCATACTCACAGCCCGTGTGATACCGAACACCCAACTCCTCTACTAGTCGATCTCACAAAGCTCGTTTGCGAAACTATTGCGTTCGAGGAATAGCCTCAGTGAGTGGATCCGCTTTGATGTTCCTTTCTATGTCTCTCTATATCTCAAGTTCGCGGAGAAACCCATCTCCCGAAATGAGCAATACGTGTCTTAGAATGTGTCTGGATGTCTGATGGGACATAGCTCATAAATGAACTCCAAATCCAAACTTCTTAGACTGTATCGTCAACTGAACTTAATCAGTATCCTGCGCCATGCCTCCCTCAGTATTGCCTTGGATCACCTGTCCAAAATACTGCCCCTCGTCAGAGGGAAAACTATAACTCTGACAACCTCCTTGTCGTCCATGTCACCTTGGAAGCCTGGAATGATAACTGTCTCCTGAATGAGGCTGTCGTTATCATATCTCTAGAACATCCACTTATGTTCTAAAACTGCTTCCGACTGTTTCTCCAGGATTGGATTAATGTCAACTTATTGCATCTAGTGCAAGAACAACATCTGGTGTGGTACTTGACATCTCACGATTGACTCAATTGCCTGAGCAAGTGATCTGCCAATCATGCCCGTCCCTCTCCCATTTAGTCTGTAAGACACCTTTGGAGAGGGTGACTCCATTACCTGCAGGTACACTACCGTGCCAAGAGTCGTCCATCCTAAATACTCTTAGAATGCTGTCAAGTACCCTGATTGGGAAACCACCCAAATCTAGATCTAAAACCATAGATCCAGTAACCTGTATGTCAGATATAAAATCCATTTCCTTTGTGGAGAAACCACTGTGTGACGACCAAAGTATAACCGATTGTAGTATAGGAGTTTCTTTTCCTATTCTGTGTATGTCATCCAGATACCAGGACATCACACCCTACTACCTTCTCAACAGATCCATCCCCTATTCTGATGAAGTCAAACCCATGACTGTCACGTCAGAAATAGATGATCTATCTCCGCTACATCTGCTCTAGTCTATAAATAGACATAAGCAACCTGTCCACCAATGCTTCCGCTGCTCCCACTGACTACGACAACCCTCTGGCAGAGTCATATAGACGTACACTTCTAAAACTGGTTTAGAACGACGCTATACTCATCCTCCCGCCGGGTCTCGTAACCTGGAACAACAACAATGGCAATTGTGGGTAAACAAGAACTTCCCTGTCACCGTCCTTGAGGCTACCGTAGTGCCTCTCGGGTGCCTGAAGTTACCCACCTTATCTGCGGAGTGGCCAATGGAATGTCAATTCAGATTGAATCTTTAGGTTCCTTGTCAAATCTTCAGTAATCGTTTGTGGTTCTGGAATCACTTCCAGTTCTACCATACTCCCACTACTGTTTTCTGAAAAAAATGCAATTTTATTAAAACTGTGGCGAGTCAAGAACAATATCACTATTGATCTTTCTTATGGTAGAAAGTCAACCCTCGTCATAGCCTGGGTCAACCCACAAACAGCCATTACAGAAACATGCCTTTGAGTTATCCAGAGTCTGGTTTTAAGCATAAGCCGGACAACTCCCCGTACCTTAACATCGTTAAGATACGAACTGTTCTATATCCAATATAGAAACAGAGGCACTGATTTAATTGAACCAGATTCAAATCATGCAGCTGTCTCCAGTGCATGTCATCTTAATGGAAGGAGGCCGATCAGCGTTACTCAATTTAGGAATGCTTCCAATTATGAGTAACCTGAAAGAGAAGCAATTTCTCTTAATCACTACTATCAACTGAATACCATATACAAGTATCTACATCTTCGATCTCTTTGAAGAATCCCGATACTTGCTACACCTGGTTCTCTACTCTATTCAAATACCAATAACTTCTCAAAATTCGGACCCTGTGTTTCCACGAAACACCTGTCTAAAAACTAGAGAAGTCATAAGTAAACCGAATATAGTACGAGGACCAACCCCTCTGTCCTGATGGACCCTGGACATCATACAATACTCTGTACAAGTCCCTTGAGTCTGATAACTCACTCACTGTGTGTCGTAGGTTGAAAACTGTACTTATGGTTAAGAAGAATTACACCGCTGTTTAATGCTCCTTACCTAACCATCCACTGATATAGGTAAATGTTGTAGACATAATTTCAGAAAGGTATATCTCACTCTATGAAAATAGACGTACAGATATATCAATTTGAAATTGGTGCATAACTGCGGATATTCAAAACCAAATATTTGCCGACCGGCAAACAGCCCAGGTGATTTCCTCAAATATCACTGATTACGACGAATCCCGATATAATGAGGATAATCACCCAATTCCCAATAACTTACTCCCACTCATCATCTGTAAAACCATACAGATGTGAGAATCATACTTGGTAAATACATACCCTGGAGCAAGTGTCTAATCGGAAAATCAGTTTTCTTTTAACATTACACAGTGAAACTGAAACATTGAAATGTTCCGATGGGGTATTCTGGTATTCCTAGTAATGCCTCTTCCAGATTCACGACTGTAACTGTATAATTCTTTGCCACCTCTCCAAATCCCTTCATATGTCTTTAGTCTTTACCTTCTGTACACCCCTTTAGGCCAAATGGTTTTCTTCCTTCCCTACCGTTCGGCACCAGCCTATGGTTTGGAAGAAGACTATCCAATAAGCATAATGGGTGTACTGTCCCAATCCTAGGAACACTCGCAATGAGAGAGGGTGAAGATAAAAGACAACCGAATAAACCTTATTCCTATTTCTCCTGAACCAGAATCCATCCCCGAACTGGAACAAATTCCTTTCGAGTTCGTATATAACCATACGATGGAGTATCCAAATAAACTGTGGATCTTCGTAGTGATACGGAGTGTCCTGGAGAAATACAAAGGTGATGTGGGAGTGGTAACGAAATATTTGGTTTGGTCGTGAATATCTGTTGCAATTTACTTTGTCCTCTTACTAATCCCTTGCTTTGTCTGAACTTAATACCTTCTGCACACCATCGTTATGCTAATTGGTTTTCTTCATTCCCTACCGGTCGGCACCAGCCTAAGGTTTGGAAGAAGACAATCCAATTTGCGTAATAGGTGTACTACCCCTAAACCAAGGAGTACTCGTAATCTGAGAGAGGGTAAAAGGAAAAGACAACTGAATAATCCCATCCGTTTTCTCCAGAACCGGAAACCATCCTCGAATAAATTCTTTCGAGTTCGTATCTAACCATACGATGGTTTTGTCCAATGGAAGTGGACGTTCGTAGTAATACGGGGTGTCCTGGAGAAAAGGGTAAAAGTAGGAGTGGCAATGAGGTTCGCAACTCTAACAATCCAAAAGCCGGTGTTAAGAAGGTTCGGTCAACTTGGTCACTGAGTCATAGTCTTAGGGTCGGGTCAATGGTCGCTGCCAAAGAGAGAGAGAGAAAAGAAACACTCAGCGTGCACTCTAACCTAGATCAGAATGGTTACCAATTTATCTAATCTGGAAACCTCCCACTGTACCTCAAATTCTCCTCCAAACCTGAAAGAAGAATTAGTCGGTGTCACCCGAGGAGTAAACTAACTCATCAGTGGGAATCGGGATCCAACTCTCATCGCATGACAACGTGACGGAATCCGCTCACGGTATCACACTCCAGAAGGTATGCGCATATCTGGCAAGTTTCAGTTCTTTTGAAACTCCCGATGTGTTTTCTGCCCCATGCTCTTATGACCTTGACTAAGGCCAACAAATCATAAGTCACATGTCAAGTTCTACCCGTCATTGTCCAGGTTGATTTGAACCCACCCGTACAAGCCCTTGACTAAGGCCAACAAGGCTATACGACTGTCCCAAAACAACGCATCTATCTATGCAGCATATGAATACCCAATAGCTACCAAACACTGTGCCTTGACTAAGGCCAACAAACACAGCTTGAATACTATTGACCACCCATATGAAACGACGGAGGGCTACGAATGGTTTCTGGCGAAAACCTTTAACGTAAAGAACTTGATATCGTCGAAGGAACGGATAGCTATTTTTTAAAAAATATAGTGACGAAAACCGTTGCTAAAGAGGTCACTCCCGGTGAAGGGATCTCGGCTCTTTCCCCGTAGAATGGGGTGCAGGATATTCCAAATGAATACCGCGATGCAAAGCAAAAGTAATCGGCTATAGTGAAGTTAATGCCCTGACGCAAACTTTTTGTCCAAGGGGTCACTCCCGGTGAAGGGATCTCGGCCCTTGCCTCGTCGACTGAGGAGCAGGATATTCCAACTGAATATCACGATGCAAAACAAAAGTGAACGTCCTTGCAATAACAGCTTTTTGAAAAGTGTTCCAACAACATCAGATTAGGTTTGTTTTTAACTTACATTGATCTGAATCAATGCAGTCCCATCAATTGATCACACCAAAAAGAACGAAAATATACTGATGTACGTATATGCCATCCGCATTCGCCACTGGGTCCCGTCATTACCCGTTAGGTTAGCTAACTAACGACAGAGCGGGGACTGGACTAGCGCGGATGCAAAACACATACAACATCTACTAATATATATACCAATATATTATATTCGCTCAAGGCGTGAAAGAAATGCAACATCACAGAGAATGAACAGCATCACAGAAACAATACAGATATCTGGGATCCCCGGGTTTCACAGAGCCACTACTGAAACCCGACGTTCCCCTGGTCGTGTGGATAGCCTGTGCAATGAAATCCTACACCCCTACGGGCGCGGCAAGTCACCCGCCAAAACCTGAAGCGAGGCAGCCCCCTTCAGCTCCGTGAATGGACCACCCAGCACTCCACGGAATCCGGCAACTTGGGCACCCCTCCTGGGTCAACCTGTACCCCTACGAGTGCGGCGAATAGCCCGCCAATCCCAGAGTGAAGCCCCCTCCGTCTCAATGCCATGAGATGCGGGCTTGTTGCCCTCCAGAACCCGGCTATCCGTGCACCCCTCCGCGGGGTAATCCTAGTACAGAAAGTAAAATATACATACACTGGGTACATCGACCGCAACCAGGTCGTGCCCCAAAAGAATAATACAAACAGGCAGTGACGGCAGTCCACATGTCGGACGCTCGCCCCGCAATATCAAATGTACATAATACAACAGCACTGTACTAGCATTCCATCCAGGCTATCCCCACCGACCGATCCGCAACATCACAGCATAAACGTAGAACATCAACGTGAAAGTCACGTTCGCAAATCCGTCTAACCGGGCTATAGCAGTTAGACCGGATTTACCGATCGAGTGACATTCACGGTCGCAGATATAATGTAAATACTGTGAAAAATGTGTTTAAAATTTTCCGATTGACCAAAAATTAACAAGTGGCCCCCCAATCAAAACTGTAGCACTCACAGAAAACCTGGGCCCAATTTTAATATTCCAAAACCCATATTTTAAGCCCAGAAAGCCTCTGAAAAAAAATGGTGCAGTGATGTCTACAGTGCGCGGCGGAAGGGCGGCGGAATGGGGGTTTGTGCGGCGCTTCCGCGCTCTGACTGTGGAATCACTTCATCGAAATTTTACAGAGTTCTTAGATTTTCTAGTACATCAATATTTTACAACCTGAAAAAATTTTCGAGACCAAAAATTTTCAACAGAAACTGATGCGAAGGTAAAATGCAGTTTTGGAACTTTTTGATCGATCGGAAATGCAAACACATTAAACCAAGCTAGACTAAGTTAATGGCGAGGCTCTGATACCACTGTAAGTGCACGGCGGCGCCCCGGCCGTCAATCCGACGCCGGAATGCGGAAGCGGTGAAAACTTAAATTTTGCGGACTTAGCAAACCGGCACCACCGCGCACTAAACACCCGGATCGAAACCATTAACTAGTCTAAGCTAACTAAAAGATGGGTTAGAGATATACCGACGATCCAAGTCCTCCGGTCTTCTCGTCATGGTCCCGATCTCCTGCGGAAAAGTCCCGTCTCCTCCTCGTCGCCGGAAGTGCACTACATCGCCTACTTTGTTTACGGGCTCCCACCTCAATGCCGAGGTAACTCGGGCACGAAGCCGGCTACTCGACGTGCCCAAGATTCGCTGTAGAATGTGTAGTAGAACTTGTGTCTCTTTTTGGGGTAGTGGAGGTTGCCATTGGTGGAGGGATTGAACAAGAAGTATATCGAGGAGCTTGGAGAACTTTGGTGCAAGAAATAAACAACATTTCCCCACCTCAATATTTTGGACAGCCCATCACCAATTTGGCCGGCCACTTTCTTGTGAGGGAGGGAGTGAATGAAAAAAAGCAACACAAAGAGGGAGTGAGTGGATCAATCATGCAAGAGGGCATCATGAAAGAATATGATTACAAGCAAAAACCACACACAACCACAACCATCAAGTCCACAAAGTCAATCCATCATGAGAAGGAGAAGTCAATGATGGTGCACATCATGAAAACCATCATGATGCCAAAAGATGCAAAGAACCCCCTTCCACAAATGCCTATTTGCAACAATGCAAATAAACCCTTCTCCACCAAACTTCGGCCAATGAACGATACAAAGGAAATCGGCCGAAACGAAAAGCAAACTGGCAACTCCAGAAAACTGGTCCCGTAATAAATTACAGGAAAACCGCAATACTGTGCATACATACCCGCATCTGTATTTCGACTGAAATACAGATGCAATGAGACAAAGTCTACACTGTACTATACTAAGATCCGGCTAGTAAAATCTGTTCGATCCTGATCCGTGCAATACCGCACGTATCTGATCGAACCCTGCCATATAACCATACGGCCTATAGTACAAACTGTCCGATCCTGATCCATGCAATACCGCACGTATCTGATCGGATCTTGCCATATCTCCATACGGCCTCTACAACCTTTCGCCCGAAAGCTGAGTAACTGAATGTGGGGGACTCTAAAGACTCGTCAACACCTTGGTTGTGAATTTAACCACCAGCACGTCAGAGGTATAAGCCAATACGTAACGGGCCACCAGGTACTGACTAAAAGGGACGTCTGTGAGCGAACTCAGCCTGACTCCCTACTGAGCCTGTCAGTGACAATATCCGTACAGTCCGGTCCGTTCGTCTATGAGTATCGCATGGCGGGCCTAGGGGGTTGGTAAAAGTCAGACCCCCAAAAGCGGTACAAGTCGTGTCGGAGTGTAGCCCAGAACACCCTGAGATACTACTGGAATACCTACCAGTAAATCTCCTTGCCTTGGCCAAGGACTTTGTGTAATGGCTCTCCTAGACACAGCACGACCTCACCCCCAATACCGGGAGAGACGAACCCCTGAAGATACGCTCACTGCCTCCATGTGGCTCGGGACTGTACCCAACTAAAACCTGTTTGCACGACTCCTTTGAGCCGTGGTAGGGTAGTAATCAAAGTACAGTGGGAACTCACACGAGACAAATGACGATCCCCAGGTCGATGAACTAACCTGCACACATGTCACCAGGGAACTGCCATCTGACGTCTGGTATATGACCAACTAGCATGTTCCCGGCGAGTCCTGTCCGGTGTACTCATAACCCAATGAGCACCTGTATACATCTTAGGTGATCCAACTGACACCAGTGGCTTGTGAGACCGGCCACCGCCCCTCGTCGGGGTCTCGACTGTATACACTAGTCTACTAATGGAGTATCGATGCCCAGTCTCGAAACTCCCACGACTAGGGACCTTTTAAGGATAAGCTTATAGACCCCAGCTCCCACTTATATGATCGCCCTCATACTGCTGGTGGTCAAGCAAGAATCTTAGGGGCTTTATCAACGTGTAATAGCGACGCGTCAGGTCACCTAAAGCAGTACACGATGATAAAGGTAAACCAGATAGCATACTATCATCTCGAGTAAGACTGTCCTACCGGGATAGGTCCTCCCTCAATCACGTGCCTGTGATCCAATAATTGTCTCTGAGGGCATTATCTCCAACACCCACCTCCTATTTCTTCACCCTCTACCTCTTGCCAAGTTGTTTTGGGTGTTTTCTTCACAAGTTTCACAACTTTGTGAAGTCGGAGCTTGAACTTGTGATGCCTCGACGTAGATCGTCTTTGACACGAAGCCGACGACCTAGCTCGTCCGTTTCTCCGATGAAGCCGACGATTGAGTTCGGGATTCATGATGGACAGCGAGAGGACACCCATGTAGAGCTAAAGAAGTGGAGAACCGGATCTACAAAGGTTGTAGCATCTAACTTTTAGTTAAGTAGTTAACTAGATTATCTTTTCGCCTAAACTTCTAGTCAACGATCCGTATTAGGGTTTCTCGGCACCCATAATTTTTGAAATTGGCATTGTTGATGCCTTGTGAGACTTCATTAGAGTGCCTAGGAACCCTACAATAAACAAAACATACGCAATTAGAATATCCATATTAAACACAAATCAAATAGGCGATATTATAAAAGAGTATAGTAAGGAATACAACATCCCTCAAATTGATGAGCCAAGCAAATAATTCCATTGCGTTACTCTAACTCATCACGAACCCAAATCCCTTATTTCGTCGAATTGTAAATACCTACAAAAAAATGTATGGAAGTGGATTTCGGTATCCAAATTTTATTGGATCTGTATGGGTTAAGTTTGGGAACCCAAACCAAATTGGAATGTAAAGAAATATTTTTCTTTAAGGAACAAGAAAATACCAAATGGCTATGTCCACCACGAAAATTGCAAGTGTGAGTGTGTGCACAAGTGGAGCTAGAAGTGCTAATACAAGCATGAGATATGGCAAGTTTATGATGCGCATGCTTCTTAAAAGATGGTCTTGAACTAAATCTATAAAGATATGTATGTTTATGAGCATGAGATTTAGCTAAATGTGAAACATGTTTGAAAAATCTAGACGAAGAGGGTTTTTGAAACTATGAAGATTTAAAACCAATCGCTCTTCGGTTTAAAACTTTCTTCTCATTGCCATGTAAAGAATCAACACTTGAAAACTTAGCAAGAGAAGAACTAAAAATCTCATTTTTCTTCTTGAGTGAAACTTTTTTCAGAACAAGCGATTCTTGAGATAAAATAGATAATTTCAAAATATCGATTTCACTTTTAGAACTTGAAATCAAATCGATATTTTCTTTTCTCGCAAGATAAGAGCAACTTCTCGTTTTCTTTCCTAAGAGACGAAAAATCACAAATTAATGCATCATGAGAATCAAGAGAAGATTTCAACAAATCAATATCGTATTTAAAACTTGAAATCATATCGTCGTTTTCCTTTCTCAAAGTATTGCAAGTGGAAACCAAATTTTCATTTTCTACTTTCAAAGTATCAATAGTAGCACATTGTAAATCAAGTTTTGAAATCAACTCTTTTTTCTCAAAAACTAATTTGTCACATAAAGCCACTTGAGAATCTTGAGCACACCAAAATGATGATGACATATAGATTTTCATAATCCAATTGTTTAGTTTTGATGATATTATGAATATTAATAGATATCCTTATACATGTGTTTATTTTTTGTTCTGCGTATTTTATATAACACTGTATATGAGCTTGTTCGTGTGAGATTGGTTTTGCAGGAATAGATCATTATAAGCTTTGGATTGAGGATGGAGGAAATTGAGCTAAAATGGTAAATCTATTGGAGGTTAGAGGATAATAGACTAGAGATCCTCAATGATCACATTCAAATTTCATGAAGCTAAGGAGCCAAAGTCCAAATTCAAGAATTCAAGATATAAAAAATTCAAGAGCTCGTGTCGAGATATTGGAATATTCAAGATTGGCAAAAGAACAATATCGACATAGGAAATCAATGTGAGTACTCGTGACTATGGAAAATATCACATTAAGCTCTTACATACACTCTTCGTATTATTTGTGAAACTCTTGGTGAAAAACATACATTGGTTCTCGTTTAAAATCTTTTTCAAAACCAAGTTCAAATTTGTCTGAAAAATCCTTCTTTAGACATCTATACTATTGTACTTCAGATGTTAGTCCTGTTTGCAGGGTCCCACAACACCGACACTGGGTTTCGGGAGGTATCGACCATGCCGTTTTCAAAAAATTAGCGCGCTAAAGAACCCTAACCTAGAATCTTACATAGAGAATTAAACAGTACATGCATGTAAATATCTTTACATCTAAGTGAACAAGGAATACAACCTTTGTAGACCAGTCCTTCACTTCAAAAGCTCCGAGTAGTAGTCTTTTCGCTCCAAGTAGTGAACTCCCGAACTCTAGAAAGGCTCCATAAGATGAAATGAACAAGCTTGCTTGAAGTTTTCGAGGCCGAAGATGATCTATGTCGAGGAGACACCAACTCAAGCTACCTCTTTACTAATTGTGAAGCAAACAACCTAAACTAAATGGCTAATCTAGTGTAGGTTGATGAAGTAGGAATTTTGCTCATTTTAGACATATTTTTCTCACTCATTTTCTTCACCTCCCAAAAGCTAGAGAGCTAGAGGAAGGAGATGAAGAAAAGCAACCATGGAAAATGTCAAGTGTAGAATGACAACCATGGGTGAGAAATATCTCATATAACTCATATAGAGACATAACTATGGTTTAAGATAATGGTTGGGTTAATAAATATCTAATGTAAAACAAAATTAGTGGACTAAGTCAATGGTCACCACAAGCTTCTCCAAGGTTCTAACCATGTGACTAATTTCCAACTAATTTTGATTTACTTTAAATAAATAAAACCCATCATTATGATAAGCATAGTGTGAGTCGCATACACCCATGTCTCATGTATCATCTAGCATGATACACAAAAATGTACATTAATATATATCACATATATACTAAATGCACAAGTGAGAAAAAGAATTCTTAAGTGAGCTAATATTAGTTAATGTAAGTTAATATATCAAATATATAATTATACATTAAATTATTAAATCAACACTTGATTTAATAATCCGGCTATATCATATATAACCGACTAATATCATATGTATCAATTTATCGAATCAACACTTGATCTGATAACCCGTCTATATCATATATAACCGACCGATATCACATATCGCGAGAAGAGAATAGGGTATCACATACTCGTATTAATCTCGGTCCCGCACATATCACATATGCGCTCCTACTTCGTTTCGCCTGAGCCAGGAAACCTGTGTGTAGGACTCTAAAGACTCGTCAATACGCCGGCAGTAGGTGATGATCATAGCAAATACTTACAAGCCATCAGCGGTACTAGCTGGACGTAACGGCTACCGGGGCATTGAGCGATCAGAAGATCAACAAGCAAGCCTGCTCATACTCCTGCGAATCCAATAAGTAACACTACCGTATAGTCTGGTCTCTTAGTCTGATATGTCGCATATCACAGCCTGGGGGGTGGTAAACATCAGACCCCAATAGCCTGATAAGTCATGTGAGGCTCATAACGGTTCAAGAAACTACTGATAACACTTACCAGTAAATCTCAGCAACCCTGACTAGGAATTTCTTGTTATGGCCAATCAAGCATAGCGCAACATCAACCCCCAATACCGGGAGAGAAGAAATCCCCTCCTATCGCTCATTGCCTCCATGTGACTCGGGACTGTACCAAAAATCCACCGTTTTCCATGATCTCTTGAACGTGGTAAGGTGGAAATCAAAGCAGAGTGAGAATCACACAAGACTCTATGACGATCTCGGGTCGACAGACTAACCTGTACCAGTGTCACCAGAGAACTGCTATCTGACGTGAGGTATAATACCATCTAGGAGTTCTCGACGAGTCCGTCCAGTATACACAGTCTCTACTAAGCATCCACATACCTTCTCTGATGTCAAACACCAATGGATGTGGGATCATCCATCGCCCATTATATGGGTCAAAAAGCGCATACGCTAGTCTACTCTGGAATATCGATGCCCTGTCTCGACACTCCCACGACTATGAACAATTGAAGGATATACTTACCGACTATCCTTGCCCCACTAGTATGATCTGCATCATAATCCTGGTAGTCAAGTAGTTATCCTAAGGGTTTTATCAACATGTGACATAGAGACAATAAGTGCACATATTTAGATAAAGAGCAACCAGATAGCATAATATCATGTCGAGCAAGAAAGTCCTCCCTATATATGTCCAAGCATACACTGTAATATACTTCATATGTACAATAATGGCCTATAGGGCATACATATATGTCCAGAGAGAGACTTCATATGTACAATAATCTCCCACTTGCACTAGGGCCAGTTGTTGTAGTATCTTATACTCAACGTCCGATAGAAGTCTCTCTCTGGAAAGGCCTTTGTGAGTGGATCCGCCGTGTTATCCTTCTCATTAACTCTCCTAACCTCGATCCCTTGGAGATCAACCATCTCCCTGATTAGGTGATACTGCCTCAGAATATGTATGGATCGCTGATGAGACCGGCGTTTCTAGACCAAAGCCACAACTCCATTGTTGTCACAATAACAGTTATTAGACGGTCAATGGTAGGAATCATGTTCATCTCATGAATAAGAAATATCCAGACATCCACTTTGGTAGAATCGTTGGTAGCGATGTATTCAGCCTTTATCGTCTAGTTTGACACGGTATATAGCTTGGAACTCTTCCAACATACCGTCCCTCCACTGAGGGTAAAGACAAAGCCTGTGACTAACTTTCAGTCTACCTTATCACTCTGGAGGCTCGAATTGGTAAAGGACTCCCACTGGAGTTCACCGATACCAAAACCCTAAGAACATTTTTCAGTGCTTCTCAAGTACTAAGAATGTCCTTCACAGCTATCCAGTGATTCTCCCAAGATCCGATTGATTCTTGATCACTACACCTAGTGAGTCAGCTACATCTGGTCTGGTACATAACATCGCATACATGATAGAGCCTACTGCCGAAGCATAGGGTATCCCTTGCACGCGAGCTTTCTCCAAATCAGTCTTGGGAGACGTCATTTTGGAGAGAATGATTCATGAGTTAGTGGGAAAACCACCACGCTTCGAATCCTCCATACTAAACCCCTTTAGTATGGTATTAATGTACCTTGATTTGGGACACTCCCAAAATCCACTTAGATCTATCACCATAGATCATAATCCACAAGATGTAGTAGGTATCATCCAGATCTTCCATGGAGAATCTTCGAGATAAGAGGATCTTGACTGAGTGTAACATAGGAAACCATTTCCTATCAAGAGTATGTCATCTATGTACAATATGTGGAAGACAACCTTACTCTCTACAACCTTCTTGTATATACAAGGTTCATCTACTTTTTTGATGAAGGCAAACTCTTTGACTGCCACATCAAAACAGATGTTCCAACTCCGCGATGCCTGCTTTAATCCTGATGGACTTAAGCATAGCTTTGAAAGTCTCAACTTTTTCATCTACACCAAGAATCTTCATAAGATTCACCTTCTCCCGATGGGGTTTACCCCTTCAGGTGCAACATTCAAAGTCATACTTTGTTGGCGTACATGGATTCCATCTTTGATCGCATAGCATCCAGCCATTTCATATAGTCCCCACTCGTGATGGCCTGCCTGATCCTAGTTGGGTCATCATCTACCATGATGCAATCCTCGCTCCCACCGTCACCGAGGAAACCATGGTATCTCTCAGGTGGATGAGGAACCCTACCAGATTTGCGGAGAGGCTGAGGTTCGTCGGAGACTATTGAATCATTTGGTTTCACCAAATCATCAGCTGTTAGTTTGTTTAGCTGGAACTCCTTTCAGTTCTACCTCATGACTACTAATTTCTTCCATAAGAAATTCCTTTTCTAAAAAAGGTGGCATGCTGAGAAACAAAACACCTTTTGCTCCTCGGTTTGGTAGAAGATATACCCTCATGAATGTTCGGGATATCCAACAAACTTATACCACTGACCTTGCCTCGAGCTTGTCCGGATTTTGCTTTTCAACATAGGCCGGACAACCCTATATCTTAACTCGTTTAAGACATGGTCTCTTCCTATTCCATATCTCATATGGAGTGGTAGGCAATGATTTGGATGGAACCCCATTCAATAGGTATGCAGCTTCTTAAGTGCATAACTCCAAAAGGAAACAGACAACTCAGCAGTACTCATCATAGAGCGCACCATATCTAATAGGGTGCGATACCTCTGCCCCGATACACCATTATGCCGTGGTGTATACGAAGGAGTAAGCTGAGAGAGAATCCCATTCTCTTTTAAATAATTCAGGAACTCCGTGCTCAAGTATTCTCCTCCTCGATTACATCGAAGGACATTAATACTTCTACCCGTCTGGTTCTCAGCTTCAAGTTTATATTCCTTGAATTTCTCAAAAGTTTCAGACTCGTGTTTCAACAGGAACACATGTCCGAATCTTAAGAGATCATCGATGAATGTAATGAAATACAAAGAACCAACCCTGGCATGTATAGACTTAGGACCGTATACATCATCATGTATCTGTCCCAAGAGTTCAGTAACTCTTTCTGTGCTTCCAGTAAACGGAGTATTGGTCATTTTATCTTTGAGACATGACTGACAAGTATCATAAGATGAAGATTCGAACGGATTCAAATATTCATTCTTATATAACTTAGCTAGTTGTTTTGCATTGATATGACCTAGTCTACAATGCCACAAGAAGGATTCATTCATTTCTGAACTACTCCTCTTGTGTGTGTTCAGTATACATTGAACCGTAGTATGATTTAGAATGTACATGCCATTACATAACGTGCCTAATCCAATCAACTCTTGATTAAGAAAAATGTTCACTACATTATCTTGCAATAAAAATTATATCCTTTCTTTAACTTAATAAAAAGAAACCGATGTAATGTTGTATATCAGGTTCGGTATGTAATAACATTTGTTCAGAATCAATGTATTTACCATTTGGAATACAAGGTGATATTCGCCAACTGCTTTGGCTGCAACAATTGCACCATTCTCTACACTAGAGAATGATCACCCAATCCCAGTTCTCTACCTTTCTGTAGCCCATGTAACATATTACATATATGAGATTCTGATCCGGTATCTCATACCTAAGACGTAGAGGATACTAAGAAGCAGTTCTCGGTAACAAACACACCCGAAGAAAATGCATCAACATATTTATTCTTCATTTGGGTCGCGTAGGAATCCGGATATTCCCCTATTTCCTGCTTGGACTTATAATAATTATAAGATAGAGCGGAACCAACATTTCCCAGCTCAGTATAATAAGCAGGTTCGGTCAAAACATCCATATTATTATCTTGATTAAGGCATGACATGGTCGCTACCAGGAGAGAGAGAGAAGAAAACACTCAGCGTATACTCTTGCAAGATCAGATTGGTTATTATTTTATCTAATCAGGATGACTCCCACTGTTTTTATCAAATTTTCCTTCAAACCCTAAAAGGTAAGACTAGCCGGAATTAATTACACCCTACAAGTTCGCCAATCTTTCGGCCAGGCCAGTGTCGGTACTTTGAGGGAAGTTTCCAGTGCTTTCGCACGGACCTAATTAAAATAAACATCGTTTTCACAGGGGCGTAACCCCGTTAACACCTTTCTAGACACCTACTTGATCGGCTAATTGTAATGTGCAAAACTCTCCCAGGAGTAACTCTTACTCGTAGTGGGTATCAGGATCCAACTATCTCATAGAAGGTTTGCAATCTCATTGCAAATTTCAACACATGAAATTCCCGATAATATTTTACCCCTAGCCTCCTATAACCTTGACAAAGGACAACAAACCATAGGATGCTAGTCAAGTTCAACCCGTACATTTCATGATTGAATTATACCCACCCATATGACACTTGACAAATGCCAACAAGGTCACATGACTACCCTAATCCAATCACATCACATGCTCAAACAGATAAGCACTAATCAGCTATCGTACACTACGCCTTGACAAAGGCCAACAAACGCAGTATGAATACTAAATAGTTCTTATCTGAAATGTCGGAGGGCTACGACAGGTTTTTAAGAAAAACCTTTAAGTAATGAACTTGATATCATTATAGAATCGAGTGATTTTGAAAAGGAGCGTTTTTGAGGCTTTTACTAGTTTTGCTAAAAAGGTCACTCCCGGTGAAGGGATCTCGGCTCTTTCCTCATCGAATGAGGTGCTGGATATTTCACAAGGAAAACCTCTATGCAAAGAAAGAACTAGAGCTACCAGTTTTTAAAACAGTTCTACAACATCTTAGGTTTCTTTTATTTCATTAATCTCATTAATGAAGTCCCATCAATTATGCTTCCTAAGCATCACAGAAGAAACGAAAGCAGCAATATTTATTATATATCATATATATAATATAAGCATTCGTCTCATCATATAAAGTGATCACATCACAGAATATCAGCAGCAAAAGAACACATATGAAATATTGGATATACTAGGAATACCTTGTTTTAAATTAAGCCAGTAAAAAACGCGGATTCCACGGTCGTGATGAATAGCCAAACCCACATCCTTAGACCCCTACGAGAGCGGCAAGCAACCCTCCCAATTCTAAAGTTAGGAGACCCGGTCTCTACTGCTCGAGATGGTCTCCCATTGGACTCTAGAACCCGGTTACTTGTGCTCTCCTCCTTGGGTCTATCCTAATGCGGAAAAGTAAATAATATACATTAATGGTGATATCATCCTCAACCCGGAAGTGTCCCAATAAAAGAATATTACATACAAGTTTTTACATGAATGAAAATGAAAAACTCTCATTTTACATAAAAAAAACCTATCTATTCAAACCCGACGATCCAATATAATATATCACAGCAACAAATAACATCACATGTCATCAACGTAAGTAAATATGCGTATCTCAAATGTCATTGACCTATAGCAACGAAACCGGCGATACACCACATATTACACTTACGGTCGCAAAAAAGAAAGTGAAAAACTACAACAATTGGAATCCGCAACCTGTTCATATCAGAATTTTGCATTATTATATCACCCATTCTTATTCATATTACATATAAATAGGTGCTTTTGATCCATGTCTGCTAAATAGTTGCAGGTTACAGGTTCTCAGAACAATACAGTGAAATTCATGAAAAAAACGTTACAAATGTGAGACTATGACCAACAATAGATGAATCCGTATGATGCCGCCTACCAGTTCAAGGAACAAATAAAAATCATTAGACAGTTCAATGCATAAAGCACAAGGGCAGCACAAGATTCAAGACTTCAACACGAAGCTCAAGGCAAAATTCCACATCATTCTGTACTGTTGGAAATCTGGAAGGAAATAGAAGAAATTCTGAGAAACCAAGTAAAGAAAACAGAAGATAAAAGCAACACAGAGATACCCTGAAGAGATGGGCCCAAGAACCCGCCAAATGGCAGCGGTTCCGCGGCCAAACAGGCCTTTCTGCCGCGGTTCCGCGGCCATAATATGCACGTGTCGGTGGGGTGTCGGTTTTTTGACTCGATATTTAGGGTTGTTTTGTAATTTCATGTATGGATCAGAATGTAAACCTAGGGTTTTTCCTATCTATAAATAGGAGGGCTCAAAGCCAAATAAAGGAAGCCTCTTTTTGGTATGCCTCTTTGGAGGATGCCTCCTTTTATTTTCTAGATCTAAAATTTTATTTCCTTATAATCATTGAAGAGGTATCAATAAAGTAAGTTTCTTTTTCTATCTTGCATTTTTTATCTGAATTTAATTTCTGCAATTTTATTATCTGTCTTTTATTATCAGCAAATGAGGTCATTATAATAAAATTATAAAAATGAATTTTATCGTAACTTTCCTAATGAGTGAGTAATTCCTCACTTGTTAGGGTTAGGATAGGGAAGGTTTGAGAGAAGGAAATCTCTCTCACTCTTTTCTTTGCCCATATAATATTTTAATTAGGACTCTATTTAAATTAACCACACACCGCTCACTACGGCACTCTATCCTACAAGATACCGGTGATTCCCTAGTTAGACCGGTTGTGGTTGATTTAAATAGAAGTGAGGGCTAAGAGTTAAGAAAGGATGGACAAGGACCAAAAGGAAGAAACTAAGTTTCTTCCTAGTAGTGCTAATTTCCTTTGTTGACTATTACCCCAACACCTGTATTCTTAACTAGGGCAATGAAAGCAGTGAGTAGAATCCTTTTTCCAAACTAACCTAATCCTAACCCTAGCAAGACTTAAAATTGATTGAATTTCATTCTTAGATTTAAAACAAAACCTACCAAAAATAGGACTTAACTCGTTAGAACTTAAAGAGAGAACACCATTTCCCTATGGACCGACCCGTACTCAACCGGCTAGTTACCAAGCGACACCGTCTTGATTGCGGTATTCTTGAATTTTAAAACGCACGTACAACATCGACAAACAATCAAATGTCGCCGTTGCCGGGGAGACGGTAGTCTCTTTCTTTGTGTAATTTCGGGTTAATAAAAAAAAATTATAAAAATTGAAAATGTTTTAAAGCAAAAATAATATAAAATAAAATAAATTAAAAATAAAAACCATCTTGTTCTTTCTGATAGGTTTTTGTGCAAGTGTGTAGGCTTGGAGCAAACTCTGTTTCAGATCTGGAGCAAGCCCAGTGAACAAATCAAGAAACAGAGGATCTAAACAGATAGGGGAGAATCAAAACAACACAGAGAAAAATTTTGGAGATCTAAACCAACTAAACCGCAGTGGAACCGCGGCAGATTCAAGCAGTTGACCGCGGAACCACGGTCAACCTGTGACGTCAGCACCCTAAATTTCTCTGTGAGTATATTTTTTTCTATCTCCTACCCGCTGATCTCCACTGAAATTTTTTCCTGCAGGGTTCTTTGCGCAAAACTTCTTCTCCCTCTCCAATAAATCATTTCATGCAGGATTCTTTGCGCCGCAAATAAATAAAAAAATATTTTTGGCAAGTGTTTTAGATTTTGTGTGCTACTGCTTTGCATTTTTAAAACGGAATTTAAGGGGCTATAACACCAATCAAGATTGGGTGGGGATTTCATTACCCTTACTAGGACCCCAGAAATCACAAAAAGCATATGCATCACCCTCTAGCTAATTAAAATATATCTAGACTCAGCCAATTAAGGATTGTCGCGCTCATTAAGACAGAGGAAGGTTGTGGGCATTCAGTCGTTTATCTAAACCTAAACTTGTGGTGCCTAGACTAGACAAGTGAGAAAGGTAACTTTAAAAGGCCCGTCTCACGGTGATTCGTGAGCGGATCCCTCCTTTCTTCATTTGTGCTTACCTGGGCACAATTGGCGGTGAAGAGGCGATTTGAGGGATATCTCACAACTTGTCACTTTAGACCAGTTAGGAGCAGTCTAGTTGACTTAGGAGACCCTAGCTCTAGGTTTGATCGTGCATGTTTAAACTGTGGTTGTTTGAAATTGTGCTGTAATTCCGTACAAATTTTTGCAAAACTCTTTCACAAAAAAAAACACTTTCAAAAATTTCAAAACTCCAAAAACAAACAATTTTTTTAAAATATAAAAAAAAATTAAAAAATTTAAATAAAAAAAAATTCCACATTCGTTTTCTTCTCCTTTCTCTCATCACATCATGGGTACCCCACTTCGCAAAACTCTTACCGAATTTTGCTACTCTCAACCAGACATTACTTCCTACGCTTCTTGTTTTGGTCGAATTTCGAACGACCCCTCCATGCCCAAAATTTCTTTGAAAGATCGAATAGATGCGTCTAGGATAACCAGTTGGACTCCGCAATCCGCCTTATATCAACCATTTCAACCTTCACCACCTTCTTACGTTGATACTCCTTTTTCGAGTCCTGTTGTAACTCCGAAACCCATGTCTATTGCTGAACATATTAAACAATCTCGTAACCGATCTTTCACTCCTTTCACCACTTCGAATTCTTTGGATCAACAATTCCATCCACTTTCTTATCCAAATATTGATCCTACTCCTGTCCAACTATTCAATTCCTACCAGTCCTACCCGACTTTTGCACCTTCCCTAATCATTGCTTCTATACAGCCATTTAGGAGTTTCACGTATCCAAACAACTTTGAATCTTTTACTGAAACCCCGTCACAACCCATGTCTAGTCTGGAACAGTCATTGGAAAACTTTATGGTAGCGTCATTCCAATAGATGAGGGATTTGAATGCATCCATGGTCGCCCTTATACAACCTAGTGATTCGGTAGCTAGTTTCCAATTAGCTCCAAATTTTCCAATGTATGATGAGGCGGTTGGACATTTTGAGAATTTGAGTGGTGAGAGTGAGCTGTAGACCCTTCAAAATCAAACTTACACATCCCAAATTGAATCCCACAACTCCGGTTTTAAATGTCTATCAAGTATTCCAAATAATTCACCAGTTGAAGATAAAACGTTTAATAAGTTGTGCGACTTTGTAGTATTTGATTTACCTGATTGTGATGGGTCCCTTTCGAGTGAAACCATCACCAATCCCTTTGACCTCTACACCTCCACTCTAGAACCTGAATTGATTAATATTCATGCTTTTGATGAGGTGTCTAAGAAAATTGATTTTCACTTGATTGAGGATATCGACGCTAGGAATATTTTGGATGATGAACCTGCAGATTTGACTGAATTTTTCTCTCCAATTCATCATCCCGAGTCATTAAATGTTTCTCCCGAACTTCATATGCGTCTTGATTTTGATGAGAATTGCATGGATAAGCTAAATTTTGAGGAGAGTATTGAGGAAATTATTGAGGATGAAGCAGTTTTACTTGAGGAGTCGGATTTTCCAATTCATTCTATCCCTTTTATTGACTGCGTACACCCTCCTGAACCTTTAACCGATACCTTTCCTTAATCACTTCCCTCCATTCTCGCTCCGACCTTGCAAGAAACCGTTACACTTCCATTTTCAATGTCCGGTTTACCAAGTTCGACGTACACATATTTTCTCACGAATCTTGAGGGATTTGACCTCATTTCTCAGTGGGTTGATAGATTAGTACAATCGCTTTTTACACATCGGTCATTACAAATTGTGCTAATTTATACACTCGATCTCCACCCTCAAGTTCGTATTCAATTTCTTTCTCCCACTTTCTCTGGTTCTTCTTCTAATCTTCCTTTAATGATAGCGAGTGTTAATGAATCACAATCCAATATTTTGAGTTCGATAATTCTAGAGAAACAACTTGATTTAGACTCTTTTGAGAATAAGGTAGATGGGCCTTACGAGTCTCCTACCTCTGTAATTTTTGAAAAATCAAGTGTGTTGAATTCTGGCGCGACACTTATTGACATTGAAACGTTCAATCGGACCATCGATGAAAGTTTCGAAGATATTTTCACCGACGAACTCGTATTCCTAAATGACACGGATTTTGTGATTAATCAACCTCCACCTGAAGAAGTCGAACCAACACCATTTCTTCTTATCCCATACGAGAATGTGACCATTCTTCCCATTCCTAATCATCCACATTTTCGTTTTCGTTCACCATTATTGTTTCGTCTCTACAAATTGAGACGTAAACCTTTTCCATTACACTACTTATCCTTAACTCATTTCTTCCTGACTCTATACAACATGTTCTTTCACCAACCGCCGCTTTATTACGATAAATTTTTTGAATGGTTGGTGCTAACCTTTGGCCTGTGTAAGGCCTTGTATAGCTTAATACTGTGTTTTTCTCCTCCCTAACTCTGAACTTTAACGCTTAAACAGTGGAAACACTGTTTCACATAAGTTTGGGGGGGGGGGGGCGATTTTCTGTGTATATATTTTGTTTTCTTTTTTTGTTAAAAAAAAGGGGAGTGCCGACAATTTTGACCCTCTTGGTGTAGCCTGACAGTGAGGGCACTGTCATGTTCAAGTTTGAGGGTGTGCTCGGTAAGCTTTCTTCCTCACATTCATATGTATATTTTTGCATTTGCATACTTATTTTAAAACCCATAAAAATTGAACAATTAAAAATTTTTTTTTATAAAAATTGAAAAATTCAATTTTGGCCATATTTGACATAATTTCAACATGACGGTTGAATAGTAGGGAAAAATTAGATCCTAAACTTAGTAAATTAAAAACCCTAAAAATAACCTTTCTTAAAGTTTAACTGTATAAAATATATGTCCTTGTAGTTATTTAGAAATAGGCAAAATTTGAGTTTAGTTCTTGGGCTAAGTCAAAACAAGGAAAGGGTATTGAAATTTTTATTTGAAGTATAAGTCTAAAAAATAATTCTGAACCTTAAGACTAAATTCTGAAAATGTATACCCTATAACTAACACCTACACGCACCTTGATACTTGGAATAGTAGAGGATACCTTAAAATGCTCTTGTCTAAAAATCCTTAGTATGAGGGAAAATAAAATAAAAGTATAAGTGGTGAATAAAGAGACATATAAAAAAAAATGAACACTGGTTTTGTAATTACTTAAGGCTGCATAAATAAAAAATATAGTTAGGGTGCTTTATCACCTAGTGCCTTAGACCAACTGGTTTGGGAGTCACTACTAAGCCTTAGGTATTACAAAACGAGGAATTACGCTTAAATGCGCAAGCACATTTTGTAATCCGTCGTTTAGTACCTCAAGAAATATTAACAGTCGCATGAAGGACGTGTGAGCAATTTCATCTAAAATTCACCAACTAAAAGTACTTTGGACGATGGACAAGAGTATGATAGCTTGAATTGAATTTCCAAGTGTAGGGGTGATGATTACACACATGTAGGGGTATATGATTAGGGTTTGGATGAGAGATAGGAATGAAAGATAGGGCTTATACCTTCAGTAGAGATGATAAAAATTCCTAAGTTGAGATAGAACCTTAGAAGGAAAATTCAAAAGATGCTAAAAACTTAATAAATTTGCAGAACATATACGATCTTAAGTTAAATGATAAGTGAGTGTGAAAAATACGGGTTGATGATTTCTAAGTTGAAGATAATAGAATTTCTTGCTAGAACACCGAATTGAAGAATGAAAGTCAAGAGGCCAAATTGATCGGATTTTGTGGGTAGTATCCACTGAAAACCCTTAGGAGACAACACTCTTCCTACTAGGGACACCTAGAGATTTAACGGCTTGTTGCACGAGCTCAGTGCAATCGCGTTCCCTGCGAAAATGAGGTTAGGATTTTTCGAGAATAAATTGGCTTTGCTCGGGACGAGCAAAAGATAAGTTTGGGGGTATTTGTTCATATCAGAATTTTGCATTATTATATCACCCATTCTTATTCATATTACATATCAATAGGTGCTTTTGATCCATGTCTGCTAAATAGTTGCAGGTTATGGGTTCTCAGAACAATACAGTGAAATTCATGAAAATACGTTACAAATGTGAGACTACGACCAACAATAGAAGAATCCGTATGATGCCACCTACCAGTTCAAGGAACAAATAAAAATCATTAGACAGTTCAATGCACAAAGCACAAGGGCAACATAAGATTCAAGAGTTCAACGCGAAGCTTAAGGCAAAAGTCCACATCATTCTGCACTGTTGGAAATCTGGAAGGAAATAGAAGAAATTCTGAGAAACCAAGTAAAGAAAACAGAAGATAAAAGCAACACAGAGATACCCTGAAGAGATGGGCCCAAGAACCTACCAAATGGCCGCGGTTCCGCGGCCAAACAGGCTTTTCTGCCGCGGTTCCACGGCCATAATATGCACGTGTCGGTGGGTCGGTGCTTTGACTCGGTCTTTGGGGTTGTTTTGTAATTTCATGTATGGATCAGAATGTAAACGTAGGGTTTTTCCTATCTATAAATAGGAGGGCTCAAAGACAAATAAAGGAAGCCTCTTTTTGGTATGCCTCTTTTTATTTTCTAGATCTAAAATTTTATTTCCTTATAATCGTTGAAGAGGTATCAATAAACTAAGTTTCTTTTTCTATCTTGCATTTTTTATCTTAATTTAATTTCTGCAATTTTATTATCCGTCTTTTATTATCAGCAAATTAGGTCATTAAAATAAAATTATAAAAATGAATTTTATCGTAACTTTCCTAATGAGTGAGTAATTCCTCACTTGTTAAGGTTAGGATAGGGAAGGTTTGAGAGAAGGAAATCTCTTTCACTCTTTTCTTTGCCCATATAATATTTTAATTAGGACTCTATTTAAATTAACCACACACCGCTCACTGCGGCACTCTATCCTACAAGATAGTGGTGATTCGCTAGTTAGACCGATTGTGGTTGATTTAAATAGAGGTTAGGGCTAAGAGTTAAGAAAGGACGGACAAGAACCAAAAGAAAGAAACTAAGTTTCTTCCTAGTCGTGCTAATCCCCTTTGTTGACTATTACCCTAACATCTATATTCTTAACTAGGGTAATGAAAGAAGTGAGTAGAATCCCTTTTCCAAACTAACTTAATCTTAACCCTAGCAAGACTTTAAATTGATTGAATTTCTTTCTTAGATTTAAAACAAAACCTACCAAAAATAGGACTTAACTTGTTAGAACTTAAAGAGAGAACACCATTTCCCTGTAGACCGATCCATACTCAACCAGCTAGCTACCAAGCGACACCGTCTTGATTGCGGTATTCTTGAATTTTAAAACGCATGTACAACATCGACAAACAATCACAACCACCTTAGACATCATAAACCCTATGTATCGCATACTTTGGATTTCATGCCTAACCAAATGAATTCCTTAGACATCGCATGCCTAACAATTATAAACCCCGCATTTTAGTCTCGATATTGAAAACACTTTTCAATAACCAGTCGGATAATTCAACAAGATTCCCGACAACCTGATCGAATGCTCGTCGGAAACTTTAGTAGACGGCCGCACCCCCGATGCCGTCGATAGAGTGCACTTAGGCGGAACACCGCATCCGCGAGCACCCGAACAGATACTTTTGGCGACGGGGTTCTCCTACAGTCACTTGGTCAGGGATATGGGGCATGGCTATCTAATAAGCTTACCCGGCGAGTATCCGCGTACGCTACGTGATTGCGACGAACTTTTGATCCACATCAAAATCCCATGGCAACCGATCACATGGGACTGAATTGCTAAATTTATAAAATTCAAATTAGTTTTCATAAAACTAAATATTGTGGATTTCAAGTATTGTATCAGAATTCAAAGATAGCTAGACGATGTTAAACTTTTCGATTGAATCAACAAACACCCAAAATTTCCTAAAGAGCTCAACAATTGAGCGAAGTTTAAAAATCACCCAGAACATGTCGCAGCACCTATGGACCAACCGTAAAAGGGCCAACCTTTGCTTCATCTATGGCGCCGCGGAACTACCATAAACCCTAGGGTTTGGTAGCAGTTCCAGCGGTCACAGAATCAAGTTAGGATTTCGTTCTTCTAGATGGTCCATAGAATCACCTGCATGATTTTCTGAAAATTTTAAATTTGGAAAAATCCAACTCTTGGAAAATTTCCAGCGAGTGAGAAAATGGGTTATTGATATCCGTTCGAACTTTTTAACGTCGTCTAAGATAATCCGAAATGATGTTAGAATTACGACTAAGAAATACTCTGAATTGCCTTTGCACAAAGATAACATCACATGCAATCTTAGCAAAAACAAGCAACACCTGAAACACCAAAACCCAGAGACTGGAACACCATAAAAATTTGAAGCCTGAAGCCAACTAAAAAGAAGGTGGGGCCGGTTTTTTAATGCATGTGGCCGGCCAAAATTCGGCGAGGAGGGCTCAAATTTTTGTGGTATTCATGTTACATCTCATATAACATTCTACAACTGCTTAAAATTTTTTTTATACGACTTAAAAATTTCGACAGAAACCAGGTTATTGTTTCGAGTGTTTCGGAGTTGTTTCAGTTTCGTAATTCTACAAATATCGTCTAATTCTCTAGCATGGCTCTGATACCACTGAAGGGTTCCGTAGCACCGCCACTGGGTTTCGGGAGGCATCAACCATGCCGTTTTCAAAAAATTGGCGTGCTAAAGAACCCTAACCTAGAATCTTAACTAGAGAATTAGACAATACATGCATGTAAACATCTTTAGATCTAAGTGAACAAGGAATACAATCTTTGTAGACCGGTCCTTCACTTCAAAAGCTCCGTGTAGTAGTCCCTTCGCTCCAAGTAGTGAACTCCTGGACTCTAGAAAGGCTCCACAAGATGAAGGGAACAAGCTTGCTTGAAGTCTTCGAGGCCGAAGATGATCTACGTCGAGGAGACACCAACTCAAGCTACCTCTTCACTAATCGTGAAGCAAACAACCTAAACTAAATGTCTAATCTAGTGTAGGTTGATGAAGGAGGAATTTTGCTCACTTTAGAAATATTTTTCTCACTCATTTTCTTCACCTCCCAAAAGCTAGAGAGCTAGAGGAAGGAGATGAAGAAAAGCAACCATGGAAAAGGTCAAGTGTAGAATGGTAACCATGGGTGAAAATTATCCCATATAACTCATGTAGAGATATAACCATGGTTTAAGATAATGGTTGGATTAATAAATATCTAATGTAAAATAAAATTAGTGGACTAAGTCAATGGTCACCACAAGCTTCTCCAAGCTTCTAACCATGTGACTAATTTCCAACTAATTTTGATTTACTTTAAATAAATAAAACTCATCATTATGATAAGCATGGAGTGAGTCTCATACACCCATGTCTCATATATCATCTAGCATGACACACAAAAATGTACATTAATATATATCACATATATACTAAATGCACAAGTGAGAAAAAGAATTCTTAAGTGAGCTAATATTAGTTAATGTAAGTTAATATATCAAATATATAATTATACATTAAATTATTAAATCAATACTTGATTTAATAATCCGTCTATATCACATATAACCGACTAATATTATATGTATCAA
This sequence comes from Agapanthus africanus, assembly GCA_030015575.1. NCBI lineage: Eukaryota > Viridiplantae > Streptophyta > Magnoliopsida > Asparagales > Amaryllidaceae > Agapanthus > Agapanthus africanus. The sequence continues at coordinate 181,628,804 of CM057344.1, read as the reverse complement.
CTTATCGAATCAATACTAGATCCGATAACCCGACTATATAACATATAAACGACCGATATCACATATCGCGAGAATAGAATACGGTATGACATACTCGTATTAATCTCGGTCCCGCACATATCACATATGTGCTCCTACTTCGTTTCGCCTGAGCCAGGAAACCTGTGTGTAGGACTCTAAAGACTTGTCAATACGCCGACAGTAGATGATGATCATATCAAACACCCACAAGCCGTCAGGGGTACTCACTGGACGTAACGGCTACCTGGGTATTGAGCGATCAGAAGATCAACAAGCAAGCCTGCTCATACTCCCGCAAATCCAAAAAGTAATACTACCATACAGTCCGGTCTCTTCGTCTCGCATATCACAGCCTAGGGGGTGGTAAACGTCAGACCCCAATAGCCTGATAAGTCATGCCGATGTGAGGCTCATAACGGTTCGAGAAACTACTGATAACACTTACCAGTAAATCTCAGCAATCCTGGCCAGGTATTTCCTGTTATGGCTAATCAAGTATAGTGCAACATCAACCCCCAATATCGGGAGAAACGAAATCCCCTCCTATCGCTCATTGCCTCTATGTGACTCGGGACTGTACCCAAAACCACCGTTTTCACGATCTCTTGAACGTGGTAAGGTGGAAATCAAAGCACAGTGGGAATCCCATAAGACTCTATGACGATCTTGGGTCGACAGACTAACCTGTACCAGTGCCACCAGAGAACTGCTATCTGACGTGAGGTATAATACCATCTAGGAGTTCTCGGCGAGTCCGTCCAGTATACCTAGTCTCCACTGAGCACCCGCATACCTTCTCCGATGTCAAACACCAATGGATGTGGGATCATCCATTGCCCATCATATGGGTCAAGAAGCGCATACGCTAGTCTACTCTGGAATATCGATGCTCCGTCTCGACACTCCCACGACTAGGAACAATTGAAGGATGTACTTACCGACTACTCTTGCCCTACTAGTATGATCTGCATCATAATCTTGGTAGTCAAGTACTCATCCTAAGGGCTTTATCAACATATGACAGAGAGACAAAAAGTGCACATGTTAAGATAAAGAGCAACCAGATAGCATATATACTATCATGTCGAGCAAGAAAGTCCTCCCTATATATGTCCAAGCATCCACTATAATATACATCATATGTACAATAATGGTCTCTAGGGTATACATATAACTAACACTGTTTTCCAAAACATGCATACGTTTTAAAATATCAGTTTCTTGCTTCAGAACAAATGTCTGAAGTTACCAGAACAAACGTCTGGATGTTCTCTGAGCTTTCATTGTTTAAAACTTTTGATAGAACAGACGTCTGTTAAACCTTTTTCATACGTCTGTTTGTTCTCTTGATTTTCATTGATTTAAAACTTTTTACAGAACAAACGTCTGTCAAAACTTTTTCTGACATCTGGTCGTTCTCTATGTTTTCATGGCATTAAAACTTTTAGTGGGAACAAACGTTTGAACTTTATTTGCACAAACGTCTGAAGGTTTAAAACTTTGAAGATCTTTTCTTCTTCAGACATGTTTCACTTGTTCTTCAAATGTATGTTTGTTCTCTGTAATTTCATTGGCCATGTTTTAAAAACCACGACAAACATCTGAAGCAATTTTAGACAAACGTCTGAAGCTCAAAATTATTTTGAAACAATTCTTCTTTATACGTTAGTGTCTCTTTCTTCAGATGTCTGTTTGCCTTATGTGCTTTTTTGACTTCTTGTAAAACTATCGGCAAACGTTTAAAGTTTATCATAACAAACATCTAAAAGTATTTTATAGCCGTTGCTGATCTTTCTTTAGACGTCTGTTTGGTTGAACTTCAGACGTCTCATAACGGCTCTTTTTGACTGATTTGACTTGTAACGGCTAGTTTTTCTTGAGCGGTAGTTATTGAGAATTGATTTTGTCACGCCCCGCTTTCCAAAATACGGAAAACAAAGGATGACTAGGCCAGCCATGCTCCTACGATCAAGGAATAATCCCGCCGTAGTCACACTTCGGCTTCTAGCATTACATGGTAATCAGTAAACAAAACACAGAAGTAAAGGAAATACATCATTAAATTATTACATTAACTTTCATTGTTCACAATTTACAATAAAACAAGAAAAGAACTACTAACCGAGTTCAAATACAAGATCTCTTTAGGGAAAGCAGAAAAGAAGAAAGAGGTACTCCAGACTAAATATCTGCAAGCTCGAAGGGTAAGTCCGACTCCTGCGCTGGTTCTTCCTCGAGGTCTGAGTATGCATACTCAGGTCGTCAGAGCGACGTAATAGCAATATTATAATGGTGACAAGTAACAGGCACAGAAGGTAATAACAGTGGAAGTAAAATGCAGATAATCAATATGTCACTAACTGATGCAAAGTATAATCTGTGTCCCTATCGATCTCTACGTCATCTTTGAAATCGAGTTATGGAAAGGGGGATCATATTTAACGAGGGTCTCATACATACCCGAGACTACGGCCCACACGCCCGGGACATAACCCTGTCAGCTGGATCGCTAGATCCTACCTAATATATATAAGAGTCGCTGTTCGAATGATCATCCTCTAAATCACCGTCCTCGCTAAATATGATGCTCTTTCCACTTCGATTTCCCTCTTTTCCCCAGGTTTACACTATTTACGAGTATGGTCTAGTCGTGTACAAGTATGCACCAATAACACGGTTTTGTCACTGTTCACTGTATTATTCACTGTCCCGAATCATTCACCTTTTCATTGGCGTACTTGACACTCCTAAACCAATACCATTCACGCACGATAATACATTGTATACTGAATAATAATGCGCACTATCACTAGGTGTATGGCAATCGGTTAAGATATGTGCATTTATACAGTCAACAAGTCATGTGTAATATGAACTATTATGCACCTTATGAACTTATAAAAATTGCAGTAAATCATATGTTTAAAATTCAGTGAAACGATACAAAGACGGTAACAAGTAGACTCAGTCTGCAGTTCATCAAAATTTATTTCAGTGCAATCGGATTTCGGGTTTGCAAGTTACAGCCGTTTCATTTTAACTGTTCGCTGCAGGAAATTCAGATTCTGAACTGAACGTCAGTTTCGCAACACAATTTTTCACCCTGTTGGGATCAGAATTTAGCAATGCTACAGTTGAATGAAATTTAGGTTTTCCAATATGGTTTCCAACGCACTAGATGGATTCTCAATCGTACCTCTATGTCAGAAGTTATGTACTGTACAATCATAGGGTGTCAATTTTGTTTCTGTTTGGGACTTCTATACGTCCTGTTCGTTTAAATAGTAAACGAGGGTAAAAAGGGGTGAAATCAATTTAGTTATTTATATAACTATTTTATCTTCACTATAGTACAGGGCTCCGCAACATACAAGTTCAAGCAGCAATGTGGTAAGCATTACGAGATAGAAATCAACAGCCAGAGCTGCTCTGGACTGCAGTCCAGAGCCGCTCTCCGAATCAGTTTCCGTCGTATTTTCAGTACAGAAAAAATTTAAAACTTTTATGGGGTTCCATATCATCGAGTCGTCTTCGATTTGAGCCCATGCATTATTTTAATGTGTACACAATTAATTATGATTTTTACAAGTTTCAGACGCGGGAAATTTTCAGTTTTTACGGGTGTAATCGGGGATGATTGTTCAAGTCAGTAACGATCAAAATTTTTAGTCAAATTTTGACATGATGTTTATCGCCACACGGGCCAGCACATATGATCAAGTTTCATCAGTTTAGTGGAAGGTTTTCATTCGGATTTTGCATCAAGCACTTGTGTCGTATAAGTTTCCACGAATTATAAACACGGAATTAATAGGATTTTGAAATGTAACAGTAATATCTGGCATGTAGCAAGTAGGGTACTTGCCTGGAGACGTGTTGGCGACGCACAGCAGTGGCAATGGCACGAACGCGCGACGAACGACACGGTTTGGATTCATGGCCTCCGCTCGAGTTTGGGTTCATCGTCGGAGTTGCCTGGGGATGGCTCGTGATCGCTGGAAGTGGAGTGGGGTGCTGTGAAGCTCCTGGGGACGTGCTGGGGTTGGCGATGGTCAGCGTAGATAGCGCCGGCGATGGGTGCATCGGGGTTCGAGGCTCGGCGGTGGGGTTCGGTCGAAGGGAGGTGAAGCAGTGTAGGGGCTCGGGGTAGTGGGTGAAGAGGAGAGAGATGTGAGGGAGGAAGGAAGAGGTGATTGTCGTGGTCGTCCTCGTTGTCGGCGGCGGCGGCGGGTGTAGGGTGTAGGGTTCCTAGGCACGCTAATGAAGTCTCACAAGGCATCAACCATGCCAATTTCAAATTTTACGGGTGCCGAGAAACCCTAATACGGATCGTTGACTAGAAGTTTAGGCGATATACGAATCTAGTTAACAACTTAACTAAAGATAAGAAACTACAACCTTTGTAGATCCGGTTATCCACTTCCTTAGCTCCACGTAGTCATCCCCTCGCTGTCCATCTTGAATCTCGGACTCTTGCATCGGCTTCATCGGAGAAATGAGCGGAATAGGTCGTCGGCTTCGTGCCGAAGATGATCTACGTCGAGGCTACACTGGATCAAGCTCTGACTTCACCTAGTTGTGAAACTTGTGAAGAAAACACCCAAAACCACTTGGCAAGAGGTAGAGGATGAAGAAATAGGAGGTGGGTTCACTTTAGAATTGGATTTCTCTCACTTTTGCTCAAGTTGCCATTGATGGACTTAAGCTTTTCTTGAAGAAGAAGATGATGAAGAAGAAGAAAGAATATGATAAGTGTTGAATTAAAATGAAAATAAATCAATACTTATCATAAGCTAACTAAGGTTAAGTGTAGATAATAGACCATGGTAAGTGGGAATGGTTAGGGTTAAGCATGAAGACAAATGGTCTCTTTGGTCAAAGCTTCATGAAGCTTCAACAAGCTTCATGATAAAAAGAAACCATTTTCTTTTCTTTTATCTATTTAAATAAATAAAGAATGGATAAATAAATAGATGAATAACACAAAACCCTAACCATTATCATAACCATGGTTTAATTCTTTGCACACACCCAAGTAAGTATGTATCATCAAACATGATACAATCTAGTGCACACAAAAGCATATCATATATACAATGTGCACTTCAAGTGAGAAAATTCTTTTAAAATGAACCAATACTAGTTAATGCAAATTAATATATCAAATATACAATTATACATTAAATCATTAAATCAACACTTGATTCAATGATCCGGTCATGTCGCACATAACCGACTAGTATACAATGTATCGATTTATCGAATCAATGATTCGATAACTAGGTTATATCGCATAAAACCAATCGAAACATTCATCGCGAGAATGAAATACGGTATCACATACATGCATTATTCTCGGTCCCGCACATATCTCATATGCGCTCCTATTTCGTTTCGCTTGAGCCAGGAAACCTCTGTGTAGGACTCTAAAGACTCGTCAATACGCCGGTAGCAGATGATGATCATATCAAGCACCCACAAGCCGCAAGCGGTCTGCTAAACGTAACGGCCATCCGGGTATTGAGCGATCAGAAGATCGACGAGCTAGCCCGCTCACACTCCTGTGAATCCAACCAGTAACACTTACCGTACAGTCCGGTCTGTTCGTCTGATATGTCGCATATCAAGTCTAGGGGTGGTAAACGTCAGACCCCAATAACCGATAAGTCGTGCCGATGTGAGGCTCATAACGGGTCGAGAAACTACTGGTAACACTTACCAGGAAATCTCTGATCAGCCCTGGCCAGGGACTTCCCTGTTACGGCCAATCGAGCACAGCGCAACATCAACCCCCAATACCGGGAGAGACGAAACCCCTCCTATGGCTCATTGCCTCCATGTGACTCGGGACTGTACCCAAAGACCACCATTTTGCACGCCCTCATGGACGTGGTAAGGTGGAGATCAAAGCACAGTGGGAATCACACAAGACTCTATGACGATCTCGGGTCTACAGACTAACCTGCACAAGTGTCACCTGAGAACTGCCATCTGACGTGAGGTATAATACCATCTGGGAGTTCTCGGCGAGTCCGTCCAGTGTACCCAGTCTCCACTGAGCACCCGTATACCATCTCTGATGTCAAACACCAATGGATATGGGATCATCCATCGCCCATCTCATGGGTCGAGAAGCGTATACGCTAGTCTACACTGGTATATCGATGCCCCGTCTCGATACACCCACGACTAGGGACCTTGAAGGATGTATCTATGGACTACCATGTCCCACTAGTATGATCTGCATCACAGTCTAGGTAGTCAAGTACACATCCTAAGGGCTTTACCAACATGTAACTATAAGACAGTTTAAAGAGACTAGTGTGCATGTTAAGATAAAGAGCAACCAGATAGCATACTATCATATCGAGCAAGAAAGTCATCTCTATATATGTCCAAGTATCCAATATAATATACATCATCTGTACAATACTGGCCTCTAGGGCATACATACAACTAACATAGGGAAGAAGCAGGGAGTTTTTTTTTGAGAGAGGAAAGGAGTTAGGGAGAGATCGAGAGTGAGGAGGGAGAGAGGAGAGAAGGGGACGAGGGTGAGCTTGAGGAGCTCGTGGGGGGCGCGCGTGATCGTAGACGAGCATAGAAATGTGGTCGCGAGCGGGGCGGGGACCGTGGCAACGTGGGAAGCTAGGGGAAACGAGCAGGAAAATGAGCGGAGTGGGGAAGGACAAGAGAGTCGGGTCGGGTCGGGTTGGCGTAGGGAGTTGGGCGCGGGATGTTGTGGGCTGGGGAAAGTTTAGGAATTTAATTTATTAAATTGGAAATGTGTCTTGGGCTGGGCTGGGGATTTTAAATATAGGTTTTTAGTTTTAGTTTTTTTTGTGTGGGCTTTATTATAATTGTTATGGTTTAGGCAAATTAAATACCACAAATTTAAGCAACCGATTTTACGCAAAATTACGAGGAACGAGAAAACGTTCGGGGAACTTGGGAAAAATAGAAAAATTCTTTTGATGGAAACGGGGATTTACATCATACCCCTCTTACAAAAATTTCGTCCTCGAAATTTAAAAGGAGACAACGAAACAAGAGTACTAAACAAAGAGATGTGGAAAACGTGCACGGATATCTTCCTCCCGCTCCCAGGTAGATTCTCTTGGGGAACGACCGTCCCAAGACACTCGGACTAACGGAATGACCTTATTCTTCAGCACTTTCTCTCTGCGGTCGAGGATGGTGGTGGGCTGCTCCTCGTAAGATAGGTCGGTACCCAAAGCTAACTCCGAATAGTCCAGAACATGGCTCTCATCTCGAACATAACGCCGCAACTGAGACACGTGGAAGGTATTGTGCGCACCAGCTAGCGATGGAGGCAAGGCAAGTCGATAGGCCACCTCTCCTACTCGCTCCAGCACCTCAAAAGGTCCGATGAAACGGGGACTGAGTTTCCCGCGACCTCCGAACCTGATAACTCCACGGGTAGGGGAAATCTTCAGGAACACGTGATCTCCGACTTTAAATTCTAGCGCTCTCCTGCTGGTATCCACCCAACTCTTCAGTCGATCCTGAGCTGTCTTAATGCGCTGCCTGATCATTTGGACCTTGTCGACTGTCTGAACAATGAGCTCGGGACCCAGTAATCTTCGTTCTCCTACATCATCCCAACAAACTGAGGATCGACACTTCCGCCCGTAAAGTGCTTCAAAAGGAGCCATTTGGATGCTAGCCTGATAACTGTTGTTATAAGAAAACTCGACTAGATGCAGATGGTCTTCCCAGAAACCCTGAAAATCCAACATGCAGGCTCTCAACATATCCTCGAGCGTCTGAATCGTACGCTCGAGTTGTCCGTCCATCTGCGGGTGATAAGCTGTACTGAACTTGAGGCGGGTACCCAAACTCTCCTGTAAGCTCCTCCAGAAGTGCGAAACGAATATGGTGTCTCGATCTGACACAATGCTGACCGGAACTCCGTGAAGTTGTACTATCTCCTGCATGTATCTCTCCGCAAGTGACTCTATCGACTGTCCTACTCGGAAAGGTAAGAAGTGTGCAGTTTTCGTGAGGCGGTCGACGATAACCCAAATGTCGTTGTTGTCCCTAGGGCTCCGTGGTAAGGCCGTCACGAAATCTATAGTAATGTGCTCCCACTTCCATTCTGGTATCGGAAGCGGTTGTAACAATTCTACTGTCCTCTGATGTTCCGCCTTCACCTGTTGGCATACCAAGCACCTGGATACGAACTGCACAATTTCTCGCTTCATCCCGTTCCACCATAAATGCTGCTTTAGATCTCGATACATCTTCGTACCTCTCGGAAGCATAGAATAAGCTGAACTATCCGCCTTAGCCAGTACCTCTTCTCGAACATCCCCTTTGGGTACGCAGAGTCTGCTACCGAATCTCAGAGAATCGTCTTCATGTATGATTAACTCCGTTCTCAGCCCGGCTTCTATTTGCGCTCTGAACTTTTGCAATCGAGGATTATCTGCTTGTGCAGCCTTGATGCGATCCACAAGGGAAGACTGCACCTGTAGTTGCCAAAATTGACTGATTGCGCTCGGTGTGATGACCTCAAGCTTAAGTCTCTGAAAATCCTCAATGATGCTCCTCTGACTGGTCAACATCATGACCGCTGGCTTGCGACTGAGAGCATCTGGTACAACATTTACTTTCCCCGGGTGATACTGAAGGTCCAAGTCGTAATCCACCATCAGTTCTAGCCATCGGCGCTGTCTCATATTTAGTTCTTTCTGAGTGTAGACGTACTTCAGACTTTTATAATCCGTGTACACCTCCACCTTCTCGCCCAACAGATAGTGCCTCCAAATCTTCAACGCAAAAACCACTGCAGCTAACTCCAAGTCATGCGTAGGAAGTTCCTTTCGTGAGTTCTCAGCTGTCGAGAGGCGTAAGCAACCACCCGACCGTGCTGTATCAGAACACAGCATAAGCCCTTCCCTGAGGCATCACTATGTATCACCAAACCGCCGGAATCATCTGGCACTATAAAAATGGGCGCCGTGGTTAACTTCTGCTTCAGTGTCTCAAATGCCCGGGTACACTCCTTTGTCCACACAAACGGTACCACATTCCTTGTCAGCCTCGTCAACGGTTCAGCGATTCTTGAAAAGTCTTGGACGAACCGCCGATAATATCCTGCCAGTCCCAGAAAGCTTCTGATCTCGGCCACTGACTTCGGTGTTGGCCAATCTCTGACAGATTCTATCTTTGTCGGGTCCACTGAGATGCTTTCGCCCGAAACAATGTGTCCCAAGAACTGAACCTTGTCGAGCCAGAATTCACACTTGCTCAATTTTGCATACAGCTTCTCTTCCTAAAGAATTTGTAGAACCATGCGCAAATGCTCGACGTGTTCCTCCCGGGTCTTCGAGTGGACTAGTATGTCGTCGATAAATACAACAACAAACATGTCCAAGTACTTTGCAAACACCCTGTTCATCAAATCCATAAATATCGCTGGAGCATTGGTAACACCGAACGGCATCACAACGAACTCATAATGTCCGTATCGGGTCCTGAAAGCCGTCTTGCATATATCCTCGGCTGCTACTCTGATTTGATGATATCCAGAATGGAGATCCAGCTTCGAAAATACCTTGGCCCCACTTAACTGATCGAATAAGTCGTCGATGTGCGGAATTAGGTACTTGTTCTTTATTGTGACTTTGTTCAGCTCCCAATAGTCTATATACATCCGCAGCGATCCATCATTCTTCTTCACTAATAGAACTGGTGCACCCCACGGTGAAACGCTTGGCCGGATAAACCCCTTCTCCAGGAGTTCTTCAATTTGCTTCTTTAATTCTGCCAACTCAACCGGTGCCATTCTGTACGGGGCCTTGGAAACTGGTGTTGTACCAGGAGTCAAATTGATCGAGAATTCCAAGACGCATGGAGGTGGTAGACCTTGTAAATCTTCAGGAAACACGCCCAGAAAGTCCCGAACAATCTCTAGGGCTGGGCTCTCATCAATCTCCATAGCTGTCAACTCCTTTGGCTTGGCTCTATACTTGGCTGGCTCCAAAGATTCGCTCCCGCCATCGAAAATAAACTCTGGGTGATTGGGAATGTGGAAGATCAAATTCCTTGCTCGGCAATCAATAACTGCATGGAAGGTACTCATCCAATCCATCCCGAGATTTGCGTCATAGCTGCCTGTCCCGATCAAAAGGAAATTCGCATAGAATTCCTTGCCACACACTACAATCGGACATGATCTACATTCTCGACTAGATACTATAACACCATTACCTATATGTATTTCCCAACCCTTAGTTAATGGTTCATGTGGTATGGAGTGTGTATCAACGAAATGCGCAGATATGAAACAGTGCGATACTCCAGAATCAAATAGTACTCTAGCTGGCATGGAATGTACGAGTAGAATACCTGTGACAACTCGCCTGAAGCCTCTGCCTGCTCGGCGGTCAAGGTGAAAACCCGTCCCTGACCGCGGCCTATGTAGGGTTACCTCTGCTCCTGTGATCTCTGCTGCTGCGGTCCAGACCCTCCCTGTAACTCTATCTGCTCGGGGCAACCGCTAACTCTGTACTGGCTGGATCCGCAAACCTAACACTGCCCCTTGGCGCGGCGACAGTCTTTCTGGGTGTGCCCATCTCTGTTGTAGTAACCGTAAATTACGTTCTTGCTCCGGGGGCGATGCTGGGGCATGAATGGACGCTTCATCTATGTCGTTCCAGGCCTGTAAACTGGTATGACTCCTCGAGTCGGTGCATGGGTGCGTGCTGGAACAACTGGGGGCTTCCTGAATTTGTTGATTAGTTTCTCCTGAATTCACGCCGCGTTGAGTACCTGTGCGAAAGTCTGTAACTCAAGTGACGCGATCAAGTGCTGCAGCTCGAAATCAAGTAGCTGTAAGAAGCGTCTGGCCCTGGTGGCCTCTGAAGCGACCATGTACGGAGCAAATCGCTCAGATGGTTGAACTCTGCCGTGTATACGTCCACGGGACGGCCATTCTGCTTCAGTAGGATGAATCTTTCTTCCATCTCTGCCTTGGTGGTGAAAGGGAAATAGTGGTCCAAGAAGCACTCCTTGAATTTTCTCCATTCGATTGGCCTCTCTAGCCTGCTTTCTTCAACTGTCCACCAAGTACGGGCTTCATCTTCCAACTGGATCTTTATCACATTCACTTTATCTTCATCTAGTACCCTGGCAGCCGTCAGTAGGTTCTCAGGATTGCTCGGCCTCGAGTGGTTCGGCTAGTCCTGTAAATGCAGCTGGATGTAGCCTCCGGAAATCTGATACGGTGCCAGCCTTGGCAAAAAAAGCTGGTGGAGCAGTGCCCTCGGGGGCGGTAATGAGGGCGGAGGGTCGCCCTACAGCGGTAATAGCCCTGAATCCCTCAGTGAGTAGGTCCGTCTTTCTCTCCTGAGCTTCTGCGAGAGAGGTCAGTGCACTAAGTATCCTCTCCGTGCAATCCTGAGAACTTGAGTCCGAGGAGTGGTCGTTCGGGGACGTCATATTGCTGGAAGATATTAAAAGGATATGATTAGATACAAGGATGAAAGTCAGGAATAGTGAAGCGAAAATAACGTAATAAAGTGTAGTTAATGTTATCCCTTACTGCTAAATGTAAGTCCATGCTACCTCTCCCGGTACTTTCGGGCATGCGGAATTTGGTGAAAAAACAATTTTCTAGAGGCGGTAATATGGACTCAAAACCGGATCTTTGCTAAACATCTAACTAACAACCTAACTAGGAGTTGTTAACTACTCGGTTAGGGGGTTATACCTTTCTTTCTTGAACTCCTTCGTCTTCAAGCCTCGATGGTTGTCCGGATCGGCTTCACCCCGTCTTCTCCTTGCGCCGAAGATCGATCCACCTGAAAGCTTCTACCATTGGCTTCTTCTTCGAACTTTGAAGAAACTAGTTCACTCGGTTTGCTAAACCTTGTGAACTAGAGTGAGTAGAGGAGAGTGTGTTGGGATTTTCTCTATGGTTCTTGGTTCTCAACACATGAGACAAGTGAACCATAGACTAAAGAGAGGGAGAGCAAGAGGAAGGAGATGAGAGCTCAAGAACACAAGAGAGAGAATGAAAATGATAGAATGAGCAAGACTTTTCTCACTTGGCTCTCATAATCCAAAACCATCATCACAAAAATAGTAATCAAGTATTGTGTAAATGGTTTAAGTCAAAATGGCTATATCATTTCATGCACTCATATTGCACAAGAGAACAAGCAAGTAAAAAGTCTTTGCCATGAAATGATAGCCATTGTCATCATGATGGTCAACTAGTCCAACCTAGTCAACCGGTCAACAAAGTCAACAAGTCAACAAAGTCAACCCCTCAACAACCATGTCACCATAATACTTAATTAATATTATTGTTAATTACATATCATATTCTCATTAGGGTTGAGCAAAAAGTCAATAGTCAACAGTCAACGGTCAACAACCCTAATGAGAATCCTCTGCCTCTGTCTCTCCGTCAACTGTGCAAACACCCCCGCATTCGTGTTCCGAGGAACACGAATACATACTGGATAAAACCAATCCCAAAACGTACACTAGGATCTGGCTTAAACCAAAGCCTGCTAGTGTTAACTGTTCGGACACTGTATGTGCACAAGTGCACGGATGTGACCGGACCCTGTCGCAAAACCATGCGACCTGTCGCAAAACCATGCGACCTCTACTCTTTTGCCAAAAGGCGAATAGCTTTCTGTGTGGGACTCTAAAGACTCGACACTACGCTGGCAGTGGGTTTAACCACAGACCGCAAGCGGCACTTGCTGTGCGTAACGGTCCCCAGGTAGATGCCAATAAGAAGACTGACGAGGTGAAACCCATCTGAACTCTTACTGAGCCTGAATGTGACAATCTCCGTACAGTCTGGTCTGTTCATCTGATACATCGCATGGCGGGCCAAAGGGGGCGGTAAACGTCAGTCCCCTAATAGCGGTACAAGTCGTGTCGAAGTGAAGCCCAATACACCCTGAGATAACACTGGAAGCCTACCAGTATATCTCGCTTGCCCTGGCCAGGGACTACTCGTGTAATGGCTCTCCTAGACACAGCGCGATGTCAACCCCCAATACCGGGAAAGACGAATCCTGTCTAACCGTCACTGCCTCCAAGTGCTTCGGGATTGCACCCAACTACTACCTGTTTGCACGACTCCTTTGAGCCATGGTAGGGTAGTAATCAAAGTACAGTGGGAACACACTCGAGGCGAAGTGACAGTGTCAAGTCAGCGGACTAAGCTGTACTCATGTCACCTGGGAACTGATAACTGACAATAGGTATAATACCAACCGGTCAGTTCCCGACGAGTCCTGTCCAGTGTACTCGTAACCCAACGAGCACCCGCATACTATCTCCAGTACGACGTACTGATGGCTGTGGGACAGACCATCTCCCACTCTGGGATGAGAAGCGCATGCGCTAGTCTACTCCGGAGTATCGATGCCCTGTCTCGATAGTCCTGCGACTAGGGACCTGCATAAGGATGTGCTTATAGATTACCCAGCCCCGACTAGTGTAACTGCCATCACAACGCTGGTAATCAAGCAAAGATCCTAAGGGCTCCACTAATGTGTATAGGCGATATACTAAAATAAACACATGTACACATTGAAGTAGAAACAAACCAAGTAGCATACTACTATTTTGAGCAAGATTGTATATACAAGGTGAATATCCCAAGCTTCCATTAAGTAATATACAAATTAGTATGATACAGTAATGGCCTCTAGGGCATATACACTAACAATCTCCCACTTGCACTAAGGCCATGTACTGGCGTATCGAAGACCTATCATCTCGATCAGCCGCTCGAACTGAGTCTGGGGCAAGGCCTTGGTGAATGGATCTGCAGTGTTATCTTCTGAAGCAACCCTCCGAACCTCGATCTCCTGGCGATCCACGATCTCCCTGATCAGGTGATACCGCCTCAAGATGTGTCTGGATCTCTGATGGGACCTGGGTTCCTTCGCTAAAGCTATAGCCCCGTTGTTGTCGCAATACAGAGGTATTGGATCAACAATGGACGGAACCACCTGAAGTTCTTTTAAGAACTTCCTTATCCAGACAGCTTCTTTGGCGGCATCAGATGCAGCGATGTATTCCGCTTCCATCGTCGAGTCTGCAACGATTTCTTGTTTGGAACTCTTCCAACACACCGCCCCTGTAAGTGCACGGCGGCGCCCCGGCCGTCAATCCGACGGCCAAATGCGGAAGCAGTGATAAACTTAAATTTTCTTGAACTGGCAAACCGCCGCGCACTAATACCCGGATCGAACCACTAACTAGTCCTAGCTATCAACAAGAAAGGGAAGAGAGATATACCGACAGATCCGAGTCCTCCGGTCTTCTCGTCGTCGTCCCGATCTCCTGCGGAATGTGCCGTCTCCTCCTCGTCGCCGGAAGTGCACCACATCGCCTACTTCTTTTACGGGCTCCCACCTCAATGCCGAGGCAACTCGGGCATGAAGCCGGCTACTCGACGTGCCCAAGATTCGCTGTAGAATATGTAGTCCTCAAGTCTCACTTTGGGGTTGTAGGAATTGCCTTTTGGTGGAGGAAATGATATAAGAACTATGTGGAGGAACTTTGGGGATTTTGGAACATGAAATGAACCAAAACCCCACTCCAAAAATGTTGGACAGCCCCCCTTCATGCTTGGGCCGGCCATCTTGGTGAGGGGAGGAATGAATGGAGAGTGAGAAAATGAGAGGCCATTCTATAATACAAGGGAGAGAGAGAGAGAAGTCTATCATGCAAAAGGAAATGATCACTCAAACAAAACTACACTCCACCAACCTCACCCCTCATCATCATCAACAACCATGATGACATCCAAAGTCAAGCAATCATGAAAAAGGAAAGTCAAGTGATGGTGCTCATCATGAAAACCATCATGATAAAACAAAGATGCAAAGACCCCCTCCACAACCACTTATTTGCAACAATGCAAATAAGCCCTCCTCCACCAATCTTCGGCCAATGAACGGAACAATGAAAATCGGCCGAAACGGAAAGCAAACTGGCAACTCCAGAAAACTGGTCCCGTAATAAATTACAGGAAAACCCCGATACTGTGCATACACACCCGCATCGGTATTTCGACCGAAATACAAATGCAATGAGACAAAATCTACACTGTACTATACTAGGATCCGGCTTATACCAAAACCGGCTAGTAATATCCGTTCGATCCTGATCCGTGCAATACCGCACGTATCTGATCGAACCCTTCCATATATCCATACGGCCTATAGTACAAACTGTCCGATCCTGATCCGCGCAATACCGCACGTATCTGATCGGACCTTGCCATATCTCCATACGGCCTCTACAACCTTTCGCCCGAAAGCTGAGTAACAGAATGTGGGGGACTCTAAAGACTCGTCAACACCTTGGTTGTGGATTTAACCACTAGCACGTTAGAGGTATAAGCCAATACATAACGGGCTACCAGGTATTGACCAAAAGGGACGTCTGTGAGCGAACTCAGCCTGACAACCCTACTGAGCCTGTCAGTGACAATATCCGTACAGTCCGGTCCGTTCGTCTATGAGCATCGCATGGCGGGCCTAGGGGGTTGGTAAAAGTCAGACCCCCAAAAGCGGTACAAGTCGTGTCGGAGTGTAGCCCAGAACACCCTGAGATACTACTGGAATACCTACCAGTAAATCTCCTTGCCTCGGCCGAGGGCTTCGTGTAATGGCTCTCCTAGACACAGCACGACCTCACCCCCAATACCGGGAGAGACGAACCCCTGAAGATACGCTCACTGCCTCCATGTGGCTCGGGACTGTACCCAACTAAAACCTGTTTGCACGACTCCTTTGAGCCGTGGTAGGGTAGTAATCAAAGTACAGTGGGAACTCACACGAGACAAATGACGATCCCCAGGTCGATGAACTAACCTGTACACATGTCACCAGGGAACTGCCATCTGACGTCTGGTATATGACCAACTAGCATGTTCCCGGCGAGTCCTGTCCGGTGTACTCATAACCCAATGAGCACCTGTATACATCTTAGGTGATCCAACTGACACCAGTGGCTTGTGAGACCGGCCACCGCCCCTCGTCGGGGTCTCGACTGTATACACTAGTCTACTCTGGAGTATCGATGCCCTGTCTCGAAACTCACACGACTAGGGACCAATTAAGGATTTGCTTATAGACTACCAGCTCCCACTTATATGATCGCCCTCATACTGCTGGTGGTCAAGCAAGAATCCTAGGGGCTCAATTAACGTGTAATAGCGACTTGTCAGGTCACCTCAAGCAGTACACGATGATAAAGGTAAACCAGATAGCAAACTATCATCTCGAGTAAGATTGTCCTACCGGGATAGGTCCTCCATCAATCATTGCAATCACGTACCTGTGACCTAATAATTGACTCTGAGGGCACTATCTCCAACAATCTCCCACTTGCACTCAAGGCTAATTATTGCGATGTCGCATACTCACAGCCCGTGTGATACCGAACACCCAACTCCTCTACTAGTCAATCTCACAAAGCTCGTTTGCGAAACTATTGCGTTCGAGGAATAGCCTCAGTGAGTGGATCCGCTTAGTTGTTTCTTTCTATGTCTCTCTATATCTCAAGTTCGCGGAGAAACCCATCTCCCGAAATGAGCAATACCTTTCTTAGAATGTGTCTGGATGTCTGATGGGACATAGCTCATAAATGAACTCCAAATCCAAACTTCTTAGACTGTATCGTCAACTGAACTTAATCAGTATCCTGCGCCATGCCACCCTCAGTATTGCCTTGGACCACCTGTCCAAAATACTGCCCCTCGTCAGAAGGAAAAACTATAACTCTGACAACCTCCCTGTCGTCCAGGTCACCTTGGAAGCCTGGAATGATAACTGTCCCCCGAATGAGGCTGTCGTTATCATATCCCTAGAACATCCACTTATGTTCTAAAACTGCTTCCGACCGTTTCTCCAGGATTGGATTAATGTCAGCTTATTGCATCTAGTGCAAGAACAATGTCTGGTGTGGTACTTGACATCTCATGATTGACTCAATTGCCTGAGCAAGTGATCTGCCAATCATGCACGTCCCTCTCCCCTTTAGTCTGTAAGACACCTTTGGAGAGGGTGACTCCATCTTCTGCAGGTATACTACCGTGCCAGGAGTCGTCCATTCTAAATACTCTTAGAATGGTGTCTAAGTACCCTGATTGGGAAACTACCCAAATCTAGATCTAAAGCCATAGATCTAGTAACCAGAATGTCTGATATAAAGTCCATTTCCTTTATGGAGAAACCACTGTGTGACGACCAAAGTACAACCGATTGTAGTATAGGAGTTTCTTTTCCTACTCTGTGTATGTCATCCAAATACCAGGACATCACACCCTACTACCTTCTCAACAGATCCATCCCCTATTCTGATGAAGTCAAACCCATGACTGTCACGTCAGAAATAGATGATCTATCTCCGCAATATCTGCTTTAGTCTATAAATAGACACAAGCCACCTGTCCACCAATTCTTCCGCTGCTCCCACTGACTACGACAACTCTCTGGCAGAGTCATATACACGTACACTTCTGAAGCGAGTTCAGAACGACGCTATACTCATCCTCCTGCCGGGTCTCACAGTCTGGAACAATAGCAATAGCAAGTGTGGGTAAACAAGAACTCCCCTGTCACCGTCCTTGAGGCTACCGGAGTACCTCTCGGGTGCCTGAAGTTACCCACCTTATCTGCGGAGTGGCTAATGGAATGTCAATCCAGATTGAATCTTTAGGTTCCTGTCAAATCTTCAGTAATCGTTTGTGGTTCTGGAATCACTTCCAGTTCTACCATACTCCCACTACTGTTTTCTGAAAAAATCCATTTTTATTAAAACTGTGGCGAGTCTAGAACAATATTGCTATTGTTCATCCAGATGGTAGAAAGTCAACCCGCGTCATAGCCTGGGTCAACCCACAAACAGCCATTACAGAAACGTGCCTTGAGTTATCCAGAGTCTGGTTTTAATCATAAGCTGGACAACTCCCCGTACCTTAACAACGTTAAGATACGAACTGTTCTATATCCCATATAGGACCAGAGGCACTGATTTAATTGAACCAGATTCAAATCATGCAGCTGTCTCCAGTGCATGTCAACTTAATGGAAGGAGGCCGATCAGCGTTACTCAACTTAGGAATGCTTCCAATTATGAGTAACCTGAAAGAGAAGCAATTTCTCTTAATCACTACTATCAACTGAATACCATATACAAGTATCTACATCTTCGATCACTTTGAAGAATCCCGATACTTGCTACACCTGGTTCTCTACTCTATTCAAATACCTATAACTTCTCAAAATTCGGACCCTGTGTTTCCACGAAACACTTGTCTAAAAACTAGAGAAGTCATAAGTAAACCGAATATAGTACGAGGACCAACCCCTCTGTCCTGATGGACCCTGGATAACATACAATACTCTGTATAAGTCCCTTGAGTCTGATAACTCATTCACTGTGTGTTGTAGGTTGAAAACTGTACTTATGGTTAAGAAGAATTACACCGCTGTTTAATGCTCCTTACCTAACCATCCACTGATATAGGTAAATGTCGTAGACATAATTTCAGAAAGGTATATCTCACTCTATGAAAATAGACGTACAGATATATCAATTTGAAATTGGTGCATAACAGCGGATATTCAAAACCAAATATTTGCCGACCGGCAAACAGCCCAGGTGATTTCCTCAAATATCACCGATTACAACGAATCCCGATATAATGAGGATAATCACCCAATTCCCAATAACTTACTCCCACTCATCATCTGTAAAGCCATACAGATGTGAGAATCGTAACTGGTAAATACATACCCTGGAGTAAGTATCTAATCGGGAAATCAGTTTCCCTTTAACAGTACACAGTGAGACTGAAACATTGAAAGGTTTCGATAGGGTATCCGGTATTCCTAGTAATGCCTCTTCCAGATTCACAACTGTAACCGTATAGTTCTTTTCCACCTCTCCAAATCCCTTTATATGTCTTTAGTCATTACCTTCTGCACACCCCTCAGGCCAAATGGTTTTCTTCCTTCCCTACCGTTCGGCACCAGCCTATGGTTTGGAAGAAGACTATCCAATAAGCATAATGGGTGTACTGACCTAATCCTAGGAGCACTCGCAAAGCGAGAGAAGGTGAAGATAAAAGACAACCGAATAAACCTTATTCCTATTTCTCCTGAACCAGAATCCATCCCCGAACTGGAACAAGTTCCTTTCGAGTTCGTATATAACCATACGATGGAATATCCAATAAACTGTGGATCTTCGTAGTGATACGGAGTGTCCTGGATAAATACAAAGGTGATTTTAGGATTGGCGAAGGAATACTTGGTTTGGTCGTGAATATCTGTTGCAATTTACTTTGCCCTCTTACTAATCCCTTGCTTTGTCTAAACTTAATACCTTCTGTACACCATCGTTAGGCTAATTGGTTTTCTTCATTCCCTACCGGTCGGCACCAGCCTAAGGTTTGGAAGAAGACTATCCAATTTGCGTAATAGGTGTACTATCTCCTAAACCAAGGAGTACTCGCAACCTGAGAGAAGGTAAAAGGAAAAGACGACTGAATGATCCTATCCGTTTTCTCCAGAACCTGAAACCATCCACGAATAAATTCTTTCGAGTTCGTATCTAACCATACGATGGTTTTGTCCAATGGAAGTGGACGTTCGTAGCAATACGGGGTGTCCTGGAGAAAAGGGTAAAAGTAGGAGAGGCAATGAGGTCTGCAACTCTGAAAATCCAAAAGCCGGTGTTTAAGAAGGTTCGGTCAACTTGGTCACTGAGTCAAAGTCTTAGGGTCGGGTCAATGGTCGCTGCCAAAGAGAGAGAGAGAAGAAAAGAAACACTCAGCGTGCACTCTAACCTAGATCAGAATGGTTACCAATTTATCTAATCTGGAAACCTCCCACTGTACCTCAAATTCTCCTCCAAACCTGAAAGAAGAATTAGTCGGGGTCACCCGAGGAGTAAACTAACTCATCAGTGGGAATCGGGATCCAACTATCATCGCATGATAACGTGACGGAATCCGCTCACATCATCATACTCCAGATGGTATGCGCATGTCTGGCAAGTTTCAGTTCTTTTGAAACACCCGATGTGATTTTTACCCCATGCTCTTATGACCTTGACTTTGGCCAACAAATCATAAGTCACATGTCAAGTTCTACCCGTCATTGTCCAGGTTGATTCGAATCCACCCGCACAAGCCCTTGACTTTGGCCAACAAGGCTATACGACTGTTCCAAACCAACGCATCTATCTATGCTGCATATGAATAACCAACAGCCACCAAACACTGTGCCTTGACTTTGGCCAACAAACACAGCTTGAATACTATTGACTACCCATATGAAACGACGGAGGGCTACGAATGGTTTCTGGCGAAAACCTTTAACGTAATGAACTTGATATCGTTGAAGGAACGGATAGCTTTTTGGAAAAAAATAGTGACGAAAACCATTGCTAAAGAGGTCACTCCCGGTGAAGGGATCTCGGCTCTTTCCCCGTAGAATGAGGTGCAGGATATTCCAACTGAATACCACGGTGCAAAGCAAAAGTAATCGGCTATAGTGAAGTTAATGCCCTGACGCAAACTTCTGTCCAAGGGGTCACTCCCGGTGAAGGGATCTCGGCCCTTGCCTCGTCGACTGAGGAGCAGGATATTCCAACTGAATATCACGATGCAAAACAAAAGTGAACGTCCTTGCAATAACAGCTTTTTTTTTGAAAAGTGTTCCAACAACATCAGATTAGGTTTGTTTTTAACTTGCATTGATCCGAATCAACGCAGTCCCATCAATTGATCACACCAAAAAGAACGAAAATATACTGATGTACGTATATGCCATCCGCATTCGCCACTGGGTCCCGTCATTACCCGTTAGGTTAGCTAACTAACGACAGAGCGGGGACTGGACTAGCGCGGATGCAAAACATATACAACATCTACTAATATATATACCAATATATTATATTTCGCTCAAGGCGTGAATAAAATGCAACATCACAGAAATGTACAGCATCACAGAAACAATACAGATATCTGGGATCCCCGGGTTTCACAGAGCCACTGCTGAAACCCGACGTTCCCCTGGTCGTGTGGATAGCCTGTGCAATGAGAACCTAGACCCCTACGGGCGCGGCAAGTTACCCGCCAAAACCTGAAGCGAGGCAGCCCCCTTCAGCGACGTGAATGGACCACCCAACACTTCACGGAATCCGGCAACTTGGGCACCCCTCCTGGGTCAACCTGTACCCCCTACGAGTGCGACGAATAGCCCAGCAATCCTAGAGTGAAGCCCCCTCCGTCCCAATGCCATGAGATGCGGGCTTGTTGCCCTCTAGAACCCGGCTATCCGTGCACCCCTCCGCGGGGCAATCCTAGTACAGAAAGTAAAATATACATACAACGGGTACATCGACCGCAACCTGGCCGTGCCCCAAAATAATAATACAAACAGGCAGTGACGGCAGTCCACATGTCGGACGCTCGCCCCGCAATATCAAATGTACATAATACAACCACAACTGTACTAGCATTGCATCCAGGCTATCCCCCACGACCGATCCGCAACATCACAGCAAAAACAGAACATCAACGTGAAAGTCACGTTCGCAAATCCGTCTAACCGGGCTATAGCAGTTAGACCGGATTTACCGATCGAGTGACATTCACGGTCGCAGATATAATGTAAATACTTTGAAAAAATGTGTTTAAAAAAATATCCGATCGATCAAATTATAACAAGTGGGCCCCAAGCACTACTGTAGCACATCAAGAAACTCTGGGCCCAATATTAATATTCCAAAACCCCTAAAATCACCCCAGAAGCCCACTGGAGAAATTTGGCCCATTGATCTTTACATACTGCGGCGGAACCGCGGCCCAAGGTGGGTTTTGGCCGCGGTTCCGCGCTCCCCTTGATGGATCAATGACCCGAATTTTTCCAGAAGCCTTATAACTTCCTGTACAGTACTTTTATACAACCTGAAAATTTTTTCGAGACTGAAAAAAAACAACAGAAAACTTTCGTGGGTGATATTGGGTTTTCGGAACATTTCTTCGATCGGAATTGTAAAACACATTAAGGAAAGCTAGACTAAGTTAATGGCGAGGCTCTGATACCACTGTAAGTGCACGGCGGCGCCCCGGCCGTCAATCCGATGGCCAAATGCGGAAGCGGTGATAAACTTAAATTTTCTTGAACTGGCAAACCGCCGCGCACTAATACCCGGATCGAACCACTAACTAGTCCTAGCTATCAACAAGAAAGGGAAGAGAGATATACCGACAGATCCGAGTCCTCCGGTCTTCTCGTCGTCGTCCCGATCTCCTGCGGAATGTGCCGTCTCCTCCTCGTCGCCGGAAGTGCACCACATCGCCTACTTCTTTTACGGGCTCCCACCTCAATGCCGAGGCAACTCGGGCACGAAGCCGGCTACTCGACGTGCCCAAGATTCGCTGTAGAATATGTAGTCCTCAAGTCTCACTTTGGGGTTGTAGGAATTGCCTTTTGGTGGAGGAAATGATATAAGAACTATGTGGAGGAACTTTGGGGATTTTGGAACATGAAATGAACCAAAAACCCCACTCCAAAAATGTTGGACAGCCCCCCTTCATGCTTGGGCCGGCCATCTTGGTGAGGGGAGGAATGAATGGAGAGTGAGAAAATGAGAGGCCATTCTATAATACAAGGGAGAGAGAGAGAAGTCTATCATGCAAAAGGAAATGATCACTCAAACAAAATTACACTCCACCAACCTCACCCCTCATCATCATCAACAACCATGATGACATCCAAAGTCAAGCAATCATGAAAAAGGAAAGTCAAGTGATGGTGCTCATCATGAAAACCATCATGATAAAACAAAGATGCAAAGACCCCCTCCACAACCACTTATTTGCAACAATGCAAATAAGCCCTCCTCCACCAATCTTCGGCCAATGAACGGAACAATGAAAATCGGCCGAAACGGAAAGCAAACTGGCAACTCCAGAAAACTGGTCCCGTAATAAATTACAGGAAAACCCCGATACTGTGCATACACACCCGCATCTGTATTTCGACCGAAATACAAATGCAATGAGACAAAATCTACACTGTACTATACTAGGATCCGGCTTATACCAAAACCGGCTAGTAATATCCGTTCGATCCTGATCCGTGCAATACCGCACGTATCTGATCGAACCCTGCCATATATCCATACGGCCTATAGTACAAACTGTCCGATCCTGATCCGCGCAATACCGCACGTATCTGATCGGACCTTGCCATATCTCCATACGGCCTCTACAACCTTTCGCCCGAAAGCTGAGTAACAGAATGTGGGGGACTCTAAAGACTCGTCAACACCTTGGTTGTGGATTTAACCACTAGCACGTTAGAGGTATAAGCCAATACATAACGGGCTACCAGGTATTGACCAAAAGGGACGTCTGTGAGCGAACTCAGCCTGACAACCCTACTGAGCCTGTCAGTGACAATATCCGTACAGTCCGGTCCGTTCGTCTATGAGCATCGCATGGAGGGCCTAGGGGGTTGGTAAAAGTCAGACCCCCAAAAGTGGTACAAGTCGTGTTGGAGTGTAGCCCAGAACACCCTGAGATACTACTGGAATACCTACCAGTAAATCTCCTTGCCTCGGCCGAGGGCTTCGTGTAATGGCTCTCCTAGACACAGCACGACCTCACCCCCAATACCGGGAGAGACGAACCCCTGAAGATACGCTCACTGCCTCCATGTGGCTCGGGACTGTACCCAACTAAAACCTGTTTGCACGACTCCTTTGAGCCGTGGTAGGGTAGTAATCAAAGTTGTTAGTTATGTATATGCCCTAGAGGCCATTGTTGTACATATGATGTATATTATAATGGATGCTTGGTTATATATAGAGATGACTTTCTTGCTCGTCATGATAGTATGCTATTTGGTTTCACTTTATCTTAACATGTTGACTTGTATTGGTTTACTGTTTTACTCTCACATGTTGATAAAGCCCTTAGGATCTGTACTCGACTACTGGGACTATGATGAGATCATACTAGTGGGGCCGCGGTAGTCGATGAGTACATCCTATAACTGTTCCTAGTCGAGGGTATATCGAGACAGGGCATCGATACGCCAGAGTAGACTAGCGTATACGCATCTTGACCCATATGATGGGCGATGGATGATCCCATATCCATCGGTGTTAGACATCAGAGATGGTGTACGGGTGCTCAGTGGAGACTGGGTACACTGGACGGACTCGCCGAGAACTCCCAGATGGTGATATACCACACGTCAGATGGCAGTTCTTCGGTGACACTGGTACAGGGTAGTCTGAAGACCCGAGATCGTCATAGAGTCTTGTGTGATTCCCACTGTGCTTTGATTTCCACCTTACCACGTCCAAGAGGGCGTGCAAAACGGTGGCTTTTGGGTACAGTCCTGAATCACATGGAGGCAATGAGCGATAGGAGGGGATTCGTCTCTCCCGGTATAGGGAGTTGATGTTGTGCTGTGTTCGATTGGCTATAACTGGAAGTCCCTGGCCAGGGCTGATATAGAGATTTACTGGTAAGTGTTACTAGTAGTTTCTCGACCCGTTATGAGCCATACATCGACACGACTTATCGGTTACTGGGGTCTGACGTATACCACCCCTAGACTTGATATGCGACATATCAGACGAACAGACCGGACTGTACGGGAGTGTTACTGGTTGGATTCACAGGAGAACGCACAGGCTAGCTTGTTGATCTTCTGATCGCTCAATACCTGGGTGGCTGTTACGTTTAGCTGACCGCTTGCAGCTTGTGGGTGTTTGATATGATCATCACCTGCTACCGGCGTATTGACGATTCTTTAGAGTCCTACACAGAAGTTTCTTGGCTCAGGCGAAATGGAGTAGAAGCACATATGTGATATGCGCAGGAATGAGAATAATGCGATATGGGATACCGTATTATATTCTCGCGATATTTAGATATGAACCGGGACATCAGATCAAGTGTTGATTCGATAAATCGGTACATGATATATTAGTCGGTTATATTCGATATAGCCGGATCGTCGGATCAAGTGTTGATTCGATGATTTAATATATAATAATATATATGATATATTATTATATTAACTAATATTGGCTTACTTTATTATTTCATTTTCTCGCGGGATGATACATTGATATATATGCGATATATGTTAATTGTATTATTTTCTTTTGTTGCAAATATATAATATATATGTGATATATATTATTGTGACATGATATGATTAATTGTTAAACATGTTTAAGGATGATTAATTGAGGTTAGGGTTTGATTAGGGTTAGTAGCTTCAAGTTCCTTCTAGAAGCTATTTCTTTTGTCAAGGTTAGGATATTTTGTGATGACACATTATTAACTCAACCAAACCCTAACCCTAGTTGTTTCTCTACTTGTTCTCATCCATTCATCCTTGACCATGGTTAAAGATCAATCATATGTTTATATTTCTATTCATCACAAAAGAAAATCATTATCATTATCTTTTGATTATCCATTATCATCTTCTTCTTCTCTCTTGAAGAAGCTCTCTTGAAAATTCTTATGTGATGAAAGATTATGAGAAAATGATATAAAAAGAAAGCTAAATTACTACTCTCTCATCCTCATCTCATCTAGCCCATGTGATTAGGGTGTTCTTCTCTTTTGAGTGAGAAAGCTTGAGTCGAAGCAACTTCAAGGTAGATCATCGGAGATTTGGAATACGACAAGCTAGAATGGATCGTTCGAGTCGTGGAGCCTCTCATGAGTCCGGGAGATCGTGGATCGCGGCAAAGGGACTTCTACTCGGAGCTTGTGAAGTGAAGGAGCGGACTACAAAGGTTGTAATCCCTCACACTTAGATAAAAGTTATCTTATTGCATGTTAAACCCTAATAATCTAGCAAAGATCCCGGCTTTGGGTTGTTCGGCACGTCTAAAATTTTATCCGGGCATGTTTGATGCCTTTAGAACCTTCACAAGAGTGCCTAGGAACCCTACAGTGGTATCAGAGCCTAACTAGAGCATTAGGCGATGTGTTTACGAAGTTAAAACTCCGATCGAACCCGAAACGACGAAACTTGACCCCTCTCTGGAAATTTCTTAAATTTTGGGATTTTTCAGAATTAAAAATTTGTAAAAAAATCAGCAGGGAATTCTAAGAATTACCCTGAAACACGTGCCCATAATTCGACCAACCAAGCGCGGAAGCGCGGCAGAACCATGGTCGTCGCGGCGGATCCGCGGCGGAACTGTTGAATTGGGACATGTGGCTTCATGGTATAGACCGTAGGCACTTGCTGATTATTCTGGATATTTTTAATCTGCTCCAGGTGTTTAAAATTCTGGGGTTTGTTTTGTAATAGTAGACTCGATCGGAATATTTAAGTTCGTATTTCTTTCTGGATATTTAGAAACTGTTAAACTAGTTGAACGGATATCATTAACTTACTGTTTCCCGGTACGGCAAATTTTCAAGTGTTGAAATTTATTCGGGTTTAAATCTTTCGGAAAATTGTACAAGTTAAGCGGTGGACCCTCTAGAAGACAACAAACCTTAACTCGATTATGTGACCGTCTTGAACTGCCTTTTGAACCTTCGGGTTTGGGGCAGTACGGCGTGCCACATGTGAGGCGTTGGCTTGGCCCTTCTACGGCTGGATCACCGGTACTGTGACATATTCTGGGATTATTTGAACTCCGCTCAAGAGTTGAGCACTTTGGGAAATTTTGGGTGTTTGATTATCTGTTCGGAAAGTTTAATACTGTATATTTATCTGGAATGTGATACAATATGTGGAATTCATAGAGTTAGGCATGAAATGCGGAATATGTGATATTTCGGATTTACGATGTCTAAAGTGATTGTGGATTCCAAATATTGTAGTTTTACACTTTCTTTTCTGTGACCGTAAGCGTAGTATGTGGTGTATCGCCGGCTTCGTTGCTATACATCAACGACAATCGGGATACGCATACTTGCTTACTTTGATGATATGAGATATTATGTGTTGCTGTGATATGTTATATTGGATCGTCGCGATCAGAATAGCCGGGGGTTTTATGTGAGATGAGGGTTTTTATTTTCATTCATGTAAAATTCATTTGTAATGTAATATTCTTTTATTTGGGGCACTTCCAGGTTGCGGTTGCTGTCACCAGTGTATATTATTTACTTTTCCGCATTAGGTAGACCCAAGGAGGGGAGCACAAGTAACCGGGTTCTAGGGTCCAGTGGGAGGCCATCTCGAGGAGTCGAGACCGGGTCTCCTAACCCTAGAATTGGCAGTGTTACTTGCCGCTCTCGTAGGGGTCTTGGGATGTGGGTTTGGCTATTCGTCGCGACCGTGGAATCCGTGTTTTATACAGGCTCGTATTGAAAACACGGACGTCCTAGTATATCCAATATTTCATATATGTTCTTCTGCTGCAATGTTCTGTGATGAGATCATATTACTGCCTGAGACGAATGCTTATACTATATATATATGCTGATATATAAATATTACTGCTTTCGTTTCTTCTGTGATGCTTAGGAAGCATAAGCTGATGGGATTTTTATTAATGAGATTAATAAAAGAAAAGAAACCTAAAGATGTTGTAGAATCAAAAACTTAATAAAAGGGGTAGCTACAGTTTTGCTTTGCACAGTGATATATACGATATATCCTGCACCTTATTCGATGAGGAAAGGACCGAGATCCCTTCACCGGGAGTGACTCCTTTAGCAAAACTGGCAGATGCTACAAAACGCGGTTTGTCTTTTTGCTTTTAGTGTTTTGCTTTGCACAGCGGTATATATGATATATCCTGCACCTTATTCGATGAGGAAAGGGCCGACGATCCCTTCACCGGGAGTGACCCCTTTAGCGAAACTAAGAAAAGCCTCAAAAACACTCCTTTTCAAAAACATATGATTCTACGACGATATCAAGTTCTTTACGCTCAGGGTTTTCTGAAAAACCTGCGTAGCCCTCCGTCATTTCAGATAAGTACTACTTAGTATTCGTGCTACGGTAGTTTGGCATTCGTCAAGGCGTGGTGTACGGTAGCTAACTAGTATTTATCTGCTTATGCATATGATGCAGATTGGATTAGGGTATTCGTACGGCGTAGTTTGGCATTCGTCAAGGGTCGTACGGGTGGGTTTAATTCAATCAAGAAATGTACGGGTTGAACTTGACTAGTGGACTATGGGTTGTTTGGCATTCGTCAAGGTCATAGAACACTAGGGGTAAAAGCATTATCGGGAATTTCAAGTGTTGAAATTTGCAATGAGATTGCATACTCCTATGAGATAGTTGGATCCCGATACCCACTGCGAGTAAGTGTTACTCCTGGGAGAGTTTTACACAGGACAATTAGTCATTCAAGTAGGTGTCTAGAAAAGTGTTAACGAGGTTACGCCTCTGGGAAAACGAGGTTTACATTAATTAGGTCCGTGCGAGAGCACGGGGAACCTCCCTCAAAGTACCGACACTGATCTGGCTGAAAGATTGACGAAATTGTAAGGTGTAATTAATCCCGGCTAATCTTACCTTTTAGGGTTTTAAGGTAGATTTGATAAAAACAGTGGGAGACATCCTGATTAGATAAGATAATAACCAATCTAATCTTGCAAGAGCATACGCTAAAGTGTTTTCTTCTCTCTCTCTCCAGGTAGCGACCATTTCAGGCCATAATCAAGATAATAATATGGATGTATTGACTGAACCTAATTATTTACTGAGCTAGGGAATGTTGGACCCGTTCTTTCTTATAAGAGTTATAAGACTGAACAGGAAACAGGAGAATATCTGGATTCTCACACCGCCCAGAAGAACATGCATGTTGATGCATCTTCTTCAGGTGTGTTAGTTATTGAGAACTGTTTCTCAGTTCACCCTACGTCCTGGGTATTAGATACCGGATCAGGATCCCACATATGTAAACAGTTACATGGGCTACGTAAAGGTAGAGAACTGGGAAAAGGTGATCATTCCGTTCAAGTAGGGAACGGTGCAAGTGTTGTAGCCAAAGCAGTTGGCGAATATCACCTTGTATTACCAAGTAGTAATACACTGATTCTAAATGAGTGCTATTATATACCGAACATGATGTGCAACATTATATCAGTTTCTTTATTAAGTAAAGAGGGATATAATTTTGTAGTACAGGATAATGTTATGAACATATTCCTAGATCAAAAGTTGATTGCATCAGGCTCGTTACATAATGGCATATTCATTCTAAATCAGAATACAGTCCTGAATATACAAAACACACACAAGAGGAAAAGTTCGGATATGAACGAATCCTACTTGTGGCATTGTAGACTTGGTCATATCAATGCGACACGACTGGCTAAGTTACATAAGGATGGTTATTTGAATCCGTTCGAATTATCATCTTATGATACTTGCCATTCATGTCTCAAAGGAAAAATGACCAAAGCTCCGTTTAGTGGACACGGAGAAAGAGTTACCGAACTCTTAGGACTGATACATAGTGATGTATGCGGTCCCATGTCTACGCATGCCAGGAACGGTTCTTCCTACTTCATTACATTCACTGACGATCTCTCTAGATACGGACATGTGTTCCTGATGAAACACAAGTCTGAAGCTTTTGAGAAATTCAGAGAATATAAGCACGAAGTAGAGAACCAAACGGGCAAAAGTATTAAGATTCTTCGATCTGATCGAGGAGGTGAATACTTGAGCGGTGAGTTCCTAGATTATCTAAAAGAGAATGGGATTCTCTCTCAGCTTACTCCTCCTTATACACCACAGCACAACGGTGTATCGGAACGAAGGAATCGGACCCTATTAGATATGGTACGATCTATGATGAGTGAGGCTGAGTTACCTATTTCCTTCTGGGGGTATGCGCTTGAGACAGCGATACATCTATTGAATATGGTTCCTACCAAATCAGTGCCTACCACTCCATATGAGATATGGAAAGGGAAGAGACCATCTCTTAAGTATGTTAAGATATGGGGTTGTCCAGCCTATGTCAAAAGACAAAATCCGGACAAACTCGAGGCAAGATCAGTCTTATGTAAGTTTGTAGGATATCCCAGAAATTCACAAGGGTATATCTTCTACCACCCAGAGGAACAAAAGGTGTTTGTTTCTCGACATGCTACTTTCTTAGAAAAAGGTTTTCTTATGAAAGAAATTGATGGCAAGGAGGTAGAACTGGAAGAGGTTCCAGCGACACAAACTACAACAGATGATTTAGTGGAACCAGAGGATTCAGTAGTACCCGACGAACCCCAGCCTCTCCGCAGATCTAGTAGGGTTTCTCGTCCACCTGAGAGATACTACGGTTTTCTCATTGATGGTGGAAGCGAGGATTGCATCATGGATGATGATGAACCGACTAGTTTCGAGCAGGCCATCACGAGTGGTGACTCTGTGAAATGGCTGGATGCAATGCGATCTGAGATGGAATCCATGTACACCAACAAAGTATGGACTTTGGAAAATGCTCCTGAAGGGGTAAAACCCATTGGGAGCAAGTGGATCTTTAAAAAGAAATTTGGTGTAGATGGAAAAGTTGAGACTTTCAAAGCTAGACTTGTAGCAAAGGGTTTTCGTCAACGACCAGGTGTGGATTATGACGAAACCTTTTCTCCAGTGGCTATGCTTAAGTCCATCCGGATCTTACTTGCCATTGCTGCATACCATGACTACGAAATCTGGCAAATGGATGTTAAGACCGCCTTTCTAAACGGTGATTTAGAAGTGAGCGTGTACATGACTCAGCCAGAGGGCTTCGTAGATAGTGGGAGCAGCGGAAAGGTGTGCAAGCTGCTTAAATCCATTTATGGGTTAAAGCAAGCATCGCGGAGTTGGAACATCTGTTTTGATGTTGTAGTCAAAGAGTTTGACTTCATCAAAAATATAGATGAACCTTGTATCTATAAGAAGGTAGCAGAGGGTAAGGTTGTCTTCCTCGTATTGTACGTGGATGACATACTCTTGATAGGAAATGATATTCCTATGCTGCAATCAGTCAAGCTCTTCTTATCACAGAGATTCTCAATGAAAGATCTAGGTGATGCCTCCTGCATATTGGGAATCATGATCTATAGAGATAGATCTAAACGGATATTGGGATTGTCCCAATCCAGGTACATTGACACCATACTAAAGAGGTTTAGTATGGAAGAATCCAAACGTGGGAATCAGCCCACGATCTCTGGACTCACTCTCTCCAAAGAGATGTCTCCCAAGACTGATTTGGAGAGAGCTCGCATGCAAGGGATACCCTATGCTTCGGCAGTAGGCTCTATCATGTATGCGATGCTATGTACCAGACCCGATGTAGCATACTCACTAAGTGTAGTGAGTCGGTATCAAGCAGATCCTGGAGAGAGTCATTGGACAGCAGTGAAGAACATTCTCAAGTACTTACGAAGGACTAAGGAGATGTTCTTGGTGTATGGTAATGGAGAACTCCAGGTGGAGTCCTTTACCGATTCCAGCTTCCAAAGTGATAAGGACGACTCTAAGTCGCATTCGGGTTTTGTCTTTACCCTCAATGGAGGGGCGGTATGTTGGAAGAGTTCCAAACAGGATACCGTTGCAGACTCAACGATGGAGGCTGAATACATCGCTGCCAACGATGCTGCCAAAGAAGCTGTCTGGATCAAGAAGTTCATTTGTGAACTTGGTGTGGTTCCATCCATTGAGCATCCAATACCTCTGTATTGCGATAACAATGGAGCTGTGGCTTTAGCCAAGGAACCCAGGTCCCATCAGAAGTCCAGACATATTCTGAGGCGGTATCACCTGATCAGGGAGATAGTTGATCGCCGGGAGATCGAGGTCAGGAGAGTAGATACGAAGGACAACACTGCGGATCCATTCACGAAGGCTATTCCCCAGATACAGTTTGAGAGATTATTCGGGATGCTAGGTATGAGATACTACAGCAGCTGGCCTTAGTGCAAGTGGGAGATTGTTAGTTATGTATATGCCCTAGAGGCCATTGTTGTACATATGATGTATATTATAATGGATGCTTGGTTATATATAGAGATGACTTTCTTGCTCGTCATGATAGTATGCTATTTGGTTTCACTTTATCTTAACATGTTGACTTGTATTGGTTTACTGTTTTACTCTCACATGTTGATAAAGCCCTTAGGATCTGTACTCGACTACTGGGACTATGATGAGATCATACTAGTGGGGCCGCGGTAGTCGATGAGTACATCCTATAACTGTTCCTAGTCGAGGGTATATCGAGACAGGGCATCGATACGCCAGAGTAGACTAGCGTATACGCATCTTGACCCATATGATGGGCGATGGATGATCCCATATCCATCGGTGTTAGACATCAGAGATGGTGTACGGGTGCTCAGTGGAGACTGGGTACACTGGACGGACTCGCCGAGAACTCCCAGATGGTGATATACCACACGTCAGATGGCAGTTCTCCGGTGACACTGGTACAGGGTAGTCTGAAGACCCGAGATCGTCATAGAGTCTTGTGTGATTCCCACTGTGCTTTGATTTCCACCTTACCACGTCCAAGAGGGCGTGCAAAACGGTGGCTTTTGGGTACAGTCCCGAATCACATGGAGGCAATGAGCAATAGGAGGGGATTCGTCTCTCCCGGTATAGGGAGTTGATGTTGTGCTGTGTTCGATTGGCTATAACTGGAAGTCCCTGGCCAGGGCTGATATAGAGATTTACTGGTAAGTGTTACTAGTAGTTTCTCGACCCGTTATGAGCCATACATCGACACGACTTATCGGTTACTGGGGTCTGACGTATACCACCCCTAGACTTGATATGCGACATATCAGACGAACAGACCGGACTGTACGGGAGTGTTACTGGTTGGATTCACAGGAGAACGCACAGGCTAGCTTGTTGATCTTCTGATCGCTCAATACCTGGGTGGCTGTTACGTTTAACTGACCGCTTGCAGCTTGTGGGTGTTTGATATGATCATCACCTGCTACCGGCGTATTGACGATTCTTTAGAGTCCTACACAGAAGTTTCTTGGCTCAGGCGAAACGGAGTAGAAGCACATATGTGATATGCGCAGGAACGAGAATAATGCGATATGGGATACCGTATTATATTCTCGCGATATTTAGATATGAACCGGGACATCAGATCAAGTGTTGATTCGATAAATCGGTACATGATATATTAGTCGGTTATATTCGATATAGCCGGATCGTCGGATCAAGTGTTGATTCGATGATTTAATATATAATAATATATATGATATATTATTATATTAACTAATATTGGCTTACTTTATTATTTCATTTTCTCGCGGGATGATACATTGATATATATGCGATATATGTTAATTGTATTATTTTCTTTTGTTGCAAATATATAATATATATGTGATATATATTATTGTGACATGATATGATTAATTGTTAAACATGTTTAAGGATGATTAATTGAGGTTAGGGTTTGATTAGGGTTAGTAGCTTCAAGTTCCTTCTAGAAGCTATTTCTTTTGTCAAGGTTAGGATATTTTGTGATGACACATTATTAACTCAACCAAACCCTAACCCTAGTTGTTTCTCTACTTGTTCTTATCCATTCATCCTTGACCATGGTTAAAGATCAATCATATGTTTATATTTCTATTCATCACAAAAGAAAATCATTATCATTATCTTTTGATTATCCATTATCATCTTCTTCTTCTCTCTTGAAGAAGCTCTCTTGAAAATTCTTATGTGATGAAAGATTATGAGAAAATGATATAAAAAGAAAGCTAAATTACTACTCTCTCATCCTCATCTTATCTAGCCCATGTGATTAGGGTGTTCTTCTCTTTTGAGTGAGAAAGCTTGAGTCGAAGCAACTTCAAGGTAGATCATCGGAGATTTGGAATACGACAAGCTAGAATGGATCGTTCGAGTCGTGGAGCCTCTCATGAGTCCGGGAGATCGTGGATCGCGGCAAAGGGACTTCTACTCGGAGCTTGTGAAGTGAAGGAGCGGACTACAAAGGTTGTAATCCCTCACACTTAGATAAAAGTTATCTTATTGCATGTTAAACCCTAATAATCTAGCAAAGATCCCGGCTTTGGGTTGTTCGGCACGTCTAAAATTTTATCCGGGCATGTTTGATGCCTTTAGAACCTTCACAAGAGTGCCTAGGAACCCTACAAAAGTACAGTGGGAACTCACACGAGACAAATGACGATCCCCAGGTCGATGAACTAACCTGTACACATGTCACCAGGGAACTGCCATCTGACGTCTGGTATATGACTAACTAGCATGTTCCCGGCGAGTCCTGTCCGGTGTACTCATAACCCAATGAGCACCTGTATACATCTTAGGTGATCCAACTGACACCAGTGGCTTGTGAGACCGGCCACCGCCCCTCGTCGGGGTCTCGACTGTATACACTAGTCTACTCTGGAGTATCGATGCCCTGTCTCGAAACTCACACGACTAGGAACCAATTAAGGATTTGCTTATAGACTACCAGCTCCCACTTATATGATCGCCCTCATACTGCTGGTGGTCAAGCAAGAATCCTAGGGGCTCAATTAACGTGTAATAGCGACTTGTCTGGTCACCTCAAGCAGTACACGATGATAAAGGTAAACCAGATAGCAAACTATCATCTCGAGTAAGATTGTCCTACCGGGATAGGTCCTCCATCAATCATTGCAATCACGTACCTGTGACCTAATAATTGACTCTGAGGGCACTATCTCCAACAGCCCCTCCATTGAGGGTAAAGAAAAAACCCGACATGGACTTGGAATCATCCTTGTCACTCTGGAAGCTGGAGTCAGCAAAGGCCTCGATCTGGAGGTCTTTTCCGCCATACACCAAGAACATCTCCTTAGTCCTTCTCAGGTACTTGAGAATGTTCTTTACCACTATCCAGTGTTTCTTCCCAGGGTTTGACTGATACCGGCTTACCACACTCAGTGCATAAGCTACATCCGGTCTGGTACACAACATCGCATACATTATAGAGCCTACCGCAGAAGCGTAGGGTATAATAGACATGCGATCCCTCTCCAAATCAGTCTTGGGAGACATCTCTTTAGAGAGGGTGATCCCGTGACAAGCCGGTAGGTTACCGCGCTTGGAATCTTCTATACTGAATCTCTTCAGTATGGTGTCGATGTACCTGGACTGTGAAAGTCCTAATATCCTCTTGGATCTATCACGATGGATCCGGATCCCCAGGATGTATGAGGCATCACCCAGGTCTTTCATGGAGAACCTGTGTGACAAGAACCCCTTGACAGATTGTAGCATAGGAATGTCATTTCCTATTAAGAGAATGTCATCCACGTATAAAACGAGGAATACTACAGTTCTCGCTACAAATCTACTATAGATGCATGGTTCATCTGGATTTTTGATAAAGCCAAATTCCTTGACCGTCTCATCAAAACAGATGTTCCAACTCCGCGATGCCTGCTTTAGTCCATAAATGGACTTAAGCAACTTGTACACATTTCCGCTGCTCCCACTCTGAATGAAACCTTCTGGTTGGTCCATATAGACACACTCCTCTAAATTTCCATTTAGAAAAGCGGTCTTTACGTCCATCTGCCAGATCTCATAATCGTGGAAGGCAGCAATGGCAAGAAGGATCCGAATGGATTTCAGCATTGTCACTGGAGAAAAGGTTTCTTCATAGTCCAAACCAAGTCTTTGACGAAAACCCTTTGCAACAAGTCTAGATTTATAGGTCTCAACCTGTCCATCTACACCAATCTTCCTTTTGAAGATCCACTTGCATCCTACGGGTTTTACCCCGTCTGGAGCAATGTCCAACATCCATACCTTGTTGGTGTACATGGACTCCATTTCGGTCCGCATTGCATCCAGCCATTTTACCGAGTCAACGCTCTGAACGGCCTGCTGGAAGCTAGTAAGCTCATCATAATCTATGATGCAATCCTCTCTATCCCCGTCTATGAGAAAACCGTAGTATCTCTCGGGCGGATGAGACTGCCTACTACTCCTGCGGAGCGGCGTAGGAATGTCCTGTTCTTTTGAACCCTCTGGTTTCACTAAGCTTTCAGTAATAGCTCGTGGTTCTGGAATTTCTTCCAGTTCTACTGTGCTCCCACTTACCTGGGTTTCCAAAAACTCAGTTTCCAAGAAGTAGGCATGACGAGAAACAAAAATCTTTTGTTCCTCTTCGCAGTAGAAGAAATATCCCTTGGAGTTCTTTGGATATCCCATGAACTTGCACTGTACTGAGCGTGCCTCGAGCTTGTCCGCATGATGCTTTTTAACAAAAGCTGGACATCCCCATGTCTTAATGTGCTTAAGATAGGGTCTCTTCCCACACCACATCTCATATGGTGTAGTAGGCACAGTCTTAGTTGGAACTCGGTTCAAAAGGTATGCAGCTGATTCTAGCGCATACCCCCAGAATGATCGCGGTAACGCAGCGTTACTCATCATGGACCGTACCATATCCAATAGGGTTCGGTTCCGTCTCTCCGATATACCGTTATGTTGCGGAGTGTATGGAGGAGTAAGCTGAGGGAGAATTCCGTTCTCTTTTAAATAGTCCAGGAACTCGGCACTCAAGTATTCTCCACCTCGATCCGATCTTAGAATCTTGATACTTTTTCCGGTTTGTTTTTCTACTTCATTCTTATATTCCTGGAATTTTCCAAAGGCTTCGGACTTATGTTTCATTAAGAAAACATAACCGTACCTTGAAAAGTCATCCGTGAAAGTAATGAAGTAAGAATAACCGCTTCGCGCATGTGTAGACATTGGACCGCACACGTCGCTGTGTACGAGTCCCAAGAGCTCGCTCGCCCTTACTCCGTATCCAGTGAACGGAGTCTTTGTCATCTTTCCTTTGAGACATGATTGACAAGTGGCATACGATTGATATTCGAACGGATTCAAATATCCTTCTGTATGTAACTTCGTCAACCTTCTCTCATTGATGTGACCTAGTCTACAATGCCACAAGAAAGTCTGATTGATTTCCGGAGACTTTCTTTTGTGTGTATTCTGGACATTGAAAATCTGTGGTTGGTTTAATACGTATACACCATTGCTTAATGTACCTGACCCAATCAAAACTTGATTAAGGTGAATGTTTACAACATTACTTACAAATGCAAATTCATAACCTTCTTTAGAAGTCAAAGATACAGAAATGATATTACAAGTTGCGTTGGGTACAAAATAGCAATTACGCAAAACCAAAACGTGTCCACTTGACAACCCCAGGTGATAGTCCCTCACGGCCTTAGCATCCATGCTAGCTCCGTTTGCAACTTTGAGGGTCATGTCACCTGCCTTCAAAACCCTACGGTTTCTCAACGCCTGCAAAGCATTACAGATATGAGATCCTGATCCGGTATCCAATACCCAGGAAGTAGAGTTTATTGAAAGACAGTTTTCAATAACATACACACCTGAAGCTGAAGCTGCAACCTGCTTCAATTCCTGTGTCCTGGCTTTCCAAGCCCTGCAATCATTCTTCCAGTGTCCCTTCTTATGACAATAGAAGCATTCTTCCTTATCCACAAGCTTTCCCACTTTCTTTGTTGCTTTTGCCTTTCCCTTCGTATCCACTTTACTAACACCGCCCCTTGGTTTGGCGGGGGCTTTCTTCTTCTTTTCCTTGGCTTTCGCCTTGGACCTAGAAGAGGAAGATCCTCCTACAAACAAAGTGGATGTTTCCCTACCTTTCTGTAGGGTGCCCTCTGTGCTCCTCAGCATGTTGAGGAGTTCTGAAAGTTCAACTTCTTTTTCTTGTAAGTTGAAGTTCAGGATAAACTGGGCGTAAGTGGAAGGAAGGGACTGGAGAATCAAGTCCGTATAGAGCTCATTCTCCAACGTGGTCTCAAGGTCCACGAGCTCTTCTATGTAGCCAATCATCTTAAGCACGTGTTCCGCTACCGATGATCCGACGGCCAACCTTACCGAAAATAACTTCTTCGACACTTCGTATCTTGCGATACGAGACTGCTCTCCATACAGTTCTTTTGTATGGAGAAATATGGATTCGAGGTCTATATTCTCGTGCCTCCTCTGATGTTCGTTGTCCATTGAGGCAAGCATGAGGCACTTGGCCTTCGCGCAATCGATTTCCCAGGTCTTACGAATTTCCTTATCCGCGACGCTGGTTTTGGGACCTGGGACAGGGGGAGCTTTGGTGGTAAGAAGATACCCCAGCTTGTCGTAAGTGATTGCCATCTTGACATTCCTGAGCCAATCTTTGTAGTTTGGCCCTGTCAGTATGTTTTTATCTAGAAGTAACTTAAGTCCAGTCATGTCGATTGGTCGCTGCAATTAGGAGAGAGAAGAAACACTCAGCATGATGCTCTTGCAAGTTTAGAATGGTTTTTAGTTTGTCTAAACAGGATGGCTCCCACTGTTTCTCGAATCCCTCCTCAAACCAAAAAGGAAGAATTAGTCAGGATCAATCTCACCGTACAATACTTGCTTAACCGTTCAGCCAGGCCAGTGTTGGTACTTCGAGGGAGGTTTTCCAACGCTTTCGTGAAGTTCCTTAATTAAATAACCTCTTTTCCCTGGGGGCGTAGCCCCGCTAACACCTTTCTAGACACCTACTTGGTTTATAGCATTGATCGTTAAGTGAGAAATTTCCCGAGGAGCAGCATATACTAACAGTAGGATCGGGATCCAAATATCATTGCGTGACGAAACTGAAGGAATCCTACCAGAATCATCACACTCCAAATGGTATGCAACACTAGCAAGTTTCAGTTCTTTTGAAACTCCCGATGTGGATTTTTGCCCCATGCTCTTATGACCTTGACTTTGGCCAACAAATCATAAGTCACATGTCAAGTTCTACCCGTCGTTCTCTAGGTTAATTTGAATCTACCCGCACCTACCCTTGACTTTAGCCAACAAGGCAGTACGACTGTTCCAAACTAATGCATCTATCTATGCTGCACATGAATACCCAATAGCTACCAATCACTATGCCTGGACTTTGGCCAACAAACATAGCTTGAATACTATTGACCATCCATGTGAAACGACGGAGGGCTACGAATGGTTTTGGCTAAAACGTGAATGTAGTGAACTTGATATAATCGATGGAACGAGATAGCTTTTAAAAGGAGTGGCTCAAGCTCCGCATTTAAAAGTTAGTTTTGAAAAGAACCGAGTGGTTTTTCGAAAGTGTTCCAACGACTTTTACTTGGTTTATTTTTCTTGCATTAGTTCTTTTAATGCGTGATATTCTTGCATTAGTTCTTTTAATGCGTCCCATCATTTAATCCTACCATTGCAGAAAACAACCAAAATATGACATACGCTTATGCCATTCGCATTCGCCACGGGGCCCCGTCATTACCCGTTAGGTTACTTAACTAACGACAGAGCGGCGGCTGGGCTAGCGCGGCTGTAAAACATAAGCAACGCCTAAATAATATCATATATAGATATACTGCAATGATAGCCATTTCAGATCACAGATGAACACATTGGATATACTAGGAATCCGCAATTCGTACGAGCCTGTAACGAAAAGCAGATTACACGGTCGCGGTGAATAGCCAATACCCCACCCAAGACCCCTACGAGTGCGGCAAACTACCCGCCAAGTACCCGAAGCGAAGCAACCTCCCTCAACTCCATGAGTAGGCCACTCGGCACTTCGGCATACCCGGTAGTTTGTGCACCCCCTCCATGGGTCTATCCTAGGAGCAAAAACAGTAAAAAGAAATTATACAATGACGGCTACAACCCCGACCCGGTTGTGC
This sequence comes from Agapanthus africanus, assembly GCA_030015575.1. Classification (NCBI taxonomy): domain Eukaryota; kingdom Viridiplantae; phylum Streptophyta; class Magnoliopsida; order Asparagales; family Amaryllidaceae; genus Agapanthus; species Agapanthus africanus. The sequence continues at coordinate 181,589,041 of CM057344.1, read as the reverse complement.
GGCCATACAAATAATTATTACATCAATTTACAAATTTACATGAATTGAAAGAAAAGAAAACTCTCGTCTCACAACCCCCCAGCTATTCACCCGCGACATCCAATGAATTCATATACACATTCCAATAACATTACAGATCACAGATTTTTATAACCCCTACTAATCGACATATAGAGATTAGCGGACGTTCAATACAAATATCACATCACAGATAAAAACCCGTCAGCTTAAGTCTTTAGAAACTCGATCAAAATACGGTTTTTCAAGCCCCAAACACAAAATTTTCCTTCTGGAAAATCTGGGCAGAAAATACATATTTCAAAAATCCCAAAACAACCCCATAAAAACACTGCACAAAATTTGGACTTCGGCCGCGTCAACTCGGCCGCGGAACCGCGGCGGGAGCGTGCTCCCGCCTCGTTTCCGCGGCGCTTTGACCGGTTCGTGGGACCAAATTTCGTGGGTGTTTAATAAAAACCCTGAGCCGATTTTTAGGATGAAATTTATCAATTTTACAGAACTTTAAAAATCGACAGCAACTTTGAATTTCGGGTTTATTTCGGGACTTTTTCTCCGATCGAATTTCTAGCTACTATGCTAACATGTTAGATAGAGTTTAACTCGGCTCTGATACCACTGTAAGTCCATGCTACCTCTCCCGGTACTTTCGGGCATGCGGAATTTGGTGAAAAAACAATTTTCTAGAGGCGGTAACATGGACTCAAAACCGGATCTTTGTTAAACATCTAACTAACAACCTAACTAGGAGTTGTTAACTACTCGGTTAGGGGTTATACCTTTCTTTCTTGAACTCCTTCGTCTTCAAGCCTCGATGGTTGTCCGGATCGGCTTCACCCCGTCTTCTCCTTGCGCCGAAGATCGATCCACCTGAAAACTTCTATCTTTGGCTTCTTCTTCGAACTTTGAAGAAACTAGTTCACTCGGTTTGCTAAAACTTGTGAACTAGAGTGAGTAGAGGAGAGTGTGTTGGGATTTTCTCTATGGTTCTTGGTTCTCAACACATGAGACAAGTGAACCATAGACTAAAGAGAAGGAGAGCATGAGGAAGGAGATGAGAGCTCAAGAACACAAGAGAGAGAATGAAAATGATAGAATGAGCAAGACTTTTCTCACTTGGCTCTCATAATCCAAAACCATCATCACAAAAATAGTAATCAAGTATTGTGTAAATGGTTTAAGTCAAAATGGCTATATCATTTCATGCACTCATATTGCACAAGAGAACAAGCAAGTAAAAAGTCTTTGCCATGAAATGATAGCCATTGTCATCATGATGGTCAACTAGTCCAACCTAGTCAACCGGTCAACAAAGTCAACAAGTCAACAAAGTCAACCCCTCAACAACCATGTCACCACAATACTTAATTAATATTATTTTTAATTACATATCATATTCTCATTAGGGTTGAGCAAAAAGTCAATAGTCAACAGTCAACGGTCAACAACCCTAATGAGAATCTTCTGCCTCTGTCTCTCCGTCAACTGTGCATACACACCCGCATTCGCGTTCCGAGGAACACGAATACATACTGGATAAAACCAATCCCAAAACGTACACTAGGATCTGGCTTAAACCAAAGCCCGCTAGTGTTAACTGCCCGGACACTGTACGTGCACAAGTGCACGGATGTGACCGGACCCTGTCGCAAAACCATGCGACCTGTCGCAAAACCATGCGACCTCTACTCTTTTGCCAAACGGCGAATAGCTTTCTGTGTGGGACTCTACAGACTCAACACTACGCTGGCAGTTCGTTTAACCACAGACCGCAAGCGGCACTAGCTGTGCGTAACGCTACCCAGGTAGATGCCGACAAGAAGACTGACGAGGTGAAACCCATCTGAACTCCTACTGAGCCTGAATGTGACAATCTCCGTACAGTCCGGTCTGTTCGTCTGATACATCGCATGGCGGGCCTAGGGGGCGGTAAACGTCAGTCCCCTAATAGCGGTACAAGTCGTGTCGGAGTGAAGCCCAATACACCCTGAGATAACACTAGAAGCCTACCAGTATATCTCGCTTGCCCTGGCCAGGGACTACTTGTGTAATGGCTCTCCTAGACACAGCGCAATGTCAACCCCCAATACCGGGAGAGACGAATCCTGTCTAACCGTCACTGCCTCCAAGTGCATCGGGACTGCACCCAACTACTACCTGTTTGCACGACTCCTTTGAGCCGTGGTAGGGTAGTAATCAAAGTACAGTGGGAACACACTCGAGGCGAAGTGACAGTGTCAAGTCAGTAGACTAAGCTATACTCATGTCACCTGGGAACTGATAACTGACGATAGGTATAATACCAACCGGTCAGTTCCCGACGAGTCCTGTCCAGTGTACTCGTAACCCAACGAGCACCCGCATACTATCTCCAGTACGACGTACTGATGGCTGTGGGACAGACCATCTCCCACTCTGGGATGAGAAGCGCATGCGCTGGTCTACTCCGGAGTATCGATGCCCTGTCTCGATAGTCCTGCGACTAGGGACCTGCATAAGGATGTGCTTATAGATTACCTAGCCCCCACTAGTGTGACTGCCATCACAACGCTGGTAATCAAGCAAAGATCCTAAGGGCTCCACTAATGTGTATAGGCGATATACTAAAATAAACACATGTACACATTGAAGTAGAAACAAACCAAGTAGCATACTACTATTTTGAGCAAGATTGTATATACAAGGTGAATATCCCAAGCTTCCATTAAGTAATATACAAACTAGTATGATACAGTAATGGCCTCTAGGGCATATACACTAACACTAAATGCGTCTCTGATACCAACAACGCCCCGCTTCCCAAAATACGGAAAACGAAGGATGACTAGGCCAGCCATGCTCCTACGGTCAAGGAATAATCCCGCCGTAGTCATACTTCGGCTTCTAGCATTACATGGTCATCAGTAAACAAAGTACAGAAGTAAAGAAAATACATCATTAAATTATCACATTAACCTTCATTGTTCACAATTTACAATAAAACAAGCAAAGAACTACTAACCGTGTTCGAATACAAGATCTCTTTAGGGAAAGCAGAAAAGAAGAAAGAGGTACTCCGGACTAAATCTCCGCAAGCTCGAAGGGTAAGTCCGACTCCTGCGCTGGTTCTTCCTCAAGGTCTGAGCATGCATACTCAGTTCGTCAGAGCGACGTAATAGCAATATTATAATGGTGACAAGTAACAGGCACAGAAGGTAATAACAGTGGAAGTAAAATGCAGATAATCAATATGTCACTAACTGATGCAAAGTATGATCTGTGTCCCTATCGGTCTCTACGTCATCTTTGAAATTGAGTTGTGGAAAGGAGGATCATGTTTAACGAGGGTCTCGTACATGCCCGAGACTACGGCCCACATGCCTGGGACATAATCCCGTCAGCCGGATCGCTAGATCCTACCTAATATATATAAGAGTCGCTGTTCGAATGATCATCCTCTAAATCACTGTCCTCGCTAAATACGTTGCTCTTTCCACTTCGATTTCCCCCTTTTCCCCAGGTTTACACTATTTACGAGTATGGTCTAGTCGTGTACAAGTATGCACCAATAACACGGTTTTGTCACTGTTCACTGTATTATTCACTGTCACGAATCATTCACTTTTTCATTGGCGTACTTGACACTCCTAAACCAATACCATTCACGCACGATAATGCATTATATACTGAATAATAATGCGCACTATCACTAGGTGTATGGCAATCGGTTAAGATATGTGCATTTATACAGTCAACAAGTCATGTGTAATATGAACTATTATGCACCTTATGAATTTATAAAAATTGCAGTAAATCATACGTTCAAAATTCAGTGAAATGATACAAAGACAGTAGCAAGTAGACTCAGTCGACAGTTCAGCAAAATTTATTTCAGTGCAATTGGATTTCGGGTTTGCAAGTTACAGCCGTTTCATTTTAACTGTTCGCTGCAGGAAATTCAGTTTCTGAACTGAACGTCTGTTTCGCAACACAATTTTCACCCTGTTGGGATCAGAATTTAGCGATGCTACAGTTGAATGAAATTTAGGTTTTCCAATATGATTTCCAACGCACTAGACAGATTCTCAATCGCGCCTCTACGTCAGAGGTTATGTACTGTACAATCATAGGGTGTCAATTCTATTTCTGTTTCGGACTGCTATACGTCCTGTTTGTTTAAATTACAGTTTAAATAGTAAACGACGGTAAAAAGGGGTAAAATCACTTTAGTTATTTAGATAACTGTTTCATTTTCACTAGAGTATAGGGCTCCAGAACATACAAGTTCAAGCAGCAAAGTGGTAAGCATTACGAGATAGAAATCAACAGCCAGAGCTGCTCTGGACTGCAGTCCAGAGCCGCTCTCCGAATCAGTTTCCGTCATATTTTCAGTATAGAAACAATTTAAAACTTTTATGGGGTTCCATATCGTCGAGTCGGATTCGATTTCCCTCGAACGCATCATTTCAATGTGTACACAATTAATTATGATTTTTACAAGTTTCAGATGCGGGAAATTTTCAGTTTTTACGGGTGTAATCGGGGATGATCGTTTAAGTCAGTAACGATCAAAATTTTCAGTCAAATTTTGACATGATGTTCATCGCCACACGGGCCAGCATATATGATCAAGTTCCGTCAGTTTAGTGGAAGGTTTTCGTTCGGGTTTTGCATCAAGCACTTGTGTTGTATAAGTTTCCACTAATTATAAACACGGAATTAATAGGATTTTGAAATGTAACAGTAATATCTAGCATGTAGCAAGTAGGGTACTTGTCTGGAGACGTGTTGGCGATGCACGGCAGCGCAACGGCATGAACGCGCGATGAACGGCACGGTTTGGATTCATGGCCTCGGCTCGAGTTTGGGTTCGTCGTCGGAGTTGCCCGGGGATGGCTCGTGATCGCTGGAAGTGGAGTGGGTTGCTGTGAAGCTCCTGGGGACGTGCTGGGGTCGGCGGTGGTCGGTGGAGATAGCTCCGGCGATGGGTGCAGCGGGGTTCGAGGCTCGGCGGTGGGGTTCGGTCGAGGGGAGGTGAAGCAGTGTAGGGGCTCGGGGTAGTGGGTGAAGAGGAGAGAGATGTGAGAGAGGAAGGACGAGGTGATTGTCGTGGTCGTCCTCGTCGTCGTCGTCGTCGGCGGGTGTAGGGAAGAAGCAGGGATTTTTTTTGAGAGAGGAGAGGAGTTAGGGAGAGATCGAGAGTGAGGAGGGAGGGAGGAGAGAGGGGGACAAGGGTGAGCTTGAGGAGCTCGTGGGGGGGCGTGCGATCGTAGACGAGCATGGAAAGGTGGTCGCGAGTGGGGCGGGGACCGTGGCGAAGTGGGAGGCGAGGGGAAACGAGCGGGAAAATGAGCGGAGTGTGGAAGGAGAAGAGAGTCGGGTCGGGTCGGGTTGGCGTAAGGAGTTGGGCGTGGGAAGTTGTGGGTTGGGGAAAGTTTAGGAATTTAATTTATTAAATTGGAAATGTGTCTTGGACTGGGCTGGGGATTTTAAATATAGGTTTTTAGTTTTAGTTTTTTTTTGTCTGGGCTTGATTTTAATTGTTATGGTTTAGGAAAATTAAATACCACAAATTTAAGCAACCGATTTTACGCAAAATTACGAGAAACGAGAAAACGTTTGGGGAACTTGGGAAAAATAGAAAAATTCTATTGATGGAAACGGGGATTTACAGATTTGGTTTTTGAACAGCCAATACTTGAAAATTATTCTGAGATATTCAAAAGTCTTTTTCTCATCTCTTGTGAGAGCAAAAACTTGATTTTGATTATTTTTTCTCTCACACACTTAAAAGATCAAAGAGCTTAATTTGATTATTCCATACTTATTGAGTATTAGTTATGAGCTTTAAGGGAAACTCTTTTGAGAGTATTGTGCTTTATTATAAACACTTTTCTTGTCTTTGTATGAGAATATCTTGAGTGCAAGAGTGTTTTTTGTAAGAGAGAAGAGTAAGAGAAGTTTTTCTTTTTTTGTGTAAGGATCCTTGAGTTCAAGGTTGCCTTTGTAAGGAAGGAGAACTTCTTAGTCTCGGTGGAGACATGGTGTAAGAAGTTTCGGGTGCACAACGTGTTTGTTGGATATGTATGCCTTAGAGGCCTGCCACGAACCGTAATTTAGCACGTGACCGGCAATTAAATCACGCAACGTCCAAAAGCGTAACGTAATTCAAGTAAGCCGAAGCCCAGAAAATCTAAACCTTTTTACGCAAAATAGTGGGGGTGCAATTTTGAAATAAAGGTATAATGAAATAAGTTTATCTATAAGTGCATAACTAATGATATAAGAAGATGCAAGTAGAATGTACTAAAGTTGAGAACATTTTTCTTCTTTAAAATTTTAGGCTGCACCTCCCTTGTTTATTTTGAACCGAAACCACATATACATAATAATATAAAAGGCATCCCCAAGCGGGAGGTAGCTCTTCGCCAAATGGCGGAATCACTACCACGCAAGTAAGAAATATATATACGACACCCAACGGTGAAGATTAGCACAGAAAGAATGGTAAAAAAGTGAGGCATCAAATCCCCAAGAAGCAAACATACAACCCTCGCTCTAAGTCTCGCAACCTCACAAGTCTTTCTAGTCCACTAAATATACAAAGTCTAGTTTTTTATTGATGGAGTTTATCTAGATACAATAAAAAATAATAAATACAATAGTGTGCACGATCCAATTTCAGGGTTCCCTAGGGTCGCCGCTGGGTTTCAGGGGGCATCGTCCATGCCATTTAAAAAAAATTGGCGCGCTAAAGAACCATAAGCTTGAATCTTATCTAAAAAATTAGACGAAACTAGAATATAAACATCTTTACATCTAAGTGAACAAGAAATACAACTTTTGTAAACCGGTCCTTGACTTCATAAGCTCCGTGTAGTAGTCTCTTCGCTCCAAGTAATCATCTCCCAGACTCTAGTAAGGCTCCACAAGATGAAAGGAACAAACTTGCTTGAAGTCTTCGAGGCCAAAAATGATCTACGTCGAGAAGACACCAACTCAAGCTACCTCTTCACTAATATGGAATTAGTGAAGCAAACACCCTAAACTAATGGCTAATCTAGTAGAGGATGATGAAGTAGGAATTTTGCTCATTTTAGAAATATTTTTCTCACTCATTTTCTTCACCTCCCAAATTGCAAGAGAGCTAGAGGAATGAAATGAAGAAAAGTAACCATGGAGAGAAGCAAGTGAAGAATGAATCAAAATGGTGAGAATAGCAACCATGGGTGAGATAATATCTCATACTAATTAATGTAGAGACTTAACCATGGCTTGGAATAATGGTTGGGTTAATAAATATCTAATGTAAAAGAAAACAAGTGGACTAAGTCAATGGTTCTACAAGCTTCCACTAAGATTAACCATGTGACTAATTTCCAACTAATTTGATTTACTTTAAATAAATAAAACCTTGCATTATTATAAGCATGGCGTGAGTCTCATACACCCATATAGCATGTTGCAACATGCATGACATAATAACATATATCACATAGATATTAAGTGCACACATAAGTGAGAAAAAGAAATGCCTAAGTGAGCTAATATTAGTTAATGTAAATTAATATATCAAATATATAATTATACATTAAATTATTAAATTAACTCTTGATTTAATAATCCGGTTATATCACATACAACCGACTAATATCATATGTATCAACTTATCGAATCAACACTTGATTCGACAACCCGGCTATATCACATATAACCGAACGATATCACATATCGCGAGAATAGAATACAGTATCACATACACGTATTAATCTCGGTCCCGCACATATCACATATGTGCTCCTACTTCGTTTCGCCAGAGCCAGGAAACCTCTGTGTAGGACTCTAAAGACTAGTCAATACGCCGGTAGTAGGTCATGATCATATCAGTCACCCACAAGTCGCAAGCGGTCTGCTAAACGTAACGGCCACCCGGATATTGAGCGATCAGAAGGTCAACAAGTAAGCCTACTCATACTCCTGCGAATCCAATAAGTAACACTACCGTACAGTCCAGTCTCTTCGTCTGATATGTCGCATATCTCAGCCTGGGGGTGGTAAATGTCAGACCCTAATAGCCTGATAAGTCATGCCGATATGAGGCCCATAACGGTTTGAGAAACTACTGATAAAACTTACCAGTAAATCTCTGCAACCCTGGCCAAGGATTTCCTGTTATGGCCAATCGAGCATAGTACAACATCAACCCCCAATACCGGGAGAGACGAAATCCCCTCCTATCGCTCATCGCCTCTATGTGACTCGGGACTGTAACCAAAGACCACTGTTTTGCATGATCTCTTGAACATGGTAAGGTGGAAATCAAAGCACGGTGGGAATCACACAAGACTCTATGACGATCTCGGGTCGACAGACTAACCTGTACCAGTGTCACCAAAGAACTGCTATCTGACGTGAGGTATAATATCATCTAGGAGTTCTCGGCGAGTCCGTTCAGTGTACCCAGTCTCCCCTGAGCACCCGTATACCTTCTCTAATGTCAAACACCAATGGATGTTGGATCATCCATCGCCCATCATATAGGTCGAAAAGCGTATACGCTAGTCTACTCTGGAATATCGATGCCCTGTCTCGATACTCCCACGACTAGGAACATTAGAAAGATCTACTTACCGACTATCTCTGCCCCACTAGTATAATCTGCATCATAATCCTGGTAGTCAAGTACTTATCCTGACGGCTTTATCAACATGTAATAGAGAGACAATAAGTGTACATGTTAAGATAAAGAGCAACCAGATAGCATACTATCATGTCGAGCAAGAAAGTCCTCCCTATATATGTCCAAGCATCCACTATAATATACATCACATGTATAATAATGGCCTCTAAGGTATACATATAATTAACAATTTCCCACTTGCACTAACGCCATTTGTTGTAGTATCTCATACTCAACACCCCATAAAAGTCTCTCTAGGGAAAGGCCTCTGTGAGTGGATTCGTCGTATTATCCTTCGCTTCAACTCTCCTTACCTCAATCCTTTGAAGATCAACCATCTCACTGATTAGGTGATAATGTCCTCAGAATATGTCTGGATCACTGATAGGACCGGCGTTCCTAGGCTAAACCTACAACTCCATTGTTGTCACAATAACAGTTATTGGACTCTCAATGGTAGGAACCATGTTCATCACATGAACAAGAATTATCCAGACATCCAATTTGGTAGCATCGTTGGTAGCGATGTATTCAGCCTTTATCGTCTAGTTTGCCACGGTATCTAGGTTGGAGCTCTTCCAACATACCGTCCCACTAGTGAGGGTAAAGACAGAGCCTGTGACTGACTTTCAGTCGACCTTATCACTCTGGAATTTCGAATTGGTAAATGACTCCCACTGAGTTCACCGTTACCAAACCCCAAGAACATTTCTTTAGTAGTTCTCAAGTACTTAAGAATGTCCTACACAGTTTCCAGCGATTCTCCCAAGATCCGATAGATTCCTGATCACTACATCTAGTGAGTCAGCTACATCTGGTCTGGTACATAACATCGCATACATGATAGAACCTACTGCTGAAGCATAGGGTATCCCTTGCTCTCCAAATCAGTCTCGGGAGATATCTTTTTGGAGAGGGTGATTCATGAATAAGTGGGCGAACCACCACGCTTAGAATCTTCCATACTAAACCCCCTTAGTATAGTGTTAATGTACCTGGATTTGGGACACTTCCAACATCCACTTAGATCTATCACCATAGATTATAATCCACAAGATGTAGTAGGTATCATCCAGATCTTCCATGGAGATTCCTCATGATAAGAGGAGCTTGACCGAGTGTAGCATAGGAAACCATTTTCTATTAAGAGTATGTCATCTACGTACAATACGTGGAAGACAACCTTACTCTCTACAACCTTCTTGCATATACAAGGCCCATCTACCTTTTTGATGAAGTCAAACTCTTTGACCGCCACATCAAAACAGATATTCCAACTCTGCGATGCCTGCTTTAATCCTGATGGATTTAAGCATAGCCACTGGAGAAAAGGTTTCATCATAAACCACTGCTGGTTATTGACGAAAACCTTTTACTACAAGTCCAGCTTTGAAAGTCTCAACTTTTCCATCTACACCAAGAATCTTCTCAAGATCCACTTGGTCCCGATGGGTTTTACCCATTTAGGTGCAACATTCAAAGTCATACTTTGTTGGTGTATAAAGATTCCATCTTTGATTGCATAGCATCCGGCCATTTCACTGAGTCCCTACTCATGATGGCCTGCCTGAACCTAGTGGTCATCATCTACTATGATGCAATCCTTGCTTCCACTGTCGCCAAGGAAACCGTAGTATCTCTTAGGTGGATGAGGAACCCTACCAGATTCGTGGAGAGGCTAAGGTTCGTTGGAGACTATTGAATCCTTTGGTTTCACCAAATCATCAGCTGTTAGTTTGCCCAGCTGGAACTCCTTCCAGTTCTACCTCATGACCACTAATTTCTTCACAAGAAATTCCTTTTCTAAAATGGTGGCATGCTGAGAAACAAAACACCTTTTGCTCCTCAGTGTGGTAGAAGATATTCCCTCGCAAATGTTTGGGATATCCAACAAATTTATACAGAACTGATCTTGCCTCGAGCTTGTCCGGATTTTTCTTTTCAACATAGGCCGGACGACCCCTTATCTTAACTTGTTTAAGACATGGTCTCTTCCTATTCCATATCTTATATGGAGTGGTAGGCACTGATTTGGATGGGACCCCATTCAATATGTATGCAGCTTCTCAAATTCATAACTCCAAAAGGAAACAGGCAACTCAGCAGTACTCATCATAGAGCGCACCATATCTCATAGGGCACGATACTTCCGCCCCGACACACTGTTGTGGTGTGGTGTATACGAAGGAGTAAGATGAGAGAGAATCCCATTCTCCTTTTAGAAACTCCAGAAACTTCATGCGCAAGTATTCCCTTCTCCGATCACATCGAAGGATTTAATACTTCTACCCGTCTGATTCTCAACTTCAAGCTTATATTCCTTGAATTTCTCAAAAGTTTTAGACCCGTGTTTCAACAGGAACGCATGTCCGAATCTTGAGAGATCATCGATGAATTTAATGAAGTACAAAGAACCAACCCTGGCATTTGTAGACATAGGACCGTATACATCACCATGTATCAGTCCCAAGAATTCAGTAACTCTATCTTTCTTTTCATTAAACGGAGTATTGGTCATTTTACCTTTGAGACAAGACTGGCAAGTATTATAAGATGAAATTTCGAACGGATTCAAATATTCATATTTATGTAACTTAGCTAGTCGCGTCGCATTGATATGACCTAGTCTATAAAGCCATAAGAAGGATTCGTTCATTTCTGAACTACTCCTATTGTGTGTGTTCTATATACTTTGAACTGTGCTTTGATTTAGAACGTATATGCTATTATATAACGTGCCTAATCCTGTCAAATCTTGATTAAGGAAAATGTTCACAACATTATCCACCAATATAGAGTTATATCCTTCTTTAACTTAATAAAGAATTTGATGTAATGTTGTATATCAGGTTCGGTATGTAATAACATTCGTTTAGAATCAATTTATTTACCATTCGGTAATAGAAGGTGATATTTGCCAACTAGTTTGGCTGCAACAATTGCACCATTCTCTAACACTTAGAGACATATCACCCAATCCTAGTTCTCTACCTTCCTGTAGCCCATGTAACAAATTACATATGCGGGATCCTGATCCGGTATCTCATACTTAGGACGTAGAGGATACTGAGAAAAAGTTCTTGGTAACGAACACACCCAAAGAATATGTATCATCATGCTCATTCCTCGATTGGGTCACGTGGAAATCCGGATATTCCCCTATTTTCTGCTCGCACTTATAACAATTATAAGATAGAGCGGAACCAACGTTCCCTAGCTCAGTATAATAAGCAGGTTCGGTCAATACATCCATATTATTATCTTGATTAAGGCATGTCACGGTCACTATCAAGAGAGAGAGAGAGAAGAAAACACTTTGCGTATGCTCTTGCAAGATTAGATTGGTTATTATTTTATCTAATTAGGATGGCTCCCACTGTTTTTATCAAATCTTCCTTCAAACCCTAAAAGGTAAGACTAGCCGGTATTAATTACACCCTATAAGTTCGCCAATCTTTCGGTCAGGCCAGTGTCGGTACTTTGAGGGAGGTTTCCCGTGCTTTCGCACGGACCTAATTAAAATAAACCTCGTTTTACCATGGGCGTAACCCCATTAACACCTTTCTAGACACCTACTTGATCGGCTAATTGTAATGTGCAAAACTCTCCCGAGAGTAACTCTTACTCGCAGTGGGTATCGGAATCCAACTATCTCATAGAAGGTATGCAATCTCATTGCAAATTTCAACACTTGAAATTCCCAATAATACTTTGCCCCTAGCGTCCTATGACCTTGATGCATGCTAATAAACTATAGTCCACTAGTCAAGTTCAACCCGTACATTTCACGATTGAATTAAACCCGCCTGCACGACCCTTGACGCAGGCCAACAAAGTCGCACTTCTACCCTAATCCAATTGCATCATATGCAACAGATAAGAACTAATTAGATACCGCACACTACGCCTTGACGCAGGCCAACAAACGTAATATGAATACTAAATAGTACTTATCTGAAATGACGGAGGGCTACGGCAGGTTTTAAGAAAACCTTTTGCGTAATGAACTTGATATCGTTGTAGAATCGTGTGATTTTGAAAAAGAGTGTTTTTTAGGCCTTCACTAGTTTTTCTAAAGAGGTCACTCCCGGTGAAGGGATCTTGGCTCTTTCCTCATCGAATGAGGTGCTGGATATTTCACAAATACCACTATGCAGAGCATGAACTAAAAAGCAATCAAAAACAAAACCAAGTGGGTTGTAACATCTGCCAGTTTCGCTAAAGAGGCCACTCTCGGTGAAGGGATCTCGACTCTTTCCTTATCGAATATGGTGTTGGATATTCTACAAGGAATACCGCTATGCAAAGAAAGAACTAGAGATACCAGTTTTTAAAACAAGATTCTATAACATCTTTAGGTTTCTTTTATTTCATTAATCTCATTAATGAAGTCCCATCAATTTATGCTTCCTAAGCATCACAGAAGAAACGAAAGAAGCAATATTTATTATATATCATATATATAATATAAGCATTCGTTTCAGAATATCAAGTGATCACATCACAAATGTAGGGTTCCTATGCACGACAGCAAGGTTTCGGGAGGCATCGTCCATGCCATTTTCAAAATTTTTGTCACGCTAGAGAATTCTAACCTAGGATGTTTAACTAGAGAATCATACGAAACAAAATGTAAACTACTTTACAACTAAGTGAACTAGGAATACAACCTTTGCAGACCGGTCTTTCACTTCAATAGCTCCGTGTAGTAGTCCCTTCGCTCCAAGTAGTGATTTTCCGGACTCCAGCATGGCTTCACAAGAAGAAAAGAACGAACTTGCTTGAAGTCTTTGAGGCCGAAGATAATCTACGTCGAAGAGACACTAACACAAGCTAGCTCTTCACTAATATGAGATTAGTGAAGCTAACACACTATACTAAAGAGCTAATCTAGTAGAGGATGATGAAGTAAGATTTTTGCTCACTTTAGAATTCTTTTTCTCACTATCATTTCTCACTTGCACAAAAGCAAGAGAGCTTTTGAGCTTGAAGAAGAAGATGAAGAGAGATAATGTTGTGAGAGTGAATGGCAACCATGGGTGAGAAAATATCTAATATTACTCATGTAGAGAATTAACCATGAGTTTAGATAATGGTTGGGTTAACAAATATCTAGTGTGAGACAAAACTAGTGGACTAAGTCAATGGGTCTCAAAGCTTCTCAAAGCTTCATGCCATGTGACAAATTTCGAACTAATAATTGAATTACTATAAATAAATAAACCCTACATTATCATTATCATGGTGTAAGTCTCATACACCCATGTTGCATGTATCATCAACCATGACACAAAAATATACAATAATATATATCACATATATATTATATGCACACTAGTGAGAAACGAAAGGTTTAAGTGAGCTAATATTATTTAATGTAATCTAGTATATCACATATACCATTATACATTAAATTATCAAATCAACACTTGATTTAATAATCCGGCTATATCACATACAACCGACTAATATAATCTGTATCAACTTATCGAATCAACACTTGATTCGATAACACGACTATATCACATATAACCGACCGATACGAATAAATCGAGAGAATAAAATACGGTATCTTCTACTCGTATTAATTTCGGTCCTGCACATATCATATATGTGCTCCTACTTCATTTTGCCTAAACTAGTAAAACCTCTGTGTAGGACTCTAAATACTCGTCATTACGCCGGCAGTAGGTGATGATCATATTAAGCACCCACAAGCCGTCAGCGGTACTAGCTGGACGTAACGGCTACCCGGGTATTGAGCGATCAGAAGATCAACAAGCAAGCCCATTCTATCTCCTGTAAAGCCTATCAATAACACTACCGTACAGTCCGGTTTCTTCGTCTGAGATGTCGCATATCAAGTCTATGGGTAGTAAACGTCAGACCCTAATAACTCGATAAGTCATGCCGATACGAGACTCATAACAGGTCGAGAAACTACTGATAACACTTACCTGTAAATCTCCAAATCTGCCCTGGCCAGGGACTTCCAGCTATAGCCAATCGAGCACAGCATGACATCTACCCCCAATACTGGGAGAGACGAAATCCCCTCCTATCGCTCATTGCCTCCATGTGACTCGGGACTGTACCCAAAACCACCGTTTTTCACGTCCTCTGGAATGTGGTAAGGTTGAAATCAAAGTACAGTGGAAATCACACAAGACTCTATAACGATCTCGGGTCTACAGACTAACCTATACCAGTATCACCAGAGAACTGCTATCTGAAATCAGGTATAATACCATCTAGGAGTTCTCGGCGAGTCCGTCCAGTGTACCTAGTCTCCACTGAGCACCCGTATACTATCTTTGATGTCAAACACCAATGGATATGGGATTATCCATCGCCCATCTGATGGGTCGAAAAGCGTATACACTAGTCTACTCTTGTATATCGATGCCCTGTCTCGATACACCCACGACTAGGAACATTAAAGGATGAACTTATGGACTACCATGGCCCAACTAGTATGATCTGCATCATAATCCTGTTAGTCAAGTATACATCCTAAGGGCTTTACCAACATGTAACTATAAGACAATATTAAGAGACAAGTATACATATTAAGATAAAGAGCAACCAGATAGCATACTATCATGTCGAGCAAGAAAGTACTCTCTATATATGTCCAAGAATCCACTATAATATACATCATATGTACAATAATGGCCTCTAAGGCATACACACAACTAACAATTTCCCACTTGCACTAGGGCAAGCCGTTGTAGTATCGCATACCCAACATCCCGAAGAGTCTCTCGAATTGTATCTGGGGAATGGCCTTCATGAGTGGATCCGCTGTGTTGTTCTTCGTGTCAACTCTCCTGACCTCGATTTCCCGGCGATCAACTATCTCCCGGATTAGGTGATACCGCTTTAGAATATGTCTGGATCGCTGATGGGACCTGGGTTCCTTGGCCAAAACCACCGCTCCATTGTTATCACAATACAAAGGTATTTGATACTCAATGGATGGAACCACTCCAAGTTCAGTTATGAACTTCTTCATCCAGATAGCCTATTTGGCAGCATCGTTGGCAGTGATGTATTCAGCCTCCATCGTCGAGTCTGCCACGGTTTCCTGTTTGGAACTCTTCCAACAAACCGCCCTCCATTTAGGGTGAAGACAAATCCCGAGACCGACTTAGAGTCGTCCTTATCACTCTGGAATCGAATCGGTAAAGGACTCCACTTGGAGTTCTCCATTACCATACACCAAGAGCATCTCTTTAGTACTTCTCAAGTACTTGAGAATGCTCTTCACAGCTGTCCAGTGACTCTCTCCTGGATGTGCTTGATACTTACTCACTACACTTAGTGAGTATGCTATATCGGGTCTAGTACATAGCATCACGTACATGATAAAGCCTACTGCCGAAGCATAGGGTATCCCTTGCATGCGAGATCCCTCCAAATCAGTCTTTGGGAGACATCTTTTTGGAGAGAGTGAGTCCTGAGATCGTGGGTAAAAACCCACACTTGGATTCTTCCATACTAAACCTCTTTAGTATGGTTTCAATGTACCTGGATTGGGACAATGCCAGTATCCGTTTAGATCTATCTCTATAGATCTTAATCCCCAAGATATAGGAGGCATCACCTAGATCTTTCATTGAGAATCTTTGTGATAAGAAGAGCTTGATCGAGTGCAGCATAGGAATATCATTTCCTATCAAGAGTATGTCATCCACGTATAATACGAGGAAGACAGCCTTACTCTCTGCCACCTTCTTGTATATACAAAGTTCATCTACGTTTTTGATGTAGTCAAACTCTTTCACTACAACATCAAAAAAGATGTTCTAACTCTGCGATGCCTGCTTTAACCCGTAGATGGATGTAAGCAGCTTGCACACCTTTCCGCTGCTCCCACTGTCTATGAAGACTTCTGGCTGAGTCATGTACACGCTCTCTTCTAAATCACCATTTAGAAAAGCGTTTTTAACATCCATTTGCCAGATTTCATAGTCATGGTATGCAGCAATGGCAAGTAGGATCCAGATAGACTTAAGCATAGCCACTAGAGAAAAGGTTTCATCATAATCCACACCTGGTCATTGATGAAAACCATTTGCAACAAGTCTAGCTTTGAAAGTCTCAACTTTTCCATCTACACCAAGTTTCTTCTTAAAGATCATTTGCTCCCAATGGATTTTACCCCCTCAGGAGCAACTTCTAAAGTCTATACTTTGTTGGTGTATATAGATTCCATCTCAGATTGCATTGCATCCAGCCACTTCACAGAGTCCCCACTCGTGATGGCCTGCTCCAAACTAGTTGGGTCATCATCCTCCATGTTGCAATCCTCGCTTCCACCATCAATGAGAAAACTGTAGTATCTCTCAGGTGGATGAGGAATCCTACTAGATCGGCGGAGTGGCTGAGATTCATTGGATACTATCGAATCCTCTGGTTCCACTAAATCTTCAGTTGTAGTTTGTGTAGATGGAACTTCTTCCAGCTCTACCTCTTTAATACTAATTTCATTTACAAGAAATTCCTTTTCTAAAAAGGTAGCATGTTGAGCAACAAACACCTTTTTTTCCTCACTGTGGTAGAAAAAATATCAATATGAATTCTTTAGATATCCCACAAACTTGCAAAGAACTGATCGTGCCTCGAGTTTGTCTGGATTTTTCCTTTTGACATAGGCCGGAAAACTCCATATCTTAACTCGTTTAAGATATGGTCGCTTCCCACTCCATATCTTATATGGTGTAGTAGGTGCAGATTTAGATGGAACTTGATTCAATAAGTATGCTGATGTCTCAAGCGCATAACCCCAAAAGGAAATAGGAAACTCAGCAGTGCTCATCATAGAGCGCACCATATCTAATAGGGTGCGATTCTTCCGCTCCGATACACCGTTGTGCTGTAGTGTATACGGAGGAGTAAGTTGAGAGAGAATCCCATTCTCTTTTAGATAGTCCCGAAACTCATTGCTCAAGTATTCTCCTCCCCGATCAGATCGTAGGATTTTAATACTTTTACCCGTTTGGTTCTCGCATTCATGTTTATGTTATTTGAATTTCTCAAAAGCTTCAGACTTGTGTTTCAACAGGAACACATGTCCGTATCTTGAGAAATTGTCAGTGAATGCAATGAAGTACGAGGAACCATCCCTGGCATGTGTAGACATGGGACCGCATACATCACTATGTATAGTCCCAAGAGTTCCGTAACTCTTTCTCCGTGTCCAGTAAACGGAGTTTTGGTCATTTTGCCTTTGAGACATGACTGGAAAGTGTCATAAGATGATAATTCGAACGGATTCAAATATCCATCCTTATGTAACTTAGATAGTCGTGTCGCATTGATATGACCTAGTCTACAATACCACAAGAAAGATTCGTTCATTTCTGAACTCTTCCTCT
The DNA here is from genome assembly GCA_030015575.1 of Agapanthus africanus. Taxonomy (NCBI): domain Eukaryota; kingdom Viridiplantae; phylum Streptophyta; class Magnoliopsida; order Asparagales; family Amaryllidaceae; genus Agapanthus; species Agapanthus africanus. The sequence goes on along the minus strand of CM057344.1, from coordinate 181,570,984 downwards.
TGTGTGTGTTTTGTATGTTAAGAACTGTGGTTTGATTTAGAATGTATATGACATTAATTAACGAGCCTGATCCAATCAACATTTGATTCAGGAAGATGTTCGTAACATTATCCTGTACTATAAAATTATATCCTTCTTTACTTAATAAAGAAACTGATATAAGATTGCATATCAGGGTCGGTATGTAATAGCATTCGTTCAGAATCAATGTATTACCATTTGGTAATACAAGGTGATATTCGCCAACTGCTTTGGCTGCAACATTTGCACCATTACCTACTCTTACGGAATGATTACCCATTCCCAGTTCTCTACCTTAGCCCATGTAACATATTACATATGTGGGATCCCGATCCGATATCTAATACCTAGGACGTAGAGTGAACTGAGAAACAGTTCTCGATAACAAACACACCCGAAGAAAATGCATCAACATGCTTATTCTTCATTTGGGCGGCGTAGGAATCCGGATATTTCCCTATTTCCTGTTCAGTCTTATAACAATTATAAGAAAGAACAGAACCAACGTTCCCCTGCTCAGTATAACAAGCGGGTGCGGTCAATACATCCATATTATTATCTTGATTAAGGCCTGAAATGGTCGCTACCTGGAGAGAGAGAGAAGAAAACACTTTAGTGTATGCTCTTGTAAGATTAGATTGGTTATTATCTTTTCTAATCAGGATGGATCCAACTGCTTTTTATCAAGTCTTCCTTCAAACCCTAAAAGGTAAGACTAGCCGGGATTAATTACAGTCTACAACTTCGCTAACCGTTCAGCCAGGCCAGTATCGGTACTTTGAGGAAGGTTCCCCGTGCTTTCGCACGGACCTAATTAAAATAAACCTCGTCTTCCCAGAGGCGTAGCCCCGTTAACACCTTTCTAGACACGTAATGGGTTGGCTAATTGTAAAGTGTAAAACTCTCCCTCGAGCAACTTTTGCTCGCAGCGGGATTGGGATCCAACTATCACATAGAAGGTATGCAATTTCATTGCAAGTTTCAACACTTGAAACTCCCGATATCTTTTGCCCCAAGCGATCTATGATCTTGACAAGGTCAGCAAACCATAGACCGCAAGTCAAGTTCTACCCGTCATTTCATGATTGAATTAAATCCACCCGCACGACCCTTGACAAGGTCAAAAAGGCCGTACAACTACCCTAATCCAATCGCATCTCATGCTTAAACAGATAAGCAGTAATCAGCTACCGCACACTACGCCTTGACAATGTTAACAAACGAATCACGAATACTAACTGTTACTAGCTGAAATGACGGAGGGCTACGACAGATTTTTATGAAAACCTTTTGCATAATGAACTTGATATCGTTGCGGAATCGAGTTATTTTGAAAAGGAGTGTTTTTGAGGCTTTTACTAGTTTTTCTAATGAGGTCACTCCCGGTGAAGGGATCTCGGCTCTTTCCTTATCGAATAAGGTGCAGGATATTTCATAAATACCACTATGCAAAGCAAAAACTCCAAAAAGCAATTAAAAGACAAATCGAGCGTTGTAGCATCTGCCAGTTATTGCTAAAGAGGTCACTCCCGGTGAAGGGATCTCGGCTCTTTCCTTATCGAATAAGGTGCAAAATATTTCACAAATATCACTATGCAAAGTAAGAACTAGAGCTACCCTTTTTAAAAATTTGATTCCACGACATCTTTTAGGTTTCTTTCTTTTCATTAATCTCATTAATGAAGTCCCATCATTTAATGCTTCCTAAGCATCATAGAAAATGAAACGAAAATATAAAGTATGCTTATGCCATCCGCATTCGCCATAATGTCCCGTTATGCACCGTTAGGTTACTTAACTAACGGCATACCGGGACGGGATTAGCGCGGGTGCAAAACATAAGCAACGTCTATTATATATCTCATATATAATATATAGCCATTCGTCTCAGAATCCACAGTGATCACATCAGAGAATATCAGCAGCAGAAGATAACATATGAAATATTGGATATACTAGAAAGTCCATGTTTTATTTTGAGCCTGTATAAAATACAGATTCCACGGTCGTGATGAATAGCCAAATCCACATCCCTAGACCCCTACGAGAGCAGCAAGCAACCCTACCAATTCTAGAGTTAGGAGACCCGGACTCGACTCCTCGAGTTGGTCTCCCACTGGACTCTAGAACCCGGTTACTTGTGCTCCCTTCCTTGGGTCTATCCTAATGCGGAAAAGTAAATAATATACAACAATGGTGACATTATCCTCAACCCGGAAGTGCCCCAATAAAAGAATATTACATACAATGAATTTTACATGAATGAAAATAAATACTCTCATCTCACATAAAACCCCCGGCTATTCAAAACACGACGATCCAATATAACATATCACACCAACATATAACATCACATGTCATCAACGTAAGTAAATATGTGTATCCCAATTGTCTTTGACATATAGCAACGAAACCGGTGATACACCACATATTACACTTACGGTCGCAGAAAAGAAAATGTCAAATTATAACATTTGGAATCCACAATCATCTTAAACATCATAAACCCGAAATCTCTCAAACTTCGGATTCATGCCTAACTATATGAATTCCACATATTGTATCACATTCCACAAATAGCTAGATGATGTTAAACATTCCGATCGAATCAACAAACACCCAAAATTACCCAAAAAGCTCAACAGTTGAGCGTAGTTTAAAAATATTCAGTACATGCCACAATACTAATGGACTAACCATAGAAGGGTCAATCTTTGCCTCACCTATGGCACCGTGGAACTACCGCAAACCCTAGGGTTTGGCGGCGGTTCTTACGGTCATAGAATCGAGTTAGGGTTTGGTTCTTCTAGGTGGTCCATCGCATTACTTGCATGATTTTTGAATGTTCTTTAACTCGGAAAAAATCCAACGCTTGGAAAGTTTTCCGGTAAGGGTTAAAGTGGGTATTTGATATCCGTTCGAACTTTTTAACACCGTCTAAAATAACCCGAAAAACTGTTAGAATTACGACTACGAAACACTCCGAATTGCCTTTGCAGAAAAATAACATCACATGCAAATTATGCAAAAACAAACAACACCTGAAATCCCAAAACCCAAAGACTAGAACACCGTAAAAATTTCAACCCAAAACCCCAAATTGGGGCCGAGGTTGCCGGATTTAATAGCCATGTGGCCGGCCATTTTAAGCTGGGATGGGCTAAAATTTTTGCTGTGTTCATGTTGCAACTCATACAACATTCTGCAATTGTTTAAAAAAATGTTAGAGCCTGTTTAAAAATCGACAGAAACTGGGTGTTGGATTCGGGTGTTTCGGAGTTGTTTTGGTTTCGTAATCTAACATACTTCGTATAATTCTTTAGCTAGGCTCTGATACCACTGTAGGGTTCCTATGCACCAACAAGGTTTCGGGAGGCATCTTCCATGCCATTTTCAAAATTTTTGTCATGCTAAAGAACTCTAACCTAGGATGTTTAACTAGAGAATCATACGAAACAAAATGTAAACTACTTTACAACTAAGTGAACTAGGAATACAACCTTTGTAGACCGGTCCTTCACTTCAATAACTCCGTGTAGTAGTCCCTTCGCTCCAAGTAGTGATCTTCCGGACTCTAGCATGGCATCACAAGAAGAAAAGAACGAACTTGCTTGAAGTCTTCGAAGCCGAAGATGATCTACGTCGAACAGACACTAACCCAAGCTAGCTCTTCACTAATGTGAGATTAGTGAAGCTAACGCCCTATACTAAAGTGCTAATCTAGTAGAGGATGATGAAGTAGGATTTTTTCTCACTTTAGAATTCTTTTTCTCACTATTATTTCTCACTTGCACAAAAGCTAGAGAGCTCTTGAGCTTGAAGAAGAAGATGAAGAGGGATAATGTTGTGAGAGTGAATAGCAACCATGGGTGAGAAAATATCTAATATTACTCATGTAGAGCCTTAACCATGAGTTTAGTTAATGGTAGGGTTAACAAATATCTAGTGTAAGACAAAACAAGTGGACTAAGTCAATGAGTCTCAAAGCTTCTTAAAACTTCATGCCATGTGACAAATTTCCAACTAATAATTGAATTATTATAAATAAATAAACCTTACATTATCTTTATCATGGTGTAAGTCTCATACACCCATGTTGCATGTATCATCAACCATGACACAAAAATGTACAATAATATATATCACATATATATTATATGCACACTAGTGAGAAAAGAAATGTTTAAGTGAGCTAATATTAGTTAATATAATCTAGTATATCACATATACAATTATACATTAAATTATCAAATCAACACTTGATTTAATAATCCGGCTATATCACATACAACCGACTAATATATTTTGTATCAACTTATCGAATCAACACTTGATTCGATAACCCGGCTACATCACATATAACCGACCAATACGAATAAATCATAAGAATAAAATACGGTATCTTCTACTCGTATTAGTCTCGGTCCCGCACATATCACATATGTGCTCCTACTTCATTTTGCCTAAGCCAGTAAAACCTCTGTGTAGGACTCTAAAAACTCGTCAATACGCCGGCAGTAGGTGATGATCATATCAAGCATCCACAAGCCGTCAACGGTACTAGCTGGACGTAACGGCTGCCCGGGTATTGAGCGATCGGAAGATCAACAAGAAAGCTCGCTCTAGCTCTTGTAAAGCCTGTCAGTAACACTACCGTACAGTCCAGTTTCTTCTTCTGAGATGTCGCATATCAAGTCTAGGGGTGGTAAACGTCAGACCCCAATAACTCGATAAGTCATGCCGATACGAGGCTCATAACGGGTCGAGAAACTACTGATAACACTTACTAGTAAATCTCCAAATCAGCCCTGGTCAGGGATTTTCAGTTATAGCCAATCGAGCACAGCACGATATCTACCCCTAATACCGGGAGAGACGAAATCCCCTCCTATCGCTCAATGCCTCCATGTGACTCGGGACTGTAACAAAAAACCACCGTTTTGCACATCCTCTTGAACGTGGTAGGGTGGAAATCAAAGTACAATGGGAATCACACAAGACTCTATGACGATCTCGGGTCTACAGATCAACCTGTACCAGTGTCACCAGAGAACTGCTATCCGATGTCAGGTATAATACCATCTAGGAGTTCTCGGCGAGTCCGTCCAGTGTACCCAGTCTCCACTGAGCACCCGTATACCATCTCTGATGCCAAACACCAATGGATATGGGATCATCCATCGCCCATCTCATGGGTCGAGAAGTGTATACACTAGTCTACTTTGGTATATCGATGCCCTGTCTCGATACACCCATGACTAGGAACATTAAAGGATGAACTTATGGACTACCACGGCCTCACTAGTATGATCTGCATCATAATCCTGATAGTCAAGTATGTATCCTAAGGGCTTTACTAACATGTAACTATAAGACGGTATCAAGAGATAAGTATACATGTTAAGATAAAGAGCAACCAGATAGCATACTATCATGTCGAGCAAGATAGTCCTCTCTATATATGTCCAAGAATCCACTATAATATACATCATATGTACAATAATTGCCTCTAGGGCATACACATAACTAACAACAGAATATCAGCAGCAGAAAATAACATATGAAATATTGGATATACTAGAAATTCCGTGTTTTAAATTAAGCCAGTATAAAACACGGATTCCACGGTCGCGATGAATAGCCAAACCCATATCCCTAGACCCCTACGAGAGCGGCAAGCAACCCTACCAATTCTAGGGTTAGGAGACCCGGTCTCGACTCCTCGAGATGGTCTCCTACTGGACTCTAGAACCCGGTTACTTATGCTCCCCACCTTGGGTCTATCCTAATGCGAAAAAGTAAATAATTTGTATCAATGGTGACATCATCCTCAACCCGGAAGTGCCCCAATAAAAGAATATTACATTCAAGTTTTTACATGAATAAAAATGAAAAACTCTCATCTCACATAGAAAAACCCCGGCTATTCAAAACACGACGATCCAATATAACATATCACAACAACACATAACATCACATGTCATCAACGTAAGTAAATACGCGTATCCCAATTGTCGTTGACATATAGCAACGAAATCGGCGATACACCACATATTACACTTACGGTCATAGAAAAGAAAGTGAAAAACTATAACAATTGGAATCCGCAACCACCTTAGACATCATAAACCCAATGCATCACATACTTTGGATTTCATGCCTAACCAAATGAATTCCTTAGACATCACATGCCTAACAATTATAAAACCCGCATTTTAGTCTCGATATTGAAAACACTTTCCAATAACTAGTCGGGCAATTCAACAAGATTCCCGACATCCTGATCGAATGTTCGTTGGAAACTTTAGTAGACGGCCGCACCTCCGATGCCGTCGACGAACTGCACTTAGGCGGAACACCGCGGCCGCGAGCACCCGAACGGATGCTTTTGGCGATGGGGTTCTCCTACAGTCACTTGGTCGAGGCTATGGGGAGTGGCTATCTAGTAAGGTTACCCGACGAGTATCCGCGTACGCGACGTGATTGCGACGGACTTTTGATCCACATCAAAATCCCACGGCAACCGATCACATGAGACTAAATTTCTAGATTTATAAAATTCAAATTAGTTTTCACAAAACTAAAATTTGTGGATTCCAAATATTGTATCACAATCACAGATAACTAGACAATGTTAAACTTTTCGATCGAATCAACAAACACCCAAAATTTCCCAAAGAGCTCAACACTTGAGAGGAGTTTAAAAAATACCCAGAACATGTCACAACACCTATGGACCAACTGTAGAAGGGTCAACCTTTGCCTCACCTATGGCGCCGCGAAACTACCACAAACCTTAGGGTTTGGTGGCGGTTCCGACTGTCACAGAATCGAGTTAGAGTTTCGTTCTTCTAGAGGGTCCATAGAAAACACCTGCATGATTTTCTAAAGATTTTAAACTTGGAAAAATCCAACTCTTGGAAAATTTCCAGCGAGAGAAAAATTGGGTTATTGATATCCGTTCGAACTTTTTAACGTCGTCTAAATAACCCGAAACGAGATTAGAATTACGACTACGAAGTACTCCGAATTGCCTTTTCATTAAGATAACATCACATGCAATCTTAGCAAAATCAAGCAACACATGAAACACCAAAACCCAGAGACTGGAACACAGGAAAAAATTGAATCCAAGGTAACAACATAGAACCGGCGAGGCCGGATTTATTGCATTAGTCGCCGGGTCAAAAACGGTTAAATAGGTTCAATTTTCTTCAGTGTTCATGTCACATCACATGTAACATTCTGCATCTGCTTAAAAAAGTTTTAGACACTTTTAAAATTTCGACAGAAACTTGGTTTTTGTTTCGAGTGTTTCGGAGTTGTTTCGGTTTCGTAATTCTACAAATATTGTCTAATTCTCTAGCATGGCTCTGATACCACTGCAGGGTTCCCTAGGGTCACCGCTGGGTTTAAGGGGGCATCGTCCATACCATTTTAAAAAATATGGCGCGCTAAAGAACCCTAACCTAGAATCTTAACTAGAGAATTAGATGAAACTAGAATTTAAACATCTTTACATCTAACAGAACAAGGAATACAACCATTGTAGACCGGTCCTTCACTTCATAAGCTCCGTGTAGTAGTCCCTTCGCTCCAAGTAATCATCTCCCGGACTCTAGTAAGGCTCCACAAGATGATAGGAACAAGCTTGCTTGATGTCTTCGAGGCCAAAGATGATCTACGTCGAGGATACACCAACTCAAGCTACCTCTTCACTAATATAGAATTAGTGAAGCAAACACTCTAAACTAATGGCTAATCTAGTAGAGGATGATGAAGTAGGAATTTTTCTCATTTTAGAAATATTTTTCTCACTCATTTTCTTCACCTCCCAATTGCAAGAGAGCTAGAGGAATGAGATGAAGAAAAGTAACCATGGAGAGAAGCAAGTGAAGAATGAATCAAAAATGGTGAGAATAGCAACCATGGGTGAGATAATATCTCATACTAATTAATGCAGAGACTTAACCATGGCTTGGGATAATGGTTGGGTTAATAAATATCTAATGTAAAACAAAACAAGTGGACTAAGTCAATGGTTCTACAAGCTTCCACTAAGCTTAACCATGTGACTAATTTCCAACTAATTTGATTTACTTTGAATAAATAAAACCTTGCATTATTATAAGCATGGCGTGAGTCTCATACACCCATGTAGCATGTTGCAACATGCATGACATAATAATATATATCACATAGATATTAAGTGCACACATAAGTGAGAAAAAGAAATGCCTAAGTGAGATAATATTAGTTAATGTAAATTAATATATCAAATATATAATTATACATTAAATTATTAAATCAACTGTTGATTTAATAATCCGGCTATATCACATACAACCGACTAATATCATATGTATCAACTTATCGAATCAACACTTGATTCGACTGTAGGGTTCCTAGGCACCCTAGTGAGGTCTCACAAGGCATCAACCATACCAATTTCAAATTTTAACGGTGCCGAGAAACCCTAAACTACGGATCGTTGGCTAGATGTCTAGGCGAAAATTGAACTAGTAAACTACTTTACTAAAGAGAACGGAAATACAACCTTTGTAGATCCGGTCCTCCACCTCCATAGCTCCGCAATGAAGTCCTCTCCGCTGTCCAAACGGAATACCGGGCTCTAGCGTCGGCTTCGTCGGAGAAATGGCGAGCTAGGTCGTCGATGTCCATGCCGAAGATGATCTACGTCGAGGCATCGCTAGATCAAGCTCCACCTTCACCAAGCCATGAAAACTTGTGAAGGAAATACCCTATACTACTTGGCAAGAGGTAGAGGATGAAGAAATCGGAGTTGGGTTCACTTTAGAATTGGATTTCTCACTCAATTGCTCAAGTTGCCATTAAAGCTCTCAAGCTTTTTCTTCAAGTCAAGATGAAGAAGAAGATAAAAGAATATGATAAGTTAATTCAAAAATAGAAAGTAAATCAAAACTTATCATAATTCTAACTATGGTTATGTGTAGAGAATTGACCAAGGTTAAAGGAATGGTTAGGGTTAAGGATGAGATAAGAATGGTGGACTAGGTCAAAGCTTCATGAAGCTTCAACTAAACAACAAATAATGCCACCATTCTTTTCTCTTTTCCATTTATTTTCCAAAATGTATAAACAAATAAATAAATGAATAAATAAGTAATGGAAAAATAAAACCCTAATTATATGTTTAACCATGGTTTAATTCTTTACACTTAACCAAGTAAACATGTATCATCAAACATGATACAATCATGTGTACAAAAGTATATCACATATACAATGTGCACAATCCGAGTGAGAAAATCCATTTCAAGTGAACCAATACTAGTTAACGCAAAGTAATATATCAAATATATAATTATGCATTAAATCATTAAATCAACACTTGATTTAACGATCCGGTCATTGCGTAATGAACTTTATATCGTTGTAGAATCAAATGATTTTAAAATGGAGTGCTTTTGAGGCTTTTCTAGTTTTGCTAAAGGAGTCACTCCCGGTGAAGGGATCGTCGTGCGGCCTTGTTGACTCAGTCAAGGGTCGTGCGGGTGGGTTTAATTCAATCGAGAAATGACGGGTTGAACTTTACTTGTGGTCTATGATTTGTTGACTCAGTCAAGGTCATAGATCGCTTGGGGCAAAATATTATCGGGAATTTCAAGTGTTGAAATTTGCAATGAGATTGCATACCTTCTATGAGATAGTTGGATCCCGATACCCGCTGCGAGTAAGAGTTACTCCTGGGAGAGTTTTACACATTACAATTAGCCGATCAAGTAGGTGTCTAGAAAGGTGTTAACGAGGTTACGCCTCTGGGAAAACGAGGTTTACATTAATTAGGTTCGTGCGAAAGCACGGGGGACCTCCCTCAAAGTACCGACACTGGCCTGGCTGAAAGATTGGCGAACTTGTAGTGTGTAATTAATCCCGGCTAGTCTTTCCTTTTAGGGTTTGAAGGAAGATTTGATAAAAAGCAGTGGGAGCCATCCTGATTAGATAAAATAATAACCAATCTATTCTTGCAAGAGCGCACGCTGAGTGTTTTCTTCTCTCTCTCTCCTGGTAGCGACCATATCATGCCTTAATCAAGATAATAATACGGATTATTGACCGAACCCGCTTGTTATACTGAGCTGGGGAACGTTGGTCCCGCTCCAACTTATAATTGTTATAAGACAGAGCAGGAAATTGGGGAATACCAGATTTCCCGTGCTGCCCAAACGAAGAGAGTGCATGCTGATGCATCATCTTCGGGTGTGTTCATTACAGAGAACTGTTTCTCAGTGTCCTTTACGTCCTGGGTATATGATACCGGATCAGGATCCCGCATATGTAATATGTTACATGGGCTACAGATAGGTAAAGAACTGAGAACGGGTGATAAGTTTCATGAGGCAGAAAACGGGGCAAGAGTTGCAGCCAAGTCCGTTGGTCACTGTCACCCTGTATTACCAATACATTGATTCTGAACGAATATAATTAGATACCGAACCTGATATACAAAATCATATCAGTCTCTTTATTAGTAAAGAAAGGATATAATTTTGTATTGTTGGATAATGTTTTGAACATTTCCTATATCAAAAGTTGATCGGTTTAGGCACGTTATCTAAAAGCATTAATGTTCTAAATCAAACTACAGTTCTTAGTATACGGAACACACACAAGAGGAAGAGTTCAGAAATGAACGAATCCTTCTTGAGGCATTGTAGACTAGGTCATATCAATGTGACCCGACTAGCTGAAGTTACATTTAGATGCATATTTAAATCAGTTTAAATTTACATCTTATGAAACTCGCCAGTCATGTCCCAAAGATAAGATGACCATAGCTCCGTTTATTGGAAACAAAGAAAGAGTTAAGCAAACTCTTGGGATGATACATGTTGATGTATGTAGGTCCCCTGTCTACACATGCCAAGACTGGTTCTTTATACTTCATTACATTCTCTGATAATCTCTCAAGATTCAGACATATGTTCCTGTTGAAACACAAGTCCGAACCTTTTGAGATATTCACAGAATATGATTTGGAAGTAGAAAACCAAAACACGGGTATAAGTATTATGTCCTTTGATGAGATCGAGGAGGAGAATACTTGAGCACGGAAATCCTGGATTATTCCAAATGAGAATGAGATTCTCTCTCAGAATTACTCCTCCGTATACACCATAGTACGATGGTATATCGGGGTGGAGCAATAGCACCCTATGTGATATGGTGTGCTCTATGATGAGTACTACTGAGTTTCCTATTTCCTTTTGGGAGTTATGCACTTGAGAAGTTGCATACCTATTGAATAGGGTTCGAATCAAATCAGTTACCTACCACTTCATATGTGATATGGAAAGGGAAGAGCCCATATCTTAAGTTGGTTAAGATTTGGGGTTGTCCGGGCTATGTCTAAAAGCATAATCCGGACAAGCTCGAGACAAGGTCTGTAATGTAGAACTGGAAATGTTCCAGCTATACAAACTGCAGCTGATGATTTGGTAGAACTAAAGGATTCAATAGTAACCAACGAACCTCAGCCTCTCCGCCGATCTAGTAGGGTTCCTCACCCACCTGAGAGATACTTCGGTTTCTCTATGACAGTGGGAGCGAGGATTGCATCATGAGATGATAACCCAACTAGTTTCGAGCAGGCCATCGAGAGTAGGGACTCTGTAAGAATGGCTGGATGCTTAGCGATCTGAGATGGAATCCATGTACACCAACAAAGTATGGACTTTGGTTGCTATATCTGAAGGGTTAAATCCCCATCAGGAGCAAGTATATCTTGAGAAGATTACTTGGTGTATATGGAGAAGTTGAGACTTTCAAAGCTAGACTTGTTAAAGGTTTTCGTCATCGACCAGGCGTGGATAATGATGAAACCTTTTTCCAATGGCTATGCTTAAGTCCATCCAGATCCTACTTGCCACGGCTACATACCATGACTACGATATTTGGTGGTTGGGTGTCATGACTGCTTTTCTAAATGATGTTTTAGAAGAGTGCGTTTATAAGTACACAGCCAGAGGGCTTCGTAATCAGTGGGAGCAGCGGAAACGTGTGCAAGAGGCTTTATAGGATAAAGCAGGCATCGCGGAGTAGGATCATCTGTTTTGATGGATAAGTCAAAGAAGTTGACATCATCAAAATGGTAGATGAACCTTGTATAAACAAAAAGGTAGTAGGGAGTATTGTGACGATCCTCGTAGAGTACGTGGATGACATACTCTTGATAGGGAAGGAGTTTCCTATGCTACGCTCGATCAATCTCCGCTTATCACAATGATTCTCCATAAAGGATCAAAGTGATACCTCCTAAATCCTAGGTTTGGATCTATGAGATAGATCGAATTGGATGTTAGGATTCTCACTAGTTGTAGTGAGATGGTATAAATCGATCCTGAGGAGAATCACTGGAAGGGTTCCAGGGTGATAAAGATGACTGAATGTCAGTCACAGGCATTGTCTTTACCCTCAGTAAAGGGACGGTATGTTGGAAGAGTTCCAAGCTAGATACCGTGGCATACTAGACGATAAAGGCTCGATACATCGCTACTTAAGATGCTACCAAAGAGGCTGTTTGGGTGTATATTGGTTCATGAGATGAACTATGTTCCTCCCATTATGTGACAATGGAGTTGTGGCTTATGCCAAGGAACGCCCGTCCCATCAGTGATCCAGACAAATTCTGAGGCAGCATCACCTGATTATAGAGATAGTTGATCTCCAAGGAGATCGAGGTTAGGAGAGTAGACTCAGAGGACAACACAGCGGATCCACTCACAAAGGCCTGTTCCCAGAGAGAGACTATTATGGGATGGTTGAGTATGAGATACTACAACCACTGCTGTCAGATGGCCCTAGTGCAAGTGGGAGATTGTTAGTTATATGTATGCCCTAGAGGCCATTACTATACATAGGATGTATATTGTAGTGGATGCTGGGACATATATAGGGAGGACTTTCTTGCTCGTCATGATAGTATGCTATCTGGTTACACTTTACCTTAACGTGTAGACTGATTGTCTCTCTGTTACATGTTGGTAAAGCCCTTAGGATGTGTACTTGACTACCTGGACTGTGATGCGGATCATACTAGTGGGGACATGGTAGTCTATAAGTACATCCTTCAAAGTCCCTAGTCGTGGGTATATCGAGACGGGGCATCGATATACCAGAGTAGACTAGCGTATACCTTCTCGACCCATACAGATGGGCGATGGATGATCCCATATCCATTGGTGTTTGACATCAGAGATGATATACGGGTGCTCAGTGGAGACTGGGTACACTGGACGGACTCGCCGAGAACTCCCAGATGGTATTATACCTTACGTCAGATGGCAGTTCTCTGGTGACACTGGTACAGAGTAGTCTGTTGACCCGAGATCGTCATAGAGTCTTGTGTGGTTCCCACTGTGCTTTGATTTCCATCTTACCACGTCCAAGAGGGCATGCAAAACGGTGGTTTTTGGGTACAGTCCCGAGTCACATGGAGGCAATGAGCGATAGGAGGGGATTCGTCTCTCCCGGTATAGGGAGTTGATGTTGCGCTGTGTTCGATTGGCTATAACCGGAAATCCCTAGCCAGGGTTGTTGAGATTTACTGGTAAGTGTTACCAGTAGTTTCTTGAATTGTTATAGACCTCATATCGACACGACTTATCAAGCAATTGGGGTCTGACGTTTACCACCCCTAGGCGAGATATGCGACATATCAGACGATCAGACCGGACTGTACGGTAGTGTTACTGGTTGGATTCACTGGAGTGTGAGCGGGCTTGCTCGTCGATCTTCAGATCGCTCAATACCCGGGTGGCCGTTACGTTTAGCAGACCGCTTGCGGCTTGTGGGTGTTTGATATGATCATCGCCTGCTGCCGGCGTATTGACGAGTCTTTAGAGTCCTACACAGAGGTTTCCTGGCTCAAGCGAAACGAAATAGGAGCGCATATGAGATATGTGCGGGACCGAGAATAATGCGTGTATGTGATACCGTATTTCATTCTCGCGAACAATGTATCGAATGGTTGTATGCGATATAACCTAGTTATCGAATCGAAGATTGATTCGATAAATCGATACATTGGATATTAGTCGGTTATATGCGATATGACCGACTAATATCCAATGTATCGATTTATCGAATCAATCTTCGATTCGATAACTAGGTTATATCGCATACAACCATTCGACACATTGTTCGCGAGAATGAAATACGGTATCACATACACGCATTATTCTCGGTCCCGCACATATCTCATATGCGCTCCTATTTCGTTTCGCTTGAGCCAGGAAACCTCTGTGTAGGACTCTAAAGACTCGTCAATACGCCGGCAGCAGGCGATGATCATATCAAACACCCACAAGCCGCAAGCGGTCTGCTAAACGTAACGGCCACCCGGGTATTGAGCGATCTGAAGATCGACGAGCAAGCCCGCTCACACTCCAGTGAATCCAACCAGTAACACTACCGTACAGTCCGGTCTAATCGTCTGATATGTCGCATATCTCGCCTAGGGGTGGTAAACGTCAGACCCCAATAGCTTGATAAGTCGTGTCGATATGAGGTCTATAACAATTCGAGAAACTACTGGTAACACTTACCAGTAAATCTCAACAACCCTGGCCAGGGATTTCCGGTTATAGCCAATCGAACACAGCGCAACATCAACTCCCTATACCGGGAGAGACGAATCCCCTCCTATCGCTCATTGCCTCCATGTGACTCGGGACTGTACCCAAAAACCACCGTTTTTCACGCCCTCTTGGACGTGGTAAGATGGAAATCAAAGCACAGTGGGAACCACACAAGACTCTATGACGATCTCGGGTCAACAGACTACTCTGTACCAGTGTCACCAGAGAACTGCCATCTGACGTAAGGTATAATACCATCTGGGAGTTCTCGGCGAGTCCGTCCAGTGTACCCAGTCTCCCCTGAGCACCCGTATATCATCTCTGATGTCAAACACCAATGGATATTGGATCATCCATCGCCCATCTGTATGGGTCGAGAAGGTATACGCTAGTCTACTCTGGTATATCGATGCCCCGTCTCGATATACCCACGACTAGGGACTTTGAAGGATGTACTTATAGACTACCATGTCCCCACTAGTATGATCCGCATCACAGTCCAGGTAGTCAAGTACACATCCTAAGGGCTTTACCAACATGTAACAGAGAGACAATCAGTGTATACGTTAAGGTAAAGTGTAACCAGATAGCATACTATCATGTCGAGCAAGAAAGTCCTCCCTATATATGTCCCAGCATCCACTATAATATACATCCTATGTATAGTAATGGCCTCTAGGGCATACATATAACTAACATCGACAGCCCGGCTATATCACATATAACCGAACGATATCACATATCGTGAGAAGGAAAGACTAGCCGGGATTAATTACACGCTACAAGTTCGCCAATCTTTCGGCCAGGCTAGTGTCTGTACTTTGAGGGAGGTTCCCCGTGCTTTCGCACGGACCTAATTAATGTAAACCTCGTTTTCCCAGAGGTGTAACCCCGTTGACACCTTTCTAGACATCTACTTGATCGGCTAATTGTAATGTGTAAAACTCTCCCAGGAGTAACTCTTACTCACAGCGGGTATCGGGATCCAACTATCTCATAGAAGGTATGCAATCTCATTGCAAATTTCAACACTTGAAATTCCCGATAATATTTTGCCCCTAGCGTCCTATGACCTTGACGGAGGCCAAACTACCCATAGTCCGCTAGTCAAGTTCAACCCGTCATTTCTTGATTGAATTAAACCCACCCGTACGACCCTTGACGGAGGCCAAACAACGCCGTACGAATACCCTAATCCAATCACATCATATGCTAGCAGATAAGCACTAGTTAGCTACCGTACACTACGCCTTGACGGAGGCCAAACTACCGCAGCACGAATACTAACTAGTACTTATCTGAAATGACGGAGGGCTACGACAGGTTTTTCTGAAAACCTATTGCGTAATGAACTTGATATCGTTGTAGGATCGAATGGATTTTGAAATGGAGTGTTTTTGAGGCTTTTCTAGTTTTGCTAAAGGGGTCACTCCCGGTAAAGGGATCGTCGGCCCTTTCCTCATCGAATAAGGTGCGGGATATATTATATATATCACTGTGCAAAGCAAAAACTATAGAAGCAATCAAAAGACAAACCGAGGGTTGTAGCATCTGCCAGTTATTGCTAAAGGAGTCACTCCCGGTGAAGGGATCTCGGTGCTTTCCTTATCGAATAAGGTGCAGGATGTTCTACAAGGAACACCGCGATGCAAAGCAAGAACTGTAGCTACCTGTTTTATTTAGAAATTCGATTCCACGACATCTTTAGGTTTCTTTTCTTTCATTAATCACATTAATGAAGTCCCATCATTTAAGTACCTAAACATCACAGATAAATACGACGTACACTTATGCCATCCGCATTCGCCTCGATGTCCCCTCGTGCACCGTTAGGTTAGGTAACTAACGACAGAGTGGGGGGATAGCGCGGGTTTAAAACATAAGTAACGTCTATATAATATATCATATATACTATATACAGTATCTATCATAGAACATCACATGATCACATTACAGATATCGCAGCAGAAGAATCATATGAAACATTGGATATACTAGGACGTCCGTGTTTTCAATACGAGCCAGTATAAAACACGGATTCCACGGTCGCGATGAATAGCCAAACCCACACCCCTAGACCCCTACGAGAGCGGCAAGCAACCCTACCAATTCTAGAGTTAGGAGACCCGGTCTCGACTCCTCGAGTTTGTCACCCACTAGACTCCAGAACCCGGTTACTTGTGCTCTCCTCCTTAGGTCTATCCTAGTGCGGAAAGGTAAATAATATACAAAGGGTGACATCTTCCGCAGCCTGGAAGTGCCCCAATAAAAGAATATTACATACAAGTTTTAACTTGAATGAAAATGAAAAACACTCATCTCACATAAACCCCCCCGGCTATTCAAACACGACGATCCAATATAACATATCCAGCAACACATAACATCACATGTCATCAACGTAAGCAAACATGCGTATCCCAATTGTCGTTGACATATAGCAACGAAACCGGCGATATCACATATTACACTTATGGTCACAGAAAAGAAAGTGTAAAACTACAACAGTTGGAATCCGCAACTTGCATAGACATCGCATGCCTAACCAAATGAATTCCTTAGACATCACATGCCTAACAATTATAAACCTCGCATTTTAGTCTCATTATAGAAAACTCTTTTCAATATCAAGTCGGGCAATTCAACAGGATTCCCGACATTCTGATCGAATGCTCGTCGCAAACTTTAGTAGGCGGCCGCACCCCCTGATACCGTCGACGAAGTGCACCAAGGCGGAACACTGCTACCGTGAGCACCCTTACGGATGCTTTCGGCGACAGGGTTTTTCTACAGTCACTTGGTCGGGGCTTTGGGGTGTGGCTGTCTATTAAGTTTACCCGGCGAGTATCCGCGTACGCTACGTGTTTGCGACGGACTTTTGATCGCATCAAAATTCCGTAGCAACCGATCAAGTGAGACTAAAGTGCTATGTTTATAACATTCATTCAGTTATCTCATAACTATTTGTGTATTCCAAATATTGTATCACATTCCAGATAAACAGAAAATGTTAAACTTTCCGATCGAACAGTCAAACACCCAAGTTTTCCCGAAACATCTCAACACATGAAATAAGTTTAAGAACATTCACTTCGTGCCACAGTACCAACGGTCCAGCAGTAGAAGGGTCAAGCCAACGCATCACATGTGGCACGCCGTACTGCCCCAAACCCTAAGGTTCAAAGGGCAGTTCAAGAGGATCACATAATCGAGTTAAGGTTTGTTGTCTTCTAGAGGGTCCATCGCGTTACTTGCACTACTAAGAACGTTCTCAAACTACAGAAAAATCCAACACTTGGAAATTTCCCGGCAGGGGAAAAAGTGGGTATTTATATCCGGTCGAACTTTTTAACAGTTTCTAAAATATCCGGAAAAATATAAACGAAGTTAAATTATCCGATCAAATTAACGAGTCCCCAATAAAATCCTAGAAAACTCAACACTTGAGTGGAATTACAATATTCCCATAAAAAATTGCCAAGAAAGGACCTAAGAATAAATATATGAAATTTCAGGGAATAAGTCCAAATTTTGGCCGCGGAACCGCCGCCAAACCCATGGTTTCGCCGCGGTTCCGCGGTCAAATTATTGACTTAGTGGACCGTACTTCACAGTAATTCTTAGTTTTTCCTGCTTGTTTTTTTGAGAATTTTTAATTCATAAAAATCCACTGTTTTGAAAAATGTACAGAGAAGGGTTTTGTCGGGGTTTCCGGGTTCGATCGGACTTCTAACTTCGTCTACACTTCGTCTAAAGCTCTAGCTAGGCTCTGATACCACTGTAGGGTTCCTAGACACACTAATGAGGTCTCACAAGGCATCAACCATGCCAATTTCAAATTTTACAAGTGCCGAGAGACCCTAATACAGATCGTTAACTAGAGATCAGGCGAAACTAGAACTAGTAAACTGCTTTACTAATAAGTGAACGGAAATACAACCTTTGTAGATCCGGTCCTCCACCTCCATAGCTCCGTGATGAAGTCCCTCCGCTGTACCCATCGGATCCCGGACTCTCGCGGTGGTTTCATCGAAGAAATGATCGGGCTAGGTCGTCGACTTCGATGCCGAAGATGATCTACGTCGAGGCAACACAAGATCAAGCTCCAACTTCACCAAGCCATGAAACTTGTGAAGAAAACACCCTATACTACTTGGCAAGTGGTAGAGGATTAAGAAATAGGAAGTGGGTTCACTTTAGAATTGGATTTCTCACTCTTTTTCTCAAATCACCATTGAAGCTAGCAAGCTTCTTTCTTCTTCAAGAAGAAGAAGAAGAAGATGATATGATAAGAATTATTGGAAAATAGAAAATAAGGTGATTCATATCATATCTCAACCATGGTCAAGTGTAGAGAATAAACTAGGGTTAGGTTTAAGGAATAAAACAAAATGGTCAAAGCTTTTTCAAAGCTTCATGAAGCTTCAACAAAATCCAAAGAAAGCCACAATTTTATCTTAAGACAAAAAGAAATAAATAAATAAATAAATATAGCAAATGAAACCCTAACCATTAACTAACCATGGTTTAATCAAACATACACCCAAGTTTGCATGTATCATCAAACATGATACAAACTAGTGCACAAAACTATATCATATATATACAATGTGCACTTCAAGTGAGAAAATCCATCTAAAGTGAACAAATACTAGTTAATGCAAAGTAATATATCAAATATATAATTATACATTAAATCATTAAATCAACACTTGATTTAACGATCCGGTCATATCGTATATGACCGGCTAATATCCGATGTATCGACTTATCGAATCAATCCTCGATTCGATAACTAGTTTATATCGCATACAACCAATCGATACATTCATCGCGAGAATAGAATACAGTATCACATACACGCATCATTCTCGGTCCCGCACATATCTCATATGCGCTCCTATTTCGTTTCGCTTGAGCCAGGAAACCTCTGTGTAGGACTCTAAAGACTCGTCAATACGCCGGCAGCAGGTGATGATCATATCAAACACCCACAAGCCGCAAGCGGTCTGCTAAATGTTACGGCCACCCGGGTATTGAGCTATCTGAAGATCGACGAGCAAGCCCGCTCACACTCCTGTGAATCCAACCAGTAACACTTACCGTACAGTCCGGTCTGATCGTCTGATATGTCGCATATCTTGCCTAGGGGTGGTAAACGTCAGACCCCAATAGCTCGATAAGTCGTGTCGATATGAGGTCTATAACAGTTCGAGAAACTACTGGTAAGACTTACCAGTAAATCTCAGCAACCCTGGCCAGGGATTTCCGGTTATAGCCAATCGAACACAGTGCAACATCAACTCCCTATACCGGGAGAGACGAATCCCCTCCTATCGCTCATTGCCTCTATGTGATTCGGGACTGTACCCAAAAACCACCGTTTTGCACACCCTCTTGGACGTGGTAAGGTGGAAATCAAAGCACAGTGGGAACCACACAAGACTCTATGACGATCTCGGGTCAACAGACTACTCTGTACCAGTGTCACCAGAGAACTGCCATCTGACGTAAGGTATAATACCATCTGGGAGTTCTCGGCGAGTCCGTCCAGTGTACCCAGTCTCCACTGAGCACCCGTATATCATCTCTGATGTCAAACACCAATGGATATGGGATCATCCATTGCCCATCTGTATGGGTCGAGAAGGTATACGCTAGTCTACTCTGGTATATCGATGCCCCGTCTCGATACACCTACAACTAGAAACCTTGAAGGATGTACTTATGGACTACCATGTCCCCACTAGTATGATCCGCATCATAGTACAGGTAGTCAAGTACACATCCTAAGGGCTTTACCAACATGTAACAGAGAGACAATCGGTGTACACGTTAAGCTAAAGAGCAACCAGATAGCATACTATTATGTCGAGCAAGAAAGTCCTCCCTATATATGTCCAAGCATCCACTACAATATACATCCTATGTATAGTAATGGCCTCTAGGGCATACATATAACTAACAATCTCCCACTTGCACTAGGGCCATCTGTAGCAGTGGTTGTAGTATCTCACACTCAACCATCCCATAAAAGTCTCTCTCTGGGAATAGGCCTTCATGAGTGGATCCGCCGTGTTATCCTCTGAGTCTGCTCTCCTAACCTCGATCACCCTGGAGATCAACTATCTCCATGATCAGGTGATGCTGCCTCAGAATACGTCTGGGTCACTGATGGGACCGGTGTTCCTTGGCATAGGCCACAACTCCATTGTCTCACAATGGTAGGAACGTAGTTCATCTCATGAACCAATATTCACCCAAACAGCCTCTTTGGTAGCATCTTAAGTAGCGATGTATCCTGCTTTTATCGTCTAGTTAGCCACGGTATCTAGCTTGGAACTCTTCCAACATACCGACCCTTTACTGAGGGTAAAGACAATGCCTGTGACTGATTTTCAGTCGTCCTTATCACCCTGGAACCCTTCCAGTGATTCTCCCCAGGATCGATTGATACCATCTCACTACAACTAGTGAGAGTCCTAACATCCATTTAGATCTATCTCATAGATCCAAAACCCAGGATTTAGGAAGTATCACTTTGATCCTATATGGAGAATCCTTGTGATAAGCGGAGATTGACTGAGCGTAGCATAGGAAACTTCTTCCCTATCAAGAGTATGTCATCCACGTACTCTACGAGGATCGTCACCATACTCCCTACTACCTTTTTGTTTATACAAGGTTCATCTACCATTTTGATGATGTGAAACTCTTTGACCACTTCATCAAAACAGACGTTCCAACTCCGCGATGCCTGCTTTATCCTATAAAGCATCTTGCACACGTTTCCGCTGCTCCCACTGTCTACGAAGCCCTCTGACTGTGTCCTTACAGACTCTCTTTTCTGAAACCATGTATCATTTTAGAAAAGCAGTCATGACACCCAACCACCTGATATCGTAGTCATGGTATGTAGCCGTGGCAAGTAGGATCTGGATGGACTTAAGCATAGCTACTTAGAAAAGGTTTCAACAAAATCCATACCTGGTCAATGATGCAAACCTTTAACAAGTCTAGTTTTGAAAGTCTCAACTTTTCTAAGTACACCAAGTAATCTTCTCAAGATATACTTGCTCCTGATGGGGATTTAACCCTTCAGATATAGCAACCAAAGTCCATACTTTGTTGGTGTATACGGATTCCATCTCAGATCGCTAAGCATCCAGCCATTCTTACAGAGTCCCACTCGTGATGGCCAGCTCGAAACTAGTTGGGTCATCATCTCATGATGCAATCCTCGCTCCCACTGTCATAGAGAAACAGAAGTATCTCTCAGGTGGGTGAGGAACCCTACTAGATCGGCGGAGAGGCTAAGGTTCGTTGGTTTCTATAGAATCCTTTGGTTCTGTCAAATCATGAGCTGCAGTTTTGTATAGCTGGAATCTTTCCAGTTCTACAGAACTGACCTTGCCTCGATCTTGTCCAGATTTTGCTTTAGGCATAGGCTGGACAATCCCAAATCTTAACTTACTTAAGAGATAGGTTCTTCTCATACCATATCTCATATGAAGTGGTAGGCACTGATTTGATTCGAACCCTATTCAATAGGTATGCAGCTTCTCAAGAGCATAATTCCCCACAAGAAATAGGAAACACAGTAGTACTCATCATAGAGCACACCATATCATATAGGGTGTTATTGCTCCGCCCCGATATACCATCGTGCTATGGTGTATACGGAGGAGTAATGCTGAGAGAGAATCTCATTCTCCTTTAGAATAGTCCAGAAATTTCATGCTCAAGTATTCTCCTCCTTGATCTCATCAAAGGACATAATACTTATACCCGTATTGGTTCTTTACTTCTAACTTATATTCTGTGAATATCTCAAAAGGTTCGGACTTGAGTTTCAACAGGAACATATGACTGAATCTTGAGAGATTATCAGAGAATGTAATGAAGTACAGAGAACCGGTCTTGGCACATGTGTAGATAGGGGACCTACATACATCAACATGCATCATCCCAAAAGTTCACTAACTCTTTCTCTGTTTCCAATAAACAGAGCTATGGTCATCTTATCTCTGTGACATGACTGGCAAGTTTCACAAGATGTAAATTCAAACTAATTTAAATATACATCTAAATGTAATTTCAGCCAGTCGGGTCGCATTGATATGACCTAATCTACAATACCTAAAGAAGGATCCGTTCATTTCTGAACTCTTCCTCTTATGTGTGTTCCGTATACTAAGAACTGTAGTTTGATTTAGAACATCAATGCTTTTAGATAACGTGCCTAAACCGATCAACTTTTGATATAAGAAATGTTCAAAATATTATCCAACAATAAAAATTTTTATCATTTCTTTACTAATAAAGATACTGATATAATTTTGTATATCAGGTTCGGTATCTAATAACATTCGTTCAGAATCAATGTATTGGTAATACATGGTGACAGTGACCAACAGACTTGGTTGCAACGCTTGCACCGTTTTCTGTCTCATGAAACTTATCACCCGTTCTCAGTTCTCTACCTTTCTGTAGCCCTATGTATCAGATTACATATCTGGGATCCTGATCCGGTATCTAATACCCAAGACGTAGAGGATACAGAGAAATAGTTCTTTGTAACGAACACACCCGAAGATGATGCATCATATGCACTTTCTTCGTTTGGGCGGCATAGGAATTCTGGTATTCCCCTATTTCCTGCTCTGTCTTATAACAATTATAAGTTGGAGCGGGACCAACGTTCCCCAGCTCAGTATAACAAGCGGGTTCGGTCAATATATCCGTATTATTATCTTGATTAAGGCGTGATATGGTCGCTACCAGGAGAGAGAGAGAAGAAAACACTGAGCGTGCGCTCTTGCAAGAATAGATTGGTTATTATTTTATCTAATCAGGATGGCTCCCACTGTTTTATCAAATCTTCCTTCAAACCCTAAAAGGAAAGACTAGCCGGGATTAATTACACGCTACAAGTTCGCCAATCTTTCAGCCAGGCTAGTGTCGGTACTTTGAGGGAGGTTCCCCGTGCTTTCGCACGGACCTAATTAATGTAAACCTCGTTTTCCCATAGGCGTAACCCCGTTGACACCTTTCTAGACACCTACTTGATCGGCTAATTGTAATGTGTAAAACTCTCCCAGGAGTAACTCTTACTCGCAGCGGGTATCGGGATCCAACTATCTCATAGAAGGTATGCAATCTCATTGCAAATTTCAACACTTGAAATTCCCGATAATATTTTGCCCCTAGCGTCCTATGACCTTGACGGAGGCCAAACTACCCATAGTCCGCTAGTCAAGTTCAACCCATCATTTCTTGATTGAATTAAACCCACCCGCACGACCCTTGACGGAGGCCAAACAACGCCGTACGATTACCCTAATCCAATCGCATCATATGCTAGCAGATAAGCCCTAGTTAGCTACTGTACACTACGACTTGACGGAGGCCAAACTACCGCAGCACGAATGCTAACTAGTACTTATCTGAAATGACAGAGGGCTACGACAGGTTTTTCTGAAAACCTATTGCGTAATGAACTTGATATCGTTGCAGGATCGAATGAATTTTGAAATGGAGTGTTTTTGAGGCTTTTCTAGTTTTGCTAAAGGGGTCACTCCCGGTAAAGGGATCGTCGGCCCTTTCCTCATCGAATAAGGTGCGGGATATATTATATATATCACTGTGCAAAGCAAAAACTTTAGAAACAATCAAAAGACAACCGAGGGTTGTAGCATCTGCCAGTTATTGCTAAAGGAGTCACTCCCGGTGAAGAGATCTCGGTCCTTTCCTTATCGAATAAGGTGCAGGATGTTCTACAAGGAACACCGCGATGCAAAGCAAGAACGGTAGCTACCTGTTTTATTTAGAAATTCGATTCCACGACATCTTTAGGTTTCTTTTCTTTCATTAATCACATTAATGAAGTCCCATCATTTAAGTACCTAAACATCACAGATAAATACGACGTACACTTATGCCATCCGCATTCGCCCCGATGTCCCCTCGTGCACTGTTTGGTTAAGTAACTAACGACAGAGCGGGGCAGGGCTAGCGCGGGTTTAAAACATAAGTAACGTCTATATAATATATCATATATACTATATACAGTATCTATCATAGAACATCACATGATCACATCACAGATATCGCAGCAGAAGAATCATATGAAACATTGGATATACTAGGACGTCCGTGTTTTCAATACGAGCCAGTATAAAACACGGATTCCACGGTCGCGATGAATAGCCAAACCCACACCCCTAGACCCCTACGAGAGCGGCAAGCAACCCTACCAATTCTAGAGTTAGGAGACCCGGACTCGACTCTTCGAGTTTGTCTCCCACTGGACTCCAGAACCCGGTTACTTGTGCTCTCCTCCTTAGGTCTATCCTAGTGCGGAAAGGTAAATAATATACAAAGGGTGACATCTTCCGCAGCCTGGAAGTGCCCCAATAAAAAAATATTACATACAAGTTTTTACATGAATGAAAATGAAAAACACTCATCTCACATAAAACCCCCCCGGCTATTCAAACACGACGATCCAATATAACATATCCAGCAACACATAACATCACATGTCATCAACGTAAGTAAACATGCGTATCCTAATTGTCGTTGACATATAGCAACGAAACCGGCGATATCACATACTACACTTACAGTGACAGAAAAGAAACCGTAAAACTACAACAGTTGGAATCCGCAACTTGCATAGACATCGCATGCCTAACCAAATGAATTCCTTAGATATCAAATGCCTAACAATTATAAACCTCGCATTTTAGTCTCATTATCGAAAACTCTTTTCAATATCAAGTCGGGCAATTCAACAGGATTCCCGACATTCTGATCGAATGCTCATCGCAAACTTTAGTAGGCGGCCGCACCCCCTGATACCGTCGATGAAGTGCACCAAGGCGGAACACCGCTACCGTGAGCACTCTTACGGATGCTTTCGGCGACGGGGTTCTCCTACAGTCACTTGGTCGGGGCTTTGGGGTGTGGCTGTCTATTAAGTTTACCCGGCGAGTATCCGCGTACGCTACGTGTTTGCGACGGACTTTTGATCGCATCAAAATTCCGTGGCAACCGATCAAGTGAGACTAAAGTGCTATGTTTATAACATTCATTCAGTTATCTCATAACTATTTGTGGATTCCAAATATTGTATCACATTCCAGATAAACAGAAAATGTTAAACTTTCCGATCGAACAGTCAAACACCCAAGTTTTCCCGAAACATCTCAACACATGAAATAAGTTTAAGAACATTCACTTCGTGCCACAGTACCAACGGTCAAGCCGTAGAAGGGTCAAGCCAACGCCTCACATGTGGCACACCGTACTGCCCCAAACCCTAAGGTTCAAAGGGCAGTTCAAGACGATCACATAATCGAGTTAAGGTTTGTTGTCTTCTAGAGGGTCTATCGCGTTACTTGCACTACTAAGAACGTTCTCAAACTACGGAAAAATCCAACACTTGGAAATTTCCCGGCAGGGGAAAAAGTGGGTATTTATATCCGGTCGAACTTTTTAACAGTTACTAAAATATCCGGAAAAACATAAACGAAGTTAAATTATCCGATCAAATTAACGAGTCCCCAATAAAACCCTAGAAAACTCAACACTTGAGTGGAATTAAAATATTCCCATAAAAAATTGCCAAGAAAGGACCTAAGAATAAATATATGAAATTTCAGGGACTAAGTCCAAATTTTCGCCGCGGAACCGCCTCCAAACCCATGGTTTCGCCGCGGTTCCGCGGTCAAATTATTGACTTAGTGGACCGTACTTCACAGTAATTCTTAGTTTTTCCTGCTTGTTTTTCTGAGAATTTTTAATTCACATAAATCCACTGTTTTGAAAAATGTACAGAGAAGGGTTTTGTCGGGGTTTCTGGGTTCGATCGGACTTCTAACTTCGTCTACACTTCGCCTAAAGCTCTAGCTAGGCTTTGATACCACTGTAGGGTTCTTAAGCACACTAATGAGGTCTCACAAGGCATCAACCATGCCAATTTCAAATTTTACAAGTGCCGAGAGACCCTAATACGGATCGTTAACTAGAGATCAGGCGAAAACTAGAACTAGTAAACTACTTTACTAATAAGTGAACGGAAATACAAACTTTGTAGATCAGGTCTTCCACCTCCATAGCTCCGTGATGAATTCCCTCCGCTGTACCCATCGGATCCCGGACTCTCGCGGTGGTTTCATCGAAGAAATGATCGGGCTAGGTCGTCGACTTCGATGCCGAAGATGATCTACGTCGAGGCAACACAAGATCAAGCTCCAACTTCACCAAGCTATGAAACTTGTGAAGAAAACACCCTATACTACTTGGCAAGTGGTAGAGGATGAAGAAATAGGAAGTGGGTTCACTTTAGAATTGGATTTCTCACTCTTTTTCTCAAATCACCATTGAAGCTAGCAAGCTTCTTTCTTCTTCAAGAAGAAGAAGAAGAAGATGATAAGAATTATTGGAAAATAGAAAATAAGGTGATTCTTATCATATCTCAACCATGGTCAAGTGTAGAGAATAAACTAGGGTTAGGTTTAATGGTTAGGTTTAAGGAATAAAACAAAATGGTCAAAGCTTTTTCAAAGCTTCATGAAGCTTCAAAAAAATCCAAAGAAAGCCACCATTTTATCTTAAGACAAAAAGAAATAAATAAATAAATAAATATAGCAAATGAAACCCTAACCATTAACTAACCATGGTTTAATCAAACATACACCCAAGTTTGCATGTATCATCAAACATGATACAAACTAGTGCACAAAACTATATCATATATATACAATGTGCACTTCAAGTGAGAAAATCCATCTAAAGTGAACAAATACTAGTTAATGCAAAGTAATATATCAAATATATAATTATACATTAAATCATTAAATCAACACTTGATTTAACGATCCGGTCATATCGTATATGACCGGCTAATATCCGATGTATCGACTTATCGAATCAATCCTCGATTCGATAACTAGGTTATATCGCATACAACCAATCGATACATTCACCGCGAGAATAGAATACGGTATCACATAAACGCATCATTCTCGGTCCCGCACATATCTCATATGCGCTCCTATTTCGTTTCGCTTGAGCCAGGAAACCTCTGTGTAGGACTCTAAAGACTCGTCAATACGCCGGCAGCAGGTGATGATCATATCAAACACCCACAAGCCGCAAGCGGTCTGCTAAATGTAACGGCCACCCGGGTATTGAGCGATCAGAAGATCGACGAGCAAGCCCGCTCACACTCCTGTGAATCCAACCAGTAACACTTACCGTACAGTCCAGTCTGATCGTCTGATATGTCGCATATCTTGCCTAGGGGTGGTAAACGTCAGACCCCAATAGCTCGATAATTCGTGTCGATATGAGGTCTATAACAGTTCGAGAAACTACTGGTAACACTTACCAGTAAATCTCAGCAACCCTGGCCAGGGATTTCCGGTTATAGCCAATCGAACACAGTGCAACATCAACTCCCTATACCGGGAGAGACGAATCCCCTCCTATCGCTCATTGCCTCCATGTGATTCGGGACTGTACCCAAAAACCACCATTTTGCACACCCTCTTGGACGTGGTAAGGTGGAAATCAAAGCACAGTGGGAACCACACAAGACTCTATGACGATCTCGGGTCAACAGACTACTCTGTACCAGTGTCACCAGAGAACTGCCATCTGACGTAAGGTATAATACCATCTGGGAGTTCTCGGCGAGTCCGTCCAGTGTACCCAGTCTCCACTGAGCACCCGTATATCATCTCTGATGTCAAACACCAATGGATATGGGATCATCCATTGCCCATCTGTATTGGTCGAGAAGGTATACGCTAGTCTACTCTGGTATATCGATGCCCCGTCTCGATACACCCACGACTAGGGACCTTGAAGGATGTACTTATGGATTACCATGTCCCCACTAGTATGATCCGCATCATAGTACAGGTAGTCAAGTACACATCCTAAGGGCTTTACCAACATGTAACAGAGAGACAATCAGTGTACACGTTAAGCTAAAGAGCAACCAGATAGCATACTATCATGTCGAGCAAGAAAGTCCTCCCTATATATGTCCAAGCATCCACTACAATATACATCCTATGTATAGTAATGGCCTCTAGGGCATACATATAACTAACAATCTCCCACATGCACTAGGGCCATCTGTAGCAGTGGTTGTAGTATCTCACACTCAACCATCCCATAAAAGTCTCTCTCTGGGAATAGGCCTTCATGAGTGGATCCGCCGTGTTATCCTCTGAGTCTACTCTCCTAACCTCGATCACCCTGGAGATCAACTATCTCCATGATCAGGTGATGCTACCTCAGAATACGTCTGGGTCACTGATGGGACCGGCGTTCCTTGGCATAGGCCACAACTCCATTGTCTCACAATGGTAGGAACGTAGTTCATCTCATGAACCAATATTCACCCAAACAGCCTCTTTGGTAGCATCTTAAGTAGCGATGTATCCTGCCTTTATCGTCTAGTTAGCCATGGTATCTATCTTGGAACTCTTCCAACATACCGACCCTTTACTGAGGGTAAAGACAATGCCTGTGACTGACTTTCAGTCGTCCTTATCACCCTGGAACCCTTCCAGTGATTCTCCCCAGGATCGATTGATACCATCTCACTACAACTAGTGAGAGTCCTAACATCCATTTAGATCTATCTCATGTTAGTGTTTATGCCCTAGAAGGCCATTACTGTATCATACTAGTTTGTATATTACTTAATGGAAGCTTGGGATATTCACATGTATATAACAGTCTTGCTAAACATGGTAGTATGCTACTTGGTTTTTCTATCTTAATATGTGAGTATACGTATTGATAGAGCTCTTAGGATCTTGCTTGACTACCAGCGTTATGATGGCAATCACACTAGTGGGGGCTGGGTAGTCTACAAGCACATCCTTATTCAGGTCCCTAGTCGTTGGATTATCGAGACAGGGCATCGATACTCCGGAGTAGACTAGTGTGTACGCTTCTCATCCCAGTTGGGGAGATGGTCTGTCCCACAGCCGTCAGTACGTCGTACTGGAGATAGTATGCAGGTGCTCGTTAGGTTACGGGTACACCGGACAGGACTCACAGGGGACTGTTGGTTAGTTTTATACCAGTCGTCAGTGAACAGTTCCCAGGTGACATGAGTACAGCATAGTCCGCAGACTTGACACTGCTACTTCGCCTCGAGTGTGTCCCACTGTTCTTAGATTGCTACCCTACCACGGCTCAAAGGAGTCGTGCAAACAGGTAGCAGTTGGGTGCAGTCCCGAGCACTTGGAGGCAGTGGCGGTTAGACAGGATTCGTCTCTCCCGGTATTGGGGGTTGATATCGCGTTGTGTCAGAGAGCCATTACGCAAAGTCCCTGGCCAGGGCAAGCGAGATTTGCTGGTAGGTTCCAGTAGTTTCTCAGGGTGTAATGGGCTTCGCTCCGACACAACTTATACCGCTATTAGGGGACTGACGCTTGCTGCCCCCTAGGCCCGATATGCGATAGTCTTAGACGAACGGACCGGACTGTACGGAGATTGTCACATCAGACTCAGTAGGAGTTCGGATGGGTTTCCTCATCGTCCTTCTTATCGACATCTACCTGGGGACCGTTACGTACAGCTAGTGCCGCTTGCGGTCTGTGGTTAAACCCACTGCCAGCGTAGTAGTCGAGTCTCTAGAGTCCCACACAGAGAGTTTCCCTACTCCAGGCGAAACGATATAGAGGTCGTATGGTTTTATGACAAGGGTTCGGACGCATACGTGTGTTTACACACGTACGACTTTCGGACAGTTTTTACCAGTCGGCTTTGGTTTAAGCCAGTTACTGGTATCCGGTTATTGGATTTATACAGTCTAAAGTTTTTCCGTATTTTTGCGGAAAGGAGGGGCGTTCTCATAATTGCGCGAGAAGCTTCTAGAAGATGGTGACTAAGGAGGTTTAGGTGGCATATACAATGAATGTGATTAGTGAGTCATATGGATGATTCATCCATGTCATTAATGCATCATAAATGCTTAATGACTCATGGATGTGAATCATCACTAGATATTATCAAGCATGGTTGTTAAATTCATTTCTTTTCTTTTCTTGATAAAAAGAAATGCTTGATATATATTATGATAACTCATTCTTCTCACTTCATTATTATCTTCACCTTCTCTCTCCTCAAGCTCTCCCTCTTCAAACCCTAATCCTCCCCTCTCATGTGTTGAGTACAAGGATTAGTTAGACTAATTAAACCATAACCCTCACTCTATATCACCTAGCTTCTTTGATTAGCACTTAAAGAAGGTTAGTTGCCTCAAGTTTAGAGGCTAAGCTTGGAGTAAAGCTCTCGGGTGGATCGTCTACTACTTCGAGAAGGCCGAGGAGGAGGTGGAGTTCGTAAAGACGAAGGACACGGTTCTTTAGGTATAATCCCTTTACATAGTAGTTGTTAACAACTATGTTTGTTGTTAGTTATCGTTTAGCTTCGATTCATGCGGTTAGTCGATGTTTAAGCAAAGAACAAGATCGTTTTTCATATTTCCGCCTCAGCGCAAGTCGTGGGGTGTTGTACATCGACTTACAGTGGTATCAGAGCCTCGCTAAACAATAAATAACTTACTTGCAAATTTGTATGAATTTCGAACGGAAAAAACGAAACCGGAAAGACCCGAAATCACAAGTTTCTGTCGATTTTTAAATGAAGCCCAAAATTTTTTCAGGGAGGTTCAGAAAGCTTAAAAAGACAGTAGAAGAACACCCAAGAAATTTGGGCCCCTGAATCGCCTAAAGCGCCGCGGAACCGCGGCGGATCGCACCGATCCGCCGCGCTTCCGCCGCCGAGTTGGCGATTCAGGAACCCAATTTTCCTGTGTTGCTTCTCTGTGATATTTGGTATTTTCTGGAAGTTTTTATTTTTGCTCAGGTTTCAGATTTACAGAGAAGTATTGGAGCAAAATTAAAAGTGTTTAATCGATCGAAATTATACAGTATTTGCTTGTTGGATTATATCTGTGTTTGTATAATGTGTTCGTAAACCTTCCCTAACTGCTAGTATGTCGGTTGGCAGGGGGTTGCATATTTCTGTAATGGTTTTTACTGTTTGTGGATATGAACTGTGTTGGACTGTTGTGATGTATAACCGGGGTTATGTGATGGGTTATTATTTAATTCATTTGATGTAAATGTAATTTGTTGTAATATTATTTTGCGGGGCACATCCAGGTTGCGGTTGTAGCCACTGTTGTATTATTTCATTTTACTGTTTTTGCTCCTAGGACAGACCCAAGGTGGGGTGCACAAACTGCCGGGCGGGTAGTTTGCCGTACCCGTTGGGGTCTTGGGTGGGGTAATGGCTATTCATCACAACTGTGTAATCCGTCTTTTGTTGCAGGCTCAAAACAAACACGGATTGCTTGCAAATCCAATAAAGTTCATCTGTGATCTGGAATGCCTATTATTGCGTCTGACGAATGTACAATATCTATATATGATAGCTATTTAGACGTCACTTATGTTTTACACCCGCACTAGCCCAGCCCCCGCTCTGTCGTTAGTTAAGTAACCTAACGGGTGATGACGGGACCCCGTGGCGAATGCGGATGGCATAAGAGGACGTTGTATTTTCGTTGTTTTCTGCAATGACAGGTTAATGATGGGACGCATTATTTATAATGCAAAGAAAATAAACCAAAAGTTAATCGTTGGAACAATTTAAAAGAAACCACTCGGTTAATTTTAAAAACAGATATTTTTAAATGCGGAGCTTTAACCACTCCTTTTAAAAGCTATCAGGTTCCTTCGGTTATATCAAGTTCACTACGTTCACGGTTTCGCCAAAACCAGTCGTAGCCCTCCGTCATTTCTTATGGATAGTCAGTAGTATTCAAGCTATGTTTGTTGGCTTTCGTCAAGGCCTAGTGTTTGGTAGCTACTGGGTATTCATTTGTTGCATAGATAGATGTGTTGGTTTGGGACAGTCGCATTACCTTGTTGGCTTACGTCAAGGTATATACGGGTGGGTTCAAATTAACAAGATAATGATGGGCAGAACTTGACATGTGACTTATGATTTGTTTGCTTACGTCAAGGTCATAAGAGCATGGGGCAAAAACCTATATCGGGAATTTCTAAAGAAACTGAAATTTGCAAAGAGATGCATACCATTTGGAGTTTGATAAATGCTGGTAGGATTCCTTCAACATTATCATACGATGATATTTGGATCCCGATCCTACTGTGAGTATATGCTACTTATCAGGAGATTCGTCGCTTAACGATCAATGCTATAAACCAAGTAGGTGTCAAGAAAGGTGTCAGCGGGGTTACGCCCCCAGAGAAAAGAGGTTATTTAATTAAGGAACTTCGCGAAAGCGTTGGAAAACCTCCCTCGAAGTATCGACACTGGCCTGGCTGAACGGTTAAGCAAGTATTGTACGGTGAGAATAGTCCTGGCTAATTCTTCTTTTATGGTTTGAGGAAGGATTCGAGAAACAGTGGGAGCCATCCAGTTTAGATAAACTAAAAACCACTCTAAACTTGCAAGAGCATCATGCTAAAGAGTTTTCTTCTCTCTCTCCTAATTGTAGCGACCCTGAAAATGACTGGACTTAAGTTACTTTTAGAGAAAAATATACTGACAGGGCCAAACTATAAAGATTGGCTGTGGAATGTCAAAATGGCTTTGACCTATAACAAATTGGGGTACGTCCTCACCGCTACGGCACTTGCTGTCACTGGTCCCAAATCCAGCAATGCGGCTAAGGAAATTCGCAAAACCTGGGATTTAGATTGCGCGAAAGCCATGTGCATCGTGCTTGCCTCAATGAACAATGAACATCAGAGGAGGCACGAGGATATGAACCTAGATGGCATATTTCTCCATACAAAGGAACTTTATGGAGAGCAATCTCGTATAGCAAGATACGAGACCTCTAAGAACTTGTTTCGAGCGAGGTTGGCTGTCGGGTCATCGGTAGGAGAGCATGTCCTAAAGATGATCGGCTATATTGAAGAGCTCGCAGACCTTGGGACGACTTTGGATAATGAGCTCTATACAGACCTTATTCTCCAGTCCCTTCCTCACACCTACGCCCAGTTTATCCTGAACTTCAACCTTCAAAGAAAAGAAGTTGAACTTCCGGAACTCCTGAACATGTTAAGGAGTGCAGAGGGCACCTTGCAGAAAACAAGGGAAACACCCGCTATGTTTGTTAGCGGTGCATCTTCTTCCGGGTCCAAGGCTAAGGCCAAAGGAAGGAAGAAGAAGGCCGCCACCAAACCTAGAGGAGGTGTTAGTAAGGTGGGAGGGAAGGGAAAGAAAAAGTTTGCGGTACCAGTAGTTGGCCAGGATGAGTGCTTCCATTGTCACAGGAAAGGGCACTGGATGAAGGATTGCAAGGCGTGGAACGCCAAGAACCAGGAACCGAAGCAAGCTGTGGCTTCGACTTCAGGTGTGTTTGTAATTGAGAATTGTCTGTCGATCAACTCTACTTCCTGGGTATTGGATACCGGATCAGGATCTCATATTTGCAATTCATTGCAGGCACTGAGAAACCGTAGAGTGCTGAAGGAAGGTGATATGACCCTAAAGGTTGCTAACGGAGCTAGCGTGGGAGCTGCGTCCGTCGGGGATTATCACCTAGGATTGACGAGTGGACACATTTTGGTTTTACATAACTGTTTTTTTGTACCAAGCTTAACGTGTAATATCATATCAGTTTCCTTGTTATCAAATAAAGGTTATGATTTCACGTTTGTAAGAGATGTTGTTAACATCCACCTTAATCATGGTTTGATTGGGTCCGATACACTAAATAACGTTATATATGTTTTAAACCAACTCCAAATTTTCAATGTCCAGAACACACTTAAAAGAAAGTCTCCAGATTTAAATAAAGCTTTCTTATGGCATTGTAGACTGGGTCATATCAATGAGAGAAGGTTGACTAAGTTGCATAGAGAAGGATATTTGGACTCGTTCGAATATCAAACTTATGACACTTGTCAATCTTGTCTCAAAGGAAAGATGACAAAGACTCCATTTACTAGACAAGGAGTAAGAGCGAGCGAGCTCTTAGGACTCATACACAGCGATGTATGCGGTCCAATGTCTATACATGCAAGAGGTGGTTTTTCCTATTTCATTACTTTCACGGATGATTACTCAAGGTACGGATTCATTTATCTGATGAAACATAAATCCGAGGCTTTTGAGAAATTCCAAGAGTATAAGAATGAAGTAGAAAACCAAACCGGCAAAAGTATCAAGACACTTAGATCTGATCGAGGTGGTGAATACTTGAGTGCCGAGTTCCTAGGTTACCTAAAAGAGAAAGGAATTCTCTCTCAGCTTACTCCTCCATACACTCCACAGCATAACGGTGTATCGGAGAGACGGAATCGAACCCTATTGGATATGGTACGATCCATGATGAGTAATGCTGAGTTACCACGATCTTTCTGGGGTTATGCGCTAGAATCAGCGGCATATCTTTTGAACAGAGTTCCAACCAAAACTGTGCCTACCACACCATATCAGATGTGGAGTGGGAAGAAACCCTATCTTCAGTACCTGAAGACATGGGGATGTCCAGCTTTTGTAAAAAAGCAGCATCCGGACAAGCTCGAGGCACACTCAGTAGAGTGCAAGTTTGTAGGATATCCAAAGAACTCTATGGGATATTGTTTCTATTACGCAGAGGAACAAAAGGTTTTTGTTTCTCGTCATGCCCGCTTCTTGGAAACTGAATTTTTAGAAAATCAGAAGAGTGGGAGCGAAATAGAACTGGAAGAAATTCTAGAACCACAAGCTGATACTGAAAGTTTGGTAGAACCGGTAGTTCAAGAAGAACAGGACATTCCCGCACCCCTCCGCAGGAGTAGTAGGCCGTCTCATCCTCCTGAGAGATACTACGGTTTTCTCATAGATGGGGATAGAGAGGATTGCATCATAGATGATGATGAACCTACTGACTTCCAGCAGGCCATCCAGAGCGGCAACTCGGTACGATGGCTAGATGCAATGCGGACCGAAATGGAGTCCATGTACACCAACAAAGTATGGACTTTGGACTTTGCTCCAGATGGGGTAAAACCCATAGGATGCAAATGGATCTTCAAGAAAAAGATTGGTGTAGATGGACAGGTGGAAACCTATATGGCTAGACTTGTTGCAAAGGGTTTTCGTCAAAGACCTGGTTTGGACTATGACGAAACTTTTTCTCCAGTGGCTATGCTCAAATCCATTCGGGTCCTTCTTGCTATTGCTGCCTTCCATGATTATGAAATCTGGCAGATGGACATAAAGACGGCTTTTCTGAATGGAAATTTAGAAGTGTGCGTCTATATGGATCGGCCAGAGGGTTTCAATCAGAGTGGGAGCAGCGGGAAAGTATGCAAGCTGCTTAAGTCTATTTATGGACTAAAGCAGGCATCGCGGAGTTGAACATCTGTTTTGATGAGACAGTCAAAGAATATGACTTTATCAAAAATCCAGATGAACCGTGCAT
Source organism: Agapanthus africanus (assembly GCA_030015575.1). NCBI lineage: Eukaryota > Viridiplantae > Streptophyta > Magnoliopsida > Asparagales > Amaryllidaceae > Agapanthus > Agapanthus africanus. The sequence continues at coordinate 181,534,855 of CM057344.1, read as the reverse complement.
ATATAGTAAAGTTGTAGCCAGAAGTGTCGTATTCCTCGTCTTGTACGTAGATGACATTCTATTGATAGGAAATGACATTCCTATGCTACAATCTGTCAAAGGATTCTTGTCACACAGGTTCTCCATGAAAGACCTGGGTGATGCCTCTTACATTCTGGGGATCCGGATCTATCGTGATAGATCCAAGAGGATGTTGGGACTTTCGCAGTTCAGGTATATCGACACTGTACTGAAAAGATTCAGTATGGAAGATTCTAAGCGCGGTAATCTACCGGCTTGTCATGGAATCACCCTCTCCAAAGAGATGTCTCCCAAGACTGATTTGGAGAGGGAACGCATGTCTATTATACCCTACGCTTCTGCGGTAGGATCTATAATGTATGCGATGTTGTGCACCAGACCAGATGTAGCTTACGCACTGAGCGTGGTAAGCCGGTATCAGTCAGACCCAGGGGAGAAGCACTGGATAGCAGTAAAGAACATTCTCAAGTACCTGAGAAGGACTAAGGAGATGTTCTTGGTTTACGGCGGAAAAGACCTCAGGTTAGAGGCCTTTGCTGATTCCGGCTTTCAGAGTGATAAGGACGATTCCAAGTCCATGTCGGGTTATTTCTTTACCCTCAATGGAGGGGCGGTGTGCTGGAAGAGCTCCAAGCAGGACACCGTTGCTGACTCAACGATGGAAGCGGAGTATATAGCTGCTTGCGATGCCGCAAAAGAAGCAGTCTGGATGAAGAAGTTCCTAACAGAACTTCTGGTGGTTCCTACCATAGTTGATCCAATACCTCTGTATTGCGACAACAACGGAGCTATAGCTTTAGCGAAGGAACCAAGGTCCCATCAGAAGTCCAGACACATCTTAAGGCGGTATCACCTGATCAGGAAGATCATTGATCGTCAGGAGATCGAGGTTCGGAGAGTTGCTTCTGAAGAGAACATTGCTGATCCATTCACAAAGGCCCTACCTCAGATTCAGTTCGAGAGGCTACTCGAGATCATCGGTCTTCGATACGCCAGTACATGGCCCTAGTGCAAGTGGGAGATTGTTAGTGTTTATGCCCTAGAAGGCCATTACTGTATCATACTAGTTTGTATATTACTTAATGGAAGCTTGGGATATTCACATGTATATAACAGTCTTGCTAAACATGGTAGTATGCTACTTGGTTTTTCTATCTTAATATGTGAGTATACGTATTGATAGAGCTCTTAGGATCTTGCTTGCCTACCAGCGTTATGATGGCAGTCATACTAGTGGGGGCTGGGTAGTCTACAAGCACATCCTTATTCAGGTCCCTAGTCGTTGGATTATCGAGACAGGGCATCGATACTCCGGAGTAGACTAGTGTGTACGCTTCTCATCCCAGTTGGGGAGATGGTCTGTCCCACAGCCGTCAGTACGTCGTACTAGAGATAGTATGCAGGTGCTCGTTAGGTTACGGGTACACCGGACAGGACTCACAGGGGACTGTTGGTTGGTTTTATACCAGTCGTCAGTGAACAGTTCCCAGGTGACATGAGTACAGCATAGTCCGCAGACTTGACACTGCTACTTCGCCTCGAGTGTGTCCCACTGTTCTTAGATTGCTACCCTACCACGGCTCAAAGGAGTCGTGCAAACAGGTAGCAGTTGGGTGCAGTCCCGAGCACTTGGAGGCAGTGGCGGTTAGACATGATTCGTCGCTCCCGGTATTGGGGGTTGATATCGCGCTGTGTCAGAGAGCCATTACGCAAAGTCCCTGGCCAGGGCAAGCGAGATTTGCTGGTAGGTTCCATTAGTTTCTCAGGGTGTAAAGGGCTTCACTCCGACACGACTTATACCGCTATTAGGGGAATGACGCTTGCCGCCCCTTAGGCCCGATATGCGATAGTCTTAGACGAACGGACAGGACTGTACGGAGATTGTCACATCAGACTCAGTAGGAGTTCGGATGGGTTTCCTCATCGGCCTTCTTATCGACATCTACCTGGGGACCGTTACGTACAGCTAGTGCCGCTTGCGGTCTGTGGTTAAACCCACTGCCAGCGTAGTAGTCAAGTCTCTAGAGTCCCACTCAGAGAGTTTCCCTACTCCAGGAGAAACGATATAGAGGTCGTATAGTTTTACGATAAGGGTTCGGACGCATACGTGTGTTTACACACGTACGACTTTCGGACAGTTTTTACCAGCCGGCTTTGGTTTAAGCCAGTTACTGGTATCCGGTTATTGGATTTATACAGTCTAAAGTTTTCCCGTATTTTTGCGGAAAGGAGGGGCATTCTCGTAATTGCGCGAGAAGCTTCTAGAAGATGGTGACTAAGGAGGTTTAGGTGGCATATACAATGAATGTGATTAGTGAGTCATATGGATGATTCATCCATGTCATTAATGCATCATAAATGCTTAATGACTCATGGATGTGAATCATCACTAGATATTATCAAGCATGGTTGTTAAATTCATTTCTTTTCTTTTCTTGATAAAAAGAAATGCTTGATATATATTATGATAACTCATTCTTCTCATTTCATTATTATCTTCACCTTCTCTCTCCTCAAGCTCTCCCTCTTCAAACCCTAATCCTCCACTATCATGTGTTGAGTACAAGGATTAGTTAGACTAATTAAACCATAACCCTCACTCTATATCACCTAGCTTCTTTGATTAGCACTTAAAGAAGGTTAGTTGCCTCAAGTTTAGAGGCTAAGCTTGGAGTAAAGCTCTCGGGTGGATTGTCTACTACTTCGAGAAGGCCGAGGAGGAGGTGGAGTTCGTAAAGACGAAGGACACGGTTCTTTAGGTATAATCCCTTTACATAGTAGTTGTTAACAACTATGTTTGTTGTTAGTTATCGTTTAGCTTCGATTCATGCGGTTAGTCGATGTTTAAGCAAAGAACAAGATCGTTTTTCATATTTCCGCCTCCCCGCAAGTCGTGGGGTGTTGTACATCGACTTACATCTCATAGATCCAAAACCCAGGATTTAGGAGGTATCACTTTGATCCTATATGGAGAATCCTTGTGATAAGCGGAGATTTATTGAGCGTAGCATAGGAAACTTCTTCCCTATCAAGAGTATGTCATCCACGTACTCTACGAGGATCGTCACCATACTCCCTACTACCTTTTTGTTTATACAAGGTTCATCTACCATTTTGATGATGTGAAACTCTTTGACCACTTCATCAAAACAGACGTTCCAACTCCGCGATGCCTGCTTTATCCTATAAAGTATCTTGCACACGTTTCCGCTGCTCCCACTGTCTACGAAGCCCTCTGACTGTGTACTTACAGACTCTCTTTTCTGAAACCATGTATCATTTTAGAAAAGCAGTCATGACACCCAACCACCTGATATCGTAGTCATGGTATGTAGCCGTGGCAAGGAGGATCTGGATGGACTTAAGCATAGCTACTTAGAAAAGGTTTCAACAAAATCCATACCTGGTCAATGATGCAAACCTTAAACAAGTCTAGCTTTGAAAGTCTCAACTTTTCCAAGTACACCAAGGAATCTTCTCAAGATATACTTGCTCCTGATGGGGATTTAACCCTTCAGATATAGCAACCAAAGTCCATACTTTGTTGGTGTATACGGATTCCATCTCAGATCGCTAAGCATCCAGCCATTCTTACAGAGTCCCACTCGTGATGGCCAGCTCGAAACTAGTTGGGTCATCATCTCATGATGCAATCCTCGCTTCCACTGTCATAGAGAAACAGAAGTATCTCTCAGGTGGGTGACGAACCCTACTAGATCGGCGGAGAGGCTAAGGTTCGTTGGTTGCTATAGAATCCTTTGGTTCTGTCAAATCATGAGCTGCAGTTTTGTATAGCTGGAATCTTTCCAGTTCTACAGAACTGACCTTGCCTCGATCTTGTCCGGATTTTGCTTTAGGCATAGGCTGGACAATCCTAAATCTTAACTTACTTAAGAGATAGGTTCTTCCCATACCATATCTCATATGAAGTGGTAGGCACTGATTTGATTCGAACCCTATTCAATAGGTATGCAGCTTCTCAAGCGCATAATTCCCCAAAAGAAATAGGAAACACAGTAGTACTCATCATAGAGCACACCATATCATATAGGGTGTTATTGCTCCGCCCCGATATACCATCGTGCTATGGTGTATACGGAGGAGTAATGCTGAGAGAGAATCTCATTCTCCTTTAGAATAGTCCAGAAATTTCGTGCTCAAGTATTCTCCTCCTTGATCTCATCAAAGGACATAATACTTATACTCGTATTGGTTCTCTACTTCTAACTTATATTCTGTGAATATCTCAAAAGGTTCGGACTTGAGTTTCAACAGGAACATATGACTGAATCTTGAGAGATCATCAGAGAATGTAATGAAGTACAGAGAACCGGTCTTGGCACATGTGTAGATAGGGGACCTACATACATCAACATGCATCATCCCAAGAGTTCACTAACTCTTTCTCTGTTTCCAATAAACAGAGCTATGGTCATCTTATCTCTGTGACATGACTGGCAAGTTTCACAAGATGTAAATTCAAACTAATTTAAATATACATCTAAATGTAATTTCAGCCAGTCGGGTCGCATTGATATGACCTAGTCTACAATACCTAAAGAAGGATCCGTTCATTTCTGAACTCTTCCTCTTATGTGTGTTCCGTATACTAAGAACTGTAGTTTGATTTAGAACATCAATACTTTTAGATAACGTGCCTAAACCAATCAACTTTTGATATAGGAAATGTTCAAAATATTATCCAACAATAAATTTTTTTATCATTTCTTTACTAATAAAGAGACTGATATGATTTTGTATATCAGGTTCGGTATCTAATAACATTCGTTCAGAATCAATGTATTGGTAATACATGGTGACAGTGACCAACAGACTTGGTTGCAACGCTTGCACCGTTTTCTGTCTCATGAAACTTATCACCCGTTCTCAGTTCTCTACCTTTCTGTAGCCCTATGTATCAGATTACATATCTGGGATCCTGATCCGGTATCTAATACCCAAGACGTAGAGGATACAGAGAAATAGTTCTTTGTAACGAACACACCCGAAGATGATGCATCATATACACTTTCTTCATTTGGGTGGCATAGGAATTCTGGTATTCCCCTATTTCCTGCTCTGTCTAATAACAATTATAAGTTGGAGCGGGACCAACGTTCCCCAGCTCAGTATAACAAGCGGGTTCGGTCAATATATCCATATTATTATCTTGATTAAGGCGTGATATGGTCGCTACCAGGAGAGAGAGAGAAGAAAACACTGAGCGTGCGCTCTTGCAAGAATAGATTGGTTATTATTTTATCTAATCAGGATGGCTTCCACTGTTTTATCAAATCTTCCTTCAAACCCTAAAAGGAAAGACTAGCCGGGATTAATTACACGCTACAAGTTCGCCAATCTTTCAGCCAGGCTAGTGTCGGTACTTTGAGGGAGGTTCTCCGTGCTTTCGCACGGACCTAATTAATGTAAACCTCGTTTTCCCATAGGCGTAACCCCATTGACACCTTTCTAGACACCTACTTGATCGGCTAATTGTAATGTGTAAAACTCTCCCAGGAGTAACTCTTACTCGCAGCGGGTATCGGGATCCAACTATCTCATAGAAGGTATGCAATCTCATTGCAAATTTCAACACTTGAAATTCCCGATAATATTTTGCCCTTAGCGTCCTATGACCTTGACGGAGGAAAACTACCCATAGTCCGCTAGTCAAGTTCAACCCGTCATTTCTTGATTGAATTAAACCCACCCGCACGACCCTTGATGGAGGCCAAACAACGCCGTACGATTACCCTAATCCAATCGCATCATATGCTAGCAGATAAGCACTAGTTAGCTACCGTACACTACGCCTTGACGGAGGCCAAACTACCGCAGCACGAATACTAACTAGTACTTATCTGAAATGACGGAGGGCTACGACAGGTTTTTCTGAAAACCTATTGCGTAATGAACTTGATATCGTTGTAGGATCGAATGAATTTTGAAATGGAGTGTTTTTGAGGCTTTTCTAGTTTTGCTAAAGGGGTCACTCCCGGTAAAGGGATCGTCGGCCCTTTCCTCATCGAATAAGGTGCGGGATATATTATATATATCACTGTGCAAAGCAAAAACTATAGAAACAATCAAAAGACAACCGAGGGTTGTAGCATCTGCCAGTTATTGCTAAAGGAGTCACTCCCGGTGAAGAGATCTCGGTCCTTTCCTTATCGAATAAGGTGCAGGATGTTCTACAAGGAACACCGCGATGCAAAGCAAGAACTGTAGCTACCTGTTTTATTTAGAAATTCGATTCCACGACATCTTTAGGTTTCTTTACTTTCATTAATCATATTAATGAAGTCCCATCATTTAAGTACCTAAACATCACAGATAAATACGACGTATACTTATGCCATCCGCATTCGCCCCGATGTCCCCTCGTGCACCGTTTGGTTAAGTAACTAACGACAGAGCGGGGCAGAGCTAGCGCGGGTTTAAAACATAAGTAACGTTTATATAATATATCATATATACTATATACAGTATCTATCATAGAACATCACATGATCACATCACAGATATCGCAGCAGAAGAATCATATAAAACATTGGATATACTAGGACGTCCGTGTTTTCAATACGAGCCAGTATAAAACACGGATTCCACGGTCGCGATGAATAGCCAAACCCACACCCCTAGACCCCTATGAGAGCGGCAAGCAACCCTACCAATTCTAGAGTTAGGAGACCCGGACTCGACTCCTCGAGTTTGTCTCCCACTGGACTCCAGAACCCGGTTACTTGTGCTCTCTTCCTTGGGTCTATCCTAGTGCGGAAAGGTAAATAATATACAAAGGGTGACATCTTCCGCAGCCTGGAAGTGCCCCAATAAAAGAATATTACATACAAGTTTTTACATGAATGAAAATGAAAAACACTCATCTCACATAAAACCCCCCCGGCTATTCAAACACGACGATCCAATATAACATATCCAGCAACACATAACATCACATGTCATCAACGTAAGTAAACACGCGTATCCTAATTGTCGTTGACATATAGCAACGAAACCGGCGATATCACATACTACACTTACGGTCACAGAAAAGAAAGTGTAAAACTACAACAGTTGGAATCCGCAACTTGCATAGACATCGCATGCCTAACCAAATGAATTCCTTAGACATCACATGCCTAACAATTATAAACTTCGCATTTTAGTCTCATTATCGAAAACTCTTTTCAATATCAAGTCGGGCAATTCAACAGGATTCCCGACATTCTGATCGAATGCTCATCGTAAACTTTAGTAAGCGGCCGCACCCCCTGATACCGTCGACGAAGTGCACCAAGGCGGAACACCGCTACCGTGAGCACTCTTACGGATGCTTTCGGCGACGGGGTTCTCCTACAGTCACTTGGTCGGGGCTTTGGGGTGTGGCTGTCTATTAAGTTTACCCGGCGAGTATCCGCGTACGCTACGTGTTTGCGACGGACTTTTGATCGCATCAAAATTCCGTGGCAACCGATCAAGTGAGACTAAAGTGCTATGTTTATAACATTCATTCAGTTATCTCATAACTATTTGTGGATTCCAAATATTGTATCACATTCCAGATAAACAGAAAATGTTAAACTTTCCGATCGAACAGTCAAACACCTAAGTTTTCCCGAAACATCTCAACACATGAAATAAGTTTAAGAACATTCACTTCGTGCCACAGTACCAACGGTCCAGCCGTAGAAGGGTCAAGCCAACGCCTCACATGTGGCACACCGTACTGCCCCAAACCCTAAGGTTCAAAGGGCAGTCCAAGACGATCACATAATCGAGTTAAGGTTTGTTGTCTTCTAGAGGGTCCATCGCGTTACTTGCACTACTAAGAACGTTCTCAAACTACGGAAAAATCCAACACTTGGAAATTTCCCGGCAGGGGAAAAAGTGGGTATTTATATCCGGTCGAACTTTTTAACAGTTTCTAAAATATCCGGAAAAACATAAACGAAGTTAAATTATCCGATCAAATTAACGAGTCCCCAATAAAACCCTAGAAAACTCAACACTTGAGTGGAATTATAATATTCCCATAAAAAATTGCCAAGAAAGGACCTAAGAATAAATATATGAAATTTCAGGGACTAAGTCCAAATTTTCGCCGCGGAACCGCCGCCAAACCCATGGTTTCGCCGCGGTTCCGCGGTCAAATTATTGACTTAGTGGACCGTACTTCACAGTAATTCTTAGTTTTTCCTGCTTTTTTTTCTGAGAATTTTTAATTCACAAAAATCCACTGTTTTGAAAAATGTACAGAGAAGGGTTTTGTCGAGGTTTTTGGGTTCGATCGGACTTCTAACTTCGTCTACATTTCTCCTAAAGCTCTAGCTAGGCTTTGATACCACTGTAGGGTTCTTAGGCACACTAATGAGGTCTCACAAGGCATCAACCATGCCAATTTCAAATTTTACAAGTGCCGAGAGACCCTAATACGGATCGTTAACTAGAGATCAGGCGAAAACTAGAACTAGTAAACTGCTTTACTAATAAGTGAACGGAAATACAACCTTTGTAGATCCGGTCCTCCACCTCCATAGCTCCGTGATGAAGTCCCTCCGCTGTACCCATCGGATCCCGGACTCTCGCGGTGGTTTCATCGAAGAAATGATCGGGCTAGGTCGTCGACTTCGATGCCGAAGATGATCTACGTCGAGGCAACACAAGATCAAGCTCCAACTTCACCAAGACATGAAACTTGTGAAGAAAACACCCTATACTACTTGGCAAGTGGTAGAGGATGAAGAAATAGGAAGTGGGTTCACTTTAGAATTGGATTTCTCACTCCTTTTCTCAAATCACCATTGAAGCTAGCAAGCTTCTTTCTTCTTCAAGAAGAAGAAGAAGAAGAAGATGATATGATAAGAATTATTGGAAAATAGAAAATAAGGTGATTCTTATCATATCTCAACCATGGTCAAGTGTAGAGAATAAACTAGGGTTAGGTTTAATGGTTAGGTTTAAGGAATAAAACAAAATGGTCAAACCTTTTTCAAAGCTTCATGAAGCTTCAACAAAATCCAAAGAAAGCCACCATTTTATCTTAAGACAAAAAGAAATAAATAAATAAATAAATATAGCAAATGAAACCCTAACCATTAACTAACCATGGTTTTATCAAACATACACCCAAGTTTGCATGTATCATCAAACATGATACAAACTAGTGCACAAAACTATATCATATATATACAATATGCACTTCAAGTGAGAAAATCCATCTAAAGTGAACAAATACTAGTTAATGCAAAGTAGTATATCAAATATATAATTATACATTAAATCATTAAATGAACACTTGATTTAACGATCCGGTCATATCGTATATGACCGGCTAATATCCGATGTATCGACTTATCGAATCAATCCTCGATTCGATAACTAGGTTATATCGCATACAACCAATCGATACATTCATCGCGAGAATAGAATACGGTATCACATACACGCATCATTCTCGGTCCCGCACATATCTCATATGCGCTCCTATTTCGTTTCGCTTGAGCCAGGAAACCTCTGTGTAGGACTCTAAAGACTCGTCAATACGCCGGCAGCAGGTGATGATCATATCAAACACCCACAAGCCGCAAGCGGTCTGCTAAACGTAACGGCCACTCGGGTATTGAGCGATCAGAAGATCGATGAGCAAGACCGCTCACACTCCTGTGAATCCAACCAGTAACACTTACCGTACAGTCCGTTCTGATCGTCTGATATGTCGCATATCTTGCCTAGGGGTGGTAAACGTCAGACCCCAATAGCTCGATAAGTCGTGTCGATATGAGGTCTATAACAGTTCGAGAAACTACTGGTAACACTTACCAGTAAATCTCAGCAACCCTGGCCAGGGATTTCCGGTTATAGCCAATCGAACACAGTGCAACATCAACTCCCTATACCGGGAGAGACGAATCCCCTCCAATCGCTCATTGCCTCCATGTGATTCGGGACTGTACCCAAAAACCACCGTTTTGCACACCCTCTTGGACGTGGTAAGGTGGAAATCAAAGCACAGTGGGAACCACACAAGACTCTATGACGATCTTGGGTCAACAGACTACTCTGTACCAGTGTCACCAGAGAACTGCCATCTGACGTAAGGTATAATACCATCTGGGAGTTCTCGGCGAGTCCGTCCAGTATACCCAGTCTCCACTGAGCACCCGTATATCATCTCTGATGTCAAACACAAATAGATATGGGATCATCCATCGCCTATCTGTATGGGTCGAGAAGGTATACGCTAGTCTACTCTGGTATATCAATGCCCCGTCTCGATACACCCACGACTAGGGACCTTGAAGGATGTACTTATGGACTACCATGTCCCCACTAGTATGATCCGCATCATAGTCCAGGTAGTCAAGTACACATCCTAAGGGCTTTACCAACATGTAACAGAGAGACAATCAGTGTACACGTTAAGGTAAAGAGCAACCAGATAGCATACTATCATGTCGAGCAAGAAAGTCCTCCCTATATATGTCCAAGCATCCACTACAATATACATCCTATGTATAGTAATGGCCTCTAGGGCATACATATAACTAACACCTACTTCATTTCGCCTGAGCCAGGAAACCTCTGTGTAGGACTCTAAAGACTCGTCAATACGCCGGCGGTAGGTGTTGATCATATCAGTCACCCACAACCCGCAAGCGGTCTGCTAAACGTAACGGACACCCGGGTATTAAGCGATCAAAAGATCAACAAGAAAGCCTGCTCAAACTCCTGCGAATCCAATAAGCAACACTAACGTACAGTCCGGTCTCTTCGTCAGATATGTCGCATATCTCAGCCTGGGAGTGGTAAATGTCAGACCCCATTAGCCTGATAAGTCATGCCGATACGAGGCCCATAACGGTTTGAGAAAATACCGATAACACTTAACAGTAAATCTCAGCAACCCTAGCCAGGGATTTCCTGTTATGGCCAATCGAGCATAGTACAACATCAACCCCCAATACCGGGAGAGACGAAATCCCCTCCTATCGATCATTGCCTCCATGTGACTCGGGACTGCACCCAAAAACCACCGTTTTGCACGATCTCTTAAACGTGGTAAGGTGGAAATCAAAGCACAGTAGGAATCACACAAGACCCTATGACGATCTCTGGTCGACAGACTAACCTGTACCAGTGTCACCAGAGAACTGCTATCTGACGTGAGGTATAATACCATCTAGGAGTTCTCGGCGAGTCCGTTCAGTGTACCCAGTCTCCACTAAGCACCCGTATACCTTCTCTGATGTCAAACACCAATGGATGTGGGATCATCCATCGCCCATCATATTGGTCGAGAAGCGTATACGCTAGTCTACTCTGGAATATCAATGCCCTGTCTCGATACTCCCACGACTAGGAACATTTGAAGGATGTACTTTCCGACTACCTCTGCCCCATTAGTTGCAGGGTTTCCTAGGTCGGCAGCAAGGTTTCGGGAGGTATCGTCCATGCTATTTTAAAAAATTTGCCGTCCTACCTAACCCTAACCTTAGAATCTTAATTAGAAAATCCGATGAAACAACATGTAAACAACTTTACATCTAAGTGAATGAGCAATACAACCTTTGTAGACCGGTCCTTCACTTCTAAAGCTCCATGTAGTAGTCCCTTCGCTCCAAGTCATGAACACCCGAACTCTGGTAAGGGTTCATATGAAGAAATGAACAAGCTTGCTCGATGTTTTCGAGGCCAAAGATGATCTACGTCGAGGAGACTCAAGCTAATGCTACCTCTTCACTAATGGTAGATTAGTGAAGCAAACAACCTAAACTAAATAGCTAATATAGTAGAGGATGATGAAGTAGGAAGTGGGCTCACTTTAGATTTATTTTTCTCACAATATTTTCTTACCTTGAGAAAAGCTAGCAAGCTTTCTCAATGAAGAAGAAGATGAAGAATGAAGAATGAAGATGAGAGAATGAACTCATGAGGTGAGAATAGCAACCATGGGTGAGTTAGTGTTATACACTAACCCATGTAGAGAATAAACCATGGCTAACTAATAATGGTTAGGTTAATAAATATCTACAAGTAAAATAAAATTAGTGGACTTGGTCAATGGTTCTTAAAGCTTCTACAAGCTTCAACCATGTGACTAATTTCCACTAATTTGGTTTACTTTAAATAAATAAAAACCATACATTATATTAAGCATGGTGTAAGTTTCATACACCCATGTCACATGTGGCATCAAGCATGACACAATAGTTGTATATTAATATATATCACATATATACTAAGTGTACACTAGTGAGAAAAAAGAAATGTTTAGTGAGCAAATATTAGTTAATGTAAGTTAATATATCAAATATATAATTATACATTAAATTATCAAATCAACACTTTATTTAATAATCCTGTTATATCACATACAACGGACTAATATCAAATGTAACATCTTATCGAATCAACACTTGATCCGATAACCCGGCTATATCACATATAACCGATCGATATCATGTATCGCGAGAATAGAATGCGGTATCACATACGCGCATTAATATCGGTCCCGCACATATCACATATGTGCTCCTATTTCGTTTCGCATGAACCAGGAAACCTCAGTGTAGAACTCTAAAGACTCGTTAATACGCCGACAGTAGGTGATGATCATATCAAATACCCACAAGCCGCAAGCGGTCTGCTAAACGTAATAGCCACCCGGGTATTGAACGATCAGAAGATCAACAAGCAAGACTGCTCATACTCCTGCGAATCCAAACAGAAACACTACCGTACAGTCCGGTCTCTTCGTCCAATATGTCGCATATCTCGTCTTGGGGTGGTAAACGTCAGACCCCAATAACTCGATAAGTCGTGCCGATATGAGGCTCATAACGGGTCGAGAAACTACTGATAACACATACCAGTAAATCTCGGAAACATCCCTGGTCAGGGACTTACTGTTATGGCCAATCGAGCACAGCGCAACATCAACCCCCAATATCGGGAGAGACGAAATCCCCTCCTATCGCTCATTGCCTCCATGTGACTCGGGACTGTACCCAAAACCCACCGTTTTGCACGTTCTCTTGAACGTGGTAAGGTGGAAATCAAAGCACAGTGGGAATCACACAAGACTCTATGATGAACTCGAGTCGACAGCCTAACCTGTATCAGTGTCACCAGAGAACTGCCATCTGACGTGAGGTATAATACCATCCAGGAGTTCTCGGTGAGTCCGTCCAGTGTACCCAGTCTCCACCGAGCACTCGTATATCATCTCTGATGTCAAACACCAATGGATATGGGATCATCCATCGCCCATCTACATGGGTCGAGAAGCTATACGAAAGTCTACTCTGGTATATCGATGCCCTATCTCGATACACCCACGACTAGGAATATTAAAGGATGTACTCACGGACTTACTTTGTCCCACTAGTATGATCTGCATCATAATCCAGATAGTCTAGTACACATCCAAAGGGCTTTATCAACATGTAATAGAGAGACAATCAGTGTACATGTTAACATAAAGAGTAACCAGATAGCTTACTAACATATCGAGCAAGAAAGCCCTCCCTATGTATGTCCAAGCATCCACTATAATATACATCATATGTACAATAATGGCCTCTAGGCCATACATATAACTAACAATCTCCCACTTGCACCAGGGCCATATGTTGTAGTATCCAATACCAACAATCAGCAGTGGTTGTAGTATCCCATACTCAACCATCCTATAAAATCTCTCTTGGGAAAAGGCCTTTGTGAGTGGATCTGCCGTGTTGTCCTCTGAGTCTACTCTCCTAATCTCGATCTCCCTGGAGATAAACCATCTCCATGATCAGGTGATACTGCCTTAGAATATGTCTGGATCATTGATGGGACGGGGGTTCCTAGGCATAAGCCACAACTCCATTGTCACACAATGGTAGGAACGAAGTTCATCTCATGAACTTATATACACCCAGACTTCCTCTTTGGTTGTATCGTTGGTAGCGGTGTATCCAGCCTTTATCGTCTAGTTTGTCATGGTATCTAGCTTGGAACTCTTCCAACGTATCGTCCCTCCACTGAGGGTACAGAAAATGCCTGTGACTGACATTCAGTCGACCTTACCACCCTGGAAGCTATCCAGTGATTCTCCCCAGAATCTATTGATACCATCTCACTACACCTAGTGAGAATCCTAACATCCACTTAGATCTATCTCATAGATCCAAAACCCAGGATTTAGGAGGTATTACGTTGATCGTATATAGAGAATCAATGTGATAAGAGGAGATTGACCGAGTGTAGTATAGGAAACTCCTTTCCTATCAAGAGTATGTCATCTACGTACAATACGAGGATGACCACATTACTCTCTACTACCTTTTTGTATATACAAGGTTCATCTAGCATTTTGATGAAGTCAAAAGCTTTGACTACCACATCAAAACAGATGTTCTAACTCCGCGATGTCTGCTTTAACCCGTAAAGAAACTTGCACACGTTTCCGCTGCTCCCACTGTCTACGAAGCCCTCTGGCTGTGTACTTATAGACTCTTTCTTCTAAATCAGTATTTAGAAAAGCAGTCATGACACCTAACCGCCAGATATCGTAGTCATGGTATGTAACAATGTCAAGTAGGATCCGGATGGACTTAAGTATAGCCACTAGAAAAGGTTTCACAATAATCCACACATGGTCGATGAAGAGAACCTTTTACAACATGTCTAGCTTCGAAAGTCTTAACTTTTCCATCTACACCAAGTAATCTTCTTAAGATATACTTGCTCCTGATGGGGGTTTAACCCTTCAGATATAGCAGCCAAAGTCCATCCTTTGTTGGTGTACATAGATTCCATCTCAGATCGCACAGCATCCAGCCATTCTTACAGAGTCCCTACTCTTGATGGCCTGCTCATAACTAGTTAGGTCATCATCTCATGATGCAATCCTCGCTCCCACTATCATTGAGAAAACCGAAGTACCTCTCAGGTGGATTAGGAACCCTACCAGTTCGGCGGAGAGGCTGAGGTTTGTCGGGAGCTATTGAATGCTCTAGTTCTACCAAATCATTAGCTGTAGTTTGTATAGCTGGAACTTATTCCAGTTCTACCTCGTGACCACAAATTTCTTCCATAAAAAATTCCTTTTCTAAAAAGGTGGAATGCCAAGAAATAAAACACCTTTTGTTCCTCGGTGCGGTAGAAGATATTCCCTTGCGAATGCTTGGGATATCCAACAAACTTCAACAGAACTGATCTTGCCTCGAGCTTGTCCGGATTTTGCTTTTAGACATAGGATGGACAACCCCAAATCTTAACTTACTTAAGACATGGGCTCTTCCCATACCATATCTCATTTGGAGTGGTAGGCACCTGATTTGGTTAGAACCCTATTCAATATGTATGCAACTTCTCAAGTGTATAATTCCCAAAAAGGAAACAGGCAACTCAGTAGTACTCATAATAGAGCGCACCATATCTAATAGGGTGCGATTGCTCCTTCTCGATACACCGTTGTGCTGTGGTGTATGCGGAGGAGTAATGCCGAGAGAGAATCTCATTCTTTTTTTGAATTGTCCAGGAACTCCGTGCTCAAGTATTCTCCTTCCTGATTACATCAAAGGACATAATACTTATACCTGTTTTGGTTCTCTACTTCAGACTTATATTCTTTGAATTTCTCAAAAGCTTCAGACTTGTGTTTCAACAGGAACATATGTCCGAATCTTGAGAGATCATCAGTGAATGTAATGAAGTACAAAGAACCAGTCTTGGCATGTGTAGACAGGGGACCTACATACATAATCATGTATCAATCCCAAGAGTTCACTAACTCTTTTTCTGTTTCCAGTAAACGGAGCTATGGTCATTTTATCTTTGTGAGATGACTGGCAAGTTTCATAAGATGTAAATTCAAACTGATTTAAATATGCATCTTAATGTAACTTAGCTAGTCGGGTCGCGTTGATATGACCTAGTCTACAATGCCTCAAGAAGGATTCGTTCATTTCTGAACTCTTTCTCTTGTGTGTGTTTTGTACGTTAAGAACTGCAGTTTGATTTAGAACGTATATGCCATTAGATAACGTGCTTGATCTGATCAACTCTTGCTATAGGAAATGTTTAAAACATTATCCATCAATACAAAATTATATCCTTCTTTACTAAATAAAAAGACTATTCTGATGTTGTATATCAGGTTCGGTATCTAATACATTCGTTCAGAATCAATGTATTTGGTAATACAGGGAGATAACCACCAAAGACTTTGGCTGCAACAATTGCACCATTTCCAACTCTTGAAACTTATCACCCATTCCCAGTTCTTTACCTATCTGTAGCCCATGTAACAGATTACATATGTAGGATCCTAATCCGGTATCTCATACCCAGGACATAGAGGATACTGAGAAATAGTTCTCTGTAATGAACACACCCGAAGAAGATGCATCATCAGGGACATTCTGTTAGTTATATGTATGCCCTAGAGGCCATTACTATACATAGGATGTATATTGTAGTGGATGCTTGGACATATATAGAGAGGACTTTCTTGCTCGACATGATAGTATGCTATCTTGTTACTCTTTACCTTAACGTGTATACTGATTGTCTCTCTGTTACATGTTGGTAAAGCCCTTAGGATGTGTACTTGACTACCTGGACTATGATGCAGATCATACTAGTAGGGACATGGTAGTCCATAAGTACATCCTTCAAGGTCCCTAGTCGTGGGTGTATCGAGACGGGGCATCGATATACCAGAGTAGATTAGCGTATACCTTCTCGACCCATACAGATGGGCGATGGATGATCCCATATCCATTGGTGTTTGACATCAGAGATGATATACGGGTGCTCAGTGAAGACTGGGTACACTGGACGGACTCGCCGAGAACTCCCAGATGGTATTATACCTTACGTCAGATGGCAGTTCTCTGGTGACACTGGTACAGAGTAGTCTGTTGACCCGAGATCGTCATAGAGTCTTGTGTGGTTCCCACTGTGCTTTGATTTCCACCTTACCACGTCCAAGAGGGCATGCAAAACGGTGGCTTTTGGGTACAATCCCGAATCACATGGAGGCAATGAGCGATAGGAGGGGATTCGTCTCTCCCGGTATAGGGAGTTGATGTTGCGCTGTGTTCGATTGGCTATAACCGGAAATCCCTGGCCAGGGTTGCTGAGATTTACTGGTAAGTGTTACCAGTAGTTTCTCGAACTGTTATAGACCTCATATCGACACGACTTATCGAGCTACTGGGGTCTGACGTTTACCACCCCTAGGCGAGATATGCGACATATCAGACGACGAGACCGGACTGTACGGTAAGTGTTACTGGTTGGATTCACAGGAGTGTGAGCGGGCTTGCTCGTTGATCTTCTGATCGCTCAATACCCGGATGGCCGTTACGTTTGGCAGACCGCTTGCGGCTTGTGGGTGTTTGTGTAAGTCCGTGTTGCCCATCCCGGTGCTTACGGGAGGCGGAAAACATAATAAAAATCGGATTTTTAATGACTTAGGCAACATGGACTATCCTTGTGAGGATCTTTGCTAAACTAAAACTAGCTAAAGTAAACAAACAACTAACAAAGTTGTAGAAAGGTTATACCTTTGGTCTTTAGTCCTTCTCTCCTTGCTCCTAGGTATGGTAGAAAAGGATCACCTTGCTTGTCTTCTCCCGTCAAAGAAGGATCCACCCGAAAGCCACCACCTTTAGCTTCAACTCCAAGCTAGTAGTAACTAGAGTGCAAGAAATGCTAAGACATGAACCCTAGAAGTGAGTAGAGAAGATTAAGAGAGGGTTTTTCTCAAGCTATTTGTTTCTCAACACATGAGAGGGAGAGAGCTTGAGGGAGAGGATGAGCAAGAGAGAGAAAAGAAAATGAGAGAATGAGAAAATAGTGAGCCATTCTCACTAATATGTGTGAGTTATTTTAATTAATTAATTAGCAAGAAAATTGTCATGGTTTAATCAAGAGGTGACCATTATCATTTCATTATTAATGCAAATTGCAAGAATCAAAGAGCATCTTCCAAATGAAATGATCATGGTCAAAATGTCAACTTGGTCAACAAGTCAACAAAGTCAAAGTGTCAACAACAACAACCATGCACAATAATTAAGCTAATTATTAATTAACAATAATACACACAAAAACAATAGGGTTAATAAAATGACAATAGTCATTAACCCTAAACTAGGTCCTCTCCCTCAATCTCAAGCAACCGTGCATACGCACCCGCATTCGTGATCCGAGGAACACGAACACAAAGAGAAAAACCAATCTCAAATCATATACTAGGATCCGGCTTAAACCAAAGCCCGCTAGTATAAACTGTCCGGACAGCAAACGTGCATAAGTGCGCGGATGCGAACGAACCCTGTCGCAAAACCATGCGACCTCTACTCATTTTGCCTAAAGGCGAATAGCTCTCTGTGTGGGACTCTAAAGACTCGACACTACGCTGGCAGTGGGTTTAACCACAGACCGCAAGCGGCACTAGCTGTACGTAACGGTCCCCAGGTAGATGTCGATAAGAAGACTGACGAGGTGAACCCCATCTGCACTCCTACTGAGCCTGTATGTGACAGTCTCCGTACAGTCCGGTCTGTTCGTCTGATACATCGCATGGCGGGCCTAGGGGGGCGGTGAACGTCAGTCCCCTAATAGCGGTACAAGTCGTGTCGGAGTGTAGCCCAGAACACCCTGAGATAACACTGGAAACCTACCAGTATATCTCGCTTGCCCTGGCCAGGGACTACTCGTGTAATGGCTCTCCTAGACACAGCGCGATGTCAACCCCCAATACCGGGAGAGACGAATCCTGTCTAACCGTCACTGCCTCCAAGTGCTTCGGGACTGCACCCAAAAACTACCTGTTTGCACAGCTCCTTTGAGCCGTGGTAGGGTAGTAATCAAAGTGCAGTGGGAACACACTCGAGGCGAAGTGACAGTGTCAAGTCAGCGGACTAAGCTGTACTCATGTCACCTGGGAACTGATAACTGACGATAGGTATATTACCAACCAACAGTTCCCAACGAGTCCTGTCCAGTGTACTCGTAACCTAACGAGCACCCGCATACTATCCCAAGTACGACGTACTAACGGCCGTGGGACAGACCGTCTCCCACACTGGGATGAGAAGCGCATACGCTAGTCTACTCCGGAGTATCGATGCCCTGTCTCGATAGTCCAACGACCAGGGACCTGTATAAGGATGTGCTTATAGATTACCCAGCTCCCACGAGTGCGAGCGCCATCACAACGCTGGTAATCAAGCAAAGATCCTAAGGGCTCTACTAATATGTATACCAGCAATATGCTAAAAGAAACACATGCACATATTAAAGCAGAGACAAACCAAGTAGCATACTACCATTTCGAGCAAGATTGTATATACAACTGTGAATATCCCAAGCTTCCATTAAGTAATATACAAGCTAGTATGATACAGTAATGGCCTCTAGGGCATATACACTAACAATCTCCCACTTGCACTAAGGCCATGTACTGGCGTATCGAAGACCTATCATCTCGATCAGCCGCTCGAACTGAGTCTGGGGCAAGGCCTTGGTGAATGGATCTGCGTGTTATCCTCTGATGCAACTCTCCGGACCTCGATCTCCTGGCGATCCACGATCTCCCTGATCAGGTGATACCGCCTTAAGATGTGTCTGGATTTCTGATGGGACCTGGGTTCCTTCGCTAAAGCTATAGCCCCGTTGTTGTCGCAATACAGAGGTATTGGGTCAACAATGGACGGAACCACCTGAAGTTCTTTCAAGAACTTCCTCATCCAGACAGCTTCTTTTGCGGCATCAGATGCAGCGATGTATTCCGCTTCCATAGTCGAGTCAGCAACGGTTTCCTGTTTGGAGCTCTTCCAACACACCGCCCCTCCATTGAGGGTAAAGACAAAACCCGACATGGACTTGGAATCATCCTTGTCACTCTGGAAGCTGGAGTCAGCAAAGGCCTCAATCTGCAGGTCTTTTCCGCCATACACCAAGAACATCTCCTTAGTCCTTCTCAGGTACTTGAGAATGTTCTTTACTGCTATCCAATGTTTCTCCCCTGGGTTTGACTGATACCTGCTTACCACACTCAGTGCATAAGCCACATCCGGTCTGGTACATAACATCGCATACATTATAGAGCCTACCGCAGAAGCGTAGGGTATAATAGACATGCGATCCCTCTCCAAATCAGTCTTGGGAGACATCTCTTTGGAGAGGGTGATCCCGTGACAAGCCGGTAGATTACCGCGCTTGGAATCTTCCATACTGAATCTCTTCAGTATGGTGTCGATGTACCTGGACTGCGAGAGTCCTAATATCCTCTTGGATCTGTCACGGTAGATCCGGATACCCAGAATGTAGGAGGCATCACCCAGGTCTTTCATGGAGAACCTGTGTGACAAGAACCCCTTGACAGATTGTAGCATAGGAATGTCATTTCCTATTAAGAGAATGTCATCCACGTATAAAACGAGGAATACTACAGTTCTCGCTACAAATCTACAATAGATGCATGGTTCATCTGGATTTTTGATAAAGCCAAATTCTTTGACCGTCTCATCAAAACAGATGTTCCAACTCCGCGATGCCTGCTTAAGTCCATAAATGGACTTGAGCAACTTGCACACCTTTCCGCTGCTCCCACCCTGAATGAAACCCTCTGGCTGGTCCATATAGATACACTCCTCTAAATGACCATTTAGAAAAGCTGTCTTTACGTCCATCTGCCAAATCTCATAATCGTGGAAAGCAGCGATGGCAAGAAGGATCCGAATGGATTTCAGCATAGCTACTGGAGAAAAGGTTTCGTCATAGTCCAAACCAGGTCGCTGACGAAAACCCTTTGCTACCAGTCTAGCTTTATAGGTCTCAACCTGTCCATCTACACCAATCTTCCTTTTGAAGATCCACTTGCATCCTACGGGTTTTACCCCGTCTGGAGCAATGTCCAACGTCCATACTTTGTTGGTGTACATGGACTCCATCTCGGTCCGCATTGCATCCAGCCATTTTACCGAGTCGACGCTCTGAATGGCTTGCTGGAAGCTAGTAGGCTCATCACAATCTAGGATGCAGTCTTCTCTATCCCCGTCAATGAGGAAACCGTAGTACCTCTCGGGCGGATGAGACTGCCTACTACTCCTGCGGAGCGGCGTAGGAATGTCCTGTTCTTTTGAACTTTCTGGTTCCACTAAACTTTCAGTAATAGTTTGTGGTTCTGGAATTTCTTCCAGTTCTATTGCGCTCCCACTTTTTTCTTTTTCTATGAACTGATGTTCTAGAAAGTGGGCATGGCGAGAAACAAGGACTTTTTGTTCCTCTTCGCAATAGAAGTAATATCCCTTGGAGTTCTTTGGATATCCCACAAACTTGCACTGTACTGAGCGTGCCTCGAGCTTGTCCGCATGCTGCTTTTTTACAAAAGCTGGACATCCCCATGTCTTAATGTGATTAAGATAGGGTTTCTTCCCACTCCATAACTCATATGGTGTGGTAGGCACAGTCTTAGTGGGAACACGGTTCAAAAGATATGCAGCTGTTTCCAGCGCATACCCCCAGAATGATCGCGGTAACTCAGCGTTACTCATCATGGACCGTACCATATCCAATAGGGTTCGGTTCCGTCTCTCCGATACACCGTTATGTTGCGGAGTGTATGGAGGAGTAAGCTGAGAGAGAATTCCATTCTCTTTTAAGTAATTCAGGAATTCGGCACTTAAGTATTCTCCTCCTCGATCCGATCTTAGGATCTTGATACTTTTGCCGGTCTGTTTTTCTACTTCACTCTTATATTCCTGGAATTTTTCAAAAGCCTCGGATTTATGTTTCATTAAGAAGACATAACCGTACCTTGAAAAATCATCCGTAAAAGTTATGAAGTAAGAAAAACCGCTTCGCGCATGTGTAGACATTGGACCGCACACGTCGCTGTGCACGAGTCCCAAGAGCTCGCTCGCTCTTTCTCCGTGTCCAGAAAACGGAGCCTTTGTCATCTTTCCTTTGAGACAGGATTGACAAGTTGCATATGATTGATATTCGAACGAATCTAAATATCCTTCAGTATGTAACTTAGTCAATCTTCTCTCGTTGATGTGACCCAGTCTACAATGCCATAAGAAAGTTTTATTAATTTCTGGAGACTTTCTTTTGTGTGTATTCTGGATATTGAAAACCTGTGGTTGGTTTAAAACGTAAATACCGTTGTTCAATGTACCTGACCCAATCAACACTTGATTAAGGTGAATGTTCACTACATTACTTACAAATGCAAATTCATAACCTTCTTTAGATAATAAAGATACAGAAATGATATTACAGGTTGCATTTGGTACATAATAACAACTACGCAAAACCAAAAAGTGTCCATCTGATAATCCCAGGTGATAGTCCCCCACGGCCTCAGCATCCATGCTAGCACCGTTCGCAACTCTGAGGGTCATGTCACCTGCCTTCAAAACTCTACGCTTTCTCAACGCCTGCAAAGAATTACAGATATGAGATCCCGATCCGGTATCCAATACCCAGGAAGTAGAGTTTATAGATAGACAGTTTTCAATAACATACACACCTGAAGCTGAAGCTGCAACTCGCTTCAAATCCTGTGTTCTGGCTTTCCAAGCCTTGCAATCTTGTTTCCAGTGACCACTTTTGTGACAATAGAAGCATTCTTCCTTACCCACCAGCTTCCCCGCTACTTTTGTTGCTTTACCCTTTCCCTTCGTATCCACTTTACCGACACCGCCTCTTGGTTTGGCGGGGGCTTTCTTCTTCTTGCCCTTGGCTTTCGCCCTGGACCTAGAAGAGGAAGATCCTCCTACAAACAAAGTGGATGTCTCCCTACCCTTCTGTAGGGTGCCCTCAGCAGTCCTCAACATGTTCAGAAGTTCGGCCAGTTCGACCTCCTTTCCTTGCATGTTGAAGTTGAGAATGAACTGGGCGTAAGTGGAAGGAAGGGACTGGAGAATCAGATCAGTATAGAGTTCATTCTCCAACGTGGTCCCAAGGTCCGCGAGCTCCTCTATATAGCCGATCATCTTAAGCACGTGGTCCGCTACCGATGATCCGACGGCCAACCTTGCCGAAAAGAGCTTCTTCGACACTTCGTATCTTGCGATACGAGACTGCTCTCCATACAGTTCTTTTGTATGGAGAAATATGGACTCTAGGTCCATATTCTCGTGCCTCCTCTGATGGTCGTTGTCCATCGAGGCTAATACGAGGCATTTGGCCCTCGCGCAATCTATCTCCCATGTCTTACGGATTTCTACATCCGCGACGCTGGAGGTGGGACCTGGGACGGGGGGAGCTTTGGTGGTAAGTATATACCCCAGCTTGTCATAAGTGATAGCCATCTTGACATTCCTGAGCCAATCTTTGTAGTTTGGCCCTGTCAATATGTTTTTATCTAATAGTAACTTAAGTCCGGTCATCTTGAATGGTCGCTGCAATTAGGAGAGAGAAAAGAAACACTTTAGCATGATGCTCTTGCAAGTTTAGAGTGGTTTTTAGTTTGTCTAAACTGGATGGCTCCCACTGTCTCTCGAATCCCTTCTCAAACCATAAAGAAAAGGATTAGCCGGGATCATTCTCACCGTACAATACTTGCTTAACCGTTCAGCCAGGCCAGTGTCGGTACTTCGAGGGAGGTTTTCCAACGCTTTCGCGAAGTTCCTTAATTAAGTAACCTCTTTTCCCTGTGGGCGTAGCCCCGCTAACACCTTTCTAGGCACCTACTAGGTTTATAGCATTGATCGTTAAGTGAGAGTTTTCCCGAGGAGTAGCATATACTCACAGTAGGATCGGGATCCAAATATCATCGCGTGATAAAACCGAAGGAATCCTACCAGAATTATCACACTCCAAATGGTATGCAACGCTAGCAAGTTTCAGTACTTATGAAACTCCCGATGTGGATTTTTGCCCCATGCTCTTATGACCTTGACTTTGGCCAAAATATCATAAGTCACATGTCAAGTTCTACCCGTCATTCTCCTGGTTAATTTGGACCCACCCGTACCTACCCTTGGCTTTGGCCAAAATGGCAGCACGACTGTCCCAAACCAACGCATCTATCTATGCTGCACATGAATACCCAAACGCTACCAATCACTATGCCTTGACTTTGGCCAAAATACATAGCTTGAATACTTTTGACCATTCATGTGGAATGACGGAGGGCTACGGATGGTTTTGGCGAAACCGTGAACGTAGTGAACTTGATATAATCGATGGAACGAGATAGCTTTTAAAAGGAGTGGTTCAAGCTCCGCGTTTAAAAGTTTTAGTTTTGAAAAGAACCGAGTGGTTTTCAAAGTGTTCCAATCGATTTTTACTTGGTTTATTTCTTGCATTAGTTCTTTTAATGCGTCCCATCATTTAATCCTACCATTGCAGAAAACAACCAAAATATGACGTACGCTTATGCCATTCGCATTCGCCACGGGGCCCCGTCATCACCCGTTAGGTTACTTAACTAACGACAGAGCGGGGGCTGGGCTAGCGCGGCTGTAAAACATAAGCAACGCCTAAATAGTTATTATATATAAATATATCGCAATGAAAGACATTACAGATCACAGATGAATACATTGGATATACTAGGAATCCGCAATGCGTTCGAGCCTGCAACGCAAAGCGGATTACACGGTCGCGGTGAATAGCCAATACCCCACCCAAGACCCCTACGGGTGCGGCAAACTACCCGCCAAGCACCCGAAGCGAAGCAACCTCCCTCACCACCGTGAGTAGGCCACTCGGCACTTCGAGTACCCGGTAGTTTGTGCACCCCCTCCATGGGTCTATCCTAGGAGCAAAAACAGTAAAAAGAATTATACAATGACGGCTACAACCCCGACCCGGTTGTGCGGCCATACAAAGAATATTATTACATCAATTTACATGTTACAAATGAATGAAAGAAAAACAACGCTCATCTCACATCCAACCCGGCTATTCACCCGCGACAATCCAATCCATTCATATCCACAAACCAACAACAAACACAGATCATGTATAACCCCGACTAATCGTCTTATAGCGATTAGCCGACGTTCAATACATGCAAGCATTACAGATATAACCGATGTAGTTAAAGCGTAGTGAAGTTCCGGAAAAATACGGATTTATAGGCCCGCAAAAGCAAATTTTAGTTCTGGAAAATCTGGGCATATAATATATATCCTAAAAATCCCAAAAACAATACAGAAAGACACTGCACGAAAAACGATGCAGTGAAGACATCAAACCGCGGCGCTTCCGCGGCACGAGCCTACCTCGTGCGGCGGAAGCGCGGCGGTTTGGATGATTCTCTGTCTCGTTTTTCGTAGGTGTTTTTAAAAAACCCTGAGATGAATTTACAAATATAAAGTTTTCTATTTTGAGCAGAAAAAATTTCAACAGAAACTAGGGTTTTTCAAAGTTCGGTTTTTGGATTTTTCGGTTTCGAAACTTCGCTACACTTTACTACCTAGCTAGTTTGAGTTTAGTTAGGCTCTGATACCACTGTAAGTCCGTGTTGCCCATCCCGGTGCTTACGGGAGGCGGAAAACATAATAAAAATCGGATTTTTAATGACTTAGGCAACATGGACTATCCTTGTGAGGATCTTTGCTAAACTAAAACTAGCTAAAGTAAACAAACAACTAACAAAGTTGTAGAAAGGTTATACCTTTGGTCTTTAGTCCTTCTCTCCTTGCTCCTAGGTATGGTAGAAAAGGATCACCTTGCTTGTCTTCTCCCGTCAAAGAAGGATCCACCCGAAAGCCACCACCTTTAGCTTCAACTCCAAGCTAGGAGTAACTAGAGTGCAAGAAATGCTAAGACATGAACCCTAGAAGTGAGTAGAGAAGATTAAGAGAGGGTTTTTCTCAAGCTATTTGTTTCTCAACACATGAGAGGGAGAGAGCTTGAGGGAGAGGATGAGCAAGAGAGAGAAAAGAAAATGAGAGAATGAGAAAATAGTGAGCCATTCTCACTAATATGTGTGAGTTATTTTAATTAATTAATTAGCAAGAAAATTGTCATGGTTTAATCAAGAGGTGACCATTATCATTTCATTATTAATGCAAATTGCAAGAATCAAAGAGCATCTTCCAAATGAAATGATCATGGTCAAAATGTCAACTTGGTCAACAAGTCAACAAAGTCAAAGTGTCAACAACAACAACCATGCACAATAATTAAGCTAATTATTAATTAACAATAATACACACAAAAACAATAGGGTTAATAAAATGACAATAGTCATTAACCCTAAACTAGGTCCTCTCCCTCAATCTCAAGCAACCGTGCATACGCACCCGCATTCGTGATCCGAGGAATACGAACACAAAGAGAAAAACCAATCTCAAATCATATACTAGGATCCGGCTTAAACCAAAGCCCGCTAGTATAAACTGTCCGGACAGCAAACGTGCACAAGTGCGCGGATGCGAACGAACCCTGTCGCAAAACCATGCGACCTCTACTCATTTTGCCTAAAGGCGAATAGCTCTCTGTGTGGGACTCTAAAGACTCGACACTACGCTGGCAGTGGGTTTAACCACAGACCGCAAGCGGCACTAGCTGTACGTAACGGTCCCCAGGTAGATGTCGATAAGAAGACTGACGAGGTGAACCCCATCTGCACTCCTACTGAGCCTGTATGTGACAGTCTCCGTACAGTCCGGTCTGTTCGTCTGATACATCGCATGGCGGGCCTAGGGGGGCGGTGAACGTCAGTCCCCTAATAGCGGTACAAGTCGTGTCGGAGTGTAGCCCAGAACACCCTGAGATAACACTGGAAACCTACCAGTATATCTCGCTTGCCCTGGCCAGGGACTACTCGTGTAATGGCTCTCCTAGACACAGCGCGATGTCAACCCCCAATACCGGGAGAGACGAATCCTGTCTAACCGTCACTGCCTCCAAGTGCTTCGGGACTGCACCCAAAAACTACCTGTTTGCACAGCTCCTTTGAGCCGTGGTAGGGTAGTAATCAAAGTGCAGTGGGAACACACTCGAGGCGAAGTGACAGTGTCAAGTCAGCGGACTAAGCTGTACTCATGTCACCTGGAAACTGATAACTGACGATAGGTATATTACCAACCAACAGTTCCCAACGAGTCCTGTCCAGTGTACTCGTAACCTAACGAGCACCCGCATACTATCCCAAGTACGACGTACTAACGGCCGTGGGACAGACCGTCTCCCACACTGGGATGAGAAGCGCATACGCTAGTCTACTCCGGAGTATCGATGCCCTGTCTCGATAGTCCAACGACCAGGGACCTGTATAAGGATGTGCTTATAGATTACCCAGCTCCCACGAGTGCGAGCGCCATCACAACGCTGGTAATCAAGCAAAGATCCTAAGGGCTCTACTAATATGTATACCAGCAATATGCTAAAAGAAACACATGCACATATTAAAGCAGAGACAAACCAAGTAGCATACTACCATTTCGAGCAAGATTGTATATACAACTGTGAATATCCCAAGCTTCCATTAAGTAATATACAAGCTAGTATGATACAGTAATGGCCTCTAGGGCATATACACTAACAGTTTGATATGATCATCACCTACTGCCGGCGTATTGACGAGTCTTTAGAGTCCTACACAGAGGTCTCCTGGCTCAAGCGAAACGAGATATGTGCGGGACCAAGAATAATGCGTGTATGTGATACCGTATTTCATTCTCGCGATGAATGTATCGAATGGTTGTATGCGATATAACCTAGTTATCGAATCAAGGATTGATTCGATAAGCCGATACATTGGATATTAGTCGGTTATATGTGATACCGTATTTCATTCTTATTTATTTATTTATTCTTTTTGGAAAATAATAAGCATAAAGAGAAAATGGTGGCTTTCTTTGTTTGTATATTGAAGCTTCATGAAGCTTTGAACTAGTCCACCATTTTTGTCTCATGCTTAACCCTAACCATTCCACTTAACCATGATTCATTCTCTACACTTGACCATGGTTAATTATATGATAAGTATTATTTTTCTTTTGAATTATAATTAACTTATCATATTCTTCTTCTTCTTCTTCTTCATCTTTACAAAGAAGAAAAGCTTGCACCATCAATGGTGATTTGATGAAAAGAGTGAGAAATCCAATTCTAAAGTGAACCCACTTCCTATTTCTTCATCCTCTACCTCTTGCCAAGTAGTATAGGGTGTTTTCTTCACAAGTTTCTTGACTTGGTGAAGTTGGAGCTTGATCTAGTGTTGCCTCGACGTAGATCATCTTCGGCATCGAAGCCGACGACCAAGCCCGCCCATTTCTCCGATGAAACCGACGCTAGAGCCCGGGATTCTATTTGGACAGCGAGGAGATTTCATCATGGAGCTATGAAGGTGGAGGACCGGATCTACAAAGGTTGTATTTCCGTTCTTTTAGTTAAGTTGTTAACTAGTTTCATTGTTTCGCCTAAAATTCTAGTTAACGATCCGTATTAGAGTTTCTCGTCACTTGTAAAATTTAAAATTGGCATGGTTGATGCCTTGTGAGACCTCTTTAGAGTGCCTAGGAACCCTACAGTGGTATCAGAGCCTAGCTAGAGCCTTAGGCGATGCGTAGACGGAGTTAGAAGTCCGATCGAACCGAAACCCTATTCTCAAAATGCTCTCTGTACATTTTTTGAAATCTGGAGTTTTTCGATATTAAAAATATGCAGAAAAATCAGCAGGGAATTTGAAGAATTACTGTGGAGCCCGTACTCATGATTCCTCCAAAGCGCGGCAGAACCGCGGCGGAAGCATGGCTTCTGCGGCGGTTCCGCGGCCAATAAGTCTCTTCAGTAAACTATTTTTGCACAGTAACTTCTTTATTTTAATGCTGAGTTTTCTGGGAATTTTTAATATTTACTCAAGAGTTGAGTTTTCTGGGTTGTATTGGGAGTTCGTAGATTCGATCGGATTATCAAACTTTGTCTATGTGTTTTCCGGATAATTTTAGAATATGTTAAAAAGTTCGACCGGATATAAATACCCAATTTTTCCCCTGTCGGAAAATTTCCAAGTGTTGGATTTTTCTGTAGTTTAATCACGATTCTAAGTAGTGCAAGTAACGCGATGGTCCCTTTAGAAGACAACAAACCTTAACTCGATTATGTGACCGTCTTGAACTGCCCTTTGAACCTTCGGGTTTGGGGCAGTACGGCGTGCCACATATGAGGCATTGGCTTGACCCTTCTACGGCTGGACCGTTGGTACTGAGGCATGAACTGGATGTTTTTAAACTTGTTTCATGTGTTGATCTGTTTCGGGAAAACTTGGGTGTTTGATTATTTGATCGGAAAGTTTAACATTTTCTATTTATCCGGAATGTGATACAATAATTGGAATTCACAAGAAGTTATGAGATAACTGAATGAATGTTATAAACATAGCAGTTTAGTCTCACTTGATCGGTTGCCACGGAATTTTGATGTGATCAAAAGTCCGTCGCAATCACGTAGCGCACGCGGATACTCACCGGGTAAACTTAATAGACAGCTACACCCCATAGCCCCGACCAAGTGACTGTAGGAGAACCCCGTCGCCGAAAGCATCCGTAAGGGTGCTCGCGGTAGCGGTGTTCCGCCTTGGTGCACTTCGTCGACGGTATCAGAGGTGCGGCCGCCTACTAAAGTTTGCGATGAGCATTCGATCAGAATGTCAGGAATCTTGTTGAATTGCCCGACTTGATATTGAAAAGTGTTTTCGATAATGAGACTAAAATGCGGGGTTTATAATTGTTAGGCATGCGATGTCTAAGGATTTCATTTGATTAGGCATGCGATGTCTATGCAGGTTGCGGATTCCAACTGTTGTAATTTTACACTTTCTTTTCTGTGACCGTAAGTGTAATATGTGATATCGCCGGTTTCGTTGCTATATGTCAACGACAATTGGGATACGCATGTTTACTTACGTTGATGACATGTGATGTTATGTGTTGCTGGATATGTTATATTGGATCGTCGTGTTTGAATAGCCGGGTTTTTTTTATGTGAGATGAGTGTTTTTCTTTTTCATTCATGTAAAAAACTTGTTTGTAATATTCTTTTATTGGGGCACTTCCAGGTTGCGGAAGATGTCACCCTTTGTATATTATTTTCTTTTCCGCACTAGGATAGACCCAAGGAGGGGAGCATAAGTAACCGGGTTCTGGAGTCCAGTGGGAGACCAACTCTAGGAGTCGAGTCTGGGTCTCCTAACTCTAGAATTGGTATGGTTGCTTGCCTCTCTCGTAGGGGTCTAGGGGTGTGGGTTTGGCTATTCATCGCGACCATGGAATCCGTGTTTTATACTGGCTCGTATTGAAAACACGGACGTCCTAGTATATCCAATATTTCATATGATTCTTCTGCTGCGATATCTGTGATGTGATCATGTGATATGTTCTATGATGGATACTTTATATAGTATATATGATATATTATATAGGCGTTACTTATGTTTTACACCCGCGCTAGCCCTGCCCCGCTCTGCCGTTAGTTACCTAACCTAACGGTGCACGAGGGGACATCGAAGCGAATGCGGATGGTATAAGTGTACGTCGTATTTATCTGTGATGTTTAGGTACTTAAATGATGGGACTTCATTAATGTGATTAATGAAAGTAAAAGAAACCTAAGATGTTGTAGAATCGAATTTCAAAAAAAAAAAGAAAAAGGTAGCTACAGTTCTTGCTTTGCACAGCGGTATATATGATATATCCTGCACCTTATTCGATGAGGAAAGGACCGAGATTCCTTCACCGGGAGTGACTCCTTTAGCAATAACTGGCAGATGCTACACACTCGGTTTGTCTTTTGATTGCTTTTAAGAGTTTTTGCTTTGCACAGTGATATATATGATATATCCCGCACCTCATTCGACGAGGAAAGGACCGACGATCCCTTCACCGGGAGTGACTCCTTTAGCAAAACTAGAAAAGCCTAAAAAACACTCCATTTTAAAATCATTTGATTCTACAACGATATCAAGTTCATTACGCAATAGGTTTTCAGAAAAACCTGTCGTAGCCCTCCGTCATTTCAGATAAGTCCTACTTAGTATTCGTGCTACGTTTGTTGACCTCCGTCAAGACGTAGTGTGCGGTAGCTAACTAGTATTTATCTGTTTATGCATATGATGCAGATTGGATTAGGGTAGTCGTGCGGCCTTGTTGACCTCCGTGAAGGGTCGTGCGGGTGGGTTTAATTCAATCAAGAAATGACTGGTTGAACTTGACTAGCAGCCTATGGTTTGTTGACCTCCGTCAAGGTCATAGGACGCTAGGGGCAAAATATTATCGGGAATTTCAAGTGTTGAAATTTGCAATGAGATTGCATACCTTCTATGAGATAGTTGGATCCCGATACCCGCTGCGAGTAATTGTTATTCCTGGGAGAGTTTTACACATTACAATTAGCCGGTCAAGTAGGTGTCTAGAAAGGTGTCAACGGGGTTACGCCTCTAGGAAAACGTGGTTTATATTAATTAGGTTCGTGCGAAAGCACGGGGGACCTCCCTCAAAGTACCGACACTGGCCTGGCTGAAAGATTGGCGAACTTGTAGTGTGTAATTAATCCCGGCTAGTCTTTCCTTTCAGGGTTTGAAGGAAGATTTGATAAAAAGCAGTGGGAGCCATCCTGATTAGATAAAATAATAACCAATCTGATCTTGCAAGAGCATACGCTGAGTGTTTTCTTCTCTCTCTCTCCAGGTAGCGACCATATCACGCCTTAATCAAGATACAAATACGGATCATAGACCGAACCCGCTTATTATACTGAGCTGGGGAACGTTGGTCCCGCTCCAACTTATAATTGTTATAAGACAGAACAGGAAATAGGGGATTACCAGAATTCCCGTGCCACCGAAACGAAGAGAGTGCATGCTGATGCATCATCTTCGGGTGTGTTCATTACAAAGAACTGTTTCTCCGTATCCTCTACGTCCTGGGTATGTGATTACAGATCAGGATCCCAGATATGTAATCTGTTACATAGGGCTACAGAAAGGTAGAGAACTGAGAACGAGTGATAAGTTTCATGAGGCAGAAAACGGGGCAAGTGTTGCAGCCAAGTCTGTTGGTCACTGTCACCCTGTACATTGATTCTGAACGAATGTTATTAGATACCGAACCTGATATACAAAATCATATCAGTCTCTTTATTAGTAAAGAAAGGATATAATTTTGTAATGTTGGATAATGTTTTGAACATTTCCTATATCAAAAGTTGATCGGATCAGGCACGTTATCTAAAAGCATTGATGTTCTAAATCAAACTACAGTTCTTAGTATACGGAACACACACAAGAGGAAGAGTTCAGCAATGAACGAATCCTTCTTGAGGCATTGTAGACTAGGTCATATCAATGCGACCCGACTGGCTGAAGCGACATTTAGATGCATATTTAAATTAGTTTGAATTTACATCTTGTGAAACTTGCCGGTCATGTCACAAAGATACGATGACCATAGCTCTGTTTATTGGAAACAGAGAAAGAGTTAGTGAACTCTTGGGACTGATACATGATGATGTATGTAAGGTCCCCTGTCTACACATGCCAGGACAGGTTCTTTATACTTCATTACATTCTCTAATGATCTTTCGAGATTCAGACATATGTTCCTGTTGAAACACAAGTCCGAACCTTTTGAGATATTCACAGAATATAAGTTAGAAGTAGGGAACCAATAAGGGTATAAGTATTATGTCCTTTGATGTGATCAGGGAGGAGAATACTTGAGCACGGAATTCCTGGACTATTCTAAAGGAGAATGAGATTCTCTCTCAGGATTACTCCTCCGTATACACCATAGCACGATGGTATATCGGGGCGGAGCAATCACACCCTATATGATAAGGTGTGCTCTATGATGAGTTCTACTGAGTTACCTATTTCATTTTTGGGAGTTATGCACTTGAGAAGCTGCATACCTATTGAATAGGGTTCAAATCAAATCAGTCGCCTACCACTTCATATTTGATATGATAAGGGAAGAGCCCATCTCTTAAGTTAGTTAAGATTTGGGGTTGTCCAGCCTATGTCTGAAAAGCAAAATCCGGACAACTTCGAGGCAAGATCTGTTATGTAGAACTGGAAATGTTCCAGCTATACAAACTGCAGCTGATGATCTGGTAGAACCAAAGGATTCAGTAGATTCCAACAAACCTCAGCCTCTCCGCCGATCTAGTAGGGTTCCTCACCCACCTGAGAGATATTTCGGTTTCTCTATGACAGTGGGAGCGAGGATTACATCATGAGATGATGACCCAACTAGTTTCGAGCTAGCCATCAGGAGTGGGACTCTGTAAGAATAGCTGGATGCTTAGTAATCTGAGATGGAATCCTTATACACCAACAAAGTATGGACTTTGGTTGCTATATCTGAAGGGCTAAATCCCCATCAGGAGCAAGTATATCTTGAGAAGATTACTTGGTGCACATGGAAAAGTTGAGACTTTCAAAGGTAGACTTGTTAAAGGTTTGCATTATAGACCAGAAATGGATCATGATGAAACCTTTTCTAAAGAGCTATGCTTAAGTCCATCCAGATCCTACTTGCCACGGCTACATTCCATGACTACGATATCTGGTGGTTGGGTGTCATGACAGCTTTTTTAAAATGATGTTTTAGAAGAGAGCGTCTATAAGTACACAGCCAGAGGACTTCGTAGACAGTGGGAGCAGCGGAAACGTGTACAAGATGCTTTATAGGATAAAGCAGGTATCGCGGAGTTGGAACATCTGTTTTGATGTAATAGTCAAACAGTTTGACGTCATCAAAATGGTAGATGAACCTTGTATATACAAAAAGGTAATAGGGAGTATGGTGATGATCCTCGTAGAGTTCGTGGATGACATGCTCTTGATAGGGAAGGAGTTTCCTATGCTACGCTCGGTCAATCTCCGCTTATCACAATGATTCTCCATATAGGATCAAAATGATACCTCCTAAATCCTGGGTTTTTGGATCTATGAGATAGATCTAATTGGATGTTAGGATTCTCACTAGTTGTAGTGAGATGGTATCAACCGATCCTGGGAAGAATCACTGGAAGGGTTCCAGGATGATAAGGACGACTGAAAATCATTCGCAGGCATTGTCTTTACCCTCAGTAAAGGGACGGTATGTTGGAAGAGTTCCAAGCTAGATACCGTGGCATACTAGACGATAAAGGCTCGATACATCGCTACTTAAGATGCTACCAAAGAGGCAGTCTGGATGTATATTTGTTCATGAGATGAACTTAGTTCCTCCCATTGTGTGACAATGGAGTTGTAGCATATGCCAAGGAACGTCCGTCCCATCAATGATCCAGATATATTCTAAGGCAGTATCACCTGATCATGGAGATGGTTGATCTCCAAGGAGATCGAGGTTAGGAGAGTAGACTCAGAGGACAGCACGGCGGATCCACTCACAAAGGCCTTTTCCCAGAGAGAGACTTTTATGGGATGGTTGAATATGAGATACTGCAACCACTGCTATCAGATAGCCCTAGTGCAAGTGGGAGATTGTTAGTTTTATGTATGCCCTAGAGGCCATTACTATACATAGGATGTATATTGTAGTGGATGCTTGGACATATATAGGGAGGACTTTCTTGCTCGACATGATAGTATGCTATCTGGTTGCTCTTTACCTTAACGTGTATACTGATTGTCTCTCTGTTATATGTTGGTAAAGCCCTTAGGATGTGTACTTGACTACCTGGACTATGATACAGATCATACTAGTGGGGACATGGTAGTCCATAAGTACATCCTTCAAGGTCCCTAGTCGTGGGTGTATCGAGACGGGGCATCGATATACCAGAGTAGACTAGCGTATACCTTCTCGACCCATACAGATGGGCGATGGATGATCCCATATCCATTGGTGTTTGACATCAGAGATGATATACGGGTGCTCAGTGAAGACTGGGTACACTGGACGGACTCGCCGAGAACTCCCAGATGGTATTATACCTTACGTCAGATGGCAGTTCTCTGGTGACACTGGTACAGAGTAGTCTGTTGACCCGAGATCGTCATAGAGTCTTGTGTGGTTCCCACTGTGCTTTGATTTCCACCTTACCACGTCGAAGAGGGCGTGCAAAATGGTGGCTTTTGGGTACAGTCCTGAATCACATGGAGGCAATGAGCGATAGGAGGGGATTCGTCTCTCCCGGTATAGGGAGTTGATGTTGCGCTGTGTTCGATTGGCTATAACCAGAAATCCCTGGCCAGGGTTGCTGAGATTTACTGGTAAGTGTTACCAGTAGTTTCTCGAACTGTTAAAGACCTCATATCGACACGAGTTATCGAGCTACTGGGGTCTGATGTTTACCACCCCTAGGCGAGATATGCGACATATCAGACGACGAGACCGGACTGTACGGTAATTGTTACTGGTTGGATTCACAGGAGTGTGATCGGGCTTGCTCGTCGATCTTCTGATCGCTCAATACCCGGGTGGCCGTTACGTTTGGCAGACCGCTTGCGGCTTGTGGGTGTTTGATATGATCATCACCTGCTGCCGGCGTATTGACGAGTCTTTAGAGTCCTACACAGAGGTCTCCTGGCTCAAGCGAAACGAAATAGGAGCGCATATGAGATATGTGCTGGACCGAGAATAATGCGTGTATGTGATACTGTATTTCATTCTCGCGATGAATGTATCGAATGGTTGTATGCGATATAACCTAGTTATCGAAACAAGGATTGATTCGATAAGCCGATACATTGGATATTAGTCGGTTATATGCGATATGACCGGATCGTTAAATCAAGTGTCGATTTAATGATTTAATGCATAATTATATATTTGATATATTACTTTGCATTAACTAGTATTGGTTCACTTTAAATGGTTTTTCTCACTTGTTTGTGCACATTGTATATGTGATATATTTTTTGTGCACAAGTTTGTATCATGTTTGATGATGCATGCTTACTTGGGTTTGTGTAAAGATTAAACCATGGTTATATGAATGGTTAGGGTTTTGGTTTCTTATTTATTTATTTATTTATTCTTTTTGGAAAATAATAAGCATAAAGAGAAAATGGTGGCTTTCTTTGTTTGTATATTGAAGCTTCATGAAGCTTTGAACTAGTCCACCATTTTTGTCTCATGCTTAACCCTAACCATTCCACTTAACCATGATTCATTCTCTACACTTGACCATGGTTAATTATATGATAAGTATTATTTTTCTTTTGAATTATAATTAACTTATCATATTCATCTTCTTCTTCTTCTTCATCTTTACAAAGAAGAAAAGCTTGCACCATCAATGGTGATTTGATGAAAAGAGTGAGAAATCCAATTCTAAAGTGAACCCACTTCCTATTTCTTCATCCTCTACCTCTTGCCAAGTAGTATAGGGTGTTTTCTTCACAAGTTTCTTGACTTGGTGAAGTTGGAGCTTGATCTAGTGTTGCCTCGACGTAGATCATCTTCGGTATCGAAGCCGACGACCAAGCCCGCCCATTTCTCCGATGAAACCGACGCTAGAGCCCGGGATTCTATTTGGACAGCGAGGAGACTTCATCATGGAGCTATGGAGGTGGAGGACCGGATCTACAAAGGTTGTATTTCCGTTCTTTTAGTTAAGTTGTTAACTAGTTTCATTGTTTCGCCTAAAATTCTAGTTAACGATCCGTATTAGAGTTTCTCGGCACTTGTAAAATTTGAAATTGGCATGGTTGATGCCTTGTGAGACCTCTTTAGAGTGCCTAGGAACCCTACAGATTCTTCGTTTGGGTGGCACGGGAATCCTGGTAATCCCCTATTTCCTGCTCGGTCTTATAACAATTATAAGTTGGAGCGGGACCAACGTTCCCCATCTCAGTATAACAAGCGGGCTCGGTCAATACATCCATATTATTATCTTGATTAAGATGTGACATGGTCGCTACCTTGAGAGAGAGAGAAGAAAACACTCAGCGTATGCTCGTGCAAGATTAGATTGGTTATTATTTTATCTAATCAGGATGGCTCCCACCGTTTTTATCAAATCTTTCTTCAGACCCTAAAAGGTAAGACTAGCCGGGATTAATTACATTCTACAAGTTTGCCAATCTTTCGGCCAGGCAGTGTCGGTACTCTGAGGGAGGTTCCCCGTGCTTTCACACGGACCTAATTAAAATAAACATTGTTTTTCCAGGGGCGTAACCCCGTTAACACCTTTCTAGACGCCTACTTGATCGGCTAATTGTAATGTGTAAAATTCTCCCACGAGTAACTCTTACTCGCAGTGGGTATCGGGATCCAACTATCTCGTAGAAGGTGTGCAATCTCATTGAAAATTTCAATACTTGAAATTCCCGATAATGGTTTTTACCCCTAGCATCCTATGACCTTAACGGAGGCCAAACTACCCATAGAGCGCTAGTCAAGTTCAACCTGTTCATTTGTTGATTGAATTAGACCCACCCGCACAACCCTTAACGGAGGCCAAACTACGCTGTACGAATACCCTAATCCAATTGCATCTCATGCTGCAGATAACCACTAGTTAGCTACCGCACACTACGCCTTAACGGAGGCCAAATTACCATAGCACAAATACTTAGTAGTACTTATCTGAAATGATGGAGGGCAACGACAAGTTTTTAAGAAAACCTTTTGCATAATGAACATGATATCGTTGTAGAATCAAGTGATTTTTGAAAAGGAGTGTTTTTGAGGCTTTTACTAGTTTTGCTAAAGAGATCACTCCCGGTGAAGGGATCTCTGCTCTTTCCTCATCGAATGAGGTGCAGGATATTTCACAAATAGAACTATGCAAAGAAAGAACTAAAAAAGCAATCAAATGACAAACTGAGTGGGCTGTAGCATCTACTAGTTTCGCTAAAGAGGTCATTCCCGGTGAAGGGATCTCGGCTCTTTCCTTATCGAATAAGGTGCTGGATATTCTACAAAGAATACCACTATGAAAAGAAGGAACTAGAGCTACCAGTTTTCTAAAAACGATTCTGCAACATCTTTAGGTTTCTTTTATTTCATTAATCTCATTAATGAAGTCCCATCAAATATGCTTCCTAAGCATCACATAAGAAATGAAAGCATCAATAGTTAATATATATCATATATATAATATAGGCATTCATCTCAGAACATATTATGTGATCACATCACAAAATATCAGCAGCAGAAGAACATATATGAAATATCGGATATACTAGGAATTCCGTGTTTTAATTAAGCCAATAAAAAACACGGATTCCACGGTCGTGATGAATAGCCAAACCCACATCCCTAGACCTCTACGAGAGCGGCAAGCAACCCTACCAATTCTAGACTTAGGAGACCCGGGCTCGGCTCCTCGAGTTAGTCTCCCACTGAACCCTAGAGTCCGGTTACTTGTGCTCTCCTCCTTGGGTCTATCCTAATGCGGAAAAGTAAATAATATACATCAATGGTGACATCACCCTCAACCCGGAAGTGCCCCAATAAAAGAATATTACATACAAGCTTTTACATGAATGAAAAAGAAAAACTCTCATCTCATATAAAAAACCCCGGCTATTCAAACACGGCGATCCAATATAACATATCCCAGCAACATATAACATCACATGTCATCAACGTAAGTAAATATGCGTATCCCAATTGTCGTTGACGTATAGCAACGAAACCGGCGATACATCACATATTACACTTTCGGTCGCAGAAAAGAAAGTGAAAAACTACGACAATTGGAATCTGCAACCACCTTAGACATCATAAATCCAAAATATCACATACTTTGGATTTCATGCCTAACCAAATGAATTCCTTAGACATCGCATGCCTAACAATTATAAATCCTGCATTTTAGTCTCGATATCGAAAACACTTTTCAACATCAAGTCGGGCAATTCAACAAGATTCCCGAATCCTGATCGAATGCTCGTCGGAAACTTTAGTAGACGGCCGCACCCCCGATACCGTCGACAAAGTGCACTTAGG
The DNA here is from genome assembly GCA_030015575.1 of Agapanthus africanus. Lineage (NCBI taxonomy): Eukaryota > Viridiplantae > Streptophyta > Magnoliopsida > Asparagales > Amaryllidaceae > Agapanthus > Agapanthus africanus. The sequence continues at coordinate 181,495,955 of CM057344.1, read as the reverse complement.
TGGAACACCACGGCCGCGAGCATCCGGACGGATGCTTTTGGTAACGGGATTCTCCTATAGTCACTTGGTCGGGGCTATGGGGCGTGGCTATCTAATAAGGTTACCTGACGAGTATCCGCGTACGCTACGTGATTGTGACAGACTTTTGATCACATCAAAATCTCGTGGCAACCGATCAACTGAGAGTAAATTGCTAGATTTATAAAATTCAAATCAGTTTTCTTATGGATTCCAAGTATTGTATCCCATCACATGATATCCGGACGACGTTAAACTTTTCGAACGATTCATCAAAGTCCCACAATTCCTCGAGAGCTCAACACTTGAGCACAGTTTAAAAATATCCCGAACATGCCACAGTATCTATGGACCAACCGTAGAAGGGCAGACCCAAGCCTCATTAATGGCACCGCGGAACTGCCGCAAACCCTAAGGTTCGAAAGCGGTTCCATGGTCATTATGTCGAGTTTGGCTTTCATTCTTCTAGAGGGTCCACAGAATTACTTGCATGATTTTCCGAATATCTTAAACTTGGAAAAATGGGTTTTTGATATTCGTTCGAACTTTGTAACTTCGTCTAGACAACATGTGAATACCCGAAACAATGTTAAAACTACGAATACGAATAACTCCGAATTGCCTATACAGTAAGATCACATCACATGCAAACTTAGGGAAAATTGTAAGTCTATGCTACCTCTCCCGGTACTTACGGGCTTGTGGAAATGATGAAAAACGATTTTCAAGAGGTGGTAATATGGACTCAAAATACGGATCTTTGTTAAACAACTAACTAACAAACCTAACATGAGTTTTACCTACTCGGTTAGGGGGTTATACCTTTCTTGAACTCCTTCGTCTTCAACTCTTTCCGGTGTACGGATCGGTCTCACCTCGTCGTCTCCTTGCGCCGAAGATGGATCCACCTGAAAGCTTCTACCTTTGGCTTCTTCTTCGAACTTGAAGAAACTAGAACACTTGGTTTGCTAAACCTTGTGAACTAGGATGAGTAGAGAAGTGATATGGGTTTTCTTTTATCTCTAAGGCAATGTTTCTCAACTCATGAGAGGGTGTTGCCTTGAGCTAGAGAGAGCAAGAGGAAGAGCAAGAGGGAGAGCTCAAGCAAGAGAGAGAAAGCAAATTAGAGAATGAGTAACTCTTTTGCCATCCAAGCTCTCATAACAAAAATAGTAATAAAGTATTATGTGATGGTTCAAGTCAAAATGGCTATATCATTTCATGCACTCATTTTGCAAAAACAAACAAGCAAGCAAAAGTCTTTGCCATGAAATGATAGCCATTGTCATGATGATGGTCAACTAGTCCAACCTAGTCAACCGGTCAACAAAGTCAACAAGTAAACAAAGTCAACCCCTCAACAACCATGTCACCATAATACTTAATTAATATTATTGTTAATTATATTTCTTATTCTCATTAGGGTTTAGCCAAAAGTCAATAGTCAACAGTCAACAGTCAACAACCCGAATGAGAATCCTCTGCCTCTGTCTCTCTGTCAACTGTGCATACACACCCGCATCCGCGTTCCGAGGAACACGAAAACAAACGAGATAAAACCAATCCCAAAATGTACACTAGTATCTGGCTTAAACCAAAGCCCGCTAGTGTTAACTGTCCGGACACCAAACGTGCACAAGTGCACGGATGTGACCGAACCCTGTAGCAAAACCATGCGACCTGTCGCAAAACCATGCGACCTCTACTCTTTTGCCTAAAGGCGAATAGCATTCTGTGTGGGACTCTAAAGACTTGACACTACGCTGGCAGTGGGTTTAACCACAGACCGCAAGCGGCACTAGCTGTGCGTAACGGTCCCCAGGTAGATGCCGACAAGAAGACTGACGAGGTGAAACCCATCTGAACTCCTACTGAGCCTGAATGTGACAATCTCCGTACAGTCCGGTCTGTTCGTCTGATACATCGCATGGCGGGCCTAGAGGGCGGTAAACGTCAGTCCCCTAATAGCGGTACAAGTCGTGTCGGAGTGAAGCCCAGAACACCCTGAGATAGCACTGGAAACCTACCAGTATATCTCGCTTGCCCTGGCCAGGGACTACTCGTGTAATGGCTCTCCTAGACACAGCGCGATGTCAACCCCCAATACCGGGAGAGACGAATCCTTACTAACCGTCACTGCCTCCAAGTGCTTCGGGACTGCAGCCAAAAACTACCTGTTTGCACGACTCCTTTGAGCCGTGGTAAGGTAGTAATCAAAGTACAGTGGGAACACACTCGAGGCGAAGTGACAGTGTTAAGTCAGCGGACTAAGCTGTACTCATGTCACCTGGGAACTGATAACTGACGATAGGTATAGTACCAACCAACAGTTCCCGACGAGTCCTGTCCAGTGTACTCGTAACCTAACGAGCACCCGCATACTATCTCAAGTACGACGTACTGACGGCTGTGGGACAGGCCGTCTCCCACACTGGGATGAGAAGCGCATACGCTAGTCTACTCCGGAGTATCGATGCCCTGTCTCGATAGTCCTGCGACTAGGGACCTGCATAAGGATGTGCTTATAGATTACCCGGCCCCTACGAGTGTGACTGCCATCACAACGCTGGTAATCAAGCAAAGATCCTAAGGGCTCCACTAATGTGTATAGGTGATATACTAAAATAAACACATGTACACATTAAAGTAGAAACAAACCAAGTAGCATACTACTATATTAAGCAAGATTGTCTATACAAGGTGAATATCCCAAGCTTCCATTAAGTAATATACAAACTAGTATGATACAGTAATGGCCTCTAGGGCATATACACTAACAATCTCCCACTTGCACTAAGGCCATGTACTGGTGTATCGAAGACCTATCATCTCGATCAGCCCCTCGAACTGAGTCTGGGGGTCAGGCCTTTGTGAGTGGATCAGTCGTGTTATCTTCTATAGAAACTCTCCGAACCTCGATCTCCTGGCGACCCACGATCTCCCTGATCAGGTGATACCGCCTCAAGATGTGTCTGGACTTCTGATGGGACCTGGGTTCCTTCGCTAAAGCTATAGCCCCATTGTTGTCACAATACAGCGGTATTGGATCAACAATGGTAGGAACCACCTGAAGCTCCGTGAGGAACTTCTTCATCTAGACAGCTTACTTTGCGGCATCTGCAGCAGTGATATATTCCGCTTCCAGCGTCGAGTCAGCAACGGTTTCCTGTTTGGAACTCTTCCAACACACCGCCCCTCCATTGAGGGTAAAGACATAACCCGACATGGACTTGGAATCATCCTTGTCACTCTGGAAGCTGGAGTCAGCAAAGGCCTCGATCTGGAGGTCTTTTCCGCCATACACCAAGAACATCTCCTTAGTCCTTTTCAGGTACTTGAGAATGTTCTTTACTGCTATCCAGTGTTTCTCCCCAGGGTTTGACTGATACCGGCTTACCACACTTAGTGCATAAGCTATATCTGGTCTGGTACACAACATCGCATACATTATAGAGCCTACCGCAGAAGCGTAGACATGCGATCCCTTTCCAAATCAGTCTTAGGAGACATCTCTTTGGAAAGGGTGATCCCGTGACAAGCCGGTAGATTACCGTGCTTGGAATCTTCCATACTGAATCTTTTCAGTATGGTGTCGATGTACCTGGACTGTGAGAGTCCCAGTATCCTCTTGGATCTGTCACGATAGATCCGGATCCCCAGAATGTATGAGGCATCACCCAGGTCTTTCATGGAGAACCTGTGTGACAAGAACCCTTTGACTGATTGTAGCATAGGAATGGCATTTCCTATTAAGAGAATGTCATCCACGTATAAAACGAGGAATACTACAGTTCTCGCTACAAATCTACTATAGATGCATGGTTCATCAGGATTTTTGATAAAGCCAAATTCTTTGACCGTCTCATCAAAACAGATGTTCCAACTCCACTGTTAGTGTTTATGCCCTAGAAGGCCATTACTGTATCATACTAGTTTGTATATTACTTAATGGAAGCTTGGGATATTCACATGTATATGACAGTCTTGCTAAACATGGTAGTATGCTACTTGGTTTTTCTATCTTAATATGTGAGTGTACGTATTGATAGAGCTCTTAGGATCTTGCTTGTCTACCAGCGTTGTGATGGCAGTCACACTAGTGGGGGCTGGGTAGTCTACAAGCACATCCTTATTCAGGTCCCTGGTCGTTGGATTATCGAGACAGAGCATCGATACTCCGGAGTAGACTAGTGTATACGCTTCTCATCCCAGTTGGGGAGATGGTCTGTCCCACAGCCGTCAGTACGTCGTACTGGAGATAGTATGCAGGTGCTCGTTAGGTTACGGGTACACGGGACAGGACTCACAGGGAACTGTTGGTTGGTTTTATACCAGTCGTCAGTGAACAGTTCCCAGGTGACATGAGTACAGCATAGTCCGCAGACTTGACACTGCTACTTCGCCTCGAGTGTGTCCCACTGTTCTTAGATTGCTACCCTACCACGGCTCAAAGGAGTCGTGCAAACAGGTAGCAGTTGGGTGCAGTCCCGAGCACTTGGAGGCAGTGGCGGTTAGACAGGATTCGTCTCTCCCGGTATTAGGAGTTGATATCGCGCTGTGTCAGAGAGCCATTACGCAAAGTCCCTGGCCAGGGCAAGCGAGATTTGCCGGTAGGTTCCAGTAGTTTCTCAGGGTGTAATGGGCTTCGCTCCGACACGACTTATACCGCTATTAGGGGACTGACGCTTGCCGCCCCCCTAGGCCCGATATGCGATAGTCTAAGACGAACGGACCGGACTGTATGGAGATTGTCACAGCAGGCTCAGTAGGAGTTCGGATGGGTTTCCTCATCGGCCTTCTTATCGACAACTACCTGGGGACCGTTACGTACAGCTAGTGCCGCTTGCGGTCTGTGGTTAAACCCACTGCCAGCGTAGTAGTCGAGTCTCTAGAGTCCCACACAGAGAGTTTCCTACTCCAGGCGAAACGATATAGAGGTCGTATGGTTTTACGACAAAGGGTTCGGACGCATACGTGTGTTTACGCACGTACGACTTTCAGACAGTTTTTACCAGTCGGCTTTGGTTTAATCCAGTTACTGGTATCCGGTTATTGGATTTATACAGTCTAAAGTTTTTCTGTATTTTTGCGGAAAGGAGGGGCGTTCTCGTAATTGTGCGAGAAGCTTCTAGAAGATGGTGACTAAGGAGGTTTAGGTGTCATATGCATTAAATGGGTTTAGTGAGTCATGAGTGTGATTCATCCATATCATTAATGCACAATAAATGCTTAATGAGTCATGGTTATGAATCACCATTAGATATTTATGAAACTTGATTATTCATCATTTGTTTTTCTTTTATTGATGAATTTTAAAGTTTCATATATATTATGATAACTTACTATTCTCACTTGATAATATCATTCACATTCTCTCTCCTCAAGCTCTCTCTCTTCAAACCCTAATCCTCACCTCTCATGTGTTGAGAACAAGGATTAGTTAGACTAAACAATCCATAACCCTCACTCTATCTCATCTATCTTCTTTGATTAGCAATCCAAGAAGGTTAGTTGCCTCAAGTTTAGAGGCTAAGCTTGGAGTTTTGCTCTCGGGTGGATCATCTACTACATCGAGAAGGCCGAGGAGGATGAGGAGATCGTAAAGCCGAAGGACTTGGTTCGATAGGTATAATCCCTAAGCATAGTAGTTTAGAACAACTATGTGTTTAGTTAGTTATCGTTTAGCTTCGATTCAAGCGGTTAGTCGATGTTTGTTCACTAAACAAGTTCGTTTTTGAAAATTCCGCCTCCCCACAAGTATTGGGGTGTTGTACATCGACTTACAGTAGTATCAGAGCCTCGCTAAACAATAAATAACTTTTTTGCAAATTTGTATGAATTTCGAACGGAAAAAACGAAACCGGAAAAGTCCGAAAACTCAAGTTTCTGTCGATTTATAAATGAAGTCCAAAAATTTTTCAGGGATGTTCAGAAAGCTTAAAATGACAATAGTAGAACACACAAAAAATTTGGTCCCCTGAATCGCCTACGGCTCCGCGGATCCGCGGCGGATAGCACAGATCCCGCCGCACTTCCGCCGCCGAGTTGACGATTCAGGGACCCATTTTTCTTGTGATGGTTCTCTGTGATATTTGGGATTTTCTGGTATTTTTTAATTTTGCTCAGGTTTCAAGTTTACAGAGCAGTATTGGAGCAAGATTAAAAGTGTTTAATCGATCGAAATTATACAGTATTTGCTTGTTGGATTATATCTGTGATTGTATAATGTGTTCGTAAACCTCCCCTAACTGCTGTATGTCGGTTGGCAGGGGGTTGCACATTTCTGTAATAGTTTTTACTGTTTGTGGATATGAACTATGTTGGACTGTTGTGATGATTAGCCGGGGTTAAGTGATGGGTTATTATTTAATTCATTTGATGTAAATGTAATTTGTTGTAATATTATTTTGCGGGGCACATCCAGGTTGCGGTTGCAGCCACCGTTGTATTATTTCATTTTACTGTTTTTGCTCCTAGGACAGACCCAAGGTGGGGTGCACAAACTGCCGGGCGGGTAGTTTTCCGCACCCGTAGGGGTCGTGGGTGGGGTAATGGCTATTCATCACAACTGTGTAATCCGTCTTTTGTTGCAGGCTCGAAACAAACACGGATTACTTGCAAATCCAATAAAGTTCATCTGTGATCTGGAATGCCTATTATTGCGTCTGACGAATGTACAATATCTATATATGATAGCTATTTAGACGTCACTTATGTTTTACACCCGCGCTAGCCCAGCCCCCGCTCTGTCGTTAGTTAAGTAACCTAACGGGTGATGACGGGACCCCGTGGCGAATGCAGATGGCATAAGAGGACGTTGTATTTTCGTTGTTTTCTGCAATGATAGGTTAATGATGGGACGCATTATCTATAATGCAAAGAAAAACAAACCAAAGTTTAAATCGTTGGAACAATTTAAAAGAAACCACTCGGTTAATTTTAAAACGGATATTTTTAAATGCGGAGACTTAACCACTCCTTTTAAAAGCTATCAGGTTCCTTCGGTTATATCAAGTTCACTACGTTCACGGTTTCGCCAAAACCATTCGTAGCCCTCCGTCATTTCATCTGGGTATTCAGTAGTATTCAAGCTATGTATTTTGACCTAACGCCAAGGCATAGTGTTTGGTAGCTACTGGGTATTCATTTGTTGCATAGATAGATGAGTTAGTTTGGGACAGTCGTATTATCATTTTGGCCGAACGTCAAGGATATATACGGATGGGTTCAAATTGACAAGATAATGATGGGTAGAACTTGACATGTGACTTATGACATTTTGACCTAACGCCAAGGTCATAAGAGCATGGGGCAGAAATATATATCGGGAATTTCTAAAGAAACTGAAATTTGCAAAGAGATGCATACCATTTGGAGTTTGATGAATATTGGTAGGATTCCTTCAACATTATCATATGATGATATTTGGATCCCGATCCTACTGTGAGTATATGCTACTTATCAGGATATTTCGTCACTTAACGATCAATGCTATAAACCTAGTAGGTGTCCAGAAAAGTGTCAGCGGGGTTACGCCCCCAGAGAAAAGAGGTTATTTAATTAAGGAACTTCGCGAAAGCGTTGGAAAACCTCCCTCGAAGTACCGACACTAGCCTGGCTGAACGGTTAAGCAAGTATTGTACAGTGAGAATAGTCCTGGCTAATTCTTCTTTTATGGTTTGAGGAAGGATTCGAGAAACAGTGGGAGCCATCCAGTTTAGATAAACTAAAAACCACTCTAAACTTGCAAGAGCATCATGCTAAAGAGTTTTCTTCTCTCTCTCCTAATTGCAGCGACCCTGAAAATGACTGGACTTAAGTTACTTTTAGAGAAAAATATACTGACAGGGCCAAACTATAAAGATTGGCTGCGGAATGTCAAAATGGCTTTGACCTATGACAAATTGGGGTACATCCTCACCGCTACGGCACCTGCTGTCCCTGGTCCCAAATCCAGCAATGCGGATAAGGAAATCCGCAAAACCTGGGATTTAGATTGCGCGAAAGCCAAGTGCATCGTGCTTTCCTCAATGAACAATGAACATCAGAGGAGGCACGAGGATATGACCCTAGATGGCATATTTCTCCATACAAAGGAACTTTATGGAGAGCAATCTCGTATAGCAAGATACGAGACCTCTAAGAACTTGTTTCGAGCGAGGTTGGCTGTCGGGTCATCGGTAGGAGAACATGTCCTAAAGATGATCGGCTATATTGAAGAGCTCGCAGACCTTGGGACGACTTTGGATAATGAGCTATATACAGACCTTATTCTCCAGTCCCTTCCTCCCACCTACGCCCAGTTTATCCTGAACTTCAACCTTCAAAGAAAAGAAGTTGAACTTCCGGAACTCCTGAACATGTTAAGGAGTGCAGAGGGCACCTTGCAGAAGGCAAGGGAAACACCCGCTATGTTTGTTGGCGGTGCATCTTCTTCCGGGTCCAAGGCTAGTGCCAAAGGAAGGAAGAAGAAGGCCGCCACCAAACCTAGAGGAGGTGTTAGTAAGGTGGGAGGGAAGGGAAAGAAAAAGTTTGCGGTACCGGTAGTTGGCCAGGATGAGTGCTTCCATTGTCATAGGAAAGGGCACTGGAAGAAGGATTGCAAGGCGTGGAACGCCTAGAACCAGGAACCGAAGCAAGCTGTGGCTTCGACTTCAGGTGTGTTTGTAATTGAGAATTGTCTGTCGATCAACTCTACTTCCTGGGTATTGGATACCGGATCAGGATCTCATATTTGCAATTCATTGCAGGCACTGAGAAACCGTAGAGTGCTGAAGGAAGGTGATATGACCCTAAAGGTTGCTAACGGAGCTAGCGTGGGAGCTGCGTCCGTCGGGGATTATCACCTAGGATTGACGAGTGGATACATTTTGGTTTTACATAACTGTTATTTTGTACCAAGCTTAACGTGTAATATCATATCAGTTTCCTTGTTATCAAATAAAGGTTATGATTTCACGTTTGTAAGAGATGTTGTTAACATCCACCTTAATCATGGTTTGATTGGGTCCGGTACCCTAAATAACGGTATATATGTTTTAAACCAACTCCAAATTTTCAATGTCCAGAACATACTAAAAAGAAAGTCTCCAGATTTAAATAAAGCTTTCTTATGGCATTGTAGACTGGGTCACATCAATAAGAGAAGGTTGACTAAGTTGCATAGAGAAGGATATTTGGACTTGTTCGAATATCAAACTTATGACACTTGTCAATCTTGTCTCAAAGGAAAGATGACAAAGACTCCATTTACTGGACAAGGAGTAAGAGCGAGCGAGCTCTTAGGACTCATACACAGTGATGTATGCGGTCCGATGTCTACACATGCAAGAGGTGGTTTTTCCTATTTCATTACTTTCACGGATGATTACTCAAGATACGGATTCATTTATCTGATGAAACATAAATCCGAGACTTTTGAGAAATTCTGAGAGTATAAGAATGAAGTAGAAAACCAAACCGGCAAAAGTATCAAGACACTTAGATCTGATCGAGGTGGTGAATACTTGAGTGCCGAGTTCCTTGGTTACCTAAAAGAGAAAGGAATTCTCTCTCAGCTTACTCCTCCATACACTCCACAGCATAACGGTGTATCGGAGAGACGGAATCGAACCCTATTAGATATGGTACGATCCATGATGAGTAATGCTGAGTTACCACGATCTTTCTGGGGTTATGCGCTAGAATCAGAGGCATATCTTTTGAACATGGTTCCTACCAAGACTGTGCCTACCACTCCATATCAGATGTGGAGCGGGAAGAAACCCCATCTACAGTATATAAAGATTTGGGGATGTCCAGCTTTTGTTAAAAAGCAGCATGTGGACAAGCTCGAGGCACGATCAGTAAAGTGTAGTTTTGTGGGATATCTAAAGAACTCCAGGGGATATCTATTCTATTACGCAGAGGAACAAAAGGTATTTGTTTCTCGTAATGCCCATTTTCTAGAACATCAGTTTTTAGAAAAGGAATCAAGTGGGAGCGAAATAGAACTGGAAGAAATTCCAGAACCACGAACTAATACTGAAAGTTTGGTAGAACCGGTAGTTCAAGAAGAACAGGACATTCCCGCACCCCTCCGTCGGAGTAGTAGGCCGTCTCATCCGCCTGAGAGATACTACGGTTTTCTCATAGATGGGGATAGAGAGGATTGCATCATAGATGATGATGAACCTACTGACTTCCAGCAGGCCATCCAGAGCGGCGACTCGGTACGATGGCTAGATGCAATGCGGACCGAAATGGAGTCCATGTACACCAACAAAGTATGGACTTTGGACTTTGCTCCAGATGGGGTAAAACCCATAGGATGCAAATGGATCTTCAAGAAAAAGATTGGTGTAGATGGACAGGTGGAAACCTATAAGGCTAGACTTGTTGCAAAGGGTTTTCGTCAAAGACCTGGTTTGGACTATGACGAAACTTTTTCTCCAGTGGCTATGCTCAAATCCATTCGGGTCCTTCTTGCTATTGCTGCCTTCCATGATTATGAAATCTGGCAGATGGACGTAAAGACGGCTTTTCTGAATGGAAATTTAGAAGAGAGCGTCTATATGGATCAGCTAGAGGGTTTCAATCAGAGTGGGAGCAGCGGGAAAGTATGCAAGCTGCTTAAGTCCATTTATGGACTAAAGCAGGCATCGCGGAGTTGGAACATCTGTTTTGATGAAACAGTCAAAGAATATGACTTTATCAAAAATCCAGATGAACCGTGCATATATAGTAAAGTTGTAGCCAGAAGTGTCGTATTCCTCGTCTTGTACGTGGATGACATTCTATTGATAGGAAATGACATTCCTATGCTACAATCTGTCAAAGGATTCTTGTCACACAGGTTCTCCATGAAAGACCTGGGTGATGCCTCTTACATTCTGGGGATCCGGATCTATCGTGATAGATCCAAGAGGATGTTGGGACTTTCGCAGTCCAGGTATATCGACACTGTACTGAAAAGATTCAGTATGGAAGATTCTAAGCGCGGTAATCTACCGGCTTGTCACGGAATCACCCTCTCCAAAGAGATGTCTCCCAAGACTGATTTGGAAAGGGAACGCATGTCTATTATACCGTACGCTTCTGCGGTAGGCTCTATAATGTATGCGATGTTGTGCACCAGACCAGATGTAGCTTACGCACTGAGCGTGGTAAGCCGGTATCAGTCAGACCCAGGGGAGAAGCATTGGATAGCAGTAAAGAACATTCTCAAGTACCTGAGAAGGACTAAGGAGATGTTCTTGGTTTACGGCGGAAAAGACCTCAGGTTGGAGGCCTTTGCTGATTCCGGCTTCCAGAGTGATAAGGACGATTCCAAGTCCATGTCAGGTTATGTCTTTACCCTCAATGGAGGGGCGGTGTGCTGGAAGAGCTCCAAGCAGGACACCGTTGCTGACTCGACGATGGAAGCGGAGTATATAGCTGTTTGCGATGCCGCAAAAGAAGCAGTCTGGATGAAGAAGTTCCTAACAGAACTTCAGGTGGTTCCTACCATAGTTGATCCAATACCTCTGTATTGCGACAACAACGGAGCTATAGCTTTAGCGAAGGAACCAAGGTCCCATCAGAAGTCCAGACACATCTTAAGGCGGTATCACCTGATCAGGGAGATCATTGATCGTCAGGAGATCGGGGTTCGGAGAGTTGCTTCTGAAGAGAACATTGCTGATCCATTCACAAAGGCCCTACCTTAGATTCAGTTCGAGAGGCTACTCGAGATCATCGGTCTGCGATACGCCAGTACATGGCCCTAGTGCAAGTGGGAGATTGTTAGTGTTTATGCCCTAGAAGGACATTACTGTATCATACTAGTTTGTATATTACTTAATGGAAGCTTGGGATATTCACATGTATATGACAGTCTTGCTAAACATGGTAGTATGCTACTTGGTTTTTCTATCTTAATATGTGAGTCTACGTATTGATAGAGCTCTTAGGATCTTGCTTGTCTACCAGCGTTGTGATGGCAGTCACACTAGTGGGGGCTGGGTAGTCTACAAGCACATCCTTATTCAGGTCCCTGGTCGTTGGATTATCGAGACAGAGCATCGATACTCCGGAGTAGACTAGTGTATACGCTTCTCATCCCAGTTGGGGAGATGGTCTGTCCCACAGCCGTCAGTACGTCGTACTGGAGATAGTATGCAGGTGCTCGTTAGGTTACGGGTACACCGGACATGACTCACAGGGAACTGTTGGTTGGTTTTATACTAGTCGTCAGTGAACAGTTCCCAGGTGACATGAGTACAGCATAGTCCGCAGACTTGACACTGCTACTTCGCCTCGAGTGTGTCCCACTGTTCTTAGATTGCTACCCTACCACGGCTCAAAGGAGTCGTGCAAACAGGTAGCAGTTGGGTGCAGTCCCGAGCACTTGGAGGCAGTGACGGTTAGACAGGATTCGTCTCTCCCGGTATTGGGAGTTGATATCGCGCTGTGTCAGAGAGCCATTACGCAAAGTCCCTGGCCAGGGCAAGCGAGATTTGCTGGTATGTTCTATTAGTTTCTCAGGGTGTAATGGGCTTCGCTCCGACACGACTTATACCGCTATTAGGGGACTGACGCTTGCCGCCCCCCTAGGCCCGATATGCGATAGTCTAAGACGAACGGACCGGACTGTATGGAGATTGTCACAGCAGGCTCAGTAGGAGTTCGGATGGGTTTCCTCATCGGCCTTCTTATCGACAACTACCTGGGGACCGTTACGTACAGCTAGTGCCGCTTGCGGTCTGTGGTTAAACCCACTGCCAGCGTAGTAGTCGAGTCTCTAGAGTCCCACACAGAGAGTTTCCTACTCCAGGCGAAACGATATAGAGGTCGTATGGTTTTACGACAAAGGGTTCGGACGCATACGTGTGTTTACGCACGTACGACTTTCGGACAGTTTTTACCAGTCGGCTTTGGTTTAAGCCAGTTACTGGTATCCGGTTATTGGATTTATACAGTCTAAAGTTTTTCCGTATTTTTGCGGAAAGGAGGGGCGTTCTCGTAATTGTGCGAGAAGCTTCTAGAAGATGGTGACTAAGGAGGTTTAGGTGTCATATGCATTAAATGGGTTTATTGAGTCATGAGAGTGATTCATCCATATCATTAATGCACAATAAATGCTTAATGAGTCATGGTTATGAATCACCATTAGATATTTATGAAACTTGATTATTCATCATTTGTTTTTCTTTTATTGATGAATTTTAAAGTTTCATATATATTATGATAAATTACTATTCTCACTTGATAATATCATTCACATTCTCTCTCCTCAAGCTTTCTCTCTTCAAACCCTAATCCTCACCTCTCATGTGTTGAGAACAAGGATTAGTTAGACTAAACAATCCATAACCCTCACTCTATCTCATCTATCTTCTTTGATTAGCAATCCAAGAAGGTTAGTTGCCTCAAGTTTAGAGGCTAAGCTTGGAGTTTTGCTCTCGGGTGGATCATCTACTACATCGAGAAGGCCGAGGAGGACGAGGAGATCGTAAAGCCGAAGGACTTGGTTCGATAGGTATAATCCCTAAGCATAGTAGTTTAGAACAACTATGTGTTTAGTTAGTTATCGTTTAGCTTCGATTCAAGCGGTTAGTCGATGTTTGTTCACTAAACAAGTTCGTTTTTGAAAATTCCGCCTCCCCACAAGTATTGGGGTGTTGTACATCGACTTACATCCACGATGACTGCTTTAGTCCGTAGATGGACTTAAGCAACTTGCACACCATTCCGCTGCTCCCACTCTGAATGAAACCCTCTGGCTGGTCCATATAAACACACTCCTCTAAATTTCCATTTAGAAAAGCGGTCTTTACGTCCATCTGCCAAATCTCATAATCGTGGAATGCAGCAATGGCAAGAAGGATCCGAATGGATTTCATCATAGCTACTGGAGAAAAGGTCTCGTCATAGTCCAAACCAGGTCTTTGACGAAAACCCTTTGCAACCAGTCTAGCTTTATAGGTCTCAACCTGTCCATCTATACCAATCTTCCTTTTGAAGATCCACTTACATCCTACGGGTTTTACCCCATCTGGAGCAACGTCCAACGTCCATACTTTGTTGGTGTTCATAGACTCCATTTCGTTCCGCATTGCATCCAGCCATTTTATCGAGTCAACGCTCTGAATGGCTTGCTGGAAGCTAGTCGGCTCATCATAATCAATGATGCAATCTTCTCTATCCCCGTCTATGAGAAAACCGTAGTATCTCTCGGGCGGATGAGACTGCCTACTACTTCTGCGGAACGGCGTAGGAATGTCATTTTCTTTTGAACCCTCTGGTTCTAATAAGCTTTCAGTAATAGCTCGTGGTTCTGGAATTTCTTCCAGTTCTATTGCTTATCTGATTTTCTAAAAACTCAGTTTCCAAGAAGTGGGCATGACGAGAAACATAAATCTTTTGTTCCTCTTCGCAATAGAAGAAATATCCCTTGGAGTTCTTTGGATATCCCACAAACTTGCACTGTACTGAGCGTGCCTCGAGTTTGTCCGCATGCTGCTTTTTGACAAAAGCTGGACATCCCCATGTCTTAATTTGATTAAGATAGGGTCTCTTCCCACACCACATCTGATATGGTGTAGTAGGCACAGTCTTAGTTGGAACTCGGTTCAAAAGGTATGCAGCCGATTTTAGTGCATATCCCCAGAATGATCGCGGTAACTTAGCGTTATTCATCATGGACCGTACCATATCCAATAGGGTTCGGTTCCGTCTCTCCGATACACCGTTATGTTGCGGGGTGTATGGAGGAATAAGCTGAGAGAGAATTCCATTCTCTTTTAAGTAATCCAGGAACTCAGCACTTAAGTATTCACCACCTCGATCCGATCTCAGTGTCTTGATACTTTTGCCGGTTTGTTTTTCTACTTCATTCTTATATTCCTGGAATTTTCCAAAGGCTTCGGATTTATGTTTCATTAAGAAGACATAACCGTACCTTGAAAAGTCATCCATAAAAGTAATGAAGTAAGAATAACCGCTTCGCGCATGTGTAGACATTGGACCGCACACGTCGCTGTGTACGAGTCCCAAGAGCTCGCTCACTCTTACTCCGTGTCCAGTGAACGGAGTCTTTGTCATCTTTCCTTTGAGACAGGATTGACAAGTGGCATACGATTGATATTCGAATGGATCCAAATATCCTTCTGTATGTAACTTCGTCAACCTTCTCTCATTGATGTGACCCAGTCTACAATGCCATAAGAAAGCCTGGTTTGTATCCGGAGACTTTCTTTTGTGTGTATTCTGGACATTGAAAATCTGTGGTTGGTTTAGTACGTATATACCATTGCTTAATGTACCTGACCCAATCAGAACTTGATTAAGGTGAATGTTTACAACATTACTTACAAACGCAAATTCATAACCTTCTTTAGAAATCAAAGATACAGAAATGATATTACATGTTGCGTTGGGTACAAAAAAGCAATTACGTAAAACCAAAACCTGTCCATCTGACATTCCCAGGTGATAGTCCCCCACGGCCTTAGCATCCATGCTAGCTCCGTTTGCAACTTTGAGGGTCATGTCACCTGCCTTCAAAAGCCTACGGTTTCTCAACGCCTGCAAAGAATTACAGATATGAGATCCTGATCCGGTATCCAATACCCAGGAAGTAGAGTTTATTGATACACAGTTTTCAATAACATACACACCTGAAGCTGAAGCCGCAACCTACTTCAGATCCTGTGTTCTGGCTTTCCAAGCCCTGCAATCTTTCTTCCAGTGCCCACTCTTATGACAGTAAAAGCATTCTTCCTTCCCCACAAGTTTCCCCAAAATCTTTGTTGCTTTTGCCTTTCCCTTCGTATCCACTTTACTAACACCGCCCCTTGGTTTGGCGGGGGTTTTCTTCTTCTTTCCCTTGGCTTTCGCCTTGGACCTAGAAGAGGAAGATCCTCCTACAAACAAAGTGGATGTTTTCCTACCTTTCTGTAGGGTGCCCTCTGCACTCCTTAGCATGTTGAGGAGCTCTGAAAGTTCAACTTCCTTTTCTTGCAAGTTGAAATTCAGGATGAACTGGGCATAAGTGGAAGGAAGGGACTGAAGAATCAAGTCCGTATAGAGCTCATTCTCCAACGTGGTCTTAAGGTCCACGAGCTCCTCTATGAAGCCAATCATCTTAAGCACGTGTTCCGCTACCGATGATCCGACGGCCAACCTTGCCGAAAATAACTTCTTCGACACTTCGTATCTTGCGATACGAGATTGCTCTCCATACAGTTCTTTTGTATGGAGAAATATGGATTCGAGGTCCATATTCTCATGCCTCCTCTGATGTTCGTTGTCCATAGAGACAAGCACGAGGCACTTGGCCTTCGCGCAATCGATTTCCCAGGTCTTACGGATTTCCCTACCCGCGACGCTGGTTTTGGGACCTGGGACAGGGGGAGCTTTGGTGGTGAGGAGATACCCCAACTTGTCATACGTGATTGCCATTTTGACATTCCTGAGCCAATCTTTGTAGTTTGGCCCTGTCAATATGTTTTTATCTAGTAGTAACTTAAGTCTGGTCATAATGTTTGGTCGCTGCAATTAGGAGAGAGAGAAGAAACACTTTAGCATGATACTCTTGCAAGTTTAGAGTGGTTTTTAATTTGTCTAAACAGGATGGCTCCTACTGTCTCTCGAATCCCTCCTCAAACTAAAAAGGAAGAATTAGTCAGGATCAATCTCACCGTACAATTCTTGCTTAACCGTTCGGCCAGGCTGGTGTCGGTACTTCGAGGGAGGTTTTCCAACGCTTTCGTGAAGTTCCTTAATTAAATAACCTCTTTTCCCTGTGGGCGTAGCCCCGCTAACACCATTCTAGACACTTACTTGGTTTATAGCATTGATCGTTAAGTGAGAAATTTCCTGAGGAGTAGCATATACTCACAGTAGGATCGGGATCTAAATATCATTGCGTGACAAAACTGAAGGAATCCTACCAGAATCATCACACTCCAAATGGTATGCAGCGCTAGCAAGTTTCAGTTCTTTTGAAACTCCCGATGTGGATTTTTTCCCCATGCTCTTATGACCTTGACTTTGGCCAACAAATCATAAGTCACATGTCAAGTTCTACCCGTCATTCTCCAGGTTAATTTGAGCCCACCCGCACATACCCTTGACTTTGGCCAACAAGGTAGAACGACTGCCCCAAACCAACACATCTATCTATGCTGCACATGAATACCCAATAGCTACCAATCACTATGCCTTGACTTTGGCCAACAAACATAACTTGAATACTTATTGACCATTCATGTGAAACGACGGAGGGCTACGAATGGTTTTGGCGAAACCGTGAACGTAGTGAACTTGATATAATCGAAGGAACGAGATAGCTTTTAAAAGGAGTGGCTTAAGCTCCGCGTTTAAAAGTTATTTTTGAAAAGAAACCGAGTGGTTTTGAAAGTGTTCCAACGACTTTTACATGGTTTATTTTTCTTGCATTAATTCCAATGCGTCCCATCATTTAATCCTACCATTGCAGAAAACAACCAAAATATGACGTACGCTTATGCCATCCGCATTCGCCACGGGGCCCCGTCATTACCCGTTAGGTTACTTAACTAACGACAGAGCGGGGGCTGGACTAGCGCGGATGCAAAACATAAGCAACGCCTAAATAATATCCTATATAGATATATTGCAATGATAGCCATTTCAGATCACAGATGAACACATTGAATATACTAGGAATCCGCAATTCGTACGAGCCTGTAACGAAAAGCGGATTACACGGTCACGATGAATAGCCAATACCCCACCCTAGACCCCTACGGGTGCGGCAAACTACCCGCCAAATATCTGAAGCGGAGCAACCTCCCTCAACGACGTGAGTAGGCCACACGGCACTTTGAGATACCCGGTAGTTTGTGCACCCCACCTTGGGTCTATCCTAGGAGCAAAAACAGTAAAAAGAAATTATACAATGACGGCTACAACCCCGACCCGGTTGTGCGGCCATACAAATAATATTACATCAATTTACATATTACATGAATTGAAAGATAAAAGAAAACTCTCATCTCACAACCCCTGGCTATTCATCCGCGACAATCCAATGAATTCATATACACATACCATCAACATTACAGATCACAGATATGTATAACCCCCACTAATCGACGTATAGCGATTAGCGGACGTTCAATACATATATCACATCACAGATATATACCCGTCAGCTTAAGTCTTTAGAAGTTCGATAAAAAATACGGATTTTCAAGCCCCAAAAACAAAATTTTCTTTCTGGAAAATCTGGGCAGAAAAAACATATTTTAAAAATCCCAAAACAACCCCAGAAACACTCTGCAAGAAAACAGTGCCACGACCGAGTCAACTCGGCCGCGGTTCCTCGGCGGGAGTGTGCTCCCACCGCGGAACCGCGGCTCTTTGACTGAGTCGTTGGACCTGTTTTCTTGGGTGTCTTAACAAAAGCCTGAGCCGATTTTTCATGTATGATTTATTATTTTTGGAACAGAGGAAAAATCGGCAGAAACTATATTATTCGGGTGTGTTTCGTGATATTTTCTCCGATCGAACTTCTACTTACTTAGTTAACATGTTAGATAGTGTTTAACTAGGCTCTGATACCACTGTAAGTCCATGCTACCTCTCCCGGTACTTACGGGCTTGTGGAAATGATGAAAAACGATTTTCAAGAGGTGGTAATATGGACTCAAAATACGGATCTTTGTTAAACAACTAACTAACAAACCTAACAAGAGTTTTACCTACTCGGTTAGGGGGTTATACCTTTCTTGAACTCCTTCGTCTTCAACTCTTTCCGGTGTACGGATCGGCCTCACCTCGTCGTCTCCTTGCGCCGAAGATGGATCCACCTGAAAGCTTCTACCTTTGGCTTCTTCTTCGAACTTGAAGAAACTAGAACACTTGGTTTGCTAAACCTTGTGAACTAGGATGAGTAGAGAAATGATATGGGTTTTCTTTTATCTCTAAGGCAATGTTTCTCAACTCATGAGAGGGTGTGGCCTTGAGCTAGAGAGAGAGCAAGAGGAAGAGCAAGAGGGAGAGCTCAAGCAAGAGAGAGAAAGCAAATGAGAGAATGAGTAACTCTTTTGCTATCCAAGCTTTCATAATACAAAACCATCATAACAAAAATAGTAATCAAGTATTATGTGATGGTTCAAGTCAAAATGGCTATATCATTTCATGCACTCATTTTGCAAAAACAAACAAGCAAGCAAAAGTCTTTGCCATGAAATGATAGCCATTGTCATGATGATGGTCAACTAGTCCAACCTAGTCAACCGGTCAACAAAGTCAACAAGTAAACAATGTCAACCCCTCAACAACCATGTCACCATAATACTTAATTAATATTATTGTTAATTATATTTCTTATTCTCATTAGGGTTTAGCCAAAAATCAATAGTCAACAGTCAACAACCCGAATGAGAATCCTCTGCCTCTGTCTCTCTGTCAACTGTGCATACACACCCGCATCCGCGTTTCGAGGAACACGAATACAAACGAGATAAAACCAATCCCAAAATGTACACTAGGATCTAGCTTAAACCAAAGCCCGCTAGTGTTAACTGTCCGGACACCAAACGTGCACAAGTGCACGGATGTGACCAAACCCTGTCGCAAAACCATGCGACCTGTCGCAAAACCATACGACCTCTACTCTTTTGCCTAAAGGCGAATAGCTTTCTGTGTGGGACTCTAAAGACTCGACACTACGCTGGCAGTGGGTTTAACCACAGACCGCAAGCGGCACTAGCTGTGCGTAACGGTCCCCAGGTAGATGCCGACAAGAAGACTGACGAGGTGAAACCTATCTGAACTCCTACTGAGCCTGAATGTGACAATCTCCGTACAGTCCGGTCTGTTCGTCTGATACATCGCATGGCAGGCCTAGTGGGCGGTAAACGTCAGTCCCCTAATAGCGGTACAAGTCGTGTCGGAGTGAAGCCCAGAACACCGTGAGATAGCACTGGAAACCTACCAGTATTTCTCGCTTGCCCTGGCCAGGGACTACTCGTGTAATGGCTCTCCTAGACACAGTGCGATGTGAACCCCCAATACCGGGAGAGACGGATCCTTTCTAACCGTCACTGCCTCCAAGTGCTTCGGGACTGCACCCAAAAACTACCTGTTTGCACGACTCCTTTGAGCCGTGGTAGGGTAGTAATCAAAGTACAGTAGGAACACACTCGAGGCGAAGTGACAGTGTCATGTCAGCGGACTAAGCTGTACTCATGTCACCTGGGAACTGATAACTGATAACTGACGATAGGTATAGTACCAACCAACAGTTCCTGATGAGTCCTGTCCAGTGTACTCGTAACCTAACGAGCACCTGCATACTATCTCAAGTACGACGTACTGACAGCTGTGGGACATGACGTCTCCCACACTGGGATGAGAAGCGCATACGCTACTCTACTCCGGAGTATCGATGCCCTGTCTCGATAGTCCTGCGACTAGGGACCTGCATAAGGATGTGCTTATAGATTACCCGGCCCCCACGAGTGTGACTGCCATCACAACGCTGGTAATCAAGCAAAGATCCTAAGGGCTCCACTAATGTGTATAGGTGATATACTAAAATAAACACATGTACACATTAAAGTAGAAACAAACCAAGTAGCATACTACTATATTGAGCAAGATTGTCTATACAAGGTGAATATTCCAAGCTTCCATTAAGTAATATACAAACTAGTATGATACAGTAATGGCTTCTAGGGTATATACACTAACAAAAATAAGCAACACCTGAAACACCAAAACCAAGATACTGGAACACACTAAAAAAATCAACCCAAAATTCCTCTATTGGGCCGAGCAGGCCGGTTTTATCACGCATGTGGCCACCAAATTCTGGCGAGGAGGGCTAATTTTTGTACTGTGTTCATGTTGCATCTCATACAATATTCTGCAATTGCTTAAAATGTTTTTTGACACTTTAAAAAATTCGACAGAAACATAGTTCAAGTGTTTCAAGTTTCGGAGTAGTTTCGGTTTCGTAATCTAACAAATATCGTCTAATTTTCTAGCATGTCTCTGATACCACTACAGGGTTGCCTAGGTCGGCAGAAAGGTTTCAGGAGGCATCGTCCATGCCATTTCCAAAAATTTGCCGTCCTAGCTGACCCTAACCCTAGAATCTTAACTAGAAAATCCGACGAAACAACATGTAAACAACTTTACATCTAAGTGAATGAGAAATACAACCTTTGTAGACATGTCCTTCACTTCTAAAGCTCCGTGTATTAGTCCCTTCGCTCCAAGTAGTGAACACCTGAAGTCTAGTAAGGGTTCACATGAAGAAATGAACAAGCTTGCTCGAAATCTTCGAGGCCGAAGATGATCTACGTCGAGGAGACTCAAGCTCATGCTACCTCTTCACTAATGGTAGATTAGTGAAGCAAACACCCTAAACTAAATGGCTAATATAGTAAAGGATGATGAAGTAGGAAGTGAGCTCACTTTAGATTTATTTTTCTCACAATATTTTCTCACCTTGAGAAAAGCAAGCAACCTTTCTCAATGAAGAAGAAGATGAAGAATGAAGATGAGAGAATGAACCCGTGAGGTGAGAATAGCAATCATGGGTGAGTTAGTGTCATACACTAACCCATGTAGAGAATAAACCATGGCTAATTAATAATGGTTAGGTTAATAAATATCTATAAATAAAACAAAATTAGTGGACTTGGTCAATGGTTCCACAAGCTTCAACCATGTGACTAATTTTCACTATTTTGGTTTACTTTAAATAAATAAAAAAAACTTACATTATATTAAGCATGGTGTGAGTCTCATACACCCATGTCACATGTGGCATCAAGCATGACACAATAGTTGTACATTAATATATATCACATATATACTAAGTGTACACTAATGAGAAAAAAGAAATTTTTAGTGAGCAAATATTAGTTAATGTAAGTTAATATATCAAATATATAATTATACATTAAATTATCAAATCAACACTTGATTTAATAATCCGGCTATATCACATACAACCGACTAATATCAAATGTAACATTTTATCGAATCAACACTTGATCCGATAACTCGGCTATATCACATATAACCGATCGATATCAAATACCGCGAAAATAGAATGCGGTATCACATACACGCATTAATCTCGGTTCCGCACATATCACATATATGCTCCTACTTCATTTCGCATGAACCAAGAAACCTCTTTGTAGGACTCTAAATACTCATCAATACGGCGGTATTAGGTGATGATCATATCAAACACCCACAAGCCGCAAGCGGTCTGCTAAACGTATCGGCCACCCGGGTATTGAGCGATTAGAAGATCAACAAGAGAGCCTGCTCATACTCCTGCGAATCCAAACAGTAACACTACCGTACAGTCCGGTCTCTTCGTCTGATATATCGCATATTGTCACAAACCGAAAGTACGGAACGTGACAGGCACTTAAATTACGAAACGTCTAAAGACGCAATGTAATCTAAGTAAGCCGAAACCCAGAATCAAAACATTTTAAAAGAAGAAGTGTAGGAAAACAAGTTTAAAAGCACCATCAAATTTTCTCAAAAATTTCGGCAGAGTCCCCTTTGTAAAAACTGGCCCCAAACGGGTACAAGCAAGAATATATACATAAGCAATAATAAAAAGGCATCTCCAAGCGGGAGCTAGCTCTTCGCCAATTGGCGGTCACAACCACGTAAGCAATATAATATACAACGCCGAAGGGCGAGAACAAAACTCAATGAAAACCATCAAAACCACCAGAAAACCATAATAATACAAGCGCGACTCTAAGGTCAAAAAATAAACAACTGGTTTTCTAAATCTATCAAGTAATACAAGTCTGGTTGATAGAGCTTACTAGATACAACTGAAATAAATAAAATTACAACGGTGGTCATGATACAAGTGAACCAACATATCAAGCAAATCACCCTGAATGAAATGATGTGTCACCAAGCTGCCAAATAAACCTGTACATCTGAACCTGAAAGAAAATTTGGCACAACGGGGGTGAGTTGCCAACTCGTGAGTAGAAGACATCTGCGAGTAGAAATCACATGCACGACGCTCTCCTAGGTCATATAATATACTTAATATAACCCTAGACATCTAATAGTGATAGGGTAATAGGCTATGCATAAGTATAACACTCAGTGCTCGTGTCAGTGTCACTAAGTAGCAATATGTCATATGTATGCGAATGATGTATGAATACATCATGAATGAAATAATCCACCAATAAATCTGGATAATCTGATATAAGAAAATATGTATTTTTATCTCAGTAAAATTCTTCTGAAATAACTGAAGTATCATCAATGAAATCCATGGAAATCCGTGTCAAGCATAGACACAAAGCACGTAAATCTCAAAGTCTCGATATCTCATATCTCTGTATCTCAATCTCATATCTCTATATCTCAAATCTCATATCTCAGGCTCTGGCCGTCCGGATCGACCCATATCATCAAATCACACGACTATGGTCTGTATCCTCCGGATATCCGCCGCGTCGCAAATAACCGGTAGGTAGTGCTCCCCTGCCGGGCTCAACGCCATCATCTGTGATCTTTTTGCCCCGGGGTACCATACCGGGCCCACCATGTACTCGCTGACGGTGCATCCCCCTCCTCGAATCGGGTATATGATA
Organism: Agapanthus africanus; assembly: GCA_030015575.1. NCBI lineage: Eukaryota > Viridiplantae > Streptophyta > Magnoliopsida > Asparagales > Amaryllidaceae > Agapanthus > Agapanthus africanus. The sequence goes on along the minus strand of CM057344.1, from coordinate 181,472,325 downwards.
CTGCTCAAGAACCGAGAAAACTCATGGTGGACAGCACACATATCACATCATGAGAAAACCGCAGTTTTACTTTTTAAAATAATAACAAGTTTGAAAGTGTTGTAGTTTTCCCCAAAATCCAGAAATCTAACTGACAATTCGAAATCTCAAGAATCATGAGTAAATAAATAATAAGTCTCGGCATAAGCCCCATAATACTGCATGATAGTATGAATATGTAAATGCATGAAGTGTCTAAGTAATATATGCAATGTCTAAACTAGCACATGAGAGTAATCGTACAATATTATGTTAGAGCTAGCATTTAGCTGATAATATCAATAAAAATAATATGTTCTAAAGTGTACGTGACATGGCAATTACCGATGATGATGTGTGTGAGCCGGCAAATAAGTGTACGTGGAACATGCACATCATCGGTAATGGTGCTGGTGTCCTAACATGAAGGGTTTCATATTAGCAAGGAAACATATATATGAACATGCAATGCGATGAATACAACAAGAGTATAACGGTGAATATGTAATAAACGCACAACTAGAGTATACATACTAATTACGAGTCATACATGTTGGAGATAGTGCCCTCAGAGTTAATTATTGGATCACAGGCACGTGATTGCAATGATTGAGGGGAGGACCTATCCCGCTAGGACAGTCTTACTCAAGATGATAGTATGCTATCTGGTTTATCTTTATCATCGTGTACTGCTTTAGGTGACCTGACAAGTCGCTATTACACGTTGATAGAGCCCCTAGGATTCTTGCTTGACTTCCAGCAGTATGAGGGCGATCATATAAGTGGGAGCTGGGGTCTATAAGCACATCCTTAAAAGGTCCCTAGTCGTGGGAGATTCGAGACAGGGCATCGTTTCTCCAGAGTAGACTAGTGTATACAGTCGAGACCCCGACGAGGGGCGGTGGCTGGTCTCACAAGCCACTGGTGTCAGTTGGTTCACCAAAGATGTATACAGGTGCTCATTGGGTTATGAGTACACCGGACAGGACTCGCCGGGAACCTGCTAGTTGGGATATACCAGACGTCAGATAGCAGTTCCCAGGTGACATGTGTACAGGTTAGTTCATCGACCTGGGATCGTCATTTGTCTCGTGTGAGTTCCCACTGTACTTTGATTACTACCCTACCACGGCTCAAAGGAGTCGTGCAAACAGGTTTTAGTTGGGTACAGTCCCGAGCCACATGGAGGCAGTGAGCGGATCTGCAGGGGTTCGTCTCTCCCGGTATTGGGGGTGAGGTCGTGCTGTGTCTAGGAGAGCCAGAACATGAAAAGTCCTTGGCCAAGGCAGGAGATTTGCTGGTAGGTATTCCAGTAGTATCTCAGGGTGTTCTGGGCTACACTCCGACACGACTTGTACCGCTTTTGGGGGTCTGACTTTTACCAACCTCCTAGGCCCGCCATGCGATACTCATAGACGAACGGACCGGACTGTACGGATATTGTCACTGACAGGCTCAGTAGGGTGTCAGGATGAGTTCGCTCATCGACGTCCCTTTTGGTCGATAGCTGGTGGCCCGTCACGTATGGCTAATACCTCTGACGTGCTAGTGGTTAAATCCACAGCCATAGTATTGACGAGTCTTTAGAGTCCACCACACAGACAGTTACTCAAGTTTCGGGCGAAACGCTGTAGAGGCCGTATGGAGATATGGCAGAGTTCGATCAGATACGTGCGGTATTGCACGGATCGTGATCGGACAGATTTTACTACCCGGCTTTGGCTTAAGCCGGATCCTAGTATTAGATAGTGTAGTTTTGTCTCTTTGCATTTGTGTTCAGTGGGAATACAAATGCGGGCATGTATTTGCAGTTGCGGGGTTTTCCTGTAATTTATTACGGGGTCGGTTTTCTGGGGTTGCCAGTTTGCATTCTGTTCCGGCCGGTTTTCTCTTTTTCCTTCCCGGTCGGACTTTTCGTTGGAGGGTGTTAATTGCAAGTTTGCAATTAACATTTTTGTGAGGGGTTTCTTTGCATGAGTGTGGATTATGATTTGACCATCATCATGAGATTCTTTTATGGTCATTTCATTTTCTTATCTTGTGAGTGGACTTTGATATGAATGGTGGGTGACCTTTTTTTCATGCTTATCTCTCATTTCTTTTTTAATCAATTGATTCCTTTTTCCATCCACTTACATGGGGCCGGCCACTGTTGATGGGTGGAGGTTTTTATTTTTGTGGTTAATTCCTTGCTTGCTAATTTTGGTGGACCCCCTTTCCCATTTGTTTTTGGGCTGTGAAAGAATTTCCTTTTTTTTCCTCCTTTGGATTAATTCATGCATTCATCATCCATGAATTCCAGCAAGCAAAAAAGGGGGTGGCCGAGCTCTCTTTTTGACATGCTCATTCCTTTTGATTGCATGCTTAATTTTCTTAGCATCCATCCATGAAATTTCTTTATGCAAAATTCCTCCAACCATGGCAACCTTTTAAACCCCAAAAGAGACAAGCTTCTACACTATTCTATAGCAAGTCTTGGACGCGTCGGCTAGCCAACTTCGCGCCCGAGTTGCCTCGGTCAAGAGGCGGGAGCCCGTAAAAGATTCCGGCTACGTGGTGCCCTTTCCGACGAGAGAGGAGGTGACGGAGATTCCGCGGGAGATCGGAGCGGAGACGAAGACCGAAGGACACGGATCGCTTGGTATAGCATCTCTACCCTTTTCTATTTTGCTAGCTAGCTAGGTTAATGGCCCGATCCGGGTAAAAAGTCCGCGGTGGTGCCGTTTTGCATAGTTCGCAAAGTTTTTGTTTTCCGCGTTTCCGGCGTCGGATCGACGGCCGGGGCACCCCCGCGGGCTTACATTGGTATCAGAGCCAGGCCATTAACTTAGCCTAGCATGGTCTAGTGTGTTTAAAACCCGATCGAACAAAATCCCCAAAATCCGTATTTTCCATGCATATGTTTCTGTCGAAATTTTTTCAAGCTCCAAAAATTTTTCAGGTCACTGCAGAAACACAAGCATAAAATTCTAAGACATCTGGTGAAATTTGGTGCACTGATCTCTTAGTACGGCCGCGGAAGCGCGGCCAAACCCATGGTTTGGCCGCGGTGGGAAGGTTTCATCACTGCACCAAAATTTCTCAGTAGGCTTTGGACTTGGAAATAGGGCTTTTGGGATATTATTTTTGGGCCCAGATTTTCTGTAAGTGCTACAGTACTGCTTGGGGCCCACTTTGATAAATTTGTTCTATCGGAATTTTTAAACATGCCAGTTCACAGTTTTTACATTATATCTGCGACCGTGAATGTCACTTGATCGGTAAATCCCGTCTAACTGCTATAGCCCGGTTAGACGGATTTGCGAACGTGATTTTCACGTTGATGTTCTGTGATTGTACTGTGTTGTTGCGGATCGGTCGTGGAGGATAGCCTGGATGCAATGCTAGTACAGTTGTGGTTGTATTATGTACATTTGATATTGCGGGGCGAGCGTCCGACATGTGGACTGCCGTCACTGCCTGTTTGTATTATTCTTTTAGGGCACGACCTGGTTGCGGTCGATGTACCCGTTGTATGTATATTTTACTTTCTGTACTAGGATTACCCCGTGGAGGGGTGCACGGGTAGCCGGGTTCTAGAGGGCAACAAGCCCGCATCTCATGGCATTGAGACGGAGGGGGCTTCACTCTAGGATTGGCGGGCTATTCGCCGCACTCGTAGGGGGTATAGGGTTGACCCAGGAGGGGTGCCCAAGTTACCGGATTCCGTGAAGTGCTGGGTGGTCCATTCACGTAGCTGAAGGGGGCTGCCTCGCTTCAGGTTTTGGCGGGTGACTTGCCGCGCCCGTAGGGGTCTAGGATTTTCATTGCACAGGCTATCCACACGACCAGGGGAACGTCGGGTTTCAGCGGCTCTGTGAAACCCGGGGATCCCAGATATCTGTATTGATCTGTGTTGCTATACATTTCTGTGTTGCATTTTATCACGCCTTGAGCGAAAATTATATATTATATATATATTAGTAGATGTTGTATATGTTTTTCATCCGCGCTAGTCCAGTCCCCGCTCTGTCGTTAGTTAGCTAACCTAACGGGTGATGACGGGACCCAGTGGCGAATGCGGATGGCATATACGTACGTCAGTATATTTTCGTTCTTTGTGGTGTGATCAATTGATGGGACTGCATTGATTCGGATCAATGCAAGTTAAACAAACCTATTCTGATGTTGTTGGAACACTTTTTCAAAAAGCTGTTATTGCAAGGGCGTTCTCTTTTGTTTTGCACAGTGGTATTCAGTTGGAATATCCTGCTCCTCAGTCGACGAGGCAAGGGCCGAGATCCCTTCACCGGGAGTGACCCCTTGGACAAAAGTTTACGTCAGGGCATTAACTTCACTATAGCCGATTGCTTTTGCTTTGCACCGTGGTATTCAGTTGGAATATCCTGCACCTCATTCTACGGGGAAAGAGCCGAGATCCCTTCACCGGGAGTGACCTCTTTAGCAAAGGTTGTCGTCACTATATTTTTTAAAAGCTATCCGTTCCTTCAACGATATCAAGTTCATTACGTTAAAGGTTTTCGCCAAAAACCATTCGTAGCCCTCCGTCATTTCATATGGATGGTCAATAGTATTCAAGCTGTGTATGTTGGCCAAAGTCAAGGCACAGTGTTTGGTAGCTGTTGGGTATTCATATGCAGCATAGATAGATGCGTTGGTTTGGGACAGTCGTACTGCCATTTTGGCCAAAGTCAAGGGTATGTACGGGTGGGTTCAAATTAACCAGGAAAATGACGGGTAGAACTTGACATGTGACTTATGATATGTTGGCCAAAGTCAAGGTCATAAGAGCATGGGGTAGAAATCCACATCGGGAGTTTCAAAAGTACTGAAACTTGCCAGATATGCGCATACCTTCTAGAGTGTGATAACGTGAGCGGATTCCGTCACGTTATCATGCGATGAGAGTTGGATCCCGATTCCCACTGATGAGTTGGTTCACTCTTCGGGTTATCCCGGCTAATTCTTCTTTCAGGTTTGGGGAAGAATTTGACGTTACAGTGGGAGGTTTCCAGATTAGATAAAGTGACAACCATTCTGATCTAGGTTAGAGTGCACGCTGAGTGTTTCTTTTCTCTCTCTCTCTGGCAGCGACCATTGACCCGACCCTAGACTATGACTCAGTGACCAAGTTGACCGAACCTTCTTAACACTGGCTTTTGGATTGTCAGAGTTGCAGACCTTTTTGCCACTCCTACTTTTACCCTTTTCTCCGGGACACCCCGTATTACTACGAACGTCCACTTCCATTGGACAAAACCATCGTATGGTTATATACGAACTCGAAGGACTTCGAGGATGGTTTCCGGTTCTGGAGAAAACGAATAGGACTATTCAGTTGTCTTTACCTTTTTCCTTCTCTCAGGTTGCGAGTACTCCTTGGTTTAGGAGATAGTGCACCTATTACGCAAATTGGATAGTCTTCTTCCAAACCTTAGGCTGGTGCCGAACGGTGGGGAATGAAGAAAGCCAATTAGCCTAAACGGTGTACAGAAGGTATTAAGTTCAGACAAAGCAAGGGATTAGTAAGAGGGCAAAGTAAATTGCGACTGCTATTCACGACCAAACCATGTACTTCTTTGTCAATCCTAAATCACCTATGATTTAGGTACATTCGGTTGTCTTTTATCCTCACCTTCTCTCGCATTGCGAGTGCTCCTCGGATTAGGACAGTACACCCATTATGCTTTTTGGATAGTCTTCTTCCAAACCATAGGCTGGTGCCGAACGGTAGGGAAGGAAGAAAACCATTTGGCCTAAAGTGGTGTACAGAAGGTAATGACTAAAGACATATAAAGGGATTTGGAGAGATGGCAAAGAGTTATGCGGTTATAGTTGTGAATCTGGATAATGGAAGAGGCATTACTAAGAATACCAGGATACCCCATCGAAACATCTCTATGTTTCAGTTTCACTGTGTACTGTTAAATGAAAACTGATTTCCCAATTAGGCACTTGCTCCAGGGTATGTATTTACCAGGTATGAGTCTCACATCTGTATGGTTTTACAGATGATGAAGGGGAGTAAGTTATTGGGAATTAGGTGACCATCCTCATTATATCGGGATTCATTGGAATTGGTGATATTTGAGGAAGCCATCTGGGTTGTTTGCCGGTCGGCAAATATTTGGTTTTGAATATCCGTTGTTATGCACCAATTTCAAATTGATATATCTGTACGTCTATTTTTATAGAGTGAGATATACCTTTCTGAAATTATGTCTATGACATTTACCTATACCAGTGGATGGTTAGGTAAGGAGCATTGAACAGCGGTGTAATTCTTCTTAACCAAAAGTACAGTTTTCAACCTACGACACACAGTGAATGAGTTGTTAGACTCAGCGGACTTATACATAGTATTGTATGTTGTCCAGTGTCCATTAGGACAGAGGGGTAGGTCCTCGTACTATATTCTGTTTACTTTTAACTTCTCTAGTTCTTAGACATGTGTTTCGTAGAAACACAGGGTCTAAGTTTTGAGGAGTTATAGGTATAAGAATAATGTAGAGAACCAAGTATTGCAAGTATCGGGATTCTTCAAGGTGATCGAAGATGTAGATACTTGTGTATGGTACTCAGTTGATAGTAATGATTAAGAGAACTAGCTTCTCTTTCAGGTTACTCATAATTGGAAGTACTCCTAAGTTGAGTGACATTGATCGGCCTCTCTTCCATTTAGTTGACATGCACTGGAGACAGCTGCATGATTTGAATCTGGTTCAATTAAATCAGTGCCTCTGTTTCTTGGATATAGAACAGTTCATATCTTGATATTGTTAAGATACGGGGAGTTGTCCGGCTTATGCTTAAAACCAGACTCTGGACAACTCAAGGCACGTTTCAGTAATGGCTGTTTGTGGGTTGACCCGGGCTATGACGAGGGTTGACTTTCTACCATCTGGAAGATCAATAGTGATATTGTTCTTGACTCGCCACAGTTTTATCAAAAATGGATTTTTTCAGAAAACAGTAGTGGGAGTATGGTAGGACTGGAAGTGATTCCAGAACCACAAACGATTACTGAAGATTTGATAAAGAACCTAAAGATTCAATCTGGTTTGACATTCCATTGGCCACTCCGCAGATAAGGTGGGTAACCTCAGGCACCCGAGAGGTACTTCGGTATGCTCAAGGACGGTGGCAGGGAGGTTCTTGTTTACCCAGACTTGCCATTGCTGTTGTTCCAGGCTGCGAGACCCGGCGGGAGGATGAGTATAGCGTCGTTCTAAACTTGCTTTAGAAGCGTACGTGTATATGACTCTGCCAGAGGGTTGTCGTAGTCAGTGGGAGCAGCGGAAGTATTGGTGGATATCAGGCTTATGTCTATTTATAGACTAGAGCAGATATAGCGGAGATAGATCATCTATTTCTGATGTGACAGTCATAGGTTTGACTTCATCAGAATAGGGGATGGATCTGTTAAGAAGGTAGTAGGGTGTGATGTCCTGGTATTTGATGACATACACAGAGTAGGAAGTGATATCCCTATACTACGATCGGTTATACCTTGGTCGTCACACAATAGTTTCTCCACATAGGATTTGGATATTATATCAGACATTCTGGTTACTAGATCTATAGATTTAGATCTAGATTTGGGTGGTTTCCCAATCTGGGTACTTTGACAGCATTCTATGAGTATTTAGAATGGACGACTCCTGGCACGGTAGTGTACCTGCAGGTAATGGAGTCACCCTCTCTAAAGGTGTCTTACAGACTAAAGGGGAGAGGGACACGCATGATTGACAGATCACTTTCTTAGGCAACTGAGTCAATCATGAGATGTCAAGTACCACACCAGATGTTGTTCTTGCAGTAGGTGCAATAAGTTGATATTAATCCAATCCTGGAGAAACAGTCGGAAGCAGTTTTAGAACATAAGTGGATGTTCTAGGGATATGATAACGGTAGACAGTTATCATTCCAGGCTTCCAAGGTGACCTGGATGGCAGAGTGGCTGTCAGAGTTATAGTTTTCCCTCTGACGAGGGGCAGTATTTTGGACAGGTGGTCCAGGTGGATACTGAGGGAAGGCATGGCGCAGGATACTGATTAAGTTCAGTTGACGATACAGTCTAAGAAGTTTGGATTTGGAGTTCACTTATGAGCTAGGTCCCATCAGACATCCAGACGTTCTAAGATATGTATTGCTCATTTCGGGAGATGGCTTTCTCCGCGAACATGGGATATAGAGAGACATAGAAAGAAACATCAAAGCGGATCCACTCACTGAGGCTATTCCTCGAACGCAATAGTTTCGCAAACGAGCTTTGTGAGACTGACTAGTAGAGGAGTTGGGTGTTCGGTATCACACGGGCTGTGAGTATGCGACATCGCAATAATTAGCCTTGAGTGCAAGTGGGAGATTGTTGGAGATAGTGCCCTCAGAGTTAATTATTGGATCACAGGCACGTGATTGCAATGATTGAGGGGAGGACCTATCCCGCTAGGACAGTCTTACTCAAGATGATAGTATGCTATCTGGTTTATCTTTATCATCGTGTACTGCTTTAGGTGACCTGACAAGTCGCTATTACACGTTGATAGAGCCCCTAGGATTCTTGCTTGACTTCCAGCAGTATGAGGGCGATCATATAAGTGGGAGCTGGGGTCTATAAGCACATCCTTAAAAGGTCCCTAGTCGTGGGAGATTCGAGACAGGGCATCGTTTCTCCAGAGTAGACTAGTGTATACAGTCGAGACCCCGACGAGGGGCGGTGGCTGGTCTCACAAGCCACTGGTGTCAGTTGGTTCACCAAAGATGTATACAGGTGCTCATTGGGTTATGAGTACACCGGACAGGACTCGCCGGGAACCTGCTAGTTGGGATATACCAGACGTCAGATAGCAGTTCCCAGGTGACATGTGTACAGGTTAGTTCATCGACCTGGGATCGTCATTTGTCTCGTGTGAGTTCCCACTGTACTTTGATTACTACCCTACCACGGCTCAAAGGAGTCGTGCAAACAGGTTTTAGTTGGGTACAGTCCCGAGCCACATGGAGGCAGTGAGCGGATCTGCAGGGGTTCGTCTCTCCCGGTATTGGGGGTGAGGTCGTGCTGTGTCTAGGAGAGCCAGAACATGAAAAGTCCTTGGCCAAGGCAGGAGATTTGCTGGTAGGTATTCCAGTAGTATCTCAGGGTGTTCTGGGCTACACTCCGACACGACTTGTACCGCTTTTGGGGGTCTGACTTTTACCAACCTCCTAGGCCCGCCATGCGATACTCATAGACGAACGGACCGGACTGTACGGATATTGTCACTGACAGGCTCAGTAGGGTGTCAGGATGAGTTCGCTCATCGACGTCCCTTTTGGTCGATAGCTGGTGGCCCGTCACGTATGGCTAATACCTCTGACGTGCTAGTGGTTAAATCCACAGCCATAGTATTGACGAGTCTTTAGAGTCCACCACACAGACAGTTACTCAAGTTTCGGGCGAAACGCTGTAGAGGCCGTATGGAGATATGGCAGAGTTCGATCAGATACGTGCGGTATTGCACGGATCGTGATCGGACAGATTTTACTACCCGGCTTTGGCTTAAGCCGGATCCTAGTATTAGATAGTGTAGTTTTGTCTCTTTGCATTTGTGTTCAGTGGGAATACAAATGCGGGCATGTATTTGCAGTTGCGGGGTTTTCCTGTAATTTATTACGGGGTCGGTTTTCTGGGGTTGCCAGTTTGCATTCTGTTCCGGCCGGTTTTCTCTTTTTCCTTCCCGGTCGGACTTTTCGTTGGAGGGTGTTAATTGCAAGTTTGCAATTAACATTTTTGTGAGGGGTTTCTTTGCATGAGTGTGGATTATGATTTGACCATCATCATGAGATTCTTTTATGGTCATTTCATTTTCTTATCTTGTGAGTGGACTTTGATATGAATGGTGGGTGACCTTTTTTTCATGCTTATCTCTCATTTCTTTTTTAATCAATTGATTCCTTTTTCCATCCACTTACATGGGGCCGGCCACTGTTGATGGGTGGAGGTTTTTATTTTTGTGGTTAATTCCTTGCTTGCTAATTTTGGTGGACCCCCTTTCCCATTTGTTTTTGGGCTGTGAAAGAATTTCCTTTTTTTTCCTCCTTTGGATTAATTCATGCATTCATCATCCATGAATTCCAGCAAGCAAAAAAGGGGGTGGCCGAGCTCTCTTTTTGACATGCTCATTCCTTTTGATTGCATGCTTAATTTTCTTAGCATCCATCCATGAAATTTCTTTATGCAAAATTCCTCCAACCATGGCAACCTTTTAAACCCCAAAAGAGACAAGCTTCTACACTATTCTATAGCAAGTCTTGGACGTGTCGGCTAGCCAACTTCGCGCCCGAGTTGCCTCGGTCAAGAGGCGGGAGCCCGTAAAAGATTCCGGCTACGTGGTGCCCTTTCCGACGAGAGAGGAGGTGACGGAGATTCCGCGGGAGATCGGAGCGGAGACGAAGACCGAAGGACACGGATCGCTTGGTATAGCATCTCTACCCTTTTCTATTTTGCTAGCTAGCTAGGTTAATGGCCCGATCCGGGTAAAAAGTCCGCGGTGGTGCCGTTTTGCATAGTTCGCAAAGTTTTTGTTTTCCGCGTTTCCGGCGTCGGATCGACGGCCGGGGCACCCCCGCGGGCTTACAATACAGTTTGTTGTTTGAAAAAGCACGGATCGTGGTTTTTAGAAAATTAGGGGCTACGGTGTTTTTTAGAAAAGATATGTCCTTTGAAAAATCCCTAGTATCCCTCAGGCTGTCTTTAAAAATGCGCACGATTCGTTTGTTTTGAAAATAAGTATGACTCGAGTCTAAACTAATATCTACCAAACCAGCTAAGGGACTAACTAAAGAAACCAGTCGAAAGGTAAGAAGAATCCTCCTAAAATCTGAGTCGATATCTCTAATAGTCGGCGATCCAGCCTTAATAGCGTCACGTACGTAGTACGACTTCCTCAAGTCAAGAGTACGGATCAATCATCACATCTATACTTCGTACGGTAAAATCCATCGTACGGCATCCCAAAATCGGGGTACGGGTCAACTATCACATATATATACATTATTGTTCGTATAGTATCATCATCAAAAAATATCATGATTAAGGGTGTTGTACTATAATCGCATATATCGCAATATCACCAAACATATATCATCGTCTGTGTAAATATACATCGTCAAATAATCCACTAAAATATCATGTCATATATCATATCGTGATTAAGTCACATATTACAATCCGGGTTCTATTCTAGAGTCTCGTACATTTCAATGTCATCATCACCTACTATCGTTTATGTATAAATATACATTTTCTCATTTCCCAAAGATCCGCTAATATCATAATACATCTCATATCATAACTCGATCGTATATCCAATATCTCACGGCATCATGCCCAGTCATACCGACTCATCCCCAGGTATCATATAACATTCTCATATCACGTGTATATGTCATATATATATATATACATATAGAAACCTACACACATTCATATATATATATATATATATATACACACACCAAGTCAAGTGTATGTGTGTGTGCGCATGTGTGTGTTTACATGAAACCTACGAATTCCCTCCAAGGCAATCATCCTCTGGTTAAGTCTTTCTAAATCAGTTTAATCCAACTTAAGTCTTCAATAGTACCCTACTCGCCAAGAATCTAAGGTCACGTCCGACTTCCTAATAATAGTACATAATATCCTTATTCTACATTTGCGAGAGTGCTATACGCCATCCACCCGACTTTCCCCATAGATATACATCTACTCACTTTGTCCTTGTCTGCCGAAATCGATGCCGCCATCCTCTTCTTCATCGTCCGAAATCCACGTGAGGGGTACCTATACGCAAACATATATAATATCGTAAACCGAAATCGCGGACAAAACCAAAACGGCGCACGAAACGCGCATAGGTTAAAACCTATGACCCGCTCATGCAAAAGAACCCAGTAACCCTCGACATCGGCGTACAAACGCCGATTGTTCGAGAAAAAACCAAACACAACAATCGTGGTTTCACAAATCACTAATTATAATATGAAATAGATTGCAACTCATCAAAACCTCAAAATAAATCAAATCGATTTATTTCCGAAAACCTAGAAAGCACTTAATTTTCGTTTTAATTGGAAACTTGATGTTTTAACAAAACTAATGGCCATAATATTCACTAAATATCATAGCTAAGTCATATAAACCATATCTATAATTTATTCTCATCAATTTGTATTAAATCCAAAATTCTAGTTTGCAAAAATATCAAATTTTAACACTTTTTAAAGCAAAATTCACAATTCAACAACTAAGCTTGGTTTTATATGAACTAAAGCATTAAACTACAATTTATAATGTTAATAATATCATGAAACCCTAATTAGATTTTAATCCCAATTATTTAATCAATTTCTAAAAAACCTAGTTAGCAAAATTAGAAATAATTAGCATAATTTTAAACTAACAATTAGCAACTAGTAACTAGATTAGGCTTTGCATTCCACTAACATGTTAAACTACTCATTAAAACCATGAATAATTGATAAAAAATCCTCACTTGATCACAAACCCTAATCTTAAATTTTCAAATTTGAAATTAAAACCTAATTAAGCATCATGATTATTTGAATTGAAGTAATTAAACATCAAGTAACAATTTGGTTTAAGATTATACCTCCAAACCATGAGATCAAACATGCAACCTAGCCTCTAAGATGCTAACTTTGCTCCAAGATCCAAGCTTATAAGCCAAAGAATAATGAGTAGAGATTGGATTTGGAATTTGTGGTTTTATTTTTGGATTTTTGATGAATTTTTGGATGATTTTTGAAAGGAAATGAGCTTGGGAAAAATTGGGGCTGCCACCATGAGGGTTCGGCCATGGCATGGAGGAAGAGAAAGAGAGAGAAAATGAGTGTAGAAACATGTAGAAACCTCTCAAATAAATCACCTCCTTTATGTCTTTTCAATAATTATTAAATTTTATGCATTTTCTTTTCTAAATAAAACCTAGAAAAATTCTAGAACCATGGAGAATTTTGAGAAGGAATTTTGCATGATATACACTTGTTTTAAATTGTCATGGTTCACTTTTGTAAAATTAACCCATTCAAATTTGTATTTATCACTAATTAAATGTATAATTAAAAGCTTATGTAAATATTGAAAATTAATTAATTACGGAAAATATTTTAGTAAACTAATAGTTTATAAGTCACTAAATAAACACCATTTACTAGTAATTACATAGTTAAAATATGCGTATTTAAATCCATATTGAAAAATAAGTGTAGTTGAGTTTTACGGAAAATACGGTTTATTTTACCGATTATCAGAAAATTCACCTAAACGATTTTTATTTATTTATTTATTTTTAAAACGTTACAATCTTCCCCCCTTAAAGAAATTCGGTCCCCAAATTTAAATCAAAACTCCCCCAAATACTAAGACATTTAGCAAAACACTCAATGCGCCGGGCTCCGAAATCATCAATATTTAATACACATTTTAGTGAAATGCATGCGCATGAAAAATAAGTACATAACTCAAAATCAAAACTCCATCAAGCATAACGCAATCATCGGAGTTATGGTGAAAATACAATGTCAAAGTCCAATACAAAAACCAATATGATATACATCAAAACTATAACTTGTATATAGTGCGCATCGTAGTAAAATCGTCCAATCACCTGAAAAGAAATACATGCAAAACCTTTTCCCAAATCGCCGTGCGATGCGCGAATCACGGCACACGTAGAGGACGTTCATTTTAAGGAAAATAACTATACATATATATCTTTTATTTAACGTACACGTCCCGCCTTTTGAAAATAATCTAGAAGGGTTTCCTTTGTAAAATATTTTGTGTCATCTCAGACACGTAGGAAATATGGAGACTATAGCTCCTTTTTGGAAATTCATTCGGTAACTATCAATGCATGTAAAAACACCTAGGTATTGTTCTCAGAACAGTTCTACTCGGTTACTACACCAAATAGTAAATATCATAAAAACGTACTGCTCAAAATCAAATCAATCTCAAATACAGTATAGAAGGTACCACATGCATCCGGTGCGCGCGAAAATCGAAACCAAATACAGAAGCCACGAATATGCACAGAAAAAAAACTGAGTCCAACGGGTGTGCACAAAAAACATCTGCCTGCAACGGTCGTGCACGACAACAATATCAGGTGCATCTAATCTGCACAAATCCCGATTTAGTGCATCTGATGTGCACAAAATCGCATCAAGTGCGCCAAGTGTGCGCAAGAATCTCAATCAAGTGCACATGGTGCACGAAAATATATACCGAATATCGAAATCGAAATCACAGTACGAAAAGTGCATGAAAACTATGCCGAAGCATACGTCAAAATCATGTGCAACCCATATGCACGAAATCAAATCAATATCTCAAAATGTATAAAACCAAATTGAGTGCACTGGGTATGTATAAAACAACATCAAAACAACTGATACACGGAACACAAATCGAGTGTAATGAATGTACACATAGGAAATACCAATTATAAAACGAAATCCTCAAAATACCAAAATCCAAACAACGTAAATGCGAAATTCAAATCACCAAATCGCAATTCGTAACACCGACGTCAATGTGCTCCTCTTTCCTTTGGTGTCGACTGATTCAAACTCGTTTCTTCGTAGCTGTATGAACGGCGCTATAAATGGCTATACTCATATCTAGAGTCTCCCAAGTAATGTATCCCATCACATGATATTCGGACTACGTTAAACTTTTCGATCGATTCATCAAAGTCCCATAATTCCCGAGAGCTCAACACTCAAGTACAGTTTAAAAATATCCAGCACATGCCACAGCACCTGCGGACCAGCTGTAGAAGGGCAAACCCAAGCCTCACTAATGGCACCGCGGAACTGCCGTAAACCCTAAGGTTCAAAGGCGTTCTCATGGTCATTATGTCGAGTTAGGGTTTCATTCTTCTAGAGGGTCCATAGAAATACCTATATGTTCTTCTGAATACCTTAAACTTGGGAAAATGGGTTTCTGACATTCGTTCGAACCTTTTAACTTCGTCTGAACGACATGTGAATACCCTTCGTCCGCACTCTAAACAATTCTTCAATCCTCAAGAAT
This sequence comes from Agapanthus africanus, assembly GCA_030015575.1. Taxonomy (NCBI): domain Eukaryota; kingdom Viridiplantae; phylum Streptophyta; class Magnoliopsida; order Asparagales; family Amaryllidaceae; genus Agapanthus; species Agapanthus africanus. The sequence continues at coordinate 181,457,204 of CM057344.1, read as the reverse complement.
AGACGATACCCTAACGGTCATCGCATTCGAGCCACAGCTCGCTCTGCCCGTGTGACCGTGGTAACAGAAACCACCATCCGACATTGACGAAGATAGATCATAGGAACGAATAGAATATGATGCAAAGAAATGTACATTCTAAGGTTTCTTAAGAAGAGTAGCGTATCGTAAGTATGCCACGGATCATACCCACATTAGTCACTCTACCTAAGTCACCTACTCCATCAACCAAGGTCAACCTAGACTCAGACAAAGGTTAAATCTAGCGCTCTGATACCAAATTTGTCACGACCCGAAAGTACGGAACGTGACCGGCACTTAAATTACGAAACGTCTAAAGGCGCAACGTAATCTAAGTAAGCCGAAGCCCATAATCTAAACCTTTTAAAAGAAAAAGTGTAGGAAAACAAGTTTAAAAACAACATCAAATTTTCTCAAAAATTTCGGCAGAGTCCCTTTTGTAAAAACTGGCCCCAAACGGGTACAAGCAAGAATATATACATAAGCAATAATAAAAAGGCATCCCCAAGCGGGAGCTAGCTCTTCACCAATTGGCGGTCACAACTACGCAAGCAATATAATATACAACGCCGAAGGGCGAGGAACAAAACTCAAAGAAAACCATCAAAACCACCAGAAAACCATAATAATACAAGCGCGACTCTGAGGTCGAAAAATAAACAACTGGTCTTCTAAATCTATCAAGTAATACAAGTCTAGTTGATGGAGCTTACTAGATACAACTGAAATAAATAAAAATACAACGGCGGTCACGATACAAGTAAACCAACCTACCAAGCAAATCACCCTGAATGAAATAATGTGTCATCAAGCTGCCAAGGAAACTTGTACATCTGAACCTGAAAGAAAATTTGGCACAACGGGGGTGAGTTGCCAACTGGTGAGTAGAAGACATCTGCGAGTAGAAATCGCATGCACGACACTCTCCTAGGTCATATAATATACTCAACATAACCCTAGACATCTAATAGTGATAGGGTAATAGGCTATGCATAAGTGTAACACTCAGTGCTCGTGTCAGTGTCACTAAGTAGAAATATGTCATATGTATGCGTATTATGTATGAATGCATCACGAATGAAACAATCCACCAAGAAATCTGGATAATCTGATATAAGAAAATATGTATTTTTATCTCAGTAAAATTCTTCTGAAATAACTGATGTATCATCAATGAAATCCATGGAAATCCATGTCAAGCATCGACACAAAGCATGTAAATCTCAAAGTCTCGATATCTCATATCTCTATATCTTAAATCTCATATCTCTATATCTCAAATCTCAATATCTCGGGCTCCGGCCGTCCAGATCGACCCATATCATCAAATCACACGACTACGGTTGGTATCCTCCGGATATCCGCCGCGTCACAAATAACCGATAGGTAGTGCTCCCCTGCCGGGCTCAACGCCATCATCTGCGATTTTCTTGCCCAGGGGAACCATACCGGGCCTACCATGTAACCGCAGACGATGCATCCCCCTCCTCGAATCGGGTATATGATACTGCTCAAGAACCGAGAAAACTCATGGTGGACAGCACACACATCACATCATGAGAAAACCGCAGTTTTTCTTTTTAAAATAATAATAAGTTTGAAAGTGTTGCGGTTTTCCCCAAAATCCAGAAATCTCACTGAAAATCCGAAATCCCAAGAATCATGAGTAAATAAATAATAAGTATCGGCATAAGCCCCACAATACTGCATGATAGTATGAATATGTAAATGCATGAAGTGTCTAAATAATATATGCAATGTCTAAACTAGCACATGAGAGTAATCGCACAATATTATGTTGGAGCTAGCATTTAGCTGATTATATCAATAAAAATAATATGTTCTAAAGTGTACATGATATGGCAATTACCAATGATGATGTGTGTGAGCCAGAAAATGAGTGTACATGGAACATGCACATCATCGGTAATGGTGCTGGTGTCCTAACAGGCAGGGTTTCATATTAGCAAGGAAACATATGTATGAACATGCAATGCGATGAATACAACATGAGTATAATGGTGAATATGTAGTAAACGCACAACTAGAGTATACATACTAATTACGAGTCATACAGTTTGTTGTTTGAAAAAGCACGAATCATGGTTTTTAGAAATTAGGGGCTACGGGGTTTTTTAGAAAATATATGTCCTTTGAAAAATCCCTAGTATCCCTCAGGCTGTCTTTAAAAATGCGCACGATTCGTTTGATTTGAAAATAAGTATGACTCGAGCCTAAACTAATATCTACCTAACCAGCTAAGGGACTAACTAAAGAAACCAGTCGAAAGGTAAGAAGAATTCGTCGTACGTACGTAGTACAACTTCCTCGAGTCAAGAGTGCGGATCAATCATCACATCTATGCCTCATACGGTAAAATTCATCGTACGGCATCCCAAAATCGGGGTACGGGTCAACTATCACATATATATACATCATCGTTCTTTAGTATCATCATCAAACAATATCATGATCAAGGGTACTGTACTATAATCGCATACATCCCAATATCACCAAACATATATCATCGTCTGTGTAAATATACATCGTCAAATGATCCACTAAAATATCATGTCATATATCATATCGTGATTAAGTCACATATTACAATCCGGGTTCTATTCTAGAGTCTCGTACATTTCAATGTCATCATCACCTACTATCGTTTATGTATAAATATACATTTTCTCATTTCCCAACGATCTGCTAACTCGATCGTATATCCAATATCTCACGGCATCATGCCCAGCATACCGACTCATTCCCGGGTATCATATAACATCCTCATATCACATGTATATGTCATATATATATACATATAGAAACCTACACGCATTCATATATATATATATATATATATTTATTTATTTATTTATTTATATACACACACACACACACACACACCAAGTCAAGTGTATGTGTGTGTGCGCGTGTGTGTGTGTCTATTTGAAACCTACGAATTCTCTCCAAGGCAATCATCCTCTGGTTAAGTCTTTCTAAATCAGTCTAATCCAACTTAAGTCTTCAATAGTACCCTACTCGCCAAGAATCTAAGGTCATGTTCGATTTCCTAATAATAGTACATAATATCCTTATTCTACGTTTGCGGGGGTGCTATACGCTATCCACCCGACTTCCCTCGTAGATATACATCTACTCACCTTGTCCTTGTCTGTCGAAATCGATGCCGCCATCCTCTTCTTCATCGTCCGAAGTCCACGTGAGGGGTATCTATACGCAAACATATATAATATCGTAAATCGAAATCGCGGACAAAACCAAAACGGCGCACGAAACGCGCATAGGTTAAAACCTATGACCCGCTCATGCAAAAGAACCCAGTAACTCTCAACATCGGCGTACAAACGCCGATTGTTCGAGAAAAACCCAAACACACCAATCGTGGTTTCACAAATCACTAATTATAATATGAAATAGATTGTAACTCATCAAAACCTAAAATAAATCAAATCGATTTATTTCCGAAATCCTAGAAAGCACTTAATTTTCGTTTTAATTCGAAACTTGATGTTTTAACAAAACTAATGGCCATAATATTCACTAAATATTATAACTAAGTCATATAAACCATTTCTATAATTTATTCTCATCAATCTGTATTAAATCCAAAATTCTAGTTTGCAAAAATATCAAATTTTAACAATTTTTAAAACAAAATTCACAATTCAACAACTAAGCTTGGTTTTATATGAACTAAAGTATTAAACTACAATTTATAATGTTAATAATATCATGAAATTCTAATTAGATTTTAATCCCAATTATTTAATCAATTTCTAAAAAACCTAGTTAGCAAAATTAGCATAATTAGCATAATTTTAAACTAACAATTAGCAACTAGTAACTAGATTAGGCTTTGCATTCCACTAACATGTTAAACTACTCATTAAAACCATGAATAATTGATAAAAAATCCTCACTTGATCACAAACCCTAATCTTAAATTTTCAAATTTGAAATTAAAACCTAATTAAGCATCATGATTATTTGAATTGAAGTAATTAAACATCAAGTAACAATTTGGTTTAAGATTATACCTCCAAACCATGAGATCAAACATGCAACCTAGTCTCCAAGATGCTAACTTTGCTCCAAGATCCAAGCTTATAAGCCAAAGAATAATGAGTAGAGATTGGATTTGGAATTTGTGGTTTTATTTTTGGATTTTTGGATGATTTTTGAAAGGAAATGAGCTTGGGAAAAATTTGTGCCGTTAAAAGGAACTCTAAACTAGATCGTTAACTAGAAATTAATACGGAAACACATGTAAACTATTTTACATTTAAGTGAAATCGAAATACAACCTTTGTAGATCGGTCCTTCACTTCATATGCTCCTTGTAGTAGTCCCTTCGCTGCGATCATCGAACTCCCGGACTCTCTGACGGCTCCATATGAAGAGGGCAACAGTTTTGCTTGAAGTCTTCAAGGCCGAAGATGGTCTACGTCGAGAGAATACGAACTCAAGCTACCACTTCACCAAAGTGAAGCAAACACCCTATACTAAAGTGCTAATCTAGTAGAGAATGGAGAAATAGGATGTGGTCTCTCTTTAGTTTTAATTTTCTCACAATATTTCTCTCTTTTTATCAAATCCTAGCAAGCTTTTGAAGGAGGAAGAAGATGAGCTCAAGGAAAATGAGAATGAAAACTAAATCAATAGAGAGAGCTAACCATGGGTGAGTGGGTATCATATACTAACTCATGTAGAGACATAACCATGGCTAATGCAAATGGTTAGGTTAACAAATATCTAAGGTAAAAACAAAGTTAGTGGACTTTGTCAAAGCAAAACAAGCTTCTACAAGCTTCATGCTCTTTTCAAATATCCACTAATTTTGTAATTAACTTAAATAATTATAACCCACCATTATAAATAGAATGGTGTGTGTCTCATACACCCATGCATAGTGTATCAACAACCATGACACACAAAAATTAACAATGCACATTAATATATATCACATATATATTACATATACACACAAGTGAGAAAAGAATACTTAAGTGAGCCAATGTTAGTTAATGTAAATTAGTATATCCAATATACAATTATACACTAAATTATTAAATCAACACTTGACTTAATAATCTGGTTATATCACATATAACCGACTAACATCCAATGTATCGACTTATCGAATCAACCCTTGATTTGATAACCCGGCTATATCTCATATAACCGACCGATACAAAAAGTCGCGAGAATAGAATACGGTATCACATACACGCATTATTCTCGGTCCCGCACATATCACATATGTGCTCCTATTTCGTTTTGCCTGAGCCAGTAAAACCTCTATGTACGATTCTAAAGACTCGTTAATACGCCGGAAGTAGGTGATGATCATATCAAACACCCACAAGCCGTCAGCGGTACTAGCTGGACATAACGGCTACCCGGGTATTGAGCGATCAGAAGATCAGCAACCAAGCCCGCTCCAACTCCTGCAAAAGCCTGACAGTGACATTACTGTACAGTCCGGTCTCCTCATCTGATATGTCGCATATCAAGTCTAGGGGTGGTAAACGTCAGACCCCAATAACCGATAAGTCATGCCGATGTGAGGCTCATAATGAGTCGAGAAACTACTGGTAACTCTTACCAGTAAATCTCTAAACCAGCCCTGGCCAGGGACTTCCCTGTTATGGCCAATCGAGCACAGCGCAACATCAACCCCCAATACCTGGAGAGACGAAACCCCTCCTATCGCTCATTGCCTCCATGTGACTCGGGACTGTACCCAAAAACCACCGTTTTACACGCCCTCTTAGACGTGGTAAGTTGGAAATCAAAGCACAGTGGGAATCATACAAGACTCTATAACGATCTCGGGTCTTCAGACTAACCTGTACTAGTGTCACCAGAGAACTGCCATCCGACGTGAGGTATAATACCATCTGGGAGTTCTCGGCGAGTCCGTCCAGTGTACCTAGTATCCACTGAGCACCCGTATATCATCTCTGATGTCAAACACCAATGGATATGGGATCATCCATCACCCATCTATATGGGTCGAGAAGCTATACGCTAGTCTACTCTGGTATATCGATGCCCCGTCTCGATACACCCACGACTAGGGACCTTGAAGGATGTACTTATGGACTACCATGTCCCCACTAGTATGATCCGCATCATAGTCCAGGTAGTCAAGTACACATCCTAAGGGCTTTATCAACATGTAACAGAGAGACAATCAGTGTACACGTTAAGGTAAAGAGTAACCAGATAGCATACTATCATGTCGAGCAAGAAAGTCCTCCCTATATATGTCCAAGTATCCAGTACAATATACATCTCATGTATAGTAATGGCCTCTAGGGCATACAAATAACTAACAATTTCCTCCATGTGACTCGGGACTGCACCCAAAAACCACCGTTTTGCATGTTCTCTTGAATGTGGTAAGGTGGAAATTAAAGCACAGTGGGAATCACACAAGACTCTATGACGATCTCGGGTAAATAGACTACCTGTACCAGTGTCACCAAAGAACTGCCATCTGACGTGAGGTATAATACCATCTTGGAGTTCTCGGCGAGTCCGTCCAGTGTACCCAGTCTCCACTGAGCACTCGTATATCATCTTTAATGTTAAACACCAATGGATATGGGATTATCCATTGCTTATCTACATGGGTCGAGAAGCTATACGCCAGTCTACTCTGGTATATCGATGCCCTGTCTTAATACACCCACGACTAGGAACATTAAAGGATGTACTCACGGACTACCTTTATCCCACTAGTATGATCTGCATCATAATCCAGGTAGTCAAGTACACATCCTAAGGGCTTTATCAACATTTAACAGAGAGACAATCATTGTACATGTTAAGATAAAGAGTAACCAGATAGCATACTATCATGTCGAGCAAGAAATTCCTCCCTATGTATGTCCAAGCATCCTTTATAATATACATCATATGTACAATAATGGCTTCTAGGGCATACATGTAACTAACACTAGTATGATCTGCATCATAATCCTGGTAGTCAAATACTCATCCTGAGGACTTTATCAACATGTAATAGAGAGACAATAAGTGTACATGTTAAGATAAAGAGCAACCAGATAGCTTACTATCATGTCGAGCAAGAAAGTCTTCCCTATATATGTCCAAGCATCCAGTATAATTTACATCACATGTATAATAATGGCCTCTACAGCATACATATAACTAACACCAATGTGTCCCACCTACCATAGTAAAACACTCGAATGCATGTTGTGTGCCAGCGATACCAAGACTGATCTAAGCGGTCAAACCTGCAAGAACTGTGGCACAATGGGGGTGAGTTGCCAACTCGTGAGTTGAAAACATCAGCAGGTAGAAATCGAATGAAACAACGATTTCCTAGGTCATACTATATCATGAAGGTAATACTATGATATCTTGGGTGACCATGCCTGTATATATGTCAACAATATAATCAATGCCAATGACATATACAAATAAAAATCTGAATCATATGCCTATATGCAGGTGGATATCATCCACATGTCCATCAACGACACAAACAACATCATGGAACCTGAGTGTCCAACATCGACACTCGAAACATCATGAAAGCATATGCATGCATGTATGAGGATATCAACCAACGTGTGTCCATCAACGACACATCAAAATCATGGAACCAGAGTGCCCAATACCAACACTCGAAACATCATGAAACCCGTGTCCAGCATCGACACGTAAATTCTCATATCTCAGGCTCCGTCAGTCCGGATTAGCCTCACGACTCCGGTCGGTATCCTCCGGATAACCGCCGGGTCTAAACTATCACCGGTAGGTAGTATTCCCTCTGCCAGGCTCATTGTCTACTACACAACATACCTTTCTTTCCATGGGGTACCATACCGGGTCCACCATGTACCCGCAAACGGTTCGTCCAACTCCTCGAATCGGGTATCGCATAGCTCATATCCGAGAAAATTCATGGTGGACGCATCGAAATATCATATCAAGAGAAATCGGGTTTTTAAAACAATACATACTTTCTTTTGAAATATAACCATGGTTCTCAAATTCCGAATCTCATGAAAACAGCATCTCAATGCGTATAACTGTAAAGCATGATGTATGCAAACATAGAACATAAATGTGAGCCTATCAGTATATCATGCAACATAGAATAGTGATGTGAGCATATCTGTATATCATGCAAACGAGTCATGTGATAATACTGAACAATTAAGAGTAATAGCATGATATAGAAATTTGACTGTGTAAGTGACATAGCAATTACCGATGATGATTGTGTGTGAGCCGGCAAATCTGTGTAAGTGTAACATACACATCATCAATAATTGTGCAGGTATACTAGCAGACGATATCATAACAAATAATGGAAGCACGGGTATATACAATGCAATGAGAATATTATAAACGTAGCAGAAAAGTAAACCCTAAGCGCCGCATTATAAAATATATGTATCTAATCTAACATCTACCTAAGGGATTAAAATATCTATAACATATCCGAGTCGATGAATCTATCAATCGGCAATCTATCCTCATAGCATCACATACAGTATAATCCATCGTACGGCATTCTTGAGTCAAGGGTATGGATCAATCATCAGGTAAAACTCATCGCGTACGGTAATCTATCATATGACGGCATTAAACAAATAGGGATTCTATCGACCTATACAACAATGAGGGTACGGATCTAACGTCTCGTACAGTATATCACTCATTATTCTATATATATATATATATATATATATACATATATCTCAAGTTACATCCGTATCAATCTCATATCATGTCTTGGCAAAATATCTATATTCACATATCGCATCTCATCCGTATATCGACATATTAAGCCAAGTCATCTTATTTCATCATATTCTCTTTTCATCATATCAATATCTCACATCGAGTAATCTTATATATATTTATCATATTTTACCGATCCCATAACACATCTATCTCAATCTTATCATATTCATCGAACTCTTATCATATCTTTATAGATCTCATCTCATATCCTGGTATATGTATTCAATCATTCATATCATCTCTAACTAACTTTTTGATCATATCCATAGTTTCCTAGTATAGGTTTCTCTTACTTTATTCTATATATATATATCGGTTCCCATTTTATAATTGCGGGGGTGCTATACGCCATCCACTCGACTTCCCCCATAGATATAAATCTACTCACCTGCAAACTCCTCGTTTAGCCTAAGTTGATGTGCTTCGTCGTCTTGGAAGTCCACGCGAAGGTACCTACAACCAATACATAATCGCAATGCCATTAAAACTAACAACCAAAAACCGATACGGCACATGAATTGCTTATAGGTTAAAACTTAAAGTTTATGCATGCAAGATCAACCAAATAACCCTGGTCGTTGACGTACAAACGTCTAACGACCAAATACAATATCAAAAACCACAACCCAAGTTCAGAAATCGCATAACACGAAATGCAGCAACGAAGAAAATCACTCCCAGATTTCATCCTAGGCCAAACTAGAGAATTTTGCATATAGGGTTGCTCTAGATATCACATAAGGGACTCACCAACCAAAAATCATCGAATTCCACCATAATGTGGCCGCAATTTGCGACCACCATGAATAAATTTGCAGCCGGATTAAAGCATTAGAGGATAGGGTTTCACGTGTGGCTTCTAGGTTGCCTGCTCATATCACTGTCAAGGGAACTTAATTTATAGTGGTCTCGGGTCATCCCAAATTTCAAAATACCATCACAATCTGTCAATTTACGATGTCGGGAAAAATTCTACGTCCGTGTTTTGGTTTTTTAGTCTCTGGTCTTGGCCATAAAATCAACATTAAAGTCTTGTAAACAGTCACTACATATCAAAAGTCCACACAATCACCTAAACATCAACTTGGAAAATTCCAAGATCACTAAACTTGCTAAATCAAGTTCTAAGCTAAACTAGAATAGATTAACACAATGACTTAGCTAAAGGAATGGAAATAATACCTCATTTGGCAACTCAAGAATTTTCTTTAGTTGCTCAAAGTCTTTAAAATCCAAACTTGGTTGGTCCATAGGGTTTAGGAAGAGGTGGGGATCAATTTTTGTGAAGGTGGCATGAGGTTTTGGCAAGGTTTTAGGGTGGGTGCCATGGGGTAGAGAGGGGTGAAGGAGGAGAAGATGAAGGAGATGAAGATGATGAAGGAAATAATGGATGAAGGAAAAAGAATGAGGTCAAGGGTCTGTAGGGTTCCTAGGCACTCTAATGGAGTCTCACAAGTGATCAAACATGCACAAATCAAATTTTACGGGTGCCTACAAACCCTAATACGGATCGTCAACTAGATATATAGGCGATGCAAGCAAGTAAACGGAAATATAGCTAAAGGGAAGGGGCTACAACCTTTATAGATCCGGTCCTCCACCTCCTAGGCTCCGTGATGAAGTCCTCTCCGCTGTCCAAATCGAACCATGACTCTCACGGTGGTTTCATCGGAGAAAAAGGCGGGCTAGGTCGTCGACAACGTGCCGAAGATGATCTACGTCGAGGCATCACTAGATCAAGCTCCACTTTCACCAAGCCATGAAAACTTGTGAAGGAAACACCCTATACTACTTGGCAAGAGGTAGAGGATGAAGAAATAGGAAGTGGGTTCACTTTGGAATTGGATTTCTCACACTTTTTCATCAATCACCATTGATGTAGTAAGCTTCTTTTCATGGAAGAAGAAGATGAAGAAGAAGAAGATGATAAGTGTTCAATAAATAAGATAAATAAATCAATACTTATCATATATTAACCCTTGGTTAATTGTAGAGAATGGACCATGGTTAACTTGAATGGTTAGGTTAAGGATGAGACAAGAATGGTGACTTAGTCAATGCTTCATGAAACTTCAACTAAAAACAAACTAAGCCACCATTTCTTTTTTCTCTTTATCATTTTCTTTTTCCAAAATAAACAAAAAGAATAAATAAATGAATAAGTAAATAAAATGAAACCCTAACCATTCATATAACCATGGTCAATTCTTAACACAAACCCAAGCTTGCATGTATCATCAAACATGATACAATCTTGTGCATAAAAGTATATCACATATACAACTTGCACAATCCAAGTGAGAAAATCCATTTAAAGTGAACCAATACCAGTTAATGCAAAGTAATATATCAAATATATAATTATACATTAAATCATTAAATCAACACTTGATTCAATGATCCGGTCATGTCGCATATAACCGGCTAGTATCCAATGTATCGGCTAATCGAATCAATCCTTGATTCGATAACTAGGTTATATCGCATACAACCATTCGACACATTCATCGCGAGAATGAAATACGGTATCACATACACGCATTATTCTCGGTCCCGCACATATCTCATATGCGCTCCTATTTCGTTTCGCTTGAGCCAGGAAACCTCTGTGTAGGACTCTAAAGACTCGTCAATACGCCGGCAGCAGGTGATGATCATATCAAACACCCACAAGCCGCAAGCGGTCTGCTAAACGTAACGGCCACCCGGGTATTAAGCGATCAGAAGATCGACGAGCAAGCCCGCTCACACTCCTGTGAATCCAACCAGTAACACTTACCGTACAGTCCGGTCTGTTCGTCTGATATGTCGCATATCTCGCCTAGGGGTGCTAAACGTCAGACCCCAGTAGCTCGATAAGTTATGCCGACGTGAAGTCCATGACATGTGTGAAACTACTGATAACTCTTACCAGTAGGTCACTGCAACCCTGGCCAGGGATTTCCTGTTATGGCCAGTCGAGCATAGCGCAACATCAACCCCCAATACCGGGAGAGACGAATCCCCTCCTATCGCTCATTGCCTCCATGTGAATCGGGACTGTACCCAAAAACCACCGTGGTAGGGTGGAAATCAAAGCACAGTGGGAGACACACAAGACTCTATGACGATCTCGGGTCAACAGACTAAGCTGTACCAGTGTCACCAGAGAACTGCCATCTGACGTGAGGTATAATACCATCTGGGAGTTCTCGGCGAGTCCGTTCAGTGTACCCAGTCTCCACTGAGCACCCGTATACCATCTCTGATGTCAAACACCAATGGATATGGGATCATCCATCGCCCATCGCATGGGTCGAGAAGATATACGCTAGTCTACTCTGGAATATCGATGCCCCGTCTCGATATTCCCACGACTAGGAACATTGAAGGATGTACTCATGGACTACCCAGGCCCCACTAGTATGATCTGCATCATAGTCCTGGAAGTCGAGTACACATCCTAAGGGCTTTATCAACATGTAACAGAGAGACAGAAAGTTTACATGTTAAGATAAAGAGCAACCAGATAGTGTACTATCATGTCGAGCAAGAAAGTCCTACCTATATATGTCCTAGCCTCCACTACAGTATACATCCTATGTACAGTAATGGCCTCTAGGGCATACATATAACTAACAACCTCCCACTTGTACTAGGGCCATCTGTAGCAGTGGTTGCAGTATCTAATACTCAACCATCCCTTAAAAGTCTCTCTTTGGGAAAAGGCCTTTGTGAGTGGATCCGCCGTGTTGTCCTCTGAGTCTACTCTCCTAACCTGGATCACCCTGGAGATCAACTATCTCCATGATCAGGTGATGCTGCCTCAGAATATGTCTGGGTCACTGATGGGACCAGGGTTCCAGGGCCGAAGCCACACTTCCATTGTCATACAATGGCAGGAACCTAGTTCATCTTATGAACCAATATACACCCAAACTGCCTGTTTGGTAGTATCTTTAATAGCGATGTTACCAGCCTTTATCGTCTAGTTTGCCACGGTATCTAGCTTGGAACTCCTCCAACATACCGTCCCTTTACTGAGGGTAAAGACAATGCCTGTGACTGACATTCAGTTGTCTTTATCACTCTGGAACCCTTCCAGTGATTCTCCCCAGGATCGATTGATACCATCTCACTACAACTAGTGAGTATCCTAACATCCAATTAGATCTATCTCATAGATCCAAAGCTTAGGATTTAGTAGGTATCACTTTGATCCTATATGGAAAATCATTGTGATAAGCGGAGATTGATCGAGCGTAGCATAGGAAACTCCTTCCCTAACAAGAGTATGTCATCCACGTACTCTACGAGGATCGTCATCACACTCCCTACTACCTTTTTGTTTATATAAGGTTCATCTACCATTTTGATGATGTCAACTTCTTTGACTAATCCATCAAAACAGATGTTCCAACTCCGCAATGCCTGCTTTATCCTATAAAGCATCTTGCACACGTTTCCGCTGCTCCCACTATCTACGAGGCCCTCTGGCTGTGTACTTATAGACGCACTCTTCTAAAATATTATTTAGAAAAGTAGTCATGGCACCCAACCACCAGATATCGTAGTTATGGTATGTAGCCGTGACAAGTAGGATCTGGATGGACTTAAGCATAGGTACTGGAAAAGGTTTCATCATTATCCATGCCTGGTTGATGACGAAAACCTTTAACAAGTCTAGCTTTGAAAGTCTCAACTTTTCCATCTACACCAAGTAATCTTCTCAAGATATACTTGCTCCTGATGGGGATTTAACCCTTCAGATATTGCAACCAAAGTCCATACTTTGTTGGCGTATATGGATTCCATCTCAGATTGCTAAGCATCCAGCCATTCTTACAGAGTCCCACTCTTGATGGCCAGCTCGAAACTAGTTGGGTCATCATCTCATGATGCATTCCTCGCTCCCACTGTCATCGAGAAACCGAAGTATCTCTCAAGCAGGTGAGGAACCCTGCTAGATCGGCGGAGAGGCTGAGGTTCATCGGGAACTATTGAATCCTTTGGTTCTGTCAAATCATCAGCTGCAGTTTGTATAGCTGGAACATTTCCAGTTCTATATTACAGACCTTGCCTCGAGCTTGTCCGGATTTTGCTTTTAGACATAGGCCGGACAATCCCAAATCTTAACTAACTTAAGATATGGGCTCTTCCCTTTCCATATCACATATGAAGTGGTAGGCAGTGATTTGATTCGAACCTAATTCAATAGGTATGCAGCTTCTCAAGCGCATAACATCCAAAAGGAAATAGGTAACTCAGTAATACTCATCATAGAGCACACGATATCTAATATTGTGTGATTGCTCCGCCCCGATACACCGTTATGCTGTGGTGTATTCAGAGGAGTAATACTGAGAGAGAATATCATTTTCCTTTAGAATGGTTCAGGAATGCCATGCACAAGTATTCTCCTCCCTGATCTTATCATAGGACATAATACTTATACCCATATTTTGGTTCTCTACTTCCTACTTATATTCTGTGATTACCTCAAAAGGTTCGGACTTATATTTCAACAGGAATATATGACTGAATCTCGAGAGATTATCAGAGAATATAATGAAGTATAAAGAACCAGTCCTGGCATGTGTAGACAGGAGACCTTACATACATCTTTATGTATCAGTCCCAAGAGTTCATTAACTCTTTCTCTGCTTCCAGTAAACAGAGATGGTGTCATTATATCTTTGTGACATGACTGGAAAGTTTCACAAGATGTAAATTCCAACTGATTTAAATATGCATCTAAATGTAACTTCAGCTAGTCGGGTCGCATTGATATGACCTAGTCTACAATACCTCAAGAAGAATTTGTTCATTTCTGAACTCTTCCTCTTGTGTGTGTTCAGTATACAAGGAACTGTAGTTTGATTTAGAACGTCAATGCTTTTAGATAACGTGCCTGAACCGATCAACTTTTGATATAGGAAATGTTCAAAACATTATCCAACAATACAAAAATATACCATTTCTTTACTAATAAAGAGACTGATATGATTTTGTATATCAGGTTCGGTATCTAATAGCATTTGTTCAGAATCAATGTATTGGTAATACAGGGCGACAGTGACCAACAGACTTGGCTGCAACACTTGCCCCGTTTTCTGTCTCATGAAACTTATCACCCGTTCTCAGTTTTTCTACCTTTTTGTAGCCCTATGTAACAGATTACATATCTGGGATCCTGATCCGGTATCAAATACCCAGGATTCAGAGGATACTGAGAAACAGTTCTTTGTAACGAACACACCCGAAGATGATGCATCAGCATGCACTCTCTTCGTTTGGGCGGCACGGGAATCCTGGTATTCCCCTTATTTCCTGCTCTGTCTTATAACAATTATAAGTTGGAGCGGGACCAACGTTCCCCAGCTCAGTATAACAAGCGGGTTCGGTCAATACATCCATATTATTATCTTGATTAAGGCGTGATATGGTCGCTACCTGGAGAGAGAGAGAAGAAAACACTCAGCGTGCGCTCTTGCAAGATCAGAATGGTTATATATTTTATCTAATCAGGATGGCTCCCACTGTTTTTATCGAATCTTCCTTCAAACCTTAAAAGGAAAGACTAGCCGGGATTAATTACACTCTACAAGTTCGCCAATCTTTCAGCCAGGCCAGTGTCGGTACTTTGAGGGAGGTTCCCCGTGCTTTCGCACGGACCTAATTACAGTAAACCTCATTTTCCCAGAGGCGTAACCCCGTTGACACCTTTCTAGACACCTACTTGATCGGCTAATTGCAAAGTGCAAAACTCTCCCAGGAGTAACAATTACTCGCAGTGGGTATCAGGATCCAACTATCATATAGAAGGTATGCAATCTCATTGTGAATTTCAACACTTGAAACTCTCGATAATGGTTTTTACCCCTAGCACCTATGACCTTGGCTAAGGTCAACAAATCATAGGTACTAGTCAAGTTCTACCCGTCATTTCGTGATTAATTAGACTCACCCACATGACCCTTGGCTAAGGTCAACAAAGCCACATGACTGTCCTAACTAATCGCATCATATGCTGTATAGGAAGACATCACTTAGCTACCGCACACTACGCCTCGGCTATGGTCGACAAACGTAGCACGAATACTAAGTACTCTACTTCCTAAAATGACGGAGGGTTGCGAATGGTTTTTGTGAAAACCTTTAACGCTTTGAACTTGATCTCGTTGCGGAATCAAATGGTTTTTAAATGGAATGTTTTTGAGGCTTTTCTAGTTTTGCTAAAGGGGTCACTCCCGGTGAAGGGATCGTCGGCCCTTTCCTCGTCGAATGAGGTGCGGGATATATCATATATATCACTGTGCAAAGCGGAAACTATAGAAGCGACCAAAAACAAACCGAGGGTTGTAGCATCTGCCAGTTATTGCTAAAGGAGTCACTCCCGGTGAAGGGATCTCGGTCCTTTCCTCATCGAATAAGGTGCAAGATGTTCTATAATGAACACCGCGATGCAAAGCAAGAACTGTAGCTACCTGTTTTATTTTGAAATTCGATTCCACAACATCAATTAGGTTTATTTTCTTTCATTAATCTCATTAATGATTATCCCATCATTTAAGTCCACCTAAACATTACAGATAAATATAACGTACGCTTATGCCATCCGCATTCGCCTCAATGTCCCGTCTGCACCGTTAGGTTAGGTAACTAACGGCAGAGCGGGGCAGGGCTAGCGCGGGTGTAAAACATAAGCAACGTCTATATCATATATACTATATAAAGTATCTGTCACAGAACATCACATGATCACATCACAGATAAATCACAGCAGAAGAAACATATGAGATATTGGATATACTAGGACGTCCGTGTTTTCAATACGAGCCAGTATAAAACACGGATTCCACGGTCGTGATGAATAGCCAATCCCACACCCCTAGACCCCTACGAGAGCGGCAAGCAACCCTACCAATTCTAGAGTTAGGAGACCCGGACTCGACTCCTCGAGTTGGTCTCCCTCTGGACCCTAGAACCCGGTTACTTGTGCCCTCCTCCTTGGGTCTATCCTAGTGCAGAAAAGTAAATAATATACAAAGGGTGACATCTTCCGCAACCTGGAAGTGCCCCAATAAAAGAATATTAAATACAAGTTTTTACATGAATGAAAATGAAAAACACTCATCTCACATAAAAACCCCCCGGCTATTCAAACACGACGATCCAATATAACATATCCAGCAACACATAACATCACATGTCATCAACGTAAGAAAACATGCGTATCCCAATTGTCGTTGACATATAGCAACGAAACCGGCGATATCACATATTACACTTACGGTCACAGAAAAGAAAGTGTAAAACTACAACAGTTGGAATCCGCAATCTCATTTGACATCGCATGCCTAACCAAATGAATTCTTTAGACATCGCATGCCTAACAATTATAAACCCCGCATTTTAGTCTCAAAATCGAAAACACTTTTCAATATCAAGTCGGGCAATTCAACAAGATTCCCGACATTCTGATCGAATGCTCGTCGCAAACTTTAGTAGGTGGCCACACCCCCGACGCCGTCGACAAAGTGCACCAAGGCGGAACACCGCTGCCGCGAGCACCCGAACGGATGCTTTCGGCGACGGGGTTCTCCTACAGTCACTTGGTCGGGGCTATGGAGTGAGGCTGTCTATTAAGTTTACCCGGCGAGTATCCGCGTATGCTACGTGATTGCGACGGACTTTTGATCACATCAAAACTCCGTGGCAACCGATCAAGTGAGAATAAACTGCTATGTTTATAATATTCATTCCGTTATCTCATAACTACTTGTGAATTCTAATTATTGTATCACATTCCGGATAAATAGAAAATGCTAAACCTTTCGATCGAACAATCGAACACCCAAGTTTTCCCGAAACAGATCAACACATGAAATAAGTCTAACAACATTCAGTTCGTGCCTCAGTACCAACGGTCCAGCCGTAGAAGGGTCAAGCCAACGCCTCACATGTGGCACGCCGTACTGCCCCAAACCCGAAGGTTCAAAGGGCAGTTCAAGACGGTCACATAATCGAGTTAAGGTTTGTTGTCTTCTAGAGGGTCCATCGCGTTACTTGCACTACTTAGAACGTCGTTAAACTACGGAAAAATCCAACACTTGGAAATTTCCCGACAGGGGAAAAATTGGGTATTTATATCCGGTCGAACTTTTTAATATATTCTAAAATACCCGGAAAAACACACTGACAAAATTAGACAATCCGATCGATACACTGAGTTCCCAATACAACCCAGAAAATAAAACTCTGGAATAAATATTAAAATATTCCCAGGAAAACCAGCACTAAAAACTAGGAGTTACTGTGAAAATTTAAACAGATGATGGGACAACTTGGCCGCGAAACCGCCGCACAAGCCATGCTTGTGCCGCGGTTCCGCCGCACTACAGAGGAATTATGCTCTCGAATTTCACAGTAATTCTTAGGAATACCTGCTGATTTTTCTGCATATTTTTAATTCACAAAAATCCACGAATTTCAAAAATGTCCAGAGAGCATGTTAAAATCGGGGTTTCGGGTCGATCGGACTTCTAACTCCGTCTACGCATCGCCTAAGGCTCTAGCTAGGCTCTGATACCACTGTAGGGTTCCTAGGCACTCTAATGGAGTTTCACAAGTGATCAAACATGTACAAATCAAATTTTACGGGTGCCTACAAACCCTAATACGGATCGTCAACTAGATATATAGGCGATGCAAGCAAGTAAACAGAAATATAGCTAAAGGGAAGGGGCTACAACCTTTGTAGATCCGGTCCTCCACCTCCTAAGCTCCGTGATGAAGTCCTCTCCGCTGTCTAAATCGAACCATGACTCTCACGGTGGTTTCATCGGAGAAAAAGGCGGGCTAGGTCGTCGACAACGTGCCGAAGATGATCTACGTCGAGGCATCACTAGATCAAGCTCCACCTTCACCAAGCCATGAAAACTTATGAAGGAAACACCCTATACTACTTGGTAAGAGGTAGAGGATGAAGAAATAGGAAGTGGGTTCACTTTGGAATTGGATTTCTCACACTTTTTCATCAATCACCATTGATGTAGTAAGCTTCTTTTCATGGAAGAAGAAGATGAAGAAGATGATAAGTGTTCAATAAATAAGATAAATAAATCAATACTTATCATATATTAACCCTTGGTTAATTGTAGAGAATGGACCATGGTTAACTTGAATGGTTAGGGTTAAGGATGAGACAAAAATGGTGACTTAGTCAATGCTTCATGAAACTTCAACTAAAAACAAACTAAGCCACCATTTCTTTTTTCTCTTTATCATTTTCTTTTTCCAAAATAAACAAAAAGAATAAATAAATGATTAAGTAAATAAAATGAAACCCTAACCATTCATATAACCATGGTCAATTCTTTACACAAAGCCAAGCTTGCATGTATCATCAAACATGATACAATCTTGTGCATAAAAGTATATCACATATACAACTTGCACAATCCAAGTGAGAAAATCCATTTAAAGTGAACCAATACCAGTTAATGCAAAGTAATATATCAAATATATAATTATACATTAAATCATTAAATCAACACTTGATTCAATGATCCGGTCATGTCGCATATAACCGGCTAGTATCCAATGTATCGGCTTATCGAATCAATCCTTTATTCGATAACTAGGTTATATCGCATACAACCATTCGACACATTCATCGCGAGAATGAAATACGGTATCACATACACGCATTATTCTCGGTCCCGCACATATCTCATATGCGCTCCTATTTCGTTTCGCTTGAGCCAGGAAACCTCTGTGTAGGACTCTAAAGACTCGTCAATACGCCGGCAGCAGGTGATGATCATATCAAACACCCACAAGCCGCAAGCGGTCTGCTAAACGTAACGGCCACCCGGGTATTGAGCGATCAGAAGATCGACGAGCAAGCCCGCTCACACTCCTGTGAATCCAACCAGTAACACTTACCGTACAGTCCGGTCTGTTCGTCTGATATGTCGCATATCTCGCCTAGGGGTGCTAAACGTCAGACCCCAATAGCTCGATAAGTTATGCCGACGTGAAGTCCATGACATGTGTGAAACTACTGATAACGCTTACCAGTAGGTCACTGCAACCCTGGCCAGGGATTTCCTGTTATGGCCAGTCGAGCATAGCGCAACATCAACCCCCAATACCGGGAGAGACGAATCCCCTCCTATCGCTCATTGCCTCCATGTGAATCGGGACTGTACCCAAAAACCACCTGTTTGCACGACTCAGTAGAGCCGTGGTAGGGTGGAAATCAAAGCACAGTGGGAGACACACAAGACTCTATGACGATCTCGGGTCAACAGACTAAGCTGTACCAGTGTCACCAGAGAACTGCCATCTGACGTGAGGTATAATACCATCTGGGAGTTCTCGGCGAGTCCGTTCAGTGTACCCAGTCTCCACTGAGCACCCGTATACCATCTCTGATGTCAAACACCAATGGATATGGGATCATCCATCGCCCATCGCATGGGTCGAGAAGATATACGCTAGTCTACTCTGGAATATCGATGCCCCGTCTCGATATTCCCACGACTAGGAACATTGAAGGATGTACTCATGGACTACCCAGGCCCCACTAGTATGATCTGCATCATAGTCCTGGAAGTCGAGTACACATCCTAAGGGCTTTATCAACATGTAACAGAGAGACAGAAAGTTTACATGTTAAGATAAAGAGCAACCAGATAGCGTACTATCATGTCGAGCAAGAAAGTCCTACCTATATATGTCCTAGCATCCACTACAATATACATCCTATGTACAGTAATGGCCTCTAGGGCATACATATAACTAACAGGGTCTCTCTCCCTCTCACCCTCACTCTCTCACATGGCATGCCATGCCACTCTCTCTCTCATGCCTATATTCATTGACTTTTATTTTCTTTTTCTTTTCTTTCCTTTTTCTCTCTCAATTAAAATCACAAATACAAATAAAATAAACACAAATGAAACAACCATGCTTAAAAAATGAAACATTTCATGGTGCACTAACCATGGGTAATTAAAAATACGGATTTGGCATAATCGTGATTAATAGTGCACTAATCGAGTTTAATTTAATCATGCATATAATTAATTATAAAAATGCCCAAATCCGATAAATATATTTTAAAATTAATAAATCATTTTAATCTCCAATTATTTCCCAAATATTGGTATATATTTATACCATTTTGTGAAAACCCCAAATCACAAATTGAATATTTTTCGCGAAATATATTATTTTAATATTTAAATTCCAAAAATAATATTTTATATTTCTAAAATGTTACAATCTTACGCCCTTAAATAAATTCGGTCCCCGAATTTAAATTTAAACCCCCAAATACTAAAACATTTCAATAACTATTTTAAAGTAACGGGGCTCCGAAATTACAGAATGCTCAGAAATACTACAGCGTATCAAGTGCGCATGAAAACGAGTACGAAGCTCAAAATCGAAACTTCATCAAGCATCACGCAATCCTAGGAGTTATGAAGGAAACACAAATCTCAAAATCCAATGCCATTCTCAATATACTATAATAAAAAATTATAATATGTATATGGTATGCATCGGGGTAAAATCCCTTAAAAAACTGAATAAATCACAAGCAAAATCTAATCTGAATCGCCGTGTGATGCGTGACTCACGGTGCAAGTGGCGGACGCTCATTTGTAAAGTAGTAAATATATGTTTTGGTCAAAATATACGTTCTGCCTTTAGAATATCCCAAAAGGTTTTTCCTTCGTAAAGGTTTGTGTCACTCACGGACACGTAAGAATTAGCGAGGCTATAGCTCATTTTTTGAAAAGCTCTTGGTAAACTTTTAATGCATGCAAAAGTACTCGGGCGTTGTCCTCAAATCAGCCTTGCTCGGCTACTATATACATATAGTACCCAACATCAAAATATAATGCTCAAGAGAAAAAAATCAGCCTCAAAAGGCATATCCAATCATCACGTGCATCTGGTGCGCACGGAAATCAAAGCCCAATACAAGTGCCACGAATGTGCACAAAATCCAAACTAAGTGCAACGGGTGTGTACGAAAGCATCTGTAAAATGCAACAGGTGTGCACGACAACAGTATCAAGTGCATCTAGAGTGCACGAAAATCTCAACCCAGTGCAACAAACCTGCACGAATGAAAATCTCAATCAAGTGCATCCGACATGCACGAATAAAATCTAAATCAAGTGCATCTAACATGCATGAATAAAATCTCAACCCAGTGCACGAAAATCTCAACCCAGTGCAACAAACCTGCACCAATGAAAATCTCAATCAAGTGCATCCGACATGCACGAATAAAATCTAAATCAAGTGCATCTAACATGCATGAATAAAATCTCAATCAAGTGCATCCAACATGCACGAATAAAATCTCAATCAAGTGCATCCAGTGCGCACAGAATCCCATACAATGCGCCTAATAAGCGCAAAAATCCAAACCAAGTGCGTCAGGTCCGTAAAATATATCTAGTGCAATAGCGTGCACGATAACGAACGTCAAGTGTAAACACGCACAAAAACATAAATCCGGTGCAACTAATGTACGGAATAAAAATCTAGTGCAACAAATGTTAGTGTATATGCCCTAGAGGCCATTACTGTATCATACTAGTTTGTATATTACTTAATGGAAGCTTGGGATATTCACAGTTGTATAGACAATCTTGCTCAAAATGGTAGTATGCTACTTGGTTTGTTTCTACTTTAATATGTGCATGTGTTTCTTTTAGTATATCGCCTATACATATTAGTGGAGCCCTTAGGATCTTTGCTTGATTACCAGCGTTATGATGGCAGTCACACTAGTTGGGGCTAGGTAATCTACAAGCACATCCTTATATAGGTCCCTAGTCGTAGGATTATCGAGACGGGGCATCGATATTCCGGAGTAGACTAGCGTATGCGTTTCTTATCCCAACAGGGGAGATGGTCTGTCCCACAGCCATTAGTACGTCGTACTGGAGATAGTATGCGGGTGCTCGTTAGAGAACGAGCTCTACACTGACTTGATTCTCCAGTCCCTTCCTTCCACTTACGCCCAGTTTATCCTGAACTTCAACATGCAAGGAAAAGAAGTTGAACTTCCGGAACTCCTCAACATGTTGAGAAGTGCGGAGGGCACCCTACAGAAAGTCAGGGAAATACCCGCTTTGTTTGTTGGAGGAGCTTCCTCTTCTAGGTCCAAGGCGAAAGCCAAAGGAAAGAAGAAGAAGGCCCCCACCAAACCAAGGGGCGGTGTTAGTAAAGTGGAAGCCAAGGGAAAGGAAAAGGTAGCAAAAGTTGCGGGACAGCTTGTGGGGAAGGAAGAGTGCTTTTATTGTCATAAGAAAGGACACTGGAAGAAAGATTGCAGGGCTTGGAAGGCCAAGAACCAGGACCCGAAGCAAGTTGTGGCTTCGGCTTCAGGTGTGTATGTTATTGAAAACTATCTATCAATAAACTCTACTTCCTGGGTATTGGATACCGGATCGGGATCTCATATCTGTAACTCTTTGTAGGCACTAAGAAAGCATAGGGTTTTGAAGGCAGGCGATATGACCCTCAGAGTTGCAAACGGAGCTAGCAT
Source organism: Agapanthus africanus (assembly GCA_030015575.1). Taxonomy (NCBI): domain Eukaryota; kingdom Viridiplantae; phylum Streptophyta; class Magnoliopsida; order Asparagales; family Amaryllidaceae; genus Agapanthus; species Agapanthus africanus. Next base: position 181,433,812 of record CM057344.1, on the reverse strand, counting down.
GGATGCTGAGTCCGTGGAGGACTATCACATGGGATTGTCAGATGGACATGTTTTGGTTTTGCGTGACTGTTATTTTGTACCCAGTTCGACTTGTAATATCATATCTGTATCTTTAATATCTAAAGAAGGTTATGATTTTGCATTTGTAAGCAATGTTGTAAACATTCACCTTAATCATGTTCTGATTGGGTCGGGTACATTAAGCAACGGTATGTACGTGTTGAACCAACCACAGATTTTCGAATATCCAGAATACACACAAAAGAAAGTCTCCAGAAATAAATCATGCTTTCTTATGGCATTGTAGACTGGGTCAAATCAATGAGACAAGGTTAACTAAGTTGCATAAAGAAGGATATTTGGATCCGTTCGAATATCAATCATATGCAACTTGTCAATCATGTCTCAAAGGAAAGATGATAAAGACTCCGTTCACTGGACACGGAATAAGAGCGAGCGAGCTCTTGGGACTCGTACACAGCGATGTATGTGGTCCAATGTCTACACATGCGCGAAGTGGTTATTCTTACTTCATTACTTTCACGGATGATTTTTCGAGGTATGGACATGTCTTCTTAATGAAGCATAAATCGGAAGCCTTTGAAAAATTCCAGGAATACAAGAATGAAGTAGAAAAACAAACAGGCAAAAGTATCAAGACACTGAGATCTGATCGAGGTGGTGAATACTTGAGTGCCGAGTTCCTGGGTTACCTAAAAGAGAATGGAATTCTCTCTCAACTTACTCCTCCATACACTCCACAACATAACGGTGTATCAGAGAGACGGAACCGAACCCTATTGGATATGGTACGTTCCATGATGAGTAACGCTGAGTTACCGCGATCTTTCTGGGGATATGCACTAGAATCAACTGCATATCTTTTGAACCGAGTTCCAACTAAGTCTGTGCCTACCACACCATATCAGATGTGGAGTGGGAAGAAACCCTATCTTAAACACATTAAGACATGGGGATGTCCAGCTTTTGTCAAAAAGCAGCCTGCGGACAAACTCGAGGAACGCTCAGTACAGTGCAAGTTTGTGGGATATCCAAAGAACTCCAAGGGATATTTCTTCTATTACGCAGAGGAACAAAAGGTTTTTGTTTCTCGTCATGCCTGCTTCTTGGAAACTGAATTTTTAGAAAATCAGATAAGTGGGAGCGCAATAGAACTGGAAGAAATTCCAGAACCACCAGCTATTACTGAAAGCTTAGTAGAACCAGAAGGTTCGAAAGAACAGGACATTCCTGCGCCACTCCGCAGAAATAGTAGGCAGTCTCATCCGACCGAGAGATACTACGGTATTCTCATAGATGGGGATAGAGAGGATTGCATCATTGATAATGATGAGCCGACTAGCTTCCAACAGGCCATTCAGAGCACTGACTCGGTAAAATGGCTGGATGCAATGCGGACCGAGATGGAGTCCATGTACACCAACAAAGTATGGACTTTGGACGTTGCTCCAGAAAGGGTAAAACCCGTAGGCTGCAAATGGATCTTTAAAAGGAAGATTGGTGTAGATGGACAGGTTAAGACCTATAAAGCTAGACTTGTTGCAAAGGGTTTTCGTCAAAGACCTGGTTTGGACTATGACGAAACCTTTTCTCCAGTGGCTATGCTCAAATCCATTCGGATCCTTCTTGCCATTGCTGCTTTCCACGATTATGAGATTTGGTAGATGGACATAAAAACCGCTTTTCTAAATGGAAATTTAGAGGAGTGTGTCTATATGGACCAGCCGGAGGGTTTCATTCAGAGTGGAAGCAGCGGGAAGGTGTGCAAGTTGCTTAAGTCCATTTATGGACTAAAACAGGCATCGCGGAGTTGGAACATCTGTTTTGATGAGACGGTCAAAGAATTTGGTTTTATCAAAAATCCAGATGAACCATGTATTTATAGTAAAATTGTAGCACGAACTGTCATATTCCTCGTTTTAAACGTGGATGACATTCTCTTGATAGGAAATGGCATTCTTATGCTACAATCTGTCAAAGGGTTCTTGTCACACAGGTTCTCCATGAAAGACCTAGGTGATGACTCTTACATTCTGGCGATCCGGATCCATCGTGATAGGTCCAAGAGGATATTAGGACTTTCACAGTCCATGTACATCGACACCATACTGAAAAGATTCAGTATGGAAGATTCCAAGCGTGGTAATTTACTGGCTTGTCACGGGATCACCCTCTCCAAAGAGATGTCTCCTAAGACTGATTTGGAAAGGGATTGCATGTCTATTATACCCTACGCCTCTACGGTAGGCTCTATAATGTATGCGATGTTGTGTACCAGACCAGATGTAGCTTATGCACTGAGTGTAGTAAGCCGGTATCAGTCAAAGCCTGGGGAGAAGCACTGGATAGCGGTAAAGAACATTCTGAAGTACCTGAGAAGGACTAAGGATATGTTTTTGGTTTACGGCAGAAAAGACCTCCAGATCGAGGCCTTTGCTGACTCCAGCTTCAAGAGTGACAAGGATGACTCCAAATCCATGTCGGGTTATGTCTTTACCCCCAATGGAGGGGCGGTGTGTTGGAAGAGTTCCAAACAGGAAACCGTTGCTGACTCAACGATGGAAGCGGAATATATCGCAGTATCTGATGCCGCAAAAGAAGCCGTCTGGATGAGGAAGTTCTTGACAGAACTTCCGGTGGTTCCGTCCATTGTTGATCCAATACCGCTGTATTGCGACAACAACGGTGCTATAGCTTTAGCGAAGGAACCCAGGTCCCATCAGAAGTCTAGACACATCTTGAGGCGGTATCACCTGATCAGGGAGATCATGGATTGCCGGGAGATCGAGGTTCGGAGGGTTGCTACAGAAGATAACACCGCAGATCCATTCACGAAGGCCATACCCCAGACTCAGTTCGAGCGGCTGATCGAGATGATAGGTCTTCGATACGCCCGTACATGGCCCTAGTGCAAGTAGGAGATTGTTAGTGTATATGCCCTAGAGGCCATTACTGTATCATACTAGTTTGTATATTACTTAATGGAAGCTTGGGATATTCACAGTTGTATAGACAATCTTGCTCAAAATGGTAGTATGCTATATGGTTTGTTTCTACTTTAATATGTGCATGTGTTTCTTTTAGCATATCGCCTATACATATTAGCGGAGCCCTTAGGATCTTTACTTGATTAGCAGTGTTGTGATGGCAGTCACACTAGTGGGGGCTGGGTAATCTACAAGCACATCCTTATACAGATCCTTAATCGTAGGATTATCGAGACGGGGAATCGATACTCCGGAGTAGACAAGCGTATGCACTTCTCATCCCAGCAGGGGAGATGGTCTGTCCTATAGCCATTAGTACGTCGTACTGGAGATAGTATGCGGGTGCTCATTAGGTTACGAGTACACTGGACATGACTTGCTGGGAACTGTTGGTTGGTATTATACCTATCGTCAGTTATCGGTTCCCAGGTGACATGATTACAGCTTAGTCCGTTGACTTGACACTGTCACTTCGCCTCGAGTGTGTTCCCACTGTTCTTAGATTACTACCCTGCCACAGCTCAATTGAGTCGTGCAAACAGGTAGTAGTTGGGTGCAGTCCCGAAGCACTTGGAGGCAGTGACGGTTAGACAGGATTCGTCTCTCCCGGTATTGGGAGTTGATATCGCGCTGTGTCTAGGAGAGCCATTACACAAAGTCCTTGGCCAGGGCAAGCGAGATAAACTGGTAGCGTTTCCAGTGTTTTCTCAGGGTGTTCTGGGCTACACTCCGACACGACTTGTACCGCTATTAGGGGACTGACGTTTACCGCCCCCCTAGACCCGACATGCGATACTCTCAGGCGAACAGACCGGACTGTACGGAGATTGTCACATTCAGGCTCAGTAGGAGTTCGGATGGGTTCACCTCATCGGTCTTCTTATCGGCATCTACCTGGGGACCGTTACGTACAGCTAGTACCGCTTGCGGCCTATGGTTAAACCCACTGCCAGCGTAGTGTCGAGTCTTTAGAGTCCCACACAGAGGGTCGTTCTCCTTTAGGCAAAACAGAGTAGAGGTCGCATGGTTTTGCGACAGGGTTCGTTCACATCCGCGCACTTGTGCACGTTTGGCATCCGGGCAGTTATTACTAGCGGGCTTTGGTTTAAGCCAGATCCTAGTATTTGTTTTGGGATTGGTTTTGTCTTATTGTATTCGTGTTTCTCGGAACACGGATGCGGGTGTGTATGCACAGTTGACAGAGGCAGAAGAATCTCATTAGGGTTTTTGACAGTTGACTTTTTCTAAACCCTAATGAGAATGAGAAATATGATTAATAATATTAATTAAGGATAATTGTGCCATGGTTAGGTTGACCATTTCACTTTGGTTGACCATTTGACTTTGGTTGACCATTTGACCATGATCATTTCTTTTGCAGGATGCTTCTTGATTCTTGCAAATTGCATTAAATGTAAAATGATAATGGTCATTTCAACTAACCATCATAATTTTCTTTAGTTATTATTATTATTATTCTCATATGAGAGCATGGTGGTGATTCTTGCTCATTCTCTCTTGCTCTTTCTCTCTCATGCTAAGCTCTCCCTCTTCCTCTCTCAAAGCTCTCTTCTTTCATGTGTTGAAAACCATGAGCTTTGTGAGATAAAACCATCAAGACATCTCTCTACTCATTCTAGGGTTCTTAGTTTAGCAAGCCAAGCACTCTAGTCACCTCTTGGTTGAGGTAGGAGCTCAAGGTAGAGGCTTTTGGGTGGATCTTTCTTCGGCAAAGAGAAGACGACGAGGAGGAGCCGTCTACACCACTCCAAGGAGCTAGCAACAAGGAGGACCACAACAAGAAGAGAAGGAGTTCAAGAACTAGGTATAACCATCTAACCTAGTAGCTAAAACTTGTAGTTTGTTTGTTAGTTTTTGTTTAGCAAAGATCCTCTAGTTTTACTCTATGTTACCTTGTGTTAAAAATCCGTTTTTTACCTATTCCGCTTCCCCGTAAGCACCGGGGTGGGTAACATGGACTTACAACAAATGCACAAAGACATAAATTGGGTGCAACAAATGCACGTAGTATAAATCTAGTGCAACCAATGCACGAAATACAAACTGTTAGTAATATGTATGCCCTAGAGGCCATTATTGATGTTATGGTGGATGCTTGGACATATATAAAGAGGTCTTTCTTCCTCAACATGATAGTATGCTATCAGGTTACCATTATCTTAACATGTAGACTGGTATTTATACTGTCTGTCTCTTACATGTTGATAAAGCCCTTAGGATATGTACTTGACTACCAGGACTATGATGAGATCATACTAGTGGAGCCAGGGTGGTCCAAAAGTACATCCTTTAATAAGTTCCTCGTCGAGGGAATATCAAGACTAGGGAATTGATATTCCAGAGTAGACTAGTGTATACGCTTCTTGACCCATATGATGGGCGATGGATGATCCCACATCCATTGGTGTTTGACATCAAAGATGGTATACGGGTGCTCAGTGGAGTCTGGATACACTAAACAGGACTCACCGAGGACTCCTATGTGGTAGTATACCTATCGTCAGATAGCAGTCCTCTGGTGACACTTGTACAGGTTAGTCTGTAGACCGGAGATCATCATAGAGTCTTATGTGGCTCCAACTATGCTTTGATTTCCTCCCTACCATGCTCAAAGGAGACGTGCAAACAGGTGGATTTTGGGTACAATCCCGAGTCGCATGGAGGCAATGAGCGATAGGAGGGGTTTCGTTTCTCCTGGTATTGGGGGTTGATGTTGCGTTATGCTCGATTGGCTATAACAGGAAGTCCCTGGCCAGGGCTGCTGCCGAGATTTACTGATAAGTGTTATCAGTAGTTTCTCGAACCGTTATAGACCAGACATTAGCATGACTTATCACGTTACTGGGGACTGACGTTTACCACCCCTAGACTTGATATGCGACATATTAGACGAAGAGACCGGACTGTACGGTAGTGTCACTGATAGGCTTCATAGAGAGTATAGATGAGCTTGCTTGTTGATCTTCATATCGCTCAATACCCGGGTAGCCGTTACGTCCAGCTACTACTGCTGACGGCTTATAGGTGATTGATGTGATCATCACCTACTGCTGGTGTATTGACGAGTCTTTAGAGTCCCACATAGAAGTTTCCTGGTTCGAGCGAAACGAAGTAGGGCATATATGTTGATATGTGCGTGTGCCTGATTAAATATGAGTATGTGATACTGTATTGTAATCTGGCAGTTATCTATTGTCGGTTCTGTTATATGTGATATAACCAGATTGTCAAATCAAGTGTTGATTTGATAATGTGATATACAGATAAATGATATTTGTCACGCCCTGCTTCCCAGAGTGCGCTAAGATCAGCACGTGACAGAGCTAACCATGCTACCTGTGGTTAGGAAACATCCCTCCACAGTCACATTACGGCTGTCCATAAGATATCAAGTACAGGAAAAAATAAAATAAACTATCTAGTACATGTCCATGTGCCAAAATAAACGAGTCAAGAAATATAAATGTGCGGAAGCAATAAATCCAATAAGCAATAACAATCTGGAAAGTACGTCCCAAATACGGGCTCACATCTGGAAATTGAAATGCTAAAAGAAAACTAAACTAAAATACTAACAGAATCCCCACTGCTCGGCCTGTCGACTGAAGTACACCCGGCCTGTGAGAAAGGTAGAGGATCTGGGCCATGCAAAATCCAGACGTCAGTGCGTCGTAATATCAACAATAATATAATCAGGAGGTAATAAGATATGCAGGCATGAGTGTGAACAGTAATAAAAGTATAACAGTAACATGAATAAGGAACAATGAAAAGTATAAGCACATGTGACGTGCGGTGAGTAATCTGAACTAAGCTACTGGGTTAACTACTCTCAAGTCTATGAAATCAATTTAATGAATCGTCGATGTAACTCAATAGTATCCCGTGCGTACCCCAAACCACGGTCCAGACTCTCGGGGCTGAATCCGAGACGTGCCGCTAAGCACAAAACAGGAAACATGTACAGACGAATGATGTCAGCAATATCATCCCGGGACTGGTCTACGCCCCAAAACTGATCAGGATAAGTGTCGAACTATTGAGTTACAAGTCAGGTTTCATCATTGATTTCCCCTTACCCCCAAGTTATGTGTTCAAGTCAGGTAATGATAAATCTGGAGCTAATGCCAACACAGGATCAAGCAGGTACAGGTTTGTCTATACAGACAACATGATATGTCCATCGGGACAGCATGTCAGGATTGTCGGCATTAGAAACAGGATCAGGTAACATGTTAAGTAGTGGTGCATCAGGTCATGTCAAGTAGTGCACAGTGTATCAAATGGGTTCCCAACAGTAAAATGTTGTAAGTATTAAATCAGGATAAAAGTACGGATGTACGGTAAAAGCATGGATGCACAAATGTCTATCAGGGGTTACATCATGACTATGTAGGATGCACATTATCAAGCATGGGGTACTAATGTAACAATAATATGAATTAATATAATATGGCATGCAACTAGATATGCAGAATTAATGGTATGGATACACAATAAAACATGGATGCACCACTATCTATCAGGGGTTACAACTACAGCTCCATGACCATGTAGGATGCACACTATCAAGTATGGGGTACTAATGTAACAATAATATGAATTAATGTGATCTGTAGATGCAGCTACATATATAATAAATGATATGGATGCATACGGGTATCCGAAAACAGTAAAACATTAGTATGGATGTACAATGCATTCAACATGTGGTATTTTTATTCATATGGATGCAAGATAAGATACATAGCATGTAGCAAGATGAATTTACATGTGACTAGGTATATAAATAACGGTATGGATGCTTACGGGTATCGAAAAACTATAAAATTGTAATATAGATGCACAATGAAATAAACATGTAATATTTTTATTCATAAAGATGCAACATATGTATCATAGCATGTAGGAAGATAAACTTGCCTGATCGGATCTCAATATGGGTGCGTACGCAGCGTCCGACGTCGGGTAAACGTTGCAATGCACACATGGCGTACAGAACTGAACCAGACAAAGCAAGAATACGACCACGCTGGCTGGGAACGTCCACTGGGTCGCCTGGATCGTCGGCGGCGACACGGCTCCGGCGATCATTGGAAAATGCGAAATCAAGAAAAGCAAGAAGAGAAGAACAAGAAGAAGAAGTAGAAGAAGAAGAAGAAGAAGAAGAAGAAGAAGGTTGCATTGGGGTCTCTGGGGTTGGATCGGGGTATTTGGGACAGAGGAGGAGAAACGATGAGGTGGTTATGGGTATTCTTATGATGGGCAGTGGGTACTAGGGTTCTCGTCGCGTGTCGGGTTTCAGCAGGGAAAGAGTCGGACAGGAGGTGGAAGAGGAGAAAAGAAGGTTGTGGTGACGGGTATAGTGACGACTGGGGTCGGAGATCCGGCGATGTGAGGGTGCCGGCAAGGGTGGTGATGGTTTTCTTGGGTTGGCCTGGGGTTGTTGGGTTCGCAGAGGTCGAGAAGGGAATAGAAAAGGAAGAAGGTGCAGACGACAAGGGTGAGGGTGGTGGCGACGGTGAGGCTGGGATGAGCGGCCACGAGAGCAGCGACGAGATGCAGGCGAGGTCGAGGGAGAAGGCGTCGGGTTCTCGGGTTTGTCGCAGCAGGGTTTCGAGCGGAAGTGGAGATGGTGTTATCAAGGACGAGGTGACGAGGGAGTCGGTGGTGACGAGAGGCGAGAGGAGACGGCCGCGAGCGAAGGCAGGGCATGGAGGCGAAGGCGGGAGGCGAGGAGGAAAGAAAATTTATGAATGAGGAAGAAGAGAGGGGACGTGGGGAAACAGTGAATAGGGTTTAATAAAGGAATTAAATATAATCTAAATATATTTATATATATATATATATACAGCGGAGAGAGGGGGAGGGAGAGAGAGAGATAGAGAGAGAGTTAACTGTAGGATTTTAACAAATCTTTTTAAAGATAAAATTTAGTTTAAAATATGAAACATTAAACAATTATAACTAATGAATAAAATATTAGGAAAATTTGAGTTTTTAGTCTAATACAAAAATGTAAGTCTATGTTACCCACCCCGGTGCTTAACGGGGAGGCGGAATACGTAAAAATCAAAATTTTATCACAAGGAAACATAGACCAACCATGAAAGATCTTTGCTAAACAAAAACTAACAAACTAACATGGATTTTTAACTACTAGGTTAAGAAATTATACCTAAAGCTTGAACTCCTTCTTCTCTTGTTGTGGTCCTCCTTGTTGTGAGCTCCTTGGAGTGGTGTAGATGGCTCCTCCTTACCGTCTTCTCTATGTCAAAGAAAGATCCACCCGAAGGCCTCTACCTTAAGCTCCTACCTCAACAATGAAGTAATTAGAGTGCTTGGCTTGCTAGACTAAGAACCCTAGAATGAGTAGAGTAGTATTTTGGTGGTTTAGTCTCAAAAGCTTTTGTTTTTCAACTCATGAAAGATTAAAGCTTTGAGAGACGAAGAGGAGAGAGCAAACCATGAGAGAGAAAGTTAATGAGATAATGAGAGGATGAAGCTCTCATGTGAGGAAATATGATAATAATAATATTAATTAAGATAATTGTGATGGTGTATTGATTTGACCTTTATCATGTCACAATTAATGCTAAGCATGCTTAAAGAAAATATCTCATGCTTAACAAAAATATCTAAGTCAACATGGGTCAACAAGGTCAAATGGTCAAACCAATTAACCATGGCAATTATCTCTAATAATAATTATTAAACAATTTCCTCCTTCTCATTAGGGTTCTAATCAAGTCAATGGTCAAAACCCTAATGTGGTGTCTCCCTCTCTGCCTCTGTCAACTGTACATACATACCCGCATCCGTGTTCCAAAGAAACACGGATACAATGAGTCTAAACCAATCCCAAAACAGATACTAGGATCTGGCTTAAACTAAAGCCCACTATTACCAACTGCCCGAACACCAAACACGCACAAGTGCGCGTATGTGAACGAACCCTGTCGTAAAAACCATACGACCTCTACCACGTTTTACCCAAAGGTGAACTACCCTCTGTGTGGGACGCTAAAGACTCGATACTACGCTGGCAGTGGGTTTAACCACAGGCCGTAAGCGGTACTAGCTGTACGTAACGGTCCCTAGGTAGATGTCGATAAGAAGGACGATGAGGAAAACCCATCCGAACTCCTACTGAGCCTGAATGTGACAATCTCCGTACAGTCCGGTCTGTTCATCTAAGAGTATTGCATGTCGGGCCTATGGGGCGGTAAACGTCAGACCCCTAATAGCGGTACAAGTCGTGTCGGAGTGTAGCCCAGAACAGCCTGAGAAACTACTGGAAACACTGTTGGATATAGTGCCCTCAGAGTCAATTATTGGATCACAGGCACGTGATTGCAATGATTGAGGGAGGACCTATACCGGTTGGACAGTCTTACTCAAAATGATAGTATGCTATCTGGTTTATCTTTATCATCGTGTACTGCTTCAGGTCACCTTACAGGTCACTATTGCACGTTGATAGAGCCCTTAGGATTCTTGCTTGACGGCCAGCAGTATGATGGCGATCATATACGTAGGAGCTGGGGTCTATAAGCACATCCTTAAAAGGTCCCTAGTCGTGGGAGTTTTCGAGACAGGGCATCGATACTCCAGAGTAAACTAGTGTATACAGTCGAGACCCCGACGAGGGGCGGTGGCCGGTCTTACAAGCCACTGGTGTCAGTTGGTTCACGTAAGATGTATACAGGTGCTCATTGGGTTATGAGTACACTGGACAGGACTCGCCGGGAACATGCTAATTGATCTTATACCTGACGTCAGATAGCAGTTCCCTGGTGACATGTGTACAGGTTAGTTCATCGACCTGAGATCGTCATTTGTCTCGTGTGAGTTCCCACTGTACTTTGATTACTACCCTACCACGGCTCAAAGGAGTCGTGCAAACAGGTTTTAGTTGGGTACGGTCCCGAGCCACATGGAGGCAGTGAGCGGATCGGCAGGGGTTCGTCTCTCCCGGTATTGGGGGTGAGGTCGCGCTGTGTCTAGGAGAGCCATTACACGAAATCCTTGACAAAAGCAGGAGATTTACTGGTAGGTATTCCAGTAGTATCTCAGGGTGTTCTGGGCTACACTCCGACACAACTTGTACCGCTTTTGGGGTCTGACTTTTACTAACCCCCTAGGCCCGCCATGCGATGCTCATAGACGAACGGACCGTACTGTATGGATATTGTCACCGACAGGCTCATTAGGGTGTCAGGATGAGTTCGTTCATCGACGTCCCTTTTGGTCAATACTTGGTAGCCCATTACGTACGGCTAATACCTCTGACGTGCTAGTGGTTAAATCTACAGTCAAAGTATTGACGAGTCTTTAGAGTCCCCCACAGACAGTTTCTCAAGTTTCGGGCGAAATGCTGTAGAGGCCGTATGGATTTATGGCCAGGTTCGAACATACGCGTGCACTTGTGCACATGTTATGGTTCGGACGGATAATACTAGCGGGCTTTGGTTTAAGCCGGATCCTAGTATTATACAGTGTAGATTTTGTCTCATTGCATTTTTATTCGGTCGGAATACAAATGCGGGTATGTATAAACAGTTGTGGGGTTTTCCGGGAATTTATTACGGGATTGCTTTTTTGAAGTTGCCAGTTTGCATTCCGTTTCGGCCATTTTTCCTTTGTTCCTTCTTGGCTGAAATTCCTTTAATGGGAGGGGCTTATTTGCAAATGTGCAAATTAGCAAAGTGAAGGGTTTTTTTGTAAGTGGTTGCTTCTTGATGGTTTTAGATTGAGGTTGACTCCATTTGCATCATTACTTGCTTTATATGATGGGATTAGGATGAGACTTTGTGGTGATCATTATTCCTCATCATCACCCTTTTCTCTTTCTTGCATTATTGCTCACTCCTTCTCTCTTTTTGGAAGCGTGGCCGGCCACAAGTTGAGAGGGTTGTCCATTTTTTTGGGTGTGGGTTTTTGATCTCATTTGCTTGCACAAAATCCTTTTGTTCATCTCTAAAGCCTATTACTCCACCTCCACATCCAAATGGCAACTTCTTTAACCCCTTGAGACAAACCGTTCTACACTCAGTCTATAGCAATCTTGGACACGTCGTCTTGCCAACTTCGTGTCCGAGTTGCCTCGGTTCAGAGGTGGGAGCCCGTAAAAAGACTCGGTGATGTGGTGCCCCTTCCGACGAGGAGACCGGAGATCGGAGATGCCGCGGGGAGATCGGGATGGTTGCCGAAGACCGAAGGACACGGATCGCTCGGTATAGCTCTCTACCCTTTCTCTAGTTAGCTAGTAGTAGGTTAATGGTCCGATCCGGGTTTGTAGTCCACGGTAGCGCCGGTTTCTAGTTAAAGAAAAGTTTTTGTTTCCGCATTTTGGCCTCGGACAGACGGCCGGGGCGCTACTGTAGACTTACATGGTATCAGAGCCACGCCATTAACCTTTACTAGTTTGCTCTAACGTGTTTAGAACTTTGACCGAACAAAAATTCCAAAACCACGATTTCAAATGCATCAGTTTCTGTCGATTTTAATTTGTGCTCGAAAAATTGTTTTGAGTGTTGCAGAAATTCGTGCAGGCGATTTTAAGCATTCTGTAAAAATTTGGTTTGGTGATGCTACAGTAGGACCGCGGAACCGCGGCCACACCCATGTTCTGGCCGCGGTTCCGCCGCGGTAAAAAGTCAACGCCGTACCAAATTTCTACAGTATGTCTCTGACTTGAAATTAGTGTTTTTGGTATATTCGTTTTGGGCCCAGATTTATCTTGAGTGCTACAGTTGTGCTTGGGGCCCACTTCGGGAAATTTAGTCGATCGAAAATTTTAAACAAGTTAGTTCACAGTATTTACATTATATCTGCGACCGTGAATGTCATTTGATCGGTAAATCATGTCTAATTGCTATAGCTCTTTTAGACGGATTTGCGAACGTGACATTCACGTTGATGTTCTGTGTTGTGCTGTGATGTTGCGGATTTGTCGTGGTGGATAGCCTGGATGCAATGTTAGTACAGTTTGGTTATTTATATACATTTGATATTGCGGGGCGAACATCCGACATGTGGACTGCCGTCACTGCCTGTTTTTATATTATTCTTTTGGGGCATGACCGGCCTGAGGTCGATGTACCCGTTGTATATTTTTTACTTTCTGTACTAGGATTACCCCGCGGAGGGGTGCACGGGTAGCCGGGTTCTAGAGGGCAACGGGCCTGCATCTCATGGCTTTGAGACGGAGGGGGCTTCACTCTAGAATTGGCGGGCTATTTGCCGCACTCGTAGGGGGTATAGGTTGACCCAAGGAGGGGTGCTCAAGTTACCGGATTCCGTGAAGTGCTGGGTGGCCCATTCACGTTGATGAAGGGGGCTGCCTCGCTTCAGGTTTTGGCGGGTAACTTGCCACGCCCGTAGGGGTCTAGGATTTCATTGCACAGGCTATCCACACGACCAGGGGAACGTCGGGTTTTCAGTAGCGGCGCCATGAAACCCGGGGATCCCAGATATCTGTATTGTTCTGTGATGCTTATTACATTTCTGTGATATTGCGTTTTATCACGCCTTGAGCGAATATTATATATTGATATATATACTAGTAGATGTTGTATATGTTTTGCATCCACGCTAGTCCAGTCCCTGCTCTGTCGTTAGTTAAGTAACCTAATGGGTGATGACGGGACCCAGTGGCGAATGCGGATGGCATATACGTACATCATTATTTTCGTTCGTTATTGGTTTGATCAATTGATGGGACTGCATTGTTTCGGATCAATGCAAGCTAAACAAACCTATTCTGATGTTGTTGGAAAAAATTTTAAAAAGCTGTTATTGCAAGGACGTTCTCTTTTGTTTTGCACAATGGTATTCGGTTATGAATATCCAACACCTTAGTCGACGAGGCAAGGGCCGAGATCCCTTCATCGGGAGTGACCCCTTAGACAGAAGTTTGCGTCAGGGTAATAACTTCACTATAGCCGATTGCCTTTTGCTTTGCATCGTGGTATTCAGCTGGAATATCCTGCACCCCATTCTATGGGGAAAGAGCCGAGATCCCTTCACCGGGAGCGACCTCTTTAGCAAAGCTTTTCGTCACTATATTTTTATAAAAATCCATCCGGTTCCTTCAACGATATCAAGTTCATTACGTTAAAGGTTTTTCACCAAAAACCATTCGTAGCCCTCCGTCATTTCAGACGGGTAGCACTTAGTATTCATGCTATGTTTGTTGGCCAAAGTCAAGGCATAGTGTGTGGTAGCTATTTGTTATTTTTCTGTTGCATAAATAGATGCGTTGGTTTGGGACAGTCGTATTGCCTTGTTGGCCAAAGTCAAGGGTAGGTACGGGTGGGTTCAAATTAACATGGATAATGACGGGTAGAACTTGACATGTGACTTATGATTTGTTGGCCAAAGTCAAGGTCATAAGAGCATGGGGTAAAAATCACATCGGGAGTTTCTAAAGAAACTGAAACTTGCCAGATATGCGCATACCTTCTGGAGTGTGAGAACGTGAGTGGATTCCATCACATTATCATGCGATGATAGTTGGATACCGATTCCCACTGATGAGTTGGTTTACTCCTCGGGTGATCCCGACTAATTCTTCTTTCAGGTTTGGAGGAGAATTTGAGGTAACAGTGGGAGGTTTCCTGATTAGATAGAGTGATAACCATTCTGATTTAGGTTAGAGTGCACGATGAGTGTTTTTTTTCTCTCTCTCTTAGGCAGCGACCATGGCCCGACCCTTGACTATGACTCAAGTGACCAAGATTAACTGAACCTTCTTAAACACTGGCTTTTGGATTGTCAGAGTTGCATACCTCATTACCACTCCTACTTTTACCCTTTTCTCCAGTGTAGGGTTACTAGGCACTCTTAAGAGGTTCCACAAGGCATCTACCATGCCAAATTCTAAAATTTAGGTGCCGAGAAACCCTAATATAGATCGTTAACTAGAGGATAGGCGAAACTTTAAGCTAGCAAACAACTTTACTAATAAGTGAAAAGGATTACAACCTTTGTAGATCCGGTCCTCCACTTCTTTAGCTCCGAGTTGACGTCCCTCCTCTGCGATCATCGGAATCCTGGACTCTAGTGATGGTTTCGTCGGAGAAATAATCGGGCTAGGTCGTTAACTTCGAGCCCGAAGATAATCTATGTCGGGGAGACTCAAACTCAAGCTATTCCATCACTTAGTCAAAAACTTTGTGAAGAGAACACCCTATACTACATGGCAAGTAGTAGAGCATGAAGAAATAGGAAGTGGGTTCACTTTAGAATTGGATTTCTCACTCTTTTTCTCATGGCACCATTGGAGCTAGCAAGCTTTTGTGGAGCTTGATGATGAAGAAGAAGAAGAAAAGAATCAATAGAATAAAATGAAACTTATCCTTTTAATTATGGTACCATGGTTGAGTTAAACTCGCATGCTTAACGCATGTAGAGTATTAACCAAAGCTTTAGGTTAAGGGTTGGGTTAACGAATATCCTAAGGAAATGACAGAAGATTTGACTTTGTCAAAGTTTCTTCAAGCTTCATGAATCTTGATAACTTTGACCAAAGTCTCACTCTTTTGTTATTTGATAGGAAAATAGTAAACCCTAATTTAAACTTGATTTGGTATAAGTCTCATACACATAACTTGTTTGTATCATCAAGCATGATACAAACATGTACACTTGCATACATCACATATAAACAATGTGCACAATCAAGTGAGAAAATCAATCTTAAATGAACCAATACTAGTTAATGTAAAGTAATATATCAAATATATAATTATACATTAAATCATTAAATCAACACTTGATTTAACGATCCGGTCATATTGCATATAACCGACCAATATCAATAGTAACAACTTATCGAATCAATACTTGATCCGATAACCCGGCTATATCGCATACAACCGATCAATGTCACAAATCGCGAGAATAGAATACAGTATCACATACTGGTATTATTCTTGGTCTCACATATATCTCATATGCGCTCCTATTTCGTTTCTCTTAAGCCAGGAAAACCCTGTGTAGGACTCTACAGACTCGTCAATACGCTGGCAGTAGGTGATGATCATATCAAACACCCACAAGCCGCAAGCGGTCTGCTAAACGTAACGGCCACCCGGGTATTGAGCGATCAGAAGATCAACAAGCAAGCCTGCTCACACTCCTGTGAATCCAATTAGTAACACTTACCGTACAGTCCGGTCTGTTCGTCTGATATGTCGCATATCTCGTCTAGGGGTGGTAGACGTCAGACCCCAATAACTCGATAAGTCGTGTCGATATGAGGCTCATAACGGGTCGAGAAACTACTGGTAACACTTACCAGTAAATCCCTAAAGCAGCCTTGGCTAAGGACTTCCTGTTATAGCTAATCGAGCACAGCGCAACATCAACTCCATATACCGGGAGAGACGAAACCCCTCCTATCGCTCATTGCCTCCATGTAACTCGGGACTGTACCCAAAAACCACCGTTTTGCACGCCCTCTTGGACGTGGTAAGGTGGAAATCAAAGCACAGTGGGAATCACACAAGACTCTATGACGATCTCGGGTATACAGACTAACCTGTACCAGTGTCACCAGAGAACTGCCATCTGACGTAAGGTATGATACCATCTGGGAGTTCTCGGCGAGTCCGTCCAGTGTACCCAGTCTCCACTGAGCACCCGTATATCATCTCTGATGTCAAACACCAATGGATATGGGATCATCCATCGCCCATCTATATGGTTCGAGAAGCTACACGCTAGTCTACTCTGGTATATCGATGCCCCGTCTCGATACACCCACGACTAGGGACTTTGAAGGATGTACTTATGGACTACCACGTCCCCACTAGTATGATCCGCATCATAGTCCAGGTAGTCAAGTACACATCCTAAGGGCTTTACCAACATGTAACAGAGAGACAATCAGTGTACACGTTAAGGTAAAGAGTAACCAGATAGCATACTATCATATCGAGCAAGAAAGTCATCCCTATATATGTCCAAGCATCCACTACAATATACATCCTATGTATAGTAATGGCCTCTAGGGTATACATATAACTAACAATCTCCCACTTGCACTAGGGCCATCTGATAGCAGTCGTTGTAGTATCTCATACTCAACCATCCCATAAAATTCTCTCTCTGGGAAAAGGCCTTTGTGAATGGATCCGCCGTGTTGTCCTCTGAGTCTACTCTCCTAACCTCGATCCCCTGGAGATCAACCATCTCCACGATCAGGTGATACTGCCTAAGAATATGTCTGGATCACTGAAGGGACGCGTGTTCCTAGGCATAAACCACAACTCCATTGTCACACAATGGAAGGAACGAAGTTCATCTCATGAACTAATATACACCCAAACTGCCTCTTTGGTGGTATCTTTAATAGCGATGTCACCAGCCTTTATCGTCTAGTTTGCCACGGTATCTATCTTGGAACTCTTCCAATATACCGTCCCTCTACTGAGGGTAAAGACAATGCCTGCGACTGACATTCGGTCGTCCTTATCACCCTGGAAGCTTTCCAGTGATTCTCCCCAGGATCCATTGATACCATCCTACTACAGCTAGTGAGAATCCCAACATCCAATTAGATCTATCTCATAGATCAAAACTCAGGATTTAGAAGGTATCACTTTGATCCTATATGGATAATCCTTGTGATAAGCGGAGATTGACTGAGCATAGTATAGGAAACTCCTTCCCTATCAAGAGTATGTCATCCACGTACTCTACGAGGACCATCACCATACTCCCTACTACCTTTTTGTATATACAAGATTCATCTACCATTTTGATGAAGTCAAACTCTTTGACTAACTCATCGAAACAGATGTTCCAACTCCGCGATGCCTGCTTTATCACATAAAACATCTTGCACACGTTTCCGCTGCTCCCACTGTCTACGAAGCCTTCTGACTGTGTACTTACAGACTCTCTCTTCTAAAACATCATTTAGAAAAGCAGTCATGACACCCAACCCCCAGATATCGTAGTCATGGTTTGTAGCCGTGGCAAGTAGGATCTGGATGGACTTAAGCATAGGTACTTAGAAAAGGTTTCATCACAATCCATAGCTGGTCAATGATGCAAACCTTTAACAAGTCTAGCTTTGAAAGTCTCAACTTTTTCATGTACACCAAGTAATCTTCTCAAGATATACTTGCTCCTGATGGGGATTTAACCCTTCAGATAAAGCAACCAAAGTCCATACTTTGTTGGTGTATAAGGATTCCATCTCAGATCGATAAGCATCCAGCCATTCTTACAGAGTCCTACTCCTGATGGCCAGCTCGAAACTAGTTGGGTCATCATCTTATGATGCAATCCTTACTCCCACTTTCATAGAGAAACCAAAGTATCTTTCAGGTGGGTGAGAAACCCTACTAGATTGGCGGAGAGGCTGAGGTTCATTGGTTGCTATTGAATCCTTTGGTTCTACCAAATCATTAGTTGCAGTTTGTATAGCTGGAACTTTTTCCAGTTCTACCTCATGCCCTTTAATTTCTTCATAAGAAATTCCCTTTCACAAAGGTGGCATGCTGAATAACAAAACAGGTTTTGTTTCTCGGTTAGGTAGAAGATATTCCCTTGTGTATGCTTGGGATATCCAACAAACTTCTACAATACTGACTTTGCCTCGAGCTTGTCCGGATTTTGCCTTTTAGACATAGGCCGGACAACCCCAAATATTAACTGACTTAAGAGATGGGCTCTTTCCTATCCATATCTCATATGAAATGGTAGGCATCTTATTTGATCGGAACCCTATTCAATAGGTATGCAACTTCATAAGTGCATAACTCCCTAAAAGGAAATAGGAAACTCAGTAGTACTCATCATAGAGCACACCATATCACATAGGGTGCTTTTTCTCCGCCCCGATATACCATCGTGCTATGGTGTATACGGAGGAGTAATGTTGAGAGAGAATCTTATTCTTAGAATAGTCCAAGAATTCCATGCACAAGTATTCTCCTCCCCGATCTCATCATAGGACATAATACTTAAACCTGTATTTTGGTTCTATACTTCTAACTTATATTCTGTGAATATCTCAAAAGCTTCGGGCTTGTGTTTCAACAGGAACATATGTCTGAATCTTGAGAGATTATCAAAGAATGTAATGAAGTACAAAGAACCGGTCCTGGCATGTGTAGACAGGGGACCTTACATACATCATCATGTATCAGTCCCAAGAGTTCACGAACTCTTTCTCTGTTTCTAATAAACGGAGCTATGGTCATCTTATCTCTATGACATGACCGGTAAGTTTCACAAGATGTAAATTCAAACTGATTTAAATATGCATCTATATGTAACTTCAGCTAGTCGGGTCGCATTGATATGACCTAGTCTACAATACCTCAAGAAGGATTCGTTCATTTCTGAACTATTCCTCTTGTGTGTGTTCTGTATACTAAGAACTATAGTTTGATTTAGAACATCAATGCTTTTAGATAACATGCCTGAACCGATCAACTTTTGATATAGGAAATGTTCAAAACATAATCCAACAATACAAAATTATATCCTTTCTTTATTAAATAAAGAGATTGATATGATTTTGTATATCAGGTTCGGTATCTAATAGCATTTGTTCAAAATCAATGTATTTGGAAATACAGGGTGACAGTGACCAACAGACTTGGCTGCAACACTTGCACCGTTTTCTGTCTCATGAAACTTATCACCCGTTCTCAATTCTCTACCTTTCTGTAGCCCATGTAACGGATTACATTAGCGGGATCCTGATCTGGTATCTAATACCTAGGACGTAGAGGACACTGAGAAACAGTTCTTTATAACTAACACACCCGAAGGAGATGCATCATATGCACTTTCTTCGTTTGGGCGGCATAGGAATTTTGGTATTCCCCAATTTCCTGCTCTGTCTTATAACAATTATAAGTTGGAGCGGGACCAACATTCCCCAGCTCAGTATAACAAGCGGGTTCGGTCAATATATCTGTATTATTATCTTGATTAAGGCGTGATATGGTCGCTACCTGGAGAGAGAGAGAAGAAAACACTCAGCGTATGCTCTTGCAAGATCAGATTGGTTATTATTTTATCTAATCAGGATGGCTCTCACTGTTTTTATCAAATCTTCCTTCAAACCTTAAAAGGAAAGACTAGCCGGGATTAATTACACGCTACGAGTTCACCAATCTTTCAGCTAGGCCAGTGTCGGTACTTTGAGGGAGGTTCCCTGTGCTTTCGCACGGACCTAATTAAAGTAAACCTCGTTTTCCCAGAGGCGTAACCCCGTTGACACCTTTTTAGACACCTACTTGATCGGCTAATTGTAATGTGTAAAACTCTCCCAGGAGTAACAATTACTCGCAGTGGGTATCAGGATCCAACTATCTCATAGAAGGTATGCAATCTCATTGCAAATTTCAACACTTGAAATTCCCGATAATATTTTACCCCTAGCGTTCTATGACCTTGACGAATGCCAAACAACCCATAGTCCACTAGTCAAGTTCAACCCGTACATTTCTTGATTGAATTAAACCTACCCGCACGACCCTTAACGAATGCCAAACAACGCCGTACGAATACCCTAATCCAATCTGCATCATATACAAAAGCAGATAAATACTAGTTAGCTACCGCACACTACGCCTTGACGAATGCCAAACTACCGCAGCACGAATACTTAGTAGTACTTATCTGAAATGATGGAGGGCTACGACGGGTTTTTAAGAAAACCCTTTGCGTAATGAACTTGATATCGTTGTAGAATCGAGTGATTTTAAAATGGAGTGTTTTTTAGGCTTTTCTAGTTTTGCTAAGAGGGTCACTCCCGGTGAAGGGATCGTCGGCCCTTTCCTCGTAGAATGAGGTGCGGGATATATCATATATATCATTGTGCAAAGCAGAAACTATAGAAGCAATCAAAAGACAAACCGAGTTTGTAGCATCTGCCAGTTATTGCTAAAAGGGTCATTCCCGGTGAAGGGATCTCGGCCCTTTCCTCATCGAATAAGGTGCAGGATGTTCTATAAGGAACACCGCGATGCAAAGCAAGAACTGTAGCTACCTGTTTTTGAAAATTCGATTCCACAACATCTTTTTGGTTTCTTTTTCTTTCATTAATCATATTAATGAAGTCCCATCATTTAAGTCACCTAAACATCACAGATAAATACGACGTACACTTATGCCATCCGCATTCGCCTCGATGTCCCCTCGTGCACCGTTAGGTTAGGTAACTCACGGCAGAGCGGGGCAGGGCTAGCGCGGGTGTAAAACATAAGTAACGTCTATATAATATATCATATATACTATATACAGTATCTATCTCAACATATCAAATGATCACATCACAGATATCGCAGCAGAAGAAACATATGAAACATTGGATATACTAGGACGTCTATGTTTTCAATACGAGCCTTTATAAAACACGGATTCCACGGTCGTGATGAATAGCCAAACCCACACCCCTAGACCCCTACGAGAGCGGCAAGCAATCCTACCAATTCTAGGGTTAGGAGACCCGGACTCGACTCCTCGAGATGGTCTCCCACTGGACCCTAGAACCCGGTTACTTGTGCTTCCCTCCTTGGGTCTATCCTAATGCGGAAAAGTAAATAATATACAATGGTGACATCTTCCGCAACCTGGAAGTGCCCCAATTAAAAGAATATTACATACCAGTTTTTTCATGAATGAAAATGAAAAACACTCATCTCACATAAAAACCCCCCGGCTATTCAAACACGACGATCCAATATAAGATATCCAGCAACACATAACATCACATGTTATCAAAGTAAGTAAATATGCGCATCCCAATTGTCATTGACATATAGCAATAAAACCGGCGATATCACATATTACACTTACGGTCGCAGAAAAGAAAGTGTAAAACTACAACAGTTGGAATCCGCAACCTCCTTAGACATCGCATGCCTAAACAAATGAATTCCTTAGACATCGCATGCCTAACAATTATAAACCCCGCATTTTAGTCTCAATATCGAAAACACTTTTCAATATCTAGTCGGGCAATCCAACAAGATTCCCGATAAACTGATCGAATGCTCATCGCAAACTTTAGTAGACGGCCGCACCCCCGGATGCCGTCGACGAAGTGCACTAAGGCGGAACACTGTTGCCACGAGCACCCGAACAAATGCTTTTGGCGACGGGGTTCTCCTACAGTCACTTGGTCGGGGCTATGGGGCATGGCTGTTTATTAAGTTTACCCGGCGAGTATCCGCGTACGCTACGTGATTGCGACGGACTTTTGATCACATCAAAATTCCGTGGCAACCGATCATCTGAGACTAAACTGCTACGTTTATAACATTTAAAATAGTTATCACATAACTTCTTGTGGATTCCAAATATTGTATCACATTCCAGATAAATAGACAATGGTAAACTTTCCGATCGAATGATCAAATACCCAAGTTTTCCCGAATGGTTCTCAACACTTGAAGGGAGTTTAAAAACATCCATCACATGCCACAGTACCAATGGTCCAGCCGTAGAAGGGTCAAGCCAACGCCTCACAAGTGGCACGCCGTACTGCCCCAAACCCTAAGGTTCAAAGGGCAGTTCAAGACGCTCACATAATCAAGTTAAGGTTTGTTGTCTTCTAGAGGGTCCATTGCGTAACTTGCACGATCTAGACGTTCTCAAACAAACGGAAAAATCCAACACTTGGAAATTTTCCGGGTCGGGGAAAAAGTGAGCTATTGATATCGGATCGAACTTTTTAATATTTTCTAAATATCCGGAAAACATTACGAAATTAAATATTCCGATCGAATCATCGAATACAAAATAAGCCCCAAAAATACTCAACACTTGAGTCACTGTTAAAAAAACCCAGAAAATAGAAACAACAGAGGAAAGTATTATGGTGGAAAAAACCGTCACTAATACCCTTACATTGCCGCGGAACCGCCGCCAAAAGAGGCTTGTTGCGGCGGTTCCGCGGCCATGTGGAGGTATTGGGTGACCGTTTTTCATGGTAATTCTAATGAAACCCTGCTGAATTTTTTAGGCATTTTTAATTGAGAAAAATCCCAGATTTCAAAAATTTTCCTGAGAGGGGGTTAACTTTGACACGACGGGGTTCGATCGGAGTTTTAACATCGTAAACACTTCGCCTAATGCTCTAGCTAGGCTCTGATACCACTGTAGGGTTACTAGGCACTCTCAAGTGGTTCCACAAGGCATCAACCATGCCAAATTCTAAAATTTAGGTGCCGAGAAACCCTAATATAGATCGTTAACTAGAGGATAGGCGAAACTTTAAGCTAGCAAACAACTTTACTAACAAGTGAAAGGGATTACAACCTTTGTAGATCCGGTCCTTCACTTCTTTAGCTCCGTATTGACGTCCCTCCGCTGCGATCAACGTAATCCTGGACTCTAGTGATGGTTTCGTCGGAGAAATAATCGGGCTAGGTCGTTGACTTCAAGGCCGAAGGTGATCTACATCGGGGAGACTCAAACTCAAGCTATTCCTTCACTTGGTCAAAAACTTTGTGAAGAGAACACCCTATACTACATGGAAAGTAGTAGAGGATGAAGAAATAGGAAGTGGGTTCACTTTAGAATTGGATTTCTCACTCTTTTTCTCATGGCACCATTGGAGCTAGCAAGCTTTTGTGGAGCTTGATGATGAAGAAGAAGAAGAAAAGAATCAATAGAATAAAATGAAACTTATCCTTTTAATTATGGCACCATGGTTGAGTTAAGCTCTCATGCTTAACTTAGGTAGAGTATTAACCAAAGCTTTAGGTTATGGGTTGGGTTAACTAATATCCTAAGGAAATGACAAAAGATTTGACTTTGTCAAAATTTCTTCAAGCTTCATGAAGCTTGATAACTTTGACCAAAATCTCACTCTTTTGTTATTTGTTAGGAAAATAGTAAACCCTAATTTAACCTTGATTTGGTATAAGTCTCATACTCACAACTTGTTTGTATCATCAAGCATGATACAAACATGTACACTTGCATATATCACATATAAACAATGTGCACAATCAAGTGAGAAAATCAATCTTAAGTGAACCAATACTAGTTAATGTAAAGTAATATATCAAATATATAATTATACATTAAATCATTAAATCAACACTTGATTTAACGATCCAGTCATATTGCATATAACCGACTAATATCAATAATAACAACTTATCAAATCAACACTTGATCCGATAACCCGCCTATATCGCATACAACCGATCAATGTCACAAATCGCGAGAATAGAATACAGTATCACATACTGGTATTATTCTCGGTCCCACACATATCTCATATGCGCTCCTATTTCATTTCGCTTGAGCCAGGAAACCCCTGTGTAGGACTCTAAAGACTCGTCAATACGCCGGCAGTAGGTGATGATCATATCAAACACCCACAAGCCGCAAGCGGTCTGCTAAATGTAACGGCCACCTGGGTATTGAGCGATCAGAAGATCAATAAGCAAGCCTGCTCACACTCCTGTGAATCCAATTAGTAACACTTACCGTACAGTCCGGTCTGTTCGTCTGATATGTCGCATATCTCGTCTACGGGTGGTAAACGTCAGACCCCAATAACTCGATAAGTCGTGTCGATATGACACTCATAACGGGTCGAGAAACTACCGGTAACACTTACTAGTAAATCCCTAAAGCAGCCTTGGACAAGGACTTCCTGTTATAGCCAATCGAGCACAGCGCAACATCAACTCCCTATACCGGGAGAGACGAAACCCCTCCTATCGCTCATTGCCTCCATGTGACTCGGGACTGTACCCAAAAACCACCGTTTTGCACGCCCTCTTGGACGTGGTAAGGTGGAAATCAAAGCACAGTAGGAATCAGACAAGACTCTATGACGATCTCAGGTATACAGACTAACCTGTACCAGTGTCACCAGAGAACTGCCATCTGACGTAAGGTATAATACCATCTAGGAGTTCTCGGCGAGTCCGTCCAGTGTACCCGGTCTCCACTGAGCACCCGTATATCATCTCTGATGTCAAACACCAATGGATATGGGATCATCCATCGCCCATCTATATGGGTCGAGAAGCTACACGCTAGTCTACTCTGGTATATCGATACCCCGTCTCGATACACCCACGACTAGGGACTTTGAAGGATGTACTTATGGACTACCACGTCCCCACTAGTATGATCCGCATCATAGTCCAGGTAGTCAAGTACACATCCTAAGGGCTTTACCAACATGTAACAGAGAGACAATCAGTGCACACGTTAAGGTAAAGAGTAACCAGATATCATACTATCATATCGAGCAAGAAAGTCATCCCTATATATGTCCAAGCATCCACTACAATATACATCCTATGTATAGTAATGGCCTCTAGGGCATACATATAACTAACATCCAGAACACCCCGTATTACTACGAACGTCCACTTCCATTGGATAAAACCATCGTATGGTTATATACGAACTCGAAGGAACTTGTTCCAGATTCAAGGATGGTTTCCGGTTCTGGAGAAAACGAATAGGACTATTCAGTTGTCTTTTCCTTTTACCTTCTCTCAGGATGCGGGTGCTCTTTGGATTAGGACGGTACACCTATTACGCTAATTGGATAGTCTTCTTCCAAACCATAGGCAGGTGCCGAACAGTGGGGGATGAAGAAAACCAATTGACCTAACAATGGTGTACATAAGGTAATAAGTTAAGACAAATAAAGGGATTAGTAAGAGGGCAAAGTAAATTGCGACTGCTATTCACGACCAAACCAAGTATTTCTTCACCAATCCTATTTCACCTTTGTATTTCTCCAGGACACTCCGTATCACTATGAAGATCCACAGTTATTTGGATACTCCATCATATGGTTATATACGAACTCGAAAGGAACTTGTTCCAGTTCGGGGATGGATTCTGGTTCAGGAGAAATAGGAATAAGGTTTTATTCGGTTGTCTTTTATCCTCACCTTCTCTCGCATTGCGAGTGCTCCTAGGATTAGGACAGTACACCTATTACGCTTATTGGATAGTTTTCTTCCAAACCATAGGCTGGTGCCGAACGGTAGAGAAGGAAGAAAACCATTTAGCCTAAGAGGGCGTACAGAAGGTAATGACTAAAGACATATGAAGGGATTTGGGGAGATGGCAAAGAAATATACGGTTACAGTTGTGAATCTGGATAATGGAAGAGGCATTACTAGAAATACCCGGATACCCCTATGAAACATTTCAATGTTTCAGTTTCACTGTGTACTGTTAAAAGAAAACTGATTTTCCAATTAGCCCTTGCTCCAAGGTATGTATTTACCAGGTTTGATTCTCACATATGTGTGGTTTTACAGATGGTGAGTGGGAGTAAGTTATTGGGAAGTAGGTGATCATCCTCATTATATCAGGATTCGTTGTAATTGGTGATATTTGAGGAAATCACCTGGGTTGTTTGCCGGACGGCAAATATTTGGTTTTGAATATCCGTTGTTATGCACCAATTTTAAATTGATATATCTGTACGTCTATTTTCATAAACTGAGATATACCTTTTTGAAATTATGTCCATGACATTTACCTATATCAGTGGATGGTTAGGTAAGGAGCATTAAACAGCGGTGTAATTCTTCTTAACCATAAGTACAGTTTTCAACCTACGACACACAGGGAATGAGTTATTAGACTCAAGGGACTTATACAAAGCATTGTATGTTATCCAGTGTCCATTAGGACAGAGGGGTTGGTCCTCGTACTATATTCGGTTTACTTATGACTTCTCTAGTTATTAGACAAGTGTTTCGTAGAAACAAAAGGTCAAAGTTTTGAGAAGTTATAGGTATAAGAGTAAAGTAGAGAACCAGGTATTGCAAGTATCGGGATTCTTCAAGATGATCGAAGATGTAGATGCTTGTGTATGGTATTCAGTTGATAGTAATGGATAATGAGCGAACTTGCTTCTCATTCAGGTTACTCATAATTGAAAGCACTTCTAAGTTGAGTAATGCTGATTGGCCTCTCTCCATTTAGTTGACATGCACTGGAGACAGCTGCATGATTTGAATTTGGTTCAATTAAATCAGTGCCTCTGTTTCTGTATTGGATATAGAACAGTTCATATCTTGACATTGTTAAGGTACAGGGAGTTGTCCAGCTTATGCTTAAAACCAGACTCTGGATAACCCAAGGTACGTTTCTGTAATGGCTGTTTGTGGGTTGACCCGGGCTATGACGAGGGTTGATTTTCTACCATCTGGAAGATCAATAGTGATATTGTTCTTGACACTCCACAGTTTTAATAAAAATGGATTTTTTTTCAGAAAACAGTAGTGGGAGTATGGTAGAACTGGAAGTAATTCCAGAACCGCAAACAATTACTGAAAATTTTATAAGAACCTAAAGATACAATCTGACTTGACATTCCATTAGCCACTCCGCAGATATGGTGGGTATCCTCAGGCACTCGAGAGGTACTTCGGTATGCTCAAAGGCGGTGACAGGGAGGTTCTTGTTTACCCAGACTTGCCATTGCTGTTGTTCCAGACTATGAGACCCGGCAGGAGGATGAGTATAGCATTGTTCTGAACTGGCTTTAGAAGCGTACGTGTATATGATTCTGCCAGAGGGTTGTCGTAGTCAGTGGGAACAGTGGAAGCATAGTGGACAAGTGGCTTATGTCTATTTATGGATTAAAGCTGATATAGCGGAGATAGATCATCTGTTTCTGATGTGACAGTCATAGGTTTAACTTCATCAGAATAGGGGATGGATCTGTTGAGAAGGTAGTAGGGTGTGATATCCTGGTATTTGGATGACATACACAGAGTAGAAAGTGAAATTCCTATACTACGATCGGTTATACTTTGGTTGTCACACAATGTTTTCTCCACATAGGAATTGGATATTATATCAGACATTCTGGTTACTAGATATATAGTTTTAGATCTAGATTTGGGAAGTGTCCCAATCTGGGTACTTAGACAGCATTCTAAAGGTGTTTTAGAATGGACGACTCCTGGCACGGTAGTATACTTGCAGGTGATGGAGTCACCCTCTCTAAAGGTGTCTTACAGACTAAAGGGGAGAGGGATGTGCATGATTGGTAGATCACTTGCTTAGGCAATTGAGTCAATCATGAGATGTCAAGTACCACACCTGATGTTGTTTTCGTACGAGCTGCAATAAGTTGATATTGATCCAATCCTGGAGAAACGATCGGAAGCTGTTTTAGAACATAAGTGGATGTTCTAGGGATATGTAACGACAGCCTCATTCGGGAAACGGTTATCATTCTAGGCTTCCAAAGTGACCTGGATGATAGAGTGACTGTCAGAGTTATAGTTTTTCCTCTGACGAGGGGCGGTATTTTGGACAGGTGGTCCAGGGGATACTGAGGGAGGCATGGCGCAGGGTACTGATTATGTTCAGTTGTCGATACAGTCTAAGAAGTTTGGATTTGGAGTTCACTTATGAGCTAGGTCCCATCAGATATTCTAAGACTGGTATTGCTCATTTCGGGAGATGGGTTTCTCCGCGAACTTGAGATTAAGAGAGACATAGAAAGAAACATCAAAGCGGATCCACTCACTGAGGCTATTCTTCGAACGCATTAGTTTCGCAAACGGGTTTTGTGAGACTGATTAGTAGAGGAGTTGGGTGTTCGGTATCATACAGGCTGTGGGTATGCGACATCGCAATAATTAGCCCTGAGTGCAAGTGGGAGATTGTTGGATATAGTGCCCTCAGAGTCAATTATTGGATCACAGGCACGTGATTGCAATGATTGAGGGAGGACCTATGCCGGTTGGACAGTCTTACTCAAAATGATATTATGCTATCTGGTTTATCTTTATCATCGTGTACTGCTTCAGGTGACCTCACAGGTCACTATTGCACGTTGATAGAGCCTTTAAGATTCTTGCTTGACGGCCAGCAGTATTATGGCGATCATATACGTGGGAGCTGGGGTCTATAAGCACATCCTTAAAAGGTCCCTGGTCGTGGGAGTTTTCGAGACAGGGCATCGATACTCCAGAGTAGACTAGTGTATACAGTCGAGACCCCGACGAGGGGCGGTGGCCGGTCTCACAAGACACTGGTTTCAGTTGGTTCACCTAAGATGTATACAGGTGCTCATTGGGTTATGAGTACACCGGACAGGACTCGCCGGGAACATGCTAGTTGATCTTATACCTGACGTCAGATAGCAGTTCCCTGGTGACATGTGTACAGGTTAGTTCATCGACCTGAGATCGTCATTTGTCTCGTATGAGTTCCCACTGTACTTTGATTACTACCCTACCACGGCTCAAAGGAGTCGTGCAAACAGGTTTTAGTTGGGTACAGTCCCGAGCCACATGGAGGCAGTGAGCGGATCGGCAGGGGTTCGTCTCTCCCGGTATTGGGGGTGAGGTCACGCTGTGTTTAGGAGAGCCATTACATGAAGTCCTTGGCCAAGGAAGGAGATTTACTGGTAGGTATTCCAGTAGTATCTCAGGGTGTTCTGGGGGGCTACACTCCGACACGACTTGTACCGCTTTTGGGGGTCTGACCTTTACCAACCCCCTAGGCCCGCCATGCGATGCTCATAGACGAACGGACATGACTGTACGGATATTGTCACTGACAGGCTCAGTAGGGTGTCAGGATGAGTTCGCTCAACGACGTCCCTTTTGGTCAAAACTTGGTAGCCCGTTACGTACGGCTAATACTTCTGACGTGCTAGTGGTTAAATCCACAGCCAAAGTATTGACGAGTCTTTAGAGTCCCCCATAGACAGTTTCTCAAGTTTCGGGCGAAACGCTGTAGAGGCCGTATGGATTTATGGCAGGGTTCGAACGTACGCGCGCACTTATGCACGTGTTATGGTTCGGACGGATAATACTAGCGGGCTTTGGTTTAAGCCGGATCCTAGTATTATACAGTGTAGATTTTGTCTCATTGCATTTATATTCGGTCGGAATACAAATGCGGGTGTGTATATACAGTCGCGGGGTTTTCCTGTAATTTATTACGGGATCGCTATTTTGAAATTGCCAGTTTGCATTCCGTTTCGGCCATTTTTCCTTTGTTCCTTCTTGGCTGAAATTCCTTTGATGGGAAGGGCTTATTTGCAAATGTGCAAATTAGCAAAATGGAGGGTGTTTTTTGTAAGTGGTTGCTTCATGATGGTTTTAGATTGAGGTTGACTCCATTTTCATCATTACTTTCTTTATATGATGGGATTAGGATGAGACTTTGTGGTGATCATTATTCCTCATCATCACCCTTTTCTCTTTCTTGCATTTTTGCTCACTCCCTCTCTCTTTTTGGAAGCATGGCCGGCCACAAGTTGAGAAGGCTGTCCATTTTTTTGGACGTGGGTTTTTGATCTCATTTGCTTGCACAAAATCCTTTTGTTCATCTCCAAATCCTATTACTCCACCTCCACATCAAAATGGCAACTTCTTTAACCCCTTGAGACAAACCATTCTACACTCAGTCTACAGCAATCTTGGACACGTCGGCTTGCCAACTTCGTCTCCGAGTTGCCTCGGTTCAGAGGTTGGAGCCTGTAAAAAAGACTCGGTGATGTGGTGCCCCTTCCGACGAGGAGACCGGAGATCGGAGATGCCGCGGGGAGATCGGGATGGTGGCCGAAGACCGAAGGACACGGATCGCTCGGTATAGCTCTCTACCCTTTCTCTAGTTAGCTAGTAGTAGGTTAATGGTCCGATCCGGATTTATAGTCCGTGGTAGCGCCGGTTTCTAGTTAAAGAAAAGTTTTTGTTTCCGCATTTTGGCCTCAGACAGACGGCCGGGGCGCTACCGTAGACTTACAAGCACTACCAGTAAATCTTGCTTGCCCTGGCCAGAGACTTTGTGTAATGGCTCTCCTAGACACAGCACGATATCAACCCCCATTACCAGGAGAGACGAATCCTGTCTAACCGTCACTGCCTCCAAGTGCTTCGGGACTGCACCCAACTACTACCTGTTTGAAGAGTTACACTAGTGCCCCGGCCAACTTGCGTGGCCAAATGCGGAACAAAATTTTCGTAGCGATAACGAACTTGGCGCTAACATAAACCCTAACCGGATCTTTACCACAAACCTAGTTAGCACATAATAGAGTTCTATCTACTATGAAAAGATGATATACCTAAAGAAACCTAGTCCTTCGGGTCTTTGATCCTCTCCTTAAGCTCCTCAATGGTCGTAGGGATCGTGCTTGAACTCCGATCTCCTTGTGTCTATGATGATCCACCCGAGAGCTTCAACCTTGAACTAAACCTCTAGCTTGAGGTAACTAGAACACTTTATTTGCTAATCCAAGTATACAAGAGAGAGTAGAGAGTGATTTGGATGGCTTAATCTAACTAACCCTTGATTATCAACTCATGATAGATTAGGGTTAGGGTTTGAGAGAGGAAGAAGAAGGAGAGAGCTTGCATGAAGAGAGAGAATGCTTTTGTGATGAATGAATAAAAGAATTGGAAAATAGATATATATATTGTTGAGCATTTACTTTGGAGAGAAGAAAATTTCCAAAGAAAATATCTAAAGGAAACTTCTAGCTTGAAAATATCCATCCATAATATCTTTGGTCAACAAGTCAACCAAAGTCAAAGGTCAACAAAGTCAAATGGTCAACAAAATATTCATTCCAAATACAATTATCATTTATCCAAAAATAACATAATCTTTTCTTTTCCTCATTTGTGTTTTGTCCAAATCAATGGTCAAAACCCTAATGGGAAAATCTCCGTCTCTACCCCCTCTCGTCCGTATATACATACCTGCATCCGTGTTCCGAAAAACACGAATTCCCTGAGACAAAGCCAATCCAATAATCATATAATAGGATCTGGCTTAAACCAAAGCCCACTAGTATAGTCCGCTCAAACACCATACGTGCACAGGTGCACGTATGTGATCGAGCCCTGTCGTAAAACCATACGACCTCTACTCATTTCGCTCGAGGCTGGGAGACCCTCTGTGTGGGACTCTAAAGACTCGACAGTACTCTGGCAGTGGGTTTAACCACAAGCACGTCAGTAGCACTAGCTGTGCGTAACGGCTACCCAGGTATCTTTCGAAAAGAAGGTCGACGAGCAAGCTCATCCAAACTCCTACTGAGCCTATCTGTGACAATCTCCGTACAGTCCGGTCTGTTTGTCTAAGAGTATTGTATATCGGGCCTAGGGGGTGGTAAACGTCAGACCCCTAATAGCGGTATAAGTCGTGTCGGAGTGTTGCCCAGAACACCTTGAGAAACTACTGGAAACACTACCAGTAAATCTCGCTTGCCCTGGCCAGGGACGACTATGTGTAATGGCTCTCCTAGACACAGCGCGATATCAACCCCCAATACTGGGAGAGATGAATTCTGTCTAACCGTCACTGCCTCTAAGTGCTTCGGGACTGCACCCAACTACTACCTGTTTGCACGACTCAATAGAGCCGTGGTAGGGTAGCAATCAAAGAACAGTGGGAACACACTTGAGGCGAAGTGGCAGTGTCAAGTCAACGGACTAAGCTGTACTCATGTCACCTGGGAACTGTTAACTAACGATAGGTATAATACCAACCAACAGTTCCCGATGAGTCCTGTCCAGTGAACTCGTAACCTAACGAGCACCTGCATACTATCTCCAGTACGACGTACTGATGACTGTGGGACAGACCATCTCCCCTGTTGGGACGAGAAGCGTATGCACCAGTCTACTCTGGAGTATCGATGCCCTGTTTCGATAATCCTACGACTAGAGACCAGAATAAGGATGTGCTTATAG
Source organism: Agapanthus africanus (assembly GCA_030015575.1). Taxonomy (NCBI): domain Eukaryota; kingdom Viridiplantae; phylum Streptophyta; class Magnoliopsida; order Asparagales; family Amaryllidaceae; genus Agapanthus; species Agapanthus africanus. The sequence continues at coordinate 181,401,081 of CM057344.1, read as the reverse complement.
ACTACCCAGCCCCCACTAGTGTGATCGCCATCACAACACCGGTAGTCAAGCAAAGATCCTAAGGGCTCCATCAATATGTATTAGCGATATGTTAAAAAATGAAACATATACACATATTAAGATATAAACAAACCAAGTAGCATACTACTATACTGAGCAAGACTGTCGTAAACCCATGTATATATCCCAAGCTTCCAAAATGTATTATACAAACTAGTACTATACAATAATGGCCTCCAGGGCATACATATCCAACAATCTCCCACTTGCACTAAAGGCCAGTAATTGGTGTACCGCATACCCAACGTCTGCTCTATGGCCAGCTGCTGGCGTACCGCATACCCAATAGCCCAAAAAGCCGCTCGAACTGTATTTGAGGGAGGGCCTTTGTGAATGGATCCGCCGTATTGTCTTTAGTGTCCACTCTCCGTACCTCGATCTACTGGTGATCAATGATCTCCCTGATCAGGTGATACCGCCTTAAGATGTGTCTGGACTTCTGATGGGACCTTGGTTCCTTCGCTAAAGCTATAGCCCCATTGTTATCGCAATACAAAGGTATTGGGTCAACAATGGAAGGAACCACCTGAAGTTCACTAATGAACTTCTTCATCCAGACCGCCTCTTTTGCGGCATCGCATGCAGCAATGTAATCAGCCTCCATCGTCGAGTCTGCGACGGTATCCTGTTTGGAACTTCTCCAACACACCGCCCCTCCGTTGAGGGTAAACATAAAACCCGAGACAGACTTGCTGGCATCCTTGTCACTCTGGAAGCTTGAATCGGTAAAGGACTCCACCTTGAGGTCTCCGTTACCGTAAACTAGGAACATCTCCTTAGTCCATCTTAGGTACTTGAGAATGTTCTTCACTTCCGTCCAGTGGTTCTCACCTGGGTCTGACTGATACCGGCTCACCACGCTTAGTTCGTAAGCTACATTTGGTCTTATACTTAGCATCGCATACATTATAGATCTTACCGCCGAAGCGTAGGGTATAATGCTCATGTGAACCCTCTCTTCGTCAGTCTTGGGAGACATCTTCTTAGAGAGGGTGATTCCATGCAATACTGGTATATTACCGCATTTGGAATCTTCCATACTAAATCTCTTTAGTACAGTCTCTATGTACTTGGACTGCAAAAGTCCCAGTAACCTCTTGGATCTATCTCTGTAGATCTTGATCCCCAGTATGTATGTGGCATCACCCAGGTCCTTCATGGAGAACCGTTGTCACAAGAATAACTTTACCGATTGTAGCATAGGAATATCATTTCCTATCAAAAGAATACCGTCCATGTACAAGACTACGAACAGGACAGTTCGTCCTACAATCTTCTTATAGATATAAGGTTTATCTTCGTTCTTGATGAAATCAAATTCCTTGATTGCCTCATCAAAACAGATGTTCCAGCTCCGCGATGCCTGCTTTAATCCATAAATGGATTTAAGCAACTTGCACACCTTTCCGCTGCTCCCACTGTTTATAAAACCTTCTGGCTGATACATGTAAACGCACTCTTCCAAACTGCCGTTTAGAAAAGCCGTTTTTACGTCCATCTGCCAGATTTCATAGTCATGGAAGGCAGCAATGGCAAGTAGGATCCGGATGGATTTGACCATAGCCACTGGAGAAAAAGTTTTGTCATAGTCCAGACCAGCTATTTGACGAAAACCTTTTGCAACAAGTCTAGCCTTATAGGTTTCCACCTGCCCATCTACACCAAGTTTCCTTTAGTAGATCCATTTGCATCTAACGGGTTTTACCCCAGGTGGAGCAATATCCAAGGTCCACACTTTATTGGTGTACATGGACTCCATTTCGGATCGCATAGCATCCAGCCACTTATCAGAGTCCCTACTGACAATAGCCTGACTGAAACTGGTAAGGTCATCTTCTTCCAAGATGTAATCCTCTCGATCCCCGTCTATGAGAAAACCGTAGTATCTCTCGGGCGGATGAGAAATCCCACCAGATCTGCGGAGTGGCTGAGGTTCGTCTGGGATTACTGAATTTTCTGGTTCTATTAAATCTTCAGTTTGAGTTTGTAGTCCAGATATTTCATCCAGTTCTACCGTGCTCCCACTTATTTCTTTTGCAAGAAATTGCCACTCTAAAAAGGTGGCGTGCTGAGCAACAAACACCTTCTGTTCCTCGGTGTGGTAGAACGGATATCCATTTGAATGCCTGGGATATCCTACAAACTTACATAAAACTGATCGTGCCTGAAGTTTGTCCGGGTTCTGGTTTTTCACATATACCGGACAACCCCATATCTTAACCCTTTTGAGACATGGTTTTCTACCACTCCATACATCATATGGAGTTTTAGGCACAGATTTAGACGGAACCTGATTCAACAAGTACGCTGCTGTTTTAAGCACAAGTCCCCAGAATGAAAGAGGTAACTCAGCATTACTCATCATGGAGCGAACCATGTCCAATAGGGTACGGTTCCTCCGCTCCGATACGCCGTTATGCTGTGGTGTGTACAGAGTAGTAAGCTGAGAGTGAATACCATTCTCTTTTAGAAAGTCTTTGAATTCAGTTCTTAAGTACTCCCCTCCTCTATCGGATCGGAGGATCTTGATACTTTTGCCAGTCTGGTTCTGTACTTCGTTTCTGTATTCTTTGAATTTCTCAAAAGCTTCAGATTTGTGTTTCATCAGATACACATATCCGAACCTAGAGAGATCGTCAGTGAATGTGATGAAGTACGAGAACCCACCCCTTGCATGCATAGACATTGGACCACATACATCACTGTGTATGAGTCCCAAGAGCTCTGCTGCCCTTTCTCCATGTCCGGTGAACGGAGATTTGGTCATCTTTCCTTTGAGACAAGACTGACAAGTTTCGTAAGATGAAAAATCGAACGTATTCAGGAGTCCATCTTTATGCAACTTACTTAGTCTTTTCTCTCCGATATGACCAAGTCTACAATGTCACAAGTAGGATTCGTTCGTATCTGAACTCTTCCTCTTACGTGTGTTTTGTATATTGACAACTGTATTCTGATTTAGAATATAGATACCATTAAACAGTGTACCTTCTGCAACCAGTACCTTATCAAGGTAAATGTTCATAATATTTCTATTAAGAACAAAGTTATATCCATCTTTATCAAGTAAAGAAACTGATATGATGTTGCAAACCATGGAAGGTACATAGTAGCAATTGTTCAAAATCATAGTATTGCCATTTGGAAACACTAGGTGATATTCACCGACGGTTGCAGCATTAACTTGTGCTCTGTTCCCTACCCTGAGGGACATATCACTAGGTGCAACTTTCCTACTTTTACTCAGTCCCTGCAATAAATTGCAGATATGAGATCCTGATCCGGTATTAAGTACCCAGGAGGTAGGGCTGACCGAAAAGCAGTTCTCAATTACAAGAACACCTGAAGTAGATGCAATACTATGCTTCTTCCTCAACTGGGTCTCCTTGGAATCCATACAATTCTCTTTCTCTTGCTCATACTTATGACTGTTGTCGTAAGTTAGAGCCGAACCGACGTTCCCCAGCCCCGAATAAGAATTCGGATCGGTCAAGCGATACATTTATTATCTTGATTAGGGCGTGAAATGGTTACTACCAAGAGAGAGAGAAAAGAAACAACTCAGCATGCGTTCTTGCAAGATTAGATTGGTTTATTAATTTATCTAATCAGGATGGCTCCCACTGTTTCCTCAAATTCTTCTTCAAACCTAAAAAGAAGAATTAGTCAGGATTAACCGCACGTCACAATACTTGCTTAACCTTTCAGCCAGGCTAGTGTTGGTACTTCAAGGGAGGTTTTCCAACGCTTTCGCGAAGTTTATTAATTACATAACCTCTTTTCTCTGGAGGCGTAGCCCCGCTAACACCGTTCTAGACACCTACTTGGTTTATAGCATTGATTATTAAGTGAAATAATCTCCCGAGGGTAATCCAACTCATCAGTGGGATCGGGATCCAACTATCATTGTGTGATGACCTAGATGGAATCTACTCTAGTCACCACACTCCAGAAGGTATGCTAAATCTGCAAGTTTCCTGTATGTTTGAAACTCCCGATGTGGTTTTTGCCCCAAGCGGCTTCATGACCTTGACAGAGGTCAATATGTCATAAGTCGCAAGTCAAGTTCATCCCGTCATCTTCCTGGATTGATTTAGACCCACCCGCACAAGTCCTTGACAGAGGTCAAAATGACCGTGCGACTGTCCTAAATAATCGCATCTATCTATGCAACATACGAGCATTGCTTAGCTACCATTCACTATGCCTTGACAGAGGTCAACATACACAGCATGAATACTAAGCAATATTTGTAAGAAATGTCGGAGGGCTACGGCTGGGTTTTTGGCGAAAAACCTGTTAACGTAATGAACTTGATATCGTTGAAGGAACCTGATAGCCTTTTTAAAAAAAAGTAGTGGCGAAAACTTTTGCTAAAGAGGTCACTCCCTGTGAAGGGATCTCGGCTCTTTCCTCGTCGAATGAGGTGCAGGATATTCCAAACTGAATACCACGATGCAAAGCAAGAATAATCGACTATAGTGAAATTATTACGTTGACGCAAACTTTTACTCAAGGGGTAACTCCCGATGAAGGGATCTCGGCCCTTGCCTCGTCGAATGAGGTGCTGGATATTCCAAACTGAATACCTCTGTGCAAAGCAAAAGAGAATGTCTGTTTTTAAAACTTGGTTCCAACAACATCTTTTTAGGTTTGTTTTACATTGCATTAATCAAAATTAATGCCGTCCCATCAAAGTAACCAATCACACCAGAAAAGAACGAAAATACGATGTACGTATATGCCATCCACATTCGCCACTGGGCCCCGTCATCACCCGTTAGGTTACTTAACTAACGACAGAGCGGGGGCTGGACTAGCGCGGGTGAAAAACATATACAACATCTACTAGTATATATATATATATATATATAAGTATATACAACATTCGTCCCAGGCATGATAGTAAACAACATCACAGAAACACAGCCAACAATACAGAATGGTGGATAATTTTGGAGCCCCGGGTTTCATTTGAGCCACAAATAAAACCCGACGTTCCCTGTCATGTGGATAGCCTGTGCAATGAAAACCTGTACCCCCTATGAGTGTGGCGAATAGCCCGCCAATTCTAGAACGAAGCCTCTTCCGTATCAACACCATGAGAAAGAAGCCCCCTCCGTCTCAACGCCATGAGATGCGGGCTTGCTGCCTTTCTAGAACCCGGCTATTTGTGGACTCCACCGTGGGGTAACCCTAGTACAGAAGAATAAAATAATATGTACAAACGGTGACATTGACCTCAGCCCGGTCGTGCCCCAAAATAATATACAACCTGGCAAAGACGACAGTCCACATGTCGAATGCTCGCCCCGCAATAACAAATATACAAATGAATTTAAACTGCACTACGAACATTGCAACACTTGCTATCCATCACGACTATCCAACCAACATTACAGAACAAGCACACAACATCAACGCGAATGTCACGTTCGCAAAACCCGTCTAAAGGAACATATAGAGATTAGACGAGTTTTACCGATCGAGTGACCTTCCCGGTCGCAGATAAAAGTGAATGAACTGTAAAATGTTAAACACTGTTAAATATAACGAATCCGAAACACCACAAGTTGCCACAAACTCAAATCTATAGAGAATCAAGTTTGGGCAAAAATTCAACAACACCAGGAAACCAAACTCCCAGAGATAAGCACCCAGCACCTAAAAAAATTGCATACACCCCCATAAAAACCGAGGTGGCCGGAATTTTCCCTTCTGTGGCCGGCCAAAGCAAGGCCAAAATGTCTCGTTTTGGTTCGGGGTACATCTAATAGGGTAAGGACCACTCTGCACATGTTTAAAAAATTTTCAGAGACTTTTTCTAAATCAACAGAAACTGCAGATAATGGATTTGGTTTCGCGTAGTTGTTTCGATTTTGTTGTTTTAACATTGCTTAAACTTGCTAACTTAGGGTTTATGGGATGGCTCTGATACCATGAAGAGTTACACTAGCGCCCCTGTTAGTGTTTATGCCCTAGAAGGCCATTACTGTATCATACTAGTTTGTATATTACTTAATGGAAGCTTGGGATATTCACATGTATATAACAGTCTTGCTAAACATGGTAGTATGCTTCTTGGTTTTTCTATCTTAATACGTGAGTATACGTATTGATAGAGCTCTTAGGATCTTGCTTGACTACCAGCGTTGTGATGGCAGTCACACTAGTGGGGGCTGGGTAGTCTACAAGCACATCCTTATTCGGGTCCCTAGTCGTTGGATTATCGAGACAAGGCATCGATACTCCGGAGTAGACTAGTGTGTACGCTTCTCATCCCAGTTGGGGAGATGGTCTGTCCCACAGCCATCAGTACGTCGTACTGGAGATAGTATGCAGGTGCTCGTTAGGTTACGGGTACACCGGACAGGACTCACAGGGAACTGTTGGTTGGTTTTATACCAGTCGTCAGTGAACAGTTCCCAGGTGACATGAGTACAGCATAGTCCGCAGACTTGACACTACTACTTCGCCTCGAGTGTGTCCCACTGTTCTTAGATTACTACCCTACCACGGCTCAAAGGAGTCGTGCAAACAGGTAGCAGTTGGGTGCAGTCCCGAGCACTTAGAGACAGTGGCGGTTAGACAGGATTCGTCTCTCCCGGTATTGGGGGTTGATATCGCGCTGTGTCAGAGAGCCATTACGCAAAGTCCCTGGCTAGGGCAAGTGAGATTTGCTGGTAGGTTCCAGTAGTTTCTCAGGGTGTAATGGGCTTCGCTCCGACACGACTTATACCGCTATTAGGGGACTGACGCTTGCCGCCCCCTAGGCCCGATATGCGATAGTCTTAGACGAATGGACCGGACTGTACGGAGATTGTCACATCAGACTCAGTAGGAGTTCGGATGGGTTTCCTCATCGGCCTTCTTATCGACATCTACCTGGGGACCGTTACGTACAGCTAGTGTCGCTTGCGGTCTGTGGTTAAACCCACTGCCAGCATAGTAGTCGAGTCTCTAGAGTCCCACACAGAGAGTTTCCCTACTCCAGGCAAAACGATATAGAGGTCGTATGGTTTTACGACAAGGGTTCGGACGCATACGTGTGTTTACACACGTACGACTTTCGGACAGTTTTTACCAGTCGGCTTTGGTTTAAGCCAGTTACTGGTATCCGGTTATTGGATTTATACAGTCTAAAGTTTTTCCGTATTTTTGCGGAAAGGAGGGGCATTCTCGTAATTGCGCGAGAAGCTTCTAGAAGATGGTGACTAAGGAGGTTTAGGTGGCATATACAATGAATGTGATTAGTGAGTCATATGGATGATTCGTCCATGTCATTAATGCATCATAAATGCTTAATGACTCATGGAGATGAATCATCACTAGATATTATCAAGCATGGTTGTTAAATTGTTTTATTTTCTTTTCTTGATAAAAGAAATGCTTGATGTATATTATGATAACTCATTCTTCTCACTTCATTATTATCTTCATCTTCTCTCTCCTCAAGCTCTCCCTCTTCAAACCTTAATCCTCCCCTCTCATGTGTTGAGTACAAGGATTAGTTAGACTCATTAAACCATAACCCTCACTCTATTTCACCTAGCTTCTTTGATTAGCACTTAAAGAAGTTTAGTTGCCTTAAGTTTAGAGGCTAAGCTTGGAGTAAAGCTCTCGGGTGGATCGTCTACTACTTCGAGAAGGCCGAGGAGGAGGTGGAGTTCGTAAAGACGAAGGACACGGTTCTTTAGGTATAATCCCTTTACATAGTAGTTGTTAACAACTATGTTTGATGTTAGTTATCGTTTAGCTTCGATTCATGCGGTTAGTCGATGTTTAAGCAAAGAACAAGATCGTTTTTCATATTTCCGCCTCCCCGCAAGTCGTGGGGTGTTGTACATCGACTTACAGTGGTATCAGAGCCTCGCTAAACAATAAATAACTTACTTGCAAATTTGTATGAATTTCGAACGGAAAAAACGAAACCGGAAAACCCCGAAATCACAAGTTTCTGTCGATTTTTAAATGAAGTCCAAAATTTTTTCAGGGATGTTCAGTAAGCTTGAAAAGACAGTAGAAGAACACCCAAGAAAATTGGGCCCCTGAATAGCCTAAAGAGCCGCGGAACCGCGGCGGATCCCACCGATCCGCCGCGATTCCGCCGCCGAGTTGGCGATTCAGGAACCCAATTTTCCTGTGTTGCTTCTCTGTGATATTTGGTATTTTCTGGAATATTTTATTTTTGCTCAGGTTTCAGATTTACAGAGAAGTATTGGAGCAAAATTAGAAGTGTTTAATCGATCGAAATTATACAGTATTTGCTTGATGGATTATATCTGTGTTTGTATAATGTGTTCGTAAACCTCCCCTAACTGCTAGTATGTCGGTTGGCAGGGGGTTGCACATTTCTGTAATGGTTTTTAATGTTTGTGGATATGAACCGTGTTGGACTGTTGTGATGTATAGCCGGGGTTATATGATGGGTTATTATTTAATTCATTTGATGTAAATGTAATTTGTTGTAATATTATTTTGCGGGGCACATCCAGGTTGCGGTTGTAGCCACCGTTGTATTATTTCATTTTACTGTTTTTTGCTCCTAGGACAGACCCATGGTGGGGTGCACAAACTACCGGACGGGTAGTTTGCCGTACCCGTTGGGGTCTTGGGTGGGGTAATGGCTATTCATCACAACTGTGTAATCCGTCTTTTGTTGCAGGCTCAAAACAAACACGGATTGCTTGCAAATCCAATAAAGTTCATCTGTGATCTGGAATGCCTATTATTGCGTCTGACGAATGTACAATATCTATATATGATAGCTATTTAGACGTCACTTATGTTTTACACCCGCACTAGCCCAGCCCCCGCTCTGTCTTTAGTTAAGTAACCTAACGGGTGATGACGGGACCCCGTGGCGAATGCGGATGGCATAAGAGGACGTTGTATTTTCGTTGTTTTCTGCAATGATAGGTTAATGATGGGACGCATTATTTATAATGCAAAGAAAATAAACCAAAAGTTAATCGTTGGAACAATTTAAAAGAAACCACTCGGTTAATTTTAAAAAAACAGATATTTTTAAATGCGGAGCTTTAACCACTCCTTTTAAAAGCTATCAGGTTCCTTCGGTTATATCAAGTTCACTACGTTCACGGTTTCGCCAAAACCAGTCGTAGCCCTCCGGCATTTCTTATAGATAGTCAGTAGTATTCAAGCTATGTTTATTGGCTTTCGTCAAGGCATAGTGTTTGGTAGCTACTGGGTATTCATTTGTTGCATAGATAGATGTGTTGGTTTGGGAATGTCGCATTACCTTGTTGGCTTACGTCAAGGGTATATACGGGTGGGTTCAAATTAACAAGATAATGATGGGCAGAACTTGACATGTGACTTATGATTTGTTGGCTTACGTCAAGGTCATAAGAGCATGGGGCAAAAACCTATATCGGGAATTTCTAAAGAAACTGAAATTTGCAAAGAGATGCATACCATTTGGAGTTTGATGAATGTTGGTAGGATTCCTTCAACATTATCATACGATGATATTTGGATCCCGATCCTACTGTGAGTATATGCTACTTATCAGGATATTCGTCACTTAACGATCAATGCTATAAACCAAGTAGGTGTCCAGAAAAGTGTCAGCGGGGTTACGCCCCCAGAGAAAAGAGGTTATTTAATTAAAGAACTTCGCGAAAGCGTTGGAAAACCTCCCTCGAAGTATCGACACTGGCCTGGCTGAACGGTTAAGCAAGAATTGTACAGTGAGAATAATCCTGGCTAATTCTTCTTTTATGGTTTGAGGAAGGATTCGAGAAACAGTGGGAGCCATCCTGTTTAGATAAACTAAAAACCACTCTAAACTTGCAAGAGCATCATGCTAAAGAGTTTTCTTCTCTCTCTCCTAATTGCAGCGACCCTGAAAATGACTGAACTTAAGTTACTTTTAGAGAAAAATATACTGACAGGGCCAAACTATAAAGATTGGCTGCGGAATGTCAAAATGGCTTTGACCTATGACAAATTGGGGTACGTCCTCACCGCTACGGCACCTGCTGTCCCTGGTCCCAAATCCAGCAATGCGGATAAGGAAATCTACAAAACCTGGGATTTAGATTGCGCGAAAGCCAAGTGCATCGTGCTTGCCTCAATGAACAATGAACATCAGAGGAGGCATGAGGATATGAACCTAGATGGCATATTTCTCCATACAAAGGAACTTTATGGAGAGCAATCTCGTATAGCAAGATACGAGACCTCTAAGAACTTGTTTCGAGCGAGGTTGGCTGTCGGGTCATCGGTAGGAGAACATGTCCTAAAGATGATCGGCTATATTGAAGAGCTCGCAGACCTTGGGACGACTTTGGATAATGAGCTCCATACAGACCTTATTCTCCAGTCCCTTCCTCACACCTACGCCCAGTTTATCCTGAACTTCAACCTTCAAAGAAAAGAAGTTGAACTTCCGGAACTCCTGAACATGTTAAGGAGTGCAGAGGGCACCTTGCAGAAAACAAGGGAAACACCCGCTATGTTTGTTAGCAGTGCATCTTCTTCCGGGTCCAAGACTAGGGCCAAAGGAAGGAAGAAGAAGGCCGCCACCAAACCTAGAGGAGGTGTTAGTAAGGTGGGAGGGAAGGGAAAGAAAAAGTTTGCGGTACCGGTAGCTGGCCAGGATGAGTGCTTCCATTGTCACAGGAAAGGGCACTGGAAGAAGGATTGCAAGGCGTGGAACGCCTAGAACCAGGAACCGAAGCAAGCTGTGGCTTCGACTTCAGGTGTGTTTGTAATTGAGAATTGTCTGTCGATCAACTCTACTTCCTGGGTATTGGATACCGGATCAGGATCTCATATTTGCAATTCATTGCAGGCACTGAGAAACCGTAGAGTGCTGAAGGAAGGTGATATGACCCTAAAGGTTGCTAACGGAGCTAGCGTGGGAGCTGCGTCCGTCGGGGATTATCACCTAGGATTGACGAGTGGACACATTTTGGTTTTACATAACTGTTTTTTTGTACCAAGCTTAACATGTAATATCATATCAGTTTCCTTGTTATCAAATAAAGGTTATGATTTCACGTTTGTAAGAGATGTTGTTAACATCCACCTTAATCATGGTTTGATTGGTTCCGGTACACTAAATAACGGTATATATGTTTTAAACCAACTCCAAATTTTCAACGTCCAAAACACACTAAAAAGAAAGTCTCCAGATTTAAATAAAGCTTTCTTATAGCATTGTAGACTGGGTCACATCAATGAGAGAAGGTTGACTAAGTTGCTTAGAGAAGGATATTTGGACTCGTTCGAATATCAAACTTATGACACTTGTCAATCTTGTCTCAAAGGAAAGATGACAAAGACTCCATTCACTGGACAAGGAGTAAGAGCGAGCGAGCTCTTAGGACTCATACACAGCGATGCATGTGGTCCAATGTCTACACATGCGAGAGGTGGTTATTCCTACTTCATTACTTTTACAGATGATTTCTCTAGGTATGGACATATCTTCTTAATGAAGCATAAATCCGAGGCCTTTGAGAAATTCCAGGAATACAAGAGTGAAGCGGAAAACCAAACAGGCAAAAGTATTAAGACACTGAGATCTGATCGAGGTGGAGAATACTTAAGTGCCGAGTTCCTAGGTTACCTAAAAGAGAAAGGAATTCTCTCTCAGCTTACTCCTCTATACACTCCACAGCACAACGGTGTATCGGAGAGACGGAATCGAACCCTATTGGATATGGTACGATCCATGATGAGTAATGCTGAGTTACCACGATCTTTCTGGGGTTATGCGCTAGAATCAGCGGCATATCTTTTGAACAGAGTTCCAACCAAAACTGTGCCTACCACACCATATCAGATATGGAGTGGGAAGAAACCCTATCTTCAGTACCTGAAGACATGGGGATGTCCAGCTTTTGTAAAAAAGCAGCATCCGGACAAGCTCGAAGCACGCTCAGTAGTGTGTAAGTTTGTAGGATATCCAAAGAACTCTATGGGATATTGTTTCTATTACGCAGAGGAACAAAAGGTTTTTGTTTCTCGTCATGCCCGCTTCTTAGAAACTGAATTTTTAGAAAATCAGAAGAGTGGGAGCGAAATAGAACTGGAAGAAATTCCAGAACCACAAGCTGCTACTGAAAGTTTGGTAGAACCAGAAGTTCAAGAAGAACAGGACATTCCCGCACCCCTCCGCAGGAGTAGTAGGCCGTCTCATCCGCCTGAGAGATACTACGGTTTTCTCATAGATGGGGATAGAGAGGATTGCATCATAGATGATGATGAACCTACTGACTTCCAGCAGGCCATCCAGAGCGGCGACTCGGTACGATGGCTAGATGCAATGCGGACCGAAATGGAGTCCATGTACACCAACAAAGTATGGACTTTGGACTTTGCTCCAGATGGGGTAAAACCCATAGGATGCAAATGGATCTTCAAGAAAAAGATTGGTGTAGATGGACAGGTGGAAACCTATAAGGCTAGACTTGTTGCAAAGGGTTTTCGTCAAAGACCTGGTTTGGACTATGACGAAACTTTTTCTCCAGTAGCTATGCTCAAATCCATTCGGGTCCTTCTTGCTATTGCTGCCTTCCATGATTATGAAATCTGGCAGATGGACGTAAAGACGGCTTTTCTAAATGGAAATTTAGAAGAGTGCGTCTATATGGATCAGCCAGAGGGTTTCAATCAGAGTGGGAGCAGCGGGAAAGTATGCAAGCTGCTTAAGTCCATTTATGGACTAAAGCAGGCATCGCGGAGTTGGAACATCTGTTTTGATGAGACAGTCAAAGAATATGAATTTATCAAAAATCCAGATGAACTGTGCATATATAGTAAAGTTGTAGCCAGAAGTGTCGTATTCCTCGTCTTGTACGTGGATGACATTCTATTGATAGGAAATGACATTCCTATGCTACAATCTGTCAAAGGATTCTTGTCACACAGGTTCTCCATGAAATACCTGGGTGATGCCTCTTACATTCTGGGGATCCGGATCTATCGTGATAGATCCAAGAGGATGTTGGGACTTTCGCAGTCCAGGTATATCGACACTGTACTGAAAAGATTCAGTATGGAAGATTCTAAGCGCGGTAATCTACCGGCTTGTCACGGAATCACCCTCTCCAAAGAGATGTCTCCCAAGACTGATTTGGAAAGGGAACGCATGTCTATTATACCCTACGCTTCTGCGGTAGGCTCTATAATGTATGCGATGTTGTGCACCAGACCAGATGTAGCTTACGCACTGAGCGTGGTAAGCCGGTATCAGTCAGACCCAGGGGAGAAGCACTGGATAGCAGTAAAGAACATTCTCAAGTACCTGAGAAGGACTAAGGAGATGTTCTTGGTTTACGGCGGAAAAGACCTCAGGTTAGAGGCCTTTGCTGATTCCGGCTTTCAGAGAGATAAGGACGATTCCAAGTCCATGTCGGGTTATGTCTTTACCCTCAATGGAGGGGCGGTGTGCTGGAAGAGCTCCAAGCAGGACACCGTTGCTGACTCAACGATGGAAGCGGAGTATATAGCTGCTTGCGATGCCGCAAAAGAACCAGTCTGGATGAAGAAGTTCCTAACAGAACTTCAGGTGGTTCCTACCATAGTTGATCCAATACCTCTGTATTGCGACAACAACGGAGCTATAGCTTTAGCGAAGGAACCAAGGTCCCATCAGAAGTCCAGACACATCTTAAGGCGGTATCACCTGATCAGGGAGATCATTGATCGTCAGGAGATCGAGGTTCGGAGAGTTGCTTCTGAAGAGAACATTGCTGATCCATTCACAAAGGCCCTACCTCAGATTCAGTTCGAGAGGCTACTCGAGATCATCGGTCTTCGATACGCCAGTACATGGCCCTAGTGCAAGTGGGAGATTGTTAGTGTTTATGCCCTAGAAGGCCATTACTGTATCATACTAGTTTGTATATTACTTAATGGAAGCTTGGGATATTCACATGTATATAACAGTCTTGCTAAACATGGTAGTATGCAACTTGGTTTTTCTATCTTAATATGTGAGTATACGTATTGATAGAGCTCTTAGGATCTTGCTTGACTACCAGCGTTATGATGGCAGTCACACTAGTGGGGGCTGGGTAGTCTACAAGCACATCCTTATTCGGGTCCCTAGTCGTTGGATTATCGAGACAGGGCATCGATACTCCGGAGTAGACTAGTGTGTACGCTTCTCATCCCAGTTGGGGAGATGGTCTGTCCCACAGCCATCAGTACGTCGTACTGGAGATAGTATGCAGGTGCTCGTTAGGTTACGGGTACACCGGACAGGACTCACAGGGAACTGTTGGTTGGTTTTATACCAGTCGTCAGTGAACAGTTCCCAGGTGACATGAGTACAGCATAGTCCGCAGACTTGACACTACTACTTCGCCTCGAGTGTGTCCCACTGTTCTTAGATTACTACCCTACCACGGCTCAAAGGAGTCATGCAAACAGGTAGCAGTTGGGTGCAGTCCCGAGCACTTGGAGGCAGTGGCGGTTAGACAGGATTCGTCTCTCCCGGTATTGGGGGTTGATATCGTGCTGTGTCAGAGAGCCATTACGCAAAGTCCCTGGCCAGGGCAAGCGAGATTTGCTGGTAGGTTCCAGTAGTTTCTCAGAGTGTAATGGGCTTCACTCCGACACGACTTATACCGCTATTAGGGGACTAACGCTTGCCGCCTCCTAGGCCCGATATGCGATAGTCTTAGATGAACGGACCGGACTGTACGGAGATTGTCACATCAGACTCAGTAGGAGTTCGGATGGGTTTGCTCATCGGCCTTCTTATCGACATCTACCTGGGGACCGTTACGTACAGCTAGTGCCGCTTGCGGTCTGTGGTTAAACCCACTGCCAGCGTAGTAGTCGAGTCTCTAGAGTCCCACACAGAGAGTTTCCCTACTCCAGGCGAAACGATATAGAGGTCGTATGGTTTTACGACAAGGGTTCGGACGCATACGTGTGTTTACACACATACGACTTTCGGACAGTTTTTACCAGTCGGCTTTGGTTTAAGCCAGTTACTGGTATCCGGTTATTGGATTTATACAGTCTAAAGTTTTTCCGTATTTTTGCGGAAAGGAGGGGCATTCTCGTAATTGCGCGAGAAGCTTCTAGAAGATGGTGACTAAGGAGGTTTAGGTGGCATATACAATGAATGTGATTAGTGAGTCATATGGATGATTCATCCATGTCATTAATGCATCATAAATGCTTAATGACTCATGGAGATGAATCATCACTAGATATTATCAAGCATGGTTGTTAAATTGTTTTATTTTTCTTCTCTTGATAAAAGAAATGCTTGATATATATTATGATAACTCATTCTTCTCACTTCATTATTATCTTCATCTTCTCTCTCCTCAAGCTCTCCCTCTTCAAACCCTAATCCTCCCCTCTCATGTGTTGAGTACAAGGATTAGTTAGACTCATTAAACCATAACCCTCACTCTATTTCACCTAGCTTCTTTGATTAGCACTTAAAGAAGTTTAGTTGCCTCAAGTTTAGAGGCTAAGCTTGGAGTAAAGCTCTCGGGTGGATTGTCTACTACTTCGAGAAGGCCGAGGAGGAGGTGGAGTTCGTAAAGACGAAGGACACGGTTCTTTAGGTATAATCCCTTTACATAGTAGTTGTTAACAACTATGTTTGATGTTAGTTATCGTTTAGCTTCGATTCATGCAGTTAGTCGATGTTTAAGCAAAGAACAAGATCGTTTTTCATATTTCCGCCTCCCCGCAAGTCATGGGGTATTGTACATCGACTTACAGCCCCAGCCAACTTGCGTGGCCAAATGCGGAACAAAATTTTCGTAACGATAACGAACTTGGCACTAACATAAACCCTAACTGGATCTTTACCACAAACCCAGTTAGCACATAATAGAGTTCTATCTACTATGAAAAGATGTTATACCTAAAGAAACCAAGTCCTTCGGGTCTTTGATCCTCTCCTTAAGCTCCTCAATGGTCGTAGGGATCGTGCTTGAACTCCGACCTCCTTGTGTCTATGATGATCCACCCGAGAGCTTCAACCTTAAACTAAACCTCTAGCTTGAGGTAACTAGAACACTTGATTTGCTAATCCAAGTATACTAGAGAGAGTAGAGAGTGATTTGTATGGCTTAATCTAACTAACCCTTGATTATCAACTCATGATAGATTAGGGTTAGGGTTTGAGAGAGGAAGAAGAAGGAGAGAGCTTGCATGAAGAGAGAGAATGCTTTTGTGATGAATGAATAAAAGAATTGGAAAATAGATATATATATTGTTGACCATTTACTTTGGAGAGAAGAAAATATCCAAAGAAAATATCTAAAGGAAACTTCTAGCTTGAAAATATCCATCCATAATATCTTTGGTCAACAAGTCAACCAAAGTCAAAGGTCAACAAAGTCAAATGGTCAACAAAATATTCATTCCAAATACAATTATCATTTATCCAAAAATAACACAATCTTTTCTTTTCCTCATTTGTGTTTTGTCCAAATCAATGGTCAAAACCCTAATAGGAAAATCTCCGTCTGTACCCCATCTCGTCCATATATACATACCTGCATCCGTGTTCCGAAAAACACGAATGCCCTGAGATGAAGCCAATCCAATAATCATATACTAGGATCAGGCTTAAACCAAAGCCCACTAGTATAGTCCGCTCGAACACCATACGTGCACAGGTGCACGTATGTGATCGAGCCCTGTCGTAAAACCATACGACCTCTACTCATTTCGCTCGAGGCTGGGAGACCCTCTGTGTGGGACTCTAAAGACTCGACAGTACTCTGGCAGTGGGTTTAACCACAAGCACGTCAGCGGCACTAGCTGTGCGTAACGGCTACCCAGGTATCTGTCGAAAAGAAGGTCGATGAGCAAGCTCATTCAAACTCCTACCGAGCCTATCTATGACAATCTCCGTACAGTCCGATCTGTTTGTTTAAGAGTATCGCATATCGGGCATAGGGGGTGGTAAACGTCAGACCCCTAATAGTGGTATAAGTCGTGTCGGAGTGTAGCCCAGAACACCCTGAGAAACTACTGGAAACACTACCAGTAAATCTCGCTTGCCCTGGCTAGGGACGACTATGTGTAATGGCTCTCCTAGACAAAGCGCGATATCAACCCCCAATACCAGGAGAGACGAATCCTGTCTAACCGTCACTGCCTCCAAGTGCTTCGGGACTGCACCCGACTACTACCTGTTTACACGACTCAATAGAGCCGTGGTAGGGTAGCAATCAAAGAACAGTGAGAACACACTTGAGGCGAAGTGGCAGTGTCAAGTCAACGGACTAAGCTGTACTCATGTCACCTGAGAACTGTTAACTGACGATAGATATAATACCAACCAACAGTTCCCGACGAGTCATGTCCAGTGTACTCTTAACCTAACGAACACCTGCATACTATCTCCAGTACGACGTACTGATGGCTGTGGGACATACCATCTCCTCTGCTGGGACGAGAAGCGTATGCACCAGTCTACTCTGGAGTATCAATGCCCTGTTTCGATAATCCTACGACTAGGGACCAGAATAAGGATGTGCTTATAGACTACCCAGCCCCCACTAGTGTGATCGCCATCACAATGCCGGTAGTCAAGCAAAGATCCTAAGGGCTCCATCAATATGTATTAGCGATATGTTAAAAAATGAAACATATACACATATTAAGATAGAAACAAACCAACTAGCATACTACTATATTGAGCAAGACTGTCGTAAACCCATGTATATATCCCAAGCTTCCAAAATGTATTATACAAACTAGTACTATACAATAATGGCCTCTAGGGCATACATATCCAACACTGTTTGCACGACTCAATAGAGCCGTGGTAGGGTAGTAATCTTAGAACAGTGGGAACACACTCGAGGCGAAGTGACAGTGTCAAGTCAACGGACTAAGCTGTACTCATGTCACCTGGGAATTGTTAACTGACGATAGGTATAGTACCAACCAACAGTTCCCGACGAGTCCTGTCCAGTGTACTCATAACCTAATGAGCACCCGCATACTATCTCCAGTACGACGTACCGATGGCTGTAGGACAAACCATCTCCCCAGCTGGGATGAGAAGCGTACACACTAGTCTACTCTAGAGTATTGATGCCCTGTCTAGATAATCCTACAATTAGGGACCTGTATAAGGATGTGTTTGTAGACTACCCAACCCCCACAAGTATGACTGCCATCACAATGCTGCTAGTAAAGCAAAGATCCTCAGGGCTCTATCAATATGTATTAGCGATACGTCATAAGAAACATATATACATATTAAGATAGATACAAACCAAGTAGCATACTACCATATCGAGCAAGACTATTATAAATCTGTGTGTATATATATATATATCCCAAGCTTCTAAAATATAATATACAAACTAGTACTATACAATAATGGCCTATAGGGCATATCACACTAAAAAAAATAGTCCAAAACACGCCCTGGTCGGGTCTAAAAATCTAGTTTTAAAATACGGAAAATATACGTGTCGACCAACACTAAAACAGGATATCCGGGTAACGAAAAAGTATACCCCCAAGAACGGATGCACGCACGTGCACGTAGCCATCTAAACGAGTCCGTTTCACTGAACGGGACGAGAACAAGATGCGCGGATGCTACGACAGGGTTAAGGGTATCATGCAGGCCATGCTAGATATTTTTTGACTTTATATGCTATATTGAAAAATATGCAGATGCCAGATGTAATGCCAGTATGCAGTATATAAAAAAAATGAAAGTGCACGGATCTATATAACTAGCTGGGATAAATCATAAATAGGAATCAAGACGGGTTTCCAGCAAGCAGGTTGGGTTAGATGCAAATACATATGCCATTTATACTATTCGCACCCAAAACACAATAAATCAAGAATAGCCATAAGTAAAGAGATACCAAAAAGAACTGCTATAAATAAACTAGGGTGCTACATTATACCCAACTACAAAAGAATTTCGTCCTCAAAATTCCCGGAACAAGAAAAGACAAACAAACATGAAACTACAAGAAGAGGTGTGTAAATTTCTGTCGAATCTCGTCTTCTCGTTCCCAAGTCGATTCTCCATGCAAGCGATTCCCCCAAGAAACAAGTACGAGAGGGATAATCTTGTTCTTGAGGACCTTTTCTCTTCGATCAACAATCGACATCGGTCGTTCTTCATAGGTCAAATCCTCCCTTACTGTCAGCTCCGAATGATCTAGCACGTGTGTTTCATCTCGAACATACTTACGGAGTTGAGATACATGAAACACATCATGAACACTCGCCAAAGATGGTGGTAAAGCCAATCGATAAGCCACTTCTCTAACACGCTCAATAATCTCGAAAGGCCCCACGAATCGAGGACTAAGCTTGCCTCGACTCCCAAAACGAATCACTCCTCTAGTCGGTGATATCTTCAAGAATACAATATCACCAACAGCGAACTCTAGAGGTCTTCTCGATGTATCGGCCCAACACTTCTGCCGATCCTGTGCTGCCTTCATGTGATTCCGAATAGTATTAACATTCTCCACGGTTTGGACGGTCAAATCCGGTCCCAACAATCTTCGTTCTCCAATATCGTCCCAACAAACAGGTGAGGGACATTTGCGACCAATAATGCTTCGAATGGAGCCATCTGAATAGTCGCCAGAAAGCTATTATTGTACGAAAACTCCACCAAGTGTAGATGATCCTCCCACGAACCCTTGAAGTCTAACATGCAGGCTCTCAACATGTCTTCAAGAGTTTGGATCGTTCTCTCCGACTGACCATCTGTCTGAGGATGATAAGAGGTGCTAAACTTCAATCGCGTCCCCAAACTTTCCTGTAAACTCCTCCAGAAGTGCGATAAGAATTGGGTATCACGATCGGAAATGATGCTCACAGGTACTCCATGCAATCTCACAATCTCCTGTATGTATCGTTCTGCTAACACTTCCGTTGACTGACCAACTCTAAATGGTATGAAATGAGCTGCCTTGGTCAATCGATCAACAATCACCCAAACTGCATTATTGCCATTTGGACTCCGCGGTAAAGCTGTCACGAAATCCATGGTTATATGTTCCCACTTCCATTGAGGAATCAGAAGTGGTTGCAATAAACCAGCTATCCTTTGATGTTCAGCCTTGACTTGCTGACACACCAAGTATTTCGCTACAAAGCGGGCAATCTCCCTTTTCATGCCTTCCCACCAGAAATGTTGTCGTAGATCATGGTATATCTTCGTGCCTCCTGGATGTACAGAATATGCTGAACAGCGCGCCTCCTTCATAACTTCTTCGCAAATGTCTCCTTTTGGCAGACACAAACGACTACCATAACGCAACGAACCATCTTCATGAATCAACACGTCTGTTCGAAGTCCTGCTTCTACCTGTTCTCGAAACTTCTACAATCTTGGATCGTGCGACTGCGCTGCCTTAATATTATTGATCAATGACGACTGTACTTGCAGCTGCATCAACTGTCCCGAAGATTGCGGTAGCACGATCTCCAACTCGAATCTCCGAAAATCTTTGATAAGCTCCTTCTGTGCAGTCAACATACGAATTGCTGGCAACTGACTAAGCGCATCCGACACTACATTAACTTTCCCCGGATGGTACTTGAGATCAAGATCATAGTCAGCCATCAGCTCCAACCATCTACGCTGCCTCATGTTGAGCTCTTTCTGCGTGAACACGTACTTTAGGCTTTTGTGATCGGTGAATACTTCGCCACTTTCGCCCAATAAGTAATGTCTCAAAATCTTCAAAGCGAAAATCACTGCAGCAACCTCCATATCATGAGTTGGGTAATTCTTCTCATGGGTCTTCAATTGTCTTGATGCATAAGCTATAACCTTCCCATGCTGCATAAGAACACATCCCAAGCCTTTTCCAGATGCGTCGCTGTGAATCACCAATCCTCCGGAACCGTCTGGTACGGTCAAAAATAGGAGCGGTTATCAATTTTTGCTTCAACTCCTCAAAAGCTGATGCACAACTATCCGTCCACATGAACGGTACCTCCTTCCGTGTATGCTTGATCAAAGGCTCAGCCAATCGAGCAAAATTCTCCATGAATCTTCTATAATATCCGGCAAGTCCAAGAAAACTTCTGATTTCTGCTACATTCCTCGGAAACGGCCAATCTTGAACTTCTGCAATCTTCTCAGGATCAACAGCGATTCCATCTCCGGATACGACATGCCCCAAAAACTTCACTTCTTCAAGCCAAAACTCGCACTTGCTCATCTTTGCATAAAATCTTTCATGACTCAATGTCTGCAATGCGATCTTCAAGTGTTCTGCATGCTCTTATAGGCTCCTCGAATACACCAGAATATCATCAATAAACACTAAAATAAACTGGTCCAAGAACGGTGAAAAGATTCGGTTCATCAAGTCCATAAATATCGCCGGTGCATTCGTGACTCCGAATGGCATCACTAAATACTCGTAATGTCCATATCGAGTTCGGAACGAAGTCTTGCAAATATCTTCTGATTTAACTCGAACCTGATGATATCCGGATCGCAAATCTAGCTTTGAGAATACCCTTGCGCCACTAAGTTGCTCTAATAATTCGCCAATGCGAGGAATCGGGTACTTGTTCTTAATAGTCGGCCGGTTCAATTCTCGATAGTCGATGCACATTCTCCTTGTGCCATCTTTCTTCTTGACTAGAAGAACTGGAGCTCCCCAAGGTGAATTGCTGCTGCGAATCCAACCCTTTTCTAGCAATTCGGCAACCTGCTTCTTTCTTCCAACTCCACTGGTGCCATCGGATAGTACGCCTTTGAGATTGGCGCTGCACCAGGAACAAGATCGATCGTGAACTCCACATCTCGTTTTGGCGGTAAACCCGAGATGTTCTCGGACACGTCCATAAACTCTCGAACTACAGCTGGCGCTTCCTCCTTATTAACTTCCATCGACGAAAGAACGGCGCTTGTCGGCCTAGCCCTAAACTCGACTGGCCCAACAGAACTGCTACCTCCAGCAAAAAAAAACTCCAGATGTCCAAAAATCTGGAAAATCACTTTCTTTGCCCTACAATCAATGTGATGTGGAAAGTGCCGAGAATGTCCATTCCCAAGACAATATCATAACTGCCAGTATCGATCACCAAGAAATCTGCAAATAATTCCCGTCCGCAGATAACAACTGAACAATCCTTGCACTCACTACTAGATATGGTCTTCCTATTCCCAGTATGTATGCCCCAGCAACAAGACAGGGCCGTGCAAGCAATCGAGTGTGCAGTAATAAACTTGGACGACATACGACAATAGGATGCACCAGAATCGAATAATGTTAAAGCGGGAAAGTCATGAACAAGTAGGATACCTAAAACGACTTCACCTGAAACCAAGACACTGAAGAAGATTAGCATGGTAAACAGGATTCAAGCTTGCGAGAAAAGATTAACTGGTAAGCAATGAAACCGAGAGAAGTAAGGTAATATAATGACCATAAAACAAGGAAGTGAATCAAGACTAGGACTCTAAGTTACTGAAATAGAGTACCGCATTGTAACCATACTGCAGTTCATAATTACAATCATATAACTCTGTTCAAGTCGCCCAAATCCTTGAGAGAAACAATAAGGAACCAAAAGTTTTAAGTCGAGATGCAAAGTTGTTTGCATATCGTCAAGACAAGGGTCAAGAGAAAGATATGATTCAAGAATCACGATAACCAAGTGGCAGGACATGTTCCTAATTACGGATTTTTCGATTTGTGTATTGGGTCCAATACCCAACTACAAAAGAATCAACCCCGATTAACCTAAATCTTATTATGTCTCTGATACCAAACAAACCCTGTCACGCCCCGCTTCCCATAGTACGCTAAGATCGGCACATGATAGAGCCAACCATGCTACCTGTGGCTAGGAAAAATCCCTCCAAAGTCACATTACGGCTGTCCATAAGATATCAAGAACAGTAAAAAAATAAAATAAACTATCTAGTACATGTCCATATGCCAAAATAAACGAGTCAATAAATATAAATGTGCGGAAGCAATTAATCCAATAAGCAATAACAATCTGGAAAGTACGTCCCAAATACGGGCTCACATCAGGAAATGAAAATGCTGAAAGAAAACTAAACTAAAATACTAACAGGATCCTCACTGCTCGGCCTGTCGACTAAAGTACTCCTGGTCGGCCTGTGAGAAAGGTAGAGGATCTGGACCATGCAAAACCCAGACGTCAGTGCGTCGTAATATCAACAATAATATAATCAGGAGGTAATAAGATATGTAGGCATGAGTGTGAACAGTAATAAAAGTATAACAGTAACATGAATAAGGAACAGTGAAGGGTATAAGCACATATGACGTGCGGTAGGTAATCTGAACTAAGCTACTGGGTTAACTACTCTCAAGTCTGTGAAATCAATTTAATGAATCGTCGATGTAACTCAATAGTATCCCGTGCGTACCCGGGACCACGGTCCAGACTCTCGGGGCTGAATCCGAGACGTGCCGCTAAGCATAAAACAGGAAACATGTACAGACGAATGATGTCAGCAATATCATCCCGGGACTGGCCTAGCGTCGAACTGTTGAGTTACAAGTCAGGTTTCATCATTGATTTTACCCCCAAGTTATGTGTTCAAGGCAGGTAATGATAAATCTGGAGCTAATACCAACACAGGATCAAATAGGTACATGTTTGTCTATACAGACAACAGGATATGTCCATCGGGACAACATGTCAGGATTGTCGGCATTAGAAACAGGATCAGGTAACATGTCAAGTAGTGGTGTATCAGGTCATGTCAAATAGTGCACAGTGTATCAAATGGGTGCCTAACAGTAAAATGTACTATGTATTAAATCAGGGTAAAAGTACGGATGTACGGTAAAAGCATGGATGCACAAATATCTATCAGGGGTGTAACGCTTCAAAAAATCGTTTAGGCAGTTTTTCGATAATCGGAAAAATAAATCAGTCTTTTCCGTAAAATGTCAAAATAATTATTTTTCAATATAGGCCTAATTATACAAAATTTAGATAAGAAATTGCTAGAAATTGGTTAATAAATTGTCACTTAAAAATTTCTAGTCATTTAAATTTTTTTCCTTAATTAATTAATTTTTAATATTATTTTAAGCTTTTAAATATACATTAAATTAGTGATAAATACAAATTTAAATGGGTAAATTACATACTTAAGAACCATTATAAACTAAAATTTAGTGTTAACAAAAATTTTATCCAGACTTTCCTAGATTGGTTGTTCTATGGTTTAAAAATGAATTAAAATGAGGTTTTTTTTTGGTAAAAAATGATGTGATTGACATTAAATGAGCTTGAGAAAGACTTTTTCTGTAGAAATTTCCACACAATTCCCTCACTCTCTCCCCATTCCTCCCCAGGCTGAGCTTCAACCTGCACCTTCCCCAAAATTTTTCCCATTTCTTTTGCTTCAAAATTCATTCAAAAATCCACCGAAATCCACAATTTTCTTCACAAATTCAACACTAATCCCTATTCTACCTCTTCTCAAGCCAAAATTTGTTTAAAACATGGAGAAAAGAGGCAACTTTGGAGGCTAAGTGCAAGAGGTTCAAAACCTGGGAGATATAATTCTAATCTAAATGTTAAATTGTAGTTTAAACATGCTAATTTAGAATTTTAAAGTGTTAATTTCATAGTAATTGTTTGTTTTTGAAATTCAAGAAAAAGAGGTTGATTTTGGATTAGGGTTTGAAGCATTGTTAATAGATTAAATTAGGTGTAGTGGTTAGCTAGTGGGTTAGTTTGGATGTTGGTGTTAGATTGTGATCGCTATATCGTTAATTCGCGATATTTGCATCGAAATCGCTATGTTAATGCTTACTAGATTTTCCATAATTTTAGGAGGTGATTTAAATGCGATATCTTGACTATACTATTGGCATCTCCTACGACATTTAGGGTGTACGAATGCAGAATTTTGTACAGTCGGGTTTTAGTTTTGACGGTTGACCCGAAACGACGATTCTAGTTAAGGCTTAGTGATTTTCGTGTGTTTTCCACGCACCGAGTGCACGTTGTGCCTAACTTGTGGATGTTGATAATTTTATTTTGTGACTTGCATCGTTTCAGGAATATGTAATCTTATATTTGTGTTGATTTTAGGATCGGTTGCGGAAACATCGGACGCGACGCGCAAAGGCAAAGCGGTGGTTGGATCAGATTAGCGAGGCGTCCGGGTGAGTAGATGTATACATCTATGGAGAAATCGTCTGGATGGCGCGAGGTGCCCCATAGTTAGGATCACTTTATTACTTGCACACTATATGCATAGTTAGTTAGTTAACCATCTCATTCATACGTATATCTTTCTAGTTGTTCATCTGCTCACATTGCATGGTTATCTACATACCTATATGGGATATCACCTCTTAGGATACTTACACCATTACCATTGGCTCATATTACACACACACTATTCATATGAACACACACGCCTTTGGTAATTGCCATGCCACGAGCACTGTAGAACCTGCTTAGTTCTGTATCAATCACTTGCATCATACATGATACATTAAATTGCATAGCATGTTTATACCTCACATCATCATCATGCTTATATAGATTCCTAGCCACAAATCACATTGCATACCTTTGATATCATAAGCAGTTATCATATACAACATGTTGGGTATTTTGATTTTCTTGAGGATTTCAGTATTGATGAGATTTCTGGATTTTGGGGAAAACCGCAAGAATTTAACAAAAACTTATTATCATCATTTTTAAAATAAAGTTGCGGTTTTCTCGTGATGTATGTGTCGTCCACCATAAGTTTTCATGTTTTCTGTTGGATTTCGAGACCCGATTCGAGGAGTGGATGAACCGTCTCGGGTACATGATGGGCCCGGTATGGTATCCCGGGGCAAGAAGATCGAGTTGTAGACGATGAGTCTGGCAGGGGAAGACTACCTACCGGTGATGTCTGGCACGGCGGATATCCGGAGGATACCGACCGTTGTCGTGAGATTTGATGATATGGGCCGATCCGGACTGACGGAGCCCGATATATTGAGATATTAACATAGTGAGACATTGAGACATATATACTTCCATATTTGGTGTCGATGCTTGACACAGTTTTCGGATGATTTCATTGATGGTACTTTAGCTATTGTACAGATATTTTTTTAAGTTAAGAATGCAGAGATTATCGTATTTAAACACTCAAAGATTTCGTATTGATTTTTTATCCATGTGCATACATATTAGTAGCATCGCATCATACTTAGATATGCAGGTTTTGACGCATTGCGTGCATTCTTACGATAGCCTTATTAGATGTTACTTGCTACTCACGAGCTGGCAACTCACCCCCGTTGTGCCACAGTGTCTTGCATGGTGGACCCGTCAGCCTTGTAGCGGCGGTCATATTTTTTCATTGGCTTCTTTGCTCAGACTCGCGACATTGCTCTTAGGTGGGTTGTGAGGACACTTTTGTCTCTTTTGTACTATCATTGTATCTAGTATTCTGCATCTACCACTTCTTATTTGTATATGCGACCTAGTGATGGGACTGAGAGATTTGTGTATATGTGGTTTCTCTGGGGTCGAGCTCGCTTGAGCCGATGTTGTGTTTTCTTATTTTTGTGCTTCCTTATACTTATTTGCTTGATATTGCATATATATTACGTGTGGTTGTGATCCGTCTTGGGCGAAGAGCTAGCTCCCGCTTGGGGATGCCATTATTTCATTACAGGTTTATATATCTTGTTGTACCCATTTTGGGGGCTAGTATTTACAAAGGAGACTCTGCTGAAATTTTCGGAAAATTTTGATGTTTTAAAAAGGGGTTAATATAACTTAAATGGTTTAAAATCATTTTCATAAATGGTTTTCCATCACTCTTATTGCTTATGGTTTAGATTTTCTGGGCTTTGGCTGACTTAGGTTACGTTACGCCTTGAGACGTCTCGTAATCTAAGTGCCAGTCACGTTCCGTACCTTCGGGTCATGAGAAAGTTGGTATCAGAGTGTAGGTTTTACCTTTCTGAGTGTAGGACGATCCTTGGTAGATGGAGTAGGTGACTTAAGCAGAGTGGCGTAGCGTGGGTATGTTCCGCGGCATACTTACGATACGGTACTCCGCCTAAGTGACCTTAGGACATAACTGCTTGTATTTCCCCTTTTGATTCCTTGCATTCCTTGATTCAATTGCAATGTTCTTATCGCTCATGTTTCTTATTCCAGCTTCGATGCTGCCAAAGACTACGAGAGCTCAACGGGCTGCTGCTAGGGATGAGCTTCGAGCGGGCTCGTCTGAGGCGAGGATCGAGCAGGATGATACGCCCACCCCTCAGGGTCAGATGGATCCGCCCTCTCCAGACCGTATTGCCAGATTAGAGGACGGTATGCAGGAGTTGCGAAAGATGATGGGATCTTTAGTTGAGTCTAGTCGGGCACAGAGATCCGAGGACGTTCCTTCCACCACACAGACCACGATTGTACCTGCTGCCCAGACGGTTACTCCTGCTACTACTGCGACTATCCCCGTTTCACTACAGAAGTTTATGAGGCTGAGACCTCTAGCTTTTACCGGCACGGATGCAATAGAGGACCCGCAGGCATTTCTTGATAGGATGGTTAGGATTTGCCGTTCGTTGAGGTGTTCTGATGATAGATGGGTGGAGTTCGCGAGTTTTCGTCTGGAGGGCCTTGCCCAGACGTGGTACGATTCAGTAGAGAGAGGCCGAGCTGCAGGTCTACCTCATATGACTTGGGACAAGTTTATCGCTGCATTTCTTGCCCGTTATCTTCCGGAGAGTGTCCGAGATGCTCGAGCCCATAGTTTTGAGTCTTTGCGCAAGACTCCTGGGATGACAGTGTCCGAGTATGATATACAGTTTACTCAGTTGTCCCGTTATGCTCCGTACCTAGTAGACACGAAAGAGAAGAGGATAAAGAGGTTTGTGCGAGGACTTGATACACAGCTATTCGTTGCCATCGGCACCCAGCACTTTGACACATACGCAGCCGCGATGGATGCAGCCTTACTTTTGGAGAAGCGCATTTTTGAGACTCTGGTCGTTTCTGGGCCGAAGCGGATTCGTACTGTTACGCCAGCTCAGCGGCAGATGGGCAGACACCGTGATAGATTCTTTCCGGGATATGGCGGCGGCGGCAGAGGATTGAGACGGGGTCAGTTATTTGGTTCATATCCGCAGACCCAACAGTCATCGCCAAGATGTTTTCGGTGCGGGAGTCAGTACCATCGTGTCAGAGACTGTACCATGGGGCGCCAGGGCACGGCGACAGTCCCACATGTGACCTTACCACCTTCACCACCTCCTCAGAGAGCTCTACTTCCTACCCCTGATGAGGCTCAATGCCAGGCAGATGCTCCTAGAGGTCGCAGGCATGGCGGTCTGGTTCAGAGAGGACGAGGCGACAGAGGTAGAGGCAGAGGCATGGGTAAAGGCAGAGGACAGCCAGCTATTAGTGGTGGACAGGCCCGAGTGTTCGCGTTGACTCCTCAGGATGCACAGGCATCCAATGCCGTTGTGACAGGTACTCTGCCAGTATGTTCTTTTGATGCACGGGTATTATTTGATCCAGGCTCCACACACTCTTATGTATCCACATATTTTGCACTGAAGTTGGGCCAAAAGTCTTCTTCGTTAGATCAGCCGCTTGTCGTTATTACTCCGGTAGGAGAGTCGTTTGTTGCTCGTTTTGTGTACCGATCATGTCCTGTTCGTATCGGGGAGAGGGATTCTTTAGTTGATTTGATTCTCCTCGATACGCTAGACTTCGACGTTCTTCTTGGTATCGACTGGCAAGCCACCTGTTATGCATATGTGGACTGTCGTGGAAAGGCAGTCAGATTCAGCTTTCCTGGTGAGACGATTCTTATCATTCAGGGAGATCGTAGCGCTACCCTTCCCAGCTTGATTTCTTCTCTTCGCGCTGGTCAGCTCTTGCGGAAAGGGTGTCAGGGATTCTTAGCCTATGTTTGTGATACTAGTGCCACAGAGGATCCGTTGGACCAGGTCCCTGTTGTGAGAGAGTTTCCTGATGTATTCCCTGACGAGCTGCTTGGTCTGCGACCAGAGCGCGAGATTGAGTTCTGCGTTGACTTGATCCCCGGCATGGGGCCTATCTCTATACCGCCTTATCGGACGGCCCCGGCGGAGATTTGAGAGCTGAAGGATCGGTTACAAGACTTGCTGGACAAAGGTCTTAACCGACCAAGTGTGTCACCTTGGGGTGCTCCCGTCCTGTTTGTTAAGAAGAAGGACAGCAGTATGCGCTTATGCATGATTATTGTCAACTGAACCGGATTACTGTGCGGAACAGATATCCCCTACCCCGCATTGATGGCTTATTCGATCAGCTCCAGGGTGCAGGGTCTTTCTCGAAGGTTGATTTACGGTCAGGTTATCACCAGTTGCGGGTTCGGAAGGAGGATATTCCGAAGACCGCTTTCCGTAAACGTTATGGTCATTATGAGTTCTTGGTGATGTCGTTCGGGCTCACCAATGCCCCGGCAGCATTTATGGACATGATGAACCGTGTATTCAGGCTGTATCTTGATCAGTTCATCATTGTGTTCATTGACGACATCTTGGTTTATTCTCGGAGCCGGGAGGAGAACGAGCAGCACTTGCTGTAGGGTTCCTATGCATCCTAGTGAGGTCTCACAAGTCATCATCCATGCAAATTTCTAAAAAATACGGTGCCGAGAAACCCTAGAACGGATCGTTAACTAGATATATAGGCGAAGCGAGCATGTAATCGAATTAAATGCTAAGGGAAAGTGACTACAACCTTTGTAGATCCAGTCCACCACTTCCTAAGCTCCGTGACGATCTCCCTCCGCTGTCCAAATCGAACCCTTGACTCTAGCATTGGCATCATCGAAGAATGGGCGGGCTTGATCGTCGGTTCGATGCCGAAGATGATCTACGTCGAGGCATCACAAGAACAAGCTCCAACTTCACCAAGCTTTGAAAACTTGTGAAGTAAACACCCTATACAACTTGGCAAGAGGTAGAGGATGAAGAAATAGGAAGTGGGTAGACTTTAGAATTGGATTTCTCACTTGATTTCACTAGTTGCCATTGATGGTCACTAGCTTTCTTCATGGAAGAAGAAGATGAAGAAGAAGATATGATAAGTTGAATAATAAAAAAATGAATAAGAATTAAATCTTATCATACTTTTAACCTTAGTTAAGTGTAGAGAAAAGACCATGGTTAATGGAATGGTTAGGGTTAAGGGTAAGAACAAAAAAGGAGACTAAGTCAAAACTTCATGAATGTTCAACTAGCAAACAAATAATGCCACCATTTCATCATTTATCTTTTCCAAAATAAAAAGATAAATAAAGAAATAGATAAATAAGTAAATGACTAAACAAAACCCTAATCATTAGTTTAAACCATGGTTTGATTCTTTACACTTAACCAAGTAAGCATGTATCATCAAACATGATACAAACATGTGCACAAAAGTATATCACATATACAACTTGCACAAATCAAGTGAGAAAATCCATTTAAAGTGAACCAATACTAGTTAATGCAAAGTAATATATCAAATATATAATTATACATTAAATCATTAAATCAACACTTGATTCAATGATCCGGTCATATCGCATATAACCGGCTAGTATCCAATGTATCGGCTTATCGAATCAATCCTTGATTCGATAACTAGGTTATATCGCATACAACCATTCGACACATTCATCGCGAGAATGAAATACGGTATCACATACACGCATTATTCTCGGTCCCGCACATATCTCATATGCGCTCCTATTTCGTTTCGCTTGAGCTAGGAAACCTCTGTGTAGGACTCTAAAGACTCGTCAATACGCCGGCAGCAGATGTTGATCATATCAAACACCCACAAGCCGCAAGCGGTCTGCTAAACGTAACGGCCACCCGGGTATTGAGCGATCAGAAGATCGACGAGCAAGCCCGCTCACACTCCTGTGAATCCAACCAGTAACACTTACCGTACAGTCCGGTCTGTTCGTCTGATATGTCGCATATCTCGCCTAGGGGTGGTAAACGTCAGACCCCAATAGCTTGATAAGTCATGCCGACGTGAAGTCCATAACATTCGTGAAACTACTGATAACTCTTACCAGTATATCACTGCAACCCTGGCCAGGGATTTCCTGTTATGGCCAGTCAAGCATAGCACAACATCAACCCCCAATACCGGGAGAGACGAATCCCCTCCTATCGCTCATTGCCTCCATGTGAATCGAGACTGTACCCAAAAACCACCTGTTTGCACAACTCAGTAGAGCCGTGGTAGGGTGAAAATCAAAGCACAGTGGGAGACACACAAGACTCTATGACGATCTCGGGTCAACAGACTAAGCTGTACCAGTGTCACCAGAGAACTGCCATCTGACGTGAGGTATAATACCATCTGGGAGTTCTCGGCGAGTCCGTTCAGTGTACCCAGTCTCCACTGAGCACCCGCATACCATCTCCGATGTCAAACACCGATGGATATGGGATCATCCATCGCCCATCGCATGGGTCGAGAAGATATACGCTAGTCTACTCTGGAATATCGATGCCCCGTCTCGATATTCGCTCGACTAGGAACATTTCAAGGATGTACTCATGGACCATCCAGGCCCCGCTAGTATGATCTGCATCATAGTCCTGGAAGTCGAGTACACATCCTAAGGGCTTTATCAACATGTAACAGAGAGACGAAAAGTATACACGTTAAGATAAAGAGCAACCAGATAGCGTACTATCATGTCGAGCAAGAAAGTCCTTCCTATATATGTCCCAGCATCCACTACAATATGCATCCAATGTACAGTAATGGCCTCTAGGGCATACATATAACTAACAATCTCCCACTTGCACTAGGGCCATCTGTAGCAGTGGTTGCAGTATCATATACTCAACCATCCCCCAAAAGTCTCTCTTTGGGAAAAAGGCCTTCGTGAGTGGATCCGCCGTGTTGTCCTCTGAGTCTACTCTCCTAACCTCGATCACCTTGGAGATCAAGTATCTCCATGATCAGGTGATGCTTCCTCAGAATTTGTCTGGGTCACTGATGGGACCAGGGTTCCAGAGCCAAAGCCACACTTCCATTGTCATACAATGGCAGGAACCTAGTTCATCTTATGAACCAATATACACCCAAACTTCCTCTTTGGTAGTATCTTCAATAGCGATGTTACCAGCCTTTATCGTCTAGTTTGCCACGGTATCTAGCTTGGAACTCTTCCAACATACCGTCCCTTTACTGAGGGTAAAGACAGTGCCTGTGACTGACATTCAGTCATCTTTATCACCCTGGAACACTTCCAGTGATTCTCCCCAGGATCGATTGATACAATCTCACTATACCTAGTGAGAACCCTAATATCCCTTTAGATCTATCTCATAGGTCCAAATCTCAGGATTTAGGAGGTATCATCTTTATCCTATTTGGAGAATCCTTGTGATAATTGGAGATTGACCGATCGTAGTATAGGAAACTCTTTTCCTATCAAGAGTATGTTGTCTACGTACAATACGAAGATGACCACCTTACTCTCTACTACCCTTTTGTATATACAAGGTTCGTCTACCATTTTGATGAAGTCAAACACTTTGACTATCACATCAAAACAGACGTTCCAACTCCGCGATGCCTGCTTCATTATATAAAGCAACTTGCACACGTTTCCGCTGCTCCCACTGTTTTACGAAGACCTCTGGCTGTGTTCTTATAGACATTCTCTTCTAAATCAGTATTTAAAAAAGCAGTCATGGCACCCAACCGCCAGATATCGTAGTCATGGTATGTAGCCGTGGTAAGTAGGATCTGGATAGACTTAAGCATAGCTACTGGAAAAAGGTTTCATCATTATCCACGCCTGGTCGATGATGAAAACCTTTAACAAGTCTAGCTTTGAAAGTCTCAACTTTTCCATCTACACCAAGTAATCTTCTCAAGATATACTTGCTCCTGATGGGGATTTAACCCTTCAGATATAGCAACCAAAGTCCATACTTTGTTGGTGTATATGGATTCCATCTCAGACCGCTAAGCATCCAGCCATTCTTACAGAGTCCCTACTCTTGATGGCCTGCTCGAATCTAGTTGGGTCATCATCCCATGATGCAATCCTCGCTCCCACTGTCATCGAGAAACCGAGGTATCTCTCAGGCAGGCGAGGAACCCTACCAGATCGGCGGAGAGGCTGAGGTTCGTCGGGGACTATAGAATCCTTTGGTTCTGTCAAATCTTCAGCTGTAGTTTCGTATAGCTGGAACCTTTCCAGTTCTACAGAACTGACCTTGCCTTGATCTTGTCCGGATTTTTCTTTTGACATAGGCCGGACAATCCCAAATCTTAACTTACTTAAGAGATGGGTTCTTCCCATACCATATCTCATATGGAGTGGTAGGCACTGATTTGATTCAAACCTAATTCAATAGGTATGCAACTTCTCAAGTGCATAACCCCAAAAGAAAACAGGTAACTCAGTAGTACTCATCATAGAGCACACCTTATCATATAGGGTGTGATTGCCCCGCCCCGATATACCATCGTGCTATGGTGTATACGGAGGAGTAATGCTGAGAGAGAATCTCATTCTCCTTTAGAATAGTCCAGGAATTCTATGCACAAGTATTCTCCTCCCTGATCTCATCATAGGACATAATACTTATACCCGTATTTTGGTTCTCTACTTCTAACTTATATTCTGTGAATACCTCAAAAGGTTCGGACTTATGTTTCAACAGGAACATATGACTGAATCTTGAGAGATTATCAGAGAATATAATGAAGTATAAAGAACCAGTCCTGGCATGTGTAGACAGGAGACCTTACATACATCATTATGTATCAGTCCCAAGAGTTTACTAACTCTTTCTCTGTTTCTAATAAACAGAGCTATGGTCATCTAATCTTTGTGACATGACTGGAAAGTTTCACAAGATGTAAATTCAAACTGATTTAAATATGCATCTAAAATGTAACTTCAGCCAGTCGGGTCACATTGATGTGACCTAGTCTACAATGCCCCAAGAAGGATTTGTTCATTTCTGAACTCTTCCTCTTGTGTGTGTTCTGTATACTAGGAACTGGAGTTTGATTTAGAACTTCAATGCTTTTAGATAACGTGCCTGAATCGATCAACTTTTGATATAGGAAATGTTCAAAACATTATCCATCAATACAAAATTATATCCTTTCTTTAGTAATAAAGAGACTGAAATGATTTTGTATATCAGGTTCGGTATCTAATAGCATTTGTTCAGAATCAATGTATTCATAATACAGGGTGACAGTGACCAACAGACTTGGCTGCAACACTTGCCCCGTTTTCTGTCTCATGAAACTTATCACCCGTTCTCAGTTTTTCTACCTTTTTGTAGCCCTATGTAACAGATTACATATCTGGGATCCTGATCCAGTATCATATACCCAGGATGCAGAGGATACTGAGAAACAGTTCTTTGTAATGAACACACCCGAAGGAGATGCAACATATGCACTTTCTTCGTTTGGGCGGCATAGGAATTCTGGTATTCCCCAATTTCCTGCTCTGTCTTATAACAATTATAAGTTGGAGCGGGACCAACGTTCCCCAGCTCAGTATAACAAGCGGGTTCGGTCAATACATCCATATTATTATCTTGATTAAGGCGTGATATGGTCGCTACCAGGAGAGAGAGAGAGAAGAAAACACTCAGCGTGCGCTCTTGCAAGATTAGATTGGTTATATATTTTATCTAATCAGGATGGCTCCCACTGTTTTTATCAAATCTTCCTTCAAACCCTAAAAGGAAAGACTAGCCGGGATTAATTACACTCTACAAGTTCGCCAATCTTTCAGCCAGGCCAGTGTCGGTACTTTGAGGGAGGTTCTCCGTGCTTTCGCACGGACCTAATTACAGTAAACCTCGTTTTCCCAGAGGCGTAACCCCGTTGACACCTTTCTAGACACCTACTTGATCGGCTAATTGCAAAGTGCAAAACTCTCCCAGGAGTAACAATTACTCGCAGTGGGTATCGGGATCCAACTATCATATAGAAGGTATGCAATCTCATTGCAAATTTCAACACTTGAAACTCCCGATAAAGGTTTTTACCCCTAGCACCTATGACCTTAACTATGGTCAACAAATCATAAGTACTAGTCAAGTTCTACCCGTCATTTCGTGATTAATTAGACCCACCCACATGACCCTTAACTAAGGTCAACAAAGTAACGCGACTGTCCTAACTAATCGCATCATATGCGGTGTAGGAAGACATCACTTAGCTACCGTACACTGTGCCTTGACTATGGTCAACAAACACAGCACGAATACTAAGTACTCTACTTCCTAAAATGACGGAGGGTTGCGAATGGTTTTTGTGAAAACCTTTAACGCTTTGAACTTGATCTCGTTGCGGAATCAAATGGTTTTTAAATGGAATGTTTTCGAGGCTTTTCTAGTATTGCTAAAGGGGTCACTCCCGGTGAAGGGATCGTCGGCCCTTTCCTCGTCGAATGAGGTGCGGGATATATCATATATATCACTGTGCAAAGCGGAAACTATAGAAGCGATCAAAGTCAAACCGAGGGTTGTAGCATCTGCCAGTTATTGCTAAAGGAGTCACTCCCGGTGAAGGGATCTCGGTCCTTTCCTCATCGAATAAGGTGCAGGATGTTCTATAATGAACACCTCGATGCAAAGCAAGAACTGTAGCTACCTGTTTTTATTTTGAAATTCGATTCCACAACATCAATTAGGTTTATTTTCTTTCATTAATCTCATTAATGAATATCCCATCATTTAAGTCCACCTAACCATCACAGATAAATATAACGTACGCTTATGCCATCTGCATTCGCCTCGATGTCCCGTCTGCACCGTTAGGTTAGGTAACTAACGGCAGAGCGGGGCAGGGCTAGCGCGGGTGTAAAACATAAGCAACGTCTATATAATATATCATATATACTATATACAATATCTGTCACAGAACATCACATGATCACAGATAAATCACAGCAGAAGATACATATGAAATATTGGATATACTAGGACGTCCGTGTTTTCAATACGAGCCAGTATAAAACACGGATTCCACGGTCGTGATGAATAGCCAATCCCACACCCCTAGACCCCTACGAGAGCGACAAGCAACCCTACCAATTCTAGGGTTAGGAGACCCGGACTCGACTCCTCGAGATGGTCTCCCACTGGACCCTAGAACCCGGTTACTTGTGCTCCCCTCCTTGGGTCTATCCTAGTGCAGAAAAATAAATAATATACATCAACGGTGACAACTTCCGCAACCTGGAAGTGCCCCAATAAAAGAATATTACATACAAGTTTTTACATGAATGAAAATGAAAAAACACTCATCTCACATAAAAAACCCCCGGCTATTCAAACACGACGATCCAATATAACATATCCAGCAACACATAACATCACTTGTCATCAACGTAAGTAAATATGCGCATCCCAATTGTCGTTGACATATAGCAACGAAACCGGCGACATCACATATTACACTTACGGTCACAGTAAAGAAAGTGTAAAACTACAACAGTTGGAATCCACAACCACCTCAGACATCGCATGCCTGACCAAATGAATTCTTTAGACATCGCATGCCTAACAATTATAAACCCCGCATTTTGGTCTCATTATCGAAAACACTTTTCAATATCAAGTCGGGCAATTCAACAGGATTCCCGAAAAACTGATCGAATGCTCGTCGCAAACTTTAGTAGGCAGCCGCACCCCCGATGCCGTCGACGAAGTGCACCAAGGCGGAAAACCGCTGCCGCGAGCACCCAGGCGGATGCTTTCGGCGACGGGGTTCTCCTAGAGTCACTTGGTCGGGGCTATGGAGTGAGGCTGTTTATCAAGTTTACCCGGTGAGTATCCGCGTACGCTACGTGATTGCGACGGACTTCTGATCACATCAAAATTCCGTGGCAACCGATCAAGTGAGACTAAACTGCTACGTTTATAATATTCATTCCATTATCTCATAACAATTTGTGAATTCCAATTATTGTATCACATTCCGGATAAATAGAAAATGCTAAACTTTTCGATCGAACAATCGAACACCTAAGTTTTCCCGATACAGCTCAACACATGAAATAAGTCTAACAGCATTCAGTTCGTGCCTCAGTACCAACGGTCCAGCCGTAGAAGGGTCAAGCCAACACCTCACATGTGGCACGCCGTACTGCCCCAAACCCGAAGGTTCAAAGGGCAGTTCAAGACGGTCACATAATCGAGTTAAGGTTTGTTGTCTTCTAGAGGGTCCATCGCGTTATTTGCACCACTTAGAACGTCGTTAAAATACGGAAAAGTCCAACAATTGGAAATTTCCCGGCAGGGGAAAAAGTGGGTATTTATATCCGGTCGAACTTTTTAACATATTCTAAAATTATCCGGAAAAGCACACAGACAGAATTAGACAATCCGATCGATATACCGAGTCCCCAATACGACCCAGAAAATGCAACTCTGGAAAAAATCATTAAAATCCCCAGAAAAACCAGCACAGATAACTAAGAATTACTGTGCTAAATTGGATACACAAAACAACAAAATGGCCGCGGAACCGCCGCATGAGCACGCTCATGCCGCGGATCCACGGCGCCTTTATGGAATCAGGACCATGAATTTTACAGTATGTCTTAGATCTTCCTGCTGATTTTTCTGAATATTTTTAATTCACAAAAATCCAAATTTTACAGAAATGTCTAGAGAGCATGTTAAATATTGGGGTTTTGGGTCGATCGGACTTCTAATTCCATCGGGACTTCGCCTAAGACTCTAGCTAGGCTCTGATACCACTGTAGGGTTCCTATGCACCCTAGTGAGGTCTCACAAGTCATCATCCATGCAAATTTCTAAAAAATACGGTGCCGAGAAACCCTAGAACGGATCGTTAACTAGATATATAGGCGAAGCGAGCATGTAATCGAATTAAATGCTAAGGGAAAGTGACTACAATCTTTGTAGATCCAGTCCACCACTTCCTAAGCTCCGTGATGATCTCCCTCCGCTGTCCAAATCGAACCCTTGACTCTAGCATTGGCATCATCGAAGAATGGGCGGGCTTGATCGTCGGTTCGATGCCGAAGATGATCTACGTCGAGGCATCACAAGAACAAGCTCCAACTTCACCAAGCTTTGAAAACTTGTGAAGTAAACACCCTATACAACTTGGCAAGAGGTAGAGGATGAAGAAATAGGAAGTGGGTAGACTTTAGAATTGGATTTCTCACTTGATTTCACTAGTTGCCATTGATGGTCACTAGCTTTCTTCATGGAAGAAGAAGATGAAGAATAAGATATGATAAGTTGAATAATAAAAAAATGAATAAGAATTAAATCTTATCATACTTTTAACCTTAGTTAAGTGTAGAGAAAAGACCATGGTTAATGGAATGGTTAGGGTTAAGGATAAGAACAAAAAAGGAGACTAAGTCAAAACTTCATGAATGTTCAACTAGCAAACAAATAATGCCACCATTTCATCATTTATCTTTTCCAAAATAAAAAGATAAATAAAGAAATAGATAAATAAGTAAATTACTAAACAAAACCCTAATCATTAGTTTAAACCATGGTTTGATTCTTTACACTTAACCAAGTAAGCATGTATCATCAAACATGATACAAACATGTGCACAAAAGTATATCACATATACAACTTGCACAAATCAAGTGAGAAAATCCATTTAAAGTGAACCAATACTAGTTAATGCAAAGTAATATATCAAATATATAATTATACATTAAATCATTAAATCAACACTTGATTCAATGATCCGGTCATATCGCATATAACCGGCTAGTATCCAATGTATCGGCTTATCGAATCAATCCTTGATTCGATAACTAGGTTATATCGCATACAACCATTCGACACATTCATCGCGAGAATGAAATACGGTATCACATACACGCATTATTCTCGGTCCCGCACATATCTCATATGCGCTCCTATTTCGTTTCGCTTGAGCTAGGAAACCTCTGTGTAGGACTCTAAAGACTCGTCAATACGCCGGCAGCAGATGTTGATCATATCAAACACCCACAAGCCGCAAGCGGTCTGCTAAACGTAACGGCCACCCGGGTATTGAGCGATCAGAAGATCGACGAGCAAGCCCGCTCACACTCCTGTGAATCCAACCAGTAACACTTACCGTACAGTCCGGTCTGTTCGTCTGATATGTCGCATATCTCGCCTAGGGGTGGTAAACGTCAGACCCCAATAGCTTGATAAGTCATGCCGACGTGAAGTCCATAACATTCGTGAAACTACTGATAACTCTTACCAGTATATCACTGCAACCCTGGCCAGGGATTTCCTGTTATGGCCAGTCGAGCATAGCACAACATCAACCCCCAATACCGGGAGAGACGAATCCCCTCCTATCGCTCATTGCCTCCATGTGAATCGAGACTATACCCAAAAACCACCTGTTTGCACAACTCAGTAGAGCCGTGGTAGGGTGGAAATCAAAGCACAGTGGGAGACACACAAGACTCTATGACGATCTCGGGTCAACAGACTAAGCTGTACCAGTGTCACCAGAGAACTGCCATCTGACGTGAGGTATAATACCATCTGGGAGTTCTCGGCGAGTCCGTTCAGTGTACCCAGTCTCCACTGAGCACCCGCATACCATCTCCGATGTCAAACACCGATGGATATGGGATCATCCATCGCCCATCGCATGGGTCGAGAAGATATACGCTAGTCTACTCTGGAATATCGATGCCCCGTCTCGATATTCCCTCGACTAGGAACATTTCAAGGATGTACTCATGGACTATCCAGGCCCCACTAGTATGATCTGCATCATAGTCCTGGAAGTCGAGTACACATCCTAAGGGCTTTATCAACATGTAACAGAGAGACGAAAAGTATACACGTTAAGATAAAGAGCAACCAGATAGCGTACTATCATGTCGAGCAAGAAAGTCCTTCCTATATATGTCCCAGCATCCACTACAATATGCATCCAATGTATAGTAATGGCTTCTAGGGCATACATATAACTAACACTTCCGTATCACATTGCAGACTTTGAGGGAGCATCAACTGTTCGCCAAATTTTCAAAGTACGCATTCTGGCTAGACAGTGTCGACTTCTTGGGTCATGTGGTGACGAGAGATGGTATTTGTGTAGACCCGAAGAAGATCGAGGCAGCGCAGCGTTGGCTCAGACCGGTATCAGTTACAGAGGTTCGCAGCTTTTTAGGTCTGGCCGGCTATTATCGATGTTTTGTCCAGGATTTCTCCCGTATTGCTACACCGTTGACCTGTTTGACCCGGAAGGGGGTTCCTTTTGATTGGACCGAGGCATGTGAGGATAGCTTCCAGCGGTTGAAGACTCGTCTGACTACTGCACCAGTGTTATCATTGCATTCAGGATCAGGCGGTTTCATGGTATATTGTGATGCTTCTCGAGTGGGGCTGGGCTGTGTATTGATGCAACACGACAGAGTTATCGCGTATGCTTCTCGGCAGTTGAGGAAACACGAACATCACTACCCCATTCATGATTTAGAGATGGCTGCAGTGGTATTTGCACTTAATATCTGGAGACATTACCTATACGGCGAGTCGTGTCAGATATTCACTGACCACAAGAGCTTGAAGTATATTTTTCAGCAGCGAGATCTAAATCTGAGACAGCGCCGTTGGATGGAGTTGGTAGAAGACTATGACTGCGAGATTTTATACCATCCGGGCAAGGCGAATGTGGTGGCGGATGCTTTGAGTGGGAGGCCTGGAGGTAGCCTATCTTGTTTGAGCGCAGTACAGATGCAGTCGACGGCGGATTGGCAGGTTTTATGTGACAGCAGAGTGCAGTTCGAGTTTACTCCTACAGGGGGACAGCTGGCCCATTTCAGAGCACGCCCACAGTTACTTGACAGCATCCGCGAGGCACAGTCCGGTGATGCCCGTATTTTAGAGATTATCGAGCAGATTCGGCAGGGCAGAGTTTCCGAGTTCGTGATTGATGATCAGGGGATACTTCGATTTGGGACTTGACTGTACGTACTAGATTCTAAGGGACTGAGGCGTGGTATTCTTGAGGAGGCACATAGATCAGTGTATAGTGTGCATCCAGGTTCCACCAAGATGTACCGTGATTTGAGAGAGGTTTACTGGTGGGACGGGATGAAGAAGGATGTTACAGACTTCATATCGAGATGTCTGACTTGTCAGCAAGTCAAGGCCGAGCACCAGAGGCCAGCCGGTAAGTTACAGCCTTTGCCCATTCCTGAGTGGAAGTGGGAACAGGTCTCCATAGACCTCATTATGGGTCTACCCAGAACCAGTCGAGGGTATGACTCTATTTGGGTGATTGTGGATCGACTGACGAAAGCAGCTCACTTTCTGCCAGTGAAGACCACTTTTGGTTCTGCTCAGTACGCCCAGGTTTATATTGATGAGATCGTGCGACTGCATGGCGTCCCGACTTGCATCGTGTCCGACCGGGGCACCCAGTTTACCGGCCGATTATAGCAGAAACTTCAGAAGGCTTTGGGCACCCGATTGAGTTTTAGCACAGCTTTTCATCCGCAGACTGACGGTCAATCAGAGCATACTATTCAGACTCTTGAGTACATGCTCAGAGCTTGTGTTTTAGATTTCGGTGGTAGCTGGGATCGTCATTTGCCCCTGATCGAGTTCTCCTACAATAATAGCTTCCAGGAGACGATTCAGATGGCACCTTTCGAGGCTTTATATAGGAGGAGATGTCGATCGCCTGTATATTGGACAGAGCTCAGGGAAAGTAGTATTTTGGGGCCGCAGATCGTACAGAAGACGACCGAAAAAGATACAGCTGATTCGGGACAGGATGAGAGCAGCACAGAGTAGGCATAAATCATATGCTGACAGGCGCCGTCGCCGACTCGAGTTCGCTGTTGGCGATCATATTTTCCTGAGGGTATCTCCAATGAAGGGCGTGTTGAGATTTGGGCGGAAAGGGAAGCTTAGTCCTACATATGTTGGTCCCTTCGAGATCCTAGAGCGTGTCGGTTCGATGGCTTAT
This sequence comes from Agapanthus africanus, assembly GCA_030015575.1. NCBI lineage: Eukaryota > Viridiplantae > Streptophyta > Magnoliopsida > Asparagales > Amaryllidaceae > Agapanthus > Agapanthus africanus. The sequence goes on along the minus strand of CM057344.1, from coordinate 181,359,044 downwards.
CGGTTGGCTCTTCCGCCCAGCTTCCCCGATGTTCACCCCGTGTTTCATGTTTCGATGCTCCGCAAGTACCTTCATGACCCTTCCTATACGATTCAGCACCAGACGATCCGGCTGGAGCGCGATCTTTCGTTCACCGAGTAGCCGGTGGTCATTTTGGATCGGTAGGTGAAGAGATTGAGGTCGAAGGTTATATCGTCCGTCAAGGTTCTTTGGCGTGGTCCGAACAGTGAGGAGGTTACCTGGGAGACTGAGGACGAAATGAGGAAGAAATATCCCCATATTTTTTAAGGTACGCGTAGTTAAACTCTAAATTCGGGGACCGAATTTCTTTAGGGGGGAAGACTGTAACGCTTCGAAAAATCGTTTAGGCAGTTTTTCAATAATCGGTAAAATAAATCAGTCTTTTCCGTAAAAAGTCAAAATAATTATTTTTCAATATAGGCCTAATTATAAAAAATTTAGATAAGAAATTGCTAGAAATTGGTTAATAAATTATCACTTAAAAATTTCTAGTCATTTAAATTTTTTTCCTTAATTAATTAATTTTTAATATTATTTTAAGCTTTTAAATATACATTAAATTAGTGATAAATACAAATTTAAATGGGTAAATTACATACTTAAGAACCATTATAAACTAAAATTTAGTGTTAACAAAAATTTTATCAAGACTTTCCTAGATTGGTTGTTCTATGGTTTAAAAATGAATTAAAATGGGGTTTTTTTGTAAAAAATGATGTGATGGGCATTAAATGAGCTTGAGAAAGACTTTTTGTATTGAAATTTCCACACAATTCCCTCACTCTCTCCCCATTCCTCCCCAGGCCGAGCCTCAACCTGCACCTTCCCCAAAATTTTTCCCATTTCTTTTGCTTCAAAATTCATTCAAAAATCCACCGAAATCCACAATTTTCTTCCCAAATTCAACACTAATCCCTTATCTACCTCTTCTCAAGCCAAAATTTGTTTAAAACATGGCTAAAAGAGGCAACTTTGGAGGCTAAGTGCAAGAGGTTCAAAACTTGTAAGGTATAATTCTAATCTAAATGTTAAATTGTAGTTTAAACATGCTAATTTAGAATTTTAAAGTGTTAATTTCATAGTAATTGTTTGTTTTTGAAATTCAAGAAAAAGAGGATGATTTTGGATTAGGGTTTGAATCATTGTTAATAGATTAAATTAGGTGTAGTGGTTAGCTAGTAGGTTAGTTTGGATGTTGGTGTTAGATTGTGATCGCTATATCGTTAATTCGCGATGTTTGCATCGAAATCGCTATGTTAATGCTTACTAGATTTTCCATAATTTTAGGAAGTGATTTAATTGTGATATCTTGACGATACTATTGGCATCTCCTACGACATTTAGGGTGTGCGAATGCAGAATTTGGTTTAGTCGGGTTTTAGTTTTGACGGTTGCCCCGAAACGACGATTCTAGTTAAGGCTTAGTGATTTTCGTGTGTTTTCCACGCACCGAGTGCACGTTGTGCCTAACTTGTGGATGTTGATTCTTTTATTTTCTGACTTGCATCGTTTCAGGAATATGTAATCTTATGTTTGTTTTTTGCAATTTTAGGATCGGTTGCGGAAACATCGGACGCGACGTGCAAAGGCAAAGCGGTGGTTGGATCAGATTAGCGAGACGTCCGGGTGAGTAGATGTATACATCTATGGGGAAATCGTCTGGATGGCGTGAGTCGCCCCAATGTTAGGATCACTTTATTACTTGCACACTATATGCATAGTTAGTTAGCTAACCATCTCATTCATACGTATATCTTTCTAGTTGTTCGTCTGCTGACATTTCATTGTTATCTACATACCTACGTCGGATATCACCTCTTAGGACACTTACACCATTACCATTGGCTCATATTGCACGCGCACTATTCATGTGAACACGCATGCCTTTGGTAATTACCATGCCATGAGCACTGTAGGAGCTGCTTAGTTCTGTATCAATCACTTGCATCATACATGATACATTAAATTGCATAGCATGTTTATACCTCACATCATCATCATGCTTATATAGATTCCTAGCCACAAATCACATTATATACCTTTGATATCATAAGCATTTATCATATACAACATGTTGGGTATTTTGATTTTCTTAAGGATTTCAGTATTGATGAGATTTCTGGATTTTGGGGAAAACCGCAAGAATTTAACAAAAACTTATTATCATCATTTTTAAAATAAAGTTGCGGTTTTCTCGTGATGTATGTGTCGTCCCCCATGAGTTTTTATATTTTCTGTTGGAATTCAAGACCCGATTCGAGGAGTGGATGAACCGTCTCAGGTACATGGTGGGCCCGGTATGGTACCCCGGGGCAAGAAGATCGAGTTGTAGACGATGAGTCTGGCAGGGGAAGAATACCTACCGGTGATGTCTGGCACAGCAGATATCCGGAGGATACCGACCGTTGTCATGAGATTTGATGATATGGGCCGATCCAGACTGACGGAGCCCGATATATTGAGATATTAACATAGTGAGACATTGAGACAGATATACTTCCATATTTGGTGTCGATGCTTGACACGGTTTTTGGATGATTTCATTGATGGTACCTTAGCTATTGTACAGATATTTTTTTAAGTTAAGAATGCAGAGATTATCGTATTTAAATACTTAAAGATTTCGTATTGATTTTGCATCCATGTGCTTACATATTAGTATCATCGCATCATACTTAGATATGCAGATTTTGACGCATTGCGTGCATTCTTACGATAGCCTTATTAGATGTTACTTGCTACTCACGAGCTGGCAACTCACCCCCGTTGTGCCACAGTGTCTTGCAGGTCAGACCCGTCAGCCTTGTAGCGGCGGGCGTATCTTTTCATTAGCTTCTTTGCTCAGAATCGCGATATTGCTCTTAGGTGGGTTGCGAGGACACTTTTGTCTCTTTTGTACTATCATTGTATCTAGTATTCTCCATCTACTGCTTTTTATTTGTATATGTGACCTAGTGATGTGACTGAGAGATTTGTGTATATGTGGTTTCTCTGGGGTCGAGCTCACTTGAGCCGACGTTGTGTTTTCTTATTTTTGTGCTTCCTTATGCTTATTTGCTTGATATTGCATATATATTGCGTGTGGTTGTGATCCGCCTTGGGCGAAGAGCTTGCTCCCGCTTGGGGATGCTATTATTTCATTACAGGTTTATATATCTTGTTGTACCCATTTTGGGGCTAGTATTTACAAAGGAGACTCTGCCAAAATTTTCGGAAAATTTTGATGTTTTAAAAAGGGGTTAATATAACTTAAATGGTTTAAAATCATTTTCATAGAAGGTTTTCCTTCACTCTTATTGCTTATGGTTTAGATTTTCTTGGCTTTGGCTGACATAGGTTACGTTACACCTTGAGACGTCTCGTAATCTAAGTGCCAGTCACGTTCCGTACTTTCGGGTCGTGACAAGGGGTTACATCATGACTATGTAGGATGCAAATTATCAAGCATGGGGTACTAATGTAACAATAATATGAATTAATATAATATGGCCTGCAACTAGTTATGCAGAATTAATGGTATGGATACACAATAAAACATGGATGCATAAATATCTATCAGGGGTTATAACTATAGCTCCATGACTATATAGGATGCACACTATCAAGTATGGGGTACTAATATAACAATAATATGAATTAATGTGATCTGTAGATGCAGCTACATATATAATAAATGATATGGATGCATACGGGTATCCGAAAATAGTAAAACATTAGTATGGATGTATAATGCAATCAACATGTGATATGTTTATTCATATGGATGCAAGATAAGATACATAGCATGTAGCAAGATGATATTGCATGTGACTAGATATGTAAATAATGGTATGGATGCTTACGGGTATCGAAAAACTGTAAAATTGTAATATAGATGCACAATGAAATAAACATGTAATATTTTTATTTATATAGATGCAACATATGTATCATAGCATGTAGCAAGATAAACTTGCCTGTTCGGATCTCAATATGTGTGCGTACGCAGCGTCCGACGTCGGGTAAACGTCGCAATGCACACATGGAGTACACAACTGAACCAGGCAAAGCATGAACATGACCAGGCTGGCTGGGAACGTCTACTGGGTAGCCCGGATTGTCGGCGGCGATACGGCTTCGGCGATCACCAGAAAATGCGAAATCAATAAAAGAAAGAAGAGAAGAACAAGAAGAAGAAGAAGAAGAAGAAGGTTGCACTGGGGTCTCTGGGGTTGGATCGGGGTATCTGGGACAGAAGAGGAGAAATGACGAGGTGGTTGTGCGTTTTCCGGTGATGGGCAGTGGGTACTAGGGTTCTCGTCGGGTGTCGGGTTTCAGCAGGGAAAGAGTCGGACAGGAGGTAGAAGAGGAGAGAAGAAGGTTGTGGTGACGGGTATAGTGACGACTGGGGTCGGAGATCCGGCGACGCGAGGGTACCGGCAAGGGTGGTGATGGTTTTCTTGGGTTGGCCTGGGGTTGTCGGGTTCGCAGAGGTCGAGAAAGGAATAGAAGAGGAAGAAGGTGGTGACGACAAGGGTGAGGGTGGTGGCGACGGTGAGGCTGGGATGAGAGGCCACAAGGGCAGCGACGAGATGTAGGCGAGGTCGAGGGAGAAGGCGTCGGGGTCTCGGGTTTGTCGCGGCGGGGTTTCGAGCGGAAGTGGAGATGGTGTTATCAAGGATGAGGTGACGAGGGAGTCGGCGGTTACGAGAGGTGAGAGGAGACGGCCGCGAGCGAAGGTAGGGTGTGGAGGTGAAGGCGGGAGGCGAGGAGGAAAGAAAATTTACGAATGAGGAAGAATAGAGGGGACGTGGGGAAAACAGTGAATAGGGTTTAATAAAGGAATTAAATATAATCTAAATATATTTATATATATATACAGCGGAGGGAGAGAGAGAGAGAGAGAGAGAAAGCTAACTGTAGGATTTTAAGAAATCTTTTTAAAGATATAATTTAGTTTAAAATCTAAAAGGTTAAACATTTATAACTAATGAATAAAATATTAGGAAAATTTGAGTTTTCAGGCTAATACAAAAATAGTCCAAAACACGCCCGGGTCAGGTTTAAAAATCTAGTTTTAAAATACGGAAAATATACGTGTCGACCAACACTAAAACAGGATATCCGGGTAACGAAAAAGTATACCCCCAAAAACGGATTCACGCACGTGCATGTAGCCATCGAAACAAGTCCGTTTCACTGAACGGGACGAGAACAAGATGTGCGGATGCTACGACAGGGTTAGGGGTATCATGTAGGCCATGCTAGATATTTTAAAATATTTTTCTTGACTTTATTTGCTATATTGAAAAATATACAGATGCCAGATATAATACCAGTATGCAGTATATAAAAAAAATGAAAGTGCACGGATCCACATAACTAGACGGGATAAATCATAAACAGGAATCAAGACGGGTTTCTAGCAAGCAGGTCGGGTCGGATGCAAATACAGATGCCATTTATACTATTCACACCCAAAACACAATAAATCAAGAATAGCCATAAGTAAAGAAATACCCAAAAGAACTTGTATAAATGAACTAGGGTGTTACAATATTAGTTGGTCAAATGTGATATAACCGGATTATTAAATCAAGTGTTGATTTAATAATGTGATATATATTATATGTGATATAATTATATCTTAACTAATATCATTAGCTCACTAATTATTCTTCATTATATATATATTAACATATATGATTGATATATATATATATATATATATATCTAAAATATTGAAGCATGGCATTATTTCTATTTTTGAGAAAAATAGAAAAGAGGTGGAAAATGAGAGCATGGTTGCAAGCCTGGGCTTTACTCATAGTTTATTCATCTTGACTCACTATTCAAGCATGGTTGCAATTTTATATTGAAAAATTCCATGCTTGAATGAGTGGGGGTCAAGAGTTGCCATTCATTCTAGCTCATTCTCAACACTTAGTCATTTTTCTTGCTTTGCTCCCATGGTTGCTCTCTAACTTCTTCTTCTTCCTCAATGCTATTGGTTCAAGTTTCAACCCTCACATGAGATGTGAATCATGAAACTTGAACGCAAACTTGTGAGCTTTTAACATCCCCTACTTCATCATCCCACACCAAACTAGCAATTTGGTGTGGTGTGTTTCCTATACTAAAGGAGTTTTGTGTAGAGTTAGCTTGGGCTAGAGGAACTTCGGGTGGATCGTCTTTGGCGTGAAGATCACGAAGGAGGTTAGTTCAATTCGAAGTGAAGTCTAGAGGCGTCAAGAGGACTACTACAAGGAGCTTAAGAAAAGAAGGAATCGAACTACAAAGGTTGTATGCTATTTTCTTCTCTTGAGTTAATCACATCACAAAGACAAACCCTTAATAATCTAGTAATGATATTGTTAGTCTAACATAGCACCTAATAAAAATTAAAATGCGGCATGCTTGATGCCTCTAGAACCTCATGGTGGTGTTAAGGTAGACTTTTATGGTATCAGAGCCAAGTTAGAACATTAGGATAACATGTAGCGACGTTAGAAATCCGCCGTTTTTGTCGCGCAAAAACTGCCGATAAAAACAATTTCGAAATTGATGTTTTGAGTTGTTTGCACACCCTGCGGGCTTACGGTTTGAACCGAGAAGCCGCGGGGTGGAGCGTGGGCATCCCGGGGATACCCAGGGGGGACCGAACGGCTGGGCCCACTCCCTAAGACCACCACAAGGTGGTCTTGGCGGAGGGGACCCGAAACTGCCCCACCATAGGCAGTTTTGGGTCTGCCTCACCCCCTGGCCAACTCATGGTGGCCTCAGGGGTGGGGTACCCCTTTTAGGCCCCACATTCGATAGTTTATTTTGGGTCTTCACCCCCATGAAGATTCGAGCGGGTTTCGAGTTCGTTTCGACTCCCGGATTGGCTTAAAACGATCGGATTTGGAATTTTAGCTCACTGGATTTTTCAAGTGTTAAAAAAAGTTGGTTTAGTTTGCTAATTGCGTGCGTAATTTTAATGTCGCGGTTACTTTACAAGATTTGTGATGTGTGTGATACAATTATTAGAATCCGGATTAATTAGTTTTATGAAAACTAGTTAGTATATTGTAAAGCTAGCTGTTTAGTCTCAAATGATGGGACTTCATTAATGAGATTAATGAAAAAAAGAAACCAAAAAATGTTGTAGAATCAAATTTTCAAAATGGGTAGCTCTAGTTTTTGCTTTGCATAGTGGTATTCCTCGATGAATATCTAGCACCTCATTCGATGAGGAAAGAGCCGAGATTCCTTCACCGGGAGTGACCTCTTTAGCGAAACTAGCAAATGCTATAACCAACTCGGTTTTTTTTTTGATTGCTTCTTTAGTTCTTGCTTTGCATAGTGGTATTATTGAATATTCTGCACCTCATTCGATTAGTAAAGAGCCGAGATCCCTTCACCGGGAGTGACTTCTATAGCGAAACTAGAAAAATCCTCAAAAACACTCCTTTTCAAAATCTTTAGATTCTACATCGATATCAAGTTCATTACGCTCATAGTTTTCTTAAAAACCTGGGTAGCCCTCCGTCATTTCAGATAAGTGCTATTTTAGTATTCGTGCTATGGTAGTTTGGCCTCCGTCAAGGCGTAGTGTACGGTAGCTGATTAATACTTATCTGTAGCATGAGATGCGATTGAATTAGGGTAGTCGTACAGCGTTGTTTGGCCTCTATCAAGGGTCGTGCGGGTGGATCTAATTCAATCAAGAAATGAACGGGTTGAATTTGACTAGCGGCCTATGGGTAGTTTGGCCTCCGTCAAGGTCATAGGATGTTAGGGGTAAAAACATTATCAGGAATTTCAAGTGTTGAAATCTGCAATGAGATTGCATACCTTCTATATGATAGTTGGATCCTGATACCCACTGCGAGTAAGAGTTACTCCTGGGAGAGTTTTGCACTTTACAATTAGCTAATCAAGAAGGTGTCTAGAAAGATGTCAATGGGGTTAAGCCTATAGGGAAACGAGGTTTATTTTAATTAGGTCCATGCGAAAGCACGGGGAACCTCCCTCGGAGTACCGATACCTGTCTGGCCGAATGATTGGCGAACCTGTAGGGTGTAATTAATCCCGGCTAATCTTACCTTTTAGGGTTTGAAGGAAGATTTGATAAAAACAGTGGGAGCCATACTGATTAGATAAAATAACCAATCTAATCTTGCAAAGAGCGCACGCAAAGTGATTATACTTCTCTCTCTCTCCTGGTAGCGACCAATGAAATGCCCTAATCAAGATAATAATATGGATGTATTGACTGAACCTACTTATTATACTGGACTAGGTTCCGCTCTATCTTATGATTGTTATAAGTCTAAGCAAGGAATAGGGGAATATACAGATTCCCATGCAACCCAAACGAAAAATAAGCATGATGATGCATTTTCTTCAGGTGTGTTCGTAACCAAGCACTGTTTCTCAGTTACCTCTACGTCCTGGGTATTGGATACCGGATCAGGATCCTACACATGTAATTTGTTACATGGGCTACAGAAAGGTGGAGAACTGGGAAATGTTGATATGTCTCTAGTAGTAGAGAATGGTGCAATTGTTGCAGCCAAAGCAGTTGGCAGATATCACCTGGTGTTACTAACTAGTAATACATTGATTCTTAGCGACTATTATTTCGTACTAATTATATTGTGAATATTTTCCTAAATCAAGTGTTGATTGGGTAAGGTATGTTGTATAACAGTGTATACGTTCTGAATCAAACTACAGTTCTAAACATACAGAACACACACAAGAGAAACAGTTCAGAGATGAAAAAAATCTCCTTGAGGCATTGTAGACTAGATCATGTCGATGAGACAAGATTAGCTAAAGTTCCATAAGGATGCATATTTTGAATCCGTTCGAATTTACATCTTATGAAACTTTCCAGTCAGGTCATAAAGACTAGGTGACCAAATCTCTGTTTACTAGAAACGGAGAAAGAGCTACTGAACTCTTGGATAGATACATGGTGATGTATGCGGTCCAATGTCTACACATGCCAGGGATGGTTCCACGTACTTTATTACATTCACCGATATTCTCTCAAGATACGCACATGTGTTCTTTTTGAAACACAAATCTGAATCTTTTGAGAATTTCAAGGAATATAAGTTCGAAGATGAGAACCAGATGGTGAAAGGTATTCAAATCCATCGATATGATCGGGGAGAAGAATACTGGAGCACGGAATTCCGAGACTATTTAAAAGAGAATGAGATTCTCTTTCAGTTTACTCCTCCGTATACACCACAGCACAACGGTATATCGGGATGGAGTTATTGCACCCTATGAGATATGATGCGCTCTATGATGAGTATTACTGAGTTGCCTATTTCTTTTCAGGGACATGCACTTGAGAAGATGCATACCTATTGAATAGAGTTCCGACCAAATCTTTTACCTACCACTTCATATAAGATATTGAATAGGAAGAGACCATCTCTTAAATGAGTTAAGATATGAGGTTTTCCGGCCTATGTTGAAAAGAAAAATCCGGACAAGCTTGAGGCAAGGTCAGTTCTGTGCAAGTTTGTAGGATATCCCAACCATTCGTGAGGGTATATCTTCTACCACACCAAAGAACAAAAGATGTTTGTTTCTCGATATGCCACCTTTTTAGAAAAGGAATTTCTTGTGGAAGAAATTAGTGGCGATGAGGTAGAACTGGAAGTAGTTCCAGCAAACACAAACTATAACCGACAATTTGGTGGATCCGGAGGATTCAATAGTCCCTGACAAACCGAAGCCACTCCGCCGATCTAGTTGGGTTCCTCATCGACCTGAGAGATACTACGATTTTCTTGTAGACGGTGGGACCGAGGATTGCATCATGGAGATGATGACCCAACTAGTTTCGAGCAGGCCATCACAAGTGGAGAATATGTGAAATGGATGGATGTTATGCGATCTGAGATGGAATCCATGTACACCAACAAAGTATTGACTTTGGATGTTGCTTCTGAAGGGGTAAAACCCATCGGGAGCAAGAGGATCTTTGGGAAAGATAATTTGGTGTAGATGGAAAAGTTGAGACTTTCAAAGCTATGCTTAAGTCCATCAGGATCCTACTTGCCATTGCTGCATACCATTACTACTAAATCTGGTAGACTGCACGTCAAATCCGCTTTTCTAAATGGTGATTTAGAAAAGAGCGTATATGACACTGCCAGAGGGATTCGTAGACAGTGGAAGCAACGGAAGCATGTGCAAGCTGCTTAAATCCATCTACGGGTTAAAGCAGGCTTCGTGGAGATGGAACATCTATTTTAATGAAGCTGTCAAAGAGTTTGACTTCATCAAAAGGTAGATGAACCATGTATAAATAAGAAAGTTGTCGAGAGTATGGTTGTTATCCTCGTATTGTACGCGGATGACATACTTTTGATAGGAAAGGATGTTCCTATGCTACACTCGGTCAAGTACCTCTTATCACACAGGTTCTCCATGAAAGATCTAACTGATGTCTCCTACATCCCGGGGATATAGATCTATAGAGATAGATCTAAATGGATTCAGGATTATCCCAATACAGGTACATAGACACCATGATAAAAGGGTTTAGTATGGATGATTCTAAAGTGTGGTAATGTACCCGCTTGTTCAGGAATCACTCTCTCCAAAGAGATGTCTCTCGAGACTGATTTGGAGAGGGCTCGCATGAAAGGAATGCCTTATGCTTTGGCAGACGGGCCAATCATGTATGCGATGTTATGTACCAGACCAGATGTAGCTTACTAACTAGGTGTAGTGAATAAGTATCGTAAAGATCTTTGGGAATACCACTGGACAGCTGAAGAACATTCTTAATTGCTTGAGAAGGACTAAAGAAATGTTCTTAGTGTATGGTGACGATGAACTCAAGATGGATTCCTTTACCGATTCAAGCATCCAGAGTGATAAGGATGAGTGAAAGTCAGTCTCGGGTTTTGTCTTAATTCTTAGTGAAGGGATGGTATGTTGGAAGGGTTCCAAGCTATATACCGTAGCAGACTCATTGATAGAGGCTAATTACATCACTACCAATGATGCTGCCAAAAAGGTTGTATGGATGAATAGAGTTCATGAGATGAACTAGGTTCCTACAATTGGGCATCCAATACCTATGTATTGTGATGGCAATGGAGCTGTGGTTTTGGCCCAGGAACCCCGGTCCCGTCAGCGATCCAGACATATTCTTAGACAGTAGCACCTGATCAGAGAGATAGTTGATCTCCGGGAGATCGAGATCAGGAGAGTTGACAAAAAGGATAACACAGCGGATCCACTCACCGAGGCCATCCCCCAGATGCTATTCGAGAGACTTTTGGGACGTTACGTATGAGATACTACAACAACTGATCTTACTGTAAGTGGGAGATTGTTAGTAATATGTATGCCTTAGAGGTCATTATTGATGATATAGTGGATGCTTGGACATAAATATAGAGGACTTGCTTGCTCGACATGATAGTATGCTATCAGGTTACCTTTATCTTAACATGTAGACTGGTATTTATACTGTCTGTCTCTTATATGTTGATAAAGCTCTTATGATATGTACTTGACTACCAGGCCTATGATGAGATAATACTAGTGGGGCCAGGGTGGTCCAAAAGTACATCTTTTAATAAGTTCCTAGTCGAGGGAATATCGAGACTAGGGCATCGATATTCCAGAGTAGACTAGTGTATACGCTTCTTGACCCATATGATGGACGATGGATGATTTCGCATCCATTGGTGTTTGACATCAAAAATGGTATACGGGTGCTCAGTGGAGACTGGGTACACTGAACAGGACTCACCGAGGACTCCTATATGGTAGTATACCTATCATCAGATAGCAGTCCTCTAGTGACACCGGTACAGGTTAGTCTGTAGACCGGAGATCGTCATAGAGTCTTGTGCGGCTCCTACTGTGCTTTGATTTTCTCCCTACCATGCTCAAAGGAGACGTGCAAACAGGTGGATTTTAGGTACAGTCCCAAGTCGCATGGAGGCAATGAGTGATAGGAGGGGTTTCGTCTCTCCCGGTATTAGGGGTTGATGTTGCGCTATGCTCGATTGGCTATAACTAGAAGTCCCTGGCCAGGGTTGCTGCCGAGATTTACTGATAAGTGTTATCAGTAGTTTCTCAAACCGTTATAGGCCAGACATCGGCATGACTTATCATGTTACTGGGGACTGACGTTTACTACCCCTAGACATGATATGTAACATATCAGACAAAGAGACCGGACTGTACGGTAGTGTTACTGATAAGCTTCATGGAGAGTATGATGAGCTTGCTTGTTGATCTTCATATCGCTCAATACCCGTGTAGCCGTTACGTCCAGCTACTACTGCAGACGGCTTGTAGGTGATTGATGTGATCATCATCTACTGCTGGCGTATTGACGAGTCTTTAGAGTCCCATACAGAAGTTTCCTGGTTCGAGCGAAACGAAGTAGGGCACATATGTTGATATGTGCATGGGCCTGATTAAACATGAGTATATGATACTGTATTGTAATCTGGCAGTTATCTATTATCGGTTCGGTTATATATGATATAACCAGATTATCGAATCATGTGTTGATTTGATTATGTGATATACAGATGAATGTATTAGTCGGTCATATGTGATATAACCGGATTATTAAATCAAGTGTTGATTTAATAATGTGATATATATTATATGTGATATAATTATATCTTAACTAATATCATTAGCTCACTAATTATTCTTCATTATATATATATATTAACATATATGATATATATATATATATATATATATAATATTGCAGCATGGTGTCACGACCCGAAAGTACGGAACGTGACCGGCACTTAGATTACGAAGCGTCTAGAGGCGCAACGTAACCTAAGTAAGCCGAAGCCCAGAAATCTAAACCATAAAAAGAAGAAGAAGTAAAGGAAAACATGTAGAAAACAAGTTTAAAAGCAACATCCAATTTTCTCAAAAATTTCGGCAGAGTCTCCTTTGTAAAAACTGGTCCCAAACGGATACAAACAAGAATAATATATATACAAACAATAAAAAGCATCCCCAAACGGGAGCTAGCTCTACGCCAAAAGACGGAAACAACCATATCAATGCACAATAGTATACAACGCCAAAGGGCGAGGCTCAAAACTCAAAAGAAAACAAAACCACCAGATATCATAATAATACAAGCGCAACTCTAAGGTCGAAACAAATAAATGGTCCAGTAAACTATCAAGTAATACAAGTTTGGTTGATGGAGCTTTCTAGATACAAATGAAATAATAAAAGTACAATGGTGGTCCAGATACAAGTGAACCAACCTACCGTGCAAATCACCCTGAATGAAAAGATGTGCCAGCAAGCTGCCAGGAAAAACCTGTACATCGAACCTGTAAAAAAATTTGGCACAACGGGGGTGAGTTGCCAACTCGTGAGTAGAAGATATCTGCGAAAAGAAATCGAATGCACGACTCTCTCCTAGGTCATAATAATATACTAATCATATAGTAATGGCAGGGTAATAAACTATGTGTAGTGCAAAAGCTCCGTGCCCGTGTCAGTGCCTCAAATAGTAATATGTCATGTGAATGAGTATGCATGCACCATGAATGTAAAAACAATCAATCCTGAAATCTGGATATATTTGTATATGAAATCTTTAGCTTTTATCATGGTAAAATGTGTATAGAAATCTGAAATATCAACGATGAAATCCATGGAAATCCGTGTCAAGCATCGACACAAAACGTGTAAATCTCAAGTCTCAATACCTCATAATCTCAATATCTCATAGTCTCAATATCTCGGACTCCGTCAGTCCGGATCGGCCCATATCATCAAATCTCACGACAACTGTCGGTATCCTCCGGATATCCGCCGCGCCAGACATCACCGGTAGGTAGTCCTCCCCTGCTAGGCTCATCGTCTACAACTCGATCTTCTTGCCCCGGGGTACCATACCGGGCCTATCATGTACCCGAGACGGTTCATCCACTCCTCGAATCGGGTCTCGAAATCCAACAGAAAACATGAAATCCCATGGTGGACGACACATACATCACGAGAAAACCGCAACTTATATTTTAAAAAAAGAGGAGGAGAGAGAGAGAAGTTTTTATATATATTCTTGCGGTTTTCCCCAAAAATCCAGAAATCTCATAGAAATCCAAAATCTCAAAATCATGAATAAATATATGATAAGTGTCGGCATATCCCCCTAATACTGCATGATAACATGAAAATGTGAATGCATGAAATGTCTAAGTAATAAATGCCATGTCTATACTAACACCAGAGAGTAACCACGATGTAATATCGATCTAGCTGTTAGCTGATTCTATCAATAAAAGATAATGAGATCTAAAGTGTATGTGACATAGCAATTACCGATGATGATGTGTGTGAGCCGGCAAATACGTGTGCGTGGAATATGCGCATCATCGGTAATGGTGCTGGTGTCCTAACAGGCAAGGTGTTATTCTGATTATAGAAACATATATATGAACATGCAACATTAAGATTACGGTATGAATGTAAAGACGGATGTGTAATAACCACTCGTCTGTGATATACAAGTAAAACTACAACTATATGACTCGAACTTACACTAGTGTCCATCTAACCTCCTAAGGAACTAAACCTAAGAAACTAGTCGATAAGAAATAGGAGTACACCTAAAGTCTGAATCCATATCTCTAATAGTCGGCGATCCAGCCTCAATAGCGTCACGTACGTAGTACGGCTTCCACGAATCAAGAGTGCGGATCAATCATCACATCTATGCCTCGTACGGTAAAATCCGTCGTACGGCATCCCAATATCGGGGTACGGGTCAAGTATCACCTACGTGTCTCATCATTCGTATAATACCATCATCAACATATGTCATGATCAAGGTGCTATACTGTAATCGCATACATCAATCATATATCATTGCCAACATAAATATACATCGTTAATTTATCCTCAGAAATGTCATGTCACATATATCATATCTTGATCAAGTCACATGTGTTAAGTCATGATTAAGTCACACCTATAAGATATCGAAATCAAGTTACACCTTTATGATATCGCAATCAAGTTACACCTATATGATGTCGAAATCAAGTACACCTATATGATGTCGTAATCAAGTCACACATATATCATATTAGAATTTCAGGCACAGGTTACAGTCCGGGTTCTATTTTAGAGTCCCATGTACTTCAATATCATCACCACCCTTTATTACTGTTCATGTATACAAATCCACTATCTCATTTTCTAATGATCCGCTAACATCATAACACGACCGTATAGCCAAGAATCACGGCATCAAGCCCAGTTATACTGTTCCTTTCCCGTGTATCATATCACATCCTTGTATCACATATACGTGTGGTGTGTATATATATATATATACCTACACCTAGTCCTATATATATATACACACATACACGTATACACCACATCGAGTTTCTGTGTGTGCTCGTGTTTGTATATCTACCTGAAACCTACGAATCTTCTCCAAGATATTCATCCTCTGGTAAGGTCTTTCTAAATCAGTCTAGTCCAACCTAAGGTCGTTACTAGGGTCCTACTCACCAAGGATCTAAGGTCACGTCTAGCTTCCTAACGACAATAAATACTACTACTATTCTACGTTTGCGGGGGTGCTAAACGCTATCCACCCGACTTCCCCCGTAGATATACATCTACCCACCTGGTCCTTGTCTGCCGAAAATGATGTCGCCCTCCTCTTCTTCCTCGTCCAAAGTCCATGTGAGGGGTACCTATACGCAAACACATATAATATCGTAAACTGAATCATAGACAAAGCCAAAATGACGCACGAAACGTGCATAGGTTAAAACCTATGTCCCGCTCATGCAAAAGAACCAAATATCACTCGATATCGGCGTACAAACGCCGATTGATCGAGATAAACATCAACAAAAAACTTGTAGTTTAAAAACTCGTTACTTATAATATAAAACATGATTTAATCCATCAAAACCCTAAAAATCAATCAAATCGTCCGATTTCGAAAAACCAGAAAACGCCAAATTACCGTTTTACTTCAAAACTTGACATTTAAATGAAACTAATGGTCATAAAACTCATTAAATAGCATAACTAGACTATATAAACCATCACTATATTTTTAACACCCTAATTTATATTAGTTTGAAAATTCTAGTTTGCAAACTTGCCCGATTTTGATACTTTTAAGCAAAATTTCACAATATCACAACTAAACATGATTTTATATGAATTAACTTACTAAACTACAATTCATGATAATAATAACATAATGAAACCATAAATTAGATTTTAAATTTCATTTAATTAAGAATTTCCAAAATCTAGTTAGCAAAAATAGCAATTTTTATCACAATTTATCAATTATCAATAAAAACTAGTAACCAACTTGAGTTTTTCATCCCACCAACAAGTTAATATCCTCTTTAAATCCACACTCTAGTGTTATAAACATTAAGTGAAATTTTATCTCACCAATAAATATAATATACATAAATCTAGTTTACAAATTTACTTCATTTAAACAATTTGAATGAACAAATTACAATATCTCAACCATGCATAATTTTTCCCATTTCTAAAAATATTAAACTAGTTATAATAACCCCACTTAATTAGTAAAAACCATAACTTGATTTTACAAACCCTAACTTGAATTTTAAAAATTGTAGATAGAATTTATTTATTAAATCTAATTATGCTTAAATGAAACATTTAATAACAAAAAATCAAAAGAAGAAGATTTATATCTCCACAACATGCAATCCAAACATGAAAATAAGCCTCCAAAATGAATGCTTTCCATCTCCAAAATCCATGTAAAGATGAGCAAAGAATAGAGGGTAGGAATTAATTTGGATTTTGTGGATTAATGAATTTTGGTGGATTTTTGCAACAAAATCAAATGAGGAAAATGGGGGAATGCCATGGGGAGGAGGGCCGGCCACCACATGGAGAAATGGGAGAGAAAGAAAGAGTGAAGAGTTGTGTAGAAACTTCTTTCATTAATTTCTTTCTTTAAGTCTTTTCAAGTTTTATTCATTTTCTTTTATTTATTTTCCAAAAAAACAAATTCTAGAAACCACTTGAAGACTCAAGAGAGAGGGGGGCTGTCAAGGCCGGCCAAGAGGGTGTGAGGGAGAAAAAGAGAGTGTGGGTTTTGTTTGGAAAAAGATAAAAGTTGTACCGCACTCCATTTGCACTAATTTCACCGAAAAAAAGCATTTTTCTTCGATATTTTCTAACACCGGTTAACAACGCTATTTCAATTCAAAAACAACATAATAAAATTTTGTTTAATGTATTATGATACACAAAATTTGTTTCAACTCATTCCAGTTTGTAATTTTCTCTAATTAAATGTATTAGTGACGGCTTAAAATAATATTATAATAATTAATTTCGGAAAATTTTCAGAAATTTTGAAATCTCACCAGTGGCTTAATAAACACCAAATACTAGCAATTACATAGCTAGAATATTTATATTTAATTTTAAAATAAAGATATTTGTATTTTTACTTTTTACAGAAAACCCCCTTATTTTACCGATTTTCCGAAAGTTCACCAAAACGATTTTCAAAACGTTACACATGGCATTATTTCTATTTTTGAGAAAAATAGAAAAGAGTTAGAAAATGAAAGCATGGTTGCAAGCATGGGCTTTATTCATAGTATATTCATCTTGACTCACTATTCAAGCATGGTTGCAATTTTATATTGCAAAATTCCATGCTTGAATGAGTGGGGGTCAAGAGTTGCCATTCATTCTAGCTCATTCTCAACACTTAGCCATTTTTCTTGCTTTGCTCCCATGGTTGCTCTCTAGCTTCTTCTTCTTCCTCAATGCTATTGGTTCAAGCTTCAACCCTCACATGAGATGTGAATCATGAAGCTTGAACACAAACTTGTGAGCTTTTTTAACATCCCCTACTTCATCATCCCACACCAAACTAGCAATTTTGTGTGGTGTGTTTCCTACACTAAAGGAGTTTAGTGTAGAGTTAGCTTGGGCTAGAGGAACTTCGGGTGGATTGTCTTTGGCACAAAGATCATGAAGGAGGTTCGTTCAACTTGCAATGAAGTCTAGAGGAGTCAAGATGACTACTACAAGGTGCTTAAGAAGGGAAGGACTCGAACTACAAATGTTGTATGCTCTTTTCTTCTCTTGAGTTAATCACATCATAAATTCAAACCCTTAATAATCTAGTAATGATCATATTAGTCTAACTTAGCACCTAATAAAAATTAAAATGCGGCATGCTTGATGCCTCTAGAACCTCATGGTGGTGTTAAGGTAGACTTTCACAAACCTGGTGCAACAAATGCACGAAATACTCATCAATATCTCAAATGCGTATTAAAACAACACCGAGTGTGCCAAGGTGTATAAAATCATAAACGTGTGCAACTGTGTGCACAAAACATGTATCAATGCACTGCAAGCACATGTAAGCTTTACCGAGTGCAGAAATCAAATCGAGTGCGCACTACATGCACAAAATCAAATCAACTGTATGAAATCCACGAAATCATAAACACGTGCAGCCAAGGCACAAAATCAATATCAAGTGCAACTGATATTCACAAATCATAAACCGATGTAGCGGTGTATAAACATAAATCGAGTGCAACAACGGTGCACAAAAATGTAACCTCCAGTAGGTGCAGCCCTGGTGTACGAAAAAAATGTCCTAAAAATCAATCATCAAAATTCAAATCCGAGCGATATAAGTGTGATACTTGGATCACAAACGCAAATCGCAACAAATGACATTGAGGTACACCTCCTACAATGTCGAAAATTGCCGGTGCGCCCAAAATTGGCAGAGCAAGAAGATCCGCTTGCCTCCTGCTCACGGTCTGGCGTCCTCTATCTCTGAGTCCTCATTTTCTCTGTGGATTACAAATCTCACAATCCATCAGCTCGTCGGCTCGGTCAGGTGTATTAACGGAAACGATTCCGCTCTGGCACTCCTCTGGTCATCTCTCGGCCAATTAACATGACCACTCGTAAAGTAGCATGTCACTGGTGTCGGCATCTGGCCATCTGAATACACATGACACAACCGATCTTGGGTGCAAATCTTATCGCAGTAGTGTTCTGGAAAGAACCTGCTCATGGCTTCTCTCTCCCGATCTCACCTATGCCGAACTATACGAAGGTTGGTACTCTTTACTCAATCCTTTCTCGTTTTCTGGATATCTGCGTTCTCAACACAGCTTTTCCTTGGGAATTGGCCGTGTCTCAACGCCTCTGTACACATATCAATCCTCTGGCGTCAACGGAGAGTAACAACCGCTCGTTAACATCTCGCATGAATCTCTTGTTCCACTCTTCTTTATTATCGTCCACTTCGACGCCATCTCTTGCTGTCTTCATACGGTAATCCGTCCTCGGCTACAGTCAATCCGGAGTCTCTTACAATGACTCAAAATTATGAACTCGGTATCTTCACCACTCCATGGAAGATATCTAGCCGAACACGTCCTCGGGAACTCGTCCCAATCATCGAAGGAAATACACTTTATTCGCACGTTCTTGATCAACTCATAAGTTTCTATCTGAAGCTGGTAAACGTACCGATCCCATATCGGAGCATCCAACGAACAACATCCTCTCTTGATCAACTTACTCTAGATCTGAGTCTGCGTCGGCACATCAAATCGGACGAACATCTTCGTCTTACCATTCAAGATGGACTAGTGATCCTCTATCACATCTCTGTCTAAAAGATCTAGTGGTCTCAACTCTAACACCCTTGAGGTGACATCACATCAATCTCAGCAACAGCTGGGTCATCTGTCTGCACGGTAGACGATATCGCGATAAGGTAGACTGTACAATAGCAGTCCTCTCAATCCGGCAGTCTCTATCAATGGCCCGATCATCTGGCGTAAAAACGAACACTCATCTCAAACAAGAGATCACAACACCAACACTATACCTACATGTACCTATGTCACCAGAAAAAACATGGTCAGCCCTCATCCGTGATGAGCTCGCTCTGACCGCAACACTAGCAGTAGCTCAATCTGTGCTCAAACCATAGTGACAGGAACCTCCAGCAGGTATCGATGAAGATAAATCAGAGGAACGAATGAAATCAACAGATCCAAAATGAATACATGATCATAAGGAGGAACGGAATCAATGAGAGTATGATCATTGGAATGAATAGAAGCACAAATCTCAAGAATATACATCATAAGGTCACTTAAGCAGAGTATCGTATCGTAAGTATGCCACGGAACATACGCACGGTATGTCACTCTACTCAAGCTACCTACTCCATCAATCGAGGTCAACCTATGAAACGAAAATTCGGGTCTAATACCTCCCCGTCAAGTCTAAGTTCCGTAAGGTCAAGCTTAGGTTCCGAAATATATATACACGCACTAGACTCCCCATAGTCAAACCGAGACTCAAACCAAAGTTAAACCTAACGCTCTTATACCAACTTTGTCATGACACGTAATTTAACACGTGACCGGCACTTAAATCACGCAACGTCCAAAGGCGTAACTTAATTCAAGTAAGCCGAAGTCCAGAAAATCTAAACCTTTTTACGGAAAATAGTGGGAGTGTTGTTTTGAAATAAAGGTATAATGAAATAAAGTTTATCTATAAATGCATAACTAATGATATAAGAAGATGCAAGTAGAATGTACTAAAGTTGAGAACATTTTTCTTCTTTAAAATTTTGGGCAGCACCTCCCTTGTATATTTTTAACCGAAACCACATATACATAACAATATAAAAGGCATCCCCAAGCGGGAGCTAGCTCTTCGCCAAATGGCGGAATCACTACCACGCAAGTAAGAAATATAAATACGACACCCAACGGTGAAGATCATCACAGAAAGAATAATAAATAAAGCGAGACATCAAATCCCCAAGAAGCGAACATACAACCCTCGCTCTAAGTCTCGCAACCACACAAATCTTTCTTGTCCACTAAATATACAAGGTCTAGTTTCTGATTGATGGAGTTTATCTAGATACAATAGAAAATAATAAATACAAGAGTGGGCAGGATCCAATGTGTCCCACCTACCATAGCAAAACACCCGAATGCAAGCTGTGTGCCAGCGATACCGCAACTGATCTAAGTGGTCAAACTTGCAAGAACTGTAGCACAACGGGGATGAGTAGAAAACATCTGCAGGTAGAAATCGAATAAAACAACTATTTCCTAAGTCATACTATATCATGAAGGTAATACTATGATATCTAGAGTGACCATGCCTGCATATATGTCAACAATATAATCAATGCCAATGACATATACAAATAAACATCTGAATCATATTCCTATATGCAGGTGGATATCATCCACGTGTCCATCAACGACACAAACAACATCATGGAAGCTAAGTGTCCAACATCGACACTAGGAACATCATGAAAGCATATGCATGTATGAATGAGGATATCAACCAACGTGTATCCATCAATGACACATCAAAATCATGGAACCTGAATGCTCAACACCGACACTCGAAACATCATGAAACCCGTGTCAAGCATCGACACGTAAATCCTCACATCTCGGGCTCCGTCGGTTCAGATCGGCCCATGGGCTCCGTCAGTCCAAATCGGCCCATATCCATCTCACGACTCCGGTCGGTATCCTCCGGATAACCGTCGGGTCCAAACTATCACCGGTAGGTAGTAGTCCCTCTGCCAGGCTCATCGTCTACTGCACAACATACCTTTCTTTCCCCGGGGTACCATACCGGGTCCACCATGTACCCGCAAACGGTTCGTTAAACTCCTCGAATCGGGTATCACATAGCTCATAGCCGAGAAAAATCATGGTGGACGCATCGAAATATCATATCAAGAGAAACCGGGTTTTTAAAACAATACATACTTTCTTTTGAAATATAACCGCGGTTCTCAAATCCAGAATCTCATGAAAACAACATCTCAATGCGTATAATCATAAAGCATGATGTATGCAAACATAGAATAGAAATGTGAGCCTATCAGTATATCATGCAACATAGAATAGTGATGTGAACATATCAGTATATCATGCAAACGAGTCATGTGATAATACCGAACAATTAAGAGTAATAACATGATATAGAAATTTTGCTGTGTAAGTGACATAGCAATTACCGATGATGATTGTCTGTGAGCCGGCAAATCTGTGTAAGTGTAACATACTCATCATCGATAATTGTACATGTGTACTAGCAGACGATATCATAACAAATAATGGAAGAGCAGATATATACAATGCAATGAGAATATCATAAACGTAGTAGAAAAGTAAACCCTAAGCGCCACATTATAAAATATATGTATCTAATCTAACATCTACCTAAGGGATTAAAATATCTATAAGATATCCGAGTCGATGAATCTATAAATCCGCAATCCAGCCTCATAGCATCACGTACGGTATAATCTATCGTACGGCATCCTCGAGTCAAGGGTATGGATCAATCATCAAGTAAAACTCATCGCGTACGGTAATCCATCGTACGGCGGCATTAAACAAATAGGGATTCTATCGACCTATACAACAATGAGGGTATGGATTTAACGTCTCGTACGGTATATCACTCATTATTCTCATATATATATATATATATATATATATATATACAGATATCTCAAGTTACATCCGTATCAATCTCATATCATTTCTTTGCAAAAGTATCTATATTCATATATCGCCTCTCATCTGTATATCGACATATTAAGCCAAGTCATCTTATTTCATCATATTCTCTTTTCATCACGTCAATATCTCACATCGAGTAATCTTATATATATTTATCATATTTTACCGATCCCATAATACATCTATCTCAATCTTATCATAATCATCGAACTCTTGTCATATCCTTATAGATCTTATCTCATATCCTGGTATATGTATTCAATCATTCATATCATCTCTAACTAACTTTTTGATCATATCCATAGTTTCCTAGTATAGCTTTCTCCGACTATATTATATTTATATATCGGTTCCCATTTTATAATTGCGGGGGTGCTATACGCCATCCATCCGACTTCCCCCGTAGATATAAATCTACTCACCTGCAAACTCCTCATTTAGCCGAAGTCGATGTGCTTCGTTGTTCAGTTGAAAATATTGCACTTTGGTATAAGTATTTTCCTTACATTTCTTAAATAATAAAAGGTGTTTATTATAAATATTAAACATATTTGGATTTATCTGCAAAATACTATTTGCCATATGTTTATATATTATAATTAATATTATGAAGGAAAATATAGGCATTTTATATTTATATAATATTTTGGTAATTGAAAATATGCATATCATATCAAATATTCTAATCACAATTCTTAAAAGATATAATATCATACAAATGGTTAGAATAATATTTCAAAATATATGCATAATATTTTAGTAATTAAAAGATGCATAGCATATCAAATATTATTAATCATGTTTTTTAAAGATTTATTACCATATAAAGTGCATAGCATATTAAATATTCTTAATCAAGTTTCTTAAAGATTTATTACCATATATAGTGATTAAGATACTCTCTCTAATTTAATAAATAGTACTAACATTATTCATAGAGATATTGTGCAAGATTTAGCTCAGGTCAAGAGATCAAGATATTCAAGATGTCAAGATCAAAAATCTGCCAAAATCATAAAATCAATACTGACAGGGACTCAGAATCCATATATGGAAAGTCACCATATTAGGAAGTCACCATATATGGTAACTAGTTTTTCTTCTTTGAGGGCTATATAAAGGACCAAGGGCTAAAACTAGAAGGCATCAAGCCGACGAGATCACGAAGTCCAAGACGGCTCATGCATCCAGGCTGATCACCAACGGTTCATCTACCTCCTTCGGAAGAGTTCGAGAAGCAAACCAAGTTTTTGTAATCATTTTCTAAGGAATCAAAGTGTACTTGATCTTGTTGATTAATAAAGATAGTTCTTTTTCTTATTCTATTTCTTCGTAGTTTAATTATGCATTTTCTCTCCATCTCTTTTTCTTCCAACATGTGCGAGTAATTCTCCGCTTGTTAGGGTTCGTAGGATTAGGGTTGGTTAATGGATGATGAAGATCCTTAAACCCTTTTTAAGTCCTATAAAGTTTATGAACTTTATCAAAAGAATCATTAACATCCTAATCGGGCGCGCTAACAATTCTTTGTTAATCCCGACCGCGATTAGAGATTAGATTAATGATTGTTTTGGTAAAGGCTAGATATGAACGGAGTTCTATGTCGAGATGAGGTTTAAGAGTGGGATTCCTTTTCCCTCCAGAAACCCTAATCTACACGCATTACCGTCGTTCTAGTTTTAAATCTATTAAAGGATAAAAAGGTAACTTTTAATTAATCATTCATAACTACTAAATCCTAACGAACCCTACAAGCCCCTTATTATATTAACTACATCCATAAATAATCTAGATCTATATTTTGCATTAGTGCCTAACGTAGATCTAGAAACCATTCCACAAAATTCTTTATCCCTCCTCTCTTTTTCAACACATCTAAAGTAAGAGTAAATGGTTCAACGTTTCCCTGAGAACGACCTGTACTCATGTCGGTCTAGCTACGCGCGACACCGTTATTGATTGCGGTTAACTACAAACACATTTTTGGTATCAATCAAATGGCGCCGTTGCCGGGGATACGTGCGTAATTTTTATTCTTATTATTTGTGTTGAATTCTTATACGATCTGTATCATAAATAAAACAAAACTGCAAATTGTATATTTAACGATTATTGTGTGAATTTTGCGAGGGAATTTGGAGTCACAGACTTGAGGAAATAGGAGACAGATACATTCATTGAGATCCAGAGAAGTAGAGAAGGCCACAGAAAAAAAAAATTCATCAATTGATCTCTCCCTCTTACGGCGGAAGCGCGTCCAGTTAGGAAATCTAGGGCTTCAGTCTTCTCTGGTAAGATTCTAACCTCCATCTCTCTCCTCTGAAATCCAATAAAATATCTTTTCTGCAGGATTCTTTGCAAAATATCGCCGCTCAAAAATCTTTTTGCAAAGTTTTGTTTTGCGGTTTGTTTTTGCATATTTTAATACGGATTTTTAAGGGGCAAGATCAAAATTCAGATTATGTGGGGATTTCATCACCCTTCCTAAGCCCCACAAATCACAAACCGAGTATCTGCATCAACCCTACATTAATTTAAAAAATATCTTGACCAGACTCTAAGCACTGTCGTGCTCAATAAGGACAGAGGAAGGTCGTGGGTAATCTAACGCTTATCCGCATTACTTTTGTGGTGTCTAGGCAAGTGTGTCTAAGGCGAGTGGTTACTTAATTAGGACCACTACTTTCGTAGTGGGGAGCCTCCCACTCACCTGGCACTTACCTGGCTACAAGGGTAGTAAAGAGGCGGTAGAGAATTGATCCTACGGCTTGTCCTTTGGAAGTCTAGGAGCGGTCTAGAGACTGGACCTAGGTAACCATAGTTCGAGGGTTATTTGTGCATTTTTGTGTGATTTGTCTAAATCCGTCATTTTTCAAAACAAACCAATTATTTTCTCTCCTTTTTACCCCTTCCCCCTTCTTCTCTTCTTATAATGGGTGACCTAAACAGAAGAACACTTTCCGAGCTTTGCTGTCCACAACCAAATATCTCTTGTTTTCGTAATCCCTTCGGTATACCGTCCGGCTCTTCCATGTCCTTAAGAGATCATATAGAACAAGCAGGAAGAAATAGTTGGCCACCTCAGTCTAGGTCTTATCAACCATATCCTAATTCTACACCTGTTTCAGTTGATACCCAGAGTGAGGAAGCCCCTAGACGAATGTCCATTGCTGAGCACATAGCTAGGGCTAGAGGCCAAAGTTTCAACCCGGACCAATATCAACCATCACCTCCACTTTCCAAAGAAGGGTTTGATAGCAAACCGACCAACCCATATCAATATTCTTCTTATCACAATGTTGACCCTACTCCCACCCAATTTTCGCAACCATTCTATTCCTATCAATCCAATCCGACTTTTCCAACTTCTCTAGACAGTTCTTCTAATCAGTCATTTGGGAGTTTTAATTATCCACAAGAATTTCAATCTTATACTGAAACCCCTTATCAACCCAAGACTAGTCTGGAGCAGACATTAGAAAAATTTCTAGAATTGTCGAACCAAATTAGGAAGGAAACAACGGAGTGGATGCAAGCAAGGAATTTCAAACCTGCCTAAAATTTTTCAGTATATGATTCGGGCATAGGACAAAATGAGAATTTGGGTAGTGAGACAGAACTGTACACCCTTCCTAATCAAACCTCCCCATTCCAAACTGAAATCCACAACTTCAGTTTCATAGATTCATCAAGTACACCAAATAGAATGCCTGATAAGTTGTGCGACTTTGTAGTGTTTGATTTACCCGACTGTGAAGGGTCCATTTCAAGTGAAACCATACCCAACCCTTGTGATCTCTACACCTCCACTCTTGAACCAAAACTTATTGAAAACCATACTTTTGATGAGCTGTTTGAGAATTTTAACCTTCACTTGAATAAGGTGATTGACGTTGGGGATATATTGATTGATGAACCCGAAATTTTGGATGATTTTGTCCCACCAATTCATCAGATCCTTTCACTTCCTTGTAGTCATCATCTTGAGCCTTTAATTCTTCCCGAACCCTAAATATGTCTTGAAGTTGATGATAAAGGTATATCCGAAGAAATACAGCCTCCATCTTCCACATCTGGTACAGCAACACTCGACACACCAATTTGTTTACCCATTTCACCTTCTATTTTCTCCGGTTCTTCTTCCGTTCCTATAGTTTCAGTGAGTTTTGATGAATCACAATCCGTTAATTCAAGTTCAATAATACCAGAAATTCAACTTGATTTGGATATTTTTGAAAATGAGGTAGATGAGTTTTTCGAGTCCTCTACCTCAATGATTTTTTATGAATCAAGTAGGATAAATTCTGGCACAAAACTCTTTGACAGCAAAATGTTCAATCACACCATTGATAAAATTTTTGAAGAACTTTTTGCTGGCGAACATGAATTTTTAAACAATATGGATTTTGTGATTGATCAATCTCCACCTATAGAGGTTGAACCGTCACCATTCCTTCTTCCTAATCATTCACATTCATCCTCATTCTTTCTTTTCTCTAATTTCAAACCCTTTCCAGACCACCTCTTATCCCTTCCCCATTATTTCTTGACTTGATACAACACATTCTTCCACCAACCTATACGCTATACTGATAAAATCTTTGAATGGTTGGTGTTAACTTTTGGTCTTTGTAAAGTCTTACTTTGACCAAATGACTCACCCCTTTTTAAAATGCTTCGTATTGTCTAACTCATGTTTGGGGGGGTATATTTTTGGCTCTTGAACATAACTTTTGTCCTCAAATTTGTGAGCCAAAAATAAGTTTGGGGGGGGATTTTCACTTTCATATATTCATGCCCCCATTAATAATGACCTTCCAAGCTTACAGGTTTTTGTGATCCAGCAGATAGCAACAGTGAGGACACTGTTGAAAACAAGTTTGGGGGAGGTTTGTGCTTATTTACACATCGATTTGCATCATACTTTGCATAAGCACAACATTTTCAAAAATTTTATAAAAAAAACAAATTTATAACAATAGAGTAGAAAGTGAAAAAAGTACATCCAAAAGATAGGAATAGTTTAAGAAAACCAAGAAAATTAGAAGTTTTCTTAAACGAACTAGTAATAAGTAGTTATGAGCAGTTGTCCCAAGGGTTAGTAAGATGAAGGAAGTCACTAATCTGAGGATAAAAATAAGTCTGAAAAATAGTTTCTATTCTGGAAGCCAAACATTTGAATGTTGATACCCTACTATATGCACTTACACACGTCTTGAAACTTGGGATAGTAGAGGATACCTTGAAATGCTCTTGTGTAAAAGCCAAAGTATGAAGGAAATAAAAAAAATGAAGAAAATATAAAAATGGTGAAAAGAAAAATGAACGCTGGTTTTGTTATCGCCAAGGCAGCAATAAAAAAATATAGCAAGGGTGCCTCTTCACCTAGTGCCCTAAGGCCAACTGGTCCGGGAGTCACTGCTAAGCCTTAGGTGGTGCAAGACGAGGAAAATACTATCACCTAATCAGTAAGCACATAAGTAATCGGTCGGTTAGTATCTCAAGAATTATTAACGGTCGCATGAAAATGTGTGAGCAAATCTAAATATTCATCAAGTTAAAAAAGTACCGAGGTAGATGGACAAGAGTATGATAGCTTGAATTGAATTCTCCGAGTGTAGGGATGTTCATTACACACACGTAGGGTTATATGATCGATGTTTGGATGAAAGGTAGGAATGAAGAATAAAGATGATGTTTTATTGAGGGATAATGTGATTTCTAACATCTTTTCATGACTATTAAGATAGGGCTCATGACAACTGAAAAGCTAGTGTAGTTGGAAACTCTTCTTTTCAAAGTCTTTCTTTTGTGGTTCTTATCTTTATATGTAAATTTCACCATCTCTCTTTTATTATAGGATTTTGTGGGTGTAATCCGCTGAAAACCCTCAGGAGACAACACTCCTCCTACTAGGGACACCTAGAGGTTTAACGGCTTGTTGCACGTGCTCAGTGCAATCGTGTTTGTTAGTGTATATGCCCTAGGGGCCATTATTGTATCATACTAGATTGTATATTACTTAATGGAAGCTTGGGATATTCACAGTTATATATACAGTCTTGCTAAAAATGGTAGTATGCTACTTGGTTTGTGTCTACTTTAATATGTGCATATGTTTCTTGTAACGTATCACTTATACATATTAGTAGAGCCCATAGGATCTTTGCTTGATTACCAGCGTCGTGATGGAAGTCACACTAGTGGGGGCTGGGTAGTCTGTAAGCAACATCCTATACAGGTCCCTGGTCATTGGATTATCGAGATAGGGCATCGATATTCCGGAGTAGACTAAGTGTGTACGCTTCTCATCCCAGTTGGGAAGATGGTCTGTCCCACAGCCATCAGTACGTCGTACTAGAGATAGTATACAGGTGCTCGTTAGGTTACGGGTACACCGGAAAGGACTCGCAGGGGAACTGATTGGTTGGTATTATACCCATCGTCAGTTAACAGTTCCCAGATGACATGAGTACAGCATAGTCCGCAGACTTGACACTGCTACTTCGCCTCGAGTGTGTCCCACTGTTCTTAGATTGCTATCCTACCACGGCTCAAAGGAGTCATGAAAAGAGGTAGCAGTTGGGTGCAGTCCCGAGCACTTGGAGGCAGTAGTGGTTAGATAGGATTCGTCTCTCCCGGTATTGGGAGATGATATCGCACTATGTCAGAGAGCCATTATGCAAAGTCCCTGGCCAGGGCAAGCGAGATATACTGGTAGGTTCCAGTAGCTTCTCAGGATGTAATGGGCTTCGCTCCGACACGACTTATACAGCTATTAGGGGACTGACGCTTGCCGCCCCCTAGGCTTGATATGCGATAGTCTTAAACGAACAGACTGGACTGTACGGAGATTATCACATCAGGCTCAGTGGGAGTTCAGATGATTTTCCTCATCGGCCTTCTTATGGACATCTACCTGGGGACCGTTACGTACAGCTAGTGCCGCTTGCGGTCTGTAGTTAAACCCACTGCCAGCGTAGTGTCGAGTCTTTAGAGTCCCACACAGAGAGTTTCCCTGCTCCAGGCGAAACGATATAGAGGTCGTATGGTTTTACAACAAGGGTTCGGACGCGTACGTGTGTTTACGCACGTACGACTTTTCGGACAGTTTTTACTAGCCGGCTTTGGTTTAAGCCAGATTCTAGTATCGGGTTATTAGATTTATACAGTCTAAAGTTTTTCCGTGTTTTCACGGATTGGAGGGGCATTCTCGTAATTTGTCGGGAAGCTTCTAGAAGAGTGGTGACTAAGGGGTTAAGGTGGCATTGCATTAAATGAGATTAGTGACTCATTTGTGTGATTCATCCATGTCATTAATGCATCATAAATGCTTAATGACTCATGGTGATGAATCACTCATAGATATTTATGAAGCATGGTTGCTAATTCAATTATTTCATTTTTGGATAAATAATAATGCTTCATATATATTATGATAACATCATTATCTCATTTCATTCTCATCTTCACCTTCTCTCTCCTCAAGCTCACTCTCTCTTCAAACCCTAACCCTAACCTCTCATGTGTTGAGATCAAGGGTTAGCTAGACTAATACTTCCATAACCGCATTCTATATCCCCTAGGTAGCTTAGATTAGCACATTAAGCAACTTAGTTATCTCAAGTTTGAGATTAAGCCTGGCGTAGAAGCTTTCGGGTGGATCGTCTTTGATTCGAGGAGGCCGTTGAGGTGCCGATATTCCAAGGAGCCTACGAGGAGTGGAGGACCGCGATGAAGACCCGAAAGACTAGTATCGTGAGGTATCACTTCATATCCGAGTAGTTAAACCTCTAGTTGATAGTTAGCAATGGTTTAGAAACGATTCATGCGCTCAAGTCCGTGTTACGAAGCTTTGATAATCGTTTTTCATATATTCCGCCTCCCCGCAAGTTCGTGGGGTGCGTGACATGGACTTACAGTGTTTGCCTACGAAAGTGTGATATTTAGGTTTTTCTTTTTCTTTTTCTTTTTCTTTTTCTCTTTCTCTTGAATAACTAGTTTGCTCGGGACGATCAAAGTTAAGTTTGGGGGTATTTGTTCAGTTGAAAATATTGCACTTTGGTATAAGTATTTTCCTTACATTTCTTAAATAATAAAAGGTGTTTATTATAAATATTAAACATATTTGGATTTATCTGCAAAATACTATTTTCCATATGTTTATATATTATAATTAATATTATGAAGGAAAATATAGGCATTTTATATTTATATAATATTTTGGTAATTGAAAATATGCATATCATATCAAATATTCTAATCACAATTCTTAAAAGATATAATATCATACAAATGGTTAGAATAATATTTCAAAATATATGCATAATATTTTAGTAATTAAAAGATGCATAGCATATCAAATATTCTTAATCATTTTTTTTAAAGATTTATTACCATATAAAGTGCATAGCATATTAAATATTCTTAATCAAGTTTCTTAAAGATTTATTACCATATATAGTGATTAAGATACTCTCTCTAATTTAATAAATAGTACTAACATTATTCATAGAGATATTGTGCAAGATTTAGCTCAGGTCAAAAGATCAAGATGTTCAAGATGTCAGGATCAAAAATCTGCCAAAATCATAAAATCAATACTGACAGGGACTCAGAATCCATATATGGAAAGTCACCATATTAGGAAGTCACCATATATGGTAACTAGTTTTTCTTCTTTGAGGGCTATATAAAGGACTAAGGGCTAAAGCTAGAAGGCATCAAGCCGACGAGATCACGAAGTCCAAGACGGCTCACGCATCCAGGTTGATCATCAACGGTTCATCTACCTCCTTCGGAAGAGTTCGAGAAGCAAACCAAGTTTTTGTAATAATTTTCTAAGGAATCAAAGTGTACTTAATCTTGTTGATTAATAAAGGTAGTTCTTTTTCTTATTCTATTTCTTCGTAGTTTAATTATGCATTTTCTCTCCATCTCTTTTTCTTCCAACATGCGCGAGTAATTCTCCGCTTGTTAGGGTTCGTAGGATTAGGGTTGGTTAATGGATAATGAAGATCCTTAAACCCTTTTTAAGTCCTATAAATTTTATGAACTTTATCAAAAGAATCATTAACATCCTAATCGGGCGCGCTAACAATTCTTTGTTAGTCCCGACCACGATTAGAGATTAGATTAATGATTGTTTTGGTAAAGGCTAGATATGAACGGAGTTCCGTGTCGAGATGAGGGTTAAGAGTGGGATTTCTTTTCCCTCCAGAAACCCTAATCTACACCCATTACCGTCGTTCTAGTTTTAAATCTATTAAAGGATAAAAATGTAACTTTTAATTAATCATTCATAACTACTAAATCCTAACGAACCCAACAAGCCCCTTATTATATTAACTACATCCATAAATAATCTAGATCTATATTTTGCATTAGTGCCTAACGTAGATCTAGAAACCATTCCACAAAATTCTTTATCCTTCCTCTCTTTTTCACCACATCTAAAGTAAGAGTAAAAGGTTCAACATTTCCCTGAGGACGACCCGTACCCATCTCGGTCTAGCTACGCGCGACACCGTTATTGATTGCGGTTAACTACAACCACATTTTTCGTATCAATCATTCATCGTCTTGGAAGTCCATGCGAAGGTACCTACAATCAATACACAATCGCAATTCCATTAAAACCAACAACCGAAAACTGAAACGGCACACGAATTGCTTATTGGTTAAAATTTATAGCTTACGCAAGCAAGATCAACCAAATAACCCTAGTCGTTGACGTACAAACGTCTAACGACCAAATTCAATATCAAAAACCACAACCCAAGTTCAGAAATCGCATAACACGAAATGCAGCAACGAAGGAAATCACTCCCAGATTTCATCCTAGGCCAAACTAGGGAATATTGCATATAGGGTTGCTCTAGATATCACATAAAGGACTCACCAACCAAAAATCATCGAATTCCACTATAATGTGGCCGCAATTTGCGGCCATCATGAATAAATCTGCGGCCAGATTAAAGCATTAGATGCTAGGGATTCAGGTGTGGCTTCTAGGTTTCCTGCTCGTATCACTGTCAAGGGAACTTAATTTATGGTGGTCTCAGGTCATCCCAAATTTCAAAATACCATCACAATCTGTCAATTTATGATGTCGGGAAAAATTCTACGTCCGTGTTTTGGTTTTTTAGTCTCTGGTCTTGGCCATAAAATCAATACTAAGGTCTTGTAAACAGTCACTACATATCATAAGTCCACACAATCACCTAAGCATCAACTTGGAAAATTCCAAGATCACTAAATATGCTAAATCAAGTTCTAAGCTAAACTAGAATAGATTAACACAATGACTCAGCTAAAGGAATGGAAATAATACCTCATTTGGCAACTCAAGAATTTTCTTGAGTTGCTCAAAGTCTTCAAAATCCAAACTTGGTTGGTCCATAGGGTTTAGGAAGAGGTGGGGATCAATTTTTGTGAAGGTGGCTTGGGGTTTTGGCAAGATTTTATGGTGGTTGCCATAGGGTAGAAAGGGGAGAAGGAGGTGGAGATGAAGGAGATGAAGATGATGAAGGAAATAATGGATGAAGGAAAAAGAATGAGGTCAAGGGTCTTTCACCCTCACTCTCTCACATGGCATGCCATGCCACTCTCTCTCTCTCTCATGCCCATACTCATTGACTTTTATTTCCTTTTTCTTTTCTTTCCTTTTTCTCTCTCTCAATTAAAATCACAAATACAAATAAAACAAACACGAATAAAACAACCATGCAACAAAAATGTAACATGTCATGGTGCTAACCATGGTTAATTAAAAATACGGATTTGGTATAATCATGATTAGTAGTGCACTAATCGAGTTTAATTTAAACTTGCATATAATTAATTATAAAAATGCCCAAATCCGATAAATATATTTTTAAATGAATAAATCATTTTAGTCTCCAATTATTTACAAATATTGGTATATATTTATACCATTTTGCAAAAACCCCTATTCGCAAATCCAATAGTTTTTGCGAAATATATTATTTTAATATTTAAATTCCAAAAATAATATTTTATATTTCTGAAATGTTACAAGGCCTTTATTGTATAGGATGCTATGGGTATGTACAGGACAATCTTGCTCGATATGATAGTATACTATTTGGTTTGATTTTATCTTAACATATGTATATGTTTTACTAGTTATTTCATATTGCTAATACACGTTGATAAAACCTATAGGATTCTTGGTTGAATACCAGTGTTGTGATGGCAATCATACTTGTAGGAGTTGGGTAGTTCATAAGCACATCCTTAAATGTCCCTAGTCGTGGGAGTATCGAGACAGGGCAACGATATTCCAGAGTAGACCGGTGTATAAGTTTCTACACCTTGACAAGGGGCGGTGGTTGGCCCCCCAGCCATTGGCGTGTTTCACCTAAGATTGTATACATATACTCGCTAGGGGTGAGTACACTGGACAGACTCTCTAAGAAATTTCTAGATGGTATTATATTTATCGTCAGATAGCAGTTCTTTGATGACATGAGTACAGATAGTCTGTCGACTTGGGATCGTCATTTGTCTCGTGTGAGTTCCCACCGGGATTTGATTACTACCCTACCATGACTTTACTGAGTCGTGCAACCAGTTTTTAGTTGGGTATAGTCCCGAGCCACATGGAGGCAGTGAGCAATTGTTGGGGATTCGTCTCTTCCGGTATAGAGAGTCAATGTCGCGCTATGTTCGGTTGGCTAACACCATAAATCCCTAGCCAGAGCAGTTGAGAATTACTGATAGTTAGATCAGTAGTTTCTTGGATGGTCTTGAGCCACACCAGCACGACATATCGGGTAATTATGGGTCTGACGTTGATCACCCCTAGACCCAGTATGCGATACTCTCAGCCGAACAGATCAGACTGTACGGAGATTGTCACGGACATACTCAGTAGGGGTTCGGATGAGTTTGCTCGTCGGCCTTCTTTTCGACAGATACCTGGATAGCCGTTACGTACAGTTAATGCCACTGACGTGCTTATGGTTATGGATTTATCCAGTAACTCACTGCTAGCATACTGTCGAGTTTTTAGAGTCCCACAAGAGGGTTTCCCTGGTTCATGCGAAACGATGTAGAGCCCATATATTGATATGTACAGGGTGCCAATTAAATGTGTACTGGATACAAAGACTTTAATCGTACGGTTTGATAATATTGGCCGGCTTAGGATTAAGCCGGATTATTAAATCATTTAGTGATTTAATAATTTACATATATATATATTCTAATATTATATTTTTTTGTATTATCTATCTCTTTTGGTGTTCGTATTTTGATACTAATACGGCTATGCATATACGGTTTTATATATTCTTGTATTTCTAAAAGAATACTTCTAGAAGAGGACGCCTCATTATAGCATTTTCTAAGAATACTTCTAGAAGAGGACGCCTCATTATAGCATTTTCTATATATTAGAAAATAAAAATGAGGTGGAGGGGTGAGGTGGTTTTGAGAATGGTGAGAGGCATGGCCATGTAATTTCTTTATTCATTTATCTTTACTATAGAAGTATGACTAACATATTTTATAGTAAATGGTTTTTGAAAAAGAAAAGATATAGCCATCTCCTCTCATTTTCATTGTCATTCTTATCTCATCACTCTCTCTACTATTCTTGAGCTCTCTCTTCTTCTTGATCCCTAACCCTCTCATGAGTTGAGAATCGATGGGATTAAGAAATAGATCAATACTACATACACTTCCTACATCACTAAACACTCTAGTTTAGCAAGTTAGGGTCTTTAGTTACTTTATTTCTTGAAGTTGAAGCTTGAATTATATCTCTCGAGTGGATCATCTAGGATCAAACTCGATCAAGGACACCGAGGAGCTTAAGAAGGGTATATAAAGACCCGAAGGACACGACTATGAAGGTTGTATGCTAAACAGAGTAGTTAAAAATCTCTTTTTAGTTTACTAGTTTAGTGCTCGGTTAATTTCCTAGGGTTCAGTTTCTAGTGCCATGTTAAAAATTAAAGTTTTTAAATTCCGCAAGGGCCGCGGTGGTAGCTGCAAGGGCACTAGACACTTACACCAGTATCAGAGCTACCCAAACACTTAAACTAGAAGTTAACAATGCTCATGTTTCAAAACCGAAAAATTTTCGAATTACAAAACCCAAAATTACCAAGTTTCTGTCTGGTTTTTAAACGATCTCTGAATTTTTTTAAAATAACTTTAGAGAGTAGCATATGATGTAACAATTAACCCCTACGAAGACAAGCCAAATAGGACTTACTCTGGCCACCAGTTTTAGCCTTTTGGCTGAAACTAGGGGCCAGACCATGTCCTTATAGCCTCGTTATTGTAGGGGTGATTTGTTACTGGAAATTGGTATTTTTGGTATAGTTTGTTTTGTCCCAGATTTCACTCACTGTTATCTTTGCTTCAGGCATCGCAGAAACTTTTGATTTCAAAACTAAAGCATCGTTAATATTTGTGATGTTTGTATATATGTTGTAAACGTCTTGTAATCTATATATGATGATTGCAAGGCGTTACACATATCTTGTTTGGGTTTTTGGTTAA
This sequence comes from Agapanthus africanus, assembly GCA_030015575.1. NCBI lineage: Eukaryota > Viridiplantae > Streptophyta > Magnoliopsida > Asparagales > Amaryllidaceae > Agapanthus > Agapanthus africanus. The sequence goes on along the minus strand of CM057344.1, from coordinate 181,322,883 downwards.
GATGGATTGATAGATCGTCATGTGAAAAGCCCCGTGTGAATTTAGATATGAGATTTGAGTGGATGATGTGATTTGTGTAATTATTGATGTATATTCTTTTATTGGGGCACATCCGGGTTGAGAATGTTGTCACCGGCTGTATGTTATTTTTTTCATTTCTGCATCTAGGATTGACTTGCGGAGGGGTGCACAAGTTACCGCGTTCTATAATTCAGTGGTTGGCCATCTCTAGGCGTTGAGATCTGGGTCACCTAATTTTAGGATTGGGGGGGTAACTTTTTGCACTCGTAGGGGTTTAGAAATGTTCACACTCGAGCTATTCACACGACCGTAAAGACTTATGTTTCGTCAGAGGCTTAAACGAAACTCGGGAATTCCTAGTATATATGTTTTTCCATTTTCTATGATGTTGATATCTGCTTGTGATGTTTATCATGCCAGTGACAAATGGTTATATATATATATAAAATAAATGTTGTATATGTATTGCACCCATGCTAGCCCTGCCCATACACTGCCGTAAGTTAAGTAACCTTACGGCGATGTCCCCGGACCCCGTGACGAATGCGGGTGACATATATGTACATTCTATTTTTGTTATTTTCTGGTGTGATAAGGTTAATTGATTGGACCACATTAATTCTATAATAACCATAAACTTTTTGTACGATTTTTTTTCAAAAATACAGAAAAGAATACCTAAGCACGAGCACAAGTTATAAATTTGATTTGTTTTTGAACAGTAAGAAGCCACTTGTAGCTCATTGGTAAAGCCTTGCACTGCTGTGACGTAGCCCTTGTGTTCGAAATCCATCAACCACATTATCTTTTTATTAAAATTTCTTTTAATCTTTTAGAAGCCCAAGGGTTTACACGTGCACTACACGTAAAATGAAGAGACATAGAATAAACAAACACATGCACTGGGGTATATGAGGCGACAGAGACACGTGGCGAGAATCCCATCCCCGACCCCACCAACTCGACCGACGAGATTGCCTCAAAAACCAGTACCGCCGGTCTCCCCCGTCGGGAATGGTCCAAATTTTTTCCTCTGGCACCTTTTGGCCTACCCCACTTCCCCTATATTGTTTGATTTTTCTGCACAATTACAGAGGGATTAAAATCACCTCTTTAATCCCTTTTAAATTCATTTTAATTCTCAAATTCATACCCTAAACTCTAATCCTACCCTATAAATACAACCCTACCCTTTGGCACTCCTCATTCTGAAATCAAGTGCCAAAACTCTCAAAAAATTCTCAAGTCCTTATAGTGTGCAAGTAGAGTTAGCAAAGGGTGAAGTTCCGGCGAAGTTTCGAGGAGATTCCGGCGACGAAACAATGTCCCGACACCTTTCTTAGTTCCACCTCTCTCATCTCTTGTTCTCTAGCTAGTAAGTCCCCTTTTCCCCTCTCATCATCTATTCTAAAAGCTTTAATTTCTAAAACCCGACGGAAGCGGAGTTAATCCGACTTCCGATTCGGTTTTTCTTTAAAAATTCTATTTTTTCTTAATCAATAAAATGCCATACTCTCATATAATTTTTAACAAACATTAAAAAACACATTAAAACAAGTTTCATCTCAAACGAATCTTTTATGCAATTTTTATTGTATTTTTACGGTAAAATACCACATACTTTACATTTCGCCGTAATTCACATAATACTTGTATTACCTTTAGATAATTCATGAGGTAATGACCTATCTTATCACAACACACATCTTTGACATAGTACGATGAAGTTTTGGGAATATAGTTATGGGATAATACGACATCACAAATAAATACCATCAAAACATGCAAAACTATTTCTTTAAAAAGTGTGTTAATCAATTCCTTGCAATTGCGCCTCTACAACTCACTTTTGGGGACTCCGTTCAGGATGGTCTGGATTATCGCACATCCTCGGGCCTAGTAGAGCGAGATGCAGACCTCCGAAAGTAGCATTCGATCTCGATGGAATTTTAATGCATTTTTCTTTAGAAAATGAGATTTCTACAAAAATAAATAAAATTATTTTTATTAAATATATATATATATATATATTATCAAAATATATATTTTTATTATATTATATAAATGTTCCAAGTTTTCTAAATAAAAGGAATCATCATTACATGAAAATACCATCCAAATACAAAACAATTCCAATATTTCAATAAAATACCATATACTATGAAAACTAGGTTCTACTCACTAGAAATTTCACTTTTATTATATATACATCTATGAAAACTCTAAAGACGATAATTAAATACTTGAGCTGTATTTTGAAAACATATCAAAACTATTTTACATTAAAAAAAACCTCAAGTTATGCTAAATTACAATAAGGACCCTAGTAAATATAGGTTTAAGCGGGACAAATTCTCTTGAGTCTCAGGGAACCGGAGAATGTGGGTGCTTGACTACTCAGGTAGACAATCTAACAAACGGTATTATCAACACGGTAATTGTTTTTGAAAAAGATACAAATCCTGCCGTCCATGTGCAGCAGTTACCGATAACATCAAAACAATCGGGACTTCAATTCTGTTTAAAAGCCTTACTCAGTTCGAGTCACAGTCAAATCTGAAATCAATCTGACTTGAATATGATTTAAGTATATACTACAATATAACATGAATCCATGAATCCGTCTAATCAATCTATATCAATCTATATTGACCGAACCGAACCATGGATATATTCCGTTTACATGACTATCCATTTACATCCATTCCATTTACTGATATCATGGTTTCGCCAAGTCTTCCATTTACTACAAGATGATATTATGCAATACAATCAGTACAATCAGTTCAATCAATATAATAATACATCATGGGGTTTATAAAGAGGTAGACTTGTATGGAACATGTTAAAGGTGGCACGAGATGGTCACTTAAGACATAATTACATCCATGCCGTTGTTCCGTGTTATTTTCGACAGAGCCTTGTACTATGGGTTACCAAAGTCCACTGTGTAAGTTGGACTCCTCTCGTATACACTGGCATATTCTGGACCAAGCTACAAACAACTGCGTTAACAATATAATCAAACATTATACTAGATAAACTCTCTTTCTGTCTATTCTACTTCTCTCCTTCTTTGGGACTTACCGAGCGATTGTTCGCTGACGACATTCCTATTTCTCTTCTTCTTCAGAATGTTGTCAGGAGGACCCGACTTTGAGGAGTTCGTGACCAGTCAGGAGCACTTGGAGCAGACCCCTGAGCAGTACACTAAAGACCCCAAGCTATAGTCACTTGTACATATTTTCTTTTCAGTTCATGCCATTGTTTAGGCATTGCTTTCCATTCATGTATTTACATTTCCAGTTATACTTGTAAAGAATTGTTAATAAATAAAAGTTGTTGTTTATTATATTCATGTCCCTTGTGTATATTTTACTTAATATTTCTTAGATATTCTTAGCGTGTTTACTTCTGAGTAAATACGTAGCGGGGCTCATCGCGCCCTCTTGCCGTACACCGGGAAGCGAGGCTTAACAGGTTTTGTTGGTGGCCCATGCAGCTCAGCTCTGTATGGACATGCAGGTCAGTTCTGCATGGACATGCGGGTCAATTCTGCATGAACTCGTAAGCAATATAGCACAAGAATCAGCAACTAAAAACATTCTTTACATTTCATATTCCTTGAATCTTACAATTTCATATACTTTGAATCTGTTCTAATCCTATTTTTCTTTCAAGGTTATGGATTCTCCAAACAACACCAGCGCCAACTTCAACAACACTCCACCACATCTACAGCTTACACCTACCGTCGCTGCTCCGATTAATGAGCAGACGGTACTGCTTGCGGCAATCCTCAGCCTCCTGGAAGGATAGCAGCAACAGACTGCTATTCTGATGAACAGTCCAGAAGCGGAAGTGCCCGGAGTGAAGCAATTCTGGGCACTGCACCCTAAGAACTTTTCTGGTAAAGAGAGCCCTCTGGAAGCTGAAGAATGGGCTCAGAGTATTGAGGATGACCTGGCAGCGATATAAGTGCCAGAGATCGCTTGGGTTCGAGTTACGAAATTGCAACTCTTTGACAATGCCCGAGTTTGGTAGAAGGCGGAAGAAAGCCGTCTTGAATAGCCGATCGAATAGAAAAAATTTCGCGACATGTTCGACGCTAAATATTTCTCCGAGACTGCCCGATTTGACATCGAGCAGCAATTCATCCATCTGCAGCAAGGTTCGATGTGGACCAAATCTGTGGATGAGTATGATGCTGAGTTACCATGCTCAATAGGTAAGATATGTCTCAATATTTGATTTCCAAATACACATACTACACAGCTAACACAAGACCGTAACAGGTTTGCGGCCCACCTCATACCGACTACGGAGAGTAAGGCTAGAAGATTTCAGTAAGGGTTGGACCAGGAAATCCAACCTGCCTTAGCTACACGAGATTTCCCAACCCATGATTTGGTTTTGAAAGCTGCCCGTCGATATGAGGCAGTAGTAAAGATGAAGGGTAGACCCCAATCTGCCGGAGTAAAGCGCCCTGCTACTCAGATGGCAGGAGGAGCCTCTTCAAGGCCAACTGTTGAACCCAGGAGACCGGAAGATACCAACAACTAGCCAAGTCCAGATTTTTGCTTCTACTGCAAAAGGAATGGACACTTATGGAAGGACTGTAGGCACGCAAAAGTCCTGTGCTTAGTTTTTAGCGCATCCAATTATGGAATTGGAACATGTCCTTATAGACTTAACCTAGTTTCAACCCACAACACTTATCCGCAGCGGCCAGCTATCCAGGCTCCTGCCCCTCGTCTTGCACTCCCAGCTCCACCTCCACGTGGACCTCCTGTACAGCCTAATCACTAATTCCAACAGGCACTAAGGAACATGCCTCGAGGGCAGAGAAACATACCCCAAGGACAGAAGAATGTGCCTCCAGCTAGGAGGAATGTACCCCGGCGTCAGGCTTTCAAATTAGCTGCCGTATAAGCCGAGACTGTAGACCAAAGTAACCCTGGTAATTTCCCTCACCTCTTTTTCAAACTTACCAAAACTTTCACATTCTTTCGTTCTCCCAAATAATTTTCATGCACTATCAATAGTTCTATCACTAAATTGCTTTGAATCTATTACACTTTCCTTCTACAAATTCTGAGGACGAAATTTTTATAAGGAGGGTAGAATATAACAACCCTAAACTTTCTGTACGAATTTTTTTTCAAAAATACAGAAAGGAACGCCTAAGCCTGAGCACAAGTTATAAATTTGATTTGCTTTTGAACAACAAGAAGCCACTTGTAGCTCATTGGTAAAGCCTTGCACTGCTGTGACGTAGCCCCTGTGTTCGAATCCCATCAGCCACATTATCTTTTAATTAAAATTTCTTTTAATATTTTAGAAGCCCAAGGTTTTACACGTGCACTACACGTAAAATGAAGAGACACAGAATAAACAAACACGTGCACTGGGGTATATGAGGCGACAGAGACACATGGTGAGAATCCCATCCCCGACCCCACCAACTTGACCGACGAGATTGTAAGTCGATGTCGCGCACACCACGTGTTCGCGGGGAGGCGGAAATTGCAAAAATTGATTTTACGGGATTCACAACACCGACTAGAACCAAGGATCGAACATAAACTATAGCTAGAAAACTACTTGAGGTTTAACTACTAGGATACGAAGTTATACCTCACGATACATGTCCTTCGGTTTTTCATCGCTGTCCTCCACTCTTCGTCGGCTCTAAGGATCATAATGGATCATAGCAATCTCGACTGCCTCCTCGAGTCAAAGACGATCCACCCGAGAGTCTATAGTCCGAGCTCCTATCTCAAGTCCGAGGTAACTACGGCTTATAGTTCGCTAAACTAGAAGTCCAAGGTTGTGAAGAGTGAGAAGATGGAGAGATTTGTCGCTTGGAACCCTAGGATTCTCAACACATGAGAGCTTTTAGGGTTTTTGATGAAGAGAAGAGGCTTGAGGAAATGAGAAAGGAGAAGAGAGCTTGAAGGAGGCATGGCTGTCCATTTTTGATAGAATGATGAATATGAGATATTTTATGAAATAAATATCATAATAAAATATCAACAAACCCTCATAAATATCTTGTGGTGATTCATGACCATGAGTTACCAGGTAGCCATGCTAGGTTCAATGCTCAAAATCCACCTCATTTCCTCCATCCAAATAAAGTTTAATCCATAAAGAATAAAAATCTAATAGGTGTCCCCCTTCTAGAAGCCAATCCCAAGGAATTACGAGAATGCCCATCATCCATATATACATACCCGCATCCGCATTCTGAAGAACACGAATACAAAGAGAAAAAAATAATCTATCAATATAATACTAGGATCCGGCTTAAACCAAAGCCCACTAGTATTATCCACCTAATCATCATACGTGCATAAGTGCGCGTAAGTGATCAAAACCCTGCCGTAAAACTATACGGCCTCTACACCTTTTCCCGGTGCAGGAAAACTCTCTATGCGGGACTCTAAAGACTCGACACTACGCTGGCAGTGGGTTCAACCACAAGCCGCAAGCGGTACTAGCTACACGTAACGTCTACTCAGGTAGATGTCGATAAGAAGGCCGATAAGCTAACACATCCGAACTCCTACTAAGCCTGTATGTGAAAATCTCTGTACGGTCCAGTCTGTTCGTCTAAGAGTATCGCATATCGGGCCTAAGGGGGCGGTAATCGTCAGACCCCTAATAGCGCAATAAGTCGTTTCGGAGTATAGTCTAAAACACCCTGAGAAACTACTGGAGTATATACCACTAAATCTCGCTTGCCTTGGCCAAGAACTTTGTGTAATGACCTTCCGAACACAGCGCGATATCAATACCCAATACCGGGAGAGACGAATCCTATCTAATTACCACTACCTCCAAGTGCTTCGGGACTGCACCCAACTACTACCTGTTTACATGACTCCTTTGAGCCGTGGTAGGGTAGTAATCAAAGTACAGTGGGAACACACTCGAGATGAAGTAGCAGTGTCAAGTCGACGGACTAAGCTGTACTCGAGTCACCTGGGAACTGCTACCCGACGACAGGTATAATACCCACCAACAGTTCCCGAAGAGTCCTGTCCAGTGTACTCATAACCTAATGAGCACCTGCATACTATCTCCAGTACGATGTACTGATGGCTATAGGACAGACCATCTCCCCTGCTGGGATGAGAAGTGTATACACTAGTCTACTGTGGAGTATCGATGCCCCGTCTCGATAATCCTATGACTAGGGACCTGTATAGGATGTGCTTATAGACTACCCAGCCCTCACTAGTGTGACTGCCATCACAACGCTGGTAATCAAGAAAAGATCCTAAGGGCTCTACCAATATGCATAAGCGATATGCTAAGAAAACACATGCACATATTGAGGTAGAAACAAGCCAGGTAGCATACTACCATTTTGAGCAAGACTGTTACTATATCCATGTATATCCCAAGCTCCCATTAAGTAATATACAATCCAGTATGATACAATAATGGACTCTAGGGTATATATCACTAACAATCTCCCACTTGCCCTAAGGCCATATACTGGCATATCGCAGACCGAAGATCTCGAATAGCCTCTCGAACACTGTCTAAGGGATGGCCTCTGTGAGTGGATCTGTAGTGTTGTTCTCCGTATCTACTCTCTTCACCTCAATCTTCTGGAGATTAACGATCTCCCTGATCAGGTGGTACCGCCTCAAGATATGTCTGGATCTCTGATGGGACTTGGGTTCCTTTCCTAAAGCTATAGCGCCGTATGTTGTCACAATACTAAAGTATTTGACCAACAATGGAAAGAAACACCTGAAGTTCAGTTGAGAACTTCCTTATTCAGACTGCCTTTTTTGCGGCGTCTCATGCAGCGAACTACACCGTTTCTATCGTCGAACCTGCAACGGTGTCCTGCTTGGAGCTCTTCCAACAGACCGCCCCTGCACTGAGGGTAAAGCCATAACCTGACATGGACTTGGAGTCATTCTTATCACTCTTGAAGCTGGAGTTAGCAAAGGCCTCGATCTGGAGGTCCTTTTCCGCCATACACTAAGAACATCTCATTAGTCCTTCTCAGGTATTTGAGAATGTTCCTTACTGCTTCCCTGTGCTTCTCCTTTGGGTTTGACTGATACCGGCTTACCGCGCTCAATGCATAAGCTATATCTGGTCTGGTACACAACATCGCATATGTTATAGAGCCTACCAAAGAAGCGTAGGGTATAGATGTAATGCGAGCCTTTTCCAAATCAGTTTTTGGAGACATCTCTTTGGAGAGGGTGATTCCGTGACAAGCCGGTAGACTACCGTGCTTAGAATCATCCATACTAAATAATTTCAGTATGGTGTTGTTGTATGCTGACTGTGAAAATCTCACCATCCTCTTTGATCTATTATGATAGATCTGGATCCCCAGAATGTAGTTGGTATCACCCAGGTCTTTCATTGAGAACCTCTGTGACAAGAATCCCTTGACTGATTATAGCATAGGAATGTCATTTCCTATCAAGAGAATGTCATCCACGTATTCAATAAGGAATTCCACAGTTCTTGCTACAATCTTACTATAAATGCATGGCTCATTAGGATTTTTGATAAAGTCGAATTCTTTGACCGTCTCAATAAAAAACAGATGTTCCAACTCTGCAATGCCTGTTTTAGTCCATAAATGGACCTAAGAAACTTGCACACTGTCCCGCTGCTCCCACTCTGATTGAAACCCTCTGGCTGATCCATATAGACGCACTCTACCAAATAACCATTTAGAAAGCCATCTTTACGGCCATCAGCCAGATCTCATAATCCTGGAAGGCAGCATTGGCAAGAAGGATCCGAATGGATTTGAGCATAGTCACTGGAGAAAAGGTTTCATCATAGTCCAAACCAGATCTTTGATAAAAAACCTTTTGCAACATGTCTAGCCTTATAGGTTTCAACCTATCTATCTACACCAATCTTCTTTCTGAAGATCCATTTGCAGCCTACGGGTTTTACCCCTTCTGGAGCAATGTTCAAAGTGCATACTTTTTTGATGTACATGGACTCCATTTCGGTCCGTATTGCATCCAGCCATTTTACCGAGTCGCCGCTCTGAATGGCTTGCTGGAAGCTAGTTGGCTCCTCATTGTCAATGATGCAATCCTCTCGATCCCCGTCTATAAGAAAACCGTTGTATCTCTTGGGCGGATGAGACTGCCTACTAGTCCTGCGGATTGGCGTTGGGATGTCCGGTTCTTTTGAAACCTCTGGTTCTACCATACTTTCAGTAATAGTTTGTGGTTCTGGAATTTCTTCCAGTTCTATTGCGCTCCCACTATTTCCTTTTATAAAAAATGATTTTCTAAAAGGCTGGCATAACGAGGAAAAAGCCTTTTGTTCCTCTACGTAATAGGAAAGATACCCCCTGGAGTTCTTTAGGTATCCCACAAACCTACACAGTACTGAGCGTGCCTCGAGCTTGTCCCTATACTGCTTTTCAACAAAAGCTGGATTTCCCTATATCTTCATATACTGAAGATAGGGTTTCTTCCCACTCCACATCTTATATGGTGTGGTAGGCACAGTCTTGGTAGGAATCTTATTCAAAAGATATGCAGCTGATTCTAGTGCATAACTTCAGAAGGATCGCGGCAACTCAGCGTTACTTATAATGGAACGAACAATATCCAATAGGGTTCTATTCTGTCTTTCCTATACCTCGTTGTGTTGTGGTGTGTATGGAGGAGTAAGCTGAGAGAGAACTCCATTCTCTTTTAGGTAATCTAGGAACTCGGCAATTAGGTATTCAGCACATCAATCGGATCTCAGTGTCTTAATAATTTTGCCTGTTTGTTTTTCCACTTCATTCTTATATTCCCGGAATTTTTCAAAGGGTTCGGATTTATGCTTTCACAAGAAGACATGTCCTAACCTAGAGAAATTATCCGTAAAATTAAAGAAATAGGAATAACCACTTCGTGCATCTGTAGATATTGGACTACACACGTCGCTGTGTATGAGTTCCAAGAGCTCGCTCGCTCTTACTCCGTGTCCACTGAATGGAGTCTTTGTCATTTTTCCTATGAGACAAGATTCACAAGTTGCATAAGACTGATATTCGATCAAATCTAAATATCCCTCTCTATGTAACTTCGACAACCATGTTTCATTTATGCGACCCTGTCTATAATGCTATAAGAAAGTCTTATTTAATTCTGGAGACTTTCTTTTAAGTGTGTTCTTGACGTTTGAAAACCTGAGCTTGATTCAATATATACTATCCTCTAGTGAACCTGACCCAATCAAACATTGATTTAGGTGGATGTTAACCACATCGCTTACATACTAGACTAGGTACACACAAACAGTTACGTAGAATCAATATCTGCCCACTTGTCAATTCTAGGTGATATATCCTATGGATACAGCATCCTCGCTCATTCCGTTAGCAACCCCGAGAGTCATATCACTTGCCCTGATAACTCTACAGTTTCTAAGCCTGTAATGAATTACAGATATGAGATCCTGATCCGGTATCTTGTACCCAGGAAGTAGAGTTAATCGACAGACTGTTTTCAATCACAAACATACCCGAAGTCGAAGCCACAACGTGCTTCAGATCCTGGATTCTGGCTTTCCAAGCCCTGCATTCCTTCTGCCAATGCCCTTTCCCGTGACAATGGGAGCATCCCACCTTCCCTACAGTTAACCCTGAAACTTTTGCCCTTCCTTTTTCTTCTACCTTACCGACACCGCCTATCGGCTTTGTGGAGGTCTTCTTCTTCTCACCCTTGGCATCCTCCATAGATCCAGAAGAGAAAGATTCCCCAATAAACAGAGCGGGTGTCTCCCTGGTATCCTTCAGGGTGCCCTCAACTGGAAGTATAACTTTCTTCCGCTGGGCGTAAGTAGGAGGTAGGGACTGTAGAATTAAGTCAGTACATGACTCGTTCTCCAACGTGGTCTCCAGGTCTGTGAGCCTTTTAATATAGCTAATCATTGTAGGGACGTGGTCCCCTACAGATGATCCGACAGCCAACCTCGCTTGAAGCAATTCCTTCAAGATCTCATATCTTGCGATACGAGATTGCTCTCTATATAAAACTTTGTTATGGAGGAAGATAGAAACTAAGTCCATCTTCTCGTGTTGCCTTTGGTATACACCATCAAATGAGGCCAACACGGGCACTTGGCATTCGCACGGTCCTTTTTCCCTTGTCTTATCGATATCAACATCCATGACTGTGGAACCTGGACCTGGGACGGCGGGGGCTTTGAGTAGTAATAAGGTGGTCCAGCTTGTCATAGATAATGAACATCTGGACAAACCTTTGCCGGTCAATCTAGTATAACTCACTCATTTTATTATCTATCTGTAACCTAATCTGGTCACCCGGTGGCTGCAATTAGGAGAGAAAGAGAAGAAAACACTCAGCATGATGCACTTGCAAGTTTAATTGGTTTTTAGTTTATCTAAACAGGATGGCTCCTACTGTCTCTCGAATCCTTTCTCAAACTATAAAAGAATAATTAGTCAGGATTAATCTTACCGTACAATACTTGCTTAACCATTCGGCCAGGCTAGTGTCGGTACTTCGAGAAGGGTTTTCCAACGCTTTCGCGAAGTTCCTTAATTACATAACCTCTTTTTCCTGGAGTCGTAGCCCCGCTAACACCTTTTTAGACACCTACTTGGTTTATACCATTGATCGTTAAGTGAAGAATCTTCCGAGGAGTAGCGGATACTCACAGTAGGATCGGTATCAAAATAACATTGTGTGATAATCCTGAAGGAATCCTACCAATATCATCACACTCCTAATGGTATGCAACACTAGCAATTTTTAGTTTCCTTAGAAACTCCCGATGTGGATTTTTGCCCCATGCTCTTATGATCTTGACGAAGGCCAACATATCATAAGTCACATGTCAAGTTCTATCCGTCATTGTTCAGGTTAATTTGAACCCACCGGTACATACCCTTTACGAAGGCCAAAATAGTAGTACGACTGTCCCAAACCAATGCATCTATCTATGCTACAGATGAATATCCAGTAGCTACGAAACATTATGCCTTGGCAAAGGTCAAAATACATAGCTTGAATACTACTGAATATTCAACTGAAATGACGGAAGGCTACGAATGGTTTTGGCGAAACCGTGAACGTAGTGAACTTGATATAATCGAAAGAACCATATAGCTTTTAAAAGGAGTGGTTTAAGCTCCGCATTTAAAAGTCTGCTGTTTTAAAATAACCGAGTGGTTTTAAAATTTGTTCCAACGATTCAGCTTTGATTTTTTTTGCTTTGCATTAATGTAATGCAGTCTCATCAATTACACCTATCATCACAGAAAAAGACGAAAATACCACGTCCACTTATGCCATCCGCATTCGCCACTGGGCCCCGTCATCACCCGTTAGGTTACTTAACCAACGACAGAGCGGGGGCTGGACTAGTGCGGATGCAAAACATAAGCAACGCCTACTAGATATCATATATAGATATATACATTCGTCTCACGCAATAATAGGCATTCCATATCACAGATGAACATATTGGATATACTAGGAATTCCGCGTTTCGTTTGACCTTGTAACGAAAGACAGATTCCATGGTCGTGATGAATAGCCAAACCCTACCCTAGACCCCTACGGGTGCGGCAAACTACCCGCCAAATACCCGAAGTGAAGCAACCACCCTCAACAAAGTGAGTAGGCCACTCGGCACTTCAAAGTACCCGGTAGTTTCCCACTTGGCTTTGATTTCCACCTTACCACGTTCAAGAGATCGTGCAAAACGGTGGTTCTTTTGGTATAGTCTCGAGTCACATGGAGGCAATGAGCGATAGGAGGGGATTCTTCTCTCCCGGTATTAGGGGTTGATATTGCACTATGCTTGATTGTCCATAACAGGAAATTCTTGGCCAGGGTTGCTGAGATTTACTGGTAAGTGTTATCAGTAGTTTCTCGAACTGTTATGGACCTTGCATCGGCATGACTCATCAAGCTATTGGGGTCTGACGTTATACCGCCCCGAGGCTATGATATGCGACATATCTGACGAAGAGACCGGACTTTACGGTAGTGTTACTGATTGGATTCGCAGGAGTATGAGCAAGCTTTCTTGTTGATCTTCTGATTGCTCAATACCCGGGTGGCCGTTATGTTTAGCAGACCGCTTGCAGCTTGTGGGTGACTGATATGATCACCACCTGTTGCCGGCGTATTAACGAGTCTTTAGAGTCCTACACAGAGGTTTCCTGGCTCAAGCGAAATGAAGTAAGAGCACATATGTGATATGTGTGGTATTGAGATTAATACGAGTATGTGATACCATATTCTATTCTCACGATATTTGATATTGGTCGGTTATATGTGATATAACCGGGTTGTCGAATCAAGTGTTGATTCGACAAGTTGATACATTTGATATTAGTTGGCTGTATGTGATATAACCGTATTATTAAATCAAGTGTTGATTTAATAATTTAATGTATAATTATATATTTAATATATTATCTTACATTAACTAATATTAGCTCACTTAAGATTTCTTTTTCTCACTAGTGTACACTTAGTATATATGTGATATATATTAATGGACATCTTTTGTGTCACGCTTGATGCCACATGCTACATGGGTGTATGAGACTCACACCATGCTTATAATAATGTAAGGTTTTGTTTATTTATAGTAAATCAAATTAGTTAGAAATTAGTCACATGGTTGAAGTTTGTAGAAACTTGTGGAACCATTGACCATGTCCACTAATTTTGTTTTACTTGAAGATATTTAGTAACCTAACCATTATTGTTTAGCCATGGTTTAGTCTCTATATGAGTTAGTATATGATATTAACTCACCCATGGTTGCTATTCTCACCACTGGATTCATTCTTCACTTGCTTCATTCCATTGTTGCTTTCTTCATCTCCTTCCTCAAACTCTCTAGCTTTTTAGGACGTGAAGAAATTCAGTGAGAAAATTATTTCTAAAGTGAGCAGAATTCCTACTTCATCAATCTCTTCTCTACTAGCCATTTAGATTGGGTTGTTTCTTCACTATTTCATCACTTAGTGAAGAGGTATCTTATGTTAGTGTCTCCTTGACGTAGATCATATTCAGCCTCGAAGACTTCAAGCAAGTTTGTTCATTTCACCTTGTGGAGCCTCACTAGAGTCTGGGAGATCACTACATGGAGTGAAGGGACTATTACACGGAGCTATTGAAGTGAAGGACCGATCTACAAAGGTTGTATTCCTTGGTCACTTAGATGTAAAGATGTTTACATACTAGTTCGTCTAATTCTCTAGTTTAGATTCTAGCGTTAGGATTCTTTAGCGTGCCAATTTTTTTGAAAAGGTATGGTCGATGCCTCCCGAAACCCAGTGGTGACACTAGGGATCTCAGCATCCCCCTCTTATCTTCTATTCTGAAAACTTTAATTTCTAAAACCCGACGGAAGCGGAGTCAATCCGACTTCTGATTCGGTTTTTCTTTAAAAATTCTATTTTTTCTTTATTAATAAAATACCATACTCTCATATAATGTTAAAAAAACATTAAAAACACATTAAAACAAGTTTCATCTCAAAAGAATCTTTTATGCAATTTTTATTGTATTTTTACTGTAAAATACCACATACTTTACATTTCACCGTAATTCACATAATACTTGTATTACCTTTAGATAATTCATGAGGTAATGACCTCCGTCATCACAACACACATCTTTGACATAGCACGATGAAGTTTTGGGATAGTTATGGGATAATACGACATTACAAATAAATACCATCAAAACAAGCAAAACCATTTCTTTAAAAAGTGTGTTAATCAATTCCTTGCAATTGCGCCTCTACAACCCACTTTTGGGGACCCCGTTTGGGATGGTGCGGATTATCGCACATTCTCGGGCCTAGTAGAGTGAGATGCAGAGCTCTGAAAGGAGCATTCAATCTCGATGGAATTTTAATGCATTTTTCTTGAGAAAATGAGATTTCTACAAAAATAAATAAAATTATTTTTATTAAATATATATATAGATATAACTATTATCAAAATATATATTTTTATTATATTATATAAATGTTCCAAGTTTTCTAAATCAAAGGAACCACCATTACATTAAAATACCATCCAAATACAAAACAATTCCAATATTTCAATAAAATACCATATACTATAAAAACTAGGTTCTACTCACTAGAAATTTCACTTTTATTATATATACATCTATGAAATTCCTAAAGACGATAATTAAATACCTGAGGGCTATTTTGAAAACATATCAAAACTATTTTACATAAAACACCCTCAAGTTATACTAAATTACAATAAGGACCCTAGTAAATATAGGTTTAAGCGGGACCAATTCTCTTGAGCCTCAGGGAGCTGAAGAATGTGGGTGCTTGCCTATATAAGGTAGGAAATTGATTGTTACGTTTTTACCATGTCGTATTTAGAAAGAATTTTGAAATTACCGCAATAATAAACGGTGTCTCGTGTAGCGAGCCGTGATGAGTACGGCTCGTCTTCAGGGAAATGGTAGGTTTTTTAGGTTTGTTTTAACGAGTTAATACCGTTCTGAGTTGTGCTTACACTAAGTGTCGTAACTAGGATATGTTCAATAAAAAGACTTGTTAAGGTTAGTTTTAGGTTAGCTTGCATGAGGATGATGTTTGCCGGTTCCTTATAGACCCAATTTTGATATTGACACTAAGGCAATAAGCAACATCGTGGATTAAGGAACTTGAAATACGGTATTTGCGATTTTGAGCTAAATCCGTTTTCCTTGTCCCTAGTCTTTCCGTTGTTGTCTCTTGATCTTAGCCTTCGGCAAACTATTCGCAATCCGGTCACGATTAGAATTCACCGCTACCGTGGTAAGATAGGATGCCTAACGGAGCAGAATTGTGAGTGGTTTGCTCGGAGTTTCAATTGCAAAGTTATGGTTTTTAAGGTTTTAGCAAACACATCTCCTAACACAAACTAACCATATTCTAACTTTAACAAGTAAATCGATTTCTCACACATATTCACAATAACAAAATAAAAAAGAAAAGTGTAAGGCAACATTACAAAAATAGCAACAAAAGAGAAGTTAAAGTTAGATAAAGAACCGGTAAATTCAATGTGCAAATATCGTCACTAGTTCTTTAATCACGTGCCAATGTGAAATCAAAATACCAAATTTTAAGGTTGCAAGATCAAAATAAAGCAATGATTTCACAAATTCAAAGTATGTAGAAATCAAGACATATGTAATGAAATGAGAACTTTAATGAATTTTAAACAAGATACAACTAATCTTGAAGTCAAGAACCTAAATCTTAAGCTTGCAAGTTCAATGAAGAAGTTGCAAGGTCAAGACAAAGGGGCAAGAGCTCAAGAGTTCAAAGGAAAACAAGTTACAAATTACAAGAGTTCTGAAACAAAACTAGAGAGAAAGTATCCCCTCCCCTTGCTCCTTGGTCCGGTATTTATAGGCACAAAAGAAAATTAAACAAGTAATAAAAATAGGATGATGTGACTGCAAGGGATCGACAGAACAAAATGGGGCCCATTGGGGCTAGGGGGCCGGCGAGATCGGTTATAGTGTCCATGTGGCCGGCTAAAATCCGAGCTTCTTGGCTCATGTTGATGTGATGGTCTTATGTGCTCTCCAATATCACTCTGGTGCTGCTTGATTTGTCTATATGAACCTGGGTTGTACTCAGGGATTTGGAGGGAAACCTTGATACTTCAAATCACATCAACTCTTTTAGCATTTAATGCACATGTTCCCTACTTGAACCATTTCATCATGTCATGTTGCCTAGGCAGCCCCACCATGGTCCATATGCACACTTACATTGTGTTGGACCAAAATTGTGTGCACACATCTATTTGCAAAAAGAACTCTTTTGACAATGATCGGTTTTCTGTTCTGTTTGCAGTGTCAGCTTCCAAACGTTATATTCATGATTTTGAGTGTGTTTCCAGTATTTTATCATGAACGCCTGTAATCTGTATTACTGAGCAGACACTGGTTAATAGTACCGATATATAATAAAATAGATAATGAATGAGCGGTATTAAAATGCAGTTTTAAGTGATGAACAAATACCCCCAAACTTATCTTTTGCTCGTCCCGAGAAAAACAAAAAAAAATCCCAACCTCACTTTCGAAGGGAATGTGATTGCACTGAGCTTGTGCGACAAGCCGTTAAACCACTAGATGTCCTTAGTAGGAGGAGTGTTGTCTCCTGAGGGTTTTCGGCGGATTTCACCTACAAAATTCCGTCAAACTAGTTTTGCGAAATAACTATGATTCTAACCCTAAGGTTTTGTTTCAAAGCTAGCAATTCTATTATCCTAAGTTTAGAAATATCGAACCTTTATTTTTCACACCTTGCTTCTTATTTAACTAATGATTCTATATGTCTTTACGTGCGGTGCAAATAGTGTCGTTAGGTTTCAAAATGATTGATTAAAGTTTGTCATGTCACGAAATAAAGCCCAGATAAAATACTTAAAAAGGATCACACAAGTTTTATAAAGAGATAAGTACTTTTCAAGTTTCGTTTTCCAGTTAGGTTTCAAATTCAGAATTTCTATCTTCCCTAATAGGAAATTAGGTCTTATTTTTCACTCTACCTTTTACTTGTTTTCGTTTCATACACACCTTCGTGAACGTGCAATAGTCTTCATCATAGGATAGAACCTTCATATCTCCGTTAAAAAATATTTTATAAAAACTTTTCTTTTGTCAAGATTATTCTCACACAAAGAACCGTTAGGAATTTTAACTCGGAGAGAACACTTGCTTGACTTTTGTTTTAATTTGGACTTTCTAGGTTTCTTAGCGAGCTTTGGGCCAATGCTCCAAAACCAGTTGGTTTTAAGGCATTAGGTTTCGAGACACCCCGGTGGACTTAATTTCTCAAGTTACCTAGGCCCTAAAACAAAAGACCAATTTTAGCGTGAAAATCATAACGATTTAATGCGAACGGAGATATAACCAGTTATTCAATTATTTTTTTAGGATAAGAGACGTGTTTAGTGGATCAGGTGTGTAATCACTTCAATCAAGTTCCAGATGGGTTATTCTTCAGAATTAGTTCCTATTAAGGTATCTATAATATCCCTTCATATCCACTTCACTTTCAAAATTATTCTTGGTATTACTTATTTCAGAACAAACCTATTTGATAATAAAAAATTAGTTTATCAATTTAAAAGTTTTCAGATATAATATACTTGTCATCTAATTTTAAAATCTCACGACACGTGTAGTGTGATGTAAAGACGTATAATAGCTACAGTTAAATTCAAAGGAGGGTTATCTTTCAGGCTTTCAAAATCCAACAATAGGATCTAGTTGTTCCTTTCTTATTAAACAAAAAACGTCGAAATATCGAATCTATGTTCTTCCACTAGCTAACTTGACGAAATAGTTCTTATATTTTTGCAAGTTTTTTTTCGTTTTTTATGGGTTTTTAAATATGTATGCAAATGCAGAATATACAAATGAATGCAAAGAGAGAATGCTAACCAAGCATACCCCCAAACTTAAACTGAACAGTGCCCTCACTGTCAATGTACATCAAGATGGCAAAATAGATGGAGGGTCAAAAGCGGCGGTTCTCCTTTTTATTTTTTATTTTTTACTTTATTTTTTATTTATTTTTTATTTTTTATTGTATTGTATGAACAAAGACTGAGCATCACCAGACAAGATTGCTCATCAAAAATGGATATGCACCGGACAAGAATATACACATATATATACCAAAAATAGTATATACATACCCGCAAACTTATTTGAAACAGTGTCTCCACTGTTTTTGGCTGAATAACCGAAGTTTGCTGGTAAACAGAAGAAGATTATGCAGGGTAAACTGGCTCCTGCAAGATCAGGAGCTCCTCTAATAGTTCTGCGCTAAGGTACGGTTTCAGTCTGACCGTCCACTTTGAAAAACGAACCGTCCTTTAGATTCTCCAAATCCACAGCGTCGTGCGGGTATAGACACCGCACAAGAAAAGGTCCCTTCCAGCGAGATTGATGTTTACCGGGATGGAAATGGAGTCTGGTGTCATAAAGAAGTACCTGTTGTCCAGGCATGAAGGTTTTGCGCGTAAGGTGTTTATCATGAAACACCTACGTTCGGTTCTTTATAACAACCGCATTGTCATAAGCCTCATCCTGAAGCTCGTTTAGTTCGTTCAGTTGCAGCTTCCGATAGCTGCCCGCATCTTCAAGATTGAGATTCAGCTCTTTGATCGCCCAAATAGCACGATGTTCGATTTCCACAAGGAGGTGGCAAGCCTTTCCGTAAACAAGCCGATAGGGAGACATGCCAAGATCAGTCTTATATGCAGTTCGAAATGCCCAAGGGGCATCGGTTAATTTTAAAGACCGATCTTTACGGTTCTTGGAAACCGTCTTCTCCAGAATCTGCTTGATTTGCCGATTTGAAACTTCGGCTTGCCCACTTATTTGGGGGTGGTAGGGCGTGGATAGCTTATGATTGATTGAGTATTTCCGCATTAAGGTCTCGAAAGACCTATTGCAGAAATGTGTCCTATTGTCTCAAATGATAGCGCGAGGATGCCCGAACCGGGAAAAGATGTTTTCTTTAAGGAATTTAATGACAACCTTGTTGTCATTAGTCCGGCTCGGAACTGCCCTGACCTATTTGGAGACATAATCAACAGCCAAGAGAATGTACAGGTTGTTGGATATATATGCCCTAGAGGCCAGTATTGTATATGTATACATATAGATGCTAGAGATATGTATGTACAGGACAATCTTGCTCAGTTTTATAGTATATTATTTGACTTGTCTTTGTCAGGATATATGTATTTATTTCTGTTGTTGTTATATCTAGCTTGCACATATTTGATAAAGACATGATACGGTAGTATACTATTATTGTTTGTTTTTATCTTAACATGGCATATGTCATACTCGTTATTACATATTGTGGTTACATGTTGATAAAGCCCATAGGATCTTGCTTGACTACCTGCGTTGTGACGGCGATCATACTTGTGGGAGCAGGGTAGTCCATAAGTACATCCTTAAAAGGTCCCTAGTCACATGAATATTGAGACTGGGCATTGATACTCCAGAGTAGACTAGTGTATACATTTCTAGCCCCGTCGGGGGATGGTTGGTCCCGCAGCCATTGGTCTGATGCACTTAAGATCGTATACAGGTGCTCACTGGGTATGAGTACACTGGACGGACTTGCCGAGAACTTCCAGATGGTACTATACCTATCATCAGATAGAAGTTCTCAGGTGACATGTGTACAGGTTAGTCTTCGAACCTGAGATCGTCATTTGTCTCATGTGAGTTCCCACTGTGCTTTGATCACTACCCTACCACGGCTCTACTGAGTCGTGCAAACAGGTTTTGGTTGGGTATAGTCCCGAGCCACATGGAGGCAGTGAGCGATTGTTAGGGATTCGTATCTCCCGGTATTGGGAGTTGATATCGCACAGTGATCGATTGGTCAAGACCATAAGACCTTGGCCAAAGCAGTTGGGATTTACTGATAGGTTGATCAGTAGTTTCCCGGATTGGTCTAGAGCCACATCAGCACAACTTATCGGGTTATTAAGGTCTGACATTTACCACGCCCTAGACCTGGTATGCGATACTCTTGGACGAAGAGACCGGACTGTAAGGATATTGTTACGGATAGGCTCGGTAGGAGTTTGGACGAGTTTGCTCGTCGACCTTCTTTTTCGATAGGTACCTGAGTAGCCGTTACGTACAGCTAGTGCCGTTGACGTGCTTGTGGTTAAAACCACTGCCAGCGTACTGTTGAGTGTTTAGAGTCCCACACAGAAGGTTTCCCTGCTTCGGGCGAAACGATGTAGAGGCCGTATGGTTTTACGGCAGGGTTCGACCATATATGTACACTTGTGCATGTATGATGTTCGGGCGAATGAATCTAGCGGGCTTTGGTTTAAGCCGGATCTTAGTATTATATTGATGGATTATTTTCGTCTCTTTGGTATTCTTATTTTTTGGAACACGGATACGGGTATGTATATACGGTAAGGAGCAATCTTGTAATTGTGTCTAGAAGAAGACACCTCATTATTATGATTTACTATTTTTATTAATGGATTAATGAGGTGGAGAATTGAGGTGTGCAAGTTCATTAAATGAAGCATGGCTAAGGTTGTGACTCATTGTTTTACTATTCTACCATGGTTGATATTTTGTGAAAATATCTAGATATTTGTGGAGATATTTTTGTGGCATGCATTATTATCTCCATCACTTAGCCATTCTTCATTTGGTTTATTTTTCCTAGCTCACTCTACACTCTCATCTTCTCCTTGCTCTCTTCTTCTAATACTAACCCGAGTTGTCTCATGAGTTAAGAAACCTAGGGTTAGTGAGACAAAGCATTCCATAATCACTCTCTACACACTCTAGTCTACTTAGATTAGCAAGCTAAGTATTCTAGTTACCTCAATTAGGAGGTAGGAGCTCTTAGTAGTGTTAGTTATATGTATGCCCTAGAGGCCATTACTGTACATACGATGTATATTGTAGTGGATGCTTGGACATATATAGGGAAGACTTTCTTGCTCGACATGATAGTATGCTATCTGGTTACTCTTTATCTTAGCATGTACTCTGATTGTCTCTATGTTACATGTTGATAAAGCCCTTAGGATGAGTACTTGACTACCAGGACTATGATGCAGATCATACGAGTGGGGACAGTGTAGTCGCTAAGTACATCCTTCAAATGTTCCTAGTCATAGGTGTATCGAGACAGGGCATCGATATACCAGAGTAGACTAGAGTATGCGCTTCTTGACCTATATGATGGGCAATGGATGATCCCATAGCCATTGGTGTATGACATCAGAGAAGGTATACGGGTGCTCAGTGGAGACTGGGTACACTGGACGGACTCGCCGAGAACTCCCAGATGGTATTATATCTCACGTCAGATGGTTGTTCTCTAGTGACACTGGTACAGGTTAGTCTATAGACCCGAGATCGTCATAGAGTCTTGTGTGATTCCCACTGTGCTTTGATTTCCATCATACCACGTCCAAGAGGGCATGCAAAACGGTGGATTTTAGGTACAATCCCGAATCACATGGAGGCAATGAGCGATAGGAGGGGTTTCGTCTCTCCCTGTATAGGGAGTTGATGTTGCACTGTGTTCGATTGGCTATAACTGGAAATCCCTGGCCAGGGTTGCTGAGATTTACTGGTAAGTGTTATCAGTAGTTTCTCGAACTGTTATGGACCTCATATCGACACGACTTATCAAGCTACTGGGGTTTGGCGTTTACCACCCCTAGACGAGATATGCGACATATCAGATGAAGAGACCGGACTGTACGGTAGTGTTACTGATTGGATTCATATGAGAATGTATAGGCTTGCTTGTTGATCTTCTGATCACTCAATACCTGTGTGGCTGTTACGTTTAGCTGACCGCTTGCAACTTGTGGGTGTTTAATATGATCATCACCTACTGCCGGCGTATTGACGATTCTTTAAAGTCCTACACAGAGGTTTCCTGGCTCAGGCAAAACGGAGTAGGAACACATATGTGATATGTGAGGGACCGAGAACAACACGTGTATGTGGTACCGTATTAGATTCTCGCGATATGTGATATCGGCCTGGTATATTTGATATAGCCGGGTCATCGGATCAAGTGTTGATTCGATGAACTGATACAGATTATATTAGTCGGTTATTTATGAAATAGCCGGATTATCGGATCAAGTGTTGATTCGATAATTTAATGTATAATTATATATTTGATATATTATATTACATTAACTAATATTAGCTCACTTAAAGATTCATTTTCTCACTTGGATAATACATTGATATATATGTGATATATGTTAATTGTATTATTTTATTTTGTTACAATAAATATTGTATATGTGATATATAATATTGTAACAAGTTAGGATTACAAATGCAACATGCTTTGTGGAGTTTAAATATGATTAGGGTTTGGATTTGGGTTAAACTTGGATGGAGCTTTCATGAAGCTTTGACTTTGACTTATGATATTTTGTATAGATATTTCTTAACCCAACCCAAATCCTTTACCATAGTTAATTCTCTACAAGGGTCAAGTCTTATTTCTTAACCCATGGTTGCAATTCTAAGCTCACACAATGATTTCATTATTCATCACAAATGAATTTGATCTTCTTCTTCCTCTTGAAAAAAGCTTTCTAGCTTTTTGATATGTGATGATAATGGGTGAGAAATTGAAAACAAAAATGAGCTAAATTCCTACTTCATCATCCTCATCTATTCTAATCACTTAGATTAGGGTGTTTGCTTTGCTAATACTTGATTAGTGAAGCAAAAGCTTGGGTTTGAGTTTCTTCAAGGTAGATCATCTTAGTTGTTGAAGATCGGAAGCAAGCTTGCATTTTGCTCTTCATGGAGCCTCTCCAGAGTCCAGGTACATGATGATCGCGGCGAAGGGACTACTACTCGAAGCTTTTGAAGCGAAGGAACGGACTACAAAGGTTGTAATCCCAAACTCTTAGAAGTAAAGTTGTTTACTTGCTCATTGTTTTGCCTAATCTCTAGTCTAAGATCTTGGTTAGGGTTGTTCGGCACTTGAAAAATTTGATTTTGGCATGGTTGATGCCTTGTAGAACCTTGTTCTAGTGCCTAATAACCCTACAGTGGTATCAGAGCCAAGCTAGAGGTTTAGGCGTTGTCTAGACGAAGTTAAAAGTCCGATCGAACCCCGAAACGTCGATTTTGACCCCTTCTCTGGAAATTTTCTAAAACGTTAGTTTTTTCCGTATTAAAAATACTCAGAAAATTAAGCAGGGAATTCTAAGGATAACTGTGAAATACGAACTCCTAATTCCCTCAAGTCGCCACGGAACCGCGGCAATAACATGCTTTGCGCGGCGGTTCCGCGGCCGAACTTGGGTATTAGGGATAGTTGTTTCTAGGTATTATCCGTAGCTATTACTACATGCTTCTGGGAAATTTTAATATTACTCAAGTGTTGAGTGTTCTGGAGATCTTTAGAATTCTTTGATTCGATCGGAAAGTTTAACATCGTTTAGTTTTTTGGGTAATTTAGAACGTGTTAAAAAGTTCGAACGGATATCAATAACTCACTTTTTTCCCTGACGGAAAATTTTCAAGTGTTGGATTTTTCCACGAGTTTGAAACTTTCGGGAAATCATGCAAGTGTATTATGTGACCGTCAAAGCTGCCACAGAACCCTAGGGTTTGTGGTAGTTTAGCGTTGCCACATATTTGGAATCCACAAGTAGTTATGAGATAACTAATTTGAATGTTATAAATCTAGCAGTTTAGTCTCAGATGATCGGTGGCCACGGGATTTTGATGTGATCAAAAGTCCGTTGCAATCACGTAGCGTACGCGGATACTCGTCGGGTAAACTTAATAGATAGCCACGCCCCATAGCCCCAACCAAGTGACTGTAGGAGAACCCCGTCGCTAAAAGCATCCGTTCAGGTGCTCGCGGCAGTGGTGTTCCTCCTTAGTGCACTTCGTCGACGGCATCGAGGGGTGCGGCCGTCTACTAAAGTTTTCGACGAGCATTCGATCAGGATGTCGGGAATCTTGTTGAATTGCCCGATTAGATATTGAAAAGTGTTTTCGATATTAAGACTAAAATGGAGGGTTTATAATTGTTAGGCATGAGATGTCTAAGGAAATCATTTGGTTAGGCATGCGATGTCTAAGGAGGTTGCGCATTCCAACTGTTGTAGTTTTACACTTTTTTTTCTGCGACCGTAAGTGTAATATGTGGTGTATCGCCGGTTTCGTTGCTATACATCAACGACAATTGGGATACGCATATTTACATACGCTGATGACATGTGATGTTATGTGTTGCTGTGATATGTTATATTGGATCGTCGTGTTTTGAATAACCGGGGGTTTTATGTGAGATGAAAGTTTTTCATTTTCATTCATGTAAAATTCATTGTATGTAATATTCTTTTATTGGGGCACTTCCAGGTTGAGGATGATGTCTCCTTTGTATATTATTTACTTTTCAGCATTAAGATAGACCCAAGGCGGGGAGCACAAGTAACCGGGTTCTAGGGTCCAGTGGGAGGCCATCTCGAGGAGTCGAGACCGGGTTTCCTAACCTTAGAATTGGCAGTGTTGCTTGCCGCTCTCGTATGGGTCTAGGGATGTGGGTTTGGCTATTCATCGCGACCGTGGAATCCGTGTTTTATACAGGCTCGATATAAAACACGGACGTCCTAGTATATCCAATATTTCATATGTTATATTCTGCTGCAATGTTCTGTGATAAGATCATATTACTGCCTGAGATGAATGTTTATATTATATATATGAGATATATGTTATATTGCTGATTTCGTTTCAAATGTGATGCTTGTGAAGCATAATAAAATAGGACTTCATTAATGAGATTAATAAAATAAAAGAAACCTAAAGATATTGTAGAAACTTGTTTAAAAACTGGTAGCTCTAGTTCTTGCTTTGCATAGCGGTATTCCTTGTAGAATATCCAGCACCTTATTCGATAAGGAAAGAACCGAGATCCCTTCACCGGTAGTGACCTCTTTAGCAAAACTGGCAGATGCTACAAACTCACAGTTTAGTTTTTGATTGCTTCTATAGTTCTTGCTTTGCACAGCGG
Source organism: Agapanthus africanus (assembly GCA_030015575.1). NCBI lineage: Eukaryota > Viridiplantae > Streptophyta > Magnoliopsida > Asparagales > Amaryllidaceae > Agapanthus > Agapanthus africanus. The sequence continues at coordinate 181,297,254 of CM057344.1, read as the reverse complement.
TTTTTATGAAATATCCTGCACCTTATTCGATGAGGAAAGAGCCGAGATCCCTTCACCAGGAGTGACCTCTTTAGCAAAACTAGTAAAAGCCTAAAAAACACTCCTTTTATAAAATTCACTCGATTCTACAACGATATCAAGTTCATTACGCAAAGGGTTTTCTTAAAAACCTGTTGTAGCCCTCCGTCATTTTAGATAAGTACTAGTTAGTATTCGTGCTACGTTTGTTGACTATCTTAAGGCGTAGTGTGCGGTAGCTGATTAGTGCTTATCTGTATATGCATATGATGCGATTGGATTAGGGTAGTCGTGCGACTTTGTTAACTATGTTAAGGGTGGTGCGGGTGGGTTTAATTCAATCGGGAAATGACGGGTTGAACTTGACTAGTACTTATGATTTGTTGACTATATTAAGGTCATATAGCTGCTAGGGGTAAAATATTATTGGGAATTTCAAGTGTTGAAATTTGCAATGAGATTGCATACCTTCTATGAGATACTTGGATCCCGATACCCGCTGCAAGTAAGAGTTACTCCTGGGAGAGTTTTACACATTACAATTAGCCGATCAAGTAGGTGTCTAGAAAGGTGTAATGTTTTAAAAATAAATAAATAAATAAAATCCTTTAAGTGAATTTTCTGATTTTCGATAAAATAAAACGTATTTTTCGTAAAACTTAATCATAATTATTTTTTATTATAAATTTAAAAAGACCTATTTTAATTATGTAATTACTAGTAAATGGTGTTTATTTAGTCACTTATAATTTTTTAGTTTAATTAAATATTTTTCCTAAATTAATTATTTTAAATATTAACATAAGCTTTATTTATACATTAAATTAGTGTAAATTACAAATTTGAAATGGGTTAATTTTATAAAATGAGCCATGGCATATTAGAATCAAGTGTGTAATATGCAAAATCTTTTCTCAAATTTTTTCCATGGTTCTAGACTTTTCTAGGAAAAGGTTTAAATTAGAAAAGTTTATATAATTAAGCTTTTAAGCGAAAAGATGACATTTATTTGTGATGTTTCTAGACAAATCCACACACTCCTCTCTCTTTTTCCTCTCTCCCATGTTAGTGGCCGGCCTCCTCATCCCCATGGCAGCCCCCCCCCCCCAATTTTCCAAGCTCATTTTCCCTTCAAAAATCATCAAAAATTCAACAAAATTCCAAAAATAAACCTCAAAATCAATATTCAATCTCTACCATTTTCCTTTGACCTATTTAGTATGGATTTTGGAGTTGGAAACCATTATTTTGGAAGCATAATTTTATGTTCGGATCTCATGTTTTGGAGGTATAATTTTTATTCCTATGATTAATTGTTGTTAAATGCTTTTATCTAACATATTTAGATTTTCTTAATTAATTCTATTTGCAAGTTTAAAATTCAAGATAGGGTTTCTAAAATCAAGTTAGGGTTTTTATTAATTAAGTGGGGTTATAATAACTAGTTTAACATTTTTAGAAATGGAAAATCTAGTATGGTTGATGTATTGTAAATTGTTCTTTCAAAATTGTTTAAATTAAACAATTTTGCAAACTAGATTTTTATAAATTAAATATAGTGGTGAGGTAAAATTCTAATTAAGGTTTTTATTATTAGATTATGGTGTTAATGAGGAGATTAACATGTTATTTGAGTGTGAAACATAATCTAGTTATAATTTGCTAGCTTTCACTTTCAAATTTTCACAAAATTGCTATTTTTATTAAACTAGGTTTTTGAAATTCATTTAAAATGTAGGATTAAAAATCTAGTTAGGGATTTAGCACATCCTTAAGGTTTCATGGAGTGGTTTGACACTTTTAATTATGCAAAATCAAATTTAGCTGTGGAATTGTGAATTTTGGCTTAAAATGTGTTAAATTTGGCTAAAATTGCAAACTAGAAATTTCAATTTAAGACAAATTAATGTGATAAAAATATAGTAATGATTTCTATAATCTAGTTATGTTATTTAATGAATATTATGACTATTAGTTTCATTTAAACATCAAGTTTTGAAGTAAAACGGTAAATTGACATTTTCAAGGTTTTGCGAAATAGGACGATTTGATCGATTTTAAGGTTTCAATGATTTAAACCATGTATTATATTATAAATAATGAGTTTTGGAACTACGAGTTGTTTGTTGGTGTTTTATCTCGATCAATCGGCGTTTGTACGCCGATATCGAGCGATATTTGGTTCTTTTGCATGAGCGGGTCATAGGTTTTAACCTAAGCGCGTTTCGTGCGTCATTTAGGTTTTGTCCGTGATTCAGTTTACGATATTATATATGTTTGCGTATAGGTACCCCTCACGTAGACTTCGGAGGAGGAAGAAGAGGAGGGCGACATCGTCTTCGGCAGACAAGGACTAGGTGAGTAGATATATATCTATGGGGGAAGTCGGGTGGATGACGTTTAGCACCCCCGCAAACGTAGAATAGGAATATTACTTATTGTCATTAGGAAGTCAGACGTGACCATAAATTCTTGGTAAGTAGGACCCTATTAATGACTTTAGGTTGGACTAGACTGATTTAGAAAGACTTTACCAGAGGATGAATGTCTTGGAGAGGATTCGTAGGTTTCAGGTAGACACACACACACACACAGAGAAACTTGACTTGGTGTATGTGTGTGTGTGTGTGTGTGTATGTGTAGGAATGTGTGTAGGTATATATATATATATATATATATATATATATATATATACACACACAACATGTATATGTAATATAAGGATGTTGTATGATACATGGGGATGAGACAATATAACTGGGCTTGATGCCGTGATCTCTTGGCTATACAGTCGTGTTATGATGTTAGCAGATCGTTGGAAAAAGAGAAAATGGATATGTATACATAAACGATAACAGGTGATGATGCCGTTGAGATATACGAGACTCTAGAATAGAATCCGGACTGTAACCTGTGACTTGATTACGATATGATATATGTGTGACTTAGTTACGATATGATATATGTATGACCTGATTACGATATGATATATATGATATGATATTTCTGAGGAACAATTGACGATATATATGTACGCAGACAATGATATATGATTGATGATATTGGGATGTATGCGATTACAGTATAGTACTTTTGATCATGACATTATTTGATAATGAAATTATACGAATGGTGATGTACGTAGGTGATACTTGACCCGTACCCCGATATTAGGATGCCGTACGATGAATTTTACCGTACGAGGCATAGATGTGATGATTGATCCGCACTCTTGATTCGAGGAAGTCGTACTACGTACGTGATGCTATTGAGGCTGGATCGCCGACTATTAGAGATATGGACTCAGACCTTAGGTGGATTCTTAATTCTTATCGACTAGTTTCTTTAGTTTAGTTCCTTATGGGGTTAGATAGATACTAGTTTAGGCTCGAGTCATATAGTTGTAGTTAGGTATGTATATTCCAAAGGAGTGGTTAATGCACATTTTACCTTTATTTCCAAATTGTAATCATCACGTTGCATTTTCATACATATGTTTCTTTAGTCAGTATGAAACTCTGCCTGTTAGGACACCAGCACCATTACCGATGATGCGCATATTCCACGTACACTTATTTGCCGGCTCACACACATCATCATCGGTAATTTCTATGTCACGTACACTTTAGAACATATTATCTTTTATTGGTAGAATCAGCTAAAGGCTAGATCAATATAATATTGTGATTACTCTCAGATGTTAGTCTAGACATTGCATTTATTACTTAGACACTTCATGCATTCATATTTTTACGTTATCATGCAGTATTGTGGGGCTTATGCCGATACTTAATATTTACTTACTCATGATTTTGGGATTTTGGATTTCTATGAGATTTCTGGATTTTGGGGAAAACCACAAGAATATATATAAAAAATTCTCTCTCTCTCCCTCTCTTTTTTAAATATAAATTGCGGTTTTCTCGTGATGTATGTGTCGTCCACCATGAGATTTCATGTTTTCTGTTAGATTTCGAGACCCGATTCGAAGAGTGGATGAACCGTCTCGGGTACATGGTGGGCCCGGTATGGTACCCCGGGGAAAGAAGATCGAGTTGTAGACGATGAGACTGGTAGGGGAAGATTACCTACCGGTGATGTCTGGCGCGGCGGATATCCGGAGGATAGCGACCGTTGTCGTGAGATTTGATGATATGGGCCCATCCGGATTGACGGAGCCCGAGATATTGAGACTATGAGGTATTGAGACATGAGATTTACATGTTTTGTGTCGATGCTTGACACGGATTTCCATGGATTTCATCGATGATGTTTCAGATTTCTATACAAATTTTACTATGATGAAAGTTAAGGACTACTTATAAAGATATATCCAGATTTCAGGGTTGATTGTTTTACATTCATGGTGCATGCATACTCATTCACATGACATATTACTATTTGAGGCACTGACACGAGCACGGAGCATTTGCACTTACGCGTAGTTTATTACCCTGCCATTACTAGATGACTAGTGATATATTGGTATATTATTATGACCTAGGACAACGTCGTGCATTCGATTTCTTTTCACAGATGTATTCTACTCACGAGTTGGCAACTCACCCTCGTTGTGCCAAATTTTATTACAGGTTCGATGTACAGGTTTCCTTGGCAGTTTGCTGGCATATCATTTCATTCAGGGTGATTTGTTTGGTAGGTTGGTTCACTTGTATCAGGACCGCCGTTGTACTTTTATTATTTCATTGGTATCTAGTAAGCTCCATCAACCAGACTTGTATTACTTGATAAGTTTAAAGGACCAGTTATTTATTTCGACCTTAGAGTCGCGCTTGTATTATTATGGTATCTGGTGGATTTGTTTTCTTTTTAGTTTTGAGCCTCGCCCTTTGGCATTTTATATTGTTTTGCTTGGTGTGGTTGTTTCCGCCTGTTGGCGTAGAGCTAGCTCCCGCTTGGGGATACCTTTTTATTGTTTGTATATATATTATTCTTGTTTGTACCCTTTTGGGGCCAATTTTTACAAAGAAGACTCTGCCGAAATTTTTGAGAAAATTGGATGTTGATTTTAGACCTGTTTTTCTACATGTTTTCCTTTACTTCTTCTTTTATATGGTTTAGATTTCTGGGCTTCGGCTTACTTAGATTACGTTGCGCCTCTAGACGCTTCGTAATTTAAGTGTCGGTCACGTTCCGTACTTTCGGGTCGTGACAAAGTTGGTATCAGAGCGCTAGGTTTAACCTTTGTCTAAGTCTAGGATGACCTTTGGTTGATGGAGTAGGTTACTTAGGTAGAGTGACGTACCGTGGGTATGATCTGCGGCATACTTACGATACTCTACTCTGCTTAAGAAGCCTTAGGATGTACAATCCTTTGCAACGTATTCTATTCGTTCCTTTGATCTATCTTCGTCAATATCGGATGGTGGTTTTTGTTACCACGGTCGCACGGGCAGAAGGAGCTGCGGCTCGAATGTGATGACCATTAGGGTATCGTTTATTCTTGAGGATTGAAGCATTGTTTAACGTGCGGATGAAGGGTATTCACATGCCGTCCAGACGAAGTGAAAAAGGTTTGAACGATTGTCAGAAACCCATTTTCCCAAGTTTAAGGTATTCGGAAGAACATGCAGGTATTTCTATGGACCCTCTAGAAGAATGAAACCCTAACTCGACATAATGACCACGAGAACGCCTTTGAACCTTAGGGTTTATAGCAGTTCCGCGGTGCCATTAGTGAGGCTTTGGTTTGCCCTTCTACGGCTGGTCCGCAGATGCTGGGGCATGTACTAGATATTTTTAAACTGTACTTGAGTGTTGAGCTCTCGGGGAATTATGGGATTTTGATGAATCGATCGAAAAGTTGAACGTAGTCCGGATATCAGGTGAAGAGATAGATTAAGCGGGAGGCTCTCGATATGAGCATAGCCGTTTGCAGAGCAGTCAGCACAGCGATGAGGAGACGAGTTCGAATCAGTCGACATTAGAAAAGGCGCACATTGACGATAGTGTTTACGATTGTGATTTGGTGATTTGAATTTCATATCTCCGTTGTTTGGATTTTGGTATTTTGAGAATTTTTTTCTACGATTGGTATTTCTTATGTGTACATTCATTACATTCTATTCGTGTTTCATATATCAGTTGTATTGATATTATTTTGTACATACCCAGTGCACTCGATTTGGTTTTATACATTTTGAGATATTGATTTGATTTCGTACATATGGGTTGCACATGATTTTGACGTATACTTCGACATAGTTTTCATGCATTTTTCGTACCGTGATTTCGATTTTGATATTCGGTGTATGTTTTTCGTACACCATGTGCACTTGATTGAGATTCTTGCGCACACTTGGCGCACTTGATGCGATTTTGTGCACACCAGATGCACTAAATCGGGGTTTTGTGCAGATTAGATGCACCTGATATTAGTGTCGTGCACGCTCGTTGCACTTGACAGATGTTTTTGGTGCACACTTGCTGCCCTCAGTTTTGTTTCTGTGCATATTCATGGCATCTGTATTTGGTTTCGATTTCAGTGCGCACCGGACGCACATGATATTTTTATGATGTGATTGGGAATGATTTCATTATGAGCAGTATGTTTTTTTATAATCATTGCTGTTTCATTTAGTAACCAGGCGGGAAGTGTATGTTAAATAAAAGATATATATGTATATAGCTATTTTTTTTAAATAAACGTCCGCTACTTATGCTGTGACACGTGCATCGCACGGTGATTTTAAAAAGGGGTTTTTGCATGCTTGTTTATTCAGATTTTTGGACGATTTTACTACGATGCGCACTATATATAAGTTATAGTTTTGATGTATATTATGTTGGTTTTCATATTGGGCTTTGATATTCTATTTTCACCATAATTCCGATGATTGCGTTATACTTGACGGGGTTGATTTTAGTTATATATTGATGATTTCGGAGCCCCAACGATTTGAGTGATTTGGCTGAATGTTTTAGTAATTGGGGGGAGTTTAATTCAAATTCGGGGACAGAATTTCTTAAAAGGGGGAAGATTGTAACGTTTTAAAAATAAATAAATAAATAATTAAATAAATAAAATCCTTTAAGTGAATTTTCTGATTTTCGGTAAAATAAAATGTATTTTTCGTAAAACTTAACCATAATTATTTTTCATTATAAATTTAAAAAGACCTATTTTAGTTATGTAATTACTAATAAATGGTGTTTATTTAGTCACTTATAAATTTTTAGTTTAATTAAATATTTTTCCTAAATTAATTATTTTAAATATTAACATAAGTTTTATTTATACATTAAATTAGTGTAAATTACAAATTTGAAATGGGTTAATTTTATAAAATGAGCCATGGCATATTAGAATCAAGTGTGTAATATGCAAAATCTTTTCTCAAATTTTTTCCATGGTTCTAGACTTTTCTAGGAAATGGTTTAAATTAGAAAAGTTTATATAATTAAGATTTTAAGTGAAAAGATGACATTTATTTGTGATGTTTCTAGACAAATCCACACACTCCTCTCTCTTTTTCCTCTCTCCCATGTTAGTGGCCGGCCTCCTCACCACCATGGCAACCCCCCCCCCCTCAATTTCCAAGCTCATTTTCCCTTCAAAAATCATCAAAAATTCAACAAAATTCCAAAAATCAATATTCAATATCTACCATTTTCCTTTGACCTATTTAGTATGGATTTTGGAGTTGGAAACCATTATTTTGGAAGCATAATTTCATGTTTGGATCTCATGTTTTGGAGGTATAATTTTTATTCCTATGATTAATTGTTGTTAAATGCTTTTATCTAGCATATTTAGATTTTCTTAATTAATTCTATTTGCAAGTTTAAAATTCAAGATAGGGTTTCTAAAATCAAGTTAGGGTTTTTATTAATTAAGTGGGGTTATAATAACTAGTTTAACATTTTTAGAAATGGAAAATCTAGTATGGTTGATGTATTGTAAATTGTTCTTTCAAAATTGTTTAAATTAAACAATTTTGCAAACTAGATTTTTATAAATTATGTATAGTGGTGAGGTAAAATTCTTATTAAGGATTTTATTATTAGATTATGGTGTTAATGAGGATATTAACATGTTATTTGAGTGTGAAACATAATCTAGTTACAATTTGCTAGCTTTCACTTTCAAATTTTCACAAAATTGCTATTTTTATTAAACTTGGTTTTTGAAATTCATTTAAAATGTAGGATTAAAAATATAGTTAGGGCTTTAGCACATCCTTAAGGTTTCATGGAGTGGTTTGAAACTTTTAATTATGCAAAATCAAATTTAGTTATGGAATTGTGAATTTTGGCTTAAAAAGTGTTAAATTTGGCTAAAATTGCAAACTAGAAATTTCAATTTAAAACAAATTAGTGTGATAAAAATATAGTAATGGTTTCTATAATCTAGTTATGTTATTTAATGAATATTATGACCATTAGTTTCATTTAAACATCATGTTTTGAAGTAAAACGGTAAATTGACATTTTCAAGGTTTTGCGAAATAGGACGATTTGATCGATTTTAAGGTTTCAATGATTTAAACCATGTATTATATTATAAATAATGAGTTTTGGAACTATGAGTTGTTTGTTGGTGTTTTATCTCGATCAATCGGCGTTTGTACGCGGATATCGAGCGATATATGGTTCTTTTGCATGAGCGGGTCATTGGTTTTAACCTATACGTGTTTCGTGCGTCGTTTTGGTTTTGTCCGTGATTCAGTTTACGATATTATATATGTTTGCGTATAGGTACCCCTCACGTGGACTTCAGAAGAGGAAGAAGAGGAGGGCGACATCGTCTTCGGCAGAGAAGGACCAGGTGAGTAGATGTATATCTAAGGGGGAAGTCGGGTGGATGGCGTTTAGCACCCCCGCAAACGTAGAATAGGAATATTACTTATTGTCATTAGGAAGTCAGACGTGACCTTAAATTCTTGGTAAGTAGGACCCTATTAATGACTTTAGGTTGGACTAGACTGATTTAGAAAGACTTTACCAGAGGATGAAAGTCTTGGAGGGGATTCATAGGTTTTAGGTAGACACACACACACGCACACACAGAAACTTGACTTGGTGTATTTGTGTATGTGTGTGTGTGTGTGTGTGTGTAGGTATATATATATATATACACACAACATGTATATGTGATATAAGGATATTATATGATACATGGGGATGAGATAATATAACTGGGCTTGATGCCGTGATCTCTTGGCTATACAGTCGTATTATGATGTTAGCGGATCGTTGGAAAAAAAGAAAATGGATATGTATACATAAACGATAATAGGTGATGACGATATTGAGATATACGAGACTCTAGAATAGAACCCGGACTGTAACCTGTGACTTGATTACGATATGATATATGTGTGACTTGGTTACGATATGATATATGTGTGAACTGATTACGATATGATATATATGACATGATATTTCTGAGGAACAATTGACGATGTATATGTACGCAGACAATGATATATGATTGATGATATTGGGATGTATGCGATTACAGTACAGTACCTTTGATCATAACATTATTTGATGATGATATTATACGAATGATGATGTACGTAGGTGATACTTGACCCGTACCCTGATATTAGGATGCCGTACGATGAATTTTACCGTACGAGGCATAGATGTGATGATTGATCCGCACTCTTGATTCGAGGAAGTCGTACTACGTACGTGATGCTATTGAGGCTGGATCGCCGACTATTAGAGATATGGACTCAGACCTTAGCTGGATTCTTATTTCTTATCGACTAGTTTCTTTAGTTTAGTTCCTTAGGGGGTTAGATAGATACTAGTTTAGGCTCGAGTCATATAGTTGTAGTTAGGTATGTATATTCCAAAGGAGTGGTTAATACACATTTTACCTTTATTTCCAGATTGTAATCATCACGTTGAATGTTCATACATATGTTTCTTTAGTCAGTATGAAACTCTGCCTGTTAGGACACCAGCACCATTACCGATGATGCGCATATTCCACGTACACTTATTTGCCGGCTCACACACATCATCATCGGTAATTGCTATGTCACGTACACTTTAGAACATATTATCTTTTATTGGTAGAATCAGCTAAAGGCTTGATCAATATAATATTGTGATTACTCTCAGGTGTTAGTCTAGACATTGCATTTATTACTTAGACACTTTATGCATTCACATTTTTACGTTATCATGTAGTATTGTGGGGCTTATGCCGATACTTAATATTTACTTACTCATGATTTTGGGATTTTGGATTTCTATGAGATTTCTGGATTTTGGGGAAAACCGCAAGAATATATATGAAAACTTCTCTCTCTCTCCCTCTCTTTTTTAAATATAAGTTGTGGTTTTCTCGTGATGTATGTGTCGTCCACCATGAGATTTCATGTTTTTTGTTAGATTTCGAGACCCGATTCGAGGAGTGGATGAACCGTCTCGGGTATATGGTAGGCCCGGTATGGTATCCCGGGGCAAGAAGATCGAGTTGTAGACGATGAGCCTGGCAGGGGAAGACTACCTACCAGTGATGTCTGCGGCGGATATCCAGAGGATACCGACCGTTGTCGTGAGATTTGATGATATGGGCCAATCCGGATTGACGGAGCCCGAGATATTGAGACTATGAGGTATTGAGACTTGAGATTTACATGTTTTGTATCGATGCTTGACACGGATTTCCATGGATTTCATCGATGATGTTTCAGATTTCTATACAAATTTTACTATGATGAAAGTTAAGGACTACTTATAAAGATATATCCAGATTTCAGGGTTGATTATTTTACATTCATGGTGCATGCATACTCATTTACATGACATATTACTATTTGAGGCACTGACACGAGCACGGAGTATTTGCACTTAAGCGTAGTTTATTACCCTGCCATTACTAGATGACTAGTGATATATTGGTATATTATTATGACCTAGGACAGCGTCGTGCATTCGATTTCTTTTCGCAGATGTTTTCTACTCACGAGTTGGCAACTCACCCCCGTTGTGCCAAATTTTATTACAGGTTCGATGTACAGGTTTCCTTGGCAGTTTGCTGGCACATCATTTTATTCAGGGTGATTTGCTTGGTAGGTTGGTTCACTTGTATCAGGACCGCCGTTGTACTTTTATTATTTCATTGGTATCTAGTAAGCTCCATCAACCAGACTTGTTTTACTTGATAAGTTTAAAGGACTAGTTATTTATTTCGACCTTAGAGTCGCGCTTGTATTATTATGGTATCTGGTGGATTTGTTTTCATTTGAGTTTTGAGCCTCGCCCTTTGTCGTTGTATATTATTGTGCTCGGTGTGGTTGTTTCCTCCTGTTGGCGTAGAGCTAGCTCACGCTTGGGAATGCCTTTTTATTGTTTGTATATATTATTCCTGTTTGTACCCGTTTGGGGCCAGTTTTTACAAAGGAGACTTTGCCAAAATTTTTGTGAAAATTGGATGTTGCTTTTAAACTTGTTTTTCTACATGTTTTCCTTTACTTCTTCTTTTATATGGTTTAGATTTCTGGGCTTCGGCTTACTTAGATTACGTTGCGCCTCTAGACGCTTCGTAATTTAAATGCCGGTCACGTTCCGTACTTTCGGGTCGTGACAAAAGGTATCAACAGGGTTATACCTCTGGGAAAATAAGGTTTACTTTAATTAGGTTCGTGCGAAAGCACGCGGAAACTCCCTCAAAGTACCGGCACTGGCCTGGCTGAAGGATTGGCGAACTTGTAGGGTGTAATTAAGCCCGGCTAGTCTTTCCTTTTAGGGTTTGAAGGAAGATTTGACTAAAATAGTGGGAGACATCCTGATTAGATATATTAATAACCAATCTAATCTTGCAAGAGCATACGCTGAGTGTTTTCTTCTCTCTCTCTCTAGGTACCGACCATTTCACGCCTTAATCAAGATAATAATACGGATGTATTGACCGAACCCGCTTGTTATACTGCGCTAGGGAACGTTGGTCCCTCTCCAACTTATAATTGTTATAAGACCGAGCAGGAAATTGGGGATTACCAGAATTCCCGTGCCGCCCAAACGAAGAAAGTGCATGATGATGCATCTTCTTCGGGTGTGTTCATTACCGAGAACTGTTTATCAGTATCCTTTACGTCCTGGGTATGAGATACCGGATCAGGATCCCGCAAATGTAATCTGTTACATGGGCTACAAATAGGTAGAGAACTGAGAACGGGTGATAAGTTTCAAGAGTTGGAAACGGTGCAATTGTTGCAAGCCAAGTCTTTTGGCAGTTATCACCTTGTATTACCAATACATTGATTCGGAACGAATGTTATTAGATACCGAACCTGATATACAACATCATATAAGTCTCTTTATTTAGTAAAGAAGGATATAATTTTGTATTGTTGGATAATGTTTTGAACATTTCTTATATCAAGAGTTGATCGGTTCAGGCACGTTATCTAAAAGCATAGACGTTCTAAATCAAACCACAGTTCTTAACGTACAGAACACACACAAGAGGAAGAGTTCAGAAATGAACAAATCCTTTTTGAGGTATTGTAGACTAGGTCATTTCAATGCGACCCGACTAGCTAAGTTACATAGAGATGCATATTTAAATTTGTTTGAATTTACATCTTGTGAAACTTGCCGGTCATGTCACAAAGATAAGATGACCACAGCTCTGTTTATTGGAAACAGAGAAAGAGTTAATGAACTCTTGGGATCGATACATGATGATGTATGTAAGGTCCCTTGTCTACATATGTTAGGACCGGTTCTTTATACTTCATTATATTCACTGATGGTCTCCCAAGATTCGCACATGTTTTCCTGTTGAAACACAAGTCTGAACCTTTTGAGAAATTCAATGAATATGAGTTAGAAGTAGAGAACCAAAACGGGTATAAGTATTATGTCCTTTGATGTGATCAGGGAGGAGAATACTTGAGCACGGGATTCCTGGACTATTCTAAAGGAGAATAAGATTCTCTCTCAGCATTACTCCTCTGTATGCACCACAGCACGTCGGTGTATCGGGGCAGAGCAATCGCACCCTATGTGATAAGGTGTGCTCTATGATGAGTATTACTGAGTTGCCTATTTCCTTTTGGGAGTTATGAACTTGTGAAGCTGCATACCTATTGAATAGGGTTCCAATCAAATCAGATGCCTACTACTCCACATGTGATATGGTATGGGAAGAGCCCATCTCTTAAGGATGTTAAGATTTGGGGTTGTCCGACCTATGTCTAAAAGCAAAATCCGGACAAGCTCGAGGCAAGGTCAGTTCTGTGGAAGTTTGTTGGATATCCCAAGCATTCGCAAGGGAATATCTTCTACCAAACTGAGGAACAAAAGATGTTTTGTTTTCTCAGCATGCCACCTTTTGGAAAGGGAATTTCTTGTGAAGAAATTAGTGGTCATGAGGTAGAACTGGAAGGAGTTCCAGCTATACAAACTGCAGCTGATGATTTGGTAAACCCGAAGGATTCAATAGTTTTTAACGAACCTCAGCCTCTCCGCCGATCTAGTAGGGTTCCTCACCCATCTGAGAGATACTTCGGTTTCTCTATGACAGTGGGAGCGAGGATTGCATCATGAGATGATGACCAAACTAGTTTCGAGCAGGCCATCAGGAGTGGGACTCTGTAAGAATGGCTGGATGCTCAGCGATCTGACATGGAATCTTTCTACACCAACAAAGCATGGACTTTGGTTGCTTTATCTGAAGGGTTAAATCCCCATCAGGAGCAAGTATATCTTGAGAAGATTACTTGGTGTACATGGAAAAGATGAGACTTTCAAAGCTATGCTTAAGTCCATCCAGATCCAACTTGCCAATTGCAACATACCATGACTACGATTTCTGGCGGTTGGGTGTCATGACAGATTTTCTAAATGATGATTTAGAAGAGAGAGTCTATAAGTACACAGCCAGAGGGCTTCGTAGACAGTGGGAGCAGCGGAAACGTGTGCAAGATGTTTTATGTGATAAATCACGCATCGCGGAGTTGAAACGTCTGTTTTTATGTAGTAGTCAAAGAGTTTGACTTCATCAAAATGGAAGATGAACCTTGTATATACAAAAAGGTAGTAGGGAGTATGGTGATGATCCTCGTATTGTACGTGGATGACATACTCTTGATAGAGAAGGAGTTTCCTATGCCACGCTCGGTCAATCTCATCTTATCACAAGGATTCTCCATATAGGATCAAGGTGATACCACCTAAATCCTGGGTTATGGATCTATGAGATAGATCTAATTGGATGTTAGGGTTCTCACTAGTTGTAGTGATATGGTATCAATCGATCCTAGGGAGAATCACTGGAATGGTTTCAGGGTGGTAAGGTCGACTGAATGTCAGTCACAGGCATTGTCTTTACCCTCAGTGGAGGGACGGTATGTTGGAAGAGTTCCAAGCAAGATACCGTGACATACTAGACGATAAAGGCAGGATAAATCACTACCAAGGATGCTACCAAAGAGGCAGTCTAGATATATATAATAGTTCATGAGATGAACTTAGTTCCTACCATTGTGTGACAATGGAGTTGTGGCTTATGCCTAGGAACCTCCGTCCCATCAGAGATCCAGACATATTCTTAGGCAGTATCGCCTGATCATAGAGATGGTTGATCTGCAGGGAGATCGAGGTTAGGAGAGTAGACACAGAGGACAACGGCGCGGATCCACTCACAAAGGCCTATTTCCCAGTAGAGACTTTTATAGGATGGTTGAGTATGAGATACTTCAACCACAGCTGATTGTTGGGTATGCGATACCATAACAGATGGCCCTAGTGCAAGTGGGAGATTGTTAGTTATATGTATGCCCTAGAGGCCATTACTGTACATACGATGTATATTGTAGTGGATGCTTGGACATATATAGGGAGGACTTTCTTGCTCGACATGATAGTATGCTATCTGGTTACTCTTTATCTTAACATGTACTCTGATTGTCTCTATGTTACATGTTGATAAAGCCCTTAGGATGAGTACTTGACTACCAGGACTATGATGCAGATCATACTAGTGGGGATAATGTAGTCACTAAGTACATCCTTCAAATGTTCCTAATCGTAGGTGTATCGAGACAGGGCATCGATATACCAGAGTAGACTAGCGTATGAGCTTCTTGACCCATATGATAGGCGATGGATGATCCCATATCCATTGGTGTTTGACATCAGAGAAAGTATACGGGTGCTCAGTGGAGACTGGGTATACTGGACGGACTCGCCGAGAACTCCCAGATGGTATTATACCGCACGTCAGATGGAAGTTCTCTGGTGACACTGGTACAGGTTAGTCTGTAGACTCGAGCTCGTCATAGAGTCTTGTGTGATTCCCACTGTGCTTTGATTTCCATCATACCACGTCCAAGAGGGCGTGCAAAATGGTGGCTTTTAGGTACAGTCCCGAATCATATGAAGGCAATGAGCGATAGGAGGGGTTTCGTCTCTCCCGGTATAGGGAGTTGATGTTGCGCTGTGTTCGATTGGCTATAACTGGAAATCCCTGGCCAGGGTTGCTGAGATTTACTGGTAAGTGTTATCAGTAGTTTCTCGAACTGTTATGGACCTCATATCGACACGACTTACCAAGCTACTAGAGTCTGACGTTTACCACCCCTAGGCGAGATATGCGACATATCAGACGAAGAGACCGGACTGTACGGTAGTGTTACTGATTGGATTCATAGGAGAATGTACAGGCTTGCTTGTTGATCTTCTGATCACTCAATACCTGGGTGGCTGTTACGTTTAGCTGACCGCTTGCAGCTTGTGGGTGTTTGATATGATCATCACCCACTGCCGGCGTATTGACGATTCTTTAGAGTCCTACACAGAGGTTTCCTGGCTCAGGCAAAACGGAGTAGGAGCACATATGTGATATGTGCGGGACCGAGAACAATACGTGTATGTGATACCGTATTAGATTCTCGCGATATGCGATATCGGCCGGGTATATGTGATATAGCCGGGTCATCGGATCAAGTGTTGATTCGATGAACTGATACAGATTATCTTAGTCGGTTATTTATGAAATAGCCGGATTATCGGATCAAGTGTTGATTTGATAATTTAATATATAATTATATATTTGATATATTATATTAGATTAACTAATATTAGCTCACTTAAAGATTCATTTTCTCACTTGGATAATACATTGATATATATGTGATATATGTTAATTGTATTATTTTATTTTGTTACAATAAATATTGTATATGTGATATATAATATTGTAACAAGTTAGGGTTACAAATGCAACATGCTTTGTGGAGTTTAAATATGATTAGGGTTTGGATTTGGGTTAAACTTGGATGGAGCTTTCATGAAGCTTTGACTTTGACTTATGATATTTTGTATAGATATTTTTTAACCCAACCCAAACCCTTTTCCATAGTTAATTCTCTACAAGGGTTAAGTCTTCTTTCTTAACCCATGGTTGTAATTCTAACCTCACACAATGATTTCATTATTCATCACAAATGAATTTGATCTTCTTCTTCCTCTTGAAAAAAGCTTTCTAGCTTTTTGACATGTGATGATAATGAGTGAGAAATTGAAAACAAAAAGGAGCTAAATTTCTACTTCATCATCCTCATCTATTCTAGCCACTTAGATTAGGGTGTTTGCTTTTCTAATACTTGATTAGTGAAGCAAAATCTTGGGTTTGAGTTTCTTCAAGATAGATCATCGTAGTTGTTGAAGATCGGAAGCAAGCTTGCATCTTTCTCTTCATGGAGCCTCTCAAGAGTCCGGGTACATGATGATCGCGGCGAAGGGACAACTACTCAGAGCTTATGAAGTGAAGGAACGGACTACAAAGGTTGTAATCCCAAACTCTTAGAAGTAAAGTTGTTTACTTGCTCATTGGTTTGCCTAATCTCTAGTCTAAGATCTTGGTTAGGGTTGTTCGGCACTTGAAAAATTTAATTTTTGCATGGTTGATGCCTTGTAGAACCTTGTTCTAGTGCCTAATAACCCTACAAGTAGGCACTCTTGGGTGGATCATCATTGACGCGAGGAGGCCGAAGTTCAAGCACGATCCATACTTCCATCGAGGAGCTTAAGGAGAGGATCAAAGACCCGAAGGACTTGGTTTCTTTAGGTATACTTTCTATCATAGTAGATAGAACACTTACATGCTAGTTAAGTTTATGGTAAGATCCGGGTTTAGGGTTATTCTAGCGCCAGTTTCGTATCCTTATAAAAAATTTGTTCCGCAAACGGTCACGGACGATGGCCAGGGCATTAGCATAACCTTTCATGCAATCAGAGCCAATCTATAAACCCTACTAGCTGGTTTGCACAAGGTTAAAATCTCGATCGACCAGAATTTCCGAATCGTATTTCCATTGTGGTGTGCTTGCTGTCGAATTTTAAAGTTGTTCATAAAATTTTTTTTACGCGTCTTAAAAATATGTGCAGGAAAAACTATAGCAGTGGAAAAAATTTGGGCACGTAACTCCGAAATTCGGCGGCGGAACCGGAACAAAATGACACATTTTGTGTCGCGCTTTTTGGGCTACAGTGCCCCAAATTTTTTCTGGGGCTTTAGTTCATGGAAATATGATTTTTTTGATATATGGTTTTGGCCCAGATTTGTTTGAGTGCTCTATTTGCCTTTGGGGCCAATTTGGGAAAGTTTAGTCGATCGAAATTTTAAAATACGTATTTTGTTATCAGTACTTAGATTAGAATCTGCGACCGTGAATGTCATTTGATCGGTAAACCCGTCTATCTGCTATATGTTCTTTTAGAAGGATTTGCGAACGTGACATTCACGTTGATGTTTCTGTGATTGTGCTGATATTATGGTTGGATTGTCATGGTGGATAGGATGTGGTAAAATATTAGCAGTATAGTTTATATTCATTTGTATATTTGTTATTGCGGGGCGAGCGTCCGACTTGTGGACTGCCGTCTTTGCCGGGTTGTATATTATTTGATTGGGGCACGACCGGGTTGAGGTCAATGTCACCATTTGTACATATTATTTTCTTTTCTTGTACTAGGATTACCCCGCGGTGGAGTGCACGAATAGCCCAGTTCTAGAAGGCAACAAGTCCGCATCTCATGTCGTTGGGATGAAGGGGGCTTCATTTCTAGAATTGGCAGGCTATTCACCGCACACGTAGAGGGTATAGGATGACCCATGGAGGGGCGCCCAAGTTACCGGATTCCGTGAAGTGCTGGGTGACCCATTCATATTGTTGAAGGGGGTTACCTCACTTCTGGGATTGGCAGGTAACTTGCCACGCTCGTAGGGGTCCAGGTTTTCATTGCACAGGCTATCCACACGACTGGGAACGTCGGGTCTCATTTGCGGCTCAAATGAAACCCGGGACTCCAAGATTATCCACCATTCTATATTGTTAGCTGAGATTCTGTGATGTTGCTTATTATGCCTGGGACGAATGTTATATATATATATATATTTATATTTATATATATACTAGTAGATGTTGTATATGTTTTACACTCGCGCTAGTCCAGCCCTCGATCTGTCGTTAGTTAAGTGACCTAACGGGTGATGACGGGCCTAGTGGCGAATGTGGATGGCATATACGTACATTGTATTTTCGTTCTTTTCTGGTGTGATAGGGTTAATTGATGGGACCGCATTAATTTTGATTAATGCAAGAAAACAAGCCTAAAAGATATTGTTGGAACAAATTTCGAAAAACTACAGTTATATTTTTTCGCTTTGCATAGTGGTATTTGACCGTGAATATCCAGCATCTCATTCTAGGAGGCAAGAGCCGAGATCCCTTCGTAGGGAGTGGCCTCTTGAGCAAAAGTCTATACTGTAGATTACTCGGTTTTTCTTCAAAACCACTAGTTTTCAAAAGCGGAGCTTAAACCACTCCTTTTCAAAACTGCTCAAGTTCCTTCAACGATATCAAGTTCATTACGTTAACGGGTTTTTCGCCAAAAACCCAGTCATAGCCCTCCGTCATTTCTTACAAGTAACACTTAGTATTCTTGTTGCGTTTGTTGGCTCCGTTAAGGCACAGTGTACGGTAGCTGAGTGGAGCTTGTTTGTAGCACTAGATGCGATTGGTTTGGACAGTCGTATAACCTTGTTGATTCTGTTAAGGGTTATGCGGATGGGTTTGATGCAGTCCAGATAATGACGGGTTGAACTTGACTAGGACTCTTTGATTTTTTGACTCCGTCAAGGTCACTAGGGTCCTAGGGGTAAAAACCAAATCGGGAGTTTCAAACATACAGGAAACTTGCAGATTCAGCATACCTGCTGGATTGTGGTGACTAGAGTGGATTCCATCTAGTGCATCACACAATGATAGTTGGATCCCGATCCCACTGATGAGTAGGATTACTCTTGGGAGATTATTTCACTTAACAATCAATGCTATAAACCAAGTAAGTGTCTATAACGGTGTTAGCAGGGCTAGCCTCTAGGGAAAAGAGGTTATGTAATTAAGGAACTTCATGAAAGCGTTGGAAAACCTCCCTCGAAGTATCGACACCAGCCTTACCGAAAGGATAAGCAAGTATTATGACGTGCGATTGATCCAAACTAATTCTTCTTTTAATGTTTGAAGAAGAATTCAAGGAAATAATGGGAACCGTCCTGATTATATAAATTAATAACCAATCTAATCTTGCAAGAGCGCATGCTGAGCGTTTCTTTTCTCTCTCTCCAGGTAGCAACCATTTCACGCCCTAATCAAGATAATAAAATATATCGCTTGACCGATCCGAATTCTTATTCGGGGCTGGGTAACGTTGGTTCGGCTCTAATTTATGACAACAGTCATAAATGTGAGCAAAGGAAAGAGGATTGTTTGAATTCCTTGATGACCCCATCGAAGAAGAAACATATTATTGTGTCTTCTTCAGGTGTTCTTGTTATTGAGAACTGTTTTTCGGTCAATCCTACCTCCTGGGTACTCGATACCGGATTGGGATCTCGTATCTGTATACGGGGACTGAGAAAAAGTAGGATGGTTGGACCAGCTGATATGTCCATTAGAGTAGGGAATGGAGCATAAGTTGATGCTTCTGCCGTCGGTGAATATCACCTATCATTACCAAATGGTAATGCTATAATTTTGAACAACTGTTACTATGTACCTTGCATAGTTTGCAACATAATATCAGTTTGTTTAGTTGATAAAGATGGATATAAGTTTGTTCTTGATAGAAATATCATGAACATTTACCTTAATCAGGTATTAGTTGCAGAAGGTACACTGTGTAATGGCATCTATGTTCTTAATCAAAACACAGTTCTCAGTATACAAAACACACATAAGAGGAAGAGTTCAG
This sequence comes from Agapanthus africanus, assembly GCA_030015575.1. Classification (NCBI taxonomy): domain Eukaryota; kingdom Viridiplantae; phylum Streptophyta; class Magnoliopsida; order Asparagales; family Amaryllidaceae; genus Agapanthus; species Agapanthus africanus. The sequence goes on along the minus strand of CM057344.1, from coordinate 181,276,989 downwards.
ATATGAACGAATCCTACTTGTGGAATTGTATACTTGGTCATATCGGAGAGAAAAGACTGAGTAAGTTGCATAAAGATGGATTTTTGGATACGTTTGAATTTTCATCTTATGAAACTTGTCAATCTTGTCTCAAAGGAAAGATGACCAAATCTTCGTTCACCGGACACGGAGAAAGAGCAGCAGAGCTTTTGGGACTCATACACAGTGATGTATGTGGTCCAATGTCTATACATGTAAGGGGAGGGTTCTCATACTTCATCACATTCATTGACGATCTCTCTAGGTTCGGATATGTGTATCTCATAAAACAAAAATCTGAAACTTTTGAGAAATTCAAAGAATTCAGAAATGAAGTAGAGAACCAGATTGGCAAAAGTATATAGATCCTCCAATCTGATAGAGGAGGGGAGTACTTAAGCACGGAATTCCTAGATTACCTAAAAGAGAATGGAATTCTCTCTCAGCTTACTCCTCCGTATACACCATAGCACAACGGTGTATCGGAAAGGAGGAACTGTACCCTATTGGACATGGTTCGCTCCATGATGAGCGACACTGAGTTGCCTCTTTCATTTTAGGGATATGCGCATCAAACAGCTGCATACTTACTGAACTACGTTCCATCCAAATCTGTGCCTAAGACTCCATATGAAGTATGCAATGGACGAAATCCATATCTTAAGCGATTTAAAATATGGGGTTGTCCGGCCTATGTGAAAACACAGAAACTGGACAAACTAGAGGCACGGTCAGTTCCATGTAAATTAGTGGGATATCCTAAGTATTCACTGGGATATTTGTTCTACCACACTGAGGAACAGAAGGTGTTTGTATCTCGTCACGCTACCTTTTTGGAAAGGGAGTTTCTTGCAAAAGAAACTAGTGGGAGTACGGTAGAACTGGGAGAAATCCATGAACCACAAAATGAAACTAAAGGTTTGGAGGAACAGCTAGATTCAGTAATCCCATACGATCCTCAGCCACTACGCAAATTTGGTAGGATTTTTCATCCGCCCGAGAGATACTACTGTTTTCTCATAGACGGGGATCGAGAGGATTGCATCTTGGAAGAAGATGACCCTACCAGTTTAAGGCAGGCCATTATCAGTAGGGACTCTGATAAGTGGCTGGATGCTATGCGATCCGAATTGGAGTCCATGTACACCAATAAAGTGTGGACCTTGGATATTGCTCCACCTGAGGTAAAACCCGTTGGATGCAAATGGATCTACAAAAGGAAGCTTGGTATAAATGGGCAGGTGGAAACCTATAAGGCTAGACTCGTTGCAAAAGGTTTTCGTCAAAGACCAGGTGTGGACTATGACGAAACCTTTTCTTCAGTGGCTATGCTCAAATCCATTCGGATCCAACTTGCCATTGCTGCCTTCCATGACTATGAGATCTGGCAGATGGACGTAAAAACGGCTTTTCTAAACGGCAGTTTGGAAGAGTGCATTTATATGGATCAGCCAGAAGGTTTTGTGGACAGTGGGAGCAACGGGAAGGTGTGCAAGTTGCTTAAATCCATTTATGGATTAAAGCAGGCATCGCGAAGCTGGAACATCTGTTTTGATGAAACAGTCAAAGACTTTGACTTCATAAAGAACGAAGATGAGCCATGTATATATAAGAAGATTGTAGGACGAACTGTCGTATTCCTAGTCTTGTACGTGGAAGATATTCTTTTAATAGGAAGTGACATTCCTATGCTACAATCGGTCAAGCTATTCTTGTCACAAAGGTTCTCCATGAAGGACCTGGGTGATGCCTCATACATTTTGGGGATTAAGATCTACAGAGATAGATCCAAGAGATTACTGGGACTTTTACAGTCCAGGTACATAGAGACCGTACTAAAGAGATTTAGTATGAAAGATTCCAAGCATGGTAACATACCCGCATTGCACGGAATCACCCTCTCCAAGGAGATGTCTCCCAAGACTGATGAGGAGAGGGTCTGCATGAGCACTATACCCTACACTTCGGCGGTATTATCTATAATGTATGCGATGCTATGTACAAGACCAGATGTAGCATACGCGCTAAGCGTGGGAGCCGGTATCAGTCGAACCCAGGTGAGGATCATTGGACGGCTGTGAAGAACATTCTCAAGTACCTAAGAAGGACTAAGGAGATGTTCCTGGTTTACGGTAATGGAGACCTAAGGGTCGAGTCATTTACCGATTCAAGCTTCCAGAGTGACAAGGATGATAGCAAGTCTGTTTCAGGTTTTGTGCTTACCCTCAACGGATGGGCGGTGTGTTGGAGGAGTTCCAAACAGGACATCGTCGCAGACTCAACAATGGAGGCTGAATACATTGCTACAAGCGATACCGCAAAAGAAGCGGTCTGGATGAAGAAGTTCATAGCTGAACTACAGGTAGTTCCGTCCATTGTTGATCCGATACCTGTGTATTGTGATAACAATGGGGCTATAGAATCTCTTATCTATAGCAAGCAACGGCTTTCTGAGTTAGCAAAGAATCCATGGCCCCATCAGAAATCTAGACACATCTTAAGGTGGTATTACCAGATCAGGGAGATCGTAGATTTCCAGGAGATCGAGGTCCGGAGAGTGGATACAAAAGAGAACACGGCGGATCCATTTACAAAGGCCCTCCCTCAAGCATAGTTCGAGTGACTTTTTGTGATGTTAGGTATGCGGTACGCCAGCAGCTGGCCTTAGTATAAACATTTGGTATTCGGTACGCCAATTACTGGCCTTTAGTGCAAGTGGGAGATTGTTGGATATATATGCCCTAGAGGCCAGTATTGTATATGTATACATATGGATGCTAGGGATATGTATGTACATGACAATCTTACTCAGTTTCATAGTATATTATTTGACTTGTCTTTGTCAGGATATGTGTATTTATTTCTATTGTTGATATATCTAGCTTGCACATATCGATAAAGACATAATACGGTAGTATACTATTATGGTTTGTCTTTACCTTAACATGGCATATGTCATGCTCGTTATTACATATTGCGGTTACATGTTGATAAAGCCCGTAGGATCTTGGTTGACTACCTGCGTTGTGACGGCGATCATACTTGTGGGAGCAGGGTAGTCTATAAGCACATCCTTAAAAGGTCCCTAGTCGCATGAGTATCGAGACCGGGCATTGATACTCCCGAGTAGACTAGTGTATACATTTCTAGCCCCGTCGGGGGATGGTTGGTCCCACAGCCATTGGTCTGATGCACTTGAGATCGTATATAGGTGCTCACTAGGTGTGAGTACACTGGACGGACTCGCCGAGAACTTCCAGATGGTACTATACCTATCGTCAGATGGAAGTTCTCAGGTGACATGTTTACAGGTTAGTCTTCAGACCTGAGATCATCATTTGTCTCGTGTGAGTTCCTATCGTTCTTTGATCACTACCCTACCACGTCTCTACTGAGTCGTGCAAACAGGTTTTGGTTGAGTACAGTTCCGAGTCACATGGAGGCAGTGAGCAATTGTTGGGGATTCTTCTCTCCCGGTATTAGGAATTGATATCGCACAGTGATCGATTGGTCAGGACTATAAGACCTTGGCCAAGACAGTTAGGATTTATTGATAGGTTGATCGGTAGTTTCCCGGATTGGTCCTGAGCCACATTAGCACGACTTATCATGTTATTAGAGTCTGATGTTTACCACCCCCTAGACCCGGTATGCCATACTCTTTGATGAAGAGACCCGACTGTACGGATATTGTCACGGATAGGCTCAGTAGGGGTTCGGACGAGTTTGCTTGTCGGCCTTCCTTTTAGACAGGTACCTGGGTATCCGTTACGTACTGCTAGTGCCGCTGACGTGCTTGTGGTTAAATCCGCTGCCAGTGTACTATTGAGTCTTTAGAGTGTCACACAGAGGGTTTTCCTGCTTAGGGCGAAACGATGTAGAGGCCGTATGGTTTTACGGCAGGGTTCGATCACATATGTACACTTGTGCACGTATGATGTTCGGGCAGATGATACTAGCGGGCTTTGGTTTAAGCCGGGCCCTAGTATTATATTGATGGATTATTTTCGTCTCTTTGGTATTCGTATTTTTCGGAATACAGATACGGGTATGTGTATGCGGTAAGGGGCATTCTTGTAATTGTGCAAGATACTTCTAGAAGAAGACACCTCATTATTATGATATTTTTATTAATGGATTAATGAGGTGGAGAAATGAGGTGTGCAAGTTCATTAAATGAAGTATGGCTAAGGTTGTGACTCATTGTTTTACTATTCTACCATGGTTGATATTTTGTGGAAATATCTAGATATTTGTGGAGATATTTTTGTGGCATGCATTATTATCTCCTTCACTTAGCCATTCTTCATTTGGTTGATTTTTCCTAGCTCACTCTACACTCTCATCTTCTCCTTACTCTCTTCTTCTAATACTAATCCTAATTGTCTCATGAGTTGAGAAACCTAGGATTAGTGAGACAAAGCATTCCATAATCACTCTCTACACACTCTAGTCTACGTAGATTAGCAAGCTAAGTATTCTAGTTACCTCAATTAGGAGGTAGGATCTCTTAGTAGGCACTCTCGGGTGGATCATCATTGACGCGAGGAGGCCGAAGTTCAAGCACGATCCATACTTCCATCGAGGAGCTTAAGGAGAGGATCAAAGACCCGAAGGACTTGGTTTCTTTAGGTATACTTTCTATCATAGTAGATAGAACCCTTACATGCTAGTTAGGTTTATGGTAAGATCCGGGTTTAGGGTTATTCTAGCGCCAGTTTCGTATCGTTATAAAAATTTTGTTCCGCAAACGTCCACGGACGATGGCTAGGGCATTAGCATAACCTTTCGTAGGTTCCCAAAAGAGTTGGGAAACGGACCCATGAAGTCAATTCCCCAAACATCGAACATCTCAACAACCAAGATTGGTTGGAGCGGCATCTCATTTCTCCCGGAAATCCGACCCAAATGTTGGCACCGGAAGCAAGTTTTGCGGTATTCATGTGCGTCTTTGAAAAGATTTGGCCAGTAAAATCTACATTGCAAGACTTTCTCAGACGTATTTCTTAGGCTAAAGTGCCTGCCCCATGCTTGATCATGGCAAAAAGACAACACACTCTTGAATTCGTTTTCTGGAACACACCGGCGGATGATTTGGTCTGGACAGTACTTGAACAGGTAGGGCTCGTCCCAGTAAAAGTGTTTTACTTGGGAAAAATCTAAGTCTGTCCTGACTCGACCAATCGTCAGGTATGAGTCCAGTTGCCAGGTAGTTCACAATATCCATGAACCAGGGTTCGTAAGATATCGTCAAGAGTTGTTCATCAGGGAAAGTGTCATTGGTTGGGAAAGGAAGCGTCAGCAAAGAAGGAAGTCGTGAAAGATGATCAGGTACTACATTTTCACATCCTCTTTTGTCCTTAATGACAAGGTCAAATTCTTGAAATAAGAGGATCCGATGTATTAACCGAGATTTCACATCCTTTTTCACAAAAAGCTATCGCAGAGCTGAATGATCGGTGTAGACAACAACTGGGGAGCCAATGAGATAGGGCCTGAATTTTTCTAAAGAAAACACAACAGCCAAGAATTCTTTCTCAGTTGTTGTGTAATTTATTTGGGCATCATTCAGGGTCCGGCTTGGATAGTAGATTACATGAGGCGTCTTATCGATGTGCTATCCTAAGACCGCACCGATAGCAAAGTTGGATGCATCGCACATAATCTCAAAAGGATGCGTCCAGTCAGGTGAAGAAAGAACGGGAGCAGTGGTGAGTGAGCTTCGCAGTGATTCAAAAGCAGTCAAACAGCCCGAGTCGAAGTTGAATGTGGTATCCTTGGCCAGAAGAAGAGTCAAGGGTCTAGCAATCTTACTAAAGTTCTTGATAAACCATCTGTAGAAACCGGCATGGCCAAGGAAAGATCGGATATCTTTGACGCATTTGGGAGCAGGGAGGTTAGAAATGATATCAATCTTTGCTTTGTCAGTGTCACGACCCGAAATTGGCACGTGACGGCCCTTAAACTACGCAACGTCTACAGGCGCAGCGCAATTTAAGTAAGCCGAAAACCCAGCAATCTAAACCATCAAAAGTAGTAAGTGATAATAGCAATTTTAAAACCTTTGAAATCTCAAACCAAATTCTTTAAAGTCCAACTTTACTTTCTTAAAAATTTTGGCAGCACCTCCTTTGTAAAAACCAGCCCCAAAAATGGGTACAACAAAGATATAAGTAAAGCATCTCCAAACGGGAGCAAATACACACCCAAAGGCGGAAAACAACCACCACAACAGATATACGATGCCGTAGCAATGAAATAAAAGACGATATAAATAAAACTGCATAAAAGACCTCCAAATCACAAAATAATATACAATATCGTCCTCACATCAAGTCTCTATGTCATACATGAAAGTGGTAGATGGAGAGTACAAGGTACAAAGATATACAATGAGCAATATCGGATAACTGAAAAATCCACCTATAGCAAAACTGTACACAGTCAGCCGTAGCGGTATCCGCTGCAAAAGATGATATGATAGATGAAAAGTCTGCCTCGACTACTCTGAAGAACAACCAGCAAAACACTGTGGCACAACGGGGGTGAGTTGCCAACTCGTGAATAGTAAATAACATATACAAGTAATCGCAAGTATGCACGAACAGCGCGAATCTAACATATGCCAGCTAATAGCAATAAATGGTCATATGTATGCAACAGTCATGAAAGGTCCTCTAGCAGGTACAACTAATACATGAAGCAATAATATGACAATATGTATATGCAACAGTCATGAAAGGTACTCAATCAGGTACAACTAATACATAAAGCAATGCATTTAAAATAAATGCAGAATAGGGGATAAATCATGTCATCCCCACGGAATCCTGACCTCGTGGCAGGACCATAGTCCATCAAGACAATCAAAATCCCAAATTTCCTCAAATCAGCCCCCAAATTGGCTTTCATATCCTGTAAGTCTCATATATCCTGAGTGTCCAATATCAAGTAAATCTCATATATCCTGAGTGTCCAATATCAAGTAAATCTTATATATCCTGTATCCAATATCAAGTAAATCTCATATATCCTGTATCCAATATCAAGTGAATCTCATATATCCTGAATAAGTATATTTGCATGAATCATTATGATGATGTATATAAATTTGATATGTATACATATATATTAGCGTCCCATACCACTAATATATATATGCATATATAACAGCATCCCATTCCACCGTTATATATATTTAGGAGTAAAAATATCATGAAACCAAGTGTCAAGCATCGACACATAAATACTGATCTATCAGGTGCTGTCACCACGACTGGCCCCCTGATAGGTACGTATCATACGCTATCTAGAAAACCCGAGTGCCCAGCTTTGACCCTCGCAATTCGACGCATCCATATGTACATGACTCCCATCGGTATCCCCAGGATAACCGCCGAGTCATAGGTACTGTAACCGGTAGGTATGGTTCCCCTGTCAGGCTCATCGGCGGGGTCCATCGAAATACCTTTCTTGCCCCGGGTACCTCCGAGCACCACCATGTACCCGCACACGGCCCACGACGCCTCCTCGCATGGGGTATATATATCAGAACCGATAAATCTCATGGTGGCTGCTGAAATATCATATCAAGAGAAACCGGGTTTTTCAAATAATGCATAATTTCATGAAACTACCACGGTCCTCAAATCCAGAAAACATCATGAAAAATCCATATCTCAATGCGAAAATCCATGAATATAATATATGCAACAATAAACTGTAATGTGAGCATATAAAGGAAAAGCCGCTATTTAACTGCAACAAGTTAATATATATATATCATGCGGTTCCTAATTTCTCCAAATCCATATAACATCAAATAAAGGTGAACATGCAGCTATAGCTAGATATATGTGTAAACATGTAGGTATAGCAAGGTATATGTATCTACCTATCAGTTATGATGTAATACCCTCCAGGTATAAGTGTAAGTATGTATGCAAGATGTACATGTAGCTATCTCTCATATGTGTATATACCTATCACTAATGGTACAATACCATATAGGTATATGGGTAACTAGCATGTAAGCATGTCAAGGCATATGTGTAAGCATTTAGGTATACATGTATGCTATATGTCATATGCACGAAGGAAAATAAGGATCAATGTCTCAATGTCCCTAAACAATACAAAATCACATATGTATAGGTGCTGTGCGTGTCATGGCAATTATTGACGGTGTGAATGGCATACAATCAGTGCTCGTGCAACATGAGCCGTCAATAATAGTGCAGTGTCCTAAGGGTACAAGTCCAAGCACAATAAGTAATAATATGCCCTGTGGTGTATGCGCAAACTCTATATATGCAATAGAATATGCGACTAATATCATATCATATCTAGCCCAGACGCATAACGCCATGCCGGCGATTCCCCTGTAGATGTTAAATCTACTCACCGACGCTCCCGGCTAAGCAAAGCCAACCACCTGTTTTCCCTTCTTCGCGGCGCCCGAAGTCCTCGCCTGCGAACCTAAAACATAAAACAATATAACAAGTATGTATATTAGGAAACGACCAATAACATGTACAAACTACGTTTGACCGACCCACCAACTCCAAACATACTCTCAAGTGTTCGCTTACTAGCTAACGTGCATAGCGACACTACGAAACCAACTCAAAAGCAACAGAACACAACGACACAAACCGTATCGGATAACGTAACGCGTGAAACGAAACACAAGAAAACAAGCAAGTGATCCCAGATTTTGCTACACAAACAATTTATAAAAGTTGCAAGTACCACAAGACCACACACAACCCCAGAGACCCCTACACCAAAACTCACCACCAACCACCCCACTCTGGCCGCAAATTGCGGCCAGAACCTTTAAATCTGTGGCCATCCAAGAAGGGAATGGGCTCGTATTTTGAGGGTAGGTTCTAGGTCACTAGACTAGGTCACTGTGATGGGAACTTTTGCAACAAATACCTGGTTTGATAGCAGATCATCCGAGACCTAAAACTACACTAAAAAATACGATATTTGCACGAAACGATACATAACGCAATCTAAACTGAAACTAATAAGCTACGCTAGTCAATAAACACCTACTTAACAAAAAGAGATCATTACCTACTCACATAAGTTCAAAGACCCTAGCTTTCCAAGCTCCAAGGCATCCAAGAGGCAAAACAAGGTTAAAGATGTGATTTTTGTCAGATTTTGTGAAGTTTAGTGATGGATTAATGAACATTTGTGAAGGGAAAGATAAGTGTTCAGTTGAGATGAGAGAGGGATGAAGAAAATGATAAGGGATAAAGTGAGAGTGTAAGAGAGAGAGAGAGAAAATATATATATATATATATATATATATATATATATATATAGAGAGAGAGAGAGAGAGAGAGGTGAGGTTAAGGTGAGTGCACCTTGCAATAACTCCACATTAATGCAAGCCTATGCTCACCATGCCTCCTCCTCACCAAACAAAACCCAAAAGAAAAATACCTTCTCTCTCAACAAATATCTAAAGAATAAGGTTAAGGATTAGGTTAAAGCAAAGGATTGGATTAGGGTTAAGTTGTCATGGTCACTAATCTAGATTACACAAACACACCCTCACATAAACATGCATATGTGTGTGCATGCCATAAAAAATAATAATAAATTTTTAATTAAATGTTATAAAATGTGAGGAACCCAAATTGGTAAACTTTTTACCAAAAACCCGCATTACCGTCTAAACTAACACTAACTAAATCTAAGGCGTTACAATCTCCCCCCTTATAAAAATTCGTCCCCGAATTTAAAATTCTCACTAAGCGTATCTTCAAAGAGATGAGTGCAAAACTCCCAAATCTCCCTCGCAGCCTTCCAAGTGATCACCTCACTATACGGCTATGCCCAAGAAAACCCTCCACAGATGGTAATACCCTTGACCGAAGTTTCTCCACCTGCCGAACCACTAACACAATTGGCTGCCGGTGAACGAAAAGATCGCATCCCAAATAAATCGTCTGGTGCTAAATCATGTGAAAAGGTCATGAAGGTATTTGCGAAGTATCGAAACAAGGAATACGGGGTGAATACTCAATAATCTGGGCGGAAGTGCCAAATTATAGGCAACGAAACTAACTCGCTTTAAGGATCTCAAAAGGACCTACAATCCTGGGATAAGCTTCCCAAAACTCAACACGTCATTCATCGGAAAATCCGTAGGAATACACGATCTCCCACTGCGAACTCAACTCTGCGACCACCACGGTCGGCATAAGACCTCTGTCTGTGCTGGACTGCTCTCATCCTGACCTGAACTAAATGGATCTTCTCCGAAGCCTCTCGACTAGCTGGGGTCCAAAAATACTACTCTCGCAGAGTCAGAAAAACAGACTGGCGATTGACATGACCTACCAAACAAAATCTAAAGGTTGCCAATTGGAATGTCTCCTGATAACTGCTATCGAAGGAGAATCCTAACAATGGAAAGTGACGATCCCAACTGCCAACAAAAATTAGTACATACGCACAAGCATATCCTCCAGAATCTGTATAGCCCGCTCTCACAAACTCTCGTCCTGCAGATGAAAAAGCGGAGCTAAAGCTCAACCAGTACCCAAGGCTTCCTGAAGCTTCTGCCCAAGACGACAAGCGAATAGGGTGCCTGTAACATTTCATAAAAATAAAATATTATTTTTCGGGAATTTTATATTTTAATAATAAAATATTGAATATTTTAATAGGGCGGTATTATTAAATACCGATAAATGGGGAAAAAATTGGAAAATTATGGAAATTGCTAAAAAGAGGGTACTTTATGTGATTTAAGAAAATTATGATAGTTTATGATTTATTTGACCCTATTTTAGTGCTAATCGCGATTAAATATCGCTAATCGGACTTTAAGCACGTTTTGGGCACATGTCATTTTTTGAGCACTTGTTACATTTTTACCATGGCTTTTCTCATTTCATGCATGGTTTGGGGTTTTATTATGAGAAATGAAAAGGGAATGAAAATAAAAGAAAGGAAATGGATTAAAGAATAGAATAGTGAGAGATATGGGCATGAGAGAAAGTGAGGTGAGGGGGGGGGGTCAAACCTTGGTCATAGCTTTTCCCTCCTTCATTATTTCACCTTCATCTTCCTCTTCTCTTCAGCCCATGGCTGAAACTCATCTCCCTCTTCATCAATGTAAGTCCATATCACGCACCCCACGAACTTGCGGGGAGGCGGAATATATGAAAAACGATTATCAAAGCTTCGTAACACGGACTTCAGCGCATGAATCGTTATCTAAACCATTGCTAACTATATGCTAGAGGTTTAACTACTTGGATTCGAAGTTATACCTCACGTTACATGTCCTTCGGGTCTTCATCGCTGTCCTCCACTCCTCGTAGGCTCCTTGGAACATCGGCACCTCTACGGCCTCCTCGAGTCAACGACGATCCACCCGAAAGCTCCTACGCCAAGCTTAATCTCAAACTTGAGATATCTAGGTTACTTAAAGTGCTAATCTAAGCTACCTAAAGGATATAGAGTGAGGTTATGGATGTATTAGTCTAGCTAACCCTTGATCTCAACACATGAGAGGCTAGGGTTAGGGTTTGAAGAGAGAGTGAGCTTGAGGAGAGAGAAGGTGAAGATGATCATGAAATAAGATAATGATCTATCATAATATATATGAAGCATTATTTATTTATCCAAAAATGAAATAATAGAATTAACAACCATGCTTCATAAATATCTATGAGTGATTCATCTCCATGAGTCATTAAGCATTTATGATGCATTAATAACATGGATGAATCACACAAATGAGTCACTAATCTCATTTAATGCAATGCCACCTTACCCCCCTAGTCACCACTCTTCTAGAAGCTTCCTGACAAATTACGAGAACGCCCCTCCAATCCGTGAAAACACGGAAAAACTTTAGACTGTATAAATCCAATAACCCTGATATTAGAATCTGGCTTAAACCAAAGCCGGCTAGTAAAAACTGTCCGAAAAGTCGTACGTGCGAAAACACACGTACGCGTCCGAACCCTTATCGTAAAACCATACGACCTCTATATCATTTCTCCTGGAGCAGGGAAACTCTCTGTGTGGGACTCTAAAGACTCGACACTACGCTGGCAGTGGGTTTAACCACAGACCGCAAGCGGCACTAGCTGTACGTAACGGTCCCCAGGTAGATGTCGATAAGAAGGCCGATGAGGAAACTCATCCGAACTCCCACTGAGCCTGATGTGACAATCTCCGTACAGTCCGGTCTGTTCGTCTAAGACTATCGCATATCAAGCCTAGGGGGCGGCAAGCGTCAGTCCCCTAATAGCTGTATAAGTCGTGTCGGAGCGAAGCCCATTACACCCTGAGAAGCTACTGGAACCTACCAGTATATCTCGCTTGCCCTGGCCAGGGAATTTGCGTAATGGCTCTCTGACACAGCGCGATATCATCTCCCAATACCGGGAGAGACGAATCCTATCTAACCACTACTGCCTCCAAGTTCTTGGGACTGCACCCAATTGCTACCTGTTTGCACGACTCCTTTGAGCCATGGTAGGGTAGCAATCTAAGAACAGTGGGACACACTCGAGGTGAAGTAGCAGTGTCAAGTCTGAGGACTATGCTGTACTCATGTCACCTGGGAACTGTTAACTGACGGTGGGTATAATACCAACCAACAGTTCCCCTGCGAGTCCTGTCCGATGTACCCGTAACCTAACGAGCACCTGTATACTATCTCTAGTATGACGTACTGATGGCTATGGGAAAAACCATCTCCCCAACTAGGATGAGAAGCGTACACACTAGTCTACTCTGGAGTATCGATGCCCTGTCTCGATAATCCTACGACTAGGGACCTGTATAGGATGTTGCTTATAGACTATCCAGCCCCCACTAGTGTGACTGCCATCACAACGCTGGTAATCAAGCAAAGAACCTATGGGCTCTACTAATATGTATAAGTGATACGTTACAAGAAACATATGCACATATTAAAGTAGACAAAAACCAAGTAGCATACTACCATTTTTAGCAAGACTGTATATATAAATGTGAATAACCCAAGCTTCCATTAAGTAATATACAATCTAGTATGATACAATAATGGCCCCTAGGGCATATACACTAACAATCTCCCACTTGCACTAGGGCCATGAGCTGGCATATCGTAGACCTATCATCTCGAATAGCCTCTCGAACTGCGTCTGAGGAATGGCCTTTGTGAATGGATCAGCAATATTATTCTCCGTCTCTACTCTTTTCACCTCGATCTCTTGGCGATCTACGATCTCCCTGATCAGGTGATACCACCTTAAGATGTGTCTGGACTTCTGATGGGACCTGGGTTCCTTTGCTAAAACTATAGCGCCGTTGTTGTCACAATACAGAGGTATTGGACCAACACTGGAAGGAACCACCTGAAGTTCTGTGAGGAACTTCTTCATCCAGACAGCTTCTTTTGCGGCATCGCAAGCAGCTATGTGCTCCGCTTCCATTGTTGAGTCAGCAACGGTCTCCTGCTTGAAACTCTTCCAACAGACCGCCCCTCCATTGAGGGTAAAGACATAACCCGACATGGATTTGGGTCATCCTTGTCACTCTGGAAGCCGGAGTCGGCAAAGGCCTCCATCTGGAGGTCTTTTCCACCATACACCAAGAACATCTCCTTAGTCCTCCTCAGGTACTTAAGAATGTTCTTTACGGCTATCCAGTGCTTCTCCCCTGGGTTTGCTTGATACCTGCTTACTACACTCAATGCGTATGCCACATCTGGTTTGGCACATAACATCGCATACATTATAGAGCCTACCGCAGAAGCGTAGGGTATAATCGACATGCGATCCCTTTCCAAATCAGTCTTGGGAGACATCTCTTTGGAGAGGGTGATTCCGTGACAAGCCGGTAGGTTACCGCGCTTAGAATCATCCATACTGAATCTCTTCACTATGGTGTCTATATACCTGGACTGCGAAAGTCCCAACATCCTTTTTGATCTATCACGATAGATCCGGATCCCCAGAATGTAGGTGGCATCACCCAGGTCTTTCATGGAGAATTTTTGTGATAAGAATCCTTTGACTGACTGTAACATAGGAATATCATTTTCTATTAAGAGAATATCATCCACGTACAAGACGAGGAATACTACAGCTCTCCCTACAATCTTACTGTATATGCAAGGTTCATCCGGATTTTTGATAAAGTCAAATTCTTTGACAGCATCATCAAAACAGATGTTCCAACTCCGCGATGCCTGCATTAGTCCATAAATGGACTTAAGCAGCTTGCATACTTTACCGCTGCTCCCACTCTGAATGAATCCCTCTGGCTGATCCATATAGACGCTTTCTTCCAAATTACCATTTAGAAAGGCCGTCTTTACGTCCATCTGCCAGATTTCATAATCGTGGAAAGCAGCAATAGCAAGAAGGACTCGAATAGATTTAAGCATAGCCACTGGAGAAAAGGTTTCGTCATAGTCCAAACCAGGTCTTTGACGGAAACCCTTTGCAACAAGTCTAGCCTTATAGGTTTCAACCTGTCTATCTACACCAATCTTCTTTTTGAAGATCCATTTGCATCCCACAGGTTTTACCCCATCTGGAGCAATGTCCAAAGTCCATACTTTGTTAGTGTACATGGACTCCATTTCGGTCCGCATTGCATCCAGCCATTTTACCGAGTCACCACTCTGAATGGCTTGCTGGAAGCTAGTAGGCTCATCATAGTCAATAGTGCAATCCTCTCTATCCCCGTCTATGAGAAAACCGTAGTATCTCTCAGGCGGATAAGTCTGCCTACTACTTCTGCGGAGTGGCGCTGGGATGTCCGTTTCTTCTGAAACCTCTGGTTCTACCATACTTTCAGTAACAACTTGTGTTTCTGGAATTTCTTCCAGTTCTATTTCGCTCCCATTCTTCTGATTTTCTAAAAATTCAGTTTCCAAGAAGTGGGGATGCTGAGAAACAAAAACCTTTTGTTCCTCTGCAGAATAGAAAAGATACCCCCTGGAGTTCTTTGGGTATCCCACAAACTTACATAGTACTGAGCGTGCCTCGAGCTTGTCCGCATGCTACTTCTTTACAAAAGATGGACATCCCCATGTCTTAAGATACTTAAGACAGGGTTTCTTCCCACTCCACATCTGATATGGGGTGGTAGGCACAGTCTTGGTTGGAGCCTTGTTCAAGAGATATGTAGTTGTTTCTAGTGCATAACCCCAGAATGATCGCGGTAACTCAGCCTTACTCATCATGGAACGAACCATATCCAATAGGGTTTGATTCTTCCTTTCCGATACACCGTTGTGTTGTGGTGTGTATGGAGGAGTAAGCTGAGAGAGAATTCCATTCTCTTTTAAGTAACCTAGGAACTCGGTACTTAAGTATTCTCCACCTTGATCAGATCTCAGTGTCTTGATACTTTTGCCGGTTTGTTTTTCCATTTCATTCTTGTATTCTTGGAATTTCTCAAAGACCTCGGATTTATGCTTCATCAAGAAGATATATCCATACCTAGAGAAATTATCCGTAAAAGTAATGAAGTAGGAATAACCACCTCGCGCATGTGTAGACATTGGACCGCACACATCACTGTGTATGAGTCCTAAGAGCTCGCTCGCTCTTACTCCGTGTCCAGAAAACGGAGTCTTTGTCATCTTTCCAATGAGACAAGATTCACAAGTAGCATAAGATTGATATTCGAACGGATTCAAATATCCTTCTCTATGTAACTTAGTCAATCTTCTCTCATTGATATGACCTAGTCTACAATACCATAAGAAAGCCTGATTTGTTTTCGGAGACATTCTTTTAAGTGTGTTCTGGACACTGAAAATCTGAGCTTGATTTAATACGTATATTCCGTTTTCTAATGTACCTGACCCAATCATAACTTGATTTAGGTGGATGTGAACCACATCTCTTGTAAAAGTAAAATCATATCCTTCCTTAGATAGTAAGGGTACAGATATGATATTACAAGTCGTACCTGGTACATAAAAACGGTTATGCAGAATTAATATTTGCCCAGTTGTCAGTCCAAGATGATATTCCCCTACGGATTCAGCGTTCATGCTCATTCCGTTAGCAACCGTGAGGGTCATATCACCTATCCCGATAACCCTACGGTTTCTCAGAGCCTGTAATGAATTACATATGTGAGTTCCTGACCCGGTATCCAATACCCAGGAAGTAGGGTTAACTGACATACAGTTTTCTATTACAAACACACCTGAAGCTGAAGCCACAACATGCTTCGAATCGTGGCTACTGGCTTTGTTAGCCCTGCAATCCTTCTGCCAATGACCAATCCCATAATAATAGGAACTACTCTCTTTTACTACATTAAGTCTCGAAACTTTTGCCCTTCTCTTTCCTTCTACTTCCTTGGTTTCCTTCAGGGTAGAAGGTAGAGACTATAGAATCAAGTCAGTATCTGACCTGTTTCCCAACGTGGTCTCCAGGTCCTGGAGCTTATCATTATAGCTAGTCATTGTAAGGACGTTGTCCCCTACAAATGACCCGACGGTCAACGTCGCTTGAATTAATTCGGTCGAGGTCACATATCTTGCGATATGAGATCGCTCTCCATATAAATCTTTGTTATGGGGAAAGATGGAAATTGAGTCCATCTTCTCGTGCTGCTTCTGGTATACACCATCAACTGATGCTAACACGAGGCACTTGGCTTTCGCTTTATCCTTTTCCCTTATCTGTCGGATATCCATATCCGTGACGGTGGAAACTGGACCTGGGACGCCGGGATCTTGAGTAGTAATAGGGCGGTCTAGTTTGTCATAGGCAATGGACATCTGGACAGACCTTTTCCAGTCAAATAAGTCAGATTCAGTCAAATTTTTATCTAAATGTAACCTATGTGTGGTCACAAGGTCGCTGCAATTAAGAGAGAGAGAGAAGAAAACACTATTAGCATGATGCTCTTGCAAGTTTAGAGTGGTTTTTAGTTTATCTAAACTGGATGGCTCCCACTATTTCTTGAATCCTTCCTCAAACCATAAAAGAAGAATTAGCCAGGACTATTCTTACCGTACAATACTTGCTTAACCGTTCAGCCAGGCCAGTGTCGATACTTCGAGGGAGGTTTTCCAACGCTTTCGCAAAGTTCCTTAATTAAATAACCTCTTTTCTCTGGGGGCGTAACCCCGCTGACACCTTTCTAGGCACCTACTTGGTTTATAGCATTGATCGTTAAGTGACGAATCTCCTGATAAGCAGTATATACTCACAGTAGGATCGGGATCCAAAATATCATCGTATGATAATGTTGAAGGAATCCTACCAACATTCATCAAACTCCAAAATGGTATGCAACTCTAGCAAGTTTCAGTTTCTTTAGAAACTCCCGATATGGATTTTTGCCCCATGCTCTTATGACCTTGACAAAGGTCAACAAATCATAAGTCACATGTCAAGTTCTATCCGTCATTGTCCAGGTTAATTTGAGCCCACCCGTATATACCCCTGACGAAGGTCAACAAGGCAATACGACTGTCCCAAACCAACGCATCTATCTATGCTACATATGAACACCCAACAGCTACCAATCACTATGCCTTGACGAAGGTCAACAAACATAGCTTGAATACTATTGAATATCTATATGAAATGATGGAGGGCTACGACTGGTTTTGGCAAAACCGTGAACGTAATGAACTTGATATAATCGAAGGAACCTGATACTTTTTTTAAAGGGAGTGGTTAAAGCTCCGCAATTAAAAAATTCTGCTCTTTTAAAATAACCTAGTGGTTTCTTTTAAATTTGTTCCAACGATTTAACTTTGGTTTATTTTCTTTGCATTATTATAATGCGTCCCATCATTTATCTTATCATTGCAGAAAACAACGAAAATACCACGTCCTCTTATGCCATCCGCATTCGCCACTCGGTCCCGTCATCACCCGTTAGGTTACTTAACTAACGACAGAGCGGGGCTGGGATAGCGCGGGTGTAAAACATAAGTGACGTCTAATAGCTATCATATATAGATATTGTACATTCGTCAGACACAATAATAAGCATTCCAGATCACAGATAAACTTTATTGGATTTACTAGCAATCCGCATTTGCTTTGATCCTGCAATAAAAGACGTATTACACAGTTGTAATGAATAGCCATTACCCCACCCTAGACCCCTACGGGTACGGCAAACTACCCGCCAAGTACCCGAAGTGAAGCGGTCTCCCTCAATAACGTGAGTAGGCCACTAAACACTTCAACGTACCCGGTAGTTTGTGCACCCCACCTTGGGTCTATCCTAGGAGCAAAAACAGTAAAAAGAAATAATAATACAATGGTGGCTACAACCGCAACCTGGATGTGCCTCGCAAAAGAATATTACATCAAATTACATTTACATTGAATGAATGAATATAAAACACATCTCAAACCCCGGCTAATCATCACAACAGTCCAATACAGTTCATATACCCAAACAGTAAACATTTCAGAAATGTGCAACCCCCTACCAACCGACATACTAGCAGTTAGGGGAGGTTTACGAACACATTAAAGATTACAGATAAAAACCCAATTAGCAAATATCTTAGAACATCGATCGATTACCATATTCCGTGTCTACCCCAATAGCAAGCCAGCACTGAAGTAACCTGGGTATAAACAGAACATACAGGAAACTAAAACACCAGCAATTATGAATAACAGAACAAATCCGAGTCAACTCGGTGTTGACTCGGCGGCGGATCCGCGGCATAAGCACTCTATTGCCGCGGATCCGCGGCCAAAAAACCGAGTTGGAACTTCGTATTTTCCCAGTATTCTTATAATACCCTGCTGTGAATTTTAAGGTATGTCAAATATTTTTTTAGACACTTTTAAAATTAACAGAAACTTGGGATTCAGGGTGTTTCGTTTTCGCGTTTTCCGTCGATCGAACTTATAACTAGTTGCTAACAAGCTAGTAATGGTTTAGTTGGCTCTGATACCATAGTAAGTCCATGTCACGCACCCCACGAACTTGCGGGGAGGCAGAATATATGAAAAACGGTTATCAAAGCTTCGTAACACGGACTTGAGCGCATGAATCGTTATCTAAACCATTGCTAACTATATGCTAGAGGTTTAACTACTCGGATTCGAAGTTATACCTCACGTTACATGTCCTTCGGGTCTTCATCACTGTCCTCCACTCCTCGTAGGCTCCTTGGAACAACGGCACCTCTACGGCCTCCTCGAGTCAAAGACGATCCACCCGAAAGCTCCTACGCCAAGCTTAATCTCAAACTTGAGATAACCAGGTTGCTTAAAGTGCTAATCTAAGCTACCTAGGGGATATAGAGTGAGGTTATGGATGTATCAGTCTATCTAACCCTTGATCTCAACACATGAGAGGTTAGGGTTAGGGTTTGAAGAGAGAGTGAGCTTGAGGAGAGAGAAGGTGAAGATGATCATGAAATGAAATAATGATCTATCATAATATATATGAAGCATTATTTATTTATCGAAAAATAAAATAATAGAATTAATAACCATGCTTCATAAATATTTATGAGTGATTCATCTCCATGAGTCATTAAGCATTTATGATGCATTAATGACATGGATGAATCACACAAATGAGTCACTAATCTCATTTAATGCAATGCCACCTTACCCCCTCAAGTCACCACTCTTCTAGAAGTTTCCCGACAAATTACGAGAACGCCCCTCCAATCCGTGAAAACACGGAAAAACTTTAGACTGTATAAATCCAATAACCCTGATACTAGAATCTGGCTTAAACCAAAGCCGGGTAGTAAAAACTGTCCGAAAATTCGTACGTGCGAAAACAAACGTACGCGTCCGAACCCTTGTCGTAAAACCATACGACCTCTATATCGTTTCTCCTGGAGCAGGGAAACTCTCTGTGTGGGACTCTAAAGACTCGACACTACGCTGGCAGTTGGTTTAACCACAGACCGCAAGCGGCACTAGCTGTACGTAACGGTCCCCAGGTAGATGTCGATAAGAAGGACGATGAGGAAACTCATCCGAACTCCCACTGAGCCTGATGTAACAATCTCCATACAATCCGGTCTGTTAGTCTAAGACTATCGCATATCAAGCCTAGGGTGCGGCAAGCGTCAGTCCCCTAATAGCTGTATAAGTCGTGTCGAAGCGAAGCCCATTACACCCTGAGAAGCTACTGGAACCTACCAGTATATCTCGCTTGCCCTGGCCAGGGACTTTGCGTAATGGCTCTCTGACACAGCGCGATATCATCTCCCAATACCAGGATAGACGAATCCTATCTAACCACTACTGCCTCCAAGTGCTCGGGACTGTACCTAACTGCTACCTGTTTGCACGACTCCTTTGAGCCGTGGTAGGGTAGCAATCTAAGAACAGTGGGACACACTCGAGGCGAAGTAGCAGTGTCAAGTCTGCGGACTATGTTGTACTCATGTCACCTGGGAACTGTTAACTGACGGTGGGTATAATACCAACCAACAGTTCCTCTGCGAGTCCTGTCCGGTGTACCCGTAAACTAACGAGCACCTGTATACTATCTCCAGTACGACGTACTGATGGCTATAGGACAAACCATCTCCCCAACTGCGATGAGAAGCGTACACACTAGTCTACTCTGGAGTATCGATGCCCTGTCTCGATAATCCTACGACTAGGGACCTGTATAGGATATTGCTTATAGACTACGCAGCCCCCACTAGTGTGACTACCATCACAACGCTGGTAATCAAGCAAAGAACCTATGGGCTCTACTAATATGTATAAGTGATACGTTACAAGAAATATATGCACATATTAAAGTAGACACAAACCAAATAGCATACTACCATTTTTAGCAAGACTGTATATACAAATGTGAATAAACCAAGCTTCCATTAAGTAATATACTATCTAGTATGATACAATAATGGCCCCTAGGGCATATACACTAACAATCAAACCAACACAAACACCTCATTTCCCTCATCAAAAGTCGATCTCCTTTTCACAAAAAATGTGCACAAGCCCTCAAGCTACCCTTTGGACCAAGAAAGTTTCCATTTTGGCGCTGTTGAGAATTCATGAGTGTCTAATGAGGTAATCAAGATAAAACCACTTTTACTTGTCCTTTTGGTACCTTTGCTTACGGTCGCATGCCCTTCGGGCTATGCAATGCTCCCGCTACCTTTCAGCGGTGTATGATGGGGATATTCTCTGATATGGTAGAGAATTTTTTGGAGATCTTTATGGACGACTTCTCGATTTTTGGAGACTCTTTTTCTGATTGCCTTGCGAATCTGGACGCTGTTCTTACTCGTTGCAAAGAGAAGAACTTGACATTAAACTGGGAAAAATGCCATTTTATGGTCCAAGAAGGAATAGTCCTTGGACATGTCATTTCACAGAAAGGCATTGAGGTTGACAGAGCTAAAGTAGATGTCATTCAAAACCTCCCTCATCCCAAAAGCGTCAAAGATATTCGCTCTTTCCTTGGCCATGCGGGCTTTTATAGGAGATTCATTAAGGATTTTAGCAAAATTGCTAGACCTTTAACACTACTCCTGGCCAAGGATACGACCTTCCATTTTGACTCGGATTGCGAGACAGCTTTCGACTCACTTAAACACTCACTCACTTCAGCCCCCGTTTTATCATCACCAAATTGGGACTACCCCTTTGAGCTGATGTGTGACGCATCTGATTTTGCAGTAGGTGCAGTCTTAGGACAGCACATCGATAAGATGCCACACGTGATTTACTATGCTAGTAAGACCCTGAATGATGCGCAAATCAATTATACAACCACCGAGAAAGAGCTTTTAGCGGTTGTATTTGCTTTAGAAAAATTCAGGCCTTATTTAATCGGCTCACCTATAGTTGTATATACTGACCATTCCGCTTTGAAACATCTTCTGGCGAAGAAAGATGCAAAAGGTCGACTAATACGTTGGATCCTTCTTTTACAAGAATTCGATCTTGTTATCAAAGATAAGAAAGGATGTGAAAACGTAGTAGCTGACCACCTTTCACGCATCGTTTCTTCCCCTGTGACCCTGCCGATTAATGACTCGTTCCCTGACGAACAACTCTTGAGCGTATCCGCTGAACCATGGTTCAGGGATATTGTGAACTATCATGCCACGGGACTTATACCGAGCGATTGGTCAAAACAGGACAAATATCGTTTTCTTTCCCAAGTAAAACACTTTTACTGGGACGAACCTTATTTGTTTAAATATTGTCCTGATCAGATCATTCGCCGGTGCGTCCCAAATGAAGAGTTCAAGAGTGTTCTTTCATTCTGTCATGATCAGGCTTGGGGGGGTCACTTTGGTCCGAGAAAAACAGCGGAAAAGGTTTTGCAATGTGGATTTTATTGGCCGACCTTATTCAAGGACGCATTTGAGTATTGCAAAACCTGTACACAATGTCAGTATACGGGTAGAATATCCCAGAGGAATGAAATGCCTCAGCAACCCATTCTGGTTGTTGAAATGTTTGATGTTTGGGGCATAGATTTTATGGGTCCTTTTCCCAACTCCTTTGGGAATCTGTACATATTGCTGGCGGTTGATTATGTCTCAAAGTGGGTAGAAGCCATTCCATGTCGCACTAATGACAGGAAAGTTGTCATTAAGTTCTTGAAAGAGAATATCTTTTCGCGATTTGGACACCCACGCGCTATCATTAGCGATAATGGGACACATTTCTGCAACAGGTCTTTCGAGACTCTGATGCGAAAATACTCAATCAACCACCGTCTTTCTACACCCTATCATCCCCAAACAAGCGGGCAGGCTGAGATCTCAAACAGACAGATCAAACTTATCCTGGAGAAAACTGTTGCTAAGAATAGAAAAGACTGGTCGACCAAATTGACGGATGCTCTTTGGGCATTCAGGACTGCATATAAGACCGACCTAGGAATGTCTCCATATAGGATAGTGTTTGGAAAAGCATGTCATTTACCTGTCGAGATAGAGCATAAAGCATTGTGGGCTATAAAGGAAATAAATTTTGATCTAAACCTTGCTTGCAACTTTCGGAAGCTGCAACTTAACGAGCTAAGCGAACTCCGCGATGAAGCTTATGATAATGCTGTAATCACAAAGAATAGGACTAAGGTTTTTCACGATAAAAACATTTTAAGGAAAACATTTTTACCTGGTCAACAAGTCCTTCTTTATGATTCACGATTACACCTTCATGCGGGTAAGCTCCGATCTCGTTGGAAGGGACCTTTTGTTGTGCGGTCTGTATTCCCGCACGGGGCAGTAGAAGTTGAAAATGTTAAAAACGGCACATTTTTTAAAGTAAATGGACATAGACTAAAGCCGTATTTTTCCACTGACCCCACGGAGGAGCTCTTGTTCTTACAAGAACCAGTTTATTTGGATTAAAATTCCTCCGTTTCACCTTCATGTCCAGTATATCATTGCATCATTTTTTTGAATGAAGGTGAGTAAATAAAACAAGTTTGGGGGAAGTTCTTCACTTATATATTTTGCCCCCACTAATAATTCCCCCCAGATTTACAGTTTTGTAGGTATAGCATTCGGCAACAGTGAGGACACTGTTGAAAACAAGTTTGGGGGAGGTTTGTGCTTATTTTCGCATCATTTGCATATCATCTGCATAAGCACAAAACATTTTTTTGAAAATCTATAAAAATTGAAAATTTTTTCAAAACCCATAAAAATTTAAAAATTTTCAAATATAAAAATAATTTTAATATTTACACTTTTTGTATATAAATAAGATAATGAAAGTTTAGAAAGAAAAAAAAATTACATCCATGAGATTAGAAAATTTTTAGAAAACTAAGAAAATTAGAAGTTTTCTTATACGAACTAGTAATAAGTAGTTATGAGCCGTTGTCCCAAGGGTTAGTAAGATGAAGGACGTCACTAATCTGAGGATAAAAATAAGTCTGAAAAATAGTTTCTATTCTGGAAGCCAAACATTTTGAACGTTGCTACCCTGCTATTCGCACTTACACACGTCTTGAAGCCTGGGATAGTAGAGGACACCTTGAAATGCTCTTGTCTTAAAGCCAAAAGTAAAAAAAAAAAAAAAATATGGTGAGAAAAATGGACACTGGTTTTGTTATCACCGAGGGAAATAAAAAATATATAGCAAGGGTGCCTTTTCATCTAGTGCCCTAAGGCCAACTGGTCTGGGAGTCACTGCTATACCTAAGGTGGTGCAAGACTAGGAAAATACACCAAATAAGCAAGCACATGAGTAATCGGTCGGTTAGTACCTCAAGAAATATTAACGGTCGCATGAAAATGTGTGAGCTCATCGAAAAAAAGAAAAAAAAGAAGTACTAAGGCCGATGGGCAAGGGTATGATAGCTTGAATTTAATTCTCCGGGTGTAGGGATGTCTTTACACACACGCAGGGTGATATGATCGATGTTTGGAATAAAGATAGGAATGAAGAATAAGACGATGTTTTATTGAGGGAGGACGTGATTTCTGACATCTTTTCATGACCATTAAGATAGGGCTCATGACAACCGAAAAGCTAGCTTAGTTGGAAACCCTAATTTTCAAAGTCTTTCTTTTACGATTCTCTTCTTTAAATGTAATATTTATGATCTTGCTTTTATTATTGGATTTTGTGGGTGCAATCCGCTGAAAACCCTCAGGAGACAACACTCCTCCTACTAGGGACACCTAGAGGTTCAAAGGCTTGTTGCACGTGCTCAGTGCAATCGTGTTGCCTACGAAAGTGTGCTAGTTAGTTTTTTCTCTTTCTTTATTTTCTCCTTCTCTTTTTAATAAAACGTTCGCTTGAGACGATCGAAATTAAGTTTGGGGGTATTTGATCAGTCGAAAATATTGCATATTTTAGTCGGCAATTTCCTTATCATCTGCATACATATAGAAGTGTTCGGCATCAGTATTCTACATATTAGCAAATCTATCACAAAATATCAGATTACATGTATTCGACCTTAAAACCGGCATTTCTAGGGAAATTGACTGCATTGCATTACATAGCATATTTTCTATATATCTTGCAACCCGTGTTTCGAAGTCTGTGCAGGAAAAGAGAAGCTTGCTCGATCATTACATTTCTCGACCATTACAATTGCTCGTAAGCTCACTAAATTCAAATCTGGTATCATTACAAAAGAGCAATTGGAATTCAACATATCAACTGAAGCCCTAAACATCAACCCAAGATCACTGCAGAAGACACAAGCTCCAAATCCCCAAGATGGCCGCGGATGCGCGGCTAAAGTCATGCTTGTGCCGCGCATCCGCGGCTATATGGTGACATCATCAAGTTTTCTTTGGACCAAAATGCTTCTACTTGGGCCCACAGTTCAGAAATACACTCAAAGTTCCAGAAGGCTCCTGAACTTTCTACCAGATCAGCAAACACCTTGAGTTTCACTAAACTAACCTAATCATTCTAGAACTTTCCCTAAACCCTAGCTTAAACCCTAAGCTAACTCCTAACAAACTCCTTCTAGAAACTCTTCAACAAACTTTGGGAGGGAAAGTTCTAATTCAAACCTAAACCTAGGGTTTGGGAGCTCTATAAATAAGACCCTAGGCTCATTATTCCAAATGATTCAACCTTGGGAATTATTCATCCAATTAGTGAATCTATCCCCAATCTATCTCCTCTCTTCATCTTCTTCTTCCTCAAGTTTAGTGAGAGAGCTTGTAGGAAACCCTAACCCTAAATCCAACCACAATTCAAGATCTTGAGTGCAAGCCAAGCAAGATGCCTTCAACCCTTTTATGAGCCGAGCCGATCTTCAATCGGGCAAGAGATCAAAGTAGATCCACGATCCACGGAGACGAGCGAAGCCGAGTCAACGATCGATTTCTTCTTCTTGTAGATCTTGAAAGAATGTATTGAAATTGTTGATTAAATAAAAGGTGATATTCTTCTATCTTGTTTTCTTTAAATTCCGCATCATGTTATCTTTACAATTCTTGAATATTATCTGTGTGGTGATGTGTGAATAAAACTCCGCTCGTCGAGGAGTCGAGACGGATAATAGAATGATGATGTAACATAGCTTTAATCGATTCTTGAGTCCTACGAGTTTTGTAAACCCTAGCAAGTTCAAGAAACGACAACCCATTTCGTTTCGATGCTTTCTTGATTGACATCGATCGAAATTGGGAAGTTACGATCGTTTCTTGAATTTGGTAGAGGCTAGAAAAGGAATGATATCGACGAAAGAACAAGGGTTATAGGATGAAACCCTAGTTTCACGAGAAAGCCCCAACTCTCGTCAATGATCATCGATCTAGTATCAATCCTTCGAAGACAAGAACACGATATCTTTAGATTACATCACGTCTATCGATCCTAACGATTCCTCCGAGCCCCTCTTATATTCTTGATTGTTGATTGGAAATATTATCGAAACACCGATTCTTGATTGTTTATAGTTTCTTGATTCTTGCATAAATAATAGTGACACTTGAATACAAATCATTCTTGAATCATGTTTTCTTTTATTGTTGCTTAACTTTTCATTTCAAACGTATCGAAATACAAGTGAATCGTGCAATTCCTATGGACGATCCGCACTCACTACAAACTACATCCGACACCGTAGTTTGATTGCGGTCAAAATAGTTTTTGGTTGTGAAGTTCTTTACAAATTTCTCTATATACTACACAACGGGAAAAACGATCAATCAGCACCCCCGCTGTTCGTAGTGATGTATACGAATACGTATACACACATATATACATTATATGTTGATATGAGTTTATTGATGATAAAGCTAGATTCTAGGTGTTCTTGGATTGGTTTAGTGTTAGTTGCGAAACCCTAGAGTAGTTGTTGCACCCACACACGCACACACATACTTGCATGCATTCATTCTTTCACCTGTGCGTATATGGGGATATGTATATATATGTATATACACATGGGTATGGGACTATGTGTGTGTGTGTGTGTGTGTATATACGTATACATATACACGGATTCTGAGGATAGTACTTGGGATTTGAGATAAGTCGATGAGATTGGGCTTGAGGCCATGAGATCGGTGATGTGATTTGGTTCGTTTTTGAGATACGACATGATCTTTTAGCGGGTCCTTTTGGCGTGGTGTTTTCATACACACGCATGCATACATAGATAGTATCAGTATTGTACTAGACGTAGGTCAGTACCCCGGATCTTGATGTTTAATAAAGAGGATATCAGATGAATAATATGATTGATGTGATATTGACCCGTACCCAGATTTGGGATGCTGTACGACGGATTTACCGTACGAGCTATATTGATGATATATCCGCACTTTTGACTTGAGGATATAATATTATAGATATTGTATTGTATGTGATACTTTTGAGGCGGGATCACCGACTGTTATATATATATATGCATCGACTCAGATGTTAGGCGGTTTCCTTACCTTTTGATCAGTCTGTATAGTTTGGCCCTGTAGTGTATGTTGGATATAGTGCCCTCAAAGTCAATTATTGGATCGCAGGTACGTGATTGTGATGATTGAGGAAGGGCCTATACCGATAAAACTGTCTTACTCAAGATGATAGTATGCTATCTGGTTTGTCTTTATCACTGTTACACTTTGATAGAGCCCTTAGGATCTTGCTTGATTACCAGCAATAAGATGGCGATCATATACGTGAGAGCTGGGGTCTATAAGCACATCCTTAAAGTGTCCCTAGTCGTGGGAGTTTCGAGACAGGGCATCGATACTCCAGTATAGACTAGTGTATACAGTCGAGACCCCGACGAGGGGCGGTGGCCGGTCTCACAAGCCATTGGTGTTAGTTGGTTCACCTAAGATGTATACAGGTGCTCATTGGGTTATGAGTACACCGGACAGGACTCGCCGGGAACCTGCTAGTTGGTATTATACCTAGCTTCAGATAGCAGTTCCCTGGTGACATGTGTACAGGTTAGTTCATCGACCTAAGGTCATCATTTGTCTCGTGTGAGTTCCCACTGTGCTTTGATTTCTACCCTACCACGACTCAAAGGATTCGTGCAAACAGGTATTTTTTGGGTACAGTCCCGAGCCACATGGAGGCAGTGAGCAGATCGTCGGGGATTCTTCTTTCTCGGTATTGGGGGTGAGATCGCGCTGTGTTTAGGAGAGCCATTACACGAAATCCCTGGCCAGGGTAATCGAGATTTACTGGTAGGTATTCCAGTAGTATCTCAGGGTGTTCTGGACTGCTCTCTGACATGACTTATACAGCTATTGGGGGTCTGACGTTTACCAGCCCCTAGGCCCTATATGCCATACTCATAGACGAATGGACCGGACTGTACGGATATTTTCACTGTCAGGCTCAGTAGGGTTTCTGGATGAGTTCGCTCGTCAGCTTCCCATCTAATCAATACATAGGCAACCGTTACGTACAGATAGTACCTCTGACGTGCTAGTGGTTATACCCAGTGCCAGTGTATTGATGAGTCATTAGAGTCACCCACTGACAGTTTCCCAAGTTCGGGCGAAACGTTGTAGAGGCCGTATGGTTTTATGGCAGGGTTCGGAAAATGCACGTGCGTTTACGCACGTGTCATATTTCGGGGAGATAGTACTGGTGGGCTTTGGTTTAAGCCGGATCCGAGTATTATACTGTGTAGATATAATATCTTTGTCTCAGTTGCATTTGTATTCGGTCGTAATGCAAATGCGGGTATGTTTATACTGTTACGGGGTTATCTTGAAATTCGTTTCGGGGTTGATTTTGGAAGTTGCCAGTTTCCAGTTTTCTATCACCCGTATTAAACATTCGGTTTAATACGGATTTATCTTTTCTTGGGTGAGTTATGGTTCTAGATTAGGTGGCTCATGGTTAGCATTTAATGATATGATGATTCATAGTTAAGCATTAAATGAAATGGTGATGTGTTATTATGAATCACCATTTTGCATTTAATGTTTTTAGTGATTTATTCATTCATTAAGTGAAGAGATAAGATCTTGTGCTTATGATCACCCCCTCCTGTCTCCTACACTCACCTCCCTCTTTTATGATATTGGCCGGCCCTTCTTGTGAAGGAGAGAATTTGATTCATTTGGAAAAAGTATATGAAATTTGCTTCATGGAAATTTCATAAGTTGATTTCTCATTTCACCCGATTCCAAAAGGCAACTCTATTAACCGTTCGTCCATGGCTTTGGACGAAGCGAGACAAAGTGTTCTACTCATTCTCTACATCAATCTTGGTCATCTCTTTTAGCAAACTTGATGTCCGAGTTTCCTCGATTCATAGGCGGGTGCCCGTTTAAAGATCCGTCGACGTGGTGCCACCTGGACGAGAAGATTGGAGATTCAGGAGATCGGAGTAGCCGTAACAAAGCGTGGGATGATGGTTGAAGACCGAAGGACTCGGATCGTTCGGTATAACATTTCTACCCACTTTGTAGTTTGTTAGTTTAGCTTTAATGGAAGATCCGGGTTATAGTATATGATAGCGCTAGTTGTAAAAGTTTTTTGTTCCTCATTTGCCGTCTAAAAGATGGCCAGGGCGCTACCGTAGACTAATAATGGTATCAGAGCCTCGCCATTAAGCTTTACTAACTTGTGCTAACGCGTTTAAAATATCGATCGAACGGAATTTCGCGAAACTATAATTTTCTGTTCAATGTTTCTGTCGATTATAAATCAGGTCTAAAAATTATTTTGAGCACTTCAGAAAATAGAGCAGGCTTTTTGAAGCAAACAGTATAAATTTGGTCACGTGATCCTACAGTGTTGCCGTGGATCCGCGGTCAAAACTAGTGTTTGACCGCGCATCCGCGGCCGTTTTGTGGGAACAGAGATCCAAATTTATACAAGGGCTTCTACACAGTGAATTGTGGTTTCTGGAAAATTTATTTTGGGCCCAGATTTTGTTACTGTATAGCAGATGTATGTGGGGCCCACTTCGGGAAGTTTTGTCGATCGAAATTTTAAACTTGTTAGTATGCAGTACTTATATTATATCTCCGACCGGAAATGTCATTTGAGCGGTAAATTGCGTCTAATTGCTATAGTCCTTTTAGACGGATTTGCGAACGTGATATTCGCGTTGATATTCTGTGTTGTGCTGTGATGTTGCGGATATGTCGTGGTGGATAGCAGTGTGCAATGGTAGTACATTTTGGATTTATTTGTACATTTGATATTGCGGGGCGAGCGTCCAACATGTGGACTGCCGTCACTGCCTGTTTGTATAATATTCTTTTGGGGCACGACCGGGCTGAGGTCAATATACCCGTTGTATATATTTTCTTTTCTGTACTAGGATTACTCCATGGTGGGGTGCATGGATAGCCGGGTTCTAGAGGGCAACGGGCCCGCATCTCATGGCGTTGAGACAGAGGGGGCTTCACTCTAGAATTGGCAGGCTATTCGCCGCACTCGTAGGAGGTACAGGTTGACCCAAGAAGGGGTGCTCAAGTTACCGGATTCCTTGAAGTGATGGGTGGTCCATTCACTTTGCTGTAGGGGGCTGCCTCGCTTCAGGTTTTGGCGGGTAACTTGCCGCACCCGTAGGGGTCTAGGTTTCATTGCACAGGCTATCCACACGATCAGGGGAACGTCGGGTTTCAGTAGCGGCTCTGTGAAACCCGGGGATCCCAGATTATCTGTATTGTTCTGTGATGCTTATTACTTTTCTGTAATGTTGCATATTATTACGCTTGGAGCGATTATTGTATATTGGTATATATATACTATTAGATGTTGTATATGTTTTACACCCGTGCTAGTCCAGTCCCCGCTCTGTCGTTAGTTAAGTAACCTAACGGGTGATGACGGGACCCAGTGACGAATGCGGATGGCATATACGTACATTTTATTTTCGTTATTTTCTGGTGTGATTGATTGATGGGACTGCATTGATTCTTATCAATGCAAGGATAAAACAAACCTATATTTGATGTTGTTGGAACCAAATTTAAAAAGGGTGTTATTACAAAGACGTTTCCTTTTGTTTTGCATAGCGGTATTCGGTTATGAATATCCAGCATCTCATTCGACAAGGCAAGGGCCGATATCCCTTCACCGGGAATGACCCCTTGGGCAGAAGTTTGCGTCAGGATAATAACTTCACTATAGTCGATTACAAGTTGCTTTGCATCGCGGTATTCAGTTAGAATATCCTGCACCTCATTCGACGAGGAAAGAGTCGAGATCTCTTCACCGGGAGTGACCTCTTTAGCAAAAGTTTTCGCCACTATATTTTTATAAAAAGCTATCAGGTTCCTTCAACGATATCAAGTTCATTACGTTAAAGGTTTTTCTCCAAAAACCATTCGTAGTCCTCCATCATTTCAGACGGGTAGCACTTAGTATTCATGCTATGTTTGTTGGCCTACGTCAAGGCATAATGTATGGTAGCTATTTGTTACTTTTCTGTTGCATAGATAGATGCGTTGGTTTGGGACAGACGTATAGCCTTGTTGGCCTACGTCAAGGGCTTGTACGGGTTCTTCAAATTAACCTGGATAATGACGGGTAGAACTTGACATGTGGCTTATGATTTGTTGGCCTACGTCATGGTCATAAAAGCATGGGATAAAAATTACATCGGGAGTTTCAATCATACAGGAAACTTGCCAATCATGCGCATACCTTCTTGAGTGTGATAACATGAGTGGATATCGTCACGTTATCATGCGATGAGAGTTGGATCCCGATTCCCACTGATGAGTTAGTTTACTCTTCGGGTGATCCCGACTAATTCTTCTTTCAGGTTTGGAGGAGAATTTGAGATAACAGTGGGAGGTTTCCTGATTAGATAAAGTGATAACCATTCTGATCTAGGTTAGAGTGCACGCAAAGTGTTTCTTTTCTCTCTCTCTCTCTTTGGCAGCGACTTTTGACCGACCCTAGACTATGACTCAGTGACCAAGTTGACCGAACCTTCTTAAAATACTGACTTTTGGATTGTCTGAGTTGCATAAGTCATTGCCGCTCCTTCTTTTACCCTTTGCATTTCTCAGAACACCCCGTACTACTACGGATATCCACATCCATTGGATAGATCCATCGTATGGTTATATACGAACTCGGAGAAACTTCTTCGAGGATGGATCCAGGTTTATGAGAAATAGAATTGGTTTATTCAGTTGTCTTTTATTATCACCTTCTCTCAGGTTGCGAGGGCTCCTTAGTTTAGGATAGTACACTTATTACGCTTATTGGATAGTCTTATTCCAAACCATAGGCAGGTGCCGAAAGGTAGGGAATGAAAAAAACCAATTAGCCTAAGTAGGGTGTACAGAAGGTAATAAACAAAAACAAAATAAAGGGATTAGAAAGAGGGCAAAGTAAATTGCGACTGCTATCATTCACGACCAAACGACGTACTTCATCGCCACTCCTATTTCACCTTTGCCTTTTTCCCCAGTACGGGAGAAATAGAATAAGTTATTATTCAGTTGTCTTTTATCATCACCTTCTCTCAGGTTACGAGTACTCCTTGGTTTAGGAGGGTACACCTATTATGCTTACTGGATAGTCTTCTTCCAAACCATAGGCTGGTGCTGAACGGTAGGGAAGGAAGAAAACCATTTAAACCTAACAAAGGTGTACAGAAGGTAATGAATAAAGACAAATAAAGGGATTTGGAGAGATGGCAAAGAAATATACGGTTACAGTCATGAATTGCATTATGGAAGAGGCATTACTAAGAATACCTGGATACCCCTTCGAAACATTTTCATGTTTCAGTTACACTGTGCATTGTTAATTGTAAACTGATTTCCCAATTAAACCCTTGCTCCAGGGTATGTATTTACCAGGTATGTTTCTCACATTTGTATGGTTTTACAGATGATTAGTGGGAGTAAGCTATTAGGAATTAGGTGACTATCCTCATTATATCGGAATTCGATGAAATTGGTGATATTTGAGGAAATCTCCTGGGTACAGTTTTCAACCTACGACCCATATGTTATGAGTTATTCAACTCAGCGGACTTATACAGAGTATTGTATGTTGTCCAGTGTCCATCAGGATAAAGGGGTAGGTCCTCGTACTATGTTCTGTTTACTTGTGACTTCTTTAGTTTTTAGACAAGTGTTTCGTAGAAATACAATGTCTATGTTTTGAGAAGTTGTGGGTATAGGAATAAAGAAGAGAACCAGGAGTCGCAAGTATCGGGATTCTTCAAAGAAATCGAAGATGTAGATACTTGTGATTGGTATTCAGTTAATAGTAATGGTTTTGAGAAACTTGTTTCTCTTTCAGGTTACTCAAAATTGGATGGATTCCTAAGTTGAGTAATGCTGATTAGCCTTTCTCCATTAAGTTGATATGCACTGGAGACAGCTACATGATTTGAATCTGGTTCCAATTAAATATGTGCCAAAGATTCTATATTGGATATAGAATGGTTCATATCTTAACGATGTTAAGGTACAGTGAGTTGTCCAGCTTATGCTTAAAACCAGACTCTGGATAACTCAAGGCACGTTTCTGTAATGGCAGTTTGTGGGTTGACCCTGGCTTTGACGAGGGTTGATTTTCTACCATCTGGAAGATCAATAGTGATATTGTTCTAGACTCGCCACAGTTTTAGTAAAATAGATTTTTTCAAAAAAAACAGAAGTAGGAGTTTGGTAGAACTGGAAGTGATTCCAGAACCGCAAACGATTACGGAAAATTTAATAGGACCTATATATTCAATCAGGTTTGACATTCCATTAGCCACTTCACAGATAAGGAGGGTAACCTCAGACACCCGAGAGGTACTCCGGTAGCCTCAAGGACGGTGACAGGGAGGTTCTTGTTTACCCAGACTTGACACTACTGTTGTTCCAGGCTATGAGACCCGGCAGGAGGTTAAGTATAGCATCGTTCTAAACTAGCTTTAGAAGTGTACGTATATATTATTCTGCCAGAGGGTTGTCGTAGTCAGTGGGAGCAGCGGAAGCATAGTGGGAAAGTAGCTTAAGTTTATTTATAGACTAGAGCAGATATAGCGGAGATAGATCATCTATTTTTTGATGTGACAGTCATGGGTTTGACTTCATCAGAATGGGGGATGGATCTGTGAAGAAGGTAGTAGGGTGTGATGTCCTGGTATTTGGATCATATACACAAAGTAGGAAGTAAAATTCCTATACTACGATCGGTTATACTGTGGTTGTCACACAGTTGTTTCTCCACAAAGGACATGGATATAATATCTGACATTCTGGTTACTAGATCTATGGTTTTAGATCTAGATTTGGGTAGTTTCCCAATGTGGGTACTTTGACAGTATTCTAATAGTATTTTAGAATAGATGACTCCTAGCATGGTGGTGTACCTGCAGGTGATGGAGTCACCCTCTCTAAAGGTGTCTTACAGACTAAAGGGGAGAGGGATGTGCATGATTGGCAGATCACTTGCTTAGGCAATTTAGTCAATCGTGAGATGTCAAGTACCACACCAGATGTTGTTTTTGCACTAGATGCGATAAGTTTATATTAATCCAATCCTGAAGAAACATAAGGAAGAAGTTTTAGAACATAAGTGCATGTTCTACGGATTTGATGACGGCAGCCTCCTTCGGAGACGGTTATCATTCCTGGCTTCAAAGGTGACATGGATGACAGAGTGATTGTCAGAGTTATAGTTTTCCCTATGATGAGGGAAAGTATTATGGACAGGTGGTCCAAAAGGATACTGTGGGAGGCATGGTGCTGGATATTGATTAGGTTCAGTTATCTATACAGTCTAAGAAGTTTGGAATTGGAGTTCATTTATGAACTAGGTCCCATCAGATATCCAGACATATTCTAAGACAGGTATTGCTCGATTCGGGAGATGGCTTTCTCTGCGAACTTGAGATTAAGAGAGACATAGAAAGAAACATCAGGGCGGATCCACTCACTGAGGCTATTTCTTGAACACAATAGTTTTGCAAACGAGCTTTGTGAAAATGATTAGTAGAGGAGTTGGATATTCGGTATCATGCGAGCTGTGAGTACGCGACATCGCAATAATTAGCCTTAAGTGCAAGTGGGAGATTGTTGGATATAGTACCCTCAAAGTCAATTATTGGATCGCAGGTATATGATTGTGATGATTGAGGAAGGGCCTATACCGATAAAACAGTCTTACTCGAGATGATAGTATGCTATCTGGTTTGTCTTTATCACTATTACACTTTGATAGAGCCCTTAGGATCTTGCTTGACTACCAGCAGTATGATGGCGATCATATACGTGAGAGCCGGGGTCTATAAGCACATCCTTAAAGTGTCCCTAGTCGTGGGAGTTTCGAGACAGGGCATCGATACTCCAGTATAGACTAGTGTATACAGTCGAGACCCCGAAGAGGGGCGGTGGCCGGTCTCACAAGCCATCGGTGTTAGTTGGTTCGCCTAAGATGTATACAGGTGCTCATTGGGTTATGAGTACACCGGACAGGACTCGCCGGAAACCTGCTAGTTGGTATTATACCTAGCGTCAGATAGCAGTTCCCTGTTGACATGTGTACAGGTTAGTTCATCGACCTGAGGTCATCATTTGTCTCGTGTGAGTTCCCACCGTGCTTTGATTTCTACCCTACCACGGCTCAAAGGAGTCGTGCAGACAGGTATTTTTTGGGTACAATCCCGAGCCATATGGAGGCAATAAGAAGATCGTCGGGGATTCGTCTCTCCCGGTATTGGGGGTGAGATCGCGTTGTGTTTAGGAGTGCCATTACACGAAATCCCTGGCCAGGGTAATCGAGATTTACTGGTAGGTATTCCAGTAGTCTCTCAGGGTGTTCTGGGCTGCTCTCTGACACGACTTATACAACTATTGGGGGTCTGACGTTTACCAGCCCTAGGCCCTATATGCAATACTCATAGACGAATGGACCGGACTGTACGGATATTGTCACTGTCAGGCTCAGTAGGGTTTCTGGATGAGTTCGCTCGTCAGCTTCCCTTCCAATCAATACATAGGCAACCGTTACGTATAGATAATACCTCTGACGTGCTAGTGCTTATACCCAGTGCCAGTGTATTGATGAGTCATTAAAGTTTCCCATAGACAGTTTCCCAAGTTCGGGCGAAACGTTGTAGAGGCCGTATGGTTTTATGGCAGGGTTCGGAAAATGCATGTGCGTTTACGCACGTGTCATATTTCGGGGAGATAATACTGGTGGGCTTTGGTTTAAGCCGGATCCGAGTATTATACTGTGTAGATATAATATCTTTGTCTCGGTTGTATTTGTATTCGGTCGTAATACAAATGCGGGTATGTTTATACTGTTACGGGGTTATCCTGAAATTCGTTTCGGGATCGCTTTTGGAAGTTGCCAGTTTCCAGTTTTCTATCACCCGTATTAAATATTCGGTTTAATATGGATTTATCTTTTCTTGGGTGAGTTATGGTTCTAGATGGTTCTAGATTAGGTGACTC
The DNA here is from genome assembly GCA_030015575.1 of Agapanthus africanus. Lineage (NCBI taxonomy): Eukaryota > Viridiplantae > Streptophyta > Magnoliopsida > Asparagales > Amaryllidaceae > Agapanthus > Agapanthus africanus. Next base: position 181,240,670 of record CM057344.1, on the reverse strand, counting down.
ATGGTTAGCATTTAATGATATGATGATTCATAGTTAAGCATTAAATGAAATGGTGATGTGTTATTATTAATCACCATTTTGCATTTAATGTTTTTAGTGATTCATTCATTCATTAAGTGAAGAGATAAGATCTTGTGCTTATGATCACCCCCTCCTCTCTTCTACACTCACCTCCCTCTTTTATGATATTGGCCGGCCCTTCTTGTGAGGGAGAGAATTTGATTCATTTGGAAAAAGTATATGAAATTTGCTTCATGGAAATTTCATAAGTTGATTTCTCATTTCACCCGATTCCAAAAGGCAACTCCATTAACCGTTCGTCCATGGTTTTGGACGAAGCGAGACAAAGTGTTCTACTCATTCTCTACATCGATTTTGGTCATCACTTTTAGCAAACTTGATGTCCGAGTTGCCTCGATTCGGAGACGGGAGCCCGTTTAAAGATCCGTCGACGTGGTGCCACCTGGACGAGAAGACTGGAGATTCAGGAGATCGGAGCAGCCGCAACAAAGCGTGGGATGATGGTTGAAGACCGAAGGACTCGGATCGTTCGGTATAACATTTCTATCCACTTTGTAGTTTGTTAGTTTAGCTTTAATGGCAGATCCGGGTTATAGTATATGATAGCGCCGGTTGTAAAAGTTTTTTGTTCCGCATTTGGCGTCTAATAGACGGCCGGGGCGCTACCGTAGACTAACAGTGTACTTGTATATGATAGATTAGATTCGACTCATACCTATTTCAAAAACCAACGAATCATGGGTATTTTAAAAGACGGGACAAGGGAATTTACGGATATTTCAAAGGATGTATCTTTTCTTAAAAACACCGTAGCCCTTATTTTCAAAACACCACGATTCGTGTTATTTCAAATGGCACCACCGTATGACTCGTATTTATATAAATTTAGATTAGTTATCATTGTGTTTATCATTCAGTTCCCGCATATTATTACTGTTCGTATTGCATCGCTTCCTTATATTGTGTTTTCATATGCCGTTATCGAGATTATGCTGTCAGGACACCAGCACCATTACCGATGATGCCTATGTCCCACGTACACTTATTTGCCGGCTCACACACATCATCATCGGTAATTGCCATGTCACGTACACTTTAGAAAACACTATTTCTTTGACATAGCTTTCTAACTGATAGTTGCTTCATGTTTTAGCTTTCTTATGCTAGTTAATTTATTGCATGATATCAGATGCATTCATATATTCATCGTTATGCAGTATTATGGAGATTTATGCCGGTTTTCATTGTTTACTGATATCACGATAGTGATGATTTCGGATCCTTCTTGAGATTTCTGGATTTGGGGGAAAACCGCAAGAATTTATAAACTGATAATCCTTTTAAAAATGCAAGTTGCGGTTTTCCCATGATGTACGAGTCACCACCATGAGTTTTCATGATTGTTGTTGGATTTCGAGACCAGATTCGAGGAGCTGGATGAACCGTCTCGGGTACATGGTAGGCCCGGTAAGGTACCCCGGGGCAAGAAGTTCGAGTTGTATTCGATGAGCCTGGCAGGGGAGCACTACCTACTGGTGATATTATTTGGACTCGTCGGCTATCCGGAGGATACTGGCTGGAGTCATGAGATGGTTAGGCTGATCCGTTCTACGGAGCCTGAGATATTGATATTTGAGATTTGAGACACTGAGGCATTGGGATTGATGATACAGGTTAGTCCGGGTAGCCGGAACCTGAGATATTGAGATTTTGGGATTTATGTTTTGTGTCGATGCTTGACATGGATTTCTCTGTTGATTTCATTGAGGATACTCGTTTTATATACATACAGAAATCCCATTAAAAATAAAGAAAACAGTTGTCTCACTTATTTCATTTCATACATTCATATCTCATCCATATGATACATTGCTACCTGAGCCACTGACACGAGCACTGGGATTACACATATGTTTAGATGTTTACCTTTGCCACCTTTTTTTTATGCTTCAGACCTTATCATTTGAGGATATTACTGATCGTATGACCTAGGATTGCGTCATACATACGATTTCTGCTCTGTGATGTTTTCTACTCACGAGTTGGCAACTCACCCCCGTTGTGCCACAGTTCTTGCAGGTTTTGCCGTACAGGTTTCGTTACGGCTTTGCTGGCACTACTTCCATTTCGGGTGATTTGGTTTGGTAGGTGGGTTCACCTGCATCGTGACCACCCTTATACCTTGTATATATTATATTCTGTTGTATCTAGAAACTCCATCAACCAAACATATATATTTATTCAGACTTAGAGACCAGTGATGTATATTCTTTCGACCTTAGAGTCGCGCGTTGTAGTATATTGGATTTCATGCTATTTTTGAGTTTCCTTTTGAGTTTGATCCTCGCCCTTCGGCGTTGTATACTATATTGTTTGCGTGGTTGTATCCGTCGATTGACGAAGAGCTAGCTCCCGCTTGGGGATGCCTTTTATCATTATATCTGCTTTTATCATGTTGTACCCCGTTCGGGGCCAGTATTTACAAAGGAAACTCTGCCGGAATTTTCAGAAAAGACTTGATGTTTTAAAAATGCATAATTCGGCTTATGCTATTAAATTACTTGTTTTAAAATAAGTTTCTTCTTACCTAAAATGGTTTTAGATTTCTGGGCTTTTGGCTTACTTGAATTAGATGTGGTCCTGTAGACTTCATATGATTCAAGTGCCAGTCATGAGCTATTTCGGGTCGTGACAGTGCCTCTATTAGATACAACACATGAAGGAACTCCGTGCAACGGACAAACTTAACGAAGAACAACTGAGCAAACTGAGCATAACCGGACAACAAACACCCAAATGGAGTCATACCCTGCGTAGAACTGGTAGACACCACAACGAAATTCATGGAGATCTGCTCCCATTCCCACTCTGGAACAGTTAAAGATTGCAACTCTCCAGCCGGTCTCAAATGCTCAACCTTAGCTCACAACAAGACAGACACCTTGAAACGAAATCCGAAACTTCACTCTTCATCCCTGCCCACCCGTAACTATCTCACAAGTCACGTCACATATTGGTGGAACTTGAATGAACACAGAAAACTGACTGATGTGCCTGCCTTAGGATTTCGCGTTTCTACCTATCAGTATCAGGTCACACAAACGCGTCCATAAACGTAGCACACCCTGGTCACAAATTAAGGACTCCGAATCTTTACCCAGCCGAGTATGCTCAAGAATCTCTTACAAACGAGCATCGGCGGGCTGTGCCTCACGAAAACGATTAAGGAAAAATGGACGGGCGCGGACATGAGCAAGCTGTCCCCTCAGTAGAGGAAAACTTAAGCTGTACTCAACGATTGCACAAGAACTGTAAATCTGCAGAAGACTATCTCAGAATTGTGCACAACTGGGACAAGCTAACCCCGGGCCTACGACTCCAGCATCAGCTACCACTATCGCCTTGCCACGGGTAACGAGGATCTCACAAACACAATCCTTTACAAGCTCCATCCAACAGTGCTGTCTCAACAATCAAAACCGGCTGCAGGAAGATGTACATTAAGCTCTGGTGGTCCGTGAAAATCTGACATGACTCTCCACACAAGTAGTGTCTCTAAATCTTCAACGCACGACCATCGAGGCCATCTCCAGATCATGAGTGGGATATCCTGCTCGTACTTCCCCCAACTGTCGGGAAGCAAAAGTGATAACTCTATAGTGTCACATCAGTACACCATCGAGCCCCACTCGCGAAACATCACAGTAAACAGCAAAGTCGTCCGAACCAAAAAGCAAAGAAAGAACTGGTGCAGTTGTAAACCGAGTCTTCAACTGCTGAAAACTCTGCACGCCTGCCACAGTCCAAGAAAAGGAACCTCCTTTCCAGTCAATCCAGTCAACGGTGCAGCGATACTCAAGCAATCCTGCACGAAACGGCGGTAAAAACCTGCTAAGTCCAAAATTCTGCGGACCTCCGTCCCGTACACAAGTCTGTGCCAAAGCTGTACGACCTCGATCTTCCTCGGGTCCATACAAAAACCGTCTCCCGTAACTACAAGACCTAGGTGTCAACATAATCAAGCCTGAATGAACACTCATAGGATTTAGCAAACAGCTGGTGCTCTTCCAATGTCTGCAAAACAAATCCTCAAATGCTGCTCACGTTCCTCATGACTCTTGGAAAAGACCAGAATGTAATTAACAACACAACAATCAACTGGTCGAGGAACAACCTGAAGAAATCTGGTTCATCACATCCATGAATGCTGCTAGGGCATTGGTGAGTCCAACGACACCACCAAAACTCATAAAGCCCGTAGCACACACAAAAGCAGTCTTCGGAATGTCATCACTCCGAACCCACAACAATAATGACCTGATCCCAAACAAACTTAGAAAATGTCTCGCACACTGGAGCTGATCAAAGAAATCGTCAATGCGAGGTAAAGGATACCTATCCGCACCGTAACCCGGTTCAATTGACGATCCGTCAATACACAAGCTCAACTGTCGTCCTTCTCTTGACGAACATAATAGGAGCTCCCCAAAGCGAAACACTAAGACGCATAAGCCCCTTTATCTAGCAACTTTGCAGCTGATCCTTAAGATCCCTAAGCTCCGCTGGCTCATCTGGAACAACGTCGGAAAACTCTCGCACGATAGGAACCCGGTCCAACAAACCCATTGTAGCTCCAGTATCATGAATGAAAGCCAAGAATCCATGACATACTCTCCTCAATATCCGACTAGCAAAAAAGGCTGAATTCAAGCTGTGAGAGGCGGCACCACTGTCCCCCTGCACAACGAGAACTGACTCACCGGGAAAACAAAACCTGACTGTTTCGTCGCGGCAGTCCACAGATGCATAGCACGTAGCTAACCAGTCCATGCCTAGGAGAACGTCAAATCCAACATCTCTAGAAAGATCAAAACGACGGACGAATCTCAATCTCCTATCCGATTGGCACACGACCAAAACACGTGTCGCGCAACAAAAGAATCGCTGACAGAAGTTAACACAACAAACGGCTGATCTAGCTAACACGACTCTCGGCCCAACCACGGCACAAAGTGTGTAAAACAAACAAGTGCATCAAAAGAACATACGAATTAAGAATACCTGAAAACTTTGCATTGGATACCCGCGAGTCCCGATGAGTAGAAGCAAACGATCGTGTCTGCCCTCTACCCGCAACTGGCTGAACTCCTCCTCTGCCAACCTGCACACTTGGAATGAATCCTCCACGACCATGACCTCTCTGCACATAAGTCTAACGCAGTGCCAAGGAATAATGTCTGACGAAGTGTTGAAGGCTCCCGCATCGAAAACATCCACTCCATGGCTGCTGGCCCTCCTGGGGATGAGTGTTGAGCGACTGTCCTCGCCCCAAGCCTCTGCTACTCTCGCGACGTGCACGAAACCTATCACGGCAACTAAACCTCTGTCTCTAGGCTGGTACACCTGCACGAGTCCTCCTCTGTTCCGGAACTCCCAAAATCTCTGGAAGACGTGCCTCATCAACTATGGCTGCATCCACTGGTGCTGTATACATAACACTATACAGTGTGCTGATCGTAAGGAATAACTGGGTAACAGGGGTGACAACCTCCTGTCGCTGTGCTCGACAGGCCTCAACCAACGACCTCATCATCTGGCGCAAGTCCTGCATCTCTGTCTCAAGCCTAGCGATACGATCTATCGAAGGCGGATCCATCTGCTCCTGTACAGCGAGCGTACCATCCTGGTCAAACCTCGTCCCACACGAGTCAACTCTGACCTCGGCCCTCGCCGCACCTCTCTGAGTCCTCATGGTCATCGGCGGCAAAGGCTATAAATGAAAAAAGGATTCGATAAGAACACGAAAATCGAATCACAAGGATATGTATCATCAAGGAAGGAATTTCAAGCAATTAGTACTTAGGTCACTTTAGGTGGAGTACTGTGTCGTGAGTATGCCGCGGACATACACACGCTACATCACTCTGCTTAAGCTACCTACTCCATCATACCAAGGTCATCTTACACTCCGAAAGGTAAAACCTAGCGCTTTGATACCAATTTAGTCACGACCCGAAATTGGCACGTGACGGCCCTTAAACTACGCAACATCTACAGGCGTAGCGTAATTTAAGTAAGCCGAAAACCCAGCAATCTAAACCATCAAAAGTAGTAAGTGATAATAGCAATTTTAAAACCTTTGAAATCTCAAATTAAATTTTTTAAAGTCCAACTTTACTTTCTTAAAAATTTTGGCAGCACCTCCTTTGTAAAAACCAGCCCCAAAAATGGGTACAACAAAGATATAAGTAAAGCATCCCCAAACGGGAGCAAATACACGCCCAAAGGCGGAAAACAAGCACCATAACAGATATACGACGCCGTAGCAAAGAAATAAAAGACAATATAAATAAAACTGCATAAAAGACCTCCAAGTCACAAAATAATATACAATATCGTCCTCACATCAAGTCTCGAAGTCATACATGAAAGTGGTAGATGGAGAGTACAAGGTACAAAGATATACAATGAGCAACATCGGATAACCGTAAAACCCACATATAGCAAAACTGTCCACAGTCAGCCGTAGCGGTATCCGCTGCAAAAGATGATATGATAGATGAAAAGCCTGCCTCAAATACTCTGAGGAACAACCTGCAAAACACTGTGGCACAACGGGGGTGAGTTGCCAACTCGTGAATAGTAAATAACATATGCAGGTAATCGCAAGTATGCACGTACAGCGCGAGTCTAACATATGCAAGCTAATAGCAATAAATGGTCATATGTATGCAACAGTCATGAAAGGTGCTCTAGAAGGTACAACTAATACATGAAGCAATAATATGATAATATGTATATGCAACAGTAATGAAAGGTACTCTATCAGGTACAACTAATACATGAAGCAATGCATTTAAAATAAATGCAGAATATGAGATAAAATATGTCATCCCCACGGAATCCTGACCTCGTGGCAGAACCATAGTCCATCAAGACAATCAAAATCCCAAATTTCCTCAAATCAGCCCCCAAATTGGCTCTCATATCCTTTAAGTTTCATATATCATGAGTGTCCAATATCAAGTAAATCTCATATATCCTGAGTGTCCAACATCAAGTAAATCTCATATATCCTGTATCCAATATCAAGTAAATCTCATATATCCTGTATCCAATATCAAGTAAATCTCATATATCATGTATCCAATATCAAGTGAATCTCATATATCCTGAATAAGTATATTTGCATGAATCATTATGATGATGTATATAAATTTGATATGTATACATATATATTAGCGTCCCATACCACTAATCTATATATATATATATATATATATATATATATATATATATATATAACAGCATCCCATTCCACCGTTATATATACTTAGGAGTAAAAATATCATGAAACCAAGTGTCAAGCATCGACATATAAATACTGATCTATCAGGTGCTGCCACTACGACTGGCCCCCTGATAGGTACGTATCATACGTTCTCTCGAAAACCCGAGTGCCCAGCTTCGACCCTCGCAATTCGACGTATCCATACGTACATGACTCCGGTCGGTAACCCCACGATAACCGCCGATTCATAGATACTGTCACCGGTAGGTATGGTTCCCCTGTCAGGCTCATCGGCGTGGTCCATCGAAATACCTTTCTTGCCCTGGTGTACCTCCGGGCCCCACCATGTACCTGCACACGACCCACGACGCCTCCTCGCATGGGGTATATATATCAAAACCGATAAATCTCATGGTGGCTGCTGAAATATCATATCAAAAGAAACCGGGTTTTTCAAATAATACATAAGTTCATGAAACTACCACGGTCCTCAAATCCAGAAAACATCATGAAAAATCCATATCTCAATGCGAAAATCCATGAATATAATATATGCAACAGTAAACTGTAATGTGAGCATATAAAGGAAAAGCCGCTATTTAACTGCAACAAGTATATATATATATATATATATATATATATATATATATATATATATATATCACGCGGTTCCTAATTTCTTCAAGTCCATATAACATCAAATAAAGGTGAACATATAGCTATAGCCAGATATATGTGTAAACATGTAGGTATAGCAAGGTATATGTATCTACCTATCAGTAATGATGTAATACCCTCCAGGTATAAGTGTAAGTATGTATGCAAGAGTACATGTAGCTATTGTAGGGTTACTAGGCATAGTCACAAGGTTCTACAAGGCATCAACCATGCCAAAATCAAAATTTTCATGTGCCGAACAACCCTAACCAAGATCTTAGACTAGAGATTAGGTGAAACAAAAGTTAGTAAACAACTTTACTTCTAAGAGTTAGGGATTACAACCTTTGTAGTCCGTTCCTTCAGTTCTAAAGCTCCGTGTTGAGGTCCCTTCGCTGCGATCATCGAGTACCCGGACTCTTGAGAAGCTCCATGAGGAGAAAGATGCAAGCTTGCTTCCGATCTTCGATAACAAAGATGATCTACCTTGAAGAAAGTCAAGCCCAAGCTTTTGCTTCACTAATCAATTATTAGCAAAGCAAACACCCTAATCTAAGTGGCTAGAACAGATGAGGATGATGAAGTAGGAATTTAGCTCTCATTTGTTTTCTTTTTCTCACTCATTTTCATCACTTTTGAAAAAGCTAGAAAGCTTTTCATCAAAGAGGAAGAAGAAGAAGAAGCAAAACCATTTGTGATGAATAATGAATCAAGTGTGTGGTTAGAATTGCAACCATGAGTTAAGTAAGAAGACTTAACTCTTGTAGAGATTTTACTATGGTTAAAGGGTTGGGTTGGATTAAAAAAATATCTTTGCAAAATATCACAAAATATCAAGGTCAAAGTCAAAGCTTCAAGAAGCTTCTTGAAAGCTTCATGAAAGTTTAACCCTAATCCAAACCCTAACCATATTTAAACTCCACAAATCATGTTGCATTTATAACCATAACATGTTACAATATTATATATCACATATACAATATTTATTGTAACAAAATAAAAAAATACAGTTAACATATATCAATGTATTACCCGAGTGAGAAAAAGAATCTTTAAGTGAGCTTATATTAGTTAATGTAATATAATATATCAGATATATAATTATACATTAAATTATCGAATCAACACTTGATCCGATAATCCGGCTATTTCACAAATAACCGACTAACATAATCTTTATCAGTTCATCGAATCAACACTTGATCCGATGACCTGGCTATATCACATAATCCCGGCCGATATCACATATCGCGAGAATCTAGTACGGTATCACATACACGTATTGTTCTCGGTCCCGCACATATCACATATGTGCTCCTACTTCATTTTGCCCGAGCCAGGAAACCTCTGTGTAGGACTCTAAAGAATCGTTAATACGCCGGCAGTAGGTGATGATCATATCAAACACCCACAAGCTGCAAGCGGTCAGCTAAACGTAACAGCCACCCAGGTATAGAGCGATCAGAAGATCAACAAGCAAACCTGTACATTCTCCCGTGAATCCAACCAGTAACACTCCCGTACAGTCTGGTCTCTTCGTCTGATATGTCGCATATCTCGCCTAGGGGTGGTAAACGTCAGACCCCAGTAGCTTGATAAATCGTGTCGATATGAGGTCCATAACAGTTCGAGAAACTACTGATAACACTTACCAGTAAATCTCAGCAACCCTGGCCATGGATTTCCAGTTATAGCCAATCGAACACAGCGCAATATCAACTCCCTATATCGGGATAGACGAAACCCCTCCTATCGCTCATTGCCACCATGTGATTTGGGATTGTACCCAAAAGCCACTTTTTGCACGCCCTCTTGGACGTGGTATGATGGAAATCAAAACACAGTGGGAATCACACAAGACTCTATGACGATCTCGGGTCTACAGACTAACCTGTACCAGTATCACCAGAGAACTGCCTTCTGACGTGAGGTATAATACCATCTGGGAGTTCTCGGCGTGTAACGTTTTGAAAATCGTTTCGGTGAAATTTCGGAAAATCGGTAAAATAAGGGGGTTTTCCGTAAAAAGTCAAAATATAAATATCTTTAATATAAAATTAAATATACATATTCTAGCTATGCAGTTGCTAGTATTTGGTGTTTATTGAGCCACTTGTAAAATTTCTAATTTACTGAAATTTTTTCCGAAATTAATTATTTTAATATTATTTTAAGCCGTTACTAATACATTTAATTAGGGATAATTACAAATTGGAATGGGTTGATACAAGTTTAGTACACCATGACACATCTAAACAAATATTGTAACATGTTCTTTTAAAGAAAAATGTTTGGATGGTTCTAGATATTTCTATGTTTAAGCTAGAAAATAAATGAATTAAATAAATAGACAAAATGAGGTTTGGTGCATGTTAATTAGAGTTTTGAGCTTTCATTACATGGAAATTCCACCCCATACACACACACACACCCCACACCAGGACGAGCACAGCCCCCCTCTCCATTCAACTCTTCTGCATTTCATCATAGAATAAAAGAAAAGGGAAAAGGGGATTTAATAAAATAAGAGGAATGGTTGCTAATGTGAAGTATGGGTTGACTCTTGACTTGGACTCACACATTTTCTCTCACCCTTTCCTCACTAGCAGCAGCCTCATCCTCCCTTGCTCGACCAAAAAATTCAGCAGCCCTCCCTATGTCTCTCCACTTCATTTTCCATTAAGAAAATCCATCAAAATCCACTCAAAACCTCAATAACTCTTCAATTAAACCTTTACCCATTTCTCATTGGCCTATCTAGTATGGATCTTGGAGAAAAGTTGGAATTTTGGAGGCTTAGTTTGCATGTTGATCTCATGGTTGTGAAGGTATAACTCTAACCCTTTTTCTTAATTTGTTGATAAATGTTTAAATCAAGCTTAATTAGGTGTTTAAAAAAAAGGGGGTTTTGAATTCAAGTTTGAAATTTCAAGTGGAAGGTTTTGAATGAAGATTAGGGTTTGATCATTGGATTATGGTTGTGATGGGTAGATTAACATGTAATTGCTTGATAAAATTAATCTAGTTGCTAGTTTGCATTTTTGTTAATTTAAATTTGTAATAATTATATAAATTGCAAACTAGGTTTTAAAAATATATATTTATTGGTGAGATAAAATTCTAATTAGGGTTTCATGACATTATTAACATTATAAATTATGGTTTAATACTTTAGTATATGCAAAACCAAGCTTAATTATAAAATTGTGAATTTTACTTTAAAAATAGTTAAAATCGGTATTTTTGCAAATTAGGAATTTAGAGTTAATACAAATTGATGAGATTAAATTATGAAAGTGATTTGTATGACCTAATTATGATATTTAATGAGCATTTTGGCCATTTGAATCGTTAAAATATGTAGATTGGTTAAAACATCAAGTTTTGAACCGAAATGGGAATTTGTGCTAACTAGGTTTTGTGAAATAAAACGATTTGTTTAATTTTATGGTTTTGACGAATTAAACCCTATTTCTTATACAGTTAGTGAGTTTTGAAACCATGATTTGTACGTTTGAGTTTTTCTTGGTCACTCGGCGTTTGTACGCCGATGTCGAGTGTTTTGGGTTGATTTGAGAGAGCAAACCATAGGTTTTGACTTATGTGAGATTTGTGTGTCGATTTGGTCGTGAGTCGGACTTTAATGCGATACGGTGCGTTATAACATGTAGGTGCCCCTTTGAGGACTTCGAGACGACAAGCAAGCGTGTAGCGACATCGATTTCGGCAAGCGAGGACCAGATCAGTAGATTTATATATATGTGGAGAAGTCGGGTGGATGGCGTATAGCACCCCCGCAGTTCGATGTATAGTATGTTATACCTATATACTATATATTTATGATAGCTATCTTGTGTGACATGGATGTTTAAGGATAGGGTTACATGTTCATGGATAAATAGTGTTACTTGCGAAACCCTAGAATAGTTGTTGCACCTATACACGCACACACACTTGTATACATTCATTCTTTTAACTGTGCGTATATGGAGATAGGTATATATATATATACACATGGGTATGGGACTATGTATATATATATATATATATATACACGTATACATATACATGGATTATGAGGATAGTATTTGGGATTGGAGATGAGTCGATGAGATTGGGCATGAGGCCGTGAGATCGGTGAGGTGATATGGTCTGTATTTTGAGATACGATATGATATTTTAGCGAATTCTTTAGGCGTGGTGTTTTCATAAACACGCATGCATTTACTTAGATTGGTATCTGTATTGTACTAGACATAGATCGGTACCCCGGATTATGATCTTTGATAAAGAGAATACCAGATGAATAATGTGATGAATGTGATATTTGACCCGTACCCAGATTTGGGATGCCGTACGACGGATTTACGTACGAGCTATATACTGATGATAGATCCGCACTCTTGACTTGAGGATGTTATATTATAGATATTTTATCGTATGTGATACTATTGAGGCGGGATCACCGACTATATATATAAATATATATATATATATATGTATCGACTCAGATGTTAGCGGTTTCCTTACCTTTCGTTTAGCCTGTTAGCTCAGCCCTATAGTTTAGTGTAGTTGTTAGACTAGATTCGATTCCTACCTATTTCAAAAACTAACGAATCGTGGGTATTTTAAAAGACAGGCCGAGGGATTCTACGGATATTTTATAGGACGTATCTTTTCTTAAAAACACCGTAACCCTTATTTTCAAAACACCACGATTCGTGTTTTTTTCAAATGGCACCACTGTATGACTTATATTTATATTAAATGCAGATTAATTATCATTGTGTTTATCATTCATCTCCCGCACATTATTGCTGTTCGCTTCGCACCGCATGCTTATATTGTGATTTCATATACCATTATAGATATCATGCAGCTAGGACACCAGCACCATTACCGATGATGCGTATGTTCCACGTACACTTACTTGCCGGCTCACACACATCATCATCGGTAATTGCCATGTCGCGTACACTTTAGAGAATACTATTTCATTGATATAGCTTGTTAGCTGATAGTTTCGATATGATATTAGTGTACTTGCCTTATATGCCAGTTTAGACATTGCAGTTATTACTTGCTATTTCATGCATATTATTATTCACTGTTATGCAGTATTATGGAGTTGTATGCCTATATTCACTGTTTACATGCTATTGATGACTGGATTTCGGATTTTCATGAGATTTCCTGGATTTGGGAGAAAACCGCAAGAATATTTATAAACTTCTCTCTCTTTTTAAAATGAAATGTGCGGTTTTCTCATGATGTATGAGTCGTCCACCATGATGTTTTCTCGGTTATGAGATGGATTTCGAGACCCGATTCGAGGAGTTGGATGAACCGTCTGCGGGTACATGGTGGACCCGGTAAGGTACCCCGGGGCAAGAAGATCGAGTAGTAGACGATGAGCCCGGCAGGGGAAGACTGCCTACCGGTGATTTTATCTGACACGTCGGATATCCGGAGGATACTGTCGTGGTCCTATGATTGTTGTTAGGGGCTGATCCGGACTGACGGCGCCCTAGATAGTGAGATTTGAGACACTGGGATTTAAGATATTGAGGTATTGAGATTTGATGATACAGGCCAGTCCGGATAGCCGGTGCCTGAGATATTGAGATATTGGGATTTATGTTTTGTGTCGATGCTAGACACTGTTTATGTTGATTTCCTTGATGATATCTCGTTTTAAATATACAGAAATCTCACTAAGTTATGAAAGCAGTTTTTTCATTTACTTGTATTCTGTTTTCATGCATTCATACCTCATTCATATGATATGTTGCTACCTGAGGCACTGACACTAGCACATGGGATTACACTTATGTATAGATGTCTACCCTTGCCACTTTTTCATGCTTCAGACATTACTATTTGAGGATTATATATTGATCGTATGACCTAGGATTGCGTCATACATGCGATTTCTACTCGTAGATGTTTTCTACTCACAAGTTGGCAACTCATCCCCGTTGTGCCACAGTTCCTTTCAGGTTTTGCCGTACAGGTTCTTTGCGGCTTTGCTGGCACACTGTTCTTTCCGGGTGATTGCTTTAGCAGGTGGGTTCTTTGCATTAGGACCACCATTGTTTTTTTTATTTCAGTTGTATCTAGAAACTCCATCAACCAGATTGTATATTTGAGAGAGATAGAAAACCAGACCTGTTATTCTTTCGACCGTAGAGTCGCGCGTTGTATTATTATGTTTTTCATGTTGTTTTGAGTTTCTTTTGAGTTTTGATCCTCGCCCTTGGCGTTGTATATTATATTGCTTGCATGGTTGTGACCGTCGATTGACGAAGAGCTAGCTCCCGTTTGGGGATGTCTTTTTATTGATTTCGTATACTATTCATGTTGTATCCCGTTTGGGGGCCAGTATTTACAAAGGAGACTCTGCCGAAATTTTCAGAAAATACTTGAGATTTTAAAATACATACTTCGGCCTATGTTGATTAAAACTACTTGTTTTGCTTTGGTTTTTCCTTTGCTCTACTCTTCTTTGGTTTTGATTTTCTGGGTTTTGGCTTACTTAGATTACGTACGCCTCGAGACGTTCATAATTTAAGTGCCGGTCATAATCCGTACTGTTCGGGTCGTGACAAAGTTGGTATCAGAGCGTTAGGTTTTACCTTCGGAGTGTAGGATGACCCTTGGTTGATAGAGTAGGTAGCTTGAGTAGAGTGACGTACCGTACGTATGTTCCGCGGTATATTTACGATACGATACTCCGCTTAAAAAGCCGTAGGATGTACATTTCCTTGCGCAACATTATATTCATTCCTATGATCTACCCTTATCAGTACCAGTTTATGGTTTTGTTATCACGGTGGTACGAGCAGAGAGAGCTACGGCTAGAGTTGCGGTCAGCACGAGCTCGTCACGAACGAGGACTGACCAGGGTGTGATTCCAGGGATATACGGTTTGCATAGAGGCGCCATTTTATTGTGTTTTTCACGCCACGAGAGTTGATGGGTTGCTTTTACGAGATTTTCCGGACGTGCGGATCAGCACCAGAGGATTGGGCCACTTCAAGAGGCCAGCCAGATTGTGATGACCGTCAGAGCATAAATTATTTGATGATTGAGGCACTGTTCAACATGCGGATGAATGAGCTAGTCATTTTGGCGAATGAAAAGATGTCGCCCCAGATGTTTGAAGCTAACGCCGCACGAGTTATACTTCGAGATATTATAGGAGATTGCTAGTCACCAGAGATGAAAGACTTGGACATGTGATTCATTGCCTACCCCGATACGAGGTCATCAGATTGATTGATTCCAGTTAGAGACGACTTCACGCGGATACGTTGAGAGTCGATAGAGACGATCGAATGTCAAGAACCTATTTTCCAAGTTTAAAGTATTCGGAATACAATGCAAGCAATTTTACGGACCCTCTAGAAGAATGAAACCCTAACTCGATATAATGACCATGGAACGCCGATAAACCTTCGGGTTTGCGGCAGTTCAGCGGTGCCATTAGTGAGGCTTGGGTCTGCCCTTCTACGGTTGGTCCATAGGTGCTGTGGCATATATTCGATACTATTAAACTGTACCCAAGATGTTGAGCTCTTAGGGGATTATAAGGTTTTGACAAATCGATCGGATGGTTCGACTTCATTCAGATATCAGGTGATGGGATGCATTGCTTAGGAGACTCCAGATATGAGTATAGCTGTTGGAGCGCAGTCCATGCAGCCACGAGGAGACGAGTCCGAATCAGTCGACATTAGAGAAAAGTGGAGTAAGAGGTTTGTACGAGATCTTGATGAGTCGACGTTCCACTCTGCCGACATCAGAGATGTGATACGCATGCAGAGGTGTTGTATATGAATATATCTTCTAGAAAGAGTCGTGATGAGTATGTAGCCGTTCCGGAACAAGAAACAGATATAGTAAAGGATGATGACTTCCAGGCAGTTCGGCAGGAACGAGATTTGGGAAAGACCCCGACAAGATCTTTCTGGAAATACTAAATGAGAAGACCTGGACCCAGGAGCGGTCATATGACGCACACCCAGTAGGCCAGAGTTCGGCATCGTCGACAAGACATGTTATGAGTAACCATTATAGTTGGCCAGAGATCTTTAGAAGATGTGTTAGAACGGACTGCTTCCGTTATCGATTCTATATTGGACCGTTGAGCCGAGGAGCTATGTACTTAGCAATCCGCAGTGAGAGATGAGAGCCTAAAGGCACTAGGAGACAAACCATGATCAGGAGGCAAGTAGATACCTTGCTCTGCTAGCATTGGATGCACTGACACCTTCTCGACTTTGAAGGACGGACATATCGACGACAACATTTATGATTTGTGATTTTGTGATTGACTGTCACGTATCCGTCACATTGCATTTCAGTATTTTTGGGTGAGTTATTTCATGATTGAGTTTTGATGACCGAGTTTCATGATATTTGATTTCATGCCTAGGGCATGCATATTATTCGACTTATGCTTTCGGCATAGTTTTCATACACTTTTAGTATTCCGATTCGATTTTGTGCACGTTGATGCACATGGTTGTGAGATTATATACCACGGTATACCTGATTTGGATTTGGATGGAGATATGTTGTATACCGTCGATTTCGATTGTGATATTCGATATTCATTTTCATGCACATTGTGCACTTGATTGGGATTTTGCGCATACTTAAGGCACTTGATGCGATTTAGGTGCACACCAGATGCACTAAATCGAGATTTTTCGTGCATATCAGATGCACCTGGTTTTGCTGTCAGGCACACACGTTACCTTTGACAGGTGCTTTCGTGCACACCCGTTGCAATTAGATATTGTTTCTGTGCACATGTACGGCACATTCATGGATTTCGATTTCCGTGCGCACCAGACGCACATGGAATTCATATATATTTGGGATTGATTTCTTTTGGAGCAGTATATTTTATGATACTTGCTATTTGGTTTAGTACCGAGCAGGACTAGTCAGAGGACAGTACCTGAGTATATTTTGCATGCATTGGTAGTTATCGAAGGGATTTCCAAGGAGGAGCTATAGTCTCAGTATTTACCTACGTGTCAATGATGATACGAAACTGTTTAAAACGGAAACCCTTCTAAATTGTTTTCAAAACGGCAGGACGTGTATGTTAAACAAAGGATATATATATATATATATATATATATAGTTATTTTCTCACAATGGACGTCCGCCACTGTGCAGTGATACACACATCGCACAGCGATTTGAAAAAGGTTTGGCATGCATTGCTTCAAGATATTTTAATGGTGTTTACCTGTATAGTTCTGACGTTTACAGGTATAGTTTTGATGTATATCATATTGATTTTCGTTATGGATCTTGACATTGGTGTCTTCATCATAACTCCGATGATTGTGGGATGCTTGACGGAGTTTTGAATTTTGGTTTATATATCTGTTTTTCATGCGCATGCATTGCGCTACGATGTGTTTTATGTATTTATGATTTCGGAGCCCCGACGACTTGATGGTTTTTCTTAGATGTTTTAGTATTTGGGGGGAGTTTTAATTTAAATTCGGGGACCGAATTTCTTTAAGGGGGGAAGATTGTAACGTTTTGAAAATCGTTTCGGTGAAATTTCGGAAAATCGGTAAAATAAGGGGGTTTTCCGTAAAAAGTCAAAATATAAATATCTTTAATACAAAATTAAATATACATATTCTAGCTATGTAGTTGCTAGTATTTGGTGTTTATTGAGCCACTTGTAAAATTTCTAATTTACTGAAAATTTTTCCGAAATTAATTATTTTAATATTATTTTAAGCCGTTTCTAATACATTTAATTAAGGATAATTACAAATTGGAATGGGTTGATACAAGTTTAGTGCACCATGACACATCTAAACAAATATTGTAACATGTTCTTTTAATGAAAAATGTTTGGATGGTTCTAGATATTTCTATGTTTAAGCTAGAAAATAAATGAATTAAATAAATAGACAAAATGAGGTTTGGTGCATGTTAATTAGAGTTTTGAGCTTTCATTACTTGGAAATTCTACCCCCCACACCCCCCCACACCAGGCCGAGCACAGCCCCCCCTTCTCCATTCAACTCTTCTACATTTCATCATAGAATAAAAGAAAAGGGAAAAGGGGATTTAATAAAAAAAGAGGTATGGGTGCTAATGTGAAGTATGGGTTGACTCTTGACTTGGACTCACACATTTTCTCTCTCCCTTTCCTCACTAGCAGCAGCCTCATCCTTCCTTGCTCGGCCAGAAATTTCAGCAGCCCTCCCCATGTCTCTCCACTTCATTTTCTATTAAGAAAATCCATCAAAATCCACTCAAAACCTCAATAACTCTTCAATTAAACCTTTACCCATTTCTCATTGGCCTATCTAGTATGGATCTTGGAGAAAAGTTGGAATTTTGGAGGCTTAGTTTGCATGTTGATCTCATGGTTGTGAAGGTATAACTCTAAACCTTTTTCTTAATTTGTTGATAAATGTTTAAATCAAGCTTTATTAGGTGTTTAAAAAAGGGGTGTTTTGAATTCAAGTTTGAAATTTCAAGTGGAAGGTTTTGAATGAAGATTAGGGTTTGATCATTGGATTATGGTTGTGATGGGTAGATTAACATGTAATTGCTTGCTAAAATTAATCTAGTTGCTAGTTTGCATTTTTGTTAATTTAAATTTGTAATAATTATATATATTGCAAACTAGGTTTTAAAAATATATATATTTTGGTGAGATAAAATTCTAATTAGGGTTTCATGACATTATTAACATTATAAATTGTGGTTTAATACTTTAATATATGCAAAACCAAGCTTAATTGTAAAATTGTGAATTTTACTTTAAAAAGAGTTAAAATCGGTATTTTTGCAAACTAGGAATTTGGAGTTAATACAAATTGATGAGATTAAATTATGAAAGTGATTTGTATGACCTAATTATGATATTTAATGAGCATTTTGGCCATTTGAATCGTTAAAATATGTAGATTGGTTAAACATCATGTTTTGAACCGAAATGGGAATTTGTGCTAACTAGGTGTTTGGGAAATAAAACGATTTGTTTAATTTTATGGTTTTGACGAATTAAACCCTATTTCTTATACAGTTAGTGAGTTTTGAAACCATGATTTGTACGTTTGAGTTTTTCTTGGTCACTCGACGTTTGTACGCCGATATCGAGTGTTTTGGGTTGATTTGAGAGAGCAAACCATAGGTTTTGACTTATGTGAGATTCGTGTGTCGATTTGGTCGTGAGTCGGACTTTAATGCGATACGGTGCGTTATGACATATAGGTGCCCCCTTGAGGACTTCGAGACGACAAGCAAGCGTGTAGCGACATCGATTTCGGCAAGCGAGGACCAGGTGAGTAGATTTATATCTATGGGGAGAAGTCGGGTGGATGGCGTATAGCACCCCCGCAGTTCGATGTATAGTATGTTATACCTATATGCTATATATTTATGATAGCTATCTTGTGTGACATGGATGTTTAAGGATAGGGTTACATGTTCATGGATAAATAGTGTTACTTGCGAAACCCTAGAATAGTTGTTGCACCTATACACGCACACACACTTGAATACATTCATTCTTTTACCTGTGTGTATATGGGGATATGTATGTATATATATATATACATACACACACATGGGTATGGGACTATGTGTATATATATATACGTATACATATACACGGATTATGAGGATATTATTTGGGATTGGAGATGAGTCGATGAGATTGGGCATGCGTGAGATCGGTTAGGTGATATGGTCCGTATTTTGAGATACGATATGATATTTTAGCGGATTCTTTAGGCGTGGTATTTTCATACACACGCATGCATTTACATAGATTGGTATACGTATTGTACTAGACATAGATCAGTACCCCGGATTATGATCTTTGATGAAGAGGATACCAGATGAATAATGTGATGAATGTGATATTTGACCCGTACCTAGATTTGGGATGCCGTACGACGGATTTACGTACGAGCTATATATTGATGACAGATCCGCACTCTTGATTTGAGGATGTTATATTATAGATATTGTATCGTATGTGATACTATTGAGATGGGATCACCGACTATATATATATACATACATATATATATGTATCGACTCAGATGTTAGCGGTTTCCTTACCTTTCGTTTAGCCTGTTAGCTCAGCCCTGTAGTTTAGTGTAGTTGTTAGACTAGATTCGATTCCTACCTATTTCAAAAACTAACGAATCGTGGGTATTTTAAAAGACAGGCCGAGGGATTCTACGGATATTTCAAAGGACGTATCTTTTCTTAAAAACACCGTAGCCCTTATTTTCAAAACACCACAATTCGTGTTTTTTTCAAATGGCACTACTGTATGACTTATATTTATATTAAATGCAGATTAATTATCATTGTGTTTATCATTCAGCTCCCGCACATTATTGCTGTTCGCTTCGCATCGCATGCTTATATTGTGATTTCATATACCATTATAGATATCATGCAGTTAGGACACCAACACCATTACCGATGATGTGTATGTTTCACGTACACTTACTTGCCGGCTCACACACATTATCATCGGTAATTGCCATGTCGCGTACAATTTAGAGAATACTATTTCATTGATATAGCTTGTTAGCTGATAGTTTCGATATGATATTAGTGTACTTGCCTTATATGCCAGTTTAGACATTGCAGTTATTACTTGGGATTTCATGCATATTATTATTCACTGTTATGCAGTATTATGGAGTTTTATGCCTATATTCACTGTTTACATTCTATTGATGACTGGAATTCAGATTTTCATGAGATTTCCTGGATTTGGGAGAAAACCGCAAGAATATTTATAAACTTCTCTCTCTTTTTAAAATGAAATGTGCGGTTTTCTCATGATGTATGAGTCGTCCACCATGATGTTTTCTCGGTTATGAGATGGATTTCGAGACCCGATTCGAGGAGTTGGATGAACCGTCTGCGGGTACATGGTGGACCCGGTAAGGTACCCCGGGGCAAGAAGATCGAGTAGTAGACGATGAGCCCGGCAGGGGAAGACTGCCTACCGGTGATTTTATCTGACACGTCGGATATCCGGAGGATACCGTCGTGGTCCTGTGATTGATGTTAGGGGCCGATCCGGACTGACGGTGCCGTAGATAGTGAGATTTGAGACACTGGGATTTGAGATATTGAGGTATTGAGATTTGATGATACAGGCCAGTCCGGGTAGCCGGAGCCTGAGATATTGAGATATTGGGATTTATGTTTTGTGTCGATGCTAAACACTGTTTATGTTGATTTCCTTGATGATACATCGTTTTAAATATTCAGAAATCTCACTAAGTTATGAAAGCAGTTTCTTCATTTACTTGTATTTTGTTTTCATGCATTCATACCTCATTCATATGATATGTTGCTACCTGAGGCACTGACACTAGCATATGGGATTACACTTATGTATAGATGTTTACCCTTGCCACTTTTTCATGCTTCAGACATTACTATTTGAGGATTATATATTGATCGTGTGACTTAGGATTCCGTCATACATGCGATTTCTACTCGTGGATGTTTTCTACTCACGAGTTGGCAACTCACCCCCGTTGTGCCACAGTTCCTTGCAGGTTTTGCCGTACAGGTTCTTTGCGGCTTTGCTGGCACACTGTTCTTTCCGGGTGATTGCTTTAGCAGGTGGGTTCTTTGCATTAGGACCACCATTGTTTTTTTTATTTCAGTTGTATCTAGAAACTCCATCAACCAGATTGTATATTTGAGAGAGATAGAAAACCAGACCTGTTATTCTTTCGACCTTAGAGTCGCGCGTTGTATTATTATGTTTTTCATGTTGTTTTGAGTTTCTTTTGAGATTTGATCTTCGCCCTTGGCGTTGTATATTATATTGCTTGCATGGTTGTGACCGTCGATTAACGAAGAGCTAGCTCCCGCTTGAGGATGCCTTTTTATTGATTTCGTATACTATTCATGTTGTATCCCGTTTAGGGGCCAGTATTTACAAAGGAGACTCTGTCGAAATTTTCAGAAAATACTTGAGATTTTAAAATACATATTTCAGCCTATGTTGATTAAAACTACTTGTTTTACTTTGGTTTTTCTTTCGCTCTACTCTTCTTTGGTTTTTATTTTCTGGGTTTTGGCTTACTTAGATTACATACGCCTCGAGACGTTCATAATTTAAGTGCCGGTCATGTTCCGTACTGTTCGGGTCGTGACACGGCGAGTCCGTCCAGTATACCCAGTCTCTACTGAGCACCCATATACCTTCTCTAATATCAAACACCAATGGATATGGGATCATCCATCGCTCATCATATGGGTCAAGAAGCGCATACGCTAGTTTACTCTGGAGTATCGATGCCCTGTCTCGGTACTCCCACGACTAGGAACATTTGAAGGATGTACTTGGCGACTACTCTATCCCCACAAGTATGATCTGCATTATAGTCCTGGTAGTCAAGTACTCATCCTAAGGGCTTTATCAACATGTGACATTGAGACAATCGGAGTACATGTTAAGATAAAGAGTAATCAGATAGCATACTATCATGTCGAGCAAGAAAGTCCTCCCTATATATGTCCAAGCATCAACTACAATATACAACGTATGTACAGTAATGGCCTCTGGGGCATACATATAACTAACAATCTCCCACTTGCACTAGGGCCATCTATTGTGGTATCGCATACCCAACAATCCGCTGTGTTTGAAGTATCTCATACTCAACCATCCCACAAAAGTCTCTACTGGGAAATAGGCCTTTGTGAGTGGATCCGCGCTGTTGTCCTCTGTGTCTACTCTCCTAACCTCGATCTCCCTGGAGATCAACCATCTCCATGATCAGGTGATACTGCCTAAGAATATGTCTGGATCTCTGATAGGACGGGGGTTCCTTAGCATAAGCCACAACTCCATTATCACATAATGGCATGAACGAAGTTCATCTCATAAACTAAATATATCCAGACTGCCTCTTTGGTAGCATCCTTGGTAACGATGTATCTTGCCTTTAATTGTCTAGTATGTCACGGTATCTGTTCAGTTGAAAATATTGCACTTTGGTATACGTATTTTCCTTACATTTCTTAAATAATAAAAGGTGTTTATTATAAATATTAAACATATTTGGATTTATCTGCAAAATACTATTTGCCATATGTTTATATATTATAATTAATATTATGAAGGAAAATATAGGCATTTTATATTTATATAATATTTTGGTAATTGAAAATATGCATATCATATCACTTCTAATCACAATTCTTAAAAGATATAATATCATACAAATGGTTAGAATAATATTTCAAAATATATGCATAATATTTTAGTAATTAAAAGATGCATAGCATATCAAATATTCTTAATCATGTTTTTTAAAGATTTATTATCATATAAAGTGCTTAGCATATTAAATATTCTTAATCAAATTTCTTAAAGATTTATTACCATATATAGTGATTAAGATACTCTCTCTAATTTAATAAATAGTACTAACATTATTCATAGAGATATTGTGCAAGATTTAGTTCAGGTCAAGAGATCAAGATGTTCAAGATGTCAGGATCAAAAATCTGCCAAAATCATAAAATCAATACTGACAGGGACTCAGAATCCATATATGTAAAGTCACCATATTAGGAAGTCACCATATATGGTAACTAGTTTTTCTTCTTTGAGGGCTATATAAAGGACCAAGGGCTAAAGCTAGAAGGCATCAAGCCGAAGAGATCACGAAGTCCAAGACGGCTTATGCATCCAGGCTGATCATCAACTGTTCATCTACCTCCTTCGGAAGAGTTCGAGAAGCAAACCAAGTTTTTGTAATCATTTTCTAAGGAATAAAGTGTAGATTGTTCAAGTTGATTAATAAAGGTAGTTTTTTTATTTAATTCTTTTGCATTTTACATTATGTTTTCCCTCTCTGTCTTTTCATCTTCTTTTCCCAACATGCGCGAGTAATTCTCCGCTTGTTAGGGTTCATAGGATTAGGGTAGATTAATGGATGATGAAGATCCTTAAACTCTTTTTACGTCCTATAAAGTTTATAAACTTTACTAAAAGAATCATTAACATCCTAATCGGGCGCGCTACCAGTTTATTGTTAGTCTCGACCGCGATTAGAGATTAGATTAATGATTGTTTTGGTAAAGGCTAGATATGAACGGAGTTCCATGTCGAGATAGGGGTTAAGAGTGGGAACCCTTTTCCCTCCAGAAACCCTAATATATATGCATCTCTGTCGTTCTAGTTTTAAATCTATTAAAGGATAAAAAGAGTAATTTTTAATTAACCATCCATAACTACTAAATCCTAATGAACCCTACAAGCCTCCTTTTAATATTGAACTTACATCCATAATTAATCTAGTTCTATATTTTGCATCCGTGTTTAACGTAGATCTAGAAACCATTCCTCAACATTCTTATCCCTCCTCTCTTTTTCAACACATCTAAAGTAAGAATAAAAGATTCAACGTTTCCTTGCGCACGACCCGTACTTATCTCGGTCTAGCTACAAGTGACACCGTTATTGATTGCGGTTAACTACAAAAACACTATTTCACATCAATCAAATGGCGCCGTTGCCGGGGATACGTGCGTAATTTTTTTATTCTTACTATTTGTGTTGAATTCTTATACGATCTATATCATAATAAAACAAAACTGCAAATTGCATATTTAACGATTTGTGCGTGAATTTTTTACAAGGAGATCTGGAGTCACAGACTTGAGGAAACAGGAGATCTAGGGTTCCAAACTTCTCTGGTATCTTTTCCAACTCTTTCTCTCTCCTCTAAAATCCAATAAAATCTATTTTCGGCAGGATTCTTTGCAAAATAGCGCCGCTCAAAAAAAAAATCTTTTTGCAAAAGTTTTGTGATTAGTTTTGTTTTGCATATTTTAATACGGACTTTAAGGGGCAAAGACCAAATCCAGATTGGGTGGGGATTTCATCACCCTTCCTAAGCCCCACAAATCACAAACCGAGCATCTGCATCAACCCTACATTAATTTAAAAAATATCTAGACCAGACTCTAAGGACTGTCGCGCTCAATAAGGACAGAGGATGGTCGTGGGTAATCTATCGCTTATCCGTATTACTTTTGTGGTGTCTAGGCAAGTGTGTCAAAGGCTAGTGGTTATTAATTCGGCCCACTACTTACGTATTGGAATACCTTCCCACTTACCTGGCACTTACCTGGCTACAAGGGTAGTAAAGAGGCCGTAGAGGATTGATCCTGCGGCTTGTCCTTTGGAAGTCTAGGAGCGGTCTAAAGACTGGACCTAGGTAACCTTAGTTCTAGGGTTGCTTGTGCATTTTAGAGTGATTTGTCTTGAGTCCCACTTTTTCAAAACAAACCAATTTTAAATCACACACACGTTACCACTTGCACTAAACCCGCTTAGTGCATGCTCGGCTGGACACGGGATCCTAGTGCCCATCTTGTCCGCGTTCCTGCTATCGACGCCGAAGTCAGTACTTCTTCATCTTCTTTTCCCCCACCACACACCATGACCAAGATGGACGGCACTCCATCAGAATATAACACCACGCTGCCACCGCCCAGAGGTGCGCAGAATCCACCGCGCATCTCTCTCCAAGAGAGATACTATCCTATTCGTGGTCCCCTTCTTACTTGTCTATCCATTCCACCAGCTAACGGGGATAATTTCGAAATTAAACCCCACTATATCAATCTGCTGCCCAAATTTCACGGGCTCGAATCTAAAGACGCATACGTTTTTATTACCAAATTCGAAAATGTATGTGCTTTGATGGGTACTTCACAGCTTTCTGTGGATGCTATGCGTTTACGTATTCTCCCGTTCACTTTGTGCGATTTAGCCGAGAAGTGGCTTTATAACATACCCAGACATTCTATTTCGACATGGGACGAATTCGTTATAGTGTTCATGAAGAAATTTTTTCCCAATCATAAGACTGCCCGTGTTCGGAGCGAAATCTTCCAATTTACCCAACTTCCCAATGAACCATTTTGGAAATGGTTTGAATGGTTCAAGAATCTTCTTTTACAATGTCCTCATCACGGAATCCCTAGATGGGATCTGTGCCGAATTATCTATGAGGGTATTGATCTAACGACAAAACAGATGCTTGAAACAATGTGTCAATGCAATTTCATGTCTAAAGATGACGGTGAAGCGTGGAAATATCTGGAAGATCTCGCTGAAAACACTTTGCAGTGGGAAAGCGTAAGACCACCTTCATCCAGGGGAGGTATTCATCAGCTCGATGTTTCCATCGCAGTAAAAGCCGAAATGGCAGCGATGCAGAAGAAACTCGACGCTATTGAAAACAAGTTCTCATCATTCTCCCTAAATCAGGTCAAGCTCCCCAAGACCGTCTGTGGTTGCTGTTCTGATCCTTCACACTTAACGGAAGAATGTCCTATGAATGCATCGTTTCAAACTAATGCTGCTTTTCAGCAGCGACCTAGAAACGATCCTTATTCTTCCACGTACAATCAAGGATGGAGGAATCATCCTAACTTTGCTTGGAACTAAAACCAACCGCAAAATCAAAATCAGTTCCAAAGCAATTATCAAAGACCTTCTCCACAGCAACCACAACCACAGAATCAGCTCCCCTTTCAGTCTCAAAATTTTCAAAATCCGGCCAACACTTCTACACCACAAGTGGCCGGTACTGATAACTCTTCACTCACACAAACTTTGGATTTGTTCATGAAACATTCCATGCAATTGTCGGCTGAAATGAAGTCTTCTATTGATACCATAAAGAAAGACTCCGCCTCCCATGGTGAGAGTATTAAATCAATAGAAAACCAACTTGTACAGTTAAACGCCGCAATGAGTGCGAGAGAAAAAGGTAAACTCCCATCTCAACCCCTACCGAATCCTGGCCATTCACAAAATCATAATGTGAATGCCATTACTACGTTGAGATTGGGAAAAGTGCTGAATAACCGAGTGGGTGAGCAATGTGATGATGTTAGTGACACCAATGATACCCCAGTTTCTACTTCTTTCCCTAATTCGTCTAGTCTCCCACCTACTTCCGAGCCTATTCTCCGTTTTCCCCAAGGCTCGAAGCCTTCTCCCATTTTCTCGAATCTACCTAAAACGATCCCCACTCCAATTCTGGGATCCACTCCATCCCCACAATCCTCTCCAATGTTGGACCAAACCCTTATTGATAAAGCACCTTATCCAAACAGGTTAAGGGGCAACAGACCAATTCTACAAATGGAGAAGATTGTAGAAATTTTTAAGCAAGTTAACATAAGCATTCTTCTCCTAGATGCTATTCAACAAGTTCCGTCATATACGAAAATCCTAAAGGACTTGTGCACTAAGAAGAGAAAAGTTCAAGTACCTAAAAATGTTTTCCTTGCGAGTAATGTGAGCACTGCTTTTACACAACAACTACCCAAGAAACGAAAGTACCCCGGAAGTCCTACAATTTCTATTTTCATTGGGGGTAAAAATATCAATCGCGCTCTACTCGATTTAGGTGCTAGTGTTAACTTGCTTCCGTATTGTATTTATGAGCAATTAGGGATCGAAGAGTTAAAACCTGCGCACTGCACTCTTCAGATGGCCGATCGATCTATCACCCAACCTAGAGGTGAGCTAGAGGATGTGTTAATCAAAGTCGGGGAATTTATATTTCCTGTGGACTTTATCGTTATTGATACACAACCTGTGGCAAACCCACGCAATCAAATCCCGGTGATACTCAGTCGACCCTTTTTGGCCACTTCCAACGCAGTAATCAATTGTAGAAACGGTTCTATGACCCTGTCCTTTGGAAAGAAGTCAATTGCGCTTAACATTTACAAGTTGGGAAGTGAACCCTCCGAACCCCATGCTCGTATGTGTTCTATCGAATTAATGGATGTCGACAGCAGCGAATTTGATCAACCTCATAATTCTGACTCTTTTCATATGTTGTTGCTTGACACGGACTTTTCCACCGAGTTGTCCGGGCCAACATCTAACGCTGATGAGGAACTTTTTATAGAGTCTGACGATCACCCCATTTTTTCTGATGACATTATTCTTAGGGGTATCGACGAAAGCTTTGAGGAAATTTTCGCTGATGAACTCGCATTTTTACAAGACACGGGTGTTGAGATGAATCAACTCCAAGACAAAGAAATTGAACCTCCACCCCTTCTTCTGGACAATCATGATAATGCGAGTAATCCATCATCACTATCCTTTTCTCGTCTCTCCAAATTGAGACACAATCCTTTTCCATTGCACCTCTTATCACCTCCCCACTTCTTCACGTCGAAAGGTGACATGTTCTTCCACCAACCTTGATGCTTCATCGATAAAATTTTTGAGTGGTTGGTGTTGACCTTCGGTCTTTGCAAGGCTTGGCATTGACCAATAACCTTGACCCCCTCGTGTGATTTTAAAAGATTAACATAGTTTAACTCAAGTTTGGGGGGGGGGGATATTTTGGCTCTTGAAAGAAAATGATTTTTACAAAATTGTGAGCCAAAAATAAGTTTGGAGGAGGATTTTCACTTTCATATATTCTTTCCCCCATTAATAATTTCCTCCCAAGTCTACAGGTTTTTAAGCTTAACGGATGACATCAGTGAGGACATTGCTGTAAACAGGTTTGGGGGAGGTTTGAGCTTATTTACACATCAATTTGCATCATACTTTGCATAAGCACAACATTTTCAAAAAAATTTTAAAAAAATTCTTTTATAACAAAAGAGTAGAAAGTGAAAAATTACATCCAAAAGATAGGAATAGTTTAAGAAAACCAAGAAAATTAGAAGTTTTCTTAAACGAACTAGTAATAAGTAGTTATGAGCCGTTGCCTCAAGGGTTAGTAAGATGAAGAAAGTCACTAATCTGAGAATAAAAATAAGTCTGAAAAATAATTCCTAATTTGGAAGCCAAACATTTGAATGTTGATACCCTACTATATGCACTTACACACGTCTTGAAACTCGGGATAGTAGAGGATACCTTGAAATGCTCTTGTCTAAAAGCCAAAGTATGAAGAAAATAAAAAAAAATTGAATAAAATATAAAATGGTGAAGAGAAAAATGAACACTGGTTTTGTTATCGCCAAGGCAGCAATAAAAAAATATAGCGAGGGTGCTTCATCACCTAGTGCCTTAAACCAACTGGTTTGGGAGTCACTGCTAAGCCTTAGGTGGTGCAAGACGAGGAAAATACACCGTATAAGCAAGCACATGAGTAATCGGTCAGTTAGTACCTCACGAAGTACTAACGGTCGCATGAAAATGTGTGAGCAATCTAAATATTCTTCAAATTAAAAAGTACTGAGGTAGATGGACAAGAGTATGATAGCTTGAATTGAATTCTCTGAGTGTAGGGATGTTCTATTCACACACGTAGGGGTATATGATCGATGTTTGGATGAAAGGTAGGAATGAAGAATAAAGACGATGTTTTATTGAGGGATGATGTGATTTCTAATATCTTTTCATGACTATTAAGATAGGGCTCATGACTACTGAAAAACTGGTGTAGTTGAAAACTCTTATTTTCAAGTTCTTTCTTTTATAGTTCTTATCTTTATATGTAACTTTCACCATCTCTCTTTTATTATAGGATTTTGTGGGTGTAATCCGCAGAAAACCCTCAGGAGACAACACTCCTCCTACTAGGGACACCTAGAGGTTTAACGGCTTGTTGCACGTGCTCAGTGCAATCGTGTTTGCCTACGAAAGTGTGCTATTTAGGTTTTTCTTTTTCTTTTTCTTTTTCTCTTTCTCTTGAATAACAAGTTTGCTCGGGACGATCAAAGTTAAGTTTGGGGGTATTTGTTCAGTTGAAAATATTGCACTTTGGTATAAGTATTTTCCTTACATTTCTTAAATAATAAAAGGTGTTTATTATAAATATTAAACATATTTGGATTTATCTGCAAAATACTATTTGCCATATGTTTATATATTATAATTAATATTATGAAGGAAAATATAGGCATTTTATATTTATATAATATTTTGGTAATTGAAAATATGCATATCATATCAAATATTCTAATCACAATTCTTAAAAGATATAATATCATACAAATGGTTAGAATAATATTTCAAAATATATGCATAATATTTTAGTAATTAAAAGATGCATAGCATATCAAATATTCTTAATCATGTTTTTTTAAAGATTTATTACCATTTAAAGTGCATAGCATATTAAATATTCTTAATCAAATTTCTTAAATATTTTTTACCATATATAATGATTAAGATACTCTCTCTAATTTAATAAATAGTACTAACATTATTCATAAAGATATTGCGTAAGATTTAGCTCAGGTCAAGAGATCAAGATGTTCAAGATATCAGGATCAAAAATCTGCCAAAATCATAAAATCAATACTGACAGGCCAGAAATCACATGAAAACCATATCTCAATGCGTAAATCCATGTAAATATGATATATGCAACATAAAACAGCAATATGAGCATATTAAGTGAAAACCGCTCTTTTAAATGAATCCATCTTTAAAATATATCATGCGGTTCCCACATCCTCCGAAATCAAGTACAACATCATATGAGGTGTATATATAACTGTAACAAGATATAAGTATCTACATGTAAGCAAGTATGCATGATGTATTTCATAAGCGCAATAGCACAATGATCAACGTCTCAATATCACATGTCAATACAATACCACTTAGAGTATATGCAGCTATAATAAGATATGTGGGTGTACATGTCAATGTGTATGTATGATGTACATGTAGCTGTAACAAGGTATGTGGGTGTACATGTTAGTATGTATGCATGATGTAC
Source organism: Agapanthus africanus (assembly GCA_030015575.1). Taxonomy (NCBI): domain Eukaryota; kingdom Viridiplantae; phylum Streptophyta; class Magnoliopsida; order Asparagales; family Amaryllidaceae; genus Agapanthus; species Agapanthus africanus. Next base: position 181,209,923 of record CM057344.1, on the reverse strand, counting down.
ATGTAACTATAGCAAGGTATACGTGAAATGGAATAAGAGTCGCCACCTCAATTATTCCTATCCAATACAAGATCACGTATGTATATATGTCAGCTGTATCTCATATGCACAATGGAATAAGAGTCACTATCTCAATTGTCCCTATCCATTACAATATCATATATGTATATGGGTTGTGCGTGTTATGGCAATTACCGACGGTGTGTGGGTAGCATACAAATTGGTGCTCGTGCAACATGAACAGTCAGTAATAGTGTTGTGTCTAATAGGTACAAGTCCAGGTACTGTAAGTGCACGGCGGCGCCCCGGTCGTCAATCCGACGGCCAAATGCGAAAGCGGTGATAAACTTTAATTTTGCGAACTTAGCAAACCGGCACCACCGCGCACTAAACCCCGGATCGGGCCATTAAACTAGATCTAGCAAAGTAACAAGATAGGGAAGAGATATACCGAGTGATCCGAGTCCTCCGGTCTTCTCGTCGTCGTCCCGATCTCCCGTGGAAACTCCGGTCGTCGCCTCCTCGCCGGAAGGGCACCACATCGTCTGCATCTTTTACGGGCTCCCACCTCAATACCGAGGCAACTCGGGCATGAAGCTGGCAAGTCGACGTGCCCAAGATTTGCTATAGAATGTGGTGTAGATCATGCTAGTCTCATTTGGGGTTTGTAGTTGCCTTGATGGAGGAATGGAATTTTCAAGTGGAGCTAGAATGTGTGTAGCAAGGAAAAATGAGATGAACCAAATTATCCTCATCAAAAAATGAAACCCTCTCATTTTTCTCCCCTCATCTAAAATGTGGCCGGCCTTGCTATGTGTTGGAAAATGGTGGAGGGCAAAACAAATACAAGAGGGAGGTAAGTGTAGGAAAAGCAAGAGGTGACCACATCATAAAGCTCAGAAACATCAACCATGCTTATCACTCCATACCCTTTCAAATCTCAATTAATGCACCATCATGGATGAAAGATGCAAAATATATCATAATGAATATATTTGTAAGAAACCCCCTCCACAAATGTTATTTGCACAATTGCAAATAACCCCCTCCATCGGAAAAGTCCGGCCGGGAAAGAACAAAGGAAAACCGGCCGGAACGGAATGCAAACTGGCAACTCCAGAAAACTGGTCCCATAATAAATTACAGGAAAAACCCCGATACGGTGCATACACACCCGCATCTGTATTCCGACCGGATATAAATGCAATGAGACAAATCTACACTGTACTATACTAGGATCCGGCTTAAACCAAAACCGGCTAGTAATATCCGTCCGATCCTGATCCGTGCAATACCGCACGTATCTGATCGAACCCTGCCATATATCCATACGGCCTCTAGTACTAACCGTCCGATCCTGATCCGTGCAATACCGCACGTATCTGATCGGACCCTGCCATATCTCCATACGGCCTCTACAGCGTTTCGCCCGAAAGCCTGAGTAACTGAAAGTGTGGTGGACTCTAAAGACTCGTCAATACAATGGCTGTGGATTTAACCACTAGCACGTCAGAGGTATAAGCCAATACGTAACGGGCCACCAGCTATTGACCAAAAGGGACGTCGATGAGCGAGCTCATCCTGACACCCTACTGAGCCTGTCAGTAACAATATCCGTACAGTCCGGTCCGTTCGTCTATGAGCATCGCATGTCGGGCCTAGGGGGTTGGTAAAAGTCAGACCCCCAAAAGTGGTACAAGTCGTGTCGGAGTGTAGCCCAGATCACCCTGAGATACTACTGGAATACCTACCAGTAAATCTCCTGCCTTGGCCAAGGACTTCGTGTAATGGCTCTCCTAGACACAGCGCGACCTCACCCCCAATACCGGGAGAGACGAACCCCTGAAGATCCGCTCACTGCCTCCATGTGGCTCGGGACTGTACCCAACTAAAACCTGTTTGCACGACTCCTTTGAGCCATGGTAGGGTAGTAATCAAAGCACAGTGGGAACTCACATGAGACAAATGACGATCCCCAGGTCGATGAACTAACCTGTACACATGTCACCTGGGAACTGCTATCTGACGTCAGGTATAAGACCAACTAGCATGTTCCCGGCGAGTCCTGTCCGGTGTACTCATAACCCAATGAGCACCTGTATACATTTTAGGTGAACCAACTGACACCAGTGGCTTGTGAGACCGGCCACCGCCCCTCGTCGGGGTCTCGACTGTATACACTAGTCTACTCTGGAGAAACGATGCCCTGTCTCGAATCTCCCACGACTAGGGACCTTTTAAGGATGTGCTTATAAACCCCAGCTCCCACTTATATGATCGCCCTCATACTGCTGGTGGTCAAGCAAGAATCCTAGGGGCTCTACCAACGTGTAATAGTGACTTGTCAGGTCACCTAAAGCAGTACACGATGATAAAGATAAACCAGATAGCATACTATCATCTCGAGTAAGACTGTCGTACCGGGATAGGTCCTCCCTCAATCATTGCAATCACGTGCCTGTGATCCAATAATTGACTCTGAGGGCACTATCTCCAACAATCTCCCATTTGCACTCAAGGCTAATTATTGCGATGTCGCATACTCACAGCCCGTGTGATACCGAACACCCAACTCCTCTACTAGTCAGTCTCACAAAGCCTGTTTGCGAAACTCTTGCGATCGAGGAATAGCCTCAGTGAGTGGATCCGCCCTGATGTTTCTTTCTATGTCTCTCTAAATCTCAAGTTCGCGGAGAATGCCATCTCCCGAAATGAGCAATACCTGTCTTAGAATGTCTGGATGTCTTAAGGGACCTAGCTCATAAATAAACTCCAAATCTAAACTTCTTAGACTGTATCGTCAACTGAACTTAATCAGTATCCTGCGCCATGCCTCCCTCAGTATCTTCTTGGATCACCTGTCTAAAACACTACCCCTCGTCAGAGGGAAAACTATAACTCTGACAACCTCCTTGTCGTCCAGATCACCTTGGAAGCCTGGAATGATAACTGTCTCCTGAATGAGGCTGTCGTTATCATATCCCTAGAACATGCACTTATGTTCTAAAACTGCTTCCGATTGTTTCTCCAGGATTGGATCAATGTCAACTTATTGCATCTAGTGCAAGAACAACATCTGGTGTGGTACTTGACATCTCATGATTGACTCATTTGCCTAAGCAAGTGATCTGCCAATCATGCACATCTATCTCCGCTACATCTGCTTTAGTCTATAAATAGACATAAACCTGATGTCCACGAATGCTTCCGCTGCTCCCACTGACTACGACAACCCTCTGGCAGAGTCATACAGACGTGCTCTTCTAAAGCTAGTTTAGAACGACGCTATACTCATCCTCCCACCGGGTCTTGCAGCCTGGAATAACAGCAATGGCAAGTGTGGGTAAACAAGAACTTCCCTATCACCGTCCTTGAGGCTACCGGAGTACCTCTCGGGTGCCTGAAGTTACCCACCGTATCTGCGGAGTAGCCAATGGAATGTCAAACCAGATTGAATCTTTAGGTTCCTTATCAAATCTTCAGTAATCGTTTGCGGTTCTGGAATCACTTCCAGTTCTATCATACTCCCACTACTGTTTTTGAAAAAATCCATTTTTATTAAAACTGTGGCGAGTCTAGAACAATATTACTATTGATCTGCTAGATGGTAGAAAATCAACCCTCGTCATAGCCTGGGTCAACCCACAAACAGCCATTACAGAAACGTGCCTTGAGTTATCCAGAGTCTGGTTTTAATCATAAGCCGGAAAACTTCCCGTACCTTAACATCGTTAAGATATGAACTTCTCTATATCCAATATAGAACCAGAGGCACTGATTTAATTGAACCAGATTCAAATCATGCAGCTGTCTCCAGTGCATGTCAACTAAATGGAAAAAGGACGATCAGCTTTACTCAACTTAGGAATGCTTCCATTTATAAGTAACCTGAAAGAGAAGCAATTTCTCTTTATCATTACTATCAACTGAATACCATACACAAGTATCTACATCTTCGATCACTTTGAAGAATCCCGATACTTGCTACACCTGGTTCTCTACTCTATTCAAATACCTATAACTCCTCAAAACTTAGACCCTGTGTTTCTACGAAACACATGTCTAAGAACTAGAGAAGTTAAAAGTAAACAGAATATAGTATGAGGACCAACCCCTCTGTCCTAATGGACACTGGACAACATACAATACTCTGTATAAGTCCGCTGAGTCTAACAACTCTTTCACTGTGTGTCGTAGGTTGAAAACTGTACTTATGGTTAAGAAGAATTACACCGCTGTTTAATGCTCCTTACCTAACCATCCACTGATATAGGTAAATGTCATCGACATAATATCAAAAGGTATATCTCACTCTATGAAAATAGACGTACAGATATATCAATTTGAAATTGGTGCACAACAGCGGATATTCAAAACCAAATATTTGCCGACCGGCAAACAGCCCAGATGATCTCCTCAAATATCACCGATTACAACGAATCCCGATATGAGGATGATCACCCAATTCCCAATAACCTACTCCCACTCATCATCTGTTAAACCATACAGATGTGAGAATCATACCTGGTAAATACATACCCTGGAGTAAGTATCTAATCGGGAAATCAGTTTTCTTTTAACAGTACACAGTGAAACTGAAACATTGAAATGTTTCGTTGGGGTATCCTGGTATTCCTAGTAATGCCTCTACCATTATCCAGATTCACAACTATAACCGTATAATTCTTTGCCACCTCTCCAAATCCCTTTATATGTCTTTAGTCATTACCTTCTGCACACCCCTTAGGCCAAATGGTTTTCTTCCTTCCCTACCGTTCGGCACCAGCCTATGGTTTGGAAGAAGACTATCCAATAAGCATAATGGGTGTACTGTCCTAATCCTAGGAACACTCGCAATGCGAGAGAAGGTGAAGATAAAAGACAACCGAATAAACCTTATTCCTATTTCTCCTGAACCAGAATCCATCCCCGAACTGGAACAAGTTCCTTTCGAGTTCGTATATAACCATACGATGGAGTATCCAATAAACTGTGGATCTTCGTAGTGATACGGAGTGTCTTGGAGAAATACAAAGGTGATTTAGGATTGGCGAAGAAATACTAGGTTTGGTCGTGAATATCAGTCGCAATTTACTTTGCCCTCTTACTAATCCCTTGCTTTGTCTTAATCTTAATACCTTCTGCACACCGTTTAGGCTAATTGGTTTTCTTCATTCCCTACCGGTCGGCACTAGCCTAAGGTTTGGAAGAAGACTATCCAATTTGCATGATAGGTGTACTATCTCCTAAACCAAGGAGTACTCACAACTTGAGAGAAGGTAAAAGGGAAAAAACAACTGAATAATCCTATCCGTTTTCTCCAGAACCGGAAACCATCCTCGAATTCCTTCGAGTTCGTATCTAACCATACAATGGCTTTGTCCAATGGAAGTGGACGTTCGCAGTAATACGGGGTGTCCTGGAGAAAAGGGTAAAAGTAGGAGTGGCAATGAGGTCTGCAACTCTAGCAATCCAAAAGCCAGTGTTAAGAAGGTTCGGTCAACTTGGTCACTGAGTCATAGTCTAGGGTCGGGTCAATGGTCGCTGCCAAAGAGAGAGAGAAAAGAAACACTCAGCGTGCACTCTACCCTAGATCAGAATGGTTACCAATTTATCTAATCAGGAAACCTCCCACTGTACCTCAAATTCTCCTCCAAACCTAAAAGAAGAATTAGTCGGGGTCACCCGAGGAGTAAACCAACTCATCAGTGGGAATCGGGATCCAACTATCATCGCATGATAACATGACAGAATCCGCTCACGGTATCACACTCCAGAAGGTATGCGCATATCTGACAAGTTTCAGTTCTTTTGAAACTCCCGATGTGATTTCTACCCCATGCTCTTATGACCTTGGCGTGAGGTCAAAATATCATAAGTCACATGTCAAGTTCTACCCATCATTGTCCAGGTTAATTTGAACCCACCCGTACATACCCTTAACGTAGGCCAAAATAGTAGTACGACTGTCCCAAAGCAACGCATCTATTTATGCAACAGATAAATACCCGGCAACTACCAAACACTATGCCTTGGCGTGAGGTCAAAATACATAGCTTGAATACTACCGAATATTTAACTGAAATGATGGAGGGCTACGAATGGTTTCTGGCGAAAACCTTTAACGTAATGAACTTGATATCGTTGAAGGAACGGATAGCTTTTTAGAAAATATAGTGACGAAAACCTTTACTAAAGAGGTCACTCCCGGTGAAGGGATCTCGGCTCTTTCCCCGTAGAATGGGGTGCAGGATATTCCAAATGAATACCGCGATGCAAAGCAAAAGTAATCGGCTATAGTGAAGTTAGTGCCCTGACGCAAACTTCTGTCCAAGGGGTCACTCCCGGTGAAGGGATCTCGGCCCTTGCCTCGTCGACTGAGGAGCAGGATATTCCAAATGAATACCACGATGCAAAACAAAAGTGAACGTCTTTGCAATAACAGCTTTTTGAAAAGTGTTCCGACAACATCAGAATAGGTTTGTTTTAACTTGCATTGATCCGAATCAACGCAGTCCCATCAATTGATCACACCACAAAGAACGAAAATATACTGACGTACGTATATGCCATCCGCATTCGCCACTGGGTCCCGTCATCACCCGTTAGGTTAGCTAACTAACGGCAGAGCGGGGACTGGACTAGCGCGGATGAAAAACATATACAACATCTACTAATATATATACCAATATATTATATTCGCTCAAGGCGTGATAAAAAAAAAATATGCAACATCACAGAAATGTACAGCATCACAGAACAATACAGATATCTGGGATCCCTGGGTTTCACAGAGCCACTACTGAAACCCGACGTTCCCCTAGTCGTGTGGATAGCCTGTGCAATGAAATCCTAGACCCCTACGGGTGCGGCAAGTTACCCGCCAAAACCTGAAGCGAGGCAGCCCCCTTCAGCACCGTGAATGGACCACCCAGCACTTCACGGAATCCGGCAACTTGGGCACCCCTCCTGGGTCAACCTGTACCCCCTACGAGTGCGGCGAATAGCCCGCCAATCCTAGAGTGAAGCCCCCTCCGTCTCAATGCCATGAGATGCGGGCTTGTTGCCCTCCAGAACCCGGCTATCCGTGCACCCCACCACGGGGTAATCCTAGTACAGAAAGTAAAATATATATACAACGGGTACATCGACCGCAACCAGGTCGTGCCCCAAAAGAATAATACAAACAGGCAGTGACGGCAGTCCACATGTCGGACGCTCGCCCCGCAATATCAAATGTACATAATACAACAAAACTGTACTAGCATTGCATCCAGGCTATCCCCCACGACCGATCCGCAACATCACAGCAAAAATCACAGAACATCAACGTGAAAGTCACTTTCGCAAATCCGTCTAACCGGGCTATAGCAGTTAGACTGGATTTACCGATCAAGTGACATTCACGGTCGCAGATATAATGTAAATACTGTGAAAAAATGTGTTTAAAATATCCGATCGATCAAAAATTAAAAAGTGGGCCCCCAAGCAATACTGTAGCACTCACAGAAATTCTGGACCCAATATTAATATTCCAAAACCCCTAAAATCAGCCCAGAAGCCCACTGGAGAAATTGGACACAGTGAGGACACCAATGTGCGGCGGAACCGCGGCCCAAGGGGGGTTTGGCCGCGGTTCCGCACTTCAGTGATCGACTTACTGCGTCGAATTTTTACAGCAGTCTTATATTTTCCAGTACATTAGTTTTCTACAACCTGAAAAAATTTTGGAGTTCAAAAAATTTCAACAGAAAACTGATGTGAGGAAAAACGCGAGTTTTTGGAATTTTGGTCGATCGGAAATGCAAACACATCAAACAAAGCTAGACGAAGTTAATGGCGAGGCTCTGATACCACTGTAAGTGCACGGCGGCGCCCCGGTCGTCAATCCGACGGCCAAATGCGGAAGCGGTGATAAACTTTAATTTTGCGAACTTAGCAAACCGGCACCACCGCGCGCTAAACCCCGGATCGGGCCATTAAACTAGATCTAGCAAAGTAACAAGATAGGGAAGAGATATACCGAGTGATCCGAGTCCTCCGGTCTTCTCGTCGTCGTCCCGATCTCCCGCGGAAACTCCGGTCGTCGCCTCCTCGCCGGAAGGGCACCACATCGTCTGCATCTTTTACGGGCTCCCACCTCAATACCGAGGCAACTCGGGCACGAAGCTGGCAAGTCGACGTGCCCAAGATTTGCTATAGAATGTGGTGTAGATCATGCTAGTCTCATTTGGGGTTTGTAGTTGCCTTGATGGAGGAATGGAATTTTCAAGTGGAGCTAGAATGTGTGTAGCAAGGAAAAATGAGATGAACCAAATTATCCTCATCAAAAAATGAAACCCTCTCATTTTTCTCCCCTCATCTAAAATGTGGCCGGCCTTGCTATGTGTTGGAAAATGGTGGAGGGCAAAACAAATACAAGAGGGATGTAAGTGTAGGAAAAGCAAGAGGTGACCACATCATAAAGCTAAGAAACATCAACCATGCTTATCACTCCATACCCTTTCAAATCTCAATTAATGCACCATCATGGATGAAAGATGCAAAATATATCATAATGAATATATTTGTAAGAAACCCCCTCCACAAATGTTATTTGCACAATTGCAAATAACCCCCTCCATCGGAAAAGTCCGGCCGGGAAAGAACAAAGGAAAACCGGCCGGAACGGAATGCAAACTGGCAACTCCAGAAAACTGGTCCCATAATAAATTACAGGAAAAACCCCGATACGGTGCATACACACCCGCATCTGTATTCCGACCGGATACAAATGCAATGAGACAAATCTACACTGTACTATACTAGGATCCTGCTTAAACCAAAACCGGCTAGTAATATCCGTCCGATCCAGATCCGTGCAATACCGCACGTATCTGATCGAACCCTGCCATATATCCATACGGCCTCTAGTACTAACCGTCCGATCCTAATCCGTGCAATACCGCACGTATCTGATCGGACCCTGCCATATCTCCATACGGCCTCTACAGCGTTTCGCCCGAAAGCCTGAGTAACTGAAAGTGTGGTGGACTTTAAAGACTCGTCAATACAATGGCTGTGGATTTAACCACTAGCACGTCAGAGGTATAAGCCAATACGTAACGGGCCACCAGCTATTGACCAAAAGGGACGTCGATGAGCGAGCTCATCCTGACACCCTACTGAGCCTGTCAGTGACAATATCCGTACAGTCCGGTCCGTTCGTCTATGAGCATCGCATGTCGGGCCTAGGGGGTTGGTAAAAGTCAGACCCCCAAAAGCGGTACAAGTCGTGTTGGAGTGTAGCCCAGAACACCCTGAGATACTACTGGAATACCTACCAGTAAATCTCCTGCCTTGGCCAAGGACTTCGTGTAATGGCTCTCCTAGATACAGCGCGACCTCACCCCCAATACCGGGAGAGACGAACCCCTGAAGATCCGCTCACTGCCTCCATGTGGCTCGGGACTGTACCCAACTAAAACATGTTTGCACGACTCCTTTGAGCCGTGGTAGGGTAGTAATCAAAGCACAGTGGGAACTCACACGAGACAAATGACGATCCCCAGGTCGATGAACTAACCTGTACACATGTCACCTGGGAACTGCTATCTGACGTCAGGTATAAGACCAACTAGCATGTTCCCGGCGAGTCCTGTCCGGTGTACTCATAACCCAATGAGCACCTGTATACATCTTAGGTGAACCAACTGACACCAGTGGCTTGTGAGACCGGCCACCGCCCCTCGTCGGGGTCTCGACTGTATACACTAGTCTACTCTGGAGAAACGATGCCCTGTCTCGAATCTCCCACGACTAGGGACCTTTTAAGGATGTGCTTATAGACCCCAGCTCCCACTTATATGATCGCCCTCATACTGCTGATGGTCAAGCAAGAATCCTAGGGGCTCTACCAACGTGTAATAGCGACTTGTCAGGTCACCTAAAGCAGTACACGATGATAAAGATAAACCAGATAGCATACTATCATCTCGAGTAAGACTGTCGTACCGGGATAGGTCCTCCCTCAATCATTGCAATCACGTGCCTGTGATCCAATAATTGACTCTGAGGGCACTATCTCCAACAGGTACAACAGGTAATAGTATGCAATGACGCTCATACGCAATCAACTCATATGAAAATAACATACGGCTGTCATATCATATCCAGCCCTGATGCATAACGCCATACGGGTGATTTTCCCGTAGATGTTAAATCTACTCATCGATAATCTCCAACTAGGTAGATTCAATCACCTGCTTCCCCTTCTTCGCAACGTCCGAAGTCCCTGCCTGCGATCCTATTAACACAAAACACAGTCAATGCAAAATCTCAGAAATCGACCAATATCACATACAACTACGTTTTGACCGACGCACCAACTCCAAACCAACTCATAAGTGTCCGTCTAGTGGCTAACGTGCATGGCGACACTACGAAACCAACCAAAGTGTAGCAGCTGCACAAGATCACGATCCGTGTCGGATAACGTAACACGCGGACTCAAAACACTAGATTATAGGAAAACGATCCCAGATTTTGCATACTGTAAAAACCCAAAAATTAAACAGTACCAAACACCCCTAAACCACAGCAGACAGCTACCCAAAAAAAAATCAAATCCCAACACCTCCTAACGGCCAAGGTCGTCGGAATTCCACCACAGGTCGCCGGCCAAAACAGGTGGGATGGGGTTCGTGCTCCAGGTGATATCTTAGGGTTACTAGTACAACACTACCACATTGTTTGATTTTACAGTAAAAATCCCAGGTCACAGTAGATCACAGAGGCTCTAAAATGACACTAAAAATATGATATTTGCACGAAACGATACTTTAAGTGTTCTAAACAACAACCAACAAGCTACACAACATTAAAACTCCTATTTAACAGTTTAAAGGTTATACCTATCAACACTTGCTCAAAAGATCCTAGCTTTCCAAGATCCAAGTGTTCTTAGAGGAAAAAAAAAACAAGGCTTTTGAAGTGTTTTGGTGAGATTTGATCTAGTTTTGTGAAGGTTTTGTGATGAAAGACTAAGGCTTTAGTTGAGAGTCAAGGAATGAGAAATAATTGAGAGAATGAGAGTGTGTGAGAGAGTGAAGGGTGAGTGTAGGGTGAAGCAAAAGCTTATGCTTACTCTCCCCCTCACCTCCATTAATGCTCTCATTAATAACCCTCATGACTCACTAGCCACCTCCTCTCAATCCAAATGAGATATTTCTTACAAAATATCAAGGTAAGGTTAAATCAAAGTTTAGCTAAAGCATGGATTGCTTAAGGTGTCATGGTCATAAACAAGGTTAACATTACAAACCCTCACATTAACATGCACATGTGTGTGTAAGCCAAAACAATTTATAATAAAATATTAATTAATTTTTATAAAATGTGAGGAAACCGATTTGGTAAACTTTTCTCTAAAACCCGCATTATCGCTTAATAACACTAATCGCCTTCTAAGGTGTTACAGTTGATGTATATTATTTACTTTTCCGCATTAGGATAGACCCAAGGAGGGGAGCACAAGTAACCGGGTTCTAGGGTCCAATGAGAGACCATCTCGAGGAATCGAGACCGGGTCTACTAACTCAAGAATTGGTAGGGTTGCTTGCCACTCTCGCAGGGGTCTAGGGATGTGGGTTTGGCTATTCATCATGACCGTGGAATCCGTGTTTTATACAGGCTTAATATAAAACCCGAAAATCCTAGTATATCCAACATTTCATATGTTGTTTTCTGCTGTGATATCTGTGAAGTGATTGTTAGTGTATATGCCCTAGAGGCCATTACTGTATCATACTAGTTTGTATATTACTTAATGGATGCTTGGGATATTCACCATTGTATAGACAATCTTGCTCAAAATAGTAGTATGCTACTTGGTTTGTCCCTACTTCAATAGGTGTACATGTGTTTCTTTTAACATATCGCCTATACACATTAGTGGAGCCCTTAGGATCTTTGCTTGATTACCAGCGTTGTGATGGCAGTCACACTCGTGGGGGCTGGGTAATCCACAAGCACATCCTTATACAGGTCCCTAGTCGTAGGACTATCGAGATGGGGTATCGATACTCCGGAGTAGACTAGCGTATGCGCTTCTCATCCCAGCAGGGAAGACGGTCTGTCCCACAGTCGTCAGTACGTCGTACTTGAGATAGTATGCGGGTGCTCGTTAGGTTACGAGTACACTGGACAGGACTCGTCGGGAACTGATTGGTTGGTACTATACCTATCGTCGGTTATCAGTTCCCAGGTGACATGAATATAGCTTAGTCCGCTGACTTGACACTGTCACTTCGCCTCGAGTGTGTTCCCACTGTACTTTGATTACTACCCTACCACGGCTTAAAGGAGTCGTGCAAACAGGTAGTAGTTGGGTGCAGTCCAAAAGCACTTGGAGGCAGTGACGGTTAGATAGGATTCGTCTCTTCCGGTATTGGGAGTTGATATCGCGCTGTGTCAAGGAGAGCCATTACACACAGTCGTCCCTGGCCAGGGCAAGCGAGATACACTGGTAGGTTTCCAGTGTTATCTCAGGGTGTTCTGGGCTACACTCCGACACGACTTGTACCGCTATTAGGGGACTGACGTTTACCGCCCCCCTAGGCCCGCCATGCGATATTCTCAGACGAACAGACCGGACTGTACGGAGACTGTCACATTCAGGCTCAGTAGGAGTTTGGATGAGTTCACCTCGTCAGTCTTCTTATCGGCATCTACCTGGGGGCCGTTACGCACAGCTAGTGCCGCTTACGGTCTGTGGTTAAACCCACTGCCAGCGTAGTGTCGAGTCTTTAGAGTCCCACACAGAGAGCTATTCGCCTTTAGGCAAAAGAGTAGAGGTCGCATGGTTTTGCGACAGGGTTCGGTCACATCCGCGCACTTGTGCACGTTTGGTGTCTGGGCAGTTATTACTAGCGGGCTTTGGTTTAAACCAGATCCTAGTATACGTTTTGGGATTGGTTTTATCTCGTTTGTATTCGTGTTCCTCGGAACGCGGATGCGGGTGTGTATGCACGGTTGACAGAGACAGAGGCAGAGGATTCTCATTAGGGTTGTTGACTGTTGACTTTTGCTAAACCCTAATGAGAATCAGAAATATGAATAATATTAATATTAATTAAGTATTATTGTGCCATGGTTGGGTTGAAAGTTTGACTTTGTTGACTTGTTTACTTTGTTGACCGGTTGACTAGTTTGGACTTGTTGACCATCATCATGACAATGGCTATCATTTCATGGCTTTGCATTTTGCTTGCTTGCTTGTTCAAAAAATGCATTGAATGCATGAAATGATAATGCCATTGACATGAACCATCACATAATACTTAATTACTATTATTATCATGATTATTTTGTGTTATGAGAGCATGGTTGTAAAAAGTCTTCTTCATTCTATGATTCTCATTCTCTCTCATCCTCAAAGCTCTCCTCTTCCTCTTGCTCTCTCTCTAGCTCATGGTTCTATTGTCTCATGAGTTGAGAAACAAGAACCATAGAGATAAAACCCAAAACACTTCTCTACTCATCCTAGTGTACAAGGTCTAGCAAGCCAAGTATTCTAGTTTCCTCTAGATTGAGGTTGGAGCCAAAGGTAGAAGCTTTCAGATGGATCCATCTTCGGCACAAGGAGACGACGAGGTGAGGCCAATCCGACCACCACAAGGAGTTGAACAGAAGGAGTTCAAGTTTAGGTATAACCCCTAACCTAGTAGCTAAACTCTTAGTTATGTTGTTAGATAGTTTGTTTAACAAAGATCCGTTTCTAGAGTCCATGTTATCCCCAACGTAAAATCGTTTTACACCATTTCCGCAACCCCAAAGAACCGGGGATGGGTAACGTGGACTTACAGTGGTATCAGAGCCTAGTTAAACACTATCTAACATGTTAGCAAAGTAACTAGAAGTTCGATCGGAGAAAAAAATCACAAAACATGCCCGAACTTTAGACTTTCTGTCGATTTTAATTCTGCTCTAAAAATAATTTAACACATCTGAAAAATCGTCTCATGGTTTTTAGTGAACACTGTAGAAAAACGATCCACTGAGCCGACCAACTCACCATGGAAACGCAGCAAGAAGAGCTTCTTGCCGCGGATCCGCAGCCGAGTTGACTCGGCCGTGGATCGGTTTTGCTGCAGTATGTTTCCTGGGGTGTTTTGGGATTTTTGGAATATGCTTTTTCTGCCCAGATTTTCCAGAAAGCAAAATTTGTTTTTGGGGTGGTTAAAAATTCGTATTTTGATCGAACTTCTAAAGACTTTAGCTAACGGGTTTATATCTGTGATGTGATATATGTATTGAACGTCTGCTAATCGCTATACGTCGATTAGTGGGGGTTATACATATCTGTGATCTGTAATGTTGATGGTATGTGTATATGAATCCATTGGATTGTCGCGGAAGAATAGCCGGGGGGTTGTGAGATGAGAGTTTTCTTTATCTTTCAATTCATGTAATTTGTAATTGATGTAATATTATTTGTATGGCCGCACATCCGGGATGAGCTTGTAGCCGCCATTGTATAATTTCTTTTACTGTTTTTGCTTCTAGGATAGACCCAAGGAGGGGTTCACAAACTACCGGGTACCTCGAAGTGCCGAGTGGCCTACTCACGTTGTTGAGGGAGGTTGCTTCACTTTGGGTATTTGGCGGGTAGTTTGCCGCACCCGTAGGGGTCTACGGTGGGGTATTGGCTATTCACCGCGACCGTGTAATCAGCTTTTCGTTACAGGCTCGTACGGAATGCGGATTCCTAGTATATCCAATATGTTCATCTGTGATCTAGAATGGCTATCATTGCATCTGACGAATGTATATATCTACATATGATATTTATTTAGGCGTTGCTTATGTTTTGCATCCGCGCTAGTCCAGCCCCCGCTCTGTCGTTAGTTAAGTAACCTAACGGGTAATGACGGGGCCCCGTGGCGAATGCGGATGGTATAAGTGTACGTCATATTTTCGTTGTTTTCTGCAATGGTAGGATTAAATGATGGGACACATTAAAATTAATGCAAGAAAATAAACCAAAGTAAAGTCGTTGGAACACTTTCAAAACCACTCGGTTCTTTTCAAAAACCAACTTTTAAACGCGGAGCTTGAACCATTCCCTTTAAAAGCTATCTCGTTCCGTCTATTATATCAAGTTCACTACGTTCACGGTTTTGCCAAAACCATTCGTAGCCCTTCGTCATTTCATATGGATAGTCAATAGTATTCAAGCTGTGTTTGTTGGCCAAAGTCAAGGCACAATATTTGGTAGCTATTGGGTATTCATATGCAGCATAGATAGATGCGTTGGTTTGGGACAGTCATACTGCCTTGTTGGCCAAAGTCAAGGGTAGGTACGGGTGGGTTCAAATTAACCTGGAGAATGACAGGTAGAACTTGACATGTGACTTATGATTTGTTGGCCAAAGTCAAGGTCATAAGAGCATGGGGCAAAAATCCACATCGGGAGTTTCTAAAGAACCAGAAACTTGCTAGCGCTGCATACCATTTGGAGTGTGATGATTCTGGTAGGATTCCTTCAGTTTTGTCATGCGATGATATTTGGATCCTGATCCTACTGTGAGTATATGCTACTCCTCGGGAAATTTCTCACTTAACGATCAATGCTATAAACCAAGTAGGTGTCTAGAAAGGTGTTAGCGGGGCTACGCCCCCAGGGAAAAGAGGTTCTTAAATTAAGGAACTTCGCGAAAGCGTTGGAAAACCTCCCTCGAAGTACCAACACTGGTCTGGCTGAACGGTTAAGCAAGTATTGTACGGTGAGATTGATCCCGACCAATTCCTCCTTTTTGGTTTGAGGAGGGATTCGAGAAACAGTGGGAGCCATCCTGTTTAGACAAACTAAAAACCACTCTAAACTTGCAAGAGCACCATGCTGAGTGTTTCTTCTCTCTCTCCTAATTGCAGCGACCAATCGTCATGACCGGACTTAAGTTACTTCTAGATAAAAATATACTGACAGGGCCAAACTACAAAGATTGGCTCAGGAATGTCAAAATGGCAATCACTTACGACAAGTTGGGGTATCTCCTTACCAACAAAGCTCCCCCTGTCCTAAGTCCCACCTCCAGCGTCGCGGATAAGGAAATCCGTAAGACCTGGGAGATCGATTGCGCGAAGGCCAAGTGCCTCGTGCTTGCTTCTATGGACAATGAACATCAGAGGAGGCACAAGAATATGGACCTAGAATCCATATTTCTCCATACTAAGGAACTATATGGAGAGCAATCCCGTATCGCCAGATACGAAGTCTCGAAAAAGTTGTTTTCGACGAGATTGGCCGTCGGATCATCGGTAGCGGAACACGTGCTTAAGATGATTGGCTTCATTGAAGAACTCGCGGACCTTGGGACCACGTTAGAGAACGAGCTCTATACGGACTTGATTCTCCAGTCCCTTCCTTCCACTTACG
Organism: Agapanthus africanus; assembly: GCA_030015575.1. Lineage (NCBI taxonomy): Eukaryota > Viridiplantae > Streptophyta > Magnoliopsida > Asparagales > Amaryllidaceae > Agapanthus > Agapanthus africanus. The sequence continues at coordinate 181,193,506 of CM057344.1, read as the reverse complement.
CCAAGTTTATCCTGAACTTAAACTTGCAAGGAAAAGAAGTTGAACTTCCGGAGCTCCTCAACATGTTGAGGAGTGCAGAGGGCACCCTACAGAAAGATAGGGAAACATCCACTTTGTTTGTAGGAGGATCTTCCTCTTCTAAGTCCAAGGCGAAAGCCAAGGGAAAGAAGAAGAAAGCCCGCGCCAAACCAAGCGGCGGTGTTAGTAAAGTGGAAAGGAAGGGAAAAGCAAAGGCAACAAAGATAGCGGGGCAGCTTGTGGGAAGGAAGAGTGCTTCTATTGTCATAAGAAAGGACACTGGAAAAAGGATTGCAGGGCTTGGAAGGCCAAGAACCAGGACCCGAAGCAAGTTGCGGCTTCGGCTTCAGGTGTGTATGTTATTGAAAACCGTCTATCAATAAACTCTACTTCCTGGGTATTGGATACCGGATCAGGATCTCATATCTGTAATTCCATGCAGGCACTGAGAAAGCGTAGGGTTTTGAAGGCAGGTGATATGACCCTCAGAGTTGCAAACGGAGCTGGCATGGATGCTGAGTCCGTGGGGGACTATCACTTGGGAATGTCAGATGGACATGTTTTGGTTTTGCGTGATTCTTATTTTGTACCCAATGCAACTTATAATATCATATCTGTATCTTTATTATCTAAAGAAGGTTATGAATTTGCATTTGTAAGCAATGTTGTAAACATTCACCTTAATCAAGTTTTGATTGGGTCAGGTACATTAAGCAATGGTATATACGTATTAAACCAACCACAGATTTTCAATGTCTAGAATACACACAAAAGAAAGTCTCCGGAAACAAATCAGGCTTTCTTATGGCATTGTAGACTGGGTCACATCAATGAGAGAAGGTTGATGAAGTTACATACAGAAGGATATTTAGATCCGTTCGAATATCAATCATATGCAACTTGTCAATCCTGTCTCAAAGGAAAGATGACAAAGACTCCGTTCACTGGACACGGAGTAAGAGCGAGCGAGCTCTTGGGACTCGTACACAGCGACGTGTGCGGTCTAATGTCTACGCATGCGCGAAGCGGTTATTCTTACTTCATTACTTTTACAGATGACTTTTCAAGGTACAGATATGTCTTCTTAATGAAACATAAATCCGAAGCCTTTGGAAAATTCCAGGAATATAAGAATGAAGTAGAAAAACAAACCGGCAAAAGTATCAAGACACTGAGATCTGATCGAGGTGGTGAATACTTGAGTGCCGAGTTCCTGGATTACCTAAAAGAGAATGGAATTCTCTCTCAGCTTACTCCTCCATACACTCCGCAACATAACGGTGTATCGAAGAGACGGAACCGGACCCTATTGGATATGGTACGTTCCATGATGAGTAACGCTGAGTTACCGCGATCATTCTGGGGATATGCACTAGAATCAGCTGCATATCTTTTGAACCGAGTTCCAACTAAGACTGTGCCTACCACACCATATCTGATGTGGTGTGGGAAGAAACCCTATCTTAAGCACATTAAGACATGGGGATGTCCAGCTTTTGTCAAAAAGCAGCATGCGGACAAACTCGAGGCACGCTCAGTACAGTGCAAGTTTGTAGGATATCCAAAAAACTCCAAGGGATATTTCTTCTATTACGAAAAGGAACAAAAGTTTTTTGTTTCTCGTCATGCCTGCTTCTTGGAAACTGAGTTTTTGGAAAATCAGATAAGTGGGAGCGCAATAGAACTGGAAGAAATTCCAGAACCACGAGCTATTACTGATATCTTAGAAGAACCAAAAGGTTCGAAAGAACATGACATTCCTACGCCGCTCCACAGGAGTAGTAGGCAGTCTCATCCGCCCGAGAGATACTACGGTTTTCTCATAGACGGGTATAGAGAGGATTGCATCATTGATAGTGATGAGCCTATTAGCTTCCAGCAGGCCATTCAGAGCGTTGACTCAGTAAAATGGCTGGATGCAATGTGGACCGAAATGGAGTCCATGTACACCAACAAAGTATGGACTTTGGACATTGCTCCAGATGGGGTAAAACCCGTAGGATGCAAGTGGATCTTCAAGAAGAAGATTGGTGTAGATGGACAGGTTGAGACCTATAAGGCTAGACTTGTTGCAAAGGGTTTTCGTCAAAGACCTGGTTTGGACTATGACGAAACCTTTTCTCCAGTGGCTATGCTGAAATCCATTCGGATCCTTCTTGCCATTGCTGCCTTCCACGATTATGAGATTTGGCAGATGGACGTAAAGACCGCTTTTCTAAATGGAAATTTAGAGGAGTGTGTCTATATGGACCAGCCAGAGGGTTTCATTCAGAGTGGGAGCAGCGGAAAGGTGTGCAAGTTGCTTAAGTCCATCTATGGACTAAAGCAGGCATCGCGGAGTTGGAACATCTGTTTTGATGAGACAGTCAAAGATTTTAGCTTTATCAAAAATCCAGATAAACCATGCATCTATAGTAGATTTGTAGCAAGAACTGTCGTATTCCTCGTTTTATACGTGGATGACATTCTTTTGATAGGAAAAGCCATAAGAAGTGTCTAAAGCAATCATCATGGGAAGCTGAACCGGAGCAATCGTCACTTAGTTGCTACTTCCACTCTATGACATTCCTATGCTACAATCTGTCAAAGGGTTCTTATCACACAGGTTCTCCATGAAAGACCTGGGTGATGCCACTAATATTCTGGGGATCCGGATCCATCGTGATAGATCCAAGAGGATATTAGGACTCTCGCAGTCCAGGTACATCGACACCATACTGAAAAGATTCAGTATGGAAGATTCCAAGCACGGTAATCTACCGGCTTGTCATGGGATCACCCTCTCCAAAGAGATGTCTCCCAAGACTGATTTGGAAAGGGATTGCATGTCCATTATACCCTACGCTTCTGCGGTAGGCTCTATAATGTATGCGATGTTGTGTACCAGACCGGATGTAGCTTATGCACTGAGTGTGGTAAGCCGGTATCAGTAAAACCCTGGGGAGAAGCACTGGATAGCGGTAAAAAACATTCTTAAGTACCTAAGAAGGACTAAGGAGATGTTCTTGGTGTATGGCGGAAAAGACCTCCAGATCGAGGCCTTTGCTGACTCCAGCTTCCAGAGTGACAAGGATGATTCCAAGTCCATGTCGGGTTTTGTCTTTACCCTCAATGGAGGGGCGGTGTGTTGGAAGAGTTCCAAACAGGAAACCGTTGCTGACTCGACGATGGAAGCGGAATATATCGCTGCTGCTGATGCCACAAAAGAAGCCGTCTGGATAAGGAAGTTCTTGACAGAACTTCAGGTGGTTCCGTCCATTGTTGATCCAATACCTCTGTATTGTGACAACAACGGGGTTATAGCTTTAGCGAAGGAACCTAGGTCCCATCAGAAGTCCAGACACATCTTGAGGCGGTATCACCTGATCAGGGAGATCGTGGATCGCCAGGAGATCGAGGTTCGGAGGGTTGCTACGGAAGATAACACTGCTGATCCATTCACGAAGGCCTTACCCAGACTCAGTTCGAGCGGATGATCGAGATGATAGGTTTTCGATACGCCAGTACATGGCCTTAGTGCAAGTGGGAGATTGTTAGTGTATATGCCCTAGAGGCCATTACTGTATCATACTAGTTTGTATATTACTTAATGGAAGCTTAGGATATTCACCATTGTATAGACAATCTTGCTCAAAATAGTAGTATGCTACTTGGTTTGTCTCTACTTCAATGTGTGTACATGTGTTTCTTTTAACATATCGCCTATACACATTAGGGAGCCCTTAGGATCTTTGCTTGATTACCAGCGTTATGATGGCAGTCACACTCGTGGGGGCTGGGTAATCCACAAGCACATCCTTATACAGGTCCCTAGTCGTAGGTCTATCGAGACAGGGTATCAATACTCTAGAGTAGACTAGCGTATGCGCTTCTCATCCCAGCAGGGGAGACGGTCTGTCCCACAGCCGTCAGTACGTCGTACTTGAGACAGTATGTGGGTGCTCGTTAGGTTACGAGTACACTGGACAGGACTCGTCGGGAACTGATTGGTTGGTACTATACCTATCGTCAGTTATCAGTTCCCAGGTGACATGAGTACAGCTTAGTCCGCTGACTTAACACTGTCACTTCGCCTCGAATGTGTTCCCACTGTACTTTGATTACTACCCTACCATGGCTCAAAGGAGTCATGCAAATAGGTAGTAGTTGGGTGTAGTCTAAAAGCACTTGGAGGCAGTGACGGTTAGATAGGATTCGTCTCTCCCGGTATTGGGAGTTGATATCGCGCTGTGTCAAGGAGAGCCATTACACACAGTCGTCCCTGGCCAGGGCAAGCGAGATACACTGGTAGGTTTCCAGTGTTATCTCAGGGTGTTCTGGGCTACACTCCGACACGACTTGTATCTCTATTAGGGGACTGACGTTTACCGCCCCCCTAGGCCCGCCATACGATATTCTCAGACGAACAGACCGGACTGTATGGAGACTGTCACATTCAGGCTCAGTAGAAGTTCGGATGAGTTCACCTCGTCAGTCTTCTTATCGGCATCTACCTGGGGGCCGTTACGCACAGCTAGTGCCGCTTGCGGTCTGTGGTTAAACCCATTGCCAGCCTAGCGTCGAGTCTTTAGAGTCCCACACAGAGAGCTATTCTCCTTTAGGCAAAAGAGTAGAGGTCGCATGGTTTTGCGACAGGGTTCGGTCACATCCGCGCACTTGTGCACGTTTGGTGTGTGGGCAGTTATTACTAGCGGGCTTTGGTTTAAGCCATATCCTAGTATACGTTTTGGGATTGGTTTTATCTCGTTTGTATTCGTGTTCCTCGGAACGCGGATGCGGGTGTGTATGCACGGTTGATAGAGACAGATGCAGAGGATTCTCATTAGCGTTGTTGACTGTTGACTTTTGCTAAACCCTAATGAGAATAAAAAATATGATTAATAATAATATTAATTAAGTATTATTGTGCCATGGTTGGGTTGAAAGGTTGACTTTGTTGACCGGTTGACTAATTTGGACTTGTTGATCATCATCATGACAATGGCTATCATTTCATGGCTATTACTTTTGCTTGCTTGTTTGTTCACAAAATGCATTGAATGCATGAAATGATAATGCCATTGACATGAACCATCACATAATACTCAATTACTATTATTATCATGATTATTTTGTGTTATGAGAGCATGGTTGTAAAAAGTCTTCTTCATTCTATGATTCTCATTCTCTCTCAGCCTCAAAGCTCTCCTCTTCCTCTCTCTCTAGCTCATGGTTCTATTCTCATGAGTTGAGAAACAAGAACCATAGAGATAAAACCCAAAACACTTCTCTACTCATCCTAGTGTACAAGGTCTAGCAAGCCAAGTATTCTAGTTTCCTCTAGATTGAGGTTAGAGCCAAAGGTAGAAGCTTTCGGGTGGATCCATCTTTGGCATAAGGAGACGACGAGGTGAGGCCAATCCGACCACCACAAGGAGTTGAAGAGAAGGAGTTCAAGTTTAGGTATAACCCCTAACCTAGTACCTAAACTCTTAGTTAGGTTGTTAGATAGTTTGTTTAACAAAGATCCGTTTCTAGTGTCCATGTTATCCCCACCGTAAAATCGTTTTACACCATTTCCGCAACCCCAAAGAACCAGGGATGCGTAACGTGGACTTACAGTGATCATTTGATATGTTGAGATAGATACTGTATATAATATATATGATATATTATATAAACGTTGCTTATGTTTTACACCCGCGCTAGCCCTGTCCCACTCTGCCGTTAGTTACCTAACCTAACGGCGCATGACGGGACATCGAGGCGAATGCGGATGGCATAAGTGTACGTTGTATTTATCTGTGATGCTTAGGTAACTTAAATGATGGGACTTCATTAATGAGATTAATGAAATAAAATAAACCTAAAGATGTTGTGAAATCGAATTTTCAAAAACAGGTAGCTCCAGTTGTTGCTTTGCATAGCAGTATTCCTTATAGAATATCCAGCACCTTATTCGATAAGGAAAACGTCGAGATCCCTTAACCGGGAGCGACCTCTGTAGCAAATAACTGGCAGATGCTATAAACTCGGTTCGTCTTTTGATTGATTTTATAGTTTTTTCTTTGCATTGTGGTATTATGAATATCCTACACCTTATTCGACGAGGAAAGAGCCGAGATCCCTTCACCTGGAGTGACCTCTTTAGCAAAACTAGCAAAGGCCTCAAAAACACTCCATTTTAAATCATTTGATTCTACAGTAATATCAAGTTCATTACGCAAAAGGTTTTCTTAAAAACCTGTCGTAGCCCTCCGTCATTTCAGATAAGTACTTCATAGTATTCGTGCTACATTTGTTGGCCTGCGTCAAGGCGTAGTGTGCGGTAGCTATTTATGCTTATCTGCTAGAGCATATGATGCGATTGAGTTAGGGTAGTCGTGCGACTTTGTTGGCCTGCGTCAAGGGTCGTGCGGGTAGGTTTAATTCAATCATGAAATGTACGGGTTGAACTTGACTAGTGGACTATGGTTTGTTGGCCTGCGTCAAGGTCATAGCCTGCTAGGGGAAAAATTATCGGGCATTTCAAGTGTTGAAATTTGCAATGAGATTGCATACCTTCTATGAGATAGTTGGATCCCGATACCCACTGCGAGTAATAGTTACTCCTGGGAGAGTTTTACACATTACAATTAGCTGATCAAGTAGGTGTCTAGAAAGGTGTCAACGGGGTTACGCTCCTGGGAAAATGAGGTTTATTTTAATTGGGTCCGTGCGAAAGCACGGGGAACCTCCCTCATAGTACCGGTACTAGCCTGGCTGAAAGATTGGCGAACTTATAGGGTGTAATTAATCCCGGCTAATCTTTCCTTTTAGGGTTTGAAAGAAGATTTGATAAAAACAGTGGGAGCCATCCTGATTAGATAAAATAATAACCAATCTAATCTTGCAAGAGCATATGCTGAGTGTTTTCTTCTCTCTCTCTCCAGGTAGCGACCATGTCACGCCTTAATCAAGATAATAATATGGATGTATTGACCGAACCCGCTTGTTATACTGAGCTAGGGGAACGTTGGTCCCGCTCCAACTTATAATTGTTATAAGACCGAGCAGGAAATAGGGGATTACCAAGATTCCCTTGCCGCCCAGACAAAGAAAGTGCATGCCGATGCATCGTCTTTGGGTGTGTTCATTACCGAGAACTGTTTCTCAGTATCCTCTATGTCCTATATATGAGATACCGGATCAGAATCCCATATATGTAATCTGTTACATGGGCTACAGATAGGTAGATAACTGAGAATGGGTGATAAAATTTCAAGAGTTAGAAACAATGCAATTGTTCCAGCCAAGGTGTTGGCGGTTATCACCTTGTATTACCAAATACATTGATTCTGAACAAATGTTATTAGATATCGAACCTGATATGCAATATTATATCGGTCTCTTTATTTACTAAAGAAGGATATAATTTTGTATTGTTGGATAATGTTTTGAACATTTCCTATATCAAAAGTTGATCAGTTCAGGCACGTTGTCTAAAAGCATATACGTTCTAAATCAAACCACAGTTCTTAACGTACAAAACACGCACAAGAGGAAGAGTTCAGAAATGAACCAATCCTTCTTGAGGCATTGTAGACTAGGTCATATCAATGCGACCCGACTAGCCAAGTTACATTAAGATGCATATTTAAATCAGTTTGAATCTACATCTTGTGAAACTTGCTAGTCATGTCACAAAGATAAAATGACCATAGCTCCGTTTACTGGAAACAGAGAAAGAGTTAGTGAACTCTTGGGATTGCTACATGATGATGTATGTAAGCCCCCTGTCTACACATGCCAGGACCGATTCTTTATACTTCATTACATTCACTTATGATCTCTCAAGATCCGGACATGTGTTCCTGATGAAACACAAGTCTGAAGCTTTTGAGAAATTCGATGAATATAAGGGCGAAGTAGAGAACCAAAATGGGTATAAGTATTATGTCCTTTGATGTGATCAGGGAAGAGAATACTTGAGCACGGAATTCCTGGACTATTCTAAAGGAGAATGAGATTCTCTCTCAGCATTACTCCTCCGTATACACCACAGCACAACGGTGTATCGGGGTGGAGCAAATGCACCCTATTAGATATGGTGCGCTCTATGATGAGTAATACAGAGTTGCCTATTTCCTTTAGAGGTTATGCACTTGAGAAGCTGCATACCTATTGAATTGGGTTCCAACAAATTAGGTGCCTACCACTCCATATGAGATATGGTTGGGAAGAGCCCATATCTTAAGTAAGTTAAGATTTGGGGTTGTCCGGCCTATATTAAAAGCAAAATCCGGACAAGCTCGAGGCAAGGTCAGTTCTGTGGAAGTTTGTTGGATATCCCAAGCATTTGCAAGGGAATATCTTCTATTACACCGAGGAACAAAAGGCATTTTATTTCTCAGCATGCCACCTTTTTAGAAAAGGAATTTATTTTGGAAAGAAATTTGTGGTCATGAGGTAAAACTGGAAGGAGTTCTAGCTATACAAACTACAGCTGATGATTTGGTAGAACCGAAGGATTCAATAGCTCCCGACAAACCTCAGCCTCTTTGCCGATCTGGTAGGGTTCCTCATCCACCTGAGAGATACTTCAGTTTTCTCTATGACAGTGGGAGCGAGGATTGCATCATGAGATGATGACCCAACTAAATTTCGAGCAGGCCATCAAGAGTAGCGACTCTGTAAGAATGGCTGGATGCTATGTGATCTGAGAAGGAATCTATGTACACCAACAAAGTATGGACTTTGGTTGCTCTATCTGAAGGGTTAAATCCCCATCAGAAGCAGGTATATCTTGAGAAGATTACTTGTTGCAGATGGAAAAGTTGAGACTTTCGAAGCTAGACTTGTTGTAAAAGGTTTTCGTCATCAACCAGGTGTGGACTATGATAAAACCTTTTCTCCACTGCCTATGCTTAAGTCCATCCGGATCCTACTTGCCATTGCTACATACCATGACTACAATATCTGACGGTTGGGTATTATGACTGCTTTTCTAAATAGTAATTTATAAGAGAGCGTCTATAAGTACACAGCCAGAGGGCTTCGTAGACAGTGGGAGCAGCGGAAACGTGTGCAAGTTGCTTTACGGGTTAAAGCAGGCATCACGGAGATGGAACATCTATTTTGATGTAGCAGTCAAAGCGTTTGACTTCATCAAAATGGTAGATGAACCTTGTACATATAAAAAAGGCTGTAGAGAGTAAGGTGTTCTTCCTCGTATTGTACGTAGATGACATACTCTTGATAGGAAAGGTGTTTCCTATGCTACGCTCGGTCAATCTCCTCTTATCACAAGGATTCTCCATATAGGATCAAGGTGATACCTCCTAAATCCTGGGTTATGGATCTATGAGATAGATCTAAGTGGATATTAGGATTCTCACTAAGTGTAGTGAGATGGTATCAATCGATCCTGAGGAGAATCACTGGATGGCTTCCAGGGTGGTAAGGTCGACTGAATGTCAGTCACAGGCATTGTCTTTACCCTCGGTGGAGGGACGATATGTTGGAAGAGTTCCAAGCTAGATATCGTGGCAAACTAGACGATAACGGCCGGATACATCGCTACCAAAGATGCTACCAAAGAGGAAGTCTAGGTGTATATTAGTTCATGAGATGAACTTCGTTCCTACCATTGTATGACAATGGAGTTGTGGCTGAGGCCTAGAAACCCCCATCCCATCAGTGATCCAGACATATTCTAAGGCAGTATCACCTGATCATGGAGATGGTTGATCTCTAGGGGATCGAGGTTAAGAGAGTAGACTCAGTGGACAACACGGCGGATCCACTCACAAAGGCCTTTTCCCAGAGAGAGACTTTTATGGGATGGTTGAATATGAGATACTACAACCACTGCTATATGATGGCCCTAGTGCAAGTGGGAGATTGTTAGTTATATGTATGCCCTAGAGGCCATTACTGTATATGAGATGTATATTGTAGTGGATGCTTCGACATATATAGGGAGGACTTTCTTGCTCGACATGATAGTATGCTATCTGGTTACTCTTTATCTTAACATGTACATTGATTGTCTCTCTGTTACATGTTGGTAAAGCCCTTAGGATGTGTACTTGACTACCTGGATTATGATGCGGATCATACTGGTGAGACAAAGGTAGTCGGTAAGTACATCCTTTAATGTCCCTAGTCGTGGGTGTATCGAGATGGGGCACCGATATACAAGAGTAGACTAGCGTATAGCTTCTCGACCTATGTAGATAGGCAATGGATGATCCCATATCCATTGGTGTTTGACATCAGAGATGATATACGGGTGCTCAGTGGAGACTGGGTACACTGGACGGACTCGCCGAGAACTCCCAGATGGTATTATACCTCACGTCAGATGGCAGTTCTCTGGTGACACTGATACAGGTTAGTCTGTCGACCCCAGATCGTCATAGAGTCTTGTGTGATTCCCACTGTGCTTTGATTTCCACCTTACCACGTTCATGAGAATGTGCAAAACGTTGGTTTTTGGGTACAGTCCCGAGTCACATGGAGGCAATGAGCGATAGGAGGGAATTCGTCTCTCCCGGTACTGGGGATTGATGTTGCGATGTGCTCGATTGGCTATAACAGAAAGTCCCTGGCCAGGGCTGTTTATGAGATTTACTGGTAAGTATTATTAGTAGTTTCTCGACCCGTTATGAGACTCATACCGGCACGACTTATCGAGTTATTGGGGTCTGACGTTTACCACCCTTAAACGAGATATGCGACATATCAGACGAAGAGACCGGACTGTACGGTAGTGTTACTGATTGGATTCGCAGGAGTATGAGCAGGCTTGCTTGTTGATCTTATGATCGCTCAATACCCGGGTGGCCGTTACGTTTAGCAGACCGCTTGCGGCTTATGGGTGTTTGATATGATCATCACCTACTGCCGGTGAATTGACGAGTCTTTAGAGTCCTATACAGAGATTTCCTGGTTCATGCGAAATGGAGTAGGAGCACATATATGATATGTGCGGGACCAAGATTAATACGAGTATATGATACCACATTCTATTCTCGCGATATGTGACATTGGTCGGTTATATGTGATATAGACGGGTTATCGGATCAAGTGTTGATTCGATAATTTGTTATATTTGATATTAGTTAGTTATATGATATATAACTGGATTATTAAATCAAGTGTTGATTTTAATATTTTAATGTATAATTATATATTTGATATATTGATTTACATTGACTAGTATTGGCTCACTTAAGTTTTCTTTTCTCACTTGATTTTATGCACATAATATATATGTGATATATATTAATGTAAATTATTTTATGTGATGCTAGATGATACACGCTACATGGGTGTATGAGACTTACACCATACTAATTATAATGTAGGGTTTAAATATTTAAAGTAAATCCAAATTAGTTGGAAATTAGTCACATGTATGAAGCTTGTAGAAGCTTATGGATGCATTGACTTAGTGCACTAATTTTGTTTTACTTAAGATATATATTAACCTAACCATTATCACTTAGCCATGGTTATGTCTCTACATGAGTTAGTGTATGACACTAACTCACACATGGTTGCTATTCTCACCTCATTAGTTCATTCTCACTTCTTCACTTCATCTTCTTCATCCTTGAGAAAAAGCTTTCTAGCTTTTGGAAAAGTGAGAAAATATTGTAAAAAAAATAAAACTAAAGTGTGCCCATTTCCTACTTCATCATCCTTTACTACTTGCCATTTAGTATAGGGTAGTATAGGGTGTTTGCTTCATAAATTTCACAATTAGTGAAGAGGTAGCATGAGCTTGAGTCTCCTCGACGTAGATCATCTTCGGCCTCGAAGATATTGAGCAAGCTCGTTCATTTCTTCATGTGGATCCTTTCTAGAGTTCGGGTGATCACTACTTGGAGCGAAGGGACTACAACACGGAGCTTTAGAAGTGAAGGATCAGTTTACAAAGGTTGTATTCCTTATTCACTTAGTGTAATGTTTGATTACATGCTAGTGTAACTCCTAATTTTCTAATTAGATCCTTGGCATGGGTTGCATAACTCTCTAGGTTTTTTTAAAATTTAATACTTGATACCCCAAAAATCATAGTTAGGGTGCTATGGAACCTATCAGTGCTACTGACGGACATCTGGTTAAACCCACTGCCAGCGTACTATCAAATCTTTAGAGTCCCACACATAGGGTTTCTCCGGTTCAGCAGAAACGATGTAGAAGACGTATGGTTTTACGTGCAAAGTTCCGATCATATACGTGTACTGGCTACATGGATGTTGTTCGGACGGATAATACTAGTGGGCTTTTGTTTAAGCCAGATTCTAGTATTATATTATTGGAGTATTATTATCTCATTGTATTTGTATTTTTGCAGAACAAATACAGGTATGTATATACGGTGAGGGCATTCTTCTAATTTCACAAGAGATGCTTCTAGAAGGGTACACCTCATTATTAGTTTTATCTATTTTTGGAAATAGATTAATGAAGTGGAAAATGGAGATATTCGTGGCATGGTTGAAGCATGGCTAATTCATTTGTTTATTCATTTGACTTTACTATTCAAGCATGGTTGCTTATTTTCTATTGAAAATATTGCATGCTTAATTATTGTGAATGACTTAGCCATTCCTCACTTGCCTCTACACCTTAGCTCATTGGTGTTTTCTCTTTCTCTCTCCATTTTCTCTCCTCCTTTTACCTCAAGCTCTAACCCTCACATGTGTTGTGAATCGTAGGGCTTCTTAAGATAAAATAGTCTTATTAACATTCTATATCTCCTAAGCTATCTAGATTAGCAAACTAGATACCTTAGTTACCTCATTCTTAACGTTGAAGCTTGAACCATAGACTCTCGGGTGGATCAGCTTCGACACGAGGAGGCCGACAACCAAGTTTGATCCAAGCCGTCTAGGAGCTTAAGAAAAAGAGAAGAAGACCCGAAGGACTTGTGACAAGGAGGTATAAACTCTTACATAGTAGTTAGAACCTCTTTGTAGTTTTGCTAGATAGGGTTTCCGTAAAGATCCTAGAATTTAGGTCGACATTGTAAAGTCAAAAATCGTTTTTTGTGAATTCCGCCTCCATATGAACCCGCGGGGTGTGCGATATGGACTTACAACAATTAGAGCCATACCTATTTTCAAAAATAGCGAATCGTTATGCATTTCTAAATGACAACCCCAACGTGACGCTACGGATTTTCAAATGCTATCTTTTTCTCAAAACTACCGTAGCCCCTAAATTTCTAAAAACAACGATTCGTATTATTTTAACCTATAACTGTATGGCTCATAAGTAGCTTTGTATTTTATACTGTTGCATTACTTTTTCCTCTTTCTATTATGCTAGTATTATTCTCTTTTTGTGGTGTACATATACGCTCTTTTCTTTATCTTATATTACATCGTCTGTTAGGACACACACAATTATCGATGATGTGCATACTGCACGTACACATACTCTCCGGCTCACACACTCATCATCGGTAATTGCCATGACATGTACACATTATAAATCATTAATACGCCATATAATCTAGTAACCTGTAGCTTTATAGTTTTTGTTTAGTATCCATACCACACTTACTAGTTCAGTTATCACATTTTCATACCTAATTAAATACCACGCTAATATATATACACTGGTTATGCATTAGGGATTTGTTCTGTGCTTGTACTCATTGTTTCATTATTGGTTCATGCTTATGAGATTTCGATTTTCAGGAGATTTCTGGATTTGAGAAACCGCAGGTACATTTTTCAAAACTTATGATTGTTTTAAAGACGCGGTTTCTCTTGATATGATGTGTGGAGTCCACCATGAGTTTTCTCGGTTCTGAGTTTTGTATATACTCCATTCGAGAAGAGAGGAGGCACCGTTTGCGGGTATATGGTAGACCCGGTACGGTACTCTGGGACAAGAAGATCGTATAGAGAGACGTTGAGCCCGGCATGGGAGCACAACTGACCGGTGATAGTTTTGGATCGATAGATATCCGGAGGATACCGACCGAAGTCATGTGATCAGATGTATATGAGGGCCGATCCGATGAGACGGAGCCCGAGATATGAGGATTTATGTGCCGTTGCTGTACACGGGTTTTATGATGATTTCGAGTTTCGATACTGGGCACTCAGGTTTTTATGATGATTTGATGTGTCGTTGATGAACACATTTGGATGATACACATATACACATATATATGATATAGATGACATGGTACAATATTATGACATGGGCACGATTACATTACCATTATTATACTTGTGCTTACACTATCACCCTCGTTACCACTCGACTTTATATATTTATCATACTTATGTATATACGATCATCCGTGTTACCACACAGTATTATTATATTATTATATTACTGTATGACCTAGAAGATCGTCATACATTCGATTTCTATCTGGTGATGTCTTTTACTCAAAAGTTGGTAGCTCACCCCCGTTGTGCCACAGTTTTCTTGCAAGATCGACCGCACGGATTCAGTAGTGGCTTGCTGGCACACAGCTTTCTTCCGGGTGATTTGCATTAGTATGTGAGGTATACTTTGGATCATGACCACTGTTTGTATATATTTATTTAGTTGTATCTAGTTAAAAGCCCCATCAACCAGACTGTGTATATTTGGTAGGCTTAGAAACCACAAATTGTATATTCTTTCGGACCCAGAGTCACGGATATTTATTTATTCTTTATTTCTGGTTTCCTTGATAATGTTTTGGTTTCTTTACTTTCTTTTCTATGTTTGATCTACGCCTTGGGCGTCGTATATTTATATTCGTGTGGTTATTTCCACCAATTGGCGAAGAGCTAGCTCCCGTTTGGGGATGCCTATTATTATTGATATGTATTGGTTTTGGTTCAAAATTTACAAAGGAGGTGCTGCCCAAATTTCAAATGACGAAAATGCTTTCAATTATAGTATATAACCCACTTGTATTTTCATATAACATTACTTTTGCATTTAAAGAAAGAACTTGATTTCATTATACCTTTATTTCAAATCTTCACATCTACTATTTTCCTAAAAAGTTTTAGATTTAAGGGCTTTCGGCTTACTTAAGTTACAGTGGGGTCCTATAGATTTCACGTGATTCATGTGGCAGTCACGTTCCAATTCTGGGTTGTGTCATAAAGGTAAATGTCCAAGACATATTTTCAAAATTCATATCTCACTTTATAAAATAAAAAAACAGGTACTTCATTTTAAAAATGGTACATAACAACGGCTGTACAAAACCAAAAATTTGCGTTTGGCAAAATCAAGTGATTTCCTTAAATATCATCAATTCCAACGAATTCCTATATTGAGGATATAATCACCATATTCCCAATATTCTACTCACACTCAGCATTTGTAACGTCATACAGATGTGAGACTCAAATCTGGTATATATATACCCTGGAATCAGAATTAATTGGGAAAACAGTTTTTGTAGGGTTCCTAGGCACTCTTGTGAGGGTTCATAAGGAATCAACCATGCCCGAATAAAATTTTAGACGTGCCGAACAACCCAAAGCCGGGATCTTTGCTAGATTATTAGGGTTTAACATGCAAGTAAACATCTTTACAACTAAGTGTGAGGGATTACAACCTTTGTAGTCCGCTCCTTCGCTTCATAAGCTCCGAGTAGAAGTCCCTTCGCCGCGATCCACGATCTCCCAGACTCAAGAGAGGCTCTACGACTCGAACGATCCATGCTAGCTTGTAGTGTTCCTGTTCTCCGATGATCTACGTCGAAGTTGCTATAACTCAAGCTCTCTCACTCTAATGAGGTGAACACCCTAATCTAATCGGCTAGATTAGATGAGGATGATGGAGTAGTATTTATGCTTTCTTTTTATATCAAATTCTCACATGAAAACATCACAAAAGGAAAACCTAGTAAGCTTTCTCAAAGCTCAAGGTTGAAGATGAAGATGAAAAATGAGTTAAACCTTTTGTGATGAATAATGAAATGAATATATGATTAATCATAGAACCATGGTCAAGGATGACAAGGATAACCTTTGTAGAGAATTAACTAGGGCTAGGTTTTGGTTGGGTTAAAGAATGAGTCATGAGAAAATATCAACAATAATATCTTAACCATGACAAAAGAAATTCCTTCTAGAAGGTGCAAGAAGAAACTAACCCAAATCAAACCCTAACCTTGTTTAATCTCCACTAAACATGTTTCATCATTAATCATATCATGTTACAATAATATATATCAAATATATATTATATATTTGTAACAAAAGAAAATAATACAATTAACATATATCGCATATATATTAATGTATTACCCGGTGAGAAAATGAAATAATAAAGCGAGCCAATATTAGATAATGTAATACAATATATCATATATATTATTATACATTAAATTATCGAACCAACACTTGATCCGACAATCCGGCTATATCGAATATAACAGACTAATATATCATGTACCGATTCATCGAATCAACACTTGATCCGATGACCCGGCTCAAATCTAAATATCGCGAGAATATAATACGGTATCTCATATCGCATTATCCTCGGTCTTGCACATATCACATATGTGCTTCTACTCTGTTTTGCCTGAGTCAAGAAACCTCTGTGTAGGACTCTAAAGAATCGTTAATACGCCGGTAGCAGGTGATGATCATATCAAATGCCCACAAGCTGCAAGCGGTCAGCTAAACGTAACAGCCACCCAGGTATCGAGCGATCAGAAAATCAACAAGCTAGCCTATACGTTCTCCTGTGAATCCAATCAGTAACACTCCTGTACAGTCCGGTCTCTTCGTCTGATATGTTGCACATCTAGTCTAGGGGTGGTATACGTCAGACCCCAGTAACCGATAAATCGTGTCGATGTGAGGCTCATAACGGGTCGAGAAACTACTGGTAAGGGACTTCCAGTTATAGCCAATCGAACACAGCACAATATCAACTCCCTATACTGGGAGTGACGAATCCCCTCCTATCGCTCATTGCCTCCATGTGATTCGGGACTGTACCCAAAAGCCACCGTTTTGCACACTCTCTTGGACGTGGCAAGGTGGAAATCAAAGCACAGTAGGAATCACGCAAGACTCTATGACGATCTCGGGTCTACAGACTACCCTGTACCAGTGTCACCGAAGAACTGCCATCTGACGTGTGGTATATCACCATCTGGGAGTTCTCGGCGAGTCCATCCAGTGTACCCAGTCTCGACTGAGCACCCGTACACCATCCTTGATGTCAAACACCGATAGATATGGGATCATCCATCGCCCATCATATGGGTCAGGATGCGTATACGCTAGTCTACTATGGTGTATCGATGCCCTATCTCGATATACCCTCGACTAGGAACAGTTATAGGATGTACTCATCGACTACCGTGGCCCCACTAGTATGATCTTATCATAGTCCCAGTAGTCGAGTACAGATCCTAAGGGCTTTATCAATATGTGAGAGTAAGACAGTAAACTAATACAAGTCAACATGTTAAGATAAAGTGAAACCAAATAGCACACTATCATGATGAGCAAGAAAGTCATCTCTATATATATCCAAGCATCCATTATAATATACATCATATGTACAATAATGGCCTCTAGGGCATATACATAACTAACAATCTCCCACTTGCACTAAGGCCAGCTGTTGTAATATCTCATACCTAGCATCCCGAATAATCTCTCAAACTGTATCTAGGGAATGGCCTTCGTGAATGGATCCGCAGTGTCTTCCTTCGTAACTACTCTCCTGATCTCGATCTCCCGGCGATCAACTATCTCCCTGATCAGGTGATACCGCCTCAGAATATGTTTGGACTTTTGATGGGACCTGAGTTCCTTGGCCAAAGCCACAGCTCCATTGTTATCGCAATACAGAGGTATTGGATGCCCAATGGATGGAACCACACCAAGTTCACTAATGAACTTCTTTATCCAGATAGCCTCTTTGGCAGCATCGTTGACAGCGATGTATTCAGCCTCCATCGTCGAGTCTGCAACGGTATCCTGTTTGGAACTCTTCCAACATACCGCCCCTCCATTGAGGGTAAAGACAAATCCCGAGTGCGACTTAGAGTCATCCTTATCACTTTGGAAGCTGGAATCGGTAAAGGATTTCACCTGGAGTTCTCCATTACCATACACCAAGAACATCTCTTTAGTTCTTCGCAAGTACTTGAGAATGTTCTTCACAGCTGTCCAGTAACTCTCTCCAGGATCTTCTTGATACCGACTCACTACACTTAGTGAGTATGCTACATCGGGTCTGGTACATAGCATCGCATACATGATAGAGCCTACTGCCGAAGCATAGGGTATCCCTTGCATGCGAGCTCTCTCCAAATCAGTCTTGGGAGACATTTCTTTGGAGTGAGTGAGTCCATAGATCGTGGGTTGGTTCCCACGCTTGGATTCTTCCATACTAAACCTCTTTAGTATAGTGTCAATGTACCTGGATTTGGACAATCCCAGTTTCCATTTAGATCTATCTCTATAGATCATTATTCCTAGTATGCAGGAGGCATCACCTAGATCTTTCATTGAGAATTTTTGTGATAAGAAGAGCTTGACTGATTGCAGCATAGGAACATCATTTCCTATCAAGAGTATGTCATCGACGTACAATACGAGGAAGACAACCTTACTCTCTGCAACCTTCTTATAGATACAAGGTTCATCTACGTTTTTGATGAACTCAAACTCTTTGACTACAACATCAAAGAAGATGTTCCAACTCCGCGTTGCTTGCTTTAATCCATAAATGGATTTAAGCAGCTTGCACACCTTTCCGATGCTCCCACTATCTACGAAGCCCTCTGGCTGAGTCATGTATACGCACTCTTCTAAATCACCGTTTAGAAAGGCGGTCTTAACATCCATTTGCCAGATTTCGTAGTCATGGTATACAGAAATGGCAAGTAAGATCCGGATGGACTTAAGCATAGCCACTGGAGAAAAGGTTTCGTCATAATCCATACCTGGTCGTTGACGAAAAGCCTTTGCAACAAGTCTAGCTTTGAAAGTCTCAACTTTTCCATCTACACCAATTTTCTTTTTAAAGATCCACTTGCTCCCAATGGGTTTTACACCTTCAGGAGCATTTTCCAAAGTCCATACTTTGTTGGTGTACATGGATTCCATCTCAGATCGCATTGCATCCAGCCATTTCCCAGAGTCACCACTCGTGATGGCCTGCTCGAAACTAGTCGGGTCATCATCTTCCATGATGCAATCCTCACTTCCACCATCAATGAGAAAACCGTAGTATCTCTCAGGTGGATGAGAAACTCTGCTAGATCGGCGGAGAGGCTAGGGTTCGTCGGGTACTACTGAATCCTCTGGCTCCAATAAATCATCAGTTATAGTTTGTGGTGCTGGAACCTCTTCCAGCTCTACCTTTTCGCCACTAATTTCTTTTGTAAGAAATTCCTTTTCTAAATAGGTGGCATGTTAAGCAACAAACACCTTTTGTTGTTCATTGTGGTAAAATAGATATCCATATGAATTGCTTGGATATCCTACAAACTTACAAAGAACTGATCGTGCCTCGAGCTTGTCCGGATTTTGCTTTTTAACATAGGCCGGACAACCCCATATCTTAACTCTTTTAAAAGATGGTCTCTTCCCATTCCATATCTCATATGGAGTGGTAGGCACAGATTTAGTTGGAACTCTATTCAATAGGTATATGGCTGTCTCCAGCGTATACCCCCAGAAGGAAATAGGTAACTCAGCTTTACTCATCATAGAGCGTACCATATCTAATAGGGTGCGATTCCTCCATTCCGATACACCGTTGTGCTGTGGTGTATAAGGAGGAGTAAGCTGAGAGAGAATCCCATTCTCTTTTAGATAATTTAAGAACTCATTGCTCAAGTATTCTCCTCCTCGATCAGATCGAAGGATCTTAATACTTTTGCCCGTTTGGTTCTCTACTTCGTGCTTATATTCTCTGAATTTTCTCAAAAGTTTCAGACTTGTGTTTCATCAGAAACACATGTCCGTATCTAGAGAGATCGTCAGTGAATGTAATGAAGTAGGAAGAACCGTTCCTGGCATGCGTAGACATAGGACCGCATACATCACATGTACTAGTCCTAAGAGTTCCGTAACTCTTTCTCCGTGTCCTCTAAACGGAGTTTTGGTCATTTTTCCTTTGAGACATGAATGGCAAGTATCATAAGATGAAAATTTGAACGGATTCAAATATCCATCCTTATGTAACTTAGCCAGTCGTGTCACATTGATATGACCAAGTCTACAATGCCACAAGAAGAATTCGTTCATTTCTGAACTCTTCCTCTTGTGTGTGTTTTGTATATTAAGGACTGTATTTTGATTGAGAATGAATATGCCATTATATAACGAGCCTGATCCAATCAACTTTTGATCTAGGAATATGCTCATAACATTATCCTTTACTACAAAATTATATCCTTCTTTACTTAATAAAGAAACTGATATAATGTTGCACATCATGTTCGATATATAATATCACTCATTCAGAATCAGTGTATTACGACTTGGTAATACTAGGTGATATTCGCCAACTGCTTTGGCTGCAATACCTGCACCATTCCCTACTTGAACGGAATGATCACTTTTTCCCAGTTCTCTACCTTTCCCTAGCCCATGTAACAATTTACATATGTGGGATCCTGATCCGGTATCTAATACCCAGGACGTAGGGTGAACTGAGAAACAGTTCTCAATAACTAATACACCCGAAGAAGATGCATCAGCATGCTTGATCTTCATTTGGGCGGCGTGAGAATCCAGATTTTCTCCTATTTCCTGCTCAGTCTTATAACTCTTATAAGAAAGAACGGAACCAACGATCCCCTGCTCAGTATAATAACTAGGTTCAGTCAATACATCCATATTATTATCTTGATTAAGTCCTGACACGGTCGCTACCTGGAGAGAGAGAGAAGGAAACACTTTAGCGTATACTCTTGCAAGATTAGATTGGTTATTATCTTATCTAACCAGGATGTCTCCCACTGTTTTTATCAAATCTTCCTTCAAACCCTAAAAGGTAAGATTAGCCGGGATTAATTACACCCTACAATTTCGTCAATCTTTCAGCCAGATCAGTGTCAGTACTTGAGGGAGGTTCCCCGTGCTTTCGCACGGACCTAATTAAAATAAACCTCATCTTCCCAGAGGCATAACCCCGTTAACACCTTTCTAGACACCTACTTGATTGGCTAACTGTCCTGTGTAAAACTCTCCCAGGAGTAACTCTTACTCGCAGTAGGTATCGGGATCCAACTATCTCATAGGAGGTATGCAATCTCATTGCAAATTTCAACACTTGAAATTTCCGATAATGCTTTTGCCCCTAGCAACTTATGACCTTGGCTAAGGTCAACAAATCATAAGTGCTAGCCAAGTTCAACCCGTCATTTCCCGATTGAATTAAACCCACCCGTACGACCCTTGGCTAAGGTCAACAAAGTCGTACGATTACCCTAACTCAATCACATCTCATGTTTTAGCAGATAAATACTAATTAGCTACCGTACACCACGTCTTGGCTATGGTCAAGAAACGCAGCACGAATACTAACTAGTCTCTATCTGAAATGACGGAGGGCTACGCAGGTTTTTCAGAAAACCTTGAGCGTAATGAACTTGATATCGTCGTAGAATCAAGTGATTTTTCAAAAAGGAGTGTTTTTTAGGCTTTTCTAGTTTTGCTAAAGAGGTCACTCGCGGTGAAGGGATCTCGGCTCTTTCCCCATCGAATAAGGTGTAGGATATATCGTATATACCGCTGTGCAAAGCAAGAACTATATAAGCTGTCAAAAACTAAACCGCGAGTTTGTAGCATCTGCCAGTTTCACTAAAAAGATCACTCCCGGTGAAGGGTTCTCGGCTCTTTCCTCATTGAATAAGGTGCAGGGTATATCATATATACCGCTGTGCAAAGCAAAACTGTAGCTACCCTTTTTATAAAGTTTTGATTCTACAACATCTTTTAGGTTTCTTTTCTTTTATTAATCTCATTAATAAATCCCATCAGCTTATGCTTCCTAAGCATCACAGAAGAAACGAAAGCAGTAATATTTATATATCAACATATATATATAGTATAAGCATTTGTCTCAGGCAGTAATATGATCTCATCACAGAACATTGCAGCAGAAGAACATATATGAAATATTGGATATACCAGGATGTCCATGTTTTTAATACGAGCCGGTATAAAACACGGATTCCACGGTCGCGATGAATAGCCAAACCCACATCTCTAGGCCCCTACGAAAGCGGCAAGTAACACTGCCAATTCTAGGGTTAGGAGACCCGGTCTTGACTCCCCGAGATGGCCTCCCACTGGACCCTAGAACCCGGTTACTTATGCTTCCCTCCTTGGGTCTACCTAATGCGGAAAAGTAAATAATATACAATGGTGACATCATCCTCAGCCCGGAAGTGCCCCAATAAAAGAATATTACATACAAATGAATTTTACATGAATGAAAATAAAACCCTCATCTCACATAAAACCCCCGGCTATTCAGAACACGGAGATCCAATATAACATATCACAGCAACACATAATATCTCATATCATCAACGTAAGTAAGTATGCATACACCGATCGTCGTTGATGTATAGCAACGAAGACCGGCAATACAACTACATACTACACTTATGATCACAGAAAAGAAATTGTAAAACTACAACATTTGGAATCCACAATCACTTTAGACATCATAAATCCGAAATATCACATATTTCGCATTTCATGCCTAACTATATGAATTCCACATATTGTATCACATTCCAGATAAATAGACAGTATTAAACTTTCCAATCGAATAATCAAATACCCAAGATTTCCTAAATAGCTCAACACTTGAGTGGAGTTCAAATAATCCCAGAATATGTCACAGTACCGATGGTCCAGCCGTAGAAGGGTCAAGCCAACACCTCACATGTGGCACGCCGTACTGCCCCAAATCCTAAGGTTTAGAGGCGGTTCAGACGGTCACATAATCGAGTTAAGGTTTGTGTTCTTCTAGAGGGACCGCCGCGTTACTTGCACGTTTTTCCGAAAGATTTAAACCCAAGAAAAATTCAACACCTGAAAGTTTTTCGTGTCGGGAAAAAATGAGTTAATGATATCCGTTCGAACATTTTAACAGTTTCTAAATATCCGGAAAACATAACGAAATTAAATTTTTCGATCGAATCTATGATTACAAAATAAACCCCAGAACGCTCAACACTTGAGTCAGATTAAAAATACCCAGAAAATATAACTAACAGATACGGATATTATTGTTGCAAAACAAAAGCCCAATTCTACAGTACGGCCGCGGATCAGCGGCCCAAGCAAGGTATGGCCGCGGTTCCGCGGCGGTCCGTACGAATTGCAGGCTCATTTTCAACAGTAATACTTATATTTCCCTGCTGATTTTTTAGCTATTTTTAATACAGAAAAAAAAACATTTTTAAAATTTGTCCAGAGAGGGGGTCAAAACTGGTATTTCGGAGTTCGATCGGAGTTTTAACTTCGTATACACGTCGCCTAATGCTCTAGCTTGGCTCTGATACCACTGTAGGGTTCCTAGGCACTCTTGTGAGGGTTCATAAGGCATTAACCATGCCCGAAAAAAATTTTAGACGTGCCGAACAACCCAAAGCCGGGATCTTTGCTAGATTATTAGGGTTTAACATGTAAGTAAACATCTTTACAACTAAGTGTGAGGGATTACAACCTTTGTAGTCCGCTCCTTCGCTTCATAAGCTCCGAGTAGCAGTCCCTTCGCCGCGATCCACGATCTTCCGGACTCAAGAGAGGCTCCACGATTCGAACGATCCATGCTAGCTTGTTGTGTTCCTTTTCTCCGATGATCTACATCGAAGTTGCTATAAATCAAGCTCTCTCACTCTAATGAGGTGAACACCCTAATCTAATCGGCTAGATTAGATGAGGATGATGGAGTAGCATTTATGCTTTCTTTTTATATCAAATTCTCACATGAAAACATCACAAAAGGAAAACCTAGTAAGCTTTCTCAAAGCTCAAGGTTGTAGATGAGGATGATGGAGTAGTATTTATGCTTTCTTTTTATATCAAATTCTCACATGAAAACATCACAAAAGGAAAACCCAGTAGGCTTTTTCAAAGCTCAAGGATGAAAAATGAGTTAAACCTTTTGTGATGAATAATGAAATGAATATATGATTAATCATGGAACCATGGTCAAGGATGACAAGGATAACCTTTGTAGAGAATTAACTAGGGCTAGGTTTTGGTTGGGTTAAAGAATGAGTCATGAGAAAATATCAACAATAATATCTTAACCATGACAAAAGAAATTCCTTCTAAAAGGTGCAAGAAGAAACTAACCCAAATCAAACCCTAACCTTGTTTAATCTCCACTAAACATGTTTCATCATTAATCATATCATGTTACAATAATATATATCACATATATATATTATATATTTGTAACAAAAGAAAATAATACAATTAACATATATCGCATATATATTAATGTATTACCCGGTGAGAAAATGAAATAATAAAGCGAGCCAATATTAGATAATGTAATACAATATATCATATATATTATTATACATTAAATTATCGAACCAACACTTGATCCGACAATCCGGCTATATCGAATATAACCGACTAATATATCATGTACCGATTCATCAAATCAACAATTGATCCGATGACCCGGCTCATATCTAAATATCGCGAGAATATAATACGGTATCTCATATCGCATTATCCTCGGTCCTGCACATATCACATATGTGCTTCTACTCCGTTTTGCCTGAGTCAAGAAACCTCTGTGTAGGACTCTAAAGAATCGTCAATACGCCGGTAGCAGGTGATGATGATATCAAACACCCACAAGCTGCAAGCGGTCAGCTAAACGTAACAGCCACCCAGGTATTGAGCGATCAGAAAATCAACAAGCTAGCCTATACGTTCTCCTGTGAATCCAATCAGTAACACTCCCGTACAGTTTTCAATAACAATTACATAGAAAAATGAAATATAAGAATGTTTCATGGGTTGCGTCGGGTATTCCTAGTAATGCATCTTCCAATACCAGACTCATTACAGTCGTCATAATTTCCTTTGCTCTCACTTCAACCCTTTATATGTCTCCACAACTTACCTTTTGTACAACATACTTATGCTAGTTGGTTATCTT
Source organism: Agapanthus africanus (assembly GCA_030015575.1). Classification (NCBI taxonomy): domain Eukaryota; kingdom Viridiplantae; phylum Streptophyta; class Magnoliopsida; order Asparagales; family Amaryllidaceae; genus Agapanthus; species Agapanthus africanus. Next base: position 181,168,363 of record CM057344.1, on the reverse strand, counting down.
CCTTCCCTACCTTTCAGCACCTACCTAAGATATGGAAAAAGACTTTCCAAAATGTGTAACTGGTGTACTTCCTAATAAAAGGAGCTCGCAACTTGAGAGAAGATGAAGGAGGGGGGCATCAGAATTATACAAGTCAATTTCTCCAGAACCAATGATCATCCTCGAACTTAATCAACTTTGTTCAAGTTCGTATGTAACTATACAAGATGGTTTTATCCAAATAAAATGGATCTTCATAGCGATACGGTATATTCTGGGGAAATGCAAAAGGGAAGTAGGAGCGGCAGGGATATATGTGATTTTGTTATGAATCGTGACAATCCAAAACCGAAGGTAAAAAGTTTGGTTGACTAGGTCATGAGTTTTAGTTCAAGACGGGTCACGGTCTCTGCCAGAGAGAGAGAAAAGAAACACACAGCATGCACTCTAATAAAATTAGAATGGTTAATTAGTTTATATAATCAGGATGGCTTCCACTGTTTTCTCGAATTCTCCTTCAAACCCTAAAAGGAGAACTAGTCGGGATAACTCAAAAAGTAATACATACTCGTCAGTAGGAATCGGGACCCAACTCTCATCGCGTGATAACCTAACGGAAGACACTCAAGTCACCACACTCTAGAAGGTATGTACATGCCTAGCAAGTTTTCTTTATGTTTGAAACTCACGGTGTGGTTTTCGCCCCAAACGACTTTATGGCCTTGATAGAGAACAACGTGCCCTAAGTCGCTAGTCAAGTTCAATCCATCATTATCCATGATTGATTTAGACCCACCCGCACAAGCCCTTGATAAAGACTAATGTGACTATGCAGATGTCCTAGATAATCATATATCCATACTACAGAAAAGTATTACGTAGCTGTCGTACACTATGCCTTGATAAAGACCAACGTACATAGCAAGAATACTATAAACTACTTATCTAAAATGACGGAGGGTTACAACTGGTTTTTGGCAAAAAATCTTTAACGTGATGAACATGATATCGTTGAAGGAACTCGAGCAGTTTTGAAAAATTAGTGGCTTAAGCTCCATATTTTAAAATGAGTGGTTTTAAAGAAAACCAAGTAATTTATAGTCATGTAAACTTTTGCTTAAAAGCGAAATCCTCGTGAAAAGATCAAGGCTCTTCCCATATCGAATGAGGTCCTAGGTATTCCTGACTAAATACCTCTATGCAAAAGCAAAAGGAAACGCCGTTAGTTTTCGAAATTTGGTTCTCGCAACATCAATTTAGGTTTATTTCCCTTACATTAATCAGAATTAATGTAGTCCTATCATTTAATCCTATCACACCAAAAGAAACAAAAATACAACGCACATATATGCCATCCGCATTCGTCAAAGGGTCCCAGGTCTTCACCTTAATGTTACTTAACTTACGGAAGGTCGGGAATAGGACTAATGCGGATGCAAAACATATATAGCATCTAAAATATATATATATATATATATATATATATATATATATATATACACACACACATACACACACACACTCGTCTCAAGTATGATAGCAAAAACATAGCACCAGAAGAACAAACACATCAGCATAAGCAAACGCAATGAAATAGAGGGTATACTAGGAATTCCGTGTTTCATTTTAGCCATGAATGAAACATGGATTCCACAGTCGTGTGAATAGCCAAATCCCTAACCTCTAGACCCCTATGAGAGCGGAAAGTAGTCCCACCAATTCTAGAATTAGATGGCCCAGTCTCAACGCCTTGAGATGGATACTTGTTGGATTCTAGAACCTGACTACTTGAGCACTCCTCTCGGGTCTATCCTAGATACAAGAGATGAAGCAAATATAATACATAGACAACACAACCTCAGCCCGGAAGTGCCCCTCAAATGAATAATTATACAATCCACAGTGATGACAGTCCACAAGTTGGATGCTCGTCTCGCAATATAAATACACATCAAGAATATAAAAAAATTCTCATCTCACAAAACCCCCGGCAATCCATAACGACAACCGCAACAATTCCAATCCAAACATTCATCACAGAACATCAATGTGAGTATCAATTTGGTAACCTCGTATAATTAATACGTATAGCAATTAGACGTCGTTTTACTAAAAATTATGATACTCGCAGTCGCAGAAAAACTAAAACAAAGACAATTAGAATCACAAAACCCGTGAGGCTGTCACGACCCGAAAGTACGGAACGTGACCGGCACTTAGATTACGAAGCGTCTAGAGGCGCCACGTGACCTAAGTAAGCCGAAGCCCAGAAATCTAAACCATAAAAGAAGAAAAAGAAGAAAAGAAAATAAAACAAGTATAAAACATCAGCAAATTTTACCAAAAATTTCGGCAGAGTCTCCTCTGTAAAACTGGCCCCCAAACGGGTACAACAAGTAAAATATGAATAAACAATAAAAAGCATCCCCAAACGGGTGCTAGCTCAACGCCAACAGGCGGAGACAACCACAACAATCACAAAAATATACAACGCCAAAGGGCGAGGCTCAAATCTCAAAAGAAAACAAAAACCACCAGATCAGAATAACACATGCGCGACTCTAAGGTCGAAATAAGCAACTGGTCCAATAAACTTATCAAGTAATACAAATATGGTTGATGGAGCTTTCTAGATACAAATGAAATAATAAAAATACAACGGCGGTTCAGATACAAATGAACCAACCTACCGTGCAAATCACCCGAAATGAAAATGATGTGCCAGCAACTGCCAAGGGAAACCTGTACATCGCACCTGAAAAGAATTTGGCACAACGGGGGTGAGTTGCCAACTCGTGAGTAGAAGACATCTACGAAAAGAAATCGAATGCACGACGCTATCCTAGGTCATAATAATACACTACTATATCCCAAACAACTAGTAATAGCAGGGTAATACTACGTGTAGGTGCAGATAATCCGTGTTCGTGTCAGTGCTTAATATAATACTATGTCATATGAAATGAAATGCATGCACCATGAATGTAAAGTATGAATGTAAATGCAGGTGTGCATCATCCACTGTGTGAGTCGAACCTAAACCAGTATCCATCTAACATCCTAAGGAACTAAACCTAATAGACTAGTCAGTGGGAAACTAGAGTCTACCTAAGGTCTGAATCATTATCTCCAAAAGTCGGCGATTCCGCCTCAATAGCATCACGTACGTAGTACGGCTTCCTCGAATCAAGAGTGCGGATCAATCACCAAATCTAAGCCTCGTATGGCATCCCAATATCGGGGTACGGTCAAGTATCCCCTAGGTGTCCCCTCATTCGTATAATGTCATATGTATCTTATTGTGATTAAGTTATACTTATATGATATCGACATCAGGTCACACCAATATAATGTCGTAATCAAATTATACATATATCATATAGTGATCAGTCACAAGTTACAGTCCGGGTACTATTCTAGCGTCCCATGTACATCAATATCACCACCACTCCTTATAACTTATATAATCATGTTCATTATCTCATTCTCTAATGATCCGCTAACACTCAATACGACTGTATAGTCAAGAATCACGGCATCAAGCCAGTTATACTGTTTCATCATATCTCGGATATCATATCACATCAATGAATCACCTATACGTGTTGTACATATATGTATATACCTATACCTAGTTCTATATATATCCACATACACGCACCCCATGTCGAGTTTCAGTGTGTGCGTCGGTGTGTTCTATCTGAAACCTACGAACCTCTTCCAAGGTATTCATTCTCCGATATGGTCTTCCTAAATCTGTCTAGTCCAGCCTAGGGTCAATACTAGGGTCCTACTAGGGTCGCGTCTGGTCTCCTAATGTCAATAAGTACTACACCTATTCTACGTTGCGGGGGTGCTAAACGCCATCCACCCGACTTCCCCCCGTAGATATGCATCTACTCACCTGGTCCATGTCAGCCGAAGACGGTGTCGCCATCCTCCTCTTCATCGCCCGTAGTCCACTTGAAGGGTACCTAAACGCAAACATATAAATAACATCGTAAACCGAATCACATACAAAAGTCAAACGATACAAGGAACAAGCATAGGTTAAAACCTATGTCTCGTCCACGCAAAAGCACCAAACACCGCTCGATATCGGTGTACAAACGCCGACTGATCGAGGTAGAAACCAATAAACAACCCGTAGTTTCAAAACCCATTACTTATAATATTAAACTTGGTTCAAATCATCGGGACCCTAAAATCGATCAAATCATCCAATTCCGAAAACCTTGAAAATGTCAATTCACCGTTTTACTTCAAAACTTGACGTTTAACGAAACTAATGGTCATAATATTCATTAAATAACATAACTAAGTTACAGAAACCATTATCATATTTTTATTACACTAATTTATATTACGAATAAATTTCTAGTTTGCAATTTTATCAATTTTCCACAACTTACAAGCAAAATTCCACAATTCCACAACAACACTTGATTTTGTATGAATTAATATATCAAACTACAATTTACAATGATAATGATATAATGAAACCTTAATTTATATTTTAAATCTCATTTATTTAATAATTTCCAAAAACTAGTTAGCAAAAATAGCAATTTTTATCAAAATTTATCAATTATCAATAATACTAGTAACTAAACTAAGTTTTTCCATTCCTTTAACATGTCAATATCCTCATTTAAACAACAATCTATTGTTACAAACATTCATTGGAATTTATCTCACCAATATATAAAATATATAGAAATCTAGTTTGCTAAAAATGGTTTAATTTAAGAAATTTGGATCACAATTTGCAATATATCAACTATGCATTATTTTCCATTTGTAAAAGTGCTAATCTAGTTATTATAAACCTAATGATATAATAAAACCCCAACTTAATTTTACAAACCCTCACTTGAATTTTTAAAAGTAGTAAATAGAATTAACATATTAAATCTAATTAAGCTTAATGAAACATCTAATAAAAATAAAACAAAAGAAGAAAATTTATACCTCCAAAATTATGAAATCCAACATGAAAATGAGCCTCCAAAATGCATGCTTCCCATCTCCAAAATCCATGTAAAAATGAGAAAGGAATAAAGGGTAGAGAATAATTAGGATTTTGTGCACTTTTTATTGAATTTTTGTGGATTTTTAATGATTTTGTGTAATAAAATGAGGTGGGAAATTGGGGGGGGCTGCCATGGGCATCATGGCCGGCCACAAGAGGAAGAGGGAGAGAAAGAAATGAGTCATGAATCATGTAGAAACTTCCTCCAAATATCATCATCTTTATGTCTTTTCAACCTTTATGCATTTTCCTTTTCTTTTCTTTTCAAAAAAAACAAATTTCTAGAAGGCACTTGAAGAATGAAGTGAGAGGGGCTGCCAAGATCAGCCAAAAATAGTGTGAGGGAGTAAAATATAGTGTGGTTTTGTTTGGGAAAAGATAAAAGTTATACCGCACTCCGTTTGCACTAATTTCACCGGAAAAAAAAAGCCTTTTTCTTCGATATTTTCTATCACCGGATAACAACCCTATTTCAATTCAAAAACCACATGATAAAATTTTGCTTAATGTATAATGATGCACAAAATTTGTTTGAACTCATTCCAGTTTGTAATTTTCCTGAATTAAATGTATTAGTGACGGCTTAAAATAATATTAAAATAATTAATTTCGGAAAAATTTTCAGAAATTTTGAAATCTCACCAGTGGCTCAATAAACACCAAATACTAACAATTACATAATTAGAATATTTATATTTAATTTTAAAATAAAGATATTTGTATTTTGACTTTTTACAGAAAACCCCCTTATTTTGCCGATTTTCCGAAATTTCACCAAAACGATTTTCACAATGTTACAGAGGCGGTCGCTAGAAATTTCCAAACATTGAAATTCAAGCGCCCCCATCAATGAAAACCCCCTCATTTTTGCACGATATCGAACCCGGTTAACCCTCAACCCCCCCCCCCCACTTTTTGACCCTTGATTCGGGCCCGAATCGGGGCTGCATCACGAGCCGAATCAGCCCCGCGTCGGGGCTGAATCAACCTTAGAACAGCCCCAAACCGAGGCTGATCCAATGGCTGATGTAGCCCCGATACAGGGCTGAATTGGCCTCTGTTCGACCCTATTTCAGGGCCGAGCCGAGCATAAATGCGGGGGCTAAACGGCCTCAGTTCAGCCCTGTTTCGGGACCAAATCGAGCACAAATGGGGTGAATTTTGGGTGATCATTAGCCTATTAGAAATCTTGGCCTAAACCAATAATTCGGTGGCTCCAGCACAAATGAAAATGAGAGCATTTCATGCAAATTTTCAAAACAAGTTTTTGCTAAATGGGTTTTGATAATTCTAAAGTCATCCAAACAAGTACAAATTTTTAGTTTGGCTCAATACCATGTAGGTATGTCTTGGGCACTCTACTAGGATTTTAGAACAAGCACAGATGGAATTTTAAAAAATCTAGAAAGCTCAAGTAACTACAAGCAAGGATCAATACTAAAAAATCAAACAAATGAACAAAGTATCATACAAAGTAGAGAGCATACAACCATTATAGTATCTTCAAATGCTCCAATGTTGTGTTGAACTCTAGCTAGGATCCTAAAATGTGTGAACAACCTTGGTGAGGACCTCTCTTGGTCATAAATGGATCCACTTGAGGAAACCCTTCACTAGCTCCATCTGCGCTTCTTACTCCAAACAATTTGTGAAGAAACTAACCACAAAAGCTTGCTAGTTTTGTGGTGTTAGGGATATAGCAAGTCACTTTAATTTAATCTCATCATCTAATTTTCCTTTTGAATTCTCTTTGAATTTTGGAGGAAGAAAAAAAGAAGAGCTTGAAGGAGATGAGGGTTATTATGTGTAGGGTTACTAGGCACTGTCACAAGGGTCTATAAGGCATCAACCATACCCGATTTAAAATTTAGACGTGCCGAACAAGCCTAACCAAGATCTTAAACTAGAGATTAGGCGGAACAAATAGCAAGTAAATAACTTTACTTCTAAGAGTTAGGGATTACAACCTTTGTAGTCCGTTCCTTCACTTCTAAAGCTCCGTGTTGAGGTACCTTCGCTGCGATCATCAAATATCCGGACTCTAGAGAGTCTCCACAAAAGAAAGATGCAAGCTTGCTTCCGATTTTCGATAACAAAGATGATCTACCTTGAAGAAACTCAAACCCAAGCTCTTGCTTTGCTAATCAAGTATTAGAAAAGCAAAAACTCTAATCTAAGTGGCTAGAATAGATGAAGATGATGAAATAGGAATTTAGCTCTCATTTATTTTCTATTTCTCACTCATTTTCATCACTTTGCAAAAAGCTAGAAAGCTTTTCATACAAGGAAGAAGAAGGAAGAAGAAGATTTAATCCTTTTGTGATGAATAATGAAAGTGTGTTATAATTACAAATGCAACCATGGTTAAAGATGAAGAGGCTAACCATTGTAGAGAGTTTACTAGGGTTAAGGGTTTGGGTTGGGTTAAAGAATTTCTCACAAAATATCAACACAAATATCTTTGCAAGAAAACAAAATAAAAGCTTCTAGAAGCTTCTAGAAAAGATTAACCCAAATCAAACCTTAACCATATTTAATCTCCACTAATCATGTTACATTTATAACCATAACATGTTACAATATTATATATCACATATACAATATTTATTGTAACAAAATAAAATAATACAATTAACATATATCGCATATATATATCAATGTATTACCCGAGTGAGAAAAAGAATCTTTTAGTGAGCTTATATTAGTTAATATAATTTAATATATCAAATATATAATTATACATTAAATTATCGATTCAACACTTGATTCGATAATCCGGCTATTTCACAAATAACCGACTAATATAATCTGTATCAGTTCATCGAATCAACACTTGATCCGATGACCCGGCTATATCACATATACCCGGCCGATATCTCATATCGCGAGAATCTAATACGGTATCGCATACACGTATTATTCTCGGTCCCGCACATATCACATATGTGCTCCTACTCCGTTTTGCCCGAGCCAGGAAACCTCTGTGTAGGACTCTAAAGAATCGTCAATACGCCGGCAGTAGGTGATGATCATATCAAACACCCACAAGCTGCAAGCGGTCAGCTAAACGTAACAGTCACCTAGGTATTGAGCAATCAGAAGATCAACAAGCAAGCCTGTACTTTCTCCCATGAATCCAACCAGTTGCACTCCCGTACAGTCCGGTCTCTTCGTCTGATATGTCGCATATCTCGCCTATGGGTGGTAAACGTCAGACCCCAGTAGCTTGATAAGTCGTGTCGATATGAGGTCCATAACAGTTTGAGAAACTACTGATAACACTTACAAGTAAATCTCCGCAACCCTGGCCAGGGATTTCAAGTTATAGCCAATCGAACACAGCGCAACATCAACTCCCTATACCGGGAGAGACGAAACCCCTCCTATCACTCATTGCCTCCATGTGATTCGGGACTGTACCCAAAAGCCACCTTTTTGCACGCCCTCTTAGACGTGGTATGATGGAAATCAAAGCACAGTGGGAATCACATAAGACTCTATGACGATCTCGGGTCTACAGACTAACCTGTACCAGTGTCACCAGAGAACTACTATCTGACGTGAGGTATAATACCATCTGGGAGTTCTTGACGAGTCCGTCCAGTGTACCCAGTCTCCACTGAGCACCCGTATACCTTCTCTGATGTCAAACACCAATGGATATGGGACCATCCATCGCCCATCATATGGGTCAAGAAGCGCATACGCTAGTCTACTCTGGAGTATCGATGCCCTGTCTCTGTACTCCCACAACTAGGAACATTTGAAGGATGTACTTGGCGACTACACTGTCCCCACTAGTATGATCTGCATCATCGTCCTGGTAGTCAAGTACTCATCCTAAGGGCTTTATCAACATGTGACATAGAGACAATCAGAATACATGTTAAGATAAAGAGTAACCAGATAGCATACTATCATGTCGAGCAAGAAAGTCATTTCTATATATGTCCTAGCATCCACTACAATATACAACGTATGTACAGTAATGGCCTCTAGGGCATATATATAACTAACAATCTCCCACTTGCACTAGGGCCATCTGTTGTAGTATCTCATACCCAACAATAAGCTGTGGTTGAAGTATCTCATACTCAACCATCCCATAAAAGTCTCTACTGGGAATTAGGCCTTTGTGAGTGGATCCGCGCTGTTGTCCTCTGTGTCTACTCTTCTAACCATGATCTCCCTGGAGATCAACCATCTCCATGATTAGGCGATACTGCCTAAGAATATGTCTAGATCATAAATGGGACGGGGGTTCCTTAGCCTAAACCATAACTCCTTTGTCACACAATAGTAGGAATGAGATTCATCTCATGAACTCATATATATATATATATATATCAAGACTGCCACTTTGGTAGCATCCTTGGTAACGATGTATCCTGCCTTTAATCGTTTAGTAAGTCATGGTATCTGGCTTGAAACTCTTCCAACATACTGTCCCTCCACTGAGGGTAAAGACAATGCCTGCGACTGACATTCAGTCGTCCTTATCATCCTGGAAGCTTTCCAGTAATTCTCCCCAGGATCTATTGATACCATCTCACTACAACTAGTGAGAATCCTAACATCCAGTTAGATCTATCACATAGATCCAAAACCCAGGATTTAGGAGGTATCACCTTGATCCTATATGGAGAATCTTTGTGATAAGAGGAGATTGACCGAGCATAGCATAGGAAACTCCTTCCCTATCAAGAGTATGTCATCCATGTACTCTACGAGGATCACCACCATACTCCCTACTACCTTTTTGTATATACAAGGTTCATCTACCATTTTGATGAAGTCAAACTCTTTGACTACCATATCAAAATAGACGTTCCAACTCCGCGATGCCTGATTTATCACATAAAACAACTTGCACACGTTTCCGCTGCTCCCACTATCTACGAAGCCCTCTGGCTGTGTACTTATAGACGCTCTCTTCCAAATCGTCATTTAAAGAAGCAGTCATGATACCCAATAGACAGATATCGTAGTCATGGTATGTAGCCGTGGCAAGTAGGATCTGGATGGACTTCAGCATAGCTTTGAAAGTCTCAACTTTTCCATGTACACGAAGTAATCTTCTCAAGATATACTTGCTCCTGATGGGGATTTAACCCTTCATAAAGCAACCAAAGTCCATACTTTGTTGGTGTATAAGGATTCCATCTCAGATCGCTAAGCATCCAGCCATTCTCACAGAGTCCCACTCCTGATGGCCTGCTCGAAACTAGTTGGGTCATCATCACATGATGCAATCCTCGCTCTCACTATCATAGAGAAACCGAAGTATCTCTCAGGTGGATGAGGAACCCTACCAGATCGGCGGAGTGGCTGAGGTTCATTGGAAACTATTGAATCCTCTGGTTTTACCAAATCATCAGCTGTAGTTTGTATAGCTGGAACTCCTTCCAGTTCTACCTCATGACCACTAATTTCTTCACAAGAAATTCCCTTTCACAAAGGTGGCATGCTGAGAAACAAAAACACCTTTTGTTCCCCAGTTTGGTAGAAGATATTCCTTTGCGAATGCTTGGGATATCCAACAAACTTCCACAGGACCGACCTTGCCTCGAGTTTGTCCGGATTTTTCTTTTGACATAGGCCGGAAAACCCCAAATCTTAACTTTCTTAAGAGATGGGCTCTTACCATACCATATCACATATAGAGTGGTAGGCAGCTGATTTGGTTGGAACCCTATTCAATAGGTATGCAGCTTCTCAAGTGCATAACTCCAAAAGGAAATAGGAAACTCAGTATTACTCATCATAGAGCGCACCATATCAAATAGGGTGTGATTGCTCCGCCCCGATACACCGACGTACTGTGGTGTATACGGAGGAGTAATGCTGAGAGAGAATCTTATTCTCCTTTAGAATATTCCAGGAATTCCGTGCTCAAGTATTCTCATCAAAGGACATAATACTTTTGCCCGTTTTTGGTTCTCTACTTCTAACTTATATTCATTGAATTTCTCAAAAGTTCCAAACTTGTGTTTCAATAGGAACATATATCCGGATCTTGAGAGATAATCAGTGAATGTAATGAAGTACAAAGAACCGGTCCTGGCATGTGTAGACAGGGGACTTTCATACATCAGCATGTATCAATCCCAAGAGTTCACTAACTCTTTCTCTATTCCAATAAACGGAGCTGTGGTCATCTTATCTTTGTGACATGACTGGCAAGTTTTACAAGATGTAAATCCAAACTAATTTAAATATGCATCTTTATGTAACTTCAGCTAGTCGGGTCGCATTGATATGACCTAGTCTACAATGCCTCAAGAAGGATTCGTTCATTTCTGAACTCTTCCTCTTGTGTGTGTTCTGTACGTTAAGAACTGTGGTTTGATTTAGAACGTCTATGCTTTTAGATAACGTGCCTGAACCGATCAACTCTTGATATAGGAAATGTTCAAAAGATTATCCAACAATACAAAATTATATCCTTCTTTACTAATAAAGAGACCGATATGATGTTGTATATCAGGTTCGGTATCTAATAACATTCGTTCAGAATCAATGTATTCTGGTAATACAGGGTGATAACTGCCAACAGACTTGGCTGCAACACTTGCATCATTTCCAACTCTTGAAACTTATCACTCGTTCTTAGTTCTCTACCTATCTGTAGCCCATGTAACAAATTACATTTGCGGGATCCTGATCCGGTAACTCATACCCAGGACGTAAAGGATACTGAGAAACAGTTCTCGGTAATGAACACACCCGGGGAAGATGCATCAACATGCACTTTCTTCGTTTGGGCGGCACGGGAATTCTGGTAATCCCCTATTTCCTGCTCTGTATTATAACAATTATAAGTTGGAGCGGGACCAACGTTCCCTAGCACAGTATAACAAGCGGGTTCGGTCAATACATCCGTATTATTATCTTGATTAAGGCGTGACATAGTCGCTACCTGGAGAGAGATAGAAGAAAACACTCAGCGTATGCTCTTGCAAGATTAGATTGGTTATTAATATATCTAATCAGGATGTCTCTCACTGTTTTAGTCAAATCTTCCTTCAAACCTTAAAAGGAAAGACTAGCCGGGATTAATTACACTCTACAAGTTCGCCAATCTTTCAGCCAGGCCAGTGCCGGTACTTTGAGGGAGGTTCTCTGCGCTTTCGCACGGACCTAATTAAAGTAAACCTCGTTTTCCCAGAGGCGTAACCACGTTGACACCTTTCTAGACACCTACTTGATCGGCTAATTGTAATCTGTAAAACTCTCCCAGGAGTAACTCTTACTCACAGCGGGTATCAGGATCTAACTATCTCATAGAAGGTATGCAATCTCATTGCTAATTTCAACACTTGAAATTCCTAATAATATTTTACCCCTAGCGTCCTATGACCTTGACACAGGCCAATAAACCATAGTCCGCTAGCAAAGTTCAACCCGTCATTTCTCGATTGAATTAATACCCACCCGCATAACTCTTGACGCGGGCCAACAAAGTCGCATGACTACCCTAACTCAATCCTATCATATGCTTTTGCAGATAAGCATAAATAGCTACCGAACACTACGCCTTGACGCAGGCCAACAAACACAGCACGAATACTATGAAGTACTCATCTGGAATGACGGAGGGCTACTACAGGTTTTTAAGAAAACCCTTTGCGTAATGAACTTGATATCGTTGTAGAATCGAGTGATTTTGAATGGAGTGTTTTTTAGGCTTTTCTAGTTTCGCTAAACAGGTCACTCCCGGTGAAGGGATCGTCGGCTCTTTCCTCATCGAATAAGGTGCATGATATTTCACAAATATCTCTATGCTAAGCGAAAACTATAAAAACAATCAAAAGACAAACCAAGTTTGTAGCATCTTCTAGTTTCGCTAAAGAGGTCACTCCCGGTGAAGGGATCTCGGCTCTTTCCTTAACGAATAAGGTGCTGGATGTTCTACAAGGAACACCGCTATGCAACGCAAGAACTAGAGCTACCAGTTTTTAAACAAGTTTCTACAACATCTTTAGGTTTCTTTTAGTTTCATTAATCTCATTAATGAAGTCCCATTTTATTATGCTTTACAAGCATCACATTTGAAACGAAATCAGCAATATAACATATATCTCATATATATAATATAAACATTCGTCTCAGGCAGTAATATGATCTCATCACAGAACATTGCAGCAGAAGAACACATATGAAATATTAGATATACTAGGACGTCCGTGTTTTAATACGAGCCTGTATAAAACATGGATTCCACGGTCGTAATGAATAGCCAAACCCATATCCCTAGACTCCTACGAGAGCCGCAAGTAACCCTGCCAGTTCTAGAGTTAGGAGACCCGGTCTCGACTCCTCGAGATGGTCTCCCACTGGACCCTAGAACCTGGTTACTTGTGCTCCCCGCCTTGGATCTACCTAATGCGGAAAAATAAATAATATACAATAGTGACATCATCCTCAGCCCGGAAGTGCCCCAATAAAAGAATATTACATACAATGAATTTTACATGAATGAAAATAAAAACCCTTATCTCACATAAACCCCCCGGCTATTCAAAACGCAACGATCCAATACAACATATCACAGCAACACATAATATCTCATATCATCAATGTAAGCAAGTATGCGTATCCCGATTGTCATTGATGTATAGCAACGAAGCCGGCGATACACCATATACTACGCTTATGGTCGCAGAAAAGAAAGTGTAAAACTACAACAATTGGAATCCGCAACTTTCTTAGACATCTCATGCGTAACCAAATGAATTCCTTAGACATCACATGCCTAACAATTATAAACCCCGCATTTTAGTCTCAGTATCGAAAACTCTTTTCAATACCTAGTTAGGCAATTCAACAAGATTCCCAATAACCTGATCGAATGCTCGTCGAAAACTTTAGTAGGCGGTCGCACCCCCGATGCGAAGTGCACTAAGGCGGAACACCGCTGCCGCGAGCACCCGAACGGATGCTTTTGGTGACGGGGTTCTCTTACGGTCACTTGGTTGGTACTATGAGGCGTGGCTGTCTATTAAGTTTATCCGGCGAGTATCCGCGTACGCTACGTGATTGCGACGGACTTTTGATCACATCAAAATCCCGTGGCAACCGATCAAATGAGACTAAACTGCTAGATTTATAACATTCAAATTAGTTATCTCATAACTACTTGTGGATTCCAAATATTGTATCACATTCCAGATAAATAGACAATGTTAAACTTTCCAATCGAATAAACAAACACCCAAGATTTCCCAAATAGCTCAACACTTGAGCGGAGTTCAAAAAGTGTCCATCATATGCCACAGTGCGATGGTCCAGCCGTAGAAGGGTCAAACCAACGCCTCACATATGGCAACGCCGTACTGCCCCAAACCCTAAGGTTTAGAGGCAGTTCAGACGGTCACATAATCGAGTTAAGGTTTGTGTTCTTCTAGAGGGTCCACCGCGTTGCTTGCACGACTTAAAACGTTCTTAAACTAAGGAAAAATCCAACACTTGGAAATTTTCCGAAAGGGGAAAAAGTGAGTTATTGATATCCGTTCGAACTTTTTAACACATTCTAAATTACCCGGGAAAAATAAATGAAGTTAAACTTTCCGATCGAATCAACGAGTTCCCAATAATTCCCAGAAGGCTCAACACTTGAGTAGAATTAAAAATTCCCAGAACTATGAAAAAGAACCCAAGAATAAATACCTGAAAAACCAGACACCAATTCAAACTTTTAGCCGCGGAACCGCCGCCAAACCCTAGGTTTGGCCGCGGTTCTGCGGTCTGGTGAACGAATTGGTGGTCCGTACTTCACAGTGTTTCTTAGATTTCCCTGCATGAATTTCTGAGTATTTTTAATATGAAAAATGTCAACTTTTGAAAAAATTTCCAGAAACTAGGTTTTATCGGGTATTCGGAGTTCAATCGGACTTAAAACTTCGCCTAGACTTCGCCTAAAGCTCTAGCTTGGCTCTGATACCACTGTAGGATTACTAGACACTGTCACAAGGGTCTATAAGGCATCAACCATGCCCGATTTAAAATTTAGACGTGCCGAACAACCCTAACCAAGATCTTATAGTAGAGATTAGGCGAAACAAATAGCAAGTAAACAACTTTACTTCTAAGAGTTAGGGATTACAATCTTTGTAGTCCGTTCCTTCACTTCTAAAGCTCCGTGTTGAGCTCCCTTCGCTGCGATCATCGAGTATCCGGTCTCTAGAGAGGCTCCAAAAAAGAAAGATGCAAGCTTGCTTCCGATCTTCGATAACAAAGATGATCTACCTTGAAGAAACTCAAACCCAAGCTCTTTCTTTGCTAATCAAGTATTAGCAAAGCAAACACCCTAATCTAAGTGGCTAGAATAAATGAGGATGATGAAGTAGGAATTTAGCTCTCATTTATTTTCTATTTCTCACTCATTTTCATCACTTTGCAAAAAGCTAGAAAGCTTTTCATACAAGGAAGAAGAAGGAAGAAGAAGATCTAATCCTTTTGTGATGAATAATGAAAGTGTGTTATAATTACAAATGCTATTATGGTTAAAGATGAAGAGGCTAACCATTGTAGAGAGTTTACTAGGGTTAAGGGTTTGGGTTGGGTTAAAGAATATCTCAAAAAATATCAACACAAATATCTTTGCAAGAAAACAAAACAAAAGCTTCTAGATGTTTCTAGAAAAGATTAACCCAAATCAAACCCTAACCATGTTTAATTTCCACTAATCATGTTGCATTTATAACCATAACATGTTACAATATTATATATCACATATACAATATTTATTGTAACAAAATAAAATAATACAATTAACATATATCGCATATATATATAAATATATATCAATGTATTACCCGAGTGAGAAAAAGAATCTTTTAGTGAGCTTATATTAGTTAATGTAATTTAATATATCAAATATATAATTATACATTAAATTATCGAATCAACACTTGATCCGATAATCCGGCTATTTCACAAATAACCGACTAATATAATCTGTATCAGTTCATCGAATCAACACTTGATCCGATGTCCCGGCTATATCACATATACCCGGCCGATATCTCATATCGTGAGAATCTAATACGGTATCGCATAAACGTATTATTCTCGGTCCCGCACATATCACATATGTGCTCCTACTCCGTTTTGCACGAGCCAGGAAACCTCTGTGTAGGACTCTAAAGAATCGTCAATACGTCAGCAGTAGATGATGATCATATCAAACACCCATAAGCTGCAAGCGGTCAGCTAAAGGTAACAGCCACCCAGGTATTGAGCAATCAGAAGATCAACAAGCAAGGCAGTACTTTCTCCCGTGAATCCAACCAGTAACACTCCCGTACAGTCCGGTCTCTTCGTCTGTTATGTCGCATATCTCGCCTAGGGATGGTAAACGTCAGACCCCAGTAGCTTGATAAGTCGTGTCGATATGAGGTCCATAACAGTTCGAAAAACTACTGATAACACTTACCAGTAAATCTCCGCAACCCTGGCCAGGGATTTCCAGTTATAGCCAATCGAACACAGCGCAACATCAACTCCCTATACCGGGAGAGACGAAACCCCTCCTATCGCTCATTGACTCCATGTGATTCGGGACTGTACCCAAAAGCCACCTTTTTGCACGCCCTCTTGGACGTGGTATGATGGAAATCAAAGCACAGTGGGAATCACACAAGACTCTATGACTATCTCGGGTCTACAGACTAACCTGTACCAGTGTCACCAGAGAACTGCTATCTGACGTGAGGTATAATACCATCTAGGAGTTCTTGGCGAGTCCGTCCAGTATACCCAGTCTCTACTGAGCACCAGTATACCATCTCTGATGTCAAACACCAATGGATATGGGATCATCCATCGGCCATCATATGGGTCAAGAAGCGCATACGCTAGTCTACTCTGGAGTATCGATACCCTGTCTCGGTACTCCCACGACTAGGAACATTTGAAGGATGTACTTGGGGACTATACTGTCCCCACTAGTATGATATGCATCATAGTCCTGGTAGTCAAGTACTCATCCTAAGGGCTTTATCAACATGTGACATAGAGACAATCAGAGTACATGTTAAGATAAAGAGTAACCAGATAGCATACTATCATGTCGAGCAAGAAAGTCCTCCCTATATATGTCCAACCATCCACTACAATATACAACGTATGTACAGTAATGGCCTCTTAGGCATACATATAACTAACATTATGCTAGAATAAAAACCATAACCATTTTCAAAATGGTTGTAAATATTTATCATAGCATAAACTAATCTCATCCATTGGATTTAATCCATCATTCAAATATCCACCCTCTTCTCCCCATTCCACTTATATATATATATATATATATATATATATATATATATATATATATATATATATATATATATGTTTATGTAATTTTCTTATGTATTAAAAAATACATTAATGAGACATAAATAAATAGTGACAATACACTAGTAAATACATATATATATATTACATGTATTATTATATTAAATCAACACTAGATTTAATATCCGTTGACCGGCCAGAATATCCAAAAGTCTGATTACCGTCAGTGCACTAAATACACTAGTTTTAATCTGTCACGACCCGAAAGTACGGAACATGACCGACACTTAGAGTACGAAACGTCTCGAGGCGCATGTAATCTAAGTAAGCCGAAAACCCAGAAATCCAAAACCAAGGAAAGTAGTAGAGTGAAGGAAAACCAACTTAAAACAAGTAGTTTTAATAGCATAAGCCGAATTATGCGTTTTAAAAAAACATCAAGTATTTTCTGAAAATTTCGGCAGAGTCTCCTTTGTAAATATTGGCCCCCAAACGGGATACAACATGAATAGTATAAGAAATCAATAAAAAGGCATCCCCAAGCGGGAGCTAGCTCTTCGTCTATCGACGGTCACAACCACACAAGCAATATAATATACAACGCCAAGGGCGAGGATCAAAACTCAAAAGGAAACTCAAAACAACAAGAAATCCACAGAAATATAACACGCGACTCTAAGGTCGAAAGAATAACATCGCTGGTCTCTATGTCAAAAATAAATACATGTTTGGTTGATGGAACTTCTAGATACAACAGAATAATAATATACAAGGTATAATGATGGGTACGATACAAATAAACCCACCTACTAGCAAATCACCCGGAATGGAAATAGTGCCAGCAAAGCCGTAATGAAACCTATAAGGCAAAACCTGCAAGAAACTGTGGCACAACGGGGGTGAGTTGCCGACTCGTGAGTAGAAAAATATCTACGAACAGAAATCGCATGAACAACGCAATCCTAGGTCATATGATCATAATATATCCTCAAATATATATAACATGCAGCCTATAACAATGGCTAGGGTAAATATCTAACCCGAGTGTAATCCCATGTGCCCGTGTCAGTGCCTCATGTAGCAATATATCATATGGAAGATGTATGAATGCATGAAACAGAATCCATGTACTGAAGAAAACTGCTTTCATAAATTAGTGAGATTTCTGTATCTTTTTTAAAAACGAGGTATCATAAATGAAATCAGTATAAACAGTGCCTAGTATCGAGACAAAACAAGTATCCAAATATCTCGATATCTCTGTGTCGCAATCTTTGTACCTCAATATCTCAAATATCTCTGTATGTCTCAATCTCACTATCTAAGGCGCTGTCAGTCCAGACCGGCCCCTACCATCAATCTCAAGACCACGATGGTATCCTCCGGATATCCGACGCGTCGGGTAAAATCACCGGTCGGTAGTGCTCCCCTGCCAGGCTCAACGCCATCATCTGCGATTTTTTTGCTCCGGGGTACCGCACCGGGTCCACCATATACCCGAAACGGTTCATCCGTCTCCTCGAATCGGGTCTCGAAATCCATCAGCAAACTCATGGTGGACGACTCATACATTATGGGAAAACCGCACTTTTTATTTAAAAAGAGAGAAAAGGTTTATTTATGTTTTTTGTGGTTTTCCTCCAAATCCAAGAAATCTCATGAAATCCGAATCCAAGTCATCAATAGCATGTAAACAGTGAATATAGGCATGAAAATCCATGAATGCGACACAATAGTGAATAATAACATGCATGAAGTAGCAGGCAATAACTACAATGTCTAAACTAGCATATAAGGCATGTACAC
Source organism: Agapanthus africanus (assembly GCA_030015575.1). NCBI lineage: Eukaryota > Viridiplantae > Streptophyta > Magnoliopsida > Asparagales > Amaryllidaceae > Agapanthus > Agapanthus africanus. Next base: position 181,149,246 of record CM057344.1, on the reverse strand, counting down.
TAATATCATGTCTAAACTATTAGCTAACAACCTATGTCAATGAAATAGTATTTTCTAAAGTGTTCGTGACATGGCAATTACCGATGAAGATGTGTGTGAGCCGACAAGTAAGTGTTCGTGGTACATACGCGTCATCGGTAATGGTGCTGGTGTCCTAACAGCATGATACCAATAATAGGATATGAATCATAATATAAGCATGCGATGCGGAGCGAACAGCAATAATGAGTGGGAGCTAAATACTAGACACAAGATAACAAATCTATATTTAATATAAATTTAGTCTAACAACTACACTAAACTAAAGGGCTAAGCTAACTGGCTACTGAAGATAAGGAAACCGCCTAATCTCTGAGTCGATACATATACCTACATGTATATGTTAGTCGGTGATCTTGCCTCAATAATATCACATCCGATACCATATCTATAATCAGACATTCCCAAGTCAAGAGTGCGGATCAAATATCAATATATAGCTCGTACATAAATCCGTCGTACGGCACCCCAAATCTCGGTACAGGTCAGTATCACATTCATCAAATTAATCATTTGGTATCCTCTTTATCCAAGATCATAATTCGGGGTACTGATCTACGTCTAGTACAATACCAATATCATTAATCTAATCATGATCTGACTGCTGATATACAGCCTCATACCAACTGATATCATCATCAAATATCGTCATAAAGAGGTATACATCGCCTAATACGACCTATTATGAATATCTTAACATATCTTATCTCATATCACGATCACATGTCAACCATTCAATGTATAACACTATTCACATGTATCGTCGTCCCAAGATCCGCTATAACATCAGGACGTATCTCAAGTACGAATCTTGCCATATCACCGTTCTCGCGGTCTCAATCAAATCTTATGGACTCATCTCAAATCCCAATACTATCCTCAAATCCAGTATGTGAACACATAGTCCCATACCCATATGAACACATAACAATATAACCCTATATAAGCACATATGAAAGAAGAATGTATGCAAGTATGGGTGTGTGTGTGTAAATGTGGTACAACCTCTACTCTTGGGTCTCGCAACACTAAAACTATCCAATCACACCTAAAATCTATCTTTATCATCAATAAACTCAACAATATATCATCAAAATATATGTGTGTATACGTTTTCGTATACATCACCACGAACTGCGGGGGTGCTATACGCCATCCACCCGACTTCTTCCCGTAGATATAAATCTACTCACCTGATCCTCGCTCGCCGGTGCCAACATCCATATGGGGTACCTACATATCATAACGCACCGTATCGTATTAAAATCCGACTTATGATCAAAACGACACACGAACCCTACATAGGTCAAAACCTATGGTTGCTTTCACAAATTAACCAAAAAAACCCTCGACGTCGGCGTACAAACGCCAAACCATCGAGGAAAACCCAAACACACCCATTTTCACATTCACAAACACTAAAAATATATGGAATAGGTTAGAATTCACAATAACCCCAAATCCACTAATTATATAACAAATAGGGTTAAATTCATCAAAACCATAAAATTAAACAAATTGTTTTATTTCCCAAAAACCTAGTTAGCGGTCGCTAACCGTTTTTAATACAAATCATAATGTTTTAGCAAAACTAGTGGTTACAATATTCACTAATTAGCTTAAATAGGCCACATGAACATTTACTATATTTTTAATCTTGCTAAACTCCCTTAAACCAAAATCTAGTTAGCACAAATACCCTTTTTGTTCAAAACTTGAAGTTTTAACCAATAAAAACATTTCAACAATTTTTTTGTGGCCAAAATGCTCACTAAATAACTTAATTAAGTCACCCAAACCCAAACTAAATTTTAAACTCACTAATTATAATAGATCTAAAAAATCTAATTTGCAATTAGCTTAATTAGAATAATTTAGATGCAAAAATTAGCAATTTTAGCACTTAAATTACACTTTGCATGACTTAGTATGCTAACTACACTATGCAAACATAACATTTTAATAAAACCCTAACTTGATTTTAAAAACCCAATTCTAGAATTTCCAAACCCTAACTTTAAAATTTAAAACTAGCAATTCCACCAATTTAACACTTAAATAAATTAGCTTTAAGAAGTTAACTAACAAACTAAGCAAAAAGGGTTAGAATTTATACCCAATAAATTTGAAGATCCACAAGCACACATAGCCTCCCAAATTGAAATCTTGTTCCCTAGATCCATGCAATTTTGGCTAATGAGAAATGGGTAGGAATTAGATTTTGATTTTGTGGGATTTTTTGAAGCATTTTGGATGATTTTTTTGATGGAGTTTTGAAGAGAAAAGAGAAAGAGAAAGGGGGGCTGCTGCTGGTCCAGGTTCGGCCAAGGGGAGTAGGGGGAAAAGGTGAGAGGATGGTGCCAAAAAGTTCCAAGTCAAAGCCCCTCCCAATTACCATAATACCCTCACCCAACTAATGTATATAAAAACCTATATTTTAAACCATTTAAATGAGTTTAAGAAGCAAAAGAGTGGAGGGGGAAATGTGGGCTGCAGGTGGTAGTGGGGCCAGCCAACTGGATATGAGGGTGTGTGAGAGAGTGTACAAGAAAATTTCATGCAAAAAGAACCCCTCAAGTTACAAAGATGCAAGTTTTAGTTTAATTAATCAAATTTTAGTTTTCCCTTAAATATAACCAATTAGAACTTGAAATAAATTGCTAAAAATTTGTATTACTCACTAGATTTTAGTTGACATGGTTCTATAGGGTGTAATTAGCCTATTCAAATTTGTATTTATCGCTAATTTAATGTATTTTTAACAGCTTAAAATAATATTAAAATAATTAATTTCGGAAAAAATTTCAGAAAATTAGAAATTTTACGAGTGGCTCAATAAACACAAAATACTAGCAATTACATAGTTAGAATATGTATATTTAATTTTATAATAAAGATATTTGTATTTTGACTTTTTACTGAAAACCCCCTTATTTTACCGATTTTCCAAAATTTCACCGAAACGATTTTCAAAACGTTACAATCTTCCCCCCTTAAAGAAATTCGGTCCCCGAATTTAAATTAAAACTTTCCCTAAATACTAAAACATCTAAGCAAAACCATCAAGTCGTCGGGGCTTCGAAATCATAAATACATAAAACAAATCGTAGTGCAGCGCATGCGCATGAAAAATGAGCATATAACTCAAAATCAAAACTCCGTCAAAAATCCCGCAATCATCATAGTCATGGTAAAGACACAAATGTCAAATCCAATACAAAACCAATATGATATAACTCGAAACTATACATGTAAATATCAAATCTATATATGTAAATATCTGAAGAAAATGCATGCCAAATCTCTTAAAGTCGCTGTGCAATGCGCATAACATTGCACAGTGGTGGACGTCTATCATAAGAAAATAACCATATACATATATACCTTTGTTTAAAATGTACGTTCCGCCGTTTTGGGAAATAATTTAGAAGGGTTTCCTTGTTTTAAACGTTTCGTGTCATATCAGACACGTAGGTAAATACTGAGACTATAGCTCGCTTTTTTGGAATTCCCTTCGATAGCTATGAATGCATGCAAAATATATTTAGGTACTGTCCTCTGACTAGTCCTGCTCAGTACGAAAACATATAGCAAATATCATAAAAAAGTATTGCTCTATAAGAAATCAATCCCAACATATGCATATGAATACTACGTGCGTCTGGTGCGCACAGAAATCAAAATCCATATATGTGTCATACATGCGCACAGAAACAACATCTAAGTGCATCGAGTGTGCACACAACATCTGTCATAGGCAACGTGTGTGCCTGACAGCAAGGACAGGTGCATCTGACACACACGAAGAATCTCGATTTAGTGCATCTGGTGTGCACCAAAATCGCATCTCAAAACATACGCTCAATATGCGCAAAAATCCAAGGCAGGTGCATCTATCATGTACGAAATCGTGAAATCCAATATCAAGCGCCGAACGTGTGCAAAATCCAATCAGGTGCACAAGGTACACAAAACCAATATCGAGCATCACAATCGAAATCGAAGTCCAGTGCATCTAAGTGCACAAAATGCGTATCACTGCACTGCAAGCATATGTGAACTATACTGAGTGCAAAAACCAAATCGTATGCGTATATACGCACAAATCATCTCAACTGTATGAAATCCATATAATCACAAGCATGAGAAACCAAGGCACGAAAACTATCTCAAGTGCAACAACTGTACAAAAATCGTAAATACTCAGTAGGTGCAACCATGGTGCATGAAAACGATATCATGAAACTCAATCATCAAAACCAAATCATGCGAATAGATCGCTCAAAATACCAAAATCAAGTATGGCGGAATAGTCCCTCTCAAGCACATCCTCCAAGAATCTCTGGCCAGCTGTCGTGGTCACTCATAGCATGTCTCGTCGACGATCCTGAACTCTAGCCTTCCGGTGTGCGTAACATGACCACCCTTGCGCCCAAGTCTTCTCGTAATTTATTCCAGAAAGGTCCTGTCGAGGTCTCTCCTAAATCTCGTCTCTGCCGAACTGTCCGGAAGTCATTGTCCTTTACTATATCTGTTTCTTATTCCGGAACGGCTACATACTCATCGCGACTCCTTCTGGAAGGTATATCCAAGTACAATGCCTCGGCATGTGTATCGCATCTCTGATGTCGGCGGAGTGGAACGCCGTCTCATCAAGACCTCGTATGAACCACTTACTCCACTTTTCTCTAATGTCGACTGCTTCGGACTCGTCTCGTCGTGGCTTCATAGACTGAGCTCCAACGGCTATCCTCGTATCTGGAGTCTCCTAAGAAATGCATCTCACCACCTAGCATCCGAATGAAGTCGAACCATCCGATCGATTCGTCAAAACCTTATAATCCCCCAAGAGCTCAACATCTTGGGTACAGTTTAACAGTATCGAGTACGTACCACAACATCGATGGTCCAGCCGTAGAAGGGCAAACCCAAGCCTCACTAATGGCGCCGCGGAACTGCCGCAAACCCTAAGGTTCAAAAGCTTTCACACGGTCATTAAGTCGAGTTAGGGTTTCATTCTTCTAGAGGGTCCATAGAATTTCCTGCATGTCTTTCCGAATACTTTAAACTTAGAATAATAGGTTTCTGACATTCGATCATCTCTGTCGACTCTCAACGTCTCTGTGTGAAGTCGTCTCTAGTTGGAATCAATCTATCTGATGACCTCGCATCGGGGTAGCGAACGAACCACTTGTCCTAGTCATTCATCCTCGGTGACTACTGACCTTCTATCATCTCTTAGTACACTCGTACTGCAATAGCTCCAACATCTGGGGCGATATCTCGTCGTTCACAGCAATAACTGGCTTGCTCGTCTGCACGCTGAACAGTGCCTCAATCATCATGAATAAGCAATACGCCAACGGTCATCAAAATCTGGCTGGCCTCTATCATTGGCTCGACCCTCTGGTGCTGATCTGCACGTCCGAGTAATCTTATACAGCGATCCATCAAACGCTCGTGGCGCGAAAACATAATAAAAAGAACGTCTTTACAATCGTGTGTCGCCGGAATTACGTCCCGGGTCAGTCCTCGTCCGTAACGAGCTCGTGCTGACCGCAACTCTAGCCGTAGCTCTCCCTGCCCGTAATCATGGCAGCAAAACCATAACTGGCACCGATGAGGCTAGATCATAGGAAGGAATCTAATACTGAACAAGAAAATGTACATCATAAGGCTTCTTAAGTGGAGTAGCGTATCGTAAGTAAACCGCGGAACATACCCACGGTACGTCACTCTACTTTAGTCATCTATTCCATCAAGCAAGGGTCATCCTATGCTCCGAAGGTAAAACCTAACGCTCTGATACCAACTTTGTCACGATCCGAAAGTACAGAACATGACCGGCACTTAGACTACGAAACGTCTCGAGGCGCACGTAATCTAAGTAAGCCGAAAACCCAGAAATCCAAAACCAAGGAAAGTAGTAGAGTGAAGGAAAACCAACTTAAAACAAGTAGTTTTAATAGCATAAGCCGAATTATGCATTTTAAAAAAAACATCAACTATTTTCTGAAAATTTCGGCAGAGTCTCCTTTGTAAATATTGGCCCCCAAACGGGATACAACATGAATAGTATACGAAATCAATAAAAAGGAATCCCCAAGCGGGAGCTAGCTCTTCGTCAATCGACGGTCACAACCACACAAGCAATATAATATACAACGCCAAGGGCGAGGATCAAAACTCAAAAGAAAACTCAAAACAACAAGAAATCCACAGAAATATAACGCGTGACTCTAAGGTCGAAAGAATAACATCACTGGTCTCTATCTCAAAAATAAATACATGTTTGGTTGATGGAACTTCTAGATACAACAGAATAATAATATACAAGGTATAATGATGGGTACGATACAAATAAACCCACCTACTAGCAAATCACCCGGAATGGAAATAGTGCCAGCAAAGCCGTAATGAAACCTGTACGGCAAAACCTGCAAGAAACTGTGGCACAACGGGGGTGAGTTGCCAACTCGTGAGTAAAAAAACATCTACGAACAGAAATTGCATGAACAACGCAATCCTAGGTCATATGATCATAATATATCCTCAAATATATATAACATGCAGCCTATAACAATGGCTAGGGTAAATATCTAACCCGAGCGTAATCCCATGTGCCCGTGTCAGTGCCTCAGGTAGCAATATTTCATATGGAAGATGTATGAATGCATGAAACAGAATGCATGTACTGAAGAAAACTGCTTTCATAAATTAGTGAGATTTCTGTATCTTTTTTAAAAACGAGGTATCATAAATGAAATTAGCATAAACAGTGCCTAGCATCGACACAAAACAAGTATCCAAATATCTCGATATCTCTGTGTCGCAATCTCTGTACCTCAATATCTCAAATATCTCTGTATGTCTCAATCTCACTATCCAGGGTGCCGTCAGTCCAGACCGGCCCCTACCATCAATCTCAAGACCACGACGGTATCCTCCGGATATCCGACGCGTCGGGTAAAATCACCGGTCGATAGTGCTCCCCTGCCAGGCTCAACGCCATCATCTGCGATCTTCTTGCCCCGAAGTACCACACCGGGTCCACCATGTACCCGAAACGGTTCATCCGTCTCCTCGAATCGGGTCCCAAAATCCATCAGCAAACTCATGGTGGACAACTCATACATCATGGGAAAACTGCACTTTTTATTTAAAAAGAGAGAAAAGGTTTATTTATGTTTTTTGCGGTTTTCCTCTAAATCCAAGAAATCTCATGAAATACGAATTCAAGTCATCAATAGCATGTAAACAGTGAATATAGGCATGAAAATCCATCAATGCGACACAACAGTGAATAATAACATGCATGAAGTAGCAGGCAATAACTACAATGTCTAAACTAGCATATAAGGCAAGTACACTAATATCATGTCTAAACTATTAGCTAACAACCTATGTCAATGAAATCATATTTTCTAAAGTGTTCGTGACATAGCAATTACTGATGAAGATGTGTGTGAGCCAGCAAGTAAGTGTACGTAGTATATACGCGTCATCGGTAATGGTGCTGGTGTCCTAACAGCATGATACCAATAATAGGATATGAATCATAATATAAGCATGCGATGCGGAGCGAACAACAATAATGAGCGGGAGCTAAATACTAGACACAAGATAACAAATCTATATTTAATATAAATTTAGTCTAACAACTACACTAAACTAAAGGGCTAAGCTAACTGGCTACTGAAGATAAGGAAACCGCCTAATCTCTGAGTCGATACATATACCTACATGTATATGTTAGTTGGTGATCCTGCCTTAATAATATCACATCCGATACCATATCTATAATCAGACATTCCCAAGTCAAGAGTGCAGATAAAACATCAGTATATAGCTCGTACATAAATCCGTCGTACGGCACCCCAAATCTGGGTACAGGTCAGTATCACATTCATCAAATTAATCATTTGGTATCCTCTTTATCCAAGATCATAATCCGGGGTACTGATCTACGTCTAGTACAATACCAAAATCATTAATCTAATCATGATCTGACTGCTGATCTACAGCCTCATACCAACTGATATCATCATCAAATATCGTCATAAAGAGGTATACATCATCTAATGCGACCTATTATGAATATCATAACTTATCTTATCTCATATCACGATCACATGTCAACCATTCAATGTATAACATTATTCACATGTATCGTCGTCCCAAGATCCGCTATAACATCAGGACGTATCTCAAGTACGAATTCTGCCATATCACCGTTCTCGCGGTCTCAATCAAATCTTATGGACTCATCTCAAATCCCAATACTATCCCCATATCTATGTGAACACATAGTCCCATACCCATGTGAACACATAACAATATAACCCCATATAAGCACATATGAAAGAAGAATGTTGGCAAGTTTGGGTGTGTGTAAATGTGGTGCAACCTCTACTCTAGGGTCTCGCAACACTAAACCTATCTAATCACACCTAAAATCTATCTTTATCATCAATAAACTCAACAATATATCATCAAAATATATGTGTGTATACGTTTTCGTATACATCACCATGAACTGCGGAGTTGCTATACGCCATCCACCCGACTTCTTCCCGTAGATATAAATCTACTCACCTGATCCTCGCTCGCCGGAACCGACGTCGCCACGCTCTTGCTTGTCGCCTCGAAGTCCACATGGGGTACCTACATATCATAACGCACCGTATCGCATTAAAATCCGACTCATGATCAAAACGATACACGAACCCACATAGGTCAAAACCTATGGTTGCTTTCATAAATCAACCAAAAAAACCCTCGACGTCGGCGTACAAACGCCAAACCATCGAGGAAAACCCAAACACACCCATTTTCACATTCACAAACACTAAACATATATATGGAATAGGTTAGAATTCACAAAAAACCCAAATCTACTAATTATATAACAAATAGGGTTAAATTCATCAAAACCATAAAATTAAACAAATTGTTTTATTTCCCAAAAACCTAGTTAGCGGTCGCTAACCGTTTTTAATACAAATCATAATGTTTTAGCAAAACTAGTGGTTACAATATTCACTAATTAGCTTAAATAGGCCACATGAACATTTACTATATTTTTAATCTTGCTAAACTCCCTTAAACCAAAATCTAGTTAGCACAAATACCCTTTTTGTTCAAAACTTGAAGTTTTAACCAATAAAAACATTTCAACAATTTTTTTGTGGCCAAAATGCTCACTAAATAACTTAATTAAGTCACCCAAACCCAAACTAAATTTTAAACTCACTAATTATAATAGATCTAAAATATCTAGTTTGCAATTAGCTTAATTAGAATAATTTAGATGCAAAAATTAGCTATTTTAGCACTTAGATTACACTTTGCATGACTTAGCATGCTAACTACACTATGCAAACATAACATTTTAATAAAACCCTAACTTGATTTTAAAAACCCAATTCTAGAATTTCCAAACCCTAACTTTAAAATTTAAAACTAGCAATTCCACCAATTTAACACTTAAATAAATTAGCTTTAAGAAATTAACTAACAAACTAAGCAAAAAGGGTTAGAATTTATACCCAATAAATTTGAAGATCCACAAGCACACATAGCCTCCCAAATTGAAATCTTGTTCCCTACATCCATGCAATTTTGGCTAATGAGAAATGGGTAGGAATTAGATTTTGATTTTATGGGATTTTTTGAAGCATTTTGGATGATTTTTTTGATGGAGTTTTGAAGAGAAAAGAGAAGGGAAAAGGGGGGGGGGCTGCTGCTGGTCCAGGTTCGGCCAAGGGGAGGAGGGAGAAAAGGTGAGGGGATGGTGCCAAAAAGTTCCAAGTCAAAGCCCCTCCCAATTACCATAATACCCCCACCCAACTAATGTATATAAAAACCTATATTTTAAACCATTTAAATGAGTTAAAGAAGCAAAAGAGTGGAGGGGGAAATGTGGCTGCAGGTGGTAGTGGGGCCGGCCAAGTGGTGGTGAGGGTGTGTGAGAGAGTGTAAAAGAAAATTTCACGCAAAAAGAACCCTTCAAGTTACAAAGATGCTAGTTTTAGTTTAATTAATCAAATTTTAGTTTTCCCTTAAATATAACCAATTAGAACTTGAAATAAATTGCTAAAAATTTATATTACTCACTAGATTTTAGTTGACATGGTTCTATAGGGTGTAATTAGCCTATTCAAATTTGTATTTATCGCTAATTTAATATATTTTTAACAGCTTAAAATAATATTAAAATAATTAATTTCTGAAAAATTTTCAGAAAATTAGAAATTTTACGAGTGGCTCAATAAACACAAAATACTAGCAATTACTTAGCTAGAATATGTATATTTAATTTTATAATAAAAATATTTGTATTTTGACTTCTTACTGAAAACCCCTTATTTTACCGATTTTCCGAAATTTCACCGAAACGATTTTCAAAACGTTACATAATCGAACCTTTGAAAGTATACAATATGCACATCTACATCATATCACTAGAGTCGGAAAAATCATTGTGTGGGACTCTAATGACTCGACAATACGGTGACAGTGGGTTTAACCAAAAGCACGTAAGCGGCGCTAACTGTAAGTAACGGCTACCCTGAAATTGAGCGAAAGGAGGTCGGCAAGAAAGCTCGTCCAAACCCCTACTGAGTCTATAAGTGATGGTTTTTGTACGGTCCGGTCTATTCATCAAAAAGTATCACATATTAGGTCTAGGGGGTTGGTAAACGTCAGATCCTTAATAACCCGATAAATCGTGTTGGTGTCAAGCTCGTCACCTACCGAGAAACTATCTATTTTGCAATCAGTAAATCCCATCCAGTCTGGCTAGAGATTTAGGGTGATAGCCGATCGAACACAGCGCGACATCTACCCTCAATAACGGAAGAGAAGAATCCCCAACAATCCGCTCACTGTCTCCATATGGCTCGAAATTGTACCCAACTAAAACATATCCGCACGACTCAGTAGGGCCTGAAAGTATGTCTTAGCACCTCCACTAGGTTTCAAGGAACATCAAGTATGGAATTTTAAAAAATCTAGAGCGCTAAGCTATACTAACCTAGAATCGAACTAGAGAATTAGGGTTTCATAGCAAGAAAACAATTTCTAATCTAAGTGAAGAGGGTTACAACCTTTGTAGACCGAGTTCTTCATTTCTAAAGCTCTAAGTAGTAATCCCTAGAACTCTTTTTTAACTCTACTTGAGAATGGAACGAGCTTGTTTCGTAGTCTTTGAAGCTGAAGATGATCCACTTTAAAGCCTCTCTAATTCAAGCTCGCTCTTCACTAATCAAAATATTAGTGAAGCAAACAATGTATACTAAATGGCTAGGATAGTGTAGGTTGATGAAGTAGGAATTTTGCTCATTTAGAAATTATTTTCTCTTTATCTTTTTCCAACTCAAGAAAAACCCTAGAAAAGGAAAAGAGGAAGAAGATGAACTTGGATGTGTTGTGATGAAAATGACAGAATGAACTATGAGCTAGAGATAAGGTTGGGCTGAATAAATATCTAAGAGTAAAACAAAAAACAAGAGATAGGTCATAGCTTCTCAATACTTTTCCAAGCATCCAAAGCCATGACTCATTTCTAGCCTTTTTCAATTTTCCTTAAAAAATTAAATACCATGATACAATTTCCAAATACATTAATAAATATATATCTCATATATATTTAAATGTATGTAAAGAGAAGAAAATCAAAAGTGAGCTAATATTAGTTAATATATATAGGGTTTTTTTCTGTTAGCCCTCCTCATACTTTATATTTTTCTCTGTCCCCCCTATAGTTATTATTTACCTGTAGCCCCCTTATATTTATAAGTTGCTCCAGCAGCCCCCCTACTTCACTTTTGAAGATTATTTCTCCTCCTCCCCGGCAGCCGCCGTTCTCACCGCCGCCGCCTTCTTCCTCCTCTTCTTCAACCCATCGCCTCCTTCTTCCTCGTCCTTCTCAACACCACCGGCACCATCACCACCACCTTCTTCTTCTTTGACCCACAACCTCCGTTGCAGCCATCCTTCTTCCTCCAAGAATGGCGGCGGCGGCATTTGTGAGTTGAAAAAGAAGAGGAAGAAGGTGGTGGTGATGGTGGCGGTGGCGTTGAAGAGGAGATTGAAGAAATTGGTGTTGATAGGTTGAAGAAGAAAAGGAGTAGGAAGACGATGATGGTGGTGGTGTTGACGGTGTTGAATAGGAGGAGAAAAAATGTGGTGCTGGTGGAGACGGCGGCGATGGTGGAGGAGGAGGATTAATTTTCAAAAGTGAAGTAGGAGTGCTGCAGGAGTAACTTATAAATATAGGGGGCTACAGATAAATACTAACTATAGGGGGAAAGAAAAATATTAAAGTATGAGGGGGCTAACAGAAAAAAACACATATATTTATATCCATCAAATATATAAATATATATAAAATTATTAAATCAATACTTAATTCAATAATCCGGTTATATCATATATAACCGACTAATATCATTTATATATGTATATCACATTATTAAATCAATAATCCAGTTATATCACATATAACCGATTAATATCCGATATTCGTTATTAAATCAACACTTGATTCAATAATCCGGTCATATCATATATAACCGGCCAATATCAAATATATATACATATAACACATCATTGAATCAACACTTGATTCAATAATCCGGTTATATCACATATAACCTAACCGATATCAAATATCGCCAGATTTGAATACAGTATCACATACTCGTATTTAATCAAGCTTCCACACATATCACCATATGTGTCCTACTTCGTTTCGCTAAAACTAGGAAACCTCTGTGTGGGACTCTAAAGACTCGTCACCAGCAGTAGGTAATGAGCACATCAGATACCCACAAGCCGTCAGCGGTAGTAACTGGACGTAACGACTACCCAGGTATTGAACGAAGAGAAGATCAATAAGCAAACTTGTCCAAACTCCCATAAAGCCTATAAGCAACATTTACCGTACAGTCCGGTCTGTTCGTCTGATATGTCACATATCAAGTCTAAGGGTGGAATCGTCAGACCCCGGTAACTTGATAAGTCATGCCGATGTGTGGCCTATAACCGTTCGAGAAACTACTGATAACACTTACCGGTAAATCACATCAGCCCTGGCCAGGGACTTGCTGTTATAGCCAATCGAGTATAGCACAACATCAACTCCCAATACCGAGAGACACGAAACCCCTCCTATCGCTCACTGCCTCCATGTGACTCGGGACTATACCCAAAATCCACCTGTTTGCATGACTCCTTTGAGCCGCGGTAAGGAGGAAATCAAAGCACAGTAGGAACCACAAAAGACACTATGACCATCTCGGGTCTACAGACTAATCTGTTCAAGTGTCACCAGAGAACTGCTATCTAACGATAGGTATGGTACCATCTAGAAGTTCTCGGTGAATCCTGTTCGGTGTACCCATTCTCTAATGAGCACCTGTGTACAATCTTTGATGTCAAACACCAATGGTTGTGTAATAAACTATCGCCCCATACAAGGTCAAGAAAAGTACACACTAGTCTATTCTGGAATATGGATGCCCTGTCTCGATATTCCCTCAACTAGGAACTATTAAGGGATGAGCTTGCGGACTACATAAGCCTCACTAGTATGATCTGCATCATAGTCCTGGTAGTTAAGCCTATATCCTAATGGCTTTATCAACATGTATCAGAGAGACAGTATAATAATACAAATGTACATGTTAAGATAAAGAGCAACCAGATAGTATACTATCATGTTGAACAAGAAAGTCCTCTATATATATGTCTAAGCATCCACTATAATATACAATAATGGCCTCTAGGGCATACATATTCCTAACAATCTCCCACTTGCACTAAGACCAGTTGTTGTAGTATCTCATACCCAACATCCCAAAAAATCTCTCAAACTGCGTCAGGGGAAGGACCTTCGTGAGAGGATCCACTGTGTTGTCCTTCGTATCAACTATCCTGACCTCGATCTCCCGGCGATCAACTATCTCCCGGATCAAGTGATACCACCTCAGAATATGTCTGGATCGCTGATGGGACCAGGGTTCCTTGGCCAAAGCCACAGCTCCATTGTTATCACAATACAAGAGTATTGGATCCTCAATGGATGGAACCATACAAATTTCAGCAATGAACTTCTTCATCCAGACAGCCTCTTTGGAAGCATCGTTAGCAGCGATGTATTCAGCCTCCATCGTCGATTCTGCAACGGTATCTTACTTGGAACTCTTCCAACATACTGCCCCTCCATTAAGGGTGAAGACAAAACCTGAGACCGACTTGCTGTCATCCATATCACTCTGGAGGCTCGAATCGGTAAAGAACTCCACTTGGAGTTCACCGTTACCATACACCAAGAACATCTCTTTAGTCCTTCTCAAGTACGTAAGAATGTTCTTCACAGCTGTCCAGTGCTTCTCCTATGGGTCTGATTGATACCTACTTACAACACCTAGTGTGTAAACTACATCCGGTCTGGTACATAATATCGCATACATGATAGACCCAACTACAGAAGTATAGGGTATCAAGGTCATGCAAGCCTTCTCTAAATCAGTCTTGGGAGAAATCTTTTTAGAGAGAGTGATTCCTAAACAAGCGGGTAAATTACCATGCTTAGAATCTTCCATACTAAACTTCTCTGGTATGGTGTCGATGTCCCTGTATTGGGAGAATCCCAACATCCTTTTAGATCTATCTCTATAAATCTTTATCCCTAGGATGTAAGAGACATCACCCAGATCTTTCATGGAGAACTTGTGTGACAGGAAGAGTTTGACCGAGTGTATTATAGGAACATCATTTCCTATCAAGAGTATGTCATCCACGTACAATACGAGAAAGACAGCCTTACTCTCGACAACCTTCTTGTATATACAAGGTTGATCTACGTTTTTTATGAAGTCAAACTTTTTGAATGCCACATCAAAACAGATGTTCCAGCTCCGCGATGCCTGCTTTAATCCATATATTTAAGCAGCTTGCACACTCTTCCGCTGTTCCAACTGTCTACGAAGCCCTCTGGTCGTGTCATGTACATGCTCTCTTCTAAATCACCATTTAGAAAAGCGATCTTGACGTCCATCTGCCAGATTTCGTAGTCATAGTATGCAGCAATGGCATGTAAGATCCTGATGGACTTAAGCATAGCTACAGGAGAAAAGATTTCATCATAATCGACACCTGGCCGTTGACGAAAACCTTTTGCTATAAGTCTAGTTTTGAAGGTCTCAACCTTTCCATTTACACCAATTTTCTTCTTAAAGATCCACTTGCTCCTAATTTGTTTTACCCTTTCAGGAGCAACTTACAAAGTCCATACTTTGTTGGTGTACATGGATTCCATCTCAGATCGCATAGCATCCAGCTATTTCACAGAGTCCCCAGTTGTGATGGACTGCTCGAAACTAGTTGGGTCATCATCTTCCATGATGCAATCCTCACTCTCACCGTTTATAAGAAAACCGTAGTATCTCTCAGGTGGATGAGGAACCCTACTAGATCTGTGGAGTGGCTGAGGTTCGTTGGAGACTATTGAATCTACTGGTTCTACCAAATCTTCTATCTCAGTTTGTGCTTCTAGAACTTCTTCCAGCTCTACCTCATTATCACTAATTTCTTTCACAAGAAATTCCTTTTATAAAAAGGTGGCGTTCCGAGAAACAAACACCTTTTGTTCTTCAGTGTGGTAGAAGATATACTCTCGTGAATGTTTGGGATATCCAACAAACTTACACAGAACAGACCTTGCCTCAAGCTTGTCCGGATTTTGCTTTTTAACACAAGCCAAACAACCCCATATCTTAATGAAATTAAGATATGGTCTCTTCCCATCCCATATCTCATTTGGAGTGGTAGACACTGATTTGGTCGGAACCAAATTCAATAGGTTTGCAGCCGTCTCTAGTGCATAACCCTAAAAGGAAATAGATAACTCAGCAATACTCATCATAGAGCACTCTATATCTAATAAGGTGCGATTCCTCATCTCCGATACTCCATTGTGCTGTGGTGTATACGGAGGAGTAAGCTGAGAGATAATCCAATTCTCTTTTAGATAATCTCGGAATTCCATGCTTAAGTATTCTCCTCCTCGATCAGATCGAAGGATTTTAATACATTTACCCGTCTGGTTCTCTATTTCGTTCTTATATTCCTTGAATTTCTCAAAATCTTCAGATTTGTATTTCAACAGGAACATATGTCCGAATCTTGAGAGATCATCGGTGAATGTAATAAAGTACGAGAAACCATTCCTAGCATGTGTAGACATAGGACCACATACATCACTATGTATCAGTCCCAAGAGTTCAATAGCTCTTTCTCCGTGTCTTGTAAACGGAGTTTTGGTCATCTTGCCTTTGAGACATGGTCGGCAAGTTTCATAAGAAGTAAATTCGAACGGATTCAAATATCCATTTTTATGCAACTTCGCTAGTCTTGTTGCATTGATATGACCAAGTCTACAATGCCACAAGAAGGCTTCGTTCATTTCTGAACTTTTCCTCTTGTGTGTGTTCTGTATATTTAGAACTGTATTTTGATTTAGAACGTATATACCATTACAAAATGTACCAAACCCAATCAACACTTTATTTAGGAAAATGTGCACAACATTTTCTCTAGTGCAAAGTTATATCCTTCATTATCCAATAAAGAAACGGATATTATATTGCACATCATCGACGGTACATAATAACAGTCGTTCAAAATCAATGTATTACCATTTGGTAATACAAGGTGATATTCGTCGACAGTTTCGGCAACAATAATTGCTCCGTTCCCTACTCTGAGGGACATATCACTTTTTCCCAGTTCACTACTTCTTCTTAACCCTTGTAACATATTACAAATATGGTATCTTGATCCGGTATCTAATACTCAAGATGTAGAGCAAACTGAGAAACAGTTCTCAATAACGAACACACCCAAAGAAGATGCATCAGAATGATCTTTCTTCATTTGGGTTGCGTAGGAATCCTGGTATTCCCTTATTCCTTTCTCAGACTTATGACAGCCATAAGATAGAGCGGAACCAACATTTCCCAGCCCAGTATAATAAGCGGGTTCGGTCAATACATCCATATTATTATCTTGATTAAGGCGTGACATGGTCACTACCTAGAGAGAGAGAAGAAAACACTTTAGCATGCGCTCTTACAAGATTAGATTGGTTATTATCTTATCTAATCAGGATGGCTCCCACTGTTTTTATCAAATATTCCTTCAAACCCTAAAAGATAAGGTTAGCCGGGATTAACTACACCCTACAAGTTCACCAATCGGTCAGCCACGCAGGTATTGGTACTCCGAGAGAGTCTCCCCATGCTTTCGCATGGAACTAATTAAATAATATCGTTTCCGCAAGGGCATAACCCTGTTAACACCTTACTTAGACACCTACTGGATCAGCTAATTATAAAGTGAAAAATTTCCCAGGAGTAACACTTACTCGCAGTGAGTATCGAGATCCAACTATCTCATATAGAAGGTATGCAATCTCATTGCAAATTTCAACACTTGAAATTCCCAATATCTGTTTTTACCCTTAACAACCAATGATCTTGACGGAGGCTAACAAACCATAGCCCGCTAGTCAAGTTCAACCCGTTATTTCGTGATTGAATTAAATCCACCCGCATGACCCTTGACGGAGGCCAACAAGATCGTACGACTATCATAATCCAATCGCATCATATGCTGTAAATAAGCACTAATCAGCTACCGCACACTACGCCTTGACGGAGGCCAACAAACGCAGCTCGAATACTAAATAGTCCTTATCTGAAATGGCGGAGGGCTAAAACTGGTTTTGAAGAAAACCTTTAACGTAATGAACTTGATATCGCTGTAGAATCTAGTGATTTGAAAAGGAGTGGTTTAAGCTCCAAATTAAAAATCGAGTAGTTTTCAAAACAAACCGAGTGGGTTGTAGCATTTGCTAGTTTTACTAAAGAGGACATTCCTGGTGAAGGGATCTAGGCTCTTTCCTCATCGAATGAGCTGCTGGATATTCATAATGGAATACCACTATGCAAAGAAATAACTAGAGCTACCTTTTTGAAAAAATTGATTCTACGACATCTTTAGGATTATTTTATTTTCATTAATATCATTAATGGCGTCCCATCATTTATGTTTCCTAAATATCACAGAAGAAACGAAAATAAAACACACATATATGCCATCCGCATTCGCCACAGGGACCTGGGTCTTCACCGTAAGGTTACTTAACTTACGGCAGGGCGGGGTTAGGACTAGCGTGGATGCAAAACATATATAGTGTCTACTAGTATATCATATATATAAGTAGCATTCGTCTCACGCAGTTTATATGATCACATCATACACAGAATCGGCAGAAGCAGACATATGAAATATAGGATATACTGGGAGGTCCGTGTTTTAGATTAAACCAGTAATGAAAAACACATATTCTACGGTCATGATGAATAGCCAAACCCACATCCCTAGACCCCTACGAGAGCGGCAATCAACTCTGCCAATTCTAGAGTTAGGCGACCCGGTCTCGACTCCTCGAGATGGCCTCCTACTGGACTCTTAGAACCCGGTTACTTGTGCTCCCCGCTTTGGGTCTATCCTAATGAGGAAAAGTATATAATATACATCAATGGAGACAACAACCTCAACCCGGAAGTGTCCCAATAAAAGAATATTACATACAAATATTACATGAATGAAAATTGAAAAACTCTCATCTCACGTAAAACCCCAGGTTATTCAATCACGACGATCCAATATAACATATCACAACAACTCAATAACATCACATGTCACCAACGTAACAAAATATGCATATCCCTAATGTCATTGACGTATAGCAACGAGATCGGGGATACACCACATATTATACTTACGGTCGCAGAAAAGAAATGAAAACTAAAATAATTAAAATCTGCATTCTCCTTAGACATCATAAACCCAGAATATCACATATTCCGAATTTCATGCCTAACCCTGTAACCCATGCATTTAAGTCTCGAATTGAAAACACTTTTCAAAAAACAAGTCGAGTAATTCAACAGGATTCCCGATTACTTGATCGAATGCTCGTCGAGAACTTTAGTATATGGCCGAACCCCCCGAGGCCATCAACGAAGTGCACTTGGGCGGAACACCGTGGCTACGAGCACCTGAGTGGATGCTTTTGGCCATAGGGTTCTCCTATAGTTACTTGGTCGGGGCCAGGGGGTGTGTGTTGGATATATGTATGCCCTAGAGGCCATTATATGATAGTGGATGTATCTATACATGTATATATATATTCAGTATGCATTCTTACTCGACATGATAGTATGCTATCTGGTTCTTCTTTATCTGACATGTTGATTTGATCATGCTTTTATTCATTCATACATGCTGATAAAACCCTGAGGATATTGGCTTGACTGCTCTGATTATGATGGAGATCATACTAGTGGGACATCTGTAGTCTATAAGCATATCCTGGAAAGTCCCTAGTCGTAGGTATATCGAGACGGGGCATTGATATACCAGAGTAGACCAGCGTATATGATACTAGACCCATGTGATGGGCGATGGATGATCCCATATCCATTGGTGTTTGACATCAAGATCAAATACGGGTGCTCAGTGGTGACTGGGTACACTGGACGGACTCGCGAGAACTCCTATATGGAATTATATCTATCGTCGGATCGCAGTTCTCAGGTAACACTGGTACAGGTTAGTCTGTAGACCCGAGATCGTCATGGAGTCTTGTGTGCTCTCCCACTGTACTTTGATTGCCACCCTACCACGGCTCTACTGAGTCGTGCAAACAGGTGACCGTTGGGTACAGTCCCGAGGCACACGAAGGCAATGAGCGATAGGAGGGGTTTCGTCTCTCCCGGTATTGGGGGTTGATGCTGTGCTGTGCCTGACTGGTTATATCAGTAAGTCCCTGGCCAGGGCTGCTGAGATTTGCTGATAAGTGTTATCGGTAGTTTCTCGATCTGTTATAGACCATTCACCGGCACGACTTATTGAGTTATTAGGGTCGACGTGACCATCCCTAGGCTCGATATGCAGCATATCTGACGAAGAGACCGGACTGTACGGTAGTGTTGCCGGATGGCTCGACGGGAGTTGTAGCAGGTTCGCTTGTTTTCTTCTGATCGCTCAATACCCGGGTGGCCGTTACGTTTAGCTGACCGCTTGCGATTTGGGGGTACCTGATATGATCATCACCCTCTTCCGGCGTATTGACGAGTCTTAGAGTCCCACAAAGGAGTTACCCAGTCCAGGCGAAACGTTGTGGTGCGCGTATGCGATATGCGCATGCAACCGATTAAAATGTGCGTATATGATACCGAACATTGATCGGGTGGCCTGCTTTTGGTGGGGTCGTATGAGATATGACCGGATTGATAAATTATGTGTTGATTTATCATCTAACCATTAGTTTTCTAACTTGAAACCTTTCTAGGGTTTGATGGATGTATGCATGCATGCATGTGTTTCTTTCTTTCATTCTAGTTTCATGCACATGTGGATGTGCATACATGCATACATACATACACCCATCCATCATGGTTGTTAGCATATGGAAATGGTGGCAATATAAGACTCACACCATGGATTAAATTATGGATTATTATTTGATTTTGGATTTAAAAGAAAATGAAAAGGAAAGGATAATCATTCTAGCTTCTACATTCTTCCTTTGACCTAACCATGCTCAACTACCACTAACCTAGGGTTATCCTTCTCTTTATCATTTAAAACCCAAGTTAAATTAACTATCCATCATTTTAATCATGGTTGAAAGCAAGAAGGAATAAAAATATAAAAGGTTGCAACTAAGGGTTATTTTTTTTTCCACCTCTAGTTAAAAATAGCCACCATCTTCATCCTCTTTCTCATTTGCTCTCTAGCTTTTTTCTAGTGAGTAAATCATACTTAAAGAAAGGTTTTTGAAGTGAGAATCTTAACCACAACTTCATTCTACAAAAGTTTAGCCAACTTGTTTAGAGTGTTCTCTTCGGTTTTACGAAGTTGCGAGCTTGGACGGCGAACTCCGTGGTGGATCGTCGTGGACACAAGAGGACTTCAAGAGGACTTCCATTCAACACCCTAGAGACCAAGGAGTCCAGCGAAAGGGAGCTACAAAGGTTGTAGTCTCGAAACCCAAGATTAGTTCGCTTTATATTTCGAAACCCTAATTTTCTAGGATCGATTCCTTTGCATGTTCGTTTAGCACCATAAAAATTTAAACTTTGGGTCATGTGATGCTTCAAAACTCATTATAGGGTGCTAGACAAACCTTTAATTGGTATCAGAGCCGACCTAGAACATTAGGCGACCTTTTTACGAAGTTAAAACTCCGATCGAACCGAAATACGGCTTTTTAGGGTGCTCTCTGGAAATTTTCTAAAATTTGACATTTTTCAGAATTAAAAATATGTAAAAAATACAGCAGGAAAAAATAAGGATTACGGTACAAAAATTATTCAATGAACAGTGATTGTTGCCGCGGAAACGTGGCCTAAGCTTGCTTAGGCCGCGGTTCCGCGGCCTTATGTATTAATTGTTGGATAATTTTTTTCAGTAATTCTGTAATCTGCTTGTATAATTTTTGGGGTATATTTAATCTGTATTTAGTTTTGAAAAATTCTGGAGATGGTTTTGGACTCGTCGATTCGATCGGGATTTTCATTTCGTAGCTTTTCCAGGTAAATTAGAAAGTATTGAAGTGTTTGAACGAGTATCATTTACTCACTATTCACGGGGTTTAAATACTTTGGAGATACGTGCAAGTCTTTTTGCGGTGGTCCCTCTAGAAGACAACAAACCTTAACTCGATTATGTGACCGTCTCGAACTGCCCTTTGAACCCTAGGGTTTGGGGCAGTACGGCGTGCCACATGTGAGGCGTTGGCTTGACCCTTCTACGGCTGGACCGCTACTACTGTGTCACACTCCGGATTTTTGAACCCTGCTCAAGTGTTGAGCTTTAGTGAATCTTGGGTGCTTGATCGTTCGTTCGAAAACTTTAATACTGTCTGTTTGTCTGGAATGTGATACAATATGTGGAATTCATATAGTTTAGGCATGAAATACGAAATATGTGATATTTCGCATTTATGATGTCTAAAGAGAATGTGGATTCCAAATATTGTAGTTTTACACTTTCTTTTCTGTGACCGTAAGTGTAGTATGTTCGATATCGCCGGTTTCGTTGCTATACATCAACGACAATCGGGGTATGCATACTTACTTACGTTGATGATATGTGATATTATGTGTTGCTGAGATATGATGTGCAGAATTGTCGCGATTGAATAGCCGGGGGGTTTTATGTGAAATGAGAGTTTTATATTTTCATTCATGTAAATTCAAATGTAATGTAATATTCTTTTATTTGGGGCACTTCCGGGTTGAGATTGTGTTACCAGTGTTGTATATTATTTACTTTTCCGCATTAGGATGGACCCAAGGAGGGGAGCACAGGTGACCGGGTTCTGGGGTTCAGTGGGAGGCCATCTCGGGAAGTCGAGACCGGGTCTCCTAAACTCCAGAATTGGTAGGGTCACTTGCCGCTCTCGTAGGGGTCCAGGGTGTGGGCTTGGCTATTCATCGCGACTGTGGAATCCGTATTTTCTATTCTGGCTAAATACTAAATACGGACGTCCTAGGATATCCCACGTTATATCTATGTTTCTGCTGCCTGTGTTCTGTGATATCTGAGACGAATGACATATTATATATATGATATATAGTAGACGTTACTTATGTTTTACACCCGCGCTAGTCCCGTCCCGGTATGCCGTTAGTTAAGTAACCTAACGGTGCATAACGGAGCATTGCGGCGAATGCGGATGGCATAAGCGTACGTGTTATTTTCGTTTCTTTTCTGTGATTGGCTTAAGGACTTAAATGATGGGATTACATTAATGTGATTAATGTAAAGAAAATAAACCTAAAAAGATGTTGTAGAATCGGATTTGAAAACCACTCGGCTATTTATGAAAAAGCTATATTTCAAAACTGCGGAGCTTAAGCCACTCCCTTTTGAAAACCATTTGATTCTACAACGATATCAAGTTCAAAGCGTTAAAGATTTTCTTAAAAATCATTCGCAACCCTCCGTCATTTTAGGAAGTAGAGTACTTAGTATTCGTGCTACGTCTGTTGACTTTAGTTAAGGCGTAGTGTACGGTAGCTAAGTGATTTCTTCCTACACTGCATATGATGCAGATTAATTAGGACATTCATACGACTTTGTTGACCATAGTTAAGGGTCATATGGGTGGGTCTAATTGATCAAGAAATGACGGGTAGAACTTGACTGGTACTTATGATTTGTTGACCATAGTTAAGGTCATAAGTGCTAGGGGTAAAAACCACATCGGGAATTTCAATAGTTGAAATTTGCAATGAGATTGCATACCTTCCATGTGATGGTTGGATCCCGATCCCACTGTGGGCAATAGTTGCTCCTAGGAGAGTTTTACAGTTTACAATTAGCTAACTCATTAGGTGTCTAGAAAGGTGTTAACGGGGCTCCGCCTCTGGGAAAACGAGGTTTACTCTAATTAGGTCCGTGCAAAAGCACGGGGAACCTCCCTCAAAGTACCGACACTGGCCTGGCTGAACGGTTAGCGAAGTTGTAGACTGTAATTAATCCTGGCTAGTTTTTCTTTTTGAGGTTTGAAAGAAAAACTCGATAAAAGCAGTGGGAAACATCGATTAGACAAGATAATAAACCAATCTAATCTATGTAAGAGCTTTCGCTGAGTGTATTCTTTTCTCTCTCTTAATGGCAGATACCAATGACTGGACTTAAGCTTCTACTAGATAAAAACAAACTGAATGGGACCAACTATAAAGACTGGCTGAGCAATCTGAAAATCGCCTTGACTTATGATAAAGTATCATATGTCCTCACGGCTTCAGCCCCGCCCGTCCCTGGTCCAAAATCCTCAGTTACGGACATTGAAGTCCGCAAGACATGGGACGCTGACTGTGCCACGGCCACATGCCTCGCGCTTGCATCGATGGATAACACACATCAAAAGCAGCACGAGGACATGGACATTCACGGTATATTGCTCCATACAAAGGAGTTGTATGGGGAGCAATCCCGCGTATTACGATACGAAGCATCAAAGAAATTGTTTCAGATGCGAATGGCCCCTGGCACACCAGTAGGAGACCATGTTCTGAAGATGATAGCTCTTATAGAAGAGCTTGAGGACCTTGGATGGACGATGGACAATGAACAATATATAGATATTATTCTGCAGTCCCTCCCCTCCACCTTTGCTCAGTTCATAGTGAACTTCAACATGCATGGCATGGAGAAGGACCTCCCTGAACTCCTTAATATGTTAAGGAGTGCAGAGAGCACTATGAAGTTAGCAAAAACTCCCGTTATGACTATTGGACAGTCTTCCTCTTCTCGCCCGAAAGCCAAGGCCAAGGGAAAGAAAAAGAAGAAACCCACTAATCCTAAGGGCGGAGTTAAAAAGGTGAAGGGAAAGGGAAAGTTCAAGGCTGGAGACTCGGGGAAAGGCGAATGTTTTCATTGCCACAAGACAGGACACTGGAAGCGCAATTGCACGGAGTACTTAAGTCTCAAGAAGAAGCATGGTGATGCTTCTGCTTCAGGTGCGTTTGTGACTGAAAACTGTTTTTCTATAAACTCTGCTTCCTGGGTATTGGATACCGGTTCAGGTTCTCACATTTGCAATTCTATGCAGGGGCTGAGAAATAGCAAGGTTTTGAAGACAGGTGACCATACTCTCCGCGTTGGAAATGGTTCCAATGTACATACAGTCGCAGTGGGAGAGTATTACTTGGGGTTACCATCTGGATGTATTTTGATTTTGAATCCATGTTATTTTGTACCAAGTATGCTATGTAATATAATATCCGTTTCTTTGTTGGACAATGAAGGATATAATTTTGTGTTGCAGAACAATGTTATGAACATTCACCTGAATCAAATGTTGGTTGGGTATGGTACGCTTAATAACGGAATATATATCCTAAATCAACACACAGTTTTCAGTATACAACACACTAATAAAAGAAAACTTTCAGAATTAAATGAAGCTTTTCTTTGGCATTGTAGACTTGGTCATATTAACGAAACAAGACTAAACAAGTTACACAAAGATGGATATTTAAACTCTTTTGAATATAAATCTTATGCGACTTGCCAGTCTTGTATCAAGGGTAAAATGACCAAAACTCCGTTTACCGGACACGGAGAAAGAGCTACTCAGCTCCTTGGCCTCATACATAGTGATGTATGTCGGCCAATGTCTACACAGGGTAGAGGCGGTTTTTCATACTTCATTACATTCACTAACGACTTCTCAAGATTCGGTCATGTATTTTTATTAAAGCACAAGTCCGACGCTTTCGAGAAATTCATTGAATATAAACAAGAAGTAGAAAAACAAACCGGCTTGAGTATTAAGATGCTTCGATCAGATCGAGGTGGTGAGTATCTCAGTACAGAATTTGCAAACTTCCTAAAAGAGAATGGGATTCTCTCTCCGCTCACTCCTCCTTACACACCACAGCACAACGGTGTGTCAGAACGACGGAATAGGACCCTATTAGATATGGTCCGGTCCATGATGAGTGACGCTGAGTTACCAGTCTCGTTTTGGGGGCATGCATTGGAGACTGCAGCGTTTCTGCTAAACAGGGTTCCAACCAAAGCCGTGTCTACCACGCCATATGAGATATGGAATGGGAAGAGACCATCTCTTAAGAGAATTAAGATTTGGGGTTGCCCGGCATATGTTAAAAAGCAGAATCCGGACAAACTCGAGACACGGTCAATCATGTGTAACTTTGTGGGATATCCAAAGAATTCTTATGGATATCTGTTCTACCACAAAGAGGAACAAAAGGTGTTTGTTTCCCAGTATGCCACATTCTTGGAAAAAGAGTTTTTCACAGATAAAGATGATGGCAAGGTGGTGGATCTAGAAGAGGTTCTAGAGACACAAACTACAAATGACGATTTGGTTGAACCGGCTGTTGCAACAGAAACTGAGGAACCTCGGCCACTCCGAAGGTCTGGTAGGACTTCTCGCCCACCGGAGAGGTACTACGGTTTCCTCATTGATGGTGACAGGGAAGATTGCATCATGGATGATGATGATCCTACCAGTTTTCAGGAAGCTATCACGAGTGGTGACTCTGTGAAGTGGTTGGATGCCATGAGATCCGAAATGGAGTCTATGTACACCAACAAAGTATGGACTTTGGACGTTGTACCCCGTGGGGTAAAACCTGTAGGGTGCAAATGGATCTTTAAAAGAAAGATTGGTGTGGATGGGCAGGTAGAGACCTATAAGGCAAGACTTATGGCGAAAGGTTTTCGTCAAAGACCAGGTTTGGACTATGACGAAACTTTTTCGCTCGTAGCCATGCTTAAATCCATTCGGATCCTACTTGCTATTGCTGCTCACTACGACTATGAAATCTGGCAGATGGACGTTAAAACAGCATTTCTAAATGGAGATTTAGAAGAATGCGTTTATATGGATCAGCTAGAGGGCTTCATTGACAGTGGGAACAGCGAGAAAGCGTGCAGGCTGCTTAAATCCATATATGGGTTAAAGCAGGCATCTCGGAGTTGGAACATCTGTTTCGATGATGTTATCAAAGAGTTTGATTTCATCAAAAATCCAGATGAACCTTGTGTTTATAAGAAGGCTGTAGGAAGAGCTGTCACATTCCTCGTATTGTACGTAGACGACATTCTTCTGATAGGAAATGATATTCCTATGCTACAATCGGTCAAATCATTCTTATCACTGAGGTTCTCCATGAAGGACCTGGGGGATGCCACATACATCCTGGGCATAAGGATCTATAGGGATAGATCCAAAAAGTTATTGGGATTGTCCCAAACCAGGTACATCAACACCATCCTAAAAAGGTTTAGTATGGAAGACTCCAAGCGGGGTGCCTTACCCGCTTGCCATGGAGTCACTCTCTCCAAGGATTCTTGTCCAAAGACCGATGAAGAGAGAGCTCGCATGAGCATTATACCTTATGCTTCGGCAGTAGGATCTATAATGTATGCGATGTTATGTACACGCCCAGATGTAGCTTATGCACTTAGTGTTGTAAGCAGGTATCAATCCAACCCAGGGGAGAACCACTGGACAGCTGTGAAGAACATTCTTAAGTACTTACGAAGGACTAAAGAATTGTTCTTGGTGTATGGTAATACAGATCTCCAAATGGAGGCCTTTACCGATTCGAGCTTCCAGAGCGATAAGGATGACAGCAAATCTATCTCAGGGTTTGTATTTACCCTCAATGGAGGGGCGGTAAGTTGGAAGAGTTCCAAACAGGATACCGTTGCAGACTCTACGATGGAAGCTGAGTACATTGCAGCAAATGATGCCGCCAAGGAAGCCGTCTGGATGAAGAAGTTCGTCTCGGAGCTAGGAGTAGTTCCAACCATTATTGATCCAATACCTTTGTATTGTGACAATAATGGGGCGATGGCGTTAGCCAAGGAGCCCAGATCCCATCAGCGGTCCAGACACATCCTGAGGCGCTTTCATTTGATCCGGGAGATTGTAGATCGCCGCGAGATCGAGATTAAGAGAGTAGACAAAAAGAACAACGCCGCGGATCCATTCACCAAGGCCCTCCCTCAGCCGCAACATGAGCGACTTTTTGAGATGTTGGGTATGAGATACGCCAATAACTGGCCTTAGTGCAAGTGGGAGATTGTTGGATATATGTATGCCCTAGAGGCCATTATATGATAATGGATGTATCTATACATGTATATATATATTCAGTATGCATTCTTGCTCGACATGATAGTATGCTATCTGGTTCTTCTTTATCTGACATGTTGATTTGATCATGCTTTTATTCATTCATACATGCTGATAAAGCCCTGAGGATATTGGCTTGACTGCTCTGATTATGATGGAGATCATACTAGTGGGACATCTGTAGTCTATAAGCATATCCTGGAAAGTCCCTAGTCGTAGGTATATCGAGACGGGGCATTGATATACCAGAGTAGACTAGCGTATATGATACTAAACCCATGTGATGGGCGATGGATGATCCCATATCCATTGGTGTTTGACATCAAGATCATATACGGGTGCTCAGTGGTGACTGGGTACACTGGACGGACTCGCCGAGAACTCCTATATGGAATTATATCTATCGTCGGATAGCAGTTCTCAGGTAACACTGGTACAGGTTAGTCTGTAGACCCGAGATCGTCATGGAGTCTTGTGTGCTCTCCCACTGTACTTTGATTGCCACCCTACCACGGCTCTACTGAGTCGTGCAAACAGGTGACCGTTGGGTACAGTCCCGAGACACACGAAGGCAATGAGCGATAGGAAGGGTTTCGTCTCTCCCGGTATTGGGGGTTGATGCTGTGCTGTGCCCGACTGGTTATATCAGTAAGTCCCTGGCCAGGGCTGCTGAGATTTGCTGATAAGTGTTATCGGTAGTTTCTCGATCTGTTATAGACCATTCACCGGCACGACTTATTGAGTTATTAGGGTCGACGTGACCATCCCTAGGCTCGATATGCAGCATATCTGACGAAGAGACCGGACTGTACGGTAGTGTTGTCGGATGGCTCGACGGGAGTTGTAGCAGGTTCGCTTGTTTTCTTCTGATCGCTCAATACCCGGGTGGCCGTTACGTTTAGCTGACCGCTTGCGGTTTGGGGGTACCTGATATGATCATCACCCTCTGCCGGCATATTGACGAGTCTTAGAGTCCCACAAAGGAGTTACCCAGTCCAGGCGAAACGTTGTGGTGCGCGTATGCGATATGCGCATCCACCCGATTAAAATGTGCGTATATGATACCGAACATTGATCGGGTGGCCTGCTTTTGGTGGGGTCGTATGAGATATGACCGGATTGATAAATTAAGTGTTGATTTATCATCTAACCATTAGTTTTCTCATTTGAAACCTTTCTAGGGTTTGATGGATGTATGCATGCATGCATGTGTTTCTTTCTTTCATTCTAGTTTCATGCACATGTGGATGTGCATACATGCATACATACATACACCCATCCATCATGGTTGTTAGCATATGGAAATGGTGGCAATATAAGACTCACACCATGGATTAAATTATGGATTATTATTTGATTTTGGATTTAAAAGAAAATGAAAAGGAAAGGATAATCATTCTAGCTTCTACATTCTTCCTTTGACCTAACCATGCTCAACTACCACTAACCTAGGGTTATCCTTCTCTTTATCATTTAAAACCCAAGTTAAATTAACTATCCATCATTTTAATCATGGTTGAAAGCAAGAAGGAATAAAAATATAAAAGGTTATATTTCATTTCTTTGCAACTAAGGGTTATTTTTTTTCCACCTCTAGTTAAAAATAGCCACCATCTTCATCCTCTTTCTCATTTGCTCTCTAGCTTTTTTCTAGTAAGTAAATCACACTTAAAGAAAGGTTTTTGAAGTGAGAATCTTAACCACAACTTCATTCTATACAAGTTTAGCCAACTTGTTTAGAGTGTTCTCTTCGGTTTTACGAAGTTCCGAGCTTGGACGGCGAACTCCGTGGTGGATCGTCGTGGACACAAGAGGACTTCAAGAGGACTTCCATTCAACACCCTAGAGACCAAGGAGTCCAGCGAAAGGGAGCTACAAAGGTTGTAGTCTCGAAACCCTAGATTAGTTCGCTTTATATTTCGAAACCCTAATTTTCTAGGATCGATTCCTTTGCATGTTCGTTTAGCACCATAAAAATTTAAACTTTGGGTCATGTGATGCTTCAAAACTCATTATAGGGTGCTAGACAAACCTTTAGTGTGGCTGTCTTCTAGTGTTACCCGGCGAGTGTTCGCATACGATACGAGATTGCGATGGAGTTTTGATCCGATTCAAAAATCCGAGGCAATCCATCAAATGAGACTAAAATGCTAGATTTACAAAACGATAACAAGTTTTCACAAAACTAATCAATGTGGATTCCAAAAATTGTATCATATATCCAAACTATCTAGACGATGTTAAACATTTCGCTCGATATTTCAAACACAAGTAAATCAAAGAGAGCTCAACAACTTGAGCCTCACTAAAAATACCCAGAAAGTCCAAAATAACATAATGGAGCAGCAGAAGAAATACGAGCCCAAAACTCTTCATGTTTGCGGCAAAACCACGGCCAAACCATGGGTTAGGCGGCGGTTCCGAGGAAACATGGTAGAGATAGGGCCTCATACTTCTGGGGGCTCCATAAAATTTCCTGCATGATTTTATGAGAATTTTTAATCTATAAAATTTCAACATTTGAAAAAATGGATAGAAACTATGAAATTAGGGTTTCGAAAATATCGATCGAACACTTTAACGTCAATTAGACTTCGCCTAATCTCTATCTTGGCTCTAATACCATGAAAGTATGTCTTAGCACCTCCACTAGGTTTCAAGGAGCATTAAATATGCAATTTAAAAAAATCTAGAGTGCTATGTTATACTAACCTAGAATCGAATTAGAGAATTTGGGTTTTATAGAAAGAAAACAATATCTAATCTAAGTGAAGAAAGTTACAACCTTTGTAGACCGAGTCCTTCACTTCTAAAGCTCCAAGTAGTAGTCCCTAGTGTTAGGAGTATGTATGCCGTAGAGGCCATTATTATTGATATAGTAGATACTTGGATATATATATAGAGGACTTTCTTGCTCGACATGATAGTATGCTATCTGGTTACCTTTATCTTAACATGTAGACTGGTATTATTATACTGTCTGTTTCTTACATGTTGATAAAGCCCTTAGGATATGTACTTGACTACCAGGATTATGATGAGATCATACTAGTGGGGCCAGGGTGGTCCAAAAGTACATCCTTTAACTGTTCCTAGTCGAGGGGATATCGAGACAGGGCATCGATATTCCAAAGTAGACTAGTGTGTACGTTTCTTATCCGTTAGAAGGCGATGGTTGATCCCACAGCAATTGGTGTGTGACATCAAAGATTGTACACAGGTGCTCATTAGAGAATGGGTACACCGAACGGACTTGCCGAGGACTCCTAGTTGGTAGTATACCTATCGTCAGATAGCAGTCCTTTGGTGGCACTGGTACATATTAGTCTGTAGACCCGACATCGTCATAGAGTCTTGTGTGGCTCCCACTGTGCTTTGATTTCCTCCCTACCATGCTCAAGAGGAGTTGTACAAACAGGTGGATTTTGGGTACAGTCCTGAGTCACATGGAGGCAATGAGCGATAGGAGGGGTTTCGTCTCTCCCGGTATTAGGGTTTGATATTGCGCTAGGCTCGATTGGCTATAACTGGAAATCCCTGGCCAGGGATGCTGCTGAGATTTACTGATAAGAGTTATCAGTAGTTTTTCGAACCGTTATAGGCCATACATCGGCATGACTTATCACGTGACTAGGGTCTGACGTTTACCACCTCTAGACAGGATATGCGACATATTAGACGAAGAGACCGGACTATACGATAAGTGTTACTTGTAAGGCTATGCCAGCGCCCCGGCCATCAATCCATGGCCAAACGCAGAACAAAAACTTTTAAAAACCAGCATTAACGGAACCCTAATAGACGGATTGTACCATTAACCCTATACTAATCCTATATAAAGGAGTTTAAGAGATTATACCGATCGATCCGTGTCCTTCGGTCTTCAATCTCTGTCCTTAGCACGTCGCGGATGCCTCGAACAAGTTCGCTCTCCGGTCTCCCTCGTCGAAGATGATCCACGTCGAGGATTAGTAATACGGGCCCCCGCTTCAAAACCGAAGCAACTTGGACATCTAGTTTGCTAGCCTAGATGTCCAAGATGAAGTAGAGAGTGTATGTGAATTCTTTGTGTCAATACATCCTAGGATTCTCAACATATGAGAGGGCTAGGGTGGAGGTGAAGAAGAAGCCATTGGTGAAGAGAAGTGTGAGCTCAAGACTTGGCACAAAGAAAAAGCTAGTGATGAAATGTATCTGTTGTTTTCTTGAGTTGTTTTGTCCAAGTGTTTGTGAGTGTTATATTATTGTGAGAATTAGAAACTAAAGAAAAACCTAGCCAAGAAAAGATCTGCCTCTACTCACAATAATATCACACTCACAAAATATCCTAACCAAAACAAAACCCTCAAGTCACAATGAATGCCCTAAACCAAGATCTGCACTCATGCTTTTCATCACAATAAAAGTAAACATTTAAAACAAAATGTTTAATCCAAGAATAAAAATGGCAAACCCTAAAATAAACTCGTAACGAATTACAAGAATACCCATCATCCGTATATACATACCTGCATCCGTATTCCGACTGAATACGAATACAATGAGACGAATGTAATCCAACAATATAATACTAGGATCCGGCTTAAACCAAAGCCCACTAGTATTATCCGTCCGATCATAATCCGTGCACAAGTGCATGAATATGATCGAACCCTGCCATAAAACCATATGGCCTCTACAACGTTTCACCCGAACCAGGAAAACCCTCTGTGTGGGACTCTAAAGACTCGTCAATACGCTGGCAGTGGGTTTAACCACAAGCACGTCAGTGGTACTAGCTGTATGTAACGGCTGCCCAAGTATTGAGCGAAAGGGAGGCCGATGAGCGAACTCATCCTGAAACCCTACAGAGCCAACAGTAACAATATCCGTACAGTCTGGTCCGTTCGTCTATGAGTATCGTATATTGAGTCTAGGGGGTGGATAAAGTAAGACCCCTAATAACATGACATTTAGTGTCGGTATGAAACCTATCACCGACTGAGAAACTATCGATCCTAGATCGGTAATTCTCGTCTACCCCGGCCAAGGATTTCTGGTGATGGCCATCCATGCACACCGCGACATCAACCTCCAATACCGGGAGAGACGAATCCCCTGACGAACCGCTCACTGCCTTCATGTGGCTCGGGACTGTACCCAACTAAAACCTGTTTGCACGACTCCTTTGAGCCATGGTAGGGTAGTAATCAAAGCATGGTGGGAACTCGCATGAGACAAATGACGATCTCAGGTCGATAGACTAACCTGTACACATGTCACCTGGGAACTGCTATCTGACAATAGGTATAATACCAATTAGCATGTTCCCGGCGAGTCCGTCCGGTGTACTCATAACCCAATGAGCACCTGTATACATCTTAGGTGAACCAACTAACACCAATGGCTTGTGAGACCAGCCACTGCCCCCCGTTAGGGTCTCGATCCGTATACACTAATCTACTCTTAGAGTATCGATGCCCGGTCTCAAACTCCTACGACTAGGGACACTTTAAGGATGTGCTTATAGACCACCCAACTCTCACGTATATGATCACTATCATACTGCTGGTAGTCAAGCAAGAATCATATGGGCTCTATCAACATGTAATAGTGATTTGTAATGTCACCTAAAGCATGTACACGATGATAAAGACAAACCAGATAGCATATAATCATCTTGAGTAAGACTATTCTACCAGTATAGGTCCTCCCTCAATTATTGCAATCACGTGCCTGCGATCCAATAATTGACTTGAAGGCACTATAGCCAACAATCTCCTACTTGCACTTAAGGCTAATTATTGCGGTGTCGCATACTCACAGCCCGTGTGATACCGAACACCCAACTTCTCTTCTAATCAGTTTCACAAAGCCCGTTTGTAAAACTATTGTGTTTGAGAAATAGCCTCGGTAAGTGGATCCGCTCCAATGTTCCTATCTATGTCTCTCTTTATCTCAAGTTCGTGGAGAAAGCCATCTCCCGAAATGAGCAATATATTGTTAGTTATATGTATGCCCTAGAGGCCATTACTGTACATACGATGTATATTGTAGTGGATGCTGGGATGTATATAGGGAGGACTTTCTTGCTCGACATGATAGTATGCTATCTGGTTGTACTTTATCTTAACATGTACTCTGATTGTCTCTAATACATGTTGATAAAGCCCTTAGGATATGTACTCGACTACTGGGACTATGATGAGATCATACTAGTGGGGCCACGGTAGTCGATGAGTACATCTTATAACTGTTCCTAGTCGAGGGTGTATCGAGACAAGGCATCGATGCACCAGAGTAGACTAGCGTATACGCATCTTGACCCATATGATGGGCGATGGATGATCCCATATCCATCGGTGTTTGACATCAAGGATGGTGTACGGGTGCTCAGTGGAGACTGGGTACACTGGACGGACTCGCCGAGAACTCCCAGATGGTACTATACCTCACGTCAGATGGCAGTTCTCCGGTGACACTGGTACAGAGTAGTCTGTTGACCTGAGATCGTCATAGAGTCTTGTGTGATTCCCACTGTGCTTTGATTTCCATCATACCACGTCCAAGAGGGCATGCAAAAAGGTGGCTTTTGGGTAGAGTCCCGAATCACATGGAGGCAATGAGCGATAGGAGGGGATTCGTCTCTCCCGGTATAGGGAGTTGATGTTGCGCTATGTTCGATTGGCTATAGCTGGAAATCCCTGGCCAGGCTTGCTGAGATTTACTGGTAAGTGTTACCAGTAGTTTCTCGAACTGTTATAGACCTCATATCGACACGACTTATCAAGCTACTGGGGTCTGACGTTTACCACCCCTAGGCGAGATATGCGACATATCAGACGACGAGACCGGACTGTACGGGAGTGTTACTGATTGGATTCATAGGAGTACTAGCAGGCTTGCTTGTTGATCTTCTGATCGCTCAATACCCGGGTGGCCGTTACGTTTAGCACACCGCTTGCGGCTTGTGGGTGTTTGATATGATCATCACCTACTGCCGGCGTAGGGACGAGTCTTTAGAGTCCTACACAGGCGTTTCCTGGCTCAAGCGAAACGGAGTAGGAGCATATATGTGATATGTGCGGGACCGAGATTAATACGATATGAGATACCGTATTCTATTCTCACGATTCGTGACATTGATCGGTTGTATGCGATATAGCCGGGTTATCGGATCAAGTGTTGATTCGATAAGTTGTTACACATGATATTAGTCGGTTATAGCCGGGTTATTAAATCAAGAGTTGATTTAATAATGCATAATTATATATTTGATATATTACATTTCATTAACTAGTATTAGCTCACTTAAGATTTATTTTCTCACATGTTTGTGCATATTGTTTATATGTGATATATGCAAGTGTACATGTTTGTATCATGCTTGATGATACATACAAGATGGGTGTATGAGACTTAAACTAATTCAAGGTTAAATTAGGGTTTACTATTTTCCTAACAAATAACAAAAGAGGTGAGACTTTGGTCAAAGTTATCAAGCTTCATGAAGCTTGATAAACATTGACAAAGTCAACTCTTTTGTCATTCATTAGGATATTTGTTAACCCAACCCTTAACCTAATGCCTTGGTTAATTCTCTACATGAGTTAAGCATGAGGGCTTAACTCAACCATGGTGCAATAATTCATTTGAAATTTTTTTCATTTGGATGGATTATTATTCTCTTCTTCTTCATCATCAAGCTCCATGAAAAGCTTGCTAGCTTTAATGGTGCCATGAGAAAAAGTGTGAGAAAATTAATTCTAAAGTGAGCCCACTTCCTACATCTTCATCCTCTACCACTTTCCATGTAGTAGAGTGTGTTCTCTTCACAAAGTTCATGACCTAGTGAAGGAATAGCTTGAGTTAGTGTCTCCCCGACGTAGATCATCTTCGGCCTCGAAGTCAACGAAGCAAGCACGTTCGTTCTTCTTGTGGAGCTTCTCTAGAGTCCGAAGTTCACGATCGCAGCGAAGGGGACATCTACACGGAGCTATTGAAGTGAAGGACCGGATCTACAAAGGTTGTAATCTCTTTCACTTAGAGTTAAAATTGTTAACTTGCTTGTTTTCGCCTAAACCCTAGTTTAAAGATCCGTATTAGAGTTGTTCGGTACGGCTAAAATTTTAATCGGGCATGGTTGATGCCTCGTAGACCCTTGTTAGTGTGCCTAGTAACCCTACATATATGTCTTAGAATATATATGGATATCCGATGGGATCCAGTTCACAAAGGAACTCCAAATCCAGTAAACTTTTTTGACTGTATCGTTAACTGAATTTAATCAGTATCCGGGGCCATGCCTCCCTCAGTATCCACTTGGACCACCTGTCCAAACAACTGCCCCTCGTCAAGAAGGAAAACTATAACTCTGACAGTCACTCTGTCATCCAGGTCACCTTGGAAGCCTGGAATGATAACCGTCTCCCAAAGGAGACTGTCATTACCAAATCTCTAGAACATTTACTTATGTTCATATACTGCTTCTGAACGTTTCTCCAGGATTGGATTAATTATATTGCATCTAGTGCAAATACAACATCTGGTGTGGTACTTGACATCTCATGATTGACTCAATTTCCTAAGCAAGTGATATGCCAATCATGCACATCCCTCTCCCCTTTAGTCTGTAAGACACCTTTAGAAAGGGTGACTCCATCACCTGCAGGTACACCACCATGCCAGGAGTCGTCCATTCTAAACACCTTTAGAATACTGTCAAAGTACCCATATTAGGAAACTACCCAAATCTAGATCTAAAACCATAGATCTAGTAACCAGAATGCCAGATATAATATCCATATCCTATGTGGAGAAACCACTGTATGACAACCACGGTATAACCGATTGTAATATAGGAATTTCACTTCCTATAAAGTGTATGTCATCGAAATACCAGGACATACCATCCTACTAACTTCTTAACAGATCCATCTCCTATTCTGATGAAGTCAAAGCGTATGAC
Organism: Agapanthus africanus; assembly: GCA_030015575.1. Classification (NCBI taxonomy): domain Eukaryota; kingdom Viridiplantae; phylum Streptophyta; class Magnoliopsida; order Asparagales; family Amaryllidaceae; genus Agapanthus; species Agapanthus africanus. The sequence goes on along the minus strand of CM057344.1, from coordinate 181,112,494 downwards.
TATCACATCAAAAATAGATGATCTATCTCCACTATACCTGCTTTAGTCTATAAATAGACATAAGCAACTTGTCCACTATGCTTCAACTACTCCCACTGACTACAACAACCCTCTGGCAGAGTCATATACATGTGCGCTTCTAAAACTAATTTAGAACGACGCTATATTCATTATCTTGCCGGGTCTCATAGTCTAGAACAACAGTAATAGCAAGTCTGGGTAAACAAGAACCTCCATGTCACCATCTTTGAGAATACCGAAGTACCTCTCGGGCGCCTGAGGTTACCCACCATATCTGCGGAGTTGCTAATGGAATGTAAAACCCGATTGAATCTTTAGGTTCTATTTATATTTTCAGTAATCGTCTGTGGTTCCGAAATCACTTCCAGTTCTACCATACTCCCACTATTGTTTTCGTAAAAAATCCATTTTGCTAAAACTGTGCCGATTCAAGAACAATATCACTATTGATCTTCCAGACGGTAGAAAGTTAACCCTCGTCATAACTCGGGATAACCCACAAACTGCCATTACAGAAATGTGCCTTGAGTCATCCAGAGTCTAGTTTTAAGCATAAGCCGGACAACTCCATATACCTTAACATCGTTAAGATATGAACCATTCTATATACAATATAGAAACAGAGGAACTAATTTAATTAGAACCATATTCAAATCATGCAGCTGTCTCCAGTGAATGTCAACTAAATGGAAGAAGGTCGATCAGCATTACTCAACTTAAGAGTGCATCCAAATATGAGTAACCTGAAAGAGAAGCAAGTACTTAAAACTATTACTATCAACTGAATACCTAAACAAAAGTATCAACATCTTCGATCACCTTGAATAATCTTGATACTTGCAACACATGGTTCTCTACTTTATTCTTATATCTATAACTTCTCAAAACTTGGACCATGTATTTCTATGAAACACTTGTCTAAAACTGGAGAAGTCATAAGTAAACAGAATGTAGTACGAGGACTAACCCCTCTGTCCTTATGGACACTGGACAACATACAATACTTTGTATAAGTCCCCTGAGTTGAATAACTCAGACCCTGTGCGTCGTAAGTCAAAAACTGTACTATGGTTAAGAAGAATTACACCACTGTTTAATGCTCCTTACCCAATCATCAACTGATACAGGTAAATGTCATGGACATAATTTCAAAAAGTTATATCTCACTTTATAAAATAAACGTACAGATATATCATTTTGAAATTGGTGCATAACAACAGATATTCAAAACCAAAAATTTGTCGTCGGGCAAAACCACAGGTGATTTCCTCAAATATCACCAATTACAACGAATTCCGATATAATCACCTAATTCCCAATAACTTACTCCCACTCATCATCTGTAAAACCATACAGACGTGAGAATCAAAACTGGTATATACATACCCTAGAGTAAGGATCTAATTGGGAAATCAGTTTTCAATTAACAATGCACAGAGAAACTGAAATATGAAAATGTTTCGAAGGGGTGGCTAGGTATTCCTAGTAATGCCTCTTCCATTATCCAGGTTCATGACTGTGACCGTATATTTTCTTGCCATCTCTCCAAATCTCTTTATTTGTCTTTACTCATTACCTTCTGTACAACACCCTTAAGCTAAATGGTTTTCTTCCTTTCCTACCGCTCGGCACGAGCCTATGGTTTGGAAGAAGACTATCCAATAAGCGTAATAAATGTACTCTCCTAATTCTAGGAGCACTCTCAACCTGAGAGAAGGTAAAGATAAAAGACAACTGAATAAACCTTATTCTATTTCTCCTGAACCAGAATCCAGCCTCGAACTGGAATAAATTCCTTCGAGTTCATATGTAACTATACGACGGATTATCCAATAACTGTGGATCTTCGTAGTGAAAAAGGGTGTTCTGGATAAATTCAAAGGTGAAGTAGGAGTGGCGATGAAATACATGGTTTGATCGTGAATGATTGCAGTCACAATTTACTTTTTCCTCTTTCTGATCTCTTTATTTGTCTTTATTTATTACCTTCTGTACACCACACTTAGGGTAATTGGTTTTCTTCCTTCCCCACCTTTCGGCACCTGCCTATGGTTTGGAAGAAGACTATCCAATAAACGCAATAGGTGTACCCTCTCCTAATCCTAGGAGCCCTCACAACCTGAGAGAAGGTAAAAGGAAAAGACAACTGAATAGTCTTATTCAATTTCTTCACAACCGGAAACCATTCTCGAATCTGAAACAAGTTTTTTCGAGTTCGTATGTAACTATACGATAGTTATATCCAATAAATATGGATCTTCGTAGTGATATGGAATGTTCCGGAGAAAATCAAAGGGTAAAAGTAGGAGTGACAATGAAGTATGCAACTCTGACAATTCAAAATCCAGTGTGTTTTAAGAAGGTTTGGTTAACTTGGTTACTGAGTTATAGTCTAGGGTCGGGCCATGGTCGCTGCTAAAAAGAGAGAGAAAAGAAACACTTAGCGTGCACTCTAACCTAGATCAGAATGTGTCACGACCCGAAAGTACGGAACATGACCGGCACTTAAACTACGAACGTCTCGAGGTGTACGTAATCTAAGTAAACCGAAAACCCAGAAATCCAAACCAAGAAAAGTAGTAGAGAGCAGGAAAACCAACTTAAAGCAAGTAGTTTCAATAGCATAAGCCGAATTATGCGGTTTTTAAAAACATCAAAAATTTACTGAAAATTTCGGCAGAGTCTCCTTTGTAAATACTGGCTCCCAAACGGGATACAACATGAATAGTATACGAAATCAAGAAAAAGGCATCCCCAAGCGGGAGCTAGCTCTTCGTCAATCGACGGTCACAACCACACAAGCAATATAATATACAACGCCAACGGCGAGGATCAAAACTCAAAAGGAAACTCAAAACCACCAGAAACATAACGAGCGACTCTAAGGTCGAAAGAATAAACAACACTGGTCTCTATCTCAAAAAAAATACATGTTTGGTTGATGGAATTCTAGATACAACAGAATAATGATATACAAGATAAATAATGGGGGTATGATACAAGTAAACCCACCTACTAGCAAATCACCCGAATGAAACTATGCCCGCAAAGCCGTAATGAACCTGTACGGCAACCTGCAAGAAACTGGGGCACAACGGGGGTGAGTTGCCAACTCGTGAATAGAAAAACATCTACGCACAGAAATCGCATAAATAACGCAATCCTAGGTCAATGATCATAATATATCCTCAAATATATATAACATGCAGCCTATAACAATGGCTAGGGTAAATATCTAACCCGAGTGTAAACTCATGTGCCCGTGTCAGTGCCTCAGGTAGCAATATATTATATGAATGAGGTATGAATGCATGAAAACAGAATACATGTAAATGAAGAAACTGTTTTCATAAATTAGTGAGATTTCCTTCGTATTTTAAACTGAGGTATCATAATTAAAATCAGTATCAACAGTGTCTAGCATCGACACAAAACATAAATCTCACTGTCTCGAAATATCAATGTCTCAATCTCAATATCTAGGGCGCCGTCAGTCCAGACCGGCCCCTACCATCCATCTCAAGACCACGACGGTATCCTCCGGATATCCGACGCGTCGGGTAATATCACCGGTAGGTAGTGCTCCCCAGCCAGGCTCAACGTCAACACCACATTCCTCTTGCCCCGGGGTACCACACCGGGCCCACCATGTACCCGTGACGGTTCCTCCACTCCTAGACACGGATCTCCAAAACCACAGCAAACTCATGGTGGACGACACTTTACATCACTAGAAAACGGCAACATTTTATATTTTAAAAGATCATAAGTTGTAAATTTTGCGGCTTTCCCCGAAATCCAGAAATATCATAAATCTCAAGAAATCATCACAAGTGCATATGTCAATGATAATGAACTAGGCATGAACAACTGAATAACAGTATGCATGAAGTGGTAGGTAATAACTACAATGTCTAATATGGCATTTAAGGGAAGTACACTAATATCATGTCAACACTACTAGCTAACAATCTAAGTCAAGCAATTATATTCTCTAAAGTGTACGTGACATGGCAATTACCGATGAAGATGTGTGTGAGCCGGCAAGTAGGTGTACGTGGTACATACGCATCATCGGTAATGGTGCTGGTGTCCTAACAGCATGATATCAATAATGGAATATGCAGCAAAATAAATATGCGAGGCAGAGCGAACAGCAATAATGTGCGGGAGCTGAATACTAGACACAACGATAACTAATCTGCAATAATCTAATATAAGTCCTACAAATGGTGCCTTTTGAAATAACACGAATCATGGGGTTTTGAAAATAGGGGCTACGGTGTTTTTTTTTTGGAAAAGATACGTCGTTTTTGAAATATCCGTAGATTCCCTTGAGCTGTCTTTAAAAATGCCCACGATTCGTTAGTTTTTGAAATAGGTAAGAAGTCTAACCTAATCTAACAACTACACTAAACTATACGGCTGAACTACAAGCTGAACTACAGGTAAGGAAACCGCCTATCATCTGAGTCGATACATGTACATACCTGTATATGTATAGTCGGTGATCTCGCCTCAATAATATCATATCCGATACCATATCTATAATCAGGCATCCCAAGTCAAGAGTGCGGATCAATCATCAATATAGCTCGTACGTAAATCCGTCGTACGGCATCCCAATCTGGGTACGGGTCAATATCACATTCCTCATACTATTCACCTGGTATCCTCTTTATCAAATATCATGATCGGGGTACTGATCTACGTCTAGTACCATACTGATACCGCCTACGTATGCATGGACGTGTGTGAAACACTACGTCAAGGACCCGCTACAACGTCATGTCGTATCTAAGATACGAACCCTGCTATATCACCGATCTCACGGCCTCAAATCAAATCTCATCGACTCATCATAAATCCCAAGTACTATCATCCTCAATCCGTATGTGAACATATAGTCCCATACCCATGTGAACACATAACTATATAATCCCGTATAAGCGCAAATGAAAGAAGAAAGTATGCAAGTATGGGTGTGTGTGTGCATGTGTGGTGCGACCACTACTCTAGGGTTTCGCGACACTAAATCATCCAAGAACACCAAATATCTATATCATCGATAATATCAAACAAATTATAGTCAAAATATATATATATATATGTGTGTATACGTATTCGTATACATCACCACGAACTGCGGGGGTGCTATACGCCATCCACCCGACTTCTCCCCGTAGATATAAATCTACTCACCTGGTCCTCGCTCGCCGGTGCCGACGTCGCCACGCGCTTGCTTGTCGTCTCAAAGTCCACGTGGGGGTACCTACATATCATAACGCACCATATCGCATTAAAACTAAATTTGAGATCGAAACGGCATACGAAAATCAAATCGGCACGCGTATCACGCATAGGTCCAAACCTATCGCCTACGCATGCAAGAATAGTAAAACCAACCCTCGATGTCGATGTACAAACGTCAAACCATCGAGAAAATCCAATCATACTCATTTGCACATTCACGAACACTAATTTTAATATAAACTAGGTTAAAACTCACAAAAACCCCATTTTCACTTAAAAAGTCATTTTTCCGAAAATCTAGCAAGCACAATTCGCCGTTTTTGTACAAAACATGATGTTTAAATGAAAGTAGCGGCCAATATACTTATTAAATATCTTAAATAAGTCGTATAAACAATTTCCGGAATTTAATCTCATTAAATTCCAAAAATCCTAATATTCTAGTTTACAAAAATACCCTTTTTTAAACAATTTCAAAGCAAAAATGCACAAACTACAATCTAGCTTAGATTTGCATGATCCAAAGCATTAAACCACACTTAATAAAGTTAATGAAGCCATGAAAAACATAATTAGATTTTTAGTCTAACATTTGCAATAATTTCCAAAAACCTAGTTTAGAAAAAAAAGGCTTAATTTGGACATTTCCATGCAACAATATGAAATTTAACTACTAGTTTACTTTCTACAAATTCTAAGATGGTAAGCTACCCATCACAACCATACACCAATTCACAATACCCTAACTTGCATTCAAACCCTTTTCTTGAATTCCAAAACTTGCAATTAAACTCACATATCCAAGTTAACACTTAATTAAATTAGCTTAAGAAATTAGTAGCAATTAAGCAACAAAAATGTTTAGAATTATACCCAAAACATATGAAGATTCACAAGCATCCATGGCCTCCCAAAATGCCATTTTGATCCCGAGATCCGTGCTAAAATGGCTAATGAGAAATGGGTAGGAGTTGGATTTTGATTTGGATTTTTGCTTGATTTTTTGTGGATTTTTCTTTGGATTTTCTTTGATGGAACAAAGAGAAGAGAAGAGGAAAAGTGGGCTGTTGAGGGGTTGCTGGTTTCGGCTAGAATTTTAGGGGGTTGGGTGAGGGAGGAGAGAGAGTGAGGTGGAGAAAGTTAGTCAAAGTCAAAGTCAACTCAATTTATATCATTTCTACTCTTTTCTTTTCTTTTCTTTTCCTTTTCTTTCCTTTGCAAACCAAGTGGGGACAAGAGAGGGGGCTGCTGAATTCAGCCATGGGGAGGAGTAAGTGGGGGTGTGTGGGTGTGGGTACGGGTGTGGGGTGATGAAAAATGATAAATACAATACCCCAAACATCCATTTACGCTAAAAAAAGCCTTTTTTCTTCAATAATTTCTAAACCGTTTTGGCAAATGATTTAGTTCCAAAAACCACATGATAAAATTTTATTTAATGTTTTATGATGCACAAAATTTGTTTCAACTCATTCCAATTTGTAATTTTCCCTAATTAAATGTATTAGTGACGGCTTAAATAATAAAAAAATAATATTTTTTTCAGAAAATTTGAAATTTCACCAGCGGCTCAATAAACACCAAATAATAGCAATTACATAGCTTGAATATGTAAATTTAATTTTTATAATAAGATATTTGTATTTTGACTTTTTACAGAAAACCCCCTTATTTTACCGATTTTTTTCGAAATTTCACCGAAACGATTTTCAAAACGCTACAGAATGGTCAGTCACTTTATCTAAACAGGATGTCTCCTACTGTATCCTCAAATTCTCCTCCAAACCTAAAATAGAATTAGTCGGGATCATCTAAAATCACCCAAGGAGTAAACCAACTCATCAGTGGGAATTGGGATCCAACTATCATCGCATGATAACCTGATGGAATCCACTCAAGTTATCACACTCCAGAAGGTATGCACATGCCTGGCAAGTTTCCCGTATGTTTGAAACTCCCGATGTGATTTTTACCCTATGCTCTTATGACCTTAACGAAGGCCAACATATTATAAGTCACATGTCAAGTTCTACCCGTCATTGTCCAGGTTAATTTGAACCCGCCCATACATACCCTTGACGAAGGACAAAATAGTAGTACGACTGTCCCAAACCAACGGATCTATCTATGCAACAGAAAAGTAACAAATAGATACCATACACTATGCCATGACGAAGGCCAACAAACATAGCATGAATACTAAGTGCTACCCGTCTGAAATGACGGAGGGCTACGAATGGTTTTTGGCGAAAAACCTTTAACGTAATGATCTTGATATCTTTGAAGGAACCGGATAGCTTTTTAAAAATATATAGTGGCGAAAACCTTTGCTAAAGAGGTCACTCCCGGTGAAGGGATCTCGGCTCTTTCCTCGTGGAATGAGGTGCAAGGTATTCCCATTGAATACCACGATGCAAAGCAAAAAGTAATCGACTATAGTGAAAATATGATGCACGTGTTAGTGTATATTCATAACCGAATGTTGTACGTGTTAGTGTATATGCCCTAGAGGCCATTACTGTATCATACTAGTTTGTATATTACTTAATGGAAGCTTGGGATATTCACAGTTGTATAGACAATCTTGCTCAAAATGGTAGTATGCTACTTGGTTTGTTTCTACTTTAATATGTGCATGTGTTTCTTTTAGCATATCGCCTATACATATTAGTGGAGCCCTTAGGATCTTTGCTTGATTACCAGCGCTGTGATGGCAGTCACACTAATGGGGGCTGGGTAATCTACAAGCACATCCTTATACAGGTCCCTAGTCGTAGGATTATCGAGACGGGGCATCGATACTCCGGAGTAGACTAGCGTGTGCGCTTCTCATCCCAGCAGGGGAGATGGTATGTCCCACAGCCATCAGTACGTCGTACTGGAGATAGTATGCGGGTGCTCGTTAGGTTACGAGTACACTGGACAGGACTCGCTGGGAACTGTTGGTTGGTATTATGCCTATCGTCAGTTATCAGTTCCCAAGTGATATGAGTACAGCTTAGTCCGTTGACTTGACACTGTCACTTCGCCTCGAGTGTGTTCCTACTGTTCTTTGATTGCTACCCTACCACGGCTCAAATGAGTCGTGCAAACAGGTAGTAGTTGGGTGCAGTCCCGAAGCACTTGGAGGCAGTGACGGTTAGATAGGATTCGTCTCTCCCGGTATTGGGGGTTGATATCGCGCTGTGTCTAGGAGAGCCATTACACAAAGTCCCTGGCCAGGGCAAGCGAGATATACTGGTAGCATTTCCAGTGTTATCTCAGGGTGTTCTGGGCTACACTCCGACATGACTTGTACCGCTATTAGGGGACTGACGTTTACCGCCCCCCTAGGCCTGCCATGCGATACTCTCAGACGAACAGACCGGACTGTACGGATATTGTCACATTCATGCTCAGTAGGAGTTTGGATGGGTTCACCTTATCGATCTTCTTATCGGCATCTACCTGGGGACCGTTACGTACAGCTAGTACCGCTTGCGGCCTGTGGTTAAACCCACTGCCAGCGTAGTGTCGAGTCTTTAGAGTCTCACACAGAGGGCTATTCGCCTTTGGGCAAAACAGAGTAGAGGTCGAATGGTTTTGCGACGGGGTTCGTTCACATCCGCGCACTTGTGCACGTTTGGTGTCCGGGCAGTTATAACTAGCGAGCTTTGGTTTCAGCCAGATCCTAGTATTTGTTTTGGGATTGGTTTTGTCTCATTGTATTCGTGTTCCTTGGAACACGGATGCGGGTGTGTATGCACAGTAGACAGAGGCAGAGGAATCTCATTAGGGTTATTGACTGTTGACTTTTTCTTAACCCTAATGAGAATGAGAAATATGATTAATGATATTAATTAAGGATAATTATACCATGATTAGTTTGACCATTTGACTTTTGTTGACCTTTTGACTTTGGTTGACCGGTTGACTTTTGTTGACCTTTTGACCATCATCATTTCATTTGCAAGATGCTTCTTGTTTCTTGCAAAATGCATTTAATGTTGAAATGATAATGGTCATTCAAAACTAACCATCACATTTTCCTTAGTTGTTGTTGTTGTTGTTGTTATTCTCATTTGAGAGCATGGTTGTAGATATTTCTAGTTCATTCTTTCTTGCACACACTCTCTCATGCAAAGCTCTCCCTCTTCCTCTCTCAAAGCTCTCATCTTTCATGTGTTGAAAACCATGAGCTTTGTGAGATAAAACCATCAAGACATCACTCTACTCATTCTAGGGTTCTTAGTTTAGCAAGCCAAGCACTCTAGTTACCTCTTGGTTGAGGTAGGAGCTCAAGGTAGAGGCCTTCGGGTGGATCTATCTTCGGTAAAGAGAAGACGACGAGGAGAAGCCGTCTACACCACTCCAAGGAGCAAGCAAGAAGGAGGACCACAATAAGAAGAGAAGGAGTTCAAGATCTAGGTATAACCTTCTAATATAGTAGTTAGAACTTGTAGATAGTTTGCTAGTTTTTGTTTGGCAAAATCCTCTAGTTTTAGTACATGTTATCTTGTGTTAAAAATCCGTTTTTTACCTATTCCGCCTCCCCGTAAGCACCGGGATGGGTAACGTGGACTTACGGTGGTATCAGAGCCTAGCTAAACAACAACTAGCATGTTAGCAAAGTGTTTAGAAGTTCGATCCGAGAAAAAATCACAAAACGCACCGAAATCATGTACTTTCTGCCGTTTTTAAAAACTGGTCTAAAAATATTTCCACATGCCTTAAAAATACGAGCAGGGTTTTTAGGAACACCCAAGAAAAATGAACCCATGACTCGATCAGACCGCCGCGGAAGCGTGGTGAAACCGCGCTTTTCTCCGCGGATCCGCGGCCGAGTCAACTCGGTCGCGACTCGGTTTTCCTACAGTGTTCTCAGTTTGTTGTTTTGTGATTTTTAAGATGATTTGTTTCTGCCCAGATTCTTCAGAGAACAGTATTGTTTTTGGGGTAGTTTCAAAATGATATATTGATCGAAATTCTATAAACTTTAGCTAATTGATTATATCTGTAATGTGATATATGTACTGAACGTCGACTAATCGCTATACGTCGATTAGTGGGGATTGTACATATCTGTGATCTGTAACGTTAGATTGTGTATATGAACTTGTTGGATTGTCGCGGATAAATAGCCGGGGTTTTGTGAGATGAGAGTTTATTTATCTTTCATTTGATGTAAATTGTAAATTGATGTAATATTATTTTTATGGCCGCACCTCCGGGTTGAGGTTGTAGCCGTCATTGTATATTATTTCTTTTACTGTTTTTGCTCCTAGGATAGACCCAAGGTGGGGTCCACAAACTACCGGGTACTTTGAAGTGCCGAATGGCCTACTCACGTTGTTGAGGGAGGTTGCTTCACTTCGGGTATTTGGCGGGTAGTTTGACGCACCCGTAGGGGTCTAGGGTGGGGTTTGGCTATTCATCGCGACCGTGTAATCCGTTTTTCGTTGTAGGCTCAAACGAAACGCGGATTCCTAGTATATCCAATGTGTTCATTTATGTTCTGGAATGGCTATCATTGCATCTGACGAATGTATATATCTATATATGATATCTAGTAGGCGTTGCTTATGTTTTGCAACCATGCTAGTCCTGCCCCCGCTCTGTCGTTAGTTAAGAAACCTAACGGGTGATGACGGGACCCCATGGCGAATGAGGATGGCATAAGCGTACGTCATATTTTCGTTGTTTTCTGCAATAGTACGATTAATTGATGGGACGTATTAAATTAATGCAAAGAAAACAAACTAAAGTTAAATCTTTGGAACAATTTCAAAACCACTCGGTTTTTTTTTCCAAAACAGAAAACTTTTAAAAACGTGGAGCTTTAACCACTCCTTTTAAAAGCTATCAGGTTCCTTCGATTATATCAAGTTCACTACGTTCACGGTTTCGCTAAAACCATTCGTAGCCCTCCGTCATTTCATATGGATAGTCAATAGTATTCAAGCTGTGTTTGTTGGCTAAAGACAAGGCATAGTGATTGGTAGCTATTGGATATGTTGGATATAGTGCCCTCAGAGTCAATTATTGGATCACAGGCATATGATTGCAATGATTGAGGGAGGACCTATACCGGTAGGACAGTCTTACACGAGAGGTTTGTATGCTATCTGGTTTGTCTTTATCATCGTGTACATGCTTTAGGTGACATTGTAGTTTACTATTACACGTTGATAGAGAATAGTATGCTACCATGGTTTATCTTTATCATCGTGTACTGCTTCAGGTGACATTACAGGTCACTATTGCACGTTGATAGAGCCCTTAGGATTCTTGCTTGACGGACAGCAGTATGATGGCGATCATATACGTGGGAGCTGGGGTCTATAAGCACATCCTTAAAGTGGTCCCTAGTCGTGGGAGTTTCGAGACTGGGCATCGATACTCCATTAGTAGACTAGTGTATATAGTCGAGACCCCAACGAGGGGCGGTGGCCCGTCTCACAAGCCATTGGTGTCAGTTGGATCACCTAAGATGTATACAGGTGCTCATTGGGTTATGAGTACACCGGACAGGACTCGCCGGGAACATGCTAGTTGGTATTATACCTGACATCAGATAGCAGTTCCCTAGTGACATGTGTACAGGTTAGTTCATCGACCTGAGATCGTCATTTGTCTCGTGTAAATTCCCACTGTGCTTTGATTACTACCCTAGCACGGCTCAAAAGAGTCGTGCAAACAGGTTTTAGTTGGGTACAGTCCCGAGCCACATGGAGGCAGTGAGCGGATCTACATGGGTTCGTCTCTCCTGGTATTGGGGGTGAGGTCGCGCTGTGTCTAGGAGAGCCATTACATGAAGTCCTTGGCCAAGGCAGGAGATTTACTGGTAGGTATTCCAGTAGTATCTCAGGGTGTTCTAGGCTACACTCCGACACGACTTGTACCGCTTTTGGGGGTTTGACTTTTACCAACCCCCTAGGCCCGACATGCGATGCTCATAGACGAACGGACCGGACTGTACGGATATTGTCACTGACAGGCTCAGTAGGGTGTCAGGATGAGTTCGCTCATCGACCTCCCTTTTGGTCAATACCTGGTAGCCCGTTACGTACGGCTAATACCTCTGACGTGCTAGTGGTTAAATCCATAGCCAAAGTATTGGCGAGTCTTTAGAGTCCCCCACAGACAGTTTCTCAAGTTTCGGGCGAAACGTTGTAGAGGCCGTATGATATATGGCAGGGTTCGATCATATACGTGCGGTAGTGCACGGATCATAATCGGACGGATCATACTAGTGGGCTTTGGTTTAAGCCGAATCCTAGTATTAGATTTGTTGGATTAATTTAGTCTCATCGCATTCGCATTAAGTCGGAATGCGGGTGCAGGTATGTATATACAGGTGAGAGGTATTCTTGTGATCCGTCACGAGTTTACTTTAGATGTTGCCGTATCTTTTTATTGTTTCAAATATTTGGATTAATGTTTGCATATGGAAATAATGATCTAGAATTCATCATGAGATGCATTAAATGTGACATGGACATATATAGTGACTCATGGTCTCTTTTTTTATGAAAAAATGTCACATTAATGTTTGTTTTGTGTGTTGAATTGATAAGAGGAGAGAGAGGGGCAGCCATGATATGGTTGTTAGCTCTCATATTATTGTTCTAACTCACTCTCTTTTTATCATTCCATCAAAAAAGAAAAGAAAGAGAAAACTTCTTCTTCTTCCTCTTTCTTCTCTAGCTCATAATCTCCATCAATGGCAACACCTCTAACCTCCATCCAAATCAATGGATGCAAGAGACAAAGTGCTCACAAACATTCTCTACATCACCTTGGACACGTCGGCTAGCACACTTCGTGCCCGAGTTGCTTCGGATGAAGCGGGAGCCCGTAAAAAGAATCGACAATGTGGTGCCCTTTCCGACGAGGAGATCGAGACCGGAGATGCCGTGAGGAGCTTGGGATGGTGGCCAAAGACCGAAGGACACGGATCGATCGGTATAGCCTTTCTATCCCTTCTTTAGATAGCTAATTGTTGGTTAATGGTTCGATCCGGGTTTTAAGCATACGATAGCGCCGGTTTCTAGTTAAGAAAAAGTTTTCGTTTCCGCATTTTGGCCTCGGACAGACGGCCGAGGCGCTACCGTACACTTACATGGTATCAGAGCCACGCTATTAACCTTTACTAGCTTACTCTAACGTATTTAAAACTTCGATCGGCCGAATTTTCCAAAACCGCAATTTCAAAAAGTGCAGTTTCTGTCGAATTTTTTTTGTTGTCAAAAAATTATTTGGTGTGTTGCAGAAAATCAGGCAAGCTGTTATAAGAACACTGCAGAAAAATGGTTGCATTAAGTCACAGTAGAGCCGCGGAACCGCGGCCGTACCCCCCTTTTGGCCGCGGTTCCGCCGCAGTACAGTAACTTCACTGCACCATTTTTCCTACAGTGATTTCTGAGTTGGAATTGGGGTTTCTGGTATTTTTGTTCGGGCCCAGATTTGTCTGAGTACTGGGTATTGTGCTTGGGGCCCACTTCGGGAAATTTTGTCGATCGAAAATTTTAAATATGTTGGTTCACAGTATTTACATTATATCTGCGACCGTGAATGTCATTTGATCGGTAAATCCTGTCTAATTGCTATAGTTCTTTTAGACGGATTTGCGAACGTGACATTCACGTTGATGTTCTGTGTTGTGCTGTAATGTTGCAGATTTGTCATGGTGGATAGCCTTGTGCAATGGTAGTACAGTTTGGTTATATTTGTACATTTGATATTACGGGGCGAGCGTCCGACATGTGGACTGCCGTCACTGCCTGTTTGTATATTATTCTTTTGGGGCACGACCGGGCTGAGGTCGATGTACCCATTGTATACTTTTACTTTCTGTACTAGGATTATCCCGCGGTGGGGTGCACGGATAGCCGGGTTCTAGAGGAAAATGGGCCCGCGTCTCATGGCTTTGAGACGGAGGGGGCTTTACTCTAGAATTGACGGGCTATTAGCCGCACTCGTAGGGGATATAGGTTGACCCAAGGAGGGGTGCTCAAGTTACCGGATTCCGTGAAGTGCTGGGTGGTCCATTCACTTTGTTGAAGGGGGCTGCCTCGCTTTAGGTTTTGGCGGGTAACTTGCCGCGTCCATAGGGGTCTAGGATTTCATTGCACAGGCTATCCACACGACCAGGGGAACGTCGGGTTTCAGTAGCGGCTCTATGAAACCTGGGGATCCCAGATTATCTGTATTGTTCTGTGATGCTTATTACATTTCTGTGATGTTGCATTTTATCACGCCTGGAGCGATTATTATATATTGATATATATACTAGTAGATGTTTTATATGTTTTACACCCGCGCTAGTCCAGTCCCCGCTCTGTCATTAGTTAAGTAACCTAACGGGTGATGACAGGACCCAGTGGCGAATGCGGATGGCATATATGTACATCATATTTTCGTTCTTTTGTGGTGTGATTAATTGATGGGACTGCATTGATTCGGATCAATGCAAGCTAAACAAACCTATTCTGATGTTGTTGGAACATTTTTTAAAAAGCTGTTATTGCAAGGGCGTTCTCTTTTGTTTTGCACAGTGGTATTCGGTTATGAATATCCAGCACCTCAGTTGACGAGGCAAGGGCCGAGATCCCTTCACCGGGAGTGACCCCTTGGACAGAAGTTTGCGTCAGGATAATAACTTCACTATAGTCGATTACTTTTTGCTTTGCATCGTGGTATTCAGTTGGAATATCCTGCACCTCATTCTACGGGGAAAGAGCTGAGATCCCTTCACCGGGAGTGACCTCTTTAGCAAAGGTTTTCGCCACTATATTTTTATAAAAAGCTATCCGGTTCCTTCAATGATATCAAGTTCATTACGTTAAAGGTTTTTTGCCAAAAACCATTCGTAGCCCTCCGTCATTTCAGACGGGTAGCACTTAGTATTCATGCTTTGTTTGTTGGCCAAAGTCAAGGCATAGTGTATGGTAGCAATTTGTTACTTTTCTGTTGCATAGATAGATGCGTTGGATTGGGACGGTCGTACTGCCTTTTGGCCAAAGTCAAGGGTAGGTACGGGTGGGTTCAAATTAACCTGGATAATGACGGGTAGAACTTGACAGGTGACTTATGATTTGTTGGCCAAAGTCAAGGTCATAAGAGCATGGGGTAAAAATCACATCGGGAGTTTCTAAAGAAACTGGAACTTGCCAAATATGCGCATACCTTCTGGAGTGTGATAATGTGAGTGGATTCCATCACATTATCATGCGATGATAGTTAGATCCTGATTCCTACTGATGAGTTGGTTTACTCCTCGGGTGATCCCGACTAATTCTTCTTTCAGGTTTGGAGGAGAATTTGAGGTTACAGTGCGAGGTTTCCTGATTAGATAAAGTGATAACCATTCTGATCTAGGTTAGAATGCACGGTGAGTGTTTCTTTTCTCTCTCTCTTTGGCAGCGACCATGGCCCGACCCTTGACTACGTCTCAGTGACCAAGTTAACCTAACCTTCTTAAAACACTGGCTTTTGGATTGTCTGAGTTGCATACCAGATTGCCACTCCTACTTTTACCCTTTTCTCCAGAACACCCCGTATTACTATGAACATCCACTTCCATTGGATAAAACCATAGTATAGTTATATACGAACTCGAAGGAACTTGTTCCAGATTCGAGGATGGTTTCCGGTTCTGGAGAAAATGAATAGGACTATTCAGTTGTCTTTTCCTTTTACCTTCTCTCAGGTTGCGAGTGCTCCTTGGATTAGGACGGTACACCTATTACACTAATTGGATAGTCTTCTTCCAAACCATAGGCAGGTGCCGACAGGTAGGGAATGAAGAAAATCAATTAGCCTAACGATGGTGTACAGAAGGTAATAAGTTAAGACAAATAAAGGGATTAGTAAGAGGGCAAAGTAAACTGCGGTTGCTATTCACGACCAAACCAAGTATTTCATCGCCACTCCTACTTCACCTTTGTATTTCTCCAGGACACTCCGTATCACTACGATGATCCACAGTTTATTGTATACTCCATCGTATGGTTATATACGAACTCGAAGGGACTTGTTCCAGTTCGGGGATGGATTCTGGTTCAGGAGAAATAGGAATAAGGTTTTATTCAGTTGTCTTTTATCTTCACCTTCTCTCAGGTTATGAGTACTCCTAGGATTAGGAGAGTGCACCCATTATGCTTATTGGATAGTCTTCTTCCAAACCATAGGCTGGTGCTGAACGGTAGGGAAGGAAGAAAACCATTTAGCCTAAAGGGGTGTACAGAAGGTAAAGACTAAAGACATATAAAAGGATTTGGAGAGATGGCAAAGAAATATACGGTTACAGTTGTGAATCTGATAATGGAAGAGGCATTACTATGAATACCCGGATACCCCTTCGAAACATATTCATGTTTCAGTTTTCACTGTGTATTATTAAAAGAAAACTAATTTCCCAATTAGCCCTTACTCCATGGTATGTATTTACCAGGTTTGATTCTCACATCTGTATGGTTTTACAGATGATGAGTGGGAGTAAGTTATTGGGAATTAGGTGATCATCCTCATTATATCGGGATTCATTGTAATTGGTGATATTTGAGGAAATCGCCTGGGTTGTTTGCCGGACGGCAAATATTTGGTTTTGATAATCCGTTGTAATGCACCAATTTCAAATTGATATATTTGTACGTTTATTTTTATAAAGTGAGATATAACTTTTTGAAATTATGTCTATGACATTTACCTATATCAGTGGATGGTTAGGTAAGGAGCATTAAACAGCGGTGTAATTCTTCTTAACCATAAGTACAGTTTTCAACCTACGACACACAGGGAATGAGTTATTAGACTCAAGAGACTTATACAGAGTATTGTATGTTGTCCACTGTCCATGAGGACAGAGGGGTTAGTACTCGTACTATATTCTGTTTACTTATGACTTCTCTAGTTCTTAGACATGTGTTTCGTAGAAATGCAAGGTCTAAGTTTTGAGAAGTTATAGGTATAAGAATAAAGTAGAGAACCTGGCGTTGCAAGTATCAGGATTCTTCAAGGTGATCGAAGATATAGATACTTGTGTATGGTATTCAGTTAATAGTAATGATTATGAGAACTTGCTTCTCTTTCAGGTTACTCATATCTAGATGTATTCCTAAGTTGAGTAATGCTGATCGGCCTCTCTCCATTTAGTTGACATGCACTGGAGACAGCTGCATGATTTGAATCTGGTTCCAATTAAATCAGTGCCTCTGTTTCTATATTGGATAAAGAATAGTTCATATCTTAACAATGTTAAGGTACGGGGAGTTGTCCGGCTTTTGCTTAAAACCAGATTCTGGATAACTCAAGGCACGTTTCTGTAATGGCTGTTTGTGGGTTGACCCGGGCTATGACGAGGGTTGACTTTCTACCATCTGGAAGATCAATAGTGATATTGTTCTTGACTCGCCACAGTTTTAATAAAAATAGATTTTTTCAGAAAACAGTAGTGGGAGTATGGTAGAACTGGAAATGATTCCAGAACCTCAAACGATTACTGAAAATTTGATAAGAACCTAAAGATTCAATCTGGTTTGACATTCCATTGGCCACTCCGTAGATATTGTTAGTGTATATGCCCTAGAGGCCATTACTGTATCATACTAGTTTGTATATTACTTAATGGAAGCTTGGGATATTCACAGTTGTATAAACAATCTTGCTCAAAATGGTAGTATGCAACTTGGTTTGTTTCTAATTCAATGGGTACATGTGTTTATTTTATTATATCACCTATACGCATTAGTGGAGCCCTTAGGATCTTTGCTTCATTACCAACATTGTGATGGCAGTCACACTCGTGGGGGCTGGGTAATCCATAAGCATATCCTTATACAGGTCCCTAGTCGCAGGGCTATTGAGACAGGGCATCGATACTCTGGAGTAGACTAGTGTATGCGCTTCTCATCCCAGCAGGGGAGACGGTCTGTCCCACAGCCGTCAGTACGTCGTACTTGAGATAGTATGCGGGTGCTCGTTAGGTTACGAGTACACTGGACAGGACTCGTCGGGAACTGATTGGTTGGTATTATACCTATCGTCGGTTATTAGTTCCCAGGTGACATGAGTACAGCTTAGTCTGCTGACATGACACTGTCACTTCGCCTCGAGTGTGTTCCCACTGTACTTTGATTACTACCCTACCACGGCTCAAAGGAGTCGTGGAAACAGGTAGTAGTTGGGTGCAGTCCCGAAGCACTTGGAGACAGTGAATGTTAGACATGATTCATCTCTTCCGGTATTGGGGGTTGACATCGCGCTGTGTCTAGGAGAGCCATTACACGAGTAGTCCCTGGCCAGGGCAAGAAAGATATACTGGTAGGCTTCCAGTGTTATCTCAGGGTGTTTTGGGCTTCACTCCGGCACGACTTGTACCGCTATTAGGGGACTGACGTTTACCGCCCCCTAAGCCCGCCATGCGATGTATCAGACGAACAGACAGGACTGTACGGATACTGTCACATTCAGGCTCAGTAGGAGTTCAGATGGGTTTCACCTCGTCAGTCTTCTTGTCGGCATCTACATGGGAACCGTTACGCACAGCTAGTGCCGCTTGCAGTCTGTGGTTAAACCCACGGCCAGCGTAGTGTCGAGTCTTTAGAGTCCCACACAGAAAGCTATTCGCCTTTAGGAAAAAGAGTAGAGGTCGCATGGTTTTGCTACAGGTCGCATGGTTTTGCTACAGGTCGCATCCATGCACTTGTGCACGTTTAGTGTCCGGACAGTTAACACTAGCGGGTTTTGGTTTAATCCAGATCCTAGTGTACATTTAGGGATTGGTTTTATCTCGTATGTATTCGTGTTCCTCGGAACACGGATGCGGGTGTGTATGCACAGTTGACGGAGAGACAGAGGTAAAGGATTCTCATTAGGGTTGTTGACTGTTGACCATTGACTTTTTGCTAAACCCTAATGAGAATATGATATATGATTAACAATAATATTAATTAAGTATTATGGTGACATGGTTGTTGAGGGGTTGACTTTGTTGACTTGTTGACTTTGTTGACCGGTTGACTAGGTTGGACTAGTTGACCATCATGATGACAATGGCTATCATTTCATGGCAAAGACTTTTGCTTGCTTGTTTCTCTTGTGCAAAATGAGTGAATGAAATGATATGGCTATTGTAGCTTAAACCATCACATAATACTTGATTGCTATGATTTGTTATGATGGCTTTGGATTATGAGAGCCAAGAGAGAAAAGTCTTACTCATTCTCTCATTTCATTCCTCTCTCTTGTTCATGAGCTCTCATCCACTTCCTCTTGCTCTCCCTCTCTCTAGTCTACGGTTCACTTGTCTCATTTGTTGAGAAGCAAGAACCATAGAGAAAAATCCCAACACACTCTCCTCTACTCACTCTAGTTCACAAGGTTTGGCAAACCGAGTGAACTAGTTTCTTCAAAGTTCGAAGAAAAAGCCAAAGGTAGAAGCTTTCAGGTGGATCGATCTTCGGCGCAAGGAGACGACGGGGTGAAGCCGATCCGTACACCATCGAGGGTTGAAGACGAAGGAGTTCAAGAAAGAAAGGTATAACCCCCTAACCGAGTAGTTAACAACTCCTAATTTGGTTGTTAGGTAGATAGTTTAACAAAGATCCGTTTTGAGTCCATGTTGCCGCCTCTAGAAAATCGTTTTTCATCAAATTCCGCAAGCCCGTAAGTACCGGAAAAGGTTGCATGGACTTACAGTGGTATCAGAGCCTAGTTAAACACTACCTAACATGTTAGCATAGTAACTAGAAATTCGATCATAGAAAAAGTCCCGAAATAGACCCGGAAATCAAACTTGCTGTCGATTTTTTAAGTTCTGTAAAAATAATAAATCATGCTTTAAAAATCGACTCAGGGTTTTTATAAGATACTGTAGAAAAACGGTGCATAGAACCCATCAAACCACCGCGGAAACGCAGCAATTGCTTGCTATTGCCACGGTTCCGCGGCTAACTTAGCTCTTCTCTGGATCTTCTTTACTACAGTATACTCAGTGGGGTATTTTGGGAATTTTGGTATATGTTTTTTCAGCCCAGATTTTCCAGAAAGAAAAATTTGTAATTGGGGCTTTAAAAACCGTATTTTGATCGAGTTTCTAAAGACTTAAGCTGACGGGTATTTATCTGTGATGTGATATTTGTATTGAACGTCTGCTAATCGCTATATGTCGATTAGTGGGGGTTATACAAATCTGTGATCTGTAATGTTGTTGGTATGTGTATATGAATTCATTGGATTGTCACGGGTGAATAGCCGGGGGGTTGTGAGACGAGTGTTTTCTTTTCTTTCAATTCATGTAAATTTGTAAATTGATGTAATATTATTTGAATGGCCGCACAACCGGGTCGGGGTTGTAGCCGTCATTGTATAATTTCTTTTTACTGTTTTTGCTCCTAGGATAGACCCATGGAGGGGGTGCACGAACTACCGGGTATCTCGAAGTGCCGAGTGGCCTACTCACGGTGTTGAGGGAGGTTGCTCCACTTCAGGTACTTGGCGGGTAGTTTGCCGCACCCGTAGGGGTCTTGGGTAGGGTATTGGCTATTCACCGCGACCGTGTAATCTGTTTTTCGTTACAGGCTCGTACGAATTGCGGATTCATAGTATATCCAATGTGTTCATCTGTGATCTGAAATGGCTATCATTGCAATATATATCTATATATGATATTATTTAGGCGTTGCTTATGTTTTACAGCCGCGCTAGCCCAGCCCCCGCTCTGTCGTTTGTTAAGTTACCTAATGCGTAATGATGGGGCCCCATGGCGAATGCGAATGGCATAAGCGTACGTCATATTTTGGTTGTTTTCTGCAATGGTAGGATTAAGTGATGGGACGCATTAAAAGAACTAATGCAAGAAAATAAACCAAGTAAAAGTCGTTGAAACACTTTCGAAAAACCACTCGGTTCTTTTCAAAACCAACTTTTAAATGCAGAGCTTGAGCCACTCCTTTTAAAAGCTATCTCGTTCCATCGATTATATCAAGTTCACTACGTTCACGGTTTAGCCAAAACCATTCGTAGCCCTCCGTCGTTTCACATGAATAGTCAATAGTATTCAAGTTATGTATGTTGGCCAAAGTCAAGGCATAGTGATTGGTAGCTATTGGGTATTCATGTACAGCATAGATAGATGCGTTGGTTTGGGACAGTCGTACTGCAATTTTGGCCAAAGTCTAGGGTAGGTGCAGGTGGGTCCAAATTAACCTGGAGAATGACGGGTAGAAGTTGACATGTGACTTATGATATTTTGGCCAAAGTCAAGGTCATAAGAGCATGGGGCAAAAATCCACATCGGGAGTTTCATAAGTACTGAAACTTGCTAGCGCTGCATACCATTTGGAGTGTGATGATTCTGGTAGGATTCCTTCAGTTTTGTCACGCGATGATATTTGGATCCCGATCCTACTGTGGGTATATGCTACTTCTCGGGAAATTTCTCACTTAACGATCAATGCTATAAACAAAGTAGGTGTCTAGAAAGGTGTTAGCGGGGCTACGCCCACAGGGAAAAGAGGTTATTTAATTAAGGAATTTCGCGAAAGCGTTAGAAAACCTCCCTCGAAGTACCGACACCAGCCTGGCCGAACGGTTAAGCAAGAATTGTACGGTGAGATTGATCCTGACTAGTTCTTCCTTTTTGGTTTGAGGAGGGATTCGAGAGACAGTGGGAGCCATCCTGTTTAGACAAACTAAAAACCACTCTAAACTTGCAATAGCATCATGCTGAGTGTTTCTTCTCTCTCTCCTAATTGCAGCGACCAATCGACATGACTGGACTTAAGTTATTACTAGATAAAAACATACTGACAAGGCCAAACTACAAAGATTGGCTCAGGAATGTCAAGATGGCAGTCACTTACGACAAGCTGGGGTATCTTCTTACCACCAAAGCTCTCCCTGTCCCAGGTCCTACCTCCAGCATCGCGGATAAGGAAATCCGTAAGACCTGGGAGATCGATTGCGCGAAGGCCAAGTACCTCGTGCTTGCCTCTATGGACAATGAACATCAGAGGAGGCACGAGAATATGGACCTGGAATCCATATTTCTTCATACAAAAGAACTGTATGGAGAGCAGTCTCGTATCGCAAGATACGAAGTGTCGAAGAAGTTATTTTCGGCAAGGTTGGCCATCGGATCATCGGTAGCGGAACACGTGCTTAAGATGATTGGCTACATTGAGGAGCTCGCGGACCTTGGGACCACGTTGGAGAATGAGCTCTATACGAACTTGATTCTCCAGTCCCTTCCTTCCACTTACGCCCAGTTTATACTGAACTTTAACTTTCAAGAAAAAGAAGTTGAACTTTCAGAACTCCTCATCATGCTGAGGAGCGCAGAGGGCACCCTACAGAAAGGTAGGGAAACATCCACTTTGTTTGTAGGAGGATCTTCTTCTTCTAGGTCCAAGGCAAAAGCCAAGGGAAAGAAGAAGAAAGCCCCCGCCAAACCAAGGGGCGGTGTTAGTAAAGTGGATACGAAGGGAAAGGCAAAAGCAACAAAAAAGGTGGGGAAGCTTGTGGATAAAGAAGAATGCTTCTATTGTCATAAGAGTGGACACTGGAAGAAAGATTGCAGGGCTTGGAAAGCCAGAACACAGGATCTGAAGCAAGTTGCGGCTTCAGCTTCAGGTGTGTATGTTATTGAAAATTGTCTTTCAATAAACTCTACTTCCTGGGTATTGGATACCGGATCAGGATCTCATATCTGTAATTCTTTGCAGGCGTTGAGAAACCGTACGGTTTTGAAGGCAGGTGACATGACCCTCAAAGTTGCAAACGGAGCTAGCATGGAGGCTAAGGCCGTGGGGGACTAGCACCTGTGAATGTCAGATGGACATGTTTTGGTTTTACGTAATTGCTTTTTTGTACCCAACGCAACTTGTAATATCATTTCTGTATCTTTGGTTTCTAAAGAAGGTTATGAATTTGCGTTTGTAAGTAATGTTGTAAACATTCACCTTAATCAAGTTATCATTGGGTCAGGTACATTAAGCAATGGTATATACGTACTAAACCAACCACAGATTTTCAATGTCCAGAATACACACAAAAGAAAGTCTCCGGAAATAAATCAGACTTTCTTATGGCATTGTAGACTGGGTCACATCAATGAGAGAAGATTGACTAAGTTACATACAGAAAGATATTTGGATCCGTTCGAATATCAATCGTATGCCACTTGTCAATCCTGTCTCAAAGGAAAGATGACAAAGACTCCGTTCACTGGACACGGAGTAAGAGCGAGCGAGCTCTTGGGACTCGTACACAGCGACGTGTGCGGTCCAATGTCTACACATGCGCTAAGCGGTTATTCTTACTTCATTACTTTTACGGATGACTTTTCAAGGTACGGTTATGTCTTCTTAATGAAACATAAATCCGAAGCCTTTGGAAAATTCCAGGAATATAAGAATGAAGTAGAAAAACAAACCGGCAAAAGTATCAAGACACTGAGATCTGATCGAGGTGGTGAATACTTGAGTGTCGAGTTCCTGGATTACTTAAAAGAGAATGGAATTCTCTCTCAGCTTACTCCTCCATACACTCCGCAACATAACGGTGTATCGGAGAGACGGAACCGAACCCTATTGGATATGGTACGGTCCATGATGAGTAACGCTGAGTTACCGTGATCATTCTGGGGGTATGCGCTAGAATCGGCTGCATACCTTTTGAACCGAGTTCCCACTAAGACTGTGCCTACCACACCATATGAGATGTGGTATGGGAAGAGGCCCCATCTTAATCACATTAAGACATGGGGAAGTCCAGCTTTTGTCAAAAAGCAGCATGTGGACAAACTCGAGGCACGCTCAGTACAGCGCAAGTTTGTGGGATATCCAAAGAACTCCAAGGGATATTTCTTCTACTGTGAAGAGGAACAAAAGGTTTTTGTTTCTCGTCATGCCCACTTTCTAGAACACCAGTTCTTAGAAAAGGAAATTAGTGGGAGCGCAGTAGAACTGGAAGAAATTCCAGAACCACAGACTATTACTGAAAGCTTAGTAGAACCAGAGAGTTCAAAAGATCAGGACATTCCTACGCCGCTCCGCAGGAGTAGTAGGCAGTCTCATCCGTCCGAGAGATACTACGGTTTTCTCATAGACGGGGATAGAGAGGATTGCATCATAGATTATGATGATCCTACTAGCTTCCAGCAGGCCGTTCAGAGCGTTGACTCGGTAAAATGGC
The DNA here is from genome assembly GCA_030015575.1 of Agapanthus africanus. Classification (NCBI taxonomy): domain Eukaryota; kingdom Viridiplantae; phylum Streptophyta; class Magnoliopsida; order Asparagales; family Amaryllidaceae; genus Agapanthus; species Agapanthus africanus. The sequence goes on along the minus strand of CM057344.1, from coordinate 181,088,044 downwards.
TAGATGCAATGCGGACCGAAATGGAGTCCATGTACACCAACAAAGTATGGACGTTGGACATTGCTCCAGACGGGGTAAAACCCGTAAAATGTAAGTGGATCTTCAAAAGGAAGATTGGTGTAGATGGACAGGTTGAGACCTATAAAGCTAGACTTGTTGCAAAGGGTTTTCGTCAAAGACCTGGTTTGGACTATGACGAAACTTTTTCTCCAGTGGCTATGCTCAAATCCATTCGGATCCTTCTTGCCATTGCTGCCTTCCATGATTATGAGATTTGGCAGATGGACGTAAAGACCGCTTTTCTAAATGGAAATTTAGAGGAGTGTGTCTATATGGACCAGCCAGAGGGTTTCATTCAGAGTAGGAGCAGCGGAAAGGTGTGCAAGTTGCTTAAGTCCATCTATGGACTAAAGCAGGCATCGCGGAGTTGGAACATCTGTTTTGATGAGACGGTCAAAGAATTTGGTTTTATCAAAAATCCAGATGGACCATGCATCTATAGTGGATTTGTAGCAAGAACTGTCGTATTCCTCGTTTTATACGTGGATGACATTCTTTTGATTGGAAATGACATTCCTATGCTACAATCTGTCAAGGGGTTCTTGTCACACAGGTTCTCCATGAAAGACCTGGGTGATGCCTCATACATCCTGGGGATCCGGATCCATCGTGATAGATCCAAGAGGATATTAGGACTTTTGCAATCCAGGTACATCGACACCATACCGAAAAGATTCAGTATGGAAGATTCCAAGCACGGTAACCTACCGGCTTGTCACGGGATCACCCTCTCCAATGAGATGTCTCCCAAGACTGATTTGGAGAGGGATCGCATGTCTATTATACCCTACGCTTCTGCGGTAGGCTGTATAATGTTTGCGATGTTGTGTACCAGACCGGATGTAGCTTATGCACTTAGTGTAGTAAGCCGGTATCAGTCAAACCCCGGGGAGAAACACTGGATAGCGGTAAAGAACATTCTCAAGTACCTGAGAAGGACTAAGGAGATGTTCTTGGTGTATGGCGGAAAAGACCTCCAGATCGAGGCCTTTGCTGTCTCCAGCTTCCAGAGTGACAAGGATGATTCCAAGTCCATGTCGGGTTTTGTCTTTACCCTCAATGGAGGGGCGGTGTGTTGGAAGAGTTCCAAACAGGAAACCGTTGCTGACTCGACTATGGAAGCGGAATACATCGCTGCATCTGATGCCGCAAAAGAAGCCGTCTGGATGAGGAAGTTCTTGAAAGAACTTCAGGTGGTTCCGTCCATTGTTGATCCAATACCTTTGTATTGCGACAACAACGGGGCTATAGTTTTAGCGAAGGAACCCAGATCCCATCAGAAATCCAGACACATCTTGAGGCGGTATCACCTGATCAGGGAGATCGTGGATCGCCAGGAGATCGAGGTTCGGAGGGTTGCTTCAGAAGATAACACTGCAGATCCATTCACCAAGGCCATGCCCCAGACTCAGTTCGAGCGGCTGATCGAGATGATAGGTCTTCGATACGCCAGTACATGGCCTTAGTGCAAGTGGGAGATTGTTAGTGTATATGCCCTAGAAGCCATTACTATATCATACTAGTTTGTATATTACTTAATGGAAGCTTGGGATATTCACAGTTGTATAAATAATCTTGCTCAAAATAGTAGTATGCTACTTGGTTTGTTTCTACTTCAATGTTTACATGTGTTTATTTTATTATATCACCTATACGCATTAGTGGAGCCCTTAGGATCTTTGCTTGATTGCCAGCGTTGTGATGGAAGTTACACTCGTAGAGGCTGGGTAATCCATAAGCACATCCTTATACAGGTCCCTAGTAGCAGGACTATCGAGACAGGGCATCGATACTCCGGAGTAGACTAGCGTATGCGCTTCTCATCCCAGCAGGGAAGACGGTCTGTCCCACAACCGTCAGTACATCGTACTTGAGATAGTATGCGGGTGCTCGTTAGGTTACGAGTACACTGGACAGGACTCGTCGGGAACTGATTGGTTGGTATTATACCTATCGTCAGTTATCAGTTCCCAGGTGACATGAGTATAGCTTAGTCCGCTGACTTGACACTGTCACTTCGCCTCGAGTGTGTTCCCACTGTACTTTGATTACTACCCTACCACGGCTCAAAGGAGTCGTGCAAACAGGTAGTAGTTGGGTGCAGTCCCGAAGCACTTGGAGACAGTGACGGTTAGACAGGATTTGTCTCTCCCGGTATTGGGGGTTGACATCGCGATGTGTCTAGGAGAGCCATTACACGAGTAGTTCCTGGCCAGAGCAAGCGAGATATACTGGTAGGCTTCCAGTGTTATCTCAGGGTGTTTTGGGCTTCACTCCGGCACGACTTGTACTGCTATTAGGGGACTGACGTTTACCGCCCCCTAGGCCCTCCATACGATGTATCAGACGAACAGACCGTACTGTACGGAGACTGTCACAATCAGGCTCAGTAGGAGTTCAGATGGGTTTCACCTCGTCAGTCTTCTTGTCGGCATCTAACTGGGGACCGTTACGCACAGCTAGTGCCGCTTGCGGTCTGTGGTTAAACCCACTACCAGCGTAGTGTCGAGTCTTTAGAGTCCCACACAGAAAGCTATTCGCCTTTAGGCAAAAGAGTAGAGGTCGCATGGTTTTGCGACAGGTCGCATGGTTTTGCGACAGGGTTCGGTCACATCCATGCACTTGTGCACGTTTAGTGTCCGGACAGTTAACACTAGCAGACGTTGGTTTAAGCCAGATCCTAGTGTACGTTTTGGGATTGGTTTTATCTCGTATGTATTCGTGTTCCTCGGAACGCGGATGCGGGTGTGTATGCACAGTTGACAGAGAGACAGAGGCAAAGGATTCTCATTAGGGTTGTTGACTGTTGACTGTTGACCATTGACTTTTTGCTAAACCCTAATAAGAATATGATATATGATTAACAATGATATTATTTAAGTATTATGGTCACATGGTTGTTGAGGGGTTGACTTTGTTGACTTGTTGACTTTGTTGACCGGTTGACTAGGTTGGACTAGTTGACCATCATGATGACAATGGCTATCATTTCATGGCAAAGACTTTTGCTTGCTTGTTTCTCTTGTGCAAAATGAGTGCATGAAATGATATGGCTATTGTATCTTAAACCATCATATAATACTTGATTGCTATGTTTGTTATGATGGCTTTGGATTATGAGAGCCAAGAGAGAAAAGTCTTACTCATTCTCTCATTTCCTTTCTCTCTCTTGTTCTTGAGCTCTCATCCTCTTCCTCTTGCTCTCCCTCTCTCTAGTCTATGGTTCACTTGTCTCATGTGTTGAGAAGCAAGAACCATAGAGAAAAATCCCAACACACTCTCCTCTACTCACTCTAGTTCACAAGGTTTGGCAAACCGAGTGAACTAGTTTCTTCAAAGTTCGAAGAAAAAGCCAAAGGTAGAAGCTTTCGGGTGGATCGATCTTCGGCGCAAGGAGACGACGGGGTGAAGCCGATCCGTACACCATCGAGGGTTGAAGACGAAGGAGTTCAAGAAAGAAAGGTATAACCCCCTAACCGAGTAGTTAACAACTCCTAATTTGGTTGTTAGGTAGATAGTTTAACAAAGATCCGTTTTGAGTCCATGTTGCCGCCTCTAGAAAATCGTTTTTCATCAAATTCCGCAAGCCCGTAAGTACCGGAAAAGGTTGCATGGACTTACAGTGGTATCAGAGCCTAGTTAAACACTACCTAACATGTTAGCATAGTAACTAGAAATTCGATCATAGAAAAAGTCCCGAAATAGACCCGGAAATCAAACTTGCTGTCGATTTTTTAAGTTCTGTAAAAATAATAAATCATGCTTTAAAAATCGACTCAGGGTTTTTATAAGATACTGTAGAAAAACGGTGCATAGAACCCATCAAACCGCCGCGGAAACGCAGCAATTGCTTGCTATTGCCACGGTTCCGCGGCTAACTTAGCTCTTCTCTGGATCTTCTTTACTACAGTATACTCAGTGGGCTATTTTGGGAATTTTGGTATATGTTTTTTCAGCCCAGATTTTCCAGAAAGAAAAATTTGCAATTGGGGCTTTAAAAACCGTATTTTGATCGAGTTTCTAAAGACTTAAGCTGACGGGTATTTATCTGTGATGTGATATTTGTATTGAATGTCTGCTAATCGCTATATGTCGATTAGTAGGGGTTATACAAATCTGTGATCTGTAATATTGCTGGTATGTGTATATGAATTCATTAGATTGTCGCGGGTGAATAGCCGGGGGGTTGTGAAACGAGTGTTTTCTTTTCTTTCAATTCATGTAAATTTGTAAATTGATGTAATATTATTTGTATGGCCGCACAACCGGGTCGGGGTTGTAGCCGTCATTGTATAATTTCTTTTTACTGTTTTTGCTCCTAGGATAGACCCATGGAAGGGGTGCACAAACTACCGGGTATCTCGAAGTGCCGAGTGGCCTACTCACGGTGTTGAGGGAGGTTGCTCCACTTCGGGTACTTGGTGGGTAGTTTGCCGCACCCGTAGGGGTCTTGGGTGGGGTATTGGCTATTCACCGCGACCGTGTAATCTGCTTTTCGTTACAGGCTCGTACGAATTGCGGATTCCTAGTATATCCAATGTGTTCATCTGTGATCTGAAATGGCTATCATTGCAATATATATCTATATATGATATTATTTAGGCGTTACTTATGTTTTACAGCCGCGCTAGCCCAGCCCCCGCTCTGTCGTTAGTTAAGTAACCTAACGGGTAATGACGGGGCCCCATGGCGAATGCGAATGGCATAAGCGTACGTCATATTTTGGTTGTTTTCTGCAATGGTAGAATTAAATGATGGGACGCATTAAAAGAACTAATGCAAGAAAATAAACCAAGTAAAATTCGTTGGAACACTTTTGAAAAACCACTCGGTTCTTTTCAAAACCAACTTTTAAATGCAGAGCTTGAGCCACTCCTTTTAAAAGCTATCTCGTTCCATCGATTATATCAAGTTCACTACGTTCACGGTTTAGCCAAAACCATTCGTAGCCCTCCGTCGTTTCACATGAATAGTCAATAGTATTCAAGCTATGTATGTTGGCCAAAGTCAAGACATAGTGATTGGTAGCTATTGGGTATTCATGTGCAGCATAGATAGATGCGTTGGTTTGGGACAGTCGTACTTCCATTTTGGCCAAAGTCAAGGGTAGGTGCGGGTGGGTCCAAATTAACCTGGAGAATGACAGGTAGAACTTGACATGTGACTTATGATATTTTGGCCAAAGTCAAGGTCATAAGAGCATGGGGCAAAAATCCACATCGGAAGTTTCATAAGTACTGAAACTTGCTAGCGCTGCATACCATTTGGAGTGTGATGATTCTGGTAGGATTCCTTCAGTTTTGTCACGCGGTGATATTTGGATCCCGATCCTACTGTGAGTATATGCTACTCCTCGGGAAATTTCTCACTTAACGATCAATGCTATAAACCAAGTAGGTGTCTAGAAAAGTGTTAGCGGGGCTACGCCCATAGGGAAAAGAGGTTATTTAATTAAGGAACTTCGCGAAAGCGTTGGAAAACCCCCCTCGAAGTACCGACACCAGCCTGGCCGAACGGTTAAGCAAGAATTGTACGGTGAGATTGATCCTGACTAATTCATCCTTTTTGGTTTGAGGAGGGATTCGAGAGACAGTGGGAGCCATCCTGTTTAGACAAACTAAAAACCACTCTAAACTTGCAAGAGCATCATGCTGAGTGTTTCTTCTCTCTCTCCTAATTGCAGCGACCAATCGACATGACTGGACTTAAGTTATTACTAGATAAAAACATACTGACAGGGCCAAACTACAAAGATTGGCTCAGGAATGTCAAGATGGCAGTCACTTACGACAAGCTGGGGTATCTTCTTACCACCAAAGCTCCCCCTGTCCCAGGTCCCACCTCCAGCGTCGCGGATAAGGAAATCCGTAAGACCTGGGAGATCGATTGCGCGAAGGCCAAGTGCCTTGTGCTTGCCTCTATGGACAATGAACATCAGAGGAGGCATGAGAATATGGACCTGGAATCCATATTTCTTCATACAAAAGAACTGTATGGAGAGCAGTCTCGTATCGCAAGATACGAAGTGTCGAAGAAGTTATTTTCGGCAAGGTTGGCCATCGGATCATCGGTAGCGGAACACGTGCTTAAGATGATTGGCTACATTGCGGAGCTCGCGGACCTTGGGACCACGTTGGAGAATGAGCTCTATACGGACTTGATTCTCCAGTCCCTTCCTTCCACTTACGCCCAGTTTATACTGAACTTCAACTTGCAAGAAAAGGAATTTGAACTTTCAGAATTCCTCAACAAGCTGAGGAGAGCAGAGGGCACCCTTCAGAAAGGTAGGGAAACATCCACTTTGTTTGTAGGAGGATCTTCTTCTTCTAGGTCCAGGGCGAAAGCCAAGGGAAAGAAGAAGAAAGCCCCCGCCAAACTAAGGGGCGGTGTTAGTAAAGTGGATACGAAGGGAAAGGCAAAAGCAACAAAAAAGGTGGGGAAGCTTGTGGATAAAGAAGAATACTTCTATTGTCATAAGAGTGGACACTGGAAGAAAGATTGCAGGGCTTGGAAAGCCAGAACACAGGATCTGAAGCAAGTTGCGGCTTCAGCTTCAGGTGTGTATGTTATTGAAAACTGTCTTTCAATAAACTCTACTTCTTGGGTATTGGATACCGGATCAGGATCTCATATCTGTAATTCTTTGCAGGCGTTGAGAAACCGTAGGGTTTTGAAGGCAGGTGACATGACCCTCAAAGTTGCAAACGGAGCTAGCATGGATGCTAAGGCCGTGGGGGACTATCACCTGGGAATGTCAGAAGGACATGTTTTGGTTTTACGTAATTGCTTTTTTGTACCCAACGCAACATGTAATATCATTTCTGTATCATTGGTTTCTAAAGAAGGTTATGAATTTGCGTTTGTAAGTAATGTTGTAAACATTCACCATAATCAAGTTATGATTGGGTCAGGTAAATTAAGCAATGGTATATACGTACTAAACCAACCACAGATTTTCAATGTCCAGAATACACACTAAAGAAAGTCTCCGGAAATAAATCAGACTTTCTTATGGCATTGTAGACTGGGTCACATCAATGAGAGAAGATTGACTAAGTTACATACAGAAAGATATTTGGATCCGTTCGAATATCAATCGTATGCCACTTGTCAATCCTGTCTCAAAGGAAAGATGACAAAGACTCCGTTCACTGGACACGGAGTAAGAGCAAGCGAGCTCTTGGGACTCGTACACAGCGACGTGTGCGGTCCAATGTCTACACATGTGCGAAGCGGTTATTCTTACTTCATTACTTTTACGGATGACTTTTCAAGGTACGGTTATGTTTTCTTAATGAAACATAAATCCGAAGCCTTTAGAAAATTCCAGGAATATAAGAATGAAGTAGAAAAACAAACCGGCAAAAGTATCAAGGCACTGAGATCTGATCGAGGTGGTGAATACTTGAGTGCCGAGTTCCTGGATTACTTAAAAGAGAATGGATGTTCTAGCGAGTTCCTGGAGAGACATTCGGAAGCAGTTTTAGAACATAAGTGGATGTTCTAGGGATATGATAACAACAACCTCTTTTAGGAGACGGTTATTATTCCAGGCTTCCAAGGTGACCTGGGTGACAGAGTGACTGTCAGAGTTATAGTTTTCCCTCTGACGAGGGGCAGTATTTTTGGACAGGTGGTCCAAGCGGATACTGAGGGAGGCATGGCGCAGGATACTGATTAAGTTCAGTTGACGATACAGTCTAGGAAGTTTGGATTTGTAGTTCATTTATGAACTAGGTCCCATCAGATATCCAAATATATTCTAAGACAGGTATTGCTTATTTCGGGAGATGGCTTTCTCCGTGAACTTGAGAAAAAGAGAGATATAGAAAGAAACATCAGAGCGGATCCACTCCCTGAGGCTATTCCTCGAACACAATAGTTTCGCAAACGGGCTTTGTGAGACTGATTAGTAGAGGAGTTGGGTGTTCGTTATCACACGGGCTGTGAGTATGCGACATCGCAATAATTAGCCTTGAGTGCAAGTGGGATATTGTTGGATATAGTGCCCTCAGAATCAATTATTGGATCGCAGGCACGTGATTGCAATGATAGAGGGAGGACCTATACCGGTAGGACAGTCTTACTCGAGAGGTTTGTATACTATCTGGTTTGTCTTTATTATCATGTACATGCTTTTGGTGACATTTTAGTTCACTATTACATGTTGATAGAGAATAGTATGCTACCATGGTTTATCTTTATCATCGTGCACTGCTTCAGGTGACATTACAGGTCACTATTGCACGTTGATAGAGCCCTTAGGATTCTTGCTTGACGGCCAGCAGTATGATGGCGATCATATACGTGGGAGCTGGGGTCTATAAGAACATCCTTAAAGTGGTCCCTAGTCGTGGGAGTTTCGAGACTGGGCATCGATACTCCATTAGTAGACTAGTGTATACAGTCGAGACCCCGACGAGGGGCGGTGGCCGGTCTCACAAGCCATTGGTGTCAGTTGGATCACCTAAGATGTATACAGGTGCTCATTGGGTTATGAGTACACCGGACAGGACTCACCGGGAACATGCTAGTTGGTATTATACCTGACGTCAGATAGCAGTTTCCTGGTGACATGTGTACTGGTTAGTTCATCGACCTGAGATCGTCATTTGTCTCGTGTGAGTTCCTACTGTGCTTTGATTACTACCCTACTACGGCTCAAAAGAGTCGTGCAAACAGGTTTTAGTTGGGTACAGTCCCGAGCCACATGGAGGTAGTGAGCGGATCGGCAGGGGTTCGTCTCTCCCGGTATTGGGGGTGAGGTCGCGCTGTGTCTAGGAGAGCCATTACATGAAGTCCTTGGCCAAGGCAGGAGATTTACTGGTAGGTATTCCAGTAGTATTTCAGGGTGTTCTGGGCTACACTCCGACACGACTTATACCGCTTTTAGGGGTCTGACTTTTACCAACCCCCTAGGCCCGACATGCGATGCTCATAGACGAACGGACCGGACTGTACAGATATTGTCACTGACAGGCTCAGTAGGGTGTCAGGATGAGTTCGCTCATCGACCTCCCTTTTGGTCAATACCTGGTAGCCCGTTACGTACGGCTAATACTTCTGACGTGCTAGTGGTTAAATCCACAGCCAAAGTATTGACCAGTCTTTAGAGTCCCCCACAAACAGTTTCTCATGTTTCGGCCGAAACGTTGTAGAGGCCGTATGATATAAGGCAGGGTTCGATCATATACGTGCGGTAGTGCACGGATCATGATCGGACGGATCATACTAGTGGGCTTTGGTTTTAGCCGGATCATAGTATTAGATTTGTTGGATTACTTTACTCTCATCGCATTCGCATTCAGTCGGAATGCGGGTGCAGGTATGTATATACTGGTGAGGGGTATCCTTATGATCCGTCACGAGTTTATTTTAGATGTTGCCGTATCTTTTTATTGTTGCAAACATTTGGATTAATGTTTGCATATGGAAATAATGAGCTAGAATTCATCATGAGATACATTAAATGTGACATGGACATATATAGTGACTCATAGTCTCTTTTTTTATGAAAAATGTCACATTAGTGTTTGTTTTGTATGTTGAATTGATAAGAGGAGAGAGAGGGGCAGCCATGATATGGTTGTTAGCTCTCATATTATTGTTCTAACTCACTCTCTTTTTATCATTCCATCAAAAAAGAAAAGAAAGAGAAAAACTTCTTCTTCTTCCTCTTTATTCTCTAGCTCATAATCTCCATCAATGGCAACACCTCTAACCTCCATCCAAATCAATGGATGCAAGAGACAAAGTGATCACAAACATTCTCTACATCACCTTGGACACGTCGGCTAGCACACTTCGTGCCCGAGTTGCTTCGGATGAAGCGGGAGCCCATAAAAAGAATAGATGATGTGGTGCTCTTTCCGACGAGGAGATCGAGACCGGAGATGCCGCGAGGAGCTTGGGATGGTGGCCAAAGACCGAAGGACACGGATCGATCGGTATAGCCTTTTTATCTCTTCTCTAGATAGCTAGTTATAGGTTAATGGTTCGATCCGGGTTTTAAGCATACGTTAGCGCCGGTTTCTAGTTAAGAAAAAGTTTTCATTTCCGCATTTTGGCCTCGGACAGACGGCCGGGGCGCTACCATACACTTACAGGATATTCATATGTAGCATAGATAGATGCGTTGGTTTGGGACAGTCGTACTGCTTTGTTGGCCAAAGTCAAGGGTAGGTACGGGTGGGTTCAAATTAACCTGGAAAATGACGGGTAGAACTTGACATGTGACTTATGATTTGTTGGCCAAAGTCAAGGTCATAAGAGCAAGGGGCAAAAATCTACATCGGGAGTTTCAAAAGAAACTGAAACTTGCTAGTGCTGCATACCATTTGGAGTGTGATGATTTTGGTAGGATTCCTTCAGCTTTATCACACGATGATATTTGGATCCCGATCCTACTGTGAGTATATGCTACTCCTCGGGAAACTTTCTCACTTAACGATCATTGCTATAAACCAAGTAGGTGTCTAGAAAGGTGTTAGCGGGGCTACGCCCATAGGGAAAAGAGGTTATTTAATTAAGAAACTTCGTGAAAGCGTCGTAAAACCTCCCTCGAAGTACCGACACTGGCCTGGCTGAACGGTTAAGCAAGTATTGTACGGTGAGATTGATCCCGACTAATTCTTCTTTTATTGTTTGAGGAAGGATTCGAGAAACAGTGGGAGCCATCCTGTTTAAACAAACTAAAAACCACTCTAAACTTACAAGAGTATCATGCTAAAGTGTTTCTTCTCTCTCTCCTAATTGCAGCGACCAAACGTCATGACCGGACTTAAGTTACTACTAGATAAGAATATACTGACAGGGCCAAACTACAAAGATTGGCTCAGGAATGTCAAAATGGTAATCACTTATGACAAGTTGGGGTATCTCCTTACCACCAAAGCCCCCGCTGTCCCAGGTCCTCAATCCAGCATCGCGGATAAGGAAATCCATAAGACCTGGGAGATTGACTACGCGAAGGCCAAGTGCCTCATGCTTGCCTCTATAGACAATGAACATCAGAGGAGGCATGATAATATGGACCTTGAATCCATATTTCTCCATACTAAGGAACTATATGGAGAGCAATCCCGTATCGCCAGATACGAAGTCTCGAAAAAGTTGTTTTCGGCGAGATTGGCCGTTGGATCATCTATAGCGGAACACGTGCTTAAGATGATTGGCTACATTGAAGAGCTCGCAGACCTTGGGACCACGTTAGAGAACGAGCTCTACACTGACTTAATTCTCCAGTCCCTTCCTTCCACTTACTCCCAGTTTATCCTGAACTTCAACTTGCAAGGAAAAGAAGTTGAACTTCCGGAACTCCACAACATGTTTAGGAGTGCAGAGGGCACCCTACAAAAAGTAAGGAAAATATCCACTTTGTCTGTTGGAGGACCTTCCTCTTCTAGGTCCAAGACGAAAGCCAAAGGAAAGAAGAAGAAGGCTCCCACCAAACCAAGGGGCGGTGTTAGTAAAGTGGAAGCCAAGAGAAAATCAAAGGTAGCAAAGGTAGCGAGACAGCTTGTGGGGAAGGAAGAGTGCATTTATTGTTATAAGAAAGGACACTGGAAGAAAGATTGCAGGGCTTGGAAGGCTAAGAACCAGGACCCGAAACAAGTTGTGGCTTCGGCTTCAAGTGTGTATGTTATCGAAAACTGTCTATCAATCAACTCTACCTCCTGGGTATTGGATACCGGATCAGGATCTCATATCTGTAATTCTTTGCAGGCACTGAGAAAGCGTTGGGTTTTGAAGGTAGGTGATATAACCCTCAGAGTTGCAAACGGAGCAGGCATGGATGCTGAGTCCGCGGGGGACTATCACCTAGGATTGACAGATGGACATGTTTTGGTTTTGTGTGACTGTTATTTTATACCCAGTGCGACTTGTAATATCATATATGTATCTTTAATGTCTATAGAAGGTTATAATTTTGCATTTGTAAGCAATGTTGTAAACATTCACCTTAATCATGTTCTGATTGGGTCGGTACATTAAGCAACAGTATATACGTATTAAACCAACCACAGATTTTCAATATCCAGAATGCACACAAAAGAAAGTCTCCAGAATTAAATCATGTTTTCTTGTGGCGTTGTAGACTGGGTCACATCAATGAGACAAGGTTGACTAAGTTACATAAAGAAAGATATTTGGATCCATTCGAATATCAATCATATGCAACTTGTCAATCATGTATCAAAGGAAAGATGACAAAAACTCCGTTCACTGGACACGGAGTAAGAGCGAGCGAGCTTTTGGGACTCGTACACAGTGATGTATGTGGTCCAATGTATACACATGCGCAAAGTGGTTATTCTTACTTTATTACTTTTACGGATGATTTTTCAAGGTATGGACATGTCTTCTTAATGAAGCATAAATCTGAAGCCTTTGAAAAGTTCGAGGAATACAAGAATGAAGTAGAAAACAAACAGGCAAAAGTATCAAGACACTGAGATCTGATCGAGGTGGTGAATACTTGAGTGCCGAGTTCCTGGATTACTTAAAAGAGAATGGAATTCTCTCTCAGCTTACTCCTCCATACACTCCACAACATAACGGTGTATCGAAGAGACGGAACCGAACCCTATTGGATATGGTACGATCCATGATGAGTAACGCTGAGTTACCGTGATCTTTCTGGGGATATGCACTAGAATCAGCTGCATATCTTTTGAACCAAGTTTCAACTAAGTCAGTGCCTACCACACCATATCAGATGTGGAGTGGGAAGAAACCCTATCTTAAACACATTAAGACATTGGGATGTCCAGCTTTTGTCAAAAAGCAGCATGCGGACAAACTCGAGGCACGCTCAATACAGTGCAAGTTTGTGGGATATCCAAAGAACTCCAATGGATATTTCTTCTATTACGCAGAGGAACAAAAGGTTTTTGCTTCTCATCATGCCTGCTTCTTGGAAACTGAATTTTTGGAAAATCAGACAAGTGGGAGCGCAATAGAACTGGAAGAAATTCTATAACCACAAACTATTACTGAAAGCTTAATAGAACCACAGGGTTCGAAAGAATAGGACATTCCTGCGCCACTCCGCAGGAGTAGTAGGCAGTCTCATCCGTCCGAGAGATACTACGGTTTTCTCATAGACGGGGATAGAGAGGATTGCATCATTGATAATGATGAGCCGACTAGCTTCCAGCAGGCCATTCAGAGCACTGACTCGGTAAAATGGCTGGATGCAATGTGGACCGAGATGGAGTCCATGTACACTAACAAAGTATGGACTTTGGACGTTGCACCAGAAGGGGTAAAACCCGTAGGCTGCAAATGGATCTTTAAAAGGAAGATTGTTGTAGATGGACAGGTTGAAACCTATAAGGCTAGACTTGTTGCAAAAGGTTTTCGTCAAAGACCTGGTTTGGACTATGACGAAACCTTTTCTCCAGTGGCTATGCTCAAATCCATTCGGATCCTTCTTGCCATTGCTGCCTTCCACGATTATGAGATTTGGCAAATGGACGTAAAAACCGCTTTTCTAAATGGAAGTTTAGAGGAGTTTGTCTAAATGGACCAGCCATAGGGTTTCATTCAGAGTGGGAGCAGCGAGACGGTGTGCAAGTTGCTTAAATCCATTTATGGACTGAAGCAGGCATCGCGGAGTTGGAACATCTGTTTTGATGAGACGGTCAAAGAATTTGGCTTTATCAAAAATCAAGATGAACCATGTATTTATAGTAAAATTGTAGCACGAACTATCGTATTCCTCGTTTTATACGTAGATGGCATTCTCTTGATAGGAAATAACATTCCTATACTACAATCTGTCAAAGGGTTCTTGTCACACAGGTTCTCCATGAAAGACCTGGGTGATGCCACTTACATTCTGTGGATCCGGATCTATCGTGATAGGTCCAATAGGATATTAGGACTTTCATAGTCCAGGTACATCGACACCGTACTGAAAAGATTCAGTATGGAAGATTCCAAGCGCGGTAATTTATCGGCTTGTCACGGGATCACCCTCTCCAAAGAGATGTCTCCCAAGACTGATTTGGAAAGGGATCGCATGTCTATTATACCCTACGCCTCTACGGTAGGCTCTATAATGTATGCGATGTTATGCACCAGACCAGATGTAGCTTATGCACTGAGTGTAGTAAGCCGATATCGGTCAAACCCTGGGGAGAAGCACTGGATAGCGGTAAAGAACATTCTGAAGTACCTGAGAAGGACTAAGGATATGTTTTTGGTTTACGACGGAAAAGACATCCAGATCGAGGCCTTTGCTGTCTCCAGCTTCCAGAGTGACAAGGATGACTCCAAATCCATGTCGGGTTATGTCTTTACTCTCAAGAGGGGCGGTGTGTTGGAAGAGTTCCAAACAGGAAACCGTTGCTGACTCGACGATGGAAGCGGAGTATATCGCAGCATCTGATGCCGCAAAAGAAGCCGTCTGGATGAAGAAGTTCTTAACAGAACTTCAGGTGGTTCCGTCCATTGTTGATCCAATACCTCTGTATTGTGACAACAACGGGGCTATAGATTTAGAAAAGGAACCCAGGTCCCATCAGAAGTCCAGACACATCTTAAAGCGGTATCACCTGATCAGGGAGATCGTGGATCGCCTGGAGATCGAGATTCGGAGGGTTGCTACAGAAGATAACACTGCAGAACCATTCACGAAGGCCATACCCCAGACTCAGTTCGAGCGGCTGATCAAGATGATAGGTCTTCGATACGCCAGAACATGGCCCTAGTGCAAGTGGGAGATTGTTAGTGTATATGCTCTTGAGGCCATTACTGTATCATACTAGTTTGTATATTACTTAATGGAAGCTTGGGATATTCACAGTTGTATAGACAATCTTGCTCAAAATGGTAGTATGCTACTTGGTTTGTTTCTACTTTAATATGTGTATGTGTTTCTTTTAGCATATCGCCTATACATATTAGTGGAGCCCTTAGAATCTTTGGTTGATTACCAGCGTTGTGATGGCAGTCACACTAGTGGAGGCTGGGTTATCTACAAGCACATCCTTATATAGGTCCCTAGTCATAGGATTATCGAGACGGGGCATCGATACTCCGGAGTAGACTAGCGTGTGCGCATCTCATCCCAGCAGGGGAGATGGTCTGTCCCACAGCTATCAGTACGTCGTACTGGAGATAGTATGCGGGTGCTCGTTAGGTTATGAGTACACTGGACAGGACTCGCTGGGAACTGTTGGTTACTATTATGCCTATCGTCAGTTATTAGTTCCCAGGTGACATGAGTACAGCTTAGTCCGTTGAATTGACACTGTCACTTCGCCTCGAGTGTGTTCCCACTGTTCTTAGATTGCTACCCTACCACGGCTAAAATGAGTCGTGCAAACAGGTAGTAGTTGGATACAGTCCCGAAGCACTTGGAGGCAGTGACGGTTAGACAGGATTCGTCTCTCCCGGTATTAGGGGTTGATATCGCGCTGTGTCTAGGAGAGCCATTACATAAAGTCCCTGGCCAGGGCAAGCGAGATATACTGGTAGCGTTTCCAGTGTTATCTCAGGGTGTTCTGGGCTACACTCCGACACAACTTGTACCGCTATTAGGGGACTGACGTTTACTGCCCCCCTAGGCCTGCCATGCAATACTCTCAGATGAACAGACCGGACTGTACGGAAATTGTCACATTCAGGCTCAGTAGGAGTTCGGATGGGTTCACCTCATCGGTCTTCTTATCGGCATCTACCTGGGGACCGTTACGTACAGCTAGTACCACTTGCGGCCTGTGGTTAAACCCACTGCCAGCGTAGTGTCGAGTCTTTAGAGTCCCACACAGAGGGCTATTCGCCTTTGGGCAAAACAGAGTAGAGGTCGCATGGTTTTGCAACGGGGTTCGTTCACATCCGCGCACTTGTGCACGTTTGGTGTCTGGGCAGTTATTACTAGCGGGCTTTAGTTTAAGCCAGATCCTAGTATTTGTTTTGGGATTGGTTTTGTCTCATTGTATTCGTGTTCCTCAGAACACGGATGCGGGTGTGTATTGACAGAGGCAGAGGAATCTCATTAGGGTTATTGACCGTTGACTTTTTCTTAACCCTGATGAGAATGAGAAATATGATTAATGATGTTAGTTAAGAATAATTGTGCCATGGTTAGGTTGACCATTTGACTTTTGTTGACCTTTTGACTTTGGTTGACCGGTTGACTTTTGTTGACCTTTTGACCATCATCATTTCATTTGCAAGATGCTTTTTGTTTCTTGCAAAATGCATTTAATGTTGAAATGATAATGGTCATTCAAAACTAACCATCACATTTTCCTTAGTTATTATTATTATTATTATTCTCATTTGAGAGCATGGTTGTAGATTTTTCTAGTTCATTCTTTCTTGCACACTCTCTCTCATGCAAAGCTCTCCCTCTTCCTCTCTCAAAGCTCTCATCTTTCATGTGTTAAAAACCATGAGCTTTGTGAGATAAAACCATCAAGACATCACTCTACTCATTCTAGGGTTCTTAGTTTAGCAAGCCAAGCACTCTAGTTACCTCTTGGCTGAGGTAGGAGCTCAAGGTAGAGGCCTTCGGGTGGATCTATCTTCGGCAAAAAGAAGACGACGAGGAGGAGCCGTCTACACCACTCCAAAGAGCAAGCAAGAAGGAGGACCACAATAAAAAGAGAAGGAGTTCAAGATCTAGGTATAACCTTCTAACATAGTAGTTAGAACTTGTAGATAGTTTGCTAGTTTTTGTTTGGCAAAGATCCTCTAGTTTTAGTCCATGTTACCTTGTGTTAAAAATCTGTTTTTTACCTATTCCGCCTCCCCGTAAGCACCGGAGTGGGTAACGTGGACTTATAGTATGTATATGACATCCGCATTCGCCACTAGGTCCCGTCATCACCCGTTAGGTTACTTAACTAACGACAGAGCAGGGACTGGACTAGGGCGGGTGTAAAACATATACAACATCTCAGAACAATACATATAATCTGGGAGCCCCGGGTTTCTTTTGAGCCGCAAGTGAAACCCGACGTTCCCCGGGTCGTGTGGATAGCCTGTGTAATGAAAACCTAGATCCCTACGAGTGTGGCAAGTTACCCGCAAAAACCAGAAGCGAAGCCCCTTCATCAAAGTGAATGGGCTATCCATCACTTCACGGAATTCGGTAACTTGAGTACCCCTCCTTAGGTCAACCTGTACCCCCTACGAGTGCGGCGAATAGCCCGCTAATTCTAGAGTGAGGCCCCCTCCTTCTCAACGCTATGAGATGCAGACCCGTTGCCCTCTAGAACCCGGCTATCCGTGCACTCCATCGTGGGGTAATCCTACTACAGAAAAGAAAATATGTATAACGGTGACATCGACCTCAACCCGGTCGTGCCCCAAAAAAATAATATACAAGCAGGCAGTAACGGCAGTCCACATGTCGGACGCTCACCCCGCAATATCAAATGTACAAATAAAACTAAACTGTACTAACATTGCATCCAAGCTATCTACCACAACGAATCCGCAACAACACAGCACAACACAGAACATCAACGTGAATGTCACGTTCGCAAACCCGTCTAAAAGAACTATAGCAATTAGACAAGTTGTACCGAAATAATGACATTCACAGTCGCAGATTGAAATGTATGTACTGTAAACTTTAAACAGTGTTAGAAATATCGAGTTCGAAATAACCCCGAATAGCCCCAAACAACTAGATAAAACTATATCAAAACTGGGCTAAACTAGCAATACCACTGAACTAATATTCCAGAGACTAGACCACACACAAAAATTCAAGTCCAAACTCCTACTTTGAACCGGCCAGATCGGATTTCGTGCTAATGGGTCTAGCCAAGTTAAGTCATTTAGTACTCGTATTTGTTTTGTGTTCTAGTGGTCATCATAGTTGTTTTCTGCAGTTTTTTAAATAATTTTAGAAGACCATAAAAAAAGGACAGAGAATAGAATATGTGTTGGTATTGTTTCGGAGTTATTTCAGTTTCAATACTTTAACATCGTCTAAACAAACTAGTATGTGGTTAATGGGTTGGCTCTGATACCATGTAAGGCTACGCCAGCGCCCCGACCAACAATCCGTGGCCAAACGCGGAACAAAAACTTTTAAAAACCGGCGCTAACAGAACCCTAATCGATGGATCGTACCATTAACCCTATACTAGTCCTATATAAAGGATTTTAAGACATTATACCGATCGATCCATGTCCTTCGGTCTTCAATCTCTGTCCTTAGCTCGTCGCGGCTGCCTCGAACAAGTTCGCTCTCCAGTCTCCTTCGTCGAAGACGATCCACGTCGAGGATTAGTAATACGGGCTCCCGCTTCAAAACCGAAGCAACTCGAACATCTAATTTGCTAGCCTAGATGCCCAAGATGAAGTAGAGAGTGTATGTGAATTCTTTGTCTCAATACACCCTAGGATTCTCAACACATGAGAGGGTTAGGGTGGAGGTGAAGAAGAAGCCATTGGTGAAGAGAAGTGTGAGCTCAAGACTTGGCACAAAGAAAAAGCTAGTGAAGAAATGTATCTGTTGTTTTCTTGAGTTGTTTTGGCCTAATGTTTGTGAGTGTTATATTGTTGTGAGAATTAGCAACTAAAGAAAAACCTAGCCAAGAAAAGATCTGCCTCTACTCACAATAATATCTCACTCACAAAATATCCTAACCAAAACAAAAAACCTCAAGTCACAATGAATGACCTAAGCCAAAACTTGCACTCACACTTTCCATCACAATAAAATTAAACATTTAAAAAAAATATTTAAACCAAGAATAAAAATGGTAAACCCTAAAGTAAACTCGTAACGAATTACAAGAATACCCCTCATCCGTATATACATACCTGCATCCGTATTCCGACTGAATACGAATACATTAAGACGAAACTAATCAAACAATATAATACTAGGATCCGGCATAAACCAAAGCCCACTAGTATTATCCGTCCGATCATGATCCATGCACAAGTGCACGAATATGATCGAACCCTGCCATAAAACCATACAGCCTCTACAATGTTTCGCCCGAATCAGGGAATCCCTATGTGTGGGACTCTAAAGAATCGTCAATACGCTGGCAGTGGATTTAACCACAAGCACATCAGTGGTACTAGCTGTACATAACGGCTGCCCAGGTATTGAGCGAAAGTGTCACGACCCGCAGGGTACGGGACGTGACTGGCACTTAAGTTTACGAAACGTCTCAAGACGTCCGTAAAATAAGTAAGCCAAAGCCCAGAAACCAAAACCAAATAAGCAAAAGAGTGAAGAAAAACCTATCAATTGAAAGCGAGTTTATCAAATGAGTCATATCAAGCCTTTTTAAAAACAATATCAATTTTTCCGAAAATTTCGGCAGAGTCTCCTTTGTAAATACTGGCCCCTAAAATGGGTATAACAAGAATATATATAAATCCAACAAATATGGCATCCCCAAGCGGGAGCTAGCTCTTCGCCACAAGGCGGTCACAAATCCCACGCAATATAAAACAACAACATACAAAATAAACATAAAGAAGCATGAGAAAAACAGCACGTCGACTCAAGTGAGCTCGACCCCAAAATACAGCAAAAAAGTCCACAAATCTCACAGTCTCATCTCTAGGTCAATATACAACAATACTGATAGATACAGTAGATGGAATACACTAGATACAAAGAATATACAAGGTGGTACAAAAATAATAATATAACCCACCTAAGAGCAAAACCTCGAGTCCAGGCAAAAGAAGCAAAAGAAGCAAGTGCGCCCGCCGCTACTGTACTGACGGAGCGGACCTGCAAAAGGCTGTGGCACAACGGGGGTGAGTTTCCAACTCGTGAGTAATAAATAACATCTACACAGGCTATCGGATGCATGCACACAAGCATCCTAGCATCTAAAATACAGGTAAGGCAGGACATAATAGCAAGTATGTATGCAATATGAATATACTAGCAGGTATGAATGCAATGCGAATCAACTCATGATCTGAATGTGTAAGTATAAGAATCATGTTTTTCCTTTAGGAATCTCTTTTGAAATACCAGCACAATACCAATAGAATCAACAAGAACCTGTGTCCAGCAACGACACCTCAAAACTATCACAAATCTCATATATCCATGTCATAGTATCTCTGGCCTCAGCCATCCGGCTGACCCATCTCAATATCACTGTCTTATCATCTCGCGGCCACGGTCGGTATCCTCTGGATATCCGCCGTCCCAAACAGTCACCGGTAGGTAATCCATCCCCTTCCAGGCTCATCGTCAGCAACACGAGCTTCTTGCCCCGGGGTACCTTACCGGGCCCACCATGTACCCGAGACGGTTCATCCAACTCCTCGAAACGGGTCTCGAAAACCACAGCAAAACTCATGGTGGACGACACTTACATCACTAGAAAACCGCAATTTACATATTTTAAAAATATAATAAGTTTAGAAATTTTGCGGCTTTCCCCCGAAATCCAGAATATCACAAAATCTCAAGAAATCCTCATGAATGCATATGCCAATGATAATGAATGCATAGGGTGTCAATAATCAAGTTGCGATGTATGATTGATAGACTAGGCATGAACAAATAACATGATGAGGTGCATGCACATGATTAGCAATCTTATGATTTCATTTTAAGAAATTAAAGGCAATAGCACAGGTTTAAGCATCAATTATAGTAAAAGTTTTCAAATTATAGATTATCTAGTGTGGTGGCATGGCAATTACCAGGGCGTGTGTGTAAGCATGAATAGTGCTCGTGCTGCATATAAAAACCCTGGCAATGGTGCAGGTGTCCTATAGAATGGGTTCGCATATGTAGGTCAAATAAGGCATGGATGTAGCAAATAATCATACAAGTATTACACCCCTAATTACTAACATTACTAAGAATCTTTTTAAGCTACTAAAACTATCGGGTGACTTGCGCCATCCAACGATAGTCCCCCGTAGATGTTACATCTACTCACCGGAATCCCTAGCTAGTCACGTCCAATCACCGCCTTCCCCTGTCGTGCCGCGTCTGACGTCTCCGCGACCGAACCTGGAATTTACATCAATACCAAACATAAGGTTACATATCAAGAACGACGCAAAACCCAAACGAAAATACTAACGTTCACAAGCTAGGTACAACGTGCACAAGGTGCGCGGAACACACGCGAAAATCGCAAAAACTAATTAAAACGTCGATTTGGTCGCCCGGCAAAACTAAAACCCGATCACTCAAAAATCCGCACTCACACATCCTAAATGCCATAGGATAAGCCAAAACAATCATAAAGATATCAAAATAATTCATCACAATATTTTTATAACAAAACTAGTAAGCTAGAAATTTGCAATTTGGTGCAAACATCGACAATTAGCGATAAAGTTAACACAATCCAACACAAACATCCAAACTAACCCACTAGATAGCCACTACACTAATTTTAAACCTTTTACAAAGCATCAAACCATAATTCCAACACAACAATCATGCTTCAATCTATTTCCATACACAAACCCCTTTCTTGATTTTTGTAATTAGCAATTACAATGAAAATTTCACACAAGTTTAACTTAGATTAGCATAATATGAAGCCACTTAAGCAAAGTAACCTCAAAGATTGGTTTAGTAAACAACTAGATAGCAAAATAGCTTTAATTAACTAAATAATGGTTTCTAAAACCCTAGTTTAATTTCAACCATGAACTAGAAAAAACTAGATTAGGATTTTGCTAAGCTTTTAACACTAAAACCATTTAACTAAAGGAATTTAACCAAAAGAAAATAATATGGTGGAAATTATACCTCAAGATCTATGGATCTAGCATGATCATTTGCCTCTAAAATTGCCTCCTTTCCACAAGTTTTCAACTAAACTAGGCTTGAGAAGGGGTAGCACAAGGATTTGTTTTGGTTTTGTAAAGAAATTTGTGGATTTTGATGGTTTTTGAGATGAATTTGTGAACAAAAAGAGAGGGGAAAAATGAAGGGGGAGGGCTGCAAGTTTCGGCCAGAGGAGGGAGGAGGGGAATGGTGGGGTGTGTGGGAAATGTCACCAAGTCAAACCCCCATCAAAGTCAAATACACCATACCTCCAAAATATTATATTTTAAAACCTACACTTCAACTCAATCATCCCTAACAAAAGAGTTTTAAAACAAAAGAGAGAGGGAGAATTTTCTGCAGTTTGGGCCAGCCAAGGGAGATGTGAGGATGTGTGTGTGAGAGTGCACAAAAAAAATTTATGCAAAAAGACCCCCTACAAGTCCAAAATTGCAAGTTTAAGCTTAAATTCAATAAATTTCGTTTTCTATAATAAAAATTAGTTAAAACTTAAAATAAAATACTAAAAATTTATGTTACAACTAGATTTTAATTAACATGATTTTAAAGCTTAAATTTAGCCCATTTAAATTTGTATTTATCGCTAATTTAATGTATTTTCTTACCGGCTTAAAATAATATTAAAAATTGAAAAATTAGGGAAAATTCTTAAACGACCAGAATTTCATAAGTAACTCATTTGCTACTAAAAACTAGCAATTACCTAACCAAATTAGGTATAATTAGTCCTAAACTGCAAAATAACAAAAAAACGATTTACGGAAAAATACCACATTTTCACCGATTTTCGGGAAAACACCAAAACGATATTTCAAGGCGCTACAATCTTCCCCCCTTAAAGAAATTCGGTCCCCGAATTTAAAAATATAACTACGCGTACCTTCAAAGAGATGGGGATATTTCTTCCTCATCTCGCCCTCGGTCTCCCAGGTGACCTCCTCGCTGCTCGGGCCACGCCAAAGGACCTTGACGGTCGGTATAACTTTCGATCTCAACTTCTTCACCTGCCGATCCAGGATGGCCACCGGCTGCTCTGCAAAAGAAAGGTCGCGCTCTAGCTCGACTGTCGGGTGCTGAATCGCATGCGAAGGGTCGTGAAGGTACTTGCGGAGCATCGAAACATGGAAGACGGGGTGAACATCGGGAAAGCTGGGTGGAAGGGCCAAACGATATGCAACAGCGCCGACAAGCTCGAGGATCTCGAAAGGACCTACGAATCTAGGGCTAAGCTTCCCCTTTCGCCCAAAACGCATCACGCCCTTCATCGGAGAGACTCTCAGAAAAACATGATCGCCAACTGCGAACTCTAATCTGCGACGGCGCCTGTCCGCATACGATTTCTACCTGCTCTGAGCCGCTCTCATCCGGTCTCGGATCAACTGTATCGTCGCTGTCGTCTCCTCAACAAGCTGCGGCCCCAAAATACTGCTCTCGCTGAGCTCTGTCCAACAGACGGGCGATCTGCATCTCTTCCCATACAATGCCTCGAAAGGTGCCATCTGAATAGTATCCTGGAAGCTGTTGTTGTAGGAGAACTCCACTAACGGTAAATGACGATCCCAGCTACCACCGAAGTATAAAACGCACGCTCTGAGCATGTCCTCGAGGGTCTGAATAGTCCGCTCTGACTGTCCGTCGGTCTGCGGATGAAACGCTGTGCTGAAGCTCAAACGAGTGCCCAAAGCCTCCTGAAGTCTCTGCCAAAGTCGGCTGGTGAACTGGGTGCCTCGATCTGACACGATACAAGTCGGTACGCCATGCAACCGCACGACCTCGTCGATGTAAAGCTGGGCATACTGAGCGAAGCTGAAAGTGGTCTTCACTGGCAGGAAGTGAGCCGCTTTCGTCAATCGATCTACGATCACCCAGATGGAGTCATACCCTCGACTGGTCCTGGATAGACCCACAACGAAATCCATCGAAATCTGCTCCCATTTCTACTCCGGAATGGGTAACCACTGTAGCTCTCCTGCTGGCCTCTGGTGCTCGGCCTTGACTTGCTGACAAGTCAGGCATCTCGATACAAACTCCGTAATGTCCCTCTTCATCCCGTCCCACCAGTAGGTCTCTCTCATATCGTGGTACATCTTGGTGGAACCAGGGTGGACACTATACACTGATCGGTGTGCCACCTCAAGAATGTCGCACCGCAATCCATCAGCATCTGGTACGCACAGTCTAGATCCATAGCGTAAAATTCCCTGATCGTCAATCACGAACTCGGAAAATCTGCCCTGTCCCATCTGTGCCATGATCTCTGAGCAACGGTCGTCACTGCGCTGTGCCTCATATATACGGTCAAGCAACTGTGGGCGTGCACGAATATGCGCGAGCTGTCCCCCTGTCTGAGTGAACTCGAACTCAACTCAGCTGTCGCATAAAATCTGCCAATCTGCTGACGACTACCTCTGCACTGCGCGCAAATAGGATAGACTACCCCCGGGCCTCCTACTCAACGCATCCGCCACTACATTAGCCTTTCCCGGGTGATATAAGATCTCGTAGTCGTAGTCTTTCACCAACTCCATCCAACGATGCTATCTGAGGTTCAGGTCTCGCTGCTGAAATATGTACTTTAAGCTCTTGCGATCAGTGAATATCTGACACGACTCGCCGTATAGGTAATGTCGCCAAATCTTCAGTGCAAAGACCACTGCAGCCATCTCCAAATCGTGAGTGGGGTAGTTCTGTTTATGCTTCTTCAACTGCCGAGAAGCATATACGGTCACCCGGCCATGCTGCATCAATACGCATCCTAACCCTACTCGCGAAGCATCACAGTAGACCACAAATCGGCCTGATCCCGAAGGCAAAGATAATACCGGCGCCGTAGTTAAACAAGTCCGTAGCTGTTGAAAACTGTGCTCGCACTCCTCTGTCAAAACGAAAGGAACTCCCTTCCGGGTCAAACCGGTCAAAGGTGCAGCTGTACGGGAGAAGTCCTGAACAAAACGCCTGTAGTAGCCAGCCAGGCCTAGAAAACTACGGATCTCAGTAACCGATATAGGTCGGGGCCACTGCTGAACAGCCTCGATCTTCTTCGGGTCCACACATATGCCGTCTCTCGTAATCACGTGACCCAAGAATCGGGCGCTGTCCAGCCAGAATGCACACTTGGAGAACTTTGCAAACAGCTAGTGCTCCCTCAGAGTCTGTAACGTAATCCGCAAGTGCTGCTCGTGCTCCTCTCTGCTCCGGGAGTACACCAAGATATCGTCGATAAACACGATGATGAACAAGTCAAGATACGGCCTGAATGTACGGTTCATCAAATCCATGAATGCTGCTGGGGCGTTGGTGAGTCCGAACGACATCACCAAAAACTCGTAGTGGCCGTAGCGCATGCGGAAAGCTGTCCTCGGTATATATTCATGTCGAACTCGCAGCTGATGGTATCCTGATCGCAAGTCGATCCTCGAAAAATATCCCGCACCCTGAAGCTGGTCGAACAAATCATCAATGCGTGGCAACGGATATCTGTTCCGAACGGTAACTTTGTTCAGCTGGCGGTAGTCGATACATAAGCGCAAACTTCCGTCCTTCTTCTTGACAAACAGGACCGGAGCACCCCACGGAGAAACACTAGGTCGAATAAGCCCCTTCTCTAACAAATCCTGCAACTGATCCTTCAGCTCTCGAAGCTCTGCCGGGGCCATCCGATAAGGCGGTATAGAAATAGGCCCCGAGCCGGGAATCAAATCGATGCAGAACTCAACGTCGCGCTCAGGTGGTAGCCCAGGTAGCTCATCAGGGAAAACATCAGGGAACTCAGAAACAACCGGGACCCGGTCCAACGGAACCTCTGCAGCTCGAGTATCATAAATATACGCTAAGAATCCCTGACATCCCTTCCGCAAGAGCTGACCAGCGCGAAGAGACGAAATCAAGCTGGGAAGGGTGACGCTGCGGTCTCCCTGAATAACAAGGACTGGCTCTCCCGGAAAGCTAAATATGACTGCCTTCTCACGGCAGTCCATCGAAGCATAACAAGTGGCTAGCCAATCCATGCCCAGAAGCACATCAAAGTCCAACATATCGAGGAGAATCAAATCAACCGATGAATCCCTCTCCCCGATACTAACAGAACACAATCGAAATACAAAACGAGCGACAAACGACTCGCCTACCGGAGTAACAACAACAAGCGGATGATCTAACGACGACGACTCACGGCCCAACATCGGTGCAAAGTGTGTAGAGACGTACGAATGTGTGGAACCTGGGTCGAATAATACCCGTGCGTCGAAAGAACAAACTGGCAAGGTACCTGTCACAACGGCATTGGATGCCTGCGCATCCTGCGGTGTCAAAGCAAATACTCGGGCCTGTCCTCCACCGATAGCGGGCTGACCTCGACCTCTGCCTCTGCCTCCTCGTCCTCTCTGAACAGGACCGCCGCGTCCACGGCCTCTGGGTGCACCTAACTGGCGTGGAGCATCGCCCGTGGTAGGAAGTAGGGCTCTCTGAGGAGGGGGTGGTGATGGTGGTAGGGTCACATGCGGAACTGTCGCTGCTCCCTGTCGTCTCGCCGAACAGTCTCTGACAAGATGGTGCGGACTCCCGCACCCAAAACACCCTGGCGACGGCTGCTGTCCCTGGGGATATGAACCAAATAACTGACCCCGTCCAAATCCTCTGCCAGGCCCATCCCTCGGAAAGAATCTGGCAAGCTGCCTCTGAGACGGCACCTCGGTGCGAATCCTCTTCGGCCTAGAAACGGCCGAAGTCTGTGATATGCGTGCCTCCATCCGTAATGCCGTATCCATAGCAGCTGAATAAGTGTCGTAGTGCTGGGCGCCAATGGCAAGATATAGCTGGGTATCAAGTCCCTGTACAAACCTCTTCACCATCTTCTCTTCGGTATCCACCAAATACGGAGCATATCGGGATAACTGTGTAAACTGGATGTCATACTCAGACACCGTCATCCCAGGTGTCTTGACTAAGGCCTCGAAGCTGCGAGCTCTGGCGTCACGAACGCTCTCTGGGAGGAAACGAGCTAGAAAGACCGCTGTAAACTCGGCCCAAGTCATAGGCGGTAGACCTGCAGCTCGACCTCTCAAGACTGACTCCCACCATGTCTGCGCAAGACCCTCAAGTCGGAAACTCGCAAGCTCTACCCATCGATCATCCGAACATCTCAGCGAACGGCAGATCCTGGCTAAACTGTCAAGGAACGTCTGTGGGTCCTCCGCTGCCTCGGTGCCGGTGAATACTGGAGGTCTCAGCCTCATGAAATCCTGTAGCGAAACCGGAATGGCCACGGTGGTAGTAGTAGGAGCAGGTATCATGGTCGTCTGTGATGTAGTAGGTACGTCATCCGGCCTCGGTGTACGACTGGCTGCAACTAGGGATCCTACCATCTGACGTAGCTCCTGCATGCCCCCCATCATCTGTCGCAACTCCTCCATACCAGTCTCGAGCCTATCCATACGGCCTGGGGAAGGTGGATCGGTCTGTCCCTGCGGCGTAGGCATAACACCCTGCTCAGTCCTAGTCTCGGACGAGCCAGCTCGAATCTCGTCTCGGGAGGCAGCCCTCTGTGCCCTCGTAGCCATCGGCGGCATAGTGGCTGTTACAGGAAAACGGATAATAAGAACAGTCCAATAGGATCATAGGATACACGGAATTTAAGAAGGAATTTCAAGCAAGTATATCCTAAAGTCACTTAGGCGGAGTACCGTATCGCAAGTATGCCGCGGACATACACACGCTACGTTACCCTACTTAAGTCACTTACTCCATCTACCAAGGGTTATCCTACACTCAAAAAGGTAAAACCTATCGCTCTGATACCAACTTTGTCACGACCCGCAGGGTACGGAACGTGACTGGCACTTAAGTTTACGAAACGTCTCAAGACGTCCGTAAAATAAGTAAGCCAAAGCCCAGAAACCAAAACCAAATAAGCAAAAGAGTGAAGAAAAACCAATCAATTGAAAGCGAGTTTATCAAATGAGTCATATCAAGCCTTTTTAAAAACAATATCAATTTTTCCGAAAATTTCGGCAGAGTCTCCTTTGTAAATACTGGCCCCCAAAATGGGTACAACAAGAATATATATAAATCCAACAAATATGGCATCCCCAAGCGGGAGCTAGCTCTTCGCCACAAGGCGGTCACAAATCCCACGCAATATAAAACAACAACATGCAAAATAATCATAAAGAAGCATGAGAAAAACAGCACGTCGACTCAAGTGAGCTCGACCCCAAAATACAGCAAAAAAGTCCACAAATCTCACAGTCTCATCTCTAGGTCAATATACAACAATACTGATAGATACAGTAGATGGAGTACACTAGATACAAAGAATATACAATGTGGTACAAAAATAATAATATAACCCACCTAAGAGCAAAACCTCGAGTCCAGGCAAAAGAAGCAAAAGAAGCAAGTGCGCCCGCCGCTACTGTACTGACGGAGCGGACCTGCAAAAGGCTGTGGCACAACGGGGGTAAGTTGCCAACTCGTGAGTAATAAATAACATCTACAACAGGCTATCGGATGCATGCACACAAGCATCCTAGCATCTAAAATACAGGTAAGGCAGGACATAATAGCAAGTATGTATGCAATATGAATATACTAGCAGGTATGAATGCAATGCGAATCAACTCATGATCTGAATGTGTAAGTATAAGAATCATGTTTTTCCTTTAGGAATCTCTTTTGAAATACCAGCACAATACCAATAGAATCAACAAGAACCTGTGTCCAGCAACGACACCTCAAAACTATCACAAATCTCATATATCCATGTCATAGTATCTCTGGCCTCAGCCATCCGGCTGACCCATCTCAATATCACTGTCTTATCATCTCGCGGCCACGGTCGGTATCCTCTGGATATCCGCCGTCCCAAACAGTCACCGGTAGGTAATCCATCCCCTTCCAGGCTCATCGTCAGCAACACGAGCTTCTTGCCCCGGGGTACCTTACCGGGCCCACCATGTACCCGAGACGGTTCATCCAACTCCTCGAAACGGGTCTCGAAAACCACAGCAAAACTCATGGTGGACGACACTTACATCACTAGAAAACCGCAATTTACATATTTTAAAAATATAATAAGTTTAGAAATTTTGCGGCTTTCCCCCGAAATCCAGAATATCACAAAATCTCAAGAAATCCTCATGAATGCATATGCCAATGATAATGAATGCATAGGGTGTCAATAATCAAGTTGCGATGTATGATTGATAGACTAGGCATGAACAAATAACATGATGAGGTGCATGCACATGATTAGCAATCTTATGATTTCATTTTAAGGAATTAAAGGCAATAGCACAGGTTTAAGCATCAATTATAGTAAAAGGTTTCAAATTATAGATTATCTAGTGTGGTGGCATGGCAATTACCAGGGCGTGTGTGTAAGCATGAATAGTGCTCATGCTGCATATAAAAACCCTGGCAATGGTGCAGGTGTCCTATAGAATGGGTTCGCATATGTAGGTCAAATAAGGCATGGATGTAGCAAATAATCATACAAGTATTACACCCCTAATTACTAACATTACTAAGAATCTTTTTAAGCTACTAAAACTATCGGGTGACTTACGCCATCCAACGATAGTCCCCCGTAGATGTTACATCTACTCACCGGAATCCCTAGCTAGTCACGTCCAATCACCGCCTTCCCCTTTCGTGCCGCGTCTGACGTCTCCGTGACCGAACCTGGAATTTACATCAATACCAAACATAAGGTTACATATCAAGAACGACGCAAAACCCAAACGAAAATACTAACGTTCACAAGCTAGGTACAACGTGCACAAGGTGCGCGGAACACACACGAAAATCGCAAAAACTAACTAAAACGTCGATTCGGTCGCCTGGCAAAACTAAAACCCGATCACTCAAAAATCCGCACTCACACATCCTAAATGCCATAGGATAAGCCAAAACAATCATCAAGATATCAAAATAATTCATCACAATATTTTTATAACAAAACTAGTAAGCTAGAAATTTGCAATTTGGTACAAACATCGACAATTAGCGATAAAGTTAACACAATCCAACACAAACATCCAAACTAACCCACTAGATAGCCACTACACTAATTTTAAACCTTTTACAAAGCATCAAACCATAATTCCAACACAACAATCATGCTTCAATCTATTTCCATACACAAACCCCTTTCTTGATTTTTGTAATTAGCAATTACAATGAAAATTTCACAAAAGTTTAACTTAGATTAGCATAATATGAAGCCACTTAAGCAAAGTAACCTTAAAGATTGGTTTAGTAAACAACTAGATAGAAAAATAGCTTTAATTAACTAAATAATGGTTTCTAAAACCCTAGTTTAATTTCAACCATGAACTAGAAAAAACTAGATTAGGATTTTGCTAAGCTTTTAACACTAAAACCATTTAACTAAAGGAATTTAACCAAAAGAAAATAATATGGTGGAAATTATACCTCAAGATCTATGGATCTAGCATGATCATTTGCCTCTAAAATTGCCTCCTTTCCACAAGTTTTCAACTAAACTAGGCTTGAGAAGGGGTAGCACAAGGATTTGTTTTGGTTTTGTAAAGAAATTTGTGGATTTTGATGGTTTTGGAGATGAATTTGTGAACAAAAAGAGAGGGGAAAAATGAAGGGGGAGGGCTGCAAGTTTCGGCCAGAGGAGGGAGGAGGAGAATGGTGGGGTGTGTGGGAAATGTCACCAAGTCAAACCCCCCTCAAAGTCAAATACACCATACCTCCAAAATATTATATTTTAAAACCTACACTTCAACTCAATCATCCCTAACAAAAGAGTTTTAAAACAAAAGAGAGAGGGAGAATTTTCTGCAGTTTGGGCCAGCCAAGGGAGATGTGAGGATGTGTGTGTGAGAGTGCACAAAAAAAAATTATGCAAAAAGACCCCCTACAAGTCTAAAATTACAAGTTTAAGCTTAAATTCAATAAATTTCGTTTTCTATAATAAAAATTAGTTAAAACTTAAAATAAAATACTAAAAATTTATGTTACAACTAGATTTTAATTAACATGATTTTAAAGCTTAAATTTAGCCCATTTAAATTTGTATTTATCGCTAATTTAATGTATTTTCTTACCGGCTTAAAATAATATTAAAAATTGAAAAATTAGGGAAAATTCTTAAACGACCAGAATTTCATAAGTAACTCATTTGCTACTAAAAACTAGCAATTACCTAACCAAATTAGGTATAATTAGTCCTAAACTGCAAAATAACAAAAAAGACGATTTACGGAAAAATACCACATTTTCACCGATTTTCGGGAAAACACCAAAACGACATTTCAAGGCGCTACAGAAAGGGTGGCCGACAAGAGAACTCATCCTGAAACCCTACTGATCCTGACAGTGACAATATCTGTACAGTCCGGTCCATTTGTTTATGAGTATCGCATATCGAGTTTAGGGGTTGGATAAAATCAGACCCTAATAATGTGACATTTAGTGTCGGTATGAAATCTATCACCAACTGAGAAACTATCGATCCTTGATCAGTAATTCTCGTCTACCTTGGCCGAGAATTTTTGGTGATGGCCATCCGTGCACTCCGCGACATCAACCCTCAATACCGAGAGAGACGAATCCCTGACGATCCGCTCACTGCCTCCATGTGGCTCGGGACTGTACCCAACTAAAACATGTTTGCACGACTACTTTGAGCCATGGTAGGATAGTAATCAAAGCACAGTGAGAACTCACACAAGACAAATGACGATCTCAGGTCGATAGACTATCCTGTACACATGTCACCTGGGAACTGCTATCTGACAATAGATATAATACCAACTAGCTTGTTCCCGGCGAGTCCGTCCGGTGTACTCATAACCCAATGAGCACCTATATACATCTTAGGTGAACCAACTAACACCAATGGCTTGTGAGACCGGCCACCGTCCCTCGTCGGGGTCTCAATCCGTATACACTAGTCTACTCTTGGAGTATCGATACCTAGTCTCGAAACTCCTACGACTAGGGATACTTTAAGGATGTACTTATAGACCACCCAACTCTCACATATATAATCGCCATCATATTGCTGGTAGTCAAGCAAGAATCATATGGGCTCTATCAACATGTAATAGTGATCCGTAATGTCACCTGAAGCATGTACACAATGATAACGACAAACCAGATAGCATACTATCATCTCGAGTAAGACCGTTCTACAGGTATAGGTCATCCCTTAATCTTTGCAATCACGTGCCTCTGATCCAATAATTGACTTGAGGGCACTATAGCCAACATTACTGATAGGCTTCATGGAGAGTATGGACAATCTTGCTTATTGATCTCATATCGCTCAATACCCGGGTAGCCGTTACGTCCAGCTAGTACCGCCGACAGCTTATAGGTGACTGATGTAATCATCACCTACTGCTGGCATATTGACGATTCTTTAGAGTCCCACACAGAAGTTTCCTGGTTCAAGAGAAATGAACTATGGCACATATGTGATACGTGCGTGGTACTGATTAAATACGTGTATATGATATCGTATTGTAATCTGGCAGATATCTGTTATAGGTCAGGTTGTATGTGATATAATCGGATTATCGAATCAAGTGTTGATTTGATAATGTGAAATACAGATAAATGATATTAGTCGGCCTGCCTTATTATATGGTACAGATTGCTGGGCTCCTAAGAAGCATCATACACAGAAGATGCACGTAGCGGAGATGCGCATGCTTCGTTGGATGTGCGGTAACACTAGAAAAGATAAGGTGAGAAATGAGGATATTCGAATTTCGTGCAAAAGTTGGTGTAGCACCTGTGGAGGAGAAGATGCGGTAAAACCGGCTAAGATGGTTTGGTCATGTGCGACGCAGACCTATGGAAGCACCAGTTCGACGAATAGATACTCTCGATATGGGCAATGGCAAAAGGACAAAAGGGAGACCGAAGAAAACATGGATGGAGGTGATACGAAACGATATGGTTGCTAAAGGACTCAATGAAAGTATATTGTTCGATAAGAATGAGTGGGGGCGGAGGATTCATGTGCTGGACCCGGCGTGATTCTCATGTTGGTTCATGTAGCCTACCCCATATGCTTGAGTTAAAAGGCTCAGTTGTTGTTGTTGTTGAGAAAAATAGAAATTGAGGTGGAAAATGGGAGCATGGTGAGGCATGGCCTTTTTCTTTTGTTTATTCATCTTGACTCACTATTCAAGCATGATTGCAATTTTATATTGCAATTATCTCCATGCTTGAATGGGTGAGGGTTAAGGGGTTGCCATTCTTTACCTCATTCACAACACTTAGCCAGTTTTTGTTAAATGTTGCTCTCCTTGCTCTTTAGAGTTGAGTTCTTCTCTTTCTCTCATTTTCTTCTTCCTCTTCATCATCGTTCAAGTTTCAACCCTCACATGTGATGTGATCCATGAAGCATGAACATAAACTAGTGAGCCACAAATCCCCTACTTCACCATCCCACACCAAACTAGCCCTTTGGTATGGCGTGTTTCCTTCACTAATAGGAGATTAGTGAAGAGATAGCATGAGCTAGTGGGCTTCGCATGCTACTACCCGGAGCCTATGAATTGAAGGACTCGATCTATGAAGGTATAGCCATCTTCACTTCTCTTTGGTATACATATCATCATAGGTTAAACCCTAAAATTCTAGTTACGATCTTGGTTAAGTCTAACTTAGCACCTAAATTTTTTTAATTCGGCATGCTTGATGCTACTAAAACCTCATAGTGGTGCTAGGGTAGACTTTCATGGTATCAGAGCCAAACTAGAAAATTTGGGTAGGTCATTACAGTGTTAAAGTGTTCGATCAGAATTTCGAAACCCGCAAATGTGATGTTTCTCTCGATTTTTTCAAATGTTGAAATTTTCATGATTAAAAATATCCAAAAGTTCATGCAGAGTTATTTATAGAACCCCAAGAAAAATGAGCACCCAACTCGTCCAAGTCGCCGCGGAACCGCCGCAAACCCTTGGGTTTTGCCACGGTTCCGCCGCACACATGGTGAGTTGTGGACTCAAAATTCTTGTGCTGCTCCACTTGGCCATTATGCACTCTCTGGGTAATTTTAATGATTCTCAAGTTGTTGAGGTCTCTAGATTATGTGGGTGTTCGACAAACCGATCGAAATGTTTAACTTCGTATAGATCTTGATGATATGTGATACAATTCTTAGAATCTGGAATAATTAGTTTTATGAAAACTAGTTAGTATATTATAAATCTAGTGTATTAGTCTCATTTTATTGGTTGCCACGGAGTTTTGATTCGGATCAAAACTCCGTCGCAATCGCGTATTGTACGCGAACACTCGCCAGATAACTCTAGTAGACAGCCACGCCCCACAGCCTCAACCAAGTGACTGTAGGAGAACCCTGTTGCCAAAAGCACCCACTCAAGTGCCTGCGGCCACGGTGTTCCACCTTAGTGCACTTTGTCGAGGGCATTGGGGGTGCGGCTATCTGCTAAAGTTTCCGACGAGTATTTGATAAGTTGGTCGAGAATCCTATTGAATTACCCGACTAAAGTAATTGAAAAGTGTCTTCAATTTGAGACTAAAATACAAGGTTTATAGGTTAGGCATCAAATCCGGAATATGAGATATTCTGGGTTTATGATGTCTAAGGCTATACGGATTCTAATTATTGTAGTTTTCCATTTCTTTTCTGCGACCGTAAGTGTAATATGTGGGGTATCCCGATCTGGTTGCTATATGTCAATGAGTTTCGGGATACGCATATTTACTTATGTTGATGACATGAGATGTTATGTGTTGCTGGTGATATGATTTATTGGATCATCGTGAATGAATAGCCGGGGGTTTTATATAAGATGAGAGTTTTTATTTTCATTCATGTAAAATCTGTATGTAATATTATATTATTGTTAGTTATATGTATGCCCTAGAGGCCATTACTGTACATATGATGTATATTGTAGTGGATGCTAGGACGTATATAGGGAGGACTTTCTTGCTCGACATGATAGTATGCTATCTGGTTACCCTTTACCTTAACGTGTATGCTGATTGTCTCTCTGTTACATGTTGGTAAAGCCCTTAGGATCTGTACTTGACTACCTGGACTATGATGCGGATCATACTAGTGGGGATATGGTAGTCCATAAGTACATCCTTCAAAGTCCCTAGTCGTGGGTGTATCGAGACGGGGCATCGATATACCAGAGTAGACTAGCGTATACCTTCTCGACCCATACAGATGGGCGATGGATGATCCCATATCCATTGGTGTTTGACATCGGAGATGATATACAGGTGCTCAGTAGAGACTGGGTACACTGGACGGACTCGCCGAGAACTCCCAGATGGTATTATACCTCACGTCAGATGGCAGTTCTCTGGTGACACTGGTACAGAGTAGTCTGTTGACCCGAGATCGTCATAGAGTCTTGTGTGGTTCCCACTGTGCTTTGATTTCCATCTTACCACGTCCAAGAGGGCGTGCAAAACGGTGGTTTTTGGGTACAGTCCCGAGTCACATGGAGGCAATGAGCGATAGGAGGGGATTCGTCTCTCCCGGTATAGGGGGTTGATGTTGCGCTGTGTTCGATTGGCTATAACAGGAAATCCCTGGCCAGGGTTGTCGAGATTTACTGGTAAGTGTTACCAGTAGTTTCTCGAATTGTTATAGACCTCATATCGACACGACTTATCGAGCTATTGGGGTCTGACGTTTACCACCCCTAGGCGAGATATGCGACAGATCAGACGATCAGACCGGACTGTACGGTAGTGTTACTGGTTGGATTCACTGGAGTGTGAGCGGGCTTGCTCGTCGATCTTCAGATCGCTCAATACCCGGGTGGCCGTTACGTTTAGCAGACCGCTTGCGGCTTGTGGGTGCTTGATATGATCATCACCTGCTGCCGGCATATTGACGAGTCTTTAGAGTCCTACACAGAGGTTTCCTGGCTCAAGCGAAACGAAATAGGAGCGCATATGAGATATGTGCGGGACCGAGAATAATGCGTGTATGTGATACCGTATTCCATTCTCGCGATGAATGTATCGATTAGGTTATATGCGATATACCATAGTTATCGAATCAAAGGTTGATTTGATAAGCCGATACATTATATACTAGTCGGTTGTGTGCGACATGACCGGGTCATTGAATCAAGTGTTGATTTAATTATTTAATGCATAATTATATATTTGATATATTACTTTGCATTAACTAGTATCGGTTCACTTTAAATGGATTTTCTCACTCGGGTGTGCGCATTACATATGCTATATGATTTTGTGCATTTGATTGTATCATGTTTGATGATACATGTTTACTTGGTTAAGTGCAAAGAATTAAACCATGGTTAAAAGAATGGTTAGGGTTTCATTTCCTTTATTTATTCATTTATTTATTTGTTTATTCATTTTGGAAAAGAGGAGAAAAGAATGGTGGCTTAATTTGGAGTTTAGTTGAAGCTTCATGATACTTTGATCAAGTCAACCATTCTTATCTCATCCTTAACCCTAACCATTCCCACTAACCATGATTCATTCTCTACAGTTGACTCTAGTTAACATTATGATAAGTTTTGATTTTTCTATTGTTTTTAATTAACTTATCATATATTTCTTTCTTCTTCTTCTTCATGAGAAAGGAAGAAAAAGCTTTCTTCATCAATGGTGATTGATGATAAAGAGTGAGAAATCCAAATCTAAAGTCTACCCACTTCCTATTTCTTCATCCTCTACCTCTTGCCAAGTAGTAGAGTGTGTTCTCTTCACAAGTTTCTTGACTTGGTGAAGTCGGAGCTTGATTTAGCGATGCCTCGACGTAGATCATCTTCGGCATGGACATCGACGACCTAGCTTGCCCATTCTCCGACGAAGCCGACGCTAGAGCCCGGATTTGATTTGGACAGCGGAGAGGACTTCGTTGCGGAGCTATGGAGGTGGAGCACCGGATCTACAAAGGTTGTATTTCCGTATTCCCTTAGTTAAGTGTTAACTAGTTATCTTTTCGCCTAGTTTTCTAGCAAACGATCCGTAGTCGGGTCTCTCGGCACCCGTAAAATTTTATTATGGCATGTTCGATGCCTTATGAGACCTCATTAGGGTGCCTAGGAACCCTACAGTGGTATCAGAGACTAGCTAGAGCCTTAGGCGAAGTCTAGACGGATTTTGAAGTCCGATCGAACCAAAACACGACCCCAAAATTGCTCTCTGTCCAGATTTTAAAAACGTGGATTTTTCCAAATTAAAAATTGCTAAAAAATTCAGCAGGGAAAAATAAGAATTACGATGCAAAAATTGAGAAGTGAACAGTAAAACTTGCGGCTGAACCGCGGCATAAGCCCTGGTTATGCGGCGGTTCCGCGGTCCCATGATGACGTCAGCTCCTCATTTCTGCACAGTAATTCCTGATAAATTCTTCTGAGTTTTCTGGGAATTTTTAAAATTTATTCTAGAGTTGATTTTTCTGGAGTTGTTTTGGAGATTCGGTGTTTCGGTCGGGGTATCAAATTTTGTCCATGTGGCTTTCCGGATAATTTTTAGAATATGTTAAAAAGTTCGACCGGATATAAATACCTAACTTTTCCCCTGTCGGGAAATTTCCAAGTGTTGGATTTTTCCGTAATTTAACGACGTTCTAAGTAGTGCAAGTAACGCGATGGTCCCTCTAGAAGACAACAAACCTTAACTCGATTATGTGACCGTCTTGAACTGCCCTTTGAACCTTCGGGTTTGGGGAAGTACGGCGTGCCACATGTGAGGCGTTGGCTTGACCCTTCTACGGCTGGACCGTTGGTACTGAGGCACGAACTGAATGTTGTTAGACTTATTTCATGTGTTGATCTGTATCGGGAAAACTTGGGTGTTAGAATGTTCGATCGGAAAGTTTAACATTTTCTAATTATCCGTAATGGGATACAATAATTGGAATTCACAATAAGTTATGTGATAACTGAATGAATGTTATAAACGTAGCAATTTAGTCTCACTTGATCGGTTGCCACGGAATTTTGATGTGATCAAAAGTCCGTCGCAATCACGTAGCGTACGCGGATACTCGCCGGGTAAACTTAATAGACAGCTTCACTCCATAGCCCCGACCAAGTGACTGTAGGAGAACCCCGTCGCCGAAAGCATCCGTTCGGGTGCTCGCGGTGGCGGTGTTCCGCCTTGGTGCACTTCGTCGACGGTATCGGGGGTGCAGCCGTCTACTGAAGTTTGCGACGAGCATTCGATCAGGATGTCGGGAATCTTGTTGAATTGCCCGACTTAATATTGAAAAGAGTTTTCGATAATGAGACTAAAATGTGGGGTTTATAATTGTTAGGCATGCGATGTCTAAGGTATTCATTTGATTAGGCATGCGATGTCTATGCAGATTGCGGATTCCAACTGTTGTAGTTTTACACTTTCTTTTCTGTGACCGTAAGTGTAATATGTGATATCGCCGGTTTCGTTGCTATATGTCAACGACAATTGGGATGGACATATTTACTTACGTTGATGACATGTGATGTTATGTGTTGCTGGATATGTTATATTGGATCGTCGTGTTTGAATAGCCGGGGGGTTTTTATGTGAGATGAGTGTTTTTCATTTTCATTCATGTAAAAACTTGTATGTAATATTCTTTTATTGGGGCACTTCCAGGTTGCGGAAGTTGTCACCGTTGATGTATATTATTTACTTTTCCGCACTAGGATAGACCCAAGGAGGGGAGCACAAGTAACCGGGTTCTGGGGTCCAGTGGGAGACCAACTCGAGGAGTCGAGTCCGGGTCTCCTAACTCTAGAATTGGTAGGGTTGCTTGCCGCTCTCGTAGGGGTCTTGGGGTGTGGGTTTGGCTATTCATCACGACCGTGGAATCCGTGTTTTATACTGGCTCGTATTGAAAACACGGACGTCCTAGTATATCCAATATTTCATATGATTCTTCTGCTGCGATATCTGTGATGTGATCATGAGATGTTCTGTGATAGATACAGTATATAGTATATATGATATATTATATAGACGTTACTTATGTTTTACACCCGCGCTAGCCCTGCCCCGCTCTGCCGTTAGTTACCTAACCTAACGGTGCACGAGGGGACATCGAGGCGAATGCGGATGGCATAAGTGTACGTCGTATTTATCTGTGATGTTTAGGTACTTAAATGATGGGACTTCATTAATGTGATTAATGAAATAAAAAAAACCTAAGATGTTGTGGAATCGAATTTCAAATTAAAAAAGGTAGCTACAGTTCTTGCTTTACACAGCGGTATATGAGATATATCCTGCACCTTATTCGATGAGGAAAGGACCGAGATCCCTTCACCGGGAGTGACTCCTTTAGCAATAACTGGCAGATGCTACACACTCGGTTTGTCTTTTGATTGCTTTTAAGAGTTTTTGCTTTGCACAGTGATATATATGATATATCCCGCACCTCATTCGACGAGGAAAGGACCGACGATCCCTTCACCGGGAGTGACTCCTTTAGCAAAACTAGAAAAGCCTCAAAAGCACTCCATTTTAAAATCATTTGATTCTACAACGATATCAAGTTCATTACGCAATAGGTTTTCAGAAAAACCTGTCGTAGCCTTCCGTCATTACAGATAAGTACTAGTTAGTATTCGTGCTGCGGTAGTTTGGCATTCGTCAAGGCGTAGTGTGCGGTAGCTAACTAGTATTTATCTGCTTTTGCATATGATGCAGATTGGATTAGGGTATTCGTACGGCGTTGTTTGGCATTCGTCAAGGATCGTGCGGGTGGGTTTAATTCGATCAAGTAATGTACGGGTTGAACTTGACTAGTGGACTATGGGTTGTTTGGCATTCGTCAAGGTCATAGCGAGCTAGGGGCAAAATATTATCGGGAATTTCAAGTGTTGAAATTTGCAATGAGATTGCATACCTTCTATGAGATAGTTGGATCCCGATACCCGCTGCGAGTAAGAGTTACTCCTGGGAGAGTTTTATACATTACAATTAGCCGATCAAGTAGGTGTCTAGAAAGGTGTTAACGAGGTTACGCCTCTGGGAAAACGAGGTTTACATTAATTAGGTTCGTGCGAAAGCACGGGGGACCTCCCTCAAAGTACCGACACTGGCCTGGCTGAAAGATTGGCGAACTTGTAGTGTGTAATTAATCCAGGCTAGTCTTTCCTTTTAGGGTTTGAAGGAAGATTTGATAAAAAGCAGTGGGAGCCATCCTGATTAGATAAAATAAAAACCAATCTATTCTTGACAGAGCGCACGCTGAGTGCTTTCTTCTCTCTCTCTCCAGGTAGCGACCATATCACGCCTTAATCAAGATAATAATACGGAACATTGACCGAACCCGCTTGTTATACTGAGCTGGGGAACGTTGGTCCCGCTCCAACTTATAATTGTTATAAGACAGAGCAGGAAATTGGGGATTACCAGAATTCCCGTGCCGCCCAAACGAAGAGAGTGCATGCTGATGCATCATCTTCGGGTGTGTTCATTATACAGAACTGTTTCTCAGTATCCTTTACGTCCTGGGTATATGATACCGGATCAGGATCCCAGATATGTAATATGTTACATACGGCTACAGATAAGTAGAGAACTGAGAACGGGTGATAAGTTTCATGAGGCAGAAAACGGGGCAAGTGTTGCAGCCAAGTCTGTTGGTCACTGTCACCCTGTATTACCAATACATTGATTCTGAACGAATGTTATTAGATACCGAACCTGATATACAAAATCATATCAGTCTCTTTATTAGTAAAGAAATGATAAAATTTTGTATTGTTGGATAATGTTTTGAACATTTCCTATATCAAAAGTTGATCGGTTCAGGCACGTTATCTAAAAGCATTAATGTTCTAAATCAAACTACAGTTCTTTAGTATACAGAACACACACAAGAGGAAGAGTTCAGAAATGAACGAATCCTTCTTGAGGTATTGTAGACTAGGTCAGATCAATGCGACCCGACTGGCTAGAGTTACATATAGATGTATATTTAAATCAGTTTGAATTTACATCTTGTGAAACTCGCCAGTCATGTCACAAAGATATAATGACACCAGCTCTGTTTATTGGAAACAGAGAAAGAGTTAGTAAACTCTTGGGATGATACATGTTGATGTATGTAAGGTCCCCTGTCTACACATGCCAGGACAGGTTCTTTGGACTTCATTACATTCTCTGATAATCTCTCAGGATTCAGACATATGTTCCTGTTGAAACACAAGTCAGAACCTTTTGAGATATTCACAGAATATAAGTTGGAAGTAGAGAACCAATACGGGTATAAGTATTATGTCCTTTGATGAGATCAAGGAGGAGAATACTTGAGCACGGAAATACTGGACTATTCTAAAGGAGAATGAGATTCTCTCTCAGCATTACTCCTCTGTATACACCATAGCACGATGGTATATCGGGGCGGAGCAGATACACCCTATTTGATATGGTGTGCTCTATGATGAGTACTACTGAATTACCTATTTCTTTTTGGGAGTTATGCACTTAAGAAGATGCATACCTATTGAATAGGGTTCAAATCAAATCAGTTGCCTACCACTTCATATGTGATATGGAAAGGGAAGAGCCCATATCTTAATTTGGTTAAGATTTGGGGTTGTCCGGGCTATGTCTAAAAGCAAAATCCGGACAAGCTCAAGGCAAGGACTGTTATGTAAAACTGGAAATGTTCCAGCCATACAAACTGCAGCTAATGATTTGGTACAACCAGAGGATTCAGTAGAAACCAACGAACCTCAGCCTCTCCGCCGATCTAGTAGGGTTTCTCACCCACCTGAGAGATACTTCGGTTTCTCTATGACAGTGGGAGCGAGGATTGCATCATGAGATGATGACCCAACTAGTTTCGAGCTGGCCATCAGGAGTAGGACTCTGTAAGAATGGCTGGATGTTTATCGATCTGAGATGGAATCCTTATACACCAACAAAGTATGGACTTTAGTTGCTATATCTGAAGGGTTAAGTCCCCATCAGGAGCAAGTATATCTTGAGAAGATTACTTGGTGTACATGGAAAAGTTGAGACTTTCAAAGCTAGAATTGTTAAAGGTTTTCGTCATCGACCAGACGTGGATAATGATGAAACCTTTTCAGTAGCTATGCTTAAGTCCATCCAGATTCTTCTTGTCACGGCTACATACCATGACTGCGATATCTGGTGGTTGGGTGTCTTGACTGCTTTTCTAAATGATGTTTTAGAAGAGTGCGTCTATAAGTACACAGCCAGAGGGCTTCGTAGACAGTGGGAGCAGCGGAAACGTGTGCAAGATGCTTTATAGGATAAAGCAGGCATCGCGGAGATGGAACATCTGTTTTGATGGATTAGTCAAAGAAGTTGACATCATCAAAATGGTAGATGAACCTTGTATAAACAAAAAGGTAGTAGGGAGTATGATGACGATCCTCGTAGAGTACGTGGATGACATACTCTTGATAGGGAAGGAGTTTCCTATGCTACGCTCGGTCGATCTCCGCTTATCACAAGGATTCTCCAATAGGATCAAAATGATACCTACTAAATCCTGGGTTTTGGATCTATGAGATAGATCTAAATGGATGTTAGAATTCTCACTAGATGTAGTGAGACGGTATCAATCGATCCTGGGGAGAATCACCGGAAGGGTTTCAGGGTGATAAAGACGACTGAATGTCAGTCACAGGCATTGTCTTTACCCTCAGTAGAGGGACGGTATGTTGGAAGAGTTCCAAGCAAGATACCGTGACATACTAGACGATAAAGGCTGGATACATCGCTACTTAAGATGCTACCAAAGAGACTGTTTGGGTGTATATTGGTTCATGAGATGAACTATGTTCCTACCATTGTGTGACAATGGAGTTGTGGCTTATGCCAAGGAACGCCGGTCCCATCAGTGATCCAGACATATTCTAAGGCAGTATCACTTGATCATGGAGATGGTTGATCTCCAGGGAGATCGAGGTAAGGAGAGTAGACTCAGAGGACAACACAGCGGATCCACTCACAAAGGCCTGTTCCCAGAGAGAGCCTTTTATGGGATGGTTGAGTATGAGATACTACAACCACTGCTATCAGATGGCCCTAGTGCAAGTGGGAGATTGTTAGTTATATGTATGCCCTAGAGGCCATTACTGTACATATGATGTATATTGTAGTGGATGCTAGGACGTATATAGGGAGGACTTTCTTGCTCGACATGATAGTATGCTATCTGGTTACCCTTTACCTTAACGTGTATGCTGATTGTCTCTCTGTTACATGTTGGTAAAGCCCTTAGGATCTGTACTTGACTACCTGGACTATGATGCGGATCATACTAGTGGGGATATGGTAGTCCATAAGTACATCCTTCAAAGTCCCTAGTCGTGGGTGTATCGAGACGGGGCATCGATATACCAGAGTAGACTAGCGTATACCTTCTCGACCCATACAGATGGGCGATGGATGATCCCATATCCATTGGTGTTTGACATCGGAGATGATATACGGGTGCTCAGTAGAGACTGGGTACACTGGACGGACTCGCCGAGAACTCCCAGATGGTATTATACCTCACGTCAGATGGCAGTTCTCTGGTGACACTGGTACAGAGTAGTCTGTTGACCCGAGATCGTCATAGAGTCTTGTATGGCTCCCACTGTGCTTTGATTTCCATCTTACCACGTCCAAGAGGGCGTGCAAAACGGTGGTTTTTGGGTACAGTCCCGAGTCACATGGAGGCAATGAGCGATAGGAGGGGATTCGTCTCTCCCGGTATAGGGGGTTGATGTTGCGCTGTGTTCGATTGGCTATAACAGGAAATCCCTGGCCAGGGTTGCCGAGATTTACTGGTAAGTGTTACCAGTAGTTTCTCGAATTGTTATAGACCTCATATCGACACGACTTATCGAGCTATTGGGGTCTGACGTTTACCACCCCTAGGCGAGATATGCGACAGATCAGACGATCAGACCGGACTGTACGGTAGTGTTACTGGTTGGATTCACTGGAGTGTGAGAGGGCTTGCTCGTAGATCTTCAGATCGCTCAATACCCGGGTGGCCGTTACGTTTAGCAGACCGCTTGTGTCTTGTGGGTGCTTGATATGATCATCACCTGCTGCCGACGTATTGACGAGTCTTTAGAGTCCTACACAGACGTTTCCTGGCTCAAGCGAAATGAAATAGGAGCGCATATGAGATATGTGCGGGACCGAGAATAATGCGTGTATGTGATACCGTATTCCATTCTCGCGATGAATGTATCGATTAGGTTATATGCGATATACCCTAGTTATCGAATCAAAGGTTGATTTGATAAGCCGATACATTATATACTAGTCGGTTGTGTGCGACATGACCGGGTCATTGAATCAAGTGTTGATTTAATTATTTAATGCATAATTATATATTTGATATATTACTTTGCATTAACTAGTATCGGTTCACTTTAAATGGATTTTCTCACTCGGGTGTGCGCATTACATATGCTATATGATTTTGTGCATTTGATTGTATCATGTTTGATGATACATGTTTACTTGGTTAAGTGCAAAGAATTAAACCATGGTTAAAAGAATGGTTAGGGTTTCATTTCCTTTATTTATTCATTTATTTATTTGTTTATTCATTTTGGAAAAGAGGAGAAAAGAATGGTGGCTTAATTTGGAGTTTAGTTGAAGCTTCATGATACTTTAATCAAGTCAACCATTCTTATCTCATCCTTAACCCTAACCATTCCCACTAACCATGATTCATTCTCTACAGTTGACTCTAGTTAACATTATGATAAGTTTTGATTTTTCTATTGTTTTTAATTAACTTATCATATATTTCTTTCTTCTTCTTCTTCATGAGAAAGGAAGAAAAAGCTTTCTTCATCAATGGTGATTGATGATAAAGAGTGAGAAATCCAAATCTAAAGTCTACCCACTTCCTATTTCTTCATCCTCTACCTCTTCCCAAGTAGTAGAGTGTGTTCTCTTCACAAGTTTCTTGACTTGGTGAAGTCGGAGCTTGATTTAGCGATGCCTCGACATAGATCATCTTCGGCATGGACATCGACGACCTAGCTTGCCCATTCTCCGACGAAGCCGACG
This sequence comes from Agapanthus africanus, assembly GCA_030015575.1. Classification (NCBI taxonomy): domain Eukaryota; kingdom Viridiplantae; phylum Streptophyta; class Magnoliopsida; order Asparagales; family Amaryllidaceae; genus Agapanthus; species Agapanthus africanus. The sequence continues at coordinate 181,043,205 of CM057344.1, read as the reverse complement.
CTAGAGCCCGGATTTGATTTGGACAGCGGAGAGGACTTCGTTGCGGAGCTATGGAGGTGGAGCACCGGATCTACAAAGGTTGTATTTCCGTATTCCCTTAGTTAAGTGTTAACTAGTTATCTTTTCGCCTAGTTTTCTAGCAAACGATCCGTAATCGGGTCTCTCGGCACCCGTAAAATTTTATTATGGCATGTTCGATGCCTTGTGAGACCTCATTAGGGTGCCTAGGAACCCTACAATTATTGGGACACTTCCGGGTTGAGGATGATGTCACCATTGATGTATATTATTTACTTTTCCGTATTAGGATAGACCCAAGACGGGGAGCACAAGTAGCCGGGTTCTAGAGTCCAGTGGGAGACCTTCTCAAAGAGTTGAGGCCGGGTCTCCTAACTCTAGAATTGGTAGGATTACTTGCCGCTCTCGTAGGGGTCTAGGGATGTGGGTTTGGCTATTCATCACAATCATGGAATCCGTGTTTTACATTACTGGCTAAATTTAAAACACGGAAATCCTAGTATATCCAATAGTTCATTTGTTGCTTCTGTTGCTTGGTTTTGTGATGTGATCATATAACTGAGTGAGACGAATGTTATATTATATATATGATATATAATAAACATTGCTTATGTTTTGCACCCGCGCTAGTCCAGCTCCCGCTCTGCCGGTAGTTAAGTAACCTAACGTTGCATTACGGAGCCCCGTGGCGAATACGGATGGCATAAGCATACGTTCTATTTTCGTTTCATTTTTCTGTGACGTTTAGGAAACATTAAATGATGGGACTTCATTAATGAGATTAATGAAAGAAAATAAACCTAAAGATATTGTAGAATCAGATTTTTAAAAAACAGGTAGCTCTAGTTCTTACTTTGCATAGTGGTATTCCTTGATGAATATCCAACACCTCATTCGATGAGGAAAGAGCCGAGATCCCTTCACCGGGAGTGACCTCTTTAACGAAACTGGCAAATGCTACAACCCACTCAGTTTTGTCTTTTGATAGCTTCTCTAGTTCTTGTTTTGCATAATGGTATTTCTGAATATCCAGCACCTCATTCGATGAGGAAAGAGCCGAGATCCCTTCACCGGGAGTGACCTCTTTAGCAAAACTAGCAAAAGCCTCAAAAACACTTCTTTTAAAAAATCACTAGATTCTACAACGATATCAAGTTCATTACGCTCATGGTTTTCTTAAAAAGCTATGTAGCCCTCCGTCATTTCAGATAAGTACTATTTAGTATTCGTGCTGCGTTTGTTGACCTCCGTCAAGGCGTAGTGTGCGGTAGCTGATTAGTGTTTATCTGTCGCATGTGATGTGATTGGATTAGGGTAGTTGTACGGCCTTGTTGACCTTCGTCAAGAGTCGTGTAGGTGGGTTTAATTCAATCAAGAAATGAACGGGTTGAACTTGTTTAGCGGCCTATGTTTGTTGACCTCCGTCAAGGTCATAGGAAGCTAGGGGTAAAAACATTATCTGGAATTTAAAGTGTTGAAATTTGCAATGAGATTGCATACCTTCTATATGATAGTTGGATCTCGATACCCACTGCGAGTAAGAGTTACTCCTGGGAGAGTTTTGCACTTTACAATTAGCTAATCTAGTAGGTGTCTAGAAAAGTGTTAACGGGGTTATGTCTCTAAGGAAACGAGGTTTATTTTAATTAGGTTCGTGCGAAAGCACGGGGAACCTCCCTCGGAGTACCGACACTTGCCTGGCTGACCGATTAGCGAACTTGTAGGATGTAATTAATCCCGGCTAATCTTACCTTTTAGGGTTTTAAGAAAGATTTGATAAAAACGGTGGGAGCCATCCTGGTTAGATAAAATAATAACCAATCTAATTTTGCAAAGAGCGCACGCAAAATAATTATCCTTCTCTCTCTCCTGGTAGCGACCAATGACATACCTTAATCAAGATATTAATATGGATATATTGACTGAACCCACTTATTATACTGGGCTAGATTCTACTCTATCTTATGATTGTCATAAGTCTGAGTAAGGAATAGGGGAATATCCGGATCCCCATACCATCCAAATGAAGAATAAGCCTGTTGGTGCATTGTCTTCGAGTGTGTTCGTAACCGAAAACTGTTTCTTAATTTCCTCTACGTCCTGGGTATTGGATACCGGATCAGGATCCCATACATGTAATTTTTTACATGGGCTATAGAAAGGTAGGGAACTGGAAAAGGGTGATATGTCTCTAGTAGTAGGGAATGGTGCAATTGTTGCAGCCAAAACAGTTGGCAAATATCACCTTGTATTAAATAATAATACATTGATTCTAAAATGACTGTTATTACGTACCCTCGATGATGTGCAATATCATATTCATCTCTTTATTTGGATAAAGAAAGATATAACTTTGCATTAGAGAAAAATGTTATGAACATTTTCCTAAATCAAGTGTTGATTGGGTTTGGCATGTTGTGTAACGGTATATACGTTCTGAATCAAACCACAGTTTTAAACATACAGAACACACACAAGAGGAACAGTTCAGAAATGAACGAAGCCTTCTTATGGCACTGTAGACTAGGTCATATATATGCGACAAGACTAGCTAAAGTTCCATAAGGATGCATATTTGAATCCGTTCGAAATTGTATCTTATGAAACTTGCCAGTCATGTCTCAAAGACTAAGTGACCAAAATCTCTGTTTATTGGAAACGGAGAAAGAGCTATTAAACTCTTGGACAGATACATAGTGATTTATGCGGTCCTATGTCTACACATGCCAGGAATGGTTCCTTGTACTTTATTACATTCACCGATGATCTCTTAAGATACGGACATGTGTTCCTGTTGAAACACAAATCAGAATCTTTTAAGAAATCCAAGAAATATAAGTACGAAATTGAGAACCAGATGGGCAGAAGTATTCAAATCCTTCGATATGATCGGGGTGGAGAAAACTTGAGCACGGAATTCAGAGACTACTTAAAAGAGAATGGGATTCTCTCTCAGCTTACTCCTCCGTATACACCACAGCACAATGGTATATCGGGATGAAGGAATCGCATCCTATTAGATATGGTACGCTCTATGATGAGTACTGCTGAGTTATATATTTCCTTTTGGGGTTATGCACTTGAGATAGCAGCATTTCTATTGAATAGAGTTCTGACCAAATCCGTTGCCTACCACTCCATATGAGATATGGAATAGGAAGAGACCATCTCTTAAACGAGTTAAGATTTGGGGTTGTTCGGCCTATGTTAAAAAGCAAAATCCGGACAAGCTCAAGGAAAGTTCAGTTCTGTGCAAGTTTGTAGGATATCCCAAACATTCACGAGGGTATATCTTCTACCACACTGAGGAACAAATGGTGTTTGTTTCTCAAAATTGCCACATTTTCAAAAAAGGAATCTCTTGTGAAAAAAATTAGTGGCAATAAGGTAGAACTGGAAGAAGTTCCAGCAACACAAACTATAACTGACGATTTGGTGGAACCAGAGGATTCAATAGTCCCCGACGAACCGCAGCCACTCCGCAGATCTAGTAGGGTTCCTCATCCACCTGAGAGATACTACGGTTTTCTCATAGACGGTGGGAACAAGGATTTCATCATGGAAGATGATGACCCAACTAGTTTCGAGCAGGCCATCACGAGTAGTGACTCTGTGAAATGGCTGGATGATATGCGATCTGAGATGGAATCCATGTACACCAACAAAGTATGGACTTTGGATGTTGCTCCTGAAGGGGTAAAACCCATCGGGAACAAGTGGATCTTTGAGAAAGATAATTGGTGTAGATGGAAAAGTTGAGACTTTCAAAACTAGACTTGTAGCAAAAGATTTTCGTCAACGACCTGGTGTCGACTATGATGAAACCCTTTCTCCTGTCGCTATGCTTAAGTCCATCAGGATCCTACTTGCCATTGCTGCATACAATAACTACGAAATCTAGCAAATTGCACATCAAAACCGCTTTTCTAAATGTTGATTTAGAAGAGAGTGTGTTTATGACACTGCCAGAGGGTTTCTTAGATAGCGGAAGCATGTGCAAGCTGCTTAAATCCATCTACGAATTAAAGTAGGCATTGCGGAGATGGAACGTCTGTTTTGATGAAGCTGTCAAAGAGTTTGACTTCATCAAAAAATATAGATGAACCATGTATATATAAGAAGGTTGTAGAGAGTAAGGTTGTCTTCCTCATATTATACGCGAATAACATACTCTTGATAGGAAACGATGTTCCTATGCTACACTCGGTCAAGCTCTTCTTATCACATAAGTTCTTCATGAAAGATCTAACTGATGTCTCCTACATCCTGGGGATATAGATCTATAGAGATAGATCTAAACGAATGTTGGGATTTTCCCAATCCAGGTACATAGACACCATACTAAAGAGGTTTAGTGTGGAAGATTCTAAGCATGGTAATGTACCCGCTTGTTCAGGAATCACTCTCTCCAAAGAGATGTCTCCCAAGACTTATTTGGAGAGGGCTCGCATACAAGGGATACCCTATGCTTCGGCAGCTGGGTCAATCATGTATACGATGTTATGTACCAAACCGGATGTAGTTTACTCACTAGGTGTAGTGAGTAGGTATCAATCAAATCCTGGTGAAAGGCACTGAACAGCTATGAAGAACATTCTTAAGTACTTGAGAATCACTAAAGAGATGTTCTTGGTGTATGGTAACGGAGAACTCCAGGACGAGTCTTTACCGATTCAAGCTTCCAGAGTGATAAGGACGACTGAAAGTCAGTCTCGGGTTTTGTCTTTACCCTCAGTGAAGGGACAGTGGTTGGAAGGGTTCCAAGCTATATACCATAGCGACTCGTTGATAAAGGCTGATTACATCACTACCAACGATGCTGGCAACGAGGCTATCTGGATGAATAAGTTCATAAAATGAACTTGGTTCTTACCATTGAGCATCCAATACCTGTGTATTTTGATAACAATGGAGCTGTGATTTTGGCCTAGGAACCCCGGTCCCATCAGCGATCCAGACAAATTCTTACGCAGTATCACCTGATCAGGGAGATAGTTGATCTCCGGAAGATTGAGATTAGGAGAATTGACACAGAGGATAACACAGTGGATCCACTCACAAAGGACCACCCCCCAAATGCGATTCGAGAGACTTTTGGGATGTTGGGTATGAGATACTATAACAACTAGCCTTAGTGCAAGTGGGAGATTGTTAGGAATATGTAAGCCCTAGAGGCCATTATTGTTGATATAGTGGATGCTTAGACATATATATAGAGGACTTTCTTGCTCGATATGATAGTATGCTATCTGGTTATCTTTATCTTAACATGTAGACTGGTATTATTATACTGTCGGTCTTTTACATGTTGATAAAGCCCTTAGGATATGTACTTGACTACCAAGATTATGATGACATCATACTAGTAGGGCCAGGGTGGTCCAAAATTACATCCTTTAACTATTCCTAGTCGAGAGGATATCGATACAGGGTATCGATATTCCAGAGTAGTCTAGTGTGTATGTTTCTTGTCCCTTAGAGGGCGATGGTTGATCCCACAGCCATTGGTGTGTGACATCAAAAATGGTACATAGGTGCTCATTAGAGAATGGGTACACCGAACGGACTCGCCGAGAACTCCTAGTTGGTAGTATACCTATCGTCAGATAGCAGTCTTCTGGTGACACTGGTACAGGTTAGTCTGTAGACCCGAGATCATCATAGAGTCTTATGTGGCTCCCACTGTGGTTTGATTTCCTCCCTACCACGCTCAAGAGGAGTTGTGCAAACAGGTGGATTTTGGGTACAGTCCCGAGTCATATGGAAGCAATGAGCGATAGGAGGGGTTTCGTCTCTCTCGGTATTGGGGGTTGATGTTGCGCTATGCTCGATTGGTTATAACTGGAAGTCGCTGGCAAGGGCTGCTGCTGAGATTTACTGATAAGAGTTATCAGTAGTTTCTCGAACCGTTATAGGCAGACATTGGCATGACTTATCACGTTACTGGGGTCTGACGTTTACCACCCTTAGACATGATATGCGACATATCAGACGAAGAGACTGGACTGTAAGGTAAGTGTTACTGATAGGCTTCATGGAGAGTATGGACAAGCTGGCTTGTTGATCATCATATCGTTCAATACCCGGAAAACCGTTACGTCCAGCTAGTACTGCTGACGGTTTGTAGGTGACAATGTGATCATCACCTACTGCTAGCGTATTAACAAGTCTTCAGAGTCTCATACAGAAGTTTCCTGGTTCAAGCGAAACGAAGTAGGGAACATATGTGATATGTGCGTGGGCGTGATTAAATACGTGTATGTGATACCGTATTGTAATCTTGCAGTTATCTGTTATTGGTCAGGTTGTATGTGATATAACCGGATTATCGAATCAAGTGTTGATTTGATAATGTGATACACAGATAAATAATATTAGTCGGTCATATGAGATATAACCGGATTATTAAATCAAGTGTTGATTTAATAATGTGATATATTTTATATTTGATATAATTATAGCTTAACTAATATCATTAGCTCACTAATTATTCTTCATAATATATATATTAATATATGTGATATATAAATATATATATATATATGAAGCATGGTGCATTTTCTATTTTTGAGAAAAAAAGAAATTGAGGTGGAAAATGGGAGCATGGTCTTTTTCTTTTGTTTATTCATCTTGACTCACTATTCAAACATGGTTGAAATTTTATATTGCAATTATCTCCATGCTTGAATGGGTGAGGGTCAAGGGGTTGCCATTCTTTACCTCATTCACAACACTTAGCCATTTTTTGTTAAGTGTTGCTCTCCTTGCTCTCTAGAGTTGAGTTCTTCTCTTGCTCTCATTTTCTTCTTCCTCTTCATCATGGTTCAACCTTCAACCCTCATATGTGATGTGAACCATGAAATTTGAACACAAATTAGTGAGCCTCAAATCTCCTACTTCACCATCCCACACCAAACTAGCACTTTGGTGTGGCGTGTTTCCTTCACTAATAGGAGATTAGTGAAAAGGTAGCTTGAGCTAGTAGGCTTCGTGTGGATCATCTTCGGCACGAAGGTCATCCGAGGAATCTCATCCAAACTCTCAAGTGGAGCCTAGTGGAGTCGCGTGGACTACTACATGGAGCCTATGAAGTGAAGGACTCGATCTATGAGGGTAAGCCATCTTCACTTCTCTTTAGTATACATATCATCAGAGGTTGAACCCTAAAATTCTAGTTATGATCTTGGTTAAGTCTAACTTAGCATCTAAATTTTTTTAATTCGGCATGCTTAATGCTACTAAAAACTCATGATGGTGCTAGGGTAGATTTTCACCTAGAACTCTTCTTTGACTCCACTTGAGAAAGGAACGAGCTTGCTTCGTAGTCTTCGAAGCCGAAGACGGTCCACTTTGAAGTCTCTCTAACTCAAGCTCACTTTTCACTAATAAAAATATTAGTAAAGAAAACAAACCATACTAAAGAGCTAGGATAATGTAGGTTGATGAAGTAGGAATTTTGCTCACTTAGAAATTATTTTCTCTTTATCTTTTTCCAACTCAAGAAAATCCCTAGAGAAGGAAAAGAGGAAGAAGATGAACTTAGATGTGTTATGATGAAAAATGAGAAAATGAACCATGAGCTAGAGATAAGGTTGGGGTGAATAAATATCTAAGAGTAAAATAAAAAACAAGAGATGCGTCATGGCTTCTCAATGATTCTCCAAGCATCCAAAGCCATGACTCTTTCTAGTCTTTTTCAATTTTCCTTAGAAAATTAAATCCCCAATAATTTTTAGCTCTAGGTGTGTTTCTCATACACCCATGTTCTATGTATTATCTACCATGATACAATTTCTAAATACATTTATAAATATATATCTCATATATATTTAAATGCATGTAAAGAGAAGAAAATCAAAAGTGAGCTAATATATATATATATATATATATATATATCAAATTATTTAATCAACACTTGATTCAATAATCTGATTATATCATATATAAACGACTAATATCATTTATATACGTATATCACATTATTAAATTAACACTTGATTCAATAATCCGGTTATCTCATATATAACCGACTAGTATCCAATATTCGTTATTAAATCAACACTTGATTCAATAATCTGGTCATATTATATATAACCGGCCAATATCAAATATATATACATATAACACATTATTGAATCAACACTTGATTCAATAATCCAGTTATATCACATATAACCTTACCGATATCAAATATCTCCATATTAGAATACGGTGTCACATACTCATATTTAATCAAGTCCCCGCACATATCACCATATGTGCCCTACTTCGTTTCTCTTGAGCTAGGAAACCTCTGTGTGGGACTCTAAAAACTCGTCAATACGCCAGCAGTAGGTAATGATCACATCAGATACCCATAAACCGACAGCGGTACTAGCTGGACGTAACGGCTACCCAGGTATTTAACGAATAGAAGATCAACAAGCAAACTTATCCAAACTCCCTGATTGAAATAGTGCTTTCGCGCGTTTCGTATTTTGAGTTCTAAAGTTAACCGCAATCAGTACGGCGTCGCGTGTAGCTAGCCGCGATGAGTATGGGTTGTCCGCAGGGAGACGGTGTGTTTCACGTTCTTGTTATGACGAGTTAATGCACGGGTCGGAATGTTCGTTTCTAACCTAAGTGTATATATGCAGGTATAAGTTTGTTAGGAATAGCTAGGTTAGTGTAAGTTATGGATTTCCGTACTCAATTCTTTGTGCCGAACTTGACTATTGAAGCTAGAGAAATCGACAACAACGTGGATTAGGGTGCTTAAGCACGGTATATGTGAAATCCGGCTTATTGACGGAATCACCTGCGCTAGAAACACAAGGGAGCACTCTTCTCGAATTTTTGGATGCACTCTTGCTTTATCTTGACTTTCTCTTCTGGCCAAACCGAACGCAACCAGTCACGATTAGGGATCACCGATACCTTGGTAGGGTAGGGTGTCCAACGAGGCGCTTGCATAAAATTTGGACGGAGTTCAATTGGAAAATATAGGGAAAGGAAATGAGAGATGAAAACCTTAACTTACACAACCATTCTATCTCCTAACAACACAATATTCACAACCATTAAAACAACAACAAGAAAAAGAGCAAATGAAAAGATAAAAAAATAATAATAAACAACATTGCAAGAAATTAAATAGCAAGGTAATAAATGCAAGTAAGTAAATGGCAAGAATATAAAATTGCAAGTAACTAAAGAGACTAATAATACTAAGAACCAAGAGTGCAAAATGAAAGCTTAATTGTCCAAGTGATACAACCTTGAGTCCAATAACCAAAACTTAAAGTTGCGAGCTTAATGAACTGGTTGCAAGATCAAGAGAAGGTAAGGAGCTCAAGAGAAACTTTCTATGTATAAGAACGAAAGAAAATAAAAAAAGTATGAAGTATAAAGAAAATGAGAAAATGTGTGAAGTCTTGGACAAAAAGTATACAAAGTATGACCCTCATCCCTTACTCACTGATATGCTTTTATAGGCACAAAATGAGATTAAACAAGCAATAAAATATGGATGATATGACAGCAAGGGATGGGAAGAACAAAATTGGAGCATTTTGGACATAGGAAAACCGGTGGGGCCGGAAATTTAGGGCATGCCGCCTAGCCAAGCAGAGGCATGTGGGCTCGTGTTGGTGTGGTGGTCTAGTGTTGTCTCCAAAATCCTACTGACATTGCTTGATTTCTTTATAGAAGCATGTGTTGTATTTAGTAGATTGGAGGAAACTTGATGCTTTTTAACTCACATCACACATTTTTGCATTTATCATTCTTGTCCCCCACTTGCACAATTTATCATACCATGTGTGCCAAGGCAGCCCCACCATGGTCCATGCCAAAGAGTTGTGTGTACACTTGCTATGTGTTGGACCAAAATTGTATACACATATTTATTTACAAAAGAACTCGTTGATCAATGATCGGTTTGCAGTTCCGGTTGCAGTGTCAGCTCAAAAACGTTATATCCGTGATTTTGAGTGTATTTCTAGTGTTGTGTCACGGATACCTATAATCTGTATTTACTGAGCAGACACTGCTTAATAGTACCGATGTATACCAAAATAGATAATGAATGAATGGTATTGACATTCAGTTTTCTGTGATAAACAAATACCCCCAAACTTATCTTTTGCTCATCCCGAGCAAAATAAAAAATCATAACCTCACTTTAGCAGGGAATGCAATTGCACTGAGCTCGTGCAACAATCCATTAAACCTATAAGTGTCCCTAGTAAAAGGAGTGTTGTCTCCAAAGGGTTTTCAGCGAATACTATCCACAAAAAAATTCCCGTCAAGCTAGTTTCAAAAGTTAACGTCGATTCTATTCCTACGGTTTAGTATCTAGATTATAAATTCTATCATCCTAAATTAGAAATATTCAACCCTTATGTTTCACACCTTCTATTTATTCAATCTCAGATCCTATACGTTTTTACAGTTTAGAAAGATCTCGGTTTCTCTTAGGTTTTCCTTCTAAAGTGTGATCTCCAATCAGGGATTTTTACCATCTTTACGGAAAACATAAGTCTTATTCTTTATTCCTATCTTTCCTCCAAACATCGATTGTATACCCCTACGTGTGTGTATAATTTCACCCCTATACTTAAGAATTCAATTCAAGCTATAGTACCCTTTCCCTAATACCTAATACTACTTCTTTTCGTTAATGATGGACGGTTTTGCTCACACGGCTTTCATGCGACTATTAATGCTTCTTGAGGCACTAACAGCCGATTACTGACTGTGGGAGCTTAAAGCGTAAATAGCAGTTTCTAGGTCTTGACTTTATTTATTTTTTTCTTCTTCTTTTTTCTTTATTTTTCTTTTTCAAGACCGGATATATTTTTCAATGATGTTCTTTTGGTGGTTAGCTTTAAATACCGTTTTTTCTTTCATACTAGGTGTTCAGGCAAGAGTATTTCTAAGTATCCTTTACTATCCTGAGTTTCAAGGTGCATGTATGTGCAGTTTGTAGGGTATATACTTTCTAAATTTGAACTCAAGAATAGAAACTATTTTTCATACTTATCCTTCAGTAAAACTTTCAATACTTTCCCTTCATCTCGACTTAACTCAAGAACTAAATTCAAGATTATCTACTTCTATAAAAAAACTGTAAGGTCGTATAATTACCAAGGTTAAACAGAAAGAGGGTTATTTTTAGGGTTTTCAATTTCTAAGCCTAGGATTTAGTTATTTCTAACGTATCAACTAAACTTTCGGAATAAAAATCTAAGTTACCCACCTAGCTAACTTAACGACAAAGTTTTTATATTTTTTGGAATATTTTTCGATTTTTATGGGTTTTTAATAAGTATGCAAATGCAAAATATACACATGAGTGCGAAAGTAGAAAATCTTACCGAGCACACCCCCAAACATAAACTTGACAGTGCCCTCACTGTCAGGCTACACCAAGAGGGTCAAAATTATCGGCGCTCCCCTAGATTTTTTTATACAAAACAAAAACAAAAATATATACACAAAAAGATCCCACCCCAAACTTAAGTGAAACAGTGTTGCCACTGCTAAGCGTTAAAGTTCAGAGTTGGGGGGAGGGAATAGTATCAATCTATACAAGGCCTTACACAGGCCAAAAGTTAGTACCAACCATTCAAAAATTTTATCGGGATAAGGCCCGGGCTGGTGAAAGAATGCGGAGAGGAAAGAAATGGAGAATACGTGAGACCGTGTGTGAATGGAAGTGGTATATGGCCCCGGTATATGAGGAAACAATGGCGGAAGGGAAAAGAAATAGAATACGAACTTGAGGGTGGAAATGAAGTGAATAAATTAGTACAATTTGTAATGACCGATGTGTAAAAAATGATTGTACTAATCTATCAACCCGTTGAGAAATGGGGTCAAACCTCTCATGATTCGTGAGGAAACATGGGTAGGCCGAACCTGGTAAACCCGACACAGGTAGTGAAAGTGATACGGTGTCTTGCAAGGTGGGAACGACGGAATAGATGGAGGGGGGTGATCGAGGAAGGGTATCGGTTAAAGGTTCTGGAGGGTGTGCACAGTCGGTGGAAGGGAAAAGATGAATTGGAAAATCCGATTCATCAAGTAGAATTGTTTCATCCTCAATACTATCCTCAAAAGTCTCCTCAAAATTCAGCTCATCCATGCATTTATCATCAATTTCAAGACGCATATGGAGTTCAGGAAAAACAGTTAATGACTCAGGATGATGTCCACATGAAAGTGAAAGTACATGATGAATTGGTGATAAAAACTCATCCAAAATTGCGGGTTCATCATCCAACATATTCCCAACGTCAATATTCTTAATCAAGTGAAAATTAATTTTCTCAGGCACCTCATCAAAAGCATGGATTTCGATCAATTGTGGTTCTAGAATGGAGGTGTAGAGGTCAAAAGGTTTGGATGTGGTTTCACTTGACAAGGTCCCTTCACAATCTGGTAAATCAAACACTATAAAGTCACATAACTCATTAAACGTTCTATCTTCAATCGGTGAATCGTTTGGGACACTCGATAGACTTTCAAAACCGGAGTTGTGGAATTCAATTTGTAATGGGTAGGTTTGATTTTGAAGGGTGTACTGCTCACTCTCACCGTTCAAATTCGTAAACTGTCCTATCGCCTCATCATACATTGGAAAATTTGGAGCTGGTTGGAAACTAGCTTCCTTTTCGTTAAGTTGTATGAGGGCGGCCATGGACGCATTCATTTCCTCCATTTGGCATGACGCTACCCGAAAATCTTCTAATGCTTGTTCCAGACTAGACATGGGTTGTGAAGGGGTTTCAGTAAAAGATTCAAAGTTGTTTGGATACATGAAACTCCTAAATGGATGTTCAGAAGCAATGTCTAGGGAAGGTGTAAAAGTCGGGTAGGATTGATAGGAATCGAATGGTTGGATAGGGTTAATATCAACGTTATGATAAGAAGGTGAATGGAATTGTTGATCCAAAGAATTGGAAGTGTTGAAAGGAGTGAAAGATCGGCTACGGGATTGTTCAATACGTTCAGCAATAGACATAGGTCTTGGAGTAACAATAGGACTCTCAAAAGGGGTATCAACGTAAGAAGGTGGGGTTGGTTGAAATGGCTGATACGAAGTGGATTGCGGAGTCCAATTGTTTGTCCTAGACTTGTCTATTCAATCTCTCAAAGAAAGTTTGGGCATGGAAGGATCGTTCGAAGTTCGACCAAAGCAAGAACCGTATGAAGTAATGTCTGGTTGTAGGTACCAAAGTTGGGCAAGAGTTCTTCTATATGGGGCACCCATGATATGAAGAGAATAAGAAAAGAAAAGGAGAGGAAAAAGAATGTGGTTTGGTTTTTTTTTTTTTTTTTTATAAGTTAGTTATTAACAAAAGAATGAAGTATACACACAAAAAAAGAATGTGGATAAAGACAAAAAACAATCACGACACAATATCACACACCTAATCGGTTTAGGGTTCACCTAGGTCAAGTAGACCTGCTCAAGAACTTGATTGTTGAAGTAAAACTGTGTCGAGAATCGAGCTAAAGATATACTGATCACGAGGCTAGGTAAGTGCAGAGATAAGGTGAGGTTTTCTAACGCTTTCGCGAAGGGCCTTAATTAGATAACCTTTTCTTTTTTGGCGGTTTCGCCGTGAACACTTTCCTAGACACCCCGTGAACGATATACCGTTAAGCGGTGTTCTAAACACAGTTAACTTCTCCTAATGAGCGCGAAGTCCTTAAAGGGTTAAAGTCTAGTTTCTTTTAAAATTTGTGCAGGTAAACGTTATGCTTAATTACGTGATTTGCAGGCCATGGAAAAGGTGATGAAATCTTTTACCGTATGTTATGGTGTTCGCTTGCCCTTAAGTCCATATTAATGGATGCAATGCAAAAATAAATGAAAAGGTTGTTAAAAACATTTAAAAAAATCGATTTTTATGTTCAAGCATGGTACTGCTGTAAGTTTATGCCACTCACCCCGCTAGCTAGCGGGGAGGCGGAATAGGTAAAAATCAAAATTTTCACACAAGGTAACATAGACTTTGCTTAAGGATCTTTGCCAAACCATTGCTAACAAACAAGCTAGAGGTTTTATCTACTATGCTAGATGATTATACCTCATGCTACTAGTCCTTCGGGTCTTCTCCGCTGTCCTCCTCGTCAACATAGGCTCCAAGGATCGATCCGGACGCAGCCACCTCCACGGCCTTTTTGAGTCGAAGACGATCCACCCGAGAGTCTATAGTCCGAGCTCCACCTCAAGAACCGAGGTAACTAGGGCAACAAGTTTGCTAAGCTTGATGTCCTAGGTAATATAGAGTTTGAAGATGGATTTGTTTGTCTATTTAAACTCTAATTTTCTCAACACATGAGAGCTTAAGAGTTTACTAGTGAGGAAGAAGAAGAAGAGCAAGTATAGGAGCTCTCTTGAGGAAAGAGAAAGCAAATGAGATAATCAACCATGGAAAAAGAAAGCTTTTATTATGATAATTAGGATGGCTACATTGATTTGACCACAACCTTATCACCATTAATGCTAAGCATGAAAATATCTAGTGCTAAACAAAAATATCTAAGTCAACAATAGTCAACCTAGTCAAATGGTCAAACCAATTAGCCATGACACAATTATCATTAATAAAAGGATTAGTAAACAATATCCTCCACCTCATAATAGTTCTAATCAAGTCAATGGTCAAAACCCTAATGAGGCATCTCCTTCTTTCCTCCTCACATCCGTGCATACACACCCGCATCTGCATTCCGAAGAATACGAATACAAAGAGACAAAATTGATCCATCTATATAATATTAGGATCCGGCTTAAACTAAAGCCCACTAGTATTATCTTCCCGAACATCATATGTGCACAAGTGTACGTAAGTGATCGAAGCCCTGCCGTAAAACCATACGGCCTCTACACCTTTTGCCCAGTGCAGGGAAACTCTCTATGTGGGACTCTAAAGACTCGACGCTACGCTGGCAGTGTGTTTAACCACAGGCCGCAAGCGGTACTAGCTGTACGTAACGGTCCCCAGGTAGATGTCGATAAGAAGGTCGATGAGGAAAACCCATCCGAACTCCTACTGAGCCTGAATGTGACAATTTTCGTACAGTCAGGTCTGTTCGTCTTAGAGTATCGCATATCGGGCCTAGGGGCGGTAAACATCAGACCCCTAATAGCGGTATAAGTCATGTCGGAGTGTAGTCCAAAACACCCTAAGAAACTACTGGAGTACCTAACAGTAAATCTCGCTCGCCCTGGCCAGGGACTTTGTGTAATGGCTCTCAAGACACAGCGCGATATCAACCCCCAATAGCAGGAGAGACGAATCCTGTCTAACCGCCACTGTCTCTAAGTGCTTTGGGACTGCACCCAACTACTACCTGTTTGCACGACTCCTTTGAGCCATGGTAGGGTAGCAATCAAAGTACAGTGGAAACACACTCGAGGCGAAGTAGCATTGTCAAGTCGACGGACTAAGCTGTACTCATGTCACCTGGAAACTGCTATCTGACGATAGGTATAGTACCAACCAACAGTTCCCGACGAGTCCTGTCCAGTGTACTCATAACCTAACGAGCACCTGCATACTATCTCCAGTACTACGTACTAATGGCTGTGGAACAGACCATCTCCCCTGCTGGGATGAGAAGCGTGTACACTAGTCTACTCCGGAATACCGATGCCCCATCTCGATAATCCTACGACTAGGGACCTGTATAAGGATGTGCTTGTAGATTACGCAGCCCCCACTAGTGTGACTGCCATCACAACGCTGGTAATCAAGCAAAGATCCTAAGAGCTCTACTAATATGTATAAGCAATATGCTAAAAGAAACACATGCACATATTGAAGTTGAAACAAACCAAATAGAATACTACTATTTTGAGCAAGACTGTCAATACAACTGTGAATATCCCAAGCTTCCATTAAATAATATACAAACCAGTATGATACAATAATAGCCTCTAAGGTATATACACTAACAATCTCCCATTTGCACTAGGGCCATATACTGGCGTATCGCAGACCTATCATCTCGATCAGCCTCTCGAACTGTGTCTGAGGGATGGCCTTCGTGAGTGGAACTGCAGTGTTATTCTCCGAATCTACTCTCCTCACCTTGATCTTTCGACCATCTACGATCTCCCTGATCAGGTGATACCGCCTCAAAATGTGTCTGGATTTCTGATGGGACCTGGGTTCCTTCACTAAAGCTATAGCGTCGTTGTTATCGCAATACAGCGGTATTGGATCAACGATAGTTGGAACCACCTGAAGTTCTGTAAGGAACTTCTTCATCTAGACAGCTTCTTTTGCGGCATCTCAAGCAGCTATGTACTCCGCTTCCATCATCGATTCAGCAACGGTGTCCTGCTTGGAGCTCTTCCAACAGACCGCCCCTCTATTGAAAGTAAAGACATAACCCGACATGTGTCCTGCTTGGAGTCATCCTTGTCACTCTGGAAGCTGGAGTTAGCAAAGGCCTAGATCTGGAGGTCTTTTCCGCCATACACCAAGAATATCTCCTTAGTCCTTCTTAGGTACTTGAGAATGTTTTTTACTGCTATCCAGTGTTTCTTCCCTGGGTTCGACTGATACCGGTTTACAACGCTCAATACGTATGCTACATCTGGTCTGGTACACAATATCGCATACATTATAGAGCCTACCACAAATACGTAGGGTATAGATGACATGCGAGCCCTTTCCAAATCAGTCTTGGGAGACATATCTTTGGAGAGGGTGATTCCGTGACAAGCCGGTAGATTACTGCGCTTTGAATCTTCCATACTGAATCTTTTCAGTATGGTGTCGATGTACCTGGACTGTGAAAGTCCTAACATCCTCTTCGATTTATCATGATAGATCTGGATCCCCAGAATGTAAGAGGTATCACCCAGGTCCTTCATGGAGAACCTCTGTGACAAAAATCCTTTGACTGACTGTAGCATAGAAATATCATTTCCTATTAAGAGAATCTTATCAACGTACAAAACAAGGAATACCACATTTCTCCCAACAATCTTACTATAAATGCATGGTTCATCTGGATTTTTGATAAAGTCGAATTCTTTGACAGTATCATCAAAGCAGATGTTCCAACTCCGCGATGCCTGCTTTAGTCCATAAATGGACTTAAGCAACTTGCACACTTTACCGCTGCTCCCACTCTGAATGAAACCCTCCGGCTGATACATATAGACGTACTCTTCCAAATTACCAGTTAGAAAAGCCATCTTTACGTCCATCTGCCAGATCTCATAATCATGGAAGGCAGCAATGGCAAGAAGGATCCGAATGGATTTGAGCATAGCCACTGGAAAAAAGGTTTCGTCGTAGTCCAAACCAAGTCTTTAACGAAAACCCTTTGTAACAAGTCTAGCTTTATAGGTTTCAACCTTCCCATCTACACCAATCTTCTTTTTGAAGATCCATTTGCAGCCTATGGGTTTTACCCCTTCTAGAGCAATGTCCAAAGTCCAAACTTTGTTGGTGTACATAGACTCCATTTCGGTCCGTATTGCATCCAGCCATTTTACCGAATCACCGCTTTGAATGGCTTGCTGGAAGCTAGTTGACTCATCATTGTCAATGATGCAATCCTCTCGATCCCCGTCTATGAGAAAACCGTAGTATCTCTCGGGCGGATGAGACTGCCTATTATTCCTGCGGAGTGGCGCTGGGATGTACGGTTCTTCTGAAAATTCTGGTTCTTCCAAGCTTTCCGTAATAGCTTGTGGTTCTGGAATTTCTTCCAGTTCTACTGCGCTCCCACTTTTCTGATTTTCTAAAAATTCAGCTTCCAAGAAGTGGGGATACTGAGAATCAAAAACCTTTTGTTCCTCTGCGTAATAGAAAAGATACCCTCTGGAGTTTTAGGGTATCCCACAAACTTACACAGTACTAAGCGTGCCTCGAGCTTGTCCGCATGCTGATTTTTTTACAAAAGCTGGACATCCCCATGTCTTAAGGTACTTAAGACAGGGTTTCTTCCCACTCCACATTTGATATAGTGTGGTAGGCACAGTCTTGGTTGGAACCTTGTTCAAAAGATATGCAGATGATTCTAGTGCATAACACCAAAAGAATCGCGGTAACTCAGCCTTACTCATCATGGAACGAACCATATCCAATAGAGTTTGATTTCGCCTTTCCAATACACCGTTGTGTTGTGGTATGTATGGAGGAGTAAGCTGATAGAGAATTCCATTCTCTTTTAAGTATCCCAGAAACTCGGCACTTAAGTATTCACCACCTCGATCAAATCTCAGTGTCTTGATACTTTGGCCTGTTTGTTTTTCCACTTCATTCTTGTATTCTCGGAATTTCTGAAAGGCCTAGGATTTATGCTTCATCAAGAAGACATGTCCATACCTAGAGAAATCATCCGTAAAAGTAATAAAATAGGAATAACAACCTCGCGCATGTGTAGACATTGGACCACGCACATCACTGTGTATGAGTCCTAAGAGCTTGCTCGCTCTCACCCCGTGTCTAGTAAACGGAGTCTTTGCCATCTTTCCCATGAGACAAGATTCACAAGTAGCATAAGACTGATAATCGAACCGATTCAAATATCCCTCTCTATGTAACTTCGTCAATCGTGTTTCATTGATGTGAACCAGTCTACAATGCCATAAGAAAGCCTGATTTAATTCCGGAGACTTTCTTTTAAGTGTGTTCTGGATACTGAAAACCTGAGCTTGATTTAGAACGTATATACTGTTAGTGTGATATGCCCTAGAGGCCATTATTATATAGTACTAGTTTGTATATTACATTTTGGAAGCTTGGGATATATATACACAGATTTATAACACTCTTGCTCGATATGGTAGTATGCTACTTGGTTTGTATCTATCTTAATATGTGTATATGTTTCTTTTGACATATCGCTAATACATATTAATAGAGCCCTTAGGATCTTTTCTTGACTACCAGCGTTGTGATGGTAGTCACACTTGTAGGGGTTGGGTAGTCTACATGCACATCCTTATACAGGTCCCTAGTCGTAGGATTATCGAGACAGGGCATCGATACTCCAGAGTAGACTAGTATGTACGCTTCTCATCCCAGCTAGGGAGGTGGTCTGTCCTACAGCCATCGGTACGTCGTACTGGAGATAGTATGCAGGTGCTCATTAGGTTATGAGTACACTGGACAGGACTCGTCGGGAACTGTTGGTAGGTACTATACCTATCGTCAGTTAACAGTTCTCAGGTGATATGAGTACAGCTTAGTCCGTTGACTTGGCACTGTCATTTCGCCTCGAGTGTATTCCCACTGTTTTTAGATTACTACCCTACCACGGCTCTATTGAGTCGTGCAAACAGGTAGTAGTTGGGTGCTGTCCCGAAGTACTTGGAGGCAGTGACGGTTAGACAGGATTCATCTCTCCCGGTATTGGAGGTTGATATCGCATTGTGTCTAAAAGAGCCATTACACAAAGTCCCTGGCCAGGGCAAGTGAGATTTACTAGTAGTGTTTCCAGTAGCTTCTTAGGGTGTTCTGGGCTACACTCCGACACGACTTGTACCGCTATTAGGGGTCTGACGTCTACCGCCCCTAGGTCCGACATGCGATACTCTTAGACGAACAGACCAGACTGTACGGAGATTGTCACATTCAGGCTCAGTAGGAGTTCGGATAGGTTCACCTCATCGGTCTTCTTATCGGTATCTACCTGGGGACCGTTACGTACAGCTAGTACCGCTTGCGGCCTGTGGTTAAACCTACTGCCAGCGTAGTGTCGAGTCTTTAGAGTCCCACACAGAGGGTTGTTCACCTTTGGGCATAACGGAGTAGAGATCGTATGGTTTTACGACAGGGTCCGTTCACATACGCGCACTTGTGCGTACTTGGTGTTCGGGCAGTTGAGACTAGTGGGCTTTGGTTTAAGCCAGATCCTAATATTTAGTTTTGGGTTGGTTCGGTCTCATTGTATTCGTGTTCTCGGAACACGGATGCGGGTGTGTATATACAGTTGATAGAGGCAGAGAAACCTCATTAGGGTTTTGACCATAGACTTGATTAAAACCATAATGAGATGGGGAAATTGATTAATGAGTTTTAATTAGAGATAATTGTATCATGGTTACTTGTTGACTTTTGTTGACTTAGATATTTTTGTTAAGCATGAGATATTTTGTGCTTAGCATTAATTGTAACATGATAATGGTCAAATCAATATCAGCCATGACAATTATCCTAATTAAAATTATCATTATTTTTTTTCATCATATGAGAAAAAACACCTCATTTTATCATGACACTTTCTCTCTCTTGCTAGCACTCTCATCTTCCTCTCTCAAGGCTTTCTTGTTTCATGAGTTGAAAATCAAGAGCATTGTGAAATCAAACCACCAAAACAATTCTCTACTCACTCTAGGGTTCTTATTCTAGCACACCAAGCACCATAGTTATTTCAAGATAGAGGTTAGAGCTCAAGGTAGAGGCCTTCGGATGAATCTTTCTTTGGCATAGAGAAGACGGTGGGGAGGAGCCATCTACACCACTCCAAGGAGCTTACAATAAGGAGAAGCAACACAAGAAGCAAAGGAGTTCAAGCTTTAGGTATAATTTCTTAACCTAGTAGTTAAAGCTCCATGTTAGTTTGTTAGCTTTTTTTTAGCAAAGATCCTTCATGGTTAGTCTATATTTCCTTTAAAGAAAATTTTGATTTTTACCTATTCCGCCTCCCCGTTAAGCACCGGGGTGGGTAACATAGACTTACAGTGGTATCAGAGCCTAGCAAAACAACAACTAACATGTTAGCAAAGTCTTTAGAACTTCGATCCCGGACAAATCGCAAAATACATCAAAAATTTATGTTTTCTGCCGATTTTCAAAACAGGTCTAAAAATATTTTCAGAGACCTGAAAAATACGTGCAGGATTTTTTAGGGACACCCAAGAAAAACGAGCTCGTGACTCGGTCAGACTGCCGCGGAAGGGCAGCGAAACCTTGCATTTCGCCGCGGATCCGCGGCCGAGTCGACTCGGAGTCAACTCGTTTTTCTTGCAGATTGTCCAGCTTGATGTTTTGTGATTTTTCAGATACTTTGTTTCTGCCCAGATTCCTTTGAGTACAGTGTTGTATTTGGGGTAGTTTCAAATTTGAAATATCGATCAAAATTCTGTAAACTTTAGCTAATCGGTTTATATCTATGATATGATATATGTATTGAACGTCTACTAATCGCTATACGTCGATTAGTGGGGGTTGTACATATCTGTGATCTGTGATATTGGTTTGTGTATATGAACTTGTTGGATTGTCGTTGATGAATAGCCGAGAATGTGAGATGAGTGTTTTTCAATTTTCATTCGATGTAAATTGTAAATTGATGTAATATTAATCTTTGGTCGCACAACCGGGTTGAGGATGAAGCCGCCATTGTATATTATTTCTTTTACTGTTTTCTGCTCCTAGGATAGACCCAGGGTGGGATGCATAAACTACTGGGTACTGTGAAGTGTCGAGTGACCTACTCACTTTGTTGAGGGAGCCTGCTTCACTTCGGGTATTTGGCGGGTAGTTTTCCGCACCCGTAGGGTCTAGGGTGGGGTTTGGCTATTCATCGCGACCGTGTAATCCGTTTTTCTCTGTAGGCTCGAACGAACGCAGATTCCTAGCATATCCAATGTGTTCATCTGTGATCTGGAATGACTATCATTGCGTCTGATGAATGTATATATATCGATATATGATATCTAGTAGGCGTTGCTTATGTTTTGCATCCGCGCTAGTCCAGCCCCCGCTCTGTCGTTAGTTAAGTAACATAACGGGTGATGACGGGGCCCAGTGGCGAATGCGGATGGCATAAGCGTACGTCATATTTTCGTTGTTTTCTGCAATGGTAGGATTAATTGATTGGACACATTATATTAATGCAAAGAAAACAAACCAAAGTTGAATCGTTGAAATAATTTTAAAACCACTCGGTTTTTTCAAAACAGCAAAACTTTTAAAATGCGGAGCTTAAACCACTCCTTTTAAAAGCTATCAGGTTCCTTCGATTATATCAAGTTCAATACGTTCACGGTTTCGCCAAAACCATTCGTAGCCCTCCGTCATTTTAGTTAAATATTCAGTAGTATTCAAGCTATGTATTTTGACCTTCGCCAAGGCATAGTGATTGGTAGCTGCCGAATATTTATCTATTGCATAGATAGATGCGTTGGTTTGGGACAGTCGTACTACTATTTTGGCCTTCGTCAAGGGTATGTACAGGTGGGTTCAAATTAACCTGGATAATGACGGAAAGAACTTGACATGTGACTTATGATATGTTGGCCTTCGTCAAGGTCATAAGAGCATGGGGCAAAAATCCATATCGGGAGTTTCTAAAGAAACTGAAACTTGCTAGTGTTGCATACCATTTGGAGTGTGATAATTTTGGTAGGATTCCTTCAACTTTATCACACCATGATATTTGGATCCCGATCCTACTGTGAGTATATGCTACTCCTCGGGAATTTTTCTCACTTAACGATCAATGCTATAAACCAAGTAGGTGTCTAGAAAGGTGTTAGAGGGGCTACGCCCACAGGGAAAAGAGGTTATTTAATTAAGGAACTTCGCGAAAGCATCGTAAAACCTCCCTCGAAGTACCAACACCGGCCCGGCTGAACGGTTAAGTAAGTATTGTACGGTGAGATCAATCCCGACTAGTTCTTCTTTTATGGTTTGAAGAAGGATTCGAGAAACAGTGGGAGCCATCCTGTTTAGACAAACTAAAAACCACTCTAAAGTTGTAAGAGCATCATGCTAACGTGTTTCTTCTCTCTCTCCTAATTGCAGCAACCAAACAACATGACAGGCCTTAAGTTACTATTAGATAAAAATATATTGACAGGGCCAAACTACAAAGATTGGTTCAGGAATATCAAAATGGCAATCACTTATGACAAGTTGGGGTCTCTCCTTACCACTAAGGCCCCCGCCGTCCCAGGTTCAGAATTCAGTGTCGCGGATAAGGAAATCCGTAAGACCTGGGAGATTGACTGCGTGAAGGCCAAGTGCGTCGTGCTTGCCTCTATGAACAAAGAACATCAGAGGAGGCACGATAATATGGTCTTGAATCCATATTCCTCCATACTAAGGAACTATATGGAGAGCAATCCCGTATCGCAAGATACGAGACCTCGAAGAAGCTATTTCATGCGAGGCTGGCCGTCGGATCATCTATAGAGGAACACGTCCTTAAGATGATTGGCTACATTAAGGAGCTCGCGGACTTCGGGACCACGTTAGAGAATGAGTTGTACACTGACTTGATTCTCCAGTCCCTTCCTTCCACCTACGCCCAGTTTATCCTGAATTTCAACATGCAAGGAAAAGAAGTTGAACTTCCGGAACTCCTCAGCATGTTGAGGAGTGCAGAGGGCACCCTGCAGCAAGTCAGGGAAACACCCGCTTTGTTTGTTGGAGGAGATTTCTCTTCTAGGTCCAAGGCGAAAGCCAAAGGAAAGAAGAAGAAGGCCCCCACCAAACCAAGGGGCGGTGTTAGTAAGGTAGAAGCTAAGGGAAAAGTAAAGGTAGCGGGACAGATTGTGGGAAAGGAAGAATGTTTTTATTGTCACAAGAAAGGACACTGTAAGAAAGATTGCAAAGCTTGGAAGGCCAAGAACCAGGACCCGAAGCAAGTTGTGGCTTTGGCTTCAGGTGTGTATGTTATTGAAAACTATCTGTCAATCATCTCTACTTCCTGAGTATTGGATACCGGATCAGGATCTCATATCTGTAATTCTTTGCAGGTACTGAGAAGCCGTAGGGTTTTGAAGGCGGGTGATATGACCCTCAGAGTTGCAAAAGGAGCAAGCATGGATGCTGAGTCCGTGGGGGACTATCACTTAGGATTGACAGATGGACATGTTTTGGTTTTGCACAACTGTTATTTTGTACCCAGTTCGACTTGTAATATCATATCTGTATCTTTAATGTCTAAAGAAGGTTATGATTTTGCATTTGTAAGCAATGTTTTAAACATTCACCTTAATCAAGTTTTGATTGGGTCGGATACATTAAGCAATGGTATATACGTATTAAACCAACCGCAGATTTTCAATATCCAGAATACATACAAAAGAAAGTCTCCAAAATTAAATCATGCTTTCTTATGGCATTGTAGACTGGGTTACATCAATGAGACAAGGTTAACTAAGTTACATAAAGAAGGATATTTGGATCCGTTCGAATATTATTCTTATGCAACTTGTCAATCATATCTCAAAGGAAAGATGACAAAGACTCCGTTCACTGGACACGGAGTAAGAGCGAGCGAGCTCTTGGGACTCATGCACAGCGACGTGTGGTCCAATGTTTACACATGCAAGAAGTGGTTTTTCCTATTTCATTACTTTTACGGATGATTTCTATAGGTATTGAAATGTCTTCTTAATGAAGCATAAAGCCAAGGCCTTTGAGAAATTATAGGAATATAAAAATGAAGTAAAAAAGCAAACCGGCAAAAGTATCAAAACACTGAGATCTGATCGAGGTGGTGAATACTTAAATGCCGAGTTCCTGGATTACCTAAAAGAGAGTGGAATTCTCTCTCAGCTTACTCCTCCATACACTCCACAACACAACAGTGTATCGAAGAGACGGAACCGAACCCTATTGGATATGGTACGTTCCATGATGAGTAACGCTGAGTTACCGCGATCATTCTGGGGCTATGCACTAGAATCAGCTGCATATCGTTTAATCAAGGTTCCTACCAAGACTGTGCCTACCACACCATATCAGATGTGGAGTGGGAAGAAACCCTATCTTCAATATTTGAAGATATGGGGATGTCCAGCTTTTGTCAAAAAGCAGCATGCGGACAAACTCGAGACACGCTCAGCACTGTGTAAGTTTGTGGGATACCCAAAGAACTCTAGGGGGTATCTTTTCTATTACGCAGAGGAACAAAAGGTTTATTTTCCTCGTCATGCCCACTTTCTGGAACATCAGTTCTTAGAAAAAGAAATAAGTGGGAGAGCAATAGAACTGGAAGAAACTCCAGAACCACAAGCTATTACTGAAAGCTTGGTGGAACAAGAAGTTTCAAAAGAACAGGACATTCCTGCACCGCTCCACAGGACTAGTAGGCTTTCTCATCCACCTGAGAGATGCTACGGTTTTCTCATAGATGGAGATAGAGAGGATTGCATCATTGGTAATGATGAGCCGACTAACTTCCAGCAGGCCATTCAGAGCACTGACTCGGTAAAATGGCTGGATGCAATGCGGAACGAGATGGAGTCCATGTGCACCAACAAAGTATGGACTTTGGACTTTGCTCCCGAAGGGGTAAAACCCGTAGGCTGCAAATGGATCTTCAGAAAGAAGATTGGTGTAGATGGACAGGTTGAAACCTATAAGGCTAGACTTGTTGCAAAGGGTTTTCGTCAAGACCTGATTTGGACTATGACAAAACCTTTTCTCCAGTGGCTATGCTCAAATCCATTCGAATCCTTCTTGCCATTGCTGCCTTCCACGATTATGAGATTTGGCAGATGGACGTAAAAACCGCTTTTCTAAATGGAAATTTAGAGGAGTGTGTCTATATGGACCAGCCAGAGGGTTTCATTCAGAGTAGGAGCAGCGGGAAAGTATGCAAGTTGCTTAAGTCCATTTATGGACTGAAGCAGGCATCGCGGAGTTGGAACATCTGTTTTGATGAGACGGTCAAAGAATTTGACTTTATCAAAAATCCAGATGAACCATGCATTTATAGTTAGATTGTAGCACGAACTGTTGTATTCCTCATCTTGTACGTGGATGACATTCTCTTGATAAGAAATGACATTCCTATGCTACAATCTGTCAAAGGGTTCTTGTCACACAGGTTCTCCATAAAAGACCTGGGTGATGCCTCTTACATTCTGGGGATCCAGATCAATCGTGATAGATCTAAGAGGATATTGGGAGTTTCACAGTCCAGGTACATCGACACCATACTGAAAAGATTCAGTATGGAAGATTCTAAGCACGGTAATATACCGGCTTGTCACGGAATCACCCTATCCAAAGAGATGTCTCCCAAGACTGATTTGGAAAGGGATCACATGTCTATTATACCCTACGCTTCTGCGGTAGGCTCTATAATGTATGCGACGTTGTGTACCAGACCAGATGTAGCTTATGCACTGAGTGTAGTAAGCCGGTATCAGTCAAACCCTAAGGAGAAGCACTGGATAGCGGTAAAGAACATTTTGAAGTAACTGAGAAGGACTAAGGATATGTTCTTGGTTTACGGTGGAAAAGACCTCCAAATCGAGGCCTTTGCTGACTCCAGCTTCCAGAGTGACAAGGATGACTCCAAATCCATATCGGGTTATGTCTTTACCCTCAATGGAGGGGCGGTCTGTTGGAAGAGTTCCAAGCAAGAAATCGTTGTTGTCTCGACGATGGAAGCGAAGTATATCGCAGCTTCTGATGCCGCAAAAAAAGCAGTCTAGATGAGGAAGTTCTTAACAGAACTTCAGGTGGTTCCGTCCATTGCTGCTCTAATACCTCTGTATTGTGACAACAACGGGGCTAAAACTTTAGCAAAGCAACCCAGGTCCCATCAGAAGTCCAGACACATCTTGAGGTGGTATCACCTGATCAGGGAGATCGTAGATCGCCGGAAGATCGAGATTCGGAGGGTTGCTACAGAAGATAACACTGAAGATCCATTCACAAAGGCCATTCCTCAGACGCAGTTCGAGAGGCTATTCGAGATGATAGGTCTGCGATATGCCAACATATGGCCTTAGTGCAGATGGGAGATTGTTAGTGTGACATGCCTTAGAGGCCATTATTGTATAGTACGAGTTTGTATATTACATTTTGGAAGCTTGGCATATATATACACAGATTTATAACAGTCTTGCTCGATATGGTAGTATGCTACTTGGTTTGTATCTATCTTAATATGTGTATATGTTTCTTTTGACGTATCGCTAATACATATTGATAGAGCCTTTGGGATCTTTGCTTGACTACCAGCGTTGTGATGGCAGTCGCACTTGTGGGGGTTGGGTAGTCTACAAGCACATCCTTATACAGGTCCCTAGTCGTAGGATTATCGAGACAGGGCATTGATACTCCAGAGTAGACTAGTATGTACGCTTCTTATCCCAGCTGGGGAGATGGTTAGTCCCACAGCCATCGATACGTCGTACTGGACATAGTATGCATGTGCTCATTAGGTTATGAGTACACTGGACAGGACTCATCGAGAATTGTTGGTTGGTACTATACCTTGTTGGATATATATGCCCTAGAGGCCTTCATTGTATAGGATGTTAGGGATATGTATGTACATGACAATCTTGCTTGATATGATAGTACGCTATTTGGTTTGTCTTTATCCTAACGTGTGATATATTTTACTTTGTATTTATAAACATGTTGATAAAACCCATAGGGTGTTTGCCTGACTACCGGCGTTGTGATGGCAGTCATACTTGTGGGAGCTGGATAGTCAATAGACACATCCTTAAATGTCCCTGGTCGCAAGAGTATCGAGACTGGGCATCGATGCTCCAGAGTATACTAGTGTATACATATCTAGAGCCTGACGAGGGGCGATGGATTGGTCCCGCAGCCATTGGTGATGTGCACCTAAGATTGTATACAGATGCTCACTGGGTGTGAGTACACCGGACAGGACTCGCCGAGAACTGACTGGATGGTGTTATACCAAACGTCAGATAGCAGTTCTCAGGTGACATGTATGCAGATAGTCTGTTGACTTAAGGTCGTCATTTGTCTTGTGTGAGTTCCCACTGTGCTTTGATTACTACCCTACCACGGCTCAAAAGAGTCGTGCAAACAGGTTTTAGTTGGTCACAGTCCCGAGCCATGTGGAGGCAGTGAGCGACTGTTAGGGATTCGTCTCTCTCGGTATAGGGAGTTGATATCGCACGGTGATCGGTTGGTCATTACCATAAGTCCCTGGTCAGGGCTGATTGAGAATTACTGGTGGACTGATCAGTAGATTCTCGGATGGTATTGAGCCATACCGGCACGACTTGTACGGTTATTAGGGGTCTGACGTTTACCACCTCCCTAGACCATACATACGATACTCTTAGACGAACAGACCGGACTGCGCGGATATTGTCACGGACAGGCTCAGTAGGAGTTCGGATGGGTTTCCACATCGGCCTTCTTATCGACATCTACCTGGGGACCGTTACGTACAGCTAGTACCGCTTGCGGTCTGTGGTTAAACCCACTGCCAGCGTAGTAGTCGAGTTTTTAGAGTCCCACACAGAGGGTTTCCCTATTCCAGGCGAAACGATATAGAGGTCGTATGGTTTTACGACAAAGGGTTCGGGCGCATACGTGTTTAAACGCACGTACGACGTTCGGACAGTTTTTACTAGCCGGCTTTGGTTTAAGCCAGATTCTAGTATCGGGTTATTGGATTTATACAGTCTAAAGTTTTTCCGTGTTTTCACGGATAGGAGGGGCGTTCTTGTAATTTTGCGGGAAGCTTTTAGAAGTATGGTGACTTGAGGGTTTAGGTGGCATTTTCATTAAATGCTTTTGTGACTCATTTGTGTGATTCATTCATATCATTAATGCATCATTAAATGGTTAATGACTCATGTAGTGAATCACACATATAGAATTAATGAAGCATGATGATTAATCATATTTATTCATTTATTTGATAAAAGATTATGCTTCATATATTCAAACGAGAAACATTTTCATTATCATTATTATGTTCACCTTCTCTCTCCTCAAGCTCACTCTCTCTTCAAATCCTGATCCTACCACTCATGTGTTGAGATCAAGGATTAGATAGACTAATTAATCCATAACCTCACTCTATATCACCTAGGTTTCTTTGATTAGCAACTAAAGAAACTTAGTTACCTCAAGATTAGAGGTGAAGCTTGGATTAGAAGCTCTCGGGTGGATCATCTATTACGTAGAGGAGAACGTGGAGAGCGAAAAGACGAAGGACAAGGTTCACTAGGTATAATCTCTTCACATAGTAGTTAACAACTTCTATGAATATGTTAGTTATCGTTTAGTAAAGATTCTTCGGTTAGTCGATGTTTGCATAAAGAACAAGATTGTTTTTCATATTTCCGCCTCCCCGCAACTCGTATGGTGTTGTATATCGACTTACAGTGGTATCAGAGCCTTGCTAAACAATAATTAACTTATTAGCAAAGTCGTAAGAATTTCGAACGCAAAACGAACCGGAAAAAACATCGTATTCACATAGTTTCTGTCGAATTTAAATTGAGGTCTAAAAATTTTTCAGGGGCCTCTAAAAATACAAGCAGAGAAACCTAAGAACACAGGAGAAATTTGGGTGCATGAATCGGCCAAACAGCCGCGGAACCGCGGCCGATCCCACCGATCCGCCGCGGATCCGCGGCCGTGTTGAGACCGATTCACCCCAAATCTCCCCTGTAACTCTTCTGTGAATATTTTGTCTTTTCTGGAATGTTTATTTTCTGCTCAAGTCTTAGGTGCACAGAGAAGTTTTGGAGTAGAATCTAAAGTGTTTGATCGATCAAAATTATACGATATTTGCTAATTAGATTATATCTGTGAACTGTATAATGTGTTTGTAAACCTCCCCTAACTGCTAGTATGTCGGTTGGCAGGGGGTTGCACATTTCTGTAATGATTATGAACTGTATTGGATTGTTGTGATGATTAGCCGGGGTTTGATATGGGTTATTATATTCATTCATTCGATGTAATTGTAATATGTTGTAATATTATTTTGCAGGGCACATCCAGGTTGCGGTTGTAGCCACCGTTGTATTTTTTCTTTTTACTGTTTTTGCTCCTAGGATAGACCAAGGTGGGATGCACAAACTACCGGGTACTTTGAAGTGTTTAGTGGCCTACTCACGTTGTTGAGGGAGACCGCTTCACTTCGGGTACTTGGCGGGTAGTTTGCCGTACCCGTAGGGGTCTAGGGTGGGGTAATGGCTATTCATCACAACTGTGTAATCCGTCTTTCGTTGCAGGCTCAAAAGAAACGCGGATTGCTTGCATTCCAATAATGTTCATCTGTGATCTGGAATGCCTATTATTGCATCTGACGAATGTACAATATCTATATATGATAGTTATTTAGACGTCACTTAAGTTTTACACCCGCGCTAGCCCAGCCCCCGCTCTGCCGTTAGTTAAGTAACCTAACGGGTGATGACGGGACCCCATGGCGAATGCGGATGGCATAAGAGGACGTTGTATTTTTGTTGTTTTCTGTAATGATAGGTTAATGATGGGACGCATTATCATTAATGCAAACAAAATAAAACCTAAACTAAATCGTTGGAACAATTTCAAAACCACTCGGTTTTCTTCAAAAAGCAAATTTTAAATGCGGAGCTTAAACCACTCCTTTTTAAAAAGGCTATCTTAGTTCTTTCGATTATATCAAGTTCACTACGTTAACCGTTTTTTTGCCAAAAAAATAGCCGTAACCCTCCGTCATTTCAAATAAATAGCACATCGTATTCATGCTATGTTTGTCGGCCTACGTCAAGGCATAGTGTATGGTAGCAATGTGTTGCTTATTTGTTGCATAGATAAATGCGTTAGTTTAGGACAGACGTACAGCCTTGTTGGCCTACGTCAAGGGCGAGTACGGATGGATCTAAATTAATCAGGACAACGACGGGTAGAACTTGACTTGCGTCTTATGATTTGTTGGCCTACGTCAAGGTCATAAGAGCTTGGGGTAAAAATCACATCGGGAGTTTCAAACATAAATGAAACTTGCAGATTTAGCATACC
Organism: Agapanthus africanus; assembly: GCA_030015575.1. Lineage (NCBI taxonomy): Eukaryota > Viridiplantae > Streptophyta > Magnoliopsida > Asparagales > Amaryllidaceae > Agapanthus > Agapanthus africanus. Next base: position 181,012,456 of record CM057344.1, on the reverse strand, counting down.
TTCTGGAGTGTGGTGACTAGAGTGGCTTCCATCTAGGGCATCATGCAATGATAGTTGGATCCCGATCCCACTGATGAGTAGGATTACTCTCGGGAAATTTTCTCACTTAACAATCAATGCTATAAACCAAATAGGTGTCTAGAAAGGTGTTAGAGGGCCTACGCCTCCAGGGAAAAGAGGTTCTTTAATTAAGGAACTTCGCGAAAGCGTTGGAAAACCTCCCTCGAAATACCAACACTGGCTTGGCTGAAAGGTTAAGCAAGTATTGTGACGTGTGATTAAATCCTGACTAATTCTTCATTTAGGTTTTGAAGAAGGATTTGAGGAAACAGTAGGAGCCATCCTGTTTAGATAAACTAATAAACCAATCTAAACTTGCAAGAGTATATGCTGAGTGTTTCTTTTCTCTCTCTCTCTGGCAGCTACCATGACAGGACTAAAACTATTACTTGAAAAAAATATACTGACCGGGCAGAACTATAAAGATTGACTAAGGAACGTCAACATTGCACTGACTTATGACAAAATAGCATATGTTAACACCGTTGTTTCTCCCCCTATCCCACGACCAGATTCCTCAGTTGTGGACAAGGAGGTTCGCAAAACCTGGGATCTAGATTGTGAGAGAGCTAAGTGTATCGTGCTGGCGTCCATGAACAATGAACTCCAGAAACAGCACGAGAGTATGGATATTATATCCATCATTCTCCATTGCAAGGAATTGTATGGGGAGCACTCCCGTATCGCGAGGTACGAGACCTCAAGGAAACTCTTCCAGATGAGGTTAGCTCCAGGATCACCTGTAGGAGAGCACATCCTAAAATGATCAGCCTCGTTGAGGAACTCGCAAACCTGGGATGTGTGCTAGAGAATGATTTTTACATCGACTTGATTTTGCAGTCCCTTCCCCACACCTTCTTTCAGTTCGTGCTCAACTTCAACATGCACGAAATGGAAGCTGATCTTCCAAAGCTCCTCAACATGTTGAGGGTAGCAGAGACCTCCTTGAAAAAGGAGAAGGACCCCGTTCTGTATGCTGGCCAATCATCCTCTTCTAAATCTAAAGCGAAAGCTAAAGGGAAGAAGAAGATGAAAGCCATCAAACCGAAAGGCGGGGTCAAGAAGGTGCAGGGAACGAACAAGGCAGGAAGGGTGAAGGCGGATAAGAACGAATGCTATTATTGTCACAAGCAAAGGCACTGGAAGAAGGATTGTGTGGCCTTCAAAGCCAAGGACATGAAGCAAGCTGTTGCTTCTGCTTCAGGTGTGTTTGTAATCGAAAATTGTCTTTTAGTAAACTCTAAATCATGGGTACTTGATACCGGTTCTGGTTCTCACATCTGTAATTCTTTGCAGGATCTGAGAAATAGTAGAGCACTGGGGACAGGTGATATGACTCTCCGGATGGGCAATGGAATGCACGTAGATGCTATTGCAATAGGAGAATATTACCTAGGGTTGACTAGTGGGCACATTTTGGTGTTGTACAGCTGTTTTTGTATTCCCAGTATGCTGTGTAATATTATATCAGTATCTTTGTTATCTAATGAAGGATATAATTTTGCGCTTGAAAGAAATGTCATGAACATTCTCCTAAATCAAGAAATGATTGGGTTTGGCACACTGGAAAACGGCATATACATACTTAATCAACCTCAAGTTTTCAATATTCAAAACACGCTTGAAAGAAAGACTCCAGATTCAAACCAACCCTTCCTATGGCATTGTAGACTTGGTCATATAAACGAAACAAGGTTGACTAAGTTATATAAAGATGGATATTTAGATCCGTTTGAATATTCATCATATGCAACTTGTCAATCAGGTATCAAAGGAAAAATGACCAAATCTTCGTTCACCGAACACAGAGAAAGAGCCACAGAACTCTTGGGACTTGTACACAGTGATGTATGTGGTCCAATGTCTACGCATGCACGAAGCGGTCACTCCTACTTCATCACTTTTACTGATGACTTCTCTAGGTATGGACATGTGTTCTTAATGAAGCATAAATCCGAGGCCTTTGAGAAGTTTAAGGAGTATAAAAATGAAGTGGAGAAACAGACTGGTAAAAGAATTAAGACACTTCGATCTGATCGAGGTGGAGAATACTTAAGTACCAGTTACCTTGAATGCTTAAAAGAGAATGGAATTCTCTCTCAGCTTACTCCACCTTATACATTTCAGCATAATGGTGTATCAGAAAGGAGAAATCGCACGCTTCTTGACATGGTGCGTTCAATGATGAGTAGTGCTGAGTTGCCACTTTCCTTCTGGGGTTTTGCGCTAGAATCAGCAGCATACCTATTGAATAGAGTTCCGACTAAGTCTGTGCCTACAACTCTATATGAAATGTGGAGCGGGAAGAGACCATATCTCAAGTATATCAAGATATGGGGGTGTCCGTCATATGTTAAAAAGCATAATCCGGACAAGCTCGAGGCACGATCGGTTTTGTGCAAGTTTGTAGGATACCCCAAGCATTCGAGGGGATATCTGGTCTACCACACTGAAGAACAAAAGGTGTTTGTCGCTCGACACATTGTCTTCTTAGAGAGCGAATTTCTTGCAAAAGAAATTAGTGGGAGCGCGGTAGAGCTGGAAGAAATTCCAGAACCTCAAACTGCTGCCGAGGACTTAGTAGAACCTCAGGTTTCAATAGAACCCGATGAACCAACGCCACTCCGCAGATCTAGTAGGCTTTCTCATCCTCCTGAAAGATACTATGGGTTTCTTGTAGATGGGGATCGAGAGGATTGCATCATCGATGATGATGAGCCTACTAATTTTCAGCAGGCTATCACGAGTAAAGACTCGGTGAAGTGGCTGGATGCTATGAGATCCGAAATGGAATCCATGTACACTAATAAAGTATGAACTTTAGAAGTCGCTCCTCCTGGGGTGAAACCAGTTGGATGCAAATGGATCTTCAAAAAGAAGATTGGTGCATTTGGACAAGTGGAAACCTACAAAGCTAGACTCGTTGCAAAAGGTTTTCGTCAAAGACCAGGATTGGACTATGATGAAACCTTTTCACCAGTAGCTATGCTTAAATCCTGCTTGCCATTGCTGCCTTCCATGACTATGAAATCTGGCAGATGGACGTAAAAACAGCTTTTCTAAATGGACATTTAGAAGAGAGTGTTTACATGGATCAACCAGAAGGTTTCTTAGACAGTGGGAGCAGCGGAAAAGTGTGCAAGTTGCTTAAATCCATTTATGGATTAAAGCAAGCATCGCGAAGTTGGAACATCTGCTTTGATGAGACGGTCAAAGAATTTGACTTTATCAAAAATGTAGATGAACCATGCATTTATAGGAAGATTGTAGAAGGAGCAGTAGTATTCCTCGTTTTATACGTCGACGACATACTACTAATAGGGAATGATGTCCCTATGCTACAATCAGTAAAGCTCTTCTTGTCACAGAAATTCTCCATGAAAGACTTGGGTGATGCATCCTACATTCTGGGCATTAAAATCTATCGTGATAGATCCAATAGAATGTTGGGACTTTCACAGTCCAGGTATATTGACACTATACTAAAGAGATTTAGTATGGAAGTTTCCAAGCGCGGTAATTTACCCGCTTGTCATGGGATCACCCTCTCCAAAGAGATGTCTCCAAAGACTGATGAAGAGAGGGCTCGCATGGGCATTATACCCTACGCTTCGGCAGTAGGATCCATAATGTATGCGATGTTATGTACCAGACCAGATGTAGCTTACGCACTTAGTGTGGTAAGCAGGTATCAGTCTGACCCAGGTGAGAAGCATTGGATTGCGGTAAAGAACATTCTCAAGTACCTGAGAAGGACTAAGGAGATGTTCTTGGTTTACGGTAATAGGGACCTCCAGGTCGAGGCTTTTACCGACTCCAGCTTCCAAAATGATAAAGATGGCTCTAAATCCGTTTCGGGTTTTGTGTTTACCCTCAATGGAGGGGCGGTATGTTGGAGGAGTTCCAAATAGGATACCGTCGCAGACTCAACTATGGAGGCTGAGTATATAGCTGCTAGCGAAGCCGCGAAAGAAGCTGTCTGGATAAGGAAGTTCATCTCTGAACTTCAGATGGTTCCGTCCATTGCCAATCCAATACCTTTGTATTATGATAACAATGGGGCTGTAGCATTAGCGAAGGAACCAAGGTCCCATCAGAAATCCAGGCATATCTTGAGGCAGTTTCACCTGATCAGGGAGATCGAGGTGCGGAGAGTGGACACAAAAGACAACACGGCAGATCCATTCACCAAGGCCATCCCTCAAGTCCAGTTCGAGAGGCTGTTTGAGATGTTGGGCATGCGGTACGCCAGCAACTGGATCTAGTGCAGACAGTGGGTACTCATTGCGCCAATTATAGGCCTTAGTGCAAATGGGAGATTGTTGGATATATATGCCCTAGAGGCCTTCATTGTATAGGATGCTAGGGATATGTATGTACATGACAATCTTGCTTGATATGATAGTATGCTATTTGGTTTGTCTTTATCTTAACGTTTGATATATTTTACTTTGTATTTATAAACATGTTGATAAATCCTATAGGGTGTTTGCCTGACTACCGGCGTTATGATGGCAGTCATACTTGTGGGAGCTGGATAGTCAATAGGCACATCCTTAAATGTCCCTGGTCGCAGGAGTATTGAGACTGGGCATAGATGCTCCAGAGTAGACTAGTGTATACATATCTAGACCCTGACGAGGGGCGATGGATTGGTCCCGCAGCCATTGGTGATGTTGTCACGTCCCGAAAGTACGGAACATAACCAGCACTTAAACTACGAACGTCTCAAGGCGTACGTAATCTATGTAAGCCTAAAACCCAGAAATCCAAACCAAGAAGAGTAGTAGAGAGTAGGAAGAACCATAACAATCAACCTGTAAGCAACATAATATACAACGCCTAGAGGCGAAGATCACAACAGAAAGGAAACTCCACAGCAGAAAGCCAAAGAAATGTAACACGCGACTCTAAGGTCGAAAGAATAAACATCACTGGTCTCTATCTCAAATAAGTACATGTTTGGTTGATGGAAATTCTAGATACAACTGAAATATAATATACAATGAATAATGATGGGTGCGATACAATAAACCCACCTACTAACAAGTCACCCGAAAGGAACAGTGCCCGCAAAGCCGTAAAGAATCCTGTACGGCAAACCTGCAAGAAACTGGGGCACAACGGGGGTGAGTTGCCAACTCGTGAGTAGAAAAAGATCTACGAACAGAAAATCGCATGTATGACGCAATCCTAGGTCATACGATCATAATATATATATAATCCTCAAATGAATAAGTCTGAAGCATGCTAAGGTAGCAATGCAATATCTATACATATATGTAGTGCCAAGTGCTCGTGCCAGTGCTTCAGGTAATAACATGTCATAAATAAGAGGTATGTCTGCATGAAGTAATATGATAAAGTATCAAATGAATATCAATACACATATATTAGCGTCCCATTTCACTAATATTGGTGTAAGGGTATATATAACAGCGCCCTCATACCCTGTTATATATACAATGAAGTATGATTAATGTAATCAAGGCCTGTCTGTAATCAATGTCTGCATATATGTGGATCCTGTCCACCTGTCACCCAATGACAATAAGCATCATGCATGTAAATATTGTAAAGCATATCCATGGAAATAGGAGGATATAATCAAATCATGGAACCTGAGAGCCTAGCATCGACACTCGAAAACATCATGAAACCTGTGCCTAGCATCGGCACGTAAATCCTCGTCTATCAGGCGCTGTCACCACGACTGGCCCTGATAGGTACGTATCATACGCTGTCTCGAAAAACCCGAGTGCCCAGCTTCGACCCTCGAATTTTGACGTATCCATACGTACATACTCCGGTCGGTATCACCACGATAACCGCCGATTCGCAATACTATCACCGGTAGGTAGTACTCCCCTGCCGGGCTCACCGTCTAGCAGATACGAGTCTTCTTGCCCCGGGGTACCTCACCGGGTTCACCATGTACCCGCAATCGGTGCCTACCAGTCCTCGAATCGGGTATACCCACACAAGCTCTCTGGAACCGAGAAAACTCATGGTGGACGCACTGAAATATCATATCAAGGGTAACCGGGTTTTTAAAACAATTACATATTTTTCTTTGAAATACCCAAGGTCCCCAAATCCAGAAATATCATGAAAACAGCATATCTCAATTCGTAAAATCAAAACATAATGTATGCGACATGTAAAGCAAGGTAAGCATATCAGTAAGTCATGCAAGATGGAATAGTAATGTGCACATGTCGAGGGAAACCGCTCCTTTTTAAATGAATCAGTTTTAAGGAATATCTTGCGGTTCCCAATTCTCTAGTCAAGCCAGAATCACCTATGTAGTGTACAGGTATAAGTGTACAATATGCCATGCAAGAATCACATCATGAATGCAACAGTACTACAGTGTAGTGGCATGGCAATTATCGATGATGAAGTGTGTGAGCCGGCAAATAGTGTACGTGGAACATACGCATCATCGATAATGGTGCTGGTATCCTAACAGCATGATGGTAATATCTGAATAAGCACAAGTAATGCGATGCAAGTAATATGAATATGCGGAAACAAATAATCAACGCAACAGTGAAGAATCTATATCAATATGTAAGTGTCATGCAGTTTTGCCTTTTGAAATAAGACGAATCGGGTTTTTCATAAAATAAGGGCTACGGTGTTTTTAAGAAAAGATGCGTCTTTTTAAAGTATCCGTAGAATCCCTTTTTGCCTTTCTTTAAAAATACTCCCGATTCGTTAGTTTTGAAATAGGTATGACTCGGTCTAGTGTAACTTCTACTATACTAACTACAGACCTAGCTATCAAGTCAAAATGGAGGGGTATGGAAACCACCTAAATCTGAGTCGATATATATATATAAGAGTCGGTGATCCTGCCTCAATAGTATCGCGTACGATACCGTGTATCATCTGACATCCTCAAGTCCTGAGTGCGGATCAATCATCAAAATAAGCTCGTACGGTAAATCGTCGTACGGCATCCCAATAGCTGGGTGCGGGTCAATATCACAATCATCGCATCAATTATCTGGTATCCTTAACATCATATCATATAATCGGGGGTACTGATCTAAGTCTAGTACAAGTCGATACCATCTAAATAACTGCGTGTGAAAACACACGTCTCGCAAGCCCGCTAAGGATCACATATCGCACCCCAAATGGAAATCTCATCACATCACCAATCCCATCGACTCATCTCCAATGTCGTCCACTATCCCCGTCATCACAATATAAGTGTAGCAAACAAGCCTATGTGTACGTGTGGGGGTAAACCTATTCTAGGGTTCGCGACTAGGAACTACGCTAGTTTACTTCTAACCCTAATCTATCAATAGTACACCTAGCGCAAGAATCACGACACACTAATAACTATCATATAACATACATATATAGTATAAAAACTACGGACTGCGGGGGTGCTATACGCCATCCACCCGACTTCTCCCCGTAGATATAAATCTACTCACCTTCCTTTATGCGTGCTGGTGCCGATGTCGCCAATTGCATCTCCAACGCCTCGACACCACGTGGGGTACCTACAAGGATATCACACGCTAAAACACATGAAAACCATATCGGAAACCAAAATAGTGCACGCTATGCCCATAGGTAAAAACCTATAGCCGTGCGTGCAAACACAGCCAATGCTCACTGGTCGTTGGCGTTCAAACGCCACCCGACGGAAACGAATCATCGAATACCAAAATCCATACGAAAAACAGGCCGTAAATCATACGCCAACTCATGAAAAACAACCCAGATTTTATCCTAACTGGAAACAGTCAAAACTAGACATACAAGGGGTCAAGTTTACATGAAATAGAGCTGTGCACGCAAAACGAGGAGGTTCCACCCTGGTCTGGCCGCAAATTGCGGCCAGGGGGATTAAATCTGTGGCCGGGGTATGGTGGTTTGGGCTAGGGTTTTGGGTAATGGTTTCTATCTACCTGCATACCTCACTGCCAAGTCAATTTCATTTTAGGGTTCCCGGGGTGAAAGCTGATCTCAGCAAGGTCACAAAATTGACAAAAACGCTAATTTACTCCAAGTCGAACAACTCTGGTATTTGGGTGAAATCTAGAACAATCTTGGGTTAACTGGTCTCACGTACTCCTAATGAGACTATACTAGCATTCAAAGCCATCTCTTGGCCAAATCTCACTCAAAATTCCTAAACTAGCACTAGATCACGGATATAACAGTAACTTTCAGCTAAAAACCAGAACTTGGCAACTTAGGAGTTGGGTTGGAAGATTATACCTCAAGAGAAGTCCTAGGGTGAAGGAGAAGAGAAGGAGAAGTGGGTTAGTGCTGAAGTGGCTGAGCTGAAGTTGGATCTGTAGTTGCTGCAGCTGATGTTTTGGCTTGGTGCTGCTGTTGCTGCTTGCAATTTTCTTCCTTCACTTTTGCTGAGCAGCAGCTACTGCAGTTGTTGTTTTTGTGTTGCTGGGGTTGTGGTTGAGTGGTATGATGGTGTGAAGTTTTTGTTGTATGATGCTAGGGGCTGTTTCTGATGCTGTTGCAGGATTGGGGCTGATGGGGCTATCAGCTGATGTAATATCCATTGGGCTGAACTTTTGGGTTTCTTTTAGGGGCTGAAGCTTACATCAGCTGCTGCAGTTGAGGCTGATGTAGTGTGGCTGATGTAGGGTGTAGGGTTGTAGGATCTGATGTTGATAGGGAGTTGGGGCTGAAGTGTTGATGTAGCAGCAGCTAGAGAAGGGTTTGATGTATTTGTGGTGAAGTGTTGAAGGTTTTGATGTGGTGTGAGTTGTGAGAGAGAAAAGATATGAGGGAGACAAAGAAAAGTTTTGAAGTGAAATGAGCTTAACTGTAACCCTTCGAAAATCGTTTTGGCGGTTTTTCGGTAATCGGCTAATTTTTCGGCTTTTTCCGTAAAAAGTCAAAATAGATATTTTTCATTATAGACCTAATTATACAAAATTTAAATAAGATATTACTATAATTTTGTCACTAAAATGTCATTTATAATTTTCTAGTTAAATAAAAAAAAATCGTAATTAATTATTTTTTTTTTATTTTAAGCCTTTTTAAATACATTAAATTAGTGATAAATACAAATTTAATTAGGTAAATTTCATAATTAGGAGTCTTTATAAGCTAAAATATGGTGTTAATAAAATTATATCATGACTTGCAAACTTTTAGTTTTATGGTGGGATAATTATGAAAAAAATGATGAAAAAAGGGGGTTTTTTTGGAAAAAGTTGATTTGAAATGCATTAAATGAGAACATATGGTGTTTTGTTGACCTAGAAACTTCTTCAAAATTTCCCCACCTCCTTCCCTAGCTGTAGCCGACCCCAATTCTGCTGGAAATCCCCTCACTTCTCACTCTTTCTTGCTTCATTCTTTGCTAAAATTCAATAAAAAAATCCACAATTTCATTAACCATTCAAAGCCAAACCCTAATCCTCTCTCTCTTCAACCCAAATTGGTTCAAAAACTTGATGAATGGAAGCTTCTTGGTGACTTGATCAAGCTAGGGTTCAAGCTTGTGAGGTGAAGATTCTAATCTTTTTGTTAACTTGTAGTTTAAATATGCTAGAATTCAAATTTGAAGTATTAGTTTAGTAGTAAATGTTTGTTTAGGAAAAATCAAGAGATGGATTTGATTTTAAAATTAGGGTTTGTAGCATGGTGGTTGGATTAAGTTAGGGTTTGGTTATCTAATTGATTAGAGTGTTTAATTGTGTAATGATACGCTCGCTAAATCGATAGATTTCGATGTTTGCAGCGAATCGGTATTGAATTTGCTTACTTGATTTTTACAAAAATTAGAATGCGATCAAATTGCGTTATGTTAGCGATATAATTAGCTTCGTATAGGACTGTTAGAGTGCACGAACGCGGGGTTTCGTCTAGTCGGGTTGTAGTTTTGTCGATTTCCCCGAAATGACGATTCTAGTTAAAGGTTAGCGATTTTCGTGCGTTTTTCCGCGCACCGAGTGCATGCTATGATTAATTCGAGAGCGTTGATAATTGTATATTGTGACTTGCATCGTTTTAGGTTTTGTAATCTTATGCTTGGTGTTGTGCAAATATAGGATCGGTCGGGGAAACATCAGACACGGCGCGTAAAGGCAAGGCGGTGGTCGGATCGGATTAGCAAGGCATTCAGGTGAGTAGATGTATTCATCTATGGGGGAATCGTCTGGATGGCACGATGCGCCCCCCTAGTTAGGATTACCCTACTTTTTGCAAGATTCATATTGTTAGCTAGCTTATCCATTCATGTACACTGCATACCCTTATAGCGAACAGTATATTAGATTGCATGGACATTCATCTATACTTATGCGATATCACTTTGTAGGACACGAACACCATTACCATTGGCATCTGTTGCACGCGCACTATTCATGTGACACACACGCCTTTGGTAATTGCCATGCCAGGTGCACTATAGAACCTGTTTATCATAATATCGCCACTTGCATTCATACTTGATATATGAAATTGCATAGCATACATATACCTCGCATCATCATCATATTTATATAGATTTCTAGCAAAATTCACATCGTATGCATTGATATCATCGATATTTATCATATATAACATGTGGACATTATGATTTTCTTGAGGATTTCAGTATTGCTGCGATTTCTGGATTTTTGGGGAAAACCGCAAGAATTTAACAAAACCTTATATTTATCATTTTCAAAACAAAGTTGCTGTTTTCTCGTGATGTATGTGTCGTCCACCATGAGTTTTCATGTTTTCTGTTGGATTTCGAGACCCGATTCGAGGAGTGGATGAACCGTCTCGGGTACATGGTGGGCCCGGTATGGTACCCCGGGGCAAGAAGATCGAGTTGTAGACGATGAGCCTGGCAAGGGAAGACTACCTACCGGTGATGTCTGGCGCGGCGGATATCCGGAGGATACCGACCGTTGTCGTGAGATTTGATGATTAGGGCCGATCCGGACTGACGGAGCCCGATATTTGAGACATTGATACAGTGAGATATTGAGACAGATATGATTTCATATTTGGTGTCGATGCTTGACACGGGTTTTCAGATGATTTCTTGATGGTACTTAGCTATTATACAGATATTCATTTTCTAAAATTAAGAACGCAGTACCCTTAGCATTTAAAACACTTAAAGAGTTAGAAATGACATTGCATACATGTGCATGCATACTAGAGCTATTATATCACATATGAACATGCAGGTTGTGGTGCATTGCGTGCATTCTTACGATTGCCTTATTAGATGTTATATTTACTCACGAGCTGGCAACTCACCCCCGTTGTGCCACAGTGCCTTGCAGGTCGGACTCATCAGTCTTGTAGCAGCGGCTATCTTATCATCAGCTCCTTTTGCTCAGACTCGCGACATCGCCCGTAGGTGGGTTGCGAGCACACTTTATTTCTTTTTGCTTTATCATTGTATCTAGTATTCTCCATCTACCACTTTATATTGTATATGCGACCTAGTGATGAGACTGAGAGATTTGTATATTTGTGGTTTCTTTTGGGTCGAGCTCACTTGAGCCGGCGTTGTGTTTTCTGATAGTTTGCGTTTCTTTTTGCTCTTTTCTTGATATTACTTATATATTGCATGTGGTTGTGATCCGCCTTGGACGAAGAGCTAGCTCCCGCTTGGGGATGCCATTTTATGATTACAGGTTTATATATCTTGTTGTACCCATTTTGGGGGATTGAAAATACAGGGGAGACTCTGCCGAAATTTTCGGGAATTTTTGATGTTTTTTTTTTTGGGATTCTATGCAACTTAATTGATTTAAAAAACCATTTTCATTAAAGGTTTTCCTTCACTCTCTTTGATTTTGGTTTAGATTCTTCTAGGCTTTGGCTGACTTAGGTTACGGTACGCCTTTAGACGTCTCGTAATCTAAGTGCCAGTCGCGTTCCGTACTTTCGGGTCGTGACAAAGTTGGTATCAGAGCGTAGGTTTTACCTTTCTGAGTGTAGGACGACCTTGGTAGATGGAGTAGGTGACTTAAGCAGAGTAGCGTAGCGTGGGTATGATCCGCGGCATACTTACGATACGGTACTCCGCCTAAGTAACCTTAGGACATAATTGCTTGTATTTCCTTTCTTGATTCCTTGCATTCCTTGATTCGATTGCAATGTCCTTATCAGTCCTGTTTCTTATTCCAGCTTCGATGCCGCCAAAGACTACGAGAGCTCAGCGGGCTGCCGCTAGGGATGAGATTCGGGCGGGCCCGTCTGAGGCGAGGATCGAGCGGGAGGATACGCCTACCCCTCAGGGTCATACTGATCCGCCTTATCCTGACCGTATTGCCAGATTAGAGGCCGACATGCAAGAGTTGCGGCAGATGATGGGATCTTTAGTTGAGTCCAGCCGGGCACAGAGATCCGAGGACGTTCCTTCCACCGCACAGACCACGATCATACCTGCTGCACAGATGGTCACTCCTGCTGCTGCTACAGAGACTATCCCTGTTTCACTACAGGAGTTCATGAGATTGAGACCTCCAGCTTTTACCGGTACAGATGCGACAGAGGACCCACAGGCATTTCTTGATAGGATGGCTCGGATTTGCCGTTCGTTGAGGTGTTCTGATGATAGATTGGTGGAGTTTGCGAGTTTTCGTCTGGAGGGTCTTGCCCAGACATGGTACGACTCAGTAGAGAGAGGTCGAGCTGCAGGTCTGCCTTCTATGACCTGGGATGTGTTTACAGCTGCATTTCTTGCCCGTTTTCTTCCGGAGAGTGTCCGAGATGCTCGAGCCCGTAGTTTTGAGTCTTTGCGCAAGACTCCTGGGATGACGGTGTCGGAGTATGATATACAGTTTACCCAGTTGTCTCGATATACTCCGTACCTAGTCGACACAGAAGAGAAGAGAATAAAGAGGTTTGTGCGAGGGCTTGATACACAGCTATTCCTTGCCATCGGCACCCAGCACTTTGACACATACGCAGCCGCGATGGACGCAGCCTTACTTTTGGAGGAGCGTATTTCTGAGACTCTGGTCGTTTCTGGGCCGAAGAGGATCCGTACTGATACGCCAGCTCAGCGGCAGATGGGCAGACATCGTGATAGATTATTTCCGGGAGATGGTGGAGGCAGAGGATTGAGACGAGGTCAGTTATTTGGTTCATATCCACAGGCCCAGCAGTCGTCTTCAGGATGTTTTCGGTGTGGGAGTCAGTACCACCGTGTCAGAGACTGTACTATGGGACGCCAGGGCGCGGCGACAGTCCCGCATGTGACTTTACCACCCTCACCACCTTCTCAGAGAGCTTTACTTCCTACTCCTGACGATGCTCCACGTCAGTCAGATGCTTCTAGAGGCCGTGGGCGTGGCGGTCCAGTTCCGAGAGGACGAGGCGACAGAGGCAGAGGCCGAGGTAGAGGCAGAGGACAGCCAGCTATTAGTGGTGGACAGGCCCGAGTGTTCGCGTTGACTCCTCAGGATACACAGGCATCCAATGCCGTCGTGACAGGTACTCTGCCAGTATGTTCTTTTGATGCACGGGTATTATTTGATCCAGGCTCCACACATTCCTATGTATCCACGTACTTTGCACCGAGGTTGGGCCAAGAGTCTTCTCTGTTAGATCAGCCGCTTGTCGTTATTACCCCGGTAGGCGAGTCTTTTGTTGCCCGTTTTGTGTATCGATCGTGTTCCGTTCGTATCGGGGAGAGAGATTCTTCAGTTGATTTGATTCTCCTCGATATGCTAGACTTCGACGTTCTTCTTGATATGGACTGGCTAGCCACCTGTTATGCATCCGTGGACTGCCGTGAAAAAGTAGTCAAATTCAGTTTTCCTGGTGAGCCGGTTCTTATTATTCAAGGAGATCGTAGCGCTACCCTTCCCAGCTTGATTTCATCTCTTCGCGCTGGCCAGCTCTTAAGGAAAGGGTGTCAGGGATTCTTAACCTATATTTGTGATACTAGCTCCACAGAGGTTCCGTTGGACCAGGTCCCTGTTGTGAGAGAGTTTCCTGATGTATTCCCTGACGAGCTGCCTGGTCTGCCACCAGAGCGCGAGATTGAGTTCTGTATTGACTTGATCCCTGGCACGGGGCCTATTTCTATACCGCCTTATCGGATGGCCCCGGCGGAGCTGAGAGAGCTAAAGGATCAGTTACAGGACTTGCTGGACAAAGGGCTTATCAGACCGAGTGTGTCACCTTGGAGTGCTCCCGTCCTGTTTGTTAAGAAGAAGGACGGAAGTATGCGTTTATGCATTGATTATCGTCAGCTGAACCGGGTTACTGTGCGGAACAGGTATCCCCTACCCCGCATTGATGACTTATTTGATCAGCTCCAGGGTGCAGGGTTTTTCTCGAAGGTTGATTTACGGTCAGGTTATCACCAGTTGCGGGTTCGGAAGGAGGATATTCCGAAGACCGCTTTTCGTACTCGATATGGTCATTACGAGTTCTTGGTGATGTCGTTCGGGCTCACCAATGCCCCGGCAGCATTTATGGATTTGATGAACCGTGTATTCAGGCCGTATCTCGATCGGTTCATCATTGTGTTCATTGACGACATCTTGGTTTATTCTCGGAGCCTGGAGGAGCATGAGCAGCACTTACGTATCACATTGCAGACTTTGAGGGAGCATCAGCTGTTCGCCAAATTCTCCAAGTGCGCATTCTGGCTAGACAGTGTCGACTTCTTGGGTCATGTAGTGACAAGAGACGGTATTTGTGTGGACCCGAAGAAGATCGAGGCAGTTCAGCGTTGGCCTAGACCAGTATCAGTTACAGAGGTTCGCAGCTTTCTAGGTCTGGCCGGCTATTATCGACGTTTTGTCTAGGATTTCTCCCGCATTGCTGCACCGTTGACCGGGTTGACCCGGAAGGGGGTTCCTTTTGATTGGACCCAGGCATGTGAGGATAGCTTCCAGCAGTTGAAGACTCGACTGACCACTGCACTAGTGTTAGCATTGCCTTCAGGATCAGGCGGGTTCGTGGTATATTGTGATGCTTCTAGAGTGGGGCTGGGATGTGTGTTGATGCAGCACGACAGAGTTATCGCGTATGCTTCTCGGCAGCTGAGGAAACACGAGCAGAACTACCCCACCCATGATTTAGAGATGGCTGCAGTGGTATTTGCACTTAAGATCTGGAGACATTACCTATACGGTGAGTCGTGCCAGATATTCACTGACCACAAGAGTTTGAAGTATATCTTCCAGCAGCGAGATCTGAACCTGAGACAGCGCCGTTGGATGGAGCTGGTGAAGGATTATGACTGCGAGATTCTATACCATCCGGGCAAGGCAAATGTGGTGGCAGATGCTTTGAGTAGGAGGCCCGGAGGTAGCTTATCTTGTTTGAGCGCAGTACAGATGCAGTCGACGGTGGATTGGCAGGTGTTATGTGATAGCAGAGTGCAGTTCGAGTTTACTCCTACAGGGGGACAGCTGGCCCATTTCAGAGCACGCCCACAGTTACTTGACCGTATCCGCGAGGCACAGTCCGGCGATGCCTGTATCTTAGAGATTATTGAGCAGATTCGGCAGGGCAGAGTTTCTGAGTTCATGATTGATGATCAGGGGATACTTCGATTTGGGACTCGACTGTGTGTGCCAGATTCAGAGGGACTGAGGCGTGATATTCTCGAGGAGGCACATAGATCAGTATACAGCGTGCATCCAGGTTCCACCAAGATGTACCGTGATTTGAGAGAGGTTTACTGGTGGGACGGGATGAAAAAGGATATTACAGACTTTGTGTCGAGATGCCTGACTTGTCAGCAAGTCAAGGCCGAGCACCAGAGGCCAGCCGGCGAGTTACAGCCTTTGCCCATCCCTGAGTGGAAGTGGGAGCAGGTCTCCATGGACTTCATTATGGGTCTACCCAGGACCAGTCGAGGGTACGACTCTATATGGGTGATTGTTGATCGACTGACGAAAGCAGCTCACTTCCTGCCAGTGAAGACCACTTTTGGATTTTCTCAGTACGCCCAGGTTTATATTGATGAGATAGTGCGACTGCATGGCGTTCCGACTTGCATCGTGTCCGACCGTGGCACCCAGTTTACCAGCAGATTGTGGCAGAAACTCCAGGAAGCTTTGGGCACCCGATTGAGTTTTAGCACAGCCTTTCATCCGCAGACTGACGGTCAGTCGGAGCGTACTATTCAGACTCTTGAGGACATGCTCAGAGCTTGTGTTTTAGATTTCGGTGGTAGCTGGGATCGTCATTTGCCTTTGATCGAGTTTTCCTACAATAATAGCTTCCAGGAGACGATTCAGATGGCACCTTTTGAGGCTTTATATGGGAGGAGATGTCGATCGCCTGTATGTTGGACAGAGCTCAGGGAGAGCAGTATTTTGGGGCCGCAGATCGTACAGGAGACGACCGAGAAGATACAGCTGATTCGGGACAGGATGAGAGAAGCATAGAGCAGGCAGAAATCATATACTGACAGGCGCCGTCGCCGACTCGAGTTCGCTGTTGGCGATCATGTTTTCCTGAAGGTCTCTCCGATGAAAGGTGTGATGAGATTTGGGCGGAAAGGGAAGCTGAGTCCTAGATATGTTGGTCCTTTCGAGATCCTAGAGCGTGTTGGTCCAGTCGCTTATCGGTTAGCTCTTCCGCTCAGCTTCCCCGATGTTCACCCCGTATTCCATGTCTCGATGCTCCGCAAGTACCTTCATGATCCTTCCCAGGCGATTCAGCACCAGACGATCCAGCTAGAGCGTGATCTTTCTTTCACCGAGCAGCCGGTGGTCATTTTGGATCGGCAGGTGAAGAAATTGAGGTCGAAGGTCATACCGTCCATCAAGGTCCTTTGGCGTGGCCCGAACAGCGAGGAGGTCACCTGGGAGACCGAGGTCGAGATGAGGAAGAGATATCCCCATCTTTTTGAAGGTACGCGTAGTTAAATTCTAAATTCGGGGACCGAATTTCTTTAAGGGGGGAAGATTGTAACCCTTCGAAAATCGTTTAGGCAGTTTTTCGGTAATCGGCTAATTTTTCGGCTTTTTCCGTAAAAAGTCAAAATAGGTATTTTTCATTATAGACCTAATTATACAAAATTTAAATAAGATATTACTATAATTTTGTCACTAAAATGTCATTTATAATTTTCTAGTTAAATAAAAAAAAATCGTAATTAATTATTTTTTTTATTATTTTAAGCCTTTTTAAATACATTAAATTAGTGATAAATACAAATTTAATTAGGTAAATTTCATAATTAGGAGTCTTTATAAGCTAAAATATGGTGTTAATAAAATTATATCATGACTTGCAAACTTTTAGTTTTATGGTGGGATAATTATGAAAAAAATGATGAAAAAAGGGGTTTTTTTTGGAAAAAGTTGATTTGAAATGCATTAAATGAGAACATATGGTGTTTTGTTGACCTAGAAACTTCTTCAAAATTTCCCCACCTCCTTCCCTAGCTGCAGCCGACCCCAATTCTGCTGGAAATCCCCTCACTTCTCACTCTTTCTTGCTTCATTCTTTGCTAAAATTCAATAAAAAAATCCACAATTTCATTAACCATTCAAAGCCAAACCCTAATCCTCTCTCTCTTCAACCCAAATTGGTTCAAAAACTTGATGAATGAAGGCTTCTTGGTGACTTGATCAAGCTAGGGTTCAAGCTTGTGAGGTGAAGATTCTAATCTTTTTGTTAACTTGTAGTTTAAATATGCTAGAATTCAAATTTGAAGTATTAGTTTAGTAGTAAATGTTTGTTTAGGAAAAATCAAGAGATGGATTTGATTTTAAAATTAGGGTTTGTAGCATGGTGGTTGGATTAAGTTAGGGTTTGGTTATCTAATTGATTAGAGTGTTTAATTGTGTAATGATACGCTCGCTAAATCGATAGATTTCGATATTTGCATCGAATCGGTATTGAATTTGCTTACTAGATTTTTACAAAAATTAGAATGCGATCAAATTGCGTCATGTTAGCGATATAATTAGCTTCGTATAGGACTATTAGAGTGCGCGAACGCGGGGTTTCGTCTAGTCGGGTTGTAGTTTTGTCGATTTCCCCGAAATGACGATTCTAGTTAAAGGTTAGCGATTTTCGTGCGTTTTTCCGCGCACCGAGTGCATGCTATGATTAATTCGAGAGCGTTGATAATTGTATATTGTGACTTGCATCGTTTTAGGTTTTGTAATCTTATGCTTGGTGTTGTACAAATATAGGATCGGTCGGGGAAACATCGGACACGGCGCGTAAAGGCAAGGCGGTGGTCGGATCGGATTAGCAAGGCATTCAGGTGAGTAGATGTATGCATCTATGGGAGAATCGTCTGGATGGCATGATGCGCCCCCTAGTTAGGATTACCCTACTTTTTGCAAGATTCATATTGTTAGCTAGCTTATCCATTCATGTACACTGCATACCCTTATAGCGAACAGTATATTAGATTGCATGGACATTCATCTATACTTATGCGATATCACTTTGTAGGACACGAACACCATTACCATTGGCATCTGTTGCACGCGCACTATTCATGTGACACACACGCCTTTGGTAATTGCCATGCCACGTGCACTATAGAACCTGTTTATCATAATATCGCCACTTGCATTCATACTTGATATATGAAATTGCATAGCATACGTATACCTCGCATCATCATCATATTTATATAGATTTCTAGCAAAATTCACATCGTATGCATTGATATCATAGACATTTATCATATATAACATGTGGACATTATGATTTTCTTGAGGATTTCAGTATTGCTTCGATTTCTGGATTTTTGGGGAAAACCGCAAGAATTTAACAAAACCTTATATTTATCATTTTCAAAACAAAGTTGCGGTTTTCTCGTGATGTATGTGTCGTCCACCATGAATTTTCATATTTTCTGTTGGATTTCGAGACCCGATTCGAGGAGTGGATGAACCGTCTCGGGTACATGGTGGGCCCGGTATGGTACCCCGGGGCAAGAAGATCGAGTTGTAGACGATGAGCCTAGCAGGGGAAGACTACCTACCGGTGATGTCTGGCGCGGCGGATATCCGGAGGATACCGACCGTTGTCGTGAGATTTGATGATTAGGGCCGATCCGGACTGACGGAGCCCGATATTTGAGACATTGATACAGTGAGATATTGAGACAGATATGATTTCATATTTGGTGTCGATGCTTGATACGGGTTTTCAGATGATTTCTTGATGGTACTTAGCTATTATACAGATATTCATTTTCTAAAGTTAAGAACGCAGTACCCTTAGCATTTAAAACACTTAAAGAGTTAGAAATGGCATTGCATACATGTGCATGCATACTAAAGCTATTATATCACATATGGACATGCAGGCTGTGGTGCATTGCGTGCATTCTTACGATTGCCTTATTAGATGTTATATTTACTCACGAGCTGGCAACTCACCCCCGTTGTGCCACAGTGCCTTGCAGGTCGGACTCATCAGTCTTGTAGCAGCGGCTATCTTATCATCAGCTCCTTTTGCTCAGACTCGCGACATCGCCCGTAGGTGGGTTGCGAGCACACTTTATTTCTTTTTGCTTTATCATTGTATCTAGTATTCTCCATCTACCACTTTATATTGTATATGCGACCTAGTGATGAGACTGAGAGATTTGTATATTTGTGGTTTCTTTTGAATCGAGCTCACTTGAGCCGGCGTTGTGTTTTCTGATAGTTTGCATTTCTTTTTGTTCTTTTCTTAATATTACTTATATATTGCATGTGGTTGTGATCCGCCTTGGGCGAAGAGCTAGCTCCCGCTTGGGGATGCCATTTTATGATTACAGGTTTATATATCTTGTTGTACCCATTTTGGGGGATAGAAAATACAGGGGAGACTCTGCCGAAATTTTCGGGAATTTTTGATGTTTTTTTTTTGGATTCTATGCAACTTAATTGATTTAAAAAACCATTTTCATTAAAGGTTTTCCTTCACTCTCTTTGATTTTGGTTTAGATTCTTCTGGGCTTTGGCTGACTTAGGTTACGGTACGCCTTTAGACGTCTCGTAATCTAAGTACCAGTCGCGTTCCGTACTTTCGGGTCGTGACATTAACTCCCCTCACCCTCACTCAACCTTAAAAGCTACAGGACACCTCCCTCATGGCTCTCTCTCACTCTCTCTCTCTCTCTTCACAAGGTCAACCCCAACTCTAATCACTTTTAAACAAAGCTAACAACCTTCAAATAATCCCACTAACCTAACCAATTGGTTCAACCTACCATGGTCATCTAAACAAGGTCCAACCCTAGGCTACCATGACCAAAACATGAAATAAGTGTGACAAGTGTAGAAAATGATATGTGCACAATTTGCACAAAAGTCCAAAAATACAAATTAGCGATTTTTAACCGCAGTGAACACCAAAATAGCATTTACGTAACCATAAAAGCTTAAAAATGACATATTTTAGAATTTCCATAATTTTTCTTCAGAATTTTCCCCATTTATCGGTATTTAATTATACCGAAATATTAAAATATTTAATAAAATAATATTAAATTATAAAAAAAAATTCCCAAAAATAATATTATATTTTTCTGAAATGTTACAGTCTTCCCCCCTTAAAGAAATTCGGTCCCCGAATTTAAATTTAAACCCCAAATTCTAAAACTTTTCAATAAAATGTCCAAGTCAACGGGGCTCTGAAACCATCAATACACAAAACGCATCGTAGCATAATACATGCGCATGCGTAACGAGCAGATAACTCGAAAACAAAACTCTGTCAAGCACCTCGCAATCATCGGAGTCAAGGTGAAACACGAATGCCAAATCCAAGGAAAAACCGATATGCTAGAAATCGGAACAATACATCTAAATATATGAAGGAAATGCATGCCAAAATTCTTTAAAGTCGATGTATAATGCGCATAGCACTGCACAGTGGCGGACGTCTCTATAAGAAAATAGCCATATACGTATGTATCTTTTGTTTAATACGCACGTCCCGCCGTTTTGAAAACAATTTAGAAGGGTTTCCTGTTTTAAACGTTTCGTGTCATATCGGACACGTATGTAAATAATGAGACTATAGCTCGCTTTTGGAAATCCCCTTGAAATCTATCAATGCAATCAAAATATATGCAGGCACTGTCCTGCTCAGTATGAAAACACATAGCAAATATCATAAAAATGTTCTGCTCCATAAGAAATCAATCCTAAAAGTGCATATGAAAACCCTGTACGTCCGGTGCGCACGGAAATCAAAATCCATACATGTGCAAAGCAGGTGCACAAAACAACATCAAGGTGCAACGGTTGTGCACGCAACATCGGTCATAGGCAACGTGCGTGCCTGCCCGCAAAACCAGGTGCATCTGACATGCATGAAAAATCTCGAATTAAGCATCTGGTGTGCACCAAATCGCATCTCCTAACAGGCGCCCAACATGCGCTAAAAATCCAAATCCGGTGCATCCATCATGCACGAAACCATGAAATCTAATATCAAGCGCCGAACACGCGCAAATCCAATCAGGTGCATAAGTGCATAAAACAAATATCGAGCATCACCATCGAAATCGAAGTCCAGTGCATCCAAGTGCGCAAAATACATGTCACTGCACTGCGAGCATATATAAACTATACCGAGTGCAGGAACCAAATCGTGTGCGTGCATACGCACAAAATCAACTCAACTGTATGAAACCCATGAAATCATAAATATGGGAAACTAAGGCACGAAAACGATATCAAGTGCAACAACTGTGCAAAAATCGCAAATACTCAGTAAGTGCAACCATGGTGCATGAAAACACATATCATGAAACTCAATCATCAAAACCAAATCATGCGAATAACTGCTCAAATACCAAAACAAGCATGGCGGAATAGTCCCACTCAAGCGCATCCTCCAAGAGTCTTTGGCCAACTGTCGCGGTCACTTGTGGGATGTCTCGTCGATGATCATGAACTCTGGCCTGCTGGTGTGCGTAACAATGACCACTCCTGGGTCCAAGTCTTCTTTGTGAATTATCAATCTCACGATCCGTCGGCTCATCGGCCCTGTCAGGTGTGCTAACGGGGACGATTCCGTTCTGGCACTTCTCTGGTCATCTCTCGGTCGATCCTCACGACCACTCGTAAGGCAGCATATTGCTGGCGTCGGCCTCTGGCTCTTTGAAAACACATCACATCCGATTTTGGGTGAAAATATCATTGCAGCTGTGTCCTGGAAGGAATCCTGCTCAAGGTCTCTTCCGATCTCGACTATGCCGATCTGTACGGAGTCCGGTACTATTATTTCATCTCCTCTCATTCTCTGTACATCTGCATGTGCCGCACACATTTCCTCGGAAACTGGCCGTATCCCAATGCCTCTGTAAGTATATCAGGTCTCTAGTCTCGACGGAAAGTAATGACAGCTCGTCAGTGTCTCGCATGAACCTCTGGTTCCGCTTGTCTTATGGTCATCCACTATGACGTCACACCGTGCTATCTACACACTGTAACTGTTCTCGGCCACGGTCTATCCGAAGTCTCTCGCACGGACTCGAAATCGCATACTTTGTAGCTCCATCATACTGTAGAAGATGTATGGCTGTACAGGTCCTCGGAAACACGTCCAACCATCGAAGGAATACTCAATACTGGTCCGTCCTTGATCAATCCACAATGCATATGGGTGAGGTCCTTTATCCAAGCCTGGTCAACTATCTCGTCGATGATGTCGAACTTTACACTTCACTCGGCTCCAATGTCAACTGATTCGGACTCGTCTCGTCGTGGCTGTATGAACTGAGCTCCGATGGCTATCCTCGTATCTGGAGTCTTCCAAGAAATGCATCTCACCACCTAGGATCCGAGTTAAGTCGAGCTATCCGATCGATTTTTCCAAAACCTCATAGTCCCCCAAGGGCTCAATATCTTGGGTACAGTATAATAGTATCGAGTACATACCACAGCATCGGTGGTCCAGCCGTAGAAGGGCAAACCCAAGCCTCACTAATGGCGTCGTAGAACTGCCGCAAATCCTAAGGTTCAAAGGCTTTCACACGGTCATTAAGTCGAGTTAGGGTTTCATTCTTCTAGAGGGACCATAGAATTGCCTGCATGTCTTTCCAAATACTTTAAACTTGGAATAATAGGTTTCTGACATTTGATCGTCTCTGTCGACTCTCAACGTCTCCGCGTGAAGTCGTCTCTGCTAGAATCAATCTATCTGATGACCTCGCATCGAGGTAGTGAACGAATCACATGTCCTAGTCATTCATCCTTGCTGACTAGCGACCTTCTATTATCCCTTAGTACAATCTCGTACTATCATAGCTCCAACATCTAGGGCGATATCTTGTCGTTTGCAGCAATAACTGGCTCGTTCGTCTGTACACTGAGCAACGCCTCAATCCTCCAGGAAAGGCGATACATCGGCGGTCATCTCTAAACCGGTCTGCTCTAGATCTGAGTAAGACTCTCCACACTGGAAATCTTCAACTCAACTTGGCCTGCTCCGGTGCATGAATCGGGCGAATCACCTTCGCCTCTCAAATCGGGGTAGACTAGCTATCACCTGTCTCATATCTGCCTGGAAGCTCCAGCCATCTCAGCTCGTAAGCTCCGGAAGCGACATCCTATCAGTCTCTGAGGTATGCTGTACATCGACAGTCCTCTCTCAACTGGCAGCTCTAACAATGGCCCGATCCTCTGGTGCTGATCTGCACGTCCGAGAAATCTCATACCGCGATCAATCCAACGCTAGTGGCCCGAAAACATAATAAAAGACACATCTCTGCACTCGTGTGTTGCCGGAATCACGTCCTGGTCAGTCCTCGTTCGCAACGAGCTCATGCTGACCGCAACTCTTAGCCGTATCTCTCCCTGCCCGTAATCGTGGTAGCAAAACCATAACTGGTACCGATGAGGCTAGATCAGGAAATGGATATGATACTGGACAAGGAAATGTACATCCTAAGGCTTCTTAAGTGGAGTGACGTGTCGTAAATATGCCGCGGAACATACACACGGTACGTCACTCTACTTTAGTCACCTATTCCATCAACCAAGGGTCATCCTACGCTCCGAAGGTAAAACCTAACGCTCTGATACCAACTTTGTCACGTCCCGAAAGTACGGAACATGACCGGCACTTAAACTACGAACGTCTCAAGGCGTACGTAATCTAAGTAAGACTAAAACCCAGAAATCCAAACCAAGAAGAGTAGTAGAGAGTAGGAAGAACCATAACAATCAACCTGTAAGCAACATAATATACAACGCCTAAAGGCGAGGATCACAACAGAAAGGAAACTCCACAGCAGAAAGCCAAAGAAATGTAACACGTGACTCTAAGGTTGAAAGAATAAACATCACTGGTCTCTATCTCAAATAAGTACATGTTTGGTTGATGGAAATTCTAGATACAACTGAAATATAATATACAATGAATAATGATGGGTGCGATACAATAAACCCACCTACTAACAAGTCACCCGAAAGGAACAGTGCCCGCAAAGCCGTAAAGAATCTTGTACGGCAAACCTGCAAGAAACTGGGGCACAACGGGGGTGAGTTGCCAACTCATGAGTAGAAAAAGATCTACGAACAGAAAATCGCATGTATGACGCAATCCTAGGTCATACGATCATAATATATATATAATCCTCAAATGAATAAGTCTGAAGCATGCTAAGGTAGCAATGCAACATCTATACATGTATGTAGTGCCAAGTGCTCGTGCCAGTGCTTCAGGTAATAACATGTCATAAATAAGAGGTATGTCTGCATGAAGTAATATGATAAAGTATCAAATGAATATCAATACACATATATTAGCGTCCCATTTCACTAATATTGGTGTAAGGGTATATATAACAGCGCCCTCATACCCTGTTATATATACAATGAAGTATGATTAATGTAATCAAGGCCTGTATGTAATCAATGTCTGCATATATGTGGATCCTGTCCACCTGTCACCCAATGACAATAAGCATCATACATGTAAATATCGTAAAGCATATGCAAGGAAATAGGAGGATATAATCAAATCATGGAACCTGAGTGCCTAGCATCGACACTCGAAAACATCATGAAACTTGTGCCTAGCATCGGCACGTAAATCCTCGTCTATCAGGCGCTGTCACCACGACTGGCCCTGATAGGTACGTATCATACGCTGTCACGAAAAACCCGAGTGCCCAGCTTCGACCCTCGAATTTTGACGTATCCATACGTACATACTCCGGTCGGTATCACCACGATAACCGCCGAGTCCCAATACTATCACCGGTAGGTAGTACTCCCCTGCCGGGTTCACCGTATAGCAGATACGAGTCTTCTTGCCCCAGGGTACCTCACCGGGTACACCATGTACCCGCAATCGGTGCCTACCACTCCTCGAATCGGGTATACCCACACAAGCACTCTGAAACCGAGAAAACTCATGGTGGACGCACTGAAATATCATATCAAGGGTAACCGGGTTTTTAAAACAATTACATATTTTTCTTTGAAATACCCACGGTCCCCAAATCCAGAAATATCATGAAAACAGCATATCTCAATGCGTAAAATCAAAACATAATGTATGCGACATGTAAAGCAAGGTAAGCATATCAGTAAGTCATGCAAGATGGAATAGTAATGTGCACATGTCGAGGGAAACCGCTCCTTTTTAAATGAATCAGTTTTAAGGAATATCTTGCGGTTCCCAATTCTCTAGTCAAGCCAGAATCATCTATGTAGTGTACAGGTATAAGTGTACAATATGCTATGCAAGAATCACATCATGAATGCAACAGTACTACAGTATAGTGGCATGGCAATTATCGATGATGAAGTGTGTGAGCCGGCAAATAGTGTACGTGGAACATACGCATCATCGATAATGGTGCTGGTGTCCTAACAGCATGATGGTAATATCTGAATAAGCACAAGTAATGTGATGCAAGTAATATGAATATGCGGAAACAAATAATCAACGCAACAGTGAAGAATCTACATCAATATGTAAGTGTCATGCAGTTTTGCCTTTTGAAATAAGACGAATCGGGTTTTTCATAAAATAAGGGCTACGGTGTTTTTAAGAAAAGATGCGCCTTTTTAAAGTATCCGTAGAATCCCTTTTTGCCTTTCTTTAAAAATACTCCCGATTCGTTAGTTTTGAAATAGGTATGACTCGGTCTAGTCTAACTTCTACTATACTAACTACAGACCTAGCTATCAAGTCAAAATGGAGGGGTATGGAACCACCTAAATCTGAGTCGATATGTATATATAAGAGTCGGTGATCCTGCCTCAATAGTATCGCGTACGATACCGTGTATCATCTGACATCCTTAAGTCCTGAGTGCGGATCAATCATCAAAATAAGCTCGTACGGTAAATCGTCGTACGGCATCCCAATAGCTGGGTGCGGGTCAATATCACAATCATCGCATCAATTATCTGGTATCCTTAACATCATATCACATAATCGGGGGTACTGATCTAAGTCTAGTACAAGTCGATACCATCTAAATAACTGCGTGTGAAAACACACGTCTCGCAAGCCCGCTAAGGATCACATATCGCACCCCAAATGCAAATCTCATCACATCACCAATCCCATCGACTCATATCCAATGTCGTCCACTATCCCCGTCATCACAATATAAGTGTAGCAAACAAGCCTATGTGTACGTGTGGGGGTAAACCTATTCTAGGGTTCGCGACTGGGAACTACGCTAGTTTACTTCTAACCCTAATCTATCAATAGTACACCTAGCGCAAGAATCACGACACACTAATAACTATCATATAACATACATATATAGTATAAAAACTACGGACTGCGGGGGTGCTATACGCCATCCACCCGACTTCTCCCCGTAGATATAAATCTACTCACCTTCCTTTATGCGTGCCGGTGCCGATGTTGCCAATTGCATCTCCAACGCCTCGACACCACGTGGGGTACCTACAAGGATATCACACGCTAAAACACATGAAAACCATATCGGAAACCAAAATAGTGCACGCTATGCCCATAGGTAAAAACCTGTAGCCGTGCGTGCAAACACAGCCAATGCTCACTGGTCGTTGGCGTTCAAACGCCACCCGACGGAAATGAATCATCGAATACCAAAATCCATACGAAAAACAGGCCGTAAATCATACGCCAACTCATGAAAAACAACCCAGATTTTATCCTAACTGGAAACAGTCAAAACTAGACATACAGGGGGTCAAGTTTACATGAAATAGAGCTGTGCACGCAAAACGAGGAGGTTCCACCCTGGTCTGGCCGCAAATTGCGGCCAGGGGGATTAAATCTGCGGCCGGGGTATGGTGGTTTGGGTAATGGTTTCTATCTACCTGCATACCTCACTGCCAAGTCAATTTCATTTTAGGGTTCCCGAGGTGAAAGCAGATCTCAGCAAGGTCACAAAATTGACAGAAACGCTAATTTACACCAAGTCGAACAACTCTGGTATTTGGGTGAAATCTGGAACAATCTTGGGTTAACTGGTCTCACGTACTCCTAATGAGACTATACTAGCATTCAAAGCCATCTCTTGGCCAAATCTCACTCAAAATTCCTAAACTAGCACTAGATCACGGATATAACAGTAACTTTCAGCTAAAAACCAGAACTTGGCAACTTAGGAGTTGGGTTGGAAGATTATACCTCAAGAGAAGTCCTAGGGTGAAGGAGAAGAGAAGGAGAAGTGGGTTAGTGCTGAGGTGGCTGAGCTGAAGTTGGATCTGTAGCTGCTGCAGCTGATGTTTTGGCTTGGTGCTGCTGTTGCTGCTTGCAGTTTTCTTCCTTCCCTTTTGCTGAGCAGCAGCTACTGCTGTTGTTGTTTTTGTGTTGCTGGGGTTGTGGTTGAGTGGTATGATGGTGTGGAGTTTTTGTTGTATGATGCTAGGGGCTGTTTCTGATGCTGTTGCAGGATTGGGGCTGATGGGGTTATCAGCTGATGTAATATCCATTGGACTGAACTTTTGGGTTTCTTTTGGGGGCTGAAGCTTACATCAGCTGCTGCAGTTGAGGCTGATGTAGGGTGTAGGGTTGTAGGATCTGATGTTGATAGGGAGTTGGGGCTGAAGTGTTGATGTAGCAGCAGCTAGAGAAGGGTTTAATGTATTTGTGGTGAAGTATTGAAGTTTTTGATGTGGTGTGAGTTGTGAGAGAGAAAAGATATGAGGGAGACAAAGAAAAGTTTTGAAGTGAAATGAGCTTAACTCCCCTCACCCTCACTCAACCTTAAAAGCTACAGGACACCTCCCTCATGGCTCTCTCTCTCTCTCTCTCTCTCTCTCTCTCTCTCTCTCTCTTCACAAGGTCAACCCCAACTCTAATCACTTTTAAACAAAGCTAACAACCCTCAAATAATCCCACTAACCTAACCAATTGGTTCAACCTACCATGGTCATCTAAACAAGGTCCAACCCTAGGCTACCATGACCAAAACATGAAACAAGTGTAACAAGTGTAGAAAATGATATGTGCACATTTTGCACAAAAGTCCAAAAATACAAATTAGCGATTTTTAACCGCAGTAAACACCAAAATAGCATTTACGTAACCATAAAAGCTTAAAAATGACATATTTTAGAATTTCCATAATTTTTCTTCAGAATTTTTCCCATTTATCGGTATTTAATTATACCGAAATATTAAAATATTTAATAAAATAATATTAAATTATAAATATAAAATTCCCAAAAATAATATTATATTTTTCTGAAATGTTACAGATGTGCACCTAAGATTGTATACAGATGCTCACTGGGTGTGAGTACACCGGACAGGACTCGCCGAGAACTGACTGGATGGTATTATACCTAACGTCAGATAGCAGTTCTCAGGTGACATGTGTGCAGATAGTCTGTTGACTTAAGGTCGTCATTTGTTTCGTGTGAGTTCCCACTGTGCTTTGATTACTACCCTACCGCGGCTCAAAGGAGTCGTGCAAACAGGTTTTAGTTGGGCACAGTCCCGAGCCACGTGGAGGCATTGAGTAACTGTTAGGGATTCGACTCTCCCGGTATAGGGAGTTGATATCGCACGGCGATTGGTTGGTCATTATCATAAGTCCCTGGCCAGGGCTGATTGAGAATTACTGGTGGACTGATCAGTAGATTCTCGGATGGTAGTGAGCCATACCGGCACGACTTGTACGGTTATTAGGGGTCTGACGTTTACCACCTCCCTATACCATACATACGATACTCTTAGACGAACAGACCGGACTGGGCGGATATTTTCACGGACAGGCTCAGTAGGAGTTCGGATGGGTTTCCTCATCGTCCTTCTTATCGACATCTACCTGGGGACCGTTACGTACAGCTAGTGCCGCTTGCGGTCTGTAGTTAAACCCACTGCCAGCGTAGTAGTCGATTCTTTAGAGTCCCACACAGAGGGTTTCCCTATTCCAGGCGAAACGATATAGAGGTCGTATGGTTTTACGACAAAGGGTTCGGACGCATACGTGTTTAAACGCACGTACGACGTTCGGACAGTTTTTACTAGCCGGCTTTGGTTTAAGCCAGATTCTAGTATCGGGTTATTGGATTTATACAGTCTAAAGTTTTTCCGTGTTTTCACGGATAGGAGGGGCGTTCTCGTAATTTTGCGGGAAGCTTCTAGAAGTATGGTGACTTGAGGGTTTAGGTGGCATTTTCATTAAATGCTTTTGTGACTCATTTGTGTGATTCATCCATATCATTAATGCATCATTAAATAGTTAATGACTCATGTAGTGAATCACACATATAGAATTAATGAAGCATGATGATTAATCATATTTATTCATTTATTTGATAAAAGATTATGCTTCATATATTCAAGTGAGAAACATTTTCATTATCATTATTATGTTCACCTTCTCTCTCCTCAAGCTCACTCTCTCTTCAAACCCTGATCCTACCACTCATGTGTTGAGATCAAGGATTAGATAGACTGATTAATCCATAACCTCACTCTATATCACCTAGGTTCCTTAGATTAGCAACTAAAGAAACTTAGTTACCTCAAGATTAGAGGTGAAGCTTGGATTAGAAGCTCTCGGGTGGATCATCTATCACGTAAAGGAGGCCGAAGAGGACGTGGAGAGCGAAAAGATGAAGGACAAGGTTAACTAGGTCTAATCTCTTCTCATAGTAGTTAACAACTTCTATGAATATGTTAGTTATCGTTTAGTAAAGATTCTTCGGTTAGTCGATGTTTGCATAAAGAACAAAAAAAAATTCATATTTCCGCCTCCCCGCAACTCGTGGGGTGTTGTACATCGACGTACATACCTATCGTCAGTTAACAATTCCCAGGTGACATGAGTACAGCTTAGTCCGTTGACTTGACACTGTCACTTCGCATCGAGTGTGTTCCCACTGTTCTTAGATTACTACCCTACCACGGCTCTATTAAGTCATGCAAACAGGTAGTAGTTGGGTGCAGTCCCGAAGTACTTGGAGGCAGTGACGGTTAGACAGGATTCGTCTCTCCCGGTTTTGGGGGTTGATATCGCGCTGTGTCTAGGAGAGCCATTGTTAGTGTATGCCTTAGGAGCCATTATTGTATCATACTAGCTTGTATATTACTTAATGGAAGCTTGGGATATTCATAGTTGTATTAACAGTCTTGCTCAACATAGTAGTATGCTACTTGGTTTATATCTATCTTAATATGTGTATATGTTTCTTTTAGCATATCGCGAATACATATTGATAGAGCCCTTAGGATCTTGCTTGACTACCAGCGTTGTGATGGCAGTCACACTAGTGGGAGCTGGGTAGTCTACAAGCATATCCTTTTTCAGGTCCCTAGTCGTAGGATTATCGAGACAGGGCATCGATACTCCAGAGTAGACTAGTGTATACGCTTCTCATCCCAGTAGGGGAGATGGTCTGTTCCACAGCCATTAGTACGTTGTACTGGAGATAGTATGCAGGTGCTCGTTGGGTTATGGGTATACCGGACAGGACTCGCAGGGAACTGTTGGTTGGTATTATACCCGTCGTCAGTTAACAGTTCCCTGGTGACATGAGTACAGAATAGTCCGTAGACTTGACACTGCTGCTTCGCCTCGAGTGTGTTCCCACTGTTCTTAGATTGCTACCCTACCACGGCTCAAAGGAGTCGTGCAAACAGGTAGTAGTTAGGTGCAGTCCCGAAGCACTTGGAGGCAGTGGCAGTTAGAAAGGATTCGTCTCTCCCGGTATTGGGAGTTGATATCGCACTGTGTTTGGAGAGCCATTGCGCAAAGTCCCTGGTAAGGGCAAATGAGATTTACTGGTAGGATTTCCAGTAGCTTCTCATGGTGTAATGGGCTTCACTCCGACATGACTTATACAGCTTTTAGGGGACTGACGCTTGCCGCCCCCTAGGCCCGATATGCGATAGTCTTAGACGAACAGACCGGACTGTACGGAGATTGTCACATCAGGCTCAGTAGGAGTTCGGATGGGTTTCCTCATCAGCTTTCTTATCGACATCTACCTGGGGACCGTTACGTACAGCTAGTACCGCTTGCGGCCTGTGGTTAAACTCACTGCCAGTGTAGTGTCGATTCTTTAGAGTCCCACACAGAGAGTTTCCCTGCTTCAGGCGAAACGATATGGAGGTCATATGGTTTTACGACAGGGTTCGGACATATACGTGTACTTGTGCACGTATGATGTTCGGACAGATTATACTAGCGGGCTTTAGTTTAAGCCAGATTCTAGTATTGGATTATTAGATTTATGCAATCTCAGAATATCCGTGTTTTACGGATGGGAGGGGCATTCTCGTAATTAGTCAAGAAGCTTCTAGAAGAAAGGTGAGGTAGGGAGCTTATGTGTAATTTGCATTAAATGAATTAGTGACTCCTGAGATGATTCATACGAATGAGTTAATGAAGCATTAATTGTTTTAATGACTCATGAGATGATT
Organism: Agapanthus africanus; assembly: GCA_030015575.1. Classification (NCBI taxonomy): domain Eukaryota; kingdom Viridiplantae; phylum Streptophyta; class Magnoliopsida; order Asparagales; family Amaryllidaceae; genus Agapanthus; species Agapanthus africanus. The sequence goes on along the minus strand of CM057344.1, from coordinate 180,980,605 downwards.
CATTCATTGTATTAAATGAAGCATGGTTGTAATTATCTTATATGATTTATTTGATAATTGTTATGCTTCATATAGATATAGAAATGAGTTATTTTTCATTTCATTCTCACATACACACTCTCTCTCCTCAAGCTCTCCTCTTCTTCAACCTAACCCTAATCCTCTCATGTGTTGAGATCCCAAGGGTTAGAAAGACTATTAGATCCTTAATCCACTTCTATATCTTCTAGGTCACTTGGATTAACAATCCTAGCCACTTAGTTACCTCAAGTGAGAGGTTAAAGCTTGGAGAAGGAACTATCGGGTGGATCTTCTATCACATCGAGGAGGCCGACGAGGAGGTGAACAACAAGAACAAGAAGGACTAGTATCTTAAGGTATAATCATCTATCATAGTAGTTTAGCACTTCTAGATAGTTTGTTAGTTAGGGTTTAGCAAAGATCCGTAAAGTTAGTCGATGTTAACTTGAACGAAATGATTGTTTTATCTATTCCGCCTCCCCGCATCATGTGGGGTGTCTAACGTCGACTTACAGTGGTATCAGAGACTAGCTAAACTATAACTAACTTGTTAGCAAAGTCTTTAGAAATTCGATCGCAAAATAATCCCGAAAATACGACGTTTTCACCTAGGTTCTGACGATTTTAAAACGGGGTCTAAAAATTTTTCAGGGACCCTTAAGAATACAAGCAGGGTTTTTTAAGAATTGTGATGAAATTTAGGATCATGACTCGACCAAACCACCGCGGAACCGCGGCCGATACAAGCGATCCGCCGTGGATCCGCGGCCGAGTTGACACCGAGACAGCCCAAACTTGCTCAGTTATTCTTCTGTGTTGATGTTGTATTTTCTGGGATGATTTGCTTCTGCTCAAGTTTTATGTGCACAGAGAATTGTTTGGAGTAGATTCATATGTGTTGCTTGATCGAAATTCTAAGAAGTTTGGCTAACTGGATTATATCTGTGTTATGATTAATGTGTTCATAAACCTCCCCTAACTGCTAGTATGTCGGTTAGCAGGGGGTTGCACATTTCTGTAATGGTTTTTACTGGTTTGTGAATATGAACTTGTTGGATTGTCTTGAATGGATAGCCGGGGATGTGAGACGAGTGTTTCTTTCATTCAAATGTAAATTGTAATTTGTTGTAATATTCTTTTGCGGGGCACATCCGGGTTGAGGTTGTAGCCACCGTTGTATTATTTCATTTACTGTTTTCTGCTCCTAGGATAGACCCAAGGTGGGGTGCACAAACTACCGGGTACTTTGAAGTGTTTAGTGGCCTACTCACGTTGTTGAGGGAGACCGCTTCACTTCGGGTACTTGGCGGGTAGTTTGCAGTACCCGTAGGGGTCTAGGGTGGGGTTTGGCTATTCATCGCGACTATGTAATCCGTCTTTCATTGCAGGCTCAAAAGAAATGCGGATTGCTTGTATATCCAATATGTTCATCTGTGATCTGGAATGCCTATTATTGCGTCTAACGAATGTACAATATCTATATATGATATCTAGTAGGTGTTACTTATGTTTTGCATCCGCGCTAGCCCATCCCCCGCTCTGTCGTTGGTTAAGCAACCTAACGGGTGAATGACGGGGCCCAGTGGCGAATGCGGATGGCATAAGAGGACGTTGTATTTTCGTTGTTTTCTGCAATGATAGGTTAAATGATGGGACATATTATTTTAATGCAAAGAAAATAAACCAAAGTTGAATCGTTGGAACAGTTTAAAAGAAGCCACTCGATTATTTTAAAACAGAAGATTTTTTTTATTGCGGAGCTTAAACCACTCCTTTTAAAAGCTATCAGGTTCCTTCGATCATATCAAGTTCACTACGTTCACGGTTTCGCCAAAACCATTCGTAGCCCTCCGTCATTTCATTTGGGTATTCAGTAGTATTCAAGCTATGTATTTTGACCAACGCCAAGGCATAGTGTTTGGTAGCTGCTGGGTATTCGTATGTTGCATAGATAGATGAGTTGGTTTGGGACAGTCGTACTGTCATTTGGCCAACATCAGGGGTATGTACGGGTGGGTTCAAATTAACAAGATAATGATGGGTAGAACTTGACATGTGACTTATGACATTTTGACCAACGCTAAAGTCATAAGAGCATGGGGCAGAAATCCATATCGGGAGTTTCTAAAGAAAGTGAAACTTGCTAGAGATACATACCATTTGGAGTGTGATAATTTTGGTAGGATTCCTTCAGCTTTATCACACGATGATATTTGGATCCCGATCCTACTGTGAGTATATGCTACTCATCGGGAGATTTTTTCATTTAACGATCAATGCTATAAACCAAGTAGGTGTCGAGAAAGGTGCCAGCGGGGCTACACCCCAAGAGAAAAGAGGTTATTTAATTAAGGAACTTCGCGAAAGTGTCGTAAAACCTCCCTCGAAGTACCGACACCGGCCTGGCTGAACGGTTAAGCAAGAATTGTACGGTGAGAATAATCCTGACTAGTTCTTCTTTTATGGTTTGAGGAAGGATTCGAGAAACAGTGGGAGCCATCCTGTTTAGATAAACTAAAAACCACTCTAAACTTGCAAGAGCATCATGCTAAAGTGTTTCCTCTCTCTCTCCTAATTGCAGCGACCCAGAACATGACAGGCCTTAAGTTATTATTAGATAAAAATATTTTGACAGGGCCAAACTATAAATATTGGTTCCAGCATGTCAAGATGGCAATTACCTATGAAAAAATGGGGTATGTCTTTACTACTAAGGCCCCTGCCATCCCAGGTCCTGAATCCAGTGTTGCGGATAAGGAAATCCGCAGGACCTGAGAGTTAGACTGCGCGAAGGCCAAGTACATCGTGCTTGCCTCTATGAATAATGAACATCAGAGGAGGCATGAGAATATGGATCTAGAATCCATATTTCTCCACACCAAGGAACTGTATGGAGAGTAATCTCGTATAGCTTGATACGAGACCTCGAAGAACTTGTTTCAGTCGAGGATGGCCGTCGGATCATCTGTAGGGGAACATGTCCATAAGATGATTGGCTATATTGAAGAGCTCGCGGACCTCGGGACAACATTAGAGAACGAGCTGTATACAGACTTGATTCTCCAGTCCCTTCCTTCCACCTACGCCCAGTTTATCTTGAATTTCAACATTCAAGGTAAAGAATTTGAACTTCCAGAACTCCTTAACATGTTGAGGAGTGCAGAGGGCACCTTGCAGAAGGCAAGGGAAACACCCACTATGTTTATTCGTGGTGCTTCCTCTTCCAGGTCCAAGGCAAGGGCCAAAGGAAGGAAGAAGAAGGCCGCTACCAAATCGAGAGGTGGTGTTGGTAAAGTGGGAGTCAAGGGAAAGGCAAAGGTTGTGGTGCCAGTAGTGGCAAAGGACGAATGCTTCCACTGTCGTAGGAAAGGCCATTGGAAGAAAGATTGCAAAGCTTGGATTGCCAAGAACCATGACCCGAGGCAAGTTGTGGCTTCGGCTTCAGGTGTGTTTGTAATTGAAAATTGTCTGTCAATCAACTCTACTTCCTGGGTATTGGATACCGGATCAGGATCTCATATATGCAATTCATTGCAGGCACTGAGAAACCGTAGAGTGCTGAAGGTTGGTGATATGACCCTCCAGGTTTCTAACGGAGCTAGCGTGAAAGCTGTGTCCGTAGGGGATTATCACCTTGGATTGACGAGTGGACATATTTTGGTTTTGCGCAACTGTTTTTGTGTACCTAGTTTAACATGTAATATCATATCAGTATCGTTGTTATCAAAAGAAGGTTATGATTTCACGTTTGTAAGCGATGTTGTTAACATCCACCTTAATCATGGTTTGATTGGGTCCGGTACACTAGATAACGGTATATACGTGTTAAACCAATTACAGATTTTCAATGTCCAGAACACACTAAAAAGAAAGTCTCCAGAAATAAATCAAGCTTTCTTATGGCATTATAGACTGGGTCACATCAATAAGACAAGGTTAACTAAATTACATAGAGAAGGATATTTGGATCCGTTCGAATATCAATCTTATGCCACTTGTCAATCATGTCTCAAAGGAAAGATGACACAGACCCTATTCACTGGACATGGAGTAAGAGCGAGCGAGCTCTTAGGACTCATACACAGCGATGTATGTGGTCGAATGTCTACACATGCAAGAGGCAGTTTTCATATTTCATTACTTTTACGGATGATTACTCTAGGTATGGATTCATTTTCTTGATGAAACATAAATCCGAGGCCTTTGAGAAATTCTGAGAATATAAGAATGAAGTAGAAAACCAAACCGGCAAAAGTATCAAGACACTGAGATCTGATCGAGGTGGTGAATACTTAAGTGCCGAGTTCCTGGGTTACCTAAAAGAGAAAGAAATTCTCTCTCAGCTTACTCCTCCATACACTCCACAATATAACGGTGTATCGGAAAGGCGGAACCGAACCCTATTGGATATGGTACGTTCCATGATGAGTAATGCTGAGTTACCGCGATCATTCTGGGGTTATGCACTAGAATCAGCTGCATATCTTTTGAACAGGGTTCCTACCAAGACTGTGCCTACCACACCATATTAGATGTGGAGTGGGAAGAAACCCTATCTTCAGTATCTCAAGATATGGGGATGTCCAGCTTTTGTTAAAAAGCAGCATGCGGAAAAACTCGAGGCACGATCAGTACAGTGTAAGTTTGTAGGATATCCAAAGAACTCCATGGGGTATTTTTTCTATTACGCAGAGGAACAAAAGGTTTTTGTTTCTCGTAATGCCCATTTTCTAGAACAGCAGTTTTTAGAAAAGGAAACAAGTGGGAGCGCAATAGAACTGGAAGAAATTCCAGAACCACAAACTACTACTGAAAGTTTGGTAGAACCAGAAGTTCTAGGAGAACAGGACATTTCCGCACCCCTCCGTAGGAGTAGTAGGCCGTCTCATCCGCCTAAGAGATACTACAGTTTTCTCATAGACGGGGATAGAAAGGATTGTGTTATTGATAATGATGAACCTACTAGCTTCCAGCAGGCCATCCAGAGCGGCAACTCGGTAAGATGGCTGGATGCAATGCGGACCGAGATGGAGTCCATGTACACCAACAAAGTATGGACTTTGGAATTTGCTCCAGATGGGGTAAAACCCATAGGATGCAAATGGATCTTCAGGAAGAAGATTGGTGTAGATGGACAGGTGGAAACCTATAAGGCTAGACTTGTTGCAAAGGGTTTTCATCAAAGACCTGGTTTGGACTATGACGAAACTTTTTCTCCAGTGGCTATGCTCAAATCCATTTGGATCCTTCTTGCCATTGCCGCCTTCCATGATTATGAGATCTGGCAGATGGACGTAAAGACGGCTTTTCTAAATGGTAATTCAGAAGAGTGCGTCTATATGGATCAACCAGAAGGTTTCAATCAGAGTGGGAGCAGCGGGAAAGTGTGCAAGTTGCTTAAGTCCATTTATGGACTAAAACAGGCATCGCGGAGTTGGAACATCTGTTTTGATGAAACGGTCAAAGAATATGACTTTATCAAAAATCCAGATGAACCATGTATATATAGTAAAATTGTAGCACGAACTGTCGTATTCCTCGTCTTGTACGTGGATGACATTCTCTTGATAGGAAATGACATTCCTATGCTACAATCTGTCAGAGGATTCTTGTCATACAGGTTCTCCATGAAAGACCTGGGTGATGCCTTTTACATTCTGGGGATCCAGATCTATCGTGATAGATCTAAGAGGATGTTGGGACTTTCGCAGTCCAGGTATATCAACACTATACTGAAAAGATTCAGTATGGAAGATTCTAAGCGCGGTAATTTACCAGCTTGTCACGGAATCACCTTCTCCAAAGAGATGTCTCCCAAGACTGATTTGGAAGGGGATCGCATGTCAGTTATACCCTACGCTTCTGCAGTAGGCTCTATAATGTATGCGATGTTGTGTACCAGACCAGATGTAGCTTACGCACTGAGTGTGGTAAGCTGGTATCAGTCAGACCCAGGGGAGAAGCACTGGATAGCAGTAAAGAACATTCTCAAGTACGTGAGAAGGACTAAGGATATGTTCTTGGTTTACGGCGGAAAAGACCTCCAGATCGAGGCTTTTGCTGACTTCAGCTTCCAGAGTGACAAGGATGACTCCAAGTCCATGTCAGGTTATGTCTTTACCCTCAATGGAGGGGCGGTGTGCTGGAAGAGTTCCAAGCAGGACACCGTTGCTGACTCGACGATGGAAGCGGAGTATATAGCTGCTTGCGATGCCACAAAAGAAGCAGTCTGGATGAAGAAGTTCTTAACAGAACTTCAGGTGGTTCCTACCATTGTTAATCCAATACCGATGTATTGTGATAACAACGGCGCTATAGCTTTAGCGAAGGAACCCAGGTCCCATCAGAAGTCCAGACACATCTTGAGGCGGTATCACCTGATCAGGGAGATCATAGATCACCGGGAGATCGAGGTCCGGAGAGTTGCTATAGAGGAGAACACTGCAGATCCATTCACAAAAGCCTTACCTCAGACACAGTTCGAGAGGCTATTCGAGATGATAGGTCTTCGATACGCCAGTATATGGCCCTAGTGCAAGTGGGAGATTGTTAGTGTATATGCCCTAGGGGCCATTATTATATCATACTAGCTTGTATATTACTTAATGGAAGTTTGGGATATTCACAGTTGTATTAACAGTCTTGCTCAACATAGTAGTATGCTACTTGGTTTATATCTATCTTAATATGTGTATATGTTTCTTTTAGCATATCGCGAATACATATTGATAGAGCCCTTAGGATCTTGCTTGACAACCAGCGTTGTGATGCCAGTCACACTAGTGGGAGCTAGGTAGTCTACAAGAACATCCTTTTTCAGGTCCCTAGTCGTAGGATTATCGAGACAGGACATCGATACTCCAGAGTAGACTAGTGTATACGCTTCTCATCCAAGTAGGGGAGATGGTCTGTTCCACAGCCATTAGTACGTTGTACTGGAGATAGTATGCAGGTGCTCGTTGGATTACGGGTATACCGGACAGGACTCCTAGGGAACTGCTGGTTGGTATTATACCCGTCGTCAGTTAACAGTTCGCAGGTGACATGAGAACAGCATAGTCCGTAGACTTGACACTGCTACTTCGCCTCGGGTGTGTTCCCACTGTTCTTAGATTGCTACCCTACCACGGCTCAAAAGAGTCGTGCAAACAGGTAGCAGTTGGGTGCAGTCCCGAAGCACTTGGAGGCAGTGGCAGTTAGAAAGGATTCGTCTCTCCCAGTATTGGGAGTTGATATCGCACTGTGTTTGGAGAGCCATTACGCAAAGTCCCTGGCCAGGGCAAACGAGATTTACTGGTAGGATTTCCAGTAGCTTCTAAAGGTATAATGGGCTTCACTCCGACACGACTTATACAGCTTTTAGGGAACTAACGCTTGCCGCCCCCTAGGCCCAATATGCGATAGTCTTAGACGAACAGACCGGACTGTACTGAGATTGTCACATCAGGCTCAGTAGGAGTTCGGATGGGTTTCCTCATCGGCCTTCTTATCGACATCTGCCTGGGGATCGTTACGTACAGCTAGTACCGCTTGCGGCCTATGGTTAAACCCACTGCCAGCGTAGTGTCGAGTCTTTAGAGTCCCACACAGAGAGTTTCTCTGCTTCAGGCGAAATGATATGGAGGTCGTATGGTTTTACGACAGGGTTCGGACATATACGTGTACATGTGCACGTATGATGTTCGGACAGATTATACTAGCGGGCTTTAGTTTAAGCCAGATTCTAGTATTGGATTATTGGATTTATGCAGTCTCAGAATATCCGTGTTTTACGGATGGGAGGGGCATTCTCGTAATTAGTCGAGAAGCTTCTAGAAGAAAGGTGAGGTGGAGAGCTTATGTGTAATTTGCATTAAATGAATTAGTGACTCATGAGATGATTCATCCAAATGAGTTAATGAAGCATTAATTGTTTTAATGACTCATGAGATGATTCATTCATTGTATTAAATGATGCATGGGTGTAATTATCTTATATGATTTATTTGATAATCATTATGCTTCATATAAATATAGAAATGAGTTATTTTTCATTTCATTCTCGCATACACACACACTCTCTCTCTCTCATCTTCTTCAACCTAACCCTAATCCTCTCATCTGTTGACATCCCAAGGGTTAGAAAGACTATTAGATCCTTAATCCACTTCTATATCTTCTAGGTCACTTGGATTAGCTATCCTACCCACTTAGTTACCTCAAGTGAGAGGTTAAAGCTTGGAAAAGGAACTCTCGGGTGGATCTTCTATCACATCGAGGAGGCCGACGAGGAGGTGAACAACAAGAACATGAAGGACTAGTATCTTGAGGTATAATCATCTATTATAGTAGTTTAGCACTTCTAGATAGTTTGTTAGTTAGGGTTTAGCAAAGATCCGTAAAGTTAGTCGATGTTAACTTGAACTAAATGATTGTTTTACCTATTCCGTCTCCCCGCATCATGTGGGGTATCTAACGTCGACTTACAGCCATTACACAACGTCCCTAGCCAGGGCAAGCGAGATTTACTGGTAGTGTTTCCAGTAGTTTCTCAGGGTGTTCTGGGCTACACTCTGACACGACTTGTACCGCTATTAGGGGTCTGACGTCTACCGCCCCTCTAGGCCCGACATGCGATACTCTTAGATGAACAGACCGGACTGTATGGAGATTGTCACATTCAGGCTCAGTAGGAGTTCGGATGGGTTCACCTCATCGGTCTTCTTATCGGCATCTACCTGGGGACAGTTACGTACAGCTAGTACCGCTTGTGACCTGTGGTTAAACCCACTACCAGTATAGTGTCGAGTCTTTAGAGTCCCACACAGAGGGTTGTTCAACTTTGGGCGGAACGGAGTAGAGGTCGTATGGTTTTACGACAGGGTCCGTTCACATACGCGTACTTATGCGTGCTTAGTGTTCTGGCAGTTGACACTAGTGGGCTTTGGTTTAAACTAGATCCTAGTATTTAGTTTTGGGTTGGTTCAGTCTCATTGTATTCGTGTTCCTCAGAACACGGATGCGGGTGTGTACATACAGTTGACAGAGGCAGAGAAACCTCATTAGGGTTTTGACCATAGACTTGATTAAAAACATAATGAGATGGAGGAAATTTATTAATGAGTTTTAATTAGAGATAATTGTATCATGGTTAATTGGTTTGACCATTTGACTTGTTGACTTTTGTTGACTTAGATATTTTTGTTAAGCATGAGATATTTTGTGCTTAGCATTAACTGTGACATGATAATGGTCAAATCAACATCAACCATGATAATTATCCTAATTAAAATTATCATTATTCTTTTTTCATCATATGAGAAAAAACACCTCATTTTATCATGACACTTTCTCTCTCTTACTAGCTCTCCCCTCTTCCTCTCTCAAGGCTCTCTTGTTTCATGAGTTGAAAATCAAGAGCATTGTGAGATCAAACCACTAAAACAATTCTCTACTCACTCTAGGGTTCTCAGTCTAGCACACCAAGTACCTTAGTTACTTCGGGTGGATCTTTCTTTGGCATAGATAAGATGGTGAGGAGGAGCCATCTACACCACTCCAAGGAGCTCACAACAAGAAGAAGCAACACAAGAAGAGAAGGAGTTCAAGCTTTAGGTATAATTTCGTAACCTAGTAGTTAAAGCTCCATGTTAGTTTGTTAGCTTTTGTTTAGCGAAGATCCTTCATGGTTAGTCTATGTTTCCTTTAAAGAAAAATTTGATTTTTACCTATTCCGCCTCCCCGTTAAGCACCGGGGTGGGTAACATAGACTTACATATACCGTTATCTAATGTACCTGGCCCAATCAGAACTTGATTTAGGTGGATGTGGACCACATCGCTTACAAATGTAAAATCATATCCTTCCTTAGAAAGTAAGGATACAGATATGATATTACAAGCCATACTAGGTACATACAAATGTTAGTTATATGTATGCCCTAGAGGCCATTACTGTACATAGGATGTATATTGTAGTGGATGCTGGGACATATATAGGTATGACTTTCTTGCTCGACATGATAGTATGCTATCTGGTTGCTCTTTATCTTAACATGTATACTTGCCGTCTCTCTATTACATGTTGATAAAGCCCTTAGGATATGTGCTTGACTTCCAGGACTGTGATGTAGATCATACTAGTGGGGCCTGGGTAGTCCATGAGTACATCCTTCAAAGTTCCTAGTCGTGGGAATATCGAGACGGGGCATCGATATTCCAGAGTAGACTAGCGTATATCTTCTCGACCCATGTGATGGGCGATGGATGATCCCATATCCATTGGTGTTTAACATCAGAGATGGTATGCGGGTGCTCAGTGGAGACTGGGTACACTGAACGGACTCGCCGAGAACTCCCAGATGGTATTATACCTCACGTCAGATGGCAGTTCTCTGGTGACACTGGTACAGCTTAGTCTGTTGACCCGAGATCGTCATAGAGTCTTGTGTGTCTCCCACTGTGCTTTAATTTCCACCCTACCATGGCTCTACTGAGTCGTGCAAACAGGTGGTTTTTGGGTACAGTCCCGATTCACATGGAGGCAATGAGCGATAGGAGGGGATTCGTCTCTCCCGGTATTAGGGGTTGATGTTGCGCTATGCTTGACTGGCCATAACTGGAAATCCCTGACCAGGGTTGCACTGATTTACTGGTAAGTGTTATCAGTAGTTTCATGCTTGTTATGGACCTTACATCGGCATGACTTATCAAGCTATTGGGGTCTGACGTTTACTACCCCTAGGCGAGATATGCGACATATCAGACGAACAGACCGGACTGTGCGGTAAGTGTTATTGGTTAGATTCACAGGAGTGTGAGCGGGCTTGCTCGTTGATCTTCTGATCGCTCAATACCCGAGTGGCCGTTACGTTTAGCAGACCGCTTGCGGCTTGTGGGTGTTTGATATGATCATCACCTACTGCCGGCGTATTGACGAGTCTTTAGAGTCCTACACAGAGGTTTCCTGGCTCAAGCGAAACGAAATAGGAGCGCATATGAGATATGTGCGGGACCGAGAATAATACCAGTATGTGATACTGAATTCTATTCTCGCGATTTGTATCATCGGACGGTTATATAAGATATAGCCGGGTTACCGAATCAAATGTTGATTCGATATATTGATACACATGATATTAGTCGTTTATGACCGGATCGTTAAATCAAGTGTTGATTTAATGATTTAATGTATAATTATATATTTGATATATTACTTTACATTAACTAGTATTGGTTCACTTAAGATTATTTTTCTCACTAAATTGTGCACATTGTATATATGATATATGTTTGTGCACTAGTTTGTATCATGTTTGATGATACATGCAAACTTGGGTGTGTGTATGATGTAAACCATGTTTAGGTTAATGGTTAGGGTTTTATTCTCTTTATTTATTTTGTAAAAACAAAATGGTGGCTTTCTTTCTTTCTTTGCTTCAAGCATCATGAAGCTTCTTAGCATCTTTGAAAAGTCTTAACCATTTTGTTTTTCCTTTAACCTAACCATTACCTCTAAACTCTAGTTTACTCTCTACATTAGTTACCTCACCCATGGTTTCTATATAATAGACTTCACTTGAATTTTCTTTTAAGATAATTCATTTTCTTTTCTTCTTCTTCACCATCTTCTTCAAGTGAAGAAAACCTTTCTTGAAAATTTTCAAGTGATGAAATCAAGTGAGAAATCCAAATCCAAAGTGAACCCACTTCCTATTTCTTCATCCTCTACCACTTGCCATGTTGTATAGGGTGTTATCTTCACAAGTTTCATGACCTAGTGAAGATGGAGCTTGAGTTTGAGTCGCCTCGACGTAGATCATCTTCGGCATCGAAGTCAACGACCTAGCCCGATCATTTCTCCGATGAAACCAACGCTAGAGTCCGGGATCCCGATGATCGCAGCGGAGGGACGTCAACACGGAGCTAAAGATGTGGAGGACCGGATCTACAAAGGTTGTAATCCCTTTCACTTGTAGTTAAAGTAGTTAACTTGATTAGTTTCGCCTTACCTCTAGTAACGATCTTGCTTAGGGTTTCTCGGCACTTGATAAAAATTTGATTTTGGGATGGTTGATCAGTTGTAGGACCTCATGGGTGTGCCTAGGAACTCTACAGTGGTATCAGAGCCTAGCTAAAGTTTTAGGCGAAGTGTAGATGAAGTTAGAAATCCGATCGAACCCCGAAACCCTAAATTATACCCTTCTCTGTATATTTTTTAAAACTGTGGATTTTTCCAAATTAAAAATGCTCAGAAAATTAAGCAGGAAAAACTAAGAATTACTGTGAAGTACGGAGCAGGAACTCAAAAATTTGACCGCGGAACCGCGGCCAAACCAAGGGTTTAGCGGCGGTTCCGCGACCAAAATTGTGAATTAGTCCCTGAAACTTCATATATTTATTCTTAGGTCCTTTCTTGTCATTTTTTTCTGGGAATTTTTTAATTCCACTCAAGTGTTGAGTTTTCTAGGGTTGTATTGGGGACTCGTTGATTCGATCGGATAATTTAACTTTGTTTGGTTTGTCCGGGTAATTTATAGAATGTGTTAAAAAGTTCGGACGGATATCAATAACTCGCTTTTTCCCCTGCCAGAAAATTTCCAAGCGTTGGATTTTTCCGTAGTTTAAGAACGTTCTAAGTAGTTCAAGTAACGCGATGGACCCTCTAGAAGACAACAAACCTTAACTCGATTATGTGACCGTCTTGAACTGCCTTTTGAACCTTAGGGTTTGAGGCAGTACGGCATGCCATATGTGAGGCGTTGGCTTGACCCTTCTACGGCTGGACCGTTGGTACTGTGGCATGAAGTGAATGTTTTTAAACTTATTTCATGTGTTGAGCTGTTTCGGGAAAACTTTGGTGTTTGATTGTTCGATCGGAAAGTTTAACATTGTCTATTTATCTGGAATGTGATACAATAATTGGAATCAACAACATTTGAATTTTATAAGTCTCACTTGATCGGTTGCCACGGAATTTTGATGCGATCAAAAGTCCGTCGCAATCACGTAGCGTACGCGGACACTCGCCGGGTAAACTTAATAGATAGCCACGCCCCATAGCCCCGACCAAGTGACTGTAGGAGAACCCCGAAGCCAAAAGCATCCGTTCGGGTGCTCGCGGCAGCGGTGTTCCGCTTTAGTGCACTTCGTCGACGGCATCGGGGGTGCGGCCGTCTACTAAAGTTTGCGACGAGCATTCGTTCAGGATGTCGGGAATCTTGTTGAATTGCCCGACTTGATATTGAAAAGTGTTTTCGATAATGAGACTAAAATGCGGGATTTATAATTGTTAGGCATGCGATGTCTAAAGAATTCATTTGGTTAGGCATGCGATGTCTAAAGAGTTTGCGGATTCCAACTGTTATAGTTTTACACTTTCTTTTCTGCGACCGTAAGTGTAATATGTGATATCGCCGGTTTCGTTGCTATATGTCAACGACAATTGGAATGGGCATATTTACTTACGTTGATGACATGTGATGTTATGTGTTGCTGGATATGTTATATTGGATCGTCGTGTTTGAATAGCCGGGGGTTTTTATGTGAGACGAGTGTTTTTCATTTTCATTCATGTAAAAACTTGTATGTAATATTCTTTTATTGGGGAACTTCCAGGTTGCGGAAGATGTCACCGTTGTTGTATATTATTTACTTTTCCGCATTATGATAGACCCAAGGAGGGGAGCACAAGTAACCGGGTTCTAGGGTCCAGTGGGAGACCATCTCGAGGAGTCGAGTCCGGGTCTCCTAACCCTTGAATTGGTAGGGTTGCTTGCCGCTCTCGTAGGGGTTTAGGGGTGTGGGATTGGCTATTCATCACGACCATAGAATCCGTGTTTTATACAGGCTCAAAATAAAACATGGACGTCCTAGTATATCCAATATTTCATATGATATTTTCTGCTGCGTTATCTGTGATGTAATCATGTGATATGTTCAGATAGATATTGTTTATAGTATATATGATATATTATATAGACGTTGCTTATGTTTTACACCCGCGCTAGCCCTGCCTCGCTCTGGCATTAGTTACCTAACCTAACGGTGCAGACGGGACATCGAGGCGAATGCGGATGGCATAAGCGTACGTTATATTTATCTGTGATGTTTAGGTGGACTTAAATGATGGGACATTCATTAATGAGATTAATGAAAGAAAATAAACCTAAAAGATGTTGTGGAATCGAATTTTTCAAAAACAGGTAGCTACAGTTCTTGCTTTGCATCGCGGTGTTCCTAGTAGAACATCCTGCACCTTATTCGATGAGGAAAGGGCCGACGATCCCTTCACCGGGAGTGACCCCTTTAGCAATAACTGGCAGATGCTACAACCCTCGATTTGTCTTTTGATTGCTTCTATAGTTTTTGCTTTGCACAGCGGTATATATGATATATCCTGCACCTTATTCGATGAGGAAAGGGCCGACGATCCCTTCACCGGGAGTGACCCCTTTAACAAAACTAGAAAAGCCTCAAAAACACTCCATTTAAAACTCATTTGATTCCGCAACGAGATCAAGTTCAAAGCGTTAAAGGTTTTCATAAAAACCATCCGCAACCCTCCGTCATTTTAGGAAGTAGAGTACTTAGTATTCGTGTTGTGTTTATCGACCATAGCCGAGGCGTAGTGTACGGTAGCTAAGTGATGTCTTCCTACATAGCATATGATGCGATTAGTTAGGACAGTCATGTGGCTTTGTTGACCTTAGCCAAGGGTCATGTGGGTGGGTCTAATTAATCACGAAATGACGGGTAGAACTTGACTAGTGCTTATGATTTGTTGACCATAGCCAAGGTCATAAGTGCTAGAGGTAAAAACCTTTATCGGGAGTTTCAAGTGTTGAAATTTGTAATGAGATTGCATACCTTCTATATGATAGTTGGATCCCGATACCCACTGCGAGTAATTGTTACTCCTGGAAGAGTTTTGCACTTTACAATTAGCCAATCAAGTAGGTGTCTAGAAAGGTGTCAACGGGGTTACGCCTCTGGGAAAACGAGGTTTACTTTAATTAGGTCCGTGCGAAAGCACGGGGAACCTCCCTCAAAGTACCGGCACTGGCCTGGCTGAAAGATTGGCGAACTTGTAGAGTGTAATTAATCCCGGCTAGTCTTTCCTTTTAGGGTTTGAAGGAAGATTTGATAAAAATGGTGGGAGCCATCCTGATTAGATAAAATATATAACCAATCTAATCTTGCAAGAGCGCACGCAGAGTGTTTTCTTCTCTCTCTCCAGGTAGCGACCATGTCACGCCTTAATCAAGATAATAATATGGATGTATTGACCAAACCCGCTTGTTATACTGAGCTGGGGAACGTTGGTCCCGCTCCAACTTATAATTGTTATAAGACAGAGCAGGAAATAGGGGAATACCAGAATTCCCATGCTGCCCAAACGAAAAAAGTGCATGAGATGCATCTCCTTCGGGTGTGTTCATTATAATGAACTGTTTCTCAGTATCCTTTACGTCCTGGGTATTAGGCACCGGATCAGGATCCCGCATATGTAATCTGTTACATGGGCTAAAGAAAGGTAGAGAACTGAGAACGGATGATAAGTTTCATGAGACAGAAAACGGTACAAGTGTTGCAGCCAAGTCTGTCGGTCACTATCACCCTGTATTTCCAAATACATTGATTCTGAACGAATGTTATTAGATACCGAACCTGATATACAAAATCATATCAGTCTCTTTATTACTAAAGAAGGATATAATTTTGTATTGTTGGATAATGTTTTGAACATTTCCTATATCAAGAGTTGATCAGTTCAGGCACGTTATCTAAAAGCATTGACGTTCTAAATCAAACTACAGTTCTTAGTATACAGAACATACTCGAGAGGAAGAGTTCAGAAATGAACGAATTCTTCTTTAGGCATTGTAGACTAGGTCATATCAATGCGACCCGACTAGCTGAGTTACATTTAGATGCATATTTAAATCAGTTTAAATTTACATCTTATGAAACTTGCCAGTCATGTCACAAAGATAGATGACCATAGCTCTGTTTACTGGAAACAGAGAAAGAGTTAGTGAACTCTTGGGACTGATACATAGTGATGTATAAAGGTCCCCAGTCTACATATGCCACGACCGGTTCTTTGTACTTCCTTACATTCATTGATGATCTCTCAAGATTCGGACACATGTTCCTGTTGAAACACATGTCTGAAGCTTTTGAGAAATTCAAAGAATATAAGTTAGAAGTAGAGAACCAATACAGGTATAAGTATTATGTCCTATGATGAGATCAGGGAGGAGAATACTTGTGCATGGAGTTCTTGGACTATTCTAAAGGAGAATGAGATTCTCTCTCAGTGTTACTCCTCTGTATACACCACAGCACAACGGTGTATCGGGGCGGAGCAATCACACCCTATATGATATGGTGCGCTCTATGATGAGTACTACTGAGTTACCTGTTTCCTTTTGGGGGTTATGCACTTAAGAAGCTGCATACCTATTGAATTAGGTTCGAATCAGATCACTGCCTACCACTCCATATGAGATATGGTATGGGTAGAGCCTATCTCTTAAGTAAATTAAGATTTGGGATTGTCCGGCCTATGTCAAAAGCAAAATCCGGACATGATCGAGGCAAGGTCGGTTCTGTAGAACTGGAAGAAGTTCCATCTAAACAAACTACAGCTGATGATTTGATAGAACTAAAGGATTCAATCGTCCCTGATGAACATCAGCCTCTCCGCCGATCTAGCAGGGTTCCTCATCCGCCTGAGAGATACTTCGGTTTCTCAATGACAGTGAGAGCGAGGATTGCATCATGAGATGATGACCCAACTAGTTTCGAGCAGGCTATTAAGAGTAGGGACTCTGTAAGAATGGCTGGATGCTTAGCGATCTGAGATGGAATCCATGTACACCAACAAAGTATGGACTTTGGATGCTATATCTGAAGGGTTAAATCCCCATCAGGAGCAAGTATATCTTGAGAAGATTACTTGGTGTAGATAGAAAAGTTGAGACTTTCAAAGCTAGACTTGTTAAAGGTTTTCGTCATCGACCAGGCGTGGAAAATGATGAAACCTTTTTCAGTGGCTATGCTTAAGTCCATCCGGATCCTACTTGCCACGGCTACATACCATGACTACGATATCTGGTGGGTGGGTGTCATGACTGCTTTTCTAAATACTGATTTAGAAGAGAACGTCTATAAGTACACAGCCAGAGGGCTTCGTAAACAGTGGGAGCAGCGGAAACGTGTGCAAGTTGCTTTACACATTAAAGCAGGCATCGCGGAGTTGGAACGTCTGTTTTGATGCGATAGTCAAAGAGTTTGACTTCATCAAAATGGTAGATGAACCTTGTGTATACAAAAAGGTAGTAGAGAGTAAGGTGGTGATCCTCGTAGAGTACGTGGATAACATACTTATAATAGGAAAAGAGTTTCCTATGCTACGCTCGGTCAATCTCCTCTTATCACATGGATCCTCCAATAGGATCAAGGTGATACCTCCTAAATCCTGGGATTTGGATCTATGAGATAGATCTAAATGGATGTTAGGGTTCTCACTATGTTTAGTGAGTTGGTATCAATCGATCCTGGGGAGAATCACTGGGAAAGTCCCAGGCTGATAAGGACGACTGAATGTCAGTCGCAGGCATTGTCTTTACCCTCAGTGGAGGGACGGTATGTTGGAAGAGTTCCAAGCTAGATACCGTGGCACACTAGACGATAAAGGCTGGTGACATCGCTATCAAAGATACTACCAAAGAGGAAGTTTGGGTGTATATTAGTTCATGAGATGAACTAGGTTCCTACCATTGTGTGACAATGGAAGTGTGGCTTTGGCCCAGGAACCCTGGTCCCATCAGTGACCCAGACATATTCTGAGGCAGCATCACCTGATCATGGAGATAGTTGATCTCCAGGATGATCGAGGTTAGGAGAGTAGACTCAGAGGACAACATGGCGGATCCACTCACAAAGGCCTTTTCCCAAAGAGAGAATTTCATGGGATGGTTGAGTATTAGATACTACAACCACTGCTACAGATGGCCCTAGTGCAAGTGGGAGATTATTAGTTATATGTATGCCCTAGAGGCCATTACTGTACATAGGATGTATATTGTAGTGGATGCTGGAACATATATAGGTATGACTTTCTTGCTCGACATGATAGTATGCTATCTGGTTGCTCTTTATCTTAACATGTATACGTGCCGTCTCTCTATTACATGTTGATAAAGCCCTTAGGATATGTGCTCGACTTCCAGGACTGTGATGTAGATCATACTAGTGGGGCCTGGGTAGTCCATGAGTACATCCTTCAATGTTCCTAGTCGTGGGAATATCGAGATGGGACATCGATATTCCAGAGAAGACCAGCGTATATCTTCTCGACCCATGTGATGGGCGATGGATGATCCTATATCCATTGGTGTTTGACATCAGAGATGGTATGCAGGTGCTCAGTGGAGACTGGGTACACTGAACGGACTCGCCGAGAACTCCCAGATGGTCTTATACCTCACGTCAGATGGCAGTTCTCTGGTGACACTGGTACAGCTTAGTCTATTGACCCGAGATCGTCATAGAGTCTTGTGTGTCTCCCACTGTGCTTTGATTTCCACCCTACCACGGCTCTACTGAGTCGTGCAAAAAGGTGGTTTTTGGATACAGTCCCGATTCACATGGAGGCAATGAGCGATAGGAGGGGATTCGTCTCTCCCGGTATTAGGGGTTGATGTTGCATTATGCTCGACTGGCCATAACTGGAAATCCCTGACCAGGGTTGCACTGATTTACCGGTAAGTGTTATCAGTAGTTTCATGCTTGTTATGGACCTTACATCGGCATGACTTATCAAGCTATTGGGGTCTGACGTTTACCACCCCTAGGCGAGATATGCGACATATCAGACGAACAGACCGGACTGTGCGGTAAGTGTTACTGGTTGCATTCACAGGAGTGTGAACGGGCTTGCTCGTTGATCTTCTGATCGCTCAATACCCGGGTGGCCGTTACGTTTAGCAGACCGCTTGCGGCTTGTGGATGTTTGATATGATCATCACCTACTGCCGGCGTATTGACGAGTCTTTAGAGTCCTACACAGAGGTTTCTTGGCTCAAGCGAAACGAAATAGGAGCGCATATGAGATATGTGCGGGTCCGAGAATAATACCAGTATGTGATACTGAATTCTATTCTCGCGATTTGTATCATCGGACGGTTATATAAGATATAGCCGGGTTACCGAATCAAATGTTGATTCGATATATTGATACACATGATATTAGTCGTTTATGACCGGATCGTTAAATCAAGTGTTGATTTAATGATTTAATGTATAATTATATATTTGATATATTACTTTACATTAACTAGTATTGGTTCACTTAAGATTATTTTTCTCACTAGATTGTGCACATTGTATATATGATATATGTTTGTGCACTAGTTTGTATCATGTTTGATGATACATGCAAACTTGGGTGTGTGTATGATGTAAACCATGTTTAGGTTAATGGTTAGGGTTTTATTCTCTTTATTTATTTTGTAAAAACAAAATGGTGGCTTTCTTTCTTTCTTTGCTTCAAGCTTCATGAAGCTTCTTAGCATCTTTGAAGGGTCTTAACCATTTTGTTTTTTCCTTTAAACTAACCATTACCTCTAAACTCTAGTTTACTCTCTACATTAGTTACCTCACCCATGGTTGCTATATGATAGACTTCACTTGAATTTTCTTTTAAGATAATTCATTTTCTTTTAAGATAATTCATTTTCTTTTCTTCTTCTTCTTCATCTTCTTCAAGTGAAGAAAATCTTTCTTGAAAATTTTCAAGTGATGAAATCAAGTGAGAAATCCAAATCCAAAGTGAACCCACTTCCTATTTCTTCATCCTCTACCACTTGCCATGTTGTATAGGGTGTTATCTTCACAAGTTTCATGACCTAGTGAAGATGGAGCTTGAGTTTGAGTCGCCTCGACGTAGATCATCTTCGGCATCGAAGTCAACGACCTAGCCCGATCATTTCTCCGATGAAACCAACGCTAAATTCCGGGATCCCGATGATCACAGCGGAAGGACGTCAACACGAAGCTAAAGAAGTGGCGGACCGGATCTACAAAGGTTGTAATCCCTTTCACTTGTAGTTAAAGTAGTTAACTTGCTTAGTTTCGCCTTACCTCTAGTAACGATCTTGCTTAGGGTTTCTTGGCACTTGATAAAAATTTGATTTTGGCATGGTTGATCAGTTGTAGGACCTCATGGGTGTGCCTAGGAACCCTACAACAAACAATTACGTAGAATCAATATCTGCCTACTTGTCAATCCTAGATGATATTCCCCTACGGATTCAGCGTCCACGCTCATTCCGTTCGCAACTCTGAGAGTTATATCACCTAACCTGATAACTCTACGGTTTCTCAAAGCCTGTAATGAATTAAAGATATGAGATCCTAATCCGATATTTAGTATCCATGAAGTAGAGTTAATTGACATACAGTTTTCTATTACAAACACACCCGAAACCGAAGCCACAACATTCTTCGAATCCTGGCTACTTTCTTTCAAAGCCCTACAATCCCTTGTTAGTTATATGTATGCCCTAGAGGCCATTACTGTACATATGATGTATATTGTAGTGGATGCTTGGACATATATAGGGAGGACTTTCTTGCTCAACATGATAGTACGCTATCTGGCTGCTCTTTATCTTAACATGTACTCTGATTATCTCTATGTTACATGTTGATAAAGACCTTAGGATATGTACTCGACTACTGGGACTATGATGAGATCATACTAGTGGGGCCACGGTAGTCGACGAGTACATCCTATAACTGTTCCTAGTCGAGGGTGTATCGAGACAGGGCATCGATACACCAGAGTAGACTAGCGTATACGCATCTTGACCCATATGATGGGCGATGGATGATCCCATATCCATCGGTGTTTGACATCAAGGATGGTGTACGGGTGCTCAGTGGAGACTGGGTACACTGGACGGACTCGCCGAGAACTCCCAGATGGTATTATACCTCACGTCAGATGGCAGTTCTCCGGTGACACTGGTACAGAGTAGTCTGTTGACCCGAGATCGTCATAGAGTCTTGTGTGATTCCCACTGTGCTTTGATTTCCATCATACCACATCCAAGAGGGCGTGCAAAAAGGTGGCTTTTGGGTACAATCCCGAATCACATGGAGGCAATGAACGATAGGAGGGGATTCGTCTCTCCCAGTATAGGGAGTTGATGTTCTGCTGTGTTCGATTGGCTATAACTGGAAATCCCTGGCTAGGGTTGCTGAGATTTACTGGTAAGTGTTGTCAGTAGTTTCTCCAACTGTTATAGACCTCATATCGACAGGACTTATCAAGCTACTGGGGTATGACGTTTACCACCCCTAGGCGAGATATGCGACATATCAGACGACGAGACCGGACTATACGGGAGTGTTACTGATTGGATTCACGGGAGAGAGTACATGCTTGCTTGTTGATCTTCTGAGCGCTCAATACCTGGGTAGCTATTACGTTTAGCTGACCACTTGCAGCTTGTGGGTGTTTAATATGATCATCACCTACTACCGGCGTATTGACAATTCTTTAGAGTCCTACACAGAGGTTTCTTGACTCAGGCAAAACGGAGTAGGAGCACATATGTGATATGTGCGGGACCGAGGATAATGCGATATATGATACCGTATTGGATTCTCGCGATATGAGATATCGACCGGGTATATGTGATATAGCCGGGTCATCGTATTAGTCGGTTATATGCGATATAGCCGGATTGTCGGATCAAGTGTTGATTCGATAATTTAATGTATAATAATATATATGATATATTAAATTACATTAACTAATATTAGCTCTCTAAAAGATTCTTTTTCTCACTCGGGTAATACATTGATATATATGCGATATATGTTAATTGTATTATTTTCTTTTGTTACAAAATATATTGTATATGTGATATATAATATTGTAACATGATATGATAACTAATGCAACATATTTAGTAGAGATTAAACAAGATTAGGGTTTGATTTGGGTTAATGCTTTCTAGATGATTCTAGAAGGTTTAGTTTTGTTTTGTGAAAGATATTTTGTTATGACTCATTCCTTGACCTAACCCAAACCCTAATCCTAGTTAATTCTCTACATGGGTTTAGTTGACCATGGTTGCATTAATCATCATATTTATCCTTTCATTATTCATCACAAAAGGTTTTCATGTTCATTGTTCATCTTCTTCCTTCTTTTTTTCATAGAAAAAGCTTTCTAGCTTTTTCAAGGTGATGAAAAATGAGTGAGTAAATGAAAATAAAAGATAGCAAAAATCCTACTTCATCATCCTCATCTACCCTTACCATTTAGATGCGGGTGTTCACATCATTTTATGAGTGTTAGCTTGTGTTAATGAAACTTCAAGCTAGACCATCTTTGTTATTGAAGATCGGAAGCAAGTTTGCATTTTTCTCTTCGCGGAGCCTCTCGAGAGTCCGGAACACGATGATCGCAGCGAAGGGACTTCAACACGGAGCTTAAGAAGTGAAGGACCGGATCTATAAAGGTTGTAATCCCTCTCACTTAGTGTTAAAGAGTTTAACATGCTTGTTTTCGCCTAAACCCTAGTTTAAAGATCCGGCTTTGGGTTGTTCGGCACGGCTAATTTTTAAATCGGGCATGGTAGATGCCTCGTAGACCCTTGTGCGTGTGCCTAGCAACCCTACAGTGGTATCAGAGCCAAGCTAGAGCTTTAGGCGAAGTCTAGACGAAGTTTAAAGTCCGATCGAACCCTGAAACCCCGATGTTTACCCTTCTCTGTACATTTTTCAAAAATATGGTTTTTTATGAATTAAAAATGCTCAGAAAAACAAGCAGGAAATACTAAGAATTACTGTGAAGTACGGTCCACTAAGTCGCTCACTTGACCGCGGAACCGCGGCCAAAACATGGGTTTGGCGGCGGTTCCGCGGCCAAAATTTGGACTTAGTCTCTCATATTTCATATATTTATTCTTAGGTCATTTATTGTTATTTTTTTCTGGGAATTTTTTAATTCCACTCAAGTGTTGAGTTTTCTAGGGTTGTATTGGGGACTCGTTGATTCAATCGGATAATTTAACTTCTTTTAATTTTGTCCGGGTAATTTTTAGAAACTGTTAAAAAGTTCGAACGGATATCAATAACTCACTTTTTCCCCTGTCGGAAAATTTTCAAAAGTTGGATTTTTTCTCGTGTTTGAAACTTTTGTAAAGTAATGCAAGTAACGCGGTGGACCCTCTAGAAGACAACAAACCTTAACTCGATTATGTGACCGTCTTGAACTGCCTATAAACCTTAGGGTTTGGGGCAGTACGGCGTGCCACATGTGAGGCGTTGGCTTGACCCTTCTACGGCTGGACCATTGGTACTGTGGCATGTGATGGATGTTTTTAAACTGATTTCAAGTATTAAGATATATTGGGGAAATCTTGGGTGTTTGATTATTCGATCGGAAAGTTTAACATTGTCTATTTATCTGGATTGTGATACAATATTTGGAATCCACAAGAAGTTATGAGATAACTAATTTGAATATTATAAACATAGCAGTTTAGTCTCAGAAGATCGGGTGCCACGGAATTTTGATGTGATCAAAAGTCCGTCGCAATCACGTAGCGTACACGGATACTCGCTGGGTAAACTTAACAGACAGCCACGCCCCATAGCCCCGACCAAGTGACTGTAGGAGAACCCCGTCGCCAAAAGCATCCGTTCGGGTGCTCGCGGCAGCGGTGTTCCGCCTTAGTGCACTTCGTCGACGGCATCCGAGGGTGCGGCCGTCTACTAAAGTATGCGACGAGCATTCGATCAGGTTGTCGGGAATCTTGTTGAATTGCCCGACTTGATATTGAAAAGTGTTTTCGACAATGAGACTAAAATGCAGGGTTTATAATTGTTAGGCATAAGATATATAAAGAATTCATCTGGTTAGGCATGCGATATCTAAGGAGGTTGCGGATTCCAACTGTTGTAGTTTTACACTTTCTTTTCTGTGACCGTAAGCGTAGTATGTGGTGTATCGCCGGTTTCGTTGCTATACATCAACGACAATCGGGATACGCATACTTGCTTACATTGATGATATGAGATATTATGTGTTGCTGTGATATGTTATATTGGATCGTCGCGTTCTGAATAGCCGGGGGTTTTATGTGAGATGAAAGTTTTTTTTTTCATTCATGTAAAATTCAGTTATATGTAATATTCTTTTATTGGGGCACTTCCGGGCTGAGGATGATGTCACCATTGTATATTATTTACTTTTCCGCATTAGGTAGACCCAAGGCGGGGAGCACAAGTAACCGGGTTCTGGGGTCCAGTGGGAGACCATCTCGAGGAGTCGAGACCGGGTCTCCTAACCCTAGAATTGGCAGTGTTGCTTGCCGCTCTCGTAGGGGTCTAGGGATGTGGGTTTGGCTATTCATCGCGACCGTGGAATTCGTATTTTATACAGGCTCGTATTAAAATACGGACATCCTAGTATATCCAATATTTCATATATGTTCTTCTGCTGCAATGTTCTGTGATGAGATCATATTACTGCCTGAGACGAATGTTTATATTATATATATGAGATATATGTTATATTGCTGATTTCGTTTCAAATGATGATGCTTGTGAAGCACAATAAAATGGGACTTCATTAATGAAATTAATGAAATAAAAGAAACCTAAGATGTTGTAGAAGCTTGTTTAAAAACTGGTAGCTCTAGTTCTTGTTTTGCATAGCGGTGTTCCTTGTAGAACATCCAGCACCTTATTCGATAAGGAAAGAGCCGAGATCCCTTCACCGGGAGTGACCTCTTTAGTGAAACTAGCAGATGCTACAAACTCGGTTTTTCTTTTGATTGCTTCTATAGTTCTTGCTCTGCATAATGGTATATATGATATACCCTGCACCTCATTCGATGAGGAAAGGGCCGACGATCCCTTCACCGGGAGTGACCCCTTTAGCAAAACTAGAAAAGCCTCAAAAACACTCCATTTAAAATCACTCGATTCTACAATGATATCAAGTTCATTACGCAAAGGGTTTTCATAAAAACCTGTCGTAGCCCTCCGTCATTTCAGATAAGTCCTACTTAGTATTCGTGATACGTTTGTTGGCCTGCGTCAAGGCGTAGTGTGCGGTAGCTAACTAGTATTTATCTGTTTATTCATATGATGCAGATTGGATTAAGGTAGTCGTGCGACTTTGTTGGCCTGCGTCAAGGGTCATGCAGATGGGTTTAACTCAATCAAGAAATGACGGGTTGAACTTGACTAGCGGACTATGGTTTGTTGGCATGCGTCAAGGTCATAGGACGCTAGGGGTAAAATATTATTGGGAATTTCATGTGTTGAAATTTACAATGAGATTGCATACCTTCTATGAGATAGTTGGATCCCGATACCCGCTGCGAGTAAGAGTTACTCCTGGGAGAGTTTTACACATTACAATTAGCCGATCAAGTAGGTGTCTAGAAAGGTGTTAACGGGGTTACGCCCCTGGGAAAACGAGGTTTATTTTAATTAGGTTCGTGCGAAAGCACGGGGGACCTCCCTCAAAGTACCGACACTGGCCTGGCTGAAAGATTGACGAACTTGTAGGGTGTAATTAATCCCGGCCAGTCTTTCCTTTTAGGGTTTGAAGAAAGATTTGACTAAAACAGTGGGAGACATCCTGATTAGATATATTAGATAACCAATCTAATCTTGCAAGAGCATACGCTGAGTGTTTTCTTTTCTCTCTCTCCAGGTAGCGACCATATCACGCCTTAATCAAGATAATAATACGGATGTATTGACCGAACCCCCTTGTTATACTGAGCTGGGGAACGTTGGTCCCACTCCAACTTATAATTGTTATAAGACAGAGCAGGAAATAGGGGATTACCGCCCAAACAAAGAAAGTGCATGCTGATACATCTTCTTCAGGTGTGTTCATTACAGATAACTGTTTCTCAGTATCCTTTACGTCCTGGGTATTTGATACCGGATCAGGATCCCGCATATGTAACTTGTTACATGGGCTACAGATAGGTAGAGAACTGAGAACGGGTGATAAGTTTCATGAGATAGAAACGGTGCAAGTGTTGCAGCCAAGTCTGTTGGTCACTATCACCCTGTATTACCAGAATACATTGATTCTGAACGAATGTTATTAGATACCGAACCTGATATACAATATCATATCATTCTCTTTATTAGTAAAGAAACGATATAATTTTGTATTGTTGGATAATGTTTTGAACATTTCCTATATCAAGAGTTGATCGGTTTAGGCACGTTATCTAAAAGCATTAGCGTTCTAAATCAAACTACAGTTCTTAGTATACAGAACACACACAAGAGGAATAGTTCAGAAATGAACGAATCCTTCTTGAGGTATTGTAGACTAGGTCATATCAATGCGACCCGACTAGCCAAGTTACATTTAGATGCATATTTAAATTAGATTGAATTTACATCTTATGAAACTTGCCGGTCATGTCACAAAGATAAGATGACCATAGCTCTGTTTATTGGAAACAGAGAAAGAGTTAGTGAACTCTTGGGATTGATACATGCTGATGTATGAAGGTCCCCTGTCTACACATGCCAAGATCGGTTCTTTGTACTTCATTACATTCTCTGATGATCTCTCAAGATTCAGACATATGTTCCTGTTGAAACACAAGTCTGAAGCTTTTGAGATATTCACAGAATATAAGTTAGAAGTAGAGAACTAAAAACGGGTATAAGTATTATGTCGTTTGATGAGATCAGGGAGGAGAATACTTGAGCACGGAATTCCTGGACTATTCTAAAAGAGAATGAGATTCTCTCTCAGCATTATTCCTCCGAATACACCACAGCACCTTGGTGTATCGGGGCGGAGCAATAGCACCCTATGTGATATGGTGTGCTCTATGATGAGTACTACTGAGTTTCCTATTTCCTTTTGGGAGTTATGCACTTGAGAAGCTGCATACCTATTGAATAGAGTTCCAATCTAATCAGACGCCTACCACTCCATATGTGATATGGTATGGGAAGAGCTTATCTCTTAAGATAGTTAAGATTTGGGATTGTCCGGCCTATGTCTAAAAGCATAATCCGGACAAGCTCGAGGCAAAGTCAGATCTGTGGAAGTTTGTTGGATATCCCAAGCATTCGCAAGGGAATATCTTCTACCAAACCGAGGAACAAAAGATGTCTTATTTCTCAGCATGCCACCTTTGTGAAAGGGAATTTCTTGTGAAGAAATTATTGCTCATGAGGTAGAACTGGAAACAGTTCCAGTTATACAAACTACAACAGATGATTTGGTAGAACCAAAGGATTCAATAGTTTCCAACGAACCTCAGCCTCTCCGCCGATCTAGTAGGGTTCCTCACCCACCTGAGAGATAATTCGGTTTCTCTATGACAGTGGGAGCGAGGATTGCATCATGAGATGATGACCCAACTAGTTTCGAGCTGGCCATCAGGAGTGGGACTCTGTAAGAATGGCTGGATGCTTAGCGATCTGAGATGGAATCCTTATACACCAACAAAGTATGGACTTTGGTTGCTTTATCTGAAGGGTTAAATCCCCATCAGGAGCAAGTACATCTTGAGAAGATTACTTGGTGTACATGGAAAAGTTGAGACTTTCAAAACTATGCTTAAGTCCATCCAGATCCTACTTGCCACGGCTACATACCATGACTACGATATCTGGTGGTTGGGTGTCATGACTGCTTTTCTAAATGATGTTTGAGAAGAGAGCGTCTATAAGTACACAGCCAGAGGGCTTCGTAGACAGTGGGAGCAGCGGAAACGTGAGCAATATGTTTTATGTGATAAATCAGGCATCGCGGAGTTGGAACATCTATTTTGATGTGGTAGTCAAAGAATTTGACTTCATCAAAATGGTAGATGAACCTTGTATATACAAAAAGGTAGTAGGGAGTATGGTGGTGATCCTCGTAGAGTACGTGGATGACATAATTTTGATAGGGAAGGAGTTTCCTATGCTACGCTCGATCAATCTCCGCTTATCACAAGGATTCTCCATATAGGATCAAGGTAATACCTCCTAAATCCTGGGTTTTGGATCTATGAGATAGATCTAATTGGATGTTAGGATACTCACTAGTTGTAGTGAGATGGTATCAATCGATCCTGGGGAGAATCACTGGAAAGGTTCCAGGGTGATAAGGACGACTGGATGTCAGTCGCAGGCATTGTCTTTACCCTCAGTAGAGGGACGGTATGTTGAAAGAGTTTCAAGCTAGATACCGTGACTTACTAGACGATTAAAGGTAAGATACATCGTTACCAAGGATGATACCAAAGAGGCAGTCTGGATATATATAAGTTCATGACATGAACTTTGTTCCTACCACTGTGTGACAATGGAGTTGTGGCTTTAGCCAAGGAACTACCGTCCCATCAGAAATCCAGATATAATTCTTTGACAGTATCACCTGATCATGGAGATGGTTGATCTCCAGGGAGATAGAGGTTAGGAGAGTAGACACAGAGGACAACAGCGCGGATCCACTCATAAAGGGCTTTTTCCCAGTAGAGGCTTTTATGGGATGGTTGAGTATGAGATACTTCAACAACAGCTAATTGTTGGGTATGTGATACCACAACAGATGGCTTTAGTACAAGTGGGAGATTGTTAGTTATATGTATGCCCTAGAGGCCATTACTGTACATATGATGTATATTGTAGTGGATGCTTGGACATATATAGGGAGGACTTTCTTGCTCAACATGATAGTACGCTATCTGGTTGCTCTTTATCTTAACATGTACTCTGATTGTCTCTATATTACATGTTGATAAAGCCCTTAGGATATGTACTCGACTACTGGGACTATGATGAGATCATACCAGTAGGGCCACGGTAGTCGACGAGTACATCCTATAACTGTTCCTAGTCGAGGGTGTATCGAGACAGGGCATCGATACACCAGAGTAGACTAGTATATACGCATCTTGACCCATATGATGGGCGATGGATGATCCCATATCCATCGGTGTTTGACATCAAGGATGGTGTACGGGTGCTCAGTGGAGACTGGGTACACTGGACGGACTCGCCGAGAACTCCCAGATGGTATTATATCTCACGTCAGATGGCAGTTCTCCGGTGACACTGGTACAGAGTAATCTGTTGATCCGAGATCGTCATAGAGTCTTGTGTGATTCCCACTGTGCTTTGATTTCCATCATACCACGTCCAAGAGGGCGTGCAAAAAGGTGGCTTTTGGGTACAGTCCCGAATCACATGGAGACAATGAGCGATAGGAGGGGATTCGTCTCTCCCGGTATAGGGAGTTGATGTTGTGCTGTGTTCGATTGGTTATAACTGGAAATCCCTGGCCAGGGTTGCAGAGATTTACTGGTATGAGTTATCAGTAGTTTCTCGAACTGTTATAGACCTCATATCGACACGACTTATCAAGCTACTGGGGTCTGACGTTTACCACCCCTAGGCGAGATATGCGACATATCAGACGACGGGACCGGACTGTACGAGAGTGTTACTGATTGGATTCACGGGAGAGAGTACAGGCTTGCTTGTTGATCTTCTGAGCGCTCAATACCTGGGAAGCTGTTACGTTTAGCTGACCGTTTGCAGCTTGTGGGTGTTTGATATGATCATCACCTACTGCCGGCGTATTGACGATTCTTTAGAGTCCTACACAGAGGTTTCTTGACTCAGGCAAAACGGAGTAGGAGCACATATGTGATATGTGCGGGACCGAGGATAATGCGATATGTGATACCGTATTGGATTCTCGCGATATGAGATATCGACTGGGTATATGTGATATAGCCGGGTCATCGTATTAGTCGGTTATATGCGATATAGCCGGATTGTCGGATCAAGTGTTGATTCGATAATTTAATGTATAATAATATATATGATATATTAAATTACATTAACTAATATTAGCTCTCTAAAAGATTCTTTTTCTCACTCGGGTAATACATTGATATATATGCGATATATGTTAATTGTATTATTTTCTTTTGTTACAAAATATATTGTATATGTGATATATAATATTGTAATATGATATGATAACTAATGCAACATATTTAGTAGAGATTAAACAAGATTAGGGTTTGATTTGGGTTAATGCTTTCTAGATGATTCTAGAAGGTTTAGTTTTGTTTTGTGAAAGATATTTTGTTATGACTCATTCCTTGACCTAACCCAAACCCTAACCCTAGTTAATTCTCTACATGGGTTTAGTTGACCATGGTTGCATTAATCATCATATTTATCCTTTCATTATTCATCACAAAAGGTTTTCATGTTCATTGTTCATCTTCTTCCTTCTTTCTTTCATAGAAAAAGCTTTCTAGCTTTTTCAAGGTGATGAAAAATGAGTGAGTAAATGAAAATAAAAGAGAGCAAAAATCCTACTTCATCATCCTCATCTACCCTTGCCATTTAGATGCGGGTGTTCACATCATTTTATGAGTGTTAGCTTGTGTTAATGAAACTTCAAGCTAGATCATCTTTGTTATCGAAGATCGGAAGAAAGTTTGCATTTTTCTCTTCGCGGAGCCTCTCGAGAGTCCGGAACACGATGATCGCAGCGAAGGGACTTCAACACAAAGCTTAAGAAGTGAAGGACCGGATCTACAAAGGTTGTAATCCCTCTCACTTAGTGTTAAAGAGTTTAACGTGCTTGTTTTCGCCTAAACCCTAGTTTAAAGATCCGGCTTTGGGTTGTTCGGCACGGCTAATTTTTAAATTGGGCATGGTAGATGCCTTGTAGACCCTTGTACGTGTGCCTAGCAACCCTACATCCCTCTGCCAATGTCATTTCCTGTAACAATAAGGACGTCCCCCCTTCCCTATATCTAGTCCCGAAACTTTTGCCCTTCCCTTTCCTTCTACCTTCCTGACACCACATATCGACTTTGTGGAGGTCTTCTTCTTCTCACCATTTGCTTCTGCCTTGGATGTAGAAGAGGAAGATTTCCCAATAAGCGGAGTGGGTGTCTCCCTGGTTTCCTTCAGGGTGTAATTAGAGGGTAGAGACTGTAGAATCAAGTCAGTATGTGACTCGTTCTTCAACGTGGTTCTTAGATCTATGAGCTCATCAATATAGCTAGTCATTGTAAAGACGGTGTCCCTTACAAATGACTCGACAGCCAACCCCGCTTGAAGCAATTCTTTCGAGGTCTTATATCTTGCGATACGAGATTGCTCTCCATATAAATTTTGTTATGGAGGAAGACAGAAACTAAGTCCATCTTCTCGTGCTGCCTCTGGTATGCACCATCAACTGAGGCCAACACGAGGCACTTGGCATTCGCACAGTCTTTTTTCGATGTCTTACGGATATCATCATCCGTGATGATGAAACTGGACCTGAGACGGCAGGGTTTTGAGTAGTGAAGAGGTGTCCCAGCTTGTCATGGGTAATGGACATCTGGACAGACGTTTGCCAATCATTATAATCAGATTCAGCCATTTTATTATCTAAATGTAACCCATGTCTGGTCACCAGGTTGCTGCAATTAAGAGAGAGAAAAGAAAACACTTAGCATGATGCTCTTGCAAGTTTAGATTGGTTTTTAGTTTATCTAAACAGGATGGCTCCTACTGTTTCTCGAATCCTTCCTCAAACCATAAAAGAAGAATTAGTCAGAATTAATTTCACCATACAATACTTGCTTAACCGTTCAGCCAGGCTAGTGTCGGTAC
Organism: Agapanthus africanus; assembly: GCA_030015575.1. NCBI lineage: Eukaryota > Viridiplantae > Streptophyta > Magnoliopsida > Asparagales > Amaryllidaceae > Agapanthus > Agapanthus africanus. The sequence goes on along the minus strand of CM057344.1, from coordinate 180,948,902 downwards.
TTTGAGAGAGGTTTTACGACGCTTTCACGAAGTTCCTTAATTAAATAACCTTTTTTTCCCTGGAGGCGTAGCCCCACTAACACTGTTCTAGACACCTACTTGGTTTATAGCATTGATCATTAAGTGAAAAAATCTCCCGAGGAGTAGCGGATACTCACAGTAGGATCAGGATCCAAATATCATTGTGTGATAATGCTGAAGGAATCTTACCAACATTATCAAACTCCAAATGGTATGCAATACTAGCAAGTTTTAATTTCCTTAGAAACTCCCGATGTGGATTTTTGCCCCATGCTCTTATGACCTTGACGAAAGTCAACAAATCATAAGTCGCATGTCAAGTTCTACCCATCATTGTCCAGGTTAATTTGAACCCACCCGTATATACCCTTGACGAAGGTCAATAAGATAACATGACTGTCCCAAACCAACGCATCTATCTATGCTACATATAAACATCCAACAACTACCAATCACTATGCCTTGACGAAGGTCAACAAACATAGCTTGAATACTATAAAATTGTAACATTTTGGAAAATTATAAATATTAATTTATAATTTTAAAGATAAAAATAATGAGTTATAAAAGTGATATCACATACAGCTTTTGGGTATCGGAATAATATCCGTAAAAATATAGGTATTTTGGTAAATACAAAGAAAGGTGTGCGATATCATAAAAATGATATATTTAACATAATACTGAATTTTACATTTAGTTAATGACATTTAAGTGATAGGTTAAATCATTCCATATCTTTTATTTCATATGGATTTAAATTGTAAAATTTTGAAATATTTTATATAATTAATTATGTTATTTATTTAATTAAAACAATTATTTTTATTGTGTTTGTAATAAGAGGGTCTTTTAAAATGTGGTAGAATAGATTTGTAAAGAAATAGTTTGTTTTTATAATAATAGGTATCATGAGGGGTTTGTGAAAAGTTTAATTAATTGTGGAAATTGGAATTTTGTGGGGGGTTATGTGTAAGAGGGTAAAGGCCATGGTTAAAACTAAGTTGAACCTCATACATACCACAACTCAAGTAAATCTAATAACCCCACCTCCTACTTACATGAAATGCACACCCCTTATTCTTGGTGACACCTCCTCCTTTCACCCTCACTCTTTTTCCTTATCTTATACCATTGTTCAGTTCATAAAATCAAAGTAAATATCAGAAGTTTAAAGAAAAGGAAAAGAAAGAAAACATTTAGAAGTCACAAAAGAAAACAAGAAAGAGTGAAGAGAAGAGTTAAGTGCTAAGACTTCACCATCACTCTCAAGCTAGGATCCTTGAATTTGTGCTTCTGGGAGGGAGTTTTCCAGTAATCTTGTTGTAGGTATAATCCTTGAACCCTGTAGGATTTTAGTTCAGTAATTGTTTTATTTTAGAAATTGAATATCGGTAATATCGTATTTTAGGCAAAATTTAGCTCTATGTTAATCTACTATAGTTTAGATGATAACTAAAGTAATCAAACAATTACATCATCTTATAAACTGGACCTAGAATAAACCATAAGAAGACGAACCCCAGTGATCGGATTTTGGCCGGCGACACGAAGGATATTTCTGATCTCGCCGGATTTCTGGTAGAGTTGGATATTGTGGTTTTTAGGGTGGTTCTATATAAATATATAAGTATGTTTGGTATTGTTTATTTGTTTTAGTTTAGCAGTATAGGAAATATGGAAGCTAATATCAGTTTTGGAGTTACAATCCTATATACGACACGGATATATTGTCTCATAAGTTCTTTTTTAACCGTTACGACCAGAATAAGGTTAGCTTAGATTAACTTAAGTTCGATATCATCATATAGCATATTTAGTTGTGCAGTATCATAAACTAGGTTTTTGTGTTATCTAGTTCACTGTAAATGAATCTGGAACTAATAAGTATAATCACTAGAAAAACTAGCAAGACCAAAAGTATAATAAGCCAACTAAAAGACTACACTTAAAACCTGAGCCCCAAACTCTCCACAAAATCCGGCGAGGCAATCTTGAAATCCGGCGACGCCGGCCTTACCTAGGCAATTGGTGTTGGTTCTTCTTCTGTATCTTTGAGTTAGTATTTTACAAGTCTCTGTATTGTTTGTGTTGTTTAAATGTGTACACAGTAAAATCTGGGAACGTTTTAGAAATAGTTTTATCAAATTTCAGATATTTACGATACGGAGTTTTCGTATTTTGATGTTGCAGCTGAACCGTTAACGTTTATACGTTAACGACAGAATTATATTGTCGTTTTTGGGTTAAATATGATGTAGGTTCTAATCTACGGGTGTTTAGCTTATTGTTTTGGTTTTCGATATGATATTTACATCAATGCGATTTAAATACGAATATAGGTAAGATTCAAGGATTCCGAGACGGATTTGACGATATAGCATAGTGGATTCAGCAAGCTTTTAAGTTGGTGAGTAGATTTACATCTACAGGGGAAGTCGGGTGGATGGCGTATAGCACCCCCGCAACCTTATAAATATTATTATGATATCTAATTAGTATAGTAGTTATTCAAGGTATTGATATAATATCGCATCTTATATGTTCTTCATTTGTATAGAGTTCATTTATGGTTTTAAGTGAGACATGTACGTGATGTTAGATCCGTACGACATGGATATGATTTGATGGGTTTATATGAGGGATCATGTCATACTTGAGATAATACAGATATAGCGATACGATGATATATAATACAAGGATTTATACATATGGGAAATGATGAAATTTGTATGCCGAATAACGGCCAATTTATCTTTTGACTCGTAGAGTTAGGTTATATTCTGTTTAGGATGTAATACTTGTAAGCTATATTCTTTTAAAAACTACGATTTGTTTGTCTTTTAAATAAAATACTAGGATGCGTGCCAGTTTCTAAAACGAATATCTATTTTAAATTTAGGGCAGCTTCCTTATCTCAAACTTAACGTTTCGATCATTTCTAAAGATAATGGTATAGCTCATAGCAAATAATTACAATAGTTACGTTTAGATTACTTTACATGTTTGCACTATATTATCAATATCATACGTTTCTGCGTTATGCACACTCTGATAGAACACTGCACAAATACCAATGAGTACTATGCTGCACAAGCACGTGAATATATGTTACACTACATCTCATTGGTATTGCCATGTCACTGTAGAACCATTCTGTTATTTATGTATTAAAATAAATAGGTTGTTACACCGTAGAACACTTGCACAAATACTAATGATTGCCATATTACACGAGCACAGACGCGCATGCTACACTACACATCATTAGTAGTATCATGACACAGTAGAATTGAAATCTATGTTTATGTGATATAATTACGTAGTCTTCTTTATTCCTGTTGTAAATTACGAATATTACTACTATAAATGTTGTATTTGATTCTTTGGATTTTCTGGGTATTTTACTCCTGATGATATATATCGGTGGTATGAGACACTGTTATATATGTATATATATAATATATCATCAATACAATCTATGCAACTTTCTTATTCCTCACTTGATATTTGTGATATGATGAGTAAATGTCCACCATGAGTTTTGGGTTCTCTGATTTTGATATCCGAACCGAGTCGGGGATCATATGGTTGCGGATTTGTATGTTATCCAGACTGAGTCGGGGGGCATACAGTTGGATACATGGTGGACCCGGTCAGGGCCGAGGGGCAGGATAGCCGCATTATAGGCGGGGAGCCTAATGAGGATACTCGATACAGGAGATTGAGATGAGCACGGCAGATATCCAGGGGATACTGACCGGGGTTCGATTGGGCACGGCGGATATCCAGGGGATACTGATCGTAGCCAGGATATCGGGTGGTGATCATCTGTTCGGGTGGTGATCATCTGTTGAGATGGTGTCGACGGTATCTACATTTACGTGTCGATGATGGACACGAGAGATTTCGAATTTCGATGTCGGTGCTGGACATCTATATATATATATTGATATGATCATTATCATGAGGTACACAGTTAGATATTATTTAGTGGATTCAACCAGGACTGATCCAGGGGATAGTACATGTATATATTTATATAGACATTCATACACAAAAAGGGATTCCAACACGAACTATAGATTCATGATTTTGGCTCATATGACATTGAGATATTATACTTGGGATTGCATGATAGTTAGTATTGCACATATGCATATCATATAGTATATTGGTACAGATTATAATAGGACTATACTTATGACCTAGGTATCGTCATGCATTTCGATTTCTACCTTTAGATGTACTTTTATTTACTGAGTTGGCAACTTATCCCCGTTGTGCCACAGTTTCTTGCAGGTTTTACCGCTTGGATTATCAGCGGCTTAGGCACATATTCTTTTCGGGGATTGATTGGTAAGTGGGTTATTATTATAGCATACTCACTCTTGATTATTCATATATTCTTGTATCTAGTGGGAACCCCATCAACTTAGAAATGGTATATTGTGGATTTAGAAGCGAGACATAGAAATTTTGAGTCCGTACTCTTTAGAATCAACTTCTGATATAGTTTGTTTGGCTGTTCCGTCTTTTGGACGTGAAAGCTAGCTTCCGTTGGCAGGCTATTTTATTGTTGTAGTTGTATCAGGTTTTTATGTAAAATTTTCAAAGGAGGTGCTGTCAGATTTTCGAAACGTCATAAATGCTTTTCAAACATACTTAGTTAAATTTAAATGTTATTTAAACTGATTCCGTCTGATGACTATTTTAAACTCACCTCCAATATTTTCAAAAGGGTTTAGATTTCGGGTTTCTGCTTACTTGAACCGCGTCAACGTCTTTAGATGTCACGTGATTTAAGTGCCGGTCACGTGCCACATTTGGGTCGTGACAAAGTTGGTATCAAAGCTTTTGGTTTAACCTTTGTTCGAGTCTAGGTTGGCTATATGGGGTCTAGATATGCACTTTTGTTACCTGGATTTACCATATAGGACTTAGACTTGACTTTGGGGGTCTTATACCCGAACTTTCGTTATATAGTACGACCTTTGTTGATGGAGTAGGTACTAAGTAGAGTGACATACCGTACATATGTTCCGCAGCATATTTACGATATGATACTCCTCCTAAGATACCTTAGGAACTATATCTTGAGATCTTCCTTCTATTCCTTCCGTTGATCTATCTTCGTCAGTGCATGATTGATTGTTTCGATCGCCATGTTTATGAGGGCCGAGAAGGTTGCAGTTAGAGATACGGTCAGGGCAGACTTGTCTGGGACAAGGACTGACTGGGGTGACTTTCCGATGATATAGAGACACGTCGTTTATTCATATTTAATCGAGTTCTAATAGTGGAGCGAGTTTCTTCGGGATCCGCACCAGATGGTAGAGTCATTGTTAGAGATCAGACAGACTTGAGACGTGATATTTTCCCCTCTCCAAAGATTATGGTATTTTATACTGTTCAGACAGCGGTACCAATCATTGCTGAGATTATCGAGATGTTACTCTAGAATTCATGAAGTTAAAGGTTGACGATGTTACTAGTATAGATGGATCAGGAGGATTCATAGCCATTCAAGTGTGGGGTGGTAAGACTTTTAATCCATTGTGGCGCTTCGATACGAGATCGGTGAAGTTGATGTATTTCTTCCAATGGAGCTTGTTCAGACCAGATGCAAGTAATTCCTGAAGGAGATCGTACAGTAAGTTTTCCTCCGACAAATTAGGACGAGTCTTCAAAAGTGAGATTAGCCAGATTCTCTACAGAGTATCAGAAGTAACGGATTCATGTTTCCGAGTTTGAAAGACTCCGAGTGGGTCATAACTAAGTATGACTTGCAAATTCGTGTGACTATGCAGATACGCTCCTTAAGTGATTGATATAGGGAATTTATAGGACAGGAGATTAGTACAAAGTTTCAGTGGACAGTTGTTCTACACAGTAGTTATTGAAGATTTGATGACGCGTGCAACTACACTTTTAGGAGGAAATCAAAAAGGAATGACAATGGTTAGAAAAGAGAAAGCAGGTCAAGAAATGAGTGCTAGTTCCGAGCAGGCTGGATAAATGATTTTAGCAAAAGACTTGATGGATTCTCTTCCAAGAATTTATAATAAATAAGATTGGATTGGGATTAGTTGTTAGCACACAAGCCGAGGACAGAGATTCCGTTATCAACATGTTACGTTATACAAGACTGGACTACTGGTCAAGAAGGTATGAAGGGATGTATCCGTAATAAGACGAATGGTGTCGTTGCTCCTCACAAGACAATCGCATCAAGATGCTATGATATTAGAGATCTGCAAGAAGAACCAGAATTCAGAGACAGAAGATGTTAGAACGTGGCAGACGGCAAGTAGTAATTCTTGCTATGCCAATTCCGGTGGTATAAACACCTTCCGACATTGAAGAGAATATGCTTCGATGTCCTTTGAGTTCGATTTACATTTTTATAATCTAAAACTTTCATTTTCAATATTGGAGAAAGGACAACTCGACGTCCGTGATTTTGATATATGTATTTTAAGGATTTAAGGATCAATTTATGTTTTGTGCACACCAGGTGCACTTGATGAGATTTCTATGTACAGTAATTTCACTTTGACTTATGCTTTGCGCACACCAGGTGCACTTGTTGAGATTTTAGTGCGAGGTGACTGCACTCGATTAGAGTGTTGTGTACATCAGATGCACTACACTGATTTTCCGTGCACATCAGATGCACATGGTTAGGAATTTATATATATATATCCTATGTATACTTGGTTTGATTTTATGCACACTATTTGCACGTTTTGATTTTAGTTTTGTGCACTCCTATGCACTTGAGATTTAATTGTGCACCCTGATGCACTTGGATTTGATTTTTGTGCACCCCGATGCACTGGGTATTATTTTTTATACTTTTATTCCATGCACAGTGGATACAGTGGATATCGTTTCGTGCATGCCTGTTGCACTTAGCGCTGTTTTGTTTTCGTGCACACCGTGAAGTGTGGTTTGAGATTTACATGCAAACCCAATAGGGTTGATTTTGTTTTCGTGCTTTACACTTAATAGGATATATGATAGATTTGATTTTTATATTTGCGCTTGGTCGTGTGCATTGATATTGCACTGCGATCATGGCATTGCTTTTGTGTACTTAGGATACACAACGGTTTTCGTATTTGGTAAAATTTTTGTCATAAATGGAGTAATTCTCATAGCAACCGCTAGAATTACAGTTATGAAAGATTATATCTTTTGAGTTTTCACGCACACGGTTGCGTTGTGATGCATTTTAGCTCATATGGGACTTTGGAGTTTTGTTATATCAAGCAAAAATTATGTTTTAAAATTAGACCCCGGGAAATATTTTTTTTTGAAATAAGTAATTGGGTTAAGAAAATGTTTTAAGAAAGAGCTTTAATTTAAATTCGGGGACTGAATTTCTTTAAGGGGGAAAGACTGTAGCATTTTGGAAAATTATAAATATTAATTTATAATTTTAAAGATAAAAATAATGAGTTATAAAAGTGATATCACATACAGCTTTTGGGTATCGGAATAATATCCATAAAAATTTAGGTATTTTGGTAAATACAAAGAAAGGTGTGTGATATCATAAAAATAATATATTTAACATAATGCTGAATTTTACATTTAGTTAATGACATTTAAGTGATTGGTTAAATCATTCCATATCTTTTATTTCATATGGATTTAAATTGTAACATTTTGAAATATTTTAGATAATTAATTATGTTATTTATTTAATTAAAACAATTATTTTTGTTGTGTTTGTAATAAGAGGGTCTTTTAAAATGTAGTAGAATAGATTTGTAAAGAAATAGTTTGTTTTTATAATAATAGGTATCATGAGGGGTTTGTGAAAAGTTTAATTAATTGTGGAAATTGGAATTTTGTGGGGGGTTATGTGTAAGAGGGTAAAGGACATGGTTAAGACTAAGTTGAACCTCACACACACCACAACCTAAGAAAACCTAGTAACCCCACCTCCTACTTGCATGAAATGCACAACCCTTATTCTTGGTGACACCTCCTCCTTTCACCCTCACTCTTTTTCCTTATCTTACACCATTGTTCAGTTCAGAAAATCAAAGTAAAAATCAGAAGTTTAAAGAAAAGAAAGAGAAAGAAAACATTTAGAAGTCAGAAAGGAAAACAAGAAAGAGTGAAGAGAAGATTTAAGTGCTAAGACTTCACCATCACTCTCAAGCTAGGATCCTTGAGTTTGTGCTTCTTGACGGGGGTTTTCCAGTAATCTTGTTGTAGGTATAATCCTTGAATCCTGTAGGATTTTAGTTCAGTAACTGTTTTATTTTAGAAATCGAATATCGGTAATATCGTATTTTAGGCAAAATTTAGCTCTGTGTTAATCTGCTATAGTTTAGATGATAACTAAAGTAATCAAACAATTACATCATCTTATAAACTGTACCTAGAATAAACCATAAGAAGAAAAACCCCAGTGATTGAATTTTGGCCGGCGACACGAAGGATATTTCCGATCTCGCCGGATTTCTGGTGGAGTTGGATATTGTGGTTTTTAGGGTAGTTCTATATAGATATATAAGTATGTTTGGTATTGTTTATTTGTTTTATTTTAGCAGTATAGGAAATCTGGAAGCTAATATCAGTTTTGGAATTAAAATCCTATATGCGACACGGATATATCGTCTCATAAGTTCTGTTTTAACCGTTACGACCAGAATAGGGTTAGCTCAGATTAACTTAAGTTTAGTAACTCACGATATCATCATATAGCATGTTTAGTTGTGCAGTATCATAAACTAGCTTTTTGTGTTATCTAGTTCACTGTAAATGAATCTGGAACTAATAAGTATAATCACTAGAAAAACTAGCAAGACCAAAAGTATAATAAGCCAACTAAAAGACTACACTTAGAACCTGAGCCCCAAACTCTCCACAAAATCCGGCGAGGCAATCTTGAAATCCGGCGACGCCGGCCTTACCAAGGCAATTGGTATTGGTTCTTCTTCTGTAGCTTTGAGTTGGTATTTTACAAGTCTCTGTATTGTTTGTGTTGTTTAAATATGTACACAGTAAAATCTGGGAACGTTTTAGAAATGGTTTTATCAAATTTCAGATATTTACGATACGGAGTTTTCGTATTTTGATGTTGCAGCAGAACCGTTAATGTTTATACATTAACGACAGAATTATATTGTCGTTTTTGGGTTAAGTATACTGTAGGTTCTAAGCTACGGGTGTTTAGTTTATTGTTTTGGTTTTTGATATGATATTTACATCAATACGATTTAAATACGAATATAGGTACGATTCAAGGATTCCGAGACGGATTTGGCGATATAGCAGTGTGGATTCAGCATGCTTTTAAGTTGGTGAGTAGATTTACATTTACAGGGGAAGTCGGGTGGATGGCGTATAGCACCCCCGCAACCTTATAAATATTATTATGATTTCTAATTAGTATAGTAGTTATTCAAGGTATTGATATAATATCGCATCTTATATGTCCTTCATTTATATAGAGTTAATTTATGGTTTTAAGTGAGACATGTACGTGATGTTAGATCCGTACGACATGGATATGATTTGATTAGTTTGTACGAGGAATCATGCCGTACTTGAGATGATACAGATATAGCGATATGATGAGATATAATACAAGGATTTATATGTATGGGAAATGATAAAATTTGTATGCCGAATAACGGCCAATTTATCCTTTGACTCGTAGAGTTAGGTTATATTCTGTTTAGGATGTAATACTTGTGTGAGCTATATTCTTTTAAAAACTACGATTTGTTTGTCTTTTAAATAAAATAGTAGGATGCGTGCCAGTTTCTAAAACGAATATCTATTTTAAATCTAAGGCAGCTTCCTTATCTCAAACCTAACGTTTCGATCATTTCTAAAGATAATGGTATAGCTCATAGCAAGTAATTACAATAGTTACGTTTAGATTACTTTACAGGTTTGCACTATATTATCAATATTATACGTTTCTGCGTTACGCACACTCTGATAGAACACTGCACAAATACCAATGAGTAATATGCTGCACAAGCACGTGAATATATATTACACTACACCTCATTGGTACTGCCATGTCACTGTAGAACCGTTCTGTTATATATGTATTAAAATAAATAGGTTGTTACACCGTAAAACACTTGCACAAATACTAATGGTTGCCATGTTGCACGAGTACAGACGCGCATACTACACTACACACCATTAGTAGTATCATGACACAGTAGAATTGAAATCTATGTTTATGTGATATAATTACGTAGTCTTCTTTATTCCTGTTGTAAATTACGAATATTACTACTATAAATGTTGTATTTGATTCTTTGGATTTTCTGGGTATTTTACTCCTGATGATATATATCGGTGGTATAGGACACTGTTATATATGTATATATATAATATATCATCAATACAATCTATGCAACTTTCTTATTCCTCACTTGATATTTGTGATATGATGAGTAAATGTCCACCATGAGTTTTGGGTTTTTTGATTTTGATATCCGAACCGAGTCGTAGGTCATATGGTTGCGGATTTGTATGTTATCCAGACTGAGTCGGGGGGCATACAGTTGGATACATGGTGGACCCAGTCGGGACCGAGGGGCAGGATAGCCGCATTATAGGTGGGGAGCCTAACGAGGATACTCGATACCGGAGATTGAGATGAGCACGGCAGATATTCAGGGGATACTGACCGGGGGTCGATTGGGCATGGCGGATATCCAAGGGATACTGATCGTAGCCAGGATATCGGGTGGTGATCATCTGTTGAGATGGTGTCGACGGTATCTGCATTTACGTGTCGATGATGGACACGAGAGATTTCGGATTTCGATGTCGATGCTGGACATATATATATATATATATATATATATATATATGATCATTATCATGAGGTACACAGTTAGATATTATTTAGTGGATTCAACTAGGACTGATCCGGGGGACAGTACCTGCATATATTTGTACAGACATTCATATACAAAAAGGGATTCCAACACGAACTATAGATTCATGATTTTGGCTCATATGACATTGAGATATTATACTTGGAATTGCATGATAGTTAGTATTGCACATATGCATATCATATAGTATATTGGTAGAGATTATAATAGGACTATACTTATATTCTAAGTATCGTCGTGCATTTCGATTTCTACCTTTAGATGTACTTTACTGAGTTGGCAACTCATCCCCGTTGTGCCACAGTTTCTTGCAGATTTTACCGCTTGGATTATCAGCGGCTTGGGCATACATTCTTTTCGGGGATTGATTGGTAAGTGGGTTATTATTGTATCATACTCACTCTTAATTATTCATATATTCTTGTATCTAGTGGAAACCCCATCAACTTAGAAATGGTATATTGTGGACTTAGAAGCGATACATAGATATTTTGAGTTCGTACTCTTTAGAGTCGACTTCTGATATAGTTTGTTTGGTTGTTCCATCTTTTGGACGTAAAAGCTAGCTTCCGTTGGCAGGCTATTTTATTGTTGTAGTTGTATCGGGTTTTTATGTAAAATTTTCAAAGGAGGTGCTGTCAGATTTTCCAAACGTCATAAATGCTTTTCAAACATATTTAGTTAAATTTAAATGTTATTTAAACTGATTCTGTCTGATGACTATTTTAAACTCACCTCCAATATTTTCAAAAGGGTTTAAATTCCGGGTTTCGGCTTACTTGAACCGCGTCGACGTCTTTAGATGTCACGTGATTTAAGTGCCGGTCGCGTGCCACATTTGGGTCGTGACAAGAATATTCATATGAAATGACGGAGAGCTACGGATGGTTTTGGCGAAACCGTGAATGTAGTGAACTTGATATAATCGAAGGAACCTGATAGCTTTAAAAGGAGTAGTTTAAGCTCCGCATTTTAAAAGTTTTGCTGTTTAGAAAAAAACCGAGTGGTTTTGAAATTGTTCTAAAGATTCAGCTTTGGCTTTTTTTCTTTGCATTAATACAATGCGTCCCATCAATTAATTCTACCATTGCAGAAAACAACGGAAATATAGCATACACTTATGCTATCCGCATTTGTCACGGGGCCCCGTCATCACCCGTTAGGTTACTTAACTAACGACAGAACGAGAGCTGGACTAGCGCGGATGTAAAACATAAGCAACGTATACTAGATATCATATATAGATATATACATTAGTCAGGCGCAATGATAGTCATTCCAGATCACAGATGAACACATTGGATATACTAGGAACCCGCGTTTCGTTTGAGCCTGCAACGAAAGACGAATTACACGGTCGTGATGAATAGCCAAACCCCACCCTAGACCCCTACGGGTGCGGCAAACTATCCGCCAAATAGCCAAAGTGCAGCAACCCTCCTCAACAAAGTGAGTAGGCCATTCGGCACTTCAAAGTATCCGGTAGTTTGTGCACCCCACCTTGGGTCTATCCTAGGAGCAGAAAATAGTAAAAGAAATAATATACAATGGTGGCTACAAGCTCAACCCGGATGTGCGACCATAAAATAATATTACATCAATTTACAATTTACATCGAATGAAAAATGAAACGCTCATCTCACATCCCTGACTATTCATCCACGACAATCCAACAAGTTCATATATACAATCCAACATCACAAATCACAGATATGTACAACCCCCACTAATCGACGTATAGCGATTAGTAGACGTTCAGTATATATATCACATCACAGATAAAATCCGATTAGCCAAAGTTCTTAGAATTTCGATCGATTACCAGATTTGAATCTACCCTAAGTACAACACAGTACTCAAAAATTCTGGGTGGAAACAAAGTATCAGAAAAATCACAAAACACCAAGCTAGACAATCTGCAGGAAAAACGAGTTGACTCGGAGTCGACCCGGCCGCGGATCAGCGGCGAAACTCATGGTTTCGCCGCACTTCCGCGGCGGTCTGACCGAGTCACGAGCTCGTTTTTCTTGGGTGTCCATAAAAAAGCCTGCACGTATTTATAAGGTCCCTGAAAAAATTTTGGACCAGTTTTGAAAATCGACAGAAAACGTGCATTTTTGTTCGTGTTTTCGGGATTTTTCCGTGATCGAATTTCTAACACTTTGCGAACATGTTAGTAATGGTTTAGCCTGGCTCTGATACCACTGTAAGTCTATGTCACTCACCCCGCTAGCTAGTGGGGAGGCGGAATAGGTAAAAATCAAAATTTTCCCACAAGGTAACATAGACTTTGCTTAAGGATCTTTGCCAAACCATTGCTAACAAACAAGCTAGAGATTTTATCTACTATGCTAGATGATTATACCTTATGCTACTAGTCCTTCGGGTCTTCTCCGCTGTCCTCCTCGTCTACGTAGGTTCTAAGGATCGATCCGGATCGCAGCCACCTCCACGGTCTTCTTGAGTCGAAGACGATCCACCCGAGAGTCTATAGTCCGAGCTCCACCTCAAGAACCGAGATAACTAGGGCAACAAGTTTGCTAAGCTTGATGTCCAAGGTAATGTAGAGTTTGAAGATGGATTTGTTTGTCTATTTAAACTCTAATTTTCTCAACACATGAGAGCTTAAGAGTTTACTAGTGAGGAAGAAGAAGAAGAGCAAGTATGGGAGCTCTCTTGAAGAAAGAGAAAGCAAATGAGATAATCAACCATGGAAAAAGAAAACCAAAACTTTTATTATGATAATTAGGATGGTTACATTGATTTGACCACAACCTTGTCACAATTAATGCTAAGCATGAAAATATCTAGTGCTTAACAAAAATATCTAAGTCAACAATAGTCAACCTAGTCAAATGGTCAAACCAATTAGCCATGACACAATTATCATTAATAAACGGATTAGTAAACAATATCCTCCACCTCATAATGGTTCTAATCAATTAAATGGTCAAAACCCTAATGAGGCATCTCCTTCTTTGCTCCTCACATCCGTGCATACACACCCGCATCCGCATTCCGAAGAATACGAATACAAAGAGACAAAATTGATCCATCTATATAATACTAGGATCCGGTTTAAACCAAAGCCCACTAGTATTATCTGCCCGAATATAATACGCGCACAAGTGCACGTAAATGATCGAAGCCCTGCCGTAAAACCATACAACCTCTACACCTTTTGCCCAGTGCAGGGAAACTCTCTGTGTGGGACTCTAAAGACTCGATGCTACGCTGGCAGTGGGTTTAACCACAAGCCGCAAGCGGTACTAGCTCTACGTAACGGTCCCCGGGTAGATGTCGATAAGAAGGTCGATGAGGAAAAACCATCCGAACTCCTATTAAGCCTGAATGTGACAATCTTCGTACAGTCCGGTCTGTTCGTCTAAGAGTATCGCATATCGGACCTAGGGGGCGGTAAACGTCAGACCCCTAATAGCGGTATAAATCATGTCGGAGTATAGTCCAAAACACCCTGAGAAACTACTGGAGTACCTACCAGTAAATCTCGCTTGCCCTGACCAAGGACTTTGTGTAATGGCTCTCCAGACACAGCACGATATCAACCCCCAATACCGGGAGAGACGAATCCTGTCTAACCGTCACTGCTTCCAAGTGCTTCGGGACTGCACCTAACTACTACCTGTTTGCACGACTTAAGCCGTGGTAGGGTAGCAATCAAAGTACAGTGGGAACACACCCGAGGTAAAGTAGCAGTGTCAAGTCGATGGACTAAGCTGTACTCATGTCACTTGGGAACTGCTATCTGACGATAGGCATAGTACCAATCAACAGTTCCCGACGAGTCCTGTCCAGTGTACTCGTAAGCTAATGAGCACCTGCGTACTATTTCCAATACTACGTACTAATGGTTGTAGAACAGACCATCTCCCCTGCTGGGATGAGAAGCGTATACACTAGTCTACTCTGGAATAACGATGCCCCGTCTCGATAATCCTTCGACTAGGGACCTATATAAGGATGTGCTTGTAGATTATCCAGCCCCCACTAGTGTGACCGCCATCACAACGCTGGTAATCAAGCAAAGATTTTAAGGGCTCTACTAATATGTATAAGCAATATGATAAAAGAAACACATGCACATATTGAAGTTGAAACAAACCAAGTAGTATACTATCATTTTGAGCAAGACTGTCAATACAATTGTGAATATCCCAAGCTTCCATTAAGTAATATAAAAACCAGTATGATACAATAATGGCCTCTACGGCATAAACATTAACAACTGCAACAAATACGGGTTAGTTAATTTTAGCGTTTGATAGCGAACTTGCAAAGAATCCTGCAAAAATAATATATTGGATGCGTCGGATTTGAGAAGAAGGTGTTAGGGAAATACGTATCGAAAAATTTTCGGGTTAAGAAACCCCCGTTGAATTGAATCCAAGTAGCTTGAAAAGTTCGCTTGCGCGGGTCAAACTACCCGGATCTTTAGCACTGTACTTCGCAATCACCTTAGCTTTGAATGTACACTTTGCTCCACATGATCGTAGTTCACAAATCCGTAAAAATCTGAAAATGTCGGAAAAACGGATTATTAGTGCGAAAAAGCGATATGAATACCCAAACTTCTGCACACACAAAATTATAAAAATCAAGCAATAAAATTGGGACAAAATTAGAACACTGGAGCACAGGGAAAAAATTTTGGAGCAAAAGGGGGCGCTGGGGCCGGCGGTGCCGGAAAAAGGAGGGGTCTCGCCGGATTTTTCTGTGAATTATGGCTCCAAATTTCTTCTGTGATCTAATTATTCTACTAGTGTCTCAATGTTATTGTTTATCTTTTCAGTTTAGTTCCAGAGTGCTTGCAGGTCAAAAATCCAGAGAACAAAAAAGTTAGATATGTTAATTTTTGTTTTGGTTTTGAAATTTTTTGATTTTTAGTTTGTTTTTAAGAATGGTGTTAGTGATATAAACAAGATTAACCCGAAATAACAAGAATAAAAACGTTACCGTCTCCCCGGCAACGGCGCCATTTGATTGAAATAGCGCTTTCGAGCGTTTCGTATTTTGAGTTCTAAAGTTAACCGCAATCAGGACGACGTCGCGTATAGCTAGCTGCGATGAGTACGAGTCGTCCGCAGAGAGATGGTGTGTTTCACGTTCTTGTTATGACGAGTTAATGCGCGGATCGGAATGTTCGTTTCTAACCTAAGTGTATATATGCAAGTATAAGTTTGTTAGGAATAGCTAGGTTAGTGTAAGTTATGGATTTCCGTACTCAATCCTTTGTGCCGAACTTAACTATTGAAGGTAGAGCAATCGGCAACAACGTGGATTATGGTGCTTAAGCACGGTATTTGTGAAATTCGGCTTATTGACCCTTGTCTGTCCGTTCTTGTCTCTTGACATTTGCTTCCAGCCAAACCAAACGCAACCGGCCACGGTTAGGGACACCGATACCTTGGTAGGGTAGGATGCCCAATGGAGCGCTTGCGTAAGGTTTGGACAGAGTTCAATTGGAAAATATGGGCAAAGAAAATGAGAGATGAAAATCTTAACTTACACAACCATTCTATCTCCTAACAACACAATATTCACAACCATAAAAACAACAACAAGAAAAAGAGCAAATGAAAAGATAAAAGAAAAGAATAAACAATATTGCAAGAAAGTAAATAACAAGGTAATAAAATGCAAGTAAGTAAATGGCAAGAATATAAAATTGCAAGTAAGTAAAGAGACAAATATTACTAAGATCCAAGAGTGCAAAATGAAAGCTTTATTATGTCCAAGCGATACAAGCTTGAGTTCAATAACCAAAATTTAAATTTGCAAACTCAATGAAGAGGTTGCAAGATCAAGAGAAGGCAAGGAGCTCAAGGGAAACTAGTTATGTACAAGAACAAAAAAAAACAAAAAGAGTATGAAGTGTAAAAAAATGAGAAAATGTGTGAAGTCTTGGACAAAAGTATACAAAGTATGACCCTCATCTCTTTCTTACTGATCTGCTTTTATAGGCACAAAATGTGATTAAACAAGCAATAAAATATGGATGATGTAACAGTAAGGGATGGGCAGAACAAAATTGGAGCATTTTGGACATAGGAAAACCGATGGGGCCGCAATTTGGGGCATGTCGCCGGGCCAAGCAGAGGCAAGTGGACTCGTGTTGGTGTGGTGGTCTAGTGTTGTCTCCACAATCCTACTAGTATTGCTTGATTTTTTTATAGAAGCTTGTGTTGTATTTAGTAGATTGGAGGAAACTTGATGCTTTTTAACTCACATCACAACTTTTTGCATTTATCATTCTTGTCCCCCACTTGCATAATTCATCATACCATGTGTGCCAAGGCAGCCCCACCATGGTTCATGCCAAAGAGTTGTGTGTGCACTTGCTATGTGTTGGACCAAAATTGTGTACACATATTTATTTATAAAAGAACTCTTTGGTCAATGATCGGTTTGCAGTTCCGGTTGCAGTGTCAGCTCACAAACGTTATATCCGTGATTTTGAGTGTGTTTCCAATATTGTGTAATGGATACCTGTAATTTGTATTTACTGAGCAGACACTGGTTAATAGTACCGATGTATAACAAAATAGATAATGAATGAGTAGTATTGAAATACAGTTTTCTGTGATAAGCACTCCCGTAAAGCCTATAAGCAACACTTACCGTACAGTCCGGTCTCTTCGTCTGATATGTCGCATATCGAGTCTTGGGGTGGAATCGTCAGACCCCGGTAACTGGATAAGTCATGCCGATGTGTGGCCTATAACCGTTCGAGAAACTATTGATAACACTTACCAGTAAATCTCATTAGCCCTGGCCAGGGACTTGCTGTTATAGCCAATCGAGTATAGCGCAAAATCAACTCCCAATATCGGGAGAGACGAAACCCCTCCTATCGCTCACTGCCTCCATGTGACTCAAGACTGTTCCTAAAATTAACCTGTTTGCACGACTCCTTTGACCCGTGGTAGGTAGGAAATCAAAGCACAGTGGGAACCACACAAGACACTATGACGATCTCGGGTCTACTGACTAACATGTACAAGTGTCACCAGAGAACTGCTATCTGACGATTGGTATGGTACCATCTAAGAGTTCTCGGCGAGTCCTGTTCGGTGTACCCATTCTCTAATGAGCACTTGTATACAATCTTTGATGTCAAACACCAATGGTTATGGGATCAACCATCGCCCCATACAGGGTCAAGAAAAGTACACACTAGTCTACTCTGGAATATCGATGCCCTGTCTCGATATTCTCTCGACTAGGAACTATTAAGGGATGTGCTTGCGGACTACACAAGCCCCATTAGTATGATCTGCATCATAGTCCTTGTAGTCAAGCCTACATCTTAAGGGCTTTATCAACATGTATTAGAGAGACAATATAATAATATAAGTGTACATGTTAAGATAAAGAGCAACCAGATAGCATACTATCATATCGAGCAAGTAAGTCCTCTATATATATGTCCAAGTATCTACTATAATATACAATAATGGCCTCTAGGGCATACATATTCTTAACAGAGCCATGATAGGGTAGTAATCTGTTAGTTATGCGTATGCCCTAGAGGCCATTACTGTACATACGATGTATATTGTAGTGGATGCTAGGACATATATAGGGAGGAATTTCTTGCTCGACATGATAGTATGCTATCTGGTTGTACTTTATCTTAACATGTACTCTGATTGTCTCTATGTTACATGTTGATAAAGCCCTTAGGATATGTACTCGACTACTGGGACTATGATGAGATCATACTAGTGGGGCCACGGTAGTCGACGAGTACATCTTATAATAGTTCCTAGTCGAGGGTGTATCGAGACAGGGCATCGATACACCAGAGTAGACTAGCGTATACGCATCTTGACCCATATGATGGGAGATGGATGATCCCATATCCATCGGTGTTTGACATCAAGGATGGTGTACGGGTGCTCAGTAGAGACTGGGTACACTGAACGGACTCGCCGAGAACTCCCAGATGGTATTATACCTCACGTCAGATGGCAGTTCTCCGGTGACACTGGTACAAAGTAGTCTGTTGACCCGAGATCGTCATAGAGTCTTGTGTGATTCCCACTGTGCTTTGATTTCCATCATACCACGTCCAAGAGAGCGTGCAAAAAGGTGGCTTTTGGGTACAGTCCCGAATCACATGGAAGCAATGAGCGATAGGAGGGGATTCGTCTCTCCCGGTATAGGGAGTTGAGGTTGTGCTGTGTTCGATTGGCTATAACCGGAAATCCCTGGCCAGGGTTGCTGAGATCTACTGGTAAGTGTTATCAGTAGTTTCTCGAACTGTTATAGACCTTATATCGACACGACTTATCAAGCTACTGGGGTCTGACGTTTACCACCCCTAAGCGAGATATGCGACATATCAGACGATGAGACCGGACTGTACGGGAGTGTTACTGATTGGATTCACAGGAGAATGTACAGGCTTGCTTGTTAATCTTCTGATCGCTCAATACCCGGGTGGACGTTACGTTTAGCAGACCGCTTGCGGCTTGTGGGTGTTTGATATGATAATCACCTACTGCCGGCGTATTGACGAGTCTTTAGAGTCCTACAAAGGGGTTTCCTGGCTCAAGCGAAATGGAGTAAGAGCACATATGTGATATGTGCAGGACCGAGATTAATACTATGAGATACCGTATTCTATTCTCGCGATTCGTGACATTGATCGGTTGTATGCGATATAGCCGGGTTATCGGATCAAGTGTTGATTCGATAAGTTGTTACACATGATATTAGTCGGTTATAGCCGGGTTATTAAATCAAGAGTTGATTTAATAATTTAATGTATAATTATATATTTGATATATTACATTACATTAACTAGTATTAGCTCACTTATGATTTATTTTCTCACTAGATTGTGCACATTGTTTATATGTGATATATGCAAGTGTACATGTTTGTATCATGCTTGATGATACATACAAGATGGGTGTATGAGACTTATATCAAGTTTAGGTTAAATTAGGGTTTACTTATTTCCTTAAGAATAACAAAAGAGAGGAGACTTTAGTCAATGTTATCAAGCTTGTAGAAGCTTGTATGCAACATTGACAAAGTCAACTCTTTTGTCATTCCTTAGGATATTAGTTAACCCAACCCTTAACCTCATACTATGGTTAATTCTCTACATGAGTTAAGCATGAGGGCTTAACTCAACCATGGTGCAATAATTCAAAGGATAAGTTTTCATTTGGATGAATTATTCACTTCTTCTTCTTCTTTATAAAGCTCCTTGAAAAAGCTTTCAAGCTTTAATGGTGCTATGAGGAAAAATGTGAGAAAATCAATTCTAAAGTGAGCCCACCTCCTACTTCTTCATCCTCTACCACTTGCCATGTAGTAGAGTATGTTCTCTTCACAAAGTTCATGACCTAGTGAAGGAATAGCTTGAGTTAGTGTCTCCCCGACGTAGATCATCTTCGGCCTCGAAGTCATCGAAGCAAGCACGTTCGTTCTTCTTGTGGAGCTTCTCTAGTGTCCTGAGTTCATGATCGCAGCAAAGGGGACATCTACACGGAGCTTAAGAAGTGAAGGACCGGATCTACAAAGGATGTAATCCCTCTCACTTAGTGTTAAAGAGTTTAACATGCTTGTTTTCGCCTAAACTCTAGTATAAAGATCTTGTTACGGGTTGTTCGGCATGGCTAATTTTTAAATCGGGCATGGTTGATGCCTCGTAGACCCTTGTGCGTGTGCCTAGCAACCCTACAGTGGTATCAAAGCCAAGCTAGAGTTTTAGGCGAAGTCTGAGCGAAGTTTAAAGTCCGATCGAACCCCGAAACCCTAATTCGAACCCTTCTCTGGACATTTTCTGAAAATGTGATTTTTTGTGAATTAAAAATCCTTAAAAAAATCAGCAGGGAATTCTATGGACATGTGTGCAAAACGACACTCTGAATCGCTCAAAGCGCCGCGTAACCGCGGCCAAACTAGGGTATTGGCGGCGGTTCCGCGGCCGTACTTGGGGATTGATTGTTAGTTTTTGCACATTAATAACTGTTGGTACTTGCTGATTCTTCTGGGAATTTTTATTTTCACTCAAGTGTTGAGTTTTCTGGGGTTGTATTGGGGACTTAATGATTCGATCGGATAATTTAACTTTGTTTAGTTTTTCCGGATAAATTTTAGAAACTGTTAAAAAGTTCGAACGGATATCAATAACTCAATTTTTCCCCAACAGGAAAATTTCCAAGTGTTGGATTTTTCCATAGTTTAAGAACGTTCTAAGTCATGCAAGTAACGCGATAGACCCTCTAGAAGACAACAAATCTTAACTCGATTATATGACCGTCTTGAACTGCCTTTTGAACCTTAGGGTTTGGGGCAGTACGACGTGCCATATGTGAGGCGTTGGCTTGACCCTTCTACGGCTGGACCATTGGTACTGTGGCATGTGATGGATATTTTTGAACTCCGCTCAAGTGTTGAGCTATTTGGGAAAACTTGGGTGTTTGATCATTCGATCGGAAAGTTTAACATTGTCTATTTATCTGGAATGTAATACAATATTTGGAATCCACATGCAGTTATGAGATAACTAATTTGAATGTTATAAACATAGCAGTTTAGTCTCAGATGATCGGTTGCCACGGAATTTTGATGTGATCAAAAGTCCGTCACAATCACGTAGCGTACGCGGATACTTGCCGGGTAAACTTAACAGACAGCCACGCCCCATAGCCCCGACCAAGTGACTGTAGGAGAACCCCGTCGCCAAAAGCATCCGTTCGGGTGCTCGCGGCAGCGGTGTTCCGCCTTAGTGCACTTCGTCGACGGCATCCGGGGGTGCGGCCGTCTACTAAAGTTTGCGACGAGCATTCGATCAGGATGTCGGGAATCTTGTTGAATTGCCCGACTTGATATTGAAAAGAGTTTTCGATAATGAGACTAAAATGCGGGGTTTATAATTGTTAGGCATGCGATGTCTAAGGAATTCATTTGGTTAGGCATGCGATGTCTAAGGAGGTTGCGGATTCCAACTGTTGTAGTTTTACACTTTCTTTTCTGTGACCGTAAGCGTAGTATGCGGTGTATCGCCGGCTTCGTTGCATACATCAACGACAATCGGGATACGCATACTTGCTTACGTTGATGATATGAGATATTATGTGTTGCTGTGATATGTTATATTGGATCGTCGCGTTTTGAATAGCCGGGGGTTTTATGTGAGATGAAAGTTTTTTCTTTTTCATTCATGTAAAATTCATTTGTATGTAATATTCTTTTATTGGGGCACTTCCAGACTGAGGATGATGTCACCATTGTATATTATTTACTTTTCCGCATTAGGTAGACCCAAGGCGGGGAGCACAAGTAACCGGGTTCTAGGGTCCAGTGGGAGACCATCTCGAGGAGTCGAGACCGGGTCTCCTAACCCTAGAATTGGTAGTGTTACTTGCCGCTCTCGTAGGGGTCTAGGGATGTGGGTTTGGCTATTCATCGCGACCGTGGAATCTGTGTTTTATACAGGCTCGTATTGAAAACACGGACATCCTAGTATATCCAATATTTCATATATGTTTCTTCTGCTGCAATGTTCTGTGATGAGATCATATTACTGCCTGAGACGAATGTTTATATTATATATATGAGATATATGTTATATTGCAGATTTCGTTTCAAATGAGATGCTTGTGAAGCATATTAAAATGATGGGACTTCATTAATGAGATTAATGAAACTAAAAAGAAACCTAAAGATGTTGTAGAAACTTTTTTAAAAACTGGTAGCTCTAGTTCTTACTTTGCATAGCGGTGTTCCTTGTAGAACATCCAGCATCTTATTCGATAAGGAAAGAGCCGAGATCCCTTCACCGGGAGTAACCTCTTTAGTGAAACTAGCAGATGCTACAAACTCGGTTTGTCTTTTGATTGCTTCTATAGTTCTTGCTTTGCATAGTGGTATTTGTGAAATATCCTTCATCTTATTCGATGAGGAAAGAGCCGACGATCCCTTCACCGGGAGTGACCTCTTTAGCAAAACTAGAAAAGGCCTCAAAAACATTCCATTTAAAAATTACTCGATTCTACAACGATATCAAGTTCATTACGCAAAGGGTTTTCTTAAAAACCTGTCGTAGCCCTCCGTCATTTCAGATAAGTAGTATTTAGTATTCGTGCTACGTTTGTTGACCTCTGTCAAGACGTAGTGTGCGGTAACTGATTAGTGCTTATCTGTATAAACATATGATGTGATTGATTTAGGGTAGTCGTGCGACCTTGTTGACCTCTGTCAAGGGTCGTGCGGGTGGGTTTACTTCAATCAGGAAATGACGGGTTGAACTTGACTAGCTGCCTATGGTTTGTTGACCTCTGTCAAGGTCATAGGACGCTGGGGGTAAAAGATTATTGGGAATTTCAAGTGTTGAAATTTGCAATGAGATTGCATACCTTCTATGAGATAGTTGGATCCCGATACCCGCTGCGAGTAAGAGTTACTCCTGGGAGAGTTTTACACATTACAATTAGCCGATCAAGTAGGTGTCAACGGGGTTAGGCCCCTAGGAAAACGAGGTTTACTTTAATTAGGTTCGTGCGAAAGCACGGGGGACCTCCCTCAAAGTACCGGCACTGGCCTGGCTGAAAGATTGGCGAACTTGTAGCGCGTAATTAATCCCGGCTAGTTTTTCCTTTTAGGGTTTGAAGGAAGATTTGATTAAAACAGTGGGAGACATCCTGATTAGATATATTAGATAACCAATCTAATCTTGCAAGAGCATACGCTGAGTGTTTTCTTCTCTCTCTCTCCAGGTAGCGACCATATCACGCCTTAATCAAGATAATAAAACGGATATATTGACCGAACCCGCTTGTTATACTGAGCTGGGAAACGTTGGTCCCGCTCCAACTTATAATTGTTATAAGACAGAGCAGGAAATTAGGGAATACCAGATTTCACATGCCGCCCAAACGAAGAAAGTGCATGCTGATGTATCTTCTTCGGGTGTGTTCATTACAGAGAACTGTTTCTTAGTATCCTTTACGTCCTGGGTATGAGATACCAGATCAGGATCCCGCATATGTAATCTGTTACATGGGCTACAGAAAGGTAGAGAACTGAGAACGGGTGATAAGTTTCATGAGACAGAAAACGGTGCAAGTGTTGCAGCCAAGTCTGTTGGTCACTATCACCCTGTATTACCAGAATACATTGATTCTGAACAAATGTTATTAGATACCGAACCTGATATACAACATCATATCAGTCTCTTTATTAGTAAAGAAAGGATATAATTTTGTATTGTTGGATAATGTTTTGAACATTTCCTATATCAAGAGTTGATCGGTTCAGGCACGTTATCTAAAAGCATTGACGTTCTAAATAAAACAACAATTCTTAGTATACAGAACACACAAAAGAGGAAGAGTTCAGAAATGAACGGATCCTTCTTGAGGCATTGTAGACTAGGTCATATCAATGCGACCCGACTAGCAAAGTTACATTTAGATGCATATTTAAATTTGTTTGAATTTACATCTTGTGAAACTTGCCGGTCATGTCACAAAAATAAGATGACCACGGCTCAGGTTATTGGAAACGGAGAAAGAGTTAGTGAACTCTTGGGATTGATACATGCTGATGTATGAAAGTCCCCTGTCTACACATGCCAAGACTGGTTCTTTGTACTTCATTACATTCTCTGATGATCTCTCAAGATTCAGACATATGTTCCTGTTGAAACACAAGTCCGAACCTTTTGAGATATTCACATAATGTAAGTTAGAAGTAGAGAACCAAAATACGGGTATAAGTATTATGTCCTTTGATGAGATCAAGGAGGAGAATACTTGAGCACGGAATTCCTGGACTATTCTAAAGGAGAATGAGATTCTCTCTCAGCATTACTCCTCCGTATACACCACTGCACGTCGGTGTATCGGGGCGGAGCAATAGCACCCTATGTGATATGGTGTGCTCTATGATGAGTACTACTGAGTTTCCTATTTCCTTTTGGGAGTTATGCACTTGAGAAGCTGCATACCTATTAAATAGGGTTCAAATCAAATCAGTTGCCTACCACTTCATATATGATATGGAATGGGAAGAGCCCATATCTTAAGTAGTAAAGATTTGGGGTTGTCCAGCCTATGTCTAAAAGTATAATCCGGACAAGCTCGAGGCAAAGTCAGTTCTGTGGAAGTTTGTTGGATATCCCAAGCATAAGTAAGGGAATATCTTCTACCTAACCGAGGAACAAAAGATATTTTGTTTCTCAACATGCCACCTTTGTAAAAGGGAATTTCTTGTGAAGAAATTAATGGTCATGAGGTAGAACTGGAAGGAGTTCCAGCTATACAAACTACAGCAGATGATTTGGTAGAACCAAAGGATTCAATAGTTTCCAACGAACCTCAGCCTCTCCGCCGATCTAGTAGGGTTCCTCACCCACCTGAGAGATACTTCGGTTTCTCAATGACAGTGGGAGCGAGGATTGCATCATGAGATGATGACCCAACTAGTTTCGAGCTGGCCATCAGGAGTAGGACTCTGTAAGAATGGCTGGATACTTAGCGATCTGAGATGGAATCCTTATACACCAACAAAGTATGGACTTTGGTTGCTTTATCTGAAGGGTTAAATCCCCATCAGGAGCAAGTATATCTTGAGAAGATTACTTGGTGTATATGGAAAAGTTGAGATTTTCAAAGCTATGCTTAAGTCCATCCAGATCCTACTTGCCACGGCTACATACCATGACTACGATATCTGGTGGTTGGGTGTCATGACTGCTTTTCTAAATGATGTTTTAGAAGAAAGCGTCTATAAGTATACAGCCAGAGGGCTTCGTAGACAGTGGGAGCAGCGAAAACGTATGCAAGATATTTTATATGATAAAGCAGGCATCACGGAGTTAGAACATCTGTTTTGATGTGGTAGTCAAAGAGTTTGACTTCATCAAAATGGTAGATGAACCTTGTATATACAAAAAGGTAGTAGGGAGTATGGTGGTGATCCTCGTAGAGTACGTGGATGATATACTCTTGATAGGGAAGGAGTTTCCTATGCTACGCTCGGTCAATCTCCGCTTATCACAAGGATTCTTCATATAGGATCAAAGTGATACCTCCTAAATCCTGGGTTTTTGGATCTATGAGATAGATCTAATTGGATGTTAGGATTCTCACTAGATGTAGTGAGATGGTATCAATCGATCCTGGGGAGAATCACTGGAAAGGTTCCAGGGTGATAAGAACGACTGAATGTCAGTCGCAGGCATTGTCTTTACCCTCAGTGGAGGGACGGTATGTTGGAAGAGTTCCAAGCTAGATATCGTGACTTACTAGACGATTAAAGGCAAGATACATCGTTACCAAGGATGCTACCAAAGAGGCAGTCTGGATATATATTAGTTCATGAGATGAACTTCGTTCCTACCATTGTGTGACAATGGAGTTGTGGCTTTAGCCAAGGAACCCCCGTCCCATCAGAAATCCAGATATAATTCTTAGGCAGTATCATCTGATCATGGAGATGGTTGATCTCCAGGGAGATCGAGGTTAGGAGAGTAGACACAGAGGACAACAGCGCGGATCCACTCACAAAGGCCTTTTTCCCAGTAGAGACTTTTATGGGATGGTTGAGTATGAGATACTTCAACTACAGCTAATTGTTGGGTATGCGATACCACAACAGATGGCCCTAGTGCAAGTGGGAGATTGTTAGTTATATGTATGCCCTATAGGCCATTACTGTACATACGATGTATATTGTAGTGGATGCTAGGACATATATAGGGAGGACTTTCTTGCTCGACATGATAGTATGCTATCTGGTTGTACTTTATCTTAACATGTACTCTGATTGTCTCTATGTTACATGTTGATAAAGCCCTTAGGATATGTACTCGACTACTGGGACTATGATGAGATCATACTAGTGGGGCCACGGTAGTCGACGAGTACATCCTATAACAGTTCCTAGTCGAGGGTGTATCGAGACAGGGCATCGACACACCAGAGTAGACTAGCGTATACGCATCTTGACCCATATGATGGACGATGGATGATCCCATATCCATCGGTGTTTGACATCAAGGATGGTGTACGGATGCTCAGTAGAGACTGGGTACACTGGACGGACTCGCCGAGAACTCCTAGATGGTATTATACCTCACGTCAGATGGCAGTTCTCCGGTGACACTGGTACAGAGTAGTCTGTTGACCCGAGATCGTCATAGAGTCTTGTGTGATTCCCACTGTGCTTTGATTTCCATCATACCACGTCCAAGAGGGCGTGCAAAAAGGTGGCTTTTGGGTACAGTCCCGAATCACATGGAGGCAATGAGCGATAGGAGGGGATTCGTCTCTCCCGGTATAGGGAGTTGATGTTGTGCTGTGTTCGATTGGCTATAACCGGAAATCTCTGGCCAGGGTTGCTGAGATCTACTGGTAAGTGTTATCAGTAGTTTTTCGAACTGTTATAGACCTTATATCGACATGACTTATCAAGCTACTGGGGTCTGACGTTTACCACCCCTAGGCGAAATATGCGACATATCAGACGACGAGACCGGACTGTACGGGAGTGTTGCTGATTGGATTCACAGGAAAATGTACGGGCTTGCTTGTTGATCTTCTGATCGCTCAATACCCGGGTGGCCATTACGTTTAGCAGACCGCTTGCGGCTTGTGGGTGTTTGATATGATCATCACCTACTGCCGGCGTATTAACGAGTCTTTAGAGTCCTACACAGGGGTTTCCTAGCTCAAGCGAAATGGAATAGGAGCACATATGTGATATGTGCGGGACCGAGATTAATACGATATGAGATACCGTATTCTATTCTCGCGATTCGTGACATTGATCGGTTGTATGCGATATAGCCGGATTATCGGATCAAGTGTTGATTCGATAAGTTGTTACACATGATATTAGTCGGTTATAGCCGGGTTATTAAATCAAGAGTTGATTTAATAATTTAATGTATAATTATATATTTGATATATTACATTATATTAACTAGTATTAGCTCCCTTATGATTTATTTTCTCACTAGATTGTGCACATTGTTTATATGTGATATATGCAAGTGTACATGTTTGTATCATGATTGATGATACATACAAGATGGGTGTATGAGACTTATATCAAGTTTAGGTTAAATTAGGATTTACTTATTTCCTCAAGAATAACAAAAGAGAGGAGACTTTAGTCAATGTTATCAAGTTTGTAGAAGCTTGTATGCAACATTGACAAAGTCAACTCTTTTGTCATTCCTTAGGATATTAGTTAACCCAACCCTTAACCTCATACTATGGTTAATTCTCTACATGAGTTAAGCATGAGGGCTTAACTCAACCATGGTGTAATAATTCAAAGGATAAGTTTTCATTTGGATGAATTATTCACTTCTTCTTCTTCTTCATAAAGCTCCTTGAAAAAGCTTTCAAGTTTTAATGGTGCTATGAGGAAAAATGTGAGAAAATCAATTCTAAAGTGAGCCCACCTCCTACTTCTTCATCCTCTACCACTTGCCATGTAGTAGAGTGTGTTCTCTTCACAAAGTTCATGAGCTAGTGAAGGAATAGCTTGAGTTAGTGTCTCCCCGACGTAGATCATCTTCGGCCTCGAAGTTATCGAAGTAAGCACGTTCGTTCTTCTTGTGGAGCTTCTCTAGAGTCCGGAGTTCACAATCGCAGCGAAGGGGACATCTACACGGAGCTTAAGAAGTGAAGGCCGGATCTACAAAGGATGTAATCCCTCTCATTTAGTGTTAAAGAGTTTAACATGCTTGTTTTCGCCTAAACTCTAGTATAAAGATCTTGTTACGGGTTGTTCGGCACGGCTAATTTTTAAATCGGACATGGTTGATTCCTCGTAGACCCTTGTGCGTGTGCCTAGCAACCCTACATAATCAAAGCACAGTGGGAACTCACACGAGACAAATGACGATCTCAGGTCGACAGACTAACATGTAATCATGTCACCAAAGAACTGCAACCTGACGATAGGTATAATACTATCTAGCATGTTCCCGGCGAGTCCGTCCAGTGTAACTCATAACCCAATGAGTACATATATACAATTTTTGGTGACTAACGAACACCAATGGCTGTGAGACCGCACATCGCCCCTCGTCGGGGTCAAAAAACGTATACACTAGTCTACTCTGGAATATCGATGCCCGGTCTCGATACTTCCACGACAAGAGACATTTAAGGATTTGCTTATGAACTACACATGCCTCACTTGTATGATCATCATCATAACCTTGGTAGTCAAACAAAAATCTTAAGGGATCTATCAATAAGTAATAGTAATCCGTAATACCACATAATACATGTACATGATAATAAAATCTAACTAGATAGTATACTATCATCTCGAGTAAGACTGTTCTACTCATATAACTTCTCCTTCAATTATCATAATGGTCTGTCTGTAATTACTATAATTGTCTTAAGGGCACTGTATCAACACAGTCCTCATTCTAAATGTGTTTACAAAGAAATTAAAAAGGAGAAAAAGGTGAAACTTTAAACTAAACTAGCTCTAAATATAAATAAAACAGAGAAAATTAAAATGAGAATAAAATTACAGGGTTCATAGTCATAAATTCACGATTCGGATTAATTCGGCGAGGTCGAAAATTCAGATTCGGAGAACTATTCGGAAAAAATCGGCAGGTATTCAGAAATGATTCAGTAAGTATTCGGAAAATGTCGGGAAGGATTTCAAGAAAGAAATTAATATATAAGGCTCTGGGTTTTTATGTTGCCAATTATTCGCTGTTTTTGTGAATTAATCGTTGATTTTTCGAATTGTTCGGAGTGTTCGCCAACGGCGATTAAATCGGAGAATTAATCGACCAATCAAAAATTCGTGAATTATTCACGAATGCGCCAAATAATTTAGGAATTATGTAACTATGACTGGAAATGATCTCTTCTGTGATAATATGTAAATGGGATTAGACCTTGGTCCTCATAACATGTAAATGCACATAGTTTTGTAAATATTTTATTTTTTTTAATATACTTTATGGAGAAGGGTGTCTTGCCCTTTTTCCCTTTGAAAAAAATAATGGATTATCCTTTGAAGACTTTTTTCCCCCAAGTTTATTACTGTCTTGGAAAACCATCGGTATGAAATATTGAATACCCACCCCTCATTATATCGCCATTGATTTACATTCTCCGGTGATGCTATATTCGTTCGTTCAGCGCCTAAGGATTGCTAATATTAGAAAGGTTTTCCTTGGTACAACTCATAGCATATAGGAGATATTGTTCAGATTTGAATGAATGAATCAAAATTGCATATTAAATTCTCAGTAATTTGTGCATCAATTTCCATCGAATGCTAAGAATAGAAAAACTGCTAATATTAGAATGCTTTTTGGTAGTACAGCTCATAGTCTATACAAAAAATATCATTCAAATATAAGTGAATGAACCAGCATTGCAATTATATAGTAGAATACATGAATCTTTTTTTTCCTTTCCTTTTTACTCCTTTTGGTGCATTTGGAAGGTCATCATTATGAAATCATATTGGTTCCATCTAATATTATTCAAGTCTAAATGCAATGCTCCAACATAAATTCTATCCTAACTAGTCATAAATTGTACACAAGAATTTAATCATTGCCTTCTTCTAATAAGAATTTTGGTGGATTCTGAAAACTGGTTCAAATTTTCAAATTAATCTTTCCAAAATAAATTTAGACAATGGTCTGCCTATAACTTATAATCACTTTAGATATCATTAAGATTTAAAAACCATTATTTGCTTTGTAAACGAAGCGGAAGAGTTGCCATGATATGGTCAATTATAAAGCTAAAGCTTACATGTTTACAAATCAAATTTACAAACATATTTTAGTCCAAAAGTTCACCGGAAAAAAAAGAGAAGCTATGGTTCGTTTGATAACCAAAATATAGTTTTTCAAACCGCGATTTCAAAACTTATTTTGGTGGCTCAAAACCCCATTTTTCTAAACTCCAAAAAGAATAGAGTTTCAGAAAGCTATGAGCCATCTCTCTCTCTCTCTCTCACGCGCGCGCGCACTACAAAGTAAGTTAAACGAAATTTTGGTATGATTAACAATATACCCAAATGACCCTGAACCCTAATTTTACTAAAGTATGATTTCGTTTTAGCGTAATCGAAATTATGGTCCTGCAAAACTTTGCTGCAAACTAGGTCTAAAAGTCTGGAAATTGAAACCGTAGCAACAAACATTGCAACACTTTCTCCATTTGATTAGCAACTGTAAATAGATTTGCAAATTGTATTTAAAAAAATACTGCAGCAAATGCATAAATTTGCCAAAAAAATGAATACATGTATGCGCCAATTGAAGATTCCATAATTTTTAGCTTTTCTAAATCATTCTGACAATCACAAATGTCATGCCACATAAACGAAACAATTATTTGTCAATCACATGTAACAAATGCTACATGAAACAATCCAAAAAATTAAGAAGCTCATTCTTGCAACTAGTAATTAAGAACCTCTCCCATTTCAAAATAATAATATTGGTGCTCTTATCCAATCCTGACCATACATCATATATGTAAAGCACGTGCAAGACATCTAAAGCACATACAAGAAATCAGGAAAAGCAGCTGCAGATTGAATGAAAAAACTCTAATGATCAAAATAATTTAAACAGTGAGAGATGCATAGCAAGCCAGTAAGAAGCAAAACACCATCCATTAGACTTGATTTCTGGTTTTCCAAAGATTTTAAGAACATAAACTAATTTAGAGGGAGAAACACACCTAAACACTTGGCCCTAAATACTCAAGAGCAAACTAACTAGAAGATTCAATAGAAGCTTTGCAAGTTTGCTTGTTGTGCCCTAACCCTTGGCACTTGCTGCATCGAAACGCTCTCTTCACCGTAATCCTTGGATCCTCCGCTTTCTGTTTCGGACGACCCCTTTGCCTTCGGCTACGACGAGGGAGAGGAGAAGCATCCTTGTCATCCACAGGAAACACTGGCCTAGCCCGGCCCACATCAGGTATCGGAACAATTGACAAAGAATATATCAATCGGTAGCACTCCGTTGTGAAGTACTTGGAACAAAAATCAAAAACAAAAGCATCGGTTCGCTCAAAGACTGCAAGAGCATGAACGCATGGCAACCCAGTGACTTGCCATTTTCTGCACGTGCACTCCCAGTTTTCGATGTTTGCAACATAAACCGAACTGTCATGGATTTCAAATGCATTCCCTGTAGAGCACATCACATCAAGGGCATGTGCTTTGATTACATCTTCTTGTATTTTCGCATGCATAGATGGTGCGAGAATTTCTGTCCAAGAGTTAGAAGACTCTCGACGAGTGTATATCATTTCCATCATTTTGCATCGAATCATGTCGACTATTTGAACCACCGATGGCTCATATCTTGATGTTACCCAGCTATTGAAAGTTTCTTGCGCATTTAAAGAATAAATAGCATAGCGCAAACCCTTGAAAAAGGCATTAGACCAAAGTTCAGGCTTAGCAGCCAAAACCCACTCTGCGAGGTCTTTTGATTCGGACTTGATTCTTTCGATGCATTCGTTATACTCATTGATGTTGCAAGCATATACACACTTCTTAAAATCAGCAGTCAATGCATCTCTAGCTTCTGGAGTCAACTCCTCTTCTTCCAACTTTGATTTGAAGTCCTCTTCGAGGTGATTCATACAATAACCATGATTGCTACCCTCAAAAACTTGAGCTACCTCTTCCTCAAGGCCATTTTTTCTATTAGATATGAATGTTATGGTGCGGGAAGTTGAGAGAGCAGATTTCAACTGCACCAAAAACCAATGCCAGTTTTCTTCAGTTTCGGTATCTACTACTGAAAAGGCAACCGGGAAAATTAAATTCTCACCATCGACTGCATTTGCAACCAAAATTTTCCATTGCTTGCTTGCTTTGAGAGATATTGCATTGAGAAAAAGAAGAGGGCGGCATCCTTGTTCAAAGCCACTAAGTGATGCATGAAATGCAACAAAGAGATTAAATTTTGAGTTATCATTAATTTCCAGCGTGGCGACACTGCCTGGGTTTGTTTCAAGTATCCTATCACAAAGCCAGGGCAATTGAGTGCAGGCCTCCTCATGGGAATTGTGAAGCTCCTGCTTCGCAAAAAATTTTCCACGCCACGCTTGACTATAATTTACACTAAGTCCATATTCATGATGGAGATCATTCGCTATATCCTTTGGGCTATAATTTGGAGTTTCCTTCAACTTCTCTTTGATTACACTAGCAACCCATTTTTGATTTGCTAAGCGACTCCGTTCTTTGCTTGCTCGTCTGTTGCACGTGTGAGTCTCAGTCCATTTCTTGATGACGAAGTCTCGGTTGCCTGGAGTCTTGGACGCATGGATTCTCCAAGGACAACCCTCAGCTTTACATTCGACGGTTAAGCGTTGGGACTCGTTCTTGACAAATTTGTACTCGAAATTATGTGCAATTGCGTATTTGTGGAGTGCATCGCGTAGTGCTTTAGGGCCATCAAATATTTGTCCAACGCCGGTGATCAAATCGTCCCAATCGATGCATAACTTCTGTCGCTTGGCATCTTCGGATTCTTCTAAATTATTGTTATCAGTCCACAAGGTGGTATCGGTATGTGTATCTGAGTCCGCCACAACACTCTTAGATTTCCTACAGATTAAGAATATTTTAAATCCTATAATGGAATCTCATCGTTATAATTTCATATTCACACGGAGAGATGTTATCCTTTAAACTATCCTAGTCTTTATCAATTCTCTCAATACATGCACAGCACATGCACACACACTAAGTACTTGCAATTTCAAGATTTAGGAAAAGCAAGCTTAAGTGATAAGTGGCATCCTACATTTTATTTATAAAAAGAAAAAGGAAAAGAAAATTTGTAATTTTCAACCTGTCCATATAGCTCATTCAAAATATAAACATACATTATATCTCTATCTTCTTTTTTCAGAAGGGTCCTTCAAAACTTACAGATTTTCACTTTAACCATGACAAGATTATATGCAAAGCCATTTCAAAATCTTGTAACATCTTAACATCACATGCCAAAAAATTAGTATTTTGTAACTTCTATCACTATTTACCAACAATATAAAGATGTCGTGCGTGAAATATGTTCCATTTCGCTCTTGGCCATATTGTCCCTTGGAGTTTAACAAAATTCCATCTAGCAAATATATCATCGTTTCCCCTTCTTTTATACTACTTCATAGTCTATAAGAATTTGGAAGATGTTACAAGATCGTCTAGGATCATGACAAGCCCTCTCTTATCATAGTTTTCTGAACCAAGTTTTTGAAACTTATTCAGATTGGGTTGACATCAGATTGAAAGCCCGGTTGTAAGACTCGGTCAAATTTTTAATGAAGCCTTGCTTCATAGCCAACCCTATTTGGATGGGAAAAAGCTTAGATGATAATAGATGATAATGATGAAGAATAAAGAACCGTCATGTAAAGCATACCTGTTCTCGACCTTTTTTATGACTTTCATAACATAAATGTCTGTAGTAGGCGAATCTACATGGAAATCAACCATGCGCTGCAAGTCTTTGTCACTAGATACCGTGATCAAAGTTTTTCTATTATTCGGAAGAAAATATTTGATTGAAAATGAATCAGCCCTGAAGTGAAACATGCTACATAACTCTGACTTAAGATCACTGAGTGGCATATCACGATCAATATCAATTGCATGTGCTTCACCACCAGAATAAGACATCGATCCATCGCTATCTGTAACAAATTCACCGCCTGACTGGCAAACTGCCAAAAGTTTTCCCCTTGCCATGGACAGCAAAATCTCCTATTGTCGAGAATCAATACAAGTTTAATGGTTAACAATAAAAGAAAAGGCATTTAATATAGTATATTATTGAATATTATAAATGTATTGTACATAAACTTTCAATCAGGAAGGCACTTGTTTAAGTTGTAGTTGTATAACAGAAAGATACAAGAGATAACTGCTGCTGTAAGAAATATAGCATATATGAGCTGCCATATTCCATAAACAACATTAGTGGATTCATGTACAATTAGAACATGGCTTTGCAACAAAAGATAAGATTTATCAATCATCCATGTTTCAGAAACAGATGAAGAAAGCGAAGAGGTTGGCATGGCTCGCTTCTCGAGTTGCCGTACTAGAATTTAGGTGGCTATTTAAGTATTTAAACTCTACGGTGGAGATCAAGGTTCATATATAATCATATGTACTAAATTAACACCAATGTTCTTCTCAAGACCTCTAAAATTTACAAAGTCACACTTACATCGATCAGTTAGTTTCAATATCTAAGCTATAAGGATTATAAAGATGAAGGCAACAAGATTAACATCTAAGAGAATCAGCCTTATAATTTTACATGATATAGCAGTGTCAACAATTGTAACTTCATATCTCAATTCTCGGGAAGAGTACATACCAATAAAACAACTAAAATGAGCTTTACCTAACATGAACACAATTTTAAATTAAGCATAAAAATTAAGCTTGCAAGAAAATAAACATTTCAGTATGAAATTAAAACCACCTTTATGAAAGTATAAATCACAATTTGTGTCAAGGTTGATTTTTTGAAAGCTAATGAAATCACAATAAAACCACCTTTGATTTTTTGACACTACAGTAATTCACCTTTTGCTTATCTACTCTCAGAATTTTCTTAATGATTTCATATTTCTCACCACACTACGAAAAATAGGGAAAAGATTATAAAACAGAACTATTTTATCATCTCACTTGCTCAATTAAGATCTAATAATACAAAAAAGAACTATTTGCATATAGAATAAATAACTAACTGATTACAACTGTTTCATCCAAAATTAGACTTGTGAGGAACAGGAGGGAAACCTAGGTTTATTCTACAGGATGCTGAGATCCTCAATTCAGAGATTCGAAACAAAACCCTAGCAGCCTACCCTTTTTCTCAAAAATTATTTTCCCCAAGCTTGGACTAGAGATTAATTTTATATTTATCTTGGGTTCTTGTTCAAAATTAAATACGGACTTTGTAACAAACTATAATCAGCACAAGGACAGATTTATAAATATTTTAACACATTTTGCATGTGTACAGTGTTAATATTTTCCACAAAACTTTGCTTCATGATTTCATAAATTTCTCCCCGCGGTTCAGAAAAAAATTCTAACAATTATAAACGAGAACAATCGCAAATTGGTAAATTTACTTTGCAATCTACAAAATTGTTAAAAACCAATTTAGGATTACATTTCCATTAGCTCAACTGAGATCTAATCAGATAAAAAGAGAAACTTTTTACAAAAAGAACAAAAATTTCCATAAAAAATACAACTTTTCAAGCATATTGATCAAAAGAGAGAGAAATAAGAGTGAAACCTAGGGTTTATCGTCCCAAAGAGTGCCGATTCCTCAATCGATAGCGAGAGATCGCTGGAGATTTTCGAGCGAAACCCTAGCGGCGAACCCTTTTTCTCAAACGAAAAATATTTTCCCTAAAATTGGACTAGAGATTAATTATTGTATATATCATGGGTTATTGTGTACGATAGATGCGGACTTGTTTCCAAACTAAAATTTGTAAATGGATGATTTGGCAAATACTTCATAACGGATTCTTATCGGATCTGGGGAGAGACCTACATATCTAAATCCCGATCCGCTTTGGTTTGAAGTTTGTTCCTTAACTATTTAATTTCTTAAAATAAAAAAAATTAATCTTTTCAGTATCCTATATTTCATTTTCATCATTTAATAGCTGGATTTTCTATTCTTGGGGATGTTCAATTGAAGTTTGGGAGTTTGGCTTGATAAAACCTTGTTGGAGACAGAACATAAATTTACGCTCAATAAAGTCAATGAACGAATGAACATGAACATAGCGTATTCGAGCTTGATTTGTGTTTAGGCTCGGCTCATATATGCCTCATGTCGGCTCCCTTAGTTTATAGCTTATTTAGTATATAGCAGTAATAATAAATTAGTTACTCAACTTAAATTTAGACCATATATTTGTTACCTGTATGTTAACCTGAGACTTGGAGTATAGTAAATATTTTTGTCTAACATTGGTATAATAAAATATTGAAGAATTTAGATAATTAATAACTTTAGATTTAGACTCAGACTCGGAAATGTTTTAACCAAGCAAGAGCTCGCTCGTCTAGTTATAACAACAATATTTCTTAGTGGTCAATTTATCAAAGATAATATTTAACATCTATATGAAAATTTTCATATATGCATGAAACTATTTGTGCTAGCAGTAGCAGAGGTAAGATTTCTTTTAATAGCTAGAGCATGAAAAGCTTACTAGATCCATTAAATATCCCAACTAAGAAATATAGAGAAATCATGATTCAAGGAGAAATGAAAAGCTAAAATTTAAACTATAGTATTATAATAGGAAACTCTATCTTTTTTTTTGACTAATAAACCGTAATCTGATACAAGCAGGATGTGAGTCCTAGATCTCTTGATCAGCTGTTAAGAGGTAAGATTCTTGTAGAATACCTATTTGAAACAACATCGTTGAAGCAGCCTATCAACCGTCTGTGATGTGATACACAGACGGTTGAGATCGAGAAAAAAAAACAACTTTTAGTTTTAAGGCTATCATTTTTATTTTGTTAAATCTCAATCATACGTGTATAACACCAAACATGGACAGTAGAGCCAGTTCTAGGATTTTACTTCAAATGTAAAGAAGTCAAACCTTTAGGCTATAACTCCTAATAAGGATCTATGGTATTATTTGGCCCCTACTGATGTCTGCTGTCTAATCTAATGGGTGATGCGGGGGTAGAATAATGGGGTCACGGTTTGGTATATTTTTTTGCTTATGATGTGGATAGGAGCCTACAAGATTATGGAAATAGCACGGAAAATTAATAAAAGAGTCCCCAAGTCCGTTATAATTATATAGAAAGAAGAACGCGAATAGAAAGAAGATATTGAGTACAATCACGGATATAGTCTTGATGGTCATGGACTCATGGGTGAAGCCACAAGGGTTTGTGTTTGCATAAAAAATGCGGCGTCCGGTCGGGCAAGCCGAATGAGGCAGGAGAGAGAAAGGATAGTTCGGTCCAAACCACTTGGGGCCAAATCAGTTGCCTGAGAAACCGACCCTAGGCGATTTAGGAAGATATGAAAGATTAGAGTGGGGTCTCATGATAGATTTAGAATCAATCAGACGCCGGTGGTTGCGAAACTTAAGCACCAAGTAAGGGTGTACTTGATGCCTGAATTGATAAAAATTTAGGGTTTTGAACTATTTCCTAATAAATCCTAGTTCCATAAAAACAAGAGTTTAAATGAATATAGGGATCTCTTTCTCAATCAACAAATTATCAACTTTCCTAATTCTAGGGCTTCTCAACCACCCTATCGTAATTAATGTAACATAAATCTTCAGTGATCAACACCTCTCCATCGAGACCCTGTCGAGACTTGAGACGGCTATCCCTCCTCGATCAGCTATGCCACCACGTTCCTTTTGATCTACAAAAAGCAAAGCATGAAGATGAAGAAACGCCCCTCGGCTCTCCTTTCGGCGCACCAGTACTCATATAGCGCCGATTGGGTATGGCCGAGAGCGCCGATGGCCGAATCGAGACTGTTATTATGGTTACGAGAGATTTAGACGTCCATTCGTACTCTCATAACATCATAATAGAGCCGATCTCGGCCTTCGACCATATCAAACTTGGTAGTCGCTGTTCCCGCTCAAAAATTAGAACCGCACTCAAGTGCCATAGCATGCGGTGCGCACGCGTAGCATGCGGTGCGACACGTGCAAAGCACATGCGCAGAGTCTAGGTTATTGCATGCGATGCGTTCCATGAAAAGCACATGCGCAAAGGTAAAAACTTTTGATAGGTTGCGATGCGACGTGTGCAATGCACAAACGCATAAGCTAAGCTTCTGAAAGGCTGCGACACATGCAAATCTTTTGTTGTTAGTAGCTTGCGCTCAACCGAAGCTAGTCTTAGAAAAAAAATCTTCTATTGTTAATAAAATTAACAAATTAAACAAAATTGATTTGGGATCAATGATCCAATGGTGCGCACGCACTCTAAACTGATATGCATCAATTTAAAACTATTTGTTAGGGATTACCTTAACAAATCTCTCTAT
The DNA here is from genome assembly GCA_030015575.1 of Agapanthus africanus. Taxonomy (NCBI): domain Eukaryota; kingdom Viridiplantae; phylum Streptophyta; class Magnoliopsida; order Asparagales; family Amaryllidaceae; genus Agapanthus; species Agapanthus africanus. The sequence goes on along the minus strand of CM057344.1, from coordinate 180,909,884 downwards.
TAAAATATAAGCCATAGAGGAGAAAATCTCCTATCAAGTTCATACTTTTAAAAATCGGCAACAGTAGACGCAAAGGCATTCTCAACCGAGAAAATTCTCAAGGCCACTATCTTCTTTCTCGACAAAACCCCAGCATCAATTAGGTAAAGAAAAAGAAATTAAAAACTCTTTTTTGTCTATGAAGTTTCGACTTCTTTGAGTTTCGACTCCACATATAAAATCAAAGGATTATAGAGTTCATCCCTCCTACAAATATTTCGATCTTCAGATTTGGATAAAAAGCCCTTTTAAAAAGTGTTTCGATACATAAAAACCGAATTTTTTACTTCCTTATGAGTTTTGACTTTCTTGAAAGTTCTAACTTTCACAAAAAACTGGTGCGCACCATATAAACATATCCAAAATCAGAGAACATAGACTTCGGTATTTTAGAAAGCAAAAAGCTTTCTTGGAAGAACTAGGGCGCACCCTTCCTGAAACCTGTACCATATGCACCACGAGTTTCACTCGCGTGTATAAGACAATCGCACTCTAACCTGGGCGCATCCCCTAAAGCATGCTATACATGCAATGCATGTGCGCACAAGTCGATCGCACCCTAAACTTGGACGAACTCCCTAAAAATCAATACCATCCGATGCTACCTGTGTTATGCATGTGCACACAAGCCAACAACAGATGTGCGATGCGTACACGTACAAAACCCGTGCTCACTTTAAATAAAGTCAAGCCTTATGAAGAACTGCACAAAAGCATGCGTACCCCGTGCTATCCACGTGCACTGATGTTATGCGCATTAATAGTGCGCATGAGCACCTGATAACCAAGCTAAATCTTGAAGACTTAGCAAAAATATGCATATACTTCATATATGATCAAATGATCTTTTGAGAACATATTCTCAAAATATGACCATGTCATCTAAGTTGATCTTAGTCTAAAAATAAGACTAACAATCCTAGAAAAATACAAATATCTTCTGAACTGATGGATCTCACAAATGTGAGGAATGCTACATAGGTTCAATCCTGCTGGCAAACCAAGCCACCAATGTGGATGCAAACTCCGAACTAAAATATACGATTTTGAACTAATCCGCACCCTACGGACGGCGACATAAATTAGTCTCTGTATTCAATCCAAGGGCAACCCAAAATAAATGAACTTAAAATGCGACACACAAAATAAAGATTGGAGCAGTAGAAAGTTGTTATCGTTCGCAATTACGTAATTAACTACAGGGGCTTGTACATATAGGAAAAATACGTCCCCATAATCAATAAACCCCTCATCCGTGAGGGGAAATCTGAAAGTCAGTTATATCGGACGCATCTATCCAAACCCTCGATATACGGTGTCATAAATCAACTTGGTATCTTCGGAGAGGTGGATATATATGTCTAAATAGTATCTGCCTCCAAATTCAGGTAAGACGTTCTAAACCCAATTCGTCTCCGTTTTCGGCGGTAAACAGATTCTGGTATGCCCAGTGGGACCGTTTTTCTCTTTCCACACCATACTTTGTGTGTTGTGTTTCGCGAACAAAAACACGGTTCCTTATATTTATGGTTGCTCTTGGATTTCGGGATACTAAAACCGGTGTTTTGTATCCATGCAGATCAATGGCCTCATCCTGCAACAGCTGCAACTGCAAAGCGGGTTCCAACACCATTCCATCCAGAGTAACCTGGTCAGGGCAAGCAATGGCTCTTGTGCTCTGCATCCCAGTAGCAAAAGTGGCCCAACAACTGAATGTTCTCTTCTTTGGAGCAATGCTTCTATCTCTTACCCTCGGCATCCCAGTGCCGAAGGAGGAAATGCAAGAGAAGTCAGTCTTTAACAGGCTGACAACCACCGCTGCAGGCCTGTCACGACCCGAAATAGTATGCGACTGGCACTTGAATCATGTGAAATCTATAGGACCCCACCTAATTCAAGTAAACCAAAATCCCAGAAATCTAAACCATTTTAAAGAAGAAGTGAAGAAAAACTTATTTTAAAGCAAGTGGTTTTAATAAAATAGGTGACATTAAATATTTAAAAGCAACATCATATTTTCCCAAAAATTTCAGCAGAGTGTCCTTTGTAAATACTGGCCCCCAAACGAGTACAACACATGAAATACATAATAATGAATAAAGGTATCCCCAAGCGGGAGCTAGCTCTTCGCCAAATGGCGGAAACCACCACACAAGCAATATAATATACAATGCCGAAGGGCGAGGATCAAAAACTCAGAAGAAAACCAACATCACAAAGAAAACCAGAGAAGAATAATAATAATACAAGCGCGCGACTCTAAGGTCGAAAGAATATACAACTGGTCTTCTAAGTCTATCAAATAATACAAGTCTGGTTGATGGAATCTACTAGATACAACTGAGCAAATAAAAGTACAACGGTAGTCACGATGCAAGTGAATCCTCCTACCAAAACAATCACCCGGAAGGAAGCAGTGTGCCAGCAAGCCGCAATGAAACCTGTACGGCCAAACCTGCAAGAAACTGTGGCACAACAGGGGTGAGTTGCCAACTCGTGAGTAGAAAACATCATCGAGAAAAAATCGCATGTATGACTCTCTCCTAGGTCATATAAAGAAACTATACAATACTATAATAAGGGTGACAGCAGATCATAAGTGTGATGTCAAAGTACTCGTGTCTGTGTCATAAGTAATAACACATCATGTGTATCATGTATGAATGCATCAACCAATGTGTGTCCAGCAACGACACACAAAATCACGATAAAACCTTAGTGTCCATCACCGACACTCGAAACATCATGAAACTCGTGTACAGTATCGACACGTATATCCTCATATCTCAGGCGCCGCATCCTCAGATCTGCCCTTATATCCATCTCTCTCATAATTCCGAACGGTATCCTCCGGATATCCATCGAGTTTCCATAAAATCACCGGTAGGTAGTGCTCCCCTGCCAGGCTTATCGTCATCCCCAGAAAACCACTCTCGCCCCAGGGTATCTCACCGGGTCCACCATGTACCCGCAGACGATTCATCCTACTCCTCGAATCGGGTCTCGAAAACCAAGTCAGAATTGAGAAAACATCATGGTGGACGCTACTCATCATATCAAGGAAAACCACATCTTTCTCTTTTAAAATTATCATAAGTTTATAAACATTCACACGCGGTTTCCCAAAAGCAGAAATCTCATGAAAGATCCGAAATCTTAAAATCACTAGTCAGTGAACAGTGAATATCGGCATAAAGCCCCACGATATTGCATATCAGAATGAATGTATAAATGCATGAATTATCTAAGTAAGAAATGAAATATCTAAACTGGCATATGAAAACAAGCGTACTAGTACTATGTTGGAAATACCAGCTAGCAACTTATACCAATGAAGTAATGTTTTCTAATGTGTACGTGACATGAAAATTACCGATGATGATGTGTGTGAGCCAGTAAGGGAGTGTACGTGGAGCCTACGCATCATCGGTAATGGTGCTGGTGTCCTGACAACAGGGGTTCATAATAACTAAAGAAAGCACATTTATAAGCATACAATGCGATGAGAACAGCATGAATATACAGAAAAGATGTAGTAACCGCAACATTTAAAAATATACCTTTCCAAATACGAGTCATACAGTTCTTGGTGTTTGAATAGCACGAATCGTGGTTTTAGAAAAATAGGGGTTACGGGGTCTTTGAGAAAAGATACGTTCTTTGAAAAATCTGTAGTATCCATCGGCAGGTCTTTAAAATAATCACGATTCGTTAGTTTTGAAAATAAGTATGACTCGAGCCCAGTCTATCATCTATCAAATAAACTACAGGACTAAACTAAGAGACAAATCAACGGGTAAGGAAATCCACCTGAGGTCTGAGTCGATATATCTAGTAGTCGGCGATCCCGCCTCAATATCGTCATGTACAGTAATATATAATACGACATCCTCTAATTAAGAGTGCCGATCAATCATCATATTTATGCCTCGTATGGTAAAATCTCTCATACGGCATCCCAAATCGGGATACGGGTCAAATATCAAATATATCTCATTAATCATATAGTATCATTATCATAATATCATGAACTGGGGTACTGATCTAAGGTCTAGTACATTCCGATACCATCAACGTATATCCGCGTGTGTATGAAAACACATCGCCCATCGATTCACTATAATATCATGTCGTATATCATAACACGACCCAAAACACATAATCGATCTCACGGTATCATACCCGATCATATTGACTCTCCTCCGAGTATCATATACTATCATCATCACCCGTGTATACGTACACACACACACATACATATACACATACATATAACCATATACACCAAAAACATATCACGTGTGTGCATGTGTGTGTGTGTGTGTGTAAACCTTAACTCTAGGGTTTCGCGAGTAAGAAAACTAACTAAAAGCATTTTACTCCAATTACACCAAATCTAACCCATGATCTCCTAAAGCCTTTCATGCTAAGCATTCGCATCACACACACACACACACATATCATAAACGTATTGCTACATTATGAAACTGCGGGGGTGCTATACGCCATCCACCCGACTTCCCCCGTAGATATACATCTACTCACCTGGATACCTCGGCTAATCTGGTCCGATTTCAGCTCTGTCATCTCCGCGCCACATCCGATGTCTCTGCACTCGATTCTAGAAACGTACACAAGTAAAAAGAGAATAAATATATAATTAGTCGCGGACACAACCAATACAAGTCAACCACGCGCACTAACTAAACGCGCATGCACTTGGTGCACAAAACGCGCTCGCGACAATGCCACAAACCACAACTAGGGTCGCAATACGTGGCAAACCCCAAACCAAAAACCCAATCGTACCAATCGTGCGCTCACAACACACTAGATATAATATGAAATATGTAGCAACCCACAAAAATCTCAAACTTAAATCAAATCGATTAAATCTAAAAACCTAGTAAGCGACAATTACCCGTTTTAGCACAAATCTAAATGTTTTAACAATTTTAGTGGCCACGAGATTCACTTAATATCTTAATTAGCTCACACAACCATTAACTAGATTTTAATCTCACCTATTTTCATTAATCCCAAAATTCTAGTTTGCAAAATTATGTAATTAGTACAATTTTAAAATAACAATTAGCAAATTAGCAACTAGGTTAGGTTTTGCATATCTTAAGATATTAATCAACACTTAGCTAACTTGATTTATTGATAAAACCCTAACCTTTAACCAAACCCTTTTCTTTAAATTTCAAACTTGCAATTAAAACCCTAATTAAACACCTAATTAAGTTAGATTAGAGTAATTAACCAACAATTTTACAATTTGCTTAAGATTTATATACCTCACAAACAAGGGATCTAGCTTGCAACTTAGCCTCCCAAACTTGCTTCCATGCTCCAAGATCCATGCTTGAATGACCAAGGAATAATGGCTAAAGAATGGATTTGGAGTTTGTGGGATTTTATCTTGATTTTTTTGATGAAATTTTTGATAAATTTAGAGATGAGATGAAGTGGGAAAATGGGGGAAAATGGGGGCTTCTCATGTTGAGGGAGGGGGGGGAGGGGGAGGGGGAGGGGCTCGGCCAAATTAAGAGAGATGAGGAGAGAGAGTGAGGTGTTGAAAGTCAATAATCAAACCATACCTCAATATTAAACCCATGGCTCTTTGTTTATTCTTATTGTTTTCTTTTTTTCATTTTCTTTTCTAAATGAGATGAGAAAGTGAGATGTGAGATGATTGGAGAGAGAGGGGCTGCCACAATTAGGCTCGGCCAGAATTGGGTGAGAGAGTTGTGTGTGGGTTTTGTGTAGAATTTTCCAAATCAAGACAAGGCCCATATCATATATATTAACTAATGACTTAATTAATTTCTTTATTTTGTTTTCTAACCAATCCTAGAATCCTCTAGAATCTTAGAGATAAGTGCAAAGAAAAGGAATGTTTTGCCCAATCAGAGCAAAGCTCTGTTGAAATTCAAAATTCAAAAATTCTGAAGCAACGCTTCAAGTCTCGGACGCAACGCGCCACATATCAGGCGCTGATACGTCAGCGCAGCGCCCAAGAAGGCGCACCCAATCAGAACAAAGCTCTATTAAAGGAAGCAACGCTTCAGTTGCGCAGGCGCTGCGCTGCGCGACACGTGTCAGCGCAGATGCGCTAGCGCAGTTGCGCTGCGCTGTGCGCTGCGCGACACGTGTCAAGCGCAGTTGCGCTGCGCTGTGCGCTGCGCGACACGTGTCACGCGCTGGGGCATCTGCGCCAAACAGAATTAAAATTTTAAGAAATCTTTTCTGTTCTTATTAAAACAAGAAGATTTTCTTCTGCAAAGCAGAAGCCCTTGAATCAAAAGATCCAACGGTGGGGAAAATTCCCCAAATCACTCAGAGAAAGATCTCTTTAACAAATTTAACTAATTTATGGGCACTATAAAAAGGGCCCTAGGCCTCAATTAAAAGGCATCAACATCTTTCTAAAAAAAAGGAGAGAAGAGAACTCTAAGAAACTCCTCAAGAATAAAAAAGGTAAAAACCTTTAGAAAAAAGAGAAAGTTCTCTTATGAACAGATCATAGATCTAAAAAACAAGATCAATGATCTTTAATAAAAATAAAATAAAACAAAAATAGTGCTTTGCACTTTTCATGAACCTTTGGTTCTCTGAGATAAGAAAAACAAGAAAAAACTTATTTTTCTTTGATCTAAATTAGATCAAGAAATCAAATAGTGCTTTGCACTTCTGTTCTTGAATCTAAAAGATTCTTGGTGCTTTGCACTTGCAAACTGCGCTGTTGCGCTCTTGGAAGAGCGCCACGTGTCAGCATCTAAACCACTTGCGCTATGCGCTCTTGAAATAAGAGCTTTGCTCTCTGGAGTTGGCGCAACTCACCAGAGCGCGCTACGTGTCAGCAGCGCAACAGCGCAGCGCACTAGCGCAGCGCACTGCACTGTTGCGCTTGCGCTCACCAGAGCGCGCCACGTGTCAGCAGTGCAACAGCGCAGCGCACTCCACTATTGCGCTTGCGCTCACCAGAGCATGACACGTGTCTTCACCACAAGCGCTTGCGCTCAGTGAGTGGCGCAAAGCGCCTAACAAATGCAATGCAGGGCCAAGCCCAATTAAAAGACCATACAGGCCTAATTAAATTGATGCTCTGCATCATTTATAAATGGGCAAAGCCCAAACAAAAATAATAAAATGCTATGCAGATGCCTTGCAGAGCCCAAAATAAATTGATGCTCTGCATCTTTTATGGGCAGAGCCCAAACAAGAAAATAGAAGTAATGCAATGCATTATTTAAGTGTGGGTAAAGCCCTAGCACAGGTCTAATGGACTAAAAATAAATAAAATGTTGAACATTTTCAACTGGACTTAGCCCAATTCTGGCCGTAAGTCCTTAAATTAAATTGAACTGAGCACAAATGCTCTCTCAAATCAATTTATATCCGGTTCGAGGGTACATCTCCGAACTCCTTTGACATCCATTGTTGTAATTCCTCAACGACGTCAAAGAGGTGACGGGTCCCAACGGCCACACATCAATACGGACTGCGGGGTCCTTAAACTCGTGGACCGAAACGTCCTTAAACTAATGTTGGACCGAAACGTCCCTAAACTAATGTTGGACCGAAACGTCCCTAAACTAATGATGGACCACCACGTCCCTAAACTGGCGATGGATCGAAACGTCCTTAAACCAATGATGGACCACCACGTCCTTAAACTGGCGATGGACCACCACGTCCCTAAACTGGAACATGGACCACCACGTCCCTAAACTGGAACAATAGAGCCTCCAAATGCTCTTTTGCCGGATCTAAACGGTCCCGTTTAAGTTGATCTTAGCCCCAAATACGGCTAACGTATCCTTAAACATTCAAATGGACTATAAAACTCCAAATCAACTTTGGTTTAAGGGTACATCTCTGAACTCCTCTGACACCTATCGTTGTAATTCTTCAACGACGTTAGAGAGGTGACGAGTCCCGATGGCCAGATATTAAATGGATTATCACGTTAAGTTGATCTTAGTCTCAAACAGGACTATTGTATCCTTAACGAACGTTTAAGTTGATCTTAGCCGCAACGCGACTAATGCATCCTTAAACTAAAAACACCAAACCCAAATCTAAGTAAATACGGATTTGGACTAGTCCACGTCCTACGGGCGACGGCATTATTCAGTCTCCGTATACAATCCACGGGCAACCACAAAACAAACACACACGACACGAAGTGAAATTCCGGAGAAGGAGAAAGTTGTTACCGCGATGCGGTAGCGTAATTAACTGCAGGGGCTTGCGCCTGCAGGGAAGAGCGTCCCCACAATCAAAAACCCCTCAAGCGAGGGGGAATCTGACAAAGTCTGCTACATCGGCCGCATCCGTCTAAACCTCCGATACATGGTGCCATAAATCAACTTGGCATCTTCGGAGAGGTGGACGGATAAAACCAAATAGCATCTGCCCCGAATCTCAGCGTCAGGACATCGCGGTCCTGTGCGCCGTCCTTCGGAGGGGAGCAGATTCTGGCATGCCCAGTGGGACCTTTTCCTCTTTCCACTCCACACTGCGTGTGTCGTCTTCGCGAACCAATCGCGGTTTGTTAACGGTTGCCTTTGGATTTCAAGTTACTAAGATTTGGTCTTTTGCCTGGCGCAGAACTCAAGATTCAATGGCCTCTAATTGCACCAACTGCTCGAAGTGCCACTGCAACGGATGCTCCACCTCACCAGGAGGTGTAGTATATAGACCCCAAGTGGCTTCCTTCCCCGCTTTGCCGGTAGACCAGGTGACCCAAGCCACCACTGGTCTGTTCTTCGGGACCATGATCCCACCTACAAGCTTCTCTACGCCCATGCCTGCACCGGAAGTGAACAAGAAGTCGGTCTTCGACCGGCTCACTGCTACGACGACCCCTGTCAACGGGTCGCCCACTACCAAACCGACAGCCTCTGTTTTTACCAGGCTAAATCAGAACTCTAAATTGGCTGTCCCAAGGAAAGCAATAACTGCTGCTCCAGAAGTCGTCAAGGCGGCTTCCCCTGTCAAAGAGTCGGTCTTTTCAAGACTGACGATTCCTGCTCCTGCCCCTGCTCAAGGATCCGTCTTCGGCAGGTTGAATATCACCCCTCGAAAGACAACCTCGGTCTTTAAGAGGTTAACGCCGGCGGCGCCTCATTCAGACAAGGGACAAAAAGAAACTATCTCAATCTCTGAGCCAATTCCAACGGCTCGCCGTGCTCGACGTCGCCATTGGCAACGAGTGAGGAAGGCAGGGGGCAACTCTCCCTCAGGGCTAACTCCACCGGCTCCAGTGGTGGAAGTCAGTGCTGCTGTTCCAACTGGGAACAGCTTTCAACTGCTGAGGAGGGTACGGAAGAATTATCCAACCGCTACACTGAAAAGGTCTCCTCCGCCTGCGGAGAAAGCCCCAGAAACAAAGCAAGAACAGCCCCCTCAACGGCTATCCTCAAGAATTTATAAAGTTTGGCGGAGGGTTCAAGACTCCGTTATCGACACGGATCACTCCCGTCAACGAAAAAAGGCGAAGGTGGAAAAAGACGAGGACCATCCCATTAAACAGCGGGGGACAGCAGCTGCTAGGATGCCCCCTTCAACGGTTCCTTTAACCTCAACGGCCCACAAAAGAAGGAGGCCAGAGAAAACTCCCGCGTTAGCGGCAAAAGTTAAAAATAATGAACCTAAACGCCCCAAGTCAGGGGGCATAACAGTTCATACGATTTACATGGCATCGGGAAAAGAAGATAGCCGCATATCAACAGGTCATAGACCGCACACGAGGTCAGTGACCAAAGCTCAGGAGCAGCAGCAGAAGCTCCAAGAAATGATGAACGCTATGGCCGCACTTACAGGGCCAAAAGAAACCCCTGAAACTGTAGGATTCCTAGGCACGCTAATGAGGTCTCACAAGGCATCAACCATGCCAATTTCAAACTTTAGGGGTGCCGAGAAACCCTAATACGGATCGTTGGCTAGAAGTTTAGGCGAATCGATAAGCTAGTTAACAACTTAACTAAGAATTGAACTGAAATACAACCTTTGTAGATCCGGTGCTCCATCTCCATAGCTCCGTGATGATGTCTCCTCGCTGCGATCATCGGATCCCGGGCTCTAGCGTCGGCTTCATCGGAGAAAAGGCGAGCTAGGTCATCGACTACGATGCCGAAGATGATCTACGTCGAGGCATCACAAGATCAAGCTCCCATTTCACCAAGTCATGAAACTTATGAAGAAAACACCCTATACTACTTGGCAAGAGGTAGAGGATGAAGAAATAGGAAGTGGGTTCACTTTGGATTTGGATTTCTCACTCATTTTCACAAGTTGCCATTGATGGAGGCAAGCTTGCTTCAATGTTGAAGATGAAGAAGAAGAAGAAAGAATATGATGAGTATTTTGAAAATGAATAATAAAATGAATACTTATCATATCCTAACCTTGGTCAAGTGTAGAGAATGAACTAGGGTTAGTTAGAATGGTTAGGGTTAAGCATGAGACAAGAATGGTGACTAAGTCAAAGCTTCATGAATTTTCATGAACAAACAAAGAAAGCCACAATTTTTCTCTTTATCATTTCCATAATAAATAAATAAATAAATAGATATGAAAATCAAAACCCTAACCATTTAAATAACCATGGTTTAATCTTTACACTAACTCAAGTAAACATGTATCATCAAACATGATACAATCAAATGTACAAAAGTATATCACATATACAATGTGCACATCAAGTGAGAAAATCCATTTAAAATGAACCAATACTAGTTAATGCAAAGTAATATATCAAATATATAATTATGCATTAAATCATTAAATCAACACTTGATTTAACGATCCGGTCATATCTCATATAACCGACTAATATCCAATGTATCGGCTTATCGAATCAATCCTTGATTCGATAACTAGGTTATATCGCATACAACCAATCGATACATTCATCGCGAGAATAGAATACGGTATCACATACACGCATTATTCTCGGTCCCGCACATATCTCATATGCGCTCCTATTTCGTTTTGCTTGAGCCAGGAAACCTCTGTGTAGGACTCTAAAGACTCGTCAATACGCCGGCAGCAGGTGATGATCATACCAAACACCCACAAGCCGCAAGCGGTCTGCTAAACGTAACGGCCACCCGGGTATTGAGCGATCAGAAGATCGACGAGCAAGCCCGCTCATACTCCTGTGAATCCAACCAGTAACACTTACCGTACAGTCCGGTCTCGTCGTCTGATATGTCCCATATCTCGCCTAGGGGTGGTAAACGTCAGACCCTAATAGCTCGATAAGTCGTGTCGATATGAGGTCTATAACAGTTCGAGAAACTACTGGTAACACTTACCAGCAAATCTCAGCAACCCTGGCCAGGGATTTCCGGTTATAGCCAATCGAACACAGCGCAACATCAACCCCTTATACCGGGAGAGACGAATCCCCTCCTATCGCTCATTGCCTCCATGTGATTCGGGACTGTACCCAAAAACCACCATTTTGCACGCCCTCTTGGACGTGGTAAGGTGGAAATCAAAGCACAGTGGGAACCACACAAGACTCTATGACGATCTCGGGTCAACAGACTACTCTGTACCAGTGTCACCAGAGAACTGCCATCTGACGTAAGGTATAATACCATCTGGGAGTTCTCGGCGAGTCCGTCCAGTGTACCCAGTCTCCACTGAGCACCCGTATATCATCTATGATGTCAAACACCAATGGATATGGGATCATCCATCGCCCATCTGTATGGGTCGAGAAGGTATACGCTAGTCTACTCTGGTATATCGATGCCCCGTCTCGATACACCCATGACTAGGGACTTTGAAGGATGTACTTATAGACTACCATGTCCCCACTAGTATGATCCGCATCATAGTCCAGATAGTCAAGTACACATCCTAAGGGCTTTACCAACATGTAACAGAGAGACAATCAATGTACACGTTAAGGTAAAGAGTAACCAGATAGCATACTATCATGTCGAGCAAGAAAGTCCTCCCTATATATGTCCCAGCATCCACTACAATATACATCCAATGTACAGTAATGGCCTCTAGGGCATACATATAACTAACAGAAACATCCTCGGACGAGCGTCAAGAACAAGAAACGGACGCTGAATTCCTTCGTCGCGTACTGGAGACAAAAGATAAAGAAGCTGCGGAGCAGGCAGCCAACATAAAGAAAATGGCCCTCCTATTCCAGGATATGGTGGGTATGATGATTCAATAAGATCCGCTTGCTGAAGATCCCCCAATCATTCTTGAAGACGATAGGGGAGAGACGTCGAATCCTCCACCAGTTCTGTCCACAGCTAAAGAGGATACAATCTCCAAAGCTGATTTGGATGAATACATCGCCCAGCAAATACGGGTTCATCATGCAACCGAAACAGCCGGCCAGGTCGTGAAAACGAGGAGACCATACCCGAGTTGGTACGATCAAAACAAGTACCCGCCAGGTTATACAATTCCCAAGTTCCATGTCTACAAGGGGACGGGCAATCCTCATCAGCATGTTGCCCAGTTCAGGGCACTCTGCGGCAACACCGGCAGTGACGACAAGTTGTTGCTTCGCCAGTTTGTTGGAAGCTTATCAGATACGGCGTTCGAGTGGTACTCTGAGCTCCCGAACGACTCTATTAAAACCTTCGCAGAGATGGAGCTGCTGTTTACTCAACGTTTTGCAAGCGCCAGTGAACGTACCCCGATGATGGCACTGATTAACGCTAGGGTAAAACCCGGCGAGACGTGGGTTCAGTACGCTATACGGTGGCGGAACTTGTGGTCAAAGTGTGAGCAGCGCATTGAAGAAGCTCCCGCAGTGGGTATGTTTGTGGGAACCCTCGATCCACAAGCAACCATCTCGCAGTTTATGATGTTTTTTAAGCCGACTACCTTCCAAGCCTTGATCGACAAACTAGCACAGATGGATCAGATGGGCCATAAACCTCCTTTTCCAAGGCCGGACTCCCGAAATGACAAAGGGAAGGGAAAAGCGATCGTCGTCGCTAATGCTCAACAACAATCGAGCGACCCGAAGCCAGTGGCTCGTCAAAATAATATGCGCCCGTACGTACCCCTTGAGGATAGGATGGGACGTCCTTATTCCTTTCCCCGCGATAAAACGAGGAGGTTATTCGAGCTGGCGTTGCGCAACAGACTCATAAATTTGCCGGATCCAAAATGTCCATTACAACCAAGTGATGTCAACGAACCCAACTACTGTCCTTACCATCGAGTACTAGGCCATCCGATCGAAGACTGCTACGTTTTCAAAAATTGGCTTGAAAACCAGTACCGACAGGGCAAGTTCGCGTTATCCGACAAATGGAAGGTGAATCCCCCGTAGCCACACACCTCTAAGAGGACGAATACGCCGGGGGCAACATGCTCTGTCATTGAAGAAGCTCCTTGGGAGGTTGTATTATCAGCCAAGACAAAGAGGATGCTAAACGATCTCCAGACATGTCCAGCGATTGAGTGGAAGAACCCGTTGGAACCGCAGGTCATTGAAGGGATGTTGAAGCCACGTCCAACTCCAAAGACCGATAGTGGTGGTTCAAGCACTTGCAGCCAGCCGTCAAAATCTTCGAAAAAGAAGAAGAAGAAATCTAAGAAGCCCGTGAAGCCTGGCGACAAGCGCACGGACTTACAAAAACAAATTGACGCGCTGGAGGAATACAATCAGAAGGCACGTACTCCCATTACGCTCCAGGAGTTCCTCAATCACGTCTTTCAAGAAGAAGACGAGGGAAGAAGTTCATCTGATGAATCCGAAGAATGCGTGGCGAACTGTCATATGATTTCCCATTCGATCATGAACGACGAAGAGACTCCTTGCACCGAAAAGCTGGGGGCAGATCCTGAATCAAAAATTCTGGGGCTATCAGATGAGGTAATTGACGCATTCCTTAATGAAGCTCGGTTGAAAAGTAAAGCTGATCGAGAACGTGAGACGGCTATATTTGAAAAGGCCAAGCGCCAGCGACTTGATGAAAGAGCTGAGACGATCCCGCTGGAGCAAAACACCTCCGCTACCGACAAAAACCAATTCAAGATGAGGAAAAAGTTTGCTAAGGCCATATCAATGGGCATGAAGCTACCATCCTCTGAAGGAAACGTCACTGGTGAAAGGGAAACGCACCCCTCCTACTGCTTATATCATCAAAAGATTTTGCATCCCACTCAAGAGTGCAAAGCTTTCGATAGATGGTGGCAAGGATATGTTGCTCATCGACAACGCTTTAAGCGGGAAAAGCGTAAAACTCATTGGGAGCAAAGAAATACAACCGAAGGGCTTAAAAGAACTGCTGGCGATTGTTGCATGATTAACACCGGTAAACCACAAGTGCCTACATTTGGGAGTGATTCTGATGAAGAGCTAGAACTTGCCCCCCTTTAAAGAGTCTGATTCGAGAAAAGAAGAAGAACCGAAGGTTTGCGAAAATATCCGGCTACGTAATCGCACGCTACCCGAAAAGAACCTCGGACCCTCGAACAGGAAAGATAAAGGGAAAGAAAAGGCCTCTGAAGATATCGTCTTAGATGACCAAGTGGTGGAAGAGCTAGCTGCCAAAGACCCACCAAAGAAGAATAAGGTGGATTACAACGTCTTAGCACATCTGCGGAAGCTGCCCTCACAGCTCAGCATTCTTGACGTCCTTTTGCTATCAAAAGAGGCGAGAGATTCGTTGATTAAGGCGCTCCAAGACCCAGAACAATTCCAAGCATGCCTGGCCGAGGAAAAGATGAAGGATGAATTGGAGGAAGTGCACACGGCCGATGTTACTTTTGGCGATGAAGACCTTCTACTTGGGACGTGCGAACACAATCGCCCTCTCTATGTCTCGGGATACTGCCATGATATAAAGATAGGCAATATCCTGATCGATAACGGGTCATCTGTTAACCTACTCAACGTACGGGTGTTGAAGGAAATCTGCATGAGCGTCCAGCACCTTGCTCGGGACAAGATCACCATCTCCAGGTTCGACTCCCAATCGTCAAAGACTCTTGGATCTGTGATACTGACGCTATGCTTCGGGCTACTCGTCACGGACATTAAGTTCCACGTCATAGACGCCAAGACATGTTACAACGCTTTGCTCGGTCGACCATGGTTACACGAGTACAACATCATCCCTTCTACACAACATCAGTGTATGAAGTATTTTAAGGATGGTTTCGAGTATACCGTGACGGGAGAACTGAACCCGTTCTCTGTGAACGAGGTCCGCAAATATGAAGATGCCAAATACTTCTTACCGAGTTTCGAAGACACAGAGAACTGTCACAAGCCGGAGAATAAAACTAACGCTACCATCCCTGTCTTCGGCAGTGATACTGAGGAAGAAGAGGAGATGGTTTATTCGGATCCGCCCTAACACAACAAGCCGGGACCATCGGCTCCAAATTGATCTTTGGCAGTGACTCGGAAGATGAAGTCCATGCCGTATTCTCTGCTCGACCTTTAATACAAATGTCCGCTGACGAAGAGCAAAGTCTACAAGTCGCCATGGTGCCGCCTGAGCATCATAAAGAACTGGATGCACTTAATATCTACAGTGTAGAAGAGCTGTGGACATTCTATATCCCTCCCAAACGAGAAAGCGAAAAAGCAATTCTATTTTACCGCTCTGAAGAAACCAAGGTGAAAAAAGAAATCTGGCATGGCGCGGATCCTGCGCTCGACAGGCTTCAGCCTATCCGTCTTCCTAGATATTATACAGAAGGTTTGAAGAAGCTGCTGAAACGCCAGTGGATATCCTTCAAACAGACCGTTAGAGAGGCCAAATTCTATGACAGGGTCTGGAACGTTCCCGGAACTCAACGCAAACTGCCTAGTGGGAGAATGGAAACAAAAGGGCTTGGATACATCCGGTCAAAGAAACGAGAGTTACTACCCGGCTGCTACGTCGTGTATGACCTTGATGAAGAAGCGGATACTCAATGGAAGGACGCTAATCCTAAGCCAGTGAAAGTTCCAGATGCAAAGGAGCCCAGTCCGTCATTCGAGGAACAAATGGACAAACTTATAAAGAAAGCTGGTCAAAAAGTCCGAGATGATCACAACCGCGAGACGGCCATCTACGAGAAAGCCAAGACGCAACGCCTTCTCCAACAGGCCGTACAGGATGAAAATGCCGCTCCTTGTCAACCTGTTATAAAGAAGGCTCAGCGCAAAAGCAGAAATAAGTCGAAAGGCCAAAAAGGCGCTCAACAGCAACAAAGCAGGGCTAAGAAGTCACGCAAATGGGAGGCGAGCGTTATTGATCTATCCCTCATGAAGAAAATGGGTCGAGTATACTCGTTTCCGCGAGGCAAGACGAAGAAGATACTTGACCTCGCTCTAAAACATCAGATGCTTACACTGCCGGAGTCTAAATATCCCGAACAAGCGGGCGAAGTCTCACACCCGGACTATTGCTCTTACCATCGAGTAATAGGGCATCCTCTTGAAGATTGCTTCACCTTCAAGAATTGGGTCGAAGATCAGTATCAGCTTGGCAAATTCGCTCTGTCCGACAACTGGAGGGTAGCGCCGCCACAAAAACACGAGCCCAAGGCCACGAAAGAAAAACCAGTTCCATATTGGGATTGGAAACGAATTCGTACTTGTCACGTGATAACAACACTAAAAGAAGAATCCGAGAACATGGACAGCCTTCCCTGGTG
Source organism: Agapanthus africanus (assembly GCA_030015575.1). NCBI lineage: Eukaryota > Viridiplantae > Streptophyta > Magnoliopsida > Asparagales > Amaryllidaceae > Agapanthus > Agapanthus africanus. The sequence continues at coordinate 180,893,183 of CM057344.1, read as the reverse complement.
CCTCGAAAACAGCAATGATGAGGTGATCTCAGAATTTCCGCCAGCTCCGAAAGAACTGGAGGATGGCATACATACTACTGCAGATAACCTCAAGAAGATTGAGTTGGGATCGGCAGACAATCCGCGACCTGTAGGGCTCCTAGGCACACAATAGAGGTCTCACAAGGCATCCACCATGCCAATTTCAAATTTTATGGGTGCCGAGAAACCCTAATACGGATCGTCGACTAGAAATTTAGGCGAAACAGTAAACTAGTTAACATCTTAACTAAAGATAAGAAGCTATAACCTTTGTAGATCCGGATATCCACTTCCTTAGCTCCACGTAGACGTCCTCTCGCTGTCTGTCTCGAATCCCGAACTCAAGCATCGGCTTCATCGGAAAAATGGGCGGGCAAGGTCGTCGGCTTCGTGCCGAAGATGATCTACGTCGAGGTTTCACAAGATCTAGCTCCGACTTCACCAATTTGTGAAACTTGTGAAGAAAACACCCAAAACAACTTGGCAAGAGGTAGAGGGTGATGAAATAGGAGGTGGGTTCACTTTAGAATTGAATTTCTCACACTTTAGCTCAAGTTGCCATTAATGGACTTAAGCTTTTTCTTTTGAAGATGAAGAAGAAGATGAAGCTAGAATATGATATATCTCTTTTAAAATAGAAAAGAAATCAATACTTATCATATCCTAACTAAGGTTAAGTGTAGAGAATAGACCATGGTAAGTGGGAATGGTTAGGGTTAAGCATGAAGACAAAATGGTCTCTTTAGTCAAAGCTTCATGAAGCTTCAACAAGCTTCAACAAGCTTCATGAAAGATAAACCATTTTGTTTTCATTTATCTATTTAAAATAAACAAATAAATAAATGAAAAGAGTAATAAATAGGAAACCCTAACCATTACACAACCATGGTTTAATCTTTACACAAAACACAAGTTAGCATGCAACATTAAACATGATACAATCAAGTGCACACAAAATATATCACATATACAATGTGTTATGCAAGTGAGAAAATCCCTTTAAAGTGAACCAATACTAGTTAATGCAAAGTAATATATCAAATATATAATTATACATTAAATCATTAAATCAACACTTGATTCAATGATCCGGTCATGTCGCACATAACCGACTAGTATCCAATGTATCGACTTATCGAATCGATCCTCGATTCGATAACTAGGTTATATCGCATACAACCAATCGAAACATTAATCGCGAGAATGAAATGCGGTATCACATACACGCATTATTCTCGGTCCCGCACATATCTCATATGCACTCCTATTTCGTTTCGCTTGAGCCAGGAAACCTCTGTGTAGGACTCTAAAGATTCGTCAATACGCCGGTAGCAGATGATGATCATATCAAGCACCCACAAGCCGCAAGTGGTCTGCTAAACATAACGGCCATCCGGATATTGAGCGATCAGAAGATCGACGAGCTAGCCCGCTCACACTCCTGTGAATCCAACCAGTAACACTTACCATACAGTCCGGTCTGTTCGTCTGATATGTTGCATATCAAGTCTAGGGGTGGTATACGTCAGACCCCAATAACCGATAAGTCGTGCCGATGTGAGGCTCATAACGGGTCGAGAAACTACTGGTAACACTTACCAGCAAATCACTGATCAGCCCTGGCCAGGGACTTCCCTATTACGGCCAATCGAGCACTGCGCAACATCAACCCCCAATACCGGGAGAGACGAAACCCCTCCTATCGCTCATTGCCTCCATGTAACTCGGGACTGTACCCAAAGACCACCGTTTTGCACGCCCTCATGGACATGGTAAGGTGGAGATCAAAGCACAGTGGGAATCACACAATACTCTATGACGATCTCGGGTCTACAGACTAACCTGTACAAGTGTCACCTGAGAACTGCCATCTGACGTGAGGTATAATACCATCTGGGAGTTCTCGGCGAGTCCGTCCAGTGTACCCAGTCTCCACTGAGCACCCGTATATTATCTCTGATGTCAAACACCAATGGATATGGGATCATCCATCGCCCATCTCATGGGTCGAGAAGCGTATACGCTAGTCTACACTGGTATATCGATGCCCCGTCTCGATACACCCACGACTAGGGACCTTGAAGGATGTACCTATAGACTACCATGTCCCCACTAGTATGATCTGCATCATAATCCAGGTAGTCAAGTACACATCCTAAGGGCTTTACCAACATGTAACTATAAGACAGTTTAAAGAGACAAGTGTACATGTTAAGATAAATAGCAACCAGATAGCATACTATCATATCGAGCAAGAAAGTCATCGTTATATATGTCCAAGCATCCAATATAATATACATCATCTGTACAATACTTGCTTCTAGGGCATACATACAACTAACAATCTCCCACATGCACTAGGGCCAGCTGCTGTAGTATCGCATACCGAGCATCCCGAAGAGTCTCTCAAACTGTATCTGGGGAATGGACTTCGTGAGTGGATCCGCCGTGTTGTTCTTCGTGTCAACTCTCCTGACCTCGATCTCCCGGCGATCAACTATCTCCCGGATCAGGTGATACCGCCTCAGAATATGCCTGGATCGCTGATGGGACCTGGGTTCCTTGGCCAAAGCCACCGCTCCATTGTTATCGCAATACAAAGGTATTGGATACTCAATGGATGGAACCACTCCAAGTTCAGTAATGAACTTCTTGATCCAGACAGCCTCTTTGGCAGCATCGTTGGCAGCGATGTATTCAGCCTCCATCGTCGAGTCTGCCACGGTTTCCTGCTTGGAACTCTTCCAGCTAACCGCCCCTCCGTAAAGGGTAAAGACAAATCCCGACTGTGACTTAGAGTCGTCCTTATCACTCTGGAAGCTCGAATCGGTAAAGTACTCCACTTGGAGTTCTCCGTTACCATACACCAAGAGCATCTCTTTAGTCCTTCGTAAGTACTTGAGAATGCTCTTCACAGCTGTCCAGTGATTCTTTCCAGGATCAGCTTGATACCTGCTCACTACACTTAGTGAGTATGCTACATCGGGTCTGGTACATAGCATCGCATACATGATAGAGCCTACAGCCGAAGCATAGGGTATCCCTTGCATGCGAGCTCTCTCCAAATCAGTCTTGGGAGACATCTCTTTGGAGAGAGTGACTCCAGAGATCGTGGGCAAGTTCCCACGCTTGGAATCTTCCATACTAAACCTTTTTAGTATGGTGTCAATGTACCTGGATTGGGACAATCTCAATATCCGTTTGGATCTATCTCTATAGATCCTAATTCCCAATATGCAGGAGGCATCACCAAGATCTTTCATTGAGAATCTTTGTGATAAGAAGAGCTTGACCGATTGGAGCATAGGAATATCATTTCCTATCAAGAGTATGTCGTCCACGTACAATACGAGGAAGACAACCTTACTCTCTGCCACCTTCTTGTAAATACAAGATTCATCTGGGTTTTTGACGAAATCAAACTCTTTGATAACGACGTCAAAGCAGATGTTCCAACTCCGCGATGCTTGCTTTAATCCATAAATGGATTTAAGCAGCTTGCACACCTTCCCGCTGTTCCCACTGTCTACGAAGCCCTCTGGCTGAGTCATGTACACGCACTCTTCTAAATCACCATTTAGAAAGGCGGTCTTAACATCTATTTGCCAGATTTCGTAGTCATGATATGCAGCGATGTCAAGCATGATTCGGATGGATTTAAGCATAGCCACTGGAGAAAAGGTTTCGTCATAGTCCACACCTGGTCTTTGACGAAAACCCTTTGCTACAAGTCTAGCTTTGAAAGTCTCCACTTTCCCATCTACACCAAGTTTTTTCTTGAAGATCCACTTGCTCCCAATAGGTTTTACCCCTTCAGGAGCAACCTCCAAAGTCCATACTTTGTTGGTGTACATGGATTCCATCTCGGACCGCATAGCATCCAGCCATTTCACTGAGTCCCCACTCGTGATGGCCTGCTCGAAGCTAGTTGGGTCATCATCCTCCATGATGCAATCCTCACTGCCACCATCAATGAGAAAACCATAGTATCTCTCAGGTGGACGAGAAACCCTTCTAGATCGGCGGAGAGGCTGGGGTACGTCGGGCACCACTGAATCCTGTGGTTCTACTAAATCATTAGTTGCAGTTTGTGGTGCTGGAACCTCTTCCAGCTCTACCTCTTTGCCATTAATTTCTTTTGCAAGAAATTCCCTTTCTAAAAAGGTGGCATGTTGAGCAACAAACACTCTTTGTTCCTCAGCTTGGTAGAAAAAATATACTTGAGAATTCTTAGGATATCCCACAAACTTGCAAAGGACTGATCGTGCCTCGAGTTTGTCCGGATTTTGCTTTTTGACATAGGCCGGACAACCCCATATCTTAATTCGTTTAAAATATGGTCTCTTCCCACTCCATATCTCATATGGTGTGGTAGGTACAGATTTAGACGGAACCAGATTCAATAGGTATATGGCTGTCTCAAGCGCATACCCCCAAAAGGAAATAGGTAACTCAGCATTGCTCATCATTGAACGCACCATATCTAATAGGGTGCGATTCCTTCGTTCCGATACACCGTTGTGCTGTGGTGTATAAGGAGGAGTAAGCTGAGAGAGAATCCCATTCTCTTTTAGATAATCCAGGAATTCACTGCTTAAGTATTCACCTCCTCGATCAGATCGAAGAATCTTAATACTTTTGCCCGTTTGGTTCTCTACCTCGTGCTTATATTCTTTGAATTTCTCAAAAGCTTCAGACTTGTGTTTCAACAGGAACACATGCCGTATCTAGAGAGATCGTCAGTGAATGTAATGAAGTAGGAAGAACCATTTCTGGCGTGTGTAGACATAGGACCGCATACATCACTATGCACCAGTCCCAAGAGTTCTGTAACTCTTTCTCCGTGTCGCGTAAACGGAGTTTTGGTCATTTTTCCTTTGAGACATGAATGGCAAGTGTCATAAGATGATAATTCGAATGAATTCAAATATCCATTCTTATGCAACTTAGCTAGTCATGTCTCATTGATATGGCCAAGTCTACAGTGCCACAAGAAGGATTCGTTCATTTCTGAGCTTTTCCTCTTGTGTGTGTTTTGTATATTGAAGGCTGTATTTTGATTGAGAATGAATATGCCATTATGTAGCGAGCCTGATGCAATCAACTTATGATCTAGGAATATGTTCATAACATTATCCTTTACTACAAAATTATATCCTTCTTTACTTAATAAAGAAACTGATATAATGTTGCACATCATGTTCGGTATGTAATAGCACTCATTCAGGACTAGTGTATCACCATTTGGTAATACCAGGTGATATATGCCAACTGCTTTGGCTGCAACATTTGCCCCATTCCCTACTTGAACGGAATGATCACCTTTTCCCAGTTCTCTACCTTTCCGTAGCCCATGTAACTGCTTACATATATGGGATCCTGATCCGGTATCTAATACCCAGGACGTAGGGTGAACTGAGAAACATTTCTCAATAACAAACACACCCGAAGAAGGTGCATCATCATGCACGTTCTCCGTTTGGGCGGCATGAGAATCTAGATATTCTCCTGTTTCCTGTTCAGTCTTATAACATTTATAAGATAGAACGGGTCCAACGTTCCCCTGCACAGTATAACATGCGGGTTCGGTCAATACATCCATATTATTATCTTTATTAGGGCATGAAATGGTCGCTACCTGGAGAGAGAGAGAAGAAAACACTTTAGCGTATGCTCTTGTAAGATCAGATTGGTTATTATCTTATCTAATCAGGATGGCTCCTACTGGTTTTTATCAAATCTTCCTTCAAACCCTAAAAGGAAAGACTAGCCGGGATTAATTACACCCTACAACTTCGTCGATCTTTCAGCCAGGCCAGTGTCGGTACTTTGAGGGAGGTCCCCCGTGCTTTCGCACGAACCTAATTAATGTAAACCTCGTTTTCCCAGAGGCGTAACCCCGTTGACACCTTTCTAGACACCTACTTGATCGGCTAATTGTAGTGTGCAAAACTCTCCCAGGAGTAACTCTTACTCGCAGTGGGTATCGGGATCCAACTATCTCATAGAAGGTATGCAATCTCATTGCAAATTTCAACACTTGAAATTCCCGATAATGCTTTTGCCCCTAGCGATCTATGACCTTGACTAAGTCAACAAACCATAAATCGCAAGTCAAGTTCAACCCGTACATTTCCCGATTGAATTAAACCCACCCGTACGACCCTTGACTGAGTCAACAAGGCCGTGCGAATGCTCTAATCCAATCACATCTCATGTTGTTACAGATAAACATAATTTAGCTACCATACACTATGCCTTGACTAAGTCAACAAACATAGCACGAATACTAAATAATATCTATCTGAAATGACGGAGGGCTACGCGGGTTCTTTCAGAAAAAAACCATGAGCGTAATGAACTTGATATCGTTGTAGAATCAAATGAAGTTTTGAAATGGACCGATTTTGAGGCTTTTCTAGTTTTGCTAAAGGGGTCACTCCCGGTGAAGGGATCGTCGGCCCTTTCCTCGTCGAATGAGGTGCAGGATGTATCATATATATCACTATGCAAAGCAGAAACTACAGAAGCAATCAAAAACAGACCGAGTATGTAGCATCTGCCAGTTATTGCTAAAGGAGTCACTCCCGGTGAAGGGATCTCGGTCCTTTCCTCATCGAATAAGGTGCAGGGTATATCATATATACCGCTATGCAAAGCAAGAACTGTAGCTACCCCTTTTGTTTAAAATTTGATTCTACAACATCTTAGGCTTCTTTTCTTTCATTAATCACATTAATGAAGTCCCATCATTTAAGTCACCTAAACATCACAGATAAATACGACGTACACTTATGCCATCCGCATTCGCCTGGATGTCCCCTCGTGCACCGTTAGGTTAGGTAACTAACGACAGAGCAGGGCAGGGCTAGTGCGGGTGCAAAACATAAGTAACGTCTATATAATATATCATATATACTATATACTGTATCTATCACAGAACATCACATGATCACATCACAGATATCGCAGCAGAAGAAACATATGAAACATTGGATATACTAGGACGTCTGTGTTTTCAATACGAGCCAGTATAAAACACGGATTCCACGGTCGTGATGAATAGCCAATCCCACACCCCTAGACCCCTACAAGAGCGGCAAGCAACCCTACCAATTCTAGGGTTAGGAGACCCGGACTCGACTCCTCGAGATGGTCTCCCACTGGACCCTAGAACCCGGTTACTTGTGCTCCCCTCCTTGGGTCTATCCTAGTGCAGAAAAGTAAATAATATACAAAGGGTGACATCTTCCGCAACCTGGAAGTGCCCCAATAAAAGAATATTACATACAAGTTTTTACATGAATGAAAATGAAAACACTCATCTCACATAAAAAACCCCGGCTATTCAAACACGACGATCCAATATAACATATCCAGCAACACATAACATCACATGTCATCAACGTAAGTAAATATGCGCATCCCAATTGTCGTTGACATATAGCAACGAAACCGGCGATATCACATATTACACTTACGGTCACTGAAAAGAAAGTGTAAAACTACAACAATTGGAATCTGCAACCTCTTTAGACATCACATGCCTAATCAAATGAAATACTTAGACATCACATGCCTAACAATTATAAACCCCGCATTTTAGTCCCATTATCGAAAACTCTTTTCAATATCAAGTGAGACTAAACCGCTAGATTTATAACATTCATTCAGCTATCTCATAACTGTTTGTGAATTCCAATTATTGTATCCCATTCCAGATAAATAGAAAATATCAAACTTTCCGATCGAACATTCGAACACCCAAGTTTTCCTGAAACCGTTCAACACATGAAATAAGTTCAAGGACGTTCACTTCATGCCTCAGTACCAACGGTCCAGCCGTAGAAGGGTCAAGCCAACGCCTCACATGTGGCACGCCGTACTGCCCCAAACCCTAAGGTTTAAAGGGCAGTTCAAGACGGTCACATAATCGAGTTAAGGTTTGTTGTCTTCTAGAGGGACCATCGCGTTACTTGCACTACTCAGAACGTCATTAAACTACGGAAAAGTCCAACAATTGGAAATTTCCGGGCAGGGGAAAGATTGGGTATTTACATCCGCTCGAACTTTTTAACATATTCTAAAATTATCCGGAAAAATCACATAAACAAAGTTTGATAATCCGATCGAATCTATGATTCCCAAAGCAACCCCAGAATACTCAACTCTTGAGTCAAATTAAAAATTCCCAAAAAACTCAGCATCCAGAAATAGGAATTACTGTGCAAAAAGGGGAGGATGACGTCATTATCTGGCCGCGGAACCGCCGCAGAAGCAAGGCTTCTGCCGCGGTTCCGCCGCCGATTGTACTGTTCATAAGTTAAATTTTGCACCGTAATTCTTATAATTCCCTGCTGAATTTTTTAAGCATTTTTAATATGGAAAAATCCCAGATATTAGAAAAAGTCCAGAGAGCATGAAAAAGTTAGGGTTTCGGGTTCGATCGGGTTTCAGACATCTTCTAAGCATCGCCTAAGGCTCTAGCTAGGCTCTGATACCACTGTAGGGCTCCTAGGCACACAATAGAGGTCTCACAAGGCATCAACCATACCAATTTCAAATTTTATGGGTGCCGAGAAACCCTAATACGGATCGTCGATTAGAAATTTAGGCGAAACAGTAAACTAGTTAACATCTTAACTAAAGATAAGAAGCTACAACCTTTGTAGATCCGGATATCCACTTCCTTAGCTCCACGTAGACGTCCTCTCGCTGTCCATCTCGAATCCCGAACTCAAGCATCGGCTTCTGTAAGTGCACGGCGGCGCCCCGGCCGTCCATCCGACGGCCAAATGCGGAAGCGGTGAATAACTTAAATTTTTGCGGACTTAGCAAACCGGCACCACCGCGCACTAAACATCCGGATCGTAACCATTAACAAGTCTAAGCTAACTAGAAGGTGGGAAAGGAGATATACCGACGATCCAAGTCCTCCGGTCTTCTCGTCATGGTCCCGATCTCCTGCGGAAGATCCTGTCTCCTCCTCGTCGCCGGAAGTGCACCACATCGCCTACTTTGTTTACGGGCTCCCACCTCAATGCCGAGGCAACTCGGGCACGAAGCCGGCTACTCGACGTGCCCAAGATTCGCTGTAGAATATGTAGTAGAACTTGTGTCTCAATTTTGGGGTAGTGGAGGTGCCATTTTTGGTGGAGGAAAGAAAGGATTTTGGAGAGCAACTAGAGAGCTCTTTTCTTAGCACAATATCAACCAAAAATGCCACACCAAAAGAATCAATCAACCCCCACCCTAAAGTGGCTGGCCCATGTAGGGAAAAGAGAGAGGGAAAAGTCAAGGGGGAGGTAACCATATGAATCATGCAAGAGAGAGAGAGAGGAATGGTTATCATGAAAAACAATGATACCAAAACAAAACCCATACTCCACCACCAACCACCAACCTCATCATCAACAACCATGATGAGCCAAAAGTCATGCCATCATGACAAGAAGAAGTCAATGATGGTGCACATCATGAAAACCATCATGATGCCAAAAGATGCAAAGAACCCCCTCCACAAATGCCTATTTGCAACAATGCAAATAAACCCTCCTCCACCAATCTTCGGCCAATGAACGGAACAAAGGAAATTGGCCGAAACGGAAAGCAAACTGGCAACTCCAGAAAACTGGTCCCGTAATAAATTACGGGAAAAACCCCGATACAGTGCATACACACCCGCATCTGTATTTCGACCGAAATACAAATGCAATGAGACAAAATCTATACTGTACTATACTAGGATCCGGCTTAAACCAAAGCCGGCTAGTAATATCCGTTCGATCCTGATCCGTGCAATACCGCACGTATCTGATCGAACCCTGCCATATAACCATACGGCCTATAGTACAGACTGTCCGATCCTGATCCGTGCAATACCGCACGTATCTGATCGGACCTTGCCATATCTCCATATGGCCTCTACAACCTTTCGCCCGAAAGCTGAGTAACTGAATGTGGGGGACTCTAAAGACTCGTCAACACCTTGGTTGTGGATTTAACCACTAGCACGTCAGAGGTATAAGCCAATACGTAACGGGCTACCAGGTATTGACTAAAAAGGACGTCGATGAGCGAACTCATCCTGACACCCTACTGAGCCTGTCAGTGACAATATCCGTGCAGTCCGGTCCGTTCGTCTATGAGTATCGCATGGCGGGCCTAGGGGGTTGGTAAAAGTCAGACCCCCAAAAGCGGTACAAGTCGTGTCGGAGTGTAGCCCAGAACACCCTGAGATACTACTGGAATACCTACCAGTAAATCTCCTTGCCTTGGCCAAGGACTTTGTGTAATGGCTCTCCTAGACACAGCACGACCTCATCCCCCAATACCGGGAGAGACGAACCCCTGAAGATACGCTCACTGCCTCCATGTGGCTCGGGACTGTACCCAACTAAAACCTGTTTGCACGACTCCTTTGAGCCGTGGTAGGGTAGTAATCAAAGTACAGTGGGAACTCACACGAGACAAATGACGATCCCCAGGTCGATGAACTAACCTGCACACATGTCACCAGGGAACTGCCATCTGACGTCTGGTATATGACCAACTAGCATGTTCCCGGCGAGTCCTTTCCGGTGTACTCATAACCCAATGAGCACCTGTATACATCTTAGGTGATCCAACTGACACCAGTGGCTTGTGAGACCGGCCACCGCCCCTCGTCGGGGTCTCGACTGTATACACTAGTCTACTAATGGAGTATCGATGCCCGGTCTCGAAACTCCCACGACTAGGGACCTTTTAAGGATATGCTTGTAGACCCCCAGCTCCCACTTATATGATCGCCCTCATACTGCTGGTGGTCAAGCAAGAATCCTAGGGGCTCTATCAACGTGTAATAGCGACGTGTCAGGTCACCTAAAACAGTACACGATGATAAAGGTAAACCAGATAGCATACTATCATCTCGAGTAAGACTGTCCTACCGGGATAGGTCCTCCCTCAATCATTACAATCACGTACCTGTGACCTAATAATTGACTCTGAGGGCACTATCTCCAACAATCTCCCACTTGCACTCAAGGCTAATTATTGCGATGTCGCATACTCACAGCCCGTGTGATACCGAACACCCAACTCCTCTACTAGTCAGTCTCACAAAGCTCGTTTGCGAGACTATTGCGTTCGAGGAATAGCCTCAGCGAGTGGATCCGCTCTGATGTTTCTTTCTATGTCTCTCTATATCTCAAGTTCGTGGAGAAAGCCATCTCCCGAAATGAGCAATACCTGTCTTAGAGTGTCTGGATGTCTGATGGGACCTAGTTCATAAATGAACTCCAAATCCAAACTTCTTAGACTGTATCGTCAACTGAACTTAATCAGTATCCTGCGCCATGCCACCCTCAGTATTGCCTTGGACCACCTGTCCAAAATACTGCCCCTCGTCAGAAGGAAAACTATAACTCTGACAACCTCCTTGTCGTCCATGTCACCTTGGAAGCCTGGAATGATAACTGTCTCCCAAATGAGGCTGTCGTTATCATATCCCTAGAACATCCACTTATGTTCTAAAACTGCTTCCGACTGTTTCTCCAGGATTGGATCAATGTCAACTTATTGCATCTAGTGCAAGAACAACATCTGGTGTGGTACTTGACATCTCATGATTGACTCAATTGCCTAAGCAAGTGATCTGCCAATCATGCACATCCCTCTCTACTTTAGTCTATAAGACACCTTTAGAGAGAGTGACTCCATCACCTGCAGGTACACTACCGTGCCAGGAGTCGTCCATTCTAAATACTCTTAGAATGCTGTCAAAGTACCCTGATTGGGGAACCACCCAAATCTAGATCTAATACCATAGATCTAGTAACCAATATGTCTGATATAATGTCCAAGTCCCTTATGGAGAAACCACTGTGTGACGACCAAAGTATAACCGATCGTAGTATAGGAATGTCACTTCCTACTTTGTGTATGTCATCCAAAACCCGGATATCACACCCTACTACCTTCTCAACAGATCCATCCCCTATTCTGATGACGTCAAACCTATGACTGTCACATCAGAAACAGATGATCTAACTCCGCTATATCTGCTTTAGTCTATAAATAGACATAAGCCTGATGTCCACCAATGCTTCCGCTGCTCCCACTGACTACGACAACCCTCTGGCAGAGTCATATAGACGTGCACTTCTAAAGCTAGTTTAGAACGACGCTATACTCATCCTCCTGCCGGGTCTCGCAGTCTGGAACAACAACAATGGCAAGTGTGGGTAAACAAGAACTTCCCTGTCACCGTCCTTGAGGCTACCGGAGCACCTCTCGGGTGCCTGAAGTTACCCACCTTATCTGTGGAGTGGCCAATGGAATGTCAAATCAGATTGAATCTTTAGGTTCCTTATCAAATCTTCAGTAATCGTTTGCGGTTCTGGAATCACTTCCAGTTCTACCATACTCCCACTACTGTTTTTGAAAAAATCCATTTTTATTAAAACTGTGGCGAGTCTAGAACAATATTACTATTGATCTCCCAGATGGTAGAAAATCAACCCTCGTCATAGCCTGGGTCAACCCACAAACTGTCATTACAGAAACGTGCCTTGAGTTGTCCAGTGTCTGGTTTTTATCATAAGCCGGACAACTCCCCGTACCTTAACAACGTTAAGATATGAACTGTTCTATATCCAATATAGAACCAGAGGCACTGATTTAATTTAACCAGATTCAAATCATGCAGCTGTCTCCAGTGCATGTCAACTAAATGGAGAGAGGCCGATCAGCGTTACTCAACTTAGGAATGCTTCCAATTATGAGTAACCTGAAAGAGAAGCAATTTCTCTTTATCATTACTATCAACTGAATACCATACACAAGTATCTACATCTTCGATCACTTTGAAGAATCCCGATACTTGCTACACCTGGTTCTCTACTCTATTCAAATACCTATAACTCCTCAAAACTTAGACCCTGTGTTTCTACGAAACACATGTCTAAGAACTAGAGAAGTTAAAAGTAAACAGAATATAGTATGAGGACCAACCCCTCTGTCCTAATGGACACTGGACAACATACAATACTCTGTATAAGTCCGCCGAGTCTAACAACTCTTTCACTGTGTGTCGTAGGTTGAAAACTGTACTTATGGTTAAGAAGAATTACACCGCTGTTTAATGCTCCTTACCTAATCATCCACTGATATAGGTAAATGTCATCGACATAATATCAAAAAGGTATATCTCACTCTATGAAAATAGACGTACAAATATATCAATTTGAAATTGGTGCATAAAAGCGGATATTCAAAACCAAATATTTGCCGACCGGCAAACAGCCCAGGTGATTTCCTCAAATATCACCGATTACAACGAATCCCGATATAATGAGGATGATCACCCAATTCCCAATAACTTACTCCCACTCATCATCTGTAAAACCATACAGATATGAGAATCAAACCTGGTAAATACATACCCTGGAGTAAGTATCTAATCGGGAAATCAGTTTTCTTTTAACAGTATACAGTGAACTGAAACATTAAAATGTTTTGATGGGGTATTCTGGTATTCCTAGTAATGCCTCTTCCAGATTCACGACTGTAACCGTATAGTTCTTTGCCACCTCTCCAAATCCCTTCATATGTCTTTAGTCTTTACCTTCTGCACACCCTTTTAGGCCAAATGGTTTTCTTCCTTCCCTACCGTTCGGCACCAGCCTATGGTTTGGAAGAAGACTATCCAATAAGCATAATGGGTGTACTGTCCCAATCCTAGGAACACTCGTAATGAGAGAGGGTGAAGATAAAAGACAACCGAATAAACCTTATTCCTATTTCTCCTGAACCAGAATCCATCCCCGAACTGGAACCAGTTCCATTCGAGTTTGTATATAACCATACGATGGAGTATCCAAATAAACTGTGGATCTTCGTAGTGATACGGAGTGTCCTGGAGAAATACAAAGGTGATGTGGGAGTGGTAACGAAATATTTGGTTTGGTCGTGAATATCTGTTGCAATTTACTTTGCCCTCTTACTAATCCCTTGCTTTGTCTGAACTTAATACCTTCTGCACACCATCATTATGCTAACTGGTTTTCTTCATTCCCTACCGGTCGGCACCAGCCTAAGGTTTGGAAGAAGACAATCCAATTTGCGTAATAGGTGTACTACCCCTAAACCAAGGAGTACTCGTAACCTGAGAGAGGGTAAAAGGAAAAGACAACTGAATAATCCTATCCGCTTTCTCCAGAACCGGAAACCATCCTCGAATAAATTCTTTCGAGTTCGTATCTAACCATACGATGGTTTTGTCCAATGGAAGTGGACGTTCGTAGTAAAACGGGGTGTCCTGGAGAAAAGGGTAAAAGTAGGAGTGGCAATGAGGTTTGCAACTCTGACAATCCAAAAGCCGGTGTTTAAGAAGGTTCGGTCAACTTGGTCACTGAGTCAAAGTCTTAGGGTCGGGTCAATGGTCGCTGCCAAAGAGAGAAAGAAAAGAAACACTCAGCGTGCACTCTAACCTAGATCAGAATGGTCACCAATTAATCTAATCTGGAAACCTCCCACTGTACCTTAAATTCTCCTCCAAACCTGAAAGAAGAATTAGTCGGGGTTACCCGAGGAGTAAACTAACTCATCAGTGGGAATCGGGATCCAACTCTCATCGCATGACAACGTGACGGAATCCGCTCACGTCATCACACTCCAGAAGGTATGCGCATATCTGGCAAGTTTCAGTTCTTTTGAAACTCCCGATGTGATTTCTGCCCCATGCTCTTATGACCTTGACGAAGGCCAACAAATCATAAGTCACATGTCAAGTTCTACCCGTCATTCTCCAGGTTGATTTGAACCCACCCGCACAAGCCCTTGACGAAGGCCAACAAGGCTATACGACTGTCCCAAACCAACGCATCTATCTATGCTGCAGAAAGGCAACAAGCAGCTACCATACACTATGCCTTGACGAAGGCCAACAAACATAGCATGAATACTACGTGCTACCCGTCTGAAACGACGGAGGGCTACGAATGGTTTCTGGCGAAAACCTTTAACGTAAAGAACTTGATATCGTTGAAGGAACTGATAGCTTTTTAAAAATATAGTGACGAAAACCGTTGCTAAAGAGGTCACTCCCGGTGAAGGGATCTCGGCTCTTTCCCCGTAGAATGGGGTGCAGGATATTCCAACTGAATACCACGGCGCAAAGCAAAAGTAATCGGCTATAGTGAAGTTAATGCCCTGACGCAAACTTTTGTCCAAGGGGTCACTCCCGGTAAAGGGATCTCGGCCCTTGCCTCGTCGACTGAGGAGCAGGATATTCCAATGAATACCACGATGCAAAAAAAAAAAGTAAACGTCCTTGCAATAACAGCTTTTTGAAAAGTGTTCCAACAACATCAGATTAGGTTTGTTTTTAACTTGCATTGATCCGAATCAACGCAGTCCCATCAATTGATCACACCACAAAGAACGAAAATATACTGATGTACGTATATGCCATCCGCATTCGCCACTGGGTCCCGTCATTACCCGTTAGGTTAGCTAACTAACGACAGAGCGGGGACTGGACTAGCGCGGATGCAAAACATATACAACATCTACTAATATATATACCAATATATTATATTTCGCTCAAGGCGTGAAATAAAATGCAACATCACAGAAATGTACAGCATCACAGAAACAATACAGATATCTGGGATCCCCGGGTTTCACAGAGCCGCTGAAACCCGACGTTCCCCTGGTCGTGTGGATAGCCTGTGCAATGAAACCCTAGACCCCTACGGGCGCGGCAAGTTACCCGCCAAAACCTGAAGCGAGGCAGCCCCCTTCAGCAACGTGAATGGACCACCCAGCACTTCACGGAATCCGGTAACTTGGGCACCCCTCCTGGGTCAACCTGTACCCCCTACGAGTGCGGCGAATAGCCCGCCAATCCTAGAGTGAAGCCCCCTCCGTCTCAATGCCATGAGATGCGGGCTTGTTGCCCTCCAGAACCCGGCTATCCGTGCACCCCTCCGCGGGGCAATCCTAGTACAGAAAGTAAAATATACATACACCGGGTACATCGACCGCAACCAGGTCGTGCCCCAAAATAATAATACAAACAGGCAGTGACGACAGTCCACATGTCGGACGCTCGCCCCGCAATATCAAATGTACATAATACAACAAAACTGTACTAGCATTGCATCCAGGCTATCCCCCACGACCGATCCGCAACAACACAGCAAATACATAGAACATCAACGTGAAAGTCACGTTCGCAAATCCGTCTAACCGGGCTATAGCAGTTAGACAGGATTTACCGATCGAGTGACATTCACGGTCGCAGATATAATGTAAATACAGTGAAAAATGTGTTTAAAATTTTCCGATTGACCAAAAATTAACAAGTGGGCCCCCAATCAAAACTGTAGCACTCACAGAAATCCTGGGCCCAATTTTAATATTCCAAAACCCATATTTTAAGCCCAGAAGGCCTCTGTAAAAAATTGGTGAAGTGATCTCCACAGTGCGCGGCGGAAGGGCGGCGGGAAGGTGGTTTTCGCGGCGGTTCCGCGCTCCCACTGTGGAGTTACTTCGTCGAATTTTTACAGAGCTCTTAGATTTTCCAGTACATCAATATTTTACAACCTGAAAAAATTTTCGACACCAAAAATTTCCAACAGAAAACTGATGTGGGAAAATACGGGTTTTTGGACATTTCGATCGATCGGAACTAAAAAACACATTACACAAAGCTAGACTAAGTTAATGGGGAGGCTCTGATACCACTGTAAGTGCACGGCGGCGCCCCGGCCGTCCATCCGACGGCCAAATGCGGAAGCGGTGAATAACTTAAATTTTTGCGGACTTAGCAAACCGGCACCACCGCGCACTAAACATCCGGATCGTAACCATTAACAAGTCTAAGCTAACTAGAAGGTGGGAAAGGAGATATACCGACGATCCAAGTCCTCCGGTCTTCTCGTCATGGTCCCGATCTCCTGCGGAAGATCCTGTCTCCTCCTCGTCGCCGGAAGTGCACCACATCGCCTACTTTGTTTACGGGCTCCCACCTCAATGCCGAGGCAACTCGGGCACGAAGCCGGCTACTCGACGTGCCCAAGATTCGCTGTAGAATATGTAGTAGAACTTGTGTCTCAATTTTGGGGTAGTGGAGGTGCCATTTTTAGTGGAGGAAAGAAAGGATTTTGGAGAGCAACTAGAGAGCTCTTTTCTTAGCACAATATCAACCAAAAATGCCACACCAAAAGAATCAATCAACCCCCACCCTAAAGTGGCCGGCCCATGTAGGAAAAAGAGAGAGGGAAAAGTCAAGGGGGAGGTAACCATATGAATCATGCAAGAGAGAGAGAGAGGAATGGTTATCATGAAAAACAATGATACCAAAACAAAACCCATACTCCACCACCAACCACCAACCTCATCATCAACAACCATGATGAGCCAAAAGTCATGCCATCATGACAAGAAGAAGTCAATGATGGTGCACATCATGAAAACCATCATGATGCCAAAAGATGCAAAGAACCCCCTCCACAAATGCCTATTTGCAACAATGCAAATAAACCCTCCTCCACCAATCTTCGGCCAATGAACGGAACAAAGGAAATTGGCCGAAACGGAAAGCAAACTGGCAACTCCAGAAAACTGGTCCCGTAATAAATTACGGGAAAAACCCCGATACAGTGCATACACACCCGCATCTGTATTTCGACCGAAATACAAATGCAATGAGACAAAATCTATACTGTACTATACTAGGATCCGGCTTAAACCAAAGCCGGCTAGTAATATCCGTTCGATCCTGATCCGTGCAATACCGCACGTATCTGATCGAACCCTGCCATATAACCATACGGCCTATAGTACAGACTGTCCGATCCTGATCCGTGCAATACCGCACGTATCTGATCGGACCTTGCCATATCTCCATATGGCCTCTACAACCTTTCGCCCGAAAGCTGAGTAACTGAATGTGGGGGACTCTAAAGACTCGTCAACACCTTGGTTGTGGATTTAACCACTAGCACGTCAGAGGTATAAGCCAATACGTAACGGGCTACCAGGTATTGACTAAAAAGGACGTCGATGAGCGAACTCATCCTGACACCCTACTGAGCCTGTCAGTGACAATATCCGTGCAGTCCGGTCCGTTCGTCTATGAGTATCGCATGGCGGGCCTAGGGGGTTGGTAAAAGTCAGACCCCCAAAAGCGGTACAAGTCGTGTCGGAGTGTAGCCCAGAACACCCTGAGATACTACTGGAATACCTACCAGTAAATCTCTTTGCCTTGGCCAAGGACTTTGTGTAATGGCTCTCCTAGACACAGCACGACCTCATCCCCCAATACCGGGAGAGACGAACCCCTGAAGATACGCTCACTGCCTCCATGTGGCTCGGGACTGTACCCAACTAAAACCTGTTTGCACGACTCCTTTGAGCCGTGGTAGGGTAGTAATCAAAGTACAGTGGGAACTCACACGAGACAAATGACGATCCCCAGGTCGATGAACTAACCTGCACACATGTCACCAGGGAACTGCCATCTGACGTCTGGTATATGACCAACTAGCATGTTCCCGGCGAGTCCTTTCCGGTGTACTCATAACCCAATGAGCACCTGTATACATCTTAGGTGATCCAACTGACACCAGTGGCTTGTGAGACCGGCCACCGCCCCTCGTCGGGGTCTCGACTGTATACACTAGTCTACTAATGGAGTATCGATGCCCGGTCTCGAAACTCCCACGACTAGGGACCTTTTAAGGATATGCTTGTAGACCCCCAGCTCCCACTTATATGATCGCCCTCATACTGCTGGTGGTCAAGCAAGAATCCTAGGGGCTCTATCAACGTGTAATAGCGACGTGTCAGGTCACCTAAAACAGTACACGATGATAAAGGTAAACCATATAGCATACTATCATCTCGAGTAAGACTGTCCTACCGGGATAGGTCCTCCCTCAATCATTACAATCACGTACCTGTGACCTAATAATTGACTCTGAGGGCACTATCTCCAACAGCTTCATCGGAGAAATGGGCGGGCAAGGTCGTCGGCTTCGTGCCGAAGATGATCTACGTCGAGATTTCACAAGATCTAGCTCCGACTTCACCAAGTTGTGAAACTTGTGAAGAAAACACCCAAAACAACTTGGCAAGAGGTAGAGGGTGATGAAATAGGAGGTGGGTTCACTTTAGAATTGGATTTCTCACACTTTAGCTCAAGTTGCCATTAATGGACTTAAGCTTTTTTTTTTGAAGATGAAGAAGAAGATGAAGCTAGAATATGATATATCTCTTTTAAAATAGAAAAGAAATCAATACTTATCATATCCTAACTAAGGTTAAGTGTAGAGAATAGACCATGGTAAGTGGGAATGGTTAGGGTTAAGCATGAAGACAAAATGGTCTCTTTAGTCAAAGCTTCATGAAGCTTCAACAAGCTTCATGAAAGATAAACCATTTTGTTTTCATTTATCTATTTAAAATAAACAAATAAATAAATGAAAAGAGTAATAAATAGGAAACCCTAACCATTACACAACCATGGTTTAATCTTTACACAAAACACAAGTTAGCATGCAACATTAAACATGATACAATCAAGTGCACACAAAATATATCACATATACAATGTGTTATGCAAGTGAGAAAATCCCTTTAAAGTGAACCAATACTAGTTAATGCAAAGTAATATATCAAATATATAATTATACATTAAATCATTAAATCAACACTTGATTCAATGATCCGGTCATGTCGCACATAACCGACTAGTATCCAATGTATCGACTTATCGAATCGATCTTCGATTCGATAACTAGGTTATATCGCATACAACCAATCGAAACATTAATCGCGAGAATGAAATGTGGTATCACATACACGCATTATTCTCGGTCCCTCACATATCTCATATGCGCTCCTATTTCGTTTCGCTTGAGCCAGGAAACCTCTGTGTAGGACTCTAAAGATTCGTCAATATGCCGGTAGCAGATGATGATCATATCAAGCACCCACAAGCCGCAAGCGGTCTGCTAAACGTAACGGCCATCCGGGTATTGATCGATCAGAAGATCGACGAGCTAGCCCGCTCACACTCCTGTGAATCCAACCAGTAACACTTACCGTACAGTCCGGTCTGTTCGTCTGATATGTTGCATATCAAGTCTAGGGGTGGTATACGTTAGACCCCAATAACCGATAAGTCGTGCCGATGTGAGGCTCATAACAGGTCGAGAAACTACTGGTAACACTTACCAGCAAATCTCTGATCAGCCCTGGCCAAGGACTTCCCTGTTACGGCCAATCGAGCACTGCGCAACATCAACCCCCAATACCGGGAGAGACGAAACCCCTCCTATCGCTCATTGCCTCCATGTGACTCGGGACTGTACCCAAAGACCACCGTTTTGCACGCCCTCATGGACGTGGTAAGGTGGAGATCAAAGCACAGTGGGAATCACACAAGACTCTATGACGATCTCGGGTCTACAGACTAACCTATACAAGTGTCACCTGAGAACTGCCATCTGACGTGTGGGAGTTCTCGGCGAGTCCGTCCAGTGTACCCAGTCTCCACTGAGCACCCGTATATTATCTCTGATGTCAAACACCAATGGATATAGGATCATCCATCGCCCATCTCATGGGTCGAGAAGCGTATACGCTAGTCTACACTGGTATATCGATGCCCCGTCTCGATACACCCACGACTAGGGACCTTGAAGGATGTGCCTATGGACTACCATGTCCCCACTAGTATGATCTGCATCATAATCCAGGTAGTCAAGTACACATCCTAAGGGCTTTACCAACATGTAACTATAAGACAGTTTAAAGAGACAAGTGTACATGTTAAGATAAATAGCAACCAGATAGCATACTATCATATCGAGCAAGAAAGTCATCTCTATATATGTCCAAGCATCCAATATAATATACATCATCTGTACAATACTGGCTTCTAGGGCATACATACAACTAACACGACCGACATTCATCAGCGAGCTGCTATCTGAAGAAAGGGTGGCGGCGTTAAAGGACGTGCTTCTACAGCATAGAGATTGCTTCGCGTGGAACTATTCCGAAATGCCGGGACTAGATCCAGAAATTGCTGTACACAGATTGGCGATATCCCCGGACATCAAACCAGTCAAACAGGCGCCGAGGAGAATGCGGCTCGAGCTTGAGATGAGCATCAACGCCGAGGTCAAAAAGCTGATCGACTCTGGCTTCATCCAAGAAGTTCAATACTCTGAATGGATCGCCAACATCATCCCAGTGATGAAGAAAAATGGGGCAGTGCGCATATACGTAGACTTTCGGGATCTTAATAAAGCTTGCCCGAAGGACGATTTTCCAGTGCCAGTCACCGAACTGATGATAGACAATACGTCCACTCATGAGGTTTTCTCCTTCATGGACGGCTCGTCAGGTTATAATTAGATAAAAATGCATCCCGAAGACCAGAAGCACACAGCCTTCAGGACTCCTTTGGGAATATTCTGTTATAAAGTGATGCCCTTCGGATTAAAGAACGCCGGTGCCATTTACCAAAGGGCCATGACGAAGATTTTCGATGACCTTATACACGAAATCGTCGAATGCTATATCGACGATCTCGTGGTTAAAAGCAAATCATACGAGGAACATCTCGAGCATTTGAAGACTGTATTTCAACGCCTTCGACAATACAACTTGAAAATGAACTCGCTCAAGTGTGCATTCGGAGTTTCCTCAGGCAAATTCCTGGGATTCATCGTTCGACACCGAGGTATTGAAATAGATCCGTCTAAGATCAAGGCGATCATGGAAATGCCTCCGCCAAGGAATCTCAAACAGCTGCGGTCTCTCCAAGGGAAGCTCGCGTATATACGGCGATTTATAGCCAACCTTTCAGGAAAGTGCCGTCCTTACAGCCACCTGATGAAGAAGGGAACCCCGTTCATCTGGGACCAAAAATGCCAAAGCGCACTAGACGAGATCAAGCAATACCTGCAGAACCCGCCGGTGTTGGCTGCTCCGGTCAAGGGAAAACCCCTCATTCTTTATACAACCGCCCTCGAAGGTTCCTTAGGCGCATTATGGGCACAAGAAAACGATCAAGGGCAAGAAAGAGCACTCTACTACTTAAGTCGAGTTCTGCTGGGGGCAGAAAGCAACTACTCCCCCATTGAAAAACACTGCCTGGCGTTGATCTTCGCGATAACAAAGCTCAGACATTACGCATTAGTACATGAAGTCCGTCTCATTTCGAAGGTAGACCCTCTCAAATATCTAATGTCAAAGGCCACATTGACAGGTCGACTCGCCAAATGGGCCCTGCTCTTGATGGAGTTCTCGATAACGTATCAACCTCTCAAGGCAGCGAAAGGCCAGGCCATTGCCGATTTCCTCGCTGAGCACCCGATACTGGCCGACTCCCCTTTAAACTGCGATCTTCCAGACGAACATGCGTTTGATGCAGTCGACGGTGATGATACTCGATGGGAGCTTTATTTCGATGGCGCATCTTCCATGAAAAAGCGCAAACAAAGCACCTCTATAATCAAATCGGGCGTAGGGCTCATCTTTGTAACTCCACAAGGAGGGATAATGCGCTTTGCTTTCTCCCTAACAGAGCCGAGGACAAACAATGAAGCCGAATACGAAGCTCTGATAGCAGGCTCGAGATCGCCATCGACATGGGAATTGAAAACCTCCTCATATACGGAGACTCCCAGCTGGTCGTTAGTCAAGTAAACGGTGACTACCAAACGTGCAAACCGGAGTTGGTGAGGTACGGCGAAAAGGTGCAACAACTGTTGACTCAAATTCCCTCCTATACTTTGGAAAACATACCGCGCGCGGAAAACAGCAAAGCAGACGCATTGGCCAAACTTGCTAAAGAACTGGCTGACGAAAACCTCGATGACGTTAGAATCGTGGTGCAAAGCCGTCGGGTGCTTGCCCCAATAGAAATATCTCCGGAATCATCTGAAGAAAAAGGAGCGAGCGAGCAGATGGCTCTACAAATAAAAGACCGGGAAAAGGCCGAGGATTGGAGGGAAGTCTTCATAGACTACTTTAAGTCCCACCGAATGCTCGAAGAAGCGTCCACAAGACATCAGCTCATGAAACGAGCTCTGTCTTTCGCCTTCGTCAATGATACTCTGTACAAGAGGTCATTTGATTCTCTATGGCTGAGATGCTTAGGACCTGACGAAACGAAAAGGGTCGTCCAGGAAATTCACGACGGACTCTGCGGTTCTCACCAAGCAGGCCCGAAGATGAAGATGAAGATAAAACGGATGGGCTAGTATTGGCCCACGATGATTCAGGATTGCCTCGAATATGCGAAGCAGTGCCACTCATGCCAAATTCATAGGGACTTCATCCATCAGCATCCAAACCCATTACATCCAACGGTGACTAGCTGGCCGTTCGAAATGTGGGGAACTGACATAGTCGGCCCCATCGAACCAGCATCGTCTAGAGGACATCGTTTCATCCTGGCGACGACTGACTACTTCTCCAAATGGGCAGAAGCAGTACCGTTAAGTGGAGTGAAGACGGAAAATATCCTCCACTTCTTCAAGACGCACATCATATACCGGTTTGGAATGCCAAGACGGATCATCTCCGATAACGGGCCAGCCTACAGAAGCCACAAGATTAGTCGCTTCGCGCAACAACACAATATAGATTGGAGATATTCCTCGGTTTATAATCCGCGAGCTAACGGTCTAGCTGAGGCCTTCAATAAGACCTTGACGAAGATCATGAAGAAAACAGTGTCGCGAAATAAGAAAGACTGACACGAAAGACTGCAAGAGGCTCTCTGGGCATATCGAACTACGTTTAAAACGGTCACGAACGCAACACCATATGCGTTAGTATTCGGGACAGAAGCAGTACTCCCCCTCGAGATAGAGTTACCCTCTCTACGAGTGGCAGTCCATTACGAGCTGACGGACGAAGAAAATGCTCACCTTCGGCTTGAGGAGCTTGACGCCCTTGAAGAAACACGACTCATGGCGCAACAAAATCTGGAGGCCTATAAAGCAAAGATGACGCGCTCATATGAAAGACTGACCCGACCGAGGACATTCCGCCAAGGCGAGCTTGTGCTAGTGGTCAAAAGGCCTATGATCCCCAATCGCGCCAAGCGGAGAAAATTCGAGCCAAACTATGAAGGCCCGTACGTCATAGATAAGGTCTACCAGGGCGGGGCCTATCTACTCATAGATATGCACGGTGAAAGGCCTTTCAGGCCAATAAACGGTCGCTTCCTAAAGAGATACTACGCTTAATGAGCCACAGCCTAGGTCAATGATAGATGACGACGACTATGTCCGCTCTCTGTCTTCCCAAGCCCAAAACTCTATAAGTAGTAGCTGGCCAACGGACCGAAACGTCCTTAAACTAATAGCGGACCGAAATGTCCTTAAACTAATAGCAGACCGAAACGTCTTTAAACTAATACCGCAGCCTCCTTAGGCTGACGAGATGAATAAAAAAAATAAAAAAATAAAAAAAATATAATAAATAAAGACGGTATGTCCATAAGCAAAAAGGGCACGGATGAAAACCTGAAAGGGCTCCGTGAGTAAAAACAGCAGGGCTACCGGCGAGTGTTCGTGAAAACCCGAAAGGGCGCGACCTCGTATAAAAAAAAAGAGAGAGAAAAAAATATATAAAAATAAAAAGAATAAAAAAAAGGTATGTCCATAAGCAAAATTGGCGCGGATGAAAAACCCGAAAGGGCTCCGTGAGTAAAAACAGCAGGACTACCGGCGAGTGTTTGTGAAAACCTGAAAGGGCGCAACCTCGTTAGAGACCACTTATAGGGTCCTCTCGACCTTGTAAAGGAACAACCACCCGCGTGAGATCCTTACGACTCATAAGGGAGCAACACACTTAGGGATCCCCACGATTCCTAAGGAGAAAATACACTTGCGAGATCCTCACGACTCGTAAGGAGAACTCTCTTATGGGACCCTCACGGTTCATAAGAGTTGGAAGTCTTAAGTTACAGAAACCTAAACCTGTGCTTAAGCAACCCCCACAACTTTCGATATTGCCCTACAAGCGGTCCAACACGGACTCTTGTATACAATCCACGGGCGCGAATAAACATTTCCCTGACCAAGTCCCATCCGTGACTGGGGATATGTTCACATGGTGAACAACCCTTGTAAATCCTCTCGATTTATGAGGAGAAAATCCTCTTGTAGGATCCTTACGACTTACAGAGGAACAAAACACTTAGGAATCCTCATGATCCCTAAGGAGAAAATACACCTACAAGACCCTCACGACTTGTAGGGAGAAATACCTTTGTGAGACCCTTACGGCTCATGAAGTTAATAGCCTTAGACGACAAGACCCTAACCCTGGTCGCTAAGCCACCTTTGTTCAACATCGACAGATGATGATTCGCTCCAGGAAATATCCCAGTTGTAGCGGTGTTGATGCCGAAATCGGTGTCTAATTCCAGGTTTACGGCGGAAAGCCAGTAAGCCGCACATGCATACAAAATAGCCGAAATGATTGGGCAACTCGCAATAAAAAGCAGCGAGTAAAAATAAAATAAATAGCCGAAATGATTGGGCACCGCGAAAAATAGCCGAAATGATTGGGCGATCGCGACCTTCGCGATATAAAAAGCTGAAATGATAGAGCATCGCGGAAATAAAACAAAAAAAATGATGATAAAACTTTGGCCCTACAGTTAAGATCACATCGATCTCTGTATACAATTCAAGGGCGTAAACAAAGAGGGAACCATACTTTCCCAACAGGCTCCGCCAGAAGACGAAGCCAAATCTCAACGGTTCAGTCCAATTCCGAAGAAACCAATGTCTTCAGCAAATTCCTCGACTCACGGATACAAACACTCCTTGACGAGAGCCTCCTGATCCGCACCGACTCGCAGAGCCACCCGTGCCTCCGTGGGAAATCCTCGACTTGTTTCAAACCCTAAGGAAACAAATAATCCTTGGCGCTTGGGAAACAAATAATCCCTGGCAAACTCCTCGACTCACGGATACAAACACTCCTTGATGAGAGCCTCCTGATCTGCGTCGACTCGCAGAGCCACCAGTGCCTCCGTGGGAAATCCCCGACTCGTTTCAAACCCCAAGGAAATAAATAATCCTTGGCGCTTGGGAAAAAAATAATCCCTGGCAAACTCCTCGACTCACGGATACAAACACTCCTTGACGAGAGCCTCCTGATCCGCGTCGACTCGCAGAGCCACCAGTGCCTCCGTGGGAAATCCCCGACTCGTTTCAAACCCCAAGGAAACAAATAATCCTTGGCGCTTGGGAAACAAATAATCCCTAGCAAATTCCTCGACTCACGGATACAAACACTCCTTGACGAGAGCCTCCTGATCCACGTCGACTCGCAGAGCCACCAGTGCCTCCGTGGGAAATCCTTGACTCGTTTCAAACCCCAAGGAAACAAATAATCCTTGGCGCTTGGGAAACAAATAATCCCTGGCAAACTCCTTGACTCACGGATACAAACACTCCTTGACGAGAGCCTCCTGATCCGCGTCGACTCGCAGAGCCACCAGTGCCTCCGTGGGAAATCCCCGACTCGTTTCAAACCCCAAGGAAACAAATAATCCTTGGCGCTTGGGAAACAAATAATCCCTAGCAAATTCCTCGACTCACGGATACAAACATTCCTTGATGAGAGCCTCCTGATCCGCGTCGACTCGCAGAGCCACCAGTGCCTCCGTGGGAAATTCTCGACTCGTTTCAGACCCCAAGGAAACAAATAATCCTTGGCGCTTGGGAAACAAATAATCCCTGGCAAACTCCTTGACTCACGGATACAAATACTCCTTGATGAGAGCCTCCTGATTCGCGTCGGCTCGCAGAGAAACTGTGTCTCCGCGGGAAATTCCCGATTCGTCTCAACATACAAATGAAGCCTCAGGCAGCAGGGACTAAAAAAATTTGCTTCCTGAACAATGGGACCCTGCAAGTCAATCCAAAATGGTCTCTTGCATACTATTCACGGGTCTCACTCTCCAGAGTCGAATTTCGACGAGGAGGGAAACAACCGCTTGTGGGTCCTCTCGACTCGTAAGAGGGAAAAATTCTCTTATATGATCCTTACGACTTGTAAGAGAAAACAACACTTAGGAATCCTCACGATTCCTAAGGAGAAAGCCCACCTACGAGATCCTCTCGATCCGTAGGGAGAAGAATCTCTATGAGACCCTCACGGCTCATGGAGTTGAAAAGTCTTAGGCAGCAGATCCGAACCTGCGGCTTAAGCCATTGCTATTTCTTAAAAAAAAGTCAGGATACTCATTCGAATCATCCGTCAACCATGTTTGCTAAAGTGATAAGCTGATAGTAAAAGAAAGAAAAGACGGAGAAAATGACATATTACAAAAAAAGGTGTATCTTTTATTCATAAACCTGATTGGGTACAGGATACATTATGTCAAAGAATAAAAAAATATATATATATACATTCTTTTATCTACAATTACAAACGATACAAAGAAGGATAGCTACTGAAGAGGAAGTGTCTTTAGTAAATCCACAAGTTGCTCTCGCACTTCTTTCAGCGCCTCCTCCTGAGCGGCTGCCACGGCCACCTCCGCTTCCACCCGGGCTCGCTGCTGCAAGAAAGATGAAAGTTGCTCCTCCGCCGCCTTCTGGGCTGCTTCCTGGCTGGGTGCATCTCGCTCGACAACATCAAGGTGTTGCCTCAATGATAACCCTTCAGAAAGACATTGCAGAAGGCCCTCAAAGACAACCTTCAGTCGTGCGGCGTTGGCCTCCACCCGAGCATGCAGTTGGGCAGACTTGCTCGAAGTCTCACCTCGCTCCTTACGCCTTGAAATGACTTCTTGTTCGAGGTGGTGGAAGTAAGGAGCGCTCTGCTCAATCCACGCTGTTCTTTGATTACTGGCAGCGAAGGCCTCGGGAGCGGGATGCAGCGAATCCAACCGATGCAGGCGGGCCTCGATCTCCCTGCAATGGTTAACCCAAGATGCGATGATACCCTCGTCATGAAAGTTCACGAGTATCACCAGCATCGGGTTAACCGCTATAGCAAAATCCGCAGCAGAGGTAGGGGTCTCGACGTCGAGCTCCTCAATGTAATCGCTCAACATACGTAAGCTGTTCACGGCGCCTTTCGAAGATGGACGTCTCAGGTAAGGACCCGCCGGCATTATGATGCGAGATTTGAAGGGCGCCGAGACCGGAACGACAGCTGAAAAGAAACAATATGTGATCAGATAACAGTTCTGAAAATAAAGAAGGAAGACTTTATCAATGTGATAGTCGCTGTACCAGCTGAGGCAGGTGGCAGAGCCGGAAGAGTCGGCAACGCAGCCCGTCTTTCATCCCCTCCTTCGATTTGTAACACTGCAGTCGAGATAAAAAAAAAGGGTTTAGAAATAATCCCATCAATAAAGAAAGAAGGATGTCATTGGAAATCATACTCACCAACGCCACCAGAGGAAGAAGCAAGCTCGGATGGGAAGGAGAAGTATGGGAGCAACATCTGGTAAAGATGGTCAAAAAGTACTCCTGAAAAGACACAACAGCACGACTTCAATACATAAAAACTATACATCTGAAAGATAATACTAATAAGTTGCGGACCCATACCTTCCAACATCGTAGATGGAATAAGAGAGGGTTGAGAGGTGACTACCGCCAAGGCAGTCGTTGAAGGCGCTCCTTCAAGCAGTGGGGCATCGGCGCTGGCTGCACCTGTGTTACAAGAAAGATGAACTTGTCAGAAAGGATTGTAAAATAAGAAAGACAGTAACCTAAGGTTTACCTGAGGAGCTCCCGGCCGAAACAGAAGCGACTCCCTCCTCTATCGACATGAGGCCACCGCCCGTAGCCTCATCACCCGACTCGATGGGGACTGTCGTCGTGCTACCGCGACCAGGAGACGGTAGGAGATCGTAAGCAGGGAGGGCAATGATTGGAGCGTTGCTGGATTCTTGGAAGGAAGCGGCTGACTCTTCCCCGAGAGTCGTATCCATCTCACCCGTAACTACTTCGAGCTCCACCGTCTCCATCGGCTCATCCACTGTCACCACGAGGTCGCCGGCCTCAAGCGCCTCGTCCACCACCACCCTCGGTTCAGTTATAATGATCATATCATCTGCCACCGCTTCAGGTTCGGCATCAATGACCTTCTCGGCTGCAGGCCCCTCGACCTCCACCTCAGGCTCCAAAGCCACAACGACGTTGCCCACCGTCGGCTCGAGTTCGGCAGGTACCGCCTCCTCTGTTTCTTTGGGATCAACGGTTTCCACCTCCCCCTCGATCGGACTCGGCCCTGCAAGATAAGGGATATAAGGACCAATGACATTAAAAATCCTTATAACAAAAAACTCTGAGAGAAATATTACCTGAAGCGGATCTACCGTTTGCGCTCCGAATTGCGCGCGCCACCTCTCTGCGGGCAGTGGATAGGGCGACAGGGGCCTCTTCAGATGGAGTATCAGCACGAGGGGTGGTGCTGGGACCCGCTCCCATAGCCAAGGCAGCCATGCACGCCTTCGCCTCAGGCCTCAGCCGCTTCCTTTCCTCCCGGGCTGTCGCGATGGACCTTAGTGACGCCTCCTTCAAGGCGTCGTCATCCTCGTTCAGGGATGCCTCCAGAGCCTTTAAGGCATCCTTCATCGGCTCTTCAAGACGAACCTCCTGCGGTGGCCCAGAGGAAGCGGGAACATCGGCAGCTGGTAAAACATCTGCGTCGCTTGGTGGGAACGACATTGAGGTTTCTGCAATAAAAAGAGAGAGGTTAGATCGACCATAACACGAGGGAGATGGAGACTTGATGGATTAAAACTTACTAAGGCCCATAGACGCTCTAAGACGTTCCTCCTCCTGGAAAGTCTTCAAAGAAGCGGCGATGGCTTCTTCATCAGTGATGCCTGTTGGAAGGAAGGAAAGAAAAGTGTTACTCAAAAGCAATAAGGAAGATATGTTACAATAAAGAAAATGTGACTAGTAGTTACCTGATTGTGCAAGCTTAGCCAGCCACGTGTCACGCTTCGCCAACCACGCCGAAGTTTCGAGAGCGGCTTCCAAGTCTGTATCGTCCGGCGGCGGCATCACTAGTCCTTCGTTCGTCCCGTATTCGATCAGGCCCTTGGCATAGGGAGCATGGGGTTCCTGGCCGAACACGACATCTGCAGCGAAGAGCGATTTCTTTTTCTTCTACCCTCCGCCCCTAGGCTCACGTGAGATCGACTTCCGTTTAGCAGCCACCTTGGGACGACGGGTCCCGATGTCCGCACCCACGCCAGACTCCGGCGAGGATACAACCACTGTCTTCGCCGGAGCACGGGGCGCTGCAGGTGCATCTGCGACATCAGGGAGCGACGAGCCACGTGGAGGGCTTCGCGCACGCGATGGTCCGGTTCTGACCTCTTTTAAAGGGGCAACTACTGGGGTCCTTGGGACCAAAGGAGCGTTGCGATCGGTACCTGGAGGCACACCCTTACGATCGACCAACAGTCGCCTTTCCTCATTTATAACTGCTCCTGTTGCATGATTGTACCAGTCTTTGTACACATTGAGGAGTCTCGGAGCATAAGCCGGCGCATTGATAAAAAAATGAGAGCTCGTATTCGGGCGCATGAAATGGTGCAGTGCGTTCTCCATCCCTTCTTCAGTGGCAGTGGGTTCCAGCAAGAAGGCTTCCAAGGGGACCCATTGATCATAACCCAGTTGTTGAGCAAAACGATGCGGGTTATACCTCATAAAAATTGCCACACCATTCTGCCTAAAGACTAAGAAACCCGGTCTAATGGAATATAAGTGAAGGGTCTCCCGAGCCATCAAAACTGAGGCTCCATCTTTAAAGACATCTTGTAATGGCCGCGTCACAGTGGTAGACACCTTTCCAATGGTCAATACCTTATCGACAAAGGACATACCGGCTCCAACGGTGTGAGGGCGAAGGAGTAAGCCCCTGGCGTTCCGCGGTGATGGGGTTACAATTAATGCGCCGATCAGCTGTATAATGCGGGGAAAACCGCACTTGTCCAAGAACGAGGGCCTTTTATGCATGCCGAAGACACCCGCTGTGTGTAGCTCGAGCCACGATGCAAAGTAATGCATCGGGAAGACCACATGCAGTACCCCGGGCTCATTAGCATCCGCTGCTCGACTGAGGCCATGGTATAAGTGCGCCAAGCCAGCAATCCCAACAGCTACCTTTACCCCGATGACCATCCGGTGGGCTGGGTAAAAGACAGAGGGTCGCATCCAATGAGAGCGCATTGGGATCGCAAACCAGCTCAGCCACAATCCAAGAAATCCTAAGAAAAAGGCCTCCTCATCCATTCCAGGGGCCACAATTTCTGCAAATGACATAGTAGGGAAGTCCGGAAGAAAAAAACCCTTTTGATCTATATCCTTCTCCGGTAGGTTGTCCACACCTAGACCGAAAGGGTCATCCAGGGTGGCGAACTTGGCAGCTTTCGATGAGATGACGCTTGGACGAAGGAAACGAGCAATGAAGTCCTCAAAGTTAACTCCCCGACCCCCATGTTCGACGAAGAGGGACTCATATATGTTCAACACTTTAATCAAGCTTGGGAATTGATGTTGAACGGCATTCTCTGGTGTGACCCCCCTTACCATCGGCCTAGCACCAAAGACGTACACATCTGTCGGGAGCAGCTCCTCATAATGTTCCCCCATCACTGGTAAACCGGATACCTCCGCAAACTCCTCCAAGGAGATTGACACTTCCCGATCCATGGCAAGGAAAGTGTGGGTAGGAATATTCCATTGCTCTAAGAAAGCTTTGAACCACCAGGTGGGGAGCGTGGGATACTGGAAAAGAGAGACGTAAACCGCGGTGTACAGTCCTAATCTTATCAACTACGACTTCTTCGTCAACAGGATGTACCGGGCCCACGGCAGATAGCCAATCGGGTGGCGGGGGATCAGACCAAGGTTATACGATTGCCCCCAAGGTCGTGCTTCACCCTGACAGATACGGCGCCCTAGGATGTCCAAAACCATAGGACGCTGAACCGGTATCGCATCTATAGCGGGATGTAGAAAGCCCTTCGATGTCCAATCCACCAACTCCACGGCATACTGCACCGAGGGTGGGGTAGCATAGTGAATCGCCGTGATGGGTTCCGACGGCACCGCGCATGTGAAGCTCCGGCGGCCCATGATGATCTGATTATACCACGATCCCCAAAGGTGGAGACTCTTGTATTCCGGGTCGTACTCCTTAATCATGGTCAGGACCTCACGGTCCGAGGGTGCCTCAGGAAATCCCTCCTCCGAGCGGACGAAAGGGAATGAAGTGTCTAGAGACATGATCGCTGCAAAGGAACAATTTAGCCATTAGTGTTGTAATTCCAACGTTTGGCATCCAAAAAAAATGCATTAAATTAAAATTAATTAATTACACCACACAGCAGTGCAGTGAGTAGGAGACCAAATGGGGACCCACAAAATCTGGATGACAATATGTCAGTTAATAAGACAACCTCATCATTGGATGAGATTGTCAGTTGGTCCCCAGGAAAACATTCCCATTTATAAAAAAAAAGGGGAGGGAAGAATCCCTAGAGACAAGGAGAAAATCTCCCCTTTCAGAGCAAAGCTCTGTCACAGAGTGACACTTGTCAAACTCTGATCTCAGAGAAATAAGATTCCTTAAAAGAGCATAGCTCTATGGTCTATCAGAAAATGTTACACCTAAAAGAATCAGAATTTTTGGAATCTTGGAAAATCCACGAAAAACTTGTGAAATTTTTTCATTTTTCAGATCTAAAAGATCCACAGATGATCTATGAGCAAAGCTCTGTTCATGGGTTAAAACCTATGAACAAGATCCCTGTAGATCTATAAGTTTTTGAGAGCAAAGCTCTGTTTATGAAACCCCAATGGGAATCTATTTAGATCAAAAGATCTGTAAGAGCAAAGCTCTTTGGTTAAGGTTAATTTAAGTTAATTTGATTTAAATTAATTTAACCTAAAGTTTTTAACTTTGGAAATGAGCAAAGCTCTGAAGTTCTGGAAACGAGAGCAAAGCTCTGAAGTTCTAAGCAAGAGCAAAGCTCTGGAATCAAAATCTAAAAAATGGGAAAGTTTTCTAAAGGGCCATAGGTCCTATTTATAAGGCGCTTGCGCCCCTTCAGCTCACCCCTTGATCCAACGGTCAGGGGCTTGCCACCGCTGCACTCACGTGCGCACCACGTGAGCGCAACGGTGGGGGGGCATTTGTTTCGCCCAATCAGAGCAAAACTCTGTTGAAATTCAAAATTCAAAAATTATGAAGCAACGCTTCAAGTCTCGGGCGCAACGCGTCACATGTCAGGCGTTGATACGTCAGCGCAGCGCCCAAGAAGGCGCACCCAATCAGAGCAAAGCTCTATTAAAGGAAGCAACGCTTCAGTTGCGCAGGCGCTGCGCGACATGTGTCAGCGCAGATGCGCTAGCGCAGTTGCGCTGCGCTGTGCGCTGCGCGACACGTGTCAGCGCAGATGCGCTAGCGCAAGTTGCGCTGTGCTGTGCGCTGCGCGACACGTGTCAGCGCAGATGCGTTAGCGCAGTTGCGCTGCGCGACACGTGTCACGCGCTGGGGCATCTGCGCCAAACAGAATTAAAATTTTAAGAAATCTTTTCTGTTCTTGTTAAAACAAGAAGATTTTCTTCTGCAAAGCAGAAGCCCTTGGATCAAAGATCCAACGGTGGGGAAAATTCCCCAAATCACTCAGAGAAAGATTTCTTTAACAAATTTAACTAATTTATGGGCACTATAAAAAGGACCCTAGGCCTCAATTAAAAGGCATCAATATCTTTCTAAAAAAAAAAGGAGTGAAGAGAACTCTGAGAAACTCCTCAAGAATAAAAAAGGTAAAAACCTTTAGAAAAAAGAGAAAGTTCTCTTATGAACAGATCATAGATCTAAAAAACAAGATCAATGATCTTTAATAAAAATAAAATAAAACAAAAATAGTGCTTTGCACTTTTCATGAACCTTTGGTTCTCTGAGATAAGAAAAACAAGAAAAAAACTTATTTTTCTTTGATCTAAATTAGATCAAGAAATCAAATAGTGCTTTGCACTTCTGTTCTTAAATCTAAAAGATTCTTGGTGCTTTGCACTTGCAAACTGCGCTGTTGTGCTCTTGGGAGAGCGCCACGTTTCAGCATCTAAACCGCTTGCGCTATGCGCTCTTGAAATAAGAGCTTTGCTCTCTGGAGTTGGCGCAACTCACCAGAGCGCACCACGTGTCAGCAGCGCAACAGCGCAGCGCACTAGCGCAGCGCACTGCACTGTTGCGCTTGCGCTCACCAGAGCGCGCCGCGTGTCAGCA
This sequence comes from Agapanthus africanus, assembly GCA_030015575.1. Taxonomy (NCBI): domain Eukaryota; kingdom Viridiplantae; phylum Streptophyta; class Magnoliopsida; order Asparagales; family Amaryllidaceae; genus Agapanthus; species Agapanthus africanus. The sequence goes on along the minus strand of CM057344.1, from coordinate 180,858,857 downwards.
GCGCAACAGCGCAGCGCACTAGCGCAGCGCACTGCACTGTTGCGCTTGCGCTCACCAGAGCGCGCCACGTGTCAGCAGCGCAACAGCGCAGCGCACTAGCGCAGTGCACTGCACTGTTGCGCTTGCGCTCACCAGAGCATGACACGTGTCTTTACCACAAGCGCTTGCGCTCAGTGAGTGGCGCAAAGCGCCTAACAAATGCAATGCAGGGCCAAGCCCAATTAAAAGACCAAACATGCCTAATTAAATTGATGCTCTGCATCATTTATAAATGGGCAAAGCCCAAACAAAAATATAAAATGCTATGCAGATGCCTTGCAGAGCCCAAAATAAATTGATGCTCTGCATCTTTTATGGGCAGAGCCCAAACAAGAAAATAGAAGTAATGCAATGCATTATTTAAGTGTGGGCAAAGCCCTAGCACAGGTCTAATGGACTAAAAATAAATAAAATGTTGAACATTTTCAACTGGACTTAGCCTAATTCTGGCCGTAAGTCCTTAAATTAAATTGAACTGAGCACAAATGCTCTCTCAAATCAATTTATATCCGGTTCGAGGGTACATCTCCGAACTCCTTTGACATCCATCGTTGTAATTCCTCAACGACGTCAAAGAGGTGACGGGTCCCAACGACCACACATCAATACGGACTGCGGGGTCCTTAAACTCGTGGACCGAAACGTCCATAAACTAATGTTGGACCGAAACGTCCCTAAACTAATGATGGACCACCACGTCCCTAAACTGGCGATGGATCGAAACGTCCTTAAACCAATGATGGACCACCACGTCCCTAAACTGACGATAGACCACCACGTCCCTAAACTGGAACATGGACCACCACGTCCCTAAACTGGAACAATAGAGCCTCCAAATGCTCTTTTGCCGGATCTAAACGGTCCCGTTTAAGTTGATCTTAGCCCCAAATACGGCTAACGTATCCTTAAACATTCAAATGGACTATAAAACTCCAAATCAACTTTGGTTTAAGGGTACATCTCTGAACTCCTCTGACACCTATCGTTGTAATTCTTCAACGACGTTAGAGAGGTGACGAGTCCCGATGGCCAGATATTAAATGGATTATCACGTTAAGTTGATCTTAGTCTCAAACAGGACTATTGTATCCTTAACGAACGTTTAAGTTGATCTTAGCCGCAACGCGACTAATGCATCCTTAAACTAAAAACACCAAACCCAAATCTAAGTAAATACGGATTTGGACTAGTCCACGTCCTACGGGCGACTGCATTATTCAGTCTCCGTATACAATCCACGGGCAACCACAAACAAAACAAACACACACGACACGAAGTGAAATTCCGGAGAAGGAGAAAGTTGTTACCGCGATGCGGTAGCGTAATTAACTGCAGGGGCTTGCGCCTGCAGGGAAGAGCGTCCCCACAATCAAAAACCCCTCAAGCGAGGGGGAATCTGACAAAGTCTGCTACATCGGCCGCATCCGTCTAAACCTCCGATACATGGTGCCATAAATCAACTTGGCATCTTCGGAGAGGTGGACGGATAAAACCAAATAGCATCTGTCCCGAATCTCAGCGTCAGGACATCGCGGTCCTGTGCGCCGTCCTTCGGAGGGGAACAAGGAATATGTCACAAACTTGTTATATAGTTGTCATGGTTCACTAATGAATGATTAACTCATTCAAATTTGTAATTATCACTAATTAAATGTATTAGTAAAAGCTTAAAATAATATTAAAAATAATTAATTACGGAAAATATTTTAGTAAACTAGAAATTTTATAATTAATCCATTAAATACCAAATACTAGCAATTACATAGCTAGAATAGGTATATTTAAGTCTATGTCGAAAAAATAATTATATCTTGGTTTTTACGGAAAACACCAGTTATTTTACCGATAATCGGAAATTTCACCTAAACGATTTTCAAAACGTTACAAGGCCCTTTCAAGAAGCCTGCTATGGCCGAAGGTTCGGTCTTTAATAGGCTAAAATCAAGCTCAATGGGTCCTTCTAAGAAGCTCATGATCCCGTGGAAGTCGGTCTTCGAAAGGCTGTCATTCTCAACTCCTGTTGCTTCTGAGGCTTTAAAGGGTGCCTCGCCTCCTGGGTAGTCTGTCTTCCACAGATTGGCTCCTCAAGAACTTGTTCCTGCTCTACCCAAGCCGTCAGTTTTCGATCGACTAACGACTGCTGAAGCTCAGAAGCAACCCAGTAGGCAAGTCCAAGAAACACCAAAAGCTGAAGAGGCTCCTACCTTGGGAGGTGCTCGATGTCGCTATTGTGCTAAGTGAGGCAGGCTGGGGGCAGCTCCCCATCTGGACTGACTCCACCATTGCCGACTTTCCATACTGCTGTTCCAACTGGGAATGGTTTTGAACCATTGAAGAGGGTGAGGTGAAACTCTCCCACTGTTGTTCTGAAGAAATCTCTACCTCCTATGGAGATACTAAATGAGCCAAAGCCGGTGCGTTCACCTCAACGGCTTTCCTCTACTATCTATAAGGTCTGGAAATAGGTTAAGGGCTCTGTCGTCGTCAATAATTCCCCACCCAGGAAGAAGAAACCTAAGAGTCAACCAAATGCCATTGACTCCCCCGTTGAGCCCAAGGTGGCTTCTCTTTATAAAAAAACTCCTTCTATAACGATTTCTCCCAAGATGGCCCCTCACAAAAGGCAAAGGCTAGAGAAAGTTCAGCTGTCCAAAGCAGATCCTAAAGGGAGAGATCTCAAGCGCCCCAGGCATAGGGGCATGATAATTCACATTGTGCACATGGTGAACTCTGGAAGTGAAAATAAAACCTCCACCAATCATCGACCAGTAACCAGGTCCTTGACTCATGTACAAAGGAAACAACAGCTGGTAGAAATGGCTGCTCAAGTGGTAGCGCTTTTTAGTCCTCTGTCTAAAGCAAGCACGGGGGAAGAACGAGATGAGTTGACGGGGCCAGAGTAAGAAATTGACTATCTGAAGCGCGCTTTCGACAAGAAAGAAAAGGAAGCGGCAGAAGCGGCTGCTAATATGAATAAGGTGGCTCTCCTGTTGCAGAATATGTGCGGGCTGATTGAAAGGTTACTCTAGCGCCCCGGCCAACTTCCGTGGCCAAATGCGGAACAAAAATTTTTCTACGAAAGAAAACTTAGCGCTAGAATAACATTAAACCGGATCTACCATAAACCTCACTAGCAAAAAGGAGAAGCTATCTACCATGAAAAGAGTTATACCAAGAGGCTCAAGTCCTTCGGGTCTTCACTCCTCTCCTTTAGCGTGCTCCTTGTGGCCTCCATGATCGAGCTTGATCGACGGCTCCTTGTGTCGAAGATGATCCACCCGAGAGTGACAACTTTGGGCTCCTACCTCTAAACCGAGGTAACTAGGTCACTTGGTTTGCTAATCTAAGTAACCTAGGTGATGTAGATAAAAGTCGACCTTAGCACCGTCAAGAGGTTCAAGAGGCATCAAGCATGCCAAATTTTAATTTTTCTATGTGCTAAGATAGACTACCAAGATCATTACTAGAATTTTAGGTTTTTCCTTTGTGATGTGATTAAGCTTAAGAGAAAGTTTAAGAGAATACAAACTTTGTAGTTCTTGTCCTTCTCTTCAAAAGCTCCGGGATGAAGTCCACGTAACTCTTCAAGGCTCCTCTCCAAGGTTAATGAACCTCCTTCATGATCTTCGCGCCAAAGACTATCCACCCGAAGTCCACAAGCACAAGCTTTTCACTACACTAAACACTTTTAGTGTAGGAAACACACCATATCAAATTGCTAGTTTGGAGTGGGATGATGAAGTAGGGGATAAGTAAAGCTCACTAAGGTCTCACAAGCTCAATAATTCACATCTCATGTAAGGGTTTTGTGCTTGGAGGTGAGATGAAGAAAATTGTAGAGAGCAAGAGAAGAAAAGAGCACTTGAAAAATGACTAAGGCATGAGCTATGAAGCAAGTGTAGAATGAATAAAAATGAATCATCTCTCTCCTCACTCCTTCAAGCATGGAATAAAAATGCAATTAAAATTGCAACCATACTTGAATAGTGAGTCGATAGTAATATAAAAACATATAAACCCATGCTTTGAACCATACCACAAATATCTCCACAATTTACACCTCATTTTTCTATGTTCTAAAAATAGAAAAACATGTCATGCTTCATATAATAATATATATATATATATATATATATATATCAAATATACATTAATATATATATATATGTATATATATAAAGCAATTAGTGAGCTAATGATATTAGTTAATATATAATATATATCACATTATTAAATCACCACTTGATCTAATAATCCGGTTATATCACATATAACCGACTAATATCATTAATCTGAATATCACATTATCAAACCAACACTTGATTCGATAATCCGGTTATATCACATATAACCTGACCGATAACAGATAACTGCCAGATTACAATACGGTATCACATACTCGTATTTAATCAGGCCCACACACATATCACATATGTGTCCTACTTCGTTTGGCTTGAACCAGTAAACTTTTGTGTGGGACTCTAAAAATTCATCAATACGCCAGCAGTAGGTGATGATTATATCAGTCACCTACAAGCCGTCAGCGGTACTAACTGGACGTAACAGCTACCCGGGTATTGAGCGATATGAAGATCAACAAGCAAGCTCGTCCATACTCTCCATGAAGCCTATCAGTAACACTATCGTACAGTCCGGTCTCTTCGTCTGATATGTCGCATATCATGTCCAGGGATGGTAAAAGTCAGCCCCTAGTAATGTGATAAGTCATGCCGATGTCTGGCCTATAACGGTTTGAGAAACCACTGATAACTCTTATCAATAAATATCATCAGCAGCCCTGGCCAGGGACTTCCAATTACAGCCAATCGAGCATAACGCAACATCAACCCCCAAAACCGGGAGAGACGAAACCCCTCTTATCGCTCATTGCCTCCATGTGACTCGGGACTGTACCCAAAATCCACCTGTTTGCACGACTCTTTTGAGCCGTGGTAGGGAGGAAATCAAAGCACAGTGGGAGCCACACAAGACTCTATGACGATCTCGGGTCAACAGACTAACCTGTACCAGTATCACCAGAGGACTGCTATCTGACGATAGGTATACTACCAACTAGGAGTCCTCGGTGAGTCCATTCGGTGTACCCATTCTCCAATGAGCACCTGTGTACAATCTTTGATGCCACACACCAATGGATATGGGATCAACCATCGCCCTCTAAGGGACAAGAAACGTACACACTAGTCTACTCTGGAATATCGATGCCCTAATTTCGATATTCCCATGACTAGAACCTGATTAAATGATGTACTTTTGGACCATCCTGGCCCCACTAGTATGATCTCATCATAGTCCTGGTAATCAAGTACATATCCTAAGGGCTTTATCAACATGCGAGAGCAAGACAGTATAAAATACCAGTCAATATGTTAAGATAAAGAGTAACCAGATAGCACACTATCATGTCGAGCAAGAAAGTCCTCTATATATATGTCCAAGCATCCATATAATATATATCACATGTACAATAATGGCCTCTAGGGCATACATATTCCTAACAATCTCCCACTTGCACTAAGGCCATGTGCTATAATATCTCATACCCAACATCCCAAAAAGTCTCTCAAGCTGTATCTGGGGGAGGGCCTTCGTGAGTGGATCCGCTACATTGTCTTTCGTGTCAACTCTCCTGATCTCGATCTCCCGGCGATCTACTATCTCCCTGATCAGGTGATATCGCTTCAGAATATGTCTGGATTTCTGATGGGATCTGAATTCCTTGGCCAAAGCCACCGCTTCATTGTTATCATAATACATAGGTATTGGATGCTCAATGGATGGAATCGCACCAAGCTCAGCAATGAACTTCTTCATCCAGACAACCTCTTTGGCAGCATCGTTGGCAGCGCTGTATTCAGCCTCCATCGTCGAGTCTGCTATTGTGTCTTTCTTGGAACTTTTCCAACACACCGCCCCTTCGTTGAGGGTAAAGACAAAACCCGAGACTGACTTACTGTCGTCCTTATCACTCTGGAAGCTTGAATCGGTAAAGGACTCCACCTGGAGTTCACCGTTACCATACACCAAGAACATTTCTTTAGTCCTTCTCAAGTACTTAAGAATGTTCTTCACAGCTGTCCAATGGTTCTCCCCAGGATCTGATTGATACCTGCTCACTACGCCTAGTGAGTAAGCTACATCTAGTATGGTACATAACATCGCATACATGATAGAGCCTACTGCCGAAGCATAGGGTATCCTTTGCATGCGAGCTCTCTTTAAATCAGTCTTGAGAGACATCTCTTTGGAGAGAGTGATTCCTAAGCAAGCAGGTAAATTACCTCGCTTGGAATCTTCCATACTAAACCTCTTTAGTATGGTGTCAATATACCTGAATTGGGACAATCCCAAAATCCATTTAGATCTATCTCTATAGATTTTTATCCCCAGGATGTAGGAGGTATCACCAAGATCTTTCATGGAGAACTTGAGTGATAAGAAGAGCTTGACCGAGTGTAGCATAGGAATATCATTCTCTATCAAGAGTATGTCATCCATGTACAATACGAGGAAGACCACCTTACTCTCTACAGCCTTCTTATATATACAAGGTTCATCTACATTTTTGATGAAGTAAAACTCTTTGATAGCTTCATCAAAACAGATGTTCCAACTCCGCGATGCCTGCTTTAATCCGTAGATGGATTTAAGCAGCTTGCACACCTTTCCGCTGCTCCCACTGTCTACGAAGCCCTCTGACTGTGTCATGTACACGCTCTCTTCTAAATCACCATTTAGAAAAGCAGTTTTGACGTCCATCTGCCAGATTTCGTAGTCATGGTATGCAGTAATGGCAAGTAGGATCCTGATGGACATAAGCATAACGACAGGAGAAAAGGTTTCATCATAGTCGACGCCAGGTCGTTGACGAAAATCTTTTGCTACAAGTCTAGCTTTGAAAGTCTCAACTTTTTCATCTACACCAATCTTCTTTTTGAAAATCCACTTGCTCCCAATGGGTTTTACCCCTTTAGGAGCAACTTCCAAGGTCCATACTTAGTTGGTATAGATGGATTCCATCTCGGATCTCATGGCATCCAGCCATTTCACAGAGTCCCCAATTGTGATGGCCTGCTCGAAACTAGTCGGGTCATCATCTTCCATGATGCAATCCTCGCTCCCACCGTCTACGAGAAAACCGTAGTATCTCTCAGGTGGATGAGGAAACCTACTAGATCTGTGGAGTGGCTGGGGTTCATTGGGTACTATTGGATCCTCTGGTTCTATTAAATCGTTAGTTGTGGTTTGTACTCCTGGAACTTCTTCCAGTTCTACCTCGTTGCCACTAATTTCTTTCACAAGAAATTCCTTTTCCAAAAAGGTGGCATGTTGAGCAACAAACACATTTTGTTCCTCAGTATGGTAGAAAATATATTCATAAGAATCCTTTGGATATCCCACAAACTTGCACAAAACAGACCTTGCCTCGAGCTTGTCCGGATTTTGCTTTTTAACATAGGCCGGACAACCCCATATCTTAACCCGTTTAAGAGATGGTCTTTTCCCATTCCATATCTCATATGGAGTGGTAGGCATTGATTTAGTCGGAACTCTATTCAATAGGTATGCAGCTGTTTCAAGCGCATGTCCCCAAAAAAGAAATAGGTAACTCATCAATACTCATCATAGAGCGCACCATATCTAATAGGGTGCGATTTCTCCGCTCCGACACACCGTTGTGTTGTGATGTATATGGAGGGGTGAGCTAAGAGAGAATCCCATTCTCTTTTAGATAGTCTCGGAATTCGCTGCTCAAGTATTCGCCTCCCCGATCAGATCGTAGGATTTTAATACTTTTTCCCGTCTTGTTTTCAACTTCGCACTTATATTCCTTGAATTTCTCAAAAGCTTCAGACTTGTGTTTCAACAAGAACAAATGTCCGAACCTTGAGACATCATCGGTGAATGTAAGAAAGTATGAAAAACCATTCCTGGCATGTGTAGACATAGGACCGTATACATCACTATGTATCAGCCCAAGGGTTCAGTAGCTCTTTCTCCGTGTCCAGTAAATAGAGTTTTGGTCATCTTGCCTTTGAGACATGACTGGAAAGTTTCATAAGATGAAAATTCGAACGAATTCAAATATCCATCTTTATGCAACTTAGACAGTCTTGTCGCATTGATATGACCTAGTCTACAGTGCCACAAGAAGGCTTCGTTCATTTCTGAACTTTTCCTCTTGTTTGTGTTCTGTACGTTAAGGACTGTACTTTGATTAAGAAGGTATATACCGTTACATAACGTACTAGATGCAATCAACATTTGATTGTGGAAAATGTTCATAACATTGTCCTCTAATGTGAGATTATATCCTTCTTTAGTTAGTAAAGAAACCGATATAATATTGCACATCATCTTTGGTACGTAGTAACAGTCGTTCAGAATCAATGTATTACCAGTTAGTAATACAAGGTGATAATTGCCAACTGTCTTGGCTGCAACAATTGCACCATTCCCTACTGTTAGGGATTTATCACCCTTTCCCAGTTCTCTACCTTTCTTTAGCCGATGTAACAAATTACATACATGGGATCCTGATCCGGTATCCAATACCCAGGACGTAGAACAAACTGAGAAATAGTTCTCGGTAACGAACACACTCGAAGAAGATGCATCAACATGCTGTTTCTTTGTACGGGTGGCGGGGGAATTCGACATGCCCCTATCCCTTATTTAGACTTATGACATTCATAAGATAGAGCGGGACCAACGTTCCCTAGCCCTGTATAAAAGGAGGGTTCGGTCAATACATCCATATTATTATCTTGATTAAGGCGTGGCATTGGTTGCTGCCTGGAGAGAGAGAGAGAAAGAAACGCGTTAGCGTGCGCTCTTTGCAAGATCAGATTGGTATTTATCTTATCTAATCAGGATGGCTCCCACTGGTTTTATCAAATCTTCCTTCAAACCCTAAAAGGTAAGATTAGCCGGGATTAATTACACCCTACAAGTTCGCTAATCGTTCGGCCAGGCTAGTGTCGGTACTTTGAGGGAGGTTCCCCGTGCTTTCGCACGGACCTAATTAAAATAAACCTCGTTTTCCGAGAGGTATTACCCCATTGACACCTTTCTAGACACCTACTTGATCGGCTAATTGTAAAGTGCAAAATTCTTCCAGGAGTAACTCTTACTCGCAGTGGGTATCGGGATCCAACTATCATATAGAAGGTATGCAATCTCATTGCAAATTTCAACACTTGAAATTCCCGATAATGGTTTTTACTCCTAGCAACTTATGACCTTGGCTATAGTCAACAAATCATAAGTGCTAGCCAAGTTCAACCTGTCATTTCTTGATTGAATCAAACCAACCCGTGCGACCCTTGTCTAAGGTCAACAAAGCTGCACGACTACCTTAATTCAATCGCATCACATGCCACAGACAAGCACTAATTAGCTACCGCACACTACGCCTTGGCTAAGGTCAACAAACGTAGCATGAATACTAAATAGTAGTTATCTGAAATGACGGAGGGCTACGCAGATTTTTAAGAAAACCATGAGCGTAATGAACTTGATATCGTTGTAGAATCTAATGATTTTGAAAAGGAGTGTTTTTGAGGATTTTGCTAGTCTCTCTAAAGAAGTCACTCCCGGTGAAGGGATCTCGGCTCTTTCCTCATCGAATGAGGTGCAAGATATTCAGGAATACCACTATGCAAAGCAAGAACTACAGAAGCAATCAAAAACAAAACCGGGTGAGTTGTAGCATTTTCTAGTTTCGCTAAAGTGGTCACTCCCGGTGAAGGGATCTCGGCTCTTTCCCCATCGAATGAGATGCTGGATATTCATCAAGGAATACCACTATGCAAAGCAAAAAATAGAGCTACCCTTTTTGAAAATTTGATTCTACAACATCTTTTGGTTTCTTTTTTTTTTTTCATTAATCTCATTAATGAAGTCCTATCAATTAATGTTTCCTAAACATTATAGAAAAATGAAACGAAAATAGAACGTACGTTTATGCCATCCGCATTCGCCATGGGGCCCGTCATGCACCGTTAGGTTACTTAACTACCGGCAGAGCCGGGGCTGGACTTGCTCGGGTGAAAAACATAAGCAATATTTATTATATATCATATATATAATATTACATTCGTCTCACGCAGTTATATGATCAACATCACAGAATTAAGCAGCAGAAGCAATATATGAAATATTGGATATACTAGGATGTCCGTGTTTTAAATTTAGCTAATAATGTAAAACATGGATTCCACAGTCGTGATGAATAGCCAAACCCACATCCCTAGACCCCTACGAGAGCGGCAAGTAACCCTGCCAATTCTAGAGTTAGGAGACCCGTTCTCAACTCCTTGAGATGGTCTCCTACTGGATCCTAGAACCCGGTTACTTGTGCTCCCCACCTTGGGTCTATCCTAATACGGAAAAGTAAATAATATACAATAATAGTGGCATCATCCTCAACCCGGAAGTGCCCAATTAAAAGAATATTACATTGAATTTTACATGAATGAAAATATAAAAATTCTCATCTCACATATACCCCCTGGCTATTCAATCACGACGATCCAATAAATCATATCATAAGCAACACATAACATCTCATGTTATCAACGTAAGTAAATATGCGTATTCCGAAAACTCTTTGATATATAGCAACGAGATCGGGATACCCCACATATTACACTTACGGTCGCAGAAAAGAAATAGAAAACTACAATGATTAGAATCTGCATTATCCTTAAACATCATAAACCCGGAATATCACATATTCCGAATTTCATACCTAACATGTAAAACTTGCATTTTAGTCTCAAATTGAAAACAATTTTCAATAATGTGTTGGATAATTCAACAAGATTCCCGACTAGGTGATCGCGTACAATACATAATTGCGACGGAGTTTTGATCCGAATCAAAACTTCGTTGCAATCGATCAATTGAGACTAAACGACTAGGTTTACTAACTAGTTTTCATAAAACTAATTAATCTGGATTCTAATAATTGTATCACACATCACAAAGCTTGTAAATAAACCTCAACATTAGAATTCCGCACGCATTTAGCAAATTTAAACCAATTTTTCCAACACTTGAAAAAACAGTGAGCTAATAGTTTCAAAATCGATCGCTTTAAGCCAATCCGGGAGTCGAAATGAACTCGAAACCCGCCCGAATCTTCATGGGGGAAAAGACCTACAAATTAACTCCGAGTTGGGGGCCTAGAGGGGGTACCCCACCCTCGAGGCCACCACAAGGTGGCCAGGGGGTGAGGCAGACCCGAAACTGCCTCAAGTGGGGCAGTTTCGGGTCCCCACCGCCAAGGCCACCTTGTGGTGGTCTTGGGGAGTGGGCCAAGCCATTCGGTACCCCTCAGAGGGTACCCGGGGTGCACACTCTCCACCCCGCGGCTTCTCGGTTCAAACCGTGAGCCCGCGGGGTGTGCAAACAACTTAAAACATTAATTTCGGATCTGTTTTATCGGCAGTTTTTGCGCGATAAAAACGGCGAATTTCTAACGTTGCTACAAGTAATCCTAATGTTCTAGCATGGCTCCGATACCATGAAAGTCGACCTTAGCACCGTCAAGGGGTTCAAGAGGCATCAAGCATGCCAAATTTTAATTTTTCTAGGTGCTAAGGTAGACTACCAAGATCATTACTAGAATTTTAGGTTTTTCCTTTGTGATGTGATTAAGCTTAAGAGAAAGTTTAAGAGCATACAACCTTTGTAGTTCTTGTCCTTCTCTTCAAAAGCTCCAGGATGAAGTCCACGCGACTCTTCAAGGCTCTTCTCCAAGTTGAACGAACCTCCTTCGTGATCTTCGCGCCAAAGACGATCCACCCGAAATCCACAAGTACAAGCTTTTCACTACATTAAACACTTTTAGTGTAGGAAACACACCACACCAAATTGCTAGTTTGGTGTGGGATAATGAAATAGGGGATAAGTAAAGCTCACTAAGGTCTCACAAGCTCAATGATTCACATCTCATGTGAGGGTTTTGAGCTTGGAGGTGAGATGAAGAAAATTGTAGAGAGCAAGAGAAGAAAAGAGCTCTTGAAAAATGACTAAGGCATGAACTATGAAGCAAGTGTAGAATGAATAAAAATAAATCATCTCTCTCCTCACTCCTTCAAGCATGGAATAAAAATGCAATTAAAATTGCAGCCATGCTTGAATAGTGAGTCAACAGTAATATAAAAACATATAAACCCATGCCTTGCACCATACCACAAATATCTCCACAATTTACACCTCATTTTTCTATTTTCTAAAAATAGAAAAACATGCCATGCTTCATATTATATATATATATATATATATATATATATATCAAATATACATTAATATACATATACATATACATACATACATACATACATACATATATATATATACATACATACATACATACATACATATATATATATATATATATATATATATATATATATATATATAAAGCAATTAGTGAGCTAATGATATTAGTTAAGATATAATTATATCACATATAATATATATCACATTATTAAATCAACACTTGATCTAATAATACGGTTATATCACATATAACCGACTAATATCATTAGTCTGAATATCACATTATCAAATCAACACTTGATTCGATAATCCAGTTATATCACATATAACCTGACTGATAACATATAACTACCAGATTACAATACGGTATCACATACTCGTATTTAATCAGGCCCACACACATATCACATATGTGTCCTACTTCGTTTCACTTGAACCAGTAAACTTCTGTGTGGGACTCTAAAGACTCATCAATACGCCAGCAGTAGGTGATGATCACATCAGTCACCTACAAGCCGTCAGTGGTACTAGCTGGACGTAACGGCTACCCGGGTATTGAGCGATACGAAGATCAACAAGCAAGCTCATCCATACTCTCCATGAAGCCTATCAGTAACACTACCATACAGTCCGGTCGCTATAACTGATATGTCGCATATCATGTCTAGGGGTGGTAAACGTCAGCCCCCAGTAACGTGATAAGTCATGCCGATGTCTGGCCTATAACGGTTTGAGAAACAACTTATAACTCTTATCAGTAAATCTCATCAGCAGCCCTGGCCAGGGACTTCCAGTTATAGCCAATCGAGCATAGTGTAACATTAACCCCCAATACCGGGAGAGATGAAACCCCTCATATCGCTCATTATCTCTATGTGACTCGGGACTGTACCCAAAATCCACCTGTTTGCACGACTCTTTTGAGCCGTGGTATGGAGGAAATTAAAGCACAGTGGGAGCCACACAATGTTAGTTATATGTATGCCCTAGAGGCCATTACTGTACATGTGATGTATATTGTAATGGATGCTTGGACATATATAGGGAGGACTTTCTTGCTCGACATGATAGTATGCTATCTGGTTGTACTTTATCTTAACATGTATTCTGATTGTCTCTATGTTACATGTTGATAAAGCCCTTAGGATCTGTACTCGACTACTGGGACTATGATGAGATCATACTAGTGGGGCCACGGTAGTCGACGAGTACATCCTATAACAGTTCCTAGTCGAGGGTGTATCGAGACAGGGCATCGATACACCAGAGTAGACTAGCGTATACGCATCTTGACCCAAATGATGGACGATGGATGATCCCATATCCATCGGTATTTGACATCATGAATGGTGTACGGATGCTCAGTAGAGACTGGGTACACTGGACGGACTCGCCGAGAACTCCTAGATGGTATTATACCTTACGTCAGATGGCAGTTCTCCGGTGACACTGGTACAGAGTAGTCTGTTGACCCGAGATCGTCATAGAGTCTTGTGTGATTCCCACTGTGCTTTGATTTCCATCATACCACGTCCAAGAGGGCGTGCAAAAAGGTGGCTTTTGGGTACAGTCCCGAATCACATGGAGGCAATGAGCGATAGGAGGGGATTCGTCTCTCCCGGTATAGGGAGTTGATGTTGTGCTGTGTTCGATTGGTTATAACTGGAAATCCCTGGCCAGGGTTGCAGAGATTTACTGGTATGAGTTATCAGTAGTTTCTCGAACTGTTATAGATCTCATATCGACACGACTTATCAAGCTACTGGGGTCTGACGTATACCACCCCTAGGCGAGATATGCGACATATCAGACGACGAGACCGGACTGTATGGGAGTGTTACTGATTGGATTCATAGGAGAATGTACAGGCTTGCTTGTTGATCTTCTGAGCGCTCAATACCTAGGTGGCTGTTACGTTTAGCTGACCGCTTGCAGCTTGTGGGTGTTCGATATGATCATCACCTACTGCCGGTGTATTGACGATTCTTTAGAGTCCTACACAGAGGTTTCTTGGCTCAGGCAAAACGGAGTAGGAGCACATATGTGATATATGCGGGACCGAGGATAATGCGATATGTGATACCGTATTGGATTCTCGCGATATGAGATATCGGCCGGGTATATGTGATATAGCCGGGTCATCGTATTAGTCGGTTATATGCGATATAGCCGGATTGTCGGATCAAGTGTTGATTCGATAATTTAATGTATAATAATATATATATGATATATTAAATTACACTAACTAATATTAGCTCACTAAAAGATTCTTTTTCTCACTCGGGTAATACATTGATATATATGCGATATATGTTAATTGTATTATTTTATTTTGTTACAATAAATATTATATATGTGATATATGATATTGTAACATGATATGATAACTAATGCAACATGTTTAGTGGAGATTAAACAAGGTTAGAGTTTGTTTTCGATTAGTTCCTTCTTGATGATTCTTTTTGTTTTTGCAAAGATATTTACAAGTGACTCATGCTTTAACCCAACCCAAACCCTAGCCCTTGGTTAATTATCTACAAAGGTTTAGCAACCATGGTTGCATTATTCATCATTATCTTCTTTTCATTATTCATCACAAAAGGATTCATTATTATTCATTCATCATCTTCCTTCTTTCTTTCATGGAAAATGCTTTCTAGCTTTTTCTAAGTGATGATTATGTATGAGAAAAAGATTATAAATGAGAGCAAAAATCCTACTTCATCATCCTCATCTACCCTTGCCCTTTAGATGAGAGTGTTCACTTCATTTAGTGAGTGTTAGCTTGTGTTAATGAAACTTCAAGGTAGATCATCTTTGTTATCGAAGATCGGAAGAAAGACTGCATCTTTCTCTTCGTGAAGCCTCTTGAGAGTCCGGAACACGATGATCACAGCGAAGGGACCTCAACACGGAGCTTAAGAAGTGAAGGACCGGATCTACAAAGGTTGTAATCCCTCTCACTTAGTGTTAAAGTGTTTAACATACTTGTTTTCGCACAAACTCTAGTTTAAAGATCCGGCTTTGGGTTGTTCGGCACGGCTAAAATTTTAATCGGGCATGGTTGATGCCTCGTAAAACCTTGTGCGTGTGCCTTGCAACCCTACAGTGGTATCAGAGCCAAACTAGAGCTTTAGGCAAAGTCTAAACGAAGTTTAAAGTCCGATCGAACACCGAAACCCTAATTTGAACCCCTCTCTGGATATTTTTCAAAAATGTGATTTTTTATGAATTAAAAATGCTCAGAAAATTAAGCAGGAAAAACTAAGAATTACTGTGAAGTACGGACCTGTAATGTGCAGATTGGCCAAAATTTTGAATTAGTCCCTGGAACTTCATATATTTAGTCTTAGGTCCTTTCTTGTCATTTGTTTCCGTTAATTTTTTAATTCCACTCAAGTGTTGAGTTTTCTAGGGTTGTATTGGGGACTCGTTGATTCGATCAGATAATTTAACTTTGTTTAGTTTGTCCGGGTTATTTTTAGAACGTGTTAAAAAGTTCGAACGGATATCAATAACTCACTTTTTCCCCTGCCGGAAAATTTCCAAGCGTTGGATTTTTTCCCGTAGTTTAAGAACGTTCTAAGTCGTGCAAGTAACGCGGTGGACCCCCTAGAAGACAACAAATCTCAACTCGATTATGTGACCGTCTTAAACTGCCTCTAAATCTTAGGGTAGGTGGCAGTACGGCGTGCCACATGTGAGGCGTTGGCTTGACCCTTCTACGGCTGGACCATTGGTACTGTAGCATGTGATGGATGTTTTTAAACTAATTTCAAGTGTTGAGAACTATTTGGGAAAACTTGGGTGTTTGATTATTCGATCGGAAAGTTTAACATTGTCTATTTATCTGGAATGTGATACAATTTTTGGAATCCACATATAGTTATGAGATAACTAATTTGAATATTATAAATATAGCAGTTTAGTCTTAGATGATCGGTTGCCACGGAATTTCGATATGATCAAAAATCCGTCGCAATTACGTAGCGTACGCGGATACTCGCCGGGTAAACTTAATAGATAGCCACACCCCATAGCCCCGACCTGTTAGGTCCACGTTACCTCTCCCGGTACTTTCGGGAATGCGAAAACGGTAAAACAAAAATTTTCTAAACTTTGTAACATGGACCGTAAAAGCCGGATCTTTGCTTAACTAAACTAGCATACTTGCAAAGAAGAGTTAACTACTCGGCAAAGTGGTTATACCTCAACTTGAACTCCTTCTCTTCTTGTTGTTCTTCTTCTTTCTTGCTCTTTGTAGTAGCTTGAATGGCTTCCCCTCCTCGTCTCCTCTTTGCCGAAGATAGATCCACCTGAGGGCTTCATCCTTGGGCTCCTTTCTCGATCTTGAGAGAACTAAGGTATTCGGCTTGCTAGACGTTCTACCTTAGAGAGAGTAGAGTGTGCTTTGGGGTGTTATATCTTCAAGGAGATGATTCTCAACACATGAGATTTGCTCTCCTTGAACAAGAGGAGGAAGAAGATGAAGTGAGGAGAGAGAATCAATATGATAGAATGAGCTATTTTTCTCTTGCAACCATAACAAAAGAAAAATGATTTATCTAATTAATAATAATAAATCAAAATGAAATAGTTGATGGTTGTATTTGGAATGACCACCATCATCACTTCATTAAATGAATGTAAGCAAGAATCAAGGAGTATCCTTGCAAAGCAATGATGATGGTCAACATTCAACCATGGTCAACAAGTCAACCATGGTCAACAAGTCAACAAAATCAACCATAACATTATTTCATTTAATTACTATTATTAATTGATATTTCATAAATCCATTAGGGCTTGGAAAAAGACGACTGTCAACTGTGCATATGCACCCGTTCCGAAACCCTAATGAAAGACCTCATCCTCCGCCTCAAGCAACTGTGCATACACACCTGCATTCTCGTTCCGAGGAATAAGAATACTGAGAGATAAAAGCAACCCCAAAACATATACCATTATCGGACTCAAACCAGAGCCAGCCAGTAATATCCGTCCGGACTCCAAACGTGCACAAGTGCGCGGATGAGAACGAACCCTGTCGCAAAACCATGCGACCTCTACCCTGTTTTGCCCAGAGGCGAATAGCCCTCTGTGTGGGACTCTAAAGACTCGACGCTACGCTGGCAGTGGGTTTAACCACAGACCACAAGCGGCACTAGCTGTGCGTAACGGTCCCCAGGTCGATGCCGATAAGAAGGCTGACGAGGTAAAACCCATCTGAACTCCTACTGAGTCTGAATGTGACATTCTCCGTACAGTCCGGTCTGTTCGTCTGATACATCGCATGTCGGGCCTAGGGGGGCGGCAAGCGTCAGACCCCTAATAGCGGTACAAGTCGTGTCGGAGTGAAGCCCAGAACACCCTGAGATAACACTGGAACCTACCAGTATATCTCGCTTGCCCTGGCCAGGGACTACTTGTGTAATGGCTCTCCTAGACACAGCGCGATGTCAACCCCCAATACCGGGAGAGACGAATCCTGTCTAACCGTCACTGCCTCCAAGTGCTTCGGGACTGCTCCCAACTACTACCTGTTTGCACGACTCAGTAGAGCCGTGGTAGGGTAGCAATCAAAGAACAGTGGGAACACACTCGAGGCAAAGTGACAGTGTCAAGTCAGCGGACTAAGCTGTACTCATGCCACCTGGGAACTGATAACTGACGATAGGTATAATACCAACCATCAATTCCCGACGAGTCCTGTCCAGTGTACTCGTAACCCAACGAGCACCCGCATACTATCTCAAGTACGACGTACCGACGGCTGTGGGACAGACCGTCTCCCGTGCTGGGATGAGAAGCGCATACGCTAGTCTACTTTGGAGTATCGATGCCCTATCTCGGTACTCCCACGACTAGGGACGTGTATAAGGATGTGCTTGTAGATTACCCAGCCCCCACGAGTGTGATCGCCATCACAACGCCGGTAATTAAGCAAAGATCCAAAGGGCTCTACTAATGCGTATATGTGATATAATAAATAAACACATAAGTACACATTAAAGTAGAGACAAACCAAGTAGCATACTACTATATTGAGCAAGATTGTCTGTACAACTGTGAATATCCCAAGCTTCCATCAAGTAATATACATACTAGTATGATACAGTAATGGCCTCTAAGGCATATACACTAACAATCTCCCACATGCACTAAGGCCATGCACTGGCGTATCGAAGACCTATCATCTCGATCAGCCGCTCGAACTGAGTCTGGGGTAAAGCCTTTGTGAATGGGTCCGCAGTGTTGTCCTTTGTGTCCACTCTCCGCACCTCGATCTCCTGTCGATCAATGATCTCCCTGATCAGGTGATACCGCCTTAAGATGTGCCTGGATTTCTGATGGGACCTTGGTTCCTTCGCTAAAGCTATAGCCCCATTGTTATCGCAATACAAAGGTATTGGGTCAACAATGGACGGAACCACCTGAAGTTCACAAATGAACTTCTTCATCCAGACCGCCTCTTTTGCGGCATCGCTTGCAGCAATGTATTCAGCCTCCATCGTCGAGTCTGCGACGGTATCCTGCTTGGAACTCCTCCAACATACCGCCCCTCCGTTGAGGGTAAACACAAAACCCGAGACAGACTTGCTGTCATCTTTGTCACTCTGGAAGCTTGAATCGGTAAAGGACTCGACCCTGAGGTCTCCATTACCGTAAACCAGGAACATCTCCTTAGTCCTTCTCAGGTACTTGAGAATGTTCTTCACTGCTGTCCAGTGGTCCTCCCCTGGGTCTGACTGATACCGGCTTACCGTACTCAACGCGTAAGCTACATCTGGTCTTGTACATAGCATCGCATACATTATAGATCCTACCGCCGAAGCGTAGGGTATAGTGCTCATGCGAACCCTCTCCTCGTCAGTCTTAGGAGACATCTTCTTGGAGAGGGTAATTCCGTGCAATGCGGGTATGTTACCGCGCTTGGAACCCTCCATACTAAATCTCTTTAGTACGGTCTCTATGTACCTGGACTGCGAAAGTCCCAATAGTTTCTTGGATCTATCTCTATAGATCTTGATCCCCAGAATGTACGAGGCATCACTCAGGTCCTTCATGGAGAACCTTTGTGACAAAAATAGCTTGACCGATTGTAGCATAGGAATATCATTTCCTATCAAAAGAATGTCGTCCACGTACAAGACTAGGAATACGACAGTTCGTCCTACAATCTTCTTATACACACAGGGTTCATCTTCGTTCTTGATGAAATCAAATTCCTTGATTGCCTCATCAAAACAGATGTTCCAGCTCCGCGATGCCTGCTTTAATCCATAAATGGATTTAAGCAACTTTCACACCTTTCCGCTGCTCCCACTGTCTACGAAACCTTCTGGTTGATCCATGTAAACGCACACTTCCAAACAACCGTTTAGGAAAGCCGTTTTAACATCCATCTGCCAGATTTCATAGTCATGGAAGGCAGCAATGGCAAGTAGGATCCGAATGGATTTAAGCATAGCCACCGGAGAAAAAGTTTCATCATAGTCCAAACCAGGTCTTTGACGAAAACCTTTTGCAACGAGTCTAGCTTTATAGGTTTCCACCTGCCCATCTACACCAAGTTTCCCTTTGTAGATCCATTTGCATCCAACGGGTTTTACCCCAGGTGGAGCAATATCCAAGGTCCACACTTTATTGGCGTACATGGACTCCATTTTGGATTGCATTGCTTCCTGCCACTTATCAGAATCCCTACTGATAATGGCCTGCCTGAAACTGGTAGGGTCATCTTCTTCCAAGATGCAATCCTCTCGATCCCCGTCTATGAGAAAACCGTAGTATCTCTCGGGCGGATGAGAAATCCTGCCAGATCTGCGGAGTGGCTGAGGTTCGTCTGGGGTTATAGAATCTAGCGGTTCCTCCAAATTTTCAGTTACATTTTGTGGTCGCTGAATTTCTTCCAGTTCTACCGAACTCCCACTAGTTTCTTTTGCAAGAAACTCCCTTTCTAAGAAGGTGGCGTGGCGAGATACAAACACCTTCTGTTCCTCAGTGTGGTAGAACAGATATCCCAGTGAGTTTTTAGGATATCCCACAAATTTACACAGAACTGATCGTGCCTCTAGCTTGTCTGGTTTCTGTGTTTTCACATAGGCCGGACAACCCCATATCTTAATAAACTTCAGACATGGTTTCTTACTGCTCCATATTTCATACGGAGTTTTAGGCACAGATTTGGACGGAACTTGATTCAAAAGGTATGCCGCTGTCTGAAGCGCATGTCCCCAGAATGAAAGAGGTAACTCAGCACTACTCATCATGGAGCGAACCATATCCAATAGGGTACGATTCCTCCGCTCCGATACACCGTTGTGCTGTGGTGTATAAGGAGGAGTAAGCTGAGAGAGAATACCATTCTTTTTTAAGTAATCTAGGAATTCCGTGCTTAAGTACTCCCCTCCCCTGTCAGACCGGAGGATCTTGATACTTTTGCCCGTCTGGTTCTCTACTTCCTTTCTGAATTCATTGAATTTCTCAAAAGCTTCAGATTTGTGTTTCATCAGATACACATATCCGAACCTAGAGAGATCGTCAGTGAATGTGATGAAGTACGAGAACCCACCCCTTGCATGTATAGACATCGGACCACATACATCACTATGTACGAGTCCCAAGAGCTCTGCTGCTCTTTCTCCATGTCCGGTGAACGGAGATTTGGTCATCTTCCCTTTGAGACAAGACTGACAAGTTTCATAAGATGAAAACTCGAACGCATCCAAGAGTCCATCTTTATGCAACTTACTCAGTCTTTTCTCTCCGACATGACCAAGTCTACAATGCCACAAGTAGGATTCATTCGTATCTGAATTCTTCCTCTTGCGTGTATTTTGTATATTGAGAACTGTATTCTGATTTAGAACGTAGATACCATTACACAGTGTACCCTCTGCAACCAGTACCTTATGAAGGTAAATGTTCATGATATTCTTTTCAAGAACAAAGTTATATCCATCTTTATCGAGTAAAGAAACTGATATGATGTTGCAAACCATGGAGGGTACATAGTAGCAATCGTTCAAAATCATAGTCTTGCCATTTGGCAATACTAGGTGATATTCACCGACGGCTGCCGCATTAACTTGTGCTCCGTTCGCTACTCTGAGCGACATATCACCCGGTGCAACTTTCCTATTTTTTCTCAGTCCCTGCAATAAATTACAGATATGAGATCCTGATCCGGTATCAAGTACCCAGGAGGTAGGGCTGACCGTAAAACAGTTCTCAATTACAAGAACACCTGAAGTAGATGCAAAACCATGCTTCTTCTTCGACTGGGTATCCTGGAAATCCATACAATCCCCTTTCCCATTCTCATACTCATGACTGTTGTCACAAGTTAGAGCTGAACCAACTTTCCCCAGTCCCGAATAAGAATTCGGATTGGTCAAGCGATACATTTTATTATCTTGATTAGGGCGTGAAAAGGTTGCTGCCTGGAGAGAGAAAAGAAACACTCAGCGTATGCTTTTGCAAGATTAGATTGGTTTATTAATTTATCTAACCAGGATGTCTCCCACTGTTTACTCAAATTCTTCTTAAAACCTTTTAAAAGAAGAACTAGTCAGGATTTTAATTCACGTCACAATACTTGCTTAACCTTTCAGCCAGGCTAGTGTCGGTACTTCGAGGGAGGTTTTCCAACGCTTTCGCGAAGTTCCTTAATTCAAGAACCTCTTTTCCCTGGGGGCGTAGCCCCGCTAACACCTTTCTAGACACCTACTAGGTTTATAGCATTGATCGTTTAGTGAAATAATCTCCCAAGAGTAATCCAACTCATTAGTGGGATCGGGATCCAACTATCATTGTGTGATGACCTAGATGGGATCCACTCTAGTCACCACACTCCAGAAGGTATGCTAAATCTGCAAGTTTCAGTACTTTTGAAACTCCCGATGTGGTTTTTGCCCCTAGGACCCAAGTGGCCTTGACGAATAATCAACAAATCAAAAGGTCCTAGTCAAGTTCAACCCGTCGTTATCCAGGATTGTATTAGACCCACCCGCATGATCCTTGACGAATAATCAACAAAATCTTGCGACCGTCCTAACCAATCGCATCTTTTAGTGCAACAGAAAATTACTACTCAGCTACCGTTCACTGTGTCTTGACGAATAATCAACAAACGCAGCACGAATACTAAGTATTAATTATCCGAAACGACGGAGGGCTAAGGCTGGGTTTTTGGTGAAAAACCCGTTAACGTAATGAACTTGATATCGTTGAAGGAACGTGATACATCCTTTTGAAAACATAGTGGCGAAAACTTTTGCTAAAGAGGTCACTCCCTGTGAAGGGATCTCGGCTCTTTCCTCGTCGAGTGAGGTGCTGGGCATTCGTAAGATGAATACCTCGATGCAAAACAAAAATAATCGACTATGGTGAAGTTATTACCCTGACGCAAACCTTTTGTCCAAGGGGTCACTCCCGATGAGGGGATCTCGGCCCTTGCCTCGTCGATTGAGGTGCTGGGCATTCATAACCGAATACCTCGATGCAAAACAAAAAGATGAACGTCCTTGTAATAACAGCTTTTTGAAAAACTTGTTCCAACAACGTCTTTTAGGTTTATTTTCTTGCATTAGTTCTTTTAATGCGTCCCATCATTTAAATCCTACCATTGCAGAAAACAACCAAAATATGACGTACGCTTATGCCATTCGCATTCGCCACGGGGTCCCGTCATCACCCGTTAGGTTACTTAACTAACGACAGAGCGGGGGCTGGGCTAGCGCGGCTGTAAAACATAAGCAACGCCTAAATATAAAGCAATGATAGACATTACAGATCACAGATGAATACATTGGATATACTAGGAATCCGCAATCCGTTCGAGCCTGCAACGAAAAGCGGATTATACGGTCGCGGTGAATAGCCAAAACCCCACCCAAGACCCCTACGGGTGCGGCAAACTACCCGCCAAGTACCCGGTAGTTTGTGCACCCCTCCATGGGTCTATCCTAGGAGCAAAAACAGTAAAAAGAATTATACAATGACGGCTACAACCCCGACCCGGTTGTGCGGCCATAGAAATAATATTATTACATCAATTTACATATTACAAATGAATGAAAGAAAAACAAAAGCTCATCTCACATCCACCCCGGCTATTCACCCGCGACAGTCCAACACATTCATATCAAACACAGATCATAGAGATGTATAACCCCGACTAATCGACTTATAGCGATTAGCCGACGTTCAATACATACAAACATCACAGATATAACCAATATAGCCAAAGTGTAGCGAAGTTCGAAAAAAATACGGATTTATAGGACCCCAAAAGTAAATTTCTTTTCTGGAAAATCTGGGCACATATAACATATTTGAAAAATCCCAAAACCCTACCAGAAGAACACTGCACAAAACACGATCACATGAAGAGCCTAAACGGCGGCGGATCCGCGGCGAAGAGAATAGCTGAGGCCGCGGATCCGCGGCGGTTTGAAGGTTTCATGGGATCGTTTTTCTTGGTTGTTCTCACAAAACCCTGAGCCGATTTTAGGAGTAAAAAATTTTACATTTAGAGCACAAAAAATTTCAACAGAAACTTAGGGTTTTAGAATTTCCGGTTTTGCGATTTTTCGGTTTCGAACTTCCATACACTTCGCTACCAAGCTAGTTTAAGTTTAGTTAGGCTCTGATACCACTGTTAGGTCCACGTTACCTCTCCCGGTACTTTCGGGAATGCGGAAATGGTAAAACAAAAATTTTCTAAACTTTGTAACATGGACCGTAAAAGCCGGATCTTTGCTTAACTAAACTAGCATACTTGCAAAGAAGAGTTAACTACTCGGCAAAGTGGTTATACCTCAACTTGAACTCCTTCTCTTCTTGTTGTTCTTCTTCTTTCTTGCTCTTTGTAGTAGCTTGAATGGCTTCCCCTCCTCGTCTCCTCTTTGCCGAAGATAGATCCACCTGAGGGCTTCATCCTTGGGCTCCTTTCTCGATCTTGAGAGAACTAAGGTATTCGGCTTGCTAGACCTTCTACCTTAGAGAGAGTAGAGTGTGCTTTGGGGTGTTATATCTTCAAGGAGATGATTCTCAACACATGAGATTTGCTCTCCTTGAACAAGAGGAGGAAGAAGATGAAGTGAGGAGAGAGAATCAATATGATAGAATGAGCTATTTTTCTCTTGCAACCATAACAAAAGAAAAATGATTTATCTAATTAATAATAATAAATCAAAATGAAATAGTTGATGGTTGTATTTGGAATGACCACCA
Source organism: Agapanthus africanus (assembly GCA_030015575.1). Taxonomy (NCBI): domain Eukaryota; kingdom Viridiplantae; phylum Streptophyta; class Magnoliopsida; order Asparagales; family Amaryllidaceae; genus Agapanthus; species Agapanthus africanus. The sequence goes on along the minus strand of CM057344.1, from coordinate 180,834,266 downwards.
TCATCACTTCATTAAATGAATGTAAGCAAGAATCAAGGAGTATCCTTGCAAAGCAATGATGATGGTCAACATTCAACCATGGTCAACAAGTCAACCATGGTCAACAAGTCAACAAAATCAACCATAACATTATTTCATTTAATTACTATTATTAATTGATATTTCATAAATCCATTAGGGCTTGGAAAAAGACGACTGTCAACTGTGCATACGCACCCGTTCCGAAACCCTAATGAAAGACCTCATCCTCCGCCTCAAGCAACTGTGCATACACACCTGCATTCTCGTTCCGAGGAACAAGAATACTGAGAGATAAAAGCAACCCCAAAACATATACCAGTATCTGACTCAAACCAGAGCCAGCCAGTAATATCCGTCCGGACTCCAAACGTGCACAAGTGCGCGGATGAGAACGAACCCTGTCGCAAAACCATGCGACCTCTACCCTGTTTTGCCCAGAGGCGAATAGCCCTCTGTGTGGGACTCTAAAGACTCGACGCTACGCTGGCAGTTGGTTTAACCACAGACCGCAAGCGGCACTAGCTGTGTGTAACGGTCCCCAGGTAGATGCCGATAAGAAGACTGACGAGGTAAAACCCATCTGAACTCCTACTGAGTCTGAATGTGACATTCTCCGTACAGTCTGGTCTGTTCGTCTGATACATCGCATGTCGGGCCTAGGGGGGCGGCAAGCGTCAGACCCCTAATAGCGGTACAAGTCGTGTCGGAGTGAAGCCCAGAACACCCTGAGATAACACTGGAACCTACCAGTATATCTCGCTTGCCCTGGCCAGGGACTACTTGTGTAATGGCTCTCCTAGACACAGCGCGATGTCAACCCCCAATACCGGGAGAGACGAATCCTGTCTAACCGTCACTGCCTCCAAGTGCTTCGGGACTGCTCCCAACTACTACCTGTTTGCACGACTCAGTAGAGCCGTGGTAGGGTAGCAATCAAAGAACAGTGGGAACACACTCGAGGCGAAGTGACAGTGTCAAGTCAGCGGACTAAGCTGTACTCATGCCACCTGGGAACTGATAACTGACGATAGGTATAATACCAACCATCAGTTCCCGACGAGTCCTGTCCAGTGTACTCGTAACCCAACGAGCACCCGCATACTATCTCAAGTACGACGTACCGACGGCTGTGGGACAGACCGTCTCCCGTGCTGGGATGAGAAGCGCATACGCTAGTCTACTCTGGAGTATCGATGCCCTATCTCGGTACTCCCACGACTAGGGACGTGTATAAGGATGTGCTTGTAGATTACCCAGCCTCCATGAGTGTGATCGCCATCACAACGCCGGTAATTAAGCAAAGATCCAAAGGGCTCTACTAATGCGTATAGGTGATATAATAAATAAACACACAAGTACACATTAAAGTAGAGACAAACCAAGTAGCATACTACTATATTGAGCAAGATTGTCTGTACAACTGTGAATATCCCAAGCTTCCATCAAGTAATATACATACTAGTATGATACAGTAATGGCCTTTAGGGCATATACACTAACACGACCAAGTGACTGTAGGAGAACCCCGTCGCCAAAAGCATCCGTTCGGGTGCTCACGGTAGCGGTGTTCCGCCTTAGTGCACTTCGTTGACGGCATCCGGGAGTGCGACCGTCTACTAAAGTTTGCGACGAGCATTCGATCAGGTTTTCGGGAATCTTGTTGAATTGCCCGACTCAATATTGAAAAGTGTTTTCGATAATGAGACTAAAATGCGGGGTTTATAATTGTTAGGCATGCGATGTCTAAGGAATTCATTTGGTTAGGCATGCGATGTCTAAAGAGGGTTGCGGATTCCAACTGTTGTAGTTTTACACTTTCTTTTCTGCGACCGTAAGTGTAATATGTGGTATATCGCCGGTTTCGTTGCTATACATCAACGACAATTGGGATACGCATATTTACTTACGTTGATGATATGTGATATTATGTGTTGCTGTGATATGTTATATTGGATCGTCGTGTTCTGAATAGCCAGAGGTTTTATGTAAGATGAGAGTTTTTCTTTTTTATTCATGTAAAATTCATTTGTATGTAATATTCTTTTATTAGGGCACTTCCGGGCTGAGGATGTTGTCACCATTGTATATTATTTACTTTTCCGCATTAGGTAGACCCAAGGCGGGGAGCACAAGTAACCGGATTCTAGGGTCCAGTGGGAGACCATCTCGAGGAGTCGAGACCGGGTCTCCTAACCCTAGAATTGGCAGTGTTGCTTGCCGCTCTCGTAGGGGTCTAGGGATGTGGGTTTGGCTATTCATTGCGACCGTGGAATCCGTGTTTTATACAGGCTCGTACTAAAACACGGACCTCCTAGTATATCCAATATTTCATATATGTTCTTCTGCTGCAATGTTCTGTGATGAGATCATATTACTGCCTGAGACGAATGTTTATATTATATATATGAGATATATGTTATATTGCAGATTTCGTTTCAAATGTGATGCTTGTGAAGCATAATAAAATGGGACTTCATTAATGAGATTAATGAAATAAAAGAAACCTAAAGATGTTGTAGAAACTTGTTTAAAAACTGGTAGCTCTAGTTCTTACTTTGCATAGCGGTGTTCCTTGTAGAACATCCAGCACCTTATTCGATAAGGAAAGAGCCGAGATCCCTTCACCGGGAGTGACCTCTTTAGTGAAACTAGCAGATGCTACAACCTCGGTTTGTCTTTTGATTGCTTCTCTAGTTCTTGCTTTGCATAGCGGTGTTCCTTGTAGAACATCCAGCAGCTTATTCGATAAGGAAAGAGCCGACGATCCCTTCATCGGGAGTGACCCCTTTAGAAAAACTAGAAAAGCCTAAAAAAACACTCCATTTAAAAATCACACGATTCTACAACGATATCAAGTTCATTACGCAAAGGGTTTTCTTAAAAACCTGTCGTAGCCCTCCGTCATTTCAGATAAGTACTTCATAGTATTCGTGCTACGTTTGTTGGCTTTCGTCAAGGCGTAGTGTGCGGTAGCTATTTATGCTTATCTGCTTATGCATACGATGCGATTGGATTAGGGTATTCATACGGCGTTGTTTGGCATGCGTCAAGGGTCGTGCGGGTGGGTTTAATTCAATCAAGAAATGCACGGGTTGAACTTGACAAGCGGACTATGGGTTGTTTGGCATGCGTCAAGATCATAGCACGCTAGGGGTAAAAAAAATTATTGGGAATTTCAAGTATTGAAATTTGCAATGAGATTGCATACCTTCTATGAGATAGTTGGATCCCGATACCCACTGCGAGTAAGAGTTACTCCTGGGAGACTTTTACACATTACAATTAGCCGATCAAGTAGGTGTCTAGAAAGGTGTCAACGGGGTTACGCCCCTGGGAAAACGAGGTTTACTTTAATTAGGTCTGTGCGAAAGCATCGGGAACCTCCCTCAAAGTACAGGCACTGGCCTGGCTGAAAGATGGGCAAACTTGTAGGGTGTAATTAATCCCAGCTAGTCTTTCCTTTTAGGGTTTGAAGGAAGATTTGACTAAAACAGTGGGAGACATCCTGATTAGATAAATTGATAACCAATCTAATCTTGTAAAAGCGCACGCTGAGTGTTTTCTTCTCACTCTCAATCCAGGTAGCGACCATATCACGCCTTAATCAAGATAATAATACGGATACATTGACCGAACCCGCTTGCTATACTGAGCTGGGGAACGTTGGTCCCGCTCCAACTTATAATTGTTATAAGACAGAGCAGGAAATAGGGGATTACCAGAATTCTCGTGCCGCCCAAACGAAGAAAGTGCATGCTGATGCATCATCTTCGGGTGTGTTCATTATATAGAACCGTTTCTCAGTATCCTTTACGTCCTGGGTATTTGATACCAGATCAGGATCCCGATATGTAATTTGTTACATGGGCTACAGATAGGTAGAGAACTGAGAACAGGTGATAAGTTTCATGAGATAGAAACGGTGCAAGTGTTGCAGCCAAGTCTGTTGGTCACTATCACCCTGTATTACCAGAATATATTGATTCTGAATGAATGTTATTAGATACCGAACCTGATATACAATATCATATCAGTCTCTTTATTAGTAAAGAAGGATATAATTTTGTATTGTTGGATAATGTTTTGAACATTTCCTATATCAAGAGTTGATCGGTTCAGGTACGTTATCTAAAAGCATAGACGTTCTAAATCAAACTACAGTTCTTAGTATAAAGAACACACATAAGAGGAAGAGTTCAGAAATGAATGAATTCTTCTTGAGGTATTATAGACTAGGTTATATCAATGCGACCCGACTGGATGAAGTTACATATAGATGCATATTTAAATTAGTTTGAATTTACATCTTGTGAAACTTGCCGGTCATGTCACAAAGATACGATGACCATAGCTCTGTTTATTGGAAACAGAGAAAGAGTTAATGAACTCTTGGGATTGATACATGATGATGTATGATGGTCCCCTGTCTACACATGCCAAGACTAGTCCTTTGTACTTCATTACATTCTCTGATGATCTCTCAAGATTCGGACATATGTTCCTGTTGAAACACAAGTCTGAACCTTTTGAGATATTCACAGAATATAAGTAAGAAGTAGAGAACCAAAAAATGGGTATAAGTATTATGTCCTTTGATGAGATCAGGGAGGAGAATACTTGAGCACGGAATTCCTGGACTATTCTAAAGGAGAATGAGATTCTCTCTCAGCATTACTCCTCCGTATACACCATAGCACGATGGTATATCGGGGCAGAGCAATAGCACCCTATGTGATATGGTGTGCTCTATGATGAGTACTACTGAGTTTCCTATTTCCTTTTGGGAGTTATGCACTTGAGAAGATGCATACCTATTGAATAGGGTTCAAATCAAATCAGTTACCTACCACTTCATATGTGATATGGAATGGGAAGAGCCCATATCTTAAGTTTGTTAAGATTTGGGGTTGTCCAGCCTATGTCTAAAAGCATAATCCGGACAAGCTCGAGGCAAAGTCAGTTCTGTGGAAGTTTGTTGGATATCCTAAGCATTCGCAAGGGAATATCTTTTACCAAATAGAGGAACAAAAGATGTTTTGTTTCTCAGCATGCCACCTTTGTGAAAGGGAATTTCTTGTGAAGAAATTAGTGGTCATGAGGTAGAACTGGAAGGAGTTCCAGCTATACAAACTACAGCAGATGATTTGGTAGAACCAAAGAATTCAATAGTTTCCAACGAACCTCAGCCTTTCCGTCGATCTAGTAGGGTTCCTCACCCACCTGAGAGATACTTCGGTTTCTTTATGACAGTGCGAGCGAGGATTGCATCATGAGATGACGACCCAACTAGTTTCGAGCTGGCCATCAGGAGTGAGACTCTGTAAGAATGGCTGGATGCTTATCGATCTGAGATGGAATCCTTATACACCAACAAAGTATGGACTTTGGTTGCTCTATCTGAAGGGTTAAATCCCCATCAGGAGCAAGTATATCTTGAGAAGATTACTAGGTGTATATGGAAAAGTTGAGACTTTCAAAGCTATGCTTAAGTCCATCTAGATCCTACTTGCCACGGCTACATACCATGACTACGATATCTGGCGGTTGGGGGTCATGACTGCTTTTCTAAATGTTGATTTGGAAGAGAGCGTCTATAAGTACACAGCCAGAGGGCTTCGTAGACAGTGGGAGCATCGGAAACGTGTGCAAGATATTTTATGTGATAAAGCAGGCATCGCGGAGTTGGAACGTCTGTTTTGATGTGGTAGTCAAAGAGTTTGACTTCATCAAAATGGTAGATGAACCTTGTATATACAAAAAGGTAGTAAAGAGTATGGTGGTGATCCTCGTAGAGTACGTGGATGACGTACTCTTGATAGGGAAGGAGTTTCCTATGCTACGCTCGGTCAATCTCCGCTTATCACAAGGATTTTCCATATAGGATCAAAATGATACCTCCGAAATCCTGGGTTTTGGATCTATGAGATAGATCTAATTGGATGTTAGGATACTCACTAGTTGTAGTGAGATGGTATCAATCGATCCTGGGGAGAATCACAGGAAAGGTTTCAGGGTGATAAGGACGACTGAATGTCAGTCGCAGGCTTGTCTATACCCTCAGTGGAGGGACGATATGTTAGAAGAGTTCCAAGCTAGATACCGTGACTTACTAGACGATTGAAGGCAAGATACATCGTTACCAAAGATGCTACCAAAGAGGCAGTCTGGATACATATAAGTTCATGAGATAAACTTCGTTCCTACCATTGTGTGACAATGGAGTTGTGGCTTATGCCAAGGAACCCCCGTCCCATCAGAAATCCGGATATAATTCTTAGGCAGTATCACCTGATCACGGAGATGGTTGATCTCCAGGGAGATCGAGGTTAGGAGAGTAGACACAGAAGACAACAGCGCGGATCCACTCACAAAGGCCTTTTTCCCAGTAGAGACCTTTATGGGATGGTTGAGTATGAGATACTTCAACCATAGCTAATTGTTGGGTATGCGATACCACAACAGATAGCCCTAGTGCAAGTGGGAGATTGTTAGTTATATGTATGCCCTAGAGGCCATTACTGTACATATGATGTATATTGTAATGGATGCTTGGACATATATAGGGAGGACTTTCTTGCTCGACATGATAGTATGCTATCTGGTTGTACTTTATCTTAACATGTATTCTGATTGTCTCTATGTTACATGTTGATAAAACCCTTAGGATATGTACTCAACTACTGGGACTATGATGAGATCATACTAGTGGGGCCACGGTAGTCGACGAGTACATCCTATAACAGTTCCTAGTCGAGGGTATATCGAGACAGGGCATCGATACACCAGAGTAGACTAGCGTATACGCATCTTGACCCATATGATGGGCGATTGATGATCCCATATCCATCGGTGTTTGACATCAAGGATGGTGTACGGATGCTCAGTAGAGACTGGGTATACTGGACGGACTCACCGAGAACTCCCAGATGCTATTATACCTTACGTCAGATGGCAGTTCTCCGGTGACACTGGTACAGAGTAGTCTGTTGACCCGAGATCGTCATAGAGTCTTGTGTGATTCCCACTATGCTTTGATTTCCATCATACCACGTCCAAGAGGGCATGCAAAAATGTGGCTTTTGGTACAGTCCCGAATCACATGGAGGCAATGAGCGATAGGAGGGGATTCGTCTCTCCCGGTATAGAGAGTTGATGTTGTGCTGTGTTCGATTGGCTATAACTGGAAATCCCAGGCCAGGGTTGCAGAGATTTACTGGTATGAGTTATCAGTAGTTTCTCGAACTGTTATAGACGTCATATCGACACGACTTATCAAGCTACTGGGGTCTGACGTATACCACCCCTAGACGAGATATGCGACATATCAGACGACGAGACCGGACTGTACGGGAGTGTTACTGATTGGATTCACAGGATAATGTACAGGCTTGCTTGTTGATCTTCTGAGCGCTCAATACCTGGGTGGTGGTAGTTATATGTATGCCCTAGAGGCCATTACTATACATAGCATGTATATTGTAGTGGATGCTGGGACATATATAGGGAGGACTTTCTTGCTCGACATGATAGTATGCTATCTGGTCACTCTTTACCTTAACGTGTATGCTGATTGTCTCTCTGTTACATGTTGGTAAAGCCCTTAGGATGTGTACGTGACTACCTGGACTATGATGCGGATCATACTAGTGGGGACAGGTAGTCCATAAGTACATCCTTCAAAGTCCTTAGTCGTGGGTGTATCGAGACGGGGCATCGATATACCAGAGAAGACTAGCGTATACCTTCTCGACCCATACAGATGGGCGATGGATGATCCCATATCCATTGGTGTTTGACATCAGAGATGATATACGGGTGCTCAGTAGAGACTGGGTACACTGGACGGACTCGCCGAGAACTCGCAGATGGTATTATACCTCACGTCAGATGGCAGTTCTCTGGTGACACTGGTACAGAGTAGTCTGTTGACCCGAGATCGTCATAGAGTCTTGTGTGGTTCCCACTGTGCTTTGATTTCCATCTTACCACGTCCAAGAGGGCGTGCAAAATGGTGGTTTTTGGGTACAGTCCCGAGTCACATGGAGGCAATGAGCGATAGGAGGGGATTCGTCTCTCCCAGTATAGGGGGTTGATGTTGCGCTGTGTTCGATTGGCTATAACAGGAAATCCCTGGCCAGGGTTGCTGAGATTTACTGGTAAGTGTTACCAGTAGTTTCTCGAACAGTTATAGACCTCATATCGACACGACTTATCGAGCTATTGGGGTCTGACGTTTACCACCCCTAGGCAAGATATGCGACATATCAGACGATCAGACCGGACTGTACGGTAGTGTTACTGGTTGGATTCACTGGAGTGTGAGCGGGCTTGCTCGTCGATCTTCAGATCGCTCAATACCCGGGTGGCCGTTACGTTTAGCAGACCGCTTGCGGCTTGTGGATGTTTGATATGATCATCATCCGCTGCCGGCGTATTGACGAGTCTTTAGAGTCCTACACAGAGGTTTCCTGGCTCAAGCGAAACGAAATAGGAGCGCATATGAGATATGTGCGGGACCGAGAATGATGCGTGTATGTGATACCGTATTTCATTCTCGCGATGTGACATTGATCGGTTATATGCGATATAGCCGGGTTATCGGATCAAGTATTGATTCGATAAGTTGTTACTGATGATACCAGTCGGTTATGTGCGACATGACCGGATCATTGAATCAAGTGTTGATTTAGTGATTTAATGCATAATTATATATTTGATATATTACTTTGCATTAACTAGTATCGGTTCACTTTGAATGGATTTTCTCACTCGGGTGTGCGCATTCCATATGCGATATGATTTTGTGCACTTGATTGTATCATGTTTGATGATACATGCTTTTTGGTTAAGTGTAAAGTATCAAACTATAGTTAAGTGGATGATTAGGGTTTTTGATTTCCTTATTTATATATTAATCTTTTTCTTTTTGGAAAAAGAATAAGCAAATGAGAAAATGGTGGCAATTTTTGTTTTGTTCATGAAGCTTCATGAACACTTTGACTTTGTCACCATTTTGTCTCATGCTTAACCCTAACCATTCCAATAACCCTAGTTCACTCTCTACAACTAACCATGGTTCACTTATAATAAGAATGGATTATTCTTATCATAACAATTATCATCATCTTCTTCTTCTTCTTCAAGAAAGAAGCTTGCATTCATCAATGGTGATTGATGATAAAGAGTGAGAAATCCAATTCTAAATAGAACCCACTTCCTATTTCTTCATCCTCTACCTCTTGCCAAGTAGTAGAGTGTGTTTCCTTCATAAGTTTCTTGACTTGGTGAAGTCGGAGCTTGATTTAGCGATGCCTCGACGTAGATCATCTTCGGCACGTCGTCGATGACCTAGCCCGATTCTACTCCGATGAAGCCGACGCTAGAGCCCGGATCTTGATTTGGATAGCGGAGAGGAACTCATCATGGAGCCGTGGAGGTGGAGGACCGGATCTACAAAGGTTGTATATCCGTTCTTTTAGTTTAGATGTAAACTAGTTTCTTTATTCGCCTAGATTTCTAGCAAACGATCTGTAGTCGGGTTTCTCGGCACCTAGATTTTTTCAAATTGGCATGGTTGATGCCTTGTGAGACCTCATTAGGATGCCTAGGAACCCTACAGTGGTATCAGAGCCTAGCTAGAGCCTTAGGCGAAGTCTAGACGGAATTTGAAGTCCGAACGAACCCGAAACCCCAAACCAAACTTGCTCTCTGTCCTTTTTTGAAAACAGTGGATTTTTCAACATTAAAAATATGCAGAAAATTCAGCAGGTGATTTTAAGAGTTCCTGTGAAATTCGACTTCCTAATTCCATTGAACTGCCACGGATCCGCGGCACGAGCATGGCTCGTGCGGCGGTTCCGTGGCCGTACGGATACCTTATTTAATATCTTTTACACAGTAACTCCTAATTGATAATGCTGGATTTTCTGGGAATTTTTAATTTTTATTCAAGAGTTGAATTTTCAGGGGTTGTTTTAGGGATTCGGTGTTTCGATCGGAGTATCAGATTTTGTCTATGTGGCTTTCCGGATAAATTTTAGAATATGTTAAAAAGTTCGACCGGATATAAATACCCAATTTTTCCCCTGTCGGGAAATTTCCAAGTGTTGGATTTTTCCGTAGTTTAACGACGTTCTAAGTAGTGCAAGTAACTCGATGGACCCTCTAGAAGACAACAAACCTTAACTCGATTATGTGACCGTCTTGAACTGCCCTTTGAACCTTCGGGTTTGGGGCAGTACGGCGTGCCACATGTGAGGCGTTGGCTTGACCCTTCTACGGCTGGACCGTTGGTACTGAGGGACGAACTGAATGTTGTTAGACTTATTTCATGCGTTGATCTGTATCGGGAAAACTTAGGTGTTCGATTGTTCGATCGAAAAGTTTAACATTTTCTGTTTATCTGGAATGGGATACAATAATTGGAATTCACAATAAGTTATGAGATAACTGAATGAATGTTATAAACATAGCAGTTTAGTCTCACTTGATCGGTTGCCACGGAATTTTGATGTGATCAAAAGTCCGTCGCAATCACGTAGCGTACGCGGATACTCGCCGGGTAAACTTAATAGACAGCCTCACTCCATAGCCCCGACCAAGTGACTGTAGGAGAACCCCGTCGCCGAAAGCATCCGTCCGGGTGCTCGCGGTAGCGGTGTTCCGCCTTGGAGCACTTCGTCGACGGTATCTGGGGTGCGGCCGCCTACTGAAGTTTGCGACGAGTATTCGATCAGGATGTCGGGAATCTTGTTGAATTGCCCGACTTGATATTGAAAAGTGTTTTCGATTTTGAGACTAAAATGCGGGGTTTATAATTGTTAGGCATGCGATGTCTAAGTAATTCATTTGGTCAGGCATGCGATGTCTGAGGTGGTTGCGGATTCCAACTGTTGTAGTTTTACACTTTCTTTTCTGTGACCGTAAGTGTAATATGTGATATCGCCGGTTTCGTTGCTATATGTCAACGACAATTGGGATGGACATATTTACTTACGTTGATGACATGTGATGTTATGTGTTGCTGGATATGTTATATTGGATCGTCGTGTTTGAATAGCCGGGGTTTTTTTATGTGAGATGAGTGTTTTTCATTTTCATTCATGTAAAAACTTGTATGTAATATTCTTTTATTGGGTCGCTTCCAGGTTGCGGAAGTTGTCACCTCTTGTATATTATTTACTTTTCCGCACTAGGATAGACCCAAGGAGGAGAGCACAAGTAACCGGGTTCTGGAGTCCAGTGGGAGACCAACTCGAGGAGTCGAGTCCGGGCCTCCTAACTCTAGAATTGGTAGGGTTGCTTGCCGCTCTCGTAGGGGTCTAGGGGTGTGGGTTTGGCTATTCATCGCGACCGTGGAATCCGTGCTTTATACTGGCTCGTATTGAAAACACGGACGTCCTAGTATATCCAATATTTCATATGTTTCTTCTGCTGCGATATCTGTGATGTGATCATGTGATGTTCTGTGATAGATACAGTATATAGTATATATGATATATTATATAGGCGTTACTTATGTTTTACACCCGCGCTAGCCCTGCCCCGCTCTGCCGTTAGTTACCTAACCTAACGGTGCACGAGGGGACATCGAGGCGAATGCGGATGGCATAAGTGTACGTCGTATTTATCTGTGATGTTTAGGTACTTAAATGATGGGACTTCATTAATGAGATTAATGAAATAAAAGAAACCTAAGATGTTGTAGAATCGAATTTCAAAATAAAACAGGTAGCTACAGTTCTTGCTTTGCACAGCGGTATATATGATATATCCTGCACCTTATTCGATGAGGAAAGGACCGAGATCCCTTCACCGGGAGTGACTCCTTTAGCAATAACTGGCAGATGCTACACACTCGGTTTGGTTTTTGATTGCTTTTAAGAGTTTTTGCTTTGCACAGTGATATATACGATATATCCCGCACCTCATTCGACGAGGAAAGGACCGACGATCCCTTTACCGGGAGTGACTCCTTTAGCAAAACTGGAAAAGCCTCAAAATCACTCCATTTCAAAATTCATTTGATTCTACAACGATATCAAGTTCATTACGCAATAGGTTTTCAGAAAAACCTGTCGTAGCCCTCCGTCATTTCAGATAAGTCCTGTTTAGTATTCGTGCTACGTTTGTTGACCTCCGTCAAGGCGTAGTGTGCGGTAGCTAACTAGTATTTATCTGTTTATGCATATGATGCAGATTGAGTTAGGGTAGTCGTGCGGCCTTGTTGACCTCCGTCAAGGGTCGTGCGGGTGGGTTTAATTCGATCAAGAAATGACGGGTTGAACTTGACTAGTAGCCTATGGTTTGTTGACCTCCGTCAAGGTCATAGGGTGCTAGGGGCAAAATATTATCAGGAATTTCAAGTGTTGAAATTTGCAATGAGATTGCATACCTTCTATGAGATAGTTGGATCCCGATACCCGCTGCGAGTAAGAGTTACTCCTGGGAGAGTTTTATATATTACAATTAGCCGATCAAGTAGGTGTCTAGAAAGGTGTCAACGGGGTTACGCCTCTGGGAAACGAGGTTTACATTAATTAGGTTCGTACGAAAGCACGGGGGACCTCCCTCAAAGTACCGACACTGGCCTGGCTGAAAGATTGGCGAACTTGTAGTGTGTAATTAATCCCGGCTAGTCTTTCCTTTTAAGGTTTGAAGGAAGATTCGATAAAAAGCAGTGGGAGCCATCCTGATTAGATAAAATAATAACCAATCTATTCTTGACAGAGCGCACGCTGAGTGTTTTCTTCTTTCTCTCTCCAGGTAGCGACTATATCACGCCTTAATCAAGATAATAAAACGGAATATTGACCGAACCCGCTTGTTATACTGAGCTGGGGAACGTTGGTCCCGCTCCAACTTATAATTGTTATAAGACAGAGCAGGAAATAGAGGATTACCAGAATTCCTGTGCCGCCCAAACGAGGAGAGTGCATGATGATGCATCATCTTCGGGTATGTTCATTATACAGAACTGTTTCTCAGTATCCTTTACGTCCTGGGTATGCGATACCAGATCAGGATCCCAGATATGTAATCTGTTACATAGGGCTACAGATAGGTAGAGAACTGAGAACGGGTGATAAGTTTCATGAGGCAGAAAACGGGGCAAGTGTTGCATCCAAGTCTGTTGGTCACTGTCACCCTGTATTACCAATACATTGATTCTGAACGAATGTTGTTAGATACCGAACCTGATATACAAAATCATATCAGTCTCTTTATTAGTAAAGAAATGATAAAATTTTGTATTGATGGATAATGTTTTGAACATTTCCTATATCAAAAGTTGATCGGTTCAGGCACGTTATCTAAAAGCATTGATGTTCTAAATCAAACTACAGTTCATAGTATATGGAACACACACAACAGGAAGAGTTCAGAAATGAACGGATTCTTCTTGAGGTATTGTAGACTAGGTCAGATCTATGCGACCCGACTGGCTGAAGTTACATTTAGATGTATATTTAAATCGGTTTGAATTTACATCTTATGAAACTCGCCAGTCATGTCACAGAGATAAGATGACCATAGCCCTGTTTATTGAAAACAGAGAAAGAGTTAGTGAACTTTTGGGATGATACATGTTGATGTATGTAGGTCCCCAGTCTACACATGCCAAGACCGGTTCTTTGTACTTCATTACATTCTCTGATGATCTTTCGAGATTTAGACCTATGTTCCTGTTGAAACACAAGTCCGAACCTTTTGAGATATTCACAGAATATAAGATAGAAGTAGAGAACCAATAAGGGTACAAGTATTATGTCCTTTGATGTGATCAGGGAGGAGAATACTTGAGCACGGAATTCCTGGACTATTCTAAAGGAGAATGAGATTCTCTCTCAGCATTACTCCTCCGTATACACCATAGCACGATGGTATATCGGGGTGGAGCAATTACACCCTATGTGATAAGGTGTGCTCTATGATGAGTAATACTGAGTCACCTTTTTCCTTTTGGGAGTTATGCACTTGAGAAGCTGCATACCTATTGAATAGGTTCGAATCAAATCAGTTGCCTACCACTCCATATGAGATATGGAAAGGGAAGAGCCCATGTCTTAAACTAGTTAAGATTTGGGGTTGTCCAGCCTATGTCTGAAAAGTATAATCCGGACAAGCTCGAGGCAAGGTCTGTTATGTAGAACTGGAAATGTTCCAGCTATACAAACAACAGCAGATGATTTGGCAGAACCAAAGGATTCAATAGTTACCAACGAACCTCAGCCTCTCCGCCGATCTAGTAGGGTTCCTCACCCACCTGAGAGTTACTTCGGTTTCTCTATGACAGTGGGAGCGAGGATTGCATCATGAGATGATGACCCAACTAGCTTCGAGCTGGCCATCAGGAGTAAGACTCTGTAAGAATGGCTGGATGCTTAGCGATCTGAGATGGAATCCATGGACACCAACAAAGTATGGACTTTGGTTGCAATATCTGAAGGGTTAAATCCCCATCAGGAGCAAGTATATCTTGAGAAGATTACTTGGTGTAGATGGAAAAGTTGAGACTTTCAAAGATAGACTTGTTAAAGGTTTTCGTCATCAACCAGGCGTGGATAATGATGAAACCTTTTCTAAGGATCTATGCTTAAGTCCATCCAGATCCTACTTGCCACGGCTGCATACCATGACTACGATATCTGGTGGTTGGGTGTCTTGACTGCTTTTCTAAATGATGATTTGGAAGAGAGCGTCTATAAGTACACAGCCAGAGGGCTTCGTAGACAGTGGGAGCAGCGGAAACGTGTGCAAGATGCTTTATAGGATAAAGCAGGCATCGCGAAGTTGGAACATCTGTTTTGATGAATTTGTCAAAGAGTTTGACATCATCAAAATGGTAGATGAACCTTGTATATACAAAAAGGTAGTAGGGAGTATGGTGGTGATCCTTGTAGAGTACGTGGATGACATACTCTTGATAGGGAAGGAGTTTCCTATGCTACGCTCGATCAATCTCCGCTTATCACAATGATTCTCCATATAGGATCAAAGTGATACCTACTAAATCCTAGGTTTTGGATCTATGAGATAGATCTAAATGGATGTTAGGATTCTCACTAGTTGTAGTGAGAAGGTATCAATCGACCCTGGGGAGAATCACTGGAAGGGTTCCAGGATGATAAAGACGACTGAATGTCAGTCACAGGCATTGTCTTTACCCTCAGTGGAGGGACGGTATGTTGGAAGAGTTCCAAACTAGATATCGTGACATACTAGATGATAAAGGCAGGATACATCGCTACTTAAGATGCTACCAAAGAGGATGTTTGGGTGTATATTAGTTCATGAGATGAACTGCGTTCCTACCATTGTGAGACAATGGAGTTGTGGCTCATGCCGAGGAACGCCGGTCCCATCAGTGATCCAGACTTATTCTAAGGCAGTATCACTTGATCATGGAGATGGTTGATCTCCAGGGAGATCGAGGTTAGGAGAGTAGATTCTGAGGACTACACAGCGGATCCACTCACAAAGGCCTGTTCCCAAAGAGAGATTTTTTATGGGATGGTTGAGTATGAGATACTGCAACCACTGCTACAGATGACCCTAGTGCAAGTGGGAGATTGTTAGTTATATGTATGCCCTAGAGGCCATTACTATACATAGGATGTGTTAGTGTATATGCCCTAGAGGCCATTACTGTATCATACTAGTTTGTATATTACTTAATGGAAGCTTGGGATATTCACCTTGTATATACAATCTTGCTCAAAATAGTAGTATGCTACTTGGTTTGTTTCTACTTCAATGTGTACTTGTGTTTATTTCAGTATATCACTTATACGCATTAGTGGAGCCCTTAGGATCTTTGCTTGATTACCAGCGTTGTGATGGCAGTCACACTAGTGGGGGCTGGGTAATCTATAAGCACATCCTTATACAGGTCCCTAGTCGCAGGACTATCGAGACAGGGCATCGATACTCCGGAGTAGACTAGCGTATGCGCTTCTCATCCCAGTGTGGGAGATGGTCTGTCCCACAGCCATCAGTACGTCGTACTGGAGATAGTATACGGGTGCTCGTTGGGTTACGAGTACACTGGACAGGACTCGTCGGGAACTGACAGGTTGGTATTATACCTATCGTCAGTTATCAGTTCCCAGGTGACATGAGTACAGCTTAGTCCGCTGACTTGACACTGGCACTTCGCCTCAAGTGTGTTCCCACTGCATTTTGATCACTACCCTACCACGGCTCAAAGGAGTCGTGCAAACAGGTGGTGGTTGGGTGCAGTCCCGAAGCACTTGGAGGCAGTGACGGTTAGACAGGATTCGTCTCTCCCGGTATTGGGGTTGACATCGCGCTGTGTCTAGGAGAGCCATTACACGAGTAGTCCCTGGCCAGGGCAAACGAGATATACTGGTAGGTTTCCAGTGTTATCTCAAGGTGTTTTGGGCTTCGCTCCGGCACGACTTGTACCGCTATTGGGGGACTGACGTTTACCACCCCCTAGGCCCGCCATGCGATGTATCAGACGAACAGACCAGACTGTACGGAGACTGTCACATTCAGACTCAGTAGGAGTACAGATGGGGTTTCACCTCGTCAGCCTTCTTGTCGACATCTACCTGGGGACCGTTACGCACAGCTAGTGCCGCTTGCGGTCTGTGGTTAAACCCACTGCCAGCGTAGTGTCGAGTCTTTAGAGTCCCACACAGAGGGTATTCGCCTCTGGGCAAAACAGAGTAGAGGTCGCATGGTTTTGCGACAGGGTTCGTTCTCATCCGCGCACTTGTGCACGTTTGGAGTCCGGACGGATTATACTGGCAGGCTCTGGTTTGAGCCTGATACTGGTATATATGTTTTGGGGTTGCTTTTATATCTCGGTATTCTTGTTCCTCGGAACGAGAATGTAGGTGTGTATGCACAGTTGCTTGAGGCGGAGGATGAGTTTTTCCATTAGGGTTTCGGAACGGGTGCGTATGCACAGTTGACAGTTATCATTTTCCAAACCCTAATAGATTTATGGATTATCTATTTATAATAGTAATTAAATGAGAATTTTGTTATGGTTGATTTTGTTGACTTGTTGACCATGGTTGACTTGTTGACCATGGTTGAATGTTGACCACCATCATGCTTTAAAAAGTCTTCCTTGATTTATGCTTACATTTTTAAATGAAGCATGGTAGTGGTCATTCCAAATTACCATCAACTATTCTCATTTTCAATTATTATTATTAGATAATTCTTTTCTTTTGCATTATGGTTGCAAGAAAGAATAGAATAGCTCATTCTATCATATTCATTCTCTCTCCTCTCTTCATCTTCTTCTTCCTCTAGCAAAGAGAAACCTTCTCATGTGTTGAGAATCCTTCTCTTTAAAAAGAAAAGCAAACCCTAGTCACTCTCTACTCACTCTAGGATCAAAGGATTAGCAAGCCGGAGATTCTAGTTCACTCCAAGTCCGAGAAAGAGCCCAAGGTCGAACCCTCGAGGTGGATCCATCTTCGACGGAAGAAGGCGACGAAAAAGAACCATCAACCTCTACAAAGTTTGAAGAAGAAGGAGTTCAAGTTTAGGTATAACCATCTTCATCCGAGTAGCTAACTTCTTTTAGCGTATTTGCTAGTTTAGTTTAGACACGATCCCGACCTTGTTTAGTCCATGTTGCCTCTTGCGATAAAAATTTGTTTTTTATACCGTTTCCGCCTCCCCGTAAGCACCGGGGGTCGCAATATGGACTTACAGGATGTATATTGTAGTGGATGCTGAGACATATATAGGGAGGACTTTCTTGCTCGACATGATAGTATGCTATCTGGTCACTCTTTACCTTAACGTGTATGCTGATTGTCTCTCTGTTACATGTTGGTAAAGCCCTTAGGATGTGTACGTGACTACCTGGACTATGATGCAGATCATACTAGTGGGGACAGGTAGTCCATAAGTACATCCTTCAAAGTCCCTAGTCGTGGGTGTATCGAGACGGGGCATCGATATACCAGAGTAGACTAGCGTATACCTTCTCGACCCATACAGATGGGCGATGGATGATCCCATATCCATTGGTGTTTGACATCAGAGATGATATACGGGTGCTCAGTAGAGACTGGGTATACTGGACGGACTCGCCGAGAACTCCCAGATGGTATTATACCTCACGTCAGATGGCAGTTCTCTGGTGACACTGGTACAGAGTAGTCTGTTGACCCGAGATCGTCATAGAGTCTTGTGTAGTTCCCACTGTGCTTTGATTTCCATCTTACCACGTCCAAGAGGGCGTGCAAAATGGTGGTTTTTGGGTACAGTCCCGAGTCACATGGAGGCAATGAGCGATAGGAGGGGATTCGTCTCTCCCGGTATAGGGGGTTGATGTTGCGCTGTGTTCGATTGGCTATAACAGGAAATCCCTGGCCAGGGTTGCTGAGATTTACTGGTAAGTGTTACCAGTAGTTTCTCGAACAGTTATAGACCTCATATCGACACGACTTATCGAGCTATTGGGGTCTGACGTTTACCACCCCTAGGCAAGATATGCGACATATCAGACGATCAGACCGGACTGTACGGTAGTGTTACTGGTTGGATTCACTGGAGTGTGAGCGGGCTTGCTCGTCGATCTTCAGATCGCTCAATACCCGGGTGGCCGTTACGTTTAGCAGACCGCTTGCGGCTTGTGGATGTTTGATATGATCATCATCCGCTGCCGGCGTATTGACGAGTCTTTAGAGTCCTACACAGAGGTTTCCTGGCTCAAGCGAAACGAAATAGGAGCGCATATGAGATATGTGCAGGACCGAGAATGATGCGTGTATGTGATACCGTATTTCATTCTCGCGATGTGACATTGATCGGTTATATGCGATATAGCCGGGTTATCGGATCAAGTATTGATTCGATAAGTTGTTACTGATGATACCAGTCGGTTATGTGCGACATGACCGGATCATTGAATCAAGTGTTGGTTTAGTGATTTAATGCATAATTATATATTTGATATATTACTTTGCATTAACTAGTATCGGTTCACTTTGAATGGATTTTCTCACTCGGGTGTGCGCATTCCATATGCGATATGATTTTGTGCACTTGATTGTATCATGTTTGATGATACATGCTTTTTGGTTAAGTGTAAAGTATCAAACTATAGTTAAGTGGATGATTAGGGTTTTTGATTTCCTTATTTATATATTAATCTTTTTCTTTTTGGAAAAAGAATAAGCAAATGAGAAAATGGTGGCAATTTTTGTTTTGTTCATGAAGCTTCATGAACACTTTGACTTTGTCACCATTTTGTCTCATGCTTAACCCTAACCATTCCACTAACCCTAGTTCACTCTCTACAACTAACCATGGTTCACTTATGATAAGAATGGATTATTCTTATCATAACAATTATCATCTTCTTCTTCTTCTTCTTCAAGAAAGAAGCTTGCATTCATCAATGGTGATTGATGATAAAGAGTGAGAAATCCAATTCTAAATAGAACCCACTTCCTATTTCTTCATCCTCTACCTCTTGCCAAGTAGTAGAGTGTGTTTCCTTCACAAGTTTCTTGACTTGGTGAAGTCGGAGCTTGATTTAGCGATGCCTCGGCGTAGATCATCTTCGGCACGTCGTCGATGACCTAGCCCGATTCTACTCCGATGAAGCCGACGCTAGAGCCCAGATCTTGATTTAGACAGCGGAGAGGACCTCATCACGGAGCCGTGGAGGTGGAGGACCGGATCTACAAAGGTTGTATATCCGTTCTTTTAGTTTAGATGTAAACTAGTTTCTTTATTCGCCTAGATTTCTAGCAAACGATCCATAGTCGGGTTTCTCGGCACCTAGATTTTTTCAAATTGGCATGGTTGATGCCTTGTGAGACCTCATTAGGATGCCTAGGAACCCTACAAGTGGCTGTTACGTTTAGCTGACCGCTTGCAGCTTGTGGGTGTTCGATATGATCATCACCTACTGCCGGCGTATTGACGATTCTTTAGAGTCCTACACAAAGGTTTCTTGGCTCAGTCAAAACGGAGTAGGAGCACATATGTGATATATGCGGGACCGAGAATAATGCGATATGTGATACCATATTGGATTCTCGCGATATGAGGTATCGGCCGGGTATATGCGATATAGCCGGGTCATCGTATTAGTCGGTTATATGCGATATAGCCGGATTGTCGGATCAAGTGTTGATTCGATAATTTAATATATAATAATATATATATATGATATATTAAATTACATTAACTAATATTAGCTCACTAAAAGATTCTTTTTCTCACTCGGATAATACATTGATATATATGCGATATATGTTAACTGTATTATTTTATTTTGTTACAATAAATATTATATATGTGATATATGATATTGTAACATGATATGATAACTAATGCAACATGTTTAGTGGAGATTAAACAAGGTTAGGGTTTATTTTGGGTTAGTTCCTTCTTGATGATTCTAGAAGGTTTCTTTTTGTTTTTGCAAAGATATTTACAAGTGACTCATGCTTTAACCCAACCCAAACCCTAGCCCTTGGTTAATTCTCTACAA
The DNA here is from genome assembly GCA_030015575.1 of Agapanthus africanus. NCBI lineage: Eukaryota > Viridiplantae > Streptophyta > Magnoliopsida > Asparagales > Amaryllidaceae > Agapanthus > Agapanthus africanus. The sequence continues at coordinate 180,813,745 of CM057344.1, read as the reverse complement.
AGGTTTAGCAACCATGGTTGCATTATTCATTATTATCTTCTTTTCATTATTTATCACAAAAGGATTCATTATTATTTATTCATCTTCTTCCTTCTTTCTTTCATGGAAAAAGCTTTCTAGCTTTTTCTAAGTGATGATTATGTGTGAGAAAAAGATTATAAATGAGAGTAAAAATCCTACTTCATCATCCTCATCTACCCTTGCCCTTTAGATGAGAGTGTTCACTTCATTTAGTGAGTGTTAGCTTGTGTTAATGAAACTTCAATGTAGATCATCTTTGTTATCGAAAATCGGAAGCAAGACTGCATCTTTCTCTTCGTGAAGCCTCTCGAGAGTCCGGAACACGATGATCGCAGCGAAGGGACCTCAACACGGAGCTTAAGAAGTGAAGGACCGGATCTATAAAGGTTGTAATCCCTCTCACTTAGTGTTAAAGTGTTTAACATACTTGTTTTCACATAAACTCTAGTTTAAAGATCCGGCTTTGGGTTGTTCGGCATGGCTAAAATTTTAATCGGGCATGGTTGATGCCTCGTAGAACCTTATGCGTGTGCCTAGAAACCCTACACACAAGACTCCATGATGATCTAGGGTCTACAGACTAACCTGTACCAGTATCACCGGAGGACTGCTATCTGACGATAGGTATACTACCAACTAGGAGTCCTCGGTGAGTCCGTTCGGTGTGCCCATTCTCCAATGAGCACCTATGTACAATCTTTGATATCACACACCAATGGTTATGGGATCAACCATCGCCCTCTAAGGGACAAGAAACGTACACACTAGTCTATTTTGGAATATCGATGCCCTAGTCTCGATATTCACACGACTAGGAACTGATTAAAGGATGTACTTTTGGACCACCCTGGCCTAACTAGTATGATCTCATCATAGTCCTTGTAGTCAAGTACATATCCTATGGGCTTTATCAATATGCGAGAGCATGACAGTATATAATACCAGTCAACATGTTAAGATAAAGAGTAACCAGATAGCACACTATCATGTTGAGTAAGAAAGTCCTCTATATATATGTCCAAGCATCCATATAATATATATCACATGTACAATAATGGCCTCTAGAGCATATATATTCCTAACAGTAGAGAGTGATGATGGAATATTTTGTCTCAAGAACCCTAGGTTTCTCAACATATGCGACTATTAAGGCTTAAGGTAGAAGAAGAAAGAAACTTGGAGGAAATAAGAGTGTTGTAGAGTGCAACCATGGAAAAAACCCAAGTGAAGAATGGCTAATCTTTTTCCTAATAATGCAAGCATTCCTAGATAATGATGAGAAATGTCTCCATCACAAAAATATCTAGATATTTTCTTTCCTCGATAGTAACACTAAACTCACTAAGTGAGTTAATAAGTAGCCATGGTTCACTTAAGAAAAGTCAACACCTCATACCTCCACCTCATTAACCATTTAACTAAATGGTTAAATGAGCTTTGTTCTTCTAATAGCACTCTTGTAACAAATTACAAGAATACTCCTCACCGTATATACATACCCGCATCTGTATTCCGAAAAATACGAATACAAAAGAGACGAAAATAATCCAACAATATAATACTACGATCCGGCTTAAACCAAAGCCCACTAGTATTATCCACCCGAACATCATGCGTGCACAAGTACACATATGTGATCGAACCCTGCCGTAAAACCATACGACCTTTACATCATTTTGCCCGAAGCAGGGAAACGCTCTGTGTGGGACTCTAAAGACTCGACAGTACGCTAGCAGTGGGTTTAACCACAAGCACGTCAGCGGCACTAGCTGTACGTAACGGCTACCAAGGTACCTGTTGAAAAGGAAAGCCGACGAGCAAACTCATCTGGATCACTACTGAGCCTATCCGTGACAATATCCATACTGTCCGTTCTCTTCTTCTAAGAGTATTGCATACCGGGTCTTGGGGGTGGTAAACGTTAGACCCTAATAACCCGATAATTCGTGCTGATGATGAGGCTCAGAACCAATCCGGGAAATTATCGATCAACCTATCAGTAAATCCCAACTGTCTTAGCCAAGGTCTTATGGTCCTGACCAATCGAACACAACGCGATATCGACTCCCAATACCGGGAGAGACGAATCCCCAACAATCGCTCACTGCCTCCATGTGGTTCGGGACTGTACCCAACCAAAACCTATTTGCACGACTCAGTAGAGACATGGTAGGGTAGTGATCAAAGCACAGTGGGAACTTACATGAGACAAATGACGATCTCAGGTTCAAAGACTAATCTGTACACATGTCACCTGAGAACTTCCATCTGACGATAGGTATAGTACCATCTGGAAGTTCTCTACGAGTCCGTCAGTGTACTCACACCCAGTGAGCACATGTATACGATCTTAGGTGCATCTGACCAATGGCTGCGGAACTAACCATTGCCCCTTATCGGGGCTAGAAACGTATACACTAGTCTACTCTAGAGTATCAATGCCCAGTCTCGATACTCACGCGACTAGGGACCATTTAAGGATGTGCTTATGGACTACCCTGCTCCTACAAGTATGATCGCCATCACAACGCAGGTAGTCAAGCAAGATGCTACGGGCTTTATCAACATGTTACCGCAATATGTAATAATGTGTATAACATATGCCATGTTAAGATAAACTCAAACCATAATAATATACTACTGTATCGAGTCTTTATCAATATGTGCAAGCTGGATAAAACATCAATAGAAATAAATACACATATCCTGACAAAGATATCTTAAATAATATATTATATAACTGAGCAAGATTGTCCTATATATATATGTCCCCAGCATCCATATGTATACATATACAATACTGGCCTCTTGGGCATACATATCCAACAATCTCCCACTTACACTAAAGGCCAATAATTGGCATACCGAATACCCAACGTCTGCACTAAGGCCAGCTGCTGGCGTACCGCATACCCAACATCTCAAAAAGTCGCTCGAACTGCGCTTGAGGGAGGGCTTTTGTAAATGGATCCGCCGTGTTCTCTTTCGTATCCACTCTCCGAACCTCGATCTCTTGGCGATCAATGATCTCCATGATCAGGTGATACCGCCTTAAGATGTGTCTGGATTTCTGATGGGACCGTAGTTCCTTCACTAAAGCTATAGCTCCATTGTTATCATAATACAAAGGCATCGGATCAACAATGGATGGAACCAACTGAAGTTCAGCAATGAAGTTCTTCATCCAGACCGCTTCTTTTGCAGCATCGCTTGCAGCAATGTATTCAGCCTCCATCGTCTAGTCTGCGACGGTGTCCTGTTTGGAACTCTTCCAACACATGTTGGATATAGTGTCCTCAGAGTCAATTATTGGATCACAGGCACGTGATTGCAATGATTGAGGGAAGACCTATGTCGGTAGGACAGTCTTACTCGAAATGATAGTATGCTATCTGGTTTATCTTTATCATCGTGTACAGCTTTAGGTGACCTTACAGGTCACTATTGCACGTTGATAGAGCCCTTAGGATTCTTGCTTGACGGCCAGCAGTATGATGGCAATCATATACGTAGGAACTGGGGTCTATAAGCACATCCTTGAAAGGTCCCTAGTCAAAGGAGTTTCGAGACAGGGCATCGATACGCCAGACTAGACTAGTGTATATAGTCGAGCCCGACGAGGGGCGGTGACCGGTCTCACAAGCCATTGGTGTCAGTTGGATCACCTAAGATGTATACAGGTGCTCATTGGGTTATGAGTACACCGTACAGGCTCGCCGGGAACATGCTAGTTGGTATTATACCTGACGTCAGATAGTAGTTCCCTGGTGACATGTGTATAGGTTAGTTCATCGACCTGAGATCGTCATTTGTCTCGTGTGAGTTCCCACTGTGCTTTGATTACTACCCTACCACGGCTCAAAGGAGTCGTGCAAACAGGTTTTAGTTAGGTACAGTCCCGAGCCACATGGAGGCAGTGAGCGGATCGGCAAGGGTTTCGTCTTTCCCGGTATTGGGGGTGAGATCGCGCTGTGTCTAGGAGAGCCATTACACGAAGTCCTTGGCCAAGGCAGGATATTTACTGGTAGGTATTCCAGTAGTATCTCAGGGTGTTTTGGGCTACACTCCGATACGACTTGTACCACTTTTGGGGGTCTGACTTTTACCAGCCCCCTAGGCCCAACATGCGATGCTCATAGACGAACGGACCGGACTGCACGGATATTGTCACTGACAGGCTCAGTAGGGTGTCAGGATGAGTTTGCTCATCGACCTCCCTTTTGGTCAATACCTGGTAGCCCGTTACGTACAGCTAGTACCACTGACGTGCTAGTGGTTAAATCCATAGCCAAAGTATTGACGAGTTTTTAGAGTCCCCCACAAACAGTTTCTCAAGTTTCGGGCGAAACGTTGTAGAGGCCGTATGATATATGGCAGGGTTCAATCATATACGTGCAGTAGTGCACGGATCATGATCAGACGGATCATGCTAGTGGGCTTTGGTTTAAGCCGGATCCTAGTATTAGATTGGTTGGATTACTTTAGTCTCATTGCATTCGCATTCAGTCGGAATGCGGATGCAGGTATGTATATACAGGTGAGGGGTATCCTTGTGATCCGTCACGAGTTTACTTTAGATATTGCCGTATCTTTTTGTTGGACCAAACATTTGGATTAATGTTTGGATGGTGGAAATTGTGTGTGGATTTCATCATTTTGTGCATTAAATGAGACATGTACTTCATAGGTGACTCATGGTCTCATTTCTTGTGCAAATGTCACATTATGTGATTGATTAGGGTGTTGAAATGATAAGAATAGAGAGAGGGCAGCAATGGGAGGGTTAGCTCTTGTATTATTTCTTCTCACTCCTTTTTTTGATCATACAACACAACACAAAAGGAAAAGAACCGCTTCTTCCTCCTCTTCCTCTAGCTCACCATTTCCACCATGGCTTCATCTTCAACCTCCATCCATACAATCTCATGCGTTGAGAATCAATGGATGCTTGAGACAAAGTTGTCACACACATTCTCTACTTCACCTTGGGCACGTCGGCTAGCAAACTTCCTGTCCGGGTTGCTTCGGATGAAGTGGGAGCCCGTAAAAGGATTCGAAGATGTGGTGCCCTTCCGACGAGAAGACCGGAGATCGGAGATACCGCGAGGAGCTTGGGTTGGTGGCCAAAGACCGAAGGACACGGATCTACCGGTATAGCTTTTCTAACCCTTCTCTAGTTACCTAGTTATCGGTTAATGGTTCGATCCGGGATTAAAGTCTGCGATAGCGCCGGTTTCAAGTTTATGAAAAAGTTTCATTTCCGCATTTTGGCCTCGGATCGACGGCCGGGGCGCTACCATAGACTTACATGGTATCAGAGCCATGCCATTAACCTTTACTAGCTTGCTCTAACGTGTTTAAAACATCGATCGAACGAAATTTCTGAAACCGCGATTCCATTTCATGAAGTTTCTGTCGAATTTTTTTTGTGGTCTAAAATTTTTTTTGGGTACGTCAGAAAATCAGGCAGGCTTTTCTAAGACCACTGTACGAATTTGGTAGTGTAACTTCATTGTAGCACCGCGGAACCGCGGCCGTACCCACGTTTTGGCCGTGGTTTCACCGTAGTACTGTAGCTTCACTGCACCAAATTTTCTACAGTGGTCTCTGACTTGGATTTAGGGTTTCTGGTATTTTTATTTTTGGCCCAGATTATTTTGAGTGCTGCAGTTGTACTTGGGGCCCACTTCGGGAAATTTTGTCGATAAAAAATTTAAATATGTTAGTTTACAGTACTTACATTATATCTGTGACCGTGAATGTCATTTGATCGGTAAATCTTGTCTAATCGCTATAGCCCTTTTAGACGGATTTGCGAACGTGATATTCATGTTGATGTTCTGTGTTGTGCTGTGATATTGCGGTTTTGTCGTGGTGGATAACCTGGATGCAATGGTAGTACAGTTTGGTATTATTTGTACATTTGATATTGCGGGGCGAGCGTCTGACATGTGGACTGCCGTCACTGCCTGTTTGTATATTATTCTTTTTGGGCACGACCGGGCTGAGGTCGATGTACTCGTTGTATATATTTTACTTTCTGTACTAGGATTATCCCGCGGAGGGGTGCACGGGTAGCCGGTTTCTAGAGGGCAACGGGCCCGCATCTCATGGCTTTGAGACGAAGGGGGCTTCGCTTTAGAATTGGCGGGCTATTCACCGCACTCGTAGGGGGTATAGGTTGACCCAAAGAGGGGTGCATAAGTTACCGGATTCCGTGAAGTGCTGGGTGGTCCATTCACTTTGTTGAAGGGGGCTGCCTCGCTTTAGATTTTGGCGGGTAACTTGCCGCGCCCGTAGGGGTCTAGGATTTCATTGCACAGGTTATCCACACGACCAGGGGAACGCCGGGTTTCAGTAGCGGCTCTATGAAACCCGGGGATCCCAGATTATCTGTATTGTTCTGTGATGCTTGTTACATTTCTGTGATGTTGTATTTTATCATGCCTGGAGCGATTATTATATATTGATATATATATACTAGTAGATGTTGTATATGTTTTACACCCGCGCTAGTCCAGTCCCCGCTCTGTCGTTAGTTAAGTAACCTAACGGGTGATGACGGGACCCAGTGGCGAATGCGGATGGCATATACGTACATCATATTTTCGTTCTTTTGTGGTGTGATTAATTGATGGGACTGCATTGATTCGGATCAATGCAAGCTAAACAAACCGATTCTGATGTTGTTGGAACATTTTTAAAAAAGCTGTTATTACAAGGACGTTCTCTTTTGTTTTGCACAGTGGTATTCGGTTATGAATATCCAGCACCTCAATCGACGAGGTAAGGGCCGAGATCCCTTCACCGGGAGTGACCCTTTGGATAGAATTTTGCGTCAGGGTAATAACTTCACTATAGTCGATTGCTTTTTGTTTTGAATCGTGGTATTCAGTTGGAATATCCTGCATCTCATTCTACGGGGAAAGAGCCGAGATCCCTTCACCGGGAGTGACCTCTTTAGCAAAGGTTTTCGCCACTATATTTTTATAAAAAGCTATCCGGTTCCTTCAAAGATATCAAGTTCATTACGTTAAAGGTTTTTCGCCAAAAACCATTCGTAGCCCTCCATCATTTCAGACGGGTAGCACTTAGTATTCATGCTATGTTTGTTGACCAAAGTCAAGGCATAGTGTATGGTAGCTATTTGTTACTTTTCTGTTGCATAAATAGATGTGTTGGTTTGGGACAGTCATACTGCTTTGTTGGCCAAAGTCAAGGGTAGGTACGGGTGGGTTCAAGTTAACCTGGATAATGATGGGTAGAACTTGACATGCGACTTATGATTTGTTGGCCAAAGTCAAAGTCATAAGAGCATGGGGTAAAAATCACATCGGGAGTTTCTAAAGAAACTGAAACTTGCCAGATATACGCATACCTTCTGGAGTGTGATAACATGAGTGGATTCCATCACGTTATCATGCGATGATAGTTGGATCCCGATTCCTACTGATGAGTTGGTTTACTCCTCCGGTGATCCCGACTAATTCTTCTTTCAGGTTTGGAGGAGAATTTGACGATACAGTGGGAGGTTTCCTGATTAGATAAATTGATAACCATTCTGATCAAGGTTAGAGTGCACGCAGAGTGTTTCATTTTTCTCTCTCTTTGGCAGCGACCATGACCCGACCCTAGACTATGACTCAGTGACCAAGTTAACCGAACTTTTTTAAAACACTGGCTTTTGGATTGTCAGAGTTGCATACCTCATTGCCACTCCTACTTTTACCCTTTTCTCCAGAACACCCCGTATTACTACGAACGTCCACTTCCATTGGATAAAACCATCGTATGGTTATATACGAACTCGAATGAACTTTTTCGAGATTCGAGAATGGTTTCCGGTTCTGAGAAAATGAATAGGACTATTCAGTTGTCTTTTCCTTTTACCTTCTCTCAGGTTGCGAGTGCTCCTTTGATAAGGACGGTACACCTGTTACGCTAATTGGATAGTCTTCATCCAAACCATAGGCAGGTGCCGAACGGTAGGGAATGAAGAAAACCATTTAGCCTAAAAGGTGTACAGAAGGTATTATGTAAAGACAAATAAAGGGATTAGAAAGAGGTCAAAGTAAACTGCGACTACTATTCACGACCAAACCAAGTATTTCATCGCCACTCCTACTTCACCTTTGTATTTCTCCTGGACACTCCGTATCACTACAAAAATCCACAGTTATTTGGATACTCCATCGTATGGTTATATACGAACTCGAAGGAACTTGTTCCAGTTCGGGGATGATTTTTCTTGGTCCAAGGTGTTTGTGAGAGTCTTGTGCATGCTTTTAATGAAGATGAGATGAAGTTTTGATGAATTTTTGGTGGTGTTTGTGAGGGTTGAAGAGGAGGGGGAAAATGTGCTTCCATGGGAGAGGAGAAGGGGGAGAAGAAATGAAGGGGATGAAGAATGGAGACTAGGTCAAAGAACCCTTCACCTCACTCTCTCTTCTCTCTCATGCCTATACCTTAGTTTTTTAATCTTTCCTTTTTCTTTTGTTTTGCTTTCTTTTCTTTTCTTTTAATTTGAAATAGGAAACCCAAATGAAACCATGGTAGAAAAATGTAGAAATGTAGAAATGTGTAAAACTGACACGGTGCATGTCATGTGCACAAAACTAGCTTAATGCGCGATTAGCATTAAAATAGTGTATAATTAATCATAAAATTTCACATTTTGCTTAAATCACATAAAGCACCCTCATTTTAGTAATTTCTATAATTTTCCAAATTTTTCCCAATTGATCGGTATTTAATTATACCGCATTATTAAAATATTCAATATATTTATTAATACCCAAAAATAATATTTTATTTTTTTGAAATGTTACAGTCTTCCCCCCTTAAAGAAATTAGGTTCCCGAATTTAAATTTAAACCCCTCAAATACTAAACATTTCAGTAAAAAGTCCAAGTCGTTGGGGCTCCGAAATCATCATTACATAAAACGCATCATACCGCAATGCATGCGCATGAACAATGAGCAGATAACTCAAAATCAAAACTCCGTCAAGCATCCCGCAATCATCGGAGTCATGAGGAAGACATCAATGTCTAATTCCAATATGAAAACCAACATGACATATATATATATATATATATATATATATATATATATCGAACTGCACATGTAAACCTCTAAAGGAAATGCATGCTAAACCACTTTAAGTCGCTGTGCGATGCGCATAACACCGCACAGTGGCAGGCGTCTATTGTAAGAAAATAACTATATATGTATATATCTTTTATTTAATATGCATGTCCCGCCGTTTTGAAAACAATTTGGAAGGGTTTCCTTGTTTTAAACGTTTCGTGTCATATCAGACACGTAGGTAAATACTGAGACTATAGCTCTCTTTTTGGAAATCCCTTCGATAACTATTAATGCATGTAACATATATTTAGGTACTGTTCTCTGACTAGTCCTGCTCAGTACGAAAACAATTAGTAAGTATCATAAAAACGTACTGCTCCATAAGAAATCAATCCCAAAATGTGCATATGAAAGCTACGTGCGTCTGGTGCGCACGGAAATCAAAATCCATGAGTGTGTCATACATGTGCACAGAAACAACATCTAAGTGCAACGGGTGTGCACGAAACACCTGTCAGAGGCAACGGTGTGCCTGACAGCAATATCAGGTGTATCTGATATGCATAAAGAATCCCGATTTAGTGCATCTGGTGTGCACCAAAATCGTATCTCATATCATGCGCCCAACATGCGCGAAAATGCAAATCAGGTGCATCCATCATGCACGAATAAAATCTAAATCATGTTCATCCAACATACACGAAATCACGAAATCCAATATCAAGCGCCGAACATGCGCAAAATCCAATCCAAGCGCGTCAAATATGCGCAAGAATCCAATCAGGTGCACAAAGTGCACAAAACAAACATTGAGTATCACAATCGAAATTGACGGTACACAATACATTTTAATCCAAATCCAAATCAGGTATACCGTGGTATATAATCTCACAACCATGTGCATCAGCGTGCATAAAAGCAAATCAAAATACTAAAAGTGCATGAAAACTATGCCGGAAGCATAAGTCAAATCATATGCATAACATAGGCATGAAATCAAAATCAACATCTCGAATGACATCAAACCGAAGTCAGGTGCAACTGTGGTGCACCATATATGTATCAATGCACTGCAAGCATATGTAAACTATACCGAGTGCAAAAACCAAATCGTGTGCGTACTATATGCACAAAATCAACCCAACTGTATGAAATCCATGAAATCATAAACATGTGCAGCCAAGGCACAAAACGATATCAAGTGCGATACTGTACATAAATCATAAATCAACACAGCGGTGTATAAAACACATCTCAAGTGTAATAACTGTGCACAAAATATAAATACCCAGTAGGTGCAACCATGGTGCACGAAAACAAATATCATGAAACTCAGTCATCAAAACTAAATCATGCGAATAGATCGCCCAAAATACCGAAATCATGTATGGCGGAATAGTCCTGCTCAAGCACATCCTCTAATGAATCTCTGGCCAACTGTCGTGGTCACTCATAACATGCCTCGTCGACGGTGCCAACTCTGGCCTGCTGGGTGTGCGTAATATGACCACTCCTAGGTCCAAGTCTCCTCGTATAATATTCCAGAAAGTTCTTGTTGAAGTCTCTCCCAAATCTCGTTTCTGCCGCACTGTCCGGAGGTTATCACCCTTTACTATATCAATCTCTGGTTCCGGAATAGCTGCATACTCATCGCGACTCTTTCTGGAAGATATATCTATATATAACGCCTCTGTATATGTGTCACATCTTTGATGTCGGCGGAGTGGAACGTCATCTCATCAAGATCTAGTACGAACCTCTTACTCCACTTTTCTCTACTGTCGACTGCTTCGGACTCGTCTCATCGTGGTTGCATGGACCGTGCTCCAACGGCTATACTCGTATCTGGAGTCTCCCAAGAAATGCATCCCATCACATAGCATCCGAATGAAGTCAAACCATTCGATCAATTCGTCAAAACCTCATAATCCCCCAAGAGCTCAACATCTTGGGTACGGCTTAATAGTATCGAGTACATACCACAGCACCGGTGGATCAGCCGTAGAAGGGCAAACCCAAGTCTCACTAATAGCACCGCGGAACTGCCACAAACCCTAAGGTTCAAAGGCTTTCATATGGTCATTATGTCGAGTTAGGGTTTTCATTCTTCTAGAGGGTCCATAGAATTGCTTGCATGTCTTTCCGAATACTTTAAACTTGGAATATGGGTTTCTGACATTCGATCGCCTCTATCGACACTCAACGTACTTGCGTGAAGTCGTATCTAGCTGGAATCAATCTATTAGATGACCTCGCATCGGGGTAAGCGAACGAACCACATATCCTAGTCATTCGTCCTCGGGTGACTAGCAACCTTCTATCATATCTCTAAGTATATACTCATGATGCGGTAGCTCCAACATCTGGGGAAATATCTCGTCGTTCGCAGCAACAACTAGCTCATTCTTCTGCACGCTGAACAGTGCCTCAATCATCATGAACAAGCGATACATCAATGGTCATCATATTCTGGCTGGCATCTATCAGTGGCTCAATCCTCTGGTGCAAATCTGCACGTCCGAGAAATCTCATAACAGCGATCCATCAAACGCTCACGGCACAAAAACACAATAATACGACGCCGCTCTATGCAATCGTATGTCCCTGGAATCACGCCCTGGTCAGTCCTCGTTCGTGATGAGCTCTTGCTGACCGCAACTCTAGCCGTAGCTCTCTCTGCCCGTGTAATCGTGGCAACAAACCATAAATCGATATCGATGATGATAGATCATGAATGAATATAATGTTGTGCAAGGAAATGTACACCCTAAGGCTTCTTAAACAGAGTAGTGTATCGTAAGTATGTCGCGGAACATACATACGGTACATCACTCTCCTTAAGTCACTTACTCCATCAACCAAGGTCAACCTAAGCGACGAAAGTTCGGGTCTAATACCCCCTCGAATAAGTTTATGTTCCGTAAGGTCAAGCCTAGATTCCGTATATATACAAACGCCCTAGGCTCCGCATAGTCAAACATAGACTCGAACCAAGTTTAACCTAGCGCTCTGATACCAACTTTGTCACGACCCGGAAATGGCACGTGACTGGCACTTGAATCATATGAAGTCTATATGGCTCCATCTAATTCAAGTAAGCCAAAATGCCAGAAATCTAAACCATTTTTATATAATAAATGAAGGAATACTTGTTTAAAAGCAAGTGGTTTTAATAGCATAAGCCGAATATGCATTTTTAAAACATCAAGTCTTTTCTGAAAATTTCGGCAGAGTTTCCTTTGTAAATACTGGCCCCGAACGGGGTACAACATGAATAGCATATACATGAATGATAAAAGGAATCTCCAAGCTGGAGCTAGCTCTTCGTCAATCGACGGGCACAACCACGCAAGCAATATAATATACAAAGCCGAAGGGCGAGGATCAAAACTCAAAAGGAAACTCAAAACAGCAAGAAATTCATAATAATACAACGCGCGACTCTAAGGTCGAAAGAATATACAACTGGCCTCTAGTCAGAAATAAATACATGTCTGATTGATGGAGTTTACTAGATACAATGAATAAAATAAAGTACAAGGGTGGTCACGATACAAGTGAACCCACCCACCAAACCAAATCACCCGGAATGGAAGCAGTGTGCCAGCAAAGACGTAATGAAACCGGTACGGCAAAACCTGCAAGAAACTGTGGCACAACGGGGGTGAGTTGTCAACTCGTGAGTAGAAAACATTGCCGAGAAAAAATCGTATGTATGACTCATCCTAGGTCAATATGATCAAATATAAAGAAACCTCAAATGATAAGTTTGAAGAATGAAAAGGTGGCAAGGGTAAACATCTATACATAAGTGTAATCCCATATGCCCGTGTCAGTGCCTCAGGTAGTAATATATCATATGTATGAGGTATGAATGTAATGTAATGAAAACAGAATACACGTAGATGAAGAAACTGTTTTCTTGTTTTAGTGAGATTTTTATTTATATAATACGAGATATTATCAATGAAATCAACATAATTAGTGTCTAACATCGACACAAAACATAAATCCCAATATCTCAATATCCCAGGCTCCGGCTATCCGGACTAGCCTGTATCATCAAATCTCAATACCTCAAATCTCAATATCTCAATTCCTCGGGCTCCGTCAGTCCGGATCGGCCCATATTATCAAATCACATGACCACGGACGGTATCCTCCGGATATCCGCCGCGCCAAACAATCACCGATAGGCAGTCTGCCCCTGCCAGGCTCATCATCCTCCATGAAATCACTCTCGCCCCGGGGTACCATACCGGGTCCACCATATACCCGAAACGGTTCCTACTACTCCTCGAATCGGGTCTCGAAATCCAACAGCTATCATGAAAACTCATGGTGGACGACTCATACATCACGAGAAACCGCAACTTGCATTTTAAAAAGAGGGGGAGAGAGAGAGAAGTTTATATATATATATATTCTTGCAGTTTTCCCCCAAATCCCAAAATCTCATGAAAATCCAAAATCCAAAATCAAGAGTAAGTAAACAGTGAATATCAGCATAAAACCCCAAAATACTGCATAGCCAATGAATATATGAATGCATATGATATCATGCAATGAGTGCAATAGTTAAACTAGCATATGAAAACGATAACATATTGCAACTATCAGCTAGCAGGCTATGTCAATGAAATAATATTTGCTAAAGTGTACGTGATATGGCAATTACTGATGATGGTGTGTGTGAGCCGGCAAGCAAGTGTACGTGGAACATACGCATCATCGGTAATGGTGCCGGTGTCCTGACAACATGATCTCAATAATGGCATATGAAAACACAATATAAGCATGCAATGCGATGCGAATAGCAATAATGTGCGGGAGCTGAATAATAACGCAACAATAAGGAAGCCACATTACTATACATATGTCAAAACTGTTTTGCCATTTAAAATAATACGAATCGTGGTGTTTTGAAAATAAGGGCTACGGTATTTTTAAGAAAAGATACGTCTTTTGAAATATCCGTAGAATCCCTTGTCCCGTCTTTAAAATACACACGATTCATTAGTTTTGAAATAGGTATGACTCGAGTCTAGTCTAAACTACAGGACTAAACGAACAGTCTAACCGAAAGGGTAAGGTAAACCACCTAAATCTGAGTCAATATATATATATATATATATTAGTCGGTGATCCCGCCTCAATAGTATCACATACAATACAATACACAATATGACATCCTTGAGTCAAGAGTGCGGATCTATCATCAATATAGCTCGTACGGTAAATCCATCGTATGGCCTCCCAATCTGGGTACGGGTCAAAATCACATTTATCTCTTTATTCTCTTGGTATCCTTATCATTACCTCATGATCTCGGGGTACTGATCTACGTCTAGTATATACCGATACTATCAATATATATGCTGCGTGTGTATGAAAACACCACGTCAAAAGGACCCACTAAAATATCATGTCATATCTCAAATACGAACCATGTCACATCACCGATCTCATGGCCTTAAGCCTAAACTCATCGACTTATCTCCAAATATCAAGTACTATCCTCATAATCCGTGTATATGTATACGTATATATATATAGTCCCATACCCATGTGTGTGTGTGTATGTATACATATACATATCCCCATATACGCACCGGTAAATAAAAAGAATGTATGTGTGTGTGAGCGTGTATGCAAATCACTACCCTAGGGTTCGCGACTAATCACTAACTTACAAGTACACTATACTAATCCAAATTCATTCGATATCACATCCGTATATGTATATATATAATATAGATATAATGCATTCGCGTTCTATTACAAAACTGCGGGGGTGCTATACGCCATCCACCCGACTTTCCCCGTAGATATATATCTACTCACCTGCTCTTACTTGCCGATGTCGATGTTGCCATCATCTTCTTTATCGTCTCAAAACCACGTGGGGATACCTACATATATACACAATCGCAAATGTGTATTAAAATCAGGTCGGAAAACCAAAACGACACACGTTTCGCTCATAGGTCAAAACCTATAGCCTCGCATGCAAAACACGACCAATAACCCTAGTCGTCGGCGTTCAAACGCCACACGACAGAAACAAAATATCAAATATCAAAACCAATTTCATAAAAACCTGCAAAACGAAACCAGCAACTTGGAAAACATGCTCCAGATTTTACCCTAGGTGAAATTAGCCAATTTTGCATATGTAAAGGGTCTAGTTAACTGGAGATGGAGCTACAGAACAAGCACGAGCCAAAATGGACCAGGTTTGGCCGCAATTTGCGGCCAGAAGGGATTTATTTACGGCCTGGGTGAGGGTATAGGGGCTGGGGTCTTAGGTGATGCTTACTATGTGCCTGCACACTCCTCTGTGTTTGCTAAATAATTTTATAAGTCTCCGGGTGTTAGCAGATTCAGTTTTCCTATCACAATTCTCAAAATTTCAATGTCGGCAGAATTCAAAGTATGTGTTTCGGGGTTAAGTCTCAGGTTTGGGTCTGAATTCTAACACTAGGGGGTTTGTGTGGCCTCTACTAAGCTCAATTACACATCACAACTCAAGAATTCCATAAAACCCTAATTAGGAATTTTCAAAGTTCACTAAACCGCATCAAAACACTTCTAATCTTGCATAGGTGCTAAAGTAATGGAAATACAATGCTAATGGTGTAGAAATTACCTCATTTGGCAACTCAAGAATTTTCTTGAGTTGCCCCAAGTGCTCAAAATCGGATTTTTCTTGGTCCAAGGTGTTTGTGAGAGTCTTGTGCATGCTTTTAATGAAGATGAGACGAAGTTTTGATGAATTTTTGGTGGTGTTTGTGAGGGTTGAAGAGTAGGGGGAAAATGTGCTGCCATGGGAGAGGAGAAAGGGGAGAAGAAATAAAGAGGATAAAGAATGGAGACTAGGTCAAAGAACCCCTCACCTCACTCTCTCTTCTCTCTCATGCCCATACCTTAGTTTTTTAATCTTTTCCTTTTTCTTTTGTTTTGCTTTCTTTTCTTTTCTTTTAATTTGAAATAGGAAACCCAAATGAAACCATGGAAGAAAAATGTAGAAATGTGTAAAAATGACACGGTGCATGTCATGTGCACAAAACTAGCTTAATACACGATTAGCATTAAAATAGTGTATAATTAATCATAAAATTTCCCATTTTGCTTAAATCACATAAAGCACCCTTATTTCAGTAATTTTTATAATTTTCCAAATTTTTCTCAATTTATCGGTATTTAATTATACCGCATTATTAAAATATTCAATATATTTATTAATAAATTATAAAAATTCCTAAAAATAATATTTTATTTTTCTGAAATGTTACACCTAGATGCAAGAAAAAGTAAATGAAATAATACAACGATGGCTACAATCTCAACCCGGATGTGCCCTGGAAAAGAATATCACATCACTTTACAATTATACATGAATGAAAGTAAAAAACACTCTTCTCGCATCCCCCGGCTATTCATTCACGACGATCCAATACTTCATATCCACAAACCATCAACAAAATACTAGATATGTGCAACACCCACTAATCGACATATAGCAATTAGTAGTTGTTTAGCAACACATATACGAAAATAAAACATACAAGAACTTAGAATTTCGATCGATAATAACTTTCCGTGTTTACCCCATGCACAAACCAGTACATAAACAAATCTGGGTAAAAAAAAAATATACCAAAAATCATATTTCCAAGTACCTGAACCACAGAAAAAATATAGAGCACATTGGCCCAAATTGGGCTGCGGATCCACGGCCAAATGACCTATTTAGCTTTGGATGAGTGGTCGTATTGTGAGCTTTTGTGCTCGAAATTTTTTCTTGTTCCTATAAATGCCTTCATTTAATTTAAAGGTCACTGAAATAATTTTTTGAACAACTTTGAAAATCTAACAGCAAGCAATATATGGAAATGCGATTTTGGATATTTTCCGTCGATCGAAATTCTAAACACTTTTTAACAAGCTAGTTAAGGTTTAAGTAAGCTTTGATACCACTGTAAGTCAATATTGCACACCCAACGCACTTGTGGAGAGGCGGAATTTACAAAAAAAATGATTTTTTGACTTTGCAATACCGATCTAAACTCCAGGATCTTTTCGGAAATCTTAACTAGCTAAACTACATAAAGTTCTAAACTACTATGTAAATGTTTTATACCTTGTTGAATCAAGTCCTTCGGGTCTTCTTCTCCTCTCCTTGAGCTCCTATGAAGTGTGCATCTTGCTCGGTCGTCGGCCTCCTCGCGTCGAAGACGATCCATCCGAGAGTCTATGGTTGAAGCTCCAACCTCTAAACCAAGGTAACTAAAGTACCTAGTTTGCTAAACTAGGTAGCTTAAGAGATGTAGAGTGTTAATTGGACTATTTAATCTCAAGTGACCATAGGATTCACAACACATGTGAGGGTTAGGGTCTTGAGGAAGAAGGAAGAGAGGAAAATGGAGAGAGAAAGAAAAATATGCAAATGAGCTAAGTCTTGTGTAAGTGAGGAATGGCTCATTCTTTTCTCACATGAAGCATGCAATAATTTTCAATAGAAAATTGTAGCCATGCTTCAATAGTAAGTCCAAACCAACAAATAAAGAATAAGCCATGCTTCACCCCATTCCATAAATATCTCCATTTTCCACCTCATTAATCTATTTTCCAAAAATAGATAAATCCAATAATGAGGTGTCCCCTTCTAGAAGCATCTCTTGTAAAATTACAGGACTGCCCTCACCGTATATACATACCTATATTCATACTGCAAAAATATGAATTCGATGAGATAATAATAATCCAGTAATATAATACTAGAATCTGGCTTAAACCAAAGCCCACTAATATTATCCGTCCGAACGGTATTCGTGTTGCCAGTACACGTATATGATCGGAACGCTGCACGTAAAACCATACAACCTCTACATCGTTTCGCCTGATCCAGGGAAACCCTCTGTGTGGGATTCTAAAGACTCGAAAGTATGCTGGCAGTGGGTTTAACCACAAGTCTGTCAGCGGCACTAGCTGTACGTAACGGCTACCTAGGTAGCTGTTGAAAAGAAGGCCGACGAGCGAACTCATCCGAACCCCTACTGAGCCTATCTATGACAATCCATACAGTCTGGTCTGTTTGTCTAAGAGTATCGCATATTAGGCCTAGGGGGTGGAAGCCGTCAGACCCCTAATAGCGCAATAAGTCGTGTCGGTGTAGAGCCCAATACACCCTAAGAAACTACTGTTGTACCTACCAGTAAATCTCACTTGCCCTGGCCAAGAACTTTTTGTATTGGCTATTCGAACACAGCGCGATATCAACTCCCAATACCGTGAGAGATGAATCGTTTCTATCCACTACTGCCTCGAAGTGCTTCAGGACTACACCTAACCACTACCTGTTTGCACGACTCATTTGAGCCGTAGTAAGGAAGTAATCTAAGTATAGTGGGAACACACTTGAGATGAATAGTGATGTCAAGTCAATGGAGTAACCTGTACTCATGTCACCTGGGAACTGCTAACTGACGATAGGTATAATACTTAAAGTGTATTTTAGCACCACCACTTGGTTTTACTAGCATCAAGCATGCCGTTTTAAAAAATTTCGGGGTGCTAATCTACACTAACCAAGATCTTAAACTAGATGATTAGGGTTTAACTATGATATCATAAAAACTACACTAAGAGAACGATGGCTACAACCTTTGTAGACCATGTCCTTCTCATCAAATGCTCTGAGTTGTAGTCCCTACGACTCCTCATAGCTCCACTTAAAGTTTAAACGAGCCTCCTTCCTGATCTTCGTGCCGAAGTGATCTACCCGAAGCTTCTTAAATCCAAGCTACCTCTTCACTAAAATCTCATTAGTAAAGCAAACACGGTAGTTTAAATTGCTAATCTAAACTTGGATGATGAAGTGGGGTTTCTAATCTCACTAGGATTTATTCTAAGCCCTATGGTTCACATCACATGTGAAGGTTAAGGCTTAGCATGAAGTGGATGAAGAAGATGGAAGATGGAGAGAGATAGAATGGCTAAGGCAAAATTGATCTCAAGAAAATAACTTAAGTCTTGAAAATGGCTCACCATTGCTCACTTATTGAAGCATGGATTAAAAAATCCAACCATGCTTCAATAGTGATGGCAAATGAATAAAATATATGAAAATAGCCATGCTTACCCATTCCACAAAAAGTCTCCCCATTTTTCTTTTCGTTTTCTATTTTCTAAAAATAGAAAATCCATGACATGCTTCATTTTAATATATATATATATATATATATATATATATATATTATGAAGAATAATTAGTGAGCTAATAATATAAGTTAATATATAATTATATCAAATATAATAAATATCAAATTACTAAATCAACACTTGATTTAATAATCCGGTTATATCACATATAACCGACTAATATCATTTATCCGTATATCACATTATCAAATCAACACTTTATTCAATAATCCGATTATATCACTTATAGCCTAACCGATAACAAATAACCGCCAGATTAGAATACGGTATCACATACTCGTATTTAATCTGGCCCTCCCGCACATATCAGCATATGTGGCATACTTCGTTTCGCTTGAACCAGGAAATTTCTGTATGGGACTCTAAAGACTCGTCAATACACCAGCAATAAATGATGATCACATCAATCACCCACAAGCCGTCAGCGGTACTAGCTGGACGTAACGGCTACCGAGGTATTGAGCGATTAGAAAATCAACAAGCAAGCTTGTCCAAAATCTCATGAAGCCTATAGGTAACACTTACCATGCTGTCCGGTCTCTTCGTCTGATATGTCGCATATCGAATCTGGGGGTAGAATCGTCAGACCCCAATAACTTGATAAGTCATGCTGATGTGTGGCCTATAACGATACAAGAAACTACTGATAACACTTACCAGTAAATCTCATCAACAGCCCTGGCCAGGGACTTCCTGTTATAGCTAATCGAGCATAGCGCAACATCAACTCCCTATACCGGGAGAGACAAAACCCCTCCTATCGCTCATTGCCTCCTGTAGGGTTCCTATGAACGACAGCAAGGTTTCGGGAGGCATCGTCCATGCCATTTTCAAAATTTTGCCGTTTTAAAGAACCCTAAACTAGAATCGATAACTAGAGAATCATACGAAAACCAAAGTAAACTACTTTACTTCTAAGTGAACTAGAAATACAACCTTTGTAGATTGTTCTTTCACTTCATAAGCTCCTTGTAGTAGTCCCTTCGCTGCGTTGATGGAACTCCCGGATACTTGCATGGCTTCTCAAGGCGAAAAGAACATTCTTTCTTGAAGTCTTCGAGGCCGAAAATGATCTACATCGAGAGGATACTAACACAAGCTACTACTTCACTAATGAGAGATTAGTGAAGAAAACACCCAACACTAAAGTGCTAATCTAGTAGAGGATGATGAAGTAGGAAGTGGGCTCACTTTAGCTTTATTTTTCTCACAATATTTTCTCTCTTTTAGAAAAGGTAGCAAGCTTTTCTCAAGGAGGAAGAAGAAGAGCTCAAGAGATGAGAATTAACTAATGAGGTCAGAGAAATAACCATGGGTGAGTTTGTATCATATACTAACTCATGTAGAGACATAACCATGGCTTAATTACAATGGTTAGGTTAATAAATATCTCAAGTAAAACAAAACTAGTAGACTTAGTCAAAGCATCCACAAGCTTCTCAAAGCTTCATGCATATGGATAATTATCCACTAATTTGGAATTACTTTAAATATTAAAACCTTACATTATAATTAGTATAGTGTAAGTCTCATACACCCATATAGTGTGTATCAACAACCATGATACAATAAAACACAATTAATATATATCACATATATATTAAGTGTGCACATGTGAGAATAATAAATGCTTAAGTGAGCTAATATTGGTTAATGTAAATTAGTATATCAAATATACAATTATACACTAAATTATTAAATCAACACTTGATTTAATAATCCGGCTATATCACATATAACCGACTAATATAAAATGTACCAACTTATCGAATCAACACTTGATTCGATAACCCGGCTATATCACATATAACCGTCCGATACAAATACCGCGAGAATGGAATACAGTATCACATACTCACATTATTCTCGGTCCCGCACATATCACATATGTGCTCCTACTTCATTTTGACTGAGCCAGTAAAAGCTCTATGTAGGACTCTAAAGACTCGTTAATACGCCGACAGTAGGTAATGATCACATCAAGCACCCATAAGCCGTCAGCGGTACTAGCTGGACGTAACGGCTACCCGGGTATTGAGCGATCAGAAGATCAGCAAGCAAGCCTACTCTAACTCCTGCAAAAGCCTGACAGTAACACTACCATACAGTCCGGTCTCCTCGTCTGATATGTCGCATATCCAGTCTAGGGGTGGTAAACGTCAGACCCCAATAACCGGTAAGTCATGCCGATATGAGGCTCATAATGAGTCGAGAAACTACTGATAACACTTACCAGTAAATCTCTAAATCAGCCCTGGCCAGGGAATTCCCTGTTATGGCTAATCGAGCATAGCGCAACATCAACCCCCAATACCGGGAGAGACGAAACCCTTCCTATCACTCATTGCCTCTATGTGACTAGGGACTGTACCCAAAAACCACCGTTTTGCACGTCCTCTTGAATGTGGTAAGGTGGAAATCAAAGCACAGTGAGAATCACACAAGAATCTATGACGATCTCGGGTCTACAGACTAACCTGTACAAGTGTCACCAGAGAACTGCCATCTGACGTGAGGTATAATACCATCTGGGAGTTCTCGGCGAGTCCGTCCAGTGTACCCAGTCTCCACTGAGCAACCGTATACCATCTCTGATGTCAAACACCAATGGATATGGGATCATCCATCGCCCATCACATGGGTCGAGAAACGTATACACTAGTCTACTCTGGTATATCGATGCCCCGTCTCGATACACCCATGACTAGGAACATTAAAGGATGAACTTATGGACTACCATGGCCCCACAAGTATGATCTGCATCACAATCCTGGTAGTCAAGTACACATCCTACGGGCTTTACCAACATATAACCATAAGACGGTATTAAGAGACTAGTATACATGTTAAGATAAAAAGCAACTAGATAGCATACTATCATGTCGAGCAAGAAAGTCATCTCCATATATGTCCAAGCATCCACTATAATATACATCATGTGTACAATAATGGCCCCTTGGGCATACATACAACTAACAATCTCCCACTTGCACTAGGGCCGGCTACTGTAGTATCTCATACCCAGCATCCTGAAGAGTCTTTCGAACTGCATCTGGGGAATGGCCTTCGTGTATGGATCCGCTGCGTTATTCTTCGTGTCACCTCTCCTGACCTCGATCTCCCGGCGATCAACTATCTCCCGGATCAGGTGATACCGCCTTAGATTATGCTTGGATCGCTGATGGGACCTGGGTTCCTTGGCCAAAGCCACCGCTCTATTGTTATCACAATACAAAGGTATTGGATACTCAATGGATGTAACCACTCCAAGTTCAGTTATGAACTTCTTCATCCAGACAGCCTCTCTGGCAGCATCGTGGGCAGCGATGTATTCAGCCTCCATCGTTGAGTCTGCTACGGTTTCTTGCTTGGAACTCTTCCAGCATACCGCCCCTCCATTGAGGGTAAAGACAAATCCCGAGTGCAACTTAAAGTCGTCCTTATCACTCTGGAAGCTCAAATCAGTAAAGGACTCCACTTGGAGTTCTCCGTTACCATACACCAAGATCATCTCTTTAGTCCTTCTCAAGTACTTGAGAATGCTTTTCATAGCTATCCAATGACTCTCTCCAGCATCTGCTTGATACCTGCTCACTACACTTAGTAAGTATGCTACATCGGGTCTGGTACATAACATCGCGTACATGATAGAGCCTACTGCCGAAGCATAGGGTATCCCCTGCATGCGAGCTCTTTCCAAATCAGACTTGGGAGACATCTCTTTGGAGAGAGTGAGTCCTGAGATCGTGGGTAAAAACCCACGCTTGGATTCTTCCATACTAAACCGCTTTAGTATGGTGTCAATGTACCTGGATTGAGACAATCCCAATATCCGTTTAGATCTATCTCTATAAATCTTAATCCCCAAGATGTAGGAGGCATTCTCTAAATCTTTCATTGAGAATCTTTGTGATAAGAAGAGCTTGACCGATTGCAGCATAGGAATGTCATTTCCTATCAAGAGTATGTCATCCACGTACAATACGAGAAAGACAACCTTACTCTCTTCCACCTTCTTGTATATACAAGGTTCATCTACGTTTTTGACGAAATCAAACTCTTTGATAACGACATCAAAACAGATGTTCCAACTCCGCGATGCTTGCTTTACCTCATAGATGGATTTAAGCAGCTTGCATACCTTTCCGCTGCTCCCACTGTCTACGAAGCTCTCTGGCTGAGTCATGTACACGCACTCTTCCAAATCACCATTTAGAAAGGCGGTCTTAACATTCATTTGCCATATTTCGTAGTCATGGTATGCAGCAATAGAAAGCATGATCCGGATGGATTTAAGCATAGCCACTGAAGAAAAGGTTTCGTCATAATCCACACCTGGTCGTTGACGAAAACCCTTTGCAATAAGTCTAGCTTTGAAAGTCTCTACTTTCCTATCTACACCAAGTTTTTTCTTGAAGATCCACTTGCTCCCAATGGGTTTTACCCCTTCAGGAGCATCTTCCAAAGTCCATACTTTGTTGGTGTACATGGATTCCATCTCGGACCGCATTGCATCCAGCCACTTCACTGAGTCCCTACTCGTGATGGCCTGCTCGAAGCTAGTTGGGTCATCATCCTCCATGATGCAATCATCGCTTCCACCATCAACGAGAAAACCATAGTTCTCTCAGGTGGATGAAGAACCCTACTAGATCGACGGAGAGGCTGAGGTTCGTTGGGAGCTATTGAATCCTCTAGTTCTACCAAATCATCTATTGTAGTTTGTGCTGCTGGAACCTCTTCCAGTTCTACCTCCTTACCACTAATTTCCTTTGCAAGAAATTCCTTTTCTAAAAAGGTGGCATGTTGAGCAACAAACACCTTTTGTTCCTCAGGGTGGTAGAAGATATGTCCACGCGAATGTTTGGGATATCCTACAAACTTGCAAAGAACAGACCTTGCCTCGAGCTTGTCCGGATTTTGCTTTTTAACATAGGCCGGGCAACCCCATATCTTAACAAAATTAAGATACGGCATCTTCCCCTCCCATACCTCATATGGAGTGGTAGGCACGGATTTGGTTGGAACTTTATTCAATAGGTATATGGCTGTCTCAAGCGCATACCCCCAAAAGGAAATAGGTAACTCAGCGGTGCTCATCATAGAGTGCACCATATCTAATAGGGTGTGATTCCTCCATTCCGATACACCGTTGTGTTGTGGTGTATACAGATGATTAAGCTAAGAGAGAATCTCATTATCTTTTAGGAAGTCCAGGAACTCCGTGCTCAAGTATTCACCTTCTCGATCAGATCGATGGATTTTAATACTTTTACCTGTTTGGTTCTCGACTTTGAATTTATATTCTTTGAATTTCTCATAAGCTTCAGACTTGTGTTTCATCAGGAACACATGTACGAGTTTTGAGAGACCGTCAGTGAATGTAATGAAGTACGAGGAACCATTCCTGGCATGTGTAGACATAGGACCACATATATCACTGTGTATCAGTGCCAAGAGTTCCGTAACTCTTTCTCCGTATCCTGTAAATGGAGTTTTGGTCATCTTGCCTTTGAGACATGACCGGCAAGTGTCATAAGATGAAAATTCGAACGGATTCAAATATCCATTCTTATGCAACTTAGCTAACCGTGCCGCATTGATATGACCTAGTCTATAATACCACAAGAAGGATTCGTTCATTTCTGAACTCTTCCTCTTATCTATGTTTTGTACATTAAGGACTGTAGTTTGATCTAGAACGTATATGCCATTATTTAACAAGCCTGATCCAATCAACTTTTGATTCAGGAAGATGTTCATAATATTATCCTGTACTACAAAATTATATCCTTCTTTACTTAATAAAGAAACTGATATAAGATTGCATATCTGGGTCGGAATGTAATAACATTCGTTCAGAATCAATGCGTTGCCACTTGGTAACACAAGGTGATATTCGCCAACTGCTTTGGCTGCAACATTTGCCCCATTCCCTACTCTTACGAAATGATCACCTACACTCAGTTCTCTACCTTTCCTTAGCCCATGTAACATATTATATATGTAGGATCCTGATCCGGTATCTAATACCCAGGACGTAGAGTGAACTGAGAAATAGTTCTCAATAACTAACACACCCGAAGAAGATGCATCATCATGCTTATTCTTCGTTTGGGCGGCATGGGAATCCGGATATTTCCCTATTCCCTGTTCAGTCTTATAACAATTATAAGAAAGAACGGAACCAACGTTCCTCAACACAGTATAACATGCTGGTTTGGTCAATACATCCATATTATTATCTTGATTAAGACGTGACATAGTCGCTACCTGGAGAAAGAGAGAGAAGAAAACACTTTAGCGTATGCTCTTACAAGATCAGATTGGTTATTATTTTATCTAATCAGGATAGCTCCCACTGTTTTTATCAAATCTTCCTTCAAACCCTAAAAGGAAATACTAGCCGGGATTAATTACACCCTACAATTTCTCCAATCTTTCAGCTGTTAGTTATATGTATGCCCTAGAGGCCATTGCTATACATAGGATGTATATTGCAGTGGATGCTGGGACATATATAGGGAGGACTTTCTTGCTCGACATGATAGTATGCTATCTGGTTGCTCTTTACCTTAACGTGTACACTGATTGTCTCTCTGTTACATGTTGGTAAAGCCCTTAGGATGTGTACTTGACTACCTGGACTATGATGAGGATCATACTAGTGGGGACATGGTAGTCCATAAGTACATCCTTCAAGGTCCCTAGTCGTGGGTGTATCGAGACGGGGCATCGATATACCAGAGTAGACTAGCGTATACCTTCTCGACCCATATAGATGGGCGATGGATGATCCTATATCCATTGGTGTTTGACATCAGAGATGATATACGGGTGCTCAGTAGAGACTGGGTACACTGGACGGACTCGCCGAGAACTCCCAGATGGTATTATACCTTACGTCAGATGGCAGTTCTCTGGTGACACTGGTACAGAGTAGTCTGTTGACCCGAGATAGTCATAGAGTCTTGTGTGGTTCCCACTGTGCTTTGATTTCCACCTTACCACGTCCAAGAGGGCGTGCAAAACGGTGGTTTTTGGGTACAGTCCCGAATCACATGGAGGCAATGAGCGATAGGAGGGGATTCGTCTCTCCCGGTATAGGGGGTTGATGTTGCGCTGTGTTCGATTGGCTATAACCGGAAATCCCAGGCCAGGGTTGCTGAGATTTACTGGTAAGTGTTACCAGCAGTTTCTCGAATTGTTATAGACCTCATATCGACACGACTTATCAAGCTATTGGGGTCTGACGTTTACCACCCCTAGGCGAGATATGCGACATATCAGACGATCAGACCGGACTGTACGGTAAGTGTTACTGGTTGGATTCACTGGAGTGTGAGCGGGCTTGCTCGTCGATCTTCTGATCGCTCAATACCCGGGTGGCCGTTACGTTTAGCAGACCGCTTGCGGCTTATGGGTGTTTGATATGATCATCACCTGCTGCCGGCGTATTGACGAGTCTTTAGAGTCCTACACAGAGGTTTCCTGGCTCAAGCGAAACGAAATAGGAGCGCATATGAGATATGTGCGGGACCGAGAATAATGCGTGTATGTGATACCGTGTTCCATTCTCGCGATAAATGTATCGAATGGTTGTATGCGATATAACCTAGTTATCGAATCAAGGATTGATTCGATAAATCGATACATTGGATATTAGTCGGTTATATGCGATATGACCGGATCATTAAATCAAGTGTTGATTTAATGATTTAATGCATAATTATATATATTTGATATATTACTTTGCATTAACTAGTATCGGTTCACTTAAGATGGATTTTCTCACTCGGATGAGCACATTGTATATGTGATATATTTTGTGCACTTGATTGTATCATGTTTGATGATACATGTTAACTTGGTCAAGTGTAAAGATTAAACCATGGTTAGTTAATGGTTAGGGTTTTCATTTATCTTTTAATTTGGATTAAAAGAAATGAAAAGAGAAAAGAAAAACAAAAGGGTTTCTTTCATGAAGCTTGTTGAAGCTTCATGAAGCCCTTGACCAAAGAAACCCTTTTGTCTTCATCTCATTAACCCTAACCATTCATTTAACTATAGTTAGCTCTCTACACTTTACCATGGTTACAATTATGATAAGAATTCATTTTCTTTTCTATTTTTAAAAACAACTTATCATAACATCTTCATCATCTTCTTCTTCTTCACTTGAAGAAGCTTGACTTCATCAATGGTGGATTGATGAAATGAGTGAGAAATCCAATTCTAAAGTGAACCCACTTCCTATTTCTTCATCCTCTACCTCTTGCCAAGTAGTATAGGGTGTTTCCTTCACAAGTTTTCATCGCTTGGTGAAGGTGGAGCTTGATCTAGCGATGCCTCGACGTAGATCATCTTCGGCATCGTCGTCGATGACCTAGCCCGCTTTTTCTCCGATGAAGCCGACGCTAGAGCCCAAGATCTGATTTGGACAGCGGAGGGACATCATTGCGAAGCTATGGAGGTGGAGCACCGGATCTACAAAGGTTGTATTTCCGTACTCTTAGTTTAGTTGTAAACTAATTTCTTTTTCGCCTAAACTTCTAGCCAACGATCCGTATTAGGGTTTCTCGGCACCTCTTTTTTTTTAAAAATTGGCATGGTTGATGCCTTGTGAGACCTCATTAGCGTGCCTAGGAACCCTACAGTGGTATCAGAGCCTAGCTAGAGCCTTAGGCGAAGTCTAGACGACGTTTGAAATCCGAACGAACCCGAAACCCATTTCCAAAATGCTCTCTGTCCAATTTTTAAAAATCTGGATTTTTCCATATTAAAAATATGCAGAAAATTAAGCAGGGTTTTTTTATGAATTACTGTGCAAAACGGAGCCCTAACTCCGTCAACCCGCCGCGGAACCGCGGCCTTACCCCACGTGGCGCGGCGGTTCCGTGGCCGTTATGTTGAATCTTTGACTTTTGTTTGCACAGTAATTGTTATATTTGACTCCTGTGTTTTCTGGATAATTTTAATATTTTATTCAAGAGTTGAATTTTCTGGGGTTGTTTTGGGGATTCGTATATTCGATCGGATTATCAAATTTTGTCTGTGTGGCTTTCCGGGTATTTTTGAATATGTTAAAAAGTTCGACCGGATATAAATACCCAATTTTTCCCTTGTCGGAAAATTTCCAAGTGTTGGATCTTTCCGTTGTTTAACGACGTTCTAAGTAGTGCAAGTAACGCGATGGTCCCTCTAGAAGACAACAAACCTTAACTCGATTATGTGACCGTCTTGAACTGCCCCTTGAACCTTAGGGTTTGGGGCAGTACGGCGTGCCACATGTGAGGCGTTGGCTTGACCCTTCTACGGCTGGACCGTTGGTACTGAGGCATGAAGTGAATGTCTTTGAACTTATTTCATGAGTTGATCTGTATCGGGAAAACTTGGGTGTTTGAACGTTCGATCGGAAAGTTTAACATTTTCTATTTATCTGGAATGGGATACAATAATTGGAATTCACAATTAGTTATGAGATAACCGAATGAATGTTATAAACATAGCACTTTAGTCTCACTTGATCGGTTGCCACGGAATTTTGATATGATCAAAAGTCCGTCGCAATCACGTAGCATACGCGGATACTCGCTTGGTAAACTTAATAGACAGCCTCGCCCCATAGCCCCGACCAAGTGACTGTAGGAGAACCCCGTCGCCGAAAGCATCCGTTTGGGTGCTCGCGGTAGCGGTGTTCCGCCTTGGTGCACTTCGTCGACGGTATCAGGGGTGCAGCCGCCTACTAAAGTTTGCGACGAGCATTCGATCATGATGCCGGGAATCTTGTTGAATTGCCCGACTTGATATTGAAAAGTGTTTTCGATAATGAGACTAAAATGCGGGGTTTATAATTGTTAGGCATGCGATGTCTAAGTATTTCATTTGGCTAGGCATGCGATGTCTAAAGCAGTTGCGGATTCCAACTGTTGTAGTTTTACACTTTCTTTTCTGTGACCGTAAGTGTAATATGTGATATCGCCGGTTTCGTTGCTATATGTCAACGACAATTGGGATGCGCATATTTACTTACGTTGATGACATGTGATGTTATGTGTTGCTGGATATGTTATATTGGATCGTCGTGTTTGAATAGTCGGGGTTTTTTTTTTATGTGAGATGAGTGTTTTTCATTTTCATTCATGTAAAAAACTTGTATGTGATATTCTTTTATTGGGGCACTTCCAGGTTGCGGAAGATGTCACCCTCTGTATATTATTTACTTTTCCGCACTAGGATAGACCCAAGGAGGGGAGCACAAGTAACCGGGTTCTGGAGTCCAGTGGGAGACCAACTCGAGGAGTCGAGTCCGGGTCTCCTAACTCTAGAATTGGTAGGGTTGCTTGCCGCTCTCGTAGGGGTCTAGGGGTGTGGGTTTGGCTATTCATCACGACCGTGGAATCCGTGTTTTATACTGGCTCGTATTGAAAACACGGACGTCCTAGTATATCCAATATTTCATATGTTTCTTCTGCTGCGATATCTGTGATGTGATCATGTGATGTTCTGTGATAGATACTGTATATAGTATATATGATATATTATATAGACGTTACTTATGTTTTACACCCGCGCTAGCCCTACCCCGTTCTGCCGTTAGTTACCTAACCTAACGGTGCACGAGGGGACATCGAGGCGAATGCGGATGGCATAAGTGTACGTCGTATTTTTCTGTGATGTTTAGGTATTTAAATGATGGGACTTCATTAATGAGATTAATGAAATAAAAGAAACCTAAGATGTTGTAGAATCGAATTTCAAAATAAAAAGGGTAGCTACAGTTCTTGCTTTGCACAGCGGTATATTTGATATATCCTGCACCTTATTCGATGAGGAAAGGACCGAGATCCCTTCACCGGGAGTGACTCCTTTAGCAATAACTGGCAGATGCTACACATTCGGTTCGTCTTTTGATTTCTTTTAAGAGTTTTTGCTTTGCACAGTGATATATATGATATATCCCGCACCTCATTCGACGAGGAAAGGACCGACGATCCCTTCACCGGGAGTGACTCCTTTAGCAAAACTAGAAAAGCCTAAAAAACACTCCATTTCAAAATTCATTCGATCCTACAACGATATCAAGTTCATTACGCAATAGGTTTTCAGAAAAACCTGTCGTAGCCCTCCGTCATTTCAGATAAATCCTGTTTAGTATTCGTGCTGCGTTTGTTGACCTTGTCAAGGCGCAGTGTGCGGTAGCTAACCAGTATTTATCTGTTTTTGCATATGATGCAGATTGGGTTAGGGTAGTCGTGCGGCCTTGTTGACCTTGTCAAGGGTCATGCGGGTGGGTTTGATTCAATCAAGAAATGACGGGTTGAACTTGACTTGCGGTCTATGGTTTGTTGACCTTGTCAAGGTCATAGATCGTTCGGGGCAAAAAATTATCGGGAATTTCAAGTGTTGAAATTTGCAATGAGATTGCATACCTTCTATGAGATAGTTGGATCCCGATACCCGCTGCGAGTAAGAGTTACTCCTGGGAGAGTTTTACACATTATAATTAGCCGATCAAGTAGGTGTCTAGAAAGGTGTTAACGAGGTTACACCTCTAGGAAAACGAGGTTTACATTAATCAGGTTCGTGCGAAAGCACGGGGGACCTCCCTCAAAGTACCGACACTGGCCTGGCTGAAAGATTGGCGAACTTGTAGTGCGTAATTAATCCCGGCTAGTCTTTCCTTTTAGGGTTTGAAGGAAGATTTGATAAAAAGCAGTGGGAGCCATCCTGATTAGATAAAATAATAACCAATCTATTCTTGCAAGAGCGCACGCTGAGTGTTTTCTTCTCTCTCTCTCCTGGTAGCGACCATATCACGCCTTAATCAAGATAATAATACGGATAATTGACTGAACCCGCTTGTTATACTGAGCTGGGGAACGTTGGTCCCGCTCCAACTTATAATTGTTATAAGACAGAGCAGGAAATTGGGGATTACCAGAATTCCCGTGCCGCCCAAACGAAGAGAGTGCATGCTGATGCATCATCTTCGGGTGTGTTCGTTACAAAGAACTGTTTCTCTGTATCCTCTACGTCCTGGGTATGTGATACCAGATTAGGATCCCAGATATGTAATCTATTACATAGGGCTACAGCTAGGTAGAGAACTGAGAACGTGTGATAAGTTTCATGAGACATAAAACGGGCAAGTGTTGCAGCCAAGTCTGTTGGTCACTGTCACCATGTATTATCAATACATTGATTCTGAACGAATGTTATTAGATACCGAACCTGATATACAAAATCATATCTATCTCTTTATTAGTAAAGAAATGATAAAATTTTGTATTGTTGGATAATGTTTTGAACATTTCCTATATCAAAAGTTGATCGGTTCAGGCACGTTATCTAAAAGCATTGATGTTCTAAATCAAACTGCAGTTCTTAGTATATGGAACACACACAAGAGGAAGAGTTCAGAATTGAACGATTCCTTCTTGAGGTATTGTAGACTAGGTCAGATCAATGTGACCCGACTAGCTAGAGTTACATAAAGATGCATATTTAAATTAGTTTGAATTTACATCTTGTGAAACTCGCCAGTCATGTCACAAAGATAAAATGACCATAGCTCCGTTTATTGGAAATAGAGAAAGAGTTAAGTAAACTCTTGGGATGATACATGTTGATGTATGTAGGTCCCCTGTCTACACATGCCAGGACTGGTTCTTTATACTTCATTACATTCTCTGATGATCTTTCGAGATTCAGACCTATGTTCCTGTTGAAACACAAGTCCGAACCTTTTGAGATATTCACAGAATATAAGGCAGAAGTAGAGAACCAAAATACGGGTATAAGTATTATGTCCTATGATGAGATCAGGGAGGAGAATACTTGTGCATAGAATTCCTGGACTATTCTAAAGGAGAATGAGATTCTCTCTCAGCATTACTCCTCTGTATACACCATAGCACGATGGTATATCGGGGTGGAGCAATTACACCATACATGATAAGGTGTGCTCTATGATGAGTACTACTGAGTTACCTATTTCCTTTTGGGTGTTATGCGCTTGAGAAGCTGCATACCTATTGAATACGGTTCCAATCAAATCAAGTTGCCTACCACTTCATATGTGATATGGAAAAGGAAGAGCCCATATCTTAAGTTCCTTAAGATTTGGGGTTGTCCGGCCTATGTCTGAAAAGCAAAATCCGGACAAGCTCGAGGCAAGATCTGTTATGTAGAACTGGAAATGTTCCAGCTATACAAACTGCAGCTGATGATTTGAAAGAACCAAAGGATTCAATAGTTACCAACGAACCTCAGCCTCTCCGCCGATCTAGTAGGGTTCCTCACCCACCTGAGAGATACTTCGGTTACTCTATGACAGTGGGAGCGAGGATTGCATCATGAGATGATGACCCAACTAGTTTCGAGCTGGCCATCAGGAGTGTGACTCTGTAAGAATGGCTGGATGCTTAGCGATCTGAGATGGAATCCTTATACACCAACAAAGTATGGACTTTGGTTGCTATATCTGAAGGGTTAAATCCCCATCAGGAGCAAGTATATCTTGAGAAGATTACTTGGTGTATATGGAAAAGTTGAGACTTTCAAAGCTAGACTTGTTAAAGCTTTTCGTCATCGACCAGGCGTGGATTATGATGAAACCTTTTCAAGTAGCTATGGTTAAGTCCATCCAGATCCTACTTGCCACGGCTACATACCATGACTACGATATCTGGTGGTTGGGTGTCATGACTGCTTTACTAAATGATGTTTTAGAAGAGAGAGTCTGTAAGTACACAGCCAGAGGGCTTCGTAGACAGTGGGAGCAGCGGAAACGCGCACAAGATGCTTTATAAGATAAAGCAGGTATCGCGAAGTTGGAACATCTGTTTTGATGTAGTAGTCAAACAGTTTGACATCATCAAAATGGTAGATGAACCTTGTATATACAAAAAGGTAGTAGGGAGTATGGTGATGATCCTCGTAGAGTACGTGGATGACATACTCTTGATAGGGAAGGAGTTTCCTATGCTACGCTCGGTCAATCTCCGCTTATCACAATGATTCTCCATATAGGATCAAAATGATACCTCTTAAATTCTGGGTTTTGGATCTATGAGATAGATCTAAATGGATGTTAGGATTCTCACTAGTTGTAGTGAGACGGTATCAATCGACCCTGGGGAGAATCACTGGAATGGTTCCAGAGTGATAAAGATGACTGAAAGTCAGTCACAGGCATTGTCTTTACCCTCAGTAAAGGGACGGTATGTTGGAAGAGTTCCAAGCAAGATACCGTGGCATACTAGACGATAAAGGCAGGATACATCGCTACTTAAGATGCTACCAAAGAGGCTGTTTGGGTGTATGTTGGTTCATGAGATGAACTTCGTTCCTTCCATTGTGAGACAATGGAGTTGTGGCTTATGCTAAGGAACGCCGGTCCCATCAGTGATCCAGACATATTCTAAGGCAGTATCACCTGATCATGGAGATGGTTGATCTCCAGGGTGATCGAGGTTAGGAGAGTAGACTCAGAGGACAGCACGGCGGAACCACTCACAAAGGCCTTTTCCCAGAGAGAGACTTTTATGGGATGGTTGAGTATGAAATACTACAACCACTGCTATAGATGGCCCTAGTGCAAGTGGGAGATTGTTAGTTATATGTATGCCCTAGAGGCCATTGCTATACATAGGATGTATATTGCAGTGGATGCTGGGACATATATAGGGAGGACTTTCTTGCTCGACATGATAGTATGCTATCTGGTTGCTCTTTACCTTAACGTGTACACTGATTGTCTCTCTGTTACATGTTGGTAAAGCCCTTAGGATGTGTACTTGACTACTTGGACTATGATGAGGATCATACTAGTGGGGACATGGTAGTCCATAAGTACATCCTTCAAGGTCCCTAGTCGTGGGTGTATCGAGACGGGGCATCGATATACCAGAGTAGACTAGCGTATACCTTCTAGACCCATATAGATGGGCAATGGATGATCCCATATCCATTGGTGTTTGACATCAGAGATGATATACGGGTGCTCAGTAGAGACTGGGTACACTGGACGGACTCGCCGAGAACTCCCAGATGGTATTATACCTTACGTCAGATGGCAGTTCTCTGGTGACACTGGTACAGAGTAGTCTGTTGACCCGAGATCGTCATAGAGTCTTGTGTGGTTCCCACTGTGCTTTGATTTCCACCTTACCACGTCCAAGAGGGCGTGCAAAACGGTGGTTTTTGGGTACAGTCCCGAATCACATGGAGGCAATGAGCGATAGGAGGGGATTCGTCTCTCCCGGTATAGGAGGTTGATGTTGCGCTGTGTTCGATTGGCTATAACAGGAAATCCCTGGCCAGGGTTGCTGAGATTTACTGGTAAGTGTTACCAGCAGTTTCTCGAATTGTTATAGACCTCATATCGACACGACTTATCAAGCTATTGGGGTCTGACGTTTACCACCCCTAGGCGAGATATGCGACATATCAGACGATCAGACCGGACTGTACGGTAAGTGTTACTGGTTGGATTCACTGGAGTGTGAGCGGGCTTGCTCGTCGATCTTCTGATCGCTCAATACCCGGGTGGCCGTTACGTTTAGCAGACCGCTTGCGGCTTGTGGGTGTTTGATATGATCATCACCTGCTGCCGGCGTATTGATGAGTCTTTAGAGTCCTACACAGAGGTTTCCTGGCTCAAGCGAAACGAAATAGGAGCGTATATGAGATATGTGCGGGACCAAGAATAATGCGTGTATGTGATACCGTGTTCCATTCTCGCGATAAATGTATCGAATGGTTGTATGCGATATAACCTAGTTATCGAATTAAGGATTGATTCGATAAATCGATACATTGGATATTAGTCGGTTATATGCGATATGACCGGATCATTAAATCAAGTGTTGATTTAATGATTTAATGCATAATTATATATATTTGATATATTACTTTGCATTAACTAGTATCGGTTCACTTAAGATGGATTTTCTCACTCGGATGTGCACATTGTATATGTGATATATTTTGTGCACTTGATTGTATCATGTTTGATGATACATGTTAACTTGGTCAAGTGTAAAGATTAAACCATGGTTAGTTAATGGTTAGGGTTTTCATTTATCTTTTAATTTGGATTAAAAGAAATGAAAAGAGAAAAGAAAAACAAAAGGGTTTCTTTCATGAAGCTTGTTGAAGCTTCATGAAGCTTTGACCAAAGAAACACTTTTGTCTTCATCTCATTAACCCTAACTATTCATTTAACTATAGTTAGCTCTTTATACTTTACCATGGTTACAATTATGATAAGAATTCATTTTCTTTTCTATTTTTAAAAACAACTTATCATAACATCTTCATCTTCTTCTTCTTCTTCACTTGAAGAAGCTTGACTTCATCAATGGTGGATTGATGAAATGAGTGAGAAATCCAATTCTAAAGTGAACCCACTTCCTATTTCTTCATCCTCTACCTCTTGCCAAGTAGTATAGGGTGTTTCCTTCACAAGTTTTCATCGCTTGGTGAAGGTGGAGCTTGATCTAGCGATGCCTCGACGTAGATCATCTTCGGCATCGTCGTCGATGACCTAGCCCGCTTTTTCTCCGATGAAGCCGACGCTAGAGCCCAAGATCCGATTTGGACAGCGGAGGGACATCATTGCGAAGCTATGGAGGTGGAGCACCGGATCTACAAAGGTTGTATTTCCGTACTCTTAGTTCAGTTGTAAACTAGTTTCTTTTTCGCCTAAACTTCTAGCCAACGATCCGTATTAGGGTTTCTCGGCACCTTTTTTTTTTGAAATTGGCATGGTTTGAAAGGTTCCTAGGCACCCTATAGTGGTCTCACAAGGCATCGAACATGCCAATTTAAAATTTTTGGTGCCGAGAAACCCTAGACTACGGATCTTAAACTAGAAGTTTAGGCGAAATATAAAACTAGTTAACACTTAACTACTTGGATACGGAAATTACAACCTTTGTAGATCCGGATATCCACCTCCACTGCTCCGCAACGAAGTCTTCTCGCTTTACATCATGAATCCTAGACTCCTCCGTCGGCTTCATCGGGAAAACGTGCGGAATAGGTCGTCGGCTTCGTGTCAAAGACGATCTACGTCGAGGTTGCACAAACTCAAGCTCCGACTTCACAAACTTGTGAAACTTGTGAAGTAAACACCCAAAACAACTTGGCAAGAGGTAGAGGGTGAAGAAATAGGAGGTGGGTTCACTTTAGAATTGGATTTATCTCACTAGATCTCAAGTTGCCATTGTTGTAGCAAGCTTGAAGAAGAAGAAGAAGATGAGCTCAAGAAAAGAATATAATAAGTCTTATGATAAAATAAATTTTAAATCAAATACTTATCATAACTTGAACTAGGGTTAAGTGTAGAGAATTAACCATGGTCACTTGGATGGGTTAGGGTTAAGCATGAGGATAAGGATGGTTAGCAAAGTCAAAGCTTCTTGAAGCTTCAACTTAAAACAAAAAGAGCCACCATTCTCATCATAGTCCATTTCAAATAAATAAATAAACAAATAAATAAATAAATGAATATACAAAACCCTAATTATCATATTAACCACGGATTAATTCTATACACTTAACGAAATGATCAAGTATCATCAAACATGATACAAAAAAGTGCACGAAAGCATATCACATATACAATGCGCATCAAGTGAGAAAAATCCGTTTAAAGTGAACCAATACTAGTTAATGCAAAGTAATATATCAAATATATAATTATACATTAAATCATTAAATCAACACTTGATTCAATGATCCGGTTATATCGCATACAACCGACTAGTATGTAATGTATCGATTTATCGAATCAATGATTGTCATATCGAATATAACCAATCGAAACATATATCGCGAGAATGAAATGCGGTATCACATACACGCATTATTCTCGGTCCTGCACATATCTCATATGCGCTCCTATTTCGTTTCGCTTGAGCCAGGAAACCTCTGTGTAGGACTCTAAAGACTCGTCAATACGCCGGTAGCAGATGATGATCATATCAAGCACCCACAAGCCGCAAGCGGTCTGCTAAACGTAACGGCCACCCAGGTATTGAGCGATCAGAAGATCGACGAGCTAGCCCGCTCACACTCCTGCGAATCCGACCAGTAACACTTACCATACAGTCCAGTCTCTTCGTCAGATACGTCGCATATCAAGTCTAGGGGTGGTAAACGTCAGACCCCAATAACCCGATAAGTCGTGCCGATGTGAGGCTCGTAACGGGTCGAGAAACTACTGGTAACACTTACCAGCAAATCTCTGATCAGCCCTGGCCAGGGACTTCCCTGTTACGGCTAATCGAGCACAGCGCAACATCAACCCCCAATACCGGGAGAGACGAAACCCCTCCTATCGCTCATTGCCTCCATGTGACTCGGGACTGTACCCAAAGACCACCGTTTTGCATGCCCTCATGGACGTGGTAAGGTGGAGATCAAAGCACAGTGGGAATCACACAAGACTCTATGACGATCTCGGGTCTACAGACTAACCTGTACAAGTGTCACCTGAGAACTGCCATCTGACGTGAGGTATAATACCATCTGGGAGTTCTCGGCGAGTCCGTCCAGTGTACCCAGTTTCCACTGAGCACCCGTATACCATCTCTGATGTCAAACACCAATGGATATGGGATCATCCATCGCCCATCACATGGGTCGAGAAGCATATACGCTAGTCTACTCTGGTATATCGATGCCCCGTCTCGATACACCCACGACTAGAGACCTTGAAGGATGTACTTATGGACTACCATGTCCCCAATAGTATGATCTTCATCATAGTCCATGTAGTCAAGTACAAATCCTAAGGGCTTTACCAACATGTAACTGTAAGACAGTATAAAGAGACTAGTGTACATGTTAAGATAAATGGCAACCAGATAGCATACTATCATGTCGAGCAAGAAAGTCATCTCTATATATGTCCAAGCATCCAATATAATATACATAATCTGTACAATACTGGCCTCTAGGGCATACATACAACTAACAATCTCCCACTTGCACTAGGGCCAGCTGCTGTAGTATCTCATACCGAGCATCCCGAAGAGTCTCTCAAACTGTATCTGGGGAATGGCCTTCGTGAGTGGATCCGCCGTGTTGTTCTTCGTGTCAACTCTCCTGACCTCGATCTCTCGGCGATCAACTATCTCCCGGATCAGGTGATACCGCCTCAGAATATGCCTGGATCGCTGATGGGACCTGGGTTCCTTGGCCAAAGCCACCGCTCCATTGTTATCGCAATACAAAGGTATTGGATGCTCAATGGATGGAACCACTCCAAGTTCAGTAATGAACTTCTTGACCCAGACAGCTTCTTTAGCAGCATCGTTGGCAGCGATGTATTCAGCCTCCATCGTCGAGTCTGCCACGGTTTCCTGCTTGGAACTCTTCCAGCTAACCGCCCCTCCGTAAAGGGTAAAGACAAAGCCCGACTGCGACTTAGAGTCGTCCTTATCACTCTGGAAGCTCGAATCGGTAAAGGACTCCACTTGGAGTTCTCCGTTACCATACACCAAGAACATATCTCTAGTCCTTCGCAAGTACTTGAGAATGCTCTTCACAGCTGTCCAGTGACTCTCTCCAGGATCAGCTTGATACCTGCTCACTACACTTAGTGAGTATGCTACATCGGGTCTGGTACATAGCATCGCATACATGATAGAGCCTACTGCCGAAGCATAGGGTATCCCTTGCATGCGAGCTCTCTCCAAATCAGTCTTGGGAGACATCTCTTTGGAGAGAGTGACTCCAGAGATCGTGGGCATATTCCCATGCTTGGACTCTTCCATACTAAACCTCTTTAGTATGGTGTCAATGTACCTGGATTGGGACAATCCCAAAATCCGTTTGGATCTATCTTTATAGATCCTGATCCCCAATATGCAAGAGGCATCACCAAGATCTTTCATTGAGAATCTTTGTGATAAGAAGAGCTTGACCGATTGCAGCATAGGAATATCATTTCCTATCAAGAGTATGTCGTCCACGTACAATACGAGGAAGACAATCTTACTCTCTGCCACCTTCTTGTAGATACAAGGTTCATCTGGGTTTTTGACGAAATCAAACTCTTTGATAACGACGTCAAAGCAGATGTTCCAACTCCGCGATGCTTGCTTTAATCCATAAATGGATTTAAGCAGCTTGCACACCTTCCCGCTGCTCCCACTGTCTACGAAGCCCTCTGGCTGAGTCATGTACACGCACTCTTCTAAATCACCATTTAGAAAGGCGGTCTTAACATCCATTTGCCAGATTTCGTAGTCATGAAAGGCAGCAATGGCAAGCATGATTCAGATGGATTTAACCATAGCCACTGGAGAAAAGGTTTCGTCATAGTCCACACCTGGTCTTTGACGAAAACCCTTTGCTACAAGTCTAGCTTTGAAAGTCTCCACTTTCCCATCTACACCAAATTTCTTCTTGAAGATCCATTTGCTCCCAATG
The DNA here is from genome assembly GCA_030015575.1 of Agapanthus africanus. Taxonomy (NCBI): domain Eukaryota; kingdom Viridiplantae; phylum Streptophyta; class Magnoliopsida; order Asparagales; family Amaryllidaceae; genus Agapanthus; species Agapanthus africanus. The sequence goes on along the minus strand of CM057344.1, from coordinate 180,773,962 downwards.
GGTTTTACCCCTTCAGGAGCAACTTCCAAAGTCCATACTTTGTTGGTGTTCATGGAATCCATCTCGGACCGCATAGCATCCAGCCATTTCACTGAGTCCCCACTCGTGATGGCCTGCTCGAAGCTAGTTGGGTCATCATCCTCCATGATGCAATCCTCACTACCACCATCAAAGAGAAAACCATAGTATCTCTCAGGTTGGCGAGGAACCCTACTAGATCGGCGGAGAGGCTGAGGTTCGTCGGGAGCTACTGAATCCTCTGGTTCCACTAAATTTTCAGTTTGAGTTTGTATAGCCGGAATTTCTTCCAGTTCTACCTCATCGCCACTAATTTCTTTTGCAAGAAATTCCTTTCTAAAAAGGTGGCATGTTGAGCAACAAACACCTTTTGTTGTTCACTGTGGTAGAATAGATATCCATACGAATTGCTTGGATATCCTACAAACTTACAAAGAACTGATCGTGCCTCGAGTTTGTCCGGGTTTTGCTTTTTAACATAAGCCGGACAACCCCATATCTTAACTCATTTAAGAGATGGTCTCTTTCCATTCCATATCTCATATGGAGTGGTAGGCACAGATTTAGTTGGAACTCTATTCAATAGGTATATGGCTGTCTCCAGCGCATATCCCCAGAAGGAAATAGGTAACTCAGCTGTGCTCATCATAGAGCGCACCATATCTAATAGGGTGCGGTTCCTCCGTTCAGATACACCGTTGTGCTGTGGTGTATATGGAGGAGTCAGCTGAGAGAGAATCCCATTCTCTTTTAGGAAGTCCAGGAATTCATTGCTTAAGTATTCTCCTCCTCGATCAGATCGTAGGATTTTAATACTTTTTCCGGTTTGGTTCTCAACTTCTTGCTTATATTCCCTAAATTTCTCAAAAGCTTCTGATTTGTGTTTCATCAGGAACACATACCCGAACCTAGAGAGATCGTCAGTGAATGTAATGAAGTATGAAGAACCATCCCTGGCATGTGTAGACATGGGACCGCATACATCACTATGTATCAGTCCTAAGAGTTCGGTAACTCTTTCTCCGTGTCCCGTAAACGGAGTCTTGGTCATCTTGCCTTTGAGAAATGACTGGCAAGTGTCATAGGATGAAAATTCAAACGGATTTAAATATCCATCCTTATGCAACTTAGCTAGTCGTGTCGCATTGATGTGACCCAGTCTACAATGCCACAAGAAGGATTCGTTGAGTTCAGAACTCTTCCTCTTGTGTGTGTTTGTTATGCTCAGAACTGTTGATTGGTTTAGAACATAAATGCCATTGCACAACGTGCCTGATCCAACCAACTTTTGGTTATGGAAAATGTTCATAACATTGTCCTGTAATACAAAATTATATCCCTCTTTACTTAATAAAGAAACCGATATAATGTTGCATATCAGGTTCGGCATGTAATAGCATTCGTTCAGAACCAGTGTATTACCAGTTGGTAATACAAGGTGATATTCCCCGACAGTCTTAGCTGCAACAATTGCACCATTTCCAACTCTAATGTCTTTATCACCTTCTCCAAGTTCTCTACCTTTCCTAAGCCCATGTAACTGATTACATATATGGGATCCTGACCCGGTATCCAATACCCAGGACGTAGAGCAAATGGAGAAACAGTTCTCAGTAACGAACACACCCGAAGAAAATGCATCATCATGTACTTTCTTCATTCGGGTGGCATGGGAATCCTGGTATTCCCCTATATCCTGTTCAGTCCTATAACTCTTATAGGAAAGAACGGAACCAACGTTCCCTAGCACAGTATAACATGCGGGTTCGGTCAATACATCCATATTATTATCTTTATTAGGGCATGAAATGGTCGCTACCTGGAGAGAGAGAGAAGAAAACACTTTAGCGTATGCTCGTGCAAGATCAGATTGGTTATTATCTTATCTAATCAGGATGGCTCCCACTGCTTTTTATCAAATCTTCCTCCAAACCCTAAAAGGAAAGACTAGACGGGATTAATTACACACTACAAGTTCGCCAATCTTTCAGCCAGGCCAGTGTCGGTACTTTGAGGGAGGTCCCCCGTGCTTTCGCACGAACCTAATTAATGTAAACCTCGTTTTCCCAGAGGCGTAACCTCGTTAACACCTTTCTAGACACCTACTTGATCGGCTAATTGTAATGTGTAAAACTCTCCCAGGAGTAACTCTTACTCGCAGTGGGTATCGGGATCCAACTATCTCATAGAAGGTATGCAATCTAATTGCAAATTTCAACACTTGAAATTCCCGATAATATTTTGCCCCTAGCAACTTATGACCTTGGCTAAGGTCAACAAATCATAAGTGCTAGTCAAGTTCAACCCGTCATTTCCTGATTGAATTAAACCCACCCGTACGACCCTTGGCTAAGGTCAACAAAGTCGCACGACTACCCTAACTCAATCACATCTCATGTTTTAGCAGATAAATACTAATTAGCTACCGTACACCACGCCTTGGCTAAGGTCAACAAACGCAGCACGAATACTAACTAGTCTTTATCTGAAATGACGGAGGGCTACGCAGGTTTTTCTGAAAACCATGAGCGTAATGAACTTGATATCGTTGTAGAATCAAAATGAAGTTTTGAAATGGAGTGATTTTGAGGCTTTTCTAGTTTTGCTAAAGGAGTCACTCCCGGCGAAGGGATCTCGGTCCTTTCCTCGTCGAATGAGGTGCGGGATATATCATATATATCACCGTGCAAAGCAAAAACCCAAAAGCAGTCAAAAGTATACCGAGTGTGTAGCATCTGCCAGTTATTGCTAAAGGAGTCACTCCCGGTGAAGGGATCTCGGTCCTTTCCTCATCGAATAAGGTGCAGGGTATATCATATATACCGCTATGCAAAGCAAGAACTGTAGCTACCTGTTTTATTTTAAAATCTGATTCTACAACATCTTAGGTTTCTTATCTTTCATTAATCACATTAATGAAGTCCCATCATTTAAATACCTAAACATCACAGATAGATATGACGTACACTTATGCCATCCGCATTCGCCTCGATGTCCCCTCGTGCACCGTTAGGTTAGGTAACTAACGACAGAGCAGGGCAGGGCTAGCGCGGGTGAAAAACATAAGTAACGTCTATATAATATATCATATATACTATATACTATATCCATCACAGAATCACATCACAGATATCGCAGCAGAATAAACATATGAAATATTAGATATACTAGGACGTCCGTGTTTTCAATACGAGCCAGTATAAAACACGGATTCCACGGTCGTGATGAATAGCCAATCCCACACCCCTAGACCCCTACGAGAGCGGCAAGCAACCCTGCCAATTCTAGGGTTAGGAGACCCGGACTCGACTCCTCGAGTTGGTCTCCCACTGGACCCCAGAACCCGGTTACTTTTGCTCCCCTCCTTGGGTCTATCCTAGTGCAGAAAAATAAATAATATACAAACGGTGACTACTTCCGCTACCTGGAAGTGCCCCAAATAAAAGAATATTACATACAAGTTTTTACATGAATGAAAATGAAAAACACTCATCTCACATAAAAACCCCCGGCTATTCGAACACGACGATCCAATATAACATATCCAGCAACACATAACATCACATGTCATCAACGTAAGTAAGTATGCATACCCCAATTGTCGTTGACGTATAGCAACGAAATCGGCGATATGAACATACTACACTTACGGTCACAGAAAAGAAAGTGTAAAACTACAACAATTGGAATCCGCAACGGTTTTAGACATCACATGCCTAATCAGATATAAATCCCGCATTTTAGTCTCATTATCGAAAACTCTTTTCAATATCATATGGGACTAAATTGCTAGATTTATAACATTCATCCAGTTATCTCATAACTGTTTGTGAATTCCAATTATTGTATCCAATTCCGGATAAATAGAATATATTAAACTTTCCGATCGAACATTCGAACACCCAAGTTTTCCCGACACCGATCAACACATGAAATAGGTTCAAAGACATTCACTTCATGCCTCAGTACCAACGGTCCAGCCGTAGAAGGGTCAAGCCAACGCCTCACATGTGGCACGCCGTACTGCCCCAAACCCGAAGGTTCAAAGGGCAGTTCAAGACGGTCACATAATCGAGTTAAGGTTTGTGTCTTCTAGAGGGACCATCGCGTTACTTGCACTACTTCGAACGTCTTTTAACCACAGAAAAATCCAACACTTGGAATTTTTTTTTTCGGCAGGGGAAAAGTTGGGTATTTGTATCCGGTCGAACTCTTTAACATATTCTACAGTTATCTGGAAAAACACTTAGACAAAGTTTGATATTCCGATCGAATTCATCGATTCCCAATATAACTCCAGAGCACTCAACCCTTAAATAAATTTAAAAATACCCAGAAAACTCAGTGGAATTTATCAGGTATTACTGTGCATTTAAATAGGGCTGACGTCACTATATGGCCGCGGAACCGCGGCAGAAGCCATGCTTCTGCCGCGCTTCCGCGGCTAAAGGAACTGTTCATTAAAAAATAAATGCACCGTAATTCTTATAATTCTTTACTGAATTTTTTAGACATTTTTAATATTAAAAAATCCCAGATTTATGAAAATGTCCAGAGAGCTCTAAAGTATTTGGGTTTCGGGTTCGTTCGGACTTCGAACTCCGTCTAGACTTCGCCTAAGGCTCTAGCTAGGCTCTGATACCAGTGAAAGGTTCCTAGGCACCCTATAGTGGTCTCACAAGGCATCGAACATGCCAATTTAAAATTTTTGGTGCCGAGAAACCCTAGACTACGGATCTTAAACTAGAAGTTTAGGCGAAATATAAAGCTAGTTAACACTTAACTACTTGGATACGGAAATTACAACCTTTGTAGATCCGGATATCCACCTCCACGGCTCCGCAACGAAGTCTTCTCGCTTTACATCATGAATCCTAGACTTCTCCGTCGGCTTCATCGGGAAAACGTGCGGAATAGGTCGTCGGCTTCGTGTCAAAGACGATCTACGTCGAGGTTGCACAAACTCAAGCTCCGACTTCACAAACTTGTGAAACTTATGAAGTAAACACCCAAAACAACTTGGCAAGAGGTAGAGGGTGAAGAAATAGGAGGTGGGTTCACTTTAGAATTGGATTTATCTCACTAGATCTCAAGTTGCCATTGTTGTAGCAAGCTTGAAGAAGAAGAAGAAGATGAGCTCAAGAAAAGAATATAATAAGTCTTATGATAAAATAAATTTTAAATCAAATACTTATCATAACTTGAACTAGGGTTAAGTGTAGAGAATTAACCATGGTCACTTGGATGGGTTAGGGTTAAGCATGAGGATAAGGATGGTTAGCAAAGTCAAAGCTTCATGAAGCTTCAACTTAAAACAAAAAGAGCCACCATTCTCATCATAATACATTTCAAATAAATAAATAAACAAACAAATAAATAAATGAATATACAAAACCCTAATTATCATATTAACCATGGATTAATTCTATACACTTAACGAAATGATCAAGTATCATCAAACATGATACAAAAAAGTGCACGAAAGCATATATCATATACAATGTGCATCAAGTGAGAAAAATCCGTTTAAAGTGAACCAATACTAGTTAATGCAAAGTAATATATCAAATATATAATTATACATTAAATCATTAAATCAACACTTGATTCAATGATCCGGTTATATCGCATACAACCGACTAGTATGTAATGTATCGATTTATCGAATCAATGATTCGATAACTAGGTCATATCGAATATAACCAATCGAAACATATATCGCGAGAATGAAATGCGGTATCACATACACGCATTATTCTCGGTCCTGCACATATCTCATATGTGCTCCTATTTCGTTTCGCTTGAGCCAGGAAACCTCTGTGTAGGACTCTAAAGACTCGTCAATACGCCGGTAGCAGATGATGATCATATCAAGCACCCACAAGCCGCAAGCGGTCTGCTAAACGTAACGGCCATCCGGGTATTGAGCGATCAGAAGATCGACGAGCTAGCCCGCTCACACTCCTGCGAATCCGACCAGTAACACTTACCATACAGTCCAGTCTCTTCGTCAGATACGTCGCATATCAAGTCTAGGGGTGGTAAACGTCAGACCCCAATAACCCGATAAGTCGTGCCGATGTGAGGCTCGTAACGGGTCGAGAAACTACTGGTAACACTTACCAGCAAATCTCTGATCAGCCCTGGCCAGGGACTTCCCTGTTACGGCCAATCGAGCACAGCGCAACATCAACCCCCAATACCGGGAGAGACGAAACCCCTCCTATCGCTCATTGCCTCCATGTGACTCGGGACTGTACCCAAAGACCACCGTTTTGCACGCCCTCATGGACGTGGTAAGGTGGAGATCAAAGCACAGTGGGAATCACACAAGACTCTATGACGATCTCGGGTCTACAGACTAACCTGTACAAGTGTCACCTGAGAACTGCCATCTGACGTGAGGTATAATACCATCTGGGAGTTCTCGGCGAGTCCGTCCAGTGTACCCAGTTTCCACTGAGCACCCGTATACCATCTCTGATGTCAAACACCAATGGATATGGGATCATCCATCGCCCATCACATGGGTCGAGAAGCATATACGCTAGTCTACTCTGGTATATCGATGCCCCGTCTCGATACACCCACGACTAGGGACCTTGAAAGATGTACTTATGGACTACCATGTCCCCACTAGTATGATCTTCATCATAGTCCATGTAGTCAAGTACAAATCCTAAGGGCTTTACCAACATGTAACTGTAAGACAGTATAAAGAGACTAGTGTACATGTTAAGATAAATGGCAACCAGATAGCATACTATCATGTCGAGCAAGAAAGTCATCTCTATATATGTCCAAGCATCCAATATAATATACATAATCTGTACAATACTGGCCTCTAGGGCATACATACAACTAACATGGTTGATGCCTTGTGAGACCTCATTAGCGTGCCTAGGAACCCTACATCAGCCAGGCCAGTGCCGGTACTTTGAGGGAGGATCCTTGTGCTTTCGCACGGACCTAATTAAAATAAACCTCGTTTTCCCAGAGGCATAACCCCGTTGATGCCTTTCTAGACACCTACTTGCTCGGCCAATTGTCCTGTGTAAAACTCTCCCTAACTCTTACTCGCAGTGGGTATCGGGATCCAACTATCTCATAGAAGGTATGCAATCTCATTGTAAATTTCAACACTTGAAATTCCCGATAATATTTTGCCCCTAGCGTCCTATGACCTTGACGGAGGTCAACAAATCATAGGCTGCTAGTCAAGTTCAACCCGTCATTTCTTGATTGAATTAAACCCACCCGCATGACCCTTGACGGAGGTCAACAAGTTCGTACGACTACCCTAATCCAATCTGCATCATATGTATAAGCAGATAAATACTAGTCAGCTACCGCACACTACGCCTTGACGGAGGTCAACAAACGTAGCACAAATACTAAGTAGGACTTATCTGAAATGACGGAGGGCTACGACAGGTTTTTCAGAAAACCTTTTGCGTAATGAACTTGATATCGTTGTAGAATCGAGTGATTTTGAAAAGGAATGTTTTTGAGGCTTTTACTAGTTTTGCTAAAGATGTCATTCCCGGTGAAAGGATCTCGGCTCTTTCCTCATCGAATAAGGTGCAGGATATATCACATATATCACTATGCAAAGCAAGAAACTCTAAAAGCAATCAAAAGACAAACTGAGTATTGTAGCATCTGCCAGTTATTGCTAAAGAGGTCACTCCCAGTGAAGGGATCTCGGCTCTTTCTTTATCGAATAAGGTGCGGGATATATCACATATATCACTATACAAAGTAATAACTGTAGCTATCCTTTTTAAAAATTTGATTCTACAACATCTTTTAGGTTTCTTTTTCTTTCATTAATCATATTAATGAAGTCCTATCATTTAAGCTTCCTAAGCATCACAGAAAATGAAACGAAAATACAATGTACGCTTATGCCATCCGCATTCGCTACAGTGTCCCGTTATGCACCGTTAGGTTACTTAACTAACGGCATACCGGGACGGGACTAGCGCGGGTGCAAAATATAAGCAATGTCTACTATATATCTCATATATAATGTATATCCATTCGTCTCAGAATCCATAGTGATCACATCACAGAGCAGCAGAAGAAATATATGAAATATTGGATATATTAGGACGTCCGTGTTTTATTTTGAGCCTGTATAAAACACGGATTCCACGGTCGTGATGAATAGCCAAACCCACATACCTAGACCCCTACGAGAGCGGCAAGCAACCCTACCAATTCTAGAGTTAAGAGACCCGGACTCGACTCGTCGAGTTGGTCTCCCACTGAACTCTAGAACCCGGTTACTTGTGCTCTCCTCCTTGGGTCTATCCTAATGCGGAAAAGTAAATAATATACAACAATGGTGACATCTTCCTCAACCCGGAAGTGCCCCAATAAAAGAATATTACATACATTGAATTTTACATGAATGAAAATGAAAAACTCATCTCACATAAAACCCCCGGCTATTCAAACACGACGATCCAATATAACATATACAGCAACACATAATATAACATGTTATCAACGTAAGTAAATATGCGTATCTCAATTGTCGTTGACATATAGCAACGAAACCGGCGATACACCACATATTACACTTACGATCGCAGAAAAAAAACTAGACGATATTAAACATTCCGATCGAATCAACAAACACACACAATTACCCAAAAAGCTCAACACTTGAGCGTCATTTGTCTTGCATGAGTTCCCATTGTACTTAGATTACTAGCCTACCATGGCCAAGGAGTCATGCAAACAGGTTTTAGTTGGATACAGTCCCGAGCCACATAGAGGCAGTGGTCGACTGTCAGGGTTTCGTCTATCCTGGTTTTAGGAGTCGATGTCGCGCTGTGTTCAGTTGGCTATCACTAGAAATCCGTGGTCACGGTGAATGAGATTTACTGATAGTTGATCAGTAGTATCTCTGTTGGTGATGAGCTTGACTCAGACACGACTTATCGGGTTAGTAGGGGTCTGACGTTATCCACCCCCTAGACCTGATATGCGATACTCTTTGACGAAGAGACCAGACTGTATGGAGATTGTCACATTCAGGCTCAGTAGGGTAAGGATGCACTTGATTGTCGACCCCCCTTTCGACAAGTACCTAGGCAGCCGTTACGTACAGCTAGTGCCGCTGACGTGCTTTTGGTTAAACCCACTGCCATCATATTGTCGAGTCTTTAGAGTCCCACACAGATAGTTTTTCTGGTTCAGGCGACAGATGCAGGAGCCGTACGTTGGTACATGCAGAGGTCCGATTAAATACGTGTACGGGATACACAGACTTTAATCGGACGGTTGATAATACTAGCCGGCTTAAGATTAAGCCGGATTATTAAATCAGGTTTTGATTTAATAATTTATATATGTATTTTGATACATATATTTTAATATTACTGTTCACTATTTATTTTCTCTCTTTGGTGCTATCCGTATTTTTATACGGATACGCGTATATATTGCGATACATATACCAGGTGAAGTATTCCGTATTTATACGGGAATGCTTCTAGAAGAAGGACACCCCATATTTGTTTTTCTATTTAGAAAAACAAATGGAAAATGAGGTGGTAATGAGGTGGGGTTTATATCAGAATTTTGCATTATTATATCGCCCATTCTTAATCATATTACAAATAAATAGGTGCTTTTAATCCATGTTTGCTAAATAGTTGCAGGTTACAGGTTCTCAGAACAATACAGTGAAATTCATGAAAAGACGTTACAAAAGTAAAACTACGACCAACAAAAGATGAATCCGTATGATGCCGCCTAACAGTTCAAGGAACAAATGAAGATCAGTAAACAGTTCCATGCACAAGACAGTCCAAGGGCAGCATAAGATACAAGACTTCAAAGCAAAGCTTACGGTAAAAGTCCACAAATTCTGCACTGTTGGAAATCTGAAAGAAAGTAGAAAAGATTCTGAAGAACCAAGTGAAGAAAACGGAAGAAAAAGGCAACATAAAACAACCCTGAAGAAATGAGACAGAGAACCCCCAAGATGGCCGCGGATCCGCGGCCGAACATGGCTTTCCGCCGCGGCTCCACGGACGTGCTGTGCACGTGTCGGTGCAAATTGTCGGTGGGTGTCGGTGCGTTGACTCGGTATTTGGGGTAGTATTGTAAATTCAGATGTGGATCAGATGTAAAACCTAGGATTTCTCCTATCTATAAATAGGAAAGCCTACAGCCTCTTTTGGGGTGTGCCTATTTTGGGTGCCTCTTTTTATTTTCTAGATTAAATTTTAATTTCCTTGTAATCGTCAAGAGGTCATCAATAAAGGTATTTTTTATCTCGCATTCTTTTTATCCGAATTTTATTTTTCTGCAATTTTTTTCTGTCTTTATTTATCTGCAAGTTAATTAGGTTATTAAAAGAAAATTATAAAAATGAATTTCATCCCTAACAAGTGAGTAATTCCTCACTTGTTAGGCTTATGATATGGAAGGTTTGAGAGAAGGAAATCTCTCTCCCTCCTTTCTTTGCCCAAATAATTTTATTTAAGGAACTCTCTTTAAATCAACCACACACCGCTCACTACGGCACCTTATCCTACAAGATAGTGGTGATTCTCTAGTTAGACTGGTTGTGATTGAATTAACCAGAGGTTAGGGCTAAGATCCAAGAACGGACGGACAAGGACCAAAGGGAAGAAACTTAGTTTCTTCCTGGTCGTGCTAATCCCCGTTGTTGACTATACCCTAACACCTATATTCTTAATTAGGGCATTGATAGAAGCGAGAAGAATCTCTTTTTCGAATTTGCCTAATCCTAACCCTAGCAGGCCTTTTAATCAATTTAATCTCATTCTTAGATCGTAAAACAAAACCCGACTTGATCGGATTAACTCGTTAGAACATACAGAAAAGGAATCCATCTCCCTGTGGATCGACCCGTACTCAACCGGCTAGCTACCAAGCGACACCGTCTTGATTGCGGTATATTCTATTCTTTGATTTTAAAACGCACGCACGCGAAAAGCACTCTCAATCAAATGGCGTCGTTGCCGCGGAGACGGTAGTCTCTTTCTTTGTGTAATTTCGGGTTAATAAAAAAATAAAAAATTTAAAAATTATAAAAGTTGAAAAATTTTAAAACAAAAGAATAAAATAAAATAAAATAAAAATAAATTCATCTTGTTCTTTTTGAGAGGTATTGTGTGAATTGTGTAGGAAAAGAAGATGGACTGATTCAGATCTGGAAAAAACCCAGTGAACAAATCAATAAACAGAAGATTTGAACAGACAGAGGAGAATCATAACAACAAACAGAAAATTTTTGGAGATCCAAACTAACAGAACCACCGCGGAACTGCGGCGGATATATGCAGTTGACCGCAGAACTGCGGTCAACCAGTGACGTCAGCATCCCAAAATTCTCTGTAAGTATTTTTGTCCTCTCTTCTACCCTCTGAACTCCACTGAAAATTTTCCTGCAGGGTTCTTTGCGCAAAATCTTTCTCCCTCTCCAATAAATTGTTTTTGTGCAGGATTCTTTACGCTGCCAAATAAAAAAAATTTGCAAGTGTTTTTCTGTGTGTTTACTACTTTGCATTTTTAAAACGGACTTTTAAGGGGTTATAACACCAATCCAGATTGGGCGTGGATTTCATTACCCTTCCTAGGACCCCAAAAATCATAAAAAGCATATGCATCAACCCTCGAGTTAATTAAAAAAATATTTAGACTCAGCCAATAAGGACTGGCGCGCTCATTAGGACAAAGGAAGGTTGTGGGCAATCGGTCGTTCATCTAAACCTGACTTTGTGGTGCCTAGGCTAAACAAGTAGGAAAGGTAATTTTAAAAGTCCCGGCTCACGTTAATTCGTGAGCGGATCCCACCTTTGTTTACTTGTGGTTACCTGGCCACAATTGGCGGTGAAGAGGCGATTTGAGGGATATCTCACAACTTGTCGCTTTGGAACAGTTAGGAGCAGTCTAGTTGACTTAGGAGACCCTAGCTCTAGGCTTGATTATGCATGCTTAAATTGTGATTGTGCCGTAGTTCCGTACAAATTTGTGCAAAACTCTTTCTAAAAAAACACTTTCAAAGATTTCAAAACTCCAAAAATAAATAATTTTTTTTAAATAAAAAAAATTAAAAATTAAAAATTAAAAAAAATTCATCACATTCTTTTTCTTCCCCTTTCTCACATCATGGGTACCCCACTTCGTAAAACTCTTGATGAACTTTGGTACTCTCAACCAGACATTACTTCCTACGCGTATTGTTTTGGTCGAATTTCGGACGACCCCTTCATGCCCAAAATTTCTTTGAAAGATCGAATAGACGCGTTTAGGAGAAACAGTTGGACTCCGCAATCCACTTTGTTTCAACCGTTTCAACCTTCACCACCTTTTTACGTTGATACCCCTTTTGAGAGTCCGGCGGTAACTCCGAAACCCATGTCTATTGGTGAACATATTGAACAATCTCGTACCCGATCTTTCACTCCTTTCAACACTTCCAGTTCTTGGGATCAACAATTCCATTCACCTTTTTATCCAAATGTTGATCATAATACTGTCTAACCATTCAATTCCTACCAGTCCTACCCGACTTTTGCACCTTCTCTAGACATTGCTTCTACACAGCCATTTGGGAGTTTCCAGTATCCAAACAACTTTGAATCTTTTACTGAAACCCCTTCACAACCCAAGTCTAGTCTGGAACAGTCGTTGGAAGATTTTATGTAGCGTCAAGACAACAGATGATGGATTTGAATGCGTCCATGGTTGCCCTTAGACAACCTAGTGACCCGGTAGCTAGATTCTAACTAGCTCCAAATTTTCCAATGTATAATGAGGCGGTTGGATAGATTGAGAATTTGAGTGGTGAGAGTGAGCTGTGCACCCTTCCAAATCAAACCTACCCATCCACAATTGAATCCCACAACTCCATTTTTGAATGTCTATCAAGTGATCCAAATGATTCACCAGTTGAAGATAAAACGTCTAATGGGTTGTGCGACTTTATAGTGTTTGATTTATCTGATTATGAAGGGTCCCTTTCGAGTGAAATCACTACCAATCCTTTTGACCTCTACACCTCCACTTTAGAACCTGAATTGATTAATATCCATGCTTTAGATGAGGTGTCCGAGAAATTTAATTTTCACTTGATCGAGGATATTGACGCTGGGAATATTTTGGATGATGAACCCACAAATTTGGATAAGTTTTTCTTTCCAATTCATCATCCCGAGACATTAAATTTTTCTCCCGAACTTCATATGCGTCTTGAATTTGATGAGAATTGCATGGATAAGCTAAATTTTAAGGAGAGTATTGAGGATAGTATTGAGGATGAACTAGTTTTGTTTGATGAGTCGGATTTTCCAATTCATTCTTCTGAACCTTTAACTGTTACACTTCCTAAATCAATCCCTTTCATCCTTTCCGTCATTCCGACCGCGCAAGAAACCGTATCCCTTTCATTTTCAATGTCTGCTTTACCAAGTTCGACGTACCCATGTTTTCTCACGAATCTTGAGAGATTTCACCTCATTTCTCAGTGGGTTAATAGATTAGTACAATCACTTTTTACACATCGGTCATTACAAATTGTGCTAATTTATACACTCCATCTCCACCCTCAAGTTCGTATTCAACTTCTTTCTCCCACTTTCTCAGGTTGCTCTTCTATTCTTCCTATAATTTCAGTAAGTGTTGATGAATCACAATCCGATAATTCAAGTTTGATCATTCCAGAAAGACAACTTGAATTGGATACTTTTGAAAATGAGGTAGATGAGTTTTTCGAGTCTCCTACCTCCACAAAACTTACTGACAGCAAGATGTTCAATTACATCGATGAGAGTTTTGAAGAACTTTTTGCTGACGAACTTGCATTCCTAAACGACACGGATTTTGTGATTAATCAACCCCCACCCGAAGAAGTCGAACCACCACCATTTCTTTTTCCCTTCCGCCATTCTTTTCCTCCACCGAGACTGTATACTGCTTCTATCTCCACATGGTCTCGTATGTTTCTCATTTTTTTCTCTACACTCCATTCTTTCACCAACCACACCATTATAACGATAAAATTTTTGAATGGTTGGTGCTAACTTTTGGCCTGTGTAAGGCCTTGTATAGCTTGATACTGTGTTTTTTCTCCTCCCTAACTCTGAACTTTAATGCTCCAACAGTGGAAACACTGTTTCACTAAAGTTTGGGGGAACCTTTTGTGTATATATATTTTATTTTCTTTTTCTGTTAATAATAAAAAAAAGAGATAAAAAAAAAAACAGGGGAGTGCCGACAATTTTGACCCTCTTGGTGTGGCATGACAGTGAGGACACTGTCATGTTTAAGTTTGGGGATGTGCTCGGTAAGGTTTCTTCCTTCGCATTCATGTGTATATTTTTGCATTTGCATACTTATTTTAAAACCCATAAAAATTGAAAATTTTTAAAAATTATAAAAATTGAAAAATTCAATTTTGACCATATTTGACTTAAGTGCAACATGACGGTTGAATAGTAGGGAACAACTAGATCCTAAACTTAGTAAATTAAAAACCCTAAAAATAACCCCTTTTAAACTTTAATTATAGAAAATATATGTCCTTGCTATTTATTTAGAAATAGGCAATTTTTGAGTCCAGTTCTTTGGCTAAGTCAAAATAAGGGAAGGGAATTGAAATTTTTATTGAAGTATAAGTCTGAAAAATAATTCCGAACCTTTAGTCTAAATTCTGAAAATATATACCCTACAACTCGCACATACACGCACCTTGAAACTTGGGATAGTAGAGGATACCTTGAATTGCTCTTGTCTAAAATCCTTAGTATGAGAAAAAAATAAATAAAAGTATAAGTGTGAATAAAGAGATATAAAAAAATGAACACTGGTTTTGTAATTACTTAAGGCTGTGTAAAATAAAAAATATATAGCGAGGGTGCTTTATCACCCAGTGCCTTAGACCAACTAGTTTGGGAGTCACTGCTAAAGCCTTAGGTATTACAAGACGAGGAATTACGCCTAAATGCGTGAACACATTTTGTAATCGGTCGTTAGTACCTCAAGAAGTATTAACGGTCGCATGAAGGATGTGTGAGCAATTTCATCTAAAATTCAACAACTAAAAGTACTTTGGACGATGGACAAGAGTATAATAGCTTGAATTGAATTTCTAAGTGTAGGGCTGATACATACACACACGTAGGGGTATATGATTGGGGTTTGGATGAGAGATAGGAATGAAAGATAGGGCTTATACCTTTAGTAGAGATGATAAAAATTCGTAAGTTGAGATGGAACCTTAGAAGGAAAATTCAAGAGATGCTGAAAACTTTATAAATTTGCAAAACATATACGATCTTAAGTTAAATGATAAGTGAGTGTGAAAAAATATGGGTTGATGATTTCTAAGTCGAAAATAATAGAATTTCTTGTTAGAATATCGAATTGAAGAATGAAAGTCAATAGGCCAAATTGATCGGATTTTATGGGTAGTATCCGCTGAAAACCCTCAGGAGACAACACTCCTCCTACTAGGGACACCTAGAGATTTAACGTCTTGTTGCACGAGCTCAGTGCAATCGCGATTCCCTACGAAAGTGAGGTTAGGATTTTTCGAGAATAAAATTGGCTTTGCTCGGGACGAGTAAAAGATAAGTTTGAGGGTGTTTGTTCATATCAGAATTTTGCATTATTATATCGCCCATTCTTAATCATATTATAAATAAATAGGTGCTTTTGATCCATATCTGCTAAATAATTGCAGGTTATAGGTTCTCAGAACAATACAGTGAAATTCATGAAAAGACGTTACAAAAGTGAGACTACGACCAACAAATGATGAATCCGTATGATACCGCCTAACAGTTCAAGGAACAAATGAAGATAAGTAAACAGTTCCATGCACAAGACAGTTCAAGGGCAGCACAAGATACAAGACTTCAAAGCAAAGCTTACGGTAAAAGTCCGCAAATTTTGCAATGTTGGAAATCTGAAAGAAAGTAGAAAAGATTCTGAAGAACCAAGTGAAGAAAACAGAAGAAAAAGGCAACATAAAACAACCCTGAAGAAATGAGACAAAGAACCCCTAAGATGGCCGTGGATCCGCGGCCAAACATGGCTTTCCACCGCGGTTCCGCGGCCGTGCTGTGCACGTGTCGGTGCAAATTGTCGATGGGTGTCGGTGCGTTGACTCGGTCTTTGGGGTAGTATTGTAAATTCAGATGTGGATCAGATGTAAAACCTAGGGTTTCTCCTATCTATAAATAGGAAAGCCTACAGCCTCTTTTGGGGTATGCCTCTTTTGGGTGCCTCTTTTGAGATGGCTCTTTTTATTTTCTAGATTAAATTTTAATTTCCTTGTAATCGTCAAGAGGTCATCAATAAAGGTATTTTTTATCTCGCATTCTTTTTATCCGAATTTTATTTTTCTGCATTTTTTATCTGTCTTTATTTATCTGCAAGTTAATTAGGTTATTAAAAGAAAATTATAACAATGAATTTCATCCCTAATGAGTGAGTAATTCCTCACTTGTTAGGGTTAGGATAGGGAAGGTTTGAGAGAAGGAAATCTCTCTCCCTCCTTTCTTTGCCCAAATAATTTTATTTAAAGGACTCTCTTTAAATCAACCACACACCACTCACTACGGCACCCTATCCTACAAGATAGTGGTGATTCCTTAGTTAGATCGGTTGTGGTTGAATTAACCAGAGGTTAGGGCTAAGAGCCAAGAACGAACGGATAAGGACCAAAGGGAAGAAACTTAGTTGCTTCCTGGTCGTGCTAATCCCCGTTGTTGATTACTACCCTAACACCTATATTCTTAATTAGGGCATTGATAGAACCGAGAAAAATCCCTTTTTCAAATTAGCCTAATCCTAACCCTAGCAAGCCTTCTAATCAATTTAATCCCATTCTTAGATCGTAAAACAAAACCCGACTTGATCGGATTAACTCGTTAGAACATAAAGAAAAGGAATCCATCTCCCTGTGGACCGACCCGTACTCAACCGGCTAGCTACCAAGCGACACCGTCTTGATTGCGGTATATTCTATTCTTTGATTTTAAAACGGACGCACGCGAAAAGCACTCTCAATCAGGTGGCATGAAGCATGGCTAGATAAATAGAGAGGTATGGCCTGACTTGTTATGTGCATTTATTTGGTGCACTATTGCATTATAGTTGTGATTTATGTAGCCATTCTTTTTCATTTTGGACTTGATGATTTTTCTTCGTCTCATGCCTCATGCTTCATGGTTGCAAGTGTGAGCAACCACCATCCTCATCTCTTCTCCTTCTTCTTTCTCTTGCTCACTTGAGCTTGAGAATATGAGAGAAAAGTTTAATGAAGTATTCCTACATCATCGACTATCCACACCTGGCAAGTTTGGATCATCGGTTAGAGCCTCCTCCGGTTTCCCTTGGGTGGATCGTCTTCGGCGAGGGTGGTTGATTTTCATGCGCAATTCCGGCGGCTGTGAGCTCAGAGGATTCTTCCACAATTGGGTGGACACGCGAAAAAAGTTGTAATTTCTCAACCCTTGCACTCTTAGTTAACTAGTTTAGATTTTTGGATCGTATTCTGGGTTTTACGGGTGTTTGGTGGTCGCATAAATTTTTGTCTTCGCTTCCGTCTCGGCCATGGCTTCCGCGGCGCGGGCGCCGAACCCCAACACCAATGGGGTCGCCGTGGCACTTATGGGTCCCTCAGAAACTACTTTTTACGCATGCCCCCTCGCGAGGACTACAACCAGTCGGAACACCTTCCGGTCTCGGGACACCCTATGGGTAAGAGCCTATTCTTCGCCACACTGTCACACAGTGAGAACCCTACATGGGTCGGCATCCAAAGCCTCATAGCTTTGATACCACTGTTGGGTTGCTATGCACTTCTAGTAAGGTTTAAAGCGTGGCGGAAGTGGTAATTTAAAAAATCTAGAAAGATTTAGCAAACCCAAATCAAGAATCAAACCAAACTACGAAACTTGTCACTAGACTAGTAAGGTAAATACAAGAGTTTAGCGAACTACAACCTTTGTAGCGCGTTAGCCACCTCTCCTTGGACTCTGGATAGTCTCCACAAAGCCCGGAGCAAGCTTGCTCGATGATCTCCTCGTCAAAGATGATCCAGCTTGAGATAACTCCAACACAAACTATAGCTTCAAATTGATCTCATCAAAATGAAGCAACCCACTAATTAAACTTGCTAAGAATAATTAGTAGGAGATATAGAATAATTAGCTCACTTAATTTTTCTCTTTTATTTTCCATTCCTCACTTGAAGAAAAATCAAGAGGATAAAGAAGAAGCATAGAGAAGATGAGAGTGTGTAAAAGATAAGCATGAATAAACCTTTTTAACTAGAAACAAGAATGAGTCATAAAACAAATAATGACTCACACAAATGAGTCATTAAAAAAAATCATCTCATGAATTCTACAACCATGACTCATTCTCATTTCTTTCATCTAATTCTTATACTCCCATCATACATGTATTAATATACATATATCAACATACATGTCTCATTATTTATATCAAATATAAATCTTAATTAAAGAGAAGAAAATAATTAAGTGAGCATGATATTAGTTAATATATAAATATATCGATATATAAATATACATTTAATTATTAAATATCACTTGATTTAATAATCTGGCTACATCATATATATATCGGCTAATATCAATAAACACCCGATTAAAATACGTGTATCAAATACACGTGTTTAATCGAACTCCTGCACGTATCCCCATACGTGCCCTACATCGTTTCGCATGTGCTAAGAAACCTCTGTGTGGGACTCTAAAGACTCAATAATACGCTGGTTGTAGGTTAGGATCATATTCATAGCCCACAATCACGTCAGCATTGCCAGCTGCACGTAACGGCTACCTAGGTATTGAACGAAAGAAGGTCAACGAGCAGGGTCATCTGAACCCTGTAAAGTCTATCAGTGATATTACCGTACAGTCCGGTCTCTTTGTCTAAGAGTATCGCATATCGAGTCTAGTGTTTGGAATCTGTCAGACCCCATTAACTCGATAAGTCGTGCGACAGAGAACTCATAACCAACCGAAGATACAACTTATAACATTTATCAGTTTATCTCCACTGCTATGGCCATCGACTTATGGTTGTAGTTATGTCCTGCACAACGCAACATCAACTCCCTATACCGGGAGAGACGAATCCCCTCGACCGCTCACTGCCTCCACGTACTTTGGGACGATACCTAACAAAAACATGTTTGCACGACTCCTTTGTAAGGTAGTTGGGTAGAAGTATAAGCATAGTAGGAACACACATAAGACACTATGGCGATCTCAGGTTCTAGGGACTACCCTGTATATATGTCACAAGAGAACTGCTAACTGAAATTGGTATATTACTAACTAGGAGTTCTCAGTTAGTCCATCTAGTGCAACTCATCCAATGAGTACATGTATACAATCATCAATGTCAAACACCAATAGCTGTAGGATCAGCCATCGCCCCTTCAACCGGGTCAGAAAACATACACACTAGTCTAAACTAGAGTACCGATACCCTATCTCAATACTCTTACGACTATGGACATTTAAGGATGTGCTTATCGACTACTCAGGCCCTACTAGTATGATCTCTATCATCGTCCTGGTAGTCAAGAAAAATCCTAGGGCTTTATCTCATGTCTAAACGATATGTGATAGTAAATAAAATGCATCACATGAAAAATAAAAGCAAACTAGATAGCATGCTATCATCTCGAGTGAGATTGTTCTCTCATATAGGTTCTCCTTTAATTACAATAATTATCTTGAATACACTTATATCCAATAGTTTGTGGTTCTTGAATTTCTTCCAGTTCTACCTTGCTCCCACTAATTTCTTTTGCAAGAAATTCCTTTTCCAAAAAGGTGGCGTGGCAAGCTACAAACACCTTCTGTTCCTTGGTGTGGTAGAACAGATATCCTAGTGAATTGTTAGGATATCCCACAAACTTACATAGAACCGATCATGCCTCCATTTTGTCCGAATTTTGCTTTTTAACATAAGCCGGACAACCTCATATCTTAATGAATTTAAGACATGGTTTCCTACCACTCCATATTTCATATGGAGTATTAGGCACTAATTTGGACGGAACTTAATTCAAAAGATATTATGATGTCTGAAGCGCATGTCCCCAGAATGAAAGAGGCAGATCAGCACTACTCATCATGGAGCGAAACATGTCCAATAGGGTGCGGTTCCTCCGCTCCAATACACCGTTGTGTTGTGGTCTATATGGAGGAGTAAGCTGAAAGAGAATATCATTCTCTTTTAGGTATTCTAAGAATTCCGTGCTTAAGTACTCCCCTCTTCTATCAGGTCGAAAGATCTTGATACTTTTACCAGTCTGGTTCTCCACTTCATTTTTGTATTCCTTAAATTTCTCAAAAGCTTCACATTTGTGTTTCAAAAAATACACATATCCGAACTTAGAGAGATCGTCAGTAAATGTGATGGAATATAAGAACCCATCTCTTGCATGTATAGACATTAGACTACATATCATTGTGTATGAGTCCTAGTATCTCTATAGCTCTTTCTCCGTGTCCCGTAAATGGAGTTTTGGTCATCTTTCCTTTGAGACAGGACTGGCAAGTTTCATAAGATGAAAATTCGAACGAATTCAGAAATCCATCCTTATACAACTTGGCTAGTCCATTTTCATTGATATGACCAAGTCTATGATTCCACAAATAGGTTTCATTTGTATCCGAACTCTTCCTCTTGTGAGTGTTTCTTATATTGAAAAATGTGCTTTGATTAAGAACATATATACCATTACACAGTGTATTTTCTGCAACCAGTACTTGATTAAGGTAAATGTTCATAATATTTCTATCTAGAACAAAGTTATATCCATTTTTATCAAGTAAAGAAAGTGATATGATATTGCAAAGTATGGAAGGTA
The DNA here is from genome assembly GCA_030015575.1 of Agapanthus africanus. Taxonomy (NCBI): domain Eukaryota; kingdom Viridiplantae; phylum Streptophyta; class Magnoliopsida; order Asparagales; family Amaryllidaceae; genus Agapanthus; species Agapanthus africanus. Next base: position 180,753,033 of record CM057344.1, on the reverse strand, counting down.
CATAGTAGCAGTTGTTCAAAATCATAGTGTTACCACTTGGCAGCACAAGGTGATATTCACCGATAGCACTAGCATCAACTTGTGCTTCGTTCCCTACTCTGAGGGACATATCACCAGGTCTAACTATCCTACTTTTTATCAGTCCCTTAATAAATTACAAATATGAGATCCTGATCTGGTATCTAGTACCCAGGAGATAGGACTGACCGAAAAACAGTTCTCAGTAATAAGAACACATGAAGTAGACGCAATAGTATGGTTCTTCTTTACCGGGGCCATCAAGGAATTCATGTAATCCTCTTTCCATTGCTCAAGATCATGACATTTGTCACAAGACAGAGCTGAACCGATGTTCCCCAGCCCCGAATAAAAATACGGGTCGGTCAAGTCATACATTCTATTATCTTGATTAGGGCGAGATATGGTTGCTATCTGTAGAGAGAGAAAAGAAACACTCAGCGTACGCTCTTGCAAGATTAGATAGGTTATTGGTTTATCTAATCAGGATGGCCCCTACTGTTTCCTCAAATTTTCCATCAAACCTTAAAAAGAAAACTAGCCGGGATCATTCGCACCTTATAAGTTTGCTAACCGTTCAGTCAGGTGGGTGTTGGTACTCCGAGAGAGGTTTCCTATGCTCTCGCATACACCTAATTAAAATAAACTTCGTTTCCGCAGAGGTGTAGTGTCGTTAACACCATTCTAGACACTTAATAGGTTAGAAAATTGTGAAGTGAAAAAATATCTTCCAAGAGTAACCCTACTCATTAATAGGATCAGGACCCAACTATCATCACGTGATAACCTAGATGAAAGCCACTCTAGTTTCCAGACTCTTGAAGGTATGCAACACCAGAAAGTTTCCTATATATTTGAAACCCCCGATGTGGTTTTTACCCCTAGGACTCTAGTGACCTTGACGAATAATCGACAAATCAAAAGGTCCTAGTCAAGTTCAACCCGTCATTATCTAAAATTGCATTAGACCGACCTGCATAACCCTTGACGAATAATCAACAAAGTCATATGACTTTCCTAACCAATCTCATTATCTATGCTACAGACAATCACTACTTAGCCACCGTACACTACGCCTTGACGAATAATCAACAAACGTAGCACGAATACTAAGTACTAATTATCTAAAACGACATAAAGCTACGGCTGGATTTTGGTGAAAAACCTTTAACGTAATGAACCCGATATCGTTGAAGGAATCTAGTGATTTCAAAACGAGTGGTTTAAGCTCAATTTTGAAAACTTTTGGTTTTGTGAAAAATCGAGTGGTTTTGAAAAGAACTGAGTGGTTTTGAAATTTAATTCCAACGTCATCATTTTAGGTTTATTTTCTTGCACTAATCAAAATTAATGCGGTCACATCAATTTATTTCTATCACATCAAAAAATAACGAAAATAGAATGTACGTACATACCATCCGCATTCGCTATGGGGCCCCGTCATGCACTGTTAGATTACTTAACTAATGGTAGAGCGAAGGCAAAGCCAGTGCGGATGCAAAACATATAAACATTTTTATATATATATAACCATTCATCACAGGCATGATATAAGCAACATCACAGACAGGCAATAAGCAATATGGAATAATGGATAATTTGGAAGCCCCACGTTTCATTTGAGCCGCAAAGGAAACTCGATGTTTCCCGGTCATATGGATAGGCCGTACAATGTCAAACCAAGACCCCTACGAGTGTGGCAAATTTCCTGCGAATTCTAGAAGTGAGGCAACCATCACTCAATGACATGAGTGGGCCACCCAGCACTTTATGGAATCCGATAACTTGAGCACTCCACCGTTAGTCATCCTAAAACCCCTACAAGTGTGGCGAATAGCCCGTCAATTCTAGAGCGAGGCCGCTTGAACTCACCACCGCAAGACGACCACCTAGCGCACTCTAGAACCCGGCAATTCGAGCACTTCTCCATGGGTTTATCCTAGTACATAAATGAAATAATATACAATGGTGGCATCAACCTCAACCCGGCCATGTCCCAATAAAAGAATATACAAACAGGCAGAAATGGCAGTCCGCATGCCGGACGCTCGCCCCGCAATAATGAATATACAAATGAATACAACTGTATAACCAATATCGCATGAGAGGCTATCCATCACGACAATCCGACCAAACTATCATAGAGATAAATATTACAGCAGCACAAGAAAATATGTGCAACCCCGTATAAATAACATATAGCAATTAGACGGCGTCTGAAACACATATACAACACAGATACGAAAACCATGATCATAGAATTCATCACAGGCGAAGCTCACACTCAAAATTCCAAACGACAAAAATCAAGTGCACTCTGACGTCCGAAATCCATCATTTTGCCCACACCAAGAGTCCGAACGACCCATACAAAGCCCCCAGAAACACCCCGGGGGACCCTCGATCTGCCTCGCGAGTTCTCGGTCCGAACCAAGAGCCCGCGGGCATCGGAAAACGCAAAATGATCGGTTTTGGGACAGCCAAGAAAAACAGTTTTGAGTGTTGGAAAAACAGCCGCTTTTGATGAAAAACGGATTTGAAAAGGGTTACCCGACACTCTACAGGTCACCCTCGATCCCCTATGGATTCCCCGCTCCAAAATGAGAGCTCTAGGGATTGAGTACACACATGAAAACCCATTTTAGAAACCCAAACAGCTGCTGAATTTCAGCAGTTTTCGGCAGGGAAAAAACGACGACTAATGTAAACAAACGGCTTATAAAAAGAGTTCTCGAGACCATAAGAATCACCCTCAATACCAAACGGAGTACCTGTTCTAAAACGAGAGCTCCAGACATTGAGTACACGCAAGAAAACAACAATTTGTTGTTGATTTTTCCAGAATACTGCGGCTGAAAACTGCCGTGAAACAAAATGTGTTTGGCGATGAGTTCTTCGGTCATGAAAGTAAGTTTAGGTGTATGGTTTTATCTGATATCATGTTGGTTAATTTTGCTCACTCTACAATGAAAGTAGAGAGGCAGAATACACAAAAATCAAATTTTGAGTAAGCACAATCAACAAAACCCCAAGTGATGAAACCATAACCCTAAACTAGCAGCTACAAGGAATTTAACTACTATGAAAAGGGGTTATACCTAAAAGATTTGTGTCCTTCGGGTCTTCAAACTCCTCTTTCTTAGCTCATAGTCCATCGGGATCGAACTTGGACGTTAGCCTCCTCATATCAAAGATGATCCACCCTAGAGTTTATGGTTCAAGATAGGCTTCATTAATGAAGCAACTAAATAACCTAGTTTGCTAATCTAGATTATAAAGATGATGTAGAGAGTGTTAGACTAATTTAACTATCTCTTAAACCTTAGGTTTCTCATCACGTGAGAGTGTTTAGGGTAGAAGAGGAACTTGAGAGGAGAGAGAATGGCTAGCATAGAATGAATCCATTTCCAGAGGAAAAGGAGATATGTATCATATTCATTTTCCAAATAAAAAAATGTAGCCATACTTGAATAGTTATGAAAAATGAATACATAATTCATTTCCCCATTCCTCTCTACACTCTTCATGCCACCTTGCATGCCATCACATTTCTTATTTTATAATAAATAGAAAAACCAAAATGAGGTGTCCCTCTTCTAGAAGGTATACTTGTATAAATACAAGAATACCAAACCGTATTACATACCCGTATTCATATGAATAGCAAGAGATAGAATAATCCAATAATATAATACGAGATTATTATTAAACCAATAATTGATCTAATAATCCGGTTTAATCCTAGGACCGCTAGTATTAACCGTCCGAACATGAATGCGTGTAACTAGTACACTATTTGATAGGAACCCTGCACATATAACCATACGGCCTCTACATCGTTTTGCCTGAACCAGGACAACTCTCTGTGTGGAACTCTAAAGACTCAACAGTATGCTAGCAATGGGTTTAAGCACAAGCACGTCAGCGACACTAGCTGTACGTAACGGCTATCCAGATACCTATCGAAAAGGAAGGCCGACGAGCAAGCTCATCCGAACCCTTACTGAGCCTATCCTTGACAATTTGTGTACAATCCGGTCCCTTCGTCTAAGAGTATCGCATACCGGGTCTAAGGGTGGTAAACAGCATACCCCTAATAACCCGATAAGTCGTGTCGAAGTGGCTCAGGATCGATCTGAGAAACTATTGATCTAACCATCAGTAAATCTTATCTGCCTTGGCCAAGATCTTATAGTTCTGGCTAACCAGACACAGTGCGATATTGACTCCCAATACCAGGAGAGACGAATCCCTATCAATCTCTCACTACCTCCATGTAGCTTAGGACTGTACCCAACCAACACCTATTTGCACGACTCAGTAGAGCCATTGTAGGATAGTGATCTAAGTACAGTGGAAACTCACACAAGATGAATGACGATCTCAGGTCTAAAGACTAACATATACTCATGTCACCTGAGAACCGCTATCTGACGATAGGTATAATACAATCTAAAAGTTTTCGACGAGTCGGTCCAGTGTACTCACCCCCAGCGAGCACCTGTATACAATCTTAGGTGATCACACCAATGGCTTTAGGACCAACCACCGCCCCTCGTTGGGGTCTTGAAACGTATACATAAGTCTACTTTAGACTATCGATACCCGGTCTCAATACTCCTGCGACTTAGGACATTTAAGGATGTGCTTATGGACTACCCAGCCCCCACAAGTGTGATCGCCGTCACAACGTTGGCAATCAACCAAAATCCTATGGGCTTTATCAACATGTATCAGCGATATATAATATCAAGTAAAGCATATGCACGGGTTAAGATAAAGACAAACCAAAATAGTATACTACATAATCGAGTTTTTATCAACATGTATAAGCAATAAAAAGAAGAATGAAAAACAAATACACATGTTCAGATAAAGACAATCCAAATAGTATACTATATAACTGAGCAAGATTGTCATGCACATACATATCCCTAGCATCTTATACAATACAGGCCTCTAGGGCATACATATCCAACAGAGGGAGGTCCCCCATTCTCTCTCACGGACCTAATTGAATAACCTCATTTCCTTAGAGGCATAATCTCGTAAATACCTTTCTAGACACCTGATGGATCGGCTAATTGTGAAGTGAAAATCTTCCGGAAGAAACTATTACTCACAGTGGGAATCGGGATCCAACTATCATATAGAAGGTATGCAATCACATTGCAAGTTTCAAAAATTGAAACTCCCGATATGGTTTTTATCCATAGGACCCAAATGATCTTGATGAATGATCAACAAATCATAGAGTTCTAGTCAAGTTCAAGCCATCATTTCGTGATTAATTTAGACCCACCCGTACGACCCTTAACGAATAATGCCATATGACTGTCCTAACTAATCTCATCATATTAGGCAGACAAGCATCACATAGCTACCGTACACTACGCCTTGACGAGTGATCAACAAACGCAACACGAATACTAAATACTCTACTAATCTGAAATGACGGAAGACTACGACTGGTTTTGAAGAAAACCTTTAACGTAATGAACTTGATATCGTTGAAAGAACCGTGTGATTTGAAAACCAACTTGTTTTGAAAAATGAATTGGTTCGTACAACATCATATTAGGTTTTTTTTCTTTACATTAATCATATTAATGTAGGCCCATCATTTAGACAAAAACACATTTTATCTAGTATCTTATCACACCAAACAAGCACAATAGGAAAAAGACAATAGAATGTTTTTATATGCCAATCTCAATAACCACGGGACATCGGGTCTTCACCGTAAGATTACTTAACTTACGGCAGGGCGGAAGTAGGGCTTTTGCGATTGTAAAGCATATAGAAACACTTACACACACACACACACACACACACACATACACACACATCACAAGGAAGTAATCACATTACAGGCATGCGGTAAACATCAAGAAAATGGAATAGTCGGATATTCTAGGAATCTCGCGTTTCGCTTGATCCACAAATGAAACGCGACATTTCACGGTCGCGTGAATAGCCTGTATATAACCAAACGAATACCCCTAAAAGTGCGACGAGCCACCTGCCAATTCTAGAATGAGGCAACCTGGCCTCGACTCCTTGAGGGGGCCACCTAGCGCATTCTAGAATCGGACGGCTCGAGTACTTCTCCGCAGGGTAATTTCCAAGTGTAATATACATATAATAGGCAATGAAGGTCTCAACCCGACCACGTTCCAAATAAAAGAATAATACATTTGACATTTTGCATAATACATGAATTGAAATACAACGCTTGTATATTCACATTCACACCGACCATGTTCAGAATAAAAGAATAATACATTTGAAATTTTACAAAATACATGAATTGAAATACAACGCTTTTATATTGACATTCACACGAGGGGCTATTCAAACACGACAATCTGAACCAAACCAAACACACCAACATCACATTCACTAATGTGCAACCTAGTCTAATTGATCACACATCAATTAGGCTATGTTTACCAGCACATATCCTTATATGTGTTCAAACCAACTCAATCAAACACTTTGATCGAGTCGATTCGAAACCGATGGCCAAGAACTTAACCCACGGGTCGCACGCATCAAATTTCAAAAAATCTAACTTCGACGCACACCACAGCACCCAAAAACATATCAAATTTGCATTGAAACGGGTCTCGGAGGACCCGGATTCGACCCTAAACCCACCCCCTATACTACGCCTTGATTCGGCCCCGAATCGGGGCTGAATAAAGGTGATTCAGCCCCTGGTTCGGGCCTGAATCAATGCCAATTCAGCCCCCGATTCGGGGTTGAATCGGCCTCGGTTTAGCCCCGAATTCAAGGCTGAACCGGCCAAATGATGCACGGGATCGGGTGTCTCCCGAGAACACACAAAGTCCTTGGTCCAAACCAAGAACCCGGGGCTCTGGCAAAATAAAAATCAGACAATTTTTGTGAATGGTTTAAAACTAGTTTTCGAAAAATTGGGTTTTCAAATTCTTTAGCGACAAATGCAACAATTATTAAATGGGTCGGTTCTGATACCAAGTAGGTGCACGGTGCAAGGGGCACAACACTTGCGGACCGCGGCGGAAACATAGAACAAAAATTTCTAAAACATAACACCAAACACTATACATAAAATCATCCAGATACTAATAGTTGCAAAAAAATCAAGAGAGCAAAACCATAAAGTTTAGAAGGGCTACAATATTTGTAGCGTGTCCACTTTCTAGTGGAAGACCCCAAGCTAAGCTTTAGTGGTGTAAGGAACAAGCTTGATAGCCGTCCGCCTCGCCAAAAATGATCTACGGTGAAAGCAACCTATCCAAGCTCTCACTTTAGAACACTTCTATGTGAAGTAGCTAGCTCTAACAAATTGCTAATAGGTAGAAATAATAGATGATGTAAGGAAAACACTCTTTTTTTTTCTCATTTTCTCTCTTGAAAAATGAAGATGGAGATGAAGCTCTCTCTTGAAAAATGAAAAGGAAGATGAAGCTCTCTTGAATTATTTTTCCTTAGAAAAATAATGAAGAAAAAATAATATCCTCTCTCGTTCTCATTCTTTCTCCTCTTAACCCCCACCTCTTCACATGCCTTTTTTGTCATCACATGACATTTGTATTTGTATCATATACAAATACATTGTATGTATCCTAATACATAAAAGTGTAAGAGAGAGAAAGAGTGGGTGTGTGTGTGTAATGAGAGAGAATATATGTATCATATACATATTATGTATCATATACATAATAATACTTTAATATCATATACTAATGAGAGAGTGTGTGTTATCATACAAATAATAGTAGCAACCATATCATATATATGGGTATTAATTCAACACTTGACTTAATAATCCGGCTTAAAAATAAACCGGCTAGTATCATCAAACGTCCAATTAATTTACGCGTATCATATATACGTATTTAATTAAACTCCCGCATGTATCCCCATACGCACGCCACAACATCATTTCACCTGGGCAGGCACTTTCATTGTGAGACACTAAAGACCTGAAAATATGCTGGCAGTGAGTTAAACAAGATCATATCTGATTGAATCTAAAATACTTTTAGATCAATCCCCTCACGGGTTAACTTACAAGCCCGTCAGCGATGCTAGCTGCACGTAACAGCTACCCAAGTATTGATCAAGAGGTAGGTCGACAAGCAAACTCATCCGAACCCAACAAAACTTATCAGTGACAATCACCGTACAGTCCAGTCTCTTCGTCAAAGAGTATCGCATACCGGGTCTGGGGGTGGAAACTGTAAAATCCTTAATAACCCAATAAATCATGGAGACATAGAACTCATAACCATCCAAGATAAAACTGATAACACTTATCAGTTTATCTCAACCACCCTGGCCAGCGATTTTTAGTTATAATCATGTCTTGCACAGCGTGATATTGACTCCCTATACCAGGAGAGACGACTCTCTTCGATCGCTCACTGCCTCCATGTACTTCAGGACTATACACAACTGAAACATGTATGCACCGCTCTTTAAAGTCGTTTTTTGGTAGTAATCAAAGTATTGTGGGAACACACACAAGACACTATGGCGATCTCATATCAAAAGACTACCCTGTGTAATTGTTACCAGAGAACTGCTATCTGACAATAGGTATAATACCATCTAGGAGTTCTTGACGAGTACGTTCGGTGTACACATTCTCTAGTGAGAACCTATATACAATCTTTGGTGTCAAACACCAATAGCTATGGGACCAGCCATCGTCCCGGTCGGTGTCAAGAAACGTATACACTAGTCTACTCTTGAGTACCGATGCCCTATCTCGATAAATCTACAGCTAGGAACATTTAAGGATGTGCTTATGAAATACCCAGGCCCCACTAGTATGATCACATCATAATCCTAGTAGTCAGGTAAAGATCTTAAAGGTTTTATCAACATGTATTAGCGATACGTAATAGAAAGTAAAACATATACACATGAATGATAACGGCAAACCGGACAACATACTATTATGTCAAGCAAGAATGTTCTATCCATATACAAGTACAATAATTGCCTTCAGGGCACCTATATCTAATAAATAATCATATAAGGTTCTTTCGGGACGACCATGGCTTCATGATTACGGCACCATACCATCGAAACTCCATCATGCATGAAATATACCAAAGATAGCAAAGAAAGGCGCATTGACGGAGACATACAGCCGTTCCGCGTTCATGAAGTCCAATATGAAAATTCTTGATACTTTATGAACCCTCGGGATAACACGCCCCCACTTGCTGAAAATGAAACGGTGCTGAGTCCCAAAAGTACGTTAAAGCTAGCTACTGCCTTCAAAATCAAAACCCCTCAAAGGAATCCGCATTTGACACTGACAAGTCTGATGATGAAGGTCTGTCCCTAATCTTTCGTCCTAGCAAAGTTCGCCAACATTTTGGTAATGACATTGATAAATCTAATGATGAAAGCATGTCCCTAATCTTCTATCCCAGCAAAGTTCTTCCGCACTTCGGTAGTGACACCGAAGAATCAGACACTGAGGATTCGTCCTGCAACAGGTGTGCGGATAAGACTCATGTCCAAAAATCAAAGCTGAGGGTGACTACTGAAATCGTAGAAAGGTCCCTATCTGTCGCGAAAATCCCGGAGCAATTACAGAACCCGACGCTCTGTCGGTCTCCATTGTGGATCAATTGAAAACCTTCTATGTCCCCGGAAGTAAGAATGGGCAAAATGGGATTTTGTTCTATGGGTTGAACTCTATCATTCACCCGAATGACTTATCTCTAATATCTCTTCCATACGAAAGAGGTATAAGAAGTTTCCTGAACCCTAAATACTATGCGTCAAAGATGCGGGAATATTTTAAGAAATGTGGATGCCTGTTATATCAAATAGACTCCGAGGTAAAATTCTATGAAGAGCTATGGTATCTGCCTCAAGCCTGGCCATTCATCGACGGACGAGTCCCAGATAGATGGGGTATAGGCTTTATCCAGCCTGATATCAAGTCTTGCTGTATGATCCATATAGAAGAGACCAACGAAAAACCTAGAGACGATGGCAAGCTGATCGAGCCATAAGAAGCCCCTCAGGAGCTCAAAGACTGCGGACAAGCAACTTTCGACGAGCTGATCGAAATTGACCTGGGAAAGCCCCATAATCCACGGCCAACCTATATCAGCTCGCTCTTGTCCGAGGGAGTAAAAAAGTAAATAATTTCCCTACTGCATAAGTTCGTCGACTATTTCGCATAGACGTACAAAGAGATACCTGGCTTCTCCTCAAAGGTGGTTATGCATAAGCTGGCTATATCTCCTGATGCCAAACCAGTCAACCAAGCGGCTCGGAGAATGAGAATAGTGCTGGAAGAAAAGATCATCGAAGAAACTTATCGATGTTGGCTTCATCAGGAAAGAGAAATATATGGATTGGATCGCATGCATTGTCCCGGTAAAAAGGAAAAACGAGCAGATCCGAGTTTGCATCGACTTCAGGGACCTTAACAAGGCATACCCTGAAAATGATTTCCCACTCCCGGTCATGGAAATGATGGTTGACGATACCTCAAGGTATGAGTTGTTCACCTTCATGGATAGCTCATCCGGGTACAACCAAATCAAGATGTCGTGCGAGGATGAGAAACATACAACGTTTCGAACTCTGATCAACATTTACTGCTACAAGGCGATGTCATTTGGACTAAAGAATAAAACCGAAGTCAATCACATCAAAGATCTCTGAACCATCTTCATAAGACTGAGGGAGTACAATCTAAAGATGAATACTCTAAAATGCACTTTTGGCATGTCATATGGGGAATTTTTGGGCTTCATAGTCTGGCATCGAGGGATCGAAATTGACCCGTCGAAGATAAAAGAAATCATAGAGATGCCTCCTCCAAGAAATCTGACGCAGTTGAGATCTTTCCAAGACAAACTCGCTATGAAGGTTCATTTCAAATTTATCGAGGAGATGTCAGCTTTTCTCAAAGCTGATGAAGAAGATGCTCTTTTCGTCTGGGACACCGAATGTCAAACTACATTCAAAAGAATCAAGCAATACTTGTTCCACCCTCCATTGCTCGCTGCTCCCATTCTAAATAAGCCACGGATCCTCTACATTGCTATAATAGATGGGTCACTTAGCGTGCTCCTCGCTCAAAATAATAAGGGCAAATAAAACACCCTCTACTATCTCAGCCGAAGACTGGTCGGTGTGAAGCATAACTACTCTCCAATCGAGAAGTATTACTTGGCTTTGATATTTGCCGTGATGAAAATGAGGCATTACCTGCTCGCTCACTGGGTTATGCTGATCCCTAAGATCAACCTGTTGAAATATCTTATGACAAAGGCAAACTTGATGGGTAGGATGGCCATATGGGCTGTCATTCTGCTTGAATTTGATATAGTCTATACCCCTCATAAAGCAGTAAAAGGGCAAGCCCTGGCTGACTTCCTCGCTGCACATCCCATACTAGAAAGGTCACCGCTAAATTGTGAGTTACCCAATGAACAAGCACTGCATCTCGAAGATAACAAGCCATGTTGGGATCTCTACTTTGATGGAGCCTCCTCAGTGAGGTCCTCCATCAAATTAAACATCCCGCAGATAAAAACGGGGGTAAAATTTGTGTTCATTACGCCATCAAGGGGAACCTTACGACATTCTCTTGCTTTTACCGAACCTCGCACAAAAAATGAGACTGAGTATGAAGCAAAGATAGCGAGTCTCAAGCTCGCCATAAAGATAAGGATTACCCGGCTCTGTGTCTACGGATATTCCGAGCTGGTCGTCAACCAAGTAAGTGGAGACTATAAAGTATACAAGCCCGAGTTGGCTTGATATAGGAGTCGGGTTGTGAAACTCATGGAACAATTCATCTACATCGAACTGATGAGAATTTCCAGGGCGTTGATTGGAAAATCTGACGTACTCGGTTGCCTACCAAAAGGACTGGATGATCCCAATATGGATGAAATTCTAATTATGGTCAGAAGCCGGAAAATTCTACCTCCCTTGGATCAGTGTGAAGAGAAAGGCCAGAACAAGAAAAAATTTCTGCCGAAGAGGCCTTAGTCATCAAAGACGAGCCTAATTGGAGAGAACCCTTTATAGAGCATCTCCGATAAAATAAGCTACCAGAAGACAAATCTACAAGGTTTCAGTCGAAGAAGAGAGCTCTCCAATACGTGTTCGTAAATGACATGTATATCGAAGATTATACAACCAGCTCTGGCTCAGGTGTATGTCCTTAGCCGAAGCCCTGAAAGTTATGAAGGAGGTCTACTCTGGTGTCTATAGAGCACACCAGTCTGTCCCTAAGATGCGTCTTCAAATCAAACGGCTAGGATATTACTGTCCCAGCATAATAAGGGATTGTGAAGAACATAAAAAGAAATGCCACCTGTATCAAATACATGGCAACTTCATACACAAGTATCCCAATCCGATGCATCCTACTCTAGCATCGTAACCATTCGAAATATGGGGCACCGATATAATTTGCCTAATTGACCCTTCGTCAAGTTAGTTATATGTATGCCCTAGAAGCCATTATTATACATGTAATGTATATGATAGTGGATGGTTGGACATATATAGGGAGGAATTTCTTGCTCGACATGATAGTATGCTATTTGGTTGCTCATTATCGTATCATATACACTTATTGTCTCTCTATTACATGTTGATAAAGCCCTTAAGATGAGTACTTAACTACCAGGATTATGCTGCAGATCATACTAGTGGGGCAGAGGTAGTCGGTAAGTACATCCTTCAATAGTTCCTAGTCGTAGGAGTATCGAGATGGGGCATCGATATTCCAGAGTAGACTAGCGTATACGCTTCTCGACCCATGTGATGGGAGTTGGATGATCCCATATCCATTGGTGTTTGACATCAGAGATGGTATGTGTGTGCTCAGTAGAGACTGGGCACACTGAGCGGACTCGCCGAGAACTCCTAGTGGTATTATACCTATCGTCAGATAGCAGTTCTCTGGTGACACTGGTACAGGTTAGTCTGTCGACCCGAGATCGTCATAGAGTCTTGTGTGATTCCCACTGTGCTTTGATTTCCACCTTACCATGTTCAAGAGATTGTGCAAAATGGTGGTTTTTAGGTACAATCCCGAGTCACATGGAGGCAATGAGCGATAGGAGGGGATTTCGTCTCTTCCGGTATTGGGGGTTGATGTTGCGCTATGCTTGATTGGCCATAACAGGAAATCCCTGGCCAGGATTGCTAAGATCTACCGGTAAGTGTTATCAGTAATTTCTCGAACCGTTATGGACCTCACATCGGCATGACTTATCAGGGCTATTGGGGTCTGACGTTATACCACCCCCAGGCTGAGATATGCGATATATCTAACGAAGAGACCAAACTGTACGGTAGTGTTACTTATTGGATTTGCAGGAGTATGAGCAGGATTGCTTGTTGATCTTCTGATCGCTCAATACCCAGATGGCCGTTACGTTTAGCAGACCGCTTGCGGCTTGTGGGCAACTGATATGATCACCACCTAATGTCGGTGTATTGACGAGTCTTTAGAGTCCTATACAGAGGTTTTCTGGCTCAGGCAAAACGAAGTAGGAGCACATATGTGATATGTGCGGAACCAAGATTAATAAGTGTATGTGATACCGTATTCTATTCTCGCGATATGTGATATCGGTCGGTTATATGTGATATAGCCAGGTTATCGAATCAAGTGTTGATTCAATAAGTTGATACATTTAATATTAGTCGGTTGTATGTGATATAACTGGATTATTAAATCAAGTGTTGATTTAATAATTTAATGTATAATTATATATGTGATATATTAATTTACATTAACTAATATTAGCTCACTTAAGAATTCTTCTTCTCACTTGTGCATTTAGTATATATGTGATATATATTAATGTATATTTTATTGTGTGATGCTAGATACCACATGCTACAGGGTGTATAAGACTAACACCATGCTTAACATAATGTGGGGTTTTATTTATTTAAAGTGAATTAAAATTGGATGGAAATTACTCTCATGGTTGAAACTTGTGGAAGCTTGAAGAATCATTTACCATGTCCACCAATTTTGTTTTACTTAAGATATTTATTAACCCAACCATTATGATTAGCCATGGTTTAGTCTCTACATGAGTTAGTATATGATATTAACTCACCCATGGTTGCCATTATATACTTGATTTTTTCCATGGTTGCTTTTCTTCATCTCCTTCCTCTAGCTCTCTTGAAATTTGGGAGGTGAAGAATATGAGTGAGAAAAATATTTCTAGAGTGAGCAAAGATCCTACTTCATCATCCTCTACTGGACTAGCCATTTAGTTTAGAGTGTTAGCTTCACTAATTCCATATTAGTGAAGAGGTAGCTTGAGTTTGTGTCTCCTCGGCATAGATCATCTTCGGCCTCGAAGACTTCAAGCAAGCTTGTTCCTTTTATCTTGTGGAGCCTTTCTAGAGTCCGGGAGATCACTACTTGGAGCGAAGGGACTACTAAACGGAGCTTATGAAGTGAAGGACCGGTCTACAAAGGTTGTATTTCCTGATCACTTAGATGTAAAAATGTTTACATACTTGTTCGTCTAATTCTCTAGTTAAGATTCTAGGTTAGGGTTCTTTAGTGCGCCAATTTTTTAAAAACGGCATGGTCAATGCCTCACAAAACCCAGCGGCGACCCTAGGGAATCCTGCAGTGGTATCAGATCCAAGTTAGAGAATTAGACGATATTTTTAGAATTACGAAACCGAAACAACCCCGAAACATTCGAAAAAAACCAAGTTTCTGTCGAAATTTTTAAGGTGTCTAAATTTTTTTTTAAGCAGTTGCAGAATGTTATATATGATGTAACATGAACATCAAAGAAATTGGAGCCCTCCTCGCCGGATTTTGGCCGGCGGCATGACCTAAATATCCGAGCTCGCCGGTTTTGTAGTGGGCTTCTGGCTTCAATTTTTTGTGGTGTTCCAGTCTCTGGGTTTTGGTATTTTAGGTGTTACTTGTTTTTACTGATATTGAATGTGATGTTATTTTTCTGTAAATGCAATTCAGAGTGTTTCGTAGTCATAATTCTAACATCGTTTCGGGTTATTTAGACGACGTTAAAAAGTTCAAACAGATATCAATAACCCATTTTCTCCCTCGCCAGAAATTTTCCAAGAGTTGGATTTTTCCATGTTTAAAATCTTCAGAAATTCATGCAGGTGTTTTATATGGACCTTCTAGAAGAATGAAACCTTAACTCGGTTCTGTGACCATCGGAACCGTCACCAAACCCTAGGGTTTGTGGTAGTTCCGCGGCGCCATAGGTGAGGTAAGGGTTGACCCTTCTACGGTTGGTCCATAGGTGTTGTGGCATATTCTGGGTACTTTTTAAACTCCGCTCAAGTGTTGAGCTCTTTGGGAAATTTTGCGTATTTGTTGATTCGATTGAAAAGTTTAATATCGTCTAGTTATCTGTGATTGTGATACAATACTTGGAATCCACAATATTTAGTTTTGTGAAAACTAATTTGAATTTTATAAATCTAGTAATTCAGTCTCATTTGATCGGTTGCCATGGAATTTTGATGTGGATCAAAAGTCTGTCGCAATCACGTAGCGTACGCGGATACTCGCCGGGTAACCTTACTAGATAGCCACGCCCTATAGCCCCGACCAAGTGACTATAAGAGAACCCCGTCGCCAAAACCATCCGTTCGGGTGCTCGCGGACGTGGTGTTCCACCTAAGTGCACTTCGTTGACGGCATCGGGGGTGCGGATGTCTACTAAAGTTTCCGACGAGTATTCGATCAGGTTGTCGGGAATCTTTTTGAATTACCCGAATGGTTATTAAAATGTGTTTTCAATATCGAGACTAAAATGCGGGGTTTATAATTGTTAAACATGTGATGTCTAAGGAATTCATTTGGTCAGGCATGAAATCCAAAGTATGTAATACATTGGGTTTATGATGTCTAAGTTGGTTGTGAATTCCAATTGTTGTAGTTTTCACTTTCTTTTCTGCGACCGTAAGTGTAATATGTGGTGTATCGCCAGTTTCATTGCTATATGTCAATGACAATTGGGATACGCATATTTACTTACGTTGATAACATGTGATGTTATGTGTTGCTGGGATATGTTATATTGGATCGTCGTGTTTTGAATAGCCGGGTTTTTTTTATGTGAGATGAGAGTTTTTCATTTTCATTCATGTAAAAACTTGTATGTAATATTCTTTTATTGGGGCACTTCCGGGTTGAGGATGATGTCACCATTGATGTATATTATTTACTTTTCCGCATTAGGATAGGCCCAAGGAGGAAAGCACAAGTAACCGGGTTCTAGGGTCCAGTGGGAGACCATCTCGAGGAGTCGAGACTGGGTCTCCTAACTCTAGAATTGGTAAGGTTGCTTGCCACTCTCGCAGGGGTCTAGGGATGTGGGTTTGGCTATTCATCATGACCATGGAATCCGCGTTTTTTACTGGCTTAATTTAAAACACGGAATTCCTAGTATATCCAATATTTCATATTCTGTTGATATTCTGTGATGTGATCACTTTATATGATGAGACGGATGCTTATATTATATATATGATATATAATAAATATTGCTGCTTTCATTTCTTTTGTGATGCTTAGAAAGCGTAATTGATAGGACTTCATTAATAAGATTAAAAAAATAAAAGAAACCTAAAGATGTTATTGAATCTTGTTTTAAAAACTGGCAGCTCTAGTTCTTACTTTACATAGCGGTATTCCTTATAGAATATCCAGCACCTTTGTCACGACCCGAAATAGCACGTGACTGGCACTTGAATCATATGAAGTCTATAGGACCCCATCTTATCCAAGTAAGCCAAAAACCCATAAATCTAAAACTATTTTTAAGGAGTAAATAAGGAAAACTAGTTTTAAGAAGTGAAGAAAACACATTTTTAAAACAAGGTTTTTAAATAAGTAAGCCGAATATGCATTTTTAAAATCTCTAGACTTTTCTGAAAATTTCGGCAGAGTTTCCTTTGTAAATACTGGCCCCAAACGGGATACAACATGAATAATATATATAAAATGCTAAAAGGCATCCCCAGCGGGAGCTAGCTCTTCGTCAATCGACGGTCACAACCACGCAAGCAATATAATATACAACGCCAAGGGCGAGGATCAAAACTCAAAGGAAAACTCAAAAAAATCAGCTTGAAAACCATAATACTACAACGCGCGACTCTAAGTTCGAAATAATACACAACTGGTTTTCTAAGTCTGAAACAATATACAAGTTTGGTTGATGGAATTTCTAGATACAACTGAATAATACATGTACAATGGTGGTTCTGATGCAAAAGAACCCACCTACCAAAGAAAATCACCCGTAAGGGAAGCAGTGTGCCAGAAAAGCCACAATGGAACCTGTACGGCAAAACCTGCAAGAACTGTGGCACAACGGGGGTGAGTTGCCAACTCGTGAATAGAAAACATCGCAGAGTAGAAATCGTATGCATGACATAATCTTAGGTCAATACGATCAGTAATAATATATCCTCAATATGAATAAGTCTGAAGCATGATAAGGTGGCAATGTAACATCTATACATGAGTGTAGTGCTAAGTGCTCGTGCCAGTGCCTCAGGTAATAACATATCATAAATATGAGGTATGATCAAAGTCGACTATATCATGAAGTCTATGAATATGTGGATATCATCCAACTATGTGATCAATATCATCAATGTCAATATATGTATGTGGAAATCGTCCACGTGTCACCCAATGACAATAAACATCATGCATGTAAATATCATAAAGCATATGCATGGAAATATGAGGATATAAATCAACATGTGTCGCTCGCGACATATCAAAATCATGGAACCTGAGTGTCTAGCATCGACACTCGAAAATATCATGAAACCTGTGCCTAGCATCGGCACATAAATCCTCATATATATAGGGCTCTATCGGTCCGGACCGGCCCGTATCATCTCTCAACTCCGGTCG
Organism: Agapanthus africanus; assembly: GCA_030015575.1. Lineage (NCBI taxonomy): Eukaryota > Viridiplantae > Streptophyta > Magnoliopsida > Asparagales > Amaryllidaceae > Agapanthus > Agapanthus africanus. The sequence continues at coordinate 180,735,074 of CM057344.1, read as the reverse complement.
GTATCCCCCAGATATCCGCCGATCTCAAAACAATCACCGGTAGGTAGTACTCCCCTGCCAGGCTCACCGTCTAACATATACGAGTCTTCTTGCCCCGGGATACCTCACCGGGTCCACCATGTACCTGCAGACGGTGCCTACCGCTCCTCGAATCGGGTTTCACATGCCACTCTCAGAACCGAGAAAACACATGGTGGACGCATTGAAATATCATATCAAGGGTAACCGGGTTTTTAAAACAATACATACTCTCTTTTTAAAATACCCACGGTTCCCAAATCCAGAAATATCATGGAAACAGCATATCTCAATGCGTATAATCAGAAAGCATGATGTATGCGACATATAAAAGAAATGTAAGCATATCAGTATATCATGCAATATGGAATGGTAATATGCACATATTTAGGGAAGACCGCTTCTATAAAATGAATCAGTTTTAAAAGGTTTCTTGCGGTTCTCAAATCCTCAATTCAAGCCAGAATCATCTATGTATGTGCAAATGTGTATGTGTACAAGTATGGGTGTACAATATGTGAATACACGAGTATAAATGTACAATAGGTATATGCACGAGTATGAGTGTACAATATGTCAGTACATAAGTATGAATGTACAATAGGTATGTGCATAAGTATGAGTGTACAATATGTGAGTACACGAGTATAAATGTACAATAGGTATGTGCACGAGTATGAGTATACAATATGTGAGTACAAAAGTATGAATGTACAATAGGTATGTGCACAAGTATGAGTGTACAATATGTGAGTACACGAGTATAAATGTACAATAGGTATGTGCACGAGTATGAGTGTACAATATGTGAGTACACAAGTATGAATGTACAATAGATATGTGCACAAGTATGAGTGTACAATATGTAAGTACACGAGTATGCCATGCAAGGGTCATATCCAGAATGTAACAGTACTACAGTGTAGTGGCATGGCAATTATCGATGATGAAGTGTGTGAGCCGGCAAGCAGGTATATGTGGAACATATGCATCATCGATAATGGTGCTGGTGTCCTAACATAATGGATTTGATATAACAATAACATATTTAACATGCAATGCGATGCAAACAGTAAGAATATGCGACAAATGAATAATAACACAACAGTGCAGTATCTACATCAATGTATCTATGTCATACTGTTTTGCCATTTGAAAGAAGACGAATCGGGGTTTTTAGGAAAATAAGGGCTACGGTGTTTTTAAGAAAAGATGGGTCTTTTGAAAATATCCGTAGAATCCCTTTGCCTGTCTTTAAAATACTCCCGATTCGTTAGTTTTTGAAATAGGTATGACATTGGCCTAGCCTAACATCTACTAGCAAAACTACAGCTCTAACTAACAAGTCAATCAGTAGGGGGTATGGAAACTACCTAAATCTGAGTCGATATATAAATATATATATAAGTATAATAGTCGGTGATCCCGCCTCAAAGGTACCGCGTACCATACAATATCATATGACATCCTCGAGTCATGAGTGCGGATCTATCATCAATATAAAGCTCGTACGGTAAATCATCGTACGGCTTCCCAAAAGCTGGGTACGGGTCAATATCACATTCATCTCATCAATTATCCGGTATCTTTATCATCATATCTCATGATCTGGGGTACTGATCTAAGTCTAGTACAAATCGATACCATCTATATAAATATAAGTGCGTGTGTGAAACACACGTCTAAAGGCCCGCTAAAATCTCATGTCGTATCCCAAATACGAATCACATCATATCACCAATATCACGGCACTATGCCCAAAGTCATCGACTCATCTCAAATATCATCCACTATCCTCATCATCCAGGTATACGTATAACAAGCAAGCATGTGTGTGTGGGGGGGGTGTAAACCTATTCTAGGGTTCACAACTAGGAAACTATACTAGTTTACTTCTAAACCCGAATCTATCCATAATACACCTAATCACATCTAGAATATCCATAACACACTATAAGCTATCTTATATAGTATATATATAGTATACTAGATATCGAACTGCGGGGGTGCTATACGCCATCCACCCGACTTCCCCCGTAGATATAATCTACTCACCTTGATCTTGTTTGCCAATGTCGATGTCGCCACCATCTCCTTCATCATCTCGGATCACCATGGGGGTATCTACATGTCACACGTATCGCATCGCATTAAAACCAAATCGAAACCAAAACGACATGCGAAAACCAAAACGACACGCTTAAAAGCTTATAGGTTAGAACCTATGGTTAGCTCTCGCAAAACAACCCGATATCACTCGAGATAGACGTACAAACGTCACATGATCGAGATAAAGTACAAATACTAAAATCACCAAATCGAAATACGGAAAACCATACTCAAATCAAAGCAGCAACCCAAATTTTTAGTCCCAGATTTTTATCAGGGTGAAAACAAGGTTCCAAAACAACACTAGGGTGATATATAGGGTACATATGACCTACTGAAGCAACCCGGACCCACCCCCTCAACAAGTGGCCGAGCCCCTCCCCCTAAATTCCGGGCAGGCCGGTCATGGGTTCTCCTCTGTGGTTCGTCTTGCTACAGGGGGTTCCTAGGGTCTCAAATTGGTCTCTGGAGTTGTTTATTTTTCTTGTGTTGGCCCCGGATCACTCTGTTAGATATGTATGCCCTAGAGACCATTATTGTATAGTACTGGTTTGTATAATACATTTTGGAGACTTGGGATATATATATGGTTTTACGACAGTCTTGCTCGATATAGCAGTATGCTACTTGGTTTGTTTCTATCTTAATATGTGTATATATTTCTTTTAACATATGGCTAAAAACATATTGGTAGAGCCCTTAGGATTTTTGCTTGACTACCGGCGTTGTGATGGCGATCACACTAGTGGGGGCTGGGTAGTCTATAAGCACATCCTTATTTTGGTCCCTAGTCATAAGATTATCGAGACATGGCATCAATACTCCAGAGTAGACTGGTGCATACGCTTCTCTTCCCAGCAGGAGAGATGGTCTGTCCCACAGCCATCAGTACGTCGTACTGGAGATAATATGCAGGTGCTCGTTAGGTTACGAGTACACTGGACATGACTCGTCGGGAATTGTTAGTTGGTATTATACCTATTGTCAGTTAACAGTTCCCAGGTGACATGAGTACAGCTTAGTCCGCTGACTTGACACTGTCACTTCGCCTCGAGTGTGTTCCCATTGTTCTTAGATTCCTACCCTACCACGGCTCTACTGAGTCGTACAAACAGGTGGTAGTTGGGTGCAGTCCCGAAGCACTTGGAGGCAGTGACGGTTAGACAGGATTCATCTCTCCCGGTATTGGGGGTTGATATCGCGCTGTGTCTAGGAGAGCCATTACACAAAGTCCCTGGCCAGGGCAAGCGAGAATTGCTGGTAAGTTTTCCAGTAGATTCTCAGGGTATTTTGGGCTACACTCCGACACGACTTGTACCGCTATTAGGGGACTGACGTTTCCCGCCCCCTAGGCCCGCCATGCGATATTCTCAGACGAACAGACCGGACTGTACGGAGATTTTCACATTCAGGCTCAGTAGGAGTTCGATGGGTTCACCTCATCAGTCTTCTTATCGGCATCTACCTGGGGACCGTTACGTACAGCTAGTACCGCTTGCGGCCTGTGGTTAAACCTACTACCAGCGTAGTGTCGAGCCTTTAGAGTCCCACACAGAGGGTTACTCGCCTTTGGGCAAAACAGAGTAGAGGTTGCATGGTTTTGCGACGGGGTTCGTTCACATCCGCGCACTTGTGCACGTTTGGTGTCCGGACAGTAGTTACTAGCGGGCTTTAGTTTAAGCCGGATCCTAGTAACTGTTTTGGGGTTGGTTTTGTCTCAGTGTATTCGTGTTCCTTGGAGCACGGATACGGGTGCGTATGCACAGTTGACAGAGGCAGAGGCAGAGGATTCTCATTAGGGTTGTTGACCATTTGGCTTTGGTTGACTTATTGACCGTTGACTTTTCTTTAAACCCTAATGAGAATATAATATATGATTAATAATATTAATTAAGTATTATTGTGCCATAGTTGAGTTGAAAGTTTGACTTTTGTTGATGTCACGACCCGAAAGTATGGAACATGACCGGCACTTAAACTACGAAACGTCTCGAGGCGTACGTAATCTAAGTAAACCGAAAACCCAGAAATCCAAACCAAGAAAAGTAGTAGAGTGAAGGAAAACCAATTTAAATCAAGTAGTTTTAATAGCATAAGCCGAATTATGCGTTTTTACGAATATTTCCTGAAAATTTCGGCAGAGTCTCCTTTGTAAATACCGGCCCCCAAACGGGATACAACATGAATAGTATACGAAATCAATAAAAGGCATCCCCAAGCGGGAGCTAGCTCTTCGTCAATCGACGGTCACAACCACACAAGCAATATAATATACAACGCCAAGGGCTAGGATCAAAACTCAAAAGGAAACTCAAAACAACAAGAATTCCACATAAATATAACGCGCGACTCTAAGGTCGAAAGAATAACATCACTGGTCTCTATCTCAATAAATACATGTTTGGTTGATGGAATTTACTAGATACAACTGAATAATATTATACAAAGTAATATGATGGGTACGATACCAATAAACCCACCTACTAGCAAGTCACCCGAAAAATGCAGTGCCAGCAAAGCCGTAAAGAAACCTGTACGGCAAAACCTGCAAGAAACTGTGACACAACGGGGGTGAGTTGCCAACTCGTGAATAGAATACATCTACGAACAGAAATTGCATGTATGACGCAATCCTAGGTCATACGATCATAATATATCCTCAAAATATAACCAGCAGCCTATAACCATGGCTAGGGTATACCACTAAACAACAGTAATACCAAGTGCTCGTGTCAGTGCCTCAGATAGCAATATATCATATGGATGATGTAGGAATGCATGAAAACAGAATACATGTACTGAAGAAACTGCTTTCATAACTTTGTGAGATTACTTTATTTTTAAAGCGAGGTATCATAAATGAAATCAGCATAAACAGTGTCTAGCATCGACACAAAACATAAATCCCAATGTCTCAAAAATCCGAGGCTCCGGCTATCCGGACTGGCCTGTATCATCAAATCTCAGTACTTCAATATCTCAGATTCTCAGTATCAATCTCACTATCTAGGGCGCCGTCAGTCCTGACCGGCCCCTACCATCAATCTCAAGACCACGACGGTATCCTCCGGATATCCGACGCGTCGGGTAAAATCACCGGTCGGTAGTGCTCCCCTGCCAGGCTCAACGTCAACAACACGACCTTCTCGCCCCGGGGTACCGCACCGGGCCCACCATGTACCCGAAACGGTTCATCCAACTCCTCGAATCGGGTCTCGAAATCCATCAGCAAACTCATGGTGGACGACTCATACATAATGGGAAAACCGCACTTTTCATTTAAAAGAGAGAGAAAAGAAGTTTATAAATGTTTTTGCGGTTTTCCCCCAAATCCAGGAAATCTCATGAAAATCCGAATCCAAATCCTCAATAGCATGTAAACAGTGAATATAGGCATGAGAATCCATGAATGCGGCATAACAGTGAATAATAACATGCATGAAGTAGCAGGTAATAACTACAATGTCTGAACAAGCATATAAGGCAAGTATACTAATTTCATGTCTAAACTATTAGCTAACAAGCTATGTTAATGTAATAGTATTTTCTAAGTGTACGTGACATGGAAATTACCGATGAAGATGTGTGTGAGCCAGCAAGTAAGTGTACGTGGTACATACGCATCATCGGTAATGGTGCTGATGTCCTAACAGCATAATATCAACAATAGCATATGAAATCACATTATGAATATGCGATGCGGAGCGAACAGCAATAATGTGCGGGAGCAGAATACTAGACACAACGATAACTATAAGTCAAACAAAGGTGCCTTTTAATAATAACACGAATCGCGTTGTTTTGAAAATAAGGCTTACGGTTTTTTTAAGAAAAGATACGTCTTTTGAAATATCCGTAGAATCCTTTGACCTGTCTTTTAAAATACCCGCGATTCGTTAGCTTTTGAAATAGGTAGGAGTCAAATCTAGTCTACCAACTATACTAAACTATAGGTCTAAGCTAATAGGCTAACTGAAGGTAAGGAAACCGCCTAACATCTGAGTCGATATATATATATATATATATATATATATATATATATATATTAATCGGTGATTCCGCCTTAATAACATCACATCCGATACCATATCTATAATCAGACATTCCCAAGTCAAGAGTGCGGATCAATCATCAATATATAGCTCGTACGTAAATCCGTCGTACGGCATCCCAAATCTGGGTACGGGTCAATATCACATTCATCATACTATTCATCTGGTATCCTCTTTATCAAATATCATGATCGGGGTACTGATCTACGTCTAGTACAATACTGATACCGCCTAAGTATGCATGCACGTGTGTGAAACACTACGTCAAAGACCCGCTACAACGTCATGTCGTATCTCAAATACGAATCCTGCCATATCTCCGATCTCATCAACTCATCTCAAATCCCAAGTACTATCCTCATCATCCATGGATGTGTATATGAATGTATATATGCATAGACCCATACCCATGCGTATATACATATATACACATCCCCATCTACGCACAAGAAAGTAATGTATGCAAGTCTGTGTGTGCGTATGCGGGTATAACAACTACTCTAGGGTTTCGCAACTAACCCAAAACTAATCCATGAACACATAATCATATCATGAATAAACATTCTCGTATCATTAAACACCTATATAAACATATATATATGAACTATACTACGGACTGCGGGGGTGCTATACGCCATCCACCCGACTTCTCCCCGTAGATATAAATCTACTCACCTGGTCCTCGCTCGCCGGTGCCGACGTCGCCACGCGCTTGCTTGTCGTCTCGAAGTCCACATGGGGTACCTACATATCATAACGCACCGTATCGCATTAAAACTAAATTCGAAATCGAAACGGCATACGAAAATCAAATCGGCACGCGTATCACGTATAGGTCAAAACCTATCGCCTACGCATGCAAGAATAGCCAAACCAACCCTCGATGTCGATGTACAAACGTCAAACCATCGAGAAAACCCAAACTCACCAATCATCATTTCAAAACTCACTAATTATAATATTAAGAAGATTGCAACTCATCAAAACCCCTAAATAAATCAAATCGATTTATTTCCGAAAATCTAGAAAGCACTAAATATTCGTTTTAATTCGAAACTTGATGTTTTAACAAAACTAATGGCATAATATCCACTAAATATCATAATTATGTCATATAAACCATTTCCACAATTTAATCTCATCAATTTTTATAAAACTAAAAATTCTAGTTTTGAAATTTTATCAGATTTTAACAATTCCAAGTAGAAATGCACAAAACAACAACTAAGCTTAGTTTTACATGAACCAAAGGTATTAAACCACTCATGGAAACCTTAATGATGCGCTAAAAACCCTAACTAGATTTTAATCCCACATTGTAATTTAATTTCAAAAACCTAGTTAGCAAAAATAGCATATTTAGCAAAATTTTAATTTAACAATTAGCAACCTAGCAACTAGCTTATCTTTTACATGATTTAACATGTTAAACTACAACTCACCACCACAAATAAATGATCAAAACCCTAACTAGATCCAACCCTAAACTTAAATTTTCAAGTTAGCAACTAGAACCAAAATTAAACACCAAATTTAACTAAATTGGAGTAATTAACCAACAATCAAAATATAGGTTAAGGTTTATACCTCACAAATCAAGAGATCTAGCATGCAACATGACCTCCAAAACTTGCTTCCAAGCTCCAAGATCAATGCTTGAATGGCCAAGGAAAAATGGGTAAGGGTTGGATTTTAAGTTTGCTTTGAATTTGTAGGGATTTTGATGCATTTTTGATAAATTTTTTGAAGAGAAAAGAGAGATGAAATGGATGGGGCTGCTGCTGAATTTGGGAGAAGTGGGGTTTTCGGCCAAGTGGGTGGGAGATGGGAGAGAGAGAATGAGGTGTTGAAAGTCAAAGGCATACTTTTATGTTTATTCTTTTCCTTTAATTTCAATGTTTTCTTTTCCTTGTTCTAATTTGTGTGGAAATGGAGTGGGGAAATAGGGGGAGGGCTGCTGAATTTCAGCCATAAAAGGGGAGTAAAAATGTGGGGGTGTGAGTGTAGCATGTTCCAAGTGAAGGAAATACCCCCATACCACAATTACTTTAATCAAATTCACAATTTTAGCCTTTTTCTTTTACATTTTCTAAACCATCTTGACAAATTTCATTTCATTTCAAAAACCATATGATAAAATTTTGTTTAATGTGTTATGATGCACAAAATTTGTTTCAACTCATTCCAATTTGTAATTTTCCCTAATTAAATGTATTAGTGACGGCTTAAAATAATATTAAAATAATTAATTTCGGAAATTTTTTCAGAAAATTTGAAATTTCACCAGTGGCTCAATAAACACCAATTAATAGCAATTACATAGCTAGAATATTTATATTTAATTTTATAACAAAGATATTTGTATTTTGACTTTTTACGGAAAACCCCCTTATTTTACCGATTTTCCGAAATTTCACCGAAACGAATTTCAAAACGTTACAGTTGACTTGTTGACTTTGTTGACCGGTTGACCATTTTGGACTTGTTGACCATCATCATTTCATGGCTATCATTTCATGGGTATGACTTTTGCTTGCTTGTTGTTTGCAAAAGCAATAATAGCATGAAATGATAATGGTCATTGAAACTAACCATCACCATATACTCAATTATTATTATTATTATCATTATTCTCACTTTTGTGAAAAGGGTTGGATTATGAGAGCTCATTCTATCATTCTCTTTCTCTCTCCTAGAAAGAAAGGTCTCCTTCTTCCTCTTCCTCTCTCAAGGTTCAAGTGTTCCATGAGTTGGAAATTATGAACCTTTGAGACAAAACCACTATCACTCTTCTCTACTCAATCTAAGGTATTAGGTTTAGCAAACCAAACACTTTAGTCATCTCTAGGTTGAGATAGGAGCCCAATTTCGAGACCCTCGGGTGGATCCATCTATGGCAAAGAGGAGACGACAAGGAGGATCCGATCAAGCGACTACGAGGAACAAGAAAGAGGAAGAACCACAACAAGAAGAGAAGGAGTTCAAGACCAAGGTATAGCCATTCTACATAGTAGTTAGAACTTGTAGAATATTTGTTAGTTTTTGTTTGGCAACGATCCTTCATGAAACGGTCCATGTTACCTAGCTAGGGAAAATTTTCGTTTTACCTATGCCGCCTTCCCAAAAGGACCGGGGTGGGTAACGTGGACCTAACAGTGGTATCAGAGACTAGCTAAGCAACAACTAACTGTTAGCAAAGTTTTTAGAATCTCGATCCGAAAAAAAATTCCGAAAACAAACCGAAAAATGTATTTTCTGTCGATTTTCAAAACAGGCCTAAAAATATTTTGTACGACATGAAAAATACAGGCAGGGTTTTCTGGGAATTTACAAGAAATTTGAGACCCCGACTCGGCCAACTCGCCGCGGAAGCGCGGCGGAACCATGCGTTCCGCTGCGGATCCGCGACCGAGTTGACTCGGCTGCGGCTCAACTTTGTTGCAGATTCCCCTGTTTGCTATTTTGGGATTTTTGGGATATTTTGTTTCTGCCCAGATTTTCCAGAGAAAAATGTTATTTTTTGGGGTAGTTACAATTTTGTATTTTGATCGGAATTCTACAAAATTTGGCTAAATGGTTATATCTGTAATGTGATATATGCACTGAACGTCGGCTAATCGCTATATGTCGATTAGTGGGGTTGTGCATATCTGTGATCTGTAATGTTATTGGATTGTGTATATCAATTCGTTGGATTGTCGCGGATGAATAGCCGGGGGGTTGTGAGATGAGAGTTTTGTTTATCTTTCAATTCATGTAATTTGTAATTGATGTAATATTATTTATATGGCCGCACAACAGGGATGGGGTTGTAGCCGTCATTGTATAATTTCTTTTACTGTTTTTGCTCCTAGGATAGACCCAAGGAGGGGTGCACAAACTACCGGGTACCTCGAAGTGCCGAGTGTCCTACTCACGTTGTTGAGGGAGGTTGCTTCATTTCGGGTATTTGGCGGGTAGTTTGCCGCACCCGTAGGGGTCTAGGGTGGGGTATTGGCTATTCATCGCGATCGTGTAATCCGCTTTTCGTTACAGGCTCGTACGGAATGTGGATTCCTAGTATATCCAATGTGTTCATCTGTGATCTGGAATGGCTATCATTGCATCTGACGAATGTGTATATATATCTATATGATATCTATTTAGACGTTGCTTATGTTTTGCATCCGCGCTAGTCCAGCCCCCGCTCTGTCGTTAGTTAAGTAACGTAACGGCTAATGACGGGGCCCCGTGGCGAATGCGGATGGCATAAGCGTACGTTATATTTTCGTTGTTTTCTGCAATGGTAGGATTAATTGATGGGACGCATTAAATTAATGCAAGAAAACAAACCTAAAAAGAACGTTGTTGGAACAATTTTTCAAAAAGCTGTTATTGCAAGGACGCTCTCTTTTGTTTTGCATAGAGGTATTCGGTTATGAATGCGCAGCACCTCAGTCGACGAGGCAAGGGCCGAGATCCCTTCATCAGGAGTGACCCTTTGGACAAAAAGTTTGCGTCAGGGTAATAACTTCACTATAGTCGATTATTCTTGCTTTGCATCGAGGTATTCGGTTTGGAATATCCTGCACCTCATTCGACGAGGAAAGAGCCGAGATCCCTTCACGGGGAGTGACCTCTTTAGCAAAAGTTTTCGCCACTATATTTTCAAAAAGGTTATCAGGTTCCTTCAACGATATCAAGTTCATTACGTTAATGGGTTTTTCGCCAAAAACCCAGCCGTAGCCCTCCGTCATTTCTTACAAGTAACACTTAGTATTCGTGCTACGTTTGTTGACTCCGTCAAGGCGTAGTGTACGGTAGCTGAGTGCTGCTTGTTTGTTGCAGTATATGGGATTGGTTAGGACAGTCGTATAACCTTGTTGACTCCGTCAAGGGTTATGCGGGTGGGTTTAATTCAATCCAGATAATGACGGGTTGAACTTGACTAGGACTCTTTGATTTGTTGACTCCGTTAAGGTCACTTGAGTCCTAGGGGCAAAAATCCACATCGGGAGTTTCTAAAGAAACTGAAACTTGCAGATTTAGCATACCTTCTGGAGTGTAGCGACTAAAGTGGATCCCATCTAGGTCATTACACAATGATAGTTGGATCCCGATCCCACTGATGAGTTGGATTACTCTCGGGAGATTATTTCACTTAACAATCAATGCTATAAACCAAGTAGGTGTCTAGAACGGTGTTAGCGGGGCTACGCCTCCAGGGAAAAGAGGTTATTTAATTAAGGAACTTCGCGAAAGCGTTGGAAAACCTCCCTCGAAGTACCAACACCAGCCTGGCTGAAAGGTTAAGCAAGTATTGTGACGTGCGATTAATCCTGACTAGTTCTTCTTTTAAGGTTTGAAGAAGAATTTGAGGAAACAGTGGGAGCCATCCTGGTTAGATAAATCAATAAACCAATCTAATCTTGCAAGAGCACACGCTGAGTGTTTCTTTTCTCTCTCTCCAGGTAGCAACCTTTTCACGCCCTAATCAAGATAATAAAATGTATCGCTTGACCGATCCGAATTCTTATTCGGGGCTGGGGAACGTTGGTTTGGCTCTAACTTACGACAACAGTCATAAGTATGAGCAAAGGAAAGAGGATTGTATGGATTCCAAGGATACCCAGTTGAAGAAGAAGCATGGTTTTGCATCTACTTCAGGTGTTCTTGTAATTGAGAACTGCTTTCGGTCAGCCCTACCTCCTGGGTACTTGATACCGGATCAGGATCTCATATCTGTAATCTATTGCAGGGACTGAGAAAAAGTAGGAGAGTTGTACCTGGTGATATGTCGCTCAGAGTAGCGAACGGAGCACAAGTTAATGCTGCAGCCGTCGGTGAATATCACCTTGTGTTCCCAAATGGCAATACTATGATTTTGAACGATTGCTACTATGTACCTTCCATGGTTTGCAACATCATATCAGTTTCTTTACTCGATAAAGATGGATATAACTTTGTTCTTGATAGAAATATCATGAACATCTACCTTCATAAGGTACTGGTTGCAGAAGGTACACTGTGCAATGGTATCTATGTTCTAAATCAGAATACAGTTCTCAATATACAAAACACATGCAAGAGGAAGAATTCAGATACGAATCAATCCTACTTGTGGCATTGTAGACTTGGTCATATCGGAGAGAAAAGACTAAGTAAGTTGCATAAAGATGGACTCTTGAATACGTTCGATTTTTCATCTTATGAAACTTGTCAGTCTTGTCTCAAAGGAAAGATGACCAAATCTCCGTTCACCGGACATGGAGAAAAGGCAGCAGAGCTCTTGGGACTCATACACAGTGATGTATGTGGTCCGATGTCTATACATGCAAGGGGTGGGTTCTCGTACTTCATCACATTCACTGACGATCTCTCTAGGTTCGGATATGTGTATCTGATGAAACACAAATCTGAAGCTTTTGAGAAATTCAAGGAATTCAGAAACGAAGTAGAGAACCAGACTGGTAAAAGTATCAAGATCCTCTGGTCTGATAGAGAAGGGGAGTACTTAAGCACGGAATTCCTAGATTACTTAAAAGAGAATGGTATTCTCTCTCAGCTTACTCCTCCTTATACACCACAGCACAACGGTGTATCGGAGCGGAGGAATCGTACCCTACTGGAAATGGTTCGCTCCATGATGAGTAATGCCGAGTTGCCTCTTTCATTTTGGGGACATGCGCTTCAGACAGAGGCATACCTACTGAATTACGTTCCATCCAAATCTGTACCTAAGACTCCATATGAAATATGGAGTGGTAGAAATCCGTATCTTAAGCGGTTCAAGATACGGGGTTGTCCGGCCTATGTAAAAACATAGAAACCGGACAAGCTAGAGGCACGGTCAGTTCTATGTAAATTTGTGGGATATCCTAAAGACTCACTAGGATATCTGTTCTACCACACTGAGGAACAGAAGGTGTTTGTATCTCGCCACGCTACCTTTTTAGAAAGGGAGTTTCTTACAAAAGAAACTAGTGGGAGTTCGGTAGAACTGGGAGAAATCCATGAACCACAAAATGTAACTGAAAATTTGGAGGAACCACTGGATTCAATAACCCCAGACGAACCTCAGCCACTCCGCAGATCTGGTAGGATTTCTCATCCGCCCGAGAGATACTACGGTTTTCTCTTAGACGGGGATCGAGAGGATTGCATCTTGGAAGAAGATGACCCTACCAGTTTCAGGCAGGCTATTATCAGTAGGGACTCTGATAAGTGGCTGGAAGCAATGCAATCCGAAATGGAGTCCATGTACACCAATAAAGTGTGAATCTTGGATATTGCTCCACCTGGGGTAAAACCCGTTGGATACTAATGGATCTACAAAAGGAAACTTGGTGTAGATGGGCAGGTGGAAACCTATAAAGCTAGACTCGTTGCAAAAGGTTTTCGTCAAAGACCTGGTGTGGACTATGACGAAACTTTTTCTCCAGTGGCTATGCTTAAATCCATTCGGATCCTACTTGCCATTGCTGCCTTCCATGACTATGAAATCTGGAAGATGGACGTTAAAACGGCTTTTCTGAACGGCTGTTTGGAAGAGTGCGTTTACATGGATCAGCCAGAAGGTTTCATAGACAGTGGGAGCAGCGGGAAAGTGTGCAAGTTGCTTAAATCCATTTATGGATTAAAGCAGGCATCGCAGAGCTGGAACATCTGTTTTGATGAGGCAATCAAGGAATTTGATTTCATCAAGAACGAAGATGAACCTTGTGTCTATAAGAAGATTGTAGGACGAACTGTCGTGTTCCTAGTCTTGTACGTGGACGACATTATTTTGATAGGAACTGACATTCCTATGCTACAATCGGTCAAGCTATTTTTGTCACAACGGTTCTCCATGAAGGACCTGGGTGATGCCTCGTACATTCTGGGGATCAAGATCTACAGAGATAGATCCAAGAGACTACTGGGACTTTCGCAGTCCAGGTACATAAAGACCGTACTAAAGATATTTAGTATGGAGGATTCCAACCGCGGTAACATACCCGCATTGCACGGAATTACCCTCTCCAAGAAGATGTCTCCTAAGACTGACGAGGAGAGGGTTCGCATGAGCACTATACCCTACGCTTCGGCGGTAGGATCTATAATGTATGTGATGATATGTACAAGACCAGATGTAGCTTACGCGCTGAGCGTGGTGAGCCGGTATCAGTCAGACCCAGGTGAGGACCACTGGATGGCAGTGAAGAACATTCTCAAGTACCTGAGAAGGACTAAGGAGATGTTCCTGGTTTACGGTAATGGAGACCTCAGGGTCGAGTCCTTTACCGATTCAAGCTTCCAGAGTGACAAAAATGACAGCAAATCTATCTCGGGTTTTGTGTTTACCCTTAACGGAGGGGCGGTAAGTTGGAGGAGTTCCAAACAGGATACCGTCGCAAACTCGACGATGGAGGCTGAATACATTGCTGCAAGCGATGCCGCAAAAGAGGCGGTCTGGATGAAGAAGTTCATTAGTGAACTTCAGGTGGTTCCGTCCATTGTTGACCCAATACCTTTGTATTGCGATAACAATGGGGCTATAGCTTTAGCGAAGGAACCAAGGTCCCATCAGAAATCCAGACACATCTTAAGGCGGTATCACCTGATCAGAGAGATCATTGATCGCCAGGAGATCGAGGTACGGAGAGTGGACACAAAAGACAACACAGCGGATCCATTCACGAAGGCCTTCCCTCAAACACAGTTCGAGTGACTTTTTGAGCTATTAGGTATGCGGTACGCCGGCAGCTGGCCTTAGTGCAGACGTTAGGTATGCGGTACACCAATTACTGGCCTTTAGTGCAAGTGGGAGATTGTTAGATATGTATGCCCTAGAGGCCATTATTATATAGTACTGGTTTGTATAATACATTTTGGAGGCTTGGGATATATATGGTTTTACGACAGTCTTGCTCGATATAGTAGTATGCTACTTGGTTTGTTTCTATCTTAATATGCGTATATGTTTCTTTTAACATATCGCTAAAAACATATTGGTAGAGCCCTTAGGATTTTTGCTTGACTACCGGCGTTGTGATGGCGATCAAACTAGTGGGGGCTGGGTAGTCTATAAGCACATCCTTATTTTGGTCCCTAGTCGTAGAATTATCGAGACAGGGCATCGATACTCCAGAGTAGACTGGTGCATACGCTTCTCTTCCCAGCAGAGGAGATGGTCTGTCCTACAGCCATCAGTACGTCGTACTGGAGATAGTATGCAGGTGCTCGTTAGGTTACGAGTACACTGGACAGGACTCGTCGGGAACTGTTGGTTGGTATTATACCTATCGTCAGTTAACAGTTCCCAGGTGACATGAGTACAGCTTAGTCCGCTGACTTGACACTGTCACTTCGTCTTGACTGTGTTCCCACTGTTCTTAGATTACTACCCTACCACGGCTCTACTGAGTCGTGCAAACAGATTGTAGTTGGGTGCAGTCCCGAAGCACTTGGAGGCAGTAACGGTTAGACAGGATTCGTCTCTTCCGGTATTGGGGGTTGATATCGCGCTGTGTCTAGGAGAGCCATTACACAAAGTCCCTTCCGGTATTTGTCGGTCATATGCGATATGACCGGATCGTTAAATCAAGTGTTGATTTAATGATTTAATGTATAATTATATATTTGATATATTACTTTGCATTAACTAGTATTTGTTCACTTTAGATGGATTTTCTCAATTGATGTGCACAAGTTGTATATGTGATATATTTTTGTGCACTTGTTTGTATCATGTTTGATGATACATGCAAACATGGGTGTGTATAAGACTTAAACCATGTTTAGTGAATGGTTAGGGTTTCATTTCACTTATTCATTTATTCATTTATTTTTGGCAAAGAGAAATGGTGGCTTTCTTTTGTTGTTATGCTTGAAGCTTCATGAAGCTTTTCTAGCATCTTTGAAAAAGTCCACCATTTTTGTTTTGTCCTTAACCCTAACCATTCAACTAAACCCTAGTTCATTCTCTACACTTAACCATGGTTGCTAAAATGATAAGAATGACTTTATTTTCATTTATTCACAATTCTTATCATATTCTTTTTCTTCTTATTCTTCTTCTTCAAGAAGAAGAAAACTATGCTACCTTCAATGGTGTCATAACTAAAAGAGTGAGAAATCCAAATCCAAAGTGAACCCACTTCCTATTTCTTCATCCTCTACCACTTGCCATGTAGTATAGGGTGTTTTCTTCACAAGTTTCATGACTTGGTGAAATTGGAGCTTGATCTTGTGTTGTCTCGACGTAGATCATCTTCGGCATCGAAGTCGACGACCTAGCCCGATCATTTCTCCGACGAAACCATCAACAGAGTCCGGGATCCGATGATCGCAGCGGAGGAACGTCATCACGGAGCTATGGAGGTGGAGGACCGGATCTACAAAGGTTGTATTTTCCGTTCACTCTTAGTTAAGTTGTTAACTAGCATCTTTATCGCCTTACCTCTAGTCAACGATCCGTATTAGGGTTTCTCGACACATAGAAAATTTTGAATTGGCTATGTTTGATCTGTTGTGAAACTTCATGGGTGTGCCTAGGAACCCTACAGTGGTATCAGAGCAGGGTTTTGTCAGGGTTTACTGGTTCGATCGGACTTCTAACTTCGTCTACGCATTGCCTAAGGCTCTAGCTAGGCTCTGCGTAGACAAAGTTAGAAGTCCGATCGAACCCGTAAACCCCGACAAAACCCTGTTCTGATACCACTGTAGGGTTCCTAGGCACACCCATGAGGTTTCACAATAGATCAAACATGGCCAATTCAAAGGGCAGTTCAAGACGGTCACATAATCGAGTTAAGGTTTCGATCCTGGGACCTATGGGTTAAAAATTCTCAGAAAAACAAGCAGGAAAAACTAAGAATTACTGTGAAGTATGGTCCACTAAGTCAATAATTTGACCAAGGAACCGCGGCGAAACCATGGGTTTGGCGGCGGTTCCGTGGCCAAAATTTGGACTTAGTCCCTGAAATTTCATAAATTTATTCTTAGGTCTTTTCTTGGCAAATTTTTATTGGAATTTTTTAATTCCACTCAAGTGTTGAGTATTCTAGGGTTTTATTGGGGCAGTACGGCATGCCACATGTGAGGCGTTGGCTTGACCCTTCTACAGCTGGACCGTTGGTACTGAGGCACGAAGTGAATGTTTTTTAAACTTATTTCATGTGTTGAGCTGTTTCGGGAAAACTTGGGTGTTCGATTGTTCGATCGGAAAGTTTAACATTTTCTACTTATCCGGAATGTGATACAATAATTGGAATTCACAAGTAGTTATGAGATAACTGAATGAATATTATAAATCTAGCGGTTTAGTCTCACTTGATCGGTTGCCACGGAATTTTGATGTGATCAAAAGTCCGTCGCAATCGCGTAACGTACGTGGATACTCTCCGGATAAACTTAATAGACAGCTACACCCCATAGCCCCGACCAAGTGACTGTAGGAGAACCCCGTCGCCGAAAGCATCCGTTCGGGTGCTCGCGGTAGCGGTGTTCCGCCTTAATGCACTTCGTCGACGGTATCGGGGGTGCGACCGTCTACTAAAGTTTGCGACGAGCATTCGTTCAGGATGTCGGGAATCTTGTTGAATTGCCCGACTTGATATTGAAAAGTGTTTTCGATAATGAGACTAAAATGCGGGGTTTATAACTGTTAGGCATGCGATGTCTAAGGAATTTATTTGGTTAGGCATGCGATGTCTAAAGAGTTTGCGGATTCCAACTGTTGTAGTTTTACACTTTCTTTTCTGTGACCGTAAGTGTAATATGTGATATCGCCGGTTCCGTCGCTATATGTCAACGACAATTGGGATACGCATGTTTACTTACGTTAATGACATGTGATGTTATGTGTTGCTTGATATGTTATATTGGATCGTCGTGTTTGAATAGCCGGGGGGTTTTATGTGAGACGAGTGTTTTTCATTTTCATTCATGTAAAAACTTGTATGTAATATTCTTTTATTGGGGCACTTCCAGGTTGCGGATGATGTCACCATTTGTATATTATTTACTTTTCTGCACTAGGATAGACCCAAGGAGGAGGGCATAAGTAACCGGGTTCTGGAGTCCAGTCGGAGACCAACTCGAGGAGTCGAGTCCGGGTCTCGTAACTCTAGAATTGGTAGGGTTGCTTGCCGCTCTCGTAGGGGTCTAGGGGTGTGGGTTTGGCTATTCATCGCGACCGTCGAATCCGTGTTTTATACTGGCTCGTATTAAAAACACGGACGTCCTAGTATATCCAATATTTCATATGATATTTTCTGCTGCGTTATCTGTGATGTGAGGTGATTTGTTCAGATAGATATAGTATATAGTATATATGATATATTATATAGACGTTGCTTATGTTTTGCACCCGCACTAGCCCTGCCTCGCTCTGGCGTTAGTTACCTAACCTAACGGTGCAGACGGGACATCGAGACGAATGCGGATGGCATAAGCGTACGTTATATTTATCTGTGATGTTTAGGTGGACTTAAATGATGGGACATTCGTTAATGAGATTAATGAAAGAAAATAAACCTAATTGATGTTGTGGAATCGAATTTCAAAATAAAAACAGATAGCTACAGTTCTTGCTTTGCATCGTGGTGTTCTTTGAAGAACATCCTGCACCTTATTCGATGAGGAAAGGACCGAGATTCCTTCACCGGAAGTGACTCCTTTAGCAATAACTGGAAGATGCTACACACTCGGTTTGTCTTTTGATTCCTTCTATAGTTTCTGCTTTGCTCAGTGATATATATGATATATCCCGCACCTCATTCGACGAGGAAAGGGCCGACGATCCCTTCACCGGGAGTGACCCCTTTAGTAAAACTAGAAAAGCCTAAAAAACACTCTATTTAAAAACCATTTGATTCCGCAACGAGATCAAGTTCAAAGCGTGAAAGGTTTTCATAAAAACCATTCGCAACCCTCCGTCATTTTAGGAAGTAGAGTACTTAGTATTCGTGCTACGTTTGTCGACCATAGCCGAGGCGTAGTGTACGGTAGCTAAGTGATGTCTTCCTACACCGCATATGATGCGATTAGTTAGGACAGTCATGTGGCTTTGTTGACCTTAGCCAAGGGTCATGTGGGTGGGTCTAACTAATCATGAAATGACGGGTAGAACTTGACTAGTGCTTATGATTTGTTGATCTTAGCCAAGGTCATAGGTGCTAGGGGTGAAAACCATTATCGGGAGTTTCAAGTGTTGAAATTTGTAATGAGATTGCATACCTTCTATATGATAGTTGGATCCCGATACCCACTGCGAGTAATTGTTACTCCTGGGAGAGTTTTGCACTTTACAATTAGCCGATCAAGTAGGTGTCTAGAAAGGTGTCAACGGGGTTACGTCTCTGGGAAACGAGGTTTACTTTAATTAGGTCCGTGCGAAAGCACGGGGAACCTCCCTCAAAGTACCGACACTGTCCTGGCTGAAAGATTGGCGAACTTGTAGAGTGTAATTAATCCCGGCTAGTCTTTCCTTTTAGGGTTTGAAGGAAGATTTGATAAAAACAGTGGGAGCCATCCTGATTAGATAAAATAAATAACCAATCTAATCTTGCAAGAGCGCACGCAGAGTGTTTTCTTCTCTCTCTCTCCAGGTAGCGACCATATCACGTCTTAATCAAGATAATAATATGGATGTATTGACCGAACCCGCTTGTTATACTGAGCTGGGGAACGTTGGTCCCGCTCTAACTTATAATTGTTATAAGACAGAGCAGGAAATAGGGGAATACCATGATTCCCATGCCGCCCAAAGGAAGAAAGTGCATATGATGCATCTCCTTCGGGTGTGTTCATCACACAGAACTGTTTCTCAGTATCCTCTGCGTCCTAGGTATCTGATACTGGAACAGGATCCCAGATATGTAATCCGTTACATGGGCTACAGAAAGTTAGAGAACTGAGAACGGGTGATAAGTTTCATGAGACAGAAAACGGTGCAAGTGTTGCAGCCAGGTCTATTGGTCACTGTCACCCTGTATTACAAATACATTGATTCTGAACAAATGCTATTAGATACCGAACCTGATATACAAAATCATATCAGTCTCTTTATAAGTAAAGAAATGATAAAATTTTGTATTGTTGGATAATGTTTTGAACATTTACTATATAAAAATTTGATCGGTTCAGGCACGTTATCTAAAAGCATTGACGTTCTAAATCAAACTACAGTTCCTAGTATGCAGAACACACACAAGAGAAAGAGTTCAGAAATGAACGATTCCTTCTTGAGGTATTGTAGACTAGGTCATATTAATGTGACCCGACTAGCTTAAGTTACATTTTAGATGCAAATTTAAATCAGTTTGAATTTACATCTTGTGAAACTTTCCAGTCATGTCACAAAGATAAGATGACCATAGCTCTGTTTATTGGAAACAGAGAAAGAGTTGGTAAACTCTTGGGATTGATACATAATGATGTATGTAAGGTCTCCTGTCTACACATGCCAGGACTGGTTCTTTATACTTCATTACGTTCTCTGATAATCTCTCAAGATTCAGCCAAATGTTCCTGTTGAAACATAAGTCCGAAGCTTTTGAGATATTCACAGAATATAAGTTAGATGTAGAGAACCAAAATACAGGTATAAGTATTATGTCCTATGATAAGATCATGGAGGAGAATACTTAGGCATGGAATTCTTGGACTGTTCTAAAGGAGAATGAGATTCTCTCTCGGTGTTACTCCTCTGAATACACCACAGCACAACGGTGTATCGGGGCGGAGAAATCGCACCATATTAGATATGGTGTGCTCTATGATGAGCATTACTGAGTTACCTATTTCCTTTTGGGGTTGTGCACTTACGAAGCTGCAAACCTATTGAATTAGGTTCGAATCAAATCAGTGCCTACCACTCCATATAAGATATGGTGTGGGAAGAGCCTATCTCTTAAGTAAGTTAAGATTTGGGATTGTCCGGCCTATGTCAAAAGCAAAATCCGGACAAGATCGAGGCAAGGTCAGTTCTGTACAACTGGAAAGGTTCCAACTATACAAAACTGCAGCTGATGATTTGACAGAACCAAAGGATTCAATAGTTCCCGACGAACCTCAGCCTCTCCGCTGATCTGGTAGGTTTTCTCATCTGCCTGAGAGATACTTCGGTTTCTCGATGACAGTGGGAGCGAGGAATGCATCATGAGATGATGACCTAACTAGTTTCGAGCAGGCCATCGAGAGTAGGGACTCTGTAAGAATGGCTGGATGCTTAGCGATCTGAGATGGAATCCATGTACACCAACAAAGTACGGACTTTGGTTGCTATATCTGAAGGGTTAAATCCCCATCAGGAGCAAGTATATCTTGAGAAGATTACTTGGTGTAGATGGAAAGGTTGAGACTTTCAAAGCTAGACTTGTTAAAGGTTTTCTTCATCGACCAGGCATGGATAATGATGAAACCTTTTCCAGTAGCTGTGCTTAAGTCCATCCAGATCCTACTTGCCATTGCTACATACCATGACTACGATATCTGGTGGTTGGGTGCCATGACTACTTTTCTAAATAATGATTTAGAAGAGAACGTCTATAAGAACACAGCCAGAGGGCTTCGTAAACAGTGGGAGCAACGGAAACGTGTGCAAGTTGCTTTACAGAATAAAGCAGGCATTGCGGAGTTGGAACGTCTGTTTTGATGTGATAGTCGAAGTGTTTGACTTCATCAAAATGGTAGATGAACCTTGTATGTACAAAAAGGTAGTAGAGAGTAAGGTGGTTATCCTCGTATTGTACGTAGACAACATACTCTTGATAGGAAAAGAGTTTCCTATACTACGATCGGTCGATCTCCTCTTATCACATGGATTCTCCAATAGGATAAAGATGATACCTCCTAAATCCTGGGATTTGGGTCTATGAGATAGATCTAAATGGATGTTAGGATTCTCACTAGCTGTAGTAAGATAGTATCAATCGATCCAGGGAAGAATCACTGGAAAGGTTCCAGGGTGATAAGGACGACTGAATGTCAGTCGTAGGCATTGTCTTTACCCTCAGTGAAGGGACGGTATGTTGGAAAAGTTCCAAGATAGATACCGTGGCAAACTAGACGATAAAGGCTGGTAACATCGCTATTAAAGATACTACCAAAGAGGCAGTTTGGGTGTATATTGGTTCATAAGATGAACTAGGTTCCTACCATTGTATGGCAATGGAAGTGTGGCTTTGGCCCAGGAACCCTGGTCCCATCAGTGACCCAGACATATTCTGAGGCAGCATCACCTGATCATGGAGATAGTTGATCTCCAGGATGATCGAGGTTAGGAGAGTAGACTCAGAGGACAACACGGCGGATCCACTCACAAAGGCCTTTTCCCAGAGAGAGACTTATATGGGATGGTTGAGTATGTGATACTGCAACCACTGCTACAGATGGCCCTAGTGCAAGTGGGAGATTGTTAGTTATATGTATGCCCTAAAGGCCATTACTGTACATTGGATGTATATTGTAGTGGATGCTGGGACATATATAGGTAGGACTTTCTTGCTCGACATGATAGTACGCTATCTGGTTGCTCTTTATCTTAACATGTATACTTTCTGTCTCTCTGTCACATGTTGATAAAGCCCTTAGGATATGTACTCGACTTCCAGGACTATGATGTGGATCATACTAGTGGGGCCTGGGTAGTCCATGAGTACATCCTTCAATGTTCCTAGTCGTGGGAATATCGAGACGGAGCATCGATATTCCAGAGTAGACTAGCGCATATCTTCTCGACCCATGTGATGGGCGATGGATGATCCCATATCCATTGGTGTTTGACATCAGAGATGGTATGCGGGTGCTCAGTGGAGACTGGGTACACTGAACGGACTCGCCGAGAACTCCCAGATGGTATTATACCTCACGTCAGATGGCAGTTCTCTGGTGACACTGGTACAGCTTAGTCTTTTGACCCGAGATCGTCATAGAGTCTTGTGTGTCTCCCACTGTGCTTTGATTTCCACCCTACCACGGCTCTACTGAGTCGTGCAAACAGGTGGTTTTTGGGTACAGTCCCGATTCACATGGAGGCGATGAGCGATAGGAGGGGATTCGTCTCTCCCGGTATTGGGGGTTGATGTTGCGCTATGCTCGACTGGCCATAACTGGAAATCCCTGGCCAGGGTTGTAGTGATATACTGGTAAGAGTTATCAGTAGTTTCACCATTGTTATGGACCTTACGTCAGCATGACTTATCAAGCTATTGGGGTCTGACGTTTACCACCCCTAGGCGAGATATGCGACATATCAGACGAACAGACCGGACTGTACGTTAAGTGTTAATGGTTGGATTCATAGGAGTGTGAGCGGTCTTGCTCATCGATCTTCTGATTGCTCAATACCCGGGTGGCCGTTACGTTTAGAAGACCGCTTGCGGCTTGTGGGTGTTTGATATGATCATCACCTGCTGCCGGCGTATTGACGGGTCTTTAGAGTTCTGCACAGAGGTTTCCTGGCTCAAGCGAAACGAAATAGAAGCGCATATGAGATATGTGCGGGACCGAGAATAATACCAGTATGTGATACTGTATTCTATTCTCGCGATGAATGTATCGATTGGTTGTATGCGATATAACCTAGTTATCGAATCGAGGATTGATTCGATAAGTCGATACATCGGATATTAGTCGGTCATATGCGATATGACCGGATCGTTAAATCAAGTGTTGATTTAATGATTTAATGTATAATTATATATTTGATATATTACTTTGCATTAACTAGTATTTGTTCACTTTAGATGGATTTTCTCACTTGATGTGCACAAGTTGTATATGTGATATATTTTTGTGCACTTGTTTGTATCATGTTTGATGATACATGCAAACATGGGTGTGTATAAGACTTAAACCATATTTAGTGAATGGTTAGGGTTTCATTTCACTTATTCATTTATTCATTTATTTTTTGCAAAGAGAAATGGTGGCTTTCTTTTGTTGTTATGCTTGAAGCTTCATGAAGCTTTTCTAGCATCTTTGAAAAAGTCCACCATTTTTGTTTTGTCCTTAATCCTAACCATTCAACTAAACCCTAGTTCATTCTCTACACTTAACCATGGTTGCTAAAATGATAAGAATGACTTTATTTCCATTTATTCACAATTCTTATCATATTCTTTTTCTTCTTATTCTTCTTCTTCAAGAAGAAGAAAACTATGCTACCTTCAATGGTGTCATGACTAAAAGAGTGAGAAATCCAAATCCAAAGTGAACCCATTTCCTATTTCTTCATCCTCTACCACTTGCCATGTAGTATAGGGTATTTTCTTCACAAGTTTTATGACTTGGTGAAGTTGGAGCTTGATCTTGTGTTGCCTCGACGTAGATCATCTTCGGCATCGAAGTCGACGACCTAGCCCGATCATTTCTCCGACGAAACCATCAACAGAGTCCGGGATTCAATGATCGCAGCGGAGGAACGTCATCACGGAGCTATGGAGGTGGAGGACCGGATCTACAAAGGTTGTATTTTCCATTCATTAGTTAAGTTGTTAACTAGCATCTTTATCACCTTACCTCTAGTCAACGGTCTGTATTAGGGTTTCTCGGCACATAGAAAATTTTGAATTGGCTATGTTTGATCTGTTGTTAAACCTCATGGGTGTGCCTAGGAACCCTACAGTGGTATCAGAGCAGGGTTTTGTCGGGGTTTTCGGGTTCGATCGGACTTCTAACTTCGTCTGGAGGGTTCCTAGGCACAATCGAACACCCAAGTTTTCCCGAAACAGCTCAACACATGAAATAAGTTTTAAAAATGTTAAACTTGCATAACATTACTTGCATTGTCTTCCGAATATTTTAAACTTGGAATCGGGTTCCTGACATTCGATCGTCTCTATCGACTCTCAACGAATCTATGTGAAGTCGTCTCTAGCTGGAATCAATCCATCTGATGACCTCGCATCGGGATAAGCGAACGAACCACATGTCTAGTCATTCGTCCTTGGGTGACTAACTGTCACGACCCGAAAGTACGGAACGTGACCGGCACTTAGATTACGAAGCGTCTAGAGGCGCCACGTGACCTAAGTAAGCCGAAGCCCAGAAATCTAAACCATAAAAGAAGAAAAAGAAGAAAAGAAAAGAAAACAAGTATAAAAACATCAGCAAATTTTACCAAAAATTTCGGCAGAGTCTCCTCTGTAAAAACTGGCCCCCAAACGGGTACAACAAGTATAATATAAATAAACAATAAAAAGCATCCCCAAACGGGTGCTAGCTCAACGCCAACAGGCGGAAACAACCACAACAAACACAATAATATACAACGCCAAAGGGCGAGGCTCAAAACTCAAAAGAAAACAAAACCACCAGATCAGAATAATACATGCGCGACTCTAAGGTCGAAATAAAAGACTGGTCCAATAAACTTATCAAGTAATACAAGTATGGTTGATGGAGCTTACTTGATACAAATGAAAGAATAAAAGTACAATGGTGGTTCGGATACAAGTGAACCAACCTACCGTGCAAATCACCCTGAAAGAATAGATGTGCCAGCAAGCTGCCAGGGAAACCTGTACATCGAACCTGTAATAAAATTTGGCACAACGGGGGTGAGTTGCCAACTCGTGAGTAGAAGACATCTACGAAAAGAAATCGAATGCACGACGCTATCCTAGGCCATAATAATACACTACTATATCCCAAACATCTAGTAATAGCAGGGTAATACTACGTGTAAGTGCAGATACTCCGTGTTCGTGTCAGTGCCTCATATAATACTATGTCATATGAAATGAAATGCATGCACCATGAATATAAAGTAACAAATCCTGAAATCCAGATATATATGTATAAGAACTCTTTAGCTGTTATCATAGTAAAGTGTGTATAAGCATCTGAAATCTCAACAATGAAATCCATGGAAATCCGTGTCAAGCATCGACACAACACATGTAATCTCAAGTCTCAATATGTCGGGCTCCGTCAGTCCGGATCGGCCCATATCATCAAATCTCACGACAACGGTCGGTATCCTCCGGATATCCATCGAACCAGACATCACCGGTAGGTAGTCTTCCCCTGCCAGGCTCATCGTCCACAACTCGATCTTCTTGCCCCGGGGTACCATACCGGGCCCACCATGTACCCGAGACGGTTCATCCACTCCTCGAATCGGGTCTCAAAATCCAACAGAAAACATGAAATACTCATGGTGGACGACACATACATCACGAGAAAACCGCATCTTATTTTAAAAAGAGAAGAGGAGAGAGAGAGAAGTTTTTATATATTTTTGCGGTTTTCCCCAAAAAATCCAGAAATCTCATAGAAATCCAAATCTCAAAATCATGAGTAAGTATATGATAAGTGTCGGCATATGCCCATACTACTGTGCGATAACATGAAAATATGAATGCATGAATGTCTAAGTAATAAATATCATGTCTTATACTAACATCAGAGAGTAATCACAATATTATATCGGTTTAGTTGTTAACTGATTCTATCAATAAAAGATAATATGATCTAAAGTGTACGTGGCATAGCAATTACCGATGATGATGTGTGTGAGCCGGCAAATAAGTGTGCGTGGAATATGGGCATCATCGGTAATGGTGCGGGTGTCCTAACAGGTAAGGTTTATACTGATTATAGCAATATATGTAAGAACATGCACCATGATAATTACAGTATGAATGTAAATACAGATGTGCATTATCCACTCCTCTGCGAGATACGAGTACAACTACCACCATGTGAGTCGAACCTAAACCAGTGTCCATCTAACATCCTAAGGAACTAAACCTAATAGACTAGTCAGTAAGAAACTAGAGTCTACCTAAGGTCTGAATCAATATCTCTAATAGTCGGCGATCCCGCCTCAATAGCGTCACGTACGTAGTACGGCTTCCTCGAATCAAGAGTGCGGATCAATCATCAAATCTAAGCCTCGTACGGTAAAATCCATCGTACGGCATCCCAATATCGGGGTACGATCAAGTATCTCCTAGGTGTCTCCCCATTCGTATAATGTCATCATCAACACATCTCATGATCAAGGTGCTAAACTGTGATCGCATACATCAATCATATATCATTGCCATCATGATAAGCATCATTAGTTTATCCTCAGAAATATCATGTCATATGTATCATATTGTGATTAAGTCATACTTATATGATATCGGCATCAGGTCACACCAATATAATGTCGTAATCAAGTTATACATATATCATATCGTGATCAGTCACAAGTTACAATCCGGGTACTATTCTAGCGTCCCATGTACATCAATATCACCACCACTCTTTATAATTTATATATTCATGTTCATTATCTCATTCTCTAATGATCCGCTAACACTTTAATACGATTGTATTGCCAAGAATTACGGCATCAAGCCCAGTTACATTGTTTCATCATACCTCGGATATCATATCACATCAATGAATCACATATACGTGTTGTATATATATGTATATACCTATATCTAGTTCTATATATATATACACATACACGTATACCCCATGTCGAGTTTCAGTGTGTGCGTGGGTGTGTTTCTATCTGAAACCTACGAATCTCTTCCAAGGTACTCATCCTCTGATATGGTTTTCCTAAATCAGTCTAGTCCAGCCTAGGGTCAATACAAGGGTCCTACTAGGGTCACATCTCGTTTCCTAATGTCAATAAGTACTATTCCTATTCTACGTTGCGGGGGTGCTAAACGCCATCCACCCGACTTCCCCCCGTAGATATGCATCTACTCACCTGGTCCATGTCTGCCGAAGACAGTGTCGCCATCCTCCTCTTTATCGCCCGCAGTCCACGTGAGGGGTACCTAGACGCAAACATTTAAATAGCATCGTAAACCGAATCACATACAAAAGTCAAACGATACAAGGAACAAGCATAGGTTAAAACCTATGTCCCGTCCACGCAAAAGAACCAAATACAGCTCGATATCGGCATACAAACTCCGATGGATCGAGATAAACATTAACAAATAACTCGTAGTTTTAAAACACATTACTTATACTATAAAACATGATTAAATCCATCGAAACCCGAAAATCTATCAAACCGTCCAATTTCGCAAAACCCGAAAATGCCAGTTTACCGTTTTTTCATCAAAACTTAACATTTAAATGAAACTAATGGTCATAAAACTCATTAAATAGCATAACTAGACTATACGAACTATTACTATATTTTTATTACACAAACTTGTATAAATTTGAAATTTCTAGTTTGCACCCTTTAACAATTTTCAACATTTTTCAAGCAAAATACCACAATTCCACCACAAAACATGATTTTGCATAAATTAATGACTTAAACTACAATTCATGATGATAATGATATAATGAAACCATAATTATATTTTTAATCTCATTTATATAGGAATTTCTAAAATCTAGTTTACAAAATTAGCAATTTTTATCACAATTTATCAATTAACCATAGAAACTAGTAATCAAACTAAGTTTTTATTTCCATTAACATGCTAATATTTCCACTAAAACTATAATCCAATGATAACAACCTAAATTAGAATTTTATATTAACCACAACCACATTTTGCAAAAACCTAGTTAACTAAATTCCTAATTTAAAACAATTTTTGAATAACAATTTGTTAAACAATAACCATGCAAGATTTCCTAATACTAAAAGTGTTAAACTAACTACTATAACCCTAATTAATTATTAAAAATCATAACTTGAATTTAGAACCCTAGCTTGCATTTTTAAAAAAAAACATAGAATTAATTCATTAAATCTAATTAAGCTTAATATGAACATCTAATAACAATAAGTCAAAAGAAAGAAAATTATACCTTCAAAATGTGAAATCCAAACAAGAAATGAGCCTCCAAAATGCATGCTTTCCATCTCCAAATTTCATATAAAAATGAGCAAGGAATAAAGAGTATGGAATAAATAGGATTTTGTGGAATTTTAATTGAATTTTTGATGTGTTTTTGATGAATTTTGAATAAAAATGATGTGGGAAATGGGGGGGGCAGCCATGGGGGGGTTGTGGCCGGCCCTAGAGAGGTGAGGGAGATAAAGAAGAGAGTGGGAAAAGTGTGTAAAAGTTTCAAGAGAAAGAACAACACTTAAGTCTTTTCATGGTTTATTTAATTATTTATTTATTTATTTACTATAGCAACTCAAGAAAGATCTAGAAAATAGGAAAAATTTGCAAATAATTTTTGCATGATACATACTAAATTCTAACATGCCATGGTTCATTTTTACAAATTAAAACCATTTAAATTTGTAATTTACACTAATTTAGTGTAAAAATAAAGCTTATGTTAATATTTAAAATAATTAATTTAGGAAAAATATTTTATTAAACTAAAAATTTATAAGTGGCTAAATAAACACCATTTACTAGTAATTTCATAATTAAAATGGATATTTTTAAAATTATAATGAAAAACAATCACGGTTTGATTTTACGAAAAATACATTTTACTTTACCGAAAATCATAAAATTCACTTAAACAATTTTATTCATTTAATTATTTATTTAATTATTTTTAAAACGTTACAATCTTCCCCGCTTTAAGAAATTCGGTCCCCGAATTTAAATTAAAACTCCCCCTCCAAATACTAAAACATTTAGCAAAACACTCAAATCGTCGGGGCTCCGAAATCATCAATACATAACAAAAATCAACTCCGTCAAGCATAACGCAATCATCGGAGTTATGGCGAGAATAAAATATCAAAACCCAATATGAAAACCAACATAATGTACATCAATCTACCACTTATATATAGTGTGCATCATAGTGAAATCACCTAAATATCATAATAAAGAAGCATACGAAAACCCCTCTTGAAAATCGCCGTGCAATGCACGTGTCACGGCATAGGTAGCGGACGTTTATTTTAAAAAAAATAACTATATATATATATATATATATCTTTTATTTAACAAACACGTCCCGCCTGGTTACTAAATCAAATAATAATGATTATGAAACATACTGCTCAAACTGAAATCAATCCCAATCACATCAATAAAATATCATGTGCGTCCGGTGCGCACTGAAATCGAAACCAAATACAGATACCATGAATACACACAAAAACAAAATAAGTGCAACAGGTGTGCACCAAGACATCTGTCAAGTGCAACGGGCGTGCACGATTCACTATCAGGTGCATCTAATCTGCACAAAACCCCGATTTAGTGCATCTGGTATGCACAAAATCGCATCAAGTGTGCCAAGTATGCGCAAGAATCCTAATCAAGTGCACATGGTGCACGAAAACATACATCGAATATCAGAATCGAAATCACAATACGAAAATGGATAAAAACTAGGTCAAAGCATATATCAAAATCATGTGTAACCCATATGCACGAAATCAAATAAAAAAATCTCAAAATATATAAAACCAAATCAAGTGTACTGGGTGTATACTAAGCAACATCAATACAGCTGATATGTGAAACACGGATAGAATGCAATGAAGGTACACATAAGAAATACCAATCGTAGAACAAAATCCTCAGAATACCAAAATCCAATAACAGAAATATGAAATTCAAATCACCAAGTCACATCGTAATCACTATCGTCAATATGCGCCTCTTTCCTCTGATGTCGATTGCTTCAAACTTATCTCTTCATAAGTGTGCTGACTGCGCTACCGACGGCAATACTCATATCTAGAGTCTCCCACGTAGTTGATCCCTTCACTTGATATCCGGACTACATTAAACCTTTCGATCGATCCATCAAAATCCCATAATTCCCCGAGAGCTCAACACTCAAGTACAGTTTAAAATATCCGGTACATACCCCAGCATCGATGATCCAGCCGTAGAAGGGCAAACCCAAGCCTCACTAATGGCACCGCGGAACTGCCGTAAACCCTAAGGTTCAAGGGCGTTCTCGGGGTCATTATGTCGAGTTAGGGTTTCATTATTCTAGAGGGTTCATCGAAATACCTGCATGTTCTTCCGAATATCTTAAACTTGGGAAAATGGTTTTCTGATAATCGTTCGAACCCTTTAACTTCATCCGGACGGCATGTGAATACCCTTTATCCGCACGCTAAGCAATGCTTCAATCCTCAAGAATAACCAATACTCTAATGGTTATCGCATTCGAGCCGCAGCTCCTTCTGCCAGTGTGCCCGTGGTTAACAGAAACCACCCTCCAACATTGACGAAGATAGATCAAAAGAACGAATAGAATACGGTGCAAACAATTGTACATCCTAAGGCTCCTTAAGCAGAGTAGCGTATCGTAAGTATGCCGCGGACCATACCCACGGTACGTTACTCTACCTAAATCGCCTACTCCATCAACCAAGGGTCACCTAGACTTATACAAGGTTAAACCTAGCGCTCTGATACCAACTTTGTCACGACCCGAAAGTACGGAACGTGACCGGCACTTAGATTACGAAGCGTCTAGAGGCGCCACGTGACCTAAGTAAGCCGAAGCCCAGAAATCTAAACCATAAAAGAAGAAAAAGAAGAAAAGAAAAGAAAACAAGTATAAAAACATCAGCAAATTTTACCAAAAATTTCGGCAGAGTCTCCTCTGTAAAAACTGGCCCCCAAACGGGTACAACAAGTATAATATAAATAAACAATAAAAAGCATCCCCAAACGGGTGCTAGCTCAACGCCAACAGGCGGAAACAACCACAACAAACACAATAATATACAACGCCAAAGGGCGAGGCTCAAAACTCAAAAGAAAACAAAACCACCAGATCAGAATAATACATGCGCGACTCTAAGGTCGAAATAAAAGACTGGTCCAATAAACTTATCAAGTAATACAAGTATGGTTGATGGAGCTTACTAGATACAAATGAAAGAATAAAAGTACAATGGTGGTTCGGATACAAGTGAACCAACCTACCGTGCAAATCACCCTGAAAGAATAGATGTGCCAGTAAGCTGCCAGGGAAACCTGTACATCGAACCTGTAATAAAATTTGGCACAACGGGGGTGAGTTGCCAACTCGTGAGTAGAAGACATCTACGAAAAGAAATCGAATGCACGACGCTATCCTAGGTCATAATAATACACTACTATATCCCAAACATCTAGTAATAGCAGGGTAATACTACGTGTAAGTGCAGATACTCCGTGTTCGTGTCAGTGCCTCATATAATACTATGTCATATGAAATGAAATGCATGCACCATGAATGTAAAGTAACAAATCCTGAAATCCAGATATATATGTATAAGAACTCTTTAGCTGTTATCATAGTAAAGTGTGTATAAGCATCTGAAATCTCAACAATGAAATCCATGGAAATCCGTGTCAAGCATCGACACAACACATGTAATCTCAAGTCTCAATATGTCGGGCTCCGTCAGTCCGGATCGGCCCATATCATCAAATCTCACGACAACGGTCGGTATCCTCCGGATATCCGCCGCGCCAGACATCACCGGTAGGTAGTCTTCCCCTGCCAGGCTCATCGTCTACAACTCGATCTTCTTGCCCCGGGGTACCATACCGGGCCCACCATGTACCCGAGACGGTTCATCCACTCCTCGAATCAGGTCTCAAAATCCAACAGAAAACATGAAATACTCATGGTGGACGACACATACATCACGAGAAAACCGCATCTTATTTTAAAAAGAGAAGAGGAGAGAGAGAGAAGTTTTTATATATTTTTGCGGTTTTCCCCAAAAAATCCAGAAATCTCATAGAAATCCAAATCTCAAAATCATGAGTAAGTATATGATAAGTGTCGGCATATGCCCATACTACTGTGCGATAACATGAAAATATGAATGCATGAATGTCTAAGTAATAAATATCATGTCTTATACTAACATCAGAGAGTAATCACAATATTATATCGGTTTAGTTGTTAACTGATTCTATCAATAAAAGATAATATGATCTAAATTGTACGTGACATAGCAATTACCGATGATGATGTGTGTGAGCCGGCAAATAAGTGTGCGTGGAATATGCGCATCATCGGTAATGGTGCGGGTGTCCTAACAGGTAAGGTTTATACTGATTATAGCAATATATGTAAGAACATGCACCATGATAATTACAGTATGAATGTAAATACAGATGTGCATTATCCACTCCTCTGCGAGATACGAGTACAACTACCACCATGTGAGTCGAACCTAAACCAGTGTCCATCTAACATCCTAAAGAACTAAACCTAATAGACTAGTCAGTAAGAAACTAGAGTCTACCTAAGGTATGAATCAATATCTCTAATAGTCGGCGATCCCGCCTCAATAGCGTCACGTACGTAGTAGGCTTCCTCGAATCAAGAGTGCGGATCAATTATCAAATCTAAGCCTCGTACAGTAAAATCTATCGTACGGCATCCCAATATCGGGGTACGGTCAAGTATCTCCTAGGTGTCTCCCCATTCGTATAATGTCATCATCAACACATCTCATGATCAAGGTGCTAAACTGTGATCGCATACATCAATCATATATCATTGCCATCATGATAAGAATCATTAGTTTATCCTCAGAAATATCATGTCATATGTATCATATTGTGATTAAGTCATACTTATATGATATCGGCATCCGGTCACACCAATATAATGTCGTAATCAAGTTATACATATATCATATCGTGATCAGTCACAAGTTACAATCCGGGTACTATTCTAGCGTCCCATGTACATCAATATCACCACCACTCTTTATAATTTATATATTCATGTTCATTATCTTATTCTCTGATGATCCGCTAACACTTTTATACGATTGTATAGCCAAGAATTACGGCATCAAGCCCAGTTACATTGTTTCATCATACCTCGGATATCATATCACATCAATGAATCACATATACGTGTTGTATATATATGTATATACCTATACCTAGTTCTATATATATACACATACACGTATACCCCATGTCGAGTTTCAGTGTGTGCGTGGGTGTGTTTCTATCTGAAACCTACGAATCTCTTCCAAGGTACTCATCCTCAGATATGGTTTTCCTAAATCAGTCTAGTCCAGCCTCGGGTCAATACTAGGGTCCTACTAGGGTCACATCTCGTTTCCTAATGTCAATAAGTACTATTCCTATTCTACGTTGCGGGGGTGCTAAACGCCATCCACCCGACTTCCCCCCGTAGATATGCATCTACTCACCTGGTCCATGTCTGCCGAAGACAGTGTCGCCATCCTCCTCTTTATCGCCCGCTGTCCACATGAGGGGTACCTAGACGCAAACATTTAAATAGCATCGTAAACCGAATCACATACAAAAGTCAAACGATACAAGGAACAAGCATAGGTTAAAACCTATGTCCCGTCCACGCAAAAGAACCAAATACCGCTCGATATCGGCATACAAACTCCGATGGATCGAGATAAACATTAACAAATAACTCGTAGTTTTAAAACACATTACTTATACTATAAAACATGATTAAATCCATCGAAACCCGAAAATCTATCAAACCGTCCAATTTCGCAAAACCCGAAAATGCCAGTTTACCGTTTTTTCATCAAAACTTAACATTTAAATGAAACTAATGGTCATAAAACTCATTAAATAGCATAACTAGACTATACAAACTATTACTATATTTTTATTACACAAACTTGTATAAATTTGAAATTTCTAGTTTGCACCCTTTAACAATTTTCAACATTTTTCAAGCAAAATACCACAATTCCACCACAAAACATGATTTTGCATAAATTAATGACTTAAACTACAATTCATGATGATAATGATATAATGAAACCATAATTATATTTTTAATCTCATTTATATAGGAATTTCTAAAATCTAGTTTACAAAATTAGCAATTTTTATCACAATTTATCAATTAACCATAGAAAGTAGCAATCAAACTAAGTTTTTATTTCCATTAACATGCTAATATTTCCACTAAAACTATAATCCAATGATAACAACCCAAATTAGAATTTTATATTAACCACAACCACATTTTGCAAAAACCTAGTTAACTAAATTCCTAATTTAAAACAATTTTTGAATAACAATTTGTTAAACAATAACCATGCAAGATTTCCTAATACTAAAAGTGTTAAACTAACTACTATAACCCTAATTAATTATTAAAAATCTTAACTTGAATTTAGAACCCTAGCTTGCATTTTAAAAAAAAAACATAGAATTAATTCATTAAATCTAATTAAGCTTAATATGAACATCTAATAACAATAAGTCAAAAGAAAGAAAATTATACCTTCAAAATGTGAAATCCAAACAAGAAATGAGCCTCCAAAATGCATGCTTTCCATCTCCAAATTTCATATAAAAATGAGCAAGGAATAAAGAGTATGGAATAAATAGGATTTTGTGGAATTTTAATTGAATTTTTGATGTGTTTTTGATGAATTTTGAATAAAAATGATGTGGGAAATGGGGGGGGGCAGCCATGGGGATGTTGTGGCCGGCCCTAGAGAGGTGAGGGAGAGAAAGAAGAGACTGGGAAAAGTGTGTAGAAGTTTCAAGAGAAAGAACAACACTTAAGTCTTTTCATGGTTTATTTAATTATTTATTTATTTATTTACTATAGCAACTCAAGAAAGCTCTAGAAAATAGGAAAAATTTGCAAATAATTTTTGCATGATACATACTAAATTCTAACATGCCATGGTTCATTTTTACAAATTAAAACCATTTAAATTTGTAATTTACACTAATTTAGTGTAAAAATAAAGCTTATGTTAATATTTAAAATAATTAATTTAGGAAAAATATTTTATTAAACTAAAAATTTATAAGTGGCTAAATAAACACCATTTACTAGTAATTTCATAATTAAAATGGATATTTTTAAAATTATAATGAAAAACAATCACGGTTTGATTTTACGAAAAATACATTTTACTTTACCGAAAATCATAAAATTCACTTAAACAATTTTATTCATTTAATTATTTATTTAATTATTTTTAAAACGTTACACTAACGACCTTCCATCGTATCTCATAGCATATGCTCATGCTGCATTAGCTCCAACGTCTGGGCGATTTCTCATCATTTGCAGCAGCAACTGGCTCATTCGTCTGTACGCTGAACAACGCCTCAATCATCATAAATAAGCGATATATCAATGGTCATCACATCCTGGCTGGCCTCTAGCAGTAGCCTGATCCTCTGGTGCCGATCAACGCATCCGGGAAATCTCGTAAAAGCGATCTGTCTAATGCTCATGACGTGAAAACGCAATAAAACGAAGCCTCTATGCAATCGTACGTCTCTGGGATCATGCCCTGGTTAGTCCTCGTCCGTGACAAGCTCAAGCTGACGCAACTCTAGCCGTAGCTCTCTCTGCCCGTGTAATCGTGGTAGCAAAATCATAACCAATATCGATGAGGATAGATCATAGGAATGAATATAATACTGTGCAAGGAAATGTACTTCCTAAGGTTTCTTAAGTAGAGTAGCGTATCGTAAGTATGCCGCGGAACATAAGTACGGTACGTCACTCTACTTAAGCTACCTACTCCATCAACCAAAGGTCATCCTATGCGACGAAAGTTCGGGTATAATACACCATCGACTAAGTCTAAGTTCCGTAAGGTCAAGCCTAAGTTCCGTATATAAATAACGCTCTAGGCTCCGCATAGTCAAACTTAGACTCGAACCAAGGTTGACCTAGCGCTCTGATACCAACTTTGTCATGACCCGAAATAGCACGTGACTGGCACTTGAATCATATGAAGTCTATAGGACCCCATCTAATCCAAGTAAGCCAAAAGCCCATAAATCTAAAACCATTTTTAAGGAGTAAATAAGGAAAACTAGTTTTAAGAAGTGAAGAAAACACATTTTTAAAACAAGGTTTTTAAATAAGTAAGCCGAATATGCATTTTTAAAATCTCTAGACTTTTCTGAAAATTTCGGCAGAGTTTCCTTTGTAAATACTGGCCCCAAATGGGGTACAACATGAATAATATATATAAAATGCTAAAAGGCATCCCCAGCGGGAGCTAGCTCTTCGTCAATCGACGGTCACAACCACGCAAGCAATATAATATACAACGCCAAGGGCGAGGATCAAAACTCAAAGGAAAACTACAAAAAATCAGCTTGAAAACCAAAATACTACAACGCGCGACTCTAAGTTCGAAATAATACACAACTGGTTTTCTAAGTCTGAAACAATATACAAGTTTGGTTGATGGAATTTCTAGATACAACTGAATAATACATGTACAATGGTGGTTCTGATGCAAAAGAACCCACCTACCAAAGCAAATCACCCGTAAGGGAAGTAGTGTGCCAGAAAAGCCGTAATGGAACCTGTACGGCAAAACCTGCAAGAACTGTGGCACAACGGGGGTGAGTTGACAACTCGTGAATAGAAAACATCGCAGAGTAGAAATCGTATGCATGACATAATCCTAGGTCAATACGATCAGTAATAATATATCCTCAATATGAATAAGTCTGAAGCAAGATAAGGTGGCAATGTAACATCTATACATGAGTGTAGTGCTAAGTGCTCATGCCAGTGCCTCAGGTAATAACATATCATAAATATGAGGTATGATCAAAGTCGACTATATCATGAAGTCTATGAATATGTGGATATCATCCAACTATGTGATCAATATCATCAATGTCAATATATGTATATGGAAATCGTCCACGTGTCACCCAATGACAATAAACATCATGCATGTAAATATCATAAAGCATATGCATGGAAATATGAGGATATAAATCAACATGTGTCGCTCGCGACATATCAAAATCATAGAACCTGAGTGTCTAGCATCGACACTCGAAAACATCATGAAACCTGTGCCTAGCATCGACACGTAAATCCTCATATATATAGGGCTCCGTCGGTTTGGACCGGCCCGTATCATCTCTCAACTCCAGTCGGTATCCCCCAGATATCCGCCGAGCTCAAAACAATCTCTGGTAGGTATTACTCCCCTGCCAGGCTCACCGTCTAACATATACGAGTCTTCTTGCCCCGGGGCACCTCACCGGGTCCACTATGTACCCGCAGACAATGCCTACCGCTCCTCGAATCGGGTTTCACATGCCACTCTTAGAACCGAGAAAACACATGGTGGACGCATTGAAATATCATATCAAGGGTAACCGGGTTTTTAAAACAATACACACTTTCTTTTTAAAATACCCACGGTTCCCAAATCCAGAAATATCATGGAAACAACATATCTTAATGCGTATAATCAGAAAGCATGATGTATGCGACATATAAAAGAAATATAAGTATATTAGTATATCATGCAACATGGAATAGTAATATGCACATATTTAGGGAAGACCGCTTCTTTAAAATGAATCGGTTTTAAAAGGTATCTTGCGGTTCCCAAATCCTCAATTCAAACCAGAATCATCTATGTATGTGCAAATGTGTAGGTGTACAAGTATGGGTGTACAATATGTGAGTACACGAGTATAAATGTACAATAGGTATGTACACGAGTATGAGTGTACAATATGTGAGTACACAAGTATGAATGTACAATAGGTATGTGCACAAGTATGAATGTACAATATGTGAGTACACGAGTATAAATGTACAATAGGTATGTGCACGAGTATGAGTGTACAACATGTGAGTACACAAGTATGAATGTACAATAGGTATGTGCACAAGTATGAGTGTACAATATGTGAGTACACGAGTATAAATGTACAATAGGTATGTGCACGAGTATGAGTGTACAATATGTGAGTACACAAGTATGAATGTACAATAGATATATGCACAAGTATGAGTGTACAATATGTAAGTAAACGTGTATGCCATGCAAGGGTCATATCTTGAATGCAACAGTACTACAGTGTAGTGGCATGGCAATTATCGATGATGAAGTGTGTGAGCTGGCAAGCAGGTGTACATGAAACATATGCATCATCGATAATGGTGCTGGTGTCCTAACAGCATGGATTTGATATAACAATAACATATTTAACATGCAATGCGATGCAAACAGTAAGAATATGCGACAAATGAATAATAACACAACAGTGCAGTATCTACATCAATGTATCTATGTCATATTGTTTTGCCATTTGAAAGAAGACGAATCGGGGTTTTTAGGAAAATAAGGGCAACGGTGTTTTTAAGAAAAGATGGGTCGTTTGAAAATATCCGTAGAATCCCTTTGCCTGTCTTTAAAATACTCCTGATTCGTTAGTTTTTGAAATAGGTATAACATTGGCCTAGCCTAACATCTACTAGCAAAACTACAGCTCTAACTAATAAGTCAATCAGGAGGGGGTATAGAAACCACCTAAATCTGAGTCGATATATAAATATATATATAAGTATAATAGTCGGTGATCCCGCCTCAAAGGTACCGCGTACGATACAATATCATATAACATCCTCGAGTCATGAGTGCGGATCTATCATCAATATAAAGCTCGTACGGTAAATCATCGTACGGCTTCCCAAAAGCTGGGTATGGGTCAATATCACATTCATCTAATCAATTATCTAGTATCTTTATCATCATATCTCATGATCTGGGGTACTGATCTAAGTCTAGTACAAATCGATACTATCTATATAAATATAAGTGCGTGTGTGAAACACACGTCTAGAGGCCCGCTAAAATCTCATGTCGTATCCCAAATACGAATCACATCATAACACCGATATCACGGCACTATGCCCAAAGTCATTGACTCATCTCCAAATATCATCCACTATCCTCATCATCCAGGTATACGTATA
This sequence comes from Agapanthus africanus, assembly GCA_030015575.1. Lineage (NCBI taxonomy): Eukaryota > Viridiplantae > Streptophyta > Magnoliopsida > Asparagales > Amaryllidaceae > Agapanthus > Agapanthus africanus. Next base: position 180,695,271 of record CM057344.1, on the reverse strand, counting down.
ACAAGCAAGTATGTGTGTGTGTGTGGGTGTAAACCTATTCTAGGGTTCGCAACTAGGAAACTATACTAGTTTACTTCTAAACCCGAATCTATCCATAATACACCTAATCACATCTAGAATAACTATAACACACTATAAGCTATCATATATAGTATATATATAGTATACTAGATATCGAACTGTGGGGGTGATATACGCCATCCACCCGACTTCCCCCGTAGATATAATCTACTCACCTTGATCTTGCTTGCCGATGTCGATGTCGCCACCATCTCCTTCATCGTCTCGGATCACCGTGGGGGTACCTACATGTCACACGTATCGCATCGCATTAAAACCAAATCGAAACCAAAACGACACGCTTAAAAGCTTATAGGTTAGAACCCATGGTTAGCTCTCGTAAAACAACCCGATATCACTCGAGATAGACGTATATACGTCGCATGATCGGGATAAAGCACAAATACTAAAATCACCAAATCGAAATACGGAAAACCATACTCAAATCAAAGCAGCAACCGAAGTTTTTAGTCCCAGATTTTTATCAGGGTGAAAACAAGATTCCAATAAAACACTAGGGTGATATATAGGGTACATATGACCTACTGAAGCAACCCGGACCCACCCCCTCACCAAGTGGCCGAGCCCCTCCTCTTAAATTCCGGCCAGGCCGGCCCTGGGTGCTCCTCTGTGGTTCGTCTTGCTACAGGGTGTTCCTAGGGTCTCAAATTAGTCTCTGGAGTTTTTTATTTTTCTAGTGTTGGCCCCGGATCACTCCAGATTTCCCTGCACGCCTTAAACACTCACAAACCGACATGCAAGTTTCTGTTTTCCAGAAAATGGGTTTCAGGTTGTATATTGTGCAAGTTCTGGGTTTTCTAACATCTATGGGGGTTTAAGGTCATCTCTAGAGCCCAAGTTCACCAACACAACTCCAATTAACCCAAACCCTCTCAAGAATCTTCAAAGTTCACCAAATCTTCACTAAAACGATTTTAAACTTGAAAAGAGGCTAAACAACCGTAACACTAAACTATTTGTGAAAGGATATACCTCATTTAGATCTCAAGAATCCTCTACAGCGCCAAAATCAAGTTTTGCTTAGTCCATTGGGTAGCTAGAGGGCTTTTGCACCTTTTTGTGAAATGGGATTTGGGTTTTGGAGTGATTTTCATGGTGTTTTAGGGGTTTGAAGATGGTGGAGGAGAGGGGATAGCAGCAGCAACAGCAAGGGAAAGAGAGGGGAGAGAAATGAGTGAGGAAAATGATGGGGGATGGCTCATGACAAAGGGTTGACCCCTCACCCACTCTTTCTCTCTCTAATCATACCTCCATATAATAATCTTATCCTTTTCTTTTCTATTTTCATTCTCACATCAATAGTAACCCCAAAATACCAAGCCATGCACCCAAAACATGTAGGAAAATGCAACAAGTGTAGAAAAAGATATGGTGCATGTTTTGCACAAAATACACTTAAAGCGCGATTAGCAATTTTTAATCGCGATTAGCACTAAATTAGAATATAATTAATCATAAAAGCTTAAAATTTGCATAATTCACATGAAACACCCTCTTTTAGTAATTTCTATAATTTTCAAAAAATTTCCCCAATTTATTGGTATTTAATTATACCGAAATATTAAAATATTCATTTAAAATTGATATTAAATTATAAAAATTCCCCAAAAATAATATTTTAATTTTTTGAAATGTTACAACCTTATTAGATAAGGAAAGAGCCGAGATCCCTTCACCGGGAGTGACCTTTTTAGCGAAACTGACAGATGCTACAACCCACTCGGTTTTGTCTTTTGATTGCTTTTTTAGTTCATGCTTTGAATTGTGGTATTTGTGAAATATCCAGCACCTTATTTGATAAGGAAAGAACCGAGATCCCTTCACCGAAAGTGACCTCTTTAGCAAAACTAGTAAACGCCTCAAAAACACTCCTTTTCAAAATCACTCGATTCTACAACGATATCAAGTTCATTACGCAAAAGGTTTTCATAAAAACCTGTCGTAGCCCTCCGTCATTTTAGATAAGTACTACTTAGTATTCATGCTACGTTTGTTGGCCTGCGTCAAGGCGTAGTGTGCGGTAGCTATTTAGTTCTTATCTGCTGCATACGATGCGATTGGATTAGGGTAGTCATGCGACTTTGTTAGCCTGCGTCAAAGGTCATGTGGATGAGTTTAATTCAATCATGAAATGTACGGGTTGAACTTGACTAGAGGACCATGGTTTGTTGGCCTGCGTCAAGTTCATAGGACGCTAGGGGCAGAATATTATCGGTAATTTCAAGTGTTGAAATTTGTAATGAGATTGCATAGCTTCTATGAGATAGTTGGATCTCGATACCCACTGCGAGTAAAAGTTACTCCTGGGAGAGTTTTACACATTACAATTAGCCGATCAAGTAGGTGTCTAGAAAGGTGTTAACGGGGTTGAGCCCCTGGGAAAACAAGGTTTATTTTAATTAGGTCCGTACGAAAGCACGGGGAACCTCTCTCAAAGTACCGACACTGGCCTGGCCGAAAGATTGGCGAACTTATAGGATGTAATTAATCCCAGCTAGTCTTGCCTTTTAGGGTTTGAAGGAAGATTTGATAAAAACAGTGGGAGCCATCCTGATTAGATAAAATAATAACCAATCTGATCTTGCAAGAGCATACGCTGAGTGTTTTCTTCTCTCTCTCTCTCTCTCCTGGTAGCGACCGTAGCATGTCTTAATCAAGATAATAATATGGATGTATTGACCGAACCTGCATATTATACTGAACTGGGGAACGTTGTTTCCGCTCTATCTTATAATCGTTATAAGTCTAAGCAAGAAATAGGGGAATATCCAGATTCTTACGCAACCCAAAATGAAGAAAGAGCATATTGATGCATATTCTTCGGGCGTGTTCGTTACCGAGAACTGTTTCTCAGTATGCTCTACGTCCTAGGTATGAGATACCGGATCAGGATCCCATATATGTAATCTGTTACATGGGCTACAATAGGTAGAGAACTGGTATTGGGTGATATGTCTCTAAGTGTTAGAGAATGGTGCAATTGTTGCAGCCAAATCAGTTGGCAAATATCACCTTGTATTACCAAATGGAAAATACATTGATTCTGAACAAATGTTATTAGATACCGAACCTGATATACAACATTACATCAGATTCTTTATTAAGTTAAAGAAGAATATAATTTTTTATTACTGGATTGTTAGTTATATATATGCCCTATAGGCCATTGTTGTACATATGATGTATATTATAATGGATGCTTGGATATATATAGAGAGGACTTTCTTGCTCGTCATGATAGTATGCTATTTGGTTTCACTTTATCTTAACATGTTGACTTGTATTAGTTTACTGTCTTACTCTCACATGTTGATAAAGCCCTTAGGATATGTACTCGATTACTGGAACTGTGATAAGATCACACTAGTGGGGCCAGGGTAGTCAAAGAGTACATCTTATAACAGTTCCTAGTCGAGGGTGTGTCGAGACAGGGCATCGATACACCAGAGTAGACTAGCGTATACGCATCTTGACCCATATAATGGGCGATGGATGATCCAATATCCATCGGTGTTTGACATCAAAGATGGTGTACGGGTGCTCAGTGGAGACTGGGTACACAGAACGGACTTGCCGAGAACTCCCAGATGGTGATATACCACACGTCAGATGGCAGTTCTCCGGTGACACTGGTACAGGGTAGTCTGTAGACCCGAGATCGTCATAGAGTCTTGTGTGATTCCCACTGTGCTTTGATTTCCACCTTACCACGTCCAAGAGGGCGTGCAAAACGGTGGCTTTTAGGTACAGTCCCGAATCACATGGAGGCAATGAGCGATAGAAGGGGTTTCGTCTCTCCCGGTATAGGGAGATGATGTTGTGCTGTGTTCGATTGGCTATAACTGGAAGTCCCTGGCCATGGCTGATATGGAGTGCTGCTGGTAAGAGTTATCAGTTGTTTCTCGACCCGTTATGAGCCTTATATCGACACGACTTATCGGTTACTGGGGTCTGACGTATACCACCCCTAGACTAGATATGCAACATATCAGACGAAGAGACCGGACTGTACGGGAGTGTTACTGATTGGATTCACAGGAGAATGTACAGGCTTGCTTGTTGATCTTCTGATCCCTCAATACCTGGGTGGCTGTTACGTTAGCTGACCGCTTGCAGCTTGTTGGTGTTTGATATGATCATCACCTACTGCCGGCGTATTGACGATTCTTTAGAGTCCTACACAGAGGTTTCCTGGCTCAGGCAAAACGGAGTAGGAGCACATATGTGATATGTGCGGGACCGAGAATAATACGATATGAGATACCATATTCTATTCTCGCGATATGAGATATCGGCCGGATATATGAGATATAACCGGGTCATCGGATCAAGTGTTGATTCGATGAAATGGTACATGTTATATTAGTCTGTTATATATATTATAGCCGGGTTATCGGATCAAGTGTTGATTCGATAATTTAATGTATAATTATATATGTGATATATTTCGTTACGTTAACTAATATAAGCTCGCTTTATTGATTCATTTTCTCATGGGATAATACATTAATATATATGCGATATATGTTAATTGTATTATTTTCTATTGTTACAAAATATATTGTATATGTGATATATAATATTGTAACATGTTAGGGGTACAAATTTAACTATGTTTTAGGGTTTAACTTTGTTAGGGTTTGGATTAGGGTTAGCTTCTGCATGAAGCTTCCATGAAGCTTTGACTTTATCCTTAAGCTTAATATTTTGTGAAGATATTCTTTAACCCAATCCAAACCTCAACCTCTAGTTAATTCTCTATAAGGGTTAACTCTCTCTCATGCTTAACCCTAGGTTAGATTTGTAACCACTACAATAATTCATTGTTCATCACAAAAGGAATTATCCATTCATTCTTCATCTTCTTCTCCTTTTAGCTTTGAGAAAGCTTGCTAGTTTTTCTTTTTGTGGTGAATAAAAGTGAGAATTTGAAAATAAAAGAGAGCAATATTCCTACTCCATCATCCTCATCTAATCTAACCAATTAGATTAGGGTGTTCACCTCTTGAGAAGAGAGAGAGCTTGAGTTATAGAAACTTCAAGGTAGATCATCGAAGAAAAGGAAGACTACAAGCTAGCATGGATCGTTCGAGTTGTGGAGCCTCTCATGAGTCCGGGAGATCATGGATCACGGCGAAGGAACTTCTACTCGGAGCTTAGGAAGTGAAGGAGCGGACTACAAAGGTTGTAATCCCTCACTTTTAGTAGTAAAGATGTTTACTTGCATGTTAAACCCTAATAATCTAGCAAAGATCCCGGCTTTGGGTTGTTCGGCATGTCTAAAATTTTATTCGGGCATGGTTGATGCCTTCTTGACCCTTGTAAGAGTGCCTAGGAACCCTACAGTGGTATCATAGCCAAGCCAAAGCATTAGGCGACGTGTTTACGAAGTTAAAACTTCGATCGAACCCCGAAACATCGGAAAAAAACCCCTCTCTGGATAATTTTTAAAAATGTGATTTTTTCTGCATTAAAAATACTTTAAAAAATCAGCAGGGAATTCTAAGGGTTATCATAAAATACGAGCCCCCAAGGCCCTCATATAGCCACGGAACCGCGGCAAGAACCCACTTTTAGCGGCGGTTCCGCGGCAGGAACAGTGCATTGGGGACATCTTTTTATACAGTAATACCCGTAGAAAAACCTGCATAATTTTAGGTATTTTTAATCTGACTCAAGTGTTGAGTGTTCTGGGGATTTTTTTGAATTCGTTAATTCAATCGGAAAATTTAATTTCGTTCTGTTTTCCGGATATTTAGAAACTGTTAAAATGTTCGAACGGATATCATTAACTCATTTTTTCCCGGCGAAAAACATTCAAGTGTTGAACTTTTTCTTGAGTTTAAATCTTTCGGAAAAATGTGCAAGTAACGCGGTGGACCCTCTAGAAGAACACAAACCTTAACTCGATTATGTGACCGTCTGAACTGCCTTTAAACCTTAGGGTTTGGGGAAGTAGGCGTGCCACATGTGAGGCGTTCGCTTGACCCTTCTACGGCTGGACCATTGCTACTGTGACATATTCTGGGATTATTTGAACTCCGCTCAAGTGTTGAGCTATTTTGGAAATCTTGGGTATTTCTGTAAGTCTACGCTAGCGCCCCGGCCGTCTACAGACGCCAAATGCGGAACAAAAACTTTTTAACTGGCGCTATCGTATACTTTAACCCGGATCTTCCATTATTGCTAAACTAACAAACTGTAAAGAGTGTAGAAAGGTTATACCGAACGATCCGAGTCCTTCGTTCTTTAACCATCATCCCACGCTCCGTTGCGGCTGCTCCGATCTCTTCGATCTCCGATCTGCTCGTCCAGGTGGCACCACATCACTGATTCTTTAAACGGGCTCCCGCCTCTGACTCGAGGCAACTCGGTCGTCAAGTTTGCTAGAAGAGACGACCAAGAATGATGTAGAGAATGAGTAGATGACTTTGTCTCACTTCGTCCAAAACCGTGGACGATCGGTTAATGAAGTTGCCGAGGGAATCGGGTGATGGAATGAAATGAGCTGTGAAATTCCATACACCGATAAAACCTATCATAATCTTTTCAAGTGAAAACCTCAAGTGAGAGAGTGAGGAGGGGCCGGCCATTTATAGGGAGGGGGAGGGTGAGCGTAGGAGTAAAGAGAGTGACCACAAGGAAAATATCATGTGTGAACACATGAAAATATCAAGCATAAAGATCTTAAGGAAAACAAGAAATGGTTGAAATCAAAGCATGAGTCACAATCCTTGTCACCATTTTCTAGAACCTTCTAGAACCTTCTAGAAGCATGACTCACCCTCATCCAAGAAAAGATAAATCCGTCTTTAACCGAATGTTAAAAGACGGCTGATAGAAAACTGGAAACTGGCAACTTCCAAAAGTGATCCTGAAACGACTTTCAGGATAACCCCGTAACTGTATAAATATACCCGCATTTGTATTACGACCGAATACAAATGCAACTGAGACAAAGATATTATATCTACTCAATATAGTACTCGGATCCGGCTTAAACCAAAGCCGACCAGTATCATCTGCCCGAAAACTGACACGTGCGTAAACGCACGTGCATTTTCCGAACCCTGCCATAAAACCATACGGCCTCTACAACGTTTCGCCCGAACTTGGGAAACTGTCTGTGGGGGACTCTAATGACTCGTCAGTACCCTGGCAGTGGGTTTAACCACAAACCGTCAGCGGCACTAGCAATGCGTAACGGCTGCCCATGGACTGACCTCAAGGGTGGCTGATGAGCGAACTCATCCAGAAACCCTACTGAGCCTAACAGTGACAATGTATATACAGTCCGGTCCGTTCGTCTATGACTATCGCATATCTACCTAGGGGGCTAGTAACGTCAGACCCCCAATAGCAGTATAAGTCGTGTCGGAGTGTAGCCCAATAACACCCTGAGATACTACTGGAGTACCTACCAGTAAATCTCCTGCCATGGCCATGGACTATGTGTAATGGCTCTCCTAGACACAGCACGACCTCGCCCCCAATACCGGGAGAGACGAATCCCCTGCCGATCCGCTCACGTGCCTCCATATGGCTCGGGACTGTACCCAAAAGCTACCTGTTTGCACGACTCCTTTGAGCCGTGGTAGGGTAGAAATCAAAGCACAGTGGGAACTCACACGAGACAAATGACGACCTCAGGTCGATGAACTAACCTGTACACATGTCACCAGGGAACTGCTATCTGACGATAGGTATAGTACTAACTAGCAGATTCCCGGCGAGTCCTGTCCGGTGTACTCATAACCCAATGAGCACCTGTATACATCTTAGGTGATCCAACTGACACCAGTGGCTTGTGAGACCGGCCACTGCCCCTCGTCGGGGTCTCGACTGTATACACTAGTCTACTCCGGAGTATCGATGCCCTGTCTCGAAACTCCCACGACTAGGGACCACAATTAAGGATATGCATATAAACTACCCAACTCTCACGTATATGATCGCCATCATACAGTTGGTAGTAAAGCAAGATCCTAAGGGCTCTATCAAAGTGGAACATGTAATCAGTCACCTGAACATGCACACAACTGATAAAGGCAAACCAGATAGCATACTATCATCTCGAGTAAGACTGTCCTACCGGTATAGGTCCTCCGCAATCATTGCAATCACGTACCTGCGATCCAATAATTGACTATGAGGGCACTATCTCCAACAATCTCCCACTTGCACTCAAGGCTAATTATTGCAATGTCGACTACTCACAGCCCGTGTGAAACCGAACATCCAACTCCTCTACTAATCAGTTTCACAAAACCCGTTTGTAAAACTATTGTGTTCGAGAAATAGCCTCAGTGAGTGGATCCGCCTAAATGTTTCTTTCTATATCTCTCTTAATCTCAAGTTCGCGGAGAAAGCCATCTCCCGAATTGAGTAATACCTGTCTTAGAATATGTCTGGATATCTGATGGGACCTAGTTCATAAATGAACTCCTAATCCAAACTTCTTAGACTGTATCGATCACTGAACCTAATCAGTATCCGGCACCATGCCACCCACAGTATCCTCTTGGACCACCTGTCCACAATACTGTCCCTCTTCATCAGAGGGAAAAACTATAACTCTGACAATCACTCTGTCAACCATGTCACCTTTGAAGCCTGGAATGATAATCGTCTCCCGAAGGAGGCTGCCGTCATCAAATCCGTAGAACATCCACTTATGTTCTAAAACTGCTTCCTTATGTTTCTCCAGGATTGGATTAATACAAACTCATTGCATCTAGTGCAAAAACAACATCTGGTGTGGTACTTGACATCTCATGATTGACTCAATTGCCTGAGCAAGTGATCTGCCAATCATGCACATCCCTCTCCCCTTTAGTTTGTAAGACATCTATAGAGAGGGTGACTCCATCCCCTGCAGGTACACCACCATGCTAGGAGTCAACTATTCTAAAAACCATTAGAATACTGTCAAAGTACCCACATTGGGAAACTACCCAAATCCAGATCTAAAACCATAGATCCAGAAACCAGAATGTCAAATATTATATCCATATCCTGTCTGGAGAAACAACTGTGTGACGACTACAGTACAACCGATCGTAGTATAGGAATTTTACTTCCCACTCTGTGTATGTCATCCAGATACCATGACATCACACCCTACTACCTTCTTAACAGATCCATCCCCTATTCTGATTGAAGTCAAACCCATGACTGTCACATCAAAAATAGATGATCTTTCTCCGCTATAACTGCTCAGGTCTATAAATAGACATAAGCTACTTGCCCACTAAACTTCCGCTGCTCCCACTGACTACGACAACCCTCCTACCGGGTCTCATATCCTGGAACAACAGTAGTGTCAAGTCTGGGTAGATAATAACCTTCCTGTCACCGTCCTTGAGGCTACCGAAGTACCTCTCGGGTGTCTGAGGTTACCCACCATATCTGCGGAGTGGCTATTGGAATGTCAAACTTGATTGAATATATAGGTCCTATTAAATATTCCGTAATCGTTCGCGGTTCTGAAATCACTTCCAGTTCTACCATACTCCCACTACTGTTTTCTGAAAAAGATCCATTTTACTAAAACTGTGGCGGGTCAAGAACAATATCACTATTGATCTTCCAAATGGTAGAATATCAACCCTCGTCATAGCCAGGGTCAACCCACAAACAGCCATTACAGAAACGTGCCCTGAGTTATCCAGAGTCTGGTTTTAAGCATAAGCTGGACAACTCCCCGTACCTTAACATCTTTTAAGGTACGAACCATTCTATATCCAATATAGAAACTTTGGCACTTATTTAATTGGAACCTGATTCAAATCATGCAGCTGTCTCCAGTGCATATCAACTTAATGGAAAGAGGCTAATCAGCATTACTCAACTTAGGAATCCATCCAATTATGAGTAACCTGAAAGAGAAACACGTTTCTCAAAACTATCACTATCATCTGAATACCAATCACAAGAATCTACATCTTCGATCTCTTTGAAGAATCCCGATACTTGTGATAGCTGGTTCTCTACTTTATTCTTATACCCACAACTTCTCAAAACTTAGACCTTGTATTTCTACGAAACACTTGTCTAGAAACTAGAGAAGTTATAAGTAAACAGAACATAGTACGAGAACCTACCCCTTTATCCTGATGGACACTGGACAACATACAATACTCTGTATAGGTCCGCTGAGTTAAACAACTCAAAACCTGTGCGTCGTAGGTTGAAAACTGTACCCTGGCGATTTCCTCAAATATCACCAATTACAACGAATTCCGATATAATGAGGATAATCACCTAATTCCCAATAACTTACTCCCACTCATCATCTGTAAAACCATACAGATATGAGAATGAAACCTGGTAAATACATACCCTTGGAGTAAGTATCTAATCGGGAAAACAGTTTTCTTTTAACAGCGCACTGAAACATGAAAATGTTTCGTAGGGGTATCCTGGTATTCATAGCAATGCCTCTTCCATAATCCAATTCATGACTTCAACCGTATATTTTATTGCCATCTCTCCAAATCCCTTTATTTGTCTTTAGTCGTTACCTTCTGTACACCATCGTTAGGCTAAATGGTTTTCTTCCTTCCCTACCGTTCGACACCAGCCTATGGTTTGGAAGAAGACTATCCAGTAAGCATAATAGGTGTACCCTCCTAAACCAAGGAGTACTCGTATCTTGAGAGAAGGTGACGATAAAAGACAACTGAATAATACCTTATTCCTTTAAAGGTGAAATAGGAGTGGCGATGAAGTACGCGGTTTGGTCGTGAATGATAACAGTCGCAATTTACTTTGCTCTCTTTCTAATCCCTTTATTTTGTCTTTACATATTACCTTCTACACACCCTACTTAGGCTAATTGGTTTTCTTCATTCCCTACCTTTCGGCACCTGCCTATGGTTTGGAATAAGACTATCCAATAAGCGTAATAGGTGTACTCTCCTAAACCAAGGAGCCCTCGGAACCTGAGAGAAGGTGATAATAAAAGACAACTGAATAAACCAATTCTATTTCTCCTGAACCTGGATCCATCCTCGAAGAAGTCCCTTCGAGTTCATATATAACCATACGATGGATCTATCCAATGGAAGTGGATGTCCGTAGAAATACGGGTGTTCTGAGAAATGCAAAGGGTAAAAGAAGGAGTGGCAATGACTTATGCAACATAGACAATCCAAAAGCCAGTATTTTAAGAAGATTCGGTCAACTTGGTCACTGAGTCATAGTCTAGGGTCGGTCAAAGGTCGCTGCCAAAGAGAGAGAGAAAAGAAACACTCCGCGTGCACTCTAACCTAGATCAGAATGGTTATCACTTTATCTAATCCGGAAACCTCCCACTGTCCTGTCAAATTCTCCTCCAAACCTAAAGAAGAATCAATCGGGATCACCCGAAGAGTAAACCAACTCATCAGTGGGAATCGGGATCCAACTCTCATCGCATGATAACGTGATGGAATGCATCCACGTTACTCATACTCCAGAAGGTATGCGCATACTTGGCAAGTTTCAGTTTCTTTAGAAACTCCCGATCTGATTTTTGCCCCATGCTCTTATAACCTTGGCGTTAGGTCAAAATGTCATAAGTCACATGCCAAGTTCTACCCATCACTATCTTGTTAATTTGAACCCATCCGCACATGCCCTTGGCGTTAGGTCAAAATGGCAGAACGGCTGTCCCAAACCAACTCATCTATCTATGCAACAATTGAATACCCAGCAGCTACCAAACACTATGCCTTGGCGTTAGGTCAAAATACATAGCTTGAATACTACTGAATACCCAAAAGAAGTGACGGAGGGCTACGGCTGGTTTTTGGCGAAAAACCTTTAACGTAGTGAACTTGATATCGCTGAAGGAACCTGATAGCTTTTAAAATATAGTGGCGAAAACCTTTGCTAAAGAGGTCACTCCCGGTGAAGGGATCTCGGCTCTTTCCTCGTGGAATGAGGTGCAGGATATTCCACTGAATACCGCGGTGCAAAGGAACTTGTAATCGACTATAGTGAAGTTATTACCCTGACGTAAACTTCTGCCCAAGGGGTCAGTCCCGGTGAAGGGATATCGGCCCTTGCCCCGTCAAATGAGGTGCAGGATATTCCATTGAATATCGCTATGCAAAACAAAAGGAAACGTCTTTGTAATAACACTTTTAAATTTGTTCCAACAACTGAAAACAGGTTTGTTTTACTTTGCATTGATCAGAATCAACGCAGTCCCATCAATCAATCACACCAGAAAAGAACGAAAATAAAATGTACGTATATGCCATCCGCATTCGTCACTGGGTCCCGTCATCACCCGTTAGGTTACTTAACTAACGACAGAGCGGGGACTGGACTAGCGCGGGTGTAAAACATATACAACATCTAATAGTATATAAACCAATATACAATAATCGCTCCAGGCGTTATAATATGCAACATTACAGAAAAAGTAATAAGCATCACAGAACAATACAGATAATCTGGGATCCCCGGGTTTCACAGAGCCGCTGCTGAAACCCGACGTTCCCCTGTCGTGTGGATAGCCTGTGCAATGAAACCTAGACCCCTACGGGTGCGGCAAGTTACCTGCCAAAACCTGAAGCGAGGTAGTCTCCACAGCATAGTGAATGGAACACCCGGCACTTCACGGAATCCGGTAAATTGAGCACCCCTCCTTGGGTCAACCTGTACCCCCTACGAGTGCGGCGAATAGTCTGCCAATTTTAGAGTGGGGCCCCTCTGCCTCTCAAAGCCATAAGATGCGGACCCGTTTCCCTCCAGAACCCGGCTATCCGTGCACTCCGTCGCGGGGCAAAACCTAATACAGTAATGAAAAATAGTACAACAGGTACATCGACCGCAACCTGGTCGTGCCCCAAAAGAATATTATACAACAGGCAGTGACGGCAGTCCACATGTTGGACGCTCGCCCCGCAATATCAAATGTACAAATAAACTCAAACTGTACTACCATTGCACACTGCTATCCACCACGACAAATCCGCAACATCACAGCACAACACAGAACATCAACGCGAATGTCACGTTCGCAAACCCGTCTAAAAGAACTATAGCAATCGGACGCGGTTTACCGATCAAATGACATTCCCGGTCGGAGATATAATGTAAGCACTGTAAACTAACATGTTTAAATTTCGATCGACTAAATTTCCCGAAGTGGGCCCCACGCAAATCTGCTGTACAGTAACAAAATCTGGGCCCAAAATTTATATACCAAAAACCCTAATTTCCAACATAGAATCCACTGTAGAAAATTGAGTGAGTGATCCCACTTTCCTGCGGCGGATTCGCGGCAAAACCCTAGCTGGGGCCGCGGATCCGCAGCGGAACAGTGGAATCACTTCCTCGAATTTCTACAGTATTCCTCAAAAACCCTGCTTGATTTTCTGGTATGGTCCAAATGTCATTTTGACCAGTTTGAAAATTAACAGAAACTTTAATACTAGAAATTGCGAATTTCGAAAAATCCGTTCGATCGATCTTTTAAACGCGTTAGCACAAGTTAGTATAGCAAAATGGTGAGGCTCTGATACCAATGTAAGTCTACGCTAGCGCCCCAGCCGTCTACAGACGCCAAATGCGGAACAAAAACTTTTTAACTGGCGCTATCGTATACTTTAACCCGGATCTTCCATTATTGCTAAACTAACAAACTGTAAAGAGTGTAGAAAGGTTATACCGAACGATCCGAGTCCTTCGTTCTTTAACCATCATCCCACGCTCCGTTGCGGCTGCTCCGATCTCTTCGATCTCCGATCTGCTCGTCCAGGTGGCACCACATCACTGATTCTTTAAACGGGCTCCCGCCTCTGACTCGAGGCAACTCGGTCGTCAAGTTTGCTAGAAGAGACGACCAAGAATGATGTAGAGAATGAGTAGATGACTTTGTCTCACTTCGTCCAAAACCGTGGACGATCGGTTAATGAAGTTGCCGAGGGAATCGGGTGATGGAATGAAATGAGCTGTGAAATTCCATACACCGATAAAACCTATCATAATCTTTTCAAGTGAAAACCTCAAGTGAGAGAGTGAGGAGGGGCCGGCCATTTATAGGGAGGGGGAGGGTGAGCGTAGGAGTAAAGAGGGTGACCACAAGGAAAATATCATGTGTGAACACATGAAAATATCAAGCATAAAGATCTTAAGGAAAACAAGAAATGGTTGAAATCAAAGCATGAGTCACAATCCTTGTCACCATTTTCTAGAACCTTCTAGAACCTTCTAGAAGCATGACTCACCCTCATCCAAGAAAAGATAAATCCGTCTTTAACCGAATGTTAAAAGACGGCTGATAGAAAACTGGAAACTGGCAACTTCCAAAAGTGATCCTGAAACGACTTTCAGGATAACCCCGTAACTGTATAAATATACCCGCATTTGTATTACGACCGAATACAAATGCAACTGAGACAAAGATATTATATCTACTCAATATAGTACTCGGATCCGGCTTAAACCAAAGCCGACCAGTATCATCTGCCCGAAAACTGACACGTGCGTAAACGCACGTGCATTTTCCGAACCCTGCCATAAAACCATACGGCCTCTACAACGTTTCGCCCGAACTTGGGAAACTGTCTGTGGGGGACTCTAATGACTCGTCAGTACCCTGGCAGTGGGTTTAACCACAAACCGTCAGCGGCACTAGCAATGCGTAACGGCTGCCCATGGACTGACCTCAAGGGTGGCTGATGAGCGAACTCATCCAGAAACCCTACTGAGCCTAACAGTGACAATGTATATACAGTCCGGTCCGTTCGTCTATGACTATCGCATATCTACCTAGGGGGCTAGTAACGTCAGACCCCCAATAGCAGTATAAGTCGTGTCGGAGTGTAGCCCAATAACACCCTGAGATACTACTGGAGTACCTACCAGTAAATCTCCTGCCATGGCCATGGACTATGTGTAATGGCTCTCCTAGACACAGCACGACCTCGCCCCCAATACCGGGAGAGACGAATCCCCTGCCGATCCGCTCACGTGCCTCCATATGGCTCGGGACTGTACCCAAAAGCTACCTGTTTGCACGACTCCTTTGAGCCGTGGTAGGGTAGAAATCAAAGCACAGTGGGAACTCACACGAGACAAATGACGACCTCAGGTCGATGAACTAACCTGTACACATGTCACCAGGGAACTGCTATCTGACGATAGGTATAGTACTAACTAGCAGATTCCCGGCGAGTCCTGTCCGGTGTACTCATAACCCAATGAGCACCTGTATACATCTTAGGTGATCCAACTGACACCAGTGGCTTGTGAGACCGGCCACCGCCCCTCGTCGGGGTCTCGACTGTATACACTAGTCTACTCCGGAGTATCGATGCCCTGTCTCGAAACTCCCACGACTAGGGACCACAATTAAGGATATGCATATAAACTACCCAACTCTCACGTATATGATCGCCATCATACAGTTGGTAGTAAAGCAAGATCCTAAGGGCTCTATCAAAGTGGAACATGTAATCAGTCACCTGAACATGCACACAACTGATAAAGGCAAACCAGATAGCATACTATCATCTCAAGTAAGACTGTCCTACCGGTATAGGTCCTCCGTAATCATTGCAATCACGTACCTGCGATCCAATAATTGACTATGAGGGCACTATCTCCAACAATTTGATTATTCGATCGGAAAGTTTAATTTTATCTATTTATCTGGAATGTGATACAATATGTGGAATTCATATAGTTAGGCATGAAATGCGAAGTATGTGATATTTCGGATTTACGATGTCTAAAGAGATTGTGGATTCCAAATGTTGTAGTTTTACACTTTCTTTTCTGTGACCGTAAGCGTAGGATGTGGGGTATCGCCGGCTTCGTTGCTATACATCAACGACAATCGGGATACGCATACTTGCTTACGTTGATGATATGAGATATTATGTGTTGCTGTGATATGTTATATTTGATCATCGCGTTCTGAATAGCCCGGGGTTTTATGTGAGATGGGGGTTTTTATTTTCGTTCATGTAAAAATCATTGTATGTAATATTCTTTTATTGGGGCACTTCCGGGATGAGGTTGTTGTCACCATTGTATATTATTTACTTTTCCGCATTAGGTAGACCCAAGGAGGGGAGCACAAGTAACCGGGTTCTAGGGTCCAGTGGGAGGCCATCTCGAGGAGTCGAGACCGGGTCTCCTAACCCTAGAATTGGCAGTGTTACTTGCCGCTCTCGTAGGGGTCTAGGGATGTGGGTTTGGTTATTCATCGCGACCGTGGAATCCGTGTTTTATACAGGCTCGTATTTAAAACACGGACATCCTAGTATATCCAATATTTCATATATGTTCTTCTGCTGCAATGTTCTGTGATGAGATCATATTACTGCCTGAGACGAATGCTTATATTATATATATACGCTGATATATAAATATTACTGCTTTCGTTTCTTCTGTGATGCTTAGGAAGCATAAGCTGATGGGATTTTATTGATGAGATTAATAAAAAGAAAAGAAATCTAAAAGATGTTGTAGAATCAAAACTTTATAAAAAAAGGGTAGCTACAGTTTTGCTTTGCACCGTGGTATATGCGATATACCCTGCACCTTATTCGATGAGGAAAGAGCCGAGATCCCTTCACCGGGAGTGACCTCTTTAGTGAAACTGGCACATGCTACAAACTCACGGTTTAGTTTTAGACAGCTTCTATAGTTCTTGCTTTGCATAGCGGTATATGCGATATACCCTGCACCTTATTCGATGAGGAAAAAGCCGAGATCCCTTCACCGGGAGTGACCTCTTTAGCGAAACTAGAAAAGCATAAAAAACACTCCTTTTTCAAAAACCATTTGTTTCTACAACGATATCAAGTTCATTACACTCATGGTTTTCTGAAAAACCTGCGTAGCCCTCCGTCATTTTAGATAGACACTGGTTAGTATTCGTGCTGCGTTTATTGACCTTAGCCAAGGCGTAATGTACGGTAGCTAATTAGTGTTTATCTGCTAAAACATGAGATGTGATTGAGTTAGGGTAGTCGTGCGACTTTGTTGACCTTAGCCAAGGGTCGTACAGGTGGGTTTAATTCAATCGGAAAATGACGGGTTGAACTTGGCTAGCACTTATGATTTGTTGACCTTAGCCAAGGTCATAAGTTGCTAGGGGCGAAAATATTATCGGGAATTTCAAGTGTTGAAATTTGCAATGAGATTGCATACCTCCTATAAGATAGTTGGATCCCGATACCCACTACGAGTAAGAGTTACTCCTGGGAGTGTTTTACACAGGACAATTAGCCGATCAAGTAGGTGTCTAGAAAGGTGTTAACGGGGTTATGCCTCTGGGAAAACGAGGTTTACTTTAATTAGATCCGTGCGAAAGCACGGGGAACCTCCCTCAAGTACCGACACTGGCCTGGCTGAAAGATTGGCGAACTTGTAAAGTGTAATTAATCCCGGCTAATTTTACCTTTTAGGGTTTGAAGGAAGATTTGATAAAAACAGTGGGAGATATCCTGATTAGATAAGATAATAACCAATCTAATCTTGCAAGAGCATACGCTAAAGTGTTTTCTTCTCTCTCTCTCTCCAGGTAGCGACCCTGTCAGGCCTTAATCAATATAAAAATATAGATGTATTGACTGAACCCGCTTATTATACTGAGCAGGGGAACGTTGGTCCCATTCTTTCTTATAAGAGTTATAAGATCGAACAGGGAATAAAAGAATATCTGGATTCTCACGCCGTCCAAACGAAGAACATGCATGCTGATGCATCTTCTTCGCGTGTGTTAGTTATTGAGAACTGTTTCTCAGTTCACCCTACGTCCTGGGTATTAGATACCGGATCGGGATCCCACATATGTAAATTGTTACATAGGCTTTGTAAAGGTAGAGAACTGGGAAAGGGTGATCATTCCGTACAAGTAGGGAATGGTGCAAGTGTTGCAGCCAAAGCAGTTGGCGAATATTACCTAGTATTACCAAGTAGTAATACACTGATTCTGAATGAGTGCTATTATATACCGAACATGATGTGCAACATTATATCAGTTTCTTTATTAAGTAAAGAAGGATATAATTTTGTAGTACAGGATAATGTTATGAACATATTCCTGAATCAAAAGTTGATTGCATAAGGCTCGTTACATAATGGCATATTCATTCTCAATCAAAATACAGTCCTTAATATACAAAACACACACAAGAGGAAGAGTTCAGAAATGAACGAATCCTTCTTATGGCATTGTAGACTTGGTCATATCAATGCGACACGGCTGGCTAAGTTACATAAGGATGGATATTTGAATCCGTTCGAATTATCATCTTATGATACTTGCCATTCATGTCTCAAAGGGAAAATGACCAAGACTCCGTTTAGTGGACACGGAGAAAGAGTTACGGAACTCTTAGGACTGGTACATAGTGATGTATGCGGTCCCATGTCTACACAGGCCAGGAACGGTTCTTCCTACTTCATTACATTCACTGATGATCTTTCTAGATACGGTGTTCTTGATGAAACACAAGTCTGAACCTTTTGAGAAATTCAGAGAATATAAGCACGAAGTAGAGAACCAAACGGGTAAAAGTATTAAGATCCTACGATCTGATCGAGGAGGAGAATATTTAAGCAATGAGTTCCTAGATTATCTAAAAGAGAATGGGATTCTCTCTCAGCTTACTCCTCCTTATACACCTCAGCACAACGGTGTATCGGAGCAAAGGAATCGCACCCTATTAGATATGGTGCGCTCTATGATGAGTATAGCTGAGTTACCTATTTCCTTCTGGGGGTATGCGCTTGAAACAGCCATATACCTATTGAATAAAGTTCCAACCAAATCTGTGCCTACCACTCCATATGAGATATGGAATGGGAAGAGACCATCTCTTAAAAGAGTTAAGATATGGGGTTGTCCGGCCTATGTTAAAAAGAAAAATCCGGACAAGCTCGAGGCACGATCAGTTCTTTGTAAGTTTGTTGGATATCCAAGCAATTCGTATGGATATCTATTCTACCACAGTGAACAACAAAAGGTGTTTGTTGCTCAACATGCCACCTTTTTAGAAAAGGAATTTCTTGCAAAAGAAATTAGTGGCAATGAGGTAGAACTGGAAGAAGTTCCAGCAACGCAAACTACAACTGATGATTTATTGGAACCAGAGGATTCAGTAGTACCCGACGAACCCCAGCCTCTCCGCCGATCTAGTAGGGTTTCTCGTCCACATGAGAGATACTCTGGTTTTCTCATTGATGGTGGAAGCGAGGATTGCATCATGGAAGATGATGACCCAACTAGTTTCGAGCAGGCCATCACGAGTGGAGACTCTGTGAAATGGCTGGATGCAATGCGATCTGATATGGAATCCATGTACACCAACAAAGTGTGGACTTTGGAAGTTGCTCCTGAAGGGGTAAAACCCATTGGGAGCAAGTGGATTTTTAAGAAGAAACTTGGTGTAGATGGAAAGGTGGAGACTTTCAAAGCTAGACTTTTTGCAAAGGGTTTTCGTCAACGGCCAGGTGTGGACTATTACGAAACCTTTTTTCCAGTAGCTATGCTTAAGTCCATCCGGATCATACTTGCCATTGCTGCATACCATGACTACGAAATCTGGCAAATGGATGTTAAGACTGCCTTTCTAAATGGTGATCTAGAGGAGTGCGTGTACATGACTCAGCCAGAGGGCTTCGTAGCTAGTGGGAGCAGCGGAAAGGTGTGCAAGCTGCTTAAATCCATCTACAGATTAAAGCAGGTATCGCGGAGTTGGAACATCTGTTTTGATGTGGTAGTCAAAGAGTTTGACTTCATCAAGAACATAGATGAATCTTGTATTTACAAGAAGGTTGCAGAGAGTAAGGTTGTCTTCCTCGTATTGTACGTGGATGACATACTCTTGATAGGAAATGATGTTCCTATGCTGCACTCGGTCAAGCTCTTCTTATCACATAGATTCTCAATGAAAGATCTAGGTGATGCCTCCTGCATTTTGGGGATAAGGATCTATAGAGATAGATCCAAAAGGATACTGGGATTATCCTAATCCAGGTACATTGACACCATACTAAAGAGGTTTAGTATGGAAGAATCCAAGCATGGGAACCAACCCACGATCTCTGGACTCACTCTCTCCAAAGAGATGTCTCCTAAGACTGATTTGGAGAGAGCTCGCATGCAAGGGATACCCTATGCTTCGGCAGTAGGCTCTATCATGTATGCGATGCTATGTACCAGACCCGATGTAGCATACTCACTAAGTGTAGTGAGTCGGTATCAAGCAAATCCTAGAGAGAGTCACTGGACAGCTGTGAAGAACATTCTCAAGTACTTGAGAAGGACTAAGGAGATGTTCTTGGTGTATGGTAACAGAGAACTCCAGGTGGAGTCCTTTACCGATTCAAGCTTCCAAAGTGATAAGGACGATTCTAAGTCGCAATCGGGATTTGTCTTTACCCTAAATGGAGGGGCGGTTTGTTGGAAGAGTTCTAAGCAAGAAACCGTGGCAGACTCGACGATGGAGGCTGAATACATCGCTGCCAACGATGCTGCCAAATAGGCTGTCTGGATGAAGAAGTTCATCACTGAACTTGGTGTGGTTCCTTCCATTGAGCATCCAATATCTTTGTATTGTGATAACAATAGAGCTGTGGCTTTGGCCAAGGAACCCAGGTCCCATCAGAAATCCAGACATATTCTGAGGCGGTATCACCTGATCCGGGAGATAGTTGATTGCCGTGAGATCGAGGTCAGGAGAGTTGACACGAAGGACAACACCGCGGATCCACTCACGAAGGTCATTCCCCAGATACAGTTTAAGAGATTATTCGGGATGTTGGGTATGAGATACTACAACACCTGGCCCTAGTGCAAGTGGGAGATTGTTAGTTATATATATGCCCTAAGGGCCATTGTTGTACATATGATGTATATTTTAATGGATGCTTGGATATATATAGAGAGGACTTTCTTGATCGTCATGATAGTATGCTATTTGGTTTCACGTTATCTTAACATGTTGACTTGTATTAGTTTACTGTCTTGCTCTCAAATGTTGATAAAGCCCTTAGGATATGTACTCGACTACTGGGACTGTGATGAGATCACACTAGTGGGGCCAGGGTAGTCAAAGAGTACATCTTATAACTGTTCCTAGTCGAGGGTGTGTCGAGACAAGGCATCGATACACCAGAGTAGACTAGCGAATACGCATCTTGACCCATATAATGGGCGATGGATGATCCCATATCCATCGGTGTTTGACATCAAAGATGGTGTACGGGTGCTCAGTGGAGACTGGGTACACTGAACGGACTCGCCGAGAACTCCCAGATGGTGATATACCACACGTCAGATGGCAGTTCTCCAGTGACACTGGTACAGGGTAGTCTGTAGACCCGAGATCGTCATAGAGTCTAGTGTGATTCCCACTGTTCTTTGATTTCCACCTTACTACGTCCAAGAGGGCGTGCAAAACGGTGGCTTTTGGGTGCAGTCCCGAATCACATGGAGGCAATGAGCGATAGGAGGGGTTTTGTCTCTCCCGGTATAGGTAGTTGATGTTGTGCTGTGTTCGATTGGCTATAACTGGAAGTCCCTGGCCATGGCTGATATGGAGTGCAGCTGGTAAGAGTTATCAGTAGTTTCTCGATCCGTTATGAGCCTTATATCGACACGACTTATCGGTTACTGGGGTCTGACGTATACCACCCCTAGACTAGATATGCAACATATCAGACGAAGAGACCGGACTGTACGGGAGTGTTACTGATTGGATTCACAGGAGAATGTACAGGCTTGCTTGTTGATCTTCTGATCGCTCAATACCTGGGTGGCTGTTACGTTTAGCTGACCCCTTGCAGCTTGTGGGTGTTTGATATGATCATCACCTACTGCCGGCGTATTGACGATTCTTTAGAGTCCTACACAGAGGTTTCCTGGCTCAGGCAAAACGGAGTAGGAGCACATATGTAATATGTGCGGGAACGAGAATAATATGATATGAGATACCGTATTCTATTCTCGCGATATGAGATATCGGCCGGATATATGAGATATAACCGGGTCATCGGATCAAGTGTTGATTCGATGAAATGGTACATGTTATATTAGTCGGTTATATATATTATAGCCGGGTTATCGGATCAAGTGTTGATTCGATAATTTAATGTGTAATTATATATGTGATATATTTCGTTACATTAACTAATATAAGCTCGCTTTATTGATTCATTTTCTCACGGGATAATACATTAACGTATATGTGATATATGTTAATTGTATTATCTTCTATTGTTACAAAATATATTGTATATGTGATATATAATATTGTAACATGTTAGGGTTATAAATTTATCAATGGTTTAGGGTTTAAACTTGGTTAGGGTTTGGATTAGGGTTAGCTTTTTCATGAAGCTTCCATGAAGCTTCATGAAGCTTTGACTTTATCCTTAAGCTTGATATTTTGTGAAGATATTCTTTAACCCAATCCAAACCTCAACCTCTAGTTAATTCTCTATAAGGGTTAACTCTCTCTCATGCTTAACCCTAGGTTAGATTTGTAACCACTACAATAATTCATTGTTCATCACAAAAGGAATTATCCATTCATTCTTCTTCTTCTTCTCCTTTTAGCATTGAGAAAGCTTGCTAGTTTTTCTTTTTGTGGTGAATAAAAGTGAGAATTTGAAAACAAAGGAGAGCAATATTCCTACTCCATCCTCATCTAATCTAGCCAATTAGATTAGGGTGTTCACCTCTTAAGAAGAGAGAGAGCTTGAGTTATAGAAACTTCAAGGTAGATCATCGGAGAAAAGGAAGACTACAAGCTAGCATGGATCGTTCGAGTTGTAGAGCCTCTCATGAGTCCGGGAGATCATGGATCGCGGCGAAGGGACTTCTACTCGGAGCTTTTGAATCGAAGGAGCGGACTACAAAGGTTGTAATTGTAGGGTTACTAGGTACACTAACAAGGCTCTACAAGGCATCGACCATGTGCGTTTAAAAAATTTATGTGCCTAACAACCCTAAGCAAGATCGTATACTAGAGTTTAAGCGAATCAAATAGCAAGTAAACAACTTTACTCTAAAGGGATACGAAATACAACCTTTGTAGATCGGTCCTTCACTTCATTTGCTCCTTGATGAAGTCCCTTCGCTGCGATCAAGGTTCTCCCGGGCTCTTGCATGGCTTCACGATGCGAAGGATGCGACCTTGCTTGAAGTCTCCGAGGCCGAAGATGATCTACGTCGAGGGAATTCCGACTCAAGCTACTACTTCACTAATTTGAGAATTAGTGAAGCAAACACCCTATACTAAAGTGCTAGTCTAGTAGAGGATGGAGAAATAGGAAGTGGGTTCTCTTTAGAATTTTGTTTCTCACAAGGATTCTCACTTTGGATCAAACCCTAGCTTGCTTTTTCTTTTTGTTCAATGAAGAAGATGATGAACAAAAGAAAATGAATAGGATAATAATCAAGTGAGAAGGCTAACCATAGTGAGTGAGTATCATATATTAACTCTTGTAGAGCCATAACCATAGCTAATTGTGTGATGGTTAGGTCAAGTCTAAAGTAAAAACAAATCTAGTGGACTTTAGTCAATGCATCCACAAGCTTCCACAAGCTTCATGCATTTTCCAATTTCCCACTAATTTTGTAATTACTTTTAAACATTAAACCCAATCATAGCAATTAGGATGGTGTATGTCTCATACACACAAGTCATGTGTATCATCAACCATGATACATAAAGATAACACATTTTAACATATATCATATACATGTTAAAGTAGTGTACATGTGAGAAAATCCCTAAAGTGAACAAGTGTTAGTTAATGTAAACTAGTATATCAAATATACAATTATACAAAAAATTATTAAATCAACACTTGACTTAATAATCCGGTCATATCACATATAACCGACTAACATCCAATGTATCGACTTATCGAATCAACACTTGATTCGATAACCCGGCTATATCATATATAACCGACTGATACATAAAGTCGCGAGAATAGAATACGGTATCACATACACGCATTATTCACGGTCCCGCACATATCACATACGTGCTCCTATTACGTTTTGCCTGAGCCAGTAAAACCTCTATGTAGGACTCTAAAGACTCGTCAATACGCCGGCAGTAGGTGATGATCACATCAAGCACCCACAAGCCGTCAGCGATACTAGATGGACGTAACGGCTACCCGGGTATTGAGCGATCAGAAGATCAGCAAGCAAGCCCGCTCCAACTCCTGTAAAAGCCTGCCGGTAACACTTCCCGTACAGTCCGGTCTCCTTGTCTGATATGTCGCATTTCAAGTCTAGGGGTGGTAAACGTCAGACCCCAATAACCGATAAGTCGTGCCGATGTGAGGCTCATAACGGGTCGAGAAACTACTGGTAACACTTACCAGCAAATCTCTAAATTAGCCCTGGCCAGGGACTTCCCTGTTATAGCCAATCGAGCACAGCGCAACATCAACCCCCAATACCGGGAGAGACGAAACCCCTCCTATCGCTCATTGCCTCCATGTGACTCGGGACTGTACCCAAAAACCACCGTTTTGCACGCCCTCATGGATGTGGTAAGGTGGAAATCAAAGCACAGTGGGAATCACACAAGACTCTATGACGATCTCGGGTCTACAGACTAACCTGCACAAGTGTCACCAGAGAACTGCTATCTGACGTGAGGTATAATACCATTTTGGAGTTCTCGGCGAGTCCATCCAGTGTACCCAGTCTCCACTGAGCACCCGTATACCATCTCTGATGTCAAACACCAATGGATATGGGATCATCCATCGCCCATCTCATGGGTCGAGAAGCGTATACGCTAGTCTACTCTGGTATATCGATGCCCTGTCTCGATACACCAACGACTAGGGACCTTGAGGGATGTACTTATGGACTACCATGTCCCCACTAGTATGATCTGCATCACAGTCCAGGTAGTCAAGTACACATCCTAAGGGCTTTACCAACATGTAACTATAAGACAGTATAAAGAGACAAGTACACATGTTAAGATAAAGAGCAACCAAATAGCATACTATCATGTCGAGCAAGAAAGTCCTCTCTATATATGTCCAAGCATCCAATATAATATACATCATCTGTACAATACTGGCCTCTAGGGCATACATACAACTAACAATCTCCCACTTGCAATAGGGCCAGCTGCTGTAGTATCGCATACCGAGCATCCCGAAGAGTCTCTCAAACTGTATCTGGGGAATGGCCTTCGTGAGTGGATCCGCTGTGTTGTTCTTCGTGTCAACCCTCCTGACCTCGATCTCCCGGCGATCAACTATCTCCCGGATCAGGTGATACCGCCTCAGAATATGCCGGGATCGCTGATGGGACCTTGGTTCCTTGGCCAAAGCCACCGCTCTATTGTTATCGCAATACAAAGGTATTGGATGCTCAATGGATGGAACCACTCCAAGTTCAGTAATGAACTTCTTGATCCAGACAGCCTCTTTGGCAGCATCGTTGGCAGCGATGTATTCAGCCTCTATCGTCGAGTCTGCCACGGTTTCCTACTTGGAACTCTTCCAGCTAACTTCCCCTCCGTAAAGGGTAAAGACAAATCCCGACTGCGACTTAGAGTCGTCCTTATCACTCTGGAAGCTCGAATCGGTAAAGGACTCCACTTGGAGTTCTCCATTACCATACACCAAGAGCATCTCTTTAGTCCTTCGTAAGTACTTAAGAATGCTCTTCACAGCTGTCCAGTGACTCTCTCCAGGATCAGCTTGATACCTACTCACTACACTTAGTGAGTATGCTACATCGGGTCTGGTACATAGCATCGCGTAGATGATAGAGCCTACAGCCGAAGCATAGGGTATCCCTTGCATGCGAGCTCTCTCCAAATCAGTCTTGGGAGACCTCTCTTTGGAGAGAGTGAGCCCTGAGATCGTGGGTAAAAACCCACGTTTGGACTCTTCCATACTAAACCTCTTTAGTATGGTGTCAATGTACCTGGATTAGGACAATCCCAATATCCTTTTAGATCTATCTCTATAGATCATAATGCCCAATATGCAAGAGGCATCACCAAGATCTTTCATTGAGAATCTTTGTGATAAGAAGAGCTTGACCGATTGCAGCATAGGAATATCATTTCCTATCAAGAGTATGTCGTCGACGTACAATACGAGGAAGACAACCTTACTCTCTGCCACCTTCTTGTAGATACAAGGTTCATCTGCATTTTTGACGAAATCAAACTCTTTGATAAAGACGTCAAAGCAGATGTTCCAACTCTGCGATACTTTCTTTAATCTATAAATGGATTTAAGCAGCTTGCACACCTTCCCGCTGCTCCCACTATCTACGAAGCCCTCTGGCTGAGTCATGTACACGCACTCTTCTAAATCATCATTTAGAAAGGCGATCTTAACATCCATTTGCCAGATTTCGTAGTCATGATATGCAGCGATGGCAAGCATGATCCGAATGGATTTAAGCATAGCCACTGGAGAAAAGGTTTCATCATAGTCAACACCTGGTCTTTCACGAAAACCCTTTGCAACAAGTCTAGCTTTGAAAGTCTCCACTTTCCCATCTACACCAAGTTTTTTCTTGAATATCCACTTGCTCCTAATAGGTTTTACCCCTTCAGGAGCAACTTCCAAAGTCCATACTTTGTTGGTGTACATGGATTCCATCTCGGACCGCATTGCATCCAGCCATTTCACTGAGTCTCCACTCGTGATGGCCTGCTCGAAGCTAGTTGGGTCATCATCCTCCATGATGCAATCCTCGCTCCCACAATCCATGATAAAATCATTGTATCTCTCAGGTGGGTGAGGAACCCTACTAGATCGGCGGAGTGGCTGGGGTTCATCGGGAACTATCGAATCCTCTGGTTCCACTAAATCTTCAGTTGTAGTTTGTGTATCTGGAACCTCTTCCAGCTCTACCACTTTGCCACTAATTTCTTTTACAAGAAATTCCTTTTCTAAAAAGGTGGCATGTTGAGCAACAAACACCTTTTGTTCCTCACTGTGGTAGAAAAAATACCCATATGAGTTCTTTGGATATCCCACAAACTTACAAAGAACTGACCGTGCCTCGAGTTTGTCCGGATTTTGTCTTTTGACATAGGCCGGACAACCCCATATCTTAACTCGTTTAAGATATGGTCTCTTCTCACTCCATATCTCATATGGTGTGGTAGGTACAGATTTAGATGGAATTTGATTCAATAGGTATGCTGTTGTTTCCAGTGCATACCCCCAGAAGGAAATAGGTAACTCAGCTGTGCTCATCATAGAGCGCACCATATCTAATAGGGTGCGGTTCCTCCGTTCTAATACACCGTTGTGCTGTGGTATATATGGAGGAGTCAGCTGAGAGAGAATCCCATTCTCTTTTAGGAAGTCCAGGAATTCATTGCTCAAGTATTCACCTCCTCGATCAGATTGAAGGATTTTAATACTTTTCCCGGTTTGGTTCTCGACTTCTTGTTTATATTCTCTAAATTTCTCAAAAGCTTCTGATTTGTGTTTCATCAGGAACACATATCCGAATCTAGAGAGATCGTCAGTGAATGTAATGAAGTACACAGAACCATTCCTGGCATGTGTAGACATGGGACCGCATACATCACTATGTATCAGTCCTAAGAGTTCGGTAACTCTTTCTCCGTGTCCCGTAAACGGAGTTTTGGTCATCTTGCCTTTGAGACATGACTGGCAAGTATCATAAGATGAAAATTCAAACGGATTTAAATATCCATCCTTATGCAACTTTGCTAGTCGTGTCGCATTGATGTGACCTAGTCTACAATGCCACAAGAAGGATTCGTTCAGTTTTGAACTCTTCCTCTTGTGTGTGTTTGTTATGCTCAGAACTGTTGATTGATTTAGAACATAAATGCCATTGCACAACGTGCCTGATCCAACCAACTTTTGGTTAAGGAAAATGTTCATAGCATTATCCTGTAATACAAAATTATATCCCTCTTTACTTAGTAAAGAAACCGATATAATGTTGCATATCAGGTTCGGCATGTAATAGCATTCGTTCAGAACCAATGTTTTACCAGTTGGCAATACAAGGTGATATTCCCCGACGGTTTTAGCTGCAACAATTGCACCATTTCCAACCCTTATGTCTTTATCACCTTCTCCAAGTTCTCTACTTTTTCTAAGCCCATGTAACTGATTACATATATGGGATCCTGATCCGGTATCTAATACCCAGGACGTAGAGCAAATGGAGAAACAGTTCTCCGTAACGAACACACCCAAAGAAAATGCATCAACATGTACTTTCTTCACACGGGTGGCATAGGAATCCTGGTATTCCCCTATATCATGTTCAGTCTTATAACTCTTATAAGAAAGAACGGAACCAACGTTCCCCAGCACAGTATAACATGCGGGTTCGGTCAATACATCCTTATTATTATCTTGATTAAGGCATGAAATGGTCGCTACCTGGAGAGAGAGAGAAGAAAACACTTTAGCGTATGCTCTTGCAAGATCAGATTGGTTATTATTTTATCTAATCAGGATGGCTCCCACTGTTTTTATCAAATCTTCCTTCAAACCCTAAAAAGAAAGACTAGCCGGGATTAATTACACTCTACAACTTCGCCAATCTTTCAGCCAGGCCAGTGCCGGTACTTTGAGGGAGGTTCCCCGTGCTTTCGCACGGACCTAATTAAAGTAAACCTCGTTTTCCCAGAGGCGTAACCCCATTGACACCTTTCTAGACACCTACTTGATCGGCTAATTATCCTGTGTAAAACTCTCCCGGGAGTAACAATTACTCACAGTGGGTATCGGGATCCAACTATCTCATAGAAGGTATGCAATCTCATTGCAAATTTCAACACTTGAAATTCCCGATAATATTTTGCCCCAAACGATCTATGACCTTGACAAGGTCAACAAACTATAGACCGTAAGTCAAGTTCAACCCGTCATTTCTTGATTGAATTAAACCCACCCGCACGACCATTGACAAGGTCAACAAGGCCATACGTCTACCCTAAAACAATATGCATCATATGCATAAACAGATAAATACTGGTCAGCTACCGCACACTACGCCTTGACAAGGTCAACAAACGCAGCACGAATACTAAGCAGGACTTATCTGAAATGACGGAGGGCTACGACAGGTTTTTCTGAAAACCTATTGCGTAATGAACTTGATATCATCGTAGAATCGCGTGAATTTTAAAATGGAGTGATTTTGAGGCTTTCATTAGTTTTGCTAAAGAGGTCACTCCCGGTGAAGGGATCTCGGCTCTTTCCTTATGGAATAAGGTGCAGGATATATCATATACATCACTATGCAAAGCAAAACTCCAAAAGCAATCAAAAGCAAACCGAGTGTTGTAGCATCTGCCAGTTTTGCTAAAGAGGTCACTCCCGGTGAAGGAATCTCGACTCTTTCCTCATCGAATAAGGTACGGGATATATCATATATATCTCTATGCAAAGAAAAACTGTAGCTACCCCTTTTTATTAAAATTTGATTCTACAATATCTTTTAGGTTTCTTTTCTTTCATTAATCACATTAATGAAGTCCCATCATTTAAGTCACCTAAACATCACAGATAAATACGACGTACACTTATGCCATCCGCATTCGCCTCGATATCCCCTCGTGCACCGTTAGGTTAGGTAACTAACGGCAGAGCGGGGCAGGGCTAGCGCGGGTGTAAAACATAAGTAACGTCTATATAATATATCATATATACTATATATAGTATCTATCACAGCACATCACATGATCACATCACAGATATCGCAGCAGAAGAAACATATGAAACATTGGATATATTAGGACGTCCGTGTTTTATTTTGAGCCTCTATAAAACACGGATTCCACGGTCGCGACGAATAGCCAAACCCACACCCCTAGACCCCTACGAGAGCGGCAAGCAACCCTACCAATTCTAGGGTTAGGAGACCCGGACTCGACTCCTCGAGTTGGACTCCCACTGGACCCTAGAACCCGGTTACTTGTGCTCCCCTCCTTGGGTCTATCCTAGTGCGGAAAAGTAAATAATATACAAATGGTGACATCAACCTCATCCCGGAAGTGCCCCAATAAAAGAATATTACATACATTTAAATTTTACATGAATGAAAATAAAAAACTCTCATCTCACATAAAAAAAAAACCCGGCTATTCTGAACGCGACGATCCATTATAACATATCCAGCAACACAGAACATCACATGTCATCAACGTAAGTAAATATGCGCATCCCAATTGTCGTTGACATATAGCAACGAAACCGGCGATATCACATATTACATTTACGGTCGCAGAAAAGAAAGTGTAAAACTACAACATTTGGAATCCATAATCTCTTAAGACATCGTAAATCCGAAATATCACATATTTCGCATTTCATATCTAACTGTATGAATTTCACATATTGTATCACATTCCAGATAAATAGACAGTATTAAACTTTCCGATCGAATAATCAAATACCCAAGATTTCCATAATAGCTCAACACTTGAGCGGAGTTCAAAAATTCCAGAATACATCACAGTTGCAACGGTCCAGCCGTAGAAGGGTCAAGCCAACGCCTCACATGTGGCACACCGTACTGCCCCAAACCCTAAGGTTCAAAGGGCAGTTCAAGACGGTCACATAATCGAGTTAAGGTTTATTGTCTTCTAGAGGGCCCATCGCGTCACATGCACGTTTTTCCGAAAGATTTAAACCCGAGAAAAATTCAACACTTGAATATTTTTCGTGCCGGGAAAAATTGAGTTAATGATATCCGTTCGAACATTTTAATACTTTCTAAATTATCCGGAATAACATAACAAAATTAAATTCTTCGATCGAATCGACGATTACAAAATAAACCCCAAAATACTCAACACTTGAGTCAGATTAAAAATACCTAAAAAATTTCAATAACAGAATCTAACATTACTGTGCAAACAAAGAATCCTAAAGTCACTGTACGGCCGCGGTTCCGCGGCACAAGCAGGGTATTGCCGCGGAACCGCGGCGGTCCGTACGAGTTAGGTCATAAAATTTGCACCGTAATTCTTAGAAAACCCTGCTGAATTTTTTAGCTATTTTTAATTCCAAAAAATCACAGATTTGAAAAAATGTCCAGAGAGGGGTTGATTTTGACGTTATCGGGTTCGTTCGGAGTTTTAACTCCGTTAACACATCGCCTAATACTCTAGCTAGGCTCTGATACCACTGTAGGGTTACTAGGCATACTAACAAGGCTCTACAAGGCATCGACTATGTCCGTTTAAAAAATTTATGTGCCTAACAACCCTAAGCAAGATCGTATACTAGAGTTTAGGCGAATCAAATAGCAAGTAAACAACTTTACTTTAAAGGGATACGAAATACAACCTTTGTAGATCGGTCCTTCACTTAATTTGCTCCTTGATGAAGTCCCTTCGCTGCAATCAAGGTTCTCCCGGGCTCTTGCATGGCTTCACGATGCGAAGGATGCGACCTTGCTTGAAGTCTCCGAGGCCGAAGATGATCTACGTCGAGGGAATTCCGACTCAAGCTACTACTTCACTAAATTGAGAATTAGTGAAGTAAACACCCTATACTAAAATGCTAGTCTAGTAGAGGATGGAGAAATAGGAAGTGGGCTCTCTTTAGAATTTTGTTTCTCACAAGGATTCTCACTTTGGATCAAATCCTAACTTGCTTTTTCTTTTTGTTCAATGAAGAAGATGATGAACAAAAGAAAATGAATAGGATAATAATCAAGTGAGAAGACTAACCATGGTGAGTGAGTATCATATACTAACTCTTGTAGAGCCATAACCATAGCTAATTGTGTGATGGCTAGGTTAAAGTCCAAAGTAAAAACAAATCTAGTGGACTTTAGTCAATGCATCCACAAGCTTCCACAAGCTTCATGCATTTTCCAATTTCCCACTAATTTTGTAATTACTTTTAAACATTAAACCCAATCATAACAATTAGGATGGTGTATGTCTCATACACACAAGTCATGTGTATCATCAACCATGATACATAAAGATAACACATTTTAACATATATCATATACATGTTAAAGTAGTGCACATGTGAGAAAAACCCTAAAGTGAACAAGTGTTAGCAAATGTAAATTAGTATATCTAATATACAATTATACACTTAATTATTAAATGAACATTTGACTTAATAATCCGGTCATATCTCATATAACCGGCTAACATCCATCGTATCGACTTATTGAATCAACACTTGATTCGATAACCCGGCTATATCATATATAACCGAGCGATACAAAAAGTCACGAGAATAGAATACGGTATCACATACACGCATTATTCTCGGTCTCGCACATATCACATATGCGCTCCTATTTCGTTTTGCCAGAGCCAGTAAAACCTCTGTGTAGGACTCTAAAGACTCGTCAATACGCCGGCAGTAGGTGATGATCACATCACGCACCCACAAGCCGTCAGCGGTACTAGCTGGACGTAACGGCTACCCGGGTATTGAGCGATCATAAGATCAGCAAGCAAGCCCGCTCCAACTCCTGTAAAAGCCTGCCGGTAACACTTCCCGTACAGTCCGGTCTCCTCGTCTGATATGTCGCATATCAAGTCTAGGGGTGGTAAACGTCAGACCCAAATAACCGATAAGTCGTGCCGATGTGAGGCTCATAACGGGTCGAGAAACTACTGGTAACACTTACCAGCAAATCTCTAAATCAGCCCTGGCCAGGGACTTCCCTGTTATAGCCAATCGAGCACAGCGCAACATCAACCCCCAATACCGGGAGAGACGAAACCCCTCCTATCGCTCATTGCCTCCATGTGACTCGGGACTGTACCCAAAAACCACCGTTTTGCACGCTCTCATGGACGTGGTAAGGTGGAAATCAAAGCAAAGTGGGAATCATACAAGACTCTATGACGATCTCGGGTCTACAGACTAACCTGCATAAGTGTCACCAGAGAACTGCCATCTGACGTGAGGTATAATACCATCTGGGAGTTCTCGTCGTGTCCGTCCAGTATACCCAGTCTCCACTGAGCACCCATATACCATCTCTGATGTCAAACACCAATGGATATGGGATCATCCATCGCCCATCTCATGGGTTGAGAAGCGTATACGCTGGTCTACTCTGGTATATCGATGCCCTGTCTCGATACACCAACGACTAGGGACCTTGAAGGATGTACTTATGGACTACCATGTCCCCACTAGTATGATCTACATAACAGTCCAGGTAGTCAAGTACACATCCTAAGGGCTTTACTAACATGTAACTATAAGATAGTATAAAGAGACAAGTACACATGTTAAGATAAAGAGCAACCAAATAGCATACTATCATGTCGAGCAAGAAAGTCCTCTCTATATATGTTCAAGCATCCAATATAATATACATCATCTGTACAATACTGGCCTCTAGGGCATACATACAACTAACAGTAATCCCTCACTTTTAGTGGTAAAGATGTTTACTTGCATGTTAAACCCTAATAATCTAGCAAAGATCCCGGCTTTGGGTTGTTCGGCACGTCTAAAATTTTATTCGGGCATGGTTGATGCCTTCTTGACCCTTGTAAGAGTGCCTAGGAACCCTATATGGATAATGTTGTGAACATTTTCCTTAATCAAGAGTTGATTGGATCAGGCCCGTTATGTAATAGCATATACATTCTAAATCAAACCACAGTTCAAAGTATAAAGAACACACACAAAAGGAGTAGTTCAGAAATGAACAAATCCTTCTTGTGGCATTGTAGACTAGGTCATATCAATGCGACACAACTAGCTAAGTTACGTAAGGATGAATATTTGAATCCGTTCGAATTTTCATCTTATGATACTTGTCAGTCTTATCTCAAAGGTAAAATGACCAATACTCCATTTACTAGAAACAGAGTAAGAGTTACTGAACTCATGGGACCGATACATGATGATGTATTCGGTCCTATGTATATAAATGCCAGTGGTTGTTCCTCATACTTCATTATATTCACTGACCATCTCTCAAGATTCGAACATGTGTGTTAGTTATATGTATGCCCTAGAGGCCATTACTGTACATAGGATGTATATTGTAGTGGATGCTGGGACATATATATATGTAGGACTTTCTTGCTCGACATGATAGTACGCTATCTGGTTGCTCTTTATCTTAACATGTATACTTTCTGTCTCTCTGTTACATGTTGATAAAGCCCTTAGGATGTGTACTCGACTTTCAGGACTATGATGTAGATCATACTAGTGGGGCCTGGGTAGTCCATGAGTACATCCTTCAATGTTCCTAGTCGCGGGAATATCGAGACGGGGCATCGATATTCCAGAGTAGACTAGCGTATATCTTCTCGACCCATGTGATGGGCGATGGATGATCCCATATCCATTGGTGTTTGACATCAGAGATGGTATGCGGGTGCTCAGTGGAGACTGGGTACACTGAACGGACTCGCCGAGAACTCCCAAATGGTATTATACCTCACGTCAGATGGCAGTTCTCTGGTGACACTGGTACAGCTTAGTCTGTTGACCCGAGATCGTCATAGAGTCTTGTGTGTCTCCCACTGTGCTTTGATTTCCACCCTACCACGGCTCTACTGAGTCATGCAAACAGGTGGTTTTTGGGTACAGTCCCGATTCACATGGAGGCAATGAGCGATAGGAGGGGATTCATCTCTCCCGGAATTGGGGGTTAATGTTGCGCTATGCTCGACTGGCCATAACTGGAAATCCCTGGCCAGGGTTGCTGTGATATACTGGTAAGAGTTATCAGTAGTTTCACGCTTGTTATGAACCTTATATCGGCATGACTTATCGAGCTACTGGGGTCTGACGTTTACCACATCTAGACGAGATATACGACATATCAGACGAACAGACCGGACTGTA
Source organism: Agapanthus africanus (assembly GCA_030015575.1). Lineage (NCBI taxonomy): Eukaryota > Viridiplantae > Streptophyta > Magnoliopsida > Asparagales > Amaryllidaceae > Agapanthus > Agapanthus africanus. The sequence goes on along the minus strand of CM057344.1, from coordinate 180,660,372 downwards.
CGGTAAGTGTTACTGGTTTGATTCACAGGAGTGTGAGCGGGCTTGCTCGTTGATCTTCTGATCACTCAATACCCAAGTGGCCGTTAAGTTTAGCAGACCGCTTGCGGCTTGTGGGTGTTTGATATGATCATCACCTGCTGCCGGCGTATTGACGAGTCTTTAGAGTTCTACACAGAGGTTTCCTGGCTCAAGCGAAACGAAATAGGAGCGCATATGAGATATGTGCGGGACCGAGAATAATACCAGTATGTGATACTGAATTGTATTCTCGCGATTTGTATCATCGGACGGTTATATAAGATATAGCCGGGTTACCGAATCAAGTGTTGATTCGATACATTGATACACTTGATATTAGTCGGTTATATGCAATATGACCGGATCATTAAATCAGGTGTTGATTTAATGATTTAATGTATAATTATATATTTGATATATTACTTTACATTAACTAGTATTTGTTCACTTAAGATTGATTTTCTCACTTGATTTGCACAAGTAGTATATGTGATATATTTTTGTGCACTTGATTGTATCATGTTTGTTGATACATGCTAACTTGGGTGTATGTTTGATTTAAACCATGTTTAGGTTAATGGTTAGAGTTTTGTTATCTTTTCTTAATTATTTATTTTATTCATTTATTTTTGGGCAAGAAATAAAATGGTGGCTTCTTTTGTATTTTACTTGAAGCTTCATGAAGCTTTGACCATTTTGTTTCTTTCCTAAACCTAACCATTCACCCAAACCCTAGTTTAGTCTCTACACTAGTTAAACTCACCCATGGTTGCATTATGATAACCATCACTTCATTTTCTTTCTGGAGATAATTCATTTATTCATTTTCTTTCTTCTTCTTCTTCTTCATGAAGAGAAGAAACCATTGCTAGAAATTTCTAAGTGATGATTCCAAGTGAGAAATCCAAATCCAAAGTGAACCCACTTCCTATTTCTTCATCCTCTACCACTTGCCATATAGTAGAGTGTGTTATCTTCACAAGTTTCATGACCTAGTGAAGGTGGAGCTTGAGTTTGAGTAGCCTCGACGTAGATCATCTTCGGCATCGAAGTCAACGACCTAGCCCGCCCATTTTTCCGATGAAACCGACGCTAGAGTCTGGGATTCCGATGATCGCAGTGGAGGGACGTCAACACAGAGCTAGAGAAGTGGAGGACAGGATCTACAAAGGTTGTAGTCACTTTCACTTGTAACTAAAGTAGTTTACTTGCTTGTTTCGCCTTACCTCTAGTTAACGATCTAGTATAGGGTTCTTTGGCACATGAAAAAATTTGATTTTGGCATGGTTGATCAGTTGTAGAACCTCATTAGTGTGTCTAGGAACCCTACAGTGGTATCAGAGCCTAGCTAGAGCCTTAGGCGATGTGTAGACGAAGTTAGAAACCCGATCGAACCCGAAACCCTAATCCAAAACCCTTCTCTGTACATTTTTTCAAATCGTGGAATTTTGTGAATTAAAAATATGCAGAAAAATCAGCAGGGTTTTCTACGGGTTAATATGCAAAACGAGCTTCTAAATCGATCAAGTCACCGCGGAACCGCGGCACGAGCATGGCTCGTGCGGCGGTTCCGCGGCCGTACGGTCGCCTCTTTCATCGAATTTTGCACAGTAATTCCGATATTGTAGTGCTGTTTTTTTATGGAAATTTTTAATCTGTACTCAAGAGTTGAGTTTTCTGGGTTGTTTTGGGAGTTCGTAGATTTGATCGGGTTGTCTAACTTTGTCTATATGTTTTTCCGGATTATTTTAGAACATGTTAGAAAGTTCGACCGGATATAAATACCCACTTTTTCCCCTGCCGGGAAATTTCCAATTGTTGGATTTTTCCGTAGTTTAATGACGTTCTAAGTAGTGCAAGTAACGCGATGGTCCCTCTAGAAGACAACAAATCTTAACTCGATTATGTGACCGTCTTGAACTGCCCTTTGAACCTTAGGGTTTGGGGCAGTACGACATGCCATATGTGAGGCGTTGGCTTAACCCTTCTACGGCTGGACCGTTGGTACTGAGGCATGAAGTGAATGTTTTTAAACTTATTTCATGTGTTGAGTTGTTTCGGGAAAACTTGGGTGTTTGATTGTTCGATCGGAAAGTTTAACATTTTCTATTTATCTGGAATGTGATACAATATTTGGAATCCACAAGTAGTTATGAGATAACTGATTTGGATCTTATAAACATAGCAATTTAGTCTCACTTGATTGGTTGCCATGGGATTTTGATGTGATCAAAAGTCCGTCGCAATCACGTAGCGTACGCGGATACTCGCCGGTAAACTTAATAGACAGCTACACCCCATAACCCCGACCAAGTGATTGTAGGAGAACCCCGTCGCCAAAAAGCATCCGTTCGGGTGCTCACGGCAGCGGTGTTCCGCCTTAGTGCACTTCGTCGACGGTATCGGGGGTGCGGCTGTCTACTGAAGTATGCGACGAACATTCATTCTGGATGCCGGGAATCCTGTTGAATTGCCCGACTTTACATTGAAAAGTGTTTTCGATAATGAGACTAAAATGCGAGGTTTATAATTGTTAGGCATGCGATGTCTAAGGAATTCATTTGGTCAGGCATGCGATGTCTAAAAGAGTTTGCGGATTCCAACTGTTGTAGTTTTACACTTTCTTTTCTGCGACCGTAAGTGTAATATGTGATATCACCGGTTTCGTTGCTATATGTCAACGACAATTGGGATGCGCATATTTACTTACGTTGATGACATGTGATGTTATGTGTTGCTGGATATGTTATATTGGATCGTCGTGTTTCAATAGCCGGGTTTTTTTTATGTGAGATGAGTGTTTTTCATTTTCATTCATGTAAAAACTTGTATGTAATATTCTTTTATTGGGGCACTTCCAGGTTGCGGAAGATGTCACCATTGTATATTATTTACTTTTCCACATTAGGATAGACCCAAGGAGGGAAGCACAAGTAGCCGGGTTCTAGGGTCCAGTGGGAGGCCATCTCGAGGAGTCGATTTCGGGTCTCCTAACCCTAGAATTGGTAGGGTTGCTTGCCGCTCTCGTAGGGGTCTAGGGATGTGGGATTGGCTATTCATCGCGACGGTGGAATCCATGTTTTATACTGGCTCGTATTAAAAACACGGACGTCCTAGTATATCCAATATTTCATATGATATTTTCTGCTGCGTTATCTGTGATGTGATCATGTGATATGTTCAGATAGATATAGTATATAGTATATATGATATATTATATAGGCGTTGCTTATGTTTTACACCCGTGCTAGCCCTGCCTCGTTCTGGCGTTAGTTACCTAACCTAACGGTGCAAACGGGACATCGAGGCGAATGCGGATGGCATAAGCATACGTTATATTTATCTGTGATGTTTAGGTGGACTTAAATGATGGGACATTCATTAATGTGATTAATGAAAGAAAATAAACCTAATAGATGTTGTGGAATCGAATTTCAAAAATAAAATCAGGTAGCTACAGTTCTTGCTTTGCACAGCGGTATATATGATATATCCTGCACCTTATTCGATGAGGAAAGGGCCGACGATCCCTTCACCGAGAGTGACCCCTTTAGCAATAACTGGCAGATGCTACAACTCACGGTTTGTCTTTTGATTGCTTCTATAGTTTTTGCTTTGCACAGCGGTATATATGATATATCCTGCACCTTATTCGATGAGGAAAGGGCCGACGATCCCTTCACCGGGAGTGACCCCTTAAGCAAAACTAGAAAAGCCTCAAAGACACTCCATTTAAAAACCATTTGATTCCGCAACGAGATCAAGTTCAAAGCGTTAAAGGTTTTCTTAAAAACCATCCGCAACCCTCCGTCATTTTAGGAAGTAGAGTACTTAGTATTCGTGCTACGTTTGTCGACCATAGCCTAGGCGTAGTGTACGGTAGCTAAGTGATGTCTTCCTACACAGCATATGATGCGATTAGTTAGGACAGTCATGTAGCTTTGTTGACCTTAGCCAAGGGTCATGTGGGTGGGTCTAATTAATCACGAAATGACGGGTAGAACTTGACTAGTGCTTATGATTTGTTGACCTTAGCCAAGGTCATAGGTGCTAGGGGTAAAAAAACCATTATCGGGAGTTTCAAGTGTTGAAATTTGCAATGAGATTGCATACCTTCTATATGATAGTTGGATCCCGATACCCACTGCGAGTAATTGTTACTCCTGGGAGAGTTTTGCACTTTGCAATTAGCCGATCAAGTAGGTGTCTAGAAAGGTGTCAACGGGGTTACGCCTCTGGGAAAACGAGGTTTACTGTAATTAGGTTCGTGCGAAAGCACGAGGAGCCTCCCTCAAAGTACCGACACTGGCCTGGCTGAAAGATTGGCGAACTTGTAGAGTGTAATTAATCCCGGCTAGTCTTTCCTTTTAAGGTTTGAAGGAAGATTTGATAAAAACAGTGGGAGCCATCCTGATTAGATAAAATAAATAACCAATCTAATCTTGCAAGAGCGCACGCAGAGTGTTTTCTTCTCTCTCTTTCCAGGTAGCGACCATATCACACCTTAATCAAAATAATAATATGGATGTATTGACCGAACCCGCTTGTTATACTGAGCTGGGGAACGTTGGTCCCGCTCCAACTTATAATTGTTATAAGACCGAGTAGGAAATAGGGGAATACCAGAATTCCTATGCCGCCCAAACGAAGAAAGTGCATATGATGCATCTCCTTCGGATGTGTTCATTATAAAAGACTGTTTCTCAGTGCCCTCTACGTCCTAGGTATTAGATACCGGATCAGGATCCCGCAAATGTAATCCGTTACATAGGGCTACAGAAAAGTAGAGAACTGAGTACGGGTGATAAGTTTCATGAGACAGAAAATGGGGCAAGTGTTGCAGCCAAGTCTGTTGGTCACTGTCACCCTGTATTACCAGTACATTGATTCTGAACAAATGTTATTAGATACCGAACCTGATATACAAAATCATATCAGTCTCTTTATTAGTAAAGAAATGATAAAATTTTGTATTGTTGGATAATGTTTTGAACATTTTCTATTTCAAAAGTTGATCGGTTCAGGCACGTTATCTAAAAGCATTGACATTCTAAATCAAACTACAGTTCCTAGTATACAGAACACACACAAGAGGAAGAGTTCAGAAATGAACGGTTCCTTCTTGAGGTATTATAGACTAGGTCATATCAATGTGACCCGACTTGCTTAAGTTACATTTAAGATGCATATTTAAATCAGTTTCAATTTACATCTTGTGAAACTTGCCAGTCATGTCACAGAGATAAGATGACCATAGCTCTGTTTACTGAAAACAGAGAAAGAGTTAGTGAACTCTTGGGATGATACATGTTGATGTATGTAGATCCCCTGTCAACACATGCCAAGACTGGTTCTTTGTATTTCATTACATTCTCTGATAATCTCTCAAGATTCAGACATATGTTCCTGTTGAAACACAAGTCCGAACCTTTTGAGATATTCACAGAATATAAGTTAGAAATAGAGAACCAAAAACTGGGTATAAGTATTATGTCCTATGATAAGATCAGGGAGGAGAATACTTGTGCATAGAATTCCTGGATTATTCTAAAGGAGAATGAGATTCTCTCTCGGTGTTACTCCTCTGATTATATCACAGCACAACGGTGTATCGGGGGGGAGCAATCACACCCTATATGATATGGTGTGCTCTATGATGAGTATTACCGAGTTACCTGTTTCTTTTAAGGGGTTATGCACTTGAGAAGCTGCATACCTATTGAATTAGGTTCGAATCAAATCAGTGCCTACCACTCCATCTAGGATATGGTATGGGAAGAGCCCATCTCTTAAGTAAGTTAAGATTTTGGGATGTCCGGCTTATGTCAAAAGCAAAATCCGGACCAGATCGAGGCAAGGTCAGTTCTATAGAACTGGAAAGGTTCCATCTATACAAAACTGCAGCTGATTTGACAGAACCGAAGGATTCAATAGTCCCCAACGAACCTCAGCCTCTCCGCCGATCTAGCAGGGTTCCTCATCCGCCAGAGAGATACTTCGGTTTCTCGATGACAGTGGGAGCGAGGAATGCATCATGAGATGATGACCTAACTAGTTTCGAGCAGGCCATCGAGAGTAAGGACTCTGTAAGAATGGCTGGATGCTTAGCGATCTGAGATGGAATCCATGTACACCAACAAAGTATGGACTTTGGTTGCTATATCTGAAGGGTTAAATCCCCATCAGGAGCAAGTATATCTTGAGAAGATTACTTAGTGTAGATGGAAAAGTTGAGACTTTCAAAGCTAGACTTGTTAAAGTTTTTCGTCATCGACCAGGCGTGGATAATGATGAAACCTTTTCCAGTGCCTATGCTTAAGTCCATCCGGATCCTACTTAACATTGATGCATACCATGACTACGATATCTGGTGGTTGGATGCCATGACTGCTTTTCTAAATAATGATTTAGAAGAGAACGTCTATAAGTACACATCCAGAGGGCTTCGTAAACAGTAGGAGCAGCGGAAACGTATGCAAGTTGCTTTACAGGATAAAGCAGGCATCGCAGAGTTGGAACATCTGTTTTGATGTGGTAGTCAAAGAGTTTGACTTCATCAAAATAGTAGATGAATCTTGTTTGTACAAAAAGGTAGTATGGAGTATGGTGATGATCCTCGTAGAGTACGTGGATGACATACTCTTGATAGGAAAAGAATTTCCTATGGTACGCATGGTCAATCTCCTCTTATCACCTGGATTCTCCATATAGGATCAAAGTGATACCTCCTAAATCCTGGGTTTTGGATCTATGAGATAGATCTAAATGGATGTTAGGATTCTCACTAGTTGTAGTGGGATGGTATCAGTTGATCCTGCGGAGAATCACTGGAAAGGTACCAGGGTGATAAGGACGACTGAATGTCAGTCGCAGGCATTGCCTTTACCCTTAGTTGAGGGACGGTATGTTGGAAGTGTTCCAAGCAAGATACCGTGGCAGACTAGACGATAAAGGCTGGTAATATCTCTATTAAAGATACTACCAAAGAGGCAGTTTGGGTGTAGATTGGTTCATGAGATGAACTAGGTTCCTACCATTGTGTGACAATGGAAGTGTGGCTTTGGCCTAGGAACCCCGGTCCCATCAGTGACCCAGACATATTCTGAGGCAGCATCACCTGATAATGGAGATAGTTGATCTCCAGGGTGATCAAGATTAGGAGAGTAGACTCAGAGGACAACACGGTGGATCTACTCACAAAGGCCTTTTCCCATAGAGAGACTTATATGGGATGCTTGAGTATGTGATACTGCAACCACTGCTACAGATGGCCCTAGTGCAAGTGGGAGATTGTTAGTTATATGTATGCCCTAGAGGCCATTACTGTACATAGGATGTATATTGTAGTGGATGCTGTGACATATATAGGTAGGACTTTCTTGCTCGACATGATAGTACGCTATCTGGTTGCTCTTTATCTTAACATGTATACTTTCTGTCTCTCTGTTACATGTTGATAAAGCCCTTAGGATGTGTACTCGACTTTCAGGACTATGATGTAGATCATACTAGTGGGGCCTGGGTAGTCCATGAGTACATCCTTCAATGTTCCTAGTCGCGGGAATATCGAGACGGGGCATCGATATTCCAGAGTAGACTAGCGTATATCTTCTCGACCCATGTGATGGGCGATGGATGATCCCATATCCATTGGTGTTTGACATCAGAGATGGTATGCTTGTGCTTAGTAGAGACTGGGTACACTGAACGGACTCGCCGAGAACTCCCAGATGGTATTATACCTCACGTCAGATGGCAGTTCTCTGGTGACACTGGTACAGCTTAGTCTGTTGACCCGAGATCGTCATAGAGTCTTGTGTGTCTCCCACTGTGCTTTGATTTCCACCCTACCACGGCTCTACTGAGTCGTGCAAATAGGTGGTTTTTGGGTACAGTCCCAATTCACATGGAGGCAACGAGCGATAGGAGGGGATTCGTCTCTCCCGGTATTGGGGGTTGATGTTGCGCTATACTCGACTGGCCATAACTGGAAATCCCTGGCCAGGGTTGCTGTGATATACTGGTAAGAGTTATCAGTAGTTTCACGCTTGTTATGGACCTTATATCGGCATGACTTATCGAGCTACTGGGGTCTGACGTTTACCACCCCTAAGCGAGATATGCGACATATCAGACGAACAGACCGGACTGTACGGTAAGTGTTACTGGTTGGATTCACAGGAGTGTGAGCGGGCTTGCTCGTTGATCTTCTGATCGCTCAATACCCGGGTGGCTGTTACGTTTAGCAGACCGATTGCGGCTTGTGGGTGTTTGATATGATCATCACCTGCTGCCGGCGTATTGACGAGTCTTTAGAGTCCTACACAGAGGTTTCCTGGCTCAAGCGAAACGAAATAGGAGCGCATATGAGATATGTGCGAGACCGAGAATAATACCAGTATGTGATACTGAATTGTATTCTCGCGATTTGTATCATCGGACGGTTATATAAGATAGAGCCGGGTTACCGAATCAAGTGTTGATTCGATACATTGATACACTTGATATTAGTCGGTTATATGCAATATGACCGGATCATTAAATCAAGTGTTGATTTAATGATTTAATGTATAATTATATATTTGATATATTACTTTACATTAACTAGTATTTGTTCACTTAAGATTGATTTTCTCACTTGATGTGCACAAGTAGTATATGTGATATATTTTTGTGCACTTGATTGTATCATGTTTGATGATACATGCTAACTTGGGTGTATGTTTGATTTAAACCATGTTTAGGTTAATGGTTAGGGTTTTGTTATCTTTTCTTAATTATTTATTTTATTCATTTATTTTTGGGCAAGAAATAAAATGGTGGCTTCTTTTGTATTTTACTTGAAGCTTCATGAAGCTTTGACCATTTTGTTTCTTTCCTAAACCTAACCATTCACCCAAACCCTAGTTTAGTCTCTACACTAGTTAAACTCACCCATGGTTGCATTATGATAACCATCACTTGATTTTCTTTTTGGAGATAATTCATTTATTCATTTTCTTTCTTCTTCTTCTTCTTCTTCTTCATGAAGAGAAGAAACCATTGCTAGAAATTTCTAAGTGATGATTCCAAGTGAGAAATCCAAATCCAAAGTGAACCCACTTCCTATTTCTTCATCCTCTACCACTTGCCATGTAGTAGAGTGTGTTATCTTCACAAGTTTCATGACCTAGTGAAGGTGGAGCTTGAGTTTGAGTCGCCTCGACGTAGATCATCTTCGGTATCGAAGTCAACGACTTAGCCAGCCTATTTTTCCGATGAAACCAACGCTAGAGTCCGGGATTCTGATGATCGCAGCGGAGGGACGTCAACACGGAGCTAGAGAAGTGGAGGACCGGATCTACAAAGGTTGTAGTCACTTTCACTTGTAACTAAAGTAGTTTACTTGCTTGTTTCGCCTTACCTCTAGTTAATGTAAGCCCGCGGGGGTGCCCCGGCCGTCGACCCGACGCCGGAAACGCGGAAAACAAAAACTTTGCGAACTTTGCAAAACGGCACCGCCGCGGACTTTTCACCCGGATCGGGCCATTAACCTAGCTAGCTAGCAAAAAGGAAAAGAGTAGAGATGTTATACCAAGCGATCCGTGTCCTTCGGTCTTCGTCTCCACTCCGATCTCCCGCGGAATCTCCGTCACCTCCTCGCTCGTCGGAAAGGGGCACCACGTAGCCGGAATCTTTTACGGGCTCCCGCCTCTAGACCGAGGCAACTCGGGCGCGAAGTTGGCTAGCCGACGCGTCCAAGGCTTGCTATAGAAATAGTGTAGTGAGTTGTCTCTTTAGGGTTTATGGAAGTTGCCTTGATGAAAGGATTTGAGGAGGAGACAAGAAAGAACTTTGGAGAAGGGTTATTGGATTTTTGGAGCAAGCAAGAATGAGATGATATAATTTCCATACTCCATGAAATTTCCTCTCATCTCTCCCCTCTCCATAGTGGCCGGCCCTCTCTCCCTAGAATGAGATTGGAGAGAGAAAAAGAATTCTCCAAGTCTATAAAAATCCAATGGAAAAACCAAATCAAGAAAATGGTCACTCTCATTTCTTTTCTCATCATAACAAAAAACCATCAAATGAAAAGCACAATGAAAGGACTAGAAAGGCATCTCATGATGATAAGAAGGAATAAAAGCAAGGAAGCCCTCCACAAAAGAGTTATTTGCAAATTGCAAATAACCCCCCTCCACCAAAAGTCCGGCCGAGAAGGAATGAAGGAAAACCGGCCGGAACGGAATGCAAACTGGCAACTTCAGAAAACTGATCCCGTAATAAAATACGGGAAAACCCCGCTACTGCAAATACATGCCCGCATTTGTATTCCCACTGAACACAAATGCAAAGAGACAAAACTACACTATCTAATACTAAAATCCGGCTTAAGCCAAAGCCGGCTAGTAAAAACTGTCCGATCATGATCCGTGCAATACCGCACGTATCTGATCGAACCCTGCCATATCTCCATACGGCCTCTACAGCGTTTCGCCCGAAACTTGAGTAACTGACTGTGTGGTGGACTCTAAAGACTCGTCAATACTGTGGCTGTGGATTTAACCACTAGCACGTCAGAGGTATAAGCCAATACGTGACGGGCCACCAGGTATTGACCAAAAAGGGACGTCGATGAGCGAACTCATCCTGACACCCTACTGAGCCTGTCAGTGACAATATCCGTACAGTCCGGTCCGTTCGTCTATGAGTATCGCATGGCGGGCCTAGGGGGTTGGTAAAAGTCAGACCCCCAAAAGCGGTACAAGTCGTGTCGGAGTGTAGCCCAGAACACCCTGAGATACTACTGGAATACCTACCAGCAAATCTCCTGCCTTGGCCAAGGACTTTTCATGTTCTGGCTCTCCTAGACACAGCACGACCTCACCCCCAAAACCGGGAGAGACGAACCCCTGAAGATCCGCTCACTGCCTCCATGTGGCTCGGGACTGTACCCAACTAAAACCTGTTTGCACGACTCCTTTGAGCCGTGGTAGGGTAGTAATCAAAGTACAGTGGGAACTCACACGAGACAAATGACGATCTCAGGTCGATGAACTAACCTGTACACATGTCACCAGGGAACTGCCATCTGACGTCTGGTATAATCCCAACTAGCAGGTTCCCGGCGAGTCCTGTCCGGTGTACTCATAACCCAATGAGCACCTGTATACATCTTAGGTGAACCAACTGACACCAGTGGCTTGTGAGACCGGCCACCGCCCCTCGTCGGGGTCTTGACTGTATACACTAGTCTACTAATGGAGTATCGATGCCCTGTCTCGAAACTCCTACGACTAGGGACCTTTTAAGGATATGCTTGTAGACCCCCAGCTCCCACTTATATGATCGCCCTCATACTGCTGGTGGTCAAGCAAGAATCCTAGGGGCTCTATCAACGTGTAATAGCGACGTGTCATGTCACCTAAAGCAGTACACGATGATAAAGGTAAACCAGATAGCATACTATCATCTCGAGTAAGACTGTCCTACCGGGATAGGTCCTCCCCTCAATCATTGCAATCACGTGCCTGTGATCCAATAATTGACTCTGAGGGCACTATCTCCAACAATCTCCCACTTGCACTTGAGGCTAATTATTGCGATGTCGCATACTCACAGCCCGTGTGATACCGAACACCCAACTCCTCTACTAGTCAGTCTCACAAAGCCCGTTTGCGAAACTATTGCGTTCGAGGAATAGCCTCAGTGAGTGGATCCGCTTTGATGTTTCTTTCTATGTCTCTCTATATCTCATGTTCGTAGAGAAAACTATCTCCCGAAATGAGCAATACCTGTCCTAGAATGTCTGGATGTCTGATGGGACCTAGCTCATAAGTGAACTCCAAATCCAAACTTCTTAGACTGTATCGACAACTGAACTTAATCAGTGTCCTGCGCCATGCCTTCCCTCAGTATCCACTTGGACCAACTGTCCAAGATACGGCCCCTCGTCAGAGGGAAAACTATAACTCTGACAGCCACTCTGCCATCCAGGTCACCTTGGAAGCCTGGAATGATAACTGTCTACCGAAGAAGACTGCCGTTATCATATCCCTAGAACATCCACTTATGTTCTAAAACTGCTTCCGACTGTTTCTCCAGGATTGGATTAATATCAACTTATTGCACCTACTGCAAGAACAACATCTGGTGTGGTACTTGACATCTCATGATTGACTCAATTGCCTAAGCAAGTGATCTGTCAATCATGCGTATCCCTCTCCCCTTTAGTCTGTAAGACACCTTTAGAGAGGGTGACTCCATTACCTGCAGGTACACTACCGTGCCAGGAGTCGTCCATTCTAAATACTTATAGAATGCTGTCAAAGTACCCTGATTGGGAAACCACCCAAATCTAGATCTAAAACCATAGATCTAGTAACCAGAATGTCTGATATAATATCCAAGTCCTATGTGGAGAAACTACTGTGTGACGACCAAAGTATAACCGATCGTAGTATAGGAATATCACTTCCTACTCTGTGTATGTCATCAAATACCAGGACATCACACCCTACTACCTTCTTAACAGATCCATCCCCTATTCTGATGAAGTCAAACCTATGACTGTCACATCAGAAATAGATGATCTATCTCCGTTATATCTGCTTTAGTCTATAAATAGACATAAGCCTGATATCCACCAATGCTTCCGCTGCTCCCACTGACTACGACAACCCTCTGGCAGAGTCATATAGGCGTACACTTCTAAAGCTAGTTTAGAATGACGCTATACTCATCCTCCCGCCAGGTCTCGCAGCCTAGAACAACAGCAATGGCAAGTGTGGGTAAACAAGAACCTCCCTGCCACCGTCCTTGAGCATACCGAAGTACCTCTCGAGTGCCTGAGGTTACCCACCGTATTTGCGGAGTGGCCAATGGAATGTCAAACCAGATTGAATCTTTAGGTTCTAATCAAATCTTCAGTAATCGTTTGCGGTTCTGGAATCACTTCCAGTTCTACCATACTCCCACTACTGTTTTCTGAAAAAGTCCATTTTTGTTAAAACTGTGGCGAGTCAAGAACAATATCACTATTGATCTTCCAGATGGTAGAAAGTCAACCCACAAACAGCCATTACTGAAACGTGCCTTGAGTTGTCCAGAGTCTGGTTTTAAGCATAAGCCGGACAACTCCCCGTATCTTAACAATATCAAGATATGAACTGTTCTATATCCAAGAAACAGAGGCACTGATTTAATTGAACCAGATTCAAATCATGCAGCTGTCTCCAGTGCATGTCAACTAAATGGAAGAGAGGCCGATCAGCGTTACTCAACTTAGGAGTACTTCCAATTATGAGTAACCTGAAAGAGAAGTTAGTTCTCTTAATCATTACTAACAACTGAATACCATTCACAAGTGTCTACATCTTCGAACACCTTGAAGAATCCCGATACTTGCAACACCTGGTTCTCTACTTTACTCTTATACTTATAACTCCTCAAAACTTAGACCCTGTGTTTCTACGAAACACATGTTTAAGAACTAGAGAAGTTAAAAGTAAACAGAATATAGTACGAGGACCAACCCCTCTGTCCTAATGGACACTGGACAATATACAATACTCTGTATAAGTCCCCTGAGTCTAGTGACTCATTCACCGTGTGTCGTAGGTTGAAAACTGTACTTTTGGTTAAGAAGAATTACACCGTTGTTCAATGCTCCTTACCTAACTATCCACTGATATAGGTAAATGTCATAGACATAATTTCAAAAAGTATATCTCACTCTATAAAAATAGACGTACAGATATATCAATTTGAAATTGGTGCACAACAACGGATATTCAAAACCAAATATTTACCGACCGGCAAACAACCCAGGTGGCTTCCTCAAATATCATGAATCCCGATATAATGAGGATGGTCACCTAATTCCCAATAACTTACTCCCCTTCATCATCTGTAAAACCATACAGATGTGAGACTCATACCTGGTAAATACATACCCTGGAGTAAGTATCTAATCGGGAAATCAGTTTTCTTTTAACAGTACACAGTGAAACTGAAACATTGAGATATTTCGATGGGGTATCCTGGTATTCTTAGTAATGCCTCTTCCATTATCCAGATTCACAACTGTAACCGTATAATTCTTTGCCACCTCTTCAAATCCCTTTATATGTCTTTAGTCATTACCTTCTGTACACCCTTTTAGGCCAAATGGTTTTCTTCCTTCCCTACCGTTCGGCACCAGCCTATGGTTTGGAAGAAGACTATCCAAGAAGCATAATGGGTGTACTGTCCTAATCCTAGGAGCACTCGCAATGCGAGAGAAGGTGAGGATAAAAGACAACCGAATGAACTTAATTCATAGGTGATTTAGGATTGACAAAGAAGTACATGGTTTGGTCGTGAATAGCAGTCGCAATTTACTTTGCCCTCATACTAATCCCTTTCTTTGTCTGAACTTAATACCTTCTGTACACCGTTTAGGCTAATTGGTTTTCTTCATTCCCTACCATTCGGCACCAGCCTAAGGTTTGGAAGAAGATTATCCAATTTGCATAATAGGTGTACTATCTCCTAAACCAAGGAGTACTCGCAACCTGAGAGAAGGTAAAAGGAAAAGACAACTGAATAGTCCTATTCGTTTTCTCCAGAACCTGAAACCATCCTCGAAGTCCTTCGAGTTCGTATATAACCATACGATGGTTTTGTCCAATGGAAGTGGACGTTCGTAGTAATACGGGGTGTCCCGGAGAAAAGGGTAAAAGTAGGAGTGGCAAAGAGGTCTGCAACTCTGACAATCTAAAAGCCAGTGTTAAGAAGGTTCGGTCAACTTGGTCACTGAGTCATAGACTAGGGTCGGGTCAATGGTCGCTGCCAAAGAGAGAGAGAAAAGAAACACTCAGCGTGCACTCTAACCTAGATCAGAATGGTTGTCACTTTATCTAATCTAGAAACCTCCCACTGTAACGTCAAATTCTTCCCCAAACCTGAAAGAAGAATTAGCCGGGATAACCCGAGGAGTAAACCAACTCATCAGTGGGAATCGGGATCCAACTCTCATCGCATGATAACGTGACGGAATCCGCTCACGTTATCACACTCCAGAAGGTATGCGCATATCTGGCAAGTTTCAGTTCTTTTGAAACTCCCGATGTGGATTTTTGCCCCATGCTCTTATGACCTTGACTTTGGCCAACATATCATAAGTCACATGTCAAGTTCTACCCGTCATTTTCCTGGTTAATTTGAACCCACCCGTACATACCCTTGACTTTGGCCAAAATGGCAGTACGACTGTCCCAAACCAACGCATCTATCTATGCTGCATATGAATACCCAACAGCTACCAAACACTGTGCCTTGACTTTGGCCAACATACACAGCTTGAATACTATTGACCATCCATATGAAACGATGGAGGGCTACGAATGGTTTCTGGCGAAAACCTTTAACGTAATGAACTTGATATCGTTGAAGGAACTGATAGCTTTATAAAAATATAGTGACGACAACCTTTGCTAAAGAGGTCACTCCCGGTGAAGGGATCTCGGCTCTTTTCCCGTAGAATGAGGTGCAGGATATTCCAAATGAATACCACGATGCAAAACAAAAGTAAACGGCTATAGTGAAGTTACTGCCCTGACGCAAACTTTTGTCCAAGGGGTCACTCCTGGTGAAGGGATCTCGGCCCTTGCCTCGTCGACTGAGGAGCAGGATATTCCAACTGAATACCACTGTGCAAAACAAAAGAGAACGCCCTTGCAATAACAGCTTTTTGAAAAAGTGTTCCAACAACATCAGAAAAGGTTTGTTTATCTTGCATTGATCCGAATCAACGCAGTCCCATCAATTGATCACACCACAAAGAACGAAAATATACTGACATACGTATATGCCATCCGCATTCGCCACTGGGTCCCGTCATCACCCGTTAGGTTAGCTAACTAACGACAGAGCGGGGACTGGACTAGCGTGGATGAAAAACATATACAACATCTATAAATATATATATACCAATATATAGTATTTCGCTCAAGGCGTGATAAAAAGCAACACAGAAATGTATAGCAACACAGATCAATACAGATATCTGGAATCCCCGGGTTTCATAGAGCCGCTGAAACCTGACGTTCCCCTGGTCGTGTGGATAGCCTGTGCAATGAAATCCTAGACCCCTACGGGCGCGGCAAGTCACCCGCCAAAACCTGAAGCGAGGCAGCCCCCTTCAACGACGTGAATGGACCACCCAGCACTTCACGGAATCCGGTAACTTGGGCACCCCTCCTGGGTCTGCCTGTACCCCCTACGAGTGCGGCGAATAGCCCGCCAATCCTAGAGTGAAGCCCCCTCCGTCTCAATGCCATGAGATGCGGGCTAGTTGCCCTCCAGAATCCGGCTACCCGTGCACCCCTCCGCGGGGTAATCCTAGTACAGAAAGTAAAATATACATACAACGGGTACATCGACCGCAACCAGGTCGTGCCCCAAAATAATAATACAAACAGGCAGTGACGGCAGTCCACATGTCGGACGCTCGCCCCGCAATATCAAATGTACATAATACAACAAAACAGTACTACCACTGCAACCAGGCTATCCCCCACGACCGATCCGCAACAACACAGTACAATCACAGAACATCAACGTGAAAGTCACGTTCGCAAATCCGTCTAAAAGGGCTATAGCAGATAGACTGGATTTACCGATCGAGTGACATTCACGGTCGCAGATATAAAGTAAAAACTGTGAACTAGCATGTTTAAAATATCCGATCGAACAAATTTATCAAAGTGGGCCCCACACACTACTGTAGCACTTACAGAAAATCTGGGCCCAAAGAAAATATCCCAAATCCCTATTTTCAACACATAAGCTTACTGGGAAAATATGGTGCCACGATTCCTCTTTTCCGCCGCGCAAGCGCGGCCAAACCAGGGGTTTGGCCGCACTTCCGCGGTCGAAGTGAGGAATCAGTGGATCGTATTTTCCCAGAATTCTTATAATTTGTTGTACATGTCTCTGCAATCACCAGAAAAATTTTAGGAGCTCAAAAAATTTTAACAGAGAACACATGTGCACAAAAAATACGGTTTTCGGGTTTTTGTTCGATCGAGTTCTAAACGCGCTAGAGCAAGCTAGGGAAGGTTAATGGCGTGTCTCTGATACCATTGTAAGCCCGCGGGGGCGCCCCGGCCGTCGACCCGACGCCGGAAACGCGGAAAACAAAAACTTTGCGAACTTTGCAAAACGGCACCACCGCGGACTTTTCACCCGGATCGGGCCATTAACCTAGCTAGCTAGCAAAAAGGAAAAGAGTAGAGATGTTATACCAAGCGATCCGTGTCCTTCGGTCTTCGTCTCCACTCCGATCTCCCGCGGAATCTCCGTCACCTCCTCGCTCGTCGGAAAGGGGCACCACGTAGCCGGAATCTTTTACGGGCTCCCGCCTCTAGACCGAGGCAACTCGGGCGCGAAGTTGGCTAGCCGACGCGTCCAAGGCTTGCTATAGAAATAGTGTAGTGAGTTGTCTCTTTAGGGTTTATGGAAGTTGCCTTGATGGAAGGATTTGAGGAGGAGACAAGAAAGAACTTTGGAGAAGGGTTATTGGATTTTTGGAGCAAGCAAGAATGAGATGATATAATTTCCATACTCCATGAAATTTCCTCTCATCTCTCCCCTCTCCATAGTGGCCGGCCCTCTCTCCCTAGAATGAGATTGGAGAGAGAAAAAGAATTCTCCAAGTCTATAAAAATCCAATGGAAAAACCAAATCAAGAAAATGGTCACTCTCATTTCTTTTCTCATCATAACAAAAAACCATCAAATGAAAAGCACAATGAAAGGACTAGAAAGGCATCTCATGATGATAAGAAGGAATAAAAGCAAGGAAGCCCTCCACAAAAGAGTTATTTGCAAATTGCAAATAACCCCCCTCCACCAAAAGTCCGGCCGAGAAGGAATGAAGGAAAACCGGCCGGAACGGAATGCAAACTGGCAACTTCAGAAAACTGATCCCGTAATAAAATACGGGAAAACCCCGCTACTGCAAATACATGCCCGCATTTGTATTCCCACTGAACACAAATGCAAAGAGACAAAACTACACTATCTAATACTAAAATCCGGCTTAAGCCAAAGCCGGCTAGTAAAAACTGTCCGATCATGATCCGTGCAATACCGCACGTATCTGATCGAACCCTGCCATATCTCCATACGGCCTCTACAGCGTTTCGCCCGAAACTTGAGTAACTGACTGTGTGGTGGACTCTAAAGACTCGTCAATACTGTGGCTGTGGATTTAACCACTAGCACGTCAGAGGTATAAGCCAATACGTGACGGGCCACCAGGTATTGACCAAAAATGGACGTCGATGAGCGAACTCATCCTGACACCCTACTGAGCCTGTCAGTGACAATATCCGTACAGTCCGGTCCGTTCGTCTATGAGTATCGCATGGCGGGCCTAGGGGGTTGGTAAAAGTCAGACCCCCAAAAGCGGTACAAGTCGTGTCGGAGTGTAGCCCAGAACACCCTGAGATACTACTGGAATACCTACCAGCAAATCTCCTGCCTTGGCCAAGGACTTTTCATGTTCTGGCTCTCCTAGACACAGCACGACCTCACCCCCAAAACCGGGAGAGACGAACCCCTGAAGATCCGCTCACTGCCTCCATGTGGCTCGGGACTGTACCCAACTAAAACCTGTTTGCACGACTCCTTTGAGCCGTGGTAGGGTAGTAATCAAAGTACAGTGGGAACTCACACGAGACAAATGACGATCTCAGGTCGATGAACTAACCTGTACACATGTCACCAGGGAACTGCCATCTGACGTCTGGTATAATCCCAACTAGCAGGTTCCCGGCGAGTCCTGTCCGGTGTACTCATAACCCAATGAGCACCTGTATACATCTTAGGTGAACCAACTGACACCAGTGGCTTGTGAGACCGGCCACCGCCCCTCGTCGGGGTCTTGACTGTATACACTAGTCTACTAATGGAGTATCGATGCCCTGTCTCGAAACTCCTACGACTAGGGACCTTTTAAGGATATGCTTGTAGACCCCCAGCTCCCACTTATATGATCGCCCTCATACTGCTGGTGGTCAAGCAAGAATCCTAGGGGCTCTATCAACGTGTAATAGCGACGTGTCATGTCACCTAAAGCAGTACACGATGATAAAGGTAAACCAGATAGCATACTATCATCTCGAGTAAGACTGTCCTACCGGGATAGGTCCTCCCCTCAATCATTGCAATCACGTGCCTGTGATCCAATAATTGACTCTGAGGGCACTATCTCCAACAGTTAACGATCTAGTATAGGGTTCTTTGGCACATGAAAAAATTTGATTTTGGCATGGTTGATCAGTTGTAGAACCTTATTAGTGTGCCTAGGAACCCTACAATGTATTCCTGTTGAAACACGAGTCTGAAACTTTTGAGAAATTCAAGGAATATAATCTTGAAGTTAAGAACCAGACGGGTAGAAGTATTAAGTCTTTCGATGTGATCGGAGAAGGGAATACTTGGGCATGGAGTTCCTGGATTTTCGAAACGGAGAATGTGATTCTCTCTCAGCTTACTCCTTCGTATACACCACAGCACAACAATGTATCGGGCGGAGGTATCGCACCATATGAGATATGGTGCACTCTATGATGAGTACTGCTGAGTTGCCTATTTCCTTTTGGGGTTATGCACTTGAGAACATGCATACCTATTGAATGAGGTTCCAACCAAATCAGTGCCTACCACTCCATATAAGATATGGTATGGGAAGAGACCATGTCTTAAACGAGTTAAGATATGAGGTTGTTCGGCCTATATTGAAAGCCAGAATCCGGACAAGCTCGAGACAAGGTTAGTTCTGTATAAGTTTGTTGGATATCCTAAACATTTGCGAGGGAATATCTTCTACCACACTGAGGAGCAAAAGGTGTTTTGTTTCTCAGTATGCCACCTTTTTAGAAAAGGAATTTCTTATGAAGAAATTAGTGGTCATGAGGTAGAACTGGAAGCAGTTCCAGCTAGACAAACTAACAGCTGATGATTTGGTGAAACCAAAGGATTCAATAGTCTCCAACGAGCCTCAGCCTCTCCATAAATCTGGTAGGGTTCCTCATCCACCTAAGAGATACTACGGTTTCCTCAGTGATGCTGGGAGTGAGGATTGCATCATGGTAGATGATGACCCAACTAAGGTTCAGGCAGGCCATCACCAGTGGGGACTCTGTAAAATGGTTGGATGCTATGCTATCAAAGATGGAATCCATTTACACCAACAAAGTATGACTTTGAATATTGCACCTGAAGGGGGTAAAACCCATTGGAAGCAAATGGATCTTGAGAAGATTCTTGGTGTAAATAGAAAAGTTGGGACTTTCAAAGCTAGACTTGTAGTAAAAGGTTCTCGTCATGCAACCAACTGTGGATTATGATGGAAACCTTTTTCTCCAGTGCCTATGCTTAAGTCCATCAGGATTACAGCGCGCATCACGGAGTTGGAACATCTGTTTTGATGTGGTAGTCAAAGAGTTTGACTTCATAAAAAAGATAGATGAACCTTGTATATACAAGAAGGTAGTAGAGAGTAAGGTTTTCTTCCACGTATTGTACGTAGATGACATACTCTTGATAGGAAATGGTTTCTTATGCAGCACTCGGTCAAGCTCCTCTTATCATAAGGATTCTCCATGGAAGATCTGGATGATACCTACTACATCTTGGGGATTATGATCTATGATGATAGATCTAAGTGGATATTGGGAGTGTCCCAAATCCAGGTATATTAACACCATACTAAAGGGGTTTAGTATGGAAGATTCTAAGCGTGGTGGTTCGCCCACTTACTCAGGAATCACTCTCTCCAAATAGATGTCTTCCAAGACTGATTTGGAGAGAGCTCGCGTGCAAGGGATACCCTATGCTTCGGCAGTAGGCACTATCATGTATGCAATGTTATGTACCAGACCAAATGTAGCTAACTCACTAGGTGTAGTGATTAGGAATTAATCGGATCTTAGGAGAATCACTGGATAGCTGTATAGGACATTCTTAAGTACTTGAGGAGCACTAAAGAAATGTTCTTAATGTTTGGTAACAGTGAACTCCAGTGGGGGTCCTTTACCAATTCAAGCTTCCAAAGTGATAAGGTCGACTGGAAGTCAATCATAGACTTTGTCTTTTCCCACAGTAGAGGGACGGTATGTTGGAAGTGTTCCAAGCTAGATACCGTGGCAAACTAGATGATAAAGGCTGAATACATCGCTACCAACGATGCTACCAAAGTAGATGTCTGGATATTTCTTGTTCATGAGATGAACATGGTTCCTACCATTGAGCGTCCAATAAATGTTATTGTGACAATAATGGAGTTGTGTGTTTGACCTAGGAACACCGGTCCCATCAGCGATCCAGACATATTCTGAGGACAGTATCACCTGGTCAAGGAGATGGTTGATCTCCAAGGGATCGAGATAAGGAGAGATGACGCGAAGGATAACACGGCGGATTAACTCACATAGGCCTTTCCCTAGAGAGACTTTTATGGGGCGTTGAGTTTGAGATACTACAACAAATGGCCTTAGTGCAAGTGAGAGATTGTTAGTTATATGTATGCCCTAGAGGCCATTATCATACATGTGATGTATATTATAGTGGATGCTTGGACATATAAAGGAAGGACTTTCTTGCTTGACATGATAGTATGCTTTCCGGTTGCTCTTTATCTTAACATGTACGCTTATTATATCTCTATTATATGTTGATAAAGCTCTTAGGATGAGTACTTGACTACCAGGATTATGATGTAGATCATACTAGTGGGGCAAAGGTAGTCGGTAAGTACATCCTTCAATAGTTCCTAGTCGTGAGAGTATCGAGACGGGGCATCGATATTCCAGAGTAGACTAGCGTATACGCTTCTCGACTCATATGATGGGCGATGGATGATCCCATATCCATTGGTGTTTGACATTAGAGATGGTATACGGGTGCTCAGTAGAAACTGGGTACACTGAACGAATCGCCGAGAACTCCTAGATGGTAGTATACCTATCGTCAGATAGCAGTTCTCTAGTGATATTGGTATAGGTTAGTCTGTCGACCCGAGATCATTATAGAGTCTTGTGTGATTCCCACTGTGCTTTGATTTCCACCTTACCACGTTCAAGAGATCGTGCAAATCGGTGGTTTTTGGGTACAGTCCCGAGTCACATGGAGGCAATGAGCAATAAGAAGGGATATCGTCTGTCCCGGTATTGGGGGTTGATGTTGCGCTATGCTTGATTGGCCATAACAAGAAATCCATGGCCAGGGTTGCTGAGATCTACAGGTAAGTGTTATCAGTAGTTTCTCAAACCGTTATGGGCCTCACATCGGCATGACTTATCAGGGCTATTGGGGTCTGACGTTATACCACCCTCAGGCTGATATATGCGACATATCTGACGAAAAGACCGGACTGTACGGTAGTGTTACTTATTGGATTCGCAGGAGTATGAGTAGGCTTGCTTGTTGATCTTCTGATCGCTCAATACCCGGGTGGCCATTACGTTTAGCAGACCGCTTGCGGCTTGTGGGTAACTGATATGATCACCACCTACTGCCGGCGTATTGACGAGTCTTTAGAGTCCTACATAGAGGTTTCCTGGCTCAGGCGAAACGAAGTAGGAGCACATATGTGATATGTGCGGGACTGAGATTAATACGTGTATGTGATACCGTATTCTATTCTCGTGATATGTGATATCGGTCGGTTATATGTGATATAGCCGGGTTATCGAATCAAGTGTTGATTCGATAAGTTGATACATTTGATATTAGTCGTTTGTATGTGATATAGCCGGATTATTAAATCAAGTGTTGATTTAATAATTTAATGTATAATTATATATGTGATATATTAATTTACATTAATTAATATTAGCTCACTTAAGAATTCTTTTTCTCACTTGTGCATTTAGTATATATGTGATATATATTAATGTACATTTTATTGTGTCATGCTAGATGCCACATGCTACATGGGTGTATGAGACCAACACCATGCTTAACATAATGAGAGGTTTTATATATTTAAAGTGAATTAAAATTGGATGGAAATTACTCACATGGTTGAAGCTTGTGGAAGCTTGAAGAATCATTGACTAAGTCCACCAATTTTGTTTTACTTAAGATATTTATTAACCCAACCATTATGATTAGCCATGGTTTAGTCTGTACATGAGTTAGTATATGATATTAACTCACCCATGGTTTCTATTCTACACTTGATTTTTTCCATGGTTGCTTTTCTTCATCTCCTTCCTCTAGCTCTCTTGAAATTTGGGACGTGAAGAAAATGAGTGAGAAAAATATTTCTAAAGTGAGCAAAAATCCTACTTCATCATCCTCTACTAGACTAGCCATTTAGTTTAGGGTGTTAGCTTACTAATTCCATATTAGTGAAGAGATAGCTTGAGTTTGTGTCTCCTCGACGTAGATCATCTTCGGCCTCGAAGACTTCAAGCAAGCTTATTCCTTTCATCTTGTGGAGCCTTTTTAGAGTCCGGGAAATCACTACTTGGAGTGAAGGGACTACTACACGGAGCTTATGAAATGAAGGACCGGTCTACAAAGGTTGTATTTCTTGTTCAATTTGATGTAAAGATGTATACATACTTGTTCGTCTAATTCTCTAGTTAAGATTCTTTGTTAGGGTTCTTTAGTGCGCCATTTTTTTAAAAACAGCATGGTCGATGACTCCCGAAACCCAGCGGCGACCCTAGGGTACCCTGCATGTCATCTAAGGGTCATATGCTCATACTACCTGCCGCTGATTACTTCTCTAGAAGGGCTAAAACCGCCTCTCTAAAAGAAGTCAAGAAGGAAGATATCCTGATATTCTTCCAGCATAACGTTCTATATCGCTTTGGCACACCAAGGCGAATCATTTCCGACAACGGGCCTTATTTCAAAAAATTCAGAATCTCAAAGTTCGCCTCTCAGCACAAGATAGACTAGAGATATTCCTCCATCTACAATCCAAGGGCTAATGGGTTGGCCGAAACGTTCAACAAAACCATATGCAAGCTCTTAAAGAAAAATGCTTCTGCCAACAAACGAGACTGGGATCTCAAACTCCATGAGGCGTTGTGGGCTTATCATACCACACACCGCACTCCAACATAATCTACCCCATACTCACTGCTCTTCGAGATGGAGGCAATCCTTCCCCTCGAAGTCGAAATCCTAAGCTTAAGAATGGTCATACAGCACAGACTGACAGAGGAGGAAAATGCTCGAAGAGCTCAATGCGCTCGAAGAAAAAAGATTTGTCGTACAGCAAAATCTAGAGTTGTACCGAGTCCAAATATCACGTGCTTACGACAAAATGATGCATTTCCGCATCTTCAAGAAAAACGAACTGGTGTTGATCCTCAGAAGACCGATCATCCCCAACCGACATGCAAAAGGAAAATTTAAACCAAACTGGGAAGGGCTATACGTCATCGAGAAAGTATTTGACAGGGAATCCTACCGACTGATAAGTGCTGAGGGAAATAGGCCCATGCCGCCCATCAATAGCCTATATATCAAGAAATATTATGCATAAATGCTCCAGAACGCTGACAAGCTGATCTCAAACAACCTTGCAAGAATGCGCCAAAACTGCCAAATAAGGAAATCAAACCCAATTGACCCCTAAGTCAATAAACTGGGAATAAATGACCCTTAAGTCGTTAAACTAGGAACAAACCCCCAAATCCTCCAAAGGCAAATGATGAGTCGCTCCTAGCGCTATGCTTCAGTTTTAGCGGTACTGATACCGACCAAAATCCCAAACCCCAAATCCTCCAAAGGTAAATTATGAGTCGCTCCTGGCACTATACTTCAGTGTTAGCGGGTGCTGATGCCGATCAACATCCCAAACCCTAAGTTCTCTAAAAGCAAATGATGAATCACCCGTGGCACTATAGCAGGGCTAAAAAACACTCGGTAGTGGTTTCAAGCTCAGGAGTCACACCGAATAAGGCAGAAATCAAACAAATCAAATTAAATTCCCACCCGACAATTCTTCCAAGCTTAAAAGTTCCACCGGATACAATCAAACCAAGACCGAGCACCGGACGAGTTGCCTCTGGAACCCAAATCCAGTGGTAAAGATGTCGACTCCGTTCCCAAATCAACCAAATCCATCAAATCAACCCAATCAAGCCAAGACCGGGTACCGGACAAGGTGCCTCTTAAGACCAATTCCAGTGGTAAAGATGTCGACTCCGCTCCCAAATCAAGCCAATCTACCGGACGAGTTATCTCTGGAGCCCAATTCCAGTAGTAGAGATGTCGACTCTGTTCTAAATCAATCCAATTAAACCAAGACCGAGTACCGAACAAGTTGCCTCTGGAGCCCAATTCCAATGGTAGAGATGTCGACTCACTCCCAAATCAATCAAATCAAGCCAATCAAGCCAAGACCGGATACCGGACGAGTTACCTCTGGATCCCAATTCCAGTTGTAGAGATGTCAACTCCACTCCTAAATCAACCAAATCAAGCCAATCAAGCTAAGACCATGTACCAGACGAGTTACAACTGGAGATCAATTCCAGTGGTAGAGATGTTGACTCCATTTCCAAATTAAATCAAATCAATCAAGTAAAACACCAACACCGCAGAAGTGTATCAAGTCAACGCCGACACCACAGATGTGGATCAAGTGATGCACCAACACCACCGAAAGTGGATCAAGTCAATCGTCGACCATCCATGTCGTAAAAAGGGCAGTGTTAGCCTCCCAAAAGCGAGAACCGAATCAAGTCAACCTCCATACGAAAGAAAATCCATTAATTTCAAGCACACAACCCATACATATGGTGTGCATTTATTGATGGAGGCACTTTGTTGGGGTTAAAATTTACACCCCATTGCCAAAATTAAAAGTCAAAAAGTCAAAGTCAACGCCCAGACAAGTGGACCTAAGTCCAGCCAAGCTGGGCCCAAGCCCAAGCAAGGGGGCCCACGTCCAAACCGCTTCAAGTTCAAGCAAAGCATAGTAGCCATCGAAGAAGAAAAAAGAAAAAGAAATTTGTAATAAATAATTTTTGTATGCAAATGAATGTAAAAATATAATACAAATAGGAAAAAAAAAGCCAAAATTATGTAAAAACCAAGGCTTATGTGCAAAAACAAAATGAGCACATGGACATGTGGAAACAAAAAGCAATTATGTAAAGACCAATAGCTAAGTTGTGTTAGTTATATGTATGCCCTAGAGGCCATTACTGTATATTGGATGTATATTGTAGTGGATGCTGGGACATATATAGGTAGGACTTTCTTGCTCGACATGATAGTACGCTATCTGGTTGCTCTTTATCTTAACATGTATACTCTCTGTCTCTCTGATTATATGTTGATAAAGCCCTTAGGATGTGTGCTCGACTTCCAGGATTATGATGTAGATCATACTAGTAGGGCCTGGATAGTCCATGAGTACATCCTTCAGTGTTCCTAGTCATGGGAATATCGAGACGGGGCATCGATATTCCAGAGTAGACTAGCGTATATCTTCTTGACCCATATGATGGGCGATGGATGATCCCATATCCATTGGTGTTTGACATCAGAGATGGTATGCGGGTGCTCAGTGGAGACTGGGTACACTGAACGGACTCGCCGAGAACTCCCAGATGGTATTATACCTCACGTCAGATGGCAGTTCTCTGGTGACACTGGTACAGCTTAGTCTGTTGACCCGAAATCGTCATAGAGTCTTGTGTGTCTCCCACTGTGCTTTGATTTCCACCCTACCACGGCTCTACTGAGTCGTGCAAACAGGTGGTTTTTGGGTACAGTCCCGATTCACATAGAGGCAATGAGCGATAGGAGGGGATTCGTCTCTCCCGGTATTGGGGGTTGATGTTGCGCTATGCTCGACTGGCCATAACAGGAAATCCCTGGCCAGGGTTGCATTGATATACTGGTAAGAGTTATCAGTAGTTTCACGAATGTTATAGACCTTATGTCGGCATGACTTATCAAGCTACTGGGGTCTGACGTTTACCACCCCTAGGCGAGATATGCGACATATCAGACGAACAGACCGGACTGTACGGTAAGTGTTACTGGTTGGATTCACAGGAGTGTGAGCGGGCTTGCTCGTCGATCTTCTGATCGCTCAATACCCGGGTGGCCGTTACGTTTGGCAGACCGCTTGCGGCTTGTGGGTGTTTGATATGATCATCACCTGCTGCCGGCGTATTGACGAGTCTTTAGAGTCCTACACAGAGGTTTCCTGGCTCAAGCGAAACGAAATAGGAGCGCATATAAGATATGTGCGGGACCAAGAATAATGCGTGTATGTGATATCGTATTCTATTCTCGCGATGAATGTATCGATTGGTTGTATGCGATATAACCTAGTTATCGAATCGAGGATTGATTCGATAAGCCGATACATTGGATATTAGTCGGTTATATGCGATATGACCGGATTGTTAAATCAAGTGTTGATTTAATGATTTAATGTATAATTATATATTTGATATATTACTTTACATTAACTAGTATTGGTTCACTTTAAATGGATTTTCTCATTTGAAGTACATAAGTTGTGTAGGGTTCCTTGGCACCCTAATGAGGTCTCACAAGGCATCGAACATGCCATTATAAAAATTTATGGGTGCCGAGAGACCCGACTACGGATCTTTTGCTAGATATCTAGGCGAAAAAGTAATCTAGTTAACACTTAACTAAGGGAATACGGAAATACAACCTTTGTAGATCTGGTGCTCCACCTCCATAGCTCCGCAACGAAGTCCTCTCCGCTGTCTAAATCAAATCCGGGCTCTAGCGTCGGCTTCGTCGGAGAATGGGCAAGCTAGGTCGTCGATGTCCATGCCGAAGATGATCTACGTCGAGGCATCGCTAAATCAAGCTCCGACTTCACCAAGTCAAGAAACTTGTGAAGAAAACACACTCTACTACTTGGCAAGAGGTAGAGGATGAAGAAATAGGAAGTGGGTTAACTTTAGTTTTGGATTTCTCACTCTTTTCCAACAATCACCATTGATGGAGCTTGGTTTTCTTCAAAGAAGAATGAAGAAGAAGAAGAGCAAGAAGAAGATAAGTATTATGATAAGAATAAAAGAATAAATAAAAATCCATTCTTATCATAATTCTCACCATGGTTAGGTGTAGAGAATTAACTTGAGTTAATTGAATTGGTTAGGGTTAAGCATGAGACAAAATGGTGACTAAGTCAAAAGTTCATGAAGCTTCATGAAAGAAAACAAAAGAAGCCACCATTCTATTTTATGCAATTTTATTTTCCAAAAATAAAAACAAATGAATAAATGAATAATCAAATAAAAACCCTAACCATTTCTTTAACCAAGGTTTAATTCTTTACACAAACCCTAATTTGCATGTATCATCAAATATGATACAAACAAGTGCACAAAATCATATCGCATATGCAATGCGCACAACCGAGCGAGAAAATCCATTTAAAGTGAACCGATACTAGTTAATGCAAAGTAATATATCAAATATATAATTATGCATTAAATCATTAAATCAACGCTTGATTTAACGATCCGGTCATGACGCACATAACCGACTGGTACCATTAGTAACATCTTATCGAATCAACACTTGATCCGATAACCCGGCTATATCGCATATAACCGATCAATGTCACATCACGAGAATCGAATACAGTATCACATACTGGTATTATTCTCGGTCCCGCACATATCTCATATGCGCTCCTATTTCGTTTCGCTTGACCCAGGAAACCTCTGTGTAGGACTCTAAAGACTCGTCAATACGCCGGCAGCGGATGATGATCATATCAAACATCCATAAGCCGCAAGCGGTCTGCTAAACGTAACGGCCACCCGGGTATTGAGCGATCTGAAGATCGACGAGCAAGCCCGCTCACACTCCAGTGAATCCAACCAGTAACACTACCGTACAGTCCGGTCTGATCGTCTGATATGTCGCATATCTCGCCTAGGGGTGGTAAACGTCAGACCCCAATAGCTCGATAAGTCGTGTCGATATGAGGTCTATAACTGTTCGATAAACTACTGGTAACACTTACCAGTAAATCTCAGCAACCCTGGCCAGGGATTTCCTGTTATAGCCAATCGAACACAGCACAACATCAACCCCCTATACCGGGAGAGACGAATCCCCTCCTATCGCTCATTGCCTCCATATGACTCGGGAATGTACCCAAAAACCACCGTTTTGCACGCCCTCTTGGACATGGTAAGATGGAAATCAAAGCACAGTGGGAACCACACAAGACTCTATGACGATCTCGGGTCAACAGACTACTCTGTACCAGTGTCACCAGAGAACTGCCATCTGACGTGAGGTATAATACCATCTGGGAGTTCTCGGCGAGTCCGTCCAGTGTACCCAGTCTCTACTGAGCACCCGTATATCATCTCTGATGTCAAACACCAATGGATATGGGATCATCCATCGCCCATCTGTATGGGTCGAGAAGGTACACGCTAGTCTACTCTGGTATATCGATGCCCCGTCTCGATACACCTGCGACTAGGGACTTTGAAGGATGTACTTATGGACTACCATGTCCCCACTAGTATGATCCGCATCATAGTCCAGGTAGTCAAGCACACATCCTAAGGGCTTTACCAACATGTAACAGAGAGACAATCAGTATACACGTTAAGGTAAAGTTCAACGAGATAGCATACTATCATGTCGAGCAAGAAAGTCCTCCCTATATATGTCCCAGCATCCACTACAATATACATCCTATGTATAGTAATGGCCTCTAGGGCATACATATAACTAACAATCTCCCACTTGCACTAGGGCCATCTGTAGCAGTGGTTGTAGTATCCCATACTCAACCATCCCATAAAAGTCTCTCTCTGGGAACAGGCCTTTGTGAGTGGATCCGCTGTGTTGTCCTCTGAGTCTACTCCCCTAACCTCGATCTTCCTGGAGATCAACCATCTCCATGATCAAGTGATACTGCCATAGAATATGTCTGGATCACTGATGGGACCGGCGTTCCTTGGCATAAGCCACAACTCCATTGTCACACAATGGGAGGAACAAAGTTCATCTCATGAACAAATATACACCCAAACAGCCTCTTTGGTAGCATCTTAAGTAGCGATGTATCCTGCCTTTATCGTCTAGTATGTCACGGTATCTAGCTTGGAACTCTTCCAACATACCGTCCCTTTACTTAGGGTAAAGACAATGCCTGTGACTGACATTCAGTCGTTTTATCATCCTGGAACCATTCCAGTGATTCTCCCCAGGGTCAATTGATACTATCTCACTACAACTAGTGAGTATCCTAACATCCAATTAGATCTATCTCATAGATCCAAAATCCAGGATTTAGGAGGTATCACTTTGATCCTATATGGAGAATCATGGTGATAAGCGGAGATTGATCGAGCGTAGCATAGGAAACTCCTTCCCTATCAAGAGTATGTCATCCTCGTACTCTACGAGGATCATTACCATACTCCCTATTACCTTTTTGTATATACAAGGTTCATCTACCATTTTGATGATATCAAACTCTTTGACTACTTCATCAAAACAGATGTTCCAACTCCGCGATGCCTGCTTTATCCTATAAAGCATCTTGCACACGTTTCCGCTGCTCCCACTGTCTACGAGGCCCTCTGGCTGTGTACTTATAGACGCTCTCTTCTAAACATCATTTAGAAAAGCTGTCATGACACCCAACCACCAGATATCGTAGTCATGGTATGTAGCCGTGGCAAGTAGGATCTGGATGGACTTAAGCATAGCTACTTAGAAAAGGTTTCATCATCATCCATACCTGGTCAATGATGTAGACCTTTAACAAGTCTAGCTTTGAAAGTCTCAACTCTTCCATGTACACCAAGTAATCTTCTCAAGATATACTTGCTCCTGATGGGGATTTAACCCTTCAGATATAGCAACCAAAGTCCATACTTTGTTGGTGTATAAGGATTCCATCTCAGATCGATAAGCATCCAGCCATTCTTATAGAGTCTTACTCCTGATGGCCAGCTCGAAGCTAGTTGGGTTATCATCTCATGATGCAATCCTCGCTCCCACTGTCATAGAGAAACCGAAGTATCTCTCAGGTGGGTGAGGAACCCTACTATATCGGCGGAGAGGCTGAGGTTCGTTGGAATCTACTGAATCCTTGGTTCTATTAAATCATCAGCTGCAGTTTGTATAGCTGGAACCTTTCCAGTTCTACATTACAGACCTTGCCTCGAGCTTGTCCGGATTTTGCTTTTCAGACATAGCCCGGACAACCCCAAATCTTAACTAACTTAAGATATGGGCTCTTCCCTTTCCATATCACATATGAAATGGTAGGCAATAGATTTGATTGGAACCCAATTCAATAGGTATGCAACTTCTCAAGTGCATAACTCCCAAAAAGGAAAAAGGTAACTCAGTAGTACTCATCATAGAGCACACCTTATCACATAGGGTGTGATTGCTCCGCCCCGATATACCATCGTGCTATGGTGTATACGGAGGAGTAATGCTG
This sequence comes from Agapanthus africanus, assembly GCA_030015575.1. NCBI lineage: Eukaryota > Viridiplantae > Streptophyta > Magnoliopsida > Asparagales > Amaryllidaceae > Agapanthus > Agapanthus africanus. The sequence continues at coordinate 180,628,872 of CM057344.1, read as the reverse complement.
AGAGAGAATCTCATTCTCCTTTAGAATAGTCCAGGAATTCCGTGCACAAGTATTCTCCTCCTTGATCTCATCAAAGGACATAGTACTTATACCCTTATTCTGGTTCTCTACTTCTCGCTTATATTCTGTGAATATCTCAAAAGGTTCGGACTTGTGTTTCAACAGGAACATATGTCTGAATCTTGAGAGATTATCAGAGAATGTAATGAAGTACTAAGAACCGGTCTTGGCATGTGTAGACAGGGGACCTACATACATCAACATGTATCATCCCAAGAGTTCACTAACTCTTTCTCTGTTTCCAGTAAACGGAGCTGTGGTCATCTTATCTTTGTGACATGACTGGCGAGCTTCACAAGATATAAATTCAAACTGATCTAAATATGCATCTAAATGTAACTCAGCCAGTCAGGTCGCATTGATATGACCTAGTCTACAATACCTCAAGAAGGATTCGTTCATTTCTGAACTCTTCCTCTTATGTGTGTTCTGTATACGAAGAACTGTAGTTTGATTTAGAACATTAATGCTTTTAGATAACGTGCCTGAACCGATCAACTTTTGATATAGGAAATGTTCAAAACATTATCCAACAATACAAAATTTTACCGTTTCTTTACTAATAAAGAGACAGATATGATTTTGTATATCAGGTTCGGTATCTAATAACATTCGTTCAGAATCAATGTATTGTAATACAGGGTGACAGTGACTAACAGACTTGGCTGCAACTCTTGCCCCGTTTTCTGTCTCATGAAACTTATCACCCGTTCTCAGTTCTCTACCTATCTGTAGCCCATGTAACACATTACACATCTGGGATCCTGATCCGGTATCATATACCCAGGATGTAGAGGATACAGAGAAACAGTTCTTTGTAACGAACACACCCGAAGATGATGCATCAGCATGCACTCTCTTCGTTTGGGCGGCACGGGAATTCTGGTATTCCCCAATTTCCTGCTCTGTCTTATAACAATTATAAGTTGGAGCGGGACCAACGTTCCCCAGCTCAGTATAACAAGCTGGTTCGGTCAATAATCCGTATTATTATCTTGATTAAGGCGTGATATGGTCGCTACCTGGAGAGAGAGAGAAGAAAACACTCAGCGTGCGCTCTTTCAAGAATAGATTGGTTATTATTTTATCTAATCAGGATGGCTCCCACTGCTTTTTATCAAATCTTCCTTCAAACCCTAAAAGGAAAGACTAGCCGGGATTAATTACTCACTACAAGTTCGCCAATCTTTCAGCCAGGCCAGTGTCGGTACTTTGAGGGAGGTCCCCCGTGCTTTCGCCCGAACCTAATTAATGTAAACCTCGTTTTCCCAGAGGCGTAACCCCGTTAACACCTTTCTAGACACCTACTTGATCGGCTAATTGTAATGTATAAAACTCTCCCAGGAGTAACACTTACTCGCAGCGGGTATCGGGATCCAACTATCTCATAGAAGGTATGCAATCTCATTGCAAATTTCAACACTTGAAATTCCCGATAATATTTTGCCCCTAGCTCGCTATGACCTTGACGGAGGCCAAACAACCCATAGTCTGCTAGTCAAGTTCAACCCGTCATTTCCTGATTGAATTAAACCCACCCGCACGACCCTTGACGGAGGCCAAACAACGCCGTACGAATACCCTAATCCAATCGCATCATATGCTAGCAGATAAGCACTAGTTAGCTACCGTACACTACGCCTTGACGGAGGCCAAACAACCGCAGCACGAATACTAACTAGTACGTATCTGAAATGACGGAGGGCTACGACAGGTTTTTCTGAAAACCTATTGCGTAATGAACTTGATATCGTTGTAGGATCGAATGAATTTTGAAATGGAGTGTTTTTGAGGCTTTTCTAGTTTGGCTAAAGGAGTCACTCCCGGTGAAGGGATCGTCGGTCCTTTCCTCGTCGAATGAGGTGCGGGATATATCATATATATCACTGTGCAAAGCAAAAAAACACTTAAAAGCAATCAAAAGACAAACCGAGTGTGTAGCATCTGCCAGTTATTGCTAAAGGAGTCACTCCCGGTGAAGGGATCTCGGTCCTTTCCTCATCGAATAAGGTGCAGGATATATCGTATATACCGCTGTGCAAAGCAAGAACTGTAGCTACCTGTTTTATTTTGAAATTCGATTCTACAACATCTTAGGTTTCTTTTATTTCATTAATCTCATTAATGAAGTCCCATCATTAAAGTACCTAAACATCACAGATAAATACAACGTACACTTATGCCATCCGCATTCGCCTCGATGTCCCCTCGTGCACCGTTAGGTTAGGTAACTAACGGCAGAGCGGGGCAGGGCTAGCACGGGTGTAAAACATAAGTAACGTCTATATAATATATCATATATACTATATAAAGTATCTATCACAGAACATCACATGATCACATCACAGATATCGCAGCAGAAGAAACATATGAAATATTGGATATACTAGGACGTCCGTGTTTTCAATACGAGCCAGTATAAAACACGGATTCCACGGTCGTGATGAATAGCCAAACCCACACCCCTAGACCCCTACGAGAGCGGCAAGCAACCCTACCAATTCTAGAGTTAGGAGACCCGGACTCGACTCCTCGAGTTGGTCTCCCACTGGACTCCAGAACCCGGTTACTTGTGCCCTCCTCCTTGGGTCTATCCTAGTGCGGAAAAGTAAATAATATACAAACGGTGACAACTTCCGCAACCTGGAAGCGCCCCAAATAAAAGAATATTACATACAAGTTTTTACATGAATGAAAATGAAAAACACTCATCTCACATAAAAACCCCCGGCTATTCAAACACGACGATCCAATATAACATATCCAGCAACACATAACATCACATGTCATCAACGTAAGTAAATATGCGCATCCCAATTGTCGTTGACATATAGCAACGAAACCGGCGATATCACATATTACACTTACGGTCACAGAAAAGAAAGTGTAAAACTACAACAGTTGGAATCCGCAATCACCTCAGACATCGCATGCCTGACCAAATGAATTCCTTAGACATCGCATGCCTAACAATTATAAACCCCGCATTTTAGTCTCATTATCGAAAACTCTTTTCAATATCAAGTCGGGCAATTCAACAAGATTCCCGACATCCTGATCGAATGCTCGTCGCAAACTTCAGTAGACGGCCGCACCCCCGACGCCGTCGACAAAGTGCACCAAGGCGGAACACCGCTCCCGCGAGCACCCGAACGGATGCTTTCGGCGACGGGGTTCTCCTACAGTCACTTGGTCGGGGCTATGGAGTGAGGCTGTCTATTAATTTTACCCGGCGAGTATCCGCGTACGCTACGTGATTGCGACGGACTTTTGATCACATCAAAATTCCATGGCAACCGATCAAGTGAGACTAAATTGCTACGTTTATAACATTCATTCAGTTATCTCATAACTTCTTGTGAATTCCAATTATTGTATCCCATTCCAGATAAACAGAAAATGTTAAACTTTTCGATCGAACATTCGAACACCCAAGTTTTCCCGATACAGCTCAACACATGAAATAAGTCTAACAACATTCAGTTCGTACCTCAGTACCAACGGTCCAGCCGTAGAAGGGTCAAGCCAACGCCTCACATGTGGCACGCCGTACTGCCCCAAACCCGAAGGTTCAAAGGGCAGTTCAAGACGGTCACATAATCGAGTTAAGGTTTGTTGTCTTCTAGAGGGACCATCGCGTTACTTGCACTACTTAGAACGTCGTTAAACTACGGAAAAGTCCAACACTTGGAAATTTCCCGACAGGGGAAAAATTGGGTATTTATATCCGGTCGAACTTTTTAACATATTCTAAAATTTATCCGGAAAGCCACACAGACAAAATTTGATACTCCGATCGAAACACCGAATCCCCAAAAGAATCCCAGATAATTCAACTCTTGAATAATTTTTAAAAATTCCCAAAAAACTCAGAAGAATTTATCAGGAATTACTGTGCAAAAATATAGGGCTGACGTCATCAAGGGGCCGCTGATCCGCCGCAGAAGCCATGCTTCTGCCGCAGATCCACCGCGAAAATTACTGTTCACCAGAAAATTTTTGCACCGTAATTCTTATTTTTCCCTGCTGAATTTTTTAGCAATTTTTAATTTGGAAAAACTCACTGTTTTCAAAAAAGTACAGAGAGCAAGATTGATTTGGTGTTTCGGGTTCGATCGGGTTTCAAATTCCGTCTAGACTTCGCCTAAGGCTCTAGCTAGGCTCTGATACCACTGTAGGGTTCCTTGGCACCCTAATGAGGTCTCACAAGGCATCGAACATGCCATTATAAAAATTTATGGGTGCCGAGAGACCCGACTACGGATCGTTTGCTAGATATCTAGGCGAAAAAGTAATCTAGTTAACACTTAACTAAGGGAATACGGAAATACAACCTTTGTAGATCCGGTGCTCCACCTCCATAGCTCCGCAACGAAGTCCTCTCCGCTGTCCAAATCAAATCCGGGCTCTAGCGTCGGCTTCGTCGGAGAATGGGCAAGCTAGGTCGTCGATGTCCATGCCGAAGATGATCTACGTCGAGGCATCGCTAAATCAAGCTCCGACTTCACCAAGTCAAGAAACTTGTGAAGAAAACACACTCTACTACTTGGCAAGAGGTAGAGGATGAAGAAATAGGAAGTGGGTTAACTTTAGTTTTGGATTTCTCACTCTTTTCCAACAATCACCATTGATGGAGCTTGGTTTTCTTCAAAGAAGAATGAAGAAGAAGAAGAGCAAGAAGAAGATAAGTATTATGATAAGAATAAAAGAATAAATAAAAATCCATTCTTATCATAATTCTCACCATGGTTAGGTGTAGAGAATTAACTTGAGTTAATTGAATTGGTTAGGGTTAAGCATGAGACAAAATGGTGACTAAGTCAAAAGTTCATGAAGCTTCATGAAAGAAAACAAAAGAAGCCACCATTCTATTTTATGCAATTTTATTTTCCAAAAATAAAAACAAATGAATAAATGAATAATCAAATAAAAACCCTAACCATTTCTTTAACCAAGGTTTAATTCTTTACACAAACCCTAATTTGCATGTATCATCAAATATGATACAAACAAGTGCACAAAATCATATCGCATATGCAATGCGCACAACCGAGCGAGAAAATCCATTTAAAGTGAACCGATACTAGTTAATGCAAAGTAATATATCAAATATATAATTATGCATTAAATCATTAAATCAACGCTTGATTTAACGATCCGGTCATGACGCACATAACCGACTGGTACCATTAGTAACATCTTATCGAATCAACACTTGATCCGATAACCCGGCTATATCGCATATAACCGATCAATGTCACATCACGAGAATCGAATACAGTATCACATACTGGTATTATTCTCGGTCCCGCACATATCTCATATGCGCTCCTATTTCGTTTCGCTTGAGCCAGGAAACCTCTGTGTAGGACTCTAAAGACTCGTCAATACGCCGGCAGCGGATGATGATCATATCAAACATCCACAAGCCGCAAGCGGTCTGCTAAACGTAACGGCCACCCGGGTATTGAGCGATCTGAAGATCGACGAGCAAGCCCGCTCACACTCCAGTGAATCCAACCAGTAACACTACCGTACAGTCCGGTCTGATCGTCTGATATGTCGCATATCTCGCCTAGGGGTGGTAAACGTCAGACCCCAATAGCTCGATAAGTCGTGTCGATATGAGGTCTATAACTGTTCGAGAAACTACTGGTAACACTTACCAGTAAATCTCAGCAACCCTGGCCAGGGATTTCCTGTTATAGCCAATCGAACACAGCACAACATCAACCCCCTATACCGGGAGAGACGAATCCCCTCCTATCGCTCATTGCCTCCATGTGACTCGGGACTGTACCCAAAAACCACCGTTTTGCACGCCCTCTTGGACATGGTAAGATGGAAATCAAAGCACAGTGGGAACCACACAAGACTCTATGACGATCTCGGGTCAACAGACTACTCTGTACCAGTGTCACCAGAGAACTGCCATCTGACGTGAGGTATAATACCATCTGGGAGTTCTCGGCGAGTCCTTCCAGTGTACCCAGTCTCTACTGAGCACCCAAACACCAATGGATATGGGATCATCCTGTAAGTCCATATTGCGACCCCCGGTTCTTACGGGGAGGCGGAAACGGTATAAAAAACGAATTTTTATCGCAAGAGGCAACATGGACTAACTTATGGTCGGGATCGTTACCTAAACTAAAACTAGCAAACTAAGCTAAAGATATTTAGCTACTCGGATGAAGATGGTTATACCTAAACTTGAACTCCTTCTCTTCAAGCTCTGGTGGTGGTCCGATGGCTCCTTCTCGTCGTCTCCGTACGCCGAAGATAGATCCACTTGAAAGCTCCAACCTTTAGCTCCTTCTTCGGTCTTTGAAGAAACTAGTTCACTTGGTTTGCTAAACCTAGTGAACTAGAATGAGTAGAGAGGAAATAGAATGGGATTTTATCTATGGTTCTTGATTCTCAACTCATGAGACAAGAGAACCATAGATCAAGAGAGGGAGCAAGAGGTTGAGGGTGAGAGCAAGGGGAGAGCTCAAGAACAAGAGAGAGAATGAGCAAGAAAGAATGAGCAAGTATTTTGTCTCTCACCCTCTCATAATCCAAAGCAATGATAACTCATCATATCAACAAAAGTCTTATGTGATGGTTGAAGTAACCATAACCTTATCATGTCATGCACTCATTTTACTCAAATGAACAAGCAAGAAAAAGTCTTTGGCATGAAATGATAACCATGGTTATCATGATGGTCAACTAGTCAAGCCTAGTCAACCGGTCAACAAGTCAACAAAAGTCAACAAGTCACCAAAGTCAACAAGTCAACAAAAGTCAACAAGTCAACAACCATATCACCATAATACTTAATTAATATAATAGTTAATCACATATCATATTCTCATTAGGGTTGAGCATAAAGTCAAAAAGTCAACGGTCAACTGTCAACAACCCTAATGAGAATCCGCTGCCTCTGCCTCCCTGTCAACTGTGCATACACACCCGCATCCGCGTTCCGAGGAACACGAATGCAAACTGGATAAATCCAATCCCATAAGGTACACTAGGATCTGGCTTAAACCAAAGCCCGCTAGTGTAAACTGTCCGGACACTGTACGCGCACAAGTGCACGGATGTGACCGAACCCTGTCGCAAAACCATGCGACCTGTCGCAATACCATGCGACCTCTACTCTTTTGCCTAAAGGCGAAAAGCTTTCTGTGTGGGACTCTAAAGACTCAACACTACGCTGGCAGTGGGTTTAACCACAGACCGCAAGCGGCACTAGCTGTGCGTAACGGTCCCCAGGTAATGCCGACAAGAAGACTGACGAGGCGAAACCCATCTGAACTCCTACTGAGCCTGAGCGTGACATTCTCCGTACAGTCCGGTCTGTTCGTCTGATACATCGCATGGCGGGCCTAGGGGGCGGTAAACGTCAGTCCCCCAATAGCGGTACAAGTCGTGCCGGAGTGAAGCCCAATACACCCTGAGATAACACTGGAAACCTACCAGTATATCTCGTTTGCCCTGGCCAGGGACTACTCGTGTAATGGCTCTCCTAGACACAGCGCGATGTCAACCCCCAATACCGGGAGAGACGAATCCTGTCTAACCGTCACTGCCTCCAAGTGCTTCGGGACTGCACCCAACCACCACCTGTTTGCACGACTCCTTTGAGCCGTGGTAGGGTAGTGATCAAAGTACAGTGGGAACACACCCGAGGCGAAGTGACAGTGTCAAGTCAGCGGACTAAGCTGTACTCATGTCACCTGGGAACTGATAACTGACGATAGGTATAATACCAACTAGTCAGTTCCCGACGAGTCCTGTCCAGTGTACCCGTAACCTAACGAGCACCCGCATACTATCTCAAGTACGACGTACTGACGGCTGTGGGACAGACCGTCTCCCACACTGGGATGAGAAGCGCATGCGCTGGTCTACTCCGGAGTATCGATGCCCTGTCTCGATAGTCCTGCGACCAGGGACCTGAATAAGGATGTGCTTATAGATTACCCAGCCCCCACTAGTGTGACTGCCATCACAACGCTGGTAATCAAGCAAAGATCCTAAGGGCTCCACTAATGCGTATAAGTGATATACTGAAATAAACACAAGTACACATTGAAGTAGAAACAAACCAAGTAGCATACTACTATTTTGAGCAAGATTGTATATACAAGGTGAATATCCCAAGCATCCATTAAGTAATATACAAACTAGTATGATACAGTAATGGCCTCTAGGGCATATACACTAACAATCTCCCACTTGCACTAAGGCCATGTACTGGCGTATCGAAGACCTATCATCTCGATCAGCCGCTCGAACTGAGTCTGGGGCAAGGCCTTGGTGAATGGATCTGCAGTGTTATCTTCTGAAGCGACTCTCCGAACCTCGATCTCCTTGCGATCCACGATCTCCCTGATCAGGTGATACCACCTCAAGATGTGCCTGGATCTCTGATGGGACCTGGGTTCCTTCGCTAATGCTATAGCCCCGTTGTTGTCGCAATACAGAGGTATTGGATCAACAATGGACGGAACCACCTGAAGTTCTTTCAAGAACTTCCTCATCCAGACAGCTTCTTTTGCGGCATCAGATGCAGCGATGTATTCCGCTTCCATCGTCGAGTCTGCAACGGTTTCTTGTTTGGAACTCTTCCAACACACCGCCCCTCCATTGAGGGTAAAGACAAAACCCGACATGGACTTGGAATCATCCTTGTCACTCTGGAAGCTGGAGTCAGCAAAGGCCTCGATCTGGAGGTCTTTTCCGCCATACACCAAGAACATCTCCTTAGTCCTTCTCAGGTACTTGAGAATGTTCTTTACCGCTATCCAGTGTTTCTCCCCAGGGTTTGACTGATACCGGCTTACCACACTCAGTGCATAAGCTACATCCGGTCTGGTACACAACATCGCATACATTATAGAGCCTACCGCAGAAGCGTAGGGTATAATAGACATGCGATCCCTCTCCAAATCAGTCTTGGGAGACATCTCTTTAGAGAGGGTGATCCCGTGACAAGCCGGTAGGTTACCACGCTTGGAATCTTCCATACTGAATCTTTTCAGTACGGTGTCGATGTACCTGGACTGAGAAAGTCCCAATATCCTCTTGGATCTATCACGATGGATCCGGATCCCCAGGATGTATGAGGCATCACCCAGGTCTTTCATGGAGAACCTTTGTGACAAGAACCCCTTGACAGATTGTAGCATAGGAATATCATTTCCTATTAAGAGAATGTCATCCACGTATAAAACGAGGAATACTACAGTTCTCGCTACAAATCTACTATAGATGCATGGTTCATCTGGATTTTTGATAAAGCCAAATTCTTTGACCGTCTCATCAAAGCAGATGTTCCAACTCCGCGATGCCTGCTTTAGTCCATAGATGGACTTAAGCAACTTGCACACCTTTCCGCTGCTCCCACTCTGAATGAAACCCTCTGGCTGATCCATATAGACACACTCCTCTAAATTTCCATTTAGAAAAGCGGTTTTTACGTCCATCTGCCAAATCTCATAATCGTGGAAGGCAGCAATGGCAAGAAGGATCCGAATGGATTTCAGCATGGCTACTGGAGAAAAGGTTTCGTCGTAGTCCAAGCCAGGTCTTTGACGAAAACCCTTTGCTACCAGCCTAGCTTTATAGGTCTCAACCTGTCCATCTACACCAATCTTCCTTTTGAAGATCCACTTGCATCCTACGGGTTTTACCCCGTCTGGAGCAATGTCCAACGTCCATACCTTGTTGGTGTACATGGACTCCATTTCGGTCCGCATTGCATCCAGCCATTTCACTGAGTCAACGCTCTGAACGGCCTGCTGGAAGCTAGTAGGCTCATCATAATCTATGATGCAATCCTCTCTATCCCCGTCTATGAGAAAACCGCAGTATCTCTCGGGCGGATGAGACTGCCTACTACTCCTGCGGAGCGGCGTAGGAATGTCCTGTTCTGTTGAACCCTCTGGTTCTACCAAGCTTTCAGTAACAGTCTGTGGTTCCGGAATTTCTTCCAGTTCCACTGCGCTCCCACTAATTTCCTTTTCCAAGAACTGGTGTTCTAGAAAGTGGGCATTACGAGAAACAAGGACTTTTTGTTCCTCTGCGTAGTAGAAAAGATACCCCCTGGTGTTCTTTGGGTATCCCACAAACTTGCACAGTACTGAGCGTGCCTCGAGTTTGTCCGCATGCTGCTTTTTGACAAAAGCTGGACATCCCCAGATCTTCAGATATTGAAGATAGGGTTTCTTCCCACTCCACATTTCATATGGGGTGGTAGGCACAGTTTTAGTCGGAACTCGGTTCAAAAGGTATGCTGCTGATTCTAGCGCATATCCCCAGAATGATCGCGGCAACTCAGCGTTACTCATCATGGACCGCACCATATCCAATAGGGTGCGGTTCCGTCTCTCCGATACACCGTTATGTTGCGGGGTGTATGGAGGAGTAAGCTGAGAGAGAATTCCGTTCTCTTTTAAATAGTCCAGGAATTCGGCACTTAAGTATTCTCCACCTCGATCCGATCTTAGAATCTTAATACTTTTGCCGGTCTGTTTCTCTACTTCATTCTTATACTCCTGGAATTTTCCAAAGGCCTCGGACTTAAGTTTCATTAAGAAGACATAACCGTACCTTGAGAAGTCATCCGTAAAAGTAATGAAGTAAGAATGTCCGCTTCGGGCATGTGTAGACATTGGACCGCACACGTCACTATGTACGAGTCCCAAGAGCTCGCTCGCTCTTACTCCTTGTCCAGTAAATGGAGTCTTTGTCATCTTTCCTTTGGGACAAGATTGACAAGTGGCATACGATTGATATTTGAACGTATTCAAATATCCTTCTGTATGTAACTTAGTCAACCTTCTCTCATTGATGTGACCCAATCTACAATGCCATAAGAAAGTCTGATTTATTTCTGGAGACTTTCTTTTGTGTGTATTCTGGACATTAAAAATCTGTGGTTGGTTTAACACGTATATACCATTACTCAGAGTACCTGACCCAATCAAAACTTGATTAAGGTGAATGTTTACAACATTACTTACAAACGCAAATTCATAACCTTCTTTAGAAACTAAAGATACAGAAATGATATTACAAGTTGCGTTGGGTACAAAAAAGTAATTACGCAAAACCAAAACATGTCCATCTGACATTCCCAGGTGATAGTCCCCCACGGCTTTAGCATCCATGCTAGCTCCGTTTGCAACTCTGAGGGTCATGTCACCTGCCTTCAAAACCCTACGGTTTCTCAACGCCTGCAAAGAATTACAGATATGAGATCCTGATCCGGTATCCAATACCCAGGAAGTAGAGTTTATTGAAAGACAGTTTTCAATAACATACACACCTGAAGCTGAAGCTGCAACCTGCTTCAATTCCTGTGTTCTGGCCTTCCAGGCCCTGCAATCATTCTTCCAGTGTCCTTTCTTATGACAATAGAAGCATTCTTCTTTATCCACAAGCTTCCCCGCTATCTTTGTTGCTTTGCCTTTTCCCTTCGTATCCACTTTACCAACACCGCCCCTTGGTTTGGCGGGGGCCTTCTTCTTCTTTCCCTTGGCTTTCGCCTTGGACCTAGAAGAAGATGATCCTCCTACAAACAAAGTGGATGTTTCCCTACCTTTCTGTAGGGTGCCCTCTGCGCTCCTCAGCATGTTGAGGAGCTCTGATAGTTCAACCTCTTTTTCTTGTAGGTTGAAGTTCAGTATAAACTGGGCGTAAGTGGAAGGAAGGGACTGGAGAACTATATCCGTATATAGCTCACTCTCCAATGTGATCCCTAGGTCAGCGAGCTCCTCAATGAAGCCGATCATCTTTAGCACATGCTCGGCTACTGATGATCCGACGGCCATTCTTGTCGAAAATAACTTTTTCGACGCTTCGTATCTTGCGATACGTGATTGCTCTCCATACAGTTCTTTTGTATGGAGCAATATGGACTCCATGTCCATATTCTCATGCCTCCTCTGATGTTCGTTGTCCATCGAGGCAAGCAGGAGGCACTTGGCCTTCGCGCTATCAATCTCCCAAGTCTTGCGGATTTCCTTATCCGCGACACTGGAAGTTGGACCAGGGACAGGGGGAGCTTTGGTGGTAAGAAGATACCCCAGCTTGTCATAAGTGATTGCTATCGTGACATTCCTGAGCCAATCTTTGTAGTTTGGCCCTGTCAGTTTGTTTTTATCTAGGAGTAACTTAAGTCCAGTCATGTTGATTGGTCGCTGCAATTAGGAGAGAGAAGAAGAAACACTCAGCATGATGCTCTTGCAAGTTTAGAGTGGTTTTTAGTTTGTCTAAACAGGATGGCTCCCACTGTTTCTCGAATCCCTCCTCAAACCATAAAGGAAGAATTAGTCAGGATCAATCCCACCGTACAATACTTGCTTAACCGTTCAGCCAGGCCGGTGTCGGTACTTCGAGGGAGGTTTTCCAACGCTTTCGCGAAGTTCCTTAATTAGAGAACCTCTTTTCCCTGGGGGCGTAGCCCCGCTAACACCTTTCTAGGCACCTACTAGGTTTATAGCATTGATCGTTAAGTGAGAAATTTCCCGAGGAGTAGCATATACTCACAGTAGGATCGGGATCCAAATATCATCGCGTGACGAAACTGAAGGAATCCTACCAGAATCATCACACTCCAAATGGTATGCATATCTAGCAAGTTTCAGTACTTATGAAACTCCCGATGTGGATTTTTGCCCCATGCTCTTATGACCTTGGCGTGAGGTCAAAATGTCATAAGTCACATGTCAAGTTCGTCCCATCATTATCCAGGTTAATTTGAATCCACCCGTACATACCCTTGACGTAGGCCAAAATGGCAGTACGACTGTCTCAAACCAACGCATTCTATCTATGCAACAGATAAATATCCGGCAGCTACCAATCATTATGCCTTGGCGTGAGGTCAAAATACATAGCTTGAATACTACCGAATATTTAACTGAAATGATGGAGGGCTACGGATGGTTTTGGCAAAACCGTGAACGTAGTGAACTTGATTTGGTCGATGGAACGAGATAGCTTTAAAATGGAGTGGCTCAAACTCCGTATTTTAAAAGTTTGTTTTGAAAAGAACCGAGTGGTTTTTCGAAAGTGTTCCAACGACTTTAACTTGGTTTATTATCTTGCATTAGTTCTTTTAATGCGTGATATTCTTGCATTAGTTCTTTTAATGCGTCCCATCATTTAACCCTACCATTGCAGAAAACAACCAAAATATGACGTACGCTTATGCCATTCGCATTCGCCACTGGGCCCCGTCATTACCCGTTAGGTTACTTAACTAACGACAGAGCGGGGGCTGGGCTAGCGCGTCTGTAAAACATAAGCAACGCCTAAATAGTAAGCAATGATAGACATTACAGATCACAGATGAATGCATTGGATATACTAGCAATCCGCAATCCTTTCGAGCCTGAAACGAAAAGCGGATAACACGGTCGCGGTGAATAGCCAAATACCCCACCCAAGACCCCTACGGGTGCGGCAAACTACCCGCCAAGTACTCGGTAGTTTGTGCACCCCTCCATGGGTCTATCCTAGGAGCAAAAACAGTAAAAAGAATTATACAATGACGGCTACAACCCCGACCCGGTTGTGCGGCTAAACAAATAATATTATTACATCAATTTACATTTACAATGAATGAAAGAAAAACAAAAGCTCATCTCACATCCACCCCGGCTATTCACCCGCGACAGTCCAACACATTCATATACACATTCCAGCACATTACAGATCATGTATAACCCCGACTAATCGACTTATAGCGATTAGCCGACGTTCAATACATGCAAGCATCACAGATATAACCATCATAGTCAAAGTGCAGTGAAGTTCGGAAAAAATACGGAATTATAGGACCCCAAAAGGAAATTTCTTTTCTGGAAAATCTGGGCACATATAATATATTTTAAAAATCCCAAAACCAACACACAAACACACTGCACGAAAAACGATGCAGAGAAGACACCAAGTCGCGGCGGTTCCGCGGCGGCTAAGAAGGATCACGCGGCGGAAGCGCGGCACTTTAGGCGAATCACTGTATCGTTTTTCTTGGGTGTTCACACAAAACCCTGAGCCGAATTTACAAGTATAAAGTTTTTCATTTTGAGCAGAAAAAATTTCAACACAAACTCAGTTTTTGTGATTATCCGGTTTTGTGATTTTTCCGGTTCCGAACTTCGTTACACTTCACTACCAAGCTAGTTTAAGTTTAGTTAGGCTCTGATACCACTGTAAGTCCATATTGCGACCCCCGGTTCTTACGGGGAGGCGGAAACGGTATAAAAAACGAATTTTTATCGCAAGAGGCAACATGGACTAACTTATGGTCGGGATCGTTACCTAAACTAAAACTAGCAAACTAAGCTAAAGATATTTAGCTACTCGGATGAAGATGGTTATACCTAAACTTGAACTCCTTCTCTTCAAGCTCCGGTGGTGGTCCGATGGCTCCTTCTCGTCGTCTCCGTACGCCGAAGATAGATCCACTTGAAAGCTCCAACCTTTAGCTCCTTCTTCGGTCTTTGAAGAAACTAGTTCACTTGGTTTGCTAAACCTAGTGAACTAGAATGAGTAGAGAGGAAATAGAATGGGATTTTATCTATGGTTCTTGATTCTCAACTCATGAGACAAGAGAACCATAGATCAAGAGAGGGAGCAAGAGGTTGAGGGTGAGAGCAAGGGGAGAGCTCAAGAACAAGAGAGAGAATGAGCAAGAAAGAATGAGCAAGTATTTTGTCTCTCACCCTCTCATAATCCAAAGCAATGATAACTCATCATATCAACAAAAGTCTTATGTGATGGTTGAAGTAACCATAACCTTATCATGTCATGCACTCATTTTACTCAAATGAACAAGCAAGAAAAAGTCTTTGGCATGAAATGATAACCATGGTTATCATGATGGTCAACTAGTCAAGCCTAGTCAACCGGTCAACAAGTCAACAAAAGTCAACAAGTCACCAAAGTCAACAAGTCAACAAAAGTCAACAAGTCAACAACCATATCACCATAATACTTAATTAATATAATAGTTAATCACATATCATATTCTCATTAGGGTTGAGCATAAAGTCAAAAAGTCAACGGTCAACTGTCAACAACCCTAATGAGAATCCGCTGCCTCTGCCTCCCTGTCAACTGTGCATACACACCCGCATCCGCGTTCCGAGGAACACGAATGCAAA
The DNA here is from genome assembly GCA_030015575.1 of Agapanthus africanus. NCBI lineage: Eukaryota > Viridiplantae > Streptophyta > Magnoliopsida > Asparagales > Amaryllidaceae > Agapanthus > Agapanthus africanus. Next base: position 180,613,642 of record CM057344.1, on the reverse strand, counting down.
CTGGATAAATCCAATCCCATAAGGTACACTAGGATCTGGCTTAAACCAAAGCCCGCTAGTGTAAACTGTCCGGACACTGTACGCGCACAAGTGCACGGATGTGACCGAACCCTGTCGCAAAACCATGCGACCTGTCGCAATACCATGCGACCTCTACTCTTTTGCCTAAAGGCGAAAAGCTTTCTGTGTGGGACTCTAAAGACTCAACACTACGCTGGCAGTAGGTTTAACCACAGACCGCAAGCGGCACTAGCTGTGCGTAACGGTCCCCAGGTAATGCCGACAAGAAGACTGACGAGGCGAAACCCATCTGAACTCCTACTGAGCCTGAGCGTGACATTCTCCGTACAGTCCGGTCTGTTCGTCTGATACATCGCATGGCGGGCCTAGGGGGCGGTAAACGTCAGTCCCCCAATAGCGGTACAAGTCGTGCCGGAGTGAAGCCCAATACACCCTGAGATAACACTGGAAACCTACCAGTATATCTCGTTTGCCCTGGCCAGGGACTACTCGTGTAATGGCTCTCCTAGACACAGCGCGATGTCAACCCCCAATACCGGGAGAGACGAATCCTGTCTAACCGTCACTGCCTCCAAGTGCTTCGGGACTGCACCCAACCACCACCTGTTTGCACGACTCCTTTGAGCCGTGGTAGGGTAGTGATCAAAGTACAGTGGGAACACACCCGAGGCGAAGTGACAGTGTCAAGTCAGCGGACTAAGCTGTACTCATGTCACCTGGGAACTGATAACTGACGATAGGTATAATACCAACTAGTCAGTTCCCGACGAGTCCTGTCCAGTGTACCCGTAACCTAACGAGCACCCACATACTATCTCAAGTACGACGTACTGACGGCTGTGGGACAGACCGTCTCCCACACTGGGATGAGAAGCGCATGCGCTGGTCTACTCCGGAGTATCGATGCCCTGTCTCGATAGTCCTGCGACCAGGGACCTGAATAAGGATGTGCTTATAGATTACCCAGCCCCCACTAGTGTGACTGCCATCACAACGCTGGTAATCAAGCAAAGATCCTAAGGGCTCCACTAATGCGTATAAGTGATATACTGAAATAAACACAAGTACACATTGAAGTAGAAACAAACCAAGTAGCATACTACTATTTTGAGCAAGATTGTATATACAAGGTGAATATCCCAAGCATCCATTAAGTAATATACAAACTAGTATGATACAGTAATGGCCTCTAGGGCATATACACTAACACATCCATCGCCCATCTGTATGGGTCGAGAAGGTACACGCTAGTCTACTCTGGTATATCGATGCCCCGTCTCGATACACCTGCGACTAGGGACTTTGAAGGATGTACTTATAGACTACCATGTCCCTACTAGTATGATCCGCATCATAGTCCAGGTAGTCAAGCACACATCCTAAGGGCTTTACCAACATGTAACAGAGAGACAATCAGTATACACGTTAAGGTAAAGTTCAACCAGATAGCATACTATCATGTCGAGCAAGAAAGTCCTCCCTATATATGTCCCAGCATCCACTACAATATACATCCTATGTATAGTAATGGCCTCTAGGGCATACATATAACTAACAATTTGTATATGTGATAAACTTTTGTGCACTTGTTTGTATCATGTTTGATGATACATGCAAACTTGGGTTTGTGTAAGACTTAAACCTTGGTTAAGTAAATGGTTAGGTTTTATCATCTTCTCTTGATTATTTAGTTTATTTATTTATTCTTTATTTTAGGAAAAGAAAATGATATGGTTGCTTCTTTTGTTCTTTTCTTAGAAGTTTCAAAAGGCTTTGACCATTCTTGTTCTTTTCCTAAACCTAACAATTCACATAACCTTAGTTATTTCTCTACACTTGACCATGGTTGTGTATATGATAAGTATGATTTTATTTCCTATTTTTAATATACTTATCATATTCTTTTTCTTCATCTTCTTCAACTTCAACATGAAGAAAGCTTGCCTCCATCAATGGAAACTAGTCAAAATGAGTGAGATATCCAATTCTAAAGTGAACCCACTTCCTATTTCTTCATCCTCTACCTCTCGCCAAGTAGTATAGGGTGTTTTCTTCACAAGTTTCATGACTTGGTGAAGTGGGAGCTTGATCTTGTGATGTCTCGACGTAGATCATCTTCGGCATCGAAGCCGACGACCAAGCCCGCCCATTTCTCCGATGAAGTCGACGCTAGAGCCCGGGATCCGATGATCGCAGCGAGGAGACTTCATCATGGAGCTATGGAGGTGGAGGACCGGATCTACAAAGGTTGTAGCCCCTTTACTTTAGCATTAAATTCGTTTACTCGCATTGCATCGCCTCATTATCTAGTTAACGATCCGTATTAGGGTTTGTAGGCACATGAAATTTTTAATTGGGCATGTTTGATCACTTGTGAGACTTCATTAGTGTGCCTAGAAACCCTATAGTGGTATCAGAGCCTAGCTAGAGCCTTACGCGAAAAGTAGACGGAGTTAGAAGTCCGATCGAACCGAAACCCTAACTCCAAAATGCTCTCTGTACATTTTTGTAATTCGTGGAATTTTGTAAATTAAAAATGCTTAAAAAATTCAGCAGGAAATTCTAAGAATTATGGTGCAAAAATTACCTAATGATGTGTCTAAAGCGCGGCGGAACCGCGGCATTAGCAGGCTAATGGCGGCGGTTCCGCGCCCATTTAGCCTCTTCAGTCAACCATTTTTGCACAGTAACTTCTATATTTAAATGCTGAGTTTTATGAGAATTTTTAATATTTATTCAAGAGTTGAATATTCTGGGTTGTATTAGGAGTTCGTAGATTCGATCGGATTATCAAACTTTGTCTATGTGTTTTCCGGATATTTTACAATATGTTAAAAAGTTCGACCGGATATAAATACCCACTTTTTTCCCTGCCGGGAAATTTCCAATTGTTGGACTTTTCCGTAGTTTAATGACGTTCTAAGTAGTGCAAGTAACGCGATGGTCCCTCTAGAAGACAACAAACCTTAACTCGATTATGTGACCGTCTTGAACTGCCCTTTGAACCTTTAGGTTTGGGGCAGTACGGCTTGCCACATGTGAGGCGTTGGCTTGACCTTCTACGGCTGGACCGTTGGTACTGAGGCACGAAGTGACTGTCTTTGAACTTATTTCATGTGTTGAGCTGTTTTGGGAAAACCTGGGTGTTCGATTATTCGATCGGAAAGTTTAACATTTTCTATCTTATCCGGAATGTGATACAATAATTGGAATTCACAAGCAGTTATGAGATAACTGAATGAATGTTATAAACACAGCAGTTTAGTCTCATTTGATCGGTTGCCACGGAATTTTGATGTGATCAAAAGTCCGTCACAATCACGTAGCGTACGCGGATACTCGCCGAGTAAACTTAATAGACAGCCTCACCACATAGCCCCGACCAAGTGACTGTAGGAGAACCCCGTCGCCGAAAGCATCCGTTCGGGTGCTCGCGGTAGCGGTGTTCCGCCTTAGTGCACTTCGTCGACGGTATCGGGGGTGCGGCCGCCTACTAAAGTTTGCGACGAGCATTCGATCAAAATGTCGGGAATCTTGTTGAATTGCTCGACTTGATATTGAAAAGAGTTTTCGATAATGAGACTAAGATGCGGGGTTTATAATTGTTAGGCATGTGATGTCTAAGTATTTCATTTGATTAGGCATGCGATGTCTAATGAGGATACGGATTCCAACTGTTGTAGTTTTACACTTTCTTTTCTGTGACCGTAAGTGTAATATGTGATATCGCCGGTTTTGTTGCTATATGTCAACGACAATTGGGATGCGCATATTTACTTACGTTGATGCCATGTGATGTTATGTGTTGCTGGATATGTTATATTGGATCGTCGTGTTTGAATAGCCGGGGTTTTTTTTTATGTGAGATGAGTGTTTTTCATTTTCATTCATGTAAAAAACTTGTATGTAATATTCTTTTATTGGGGCACTTCCAGGTTGCGGATGATGTCACCATTTGTATATTATTTACTTTTCTGCACTAGGATAGACCCAAGGAGGAGGGCACAAGTAACCGGGTTCTAGGGTCCAGTGGGAGACCAACTCGAGGAGTCGAGTCCGGGTCTCCTAACCTTAGAGTTGGTAGGGTTGCTTGCCGCTCTCGTAGGGGTCTAGGGGTGTGGGATTGGCTATTCATCACGACCGTGGAATCCGTATTTTATACTGGCTTGTATTAAAAACACGGACGTCCTAGCATATCCAATATTTCATATGATTCTTCTGCTGCGTTATCTGTGATGTGATCATGTGATTTATTCAGATAGATATAGTATATAGTATATATGATATATTATATAGACGTTGCTTATGTTTTGCACCCGCACTAGCCCTGTCCCGCTCTGGCATTAGTTACCTAACCTAACGGTGCAGACGGGACATCGAGGCAATTGCGGATGGCATAAACGTACGTTATATTTATCTGTGATGTTTAGGTGGACTTAAATGATGGGATATTCATTAATGAGATTAATAAACCTAATTGATGTTGTGGAATCGAATTTCAGAATAAAACAGGTAGCTACAGTTCTTGCTTTGCATCGCGGTGTTCCTTATAGAACATCCTGCACCTTATTCGATGAGGAAAGGACCGAGATCCCTTCACCGGGAGTGACTCCTTTAGCAATAACTGGCAGATACTACACGCTCGGTTTGTCATTTGATCGCTTCTATAGTTTCTGCTTTGCACAGTGATATATATGATATATCCTGCACCTCATTCGACGAGGAAAGGGCCGACGATCCCTTCACCGGGAGTGACCCCTTTAGCAAAAATAGAAAAGCCTCAAAAACATTCCATTTAAAAACTATTTGATTCCGCAACGAGATCAAGTTCAAAGCATTAAAGGTTTTCTTAAAAACCATTCGCAACCCTCCGTCATTTTAGGAAGTAGAGTACTTAGTATTCGTGCTACGTTTGTCGACCATAGCCGAGGCGTAGTGTGCGGTAGTTAAGTGATGTCTTCCTACACAGCATATGATGCGATTAGTTAGGACAGTCATGTGGCTTTGTTGACATTAGCCAAGGGTCATGTGGGTGGGTCTAATTAATCACGAAATGACGGGTAGAACTTGACTAGTACCTATGATTTGTTGACCTTAGCCAAGGTCATAGGTGTTAGGGGTAAAAATCATTATCGGGAGTTTCAAGTGTTGAAATTTGCAATGAGATTGCTTACCTTCTATGTGATAGTTGGATCCCGATACCCACTGCGAGTAATTGTTACTCCTGGGAGAGTTTTGCACTTTGCAATTAGCCGATCAAGTAGGTGTCTAGAAAGGTGTCAACGGGGTTACGCCTCTGGGAAAACGAGGTTTACTGTAATTAGGTCCGTGCGAAAGCACGGGGAACCTCCCTCAAAGTACCGACACTGGCCTGGCTGAAAGATTGGCGAACTTGTAGAGTGTAATTAATCCCGGCTAGTCTTTCCTTTTAAGGTTTGAAGGAAGATTTGATAAAAACAGTGGGAGCCATCCTGATTAGATAAAATATATATAACCAATCTGATCTTGCTAGAGCGCACGCTGAGTGTTTTCTTCTCTCTCTCTCTCCAGGTAGCGACCATATCACGCCTTAATCAAGATAATAATATGGATGTATTGACCAAACCCGCTTATTATACTGAGCTGGGGAACGTTGGTCCCGCTCCAACTTATAATTGTTATAAGACAGAGCAGGAAATTGGGGATTACCAGAATTCCCGTGCCGCCCAAACGAAGAGAGTGCATGATGATGCATCATCTTCGGGTGTGTTCATTACAAAGAACTGTTTCTCAGTATCCTTTACGTCCTGAGTATGTGATACCAGATCAGGATCCCAGATATGTAATATGTTACATAGGGCTACAAAAGGGTAGAGAACTGAGAACGGGTGATAAGTTTCATGAGACAGAAAACGGGGCAAGTATTGCAGCCAAGTCTGTTGGTCACTGTCACCTTGTATTACAAATACATTGATTCTGAACAAATACTATTAGATACCGAACCTGATATACAAAATCATATCAGTCTCTTTATTAGTAAAGAAATGATAAAATTTTGTATTGATGGATAATGTTTCGAACATTTCCTATATCAAAAGTTGATCGGATCAGGCACATTATCTAAAAGCGTTGATGTTCTAAATCAAACTACAGTTCCTAGTATACAGAACACACACAAGAGGAAGAGTTCAGAAATGAACGAATCCTTCTTGAGGCATTGTAGACTAGGTCATATCAATGCGACCCGACTGGCTGAAGTTCCATTTTAGATGCATATTTAAATCAGTTTGAATTTACATCTTGTGAAACTTGCCAGTCATGTCACAAAGATTAGATGACCATAGCCCTGTTCATTGGAAACAGAGAAAGAGTTAATGAACTCTTGGGACTGACACATGATGATGTATGCAAGGTCTCCTGTCTACACACACCAGGACTGGTTTTTTATACTGCATTACGTTCTATGATAATCTCTCAAGATTTAGACATATGTTCCTGTTGAAACACAAGTCCGAATCTTTTGAGATATTCACAGAATATAAGCAAGAAGTAGAGAACCAATACAGGTATAAGTATTATGTCCTATGATAAGATCAGGGAGGAGAATACTTGTGCATGGAATTCCTGGACTATTCTAAAGGAGAGTGAGATTCTCTCTCAGCATTACTCCTCCGTATACACCATAGCACGATGGTATATCGGGGCGGAGCAATCACACCCTATATGATATAGTGTGCTCTATGATGAGTACTACTGAGTTACCTATTTCCTTTTGGGGTTGTGCACTTGAGAAGCTGCATATCTATTGAATTAGGTTCGAATCAGATCGCTGCCTACCACTCCATATGAGATATGGTATGGGAAGAGCCTATTTCTTAAGTTAGTTAAGATTTGGGGTTGTTTGGCCTATGTCTAAAGCAAAATCCGAACAAGATCGAGGCAAGGACAGTTCTGTAGAACTGGAAAGGTTCCAGCTGTACAAAACTGCTAATGATTTGACAGAACCAAAGGATTCAATAATCCCCGACGAACCTTAGCCTCTCCGCCGATCTGGTAGGGTTCCTCACCTGCATGAGAGACACTTCGGTTTCTCGATGACAGTGGGAGCGAGGATTACATCATGAGATGATGACCTGACTAGTTTCGAGCAGGCCATCGAGAGTAGGGACTCTGTAAGAATGGCTGGATGCTTAGCCATCTGAGATGGAATCCATGTACACCAGCAAAGTATGGACTTTGGCTGCTATATCTGAAGGGTTAAATCCCCATCAGGAGCAAGTATATCTTGAGAAGATTACTTGGTGTAGATGGAAAGGTTGAGACTTTCAAAGCTAGACTTGTTAAAGTTTTTTGTCATCGACCAAGCGTGGATAATGATGAAATCTTTTCAGAGGACTATGCTTAAGTCCATCCAGATCCTACTTGCCATTGCTACATACCATGACTACGATATCTGGTGGTTGGGTGCCATGACTGTTAGTTATATGTATGCCCTAGAGGCCATTACTGTACATAGGATGTATATTGTAGTGGATGCTGGGACGTATATAAGAGGACTTTCTTGCTCGACATGATAGTATGCTATCTGGTTGATCTTTACCTTAACGTGTATGCTGATTGTCTCTCTGTTACATGTTGGTAAAGCCCTTAGGATGTGTGCTTGACTACCTGGACTATGATGCGGATCATACTAGTGGGGACATGGTAGTCCATAAGTACATCCTTCAAAGTCCCTAGTCGTGGGTGTATCGAGACGGGGCATCGATATACCAGAGTAGACTAGCGTATACCTTCTCGACCCATACAGATGGGCGATGGATGATCCCATATCCATTGGTGTTTGACATCAGAGATGATATACGGGTGCTCAGTAGAGACTGGGTACACTGGACGGACTCGCCGAGAACTCCCAGATGGTATTATACCTCACGTCAGATGGCAGTTCTCTGGTGACACTGGTACAGAGTAGTCTGTTGACCCGAGATCGTCATAGAGTCTCGTGTGGTTCCCACTGTGCTTTGATTTCCATCTTACCACGTCCAAGAGGGCGTGCAAAACGGTGGTTTTTGGGTACAGTCCCGAGTCACATGGAGGCAATGAGCGATAGGAGGGGAGTCGTCTCTCCCGGTATAGGGGGTTGATGTTGCGCTGTGTTCGATTGGCTATAACAGGAAATCCCTGGCCAGGGTTGCTGAGATTTACTGGTAAGTGTTACCAGTAGTTTCTCGAATGTTATAGACCTCATATCGACACGACTTATCGAGCTATTGGGGTCTGACGTTTACCACCCCTAGGCGAGATATGCGACATATCAGACGATCAGACCGGACTGTACGGTAGTGTTACTGGTTGGATTCACTGGAGTGTGAGCGGGCTTGCTCGTCGATCTTCAGATCGCTCAATACCCGGGTGGCCGTTACGTTTAGCAGACCGCTTGCGGCTTGTGGGTGTTTGATATGATCATCACCTGCTGCCGGCGTATTGACGAGTCTTTAGAGTCCTACACAGGGGTTTCCTGGCTCAAGCGAAACGAAATAGGAGTGCATATGAGATATTTGCGGGACCGAGAATGATACCAGTATGTGATACTGTATTCGATTCTCGCGATATGTGACATTGATCGGTTATATGCGATATAGCCGGGTTATCGGATCAAGTGTTGATTCGATAAGTTGTTACTGTTGATATTAGTCGGTTATATGCAATATGACCGGATCATTAAATCAAGTGTTGATTTAATGATTTAATGCATAATTATATATTTGATATACTACTTTGCATTAACTAGTATCGGTTCACTTTAAATGGATTTTCTCGCTCGGATGTGCACATTGTATATTTGATATAGTTTTGTGCACATGATTGTATCATGTTTGATGATACATGTTAACTTGGATTTGTGTGAAGATTAAACCATGGTTGTGAGAGTGGTTAGGGTTTTGTTTATTCTCCCATTATTTATTTATTCATTTATTTGTTTATTTCTTTTGGAAAATAAATGGAAAGGAGAAAAGAATGGTGGCTTAATTTGGAGTTTAGTTGAAGCTTCATGAAACTTTGATAAAGTCAACCATTCTTATCTCATTCTTAACCCTAACCATTCCCACTAACCATGATTCATTCTCTACACTTGACTAGAGTTAATATTATGATAAGTATTGTTTTTCTATTCATTTTTTTAATTAATCTTATCATAATATTCTTCTTCTTCTTCCTTGAACCAAAGAAGAAACCTTGACTTCATCAATGGTGATTGATGAATTAGAGTGAGAAATCCAAAACTAAAGTCTACCCACTTCCTATTTCTTCATCCTCTACCTCTTGCCAAGTAGTAGAGTGTGTTTCCTTCACAAGTTTTCAAGACTAGGTGAAGGTGGAGCTTGATCTAGTGATGCTTCGACGTAGATCATCTTCGGCACGTCGTCGACGACCTAGCCCGTCCATTCTCCGATGAAGCTGACGCTAGAGCCCGGATTTGATTTGGACAGCGAAGGCACTTCGTTGCGGAGCTATGGAGGTGGAGCACCGGATCTACAAAGGTTGTATTTCCGTTAAACTTTTAGTTAAGTGTTAACTAGATTTCTTTTTTCGCCTAGATTTCTAGCAAACGATCCGTAGTCGGGTTTCTCGGCACCGTTAAAATTTTAATTTGGCATGATCGATGCCTTGTGAGACCTCTTGAGAGTGCCTAGGAACCCTACAGTGGTATCAGAGCCTAGCTAGAGCCTTAGGCGAAGTCTAGACAGATTTTGAAACCCGAACGAACCCGAAAACCCAAACCCTAAATGCTCTCTGTCCTTTTTCCAAAAATTGGGATTTTTCCAAATTAAAAATATGCAGAAAAATAAGCAGGGTTTTCTAAGAATTACGGTGAAAAATTTTGGTCGTAATTCCATCAAACAGCCGCGGAACCGCGGCCTTAGCCCACGTGGCGCGGCGGTTCCGCGGCAACACTGTTGCATCGTTGACCAAAATTTGCACAGTAATTATTAGTTTGCTGTGCTGAGTTCTCTGGGTATTTTTAAAATTTATTCAAGAGTTGAATTTTCTGCAGTTGTTTTGGGGATTCGGTGTTTCGATCGGGGTATCAAATTTTGTCTATTTGGCTTTCCGGATAAATTTTAGAATATGTTAAAAAGTTCGACCGGATATAAATACCCAATTTTTCCCCTGTCGGGAAATTTCCAAGTGTTGGATTTTTCCGTGGTTTAACGACGTTCTAAGTAGTGCAAGTAACTCGATGGACCCTCTAGAAGACAACAAACCTTAACTCGATTATGTGACCGTCTTGAACTGCCCTTTGAACCTTCGGGTTTGGGGCAGTACGGCGTGCCACATGTGAGGCGTTGGCTTGACCCTTCTACGGCTGGACCGTTGGTACTGAGGCACGAACTGAATGTTGTTAGACTTATTTCATGTGTTGATATTTCGGGAAAACTTGGGTGTTCGATTGTTCGATCGGAAAGTTTAACATTTTCTAATTATCTGGAATGTGATACAATAATTGGAATTCACAAATTGTTATGAGATAACGGAATGAATATTATAAACGTAGCAGTTTAGTCTCACTTGATCGGTTGCCACGGAATTTTGATGCGATCAAAAGTCCGTCGCAATCACGTAGTGTACGCGGATACTCGCCGGGTAAACTTAATAGACATCCTCACTCCATAGCCCCGACCAAGTGACTGTAGGAGAACACCGTCGCCGAAAGCATCCGTTCGGGTGCTCGCGGTAGCGGTGTTCCGCCTTGGTGCACTTCGTCGACGGTATCGGGGGTGCAGCCGCCTACTGAAGTTTGCGACGAGCATTCGATCAGGGTGTCGGGAATCTTGTTGAATTGCCCGACTTGATATTGAAAAGAGTTTTCGATAATGAGACTAAAATGCGGGGTTTATAATTGTTAGGCATGCGATGTCTAAGTAATTCATTTGGTCAGGCATGCGATGTCTGAGGTGGTTGCGGATTCCAACTGTTGTAGTTTTACACTTTCTTTTCTGTGACCGTAAGTGTAATATGTGATATCGCCGGTTTCGTTGCTATATGTCAACGACAATTGGGATACGCATGTTTACTTACGTTGATGACATGTGATATTATGTGTTGCTGGATATGATATATTGGATCGTCGTGTTTGAATAGCCGGGGGTTTTTATGTGAGATGAGTGTTTTTTCATTTTCATTCATGTAAAAACTTGTATGTAATATTCTTTTATTGGGGCACTTCCAGGTTGCGGAAGTTGTCACCGTGTGTATATTATTTACTTTTCCGCACTAGGATAGACCCAAGGAGGGGAGCACAAGTAACCGGGTTCTGGAGTCCAGTGGGAGACCAACTCGAGGAGTCGAGTCCGGGTCTCCTAACTCTAGAATTGGTAGGGTTGCTTGCCGCTCTCGTAGGGGTCTTGGGGTGTGGGTTTGGCTATTCATCACGACCGTGGAATCCGTGTTTTATACTAGCTCGTATTGAAAACACGGACGTCCTAGTATATCCAATATTTCATATGATTCTTCTGCTGCGATATCTGTGATGTGATCATGTGATGTTCTGTGATAGATACAGTATATAGTATATATGATATATTATATAGACGTTACTTATGTTTTACACCCGCACTAGCCCTGCCCCGCTCTGCCGTTAGTTACCTAACCTAACGGTGCACGAGGGGACATCGAGGCGAATGCGGATGGCATAAGTGTACAACGTATTTATCTGTGATGTTTAGGTACTTAAATGATGGGACTTCATTAATATGATTAATGAAATAAAAGAAACCTAAGATGTTGTAGAATCGAATTTCAAAAATAAAACAGGTAGCTACAGTTCTTGCTTTGCACAGCGGTATATATGATATATCCTGCACCTTATTCGATGAGGAAAGGACCGAGATCCCTTCACCGGGAGTGACTCCTTTAGCAATAACTGGCAGATGCTACACACTCGGTTTGTCATTTGATTGCTTTTAAGTGTTTTTGCTTTGCACAGTGATATATATGATATATCCCGCACCTCATTCGACGAGGAAAGGACCGACGATCCCTTCACCCGGAGTGACTCCTTTAGCAAAACTAGAAAAGCCTCAAAAACACTCCATTTCAAAATTCATTCGATCCTACAACGATATCAAGTTCATTACGCAATAGGTTTTCAGAAAAACCTGTCGTAGCCCTCCGTCATTTCAGATATGTACTAGTTAGTATTCGTGCTGCAGTAGTTTGGCATTCGTCAAGGCGTAGTGTACGGTAGCTAACTAGTATTTATCTGCTTGAGCATATGATGCGATTGGATTAGGGTATTCGTACGGCGTTGTTTGGCATTCGTCAAGGGTCGTGCGGGTGGGTTTAATTCGATCAAGAAATGTACGGGTTGAACTTGACTAGTGGACTATGGGTTGTTTGGCATTCGTCAAGGTCATAGCGAGCTAGGGGCAAAATATTATCGGGAATTTCAAGTGTTGAGATTTGCAATGAGATTGCATACCTTCTATGAGATAGTTGGATCCCGATACCCGCTGCGAGTAAGAGTTACTCCTGGGAGAGTTTTATACATTACAATTAGCCGATCAAGTAGGTGTCTAGAAAGGTGTCAACGGGGTTACGCCTCTGGGAAAACGAGGTTTACATTAATTAGGTCCGTGCGAAAGCACGGGGGACCTCCCTCAAAGTACCGACACTGGCCTGGCTGAAAGATTGGCGAACTTGTAGTGTGTAATTAATCCCGGCTAGTCTTTCCTTTTAGGGTTTGAAGGAAGATTTGATAAAAAGCAGTGGGAGCCATCCTGATTAGATAAAATAATAACCAATCTATTCTTGCCAGAGCGCACGCTGAGTGTTTTCTTCTCTCTCTCTCCTGGTAGCGACCATATCACGCCTTAATCAAGATAATAATACGGAATATTGACCGAACCCGCTTGTTATACTGAGCTGGGGAACGTTGATCCCGCTCCAACTTATAATTGTTATAAGACCGAGCAGGAAATTGGGGATTACCAGAATTCCCGTGCCGCCCAAACGAAGAGAGTGCATGCTGATGCATCATCTCCGGGTGTGTTCATTACAAAGAACTGTTTCTCTGTATCCTCTACGTCCTGGGTATGTGATACCAGATCAGGATCCCAGATATGTAATCTGTTACATAGGGCTACAGAAAGGTAGAGAACTGAGAACGGGTGATAAGTTTCATGAGGCAGAAAACGGGGCAAGAGTTGCAGCCAAGTCTGTTGGTCACTGTCACCCTGTATTACAATACATTGATTCTGAACGAATGTTATTAGATACCGAACCTGATATACAAAATCATATCAGTCTCTTTATTAGTAAAGAGATGATAAAATTTTGTATTGTTGGATAATGTTTTGAACATTTCCTATATCAAAAGTTGATCGGTTCAGGCACGTTATCTAAAAGCATTGATGTTCTAAATCAAACTACAGTTCTTTAGTATACGGAACACACACAAGAGGAAGAGTTCAGAAATGAACGAATCCTACTTGAGGCATTATAGACTAGGTCATATCAATGCGACCCGACTAGCTGAAGTTACATATAGATGCATATTTAAATCAGTTTGAATTTACATCTTGTGAAACATGCCAGTCATGTCACAAAGATAAGATGTCCATAGCTCCGTTTATTGGAAACAGAGAAAGAGTTAGTAAACTCTTGGGACTGATACATGATGATGTATGTAAGGTCTCTTGTCTACATATGCCAGGACTGGTTCTTTATACTTCATTACGTTCTCTGATGATCTCTCGAGTTCCAGACCTATGTTCCTGTTGAAACACAAGTCTGAACCTTTTGAGATATTCACAAAATATAAGTTAGAAGTAGAGAACCAATACGGGTATAAGTATTATGTCCTATGATGAGATCAAGGAGGAGAATACTTGTGCACGGAAATCCTGGATTATTCTAAAGGAGAATGAGATTCTCTCTCAGATTACTCCTCCGTATACACCATAGCACGATGGTATATCAGGGCGGAGCAGATACACCCTATTTGATATGGTATGCTCTATGATGAGTACTACTGAGTTACCTATTTTCTTTTGGGGGTTATGCACTTATGAAGCTGCATACCTATTGAATATGGTTCAAATCAAATCAGTTGCCTACCGCTTCATATGTGATATGGAAAGGGAAGAGCCCATATCTTAAGTTAGTTAAGATTTGGGGTTGTCCGGCCTATGTCTAAAAACAAAATCCGGACAAGCTCGAGGCAAGGTCTGTTATGTAGAACTGAAAATTTTTCAGCTATACAAACTGCAGCTGATGATTTGAAAGAACCAAAGGATTCAATAGTTACCAACGAACCTCAGCCTCTCCGTCGATCTAGTAGGGTTCCTCACCCACCTAAGAGATAATTCGGTTTCTCTATGACAGTGGGAGCGAGGACTGCATCATGAGATGATGACCCAACTAGTTTCGAGCTGGCCATCAGGAATGAGACTCTGTAAGAATGGCTGGATGCTTAGTGATCTGAGATGGAATCCTTATACACCAACAAAGTATGGACTTTGGTTGCTATATCTGAAGGGTTAAATCCCCATCAGGAGCAAGTATATCTTGAGAAGATTACTTGGTGTACATGGAAAGGTTGAGACTTTCAAAGCTAGACTTGTTAAAAGTGTGCATCATTGACCAGGTGTGGATAATGATGAAACCTTTTTCAAGTAGCTATGCTTAAGTCCATCCAGATCCTACTTGTCACGGCTACATACCATGACTACGATATCTGGTGGTTGGGTGTCATGACAGCTTTTGTAAATGATGTTTTAGAAGAGAACGTCTATAAGTACACAGCCAGAGGGCTTCGTAGACAGTGGGAGCAGCGGAAACGTGTGCAAGATGCTTTATAGGATAAAGCAGGTATCGCGGAGTTGGAACATCTGTTTTGATGTAGTAGTCAAACAGTTTGACATCATCAAAATAGTAGATGAACCTTGTATATACAAAAAGGTAGTAGGGAGTATGGTGATGATCCTCGTAGAGTACGTGGATGACATACTCTTGATAAGAAAGTAGTTTCTTATGCTACGCTCGGTCAATCTCCGCTTATCACAATGATTCTCCATATAGGATCAAAGAGATACCTACTAAATCCTAGGTTTTGGATCTATGAGATAGATCTAAATGGATGTGAGGATTCTCACTAGTTGTAGTGAGAAGGTATCAATCGACCCTGGGGAGAATCGCTGGAATGGTTCCATGGTGATAAAGGTGACTGAATGTCAGTCGCAGGCATTGTCTTTACCCTCAGTAAAGGGACGGTATGTTGGAAGAGTTCCAAGCTAGATACCGTGACATACTAGACGATAAAGGCAGGATACATCGCTACTTAAGATACTACCAAAGAGGCTGTTTGGGTATATATTGGATCATAAGATGAACTATGTTCCTCCCATTGTGTGACAATGGAGTTGTGGCTTATGCCAAGGAACGCAGGTCCCATCAGTGATCCAGACATATTCTAAGGCAGTATCACTTGATCATGGAGATGGTTGATCTCCAGGGAGATCGAGGTTAGGAGAGTAGACTCAGAGGACAACACAGCGGATCCACTCACAAAGGCCTGTTCCCAGAGAGAGACTTTTATGGGATGGTTGAGTATGAGATACTGCAACCACTGCTATCAGATGGCCCTAGTGCAAGTGGGAGATTGTTAGTTATATGTATGCCCTAGAGGCCATTACTGTACATAGGATGTATATTGTAGTGGATGCTGGGACGTATATAAGGAGGACTTTCTTGCTCGACATGATAGTATGCTATCTGGTTGATCTTTACCTTAACGTGTATGCTGATTGTCTCTCTGTTACATGTTGGTAAAGCCCTTAGGATGTGTGCTTGACTACCTGGACTATGATGCGGATCATACTAGTGGGGACATGGTAGTCCATAAGTACATCCTTCAAAGTCCCTAGTCGTAGGTGTATCGAGACGGGGCATCGATATACCAGAGTAGACTAGCGTATACCTTCTCGACCCATACAGATGGGCGATGGATGATCCCATATCCATTGGTGTTTGACATCAGAGATGATATACGGGTGATCAGTAGAGACTGGGTACACTGGACGGACTCGCCGAGAACTCCCAGATGGTATTATACCTCACGTCAGATGGCAGTTCTCTGGTGACACTGGTACAGAGTAGTCTGTTGACCCGAGATCGTCATAGAGTCTCGTGTGGTTCCCACTGTGCTTTGATTTCCATCTTACCACGTCCAAGAGGGCGTGCAAAATGGTGGTTTTTGGGTACAGTCCCGAGTCACATGGAGGCAATGAGCGATAGGAGGGGAGTCGTCTCTCCCGGTATAGGGGGTTGATGTTGCGCTGTGTTCGATTGGCTATAACAGGAAATCCCTGGCCAGGGTTGCTGAGATTTACTGGTAAGTGTTACCAGTAGTTTCTCGAATGTTATAGACCTCATATCGACACGACTTATCGAGCTATTGGGGTCTGACGTTTACCACCCCTAGGCGAGATATGCGACATATCAGACGATCAGACCGGACTGTACGGTAGTGTTACTGGTTGGATTCACTGGAGTGTGAGCGGGCTTGCTCGTCGATCTTCAGATCGCTCAATACCCGGGTGGCCGTTATGTTTAGCAGACCGCTTGCGGCTTGTGGGTGTTTGATATGATCATCACCTGCTGCCGGCGTATTGACGAGTCTTTAGAGTCCTACACAGAGGTTTCCTGGCTCAAGCGAAACGAAATAGGAGTGCATATGAGATATGTGCGGGACCGAGAATGATACCAGTATGTGATACTGTATTCGATTCTCGCGATATGTGACATTGATCGGTTATATGCGATATAGCCGGGTTATCGGATCAAGTGTTGATTCGATAAGTTGTTACTGTTGATATTAGTCGGTTATATGCGATATGACCGGATCATTAAATCAAGTGTTGATTTAATGATTTAATGCATAATTATATATTTGATATACTACTTTGCATTAACTAGTATCGGTTCACTTTAAATGGATTTTCTCGCTCGGATGTGCACATTGTATATTTGATATAGTTTTGTGCACATGATTGTATCATGTTTGATGATACATGTTAACTTGGATTTGTGTGAAGATTAAACCATGGTTGTGAGAGTGGTTAGGGTTTTGTTTATTCTCCCATTATTTATTTATTCATTTATTTGTTTATTTCTTTTGGAAAATAAATGGAAAGGAGAAAAGAATGGTGGCTTAATTTGGAGTTTAGTTGAAGCTTCATGAAACTTTGATAAAGTCAACCATTCTTATCTCATTCTTAACCCTAACCATTCCCACTAACCATGATTCATTCTCTACACTTGACTAGAGTTAATATTATGATAAGTATTGTTTTTCTATTCATTTTTTTAATTAATCTTATCATAATATTCTTCTTCTTCTTCTTTGAACCAAAGAAGAAACCTCGACTTCACCAATGGTGATTGATGAATTAGAGTGAGAAATCCAAAACTAAAGTCTACCCACTTCCTATTTCTTCATCCTCTACCTCTTGCCAAGTAGTAGAGTGTGTTTCCTTCACAAGTTTTCAAGACTAGGTGAAGGTGGAGCTTGATCTAGTGATGCTTCGACGTAGATCATCTTCGGCACGTCGTCGACGACCTAGCCCGTCCATTCTCCGATGAAGCCGACGCTAGAGCCCGGATTTGATTTGGACAGCGAAGGCACTTCGTTGCGGAGCTATGGAGGTGGAGCACCGGATCTACAAAGGTTATATTTCCGTTAAACTTTTAGTTAAGTGTTAACTAGATTTCTTTTTTCGCCTAGATTTCTAGCAAACGATCCGTAGTCGGGTTTCTCGGCACCGTTAAAATTTTAATTTGGCATGATCGATGTCTTGTGAGACCTCTTGAGAGTGCCTAGGAACCCTACAATGACTTCTTCTCTAAATAATGATTTAGAAGAGAATGTCTATAAGAACACAGCCAGAGGGCTTCATAAACAGTGGGAGCAGCGGAAACGTGTGCAAGTTGCTTTACATAATAAAGCAGGCATCGCGGAGTTGGAACGTCTGTTTTGATGTGGTAGTCAAAGTGTTTGACTTCATCAAAATGGTAGAGGAACCTTGTATATACAAAACGGTAGTAGAGAATAAGGTGGTTATCCTCGTATTGTACGTGGACAACATACTCTTGATAGGAAAAGAGTTTCCTATACTACGCTCGGTCATTCTCCGCTTATCACAAGGATTCTCCAATAGGATCAAAGTGATACCTCATAAATCCTGAGTTTTCATCTATGAGATAGATGTAATTGGATGCTAGGATTCTTACTAGATGTAGTAAGATGGTATCTATCGATCCTGGGGAGAATCACTGGAAGTGTTCCAGGGTGATAAGGACGACTGAATGTCAGTCACAGGCATTGTCTTTACCCTCTATGGAGGGACGGTATGTTGGAAGAGTTCCAAGCTAGATACCGTGACATACTAGACGATTAAAGGCAAGATACATCACTACTTAAGATACTACCAAAGAGGCAGTTTGGGTGTATATTGGTTCATAAGATGAACTAGGTTCCTACCATTGTATGACAATGGAAGTGTGGCTTTGGCCAAGGAACCCTGGTCCCATCGGTGACCCAGACATATTCTGAGGCAGTATCACCTGATCATGGAGATAGTTGATCTCCAGGGTGATCAAGGTTAGGAGAGTAGACTCAGAAGATAACACGGCGGATCCACTCACGAAGGCCTTTTCCCAAAGAGAGACTTTTAAGGGATGGTTGAGTATTAGATACTACAACTACTGCTACAGATGGCCCTAGAGCAAGTGGGAGATTGTTAGTTATATGTATGCCCTAGAGGCCATTACTGTATATTGGATGTATATTGTAGTGGATGCTGGGACTTATATAGGTAGGACTTTCTTGCTCGACATGATAGTACGCTATCTGGTTGCTCTTTATCTTAACATGTATACTCTCTGTCTCTCTGATTACATGTTGATAAAGCCCTTAGGATGTGTGCTCGACTTCCAGGATTATGATGTAGATCATACTAGTGGGGCCTGGATAGTCCATGAGTACATCCTTCAATGTTCCTAGTCGTGGGAATATCGAGACGGGGCATCGATATTCCAGAGTAGACTAGCGTATATCTTCTCGACCCATGTGATGGGCGATGGATGATCCCATATCCATTGGTGTTTGACATCAGAGATGGTATGCGGGTGCTCAGTGGAGACTGGGTACACTGAACGGACTCGCCGAGAACTCCCAGATGGTATTATACCTCACGTCAGATGGCAGTTCTCTGGTGACACTGGTACAGCTTAGTCTGTTGACCCGAGATCGTCATAGAGTCTTGTGTGTCTCCCACTGTGCTTTGATTTCCACCCTACCACGGCTCTACTGAGTCGTGCAAACAGGTGGTTTTTTGGTACAGTCCCGATTCACATGGAGGCAATGAGCGATAGGAGGGGATTCGTCTCTCCCGGTATTGGGGGTTGATGTTGCGCTATGCTCGACTGGCCATAACAGGAAATCCCTGGCCAGGGTTGCAGTGATATACTAGTAGGAGTTATCAGTAGTTTCACGAATGTTATGGACCTTATGTCGGCATGACTTATCAAGCTACTGGGGTCTGACGTTTACCACCCCTAGGCGAGATATGCGACATATCAGACGAACATACCGAACTGTACGATAAGTGTTACTGGTTGGATTCACATGAGTGTGAGCGGGCTTGCTCGTCGATCTTCTGATCGCTCAATACTCGGGTGGCCGTTACGTTTGGCAGACCGCTTGCGGCTTGTGGGTGTTTGATATGATCATCACCTGCTGCCGGCGTATTGATGAGTCTTTAGAGTCCTACACAGAGGTTTCCTGGCTCAAGCGAAACGAAATAGGAGCGCATATGAGATATGTGCGGGACCGAGAATAATGCGTGTATGTGATATCGTATTCTATTCTCGTGATGAATGTATCGATTGGTTGTATGCGATATAACCTAGTTATCGAATCGAGGATTGATTCGATAAGCCGATACATTGGATATTAGTCGGTTATATGCGATATGACCGGATCGTTAAATCAAGTGTTGATTTAATGATTTAATGTATAATTATATATTTGATATATTACTTTACATTAACTAGTATTGGTTCACTTTAAATGGATTTTCTCACTTGAAGTACACAAGTTGTATATGTGATATACTTTTGTGCACTTGTTTGTATCATGTTTGATGATACATGTAAACTTGGGTTTGTGTAAGACTTAAAGCTTGGTTAAGTAAATGGTTAGGGTTTTATCATCTTCTCTTGATTATTTAGTTTATTTATTTATTCTTTATTTTAGGAAAAGAAAATGATATGGTTGCTTCTTTTGTTCTTTTCTTAGAAGTTTCAAGAGGCTTTGACCATTCTTGTTCTTTTCCTAAACCTAACCATTCACATAACCTTAGTTATTTCTCTACACTTGACCATGGTTGTGTATATGATAAGTATGATTTTATTTCCTATTTTTAATATACTTATCATATTCTTTTTCTTCATCTTCTTCATCTTCAACATGAAGAAAGCTTGCCTCCATCAATGGCAACTAGCCAAAATGAGTAAGAAATCCAATTCTAAAGTGAACCCACTTCCTATTTCTTCATCCTCTACCTCTCGCCAAGTAGTATAGGGTGTTTTCTTCACAAGTTTCATGACTTGGTGAAGTAGGAGCTTGATCTTGTGATGCCTCGACGTAGATCATCTTCGGCATCGAAGCCGACGACCAAGCCCGCCCATTTCTCCGATGAAGTCGACGCTAGAGCCCGGGATCCGATGATCGCAGTGAGGAGACTTCATCATGGAGCTATGGAGGTGGAGGATCGGATCCACAAAGGTTGCAGCCCCTTTACTTTAGCATTAAATTCGTTTACTCGCATTGCATCGCCTCATTATCTAGTTAACGATCCGTATTAGGGTTTGTAGGCACATGAAATTTTTAATTGGGCATGTTTGATCACTTGTGAGACTTCATTAGTGTGCCTAGGAACCCTACAAGTTGTAGGTTGTAATAGGTATTTAAACCCAACCATATGATAAAATGTTAAATTTTTTCTTATTAATACTAGGATTTGTGCCTCGCTCTTTTCTCTCTCTTCTTCTTCTTCATCTTCAAATAAATTAAAAGGAAAACCTCTCTTTCTCTTAAAATAATTAACAAAAACCCATAAATACATTGAAAGAGAGCATCTTTCTTCAATCAAATCCCATAAATGAAAGCTTTTTGGCCTCCTCCTTCTTACTCATGATCCAAAGAGGAAAGAGAAAGAAGAAAGAGAACCCATCTCCCAAAACCTCTCTTCACAAGATCCAAGGCCTAAAAGGGGGAAACGGACCTCATTTCCCTCATTCAAGACCCAAATCCCAAGTTCTAAAAATCTAGAGAGCTCTTTTGGACAAATTAGAGAGAAGGTTGAGGGTGACCCTATCAAAGGGAAAGCATTTGGGCTTCTCCCTTGGGGAAACCTTTAGAGATGCGGATTTCGATCTGTACTCCTCTCTTGAATGCAAATTTTATCCGCGCTTCAGCTACATATGCAGTAAAACATAGATTTTGATCTGTATTTCTCCCAAATAAATAATAAAACGATGTAATCTAGGGGTTGTACCGCCGAATTTTCGTCGGAATCTTCACACTCAGTATTGTTTAAGAAAACCAAATAAAAAAATGAAAAAATAATAAATTAAAAATAATAAATTACGGAAAAATCCGTCGAGGGATACTCGACCCGGGCATCCCCCCAAAAAACTCCACCGGGCACCCCGATAACCCGGACTCAGACCTCTCCCAAAGGGGATAGCTGGCCCCCTCACAGGGGAGCCACCACCCTCAAAAAGGGGAGCCCCCTCTTTTGGGGGAGCCGAACTCCCCTCAAGTGAGGGGAAACCGGCCTATAACATTTCAAAAAAATTTAAGTTTAATTATGATATTTTGAGTTATTAAAAAGATACGCATATTTAATATTAACATTTTCTTTCTTTTTCTCTAAATAAAGCATTGGAGTGGGAGGCATAGGCTCACCATGCCTATATTACCACATCCATTTCCTTTTCTTTTCTTTCTCTTTCTCCATTCATCTCCCAATATTCTCTCTCTCTCATTCTCTCTCATACCCAACTCCAACCACAAACCCTACACTTCTTCATCATCTCAACACACAACTCATCTCTTCTAGTTGAATCCATCATCAATATCTTCAAGTAGCTTCATACAAACCTTGATCTCCTTTTCAATTCATCTTCCTCAAGAGGTAATTCTTACTTTTCAAGTATTACAGTGTTATTTGCCATGAAAACTATGTCTTCTACTTAAAAATCATGTTTTTATGGTTTAAATCTTGCACAAGTGGAGTTTTGAATGGTTAGTTGTAGTTGTAGTGTGTTAATGAAGTTTTCTTGTTGATTACAACTTGTTTTGGATTATAGAGTGTAGTTTTTAGCAAAGTTTAGTTTTTTAAAGTGTTTTGCAAATTCCAGTTTTTCCAGCAGCGGTTTTTCTTTTTCAGATGTCTTAGACTTGAGCTTCAAACGTCTACAAGTTCTCTATTTTTTATTCATATTGTTTTTCAGACGTCTGAGCTTAAAGCCCCAGACGTCTGCTCTTTTTCTCGAAGGGTCTCTAAGTTTTTGAGGTCAAACGCCTGAAACTTGTTCATCAGACGTCTGTGATCTCTCTATAATTGTTTCAGGTTTTTTTCAAATATCTGAGTTTTGAGCTTCAGACGTATGCCGCTTCTCTGTCTCGATGAGACGTCTGAAGAGACGTCTTCTTCAGACGTCTGAGCTTAGAGCTTCAGACGTCTGATGCTCTTTTTGGCATGATTAACTTGATTTTTGCGCCGTGTTTAGTTTGCTTGGGTTTATATCGATATTAATAAGGTTTTCTTTCATGTTTATGATTATTATTGGTTATAAGATCAATTGCGGAGACTCCTGAGTCAACGAGGAAAGGCAAAGTGGTCGTAGGCTTCAATTAGCTCGATCCACATTTCTGTGAATAGAATTAGCATCTACAAGTAGAAAATCGGGTGGATGGTGTATAGCAACCCCGACAACTAAATTTATTATGAACATTTCTTTAGTTATTATAATTCATGTCTCATATGCTCAGTTTACCAATACTATCTTTCCTTTCCTTTGCTATACTTTTGCAAACACAATTGCTAAGACACTTGCACAATTAATAATGATCACGATGCGGCACTAATACAGACTAGCATGCTATACGTACACATCATTAGTAACTGCCATGACACGTATAGACACAAACTCATATTCTAACACGAACACATTACTAATAATTGCCATGTCATGTATAGAACTTGCCATACTTTACATATTATAGTATAATCGATGTTATGTGCTAGTACGCGACTAGATGTCTACACTGATTATTGAGCGAGTACGTCGACAAGATATCCATACCAGTCGCTGTGCGTGTACGCGACTAAATGTCTGCACTATTTGAATGTGTGTTGCATATGTAGACTAGATGTCCATACTGACTGTTATTGAGCGAGTACGTCGACAAGATATCCATACCAGTCGCTGTGCGTGTACGCGACTAAATGTCTGCACTATTTGAATGTGTGTTGCATATGTAGACTAGATGTCCATACTGACTGTTATTGAGCGAATTAAGTTGTTTCCGGAATAAATGAATTTATGATTCGATTCAATGGAATATTTTTTAGTCATCGTACGTGATGAGATTCTGTACTGGATGACATGATGATAGTTAGCCGAATGCGGCCTTTTAAATATAAAGATTATACTCATTTCTAAATAACGATTCGTTTCATGTTTTAAAACAATAATGCAAAGGATGTGCTGCTTGGATTTCAAAAGTGAAGTCTATTTTTAAAATATTGCAGCCTCCTTATTTCTAAATAACATTTCATCCTACTTTAAAGTATAAGTGGTTTATTCGGAAGTATTTATTCATTTACAATACTCGTTCATGCTATACTTGCTTTACTCGTTATCCGCTCGTGCTATGATTAAGTTATTGTTTGCACTGCGTTTTTGTTATCTGTTCGCATTATGATTATTTTATTGTTTGTGCTACATTTATGATTATCCGTTCACGTTATGATTATGTTATTATTTGTGCTACATTTATATTATTCATTCACGTTATGATTACGTTATTAGTTTGTGCTGCATTATGTTACCCGGTTGTTCACGTCCACCATGAGTTTTCTATGTATTTATGATTTGTTGTTATCCGATATCAAGGAGGGGGAGAACCGATTACAGATATATGGTGGACTACTTTGTTGATATCCAATATCGAGAAGAGGGAGAACTGATTATGGATATGAGGTGTGATCAATACGTGAGTGATTGAAGTGGTGTGATCAATCCGTGAGCGATTGAGGTGGTGTGATCAATCCATGAGTGGTTAAGGTTAGAAGGCACAAAATGTCGTACTGGGGACCGGATGGTCATTATAGATACCCTGCCAAGGATGAGATATATTAAACTATATAATAGCGGAACATGACTGGTTCAAGAGACGGTACCTAAGATATTGTTTTCACATATTGATGTTTGATAAAAGGGTTTCCAAAAGAGCTATTTGTTGGCTATAGTGCCCTCAAGGCAATTATCATAGTCGCGGACATGTGATTATGATGATTGAGTGAGGACCTATACCGATAGAACAGTCTTACTTGAGATGATAGTATGCTATCTGGTTTGTCTTTATCATCATGTACATATTGATAGAGCCCATAGGATTCTTGCTTGACTACCAGTATTATGATGGCGATCATATTTGTGGGAGCTGGGGGTCTATAAGCACATCCTTAAATGTCCCTAGTCGTGGGAGTATCGAGATTGGGCTACGATACTCCAGTGTAGACTAGTGTATACTGATCAAGACCCTGACGAGGGGCGGTGGCCAGGTCTCACAAGCCACTGGTGTTAGTTTGTTCACCTAAGATAGTATGCAGGTGCTCATTGGGTTATGAGTACACTGGACAGACTCGTCGGGAACCTGCTAGTTGGTATTATACCTATTGTCAGATAGCAGTTCCCAGATGACATGTGTACAGGTTAGTCTGTCGA
Organism: Agapanthus africanus; assembly: GCA_030015575.1. Taxonomy (NCBI): domain Eukaryota; kingdom Viridiplantae; phylum Streptophyta; class Magnoliopsida; order Asparagales; family Amaryllidaceae; genus Agapanthus; species Agapanthus africanus. The sequence goes on along the minus strand of CM057344.1, from coordinate 180,588,559 downwards.
CCTGAGATCGTCATTTGTCTCGTGTGAGTTCCCACTATGCTTTGATTACTACCCTAGCACGGCTCAAAGGAGTCGTGCAAACAGGTTTTAGTTGGGTACAGTCCCGAGCCCATGGAGGCAGTGATCGGATCGTCGGGGATTCGTCTCTCCCGGTATTGGGGGTTGATGTTGCGTTGTGCACGGGTGGCCTTCACCAGAAATCCATGGCCATAGTGAACGAGAATTACCGATCCAGGATCGATAGTTTCTCAGGTGGTGATGGGTTACATGCCGACACTAAATATCGTGTTGTTAGGGGTCTGACTTTATCCACCCACTAAACTCGATATGCGATGCTCTTAGATGAATAGATCGAACTGTATGGATATTGTCACTGTCAGGCTCAGTAGGGGTTCAGGATGAGTTTGCTCGCCGGCCTCCCTTTCGCTAGATACCTGGGTAGCCGTTACGTACAGCTAGTGGCGCTGACGTGCTTGTGGTTAAACCCACTGCCAGCATATTGACGAGTCTTTAGAGTCCCACACAGAGGGTTTTCACGGTTCAGACGATATGGTGTACATGACGTATGTTGATACATACAGGTGTCCGATTAAATATGTGCACGTGCTGCGCAGAGTTTAATCGAACGGTTGATAATACTAGCGGCTTAGGATTAAGCCGGATTATTAAATGAAGTTTTGATTTAATAATTTACATATGTATTTATATATATGTATTTTAGTATTATTGTTCGCTATTTATTTTCTCTCTTAGCTATTCGTATTTTTGTACGAATACGCGTATATGTATTTCGATATATGTACCGAGAAGTATTCCGTATTTTATACGGAATAGCTTCTAGAAGTTGCCACCTCATTTATATGATTTTCCATTTATGGAAATTCATTGTTTTATAAATGAGGTGGAAGGTGTGAGGTGGCATGAACATGGTTCATGGTATGGGCAAAGTATGGTTGGATTTGTTTATTGCAAATTGGTGTTATTTCTGATGGGGGAGAAAGAGAGAGGGGCCAGCCACTAATTGAGTGGGGATTCATTTTTCATTTGTGAGATTACACTTGCTCTCTCTCACTCTCTCATACTCACCAAAACACTTAGCCATTTTGCTCATGCCATTGGTTTTGCTCACCTCTTCTTCATCTTCTATTGTTGCTCACTTGAGCTTATGGATGAGAGAAAATTTATAGTGACACACTACTACATCTTGACTCTCCATCGCTAGCAACTATGGAGCGTCGGTTGCCTCGTTCATCGAGGCTGGAGCTTGCGCCATTTCCCTCAGGTGGATCATCGCAGATGGAGGAAGACCGGCAACCAAACTTCGTCAAGGAACCGTTAGGAGCTTGGAATGAAGACCGAAGGACACAGATCAACTCGGTATAACCATTCTAACTTCTTGCTAGTTTAGGGTTTAAGGACGATCCGGGAATCGGGTAATGGTAGCGCCAGTTTAATAAATTTTTGTTCCGCGTTTGGCCACGTTTTGATGGCCGGGGCACTGCCCTAACCCAGCATGGTATCAGAGCCACCCTTTAAACCCCTTACTAGTTGGTTTAGACAATGTTAAAGTATCGAAATCGAAACAAACCCGATATACTGCCCTGCACATTTCCTTCTCTGTCGATTTTGAAAGTGTCATCAAAAATTATTTAAACAAGTGAAAAAGACTACTGACATGACCCCTAACCTACACCCCAAACAAGACCCCAATCCCTCGGATTTTGGCCAAGCACATGGCTCAAAAATCCGAGGAGGCCGGCCATTCTGGGGCTTCAGGGTTTGGTTTTTGAGGTGCAGTCTAGTCTCTGGAAAGTATGTGCAGTGGTATTATTTGTATAGCCCGGTTTGGATAAGGTATTATCAGATTGTTTGGGGCTATTCGGGGGTTATTTGAAGTCGATATTTTCTAACATTGTTTAAAGTTTGCAGTACATTACATTTCTATCTGCGACCGTGAATGTCATTCGAGCGGTAAATCTTGTCTTACTGCTATAGCTCTTTTAGACGGGTTTGTGAATGTGACATTCAAGTTGATGTTCTGTGTTGTGCTGTGATGTTGGTTGGATCGTCGTGGTGGATAGCTATGGTGCAATGTTAGTACAGTTTAGTTTCATTTTGTACATTTGATATTGCGGGGCGAGCGTCCGACATGTGGACTGCTGTCACTGCCAGTTTGTATATTATTCTTTTGGGGAATGACCGGGTTGAGGTCGATGTCACCCTTGTATATTATTTTCTTTTCTGTACTAGGATTACCCCGCGGTGGAGTGCACGAATAGCCGGGTTCTAGAGGGCAACGGGTCCGCATCTCATGGCGTTGAGATGGAGGGGACCTTACTCTAGAATTGACGGGCTATTCGCCGCACTCGTAGGGGGTATAGGTTGATCCAGGAGGGGTGCTCAAGTTACCGGATTCCGTGAAGTGCTGGGTGGCCCATTCACGTTGTTGAATGGGGTTGCCTCGCTTCTGGTTTTGGCGGGTAACTTGCCGCGCTCGTAGGGGTCTAGGTTTCATTGCACAGGCTATCCACATGACAGGGAACGTCGGGTCTTATTTGCGGCTCAAGTGAAACCCGGGGCTCTAAGATTATCCACCATTCTGTGTTGCTTCTGTGATGTTACTTTATATCATGCCTGGGACGAATGTTATATATATATTTATATATACTAGTAGATGCTGTATATGTTTTGCACCCGCGCTAGCCCAGTCCCCGCTCTGTCGTTAGTTAAGTAACCTAACGGGTTATAACGGGACCCAGTGGTGAATGCGGATGGCATATACGTACATTTTATTTTCGTTCTTTTCTGGTGTGATTAATTGATGGGAATGGATTGATTCTTATCAATGCAAGGATAAAACAAACCTATATAATATTGTTGGAACCAAGTTTTTTTTTAAAAACTGACATTACAGACGTTTTCTTTTGCTTTGCACAGTGGTATTCGGTTATGAATATCCAGCACCTCATTCGACGAGGTAAGGGCCGAGATCCCTTCATCGGGATGACCCCTTGAGTAAAAGTTTGCGTCAACGTAATAACTTCACTATAGTCGTTCCCTTTTGCTTTGCATCGTGGTATTCAGTTTAGAATATCCTGCACCTCATTCTACGAGGAAAGAGCCGAGATCCCTTCACCGGGAGTGACCTCTTTAGCAAAAGTTTTCGCCACTATATATTTATAAAACCATTTGGATTCCTTCAACGATATCAAGTTCATTACGTTAAAGGTTTTTCGCCAAAAACCTGCCGTAGCCCTCCGTCATTTCAGAAAAGCAGCACCTAGTATTCGTGCTATGTTTGTTGGCTTCCATCAAGGCATAGTGTGCGGTAGCTATGTGTTACTTTTCTGTAGCATGGATATGAATTAATCTAGGACAGTCGTGCAGCCTTGTTGGTATCCGTCAAGGGCGAGTACGGGTGGGTCTAAATTAATCAGGACAATGACGGGTAGAACTTGACTTGCAACTTATGATTTGTTGGCATCCTTCAAGGTCATAAGCTTCTTGGGGTAAAAACACATATCGGGAGTTTCAAACATACAGGAAACTTGCCAGGCTTGCACATACCTTCTGGAGTATGATAACTTGAGTGGCTTCCATCAAGTTATCATGCGATGATAGTTGGATCTCGATTCCCACTGATGAGTAGGATTACTCCTCGGGTGATTTTAGATGATCCCGACTAATTCTCCTTTTGGGTTTGGAGGAGAATTCGAGGAAACAATGGGAGCCATCCAGATTAGATAAAGTGATTGACCATTCTGATCTAGGTTAGAGTGCGTGCTGAGTGTTTCTTTTCTCTCTCTCTCTGACTGCGACTATGACCCGACCCTAAACTAAAACTCATGAACCAAGTTAACCGAATCTTCTTAAAACACTTTGGCTTTTGGAATATCACGGTGTCGCATATATCATTGCCACTTCTATATCACCTTTGCATTTCTCCAGAATAACCCGTATTACTACGAACATCCACTTTCATTGGATAAATCCATCGTATAGTTACATACGAACTCGAGGAAACTCATTCCAGATTCGAGAATGGATTCTGGTTCTGGAGAGAAAGAATAGGATTATTCAGATGTCTTTTCCCTTTACCTTCTCTCAAGTTGTGAGGGCTCCTAGGATTTGGAGAGTACACCTATTACGCTTATTGGATAGTCTTCTTCTAAATCTTAGGCTGGTGCCAAAAGGTAGGGAAGGAAGAAAATCAATTAGCCTAAAGAAGGTGTACAGAAGGTAATAAGTAAAGACATATAAAGGGATTGGAATAACGGCAAAGAAAATTGCGACTGCTATAATTCACGACAAAACCGAGTATACCCATGCCACTCCTACATCTACTTTGGATTTCTCCGGAACACTCCGTATCACTACGGATATCCACTTCCATTTGATCTGCCATCGTACAGTTACATACGAACTCGAAGGAATTCGTTCCAGATTCAAGGATGGTTTTCGGTTCAGGAGAAATAGAATAGGATTATTCAGATGTCTTTTCCCTTTAACTTCTCTCAGGTTGCGAGGGCTCCTAGGAATAGGAGAGTACACCTATTACGCTTATTAGATAGTCTTCTTCCAAACCTTAAGCTGGTTCCAAAGGGTTTGGAAGGAAGAAAACCAATTAGCCTAAAAAAGGTGTACAGAAGGTAATAAGTAAAGACATAATAAAGGGATTGAAGTGAAGGCAGGCAAAGTATATGGTTACTATCGTGAATCAGGATAGTGGAAGAGGCATTACTAGGAATATCCGGTTACCCCTTTTGAAACATTTTCATGTTTCAGTTTCACTGTGCGATATTAATTGAAAAATGTTTTCCCAATTGGAATCTAACTCCAGGGTATGTATTTACCAGATCAGTTTCTCACATATGTATCCTATTACGGATGGTGAGTGGGAGTAAGATATTGGGAATTGGGTGATTGGATCCTTATTATATCGGAATTCGTTGTAATTGGTGATATTTGAGGAAATCATCTGGTTTTTACCGGACGGCGAATATTTGGTTTTGAATATCTATTGTTATGTACCAATTTCAGACTGATATATCTGTACGTTTATTTTATTAAGTGAGATTAACTTTTTGAAATTATGTCTATGACATTTACCTATATCAGTTGGTGATTAGGTAAGGTGCATTCAACAGTGGTGTAATTCTTCTTAACCATAGTACAGTTTTTCAACCTACGACGCACAAGGTTTGGGTTATTGAACTCAGGGGACTTGTACAAAGTATTGTATGTTGTCCAGTGTCCATTAGGAGAATGGGGTTGGTACTCATACTATATTCTGTTTACTCATAACTTCTCTAGTTCTAGACAAGTATTTCGTTTAAATACAAGGTTCAGATTTTGAGAAGTTATAGGTGTAGGGTTCCTAGGCACACTCATGAGGTTCTACAACTGATCAAACATGTCCAATTCAAAATTTTCTATGTGCCGAGAAACCCTAAACAAGATCGATACTAGAGGTAAGGCGAAAGAATATGCAAGTTAACAACTTTAACTAAAAGTGAAAGAGACTACTGTTAGTTGTATGTATGCCCTAGAGGCCATTACTATACATAGGATGTATATTGTAGTGGGTGCTTGGACATATATAGGGAGGACTTTCTTGCTCGACATGATAGTATGCTATCTGGTTGATCTTTACCTTAACGTGTACACTGATTGTCTCTCTGTTACATGTTGGTAAAGCCCTTAGGATGTGTACTTGACTACATGGACTATGATGCGGATCATACTAGTGGGGACATGGTAGTCCATAAGTACATCCTTCAAGGTCCCTAGTCGTGGGTGTATCGAGACGGGTATCGATATACCAGAGTAGACTAGCGTATACCTTCTCGACCCATATAGATGGGCGATGGATGATCCCATATCCATTGGTGTTTGACATCAGAGATGATATACGGGTGCTCAGTGGAGACTGGGTACACTGGACGGACTCGCCGAGAACTCCCAGATGGTATTATACCTTACGTCAGATGGCAGTTCTCTGGTGACACTGGTACAGAGTAGTCTGTTGACCCGAGATCGTCATAGAGTCTTGTGTGGTTCCCACTGTGCTTTGATTTCCACCTTACCACGTCCAAGAGGGCGTGCAAAACGGTGGTTTTTGGGTACAGTCCCGAATCACATGGAGGCAATGAGCGATAGGAGGGGATTCGTCTCTCCCGGTATAGGGGGTTGATGTTGCGCTGTGTTCGATTGGCTATAACCGGAAATCCCTGGCCAGGGTTGCTGAGATTTACTGGTAAGTGTTACCAGTAGTTTCTCGAATTGTTATAGACCTCATATCGACACGTCTTATCGAGCTATTGGGGTCTGACGTTTACCACCCCTAGGCGAGATATGCGACAGATCAGACGATCAGACCGGACTGTACGGTAAGTGTTACTGGTTGGATTCACAGGAGTGTGAGCGGTCTTGCTCATCGATCTTCTGATCGCTCAATACCCGGGTGGCCGTTACGTTTAGCAGACCGCTTGCGGCTTGTGGGTGTTTGATATGATCATCACCTGCTGCCGGCGTATTGACGAGTCTTTAGAGTCCTACACAGAGGTTTCCTGGCTCAAGCGAAACGAAATAGGAGCGCATATGAGATATGTGCGGGACGGAGAATAATGCGTGTATGTGATACCGTATTCTATTCTCGCGATGAATGTATCGATTGGTTGTATGCGATATAACCTAGTTATCGAATCAAGTATTGATTCGATAAGCCGATACATAGGATACTAGTCGGTTATATGCGATATGACCGGATCGTTAAATCAAGTGTTGATTTAATGATTTAATGCATAATTGTATATTTGATATATTACTTTGCATTAATTAGTATTTGTTCACTTTAAAAGGATTTTCTCACTTGATGTGCACATTGTATATGTGATATATTTTTTTGTGCACTTGATTGTATCATGTTTGATGATACATGAATGCTAGGGTTTGTGTAAAGAATTAAACCTTGGTTAAGTAAATGGTTAGGGTTTTTATTTATTCATTCATTTATCTTTTTAATTGGATTAAAAAGAAATGGGATAAGAAAACAAAATGGTTGCTTTCATTCTTGAAGCTTGTTGAAGCTTCATGAAGGTTTGACCAAAGTGACCATTTTGTCTTCATCCTTAACCCTAACCATTCATCTAACCTTAGTCAATTCTCTACACATAACCATGGTTCATATTATGATAAGGATTTATTTTTCTTTTGGTTTTAATTAACTTATCATATTCATCTTCTTCTTCTTCTTCTTCTTCAAGATGAAGAAGCTAGATTCCATCAATGGTGATTTGATGAAAAGAGTGAGAAATCCAATTCTAAAGTGAACCCACTTCCTATTTCTTCATCCTCTACCTCTTGCCAAGTAGTATAGGGTGTTTTCTTCACAAGTTTCATGACTTGGTGAAGTGGGAGCTTGATCTTGTGATGCCTCGACGTAGATCATCTTCGGCATCGTAGTCGATGACCTAGCCCGCCCATTTCTCCGATGAAGCCGACGCTAGAGCCCGGGATTTGATTTGGACAGCAAGGGGACTTCATCGCGGAGCTATGGAGGTGGAGAACCGGATCTACAAAGGTTGTATTTCCGTTCACTTAGTTAAGTTGTTAACTAGTTGCTTGTTTCGCCTAAAATTCTAGTTAACGATCCGTATTAGGGTTTCTCGGCACTTGTAAAGTTTGAAATTGGCATGGTTGATACCTTGTGAGACCTCATTAGCGTGCCTGGGATCCCTACAGTGGTATCAGAGCCTAGCTAGAGCCTTAGGCGATGCGTAGACGAAGTTTGAAACCCGAACGAACCCGAAACCCTAAAATTTCACGCTCTCTGGACTTTTTCCAAAAACTGGGTTTTTTCCAGATTAAAAATGCTTTAAAAATTCAGCAGGGAATTATAAGAATTACGGTGCAAAATTTGACCAATGATACCTCAAACATGCGGCGGAACCGCGGCAGAAGGCTAGCTTCCGCGGCCCTCTGATAACGTCAGCCCTCCATATTTGCACAGTAATTCCTCTTTCACAGTGCTGAGTTTTATGGGAATTTTTAATATTTATTCAAGAGTTGAATTTTCTGGGGATGTTTTGGGGATTCGAAGATTCGATCGGATTATCAGATTTTGTCTATGTGGATTCCGGATAATTTTCGAAAATGTTAAAAAGTTCGCCCGGATATAAATACCCAACTTTTCCCCTGCCGGAAAATTTCCAAGTGTTGGATTTTTCCGTGGTTTAAAGACGTTCTAAGTAATGCAAGTAACGCGATGGTCCCTCTAGAAGATAACAAACCTTAACTCGATTATGTGACCGTCTTGAACTGCCCTTTGAACCTTAGGGTTTGGGGCAGTACGGCGTGCCACATGTGAGGCGTTGGCTTGACCCTTCTACGGCTGGACCGTTGCTACTGAGGCACGAAATGAATGTTTTTAAGCTTATTTCATGTGTTGATCTGTTTCGGGAAAACTTGGGTGTTTGATTGTTCGATCGGAAAGTTTAACATTTTCTATTTATCTGGAATGGGATATAATACTTGGAATCCACAAGCAGTTATGAGATAACTGATATGAATGTTATAAACATAGCAGTTTAGTCTCACTTGATCGGTTGCCACGGAATTTTGATGCGATCAAAAGTCCGTCGCAATCACGTAGCGTACGCGGATACTCGCCGGGTAAACTTAATAGACAGCCTCACTCTATAGCCCCGACCAAGTGACTGTAGGAGAACCCCGTCGCCGAAAGCGTCCGTTCGGGTGCTCACGGCAGCGGTGTTCCGCCTTAGTGCACTTCGTCGACGGTATCGGGGGTGCGGCCGCCTACTAAAGTTTGCGACGAGCATTCGATCAGGCTGTCGGGAATCTTGTTGAATTTCCCGACTTGATATTGAAAAGAGTTTTCGATAATAAGACTAAAATGCGGGGTTTATAATTGTTAGGCATGGATGTCTAAGGAATTCATTTGATTAAACATGCGATGTCTATGCAGGTTGCGGATTCCAACTGTTGTAGTTTTACACTTTCTTTTCTGTGACCGTAAGTGTAATATGTGATATCGCCGGTTTCGTTGCTATATGTCAACGACAATTGGGATGCCCATATTTACTTACGTTGATGACATGTGATGTTATGTGTTGCTGGATATGTTATATTGGATCGTCGTGTTTGAATAGCCGGGGGTTTTTTATGTGAGATGGGTGTTTTTCATTTTCATTCATGTAAAAACTTGTATGTAATATTCTTTTATTGGGGCACTTCCAGGTTGCGGAAGTTGTCACCCTTTGTATATTATTTACTTTTCCGCACTAGGATAGACCCAAGGAGGGGAGCACAAGTAACCGGGTTCTGGAGTTCAGTGGGAGACCAACTCGAGGAGTCGAGTCCGGGTCTCCTAACCCTAGAATTGGTAGGGTTTCTTGACGCTCTCGTAGGGGTCTGGGGGTGTGGGATTGGCTATTCATCACGACCGTGGAATCCGTGTTTTATACTGGCTCGTATTGAAAACACGGACGTCCTAGTATATCCAATATTTCATATGATTCTTCTGCTGCGATATCTGTGATGTGATCATGTGATATGTTCTGTGATAGATACATTATATAGTATATATGATATATTATATAGGTGTTACTTATGTTTTACACTCGCGCTAGCCCTGCCCTGCTCTGCCGTTAGTTACCTAACCTAACGGTGCACGAGGGGACATCGAGGCGAATACGGATGGCATAAGTGTACGTCGTATTTATCTGTGATGTTTAGGTAATCTTAAATGATGGGACTTCATTAATATGATTAATGAAATAAAAAGAAACCTAAAGATGTTGTAGAATCGAATTTCAAAATAAAACAGGTAGCTACAGTTCTTGCTTTGCACAGCGGTATATATGATATATCCTGCACCTTATTCGATGAGGAAAGGACCGAGATCCCTTTACCGGGAGTGACTCCTTTAGCAATAACTGGCAGATGCTACACACTCGGTTTGTCTTTTGATTGCTTCTATAGTTTCTGCTTTGCACAGTGATATATATGATATATCCCGTACCTCATTCGACGAGGAAAAGACCGACGATCCCTTCACCGGGAGTGACTCCTTTAGCAAAACTACAAAAGCCTAAAAAAAAACTCCATTTTAAAATCATTTGATTCTACAACGATATCAAGTTCATTACGCAATAGGTTTTCAGAAAAACCTGTCGTAGCCCTCCGTCATTTCAGATAAGTTGTATATAGTATTCGTGCTGCATTTGTTGGCTTTCGTCAAGGTGCAGTGTGCGGTAGCTATATGCTGCTTATCTGCAGCATACGATGCGATTGGATTAGGGTAGTCGTACGGCTTTGTTGGCTTTCGTCAAGGGTCGTGCGGGTGGGTTTAATTCAATCAAGAAATGTACGGGCTGAACTTGACTAGTGGGTTATGGTTTGTTGGCTTTCGTCAAGGTCATAGCACGTTAGGGGCAAAATATTATCGGGAATTTCAAGTGTTGAAATTTGCAATGAGATTGCATACCTTCTATGAGATAGTTGGATCCCGATACCCGCTGCGAGTAAGAGTTACTCCTTGGAGAGTTTTACACATTACAATTAGCCGATCAAGTAGGTGTCTAGAAAGGTGTTAACGAGGTTACGCCTCTGGGAAAATGAGGTTTACATTAATTAGGTTCGTGCGAAAGCACGGGGGACCTCCCTCAAAGTACCGACACTGGCCTGGCTGAAAGATTGGCGAACTTGTAGAGTGTAATTAATCCCGGCTAGTCTTTCCTTTTAGGGTTTGAAGGAAGATTTGATAAAAACAGTGGGAGCCATCCTGATTAGATAAAATAATAACCAATCTGATCTTGCAAGAGCATACGCTGAGTGTTTTCTTCTCTCTCTCTCTCCAGGTAGCGACCATATCACGCCTTAATCAAGATAATAATACGGAATATTGACCGAACCCGCTTGTTATACTGAGCTGGGGAACGTTGGTCCCGCTCCAACTTATAATTGTTATAAGACAGAGCAGGAAATTGGGGATTACCAGAATTCCCGTGCCGCCCAAACGAAGAGAGTGCATGCTGATGCATCATCTTCGGGTGTGTTCGTTATAAAGAACTGTTTCTCAGTATCCTCTGCATCCTGGGTATTTGATACCGGATCAGGATCCCAGATATGTAATCTGTTACATAGGGCTACAAAAGGGTAGAGAACTGAGAACGGGTGATAAGTTTCATGAGGAAGAAAACGGGGCAAGTGTTGCAGCCAAGTCTGTTGGTCACTGTCGCCCTGTATTCCAAATACATTGATTCTGAACGAATGTTATTAGATACCGAACCTGATATACAAAATCATATCAATCTCTTTATTAGTAAAGAAATGATAAAATTTTGTATAGCTGGATAATGTTTTGAACATTTCCTATATCAAAAGTTGATCAGTTCAGGCACGTTATCTAAAAGCATTGATGTTCTAAATCAAACTACAGTTCTTTAGTATACGGAACACACACAAGAGGAAGAGTTCAGAAATGAACGAATCCTTCTTGAGGCATTGTAGACTAGGTCATATCAATGCAATCCGACTGGCTAAAGTTACATTTTAGATGCATATTTAAATCAGTTTGAATTTACATCTTGTGAAACTTGCCAGTCATGTCACAAAGATAAGATGACCATAGCTCTGTTTATTGGAATCAGAGAAAGAGTTAATGAACTCTTGGGATGATACATGTTGATGTATGTAGGTCTCCTGTCTACATTTGCCAAGACCGGTTCTTTATACTTCATTAAATTCTCTGATGATCTCTTTTGATTCAGACATATGTTCCTGTTGAAACACAAGTCAGAACCTTTTGAGATATTCACAGAATATAAGTTAGAAGTAGAGAACCAATACGGGTATAAGTATTATGCCCTTTGATGAGATCAAGGAGGAGAATACTTGAGCACGGAATTCCTGGACTATTCTAAAGGAGAATGAGATTCTCTCTCAGCATTACTCCTCCGTATACACCATAGCACGATGGTATATCGGGGCGGAGCAATCACACCCTATATGATAAGTTGTGCTCTATGATGAGTACTACTGAGTTACCTATTCCCTTTTGGGAGTTATGCACTTGAGAAGCTGCATACCTATTGAATAGGGTTCTAATCAAATCAGATCACAGCCTACCACTCCATATGAGATATGGTATGGGAAGAGCCCATGTCTTAAGCTAGTTAAGATTTGGGGTTGTCCGGCCTATGTCTGAAAAGCAAAATCCGAACAAGCTCGAGGCAAAGTCAGTTATGTAGAACTGGAAATGTTCCAGCTATACAAACTGCGGCTGATGATTTGGTAGAACCAAAGGATTCAATAGTTACCAACGAACCTCAGCCTCTCCGCCGATCTAGTGAGGTTCCTCACCCACCTGAGAGATACTTCTGTTTCTCTATGACAGTGGGAGCAAGGATTGCATCATGAGATGATGACCCAACTAGTTTCGAGCTGGCCATCAAGAGTAAGACTCTGTAAGAATGGCTGGATGCTTAGTGATCTGAGATGGAATCCATGTACGCCAACAAAGTATGGACTTTGGTTGCTATATCTGAAGGGCTAAATCCCCATCAGGAGCAAGTATATCTTGAGAAGATTACTTGGTGTAGATGGAAAGGTTGAGACTTTCAAAGCTAGACCTGTTAAAGCTTTTCATCATCGACCAGGCGTGGATAATGATGAAACCTTTTCAAGTGGCTATGCTTAAGTCCATCCAGATCCTACTTGCCACGGCTACATACCACGACTACAATATCTGACGGTTGGGTGCCATGACTGCTTTTCTAAATGATGTTTTAGAAGAGAGAGTCTATAAGTACATAGTCAGACGGCTTCGTAAACAGTAGGAGCAGCGGAAACGTGCACAAGATGCTTTATAAGATAAAGCAGGTATCGCGGAGTTGGAACATCTGTTTTGATGTGTTAGTCAAAGAGTTTGACATCATCAAAATGGTAGATGAACCTTGTATAAACAAAAAGGTAGTAGGGAGTATGGTGGCGATCCTCGTAGAGTACGTGGATGACATGCTCTTGATAGGGAAGGAGTTTCCTATGCTATGCTTGGTCAATCTCCGCTTATCACAAGGATTCTCCATATAGGATCAAAGTGAAACCTCCTAAATCCTGGGTTTTGGATCTATGAGATAGATCTAATTGGATGTTAGGATTCTCACTAGTTGTAGTGAGATGGTATCAACCGATCTTGGGGAGAATCACTGGAAGTGTTCCAGGGTGATAAGGACGACTGAAAGTCAGTCACAGGCATTATCTTTACCCTCAGTAAAGGGACGGTATGATGGAAGAGTTCCAAGCTAGATACCGTGGCATACTAGACGATAAAGGCTGGATACATCGCTACTTAAGATGCTACCAAAGAGGCGGTCTGGATGTATATTTGTTCTTGAGATGAACTTAGTTCCTCCCATTGTGTGACAATGGAGTTGTGGTTTATGCCAAGGAACGTCCGTCCCATCAGTGATCCAGACATATTCTAAGGCAGTATCACCTGATCATGGAGATGGTTGATCTCCAGGGTGATCGAGGTTAGGAGAGTAGACTCAGAGGACAACACGGCGGATCCACTCACAAAGGCCTTTTTCCCAGAGAGAGACTTATATGGGATGGTTGTGTATGAGATACTACAACCACTGCTATCAGATGGCCCTAGTGCAAGTGGGAGATTGTTAGTTGTATGTATGCCCTAGAGGCCATTACTATACATAGGATGTATATTGTAGTGGGTGCTTGGACATATATAGGAGGACTTTCTTGCTCGACATGATAGTATGCTATCTGGTTGATCTTTACCTTAACGTGTACACTGATTGTCTCTCTGTTACATGTTGGTAAAGCCCTTAGGATGTGTACTTGACTACCTGGACTATGATGCGGGTCATACTAGTGGGGACATGGTAGTCCATAAGTACATCCTTCAAGGTCCCTAGTCGTGGGTGTATCGAGACGGGGCATCGATATACCAGAGTAGACTAGCGTATACCTTCTCGACCCATACAGATGGGCGATGGATGATCCCATATCCATTGGTGTTTGACATCAGAGATGATATACGGGTGCTCAGTGGAGACTGGGTACACTGGACGGACTCGCCGAGAACTCCCAGATGGTATTATACCTTACGTCAGATGGCAGTTCTCTGGTGACACTGGTACAGAGTAGTCTGTTGACCCGAGATCGTCATAGAGTCTTGTGTGGTTCCCACTGTGCTTTGATTTCCACCTTACCAGGTCCAAGAGGGCATGCAAAACGGTGGTTTTTAGGTACAGTCCCGAATCACATGGAGGCAATGAGCGATAGGAGGAGATTCGTCTCTCCCGGTATAGGGGACTGATGTTGCGCTGTGTTCGATTGGCTATAACCGGAAATCCCTGGCCAGGGTTGCTGAGATTTACTGGTAAATGTTACCAGTAGTTTCTCGAATTGTTATAGACCTCATATCGACACGACTTATCGAGCTATAGGGGTCTGACGTTTACCACCCCTAGGCGAGATATGCGACAGATCAGACGATCAGACCGGACTGTACGTTAAGTGTTACTGGTTGGATTCACAGGAGTGTGAGCGGGCTTGCTCATCGATCTTCTGATCGCTCAATACCCGGGTGGCCGTTACGTTTAGCAGACCGCTTGCGGCTTGTGGGTGTTTGATATGATCATCACCTGCTGCCGGCGTATTGACGAGTCTTTAGAGTCCTACACAGAGGTTTCCTGGCTCAAGCGAAACGAAATAGGAGCGCATATGAGATATGTGCGGAACCGAGAATAATGCGTGTATGTGATACCGTATTCTATTCTCACGACGAATGTATCGATTGGTTGTATGCGATATAACCTAGTTATCGAATCAAGTATTGATTCGATAAGCCGATATATAGGATACTAGTCGGTTATATGCGATATGACCGGATCGTTAAATCAAGTGTTGATTTAATGATTTAATGCATAATTGTATATTTGATATATTACTTTGCATTAATTAGTATTTGTTCACTTTAAAAGGATTTTCTCACTTGATGTGCACATTGTATATGTGATATATTTTTTTGTGCACTTGATTGTATCATGTTTGATGATACATGAATGCTAGGGTTTGTGTAAAGAATTAAACCTTGGTTAAGTAAATGGTTAGGGTTTTTATTTATTCATTCATTTATCTTTTTAATTGGATTAAAAAGAAATGGGATAAGAAAACAAAATGGTTGCTTTCATTCTTGAAGCTTGTTGAAGCTTCATGAAGCTTTGACCAAATTGACCATTTTGTCTTCATCCTTAACCCTAACCATTCATCTAACCTTAGTCAATTCTCTACATATAACCATGGTTCATATTATGATAAGGATTTATTTTTCTTTTGGTTTTAATTAACTTATCATATTCATCTTCTTCTTCTTCTTCTTCAAGATGAAGAAGCTAGATTCCATCAATGGTGATTTGATGAAAAGAGTGAGAAATCCAATTCTAAAATGAACCCACTTCCTATTTCTTCATCCTCTACCTCTTGCCAAGTAGTATAGGGTGTTTTCTTCACAAGTTTCATGACTTGGTGAAGTGGGAGCTTGATCTTGTGATGCCTCGACGTAGATCATCTTCGGCATCGTAGTCGATGACCTAGCCCGCCCATTTCTCCGATGAAGCCGACGCTAGAGCCCGGGATTTGATTTGGACAGCAAGGGGACTTCATCGCGGAGCTATGGAGGTGGAGAACCGGATCTACAAAGGTTGTATTTCCGTTCACTTAGTTAAGTTGTTAACTAGTTGCTTGTTTCGCCTAAAATTCTAGTTAACGATCCATATTAGGGTTTCTCGGCACTTGTAAAGTTTGAAATTGATATGGTTGATGCCTTGTGAGACCTCATTAGCGTGTCTGGGAACCCTACAACTACAACCTTTGTAAATCCGGTCCTCCACTTCCAAAGCTCCGTGACGACATCCCTTCGCTGTGATCATCGGATCCCGGACTCTAGCGATGGTTTCGTCGGAGAAATGATCGGGCTAGGTCGTTGACTTCGATGCCGAAGATGATCTACGTTGAGGCAACTCAAACTCAAGATCCATCTTCACTAAGTCATGAAACATGTGAAGAAAACACCCCATACAACATGGTAAGTGGTAGAGGATGAAGAAATAGGAAGTGGGTTCACTTCTGATTTGGATTCATCACTTGGAATTTTCTAGCAATGGTTTTCTTTCTTCATGAAGAAGAAGAAAGAAAAAGAATCAATAATAAATAAAAATCAAGTGAAGTCTATCATTTAGAAACCATGGGTGAGTTAACTAGTGTAGAGAATAAACTAGGGTTTAGGTTGATGGTTAGGTTAAGGCATAAAACAAAATGGTTTGATTTTTCAAAGATGCTTAAAAGAAACTTCATGAAGCTTCAAGAAAGAAAACAAATAAAGCCACCATTTTGGTTTTTGTCAAATTAAATAAATAAATAAATAAAACCATAACCATTAACCTAAACTATGGTTTAAAGCATACATACCCAAGTTTGCATGTATCATCAAACATGATACAAACTAGTGCACAAACATATATCATATATACAATGTGCACAATCAAGTGAGAAAATAAATCTTAAGTGAACAAATATTAGTTAATGTAAAGTAATATATCAAATATATAATTATACATTACATCATTAAATCAACACTTGATTTAATGATCCGGTCATAATGCATATAACCGACTAATATCAAGTGTATCAATGTATCGAATCAACACTTGATTCGGTAACCCGGCTATATCTTATATAACCGTCCAATGATACAAATCGCGAGAATAGAATTCAGTATCACATACTGGTATTATTCTCGGTCCCGCACATATCTCATATGCGCTCCTATTTCGTCTCGCTTGAGCCAGGAAACCTCTGTGTAGGACTCTAAAGACTCGTCAATACGCCGACAGTAGGTGATGATCATATCAAACACCCACAAGCCACAAGCGGTCTGCTAAACGTAACGGCCACCCGGGTATTGAGCGATCAGAAGATCAACGAGCAAGCCCGCTCACACTCCTGTGAATCCAACCAGTAACACTTACCGCACAGTCCGGTCATGTTCGTCTGATATGTCGCATATCTCGTCTAGGGGTGGTAAACGTCAGACCCCAATAGCTTGATAAGTCATGCCGATGTGAGGTCCATAACAAGCATGAGACTACTGATAACTCTTACCAGTAAATCACTGCAACCCTGGCCAGGGATTTCCAGTTATGGCCAGTCGAGCATAGCGCAACATCAACCCCCAATACCGGGAGAGACGAATCCCCTCCTATCGCTCATTGCCTCCATGTGAATCGGGACTGTACCCAAAAACCACCTGTTTGCACGACTCAGTAGAGCCGTGGTAGGGTGGAAATCAGAGCACGGTGGGAGACACACAAGACTCTATGACGATCTCGGGTCAACAGACTAAGCTGTACCAGTGTCACCAGAGAACTGCCATCTGACATGAGGTATAATACCATCTGGGAGTTCTCGGCGAGTCCGTTCAGTGTACCCAGTCTCCATTGATCACCCGCATACCATCTCTGATGTCAAACATCAATGGGGATCATCCATCGCCCATCACATGGGTCGAGAAGTCATACGCTAGTCTACTCTGGAATATCGATGCCCCGTCTCGATATTCCCACGACTAGGAACATTGAAGGATGTACTCATGGACTACCCAGGCCCCACTAGTATGATCTACATCATAGTCCTGAAAGTCGAGTACACATCCTAAGGGCTTTATCAACAAGTAACAGAGAGACAGAAAGTATACATGTTAAGATAAAGAGCAACCAGATAGAGTACTATCATGTCGAGCAAGAAAGTCCTTCCTATATATGTCCCAGCATCCACTACAATATACATCCAATGTATAGTAATGGCCTCTAGGGCATACATATAACTAACAATCTCCCACTTGCACTAGGGCCATCTGTAGCTGTGGTTGTAGTATCTAATAATCAACCATCCCATATAAGTCTCTTTCTGGGAAAAAGCCTTTGTGAGTGGATCCGCCGTGTTGTCCTCTGAGTCTACTCTCCTAACCTCGATCTCCCTGGAGATCAACTATCTCCATGATCAGGTGATGCTGCCTCAGAATATGTCTGGGTCACTGATGGGACCAGGGTTCCTGGGCCAAAGCCACACTTCCATTGTCATACAATGATAGGAACCTAGTTCATCTCATGAACCAATATACACCCAAACTGCCTCTTTGGTAGTATCTTTGATAGCGATGTTACGAGCCTTTATCGTCTAGTTTGCCACGGTATCTAGCTTGGAACTCTTCCAACATACCGTCCCTCCACTGAGGGTAAAGACAATGCCTGGACTGGCATTCAGTCGTCCTTATCACCCTGGAACCTTTCCAGTGATTCTCCCCAGGATCGATTGATGCCATCTCACTAAACCTAGTGAGAATCCTAACATCTATTTAGATCTATCTCATAGATCAAAATCCCAGGATTTAGGTGGTATCACCTTTATCCTATTTGGAGAATCCTTATGATAAGAGGAGATTGACTGAGCGTAGTATAGGAAACTCCTTCCCTATCAAGAGTATGTTGTCCACGTACAATATGAGGATGACCACCTTACTCTCTACTACCTTTTTGTATATACAAGGTTCATCAATCATTTTGATGAAGTCAAACAGTTTGACTACCACATCAAAACAGACGTTCCAACTCCGCGATGCCTGCTTTATTCTGTAAAGCAACTTGCACATGTTTTCGCTGCTCCCACTGTTTACGAAGCCCTCTGGCTGTGTTCTTATAGACGTTCTCTTCTAAATCGTTATTTAGAAAAGCAGTCATGGCACCCAACCACCAGATATCGTAGTCATGATATGTAGCAATGGCAAGTAGGATCCGGATGGACTTAAGCATAGCCACTGGAAAAGGTTTCATCATTATCCATGCCTGGTTAATGACGATAGCCTTTAACAAGTCTAGCTTTGAAAGTCTCAACTTTTCCATCTACACCAAGTCATCTTCTCAAGATATACTTGCTCCTGATGGGGATTTAACCCTTCAGATATAGCATCCAAAGTCCATACTTTGTTGGTGTACATGGATTCCATCTCAGATCGCTAAGCATCCAGCCATTCTTATAGAGTCCCTACTCTCGATGGCCTGCTCGAAACTAGTTGGGTCATCATCTCATGATGCAATCCTCGCTCCCACTGTCATCGAGAAACCGAAGTATCTCTCAGGCGGATAAGGAACCCTGCTAGATCGGCGGAGAGGCCGAGGTTCGTTGGGGACTATAGAATCTTTTGGTTCTATCAAATCATTTGTAGTTTGTATAGCTGGAACCTTTCCAGTTCTACAGAACTGAACTTGCCTCGATCTTGTCCGGATTTTGCTTTTGACAAAGGCCGAACAATCCCAAATCTTAACTTACTTAAGAGATAGACTCTTCCTATACCATATCTTATATGGAGTGGTAGGCACTGAATTGATTCGAATCCAATTGAATAGGTATCAACTTCTCAAGTGCACAACCCCCTAAAAGAAACAGGTAACTCAGTAATACTCATCATAGAGCACACCATATCTCATAGGGTGCTATTGCTCTGCCCCGATATACCATCGTGATATGGTGTATTCAGAGGAGTAATGCTGAGAGAGAAGCTCATTCTCCTTTAGAATAGTCCAAGAATTCCATGCTCAAGTATTCTCCTCCCTGATTTCATCATAGGACATAATACTTATACCTGTATTTTGGTTCTCTACTTCTAGCTTATATTCTGTGAATATATCAAAAGGTTCGGACTTATGTTTCAACAGGAACATATGGCTGAATCTTGAGAGATTATCAGAGAATGTAATGAAGTATAAGGAACCGGTCCTGGCATGTGTAGACAGGAGACCTTACATACATCATCATGTATCAGTCCCAAGAGTTAACTAACTCTTTCTCTATTTCCAACGAACAGAGCTAGGGTCATCTTATCTTTGTGACATGACTGGCAAGTTTCAGAAGATGTAAATTCAAACTAATTTAAATATGCATCTATATGTAACTTCAGCTAGTCGGGTCACATTGATATGACCTAGTCTATATATACCTCAAGTAGGATCCGTTCATTTCTGAACTATTCCTCTTGTGTGTGTTCTGTATACTAAGAACTGTAGTTTGATTTAGAACGTCAATACTTTTAGATAACGTGCCTGAACCGATCAACTTTTGAAATGTTCAAAACAATATTCAACAATACAAAAATTATATCCTTCTTTAATAAATAAAGAGATTGATATGATTTTGTATATCAGGTTCGATATCTAATAGTATTTGTTCAGAATCAATGTATTGGTAATACAGGGTGACAGTGACCAACAGACTTGGCTGCAACATTTGCACTATTTTCTGTCTCATGAAACTTATCACTCGTTCTCAGTTCTCTACCTTTCTGTAACCCATGTAACGGATTACATTTGCGGGATCCTGATCCGGTATCAAATACCCAGGATGTAGAGGATACTGAAAAACAGTTCTTTGTAATGAACACACCCGAAGGAGATGCATCTCATGCACTTTCTTCGTTTGGGCGGCATGGGAATTCTGCTATTCCCCTATTTCCTGCTCGGTCTTATAACAATTATAAGTTGGAGCTGGACCAACATTCCCCAGCTCAGAATAACAAGCGGGTTCGGTCAATATATCCGTATTATTATCTTGATTAAGGCGTGACATGGTCGCTACCTGGAGAGAGAGAGAAAAAAACACTCTGCGTGCGCTCTTGCAAGATTAGATTGGTTATATATTTTATCTAATCAGGATGGCTCCCACTGTTTTTATCAAATCTTTCTTCAAACCCTAAAAGGAAAGACTAGCCGGGATTAATTACACTCTACAAGTTCCCCAATCTTTCAGCCAGGCCAGTGTCGGTACTTTGAGGGAGGTTCCCCGTGCTTTCGCACGGACCTAATTAGAATAAACCTCGTTTTCCCAGAGGCGTAACCCCGTTGACACCTTTCTAGACACCTACTTGATCGGCTAATTGCAAAATGCAAAACTCTCCCAGGAGTAACAATTACTCGCAGTGGGTATCGGGATCCAACTATCATATAGAAGGTATGCAATCTCATTGCAAATTCCAACACTTGAAACTCCCGATAATGGTTTTTTTACCCCTAGCACCTATGACCTTGGCTAAGGTCAACAAATCATAAGCACTAGTCAAGTTCTACCCGTCATTTCGTGATTAATTAGACCCACCCACATGACCCTTGGCTAAGGTCAACAAAGCCACATGATTTTCCTAACTAATCGCATCATATGCTGTGTAGGAAGACATCACTTAGCTACCGTACAGTACGCCTCGGCTATGGTCGACAAACGTAGCACGAATACAAAGTAGTCTACTTCCTAAAATGACGGAGGGTTGCGGATGGTTTTTAAGAAAACCTTTAACGCATTGAACTTGATCTCGTTGCGGAATCAAATGGTTTTTAAATGGAGTGTTTTTTAGGCTTTTCTAGTTTTGCTAAAGGGGTCACTCCCGGTGAAGGGATCGTCGGCCCTTTCCTCATCGAATAAGGTGCAGGATATATCATATATACCGCTGTGCAAAGCAGGAACTATAGAAGCAATCAAAAGACAAACCGAGGGTTGTAGCATCTGCCAGTTATTGCTAAAGGGGTCACTCCCGGTGAAGGGATCGTCGGCCCTTTCCTCATCGAATAAGGTGCAGGATGTTCTACAAGGAACACCACGATGCAAAGCAAGAACTGTAGCTACCTGTTTTATTTTTGAAATTCGATTCCACAACATCTATTAGGTTTATTTTCTTTCATTAATCTCATTAATGAATCTCCCATCATTTAATTCCACCTAAACATCACAGATAAATACAACGTACACTTATGCCATCCGCATTCGCCTCGATGTCCTGTCTGCACCGTTAGGTTAGGTAACTAACGCCAGAGCGAGGCAGGGCTAGCGCGGGTGTAAAACATAAGCAACGTTTATATAATATATCATATATACTATATACAATATCTATCTGAACAAATCACATGATCACATCACAGATAACGCCGCAAAAAAATCATATGAAATATTGGATATACTAGGACGTCCGTGTTTTATTTTGAGCCTGTATAAAACACGGATTCCACGGTCGCGATGAATAGCCAATCCCACACCCCTAGACCCCTACGAGAGCGGCAAGCAACCCTACCAATTCTAGGGTTAGGAGATCCGGACTCGACTCCTCGAGATGGTCTCCCACTGGACCCTAGAACCCGGTCACTTGTGCTCCCCTCCTTGGGTCTATCCTAATGCAGAAAAGTAAATAATATACAAAAGTGACATCTTCCGCAACCTGGAAGTGCCCCAACAAAAGAATATTACATGAATGAAAATGAAAAACACTCATCTCACATAAAAAAAAAAAACCGGCCATTCAAACACGACGATCCAATATAACATATCCAGCAACACATAACATCACATGTCATCAACGTAAGTAAATATGCCCATCCCAATTGTCGTTGACATATTGCAACGAAACCGGCGATATCACATATTACACTTACGGTCGTAGAAAAGAAAGTGTAAAACTACAACAGTTGGAATCCGCAACCTCCTTAGACATCGCATGCCTAATCAAATGAATTCCTTAGACATCGCATGCCTAACAATTATAAACCCCGCATTTTAGTCTCATTATCGAAAACTCTTTTCAATATCAAGTCGGGCAATTCAACAAGATTCCCGATATATTGATCGAATGCTCGTCGCAAACTTTATTAGACGGCCGCACCCCCGATGCCGTCGACAAAGTGCACCAAGGCGGAACACCACTGCCGCGAGCACCCGGACGGATGCTTTTGGCGACGGGGTTCTCCTACAGTCACCTGGTCGGGGCTTTGGGGTGTAGCTGTCTATTAAGTTTACCCGGCGAGTATCCGCGTACGCTACGTTATTGCGACGGACTTTTGATCACATCAAAATTCCGTGGCAACCGATCAATTGAGACTGAACTGCTGTGTTTATAACATTCATTCAGTTATCTCATAACCTCTTGAGGATTCCAAATATTGTATCACATTCGAGATAAAATAGAAAATGTTAAACTTTCCGATCGAACAATCAAACACCTAAGTTTTCCCGAAACAGCTCAACACATGAAATAAGTTTTAAAACATCCACTTCATGCCACAGTAGCAACGGTCCAGCCGTAGAAGGGTCAAGCCAACGCCTCACATGTGGCACACCGTACTGCCCCAAACCCTAAGGTTCAAAGGGCAGTTCAAGACGGTCACATAATCGAGTTAAGGATTGTTGACTTCTAGAGGGTCCATCGCGTTACTTGCACTACTTAGAACGTTCTTAAACAACGGAAAAATCCAACACTTGGAAATTTCCCAACAGGGGAAAAAGTGGATATTTATATCCGGTCGAACTTTTTAACATGTTCTAAAATTACCCGGAAAAACACATATACGAAATTAGACTTCCCGATCGAAATACCGAGTCCCCAATACAACCCAGAAAACTCAACTCTTGAGTAAACATTAAAAATTCCCAGAAAACACAGCAATAAAAGAAAGAAATTACTGTGCAAAATTCAAAGAATATTGTGACTGTACGGCCGCGGAACCGCCGCACGAGCCATGCTCGTGCCGCGGTTCCGCGGCGCCTTGATCGATTTAGGCGCACGTTTTGCACAGTATTTCTTAGAAAACCCTGCTGATTTTTCTGCATATTTTTAATTCAAAAAAATCACAGTTTTGAAAAATTGTACAGAGAAGGGTTTTCGATTAGGGTTTCGGGTTCGATCGGACTCCTAACTTCGTCTACACTTCGCCTAAAGCTCTAGCTATGCTCTGATACCACTGTAGGGTTCCTAGGCACACTCATGAGGTTCTACAACTGATCAAACATGTCCAATTCAAAATTTTCTATGTGCCGAGAAACCCTAAACAAGATCGATACTAGAGGTAAGACGAAAGAACATGCAAGTTAACAACTTTAACTAAAAGTGAAAGGGACTACAACCTTTGTAGATCCGATCCTCCACTTCTAAAGATCCATGACGACGTCCCTTTGCTGTGATCATCGGATCCCGGACTCTAGTGATGGTTTCGTCGGAGAAATGATCGGGCTAGGTCATTGACTTCGATGCCGAAGATGATCTACGTCGAGGCAACTCAAACTCAAGCTCCATCTTCACTAAGTCATGAAACATGTGAAGAAAACACCCTATACAACATGGCAAGTGGTAGAGGATGAAGAAATAGGAAGTGGGTTCACTTTGGATTTGGATTTCTCACTTGGATTCATCACTTGGAATTTTCTAGCAATGGTTTTCTTTCTTCATGAAGAAGAAGAAGAAGAAAGAAAAAGAATCAATAATAATAAAAATCAAGTGAAGTCTATCATTTAGCAACCATGGGTGAGTTAACTAGTGTAGAGAATAAACTAGGGTTTAGGTTGATGGTTAGGTTAAGGCATAAAACAAAATGGTTTGATTTTTCAAAGATGCTTAAAAGAAACTTCATGAAGCTTCAAGAAAGAAAACAAATAAAGCCACCATTTTGGTTTTTGTCAAATTAAATAAATAAATAAATAAATAAAACCTTAACCATTAACCTAAACTATGGTTTAAAGCATACACACCCAAGTTTGCATGTATCATCAAACATGATACAAACTAGTGCACAAACATATATCATATATACAATGTGCACAATCAAGTGAGAAAATCAATCTTAAGTGAACAAATACTAGTTAATGTAAAGTAATATATCAAATATATAATTATACATTAAATCATTAAATCAACACTTGATTTAATGATCTGGTCATAATGCATATAACCGACTAATATCAAGTGTATCAATGTATCGAATCAACACTTGATTCGGTAACCCGGCTATATCTTATATAACCGTCCGATGATACAAATCGCGAGAATAGAATTCAGTATCACATACTGGTATCATTCTCGGTCCCTCACATATCTCATATGCGCTCCTATTTCGTTTCGCTTGAGCCAGTAAACCTCTGTGTAGGACTCTAATGACTCGTCAATACGCCGGCAGTAGGTGATGATCATATCAAACACCCACAAGCCGCAAGCGGTCTGCTAAACGTAATGGCCACCCGGGTATTGAGCGATCAGAAGATCAACAAGCAAGCCCGGTCACACTCCTGTGAATCCAACCAGTAACACTTACCGCACAGTCCGGTCATGTTCGTCTGATATGTCGCATATCTCGCCTAGGGGCGGTAAACGTCAGACCCCAATAGCTTGATAAGTCATGCCGATGTGAGGTCCATAACAAGCGTGAGACTACTGATAACTCTTACCAGTAAATCACTGCAACCCTGGCCAGGGATTTCCAGTTATGGCCCGTCGAGCATAGCGCAACATCAACCACCAATACCGGGAGAGACGAATCCCCTCCTATCGCTCATTGCCTCCATGTGAATCGGGACTGTACCCAAAAACCACCTGTTTGCACGACTCAGTAGAGCCGTGGTAGGGTGGAAATCAAAGCACAGTAGGAGACACACAAGACTCTATGCTGATCTCGGATCAACAGACTAAGCTGTACCAGTGTCACCAGAGAACTGCCATCTGACGTAAGGTATAATACCATCTGGGAGTTCTCGGCGAGTTCGTTCAGTTTACCCAGTCTCCACTGAGCACCCGCATACCATCTCTGATGTCAAACATCAATGGATATGGGATCATCCATCGCCCATCACATGAGTCGAGAAGACATACGCTAGTCTACTCTGGAATATCGATGCCCCGTCTCGATATTCCCACGACTAGGAACATTGAAGGATGTACTCATGGACTACCCAGGCCCCACTAGTATGATCTACATCATAGTCCTGGAAGTCGAGTACATATCCTAAGGGCTTTATCAACATGTAACAGAGAGACAGAAAATATACATGTTAAGATAAAGAGCAACCAGATAGCGTACTATCATGTCGAGCAAGAAAGTCCTACCTATATATGTCCCAGCATCCACTACAATATACATCCAATGTACAGTAATGGCCTCTAGGGCATACATATAACTAACAATAGGTATAAGAATAAAGTAGAGAACCATTTGTTGGACGTATCAGGATTCTTCGAAGAAGTCGAAGATGTAGATACTTGTGTTTGGTATTCCGTTGATAGTAATGGTTTTGAGAACTTGCTTCTCTTTCAGGTTACTCTTATATGGATGTGTAGGGTTACTAGGCACTCTAATAAGGTTCTATAATGCATCAACCATGCCCGTTTAAAATATTAGCCGTGCCGAATAACCCTAAACAAGATCGTTGCTAGAAAATTAGGGTTTCATATACTAGTAAACTACGTTTATGACTAAGTGAATACGAAATACAACCTTTGTAGATCGGTCCTTCACTTTTATAGCTCCTTGTTGAAGTCCCTTCGCTGCGATCGTGGTTTTCCCGGACCCTTGCATGGCTTCACGAGGCGAAAGACGCGTCCTTACTTGAAGTCTTCGAGGCCGAAGATGATCTACGTCGAGGGGATGCCAACTCAAGCTTCCACTTCACTAACTTGAGAATTAGTGAAGCAAACACCCTAAACTAAAGTGCTAGTCTAGTAGAGGATGGAGAAATAGGAAGTGGGTTCTCTTTAGAATTTTATTTCTCACAATTTTTCTCACTTTGGATCAAACCCTAGCAAGATTTTTCTTTTTAACAATGAAGAAGAAGATGAATAAAAGAAAGAGATGAGGATAATGATCAAGTGAGTAAGCTAACCATGGTGAGTGAGTATCATATACTAACTCATGTAGAGACATAACCATAACTAATTCAAAATGGTTAGGTTAATAAAAATCTAAAGTAAAACAAATTTAGTGGACTTTGTCAAAGCATCCACAAGCTTCATGCTTATGACCTAAGCTTCACTAATATGTAATTACCATAAATAAATATTAACCACCATCTAAAATAGTATGGTGTATTTCTTGCACACCCATGTATGATGTATCATCAACCATGATGCAAAAAGAAAACACATTTTAATATATATCACATATATATTAAAGTTGTGTACATGTGAGAAAATACCTAAAGTAAACAAGTGTTAGTTAATGTAAACTAGTATATCAAATATACAATTATACAATAAATTATTAAATAAACACTTGACTTAATAATCCGGTCATATCACATATAACCGACTAACATCCAATGTATCGACTTATCGAATCAACACTTGATTCGATAACCCGGCTATATCATATAAAACCGACTGATACATAAAGTCGCGAGAATAGAATACGGTATCACATACACGCATTATTCAAGGTCCCGCACATATACATACGTGCTCCTATTTCGTTTTTCCTGAGCCAGTAAAACCTCTATGTAGGACTCTAAAGACTCGTCAATACGCCGACAGTAGGTGATGATCACATCAAGCACCCACAAGCCGTCAGCGATACTAGATGGACGTAACGGCTACCCGGGTATTGAGCGATCAGAAGATCAGCAAGCAAGCCCGCTCCAACTCCTGTAAAAGCCTGCCGGTAACACTTTCCGTACAGTCCGGTCTCCTCGTCTGATATGTCGCATATCAAGTCTAGGGGTGGTAAACGTCAGACCCCAATAACCGATAAGTCGTGCCGATGTAAGGCTCATAACGGGTCGAGAAACTACTGGTCACACTTACCAGTAAATCTCTAAATCAGCCCTGGCCAGGGACTTCCCTGTTTCGGCCAATCGAGCACAGCGCAACATCAACCCCCAATACCGGGAGAGACGAAACCCCTCCTATCGCTCATTGCCTCCATGTGACTCGGGACTGTACCTAAAAACCACCGTTTTGCATGCCCTCATGGACGTGGTAAGGTGGAAATCAAAGCACGGTGGGAATCACACAAGACTCTATGACGATCTCGGGTCAACAGGCTAACCTGCACAAGTGTCACTAGAGAACTACCATCTGACGTGAGGTATAATATTATCTGGGAGTTCTCGGCGAGTCCGTCCAGTATACCCAGTCATCACTGAGCACCCGTATACCATCTCTGATGTCAAACACCAATGGATATGGGATCATCCATCGCCCATCTCATGGGTCGAGAAGCGTATACACTAGCCTACTCTGGTATATCGATGCCCCGTCTCGATACACCTACGACTAGGGACCTTGAAGGATGTACTTATGGACTACCATGTCCCCACTAGTATGATCCGCATCATAATCCAGGTAGTCAAGTACACATCCTAAGGGCTTTACCAACAAGTAACTATAAAACAGTATCAAGAGACAAGTATACATGTTAAGATAAAGAGCAATCAGATAGCATACTATCATATCGAGCAAGAAAGTCCTCTCTATATATGTCCAAGCATCCAATATAATATACATCATCTGTACAATGCTGGCCTCTAGGGCATACATACAACTAACAATCTCCCACTTGCACTAGGGCCAGCTGTTGTAGTATCTCATACCAAGTATCCCGAAGAGTCTCTCGAACTGTATCTAGGGAATGGCCTTCGTGAGTGGATCCGCTGTATTGTTCTTCGTGTCAACCTTCCTGACCTCGATCTCCCGGCGATCTACTATCTCCCAGATCAGGTGATACCGCCTCAGAATATGCCTGGATCGCTGATGGGACCTGGGTTCCTTGGCCAAAGACACCGCTCCATTGTTATCACAATACAAAGGTATTGGATGCTCAATGGATTGAACCACTCCAAGTTCAGTAATGAACTTCTTGATCCAGACAGCCTCTTTGGCAGCATCGTTGGCAACGATGTATTCATCCTCCATCGTCGAGTCTGCCACGGTTTCCTGCTTGGAACTCTTCCAGCTAACCGCTCCTCCGTAGAGGGTAAAGACAAAACCCGAGTGCGACTTAGAGTCGTCCTTATCACTCTGTAAGCTCGAATCGGTAAAGGACTCCACTTGGAGTTCTCCGTTACCATACACCAAGAGCATCTCCTTAGTCCTTCGCAAGTACTTGAGAATGCTCTTCACAGCTGTCCAGTGACTCTCTCCAGGATTAGCTTGATACCTACTCACTACACTTAGTGAGTATGCTACATCGGGTCTGGTACATAGCATCGCGTACATGACAGAGCTTACAGCCGAAGCATAGGGTATCCCTTGCATGCGAGCTCTCTCCAAATCAGTCTTGGGAGATATCTCTTTAGAGAGAGTGACTCCAGAGATCGTGGGTAAGTTCCCACGCTTGGATTCTTCCATACTAAACCTCTTTAGTATGGTGTCAATGTACCTGGATTGGGATAATCCCAATATCCTTTTAGATCTATCTCTATAGATCATAATTCCCAATATGCAGGAGGCATCACCTAGATCTTTCATTCAGAATCTTTGTGATAAGAAGAGCTTGACCGATTGCAGCATAGGAATGTCATTTCCTATCAAGTGTATGTCGTCCACGTACAATACGAGGAAGACAGCCTTACTCTCTGCCACTTTCTTGTATATACAAGGTTCATCTACGTTTTTGACGAAATCAAACTCTTTGATAACGGCGTCAAAGCAGATGTTCCAACTCCGTGATGCTTGCTTTAATCCATAAATGGATTTAAGCAGCTTGCACACCTTCCCGCTGCTCCCACTATCCACGAAGCCCTCTGGCTGAGTCATGTATACGCACTCTTCTAAATCACCGTTTAGAAAGGCGGTCTTAACATCCATTTGCTAGATTTCGTAGTCATGATATGCAGCGATGGCAAGCATGATCCGGATGGATTTAAGCATAGCCACTGGAGAAAAGGTTTCGTCATAGTCCACACCTGGTCTTTGACGAAAACCCTTTGCAACAAGTCTAGATTTGAAAGTCTCCACTTTCCCATCTACACCAAGTTTTTTCTTGAAGATCCACTTGCTCCCAATGGATTTTACCCCTTCAGGAGCATCTTCCAAAGTCCACACTTTGTTGGTGTACATGGATTCCATCTCGGACCGCATTGCATCCAACCATTTCACTGAGTCCCCACCCGTGATGGCCTACTCGAAGCTAGTTGGGTCGTCATCAACCATGATGCAATCCTCGCTCCCACCGTCCATGAGAAAACCGTAGTATCTCTCATGTGGGTGAGGAACCCTATTAGATCGGCGGAGAGGCTGAGGTTCGTTGGGAACTACCGAATCCTCCGGTTCCACTAATCTTCAGTTTGAGTTTGTGTAGCCGGAATTTCTTCCAGTTCTACCTCGTCGCCACTAATTTCTTTTGTAAGAAATTCCTTTTCTAAAAAAGTGGCTTGTCGAGAAACAAACACTTTTTGTTCCTCAGTATGGTAGAAAAAATATCCATGTGAATGTTTGAGATATCCCACAAACTTGCATAGAACTGACCGTGCCTCGAGTTTGTCCGGATTTTGCGTTTTGACATAGGCCGGACAACCCCATATCTTAACTCGTTTAAGACATGGTCTCTTCCCACTCTATATCTCATATGGTGTGGTAGGTACAGATTTAGATGGAACTTGATTCAATAGGTATGCTGCTGTCTCCAGCGCATACCCCCAGAAGGAAATAAGTAACTCAGCCGTGCTCATCATAGAGCGCACCATATCTAATAGGGTGCGGTTCCTCCATTCAGATACACCGTTGTGCTGTGGTGTATATGGAGGAGTCAGCTGAGAGAGAATCCCATTCTCTTTTAGGAAGTCCAGGAATTCATTGCTCAAGTATCCACCTCCTCGATCAGATCGAAGGATTTTAATACTTTTCCCGGTTTGGTTCTCGACTTCTTGTTTATATTCTCTAAATTTCTCAAAAGCTTCTAATTTGTGTTTCATCAGGAACACATATCCGAATCTAGAGAGATCGTCAGTGAATGTAATGAAGTACGCAGAACCATTCCTGGCATGTGTAGACATGGGGCCGCATACATCACTATGTACCAGTCCCAAGAGTTCCGTAACTCTCTCTCCGTGTCCCGTAAATGGAGTTTTGGTCATCTTGCCTTTGAGACATGACTGGCAAGTGTCATAAGATGAAAATTGAAACGGATTCAAATATCCATCCTTATGCAACTTAGCTAGTCGTGTCGCATTGATGTGACCCAGTCTACAATGCCACAAGAAGGATTCGTTCATTTCTGAACTCTTCCTCTTGTGTGTGTTTGTTATGCTCAGAACTGTTGATTGATTTAGAACATAAATGCCATTGCACATCGTGCCTGATCCAACCAACTTTTGGTTTAGAAAAATGTTCATAACATTATCCTGTAATACAAAATTATATCCTTCTTTACTCAACAAAGAAAGTGATATAATATTGCATATCAGGTTCGGCATGTAATAGCATTCGTTCAGAATCAATGTATTACCAGTTGGTAATACAAGGTGATATTCCCCGACGGTTTTAGCTGCAACAATTGCACCATTTCCAACCCTTATGTCTTTATCACCTTCTCCAAGTTCTCTACCTTTCCTAAGCCCATGTAACTGATTACATATATGGGATCCTGACCCGGTATGTAATACCCAGGACGTAGAGGAAATGGAGAAACAGTTCTCTGTAACGAACACACCCGAAGAAAATGCATCAACATGTACTTTCTCCATTCGGGTGGCATGGGAATCCTGGTATTCCCCTATATCCTGTTCAGTCTTATAACTTTTATAAGAAAGAACGGAACCAACGTTCCCCAGCACAGTATAACATGCGGGTTCGGTCAATACATCCATATTATTATCTTGATTAAGGCATGATATGGTCGCTACCTGGAGAGAGAGAGAAGAAAACACTTTAGCGTATGCTCTTGCAAGATCAGATTGGTTATTATTTTATCTAATCAAGATGACCCCCCACTGTTTTTATCAAATCTTCCTTCAAAGCCTAAAAGGAAAGACTAGCCGGGATTAATCACACCCTACAACTTCGCTAATCTTTCAGCCAGGCCAGTGTCGGTACTTTGAGGGAAGTTCCCCGTGCTTTCGCACGGACCTAATTAAAGTATACCTCGTTTTCCCAGAGGCGTAACCCCGTTGACACCTTTCTAGACACCTACTTGATCGGCTAATTGTCCTATGTAAAACTCTCCCAGGAGTAACAATTACTCGCAGTGGATATCGGGATCCAACTATCTCATAGAGGGTATGCAATCTCATTGCTAATTTCAACACTTGAAATTCCCGATAATATTTTGCCCCTAACCCCTATGACCTTGACAAAGGCCAACAAATCATAGGATGCTAGTCAAGTTCAACCCGTCATTTCTTGATTGAATCAAACCCACCCGCACGACCCTTGACAAAGGCCAACAAGGTCGTACGACTACCCCAAAACAATCTGCATCATATGCATAAGCAGATAAGCACCATTCAATAACCGCACACAACGCCTTGACAAAGGCCAACAAACGTAGCACGAATACTAAATAGTTCTTGTCTGAAATGACGGAGGGCTACGACAGGTTTTTCTGAAAACCTATTGCGTAATGAACTTGATATCGTCGTCGAATCGAGTGAATTTTGAAATGGAGTGATTTTGAGGCTTTCATTAGTTTTGCTAAAGAGGTCACTCCCGGTGAAGGGATCTCGGCTCTTTCCTCATCGAATAAGGTGCAGGACATATCATATATATCACTATGCAAAGCAAAACTCCAAAAGCAATCAAAAACAAACCGAGTGTTGTAGCATCTGCCAGTTCTGCTAAAGAGGTCACTCCCGGTGAAGGGATCTCGGCTCTTTCCTCATCGAATAAGGTGCAGGATATATCATATATATCGCTTTGCAAAGCAAAAACTGTAGCTACCCTTTTTGAAAATTTGATTCTACAACATCTTTTAGGTTTCTTTTCTTTCATTAATCATATTAATGAAGTCCCATCATTTAATTCACCTAAACATCACAGATAAATACGACGTACACTTATGCCATCCGCATTCGCCTCGATGTCCCCTCGTGCACCGTTAGGTTAGGTAACTAACGGCAGGGCGGGGCAGGGCTAGCGCGGGTGTAAAATATAAGTAACATCTATATAATATATCATATATACTATATACAGTATTTATCACATCACATCACATGATCACATCACAGATATCGTAGCAGAAGAAACATATGAAACATTGGATATACTAGGACGTCCGTGTTTTATTTTGAGCCTCTATAAAACACGGATTCCACGGTCGCGATGAATAGCCAAACCCACACCCCTAGACCCCTACGAGAGCGGCAAGCAACCCTATCAATTCTAGAGTTAGGAGACCTGGACCCGACTCCTCGAGTTGGTCTCCCACTGGACTCCAGAACCCGGTTACTTGTGCTCTCCTCCTTGGGTCTATCCTAGTGCGGAAAAGTAAATAATATACAAATGGTGACATCGACCTCATCCCGGAAGTGCCCCAATAAGAGAATATTACATACATTTAATTTTACATGAATGAATATAAAAAACTCTCATCTCACATAAAACCCCCCGGCTATTCAGAACGCGACGATCCAGTATAACATATCCAGCAACACATAACATCACATGTCATCAACGTAAGTAAATATACGTATCCCAATTGTCGTTGACATATAGCAACGAAACTGGCGATATCACATATTACACTTACGGTCGCAGAAAAGAAAGTGTAAAACTACAACATTTGGAATCCACAATCTCTTTAGACATCGTAAATCCGAAATATCACATACTTCGCATTTCATGCCTAACTGTATGAATTCCACATATTGTATCACATTCCAGATAAATAGACAGTATTAAACTTTCCGATCGAATAATCAAATACCCAAGATTTCCTTAATAGCTCAACACTTGAGCGAAGTTCAAAAATTCCAGAATACATCACAGTGGCAACGGTCCAGCCGTAGAAGGGTCAAGCCAACGCCTCACATGTGGCACGCCGTACTGCCCCAAACCCTAAGGTTCAAAAAGCAGTTCAAGACGGTCACATAATCGAGTTAAGGTTTGTTGTCTTCTAGAGGGTCCATCGCGTCACATGCACGTTTTTCCGAAAGATTTAAACCTGAGAAAAATTCAACACTTGAATGTTTTTCGTGCCGGGAAAAATTGAGTTAATGATATCCGTTCGAACATTTTAATACTTTCTAAATTATCTGGAAAACAATAACGAATTTAAACTTTCCGATCGAAACAACGATTACAAAATAAACCCCAAAATACTCAACACTTGAGTCAGTTTTAAAAATACCCAGAAATATATAGGAATAGCTACGGAGGTTACTGCACAAAACACTGCTCACAATTCACCTTTAAGACCGCGGAACCGCCGCCTGAAGTGGGGTGGGACCGCGGTTCCGCGGTGCCTGTACGAAATTAAGGGCTTGTATTTTGTGGTAACCCTTAGAATTCCCTGCTGATTTTTTTAGGTATTTTTAATTCAGAAAAAACCCTGTTTTTAAAAAATGTACAAAGAGGGGGCTATCTTGACGTTTCCGGGTTCGATCGGGGTTTTAACTTCGTTAACACATCGCCTAATATTCTAGCTAGGCTCTGATACCACTGTAGGGTTACTAGGCACTCTAATAAGGTTCTACAATGCATCAACCATGCCCGTTTAAAATTTTAGCCGTGCCGAATAACCCTAAACAAGATCGTTGCTAGAAAATTAGGGTTTCATATGCTAGTAAACTACGTTTACGACTAAGTGAATATGAGATACAACCTTAGTAGATCGGTCCTTCACTTTTATAGCTCCTTGTTGAAGTCCCTTCGCTGCGATCGTGGTTCTCCCGGACCCTTGCATGGCTTCACGAGGCGAAAGACGCGTCCTTGCTTGAAGTCTTCGAGGCCGAAGATGATCTACGTCGAGGGGATGCCAACTCAAGCTTCCACTTCACAAACTTGAGAATTAGTGAAGCAAACACCCTAAACTAAAGTGCTAGTCTAGTAGAGGATGGAGAAATAGGAAGTGGGTTCTATTTAGAATTTTATTTCTCACAATCTTTCTCACTTTGGATCAAACCCTAGCAAGATTTTACTTTTTAACATTGAAGAAGAAGATGAGATCAAGTGAGTAAGCTAATCATGGTGAGTGGGTATCATATACTAACTCATGTAGAGACATAACCATAGCTAATTCAAAATGGTTAGGTTAATAAAAATCTAAAGTAAAACAAATTTAGTGGACTTTGTCAAACCATCCACAAGCTTCTACAAGCTTCATGCTTATGACCTAAGCTTCACTAATTTGTAATTACCTTAAATAAATATTAACCACCATCTAAAATAGTATGGTGTATGTCTTGCACACCCATGTATGATGTATCATCAACCATGATACAAAAAGAAAACACATTTTAATATATATCACATATATATTAAAGTTGTGTACATGTGAGAAAATACCTAAAGTGAACAAGTGTTAGTTAATGTAAACTAGTATATCAAATATACAATTATACAATAAATTATTAAATCAACACTTGACTTAATAATCCGGTCATATCACATATAACCGACTAACATCCAATGTATCGACTTATCGAATCAACACTTGATTCGATAACTCGGCTATATCATATATAACCGACTGATACATAAAGACGCGAGAATAGAATACGGTATCACATACACGCATTATTCTCGGTCCCGCACATATCACATACGTGCTCCTATTTCGTTTTGCCTGAGCCAGTAAAACCTCTATGTAGGACTCTAAAGACTCGTCAATACGCCGGCAGTAGGTGATGATCACATCAAGCACCCACAAGCCGTCAGCGATACTAGCTAGACGTAACGGCTACCCGGGTATTGAGCGATCAGAAGATCAGCAAGCAAGCCCGCTCCAACTCCTGTAAAAGCCTGCCGGTAACACTTCCCGTACAGTCCGGTCTCCTCGTCTAATATGTCGCATATCAAGTCTAGGGGTGGTAAACGTCAGACCCCAATAACCGATAAGTCGTGCCGATGTGAGGCTCGTAACGGGTCGAGAAACTACTGGTAACACTTACCAGTAAATCTCTAAATCAGCCCTGGCCAGGGACTTCCCTGTTACGGCCAATCGAGCACAGCGCAACATCAACCCCCAATACCGGGAGAGACGAAACCTCTCCTATCGCTCATTGCCTCCATGTGACTCGGGACTGTACCCAAAAACCACCCTTTTGCACGCCCTCATAAACGTGGTAAGGTGTAAATCAAAGCACAGTAGGAATCACACAAGACTCTATGACGATCTCGGGTCTACAGACTAACCTGCACAAGTGTCACCAGAGAACTGCCATCTGACGTGAGTTATAATACCATCTGGGAGTTCTCGGCGAGTCCGTCCAGTGTACCCAGTCATCACTGAGCACCCGTATACCATCTCTGATGTCAAACACCAATGGATATGGGATCAGCCATCGCCCATCTCATGGGTCGAGAAGCGTCTACGCTAGCCTACTCTGGTATATCGATGCCCCGTCTCGATACACCCACGACTAGGGACCTTGAAGGATGTACTTATGGACTACCATGTCCCCACTAGTATGATCCGCATCATAATCTAGGTAGTCAAGTACACATCCTAAGGGCTTTACCAACATGTAACTATAAAACAGTATCAAGAGACAAGTATATATGTTAAGATAAAGAGCAACCAGATAGCATATTATCATATCGAGCAAGAAAGTCCTCTCTATATATGTCCAAGCATCCAATATAATATACATCATCTGTACAATACTGGCCTCTAGGGCATACATACAACTAACAGGACGCACTCCTGGATGAGTAATGCCGAATGGCCTCCTTCCATTTGGTTGATATGCACTGGAGACAGATGCATGATTTTTAATCTTGTTCAAATTAGATTAGTGCTTTTGTTTCTATATTAGATATATATAGAATCAATTTATATCTTAACGATGTTAAGGTATAGAGAGTTGTCCGGCTGATGCATAAAACCAGAATCCGGATAAACTCAAGGCACATTTCAGTAATGGCTGTTTGTGAGTTATCCCGGGCTTTGACGATAGTTAACTTTCTACCATAAGGAAGATCAATATTTATATTGTTCTTGACTCGCCACATTTTTAATAAAATGGATTTTTTCAGAAAAACATAAGTGGGAGTATGGTAGAACTGGAAGTAATTCTAGAACCACAAACGATCACTGAAGATTTAATAGAATCTAAGGATTCAATTAGTTTCGACATTTCGTTAGCCACTCCGTAAATTTGGTGGGTAACCTCAGCCACCCGAGAGGTACTTCGGTCTTTTCAGTAACGGTGACAGAGAGGTTCTTGTTTACCCAGACATTCCATTGTTGCTGTTCTAGACTATAAGACCCAGCAGGAGGATGAGTATAGCGGCGTTCTAAACTAGCTTTGGAAGTGCATGTATATATGACTCTGCCAGAGGGTTGTTGTAGTCAGTGGGAGCAGCGGAAGCATAATAGGCAAGTAGCTTATGTCTATTTATAGACTAAAGCAGGTATAACGGAAATAGATCATCTATTTTTGATGTGACATTTATAGGCTTTGACTTCATCAGAATAGGAGATAGATCTGCTAAGAAGGTAGTAGAGAGTGATGTCCAGGTATTAGGATGACATGCACTTGATAGGAAGAGATATTCCTATACTACAATCGGCTATATTGTGTTTGTCACAAAGTTGTTTCTCCATATAGGATATGGACATAATATCAGGGTTTCTGGTTAATAGATCTATGGTTTTAGATCTAGATTTGGGAAGTATCCTAATCTGGGTACTTTGACACTATTCTAAAGGAATTTTAGAATGGACGACTCCTGGCATGGTGGTGTACCTGCAGGTGATGGAGTCACCCTCTCTAAAGGTGTCTTACAGACTAAAGGAGAGAGAGATCTACATGATTAGGATATCACTTGCTTAGGCAATTGAGTTAATCATGAAATATCAAGTACCACACCAGATGTTATTTTTGCACCAGCTGCAATAAACATATATTAATCCAATCCTTGAGAAACATCGGGAAGCATTATTGAACATAAATAGATGTTCTTGGGAAATGATTATGGCAGCCTCCTTCAGGAGACGATTATCATTTCAGGCTTCCAAGGTGACCTGGATGACAGAGTGACTGTCAGAGTTATAGTTTTCCCTCTTTTGAGGGACAGTATGTTGGACAGGTGGTCCAAGCTGTTAGTTATGTATATGCCCTAGAGGCCATTGTTGTACATGTGATGTATATTATGATGGATGCCTGGATATATTCAGAGAGGACTTTCTTGCTCGTCATGATAGTATGCTATTTGGTTTCACTTTATCTTAACATGTTGACTTGTATTGGTTTACTGTTTTTCTCTCACATGTTGATAAAGCCCTTAGGATCTGTACTCGACTACTGGGATTGTGATGAGATCATACTAGTGGGGCCACGGTAGTCGATGAGTACATCCTATAAATGTTCCTAGTCGAGGGTATATCGAGATAGGGCATCGATACACCAGAGTAGACTAGCGTATACGCATCTTGACCCATATGATGGGCGATGGATGATCCCATATCCATCGGTGTTTGACATCAAGGATGGTGTACGGGTGCTCAGTGGAGACTGGGTACACTGGACGGACTCGCCGATAACTCCCAGTTGGTGATATACCACACGTCAGATGGCAGTTCTCCGGTGACACTGGTACAAGGTAGTCTGTAGACCCGAGATCGTCATAGAGTCTTGTGTGATTCCCACTGTGCTTTGATTTCCACCTTACCACGTCCAAGAGGGCGTGCAAAACGGTGGCTTTTGGGTACAGTCCCGAATCACATGGAGGCAATGAGCGATAGGAGGGGATTCGTCTCTCCCGGTATAGGGAGTTGATGTCGTGCAGTGTTCGATTGGCTATAACTGGAAGTCCCTGGCCAGGGCTGATATAGAGATATACTGGTAAGTGTTACCAGTAGTTTCTCGACCTGTTATGAGCCTCACATCGACACGACTTATCGGTTACTGGGGTCTGACGTATACCACCCCTAGACTTGATATGCGATATATCAGACGAACAGACCGGACTGTACGGGAGTGTTACTGATTGGATTCACAGGAGAACGGACAGGCTAGCTTGTTGATCTACTGATCACTTAATACCTGGATGGCTGTTACGTTTAGCTGACCGCTTGCAGCTTATGGGTGTTTGATATGATCATCACCTGCTACCGGCGTATTGACGATCTTTAGAGTCCTATACAGAGGTTTCTTGGCTCAGGCAAAACGGAGTAGAGGCACATATGTGATATGTGCAGGACCGAGGATAATGCGATATGAGATACCGTATTATATTCTCATGATATTTAGATATGAATCGGGACATCGGATCAAGTGTTGATTCGATGAATCGGTACATGATATATTAGTCGGTTATATTCGATATAGCCGGATCGTTAGATCAAGTGTTGATTTGATGATTTAATGTATAATGATATATATGATATATTGTATTACATTATCTAATATTGGCTCGCTTTATTATTTCATTTTCTCACCGGATTAATACATTGATATATATGCGATATATGTTAATTGTATTATTTTCTTTTGTTGCAAATATATAATATATATGTGATATATATTATTGTGACATGATATGATTTATTATAAAACATGTTTAAGGATGATAAAAAGGGATTAGGGTTTGATTACGGTTAGCTCTTTCAAGTTCATTCTAGAAGGATTCTATTTTGTCTTGGTTAAGATATTATGGTTGATACTTATCCTTAACCTAACCAAACCCTAACTCTAGTTTATTCTCTACAAGTTTTATCCTATTATCTTTGACCATGGTTCTATAATCAATCATATACATTTATCTTCTATTCATCACAAAAGGATTATCTTTTTCATTATCATCTTCTTCTCTCTTGAGTTCAAAAAGAAAAAACTTACTAGTTAATTGTTTTGTGATGATTTCTTGTGAGAAAGTGAATTAAAAAGAAAGCATAAATACTACTCCATCATCCTCATCTAATCTAGCCCATTAGATTAGGGTGTTCATCTCTTTAGAGTGAGAAAGCTTGGGTTATAGCAACTTCGACGTAGATCATCGGAGAATCGGAACACTTCAAGCTAGCATGGATCGTTCGAGTCGTGGAGCCTCTCTTGAGTCCGGGAGATCATGGATCGCGGCAAAAGGACTTCTACTCGAAGCTTGTGAAGCGAAAGAGCGGACTACAAAGGTTGTAATCCCTCACACTTAGCTATAAAGATATCATCTTGCATGCTAAACCCTAATAATCTAGCAAAGATCCCGTCTTTGGGTTGTTCGGCACATGTAAAATTTTATTCGGGCATGTTTGATACTTTATGAACCTTCACAAGTATGCCTAGGAACCCTACAGTGGTATCAGAGCCTAGCTAGAGCATTAGGCGACGTGTTTACGAAGTTAAAACTCCGATCGAACCCGAACCGACAAAGTTAACCCCCTCTCTGGATATTTTTCAAATTCTGAGTTTTTTCTGAATTAAAAATACCTGAAAAATACAGTAGAAAAAAATAAGAACTTCTGTGAAAAACGAGCCCTTGATCCGTACAAACCGCCGCGGAACCGCGGCCGTACCTCGCTTGGGCCGCGGAACCGCGGCAGTATTAAGGAATCAAGGACTCGTTTTGGCACAGTAATTCATATTTCTGTGACATATATTTTATGGGTATTTTTATTCTGACTCAAATGTTGAGTATTCTGGGGTTTATTTTGTAATCGTATATTCGATCGGAAAATTTAAATTCGTTATTATTTCCGGATTTTTAGAAACTGTTAAAATGTTCGAACGGATATCATTAACTCACTTTTTCCCGGCACGAAAAACTTTCAAGTGTTGAATTTTTATCAGGTTTAAATCTTTCGGAAAAATTGTACAAGTTAAGCGGTGGACCCTCTAGAAGACAACAAACCTTAACTCGATTATGTGACCGTCTTGAACTGCCTTTTGAACCTTCGGGTTTGGGGCAGTACGGCGGGCCACATGTGAGGCGTTGGCTTGACCCTTCTACGGCTGGATCACTGGTACTGTGACATATTCTGGGATTATTTGAACTCCGCTCAAGTGTTGAGCACTTTGGGAAATTTTAGGTATTTGATTATCTGTTCGAAAAGTTTAATACTGTCTATTTATCTGGAATGTGATACAATATGTGGAATTCATAGAGTTAGGCATGAAATGCGAAGTATGTGATATTTCGGATTTACGATGTCTAAACTGATTGTGGATTCCAAATATTGTAGTTTTACAATTTCTTTTCTGTGACCGTAAGTGTAGTATGTAGTTGTATTGCCGATTGTCGTTGCTATACATCGACGACGATCGGTGTAT
This sequence comes from Agapanthus africanus, assembly GCA_030015575.1. NCBI lineage: Eukaryota > Viridiplantae > Streptophyta > Magnoliopsida > Asparagales > Amaryllidaceae > Agapanthus > Agapanthus africanus. The sequence goes on along the minus strand of CM057344.1, from coordinate 180,547,303 downwards.
GCATACTTACTTACGTTGATGATATGAGATATTATGTGTTGCTGAGATATGATGTGCAGGATTGTCGCGATTGAATAGCCGGGGGTTTTATGTGAGATGAGAGTTTTATATTTTTATTCATGTAAATTCAAATGTAATGTAATATTCTTTTATTTGGGGCACTTCCAGGTTGAGGTTGATGCCACCAGTGTTGTATATTATTTACTTTTCCGTATTAGGATGGACCCAAGGAGGGGAGCACAGGTGACCGGGTTATGGGGTTCAGTGGGAGGCCATCTCGAGGAGTCGAGACCGGGTCTCCTAAACTCCAGAATTGGTAGGGTCGCTTGCCGCTCTCGTAGGGGTCCAGGGTGTGGGCCTGGCTATTCATCGCGACTGTGGAATCCGTATTTTCTATTGTTGGCTAAATACTAAATACGGACGTCCTAGTATATCCCACATTATATCTATGTTTCTGCTGCGATATCTGTGATGTGATCATTTGATATGTTGTGATGGATACAGTATATAGTATATATGATATATTATATAGGCGTTACTTATGTTTTACACCCGCGCTAGCCCTGCCCTGCTCTGCCGTTAGTTATCTAACCTAACGGTGCATGAGGGGACATCGAGGCGAATGCGGATGGCATAAGTGTACGTCGTATTTATCTGTGATGCTTAGGAAGCATAAGCTGATGGGATTTTTTATTAATGAGATTAATAAAAGAAAAAAAAACCTAAAAGATGTTGTAGAATCAAAACTTTATAAAAAGTGTAGCTACAGTTTTGCTTTGCATAGCGGTATATATGATATACCCTGCACCTTATTCGATGAGGAAAGAGCCGAGATTCCTTCACCGGGAGTGACCTCTTTAGCGAAACTGGCAGATGCTACAAAACTCGGTTTGTCTTTCAATTGCTTTTAGAGTTTTGCTTTGCACAGTGATATATATGATATGTCATGCACCTTATTCGATGAGGAAAGAGCCGAGATCCCTTCACCGGGAGTGACCTCTTTAGCAAAACTAATGAAAGCCTCAAAAAACACTCCATTTCAAAATTTCACTTGATTCTATGACGATATCAAGTTCATTACGCAATAGGTTTTCAGAAAAACCTGTCGTAGCCCTCCGTCATTTCAGATAAAGACTATTTAATATTCGTGCTGCGTTTGTTGACCTCTGTCAAGGCGTAGTGTGCGGTAGCTAACTAGTAATTATCTGTAAAGCATGTGATGTGATTGGATTAGGGTAGTCGTACGACCTTGTTGACCTCTGTCAAGGGTCGTGCGAGTGGGTTTGATTCAATCAAGAAATGACGGGTTGAACTTGACTAGTGCACTATGGTTTGTTGACCTCTGTCAAGGTCATGGCACACTAGGGGAAAAATATTATCGGGAATTTCAAGTGTTGAAATTTGCAATGAGATTGCATACCTTCTATGAGATAGTTGGATCCCGATACCCACTGCGAGTAAGAGTTACTCCTGGGAGAGTTTTACACAGGACAATTAGTCGATCAAGTAGGTGTCTAGAAAAGTGTTAACGGGGTTACGCCTCTGGGAAAACGGGGTTTACTTTAATTAGGTCCGTGCGAAAGCATGTGGAACCTCCCTCAAAGTACCGACACTGATCTAGCTGAATGATTGACGAAATTGTAGGGTGTAATTAATCCCGGCTAATCCTACCTTTTAGGGTTTGAAGGTAGATTTGATAAAAACAGTGGGAGACATCCTGATTAGATAAGATAATAACCAATCTAATCTTGCAAGAGCATACGCTAAAGTGTTTTCTTCTCTCTCTCTCCAGGTAGCAACTAGGTCAAGCCATAATCAAGATAATAATATGGATGTATTGACTGAACCCGCTTATTATACTGAGCAGGGGAACGTTGGACCCGTTCTTTCTTATAAGAGTTATAAAACTTAACAGAGAATAGGAGAATATCTGGATTCTCACGCCGCCCAAAAGAACATGCATGTTGATGCATCTTCTTCAGGTGTGTTAGTTATTGAGAACTGTTTCTCAGTTCACCCTACGTTCTGGGTATTAGATACCGGATCAGGATCCCACATATGTAAATTGTTACATGGGCTACGTAAAGGTAGAGAACTGGGAAAAGGTGATGATTCCGTTCAAGTAGGGAACGGTGCAAGTATTGCAGCCAAAGCAGTTGGCGAATATCACCTTGTATTGCCAAGTCGTAATACACTGATTCTAAATGAGTACTATTATATACCGAATATGATGTGCAACATTATATCAGTTTCTTTATTAAGTAAAGAAGGATATAATTTTGTAGTAAAGGATAATGTTATGAACATATTCCTAGATCAAAAGTTGATTGCATCAGGCTTGTTACATAATGGCATATTCATTCTAAATCAGAATACAGTCCTAATATACAAAACACACACAAGAGGAAAAGTTCAGAAATGAACGAATCCTTCTTGTGGCATTGTAGACTTGGTCATATCAATGCGACACGACTGGCTAAGTTACATAAGGATGGTTATTTGAATCCGTTCGAATTATCATCTTATGATACTTGCCATTCATGTCTCAAAGGAAAAATGACCAAAGCTCCGTTTAGTAGACACGGAGAAAGAGTTACTAAACTCTTAGGACTGGTACATAGTGATGTATGCGGTCCCATGTCTACGCATGCCAGGAACGGTTCTTCCTACTTCATTACATTCACTGACGATCTCTCTAGATTCGGACATGTGTTCCTGATGAAACACAAGTCTGAAGCTTTTGAGAAATTCAGAGAATATAAGCACGAAGTAGAAAAACAAACGGGCAAAAGTATTAAGATCCTTCGATCTGATCGAGGAGGAGAATACTTAAGCAATGAGTTCCTAGATTATCTAAAAGAGAATGGGATTCTCTCTCAGCTTACTCCTCCTTATACACCACAGCACAAGGGTGTATCGGAGCGGAGGAATCGCACCCTATTAGATATGGTGCGCTCTATGATGAGTACAGCTGAGTTACCTTTTTCCTTCTGGGGGTATGCGCTTGAGACAGCAGCATACCTATTGAATCAAGTTCCAACTAAATCTGTACCTACTACACCATATGAGATATGGAGTGGGAAGAGACCAAGTCTTAAACGAGTTAAGATATGGGGTTGTCTGGCCTATGTCAAAAGGCAAAATCCAGACAAACTCGAGGCACGGTCAGTTCTATGCAAGTTTGTGGGATATCCTAAACATTCAAATGGATATTTTTTCTACCACAGTGAACAACAAAAAGTGTTTATTGCTCAACATGCCACCTTTTTAGAAAAGGAATTTCTTGAAAAAGAGATTAGTGGCTCTGAGGTAGAACTGGAAGAAGTTCCAGCAACACAAACTGTAACTGAAGATTTAGTGGCACCAGAGGATTCGGTAGTACCCGACGAACCCCAGCCTCTCCGCCGATCTAGTAGGGTTTCTCGTCCACTTGAGAGATACTATGGTTTTCTCATTGATGGTGGAAGCGAGGATTGCATCATGGAAGATGATGACCCGACTAGTTTCGAGCAGGCCATCACGAGTGGTGACTCTGTGAAATGGCTGGATGCAATGCGATCTGAGATGGAATCCATGTACACCAATAAAGTATGGATTTTGGAAAATGCTCCTGAAGGGGTAAAACCCATTGGGAGCAAGTGGATTTTTAAAAGGAAATTTGGTGTAGATGGAAAAGTTGAGACTTTCAAAGCTAGACTTGTAGCAAAGGGATTTCATCAACGACCAGGTGTGGACTATGACGAAACCTTTTCTCCAGTAGCTATGCTTAAATCCATCCGGATCTTACTTGCCATTGCTGCATACCATGACTACGAAATCTGGCAAATGGATGTTAAGACCGCCTTTCTAAATGGTGATTTAGAAGAGTGCGTGTACATGACTCAGCCAGAGGGCTTCGTAGATAGTGGGAGTAGCGGAAAGGTGTACAAACTGCTTAAATCCATTTATGGGTTAAAGCAAGCATCGCGGAGTTGGAACATCTATTTTGATGTAGTAGTCAAAGAGTTTGACTTCATCAAAAACATAGATGAACCTTGTATCTATAAGAAGGTAGCAGAGAGTAAGGTTGTCTTCCTCGTATTATACGTGGATGACATACTCTTGATAGGAAATAATATTCCTATGCTGCAATCAGTCAAGCTCTTCTTATCACAAAGATTCTCAATGAAAGATCTAGGTGATGCCTCCTGCATATTGGGGATTAGGATCTATAGAGATAGATCCAAACAGATACTGGGATTGTCCCAATCCAGGTACATTGACACCATACTAAAGAGGTTTAGTATGGAAGAATCCAAGCGTGGGAACCAACCCATGATCTCTGGACTCACTCTCTCCAAAGAGATGTCTCCCAAGACTGATTTGGAGAGAGATCGCATGCAAGGGATACCCTATGCTTCGGCAGTGGGCTCTATCATGTATGCGATGCTATGTACCAGACCCGATGTAGCATACTCACTAAGTGTAGTGAGTCGGTATCAAGAAGATCCTGGAGAGAGTCACTGGACGGCTGTGAAGAACATCCTCAAGTACTTGCGAAGGACTAGAGATATGTTCTTGGTGTATGGTAACGGAGAACTCCGGGTGGAGTCCTTTACCGATTCCAGCTTCCAAAGTGATAAGGACGACTCAAAGTCGCACTCGGGATTTGTCTTTACCCTCAATGGAGGGGCGGTATGTTGGAAGAGTTCTAAACAGGATACCGTTGCAGACTCGATGATGGAGGCTGAATACATCGCTGCCAACGATGCTGCCAAAGAGGCTGTCTGGATGAAGAAGTTCATCACTGAACTTGGTGTGGTTCCATCCATTGAACATTCAATACCTCTGTATTGGGATAACAATGGAGCTGTGGCTTTGGCCAAGAAACCCAGATCCCATCAGAAATCCAGACATATTCTGAGGCGGTATCACCTGATCAGGGAGATAGTTGATCGCCGGAAGATCGAGGTCAGGAGAATAGATACGAAGGACAACACTGCGGATCCACTCACGAAGGCCATTCCCCAGATACAGTTTGAGAGATTATTCGGGATGCTAGGTATGAGATACTACAGCAGCTGGCCTTAGTGCAAGTGGGAGATTGTTAGTTATGTATATGCCCTAGAGGCCATTGTTGTACATATGATGTATATTATGATGGATGCTTGGATATATACAGAGAGGACTTTCTTGCTCGTCATGATAGTATGCTATTTGGTTTCACTTTATCTTAACATGTTGACTTGTATTGGTTTACTGTTTTTCTCTCACATGTTGATAAAGCCCTTAGGATCTGTACTCGACTACTGGGATTGTGATGAGATCATAATAGTGGGGCCACGGTAGTCGATGAGTACATCCTATAAATGTTCCTAGTCGAGGGTATATCGAGACAGGGCATCGATACACCAGAGTAGACTAGCGTATACACATCTTGACCCATATGATGGGCGATGGATGATCCCATATCCATCGGTGTTTGACATCAAGGATGGTGTACGGGTGCTCAGTGGAGACTGGGTACACTGGACGGACTCGCCGAGAACTCCCAGTTGGTGATATACCACACGTCAGATGGCAGTTCTCTGGTGACACTGGTACAGGGTAGTCTGTAGACCCGAGATCGTCATAGAGTCTTGTGTGATTCCCACTGTGCTTTGATTTCCACCTTACCACGTCCAAGAGGGCGTGCAAAACTATGGCTTTTGGGTACAGTCCCGAATCACATGGAGGCAATGAGCGATAGGAGGGGATTCGTCTCTCCCGGTATAGGGAGTTGATGTCGTGCAGTGTTCGATTGGCTATAACTGGAAGTCCCTGGCCAGGGCTGATATAGAGATATACTGGTAAGTGTTACCAGTAGTTTCTCGACCTGTTATGAGCCTCACATCGACACGACTTATCGGTTACTGGGGTCTGACGTATACCACCCCTAGACTTGATATGCGACATATCAGACGAACAGACCGGACTGTACGGGAGTGTTACTGATTGGATTCACAGGAGAACGGACAGGCTAGCTTATTGATCTTCTGATCGCTCAATACCTGGGTGGCTATTATGTTTAACTGACCGCTTGCAGCTTGTGGGTGTTTGATATGATCATCACCTGCTACCGGTGTATTGACGATTCTTTAGAGTCCTACACAGAGGTTTCTTGGCTCAGGAAAAACGGAGTAGAGGCAAATATGTGATATATGCAGGACCGAGGATAATGCGATATGAGATACCGTATTATATTCTCGCGATATTTAGATATGAATCGGGACATCGGATCAAGTGTTGATTCAATGAATCGGTACATGATATATTAGTCGATTATATTCGATATAGCCGGATCGTTAGATCAAGTGTTGATTTGATGATTTAATGTATAATGATATATATGATATATTGTATTACATTATCTAATATTGGCTCGCTTTATTATTTCATTTTCTCACCGGATTAATACATTGATATATATGCGATATATGTTAATTGTATTATTTTCTTTTATTGCAAATATATAATATATATGTGATATATATTATTGTGACATGATATGATTTATTATAAAACATGTTTAAGAATGATAAAAAGGGATTAGGGTTTGATTAGGGTTAGCTCTTTCAAGTTCATTCTAGAAGGATTCTATTTTGTCTTGGTTAAGATATTATGGTTGATACTTATTCTTAACCTAACCAAACCCTAACTCTAGTTTATTCTCTACAAGTTTTATCCTATCATCTTTGACCATGGTTCTATAATCAATCATATACATTTATCTTCTATTCATCACAAAAGGATTATCTTTTTCATTATCATCTTCTTCTCTCTTGAGTTCAAAAAGAAAAAGCTTACTAGTTAATTCTTTTGTGATGATTTCTTGTGAGAAAGTGAATTAAAAAGAAAGCATAAATACTACTCCATCATCCTCATCTAATCTAGCCCATTAGATTAGGGTGTTCATCTCTTTAGAGTGAGAAAGCTTAGGTTATAGCAACTTCGACGTAGATCATCGGAGAATCGGAACACTTCAAGCTAGCATGGATCGTTCGAGTCATGGAGCCTCTCTTGAGTCCGGGAGATCGTGGATCGCGGCGAAAGGACTTCTACTCGGAGCTTGTGAAGCGAAAGAGCGGACTACAAAGGTTGTAATCCCTCACACTTAGCTATAAAGATATCATCTTGCATGCTAAACCCTAATAATCTAGCAAAGGTCCCGTCTTTAGGTTGTTCGGCACATGTAAAATTTTATTCGGGCATGTTTGATACTTTATGAACCTTCACAAGTGTGCCTAGGAACCCTACACAAGCGGATACTGAGGAAAGGAATGGCGCAGGATAATGATTAATTTCATTGGATGATACAGTCTAAGAAGTTTGCTGGATTTGGAGTTCATTTGCGAACTGGGTTCCATCAGATATCCAGACAAATTCTAAGACAGGTACTGCTCATTTTGGGAGATAGCTTTCTCCATGAAGTTATGATATAGAGAGATATAGAAAGAAACATTGGAGCGGATCCACTCACTGAGGCTATTTCTCGAACGCATTAGTTTCGCAAACGGGCTTTGCGAAACTGATAAGTAGAGAAGTTGGGTGTTCGGTATCACACGGGCTGTGAGTATGCGACTTCGCAATAATTGGCCTTAAGTGCAAGTGGGAGATTGTTGGCTATAGTACCCTCAATGCAATTATCATAGTCGTGGACATGTGATTATGATGATTGAGTGAGGACCTATACCGATAAAACGGTCCTACTTGAGATGATAGTATGTATCTGGTTTGTCTTTATCATCATGTACATATTGATAGAGCCCATAGGATTCTTGCTTGATACCAACATTATGATGGCGATCATATTCGTGGGAGCTGGGGGTCTATAAGCACATTCTTAAATGTCCCTAGTCGTGGGAGTATCGAGATTGGGTATTGATACTTCAGTGTAGACTAGTGCATACTGATCGAGACCCCGAGAGGGGCGGTGGCCAGGTCTCACAAACCATTAGTGTTAGTTTGTTCACCTAAGATAGTATGCAGCTGCCCATTGTGTTATGAGTACACTGGAAGGACTCGCCGGGAACCTTCTAGTTAGTATTATACCTATTGTCAGAAAGCAGTTCCCAGGTGACATGTATACAGGTTAGTCTGTCGACCTGAGATCGTCATTTGTTTCGTGTGAGTTCCCACTGTGCTTTGATTACTGCCCTACCACGGTTCAAAGGAGTCGTGCAAACAGGTTTTAGTTGGGTACAGTCCCGAGCCACATTGAGACAGTGATCGGATCGTCGGGGATTCGTCTCTCCCGGTATTGGGGGTTAATGTTGCGTTGTGCACAGGTGACCATCACCAGAAATCCATGGCCATGGTGAACGAGAAACTACCGATCCAGGATCGATAGTTTCTCAGGTGGTGATGGGTTACATGCCGACTGTAACATTTCAAAAAAATAAAATATTATTTTTGGGGAATTTTTATAATTTAATAATAAAATAATGAATATTTTAAGTAAGGTGGTATAATTAAATACCGATAAATTGGGGGGGAAATTTTGAAAATTTTAGAAATTACTTAAAAGAGGGTGTTTTATGTGAATTATGCAATTTTTAAGTTTTTATGATTTATTTTATGCTAATGTAGTGCTAATCGCGATTAAAAATTGGTAATTGTGGATTAAGCGTGTTTTGTGCATATAGCATGCACAAAGTCTTTTTCACACTTGTGCATTTTCTACCATGGTTTGTTTTGGGTGCATGGCTTTTCTTTTGGGGTTACTATTGAGGAGAGAAGAATATAGAAAAGAAAAAAAGAAATTGAATAAAGAATGGAATAGTGTGAGGTATGGGTGAGAGAGAGAAAGAGAGAGTGAGGGAAGGGTCAACCTTGGGCATGGACCTTTGAACCATTCAACACCTCCATCATTTCTCCTCCCTCTTCCTTGTTGCAGCTGCTGCCTCCCCCCCCCCCTTCCTCCTCCACTACAACCCCCAAAACTATATGAAAAACATCTTAAAACTCAAACCCTAATTCACAAAAAAAGGTGCACAAGCTACCTTATGGACAAAGAAAAATATGATTTTGGCGCTGTAGGAGATTCTTGGGAGCTAGATGAGGTAACCCCTTTCACAATTAGTGTAGTGTTTCATGTGCTTTAGCCTCATTACAAGTTTAACATCGTTTTGGCGAAGTTTTATGGACTTTGCAAAAGCCTAGAAAGGGTTGAGGTTATTTTGAGTTGGATTAAGTGCTAATAAGCCTTATTAGTGACCTAAACCCCCATGATGGTAGAAAACCCAGACCAACCAAACCTGAAACCCAAAATTACGGAATTTCAGAACTTTCAAGTCGGTTTATGAACTTTGAGTGTGCAGGAAAATCTGGAATGAACTGGGACTTTTACTGGAAAAATAAACAACTCCAGAGACTCATTTGAGATCATAGGAACCCACTGTAGAAAGATGAACCACAATGGGGACCACCAGGCCGACGAGGCCGGTTTTTCATGGCAGAAAGCTCGGCCACTAGGTGTGGGGTAGGGTCCAGGTTTCTTCTATAGGTCACATATACCCTATATATCACCCTTGTATTGTTTGCTCACATGGTTTTCACCCTCATACAAATCTGGGACTAATTTCCTACAGTGTGGTATTATGATATTGCCACGACTTAAACTTTACATACCAAATCTTGGTTTTGTGTTAGATTGGTAGCCTACAGGGATCTGGAGTGACCCTAGACACTAAGTGGGAAAAACTAGCAAGACCATTACCCTATATTGACTACCAGGAGACTACCCTACAAGCATGACACCTCAACTCCCTACCAGGGCCAGCGTCACTGGAATTTTAGGGTAGGGGGCCGGCCACCTTGTAGAGTTAGGAGTCTTGGTTGCTTCCATAGGTTAGTTACACTTTATACATCACTCCAGTATTGCTTTGGAACATTGGTTTCACCCTAATCAAAATCTGGGACAGAGTACATGTGTTGCTATTTTTATTCGAGTTATGGTTTTACGTATTTTAAATTCTGGATTTTGGTATTTGTACTTTATCTCGATCATGTGACGTTTGTACGTCTATATCGAGTGATATCGGGTTGTTTTGCGAAAGCTAACCATGGGTTCTAACCTATAGGCTTTTAAGCGTATCGTTTTGGTTTTCGTGTGTCGTTTTGGTTTCGATTTGGTTTTAATGCGATACGATACGTGTGACATGTAGGTACCCCCACGATTATTCGAGACGATGGAGAGGATGAAGGCGACATCAACACCGACACACAGGATACAGGTGAGTAGATTATATCTACGGGGGAAATCGGGTGGATGGCATATAGCACCCCAGCAGTTCGATATTTAGTATAATAGATATATAACATATATATATGTATGATAGCGTTATGTGTGACTTGGGTATTCTAGATGTGTTTAGGTGTACTATGGATAGATTAGGATTTAGAAGTAAACTAGTATTAGTTTCCTAGTTGCGAACCCTAGAATAGGGTTACACCCACAGTACACATGCTTATCTGTTACACTTATACCTGGATGATGAGGATAGTGGATGATATTTGAAGATGAGTCAATGAGATTGGGCATTGTGCCATGAGATCGGTGATATAATGTGGTTCGTATTTGGGATACGACACGAGATTTTAGCGGGCCTTTGGATGTGTGTTTTACACACGCTCTTATATTTATATAGATGGTATCGATTTGTACTAGACTTAGTTCAGTACCCCAAATCATGATATATGATGATAAGGATACCAGATAATTGATGAGATGAATGTGATATTGACCCGTACCCAGCTTTTGGGATGTCATACGATGATTTACCGTACGAGCTTTATATTGATGATAGATCCGCATTCATGACTCGAGGATGTCATATGATATTGTATGGTACGCGGTACCTTTGAGGCGGGATCACCGACTATTATATTTATATATATATATATATATATATATATATATATCGACTCAGATTTAGGTGGTTTCCATACCCCTCCTGATTGACTTGTTAGTTAGAGCTGTAGTTTTGCTTGTAGATATTAGGCTAGGCCGATATCATACTTATTTCAAAAACTAACGAATCGGGGGTATTTTAAAGACAGGCAAAGGGATTATACGGATATTTTCAAGGGCGCACCTTTTCTTTAAAAAAAAACACTGTAGCCCTTATTTTACTAAAAAACCCGATTCGTCTTATTTCAAATGGCAAAACTTTATGACATTTTTATATTGATGTAGATTCTTCACTGTTGTGTTATTAGTCGATTTCTGCATATTTTTGCTATTCGCATCGCATTGCATGTGCAAATGTGTTTATTGTTATATCAAAACCATGCTGTTAGGACACCAGCACCGTTATCGATGATGCATGTGTTATTAGTCGATTTCTGCATATTTTTGCTATTCGCATCGCATTGCATGTGCAAATGTGTTTATTGTTATATCAAAACATTGCATGTAGTTTTGCTTGTAGATATTAGGCTAGGCCGATATCATACTTATTTCAAAAACTAACGAATCGGGGGTATTTTAAAGACAGGCAAAGGGATTATACGGATATTTTCAAGGACGCACCTTTTCTTTAAAAAAAACACTGTAGCCCTTATTTTACTAAAAAACCCGATTCGTCTTATTTCAAATGGCAAAACTTTATGACATTTTTATATTGATGTAGATTCTTCACTGTTGTGTTATTAGTCGATTTCTGCATATTTTTGCTATTCGCATCGCATTGCATGTGCAAATGTGTTTATTGTTATATCAAAACCATGCTGTTAGGACACCAGCACCATTATCGATGATGCATATGTTTCACGTACACCTGCTTGCCGGCTCACACACTTCATCATTGATAATTGCCAGGTCACTACACTGTAGAACTGTTGCATTCAGGATATGATCGCTTGCATGTCATACTTGTGTACATACATTTTGTACACCCATACTTGCATACATAAGTATTTGCACATACATAGACGATTCTGGCTTGATTAGAGATTTGGGAACCGCAAGGTATATCTTAAAACTGTATTCATTTTAAAAGAGCGGGTTCCTTCAATATGTGCATATTACTATTCCATGTTGCATGATATACTGATATGCTTACATTTCTTCTATATGTCGCATACATCATGCTTTATGATTATACGCATTGAGATATGTTGTTTCCATGATATTTCTGGATTTGGGAACCGTGGGTATTTCAAAAGAGAGTACGTATTATTTTAAAAACCTGGTTACCCTTGATATGATATTTCAGTGCGCCCACCATTAGTTTTATCGGTTCTGATGTATATATTTACCCCACGCGCGGAGGAGCCATGAGCCGTGTCCGGGTACATGGTGGGGCCCGGTATGGTACCCCGGGGCAAGAAAGGGATGCTGTGTATACAGACAGTGAGCTTGGCAGAGGGACTACTACCTACTGGTGATATTATTTGGGCTCAGCGGATATCCGGAGGATATCAACCGGAGTCGAGAGATGATACGGGCCAATCCGGACTAACGGAGCCCGTGGGCCGATCCGGACTGACGGAGCCCGATATATGAGGATTTTGCAGGGTTACTAAGCACTCTGACAAGGGTCTACGAGGTATCAACCATGCCCGATTTAAAATTTAGACATGCCGAACAACCCTTAACCAAGATCTTAAACTAGAGATTAGGCGAAACAAAGCATGTTAAACACTTTAACATCTAAGAGTTTGGGATTACAACCTTTGTAGTCCGGTCCTTCACTTCATAAGCTCCGTGTTGAGATCCTTTCGCTGCGATCATCAAGTTCCGGAATCTCGAGAGGCTCCACGAAGAGAAAGATGCAAACTTGCTTCCGATCTTCGATAACTAAGATGATCTATCTTGAAGTTTCTTGAACACAAGCTCTCACTCTCAAATGAAGTGAACACCCTAATCTAAATGGCTAGGATAGATTAGGATGATGAAGTAGGATTTTAGCTCTATTTTATTTTCATAATCTCACCCATTTTCATCACAAGAATCAAAGCTAGAAAGCTTTGCAAGAAGGAAGAAGAAGATGAACAATGAATAATCCTTTTGTGATGAATAATGAAAAGATATATGATTACAAATGCAACCATGGTCAACTATGACAAGGCTAACTCATGTAGAGATTTAACTAGGGCTAAGGGTTTGAGTTGGGTTAACAATGAGTCACTTAAAATATCAACCATAATATCTTAGCTCCTGACAAAAGAAAACCTTCTAGAAGGTTCATGAAAGAACTAACCCAATTCAAACCCTAACCTTGTTTAATCTCCGCTAAACATGTTGCATTAGTAATCATATCATGTTACAATATTATATATCACATATATAATATATATTTGTAACAAAAGAAACTAATACAATTAACATATATCGCATATATATCAATGTATTACCCGGTGAGAAAATGAATCAACAAGTGAGCTAATATTAGTTAATGTAATTCAATATATCATATATATTATTATACATTAAATTATCGAATCAACACTTGATCCGACAATCCGGCTATATCGAATATAACCGACTAATATATCATGTACCGATTTATCGAATTAACACTTGATCCGATGATCCGGCTCATATCAAAATAACGCGAGAATATAATACAGTATCTCATATCGCACTATCCTCGGTCCTGCACATATCACATATGTGCCCCTACTCCGTTTTGCCTGAGTCAAGAAATCTCTGTGTAGGACTCTAAAGAATCGTCAATACGCCGGTAGCAGGTGATGATCATTTCAAACACCCACAAGCTGCAAGCGGTCAGCTAAACGTAACAGCCACCCAGGTATTGAGCGATCAGAAGATCAACAAGCAAGCCTGTATATTCTCCTGTGAATCTAATCAGTAACACTCCCGTACAGTCCGGTCTCGTCGTCTGATATGTCGGATATCTCGCCTAGGGGTGGTAAACGTCAGACCCCAGTAGCTTGATAAGTCGTATCGATATGAGGTCTATAACAGTTCGAGAAACTACTGATAACACTTACCAAAAAATCTCAGCAACCCTGGCCAGGGATTTCCAGTTATAGCCAATCGAACAAAGCGCAACATCAACTCCCTATACCGGGAGAGACGAATCCCCTCCTATCACTCATTGCCTCCATGTGATTCGGGACTGTACCCAAAAGCCACCTTTTTGTATGCCCTCTTGGACGTGGTATGATGGAAATCAAAGCACAGTGGGAATCACACAAGACTCTATGACGATCTCGGGTCTACAGACTAACCTGTACCAGTGTCACCAGAGAACTGCCATCTGACGTGAGGTTTAATACCATCTGGGAGTTCTCGGCGAGTCCGTCCAGTGTACCCAGTCTCCACTGAGCACCCGTATACCTTCTCTGATGTTAAACACCAATGGATATGAGATCATCCATCGCCCATCATATGGGTCAAGAAGCGCATACGCTAGTCTACTCTGGAGTATCGATGCCCTGTCTCGGTACTCCCACGACTAGGAACATTTGAAGGATGTACTTGGCGACTACACTGTCCTCACTAGTATGATCCACATCATAGTCCTGGTAATCAAGTACTCATCCTAAGGGCTTTATCAACATGTAGCATAGAGACAATCAGAGTACATGTTAAGATAAAGAGCAACCAGATAGCATGCTATCATGTCGAGCAAGAAAGTCCTCCCTGTATATGTCCAAGTATCCACTACAATATACATCGTATGTACAGAAATGGCCTCTAGGGCATACATATAACTAACAGATTTACGTGCCGATGCTGGGCACAGCTTTCATGATGTTTTCGAGTGTCGATGCTGGACACTCCGGTTTCATGATTTTGAGGTGTCGCGAGGGACACATGTTGATTATATCATCATACTTCTATGCATATGCTTTATGATATTTTCATGCATGATGTTTATTGTCATTGGGTGACACGTGGACGAGATCCACATACATATAGCTGATATTGATGACATTGATCACATAGTTGGACGATATCCACATACTGTTAGACGTCATGATATAGTTGACACTGATTACATTGATCATACCTCACATTATGATAGGTTGTTACCTGAGGCACCGTCACAAGTACTTGGTTCTACACTTATGTATAGATGTTAGCTTTGCCACCTTTTTCATGCTTCAGACTTATTCATTTTGAGGATATTATTATTATTGATCGTATTGACCTAGGATTGTGTCATATATACGATTTCTGCTCTGTGATGTTTTCTATTCACGAGTTGGCAACTCACACCCGTTGTGCCACAGTTCTTGCAGGTTTTGCCGTACAGGTTTCATTGCGGCTTTTCTGGCACACTGCTTCCCTTACGGGTGATTTGCTTTGGTAGGTGGGTTCTTTTGCTTCAGAACCACCATTGTATATGTATTATTCATTTGCATCTAGTAATTCCATCAACCAAACTTGTATATTGTTTCAGACTTAGCAAACCAGTTGTGTATTATTTCGACCTTAGAGTCGTGCATTGTAGTATTATGGTTTTCATGCTGATTTTGAGTTTCTTTTTTGAGTTTTAATCCTCGCCCTTCGGTGTTGTATATTATACTGCTTGCGTGGTTGTGACCGTCGATTGACGAAGAACTAGCTTCCGCTTGGGGATGCCTTTTATCATTGTGCATATATTATTCTTGTTGTACCCCATTTGGGGCCAGTTTTTACAAAGGAAACTCTGCCGAAATTTTCAGAAAAGACTAGATGTTTTAAAAATGGATATTTGGCTTACTTATTTAAAACCTTGCTTTTAAACATGTTTTCTTACTTCTTAAAAATTAGTTTTCTTTATTTACTCCTTTAAATGGTTTTAGATTTCTGGGTTTTTTGCTTACTTGGATTAGATGAGGTCCTATAGACTTCATATGATTCAAGGGCCATTCACGTGCTATTTCGGGACATGACAAAGTTGGTATCAGAGCGCTAGGTTACCTTGGTTCGAGTCTAAGTTTGACTATGTGGAGCCTAGAGCATTTATATATATACGGAACTTAGGCTTGACCTTACGGAACTTAGACTTAGTCGAGGGGGTATTATACCCAAACTTTCGTCGCGTAGGATGACCCTTGGTTGATGGAGTAGGTAGCTTGAGTAGAGTGACGTACCGTACGTCTATTCCGCGGCATACTTATGATATGCTACTCCGCTTAAGAAACCTTAGGATGTACATTTCCTTGCACAGTATTATATTCATTCATATGATCTATCGTCATCGATGTTGGTTATGATTTTACTGCCACGATTACACGGGCAGAGAGAGCTACGGCTAGAGTTGCGTCAGCATGAGCTCATCACGGACGAGGACTGACCAGGGCATGATTCCAGAGACGTACGATTGCATAGAGCCTTCGTTTTATTGCGTTTTCATGCCATGAGCGTTTGACAGATCACTTTTACGAGATTTTCCGGATATGTTGATCGGCACCAGAGGATCAGGCTACCACTAGAGCCCAGCCAGAATGTGATGACCATTGATATATCGCTTATTCATGATGGTTGAGGCGCTGTTCAGCGTACAGACGAATGAGCCAGTTGTTGCTACAAATGACGAGATATTGCCCAGATGTTGGAGCTACTGCAGCATGAGTATATACTTAGAGATATGATGGAAGGTCGCTAGTCACCCGAGGATAAATGACTAAGACAAGTGGTTCGTTCTCTTACTTCGATGCGAGGTCATCAGATAGATTGATTCCAGCGCGAGACGACTTCACGCAGGTTCCTTGAAAGTCGATAGGGACGATCGAATGTCAGGAACCCATTTCCAAGTTTAAAGTATTCGGAAGACAATGCAAGTAATGCTATGGAACCTCTAGAAGAATGAAAC
Organism: Agapanthus africanus; assembly: GCA_030015575.1. Lineage (NCBI taxonomy): Eukaryota > Viridiplantae > Streptophyta > Magnoliopsida > Asparagales > Amaryllidaceae > Agapanthus > Agapanthus africanus. Next base: position 180,530,510 of record CM057344.1, on the reverse strand, counting down.
CCTAACTCGACTTAATGACCATGGAACACCTCCGAACCTTAGAGTTTGCGGCAATTTAGCGGTGCCATTTGTGAGGCTTGGGTTTGCCCTTCTACGGTTGGTCCACAGGTGCTGTGGTATGTACTGGAATACTATTAAACTGTACTCAAGATGTTGATATCTTGGGGGATTATAAGGTTCTGACAAATCGATCAGATGGTTCGACATCATTCGAATATCATGTGATGGGACACATTGCTTGGGAGACTCCAGATACGAGTATAGCCGTTGAAGCGCAGTCCATGCAGCCACGAGAAGACAAGTCCGTGTGAGAGACTTTGGATGGACCATAGCCGAGAACATTTGCAGGCGCAGATAGGGACGTGACGTCGAAGTGGACGACGATACAGACAAGTGGGACAAGAGGTTCGTACAAGATGCTGACGAGCTGTTGTTACTCCCCGTTAAGATTAAAGGTCGGATATGTCTACAGAGGCGTTGGGATGCGACCAGTTTCCGAGAAAATGTTGTGCTGAGGACGCAGATGTCCAGAGAGCGAGAAAAGTTTATGCAAGAGTACCAGCCTCCGTACAGTTCGGCATAGGCGGGATCGGGAGAGACCTTGAGCAGGATTCCCTCCAGGACACTGCTACGATAAGGTTTGCACCCAGGATCAGATGTGTGATGTGTATTCAGAGGACCAGAGGTCGGTGCTAGTGACGTGCTGCTTTACGAGTGGTCATGAGGATTGACCGAGAGATGACCAGAGAAGAGCCAGGACAGAATAGTCCCCGTTAGCACACTTGACAGGGCCGATGAGCCGATGGATTGCGAGATTGTCAATCCGCAGAGGAGATAAGGACCCAGAGACTAAGGACGCCAGACCGTAAATAAAAGACAAGTAGATATCTTGCGCTGCTAGCATTGGATGCACCAACACCTTCTCGACTTTGAAGGAGGATACATCGACGACGGTATTTATGATTTGTGATTTGGTGATTCGATTATCACGTATCCATCATCTTGGATTTTGGTATTTTGGGCGATCTATTCGCATGATTTAGTCTTGATGACCGAGTTCCATGATATTTATTTTCGTGCACCATGGTTGCACGTACTGGGTATTCATATTTGTGCACAGTTATTACACCTGATTTGGATTTTCGCGCGTGTTGAGCGCATATTTTGAGATACGATTTTGGTGCACACCAGATGCACTAAATCGAGATTCTGCATGCATATCAGATGCACCTGATGTTGCTGTCAGGCACGCCCGTTGCCCTTGACAGATGTTACGTGCACACCCGTTGCACTTAAATGTTATTTCTTATGGAGTAGTACGTTTTTATGACATTTTCTAGATGTTTTCGTACTGAGCAGGACTAGTCAGAGGACAGTACCTGGATATATTTTGCATGCATTGATAGTTATCGAAGGGATTTCCAAAAAGCGAGCTATAATCTCAGCAATTACCTACGTGTCTGATATGACACGAAACATTTAAAATAAGGAAACCCTTTTAATTTGTCTTCAAAACGGCGGAACGTACATATTAAACAAAAGATATATACATATATGGTTATTTTCTTACCTTAGACGTCTGCCACTGTGCAGTGCTCTGCGCATCGCACAGCAACATGAAAGGTTTGGCATGCATTCTTTCAGATTTTTTCATGTATAGATTTGATGTCTACATGTATGGTTTTGATATATCATATTGGTTTTGTCTTGGATTTGACATTTGTGTCTTTACCATGACTCCGATGATTGCGGGATGCTTGACGGAGTTTTGGTTTTGAGTTATCTGCTCATTACTCATTCGCATGCATTGCGCTATGATGCGTTTTATTTATTGATAATTTCGGAGCCCCGACGACTTGGATTTTTACTGAAATGTTTTAGTATTTGAGGGGTTTTAAATCTAAATTCGGGGACCGAATTTCTTTAAGGGGGGAAAATTGTAACATTTCAAAAAAATAAAATATTATTTTTGGGGAATTTTTATAATTTAATAATAAAATAATGAATATTTTAAGTAAGGCGGTATAATTAAATACCGATAAATTGGGGGGAAATTTTTGAAAATTTTAGAAATTACATAAAAGAGGGTGTTTTATGTGAATTATGCAATTTTTAAGTTTTTATGATTTATTTTATGCTAATGTAGTGCTAATCGCGATTAAAAATCGCTAATCGCGGATTAAGCATGTTTTGTGCACATAGCATACACAAAATCTTTTTCACACTTGTGCATTTTCTACCATGGTTTGTTTTGGGTGCATGGCTTTTGTTTTGGGATTACTATTAAGGAGAGAAGAATATAGAAAAGAAAAAATGAAATTGAATAAAGAATGGAATAGTGTGAGGTATGGGTGAGAGAGAGAAAGAGAGTGAGGGGAGGGTCAACCTTGGGCATGGACCTTTGAACCATTCAACACCTCCAATATTTCTCCTCCCTCTTTCTTGTTGTTGCTGCTGCCTCCCCCCTCCCCCCTTCCTCCTCCACTACAACCCCCAAAACTATATGAAAAACATCTCAAAACTCAAACCTCATTTCACAAAAAAAGGTGCACAAGCTACCTTATGGACCAAGAAAAATATGATTTTGGTGATGTAGGAGATTCTTGGGAGCTAGATGAGGTAACCCCTTTAACAATTAGTGTAGTGTTTCATGTGCTTTAGCCTCATTACAAGTTTAACATCATTTTGGCGAAGTTTTGTGGACTTTGGAAAAGCGTAGAAAGGGTTGAGGTTATTTTGAGTTGGATTAAGTGCTAATGAACCTTATTAGTGACCTAAACCCCCATGATGGTAGAAAACCCAGACCAACCAAACCTGAAACCCAAAAATACGGAATTTCAGAACTTTCATGTCAGTTTATGAACTTTGAGTGTGCAGGCAAATCTGGAATGAACTGGGACTTTTACTGGAAAAATAAACAACTCCAGAGACCCATTTGAGACCATAGGAACCCACTGTAGAAAGACGAACCACAAAGGGGACCACCAGGCCGGCGAGGCCGGTTTTTCATGGCAGAGGGCTCGGCCACTTATTGTGGGGTAGGGTCCAGGTTTCTTCTGTAGGTCACATATACCCTATATATCACCCTTGTATTGTTTGCTCACATGGATTTCACCCTCATACAAATCTGGGACTAATTTCCTACAGTGTAGTATTATGACATTGCCACGACTTAAACTTTACATACCAAATCTTGGTTTTGTGTTAGATTGGTAGCCTACAAGGATCTGGAGTGACCCTAGACACTTAGTGGGAAAAACTAGCAAGACCATTACCCTATATTGACTACCAGGAGACTACCCTACAAGCATGACACCCCAACTCCCTACCAGGGCCGGCGTCGCCGGAATTTTAGGGTAGGGGGCCGGCCACCTTGTAGAGTTAGGAGTCTTGGTTGCTTTCATAGCTCAGTTACACTTTATACATCACTCCAGTATTGCTTTGAAACATTGGTTGCACCCTAATCAAAATCTGGGACAGAGTACATGTGTTGCTATTTTTATTCGAGTTATGGTTTTGCGTATTTTAAATTCTGTATTTTGGTATTTGTACTTTATCTCGATCATGTGACGTTTGTACGTCTATATCGAGTGATATCGGGTTGTTTTGCGAAAGCTAGCCATGGGTTCTAACCTATAGGCTTTTAAGCGTATCGTTTTGGTTTTCGTGTGTCGTTTTGGTTTCGATTTGGTTTTAATGCGATGCGATACGTGTGACATGTATGTATCCCCACGATGATTCGAGACGATGGAGAGGATGAAGGCGACATCGACAATGACACGCGGGATACAGGTGAGTAGATTATATCTACGGGGGAAGTTGGGTGGATGGCATATAGCACCCCCGTAGTTCGATATTTAGTATACTAGATATATAACATATATATATGTATGATAGCGTTATGTGTGATTTGGGTATTCTAGATGTGTTTAGGTGTACTATGGATAGATTAGGGTTTAGAAGTAAACTAGTATAGTTTCCTAGTTGCAAACCCTAGAATAGGGTTACACCCACACGCGCACACATGCTTATCTGTTACACTTATACCTGGATGATGAGGATAGTGGATGATATTTGGAGATGAGTTGATGAGATTGGGTATTGTGCCATGAGATCGGTGGTATGATGTGGTTCGTATTTGGGATACGACACGAGATTTTAGCGGGCCTTTGGATGTGTGTTTTACACACACTCTTATATTTATATAGATAGTATCGATTTGTACTAGACTTAGTTCAGTACCCCAGATCATGAGATATGATGATAAGGATACCAGATAATTGATGAGATGAATGTGATATTGACCCGTACCCAGCTTTTGGGATGTCGTACGATGATTTACCGTACGAGGTTTATATTGATGATAGATCCGCACTCATGACTCGAGAATGTCATATGATATTGTATCGTACGCGGTACCTTTGAAGCGGGATCACCGACTATTATATATATATATATATATATATCGACTCAGATTTAGGTGGTTTCCATACCCCTCCTGATTGACTTGTTAGTTAGAGCTGTAGTTTTGCTTGTGGATGTTAGGCTAGGCTGATGTCATATCTATTTCAAAAACTAACGAATCGGGAGTATTTTAAAGACAGGCAAAGGGATTATACGGATATTTTCAAGGACGCACCTTTTCTTAAAAAAAACACCGTAGCCCTTATTTTACTAAAAACTCCGATTCGTCTTATTTCAAATGGCAAAACTGTATGACATTTTTATATTGATGTAGATTCTTCACTGTTGTGTTTATTAGTCGATTTCTGCATATTCTTGCTATTCGCATTGCATGCACAAATGTGTTTATTGTTATATCAAAACCATGCTGTTAGGACACCAGCACCATTATCAATGATGCATATGTTTCACGTACGCCTGCTTGCCGGCTCACACACTTCATCATCGATAATTGCCATGTCACTACACTGTAGGACTGTTGCATTCAGGATATGATCCCTTGCATGGCATACTTGTGTATATACATATTGTACACCCATACTTTCATACATAAGTATAGGCACATACATAGACGATTCTGGCTTGATTAGAGATTTGGAAACCGCAAGGTATATCTTAAAACTGTATTCATTTTAAAAGAGCGGTTTCCCTCAATATGTTTATATTACTATTCCATGTTGCATGATATACTGATATGCTTACATTTCTTTTATATGTCGCATACATGCTTTATGATTATACACATTGAGATATGTTGTTTCCATGATATTTCTGGATTTGAGAACCGTGGGTATTTCAAAAGAGAGTACGTATTATTTTAAAAACCCGGTTACCCTTGATATGATATTTCAGTGTGCCCACCATGAGTTTTATCGGTTCTGATGTATATAATTACCCCACGCGAGGAGAAGTCGTGAGCCGTGTGCGGGTATATGGTGGGGCCCGGTATAGTACCCCGGGGCGAAAAAAGGATGCTGTGTATACAGACGGTGAGCCTGGATGAGGGACTACTACCTACCGGTGATATTATTTGGGCTCGGCGGATATTCGGAGGATACCTACCGGAGTCGAGAGATGATACGGGACGATCCGGACTGACGGAGCCCGTGGGCCGATCCGGACTGACGAAGCCCGATATATGAGGATTTACGTACCAATGCTGGGCACAGCTTTCATGATGTTTTCGAGTGTCGATGCTGGACACTCCGGTTCCATGATTTTGAGGTGTTGCGAGGGACACATGTTGATTATATCCTCATACTTCCATGCATATGCTTTATGATATTTTCATGCATGATGTTTATTGTCGTTGGGTGACACGTGGACGAGATCCACATACATATAGCTGATATTGATGACATTGATCACATAGTTGGACGATATCCATATACTGTTAGACGTCATGATATAGTTGACACTGATTACATTGATCATACCTCACATTATGATAGGTTGTTACCTGAGGCACCGGCACGAGTACTTGGTACTACACTTATGTATAGATGTTACCTTTGCCACCTTTTTCATGCTTCAGACTTATTCATTTTGAGGATATTATTATTATTGATCGTATTGACCTAGGATTGTGTCATACATACGATTTCTTCTCTGTGATGTTTTCTATTCACGAGTTGGCAACTCACCCCCGTTATGCCACAGTTCTTGCAGGTTTTGCCGTACAGGTTTCATTGCGGCTTTTCTGGCACACTGCTTCCCTTACGAGTGATTTGCTTTGGTAGGTGGGTTCTTTTGCATCAGAACCACCATTGTATATGTATTATTCATTTGTATCTAGTAATTCCATCAACCAAACTTGTATATTGTTTCAGACTTAGAAAACCAGTTGTGTATTGTTTCGACCTTAGAGTCGCGCGTTGTAGTATTATGGTTTTCATGCTGATTTTGATTTTCCTTTTTGAGTTTTGATCCTCACCCTTCGGCGTTGTATATTATACTGCTTGCGTGGTTATGACCGTCGATTGACGAAGAGCTAGCTCCCGCTTGGGGATGCCTTTTATCATTGTGCATATATTATTCTTGTTGTACCCCGTTTGGGGCCAGTTTTTACAAAGGAAACTCTGCCGAAATTTTCAGAAAAGACTAGAGGTTTTAAAAATACATATTCGGCTTACTATTTAAAACCTTGCTTTTAAACATGTTTTCTTAATTCTTAAAAATTAGTTTTCTTTATTTACTCCTTTAAATGGTTTTAGATTTCTGGGTTTTTGGTTTACTTAGATTAGATGAGGTCCTATAGACTTCATATGATTCAAGGGCCAGTCACGTGCTATTTCGGGACGTGACACCGACACTAAATATCGAGTTGTTAGGGGTCTGACTTTATCCACCCCCTAGACTCGATATGCAATACTCTTAGACGAATAGACCGGACTGTACGAATATTGTCACTGTCAGGCTCAGTAGGGGTTCAGGATGAGTTTGCTCATCGGCCTCCCTTTCGCTAGATACCTGGGTAGCCGTTACGTACAGCAAGTACCGCTGACGTGCTTGTGGTTAAACCCACTGCCAGTGTATTGACGAATCTTTAGAGTCCCACACAGAGGGTTTTCACGGTTCAGGCGATATGGTGTACATGATGTATGTTGATACATACAGGTGTCCGATTAAATATGTGCACGTGCTGCGCAGAGTTTAATCGGACGGTTGATAATACTAGCGGCTTAGGATTAAGCCGGATTATTAAATCAAATTTTGATTTAGTAATTTACATATGTATTTATATATATGTATTTTAGTATTATTGTTCGCTATTTATTTTCTCTCTTGGCTATTCGTATTTTTGTATGAATACGCGTATATGTATTTCGATATATATACCAGGAAGTATTCCGTATTTTATACGGAATAGATTCTAGAAGTTGCCACCTCATTTATATGATTTTCCATTTATGGAAATTCATTTGTTTTATAAATGAAGTGGAAGGTGTGAGGTGGCATGAACATGGTTCATGGTATGGGCAAAGTATGGTTGGATTTGTTTATTGCAAATTGGTGTTATTTTTTATGGGGGAGAAAGAGAGAAGGGCCGGCCACTAATTGAGTGGGGATTCATTTTTCATTTGTGAGATTACACTTGCTCTCTCTCACTCTCTCATACTCACCAAAACACTTAGCCATTTTGCTCATGCCATTGGTTTTGCTCACCTCTTCTTCATCTTCTATTGTCGCTCACTTGAGCTTATGGATGAGAGAAAATTTATAGTGACACACTACTACACCTCGACTCTCCATCGCTAGCAACTATGGAGCATCGATTGTCTCGTACGTCGAGACTGGAGCTTGCGCCGTTTCCCTCAGGTGGATCATTGGAGATGGAGGAAGACCGGCAACCAAACTTCTTCAAGGAACCGTTAGGAGCTTCGAATGAAGACCGTAGGACACGGATCAACTCGTTATAACCATTCTAACTTCTTTATTAGCTTGCTAGTTTAGGGTTTAAGGACGATCCGAGAATCGGGTAATGGTAGCGCCAGTTTAATAAATTTTTGTTCCGCGTTTGGCCACGTTTTGATGGCCGAGGCGCTGCCGTAACCCAGCACTATTGTCACACTATTTTCTATGTGTCTATGATCAACACAAGTATTTTTAAAAGAAAACCTCTTACATCATTTTCAATAGGCGTGACATATATTTTTAAATGAAATATTTATATTGCTTTGCAAATTGACGTCCGCTACCTATGCCGTGATATATACTGTAACGTTTTAGAAATCGTTTAGGTGAATTTTCTGATAATCGGTAAAATAATTTTTGTTTTCCGTAAAAACCAAGATATAACTATTTTTCAGCATAAACTTAAATACACCTATTTTAACTATTTAATTGCTTGTATGTGGTGTTTATTTAGCACTTATAAATTGCTATTTTAATTAAATATTTTCTAAATTAATTATTTTAAATATTATTTTAAGCTTTCATTATACATTTAAATTAGTGTAAATTACAAATTGGAATGGGTTAATCATATTTTAGTGAACCATGACCACTTAACACTAAGTTTGTAACATGCTCTTTTGGTTAAAAATGTGCCTCTGGCATTCTAGAAAAGTCTAGGATTTATTTAGAAAAGGAAAATTAAATAATTTAATAAATAAGTATAAAGGAGTAATAAATGGGGATATTTCTACACACATCTACACACTTCACTCTCTCTCTCTCTTTTTCCTAGCTGCTGGCCGAGCTCCCCTTGAACAGTCCCCCAATTTTCCCCACTTCATTTCCAACTCAAAACTCTTCAAAAATTCATCAAAAATCAATACCACGTCTCATTAATCCTTAGTTTAATCTTTACCTATTATTTCTTGGCCGGTCTAGCATGGATCTTGGAGCAAAGAAGCTAATTTGGGAGGCTAAGTTGTATATTAGATCTACAAATCTTTGAGGTATAAATCCTAACCCTATATTTAATTTGTTGCTATATTACTTTAAATCAACTTAATTAGGTATCTAAATGGTTCTAATTTCAAGTTTTGGAATTTCAAGAGAGGGTTTTGAATTAAAGTTAGGGTTTTTCATCACTTGATCTTGTTGCAATGAGTAGTTTAACCTTGTAAAACATGCAAAATCTAGTCTAATTGTTAATTTGCTAATTTCTACTTTTAAATTGTCCAAATTATATAATTTGCAAACTAAATTTTTAGGTTTAATGTAAAAAGGTGAGATTAAAATCTAATAAATATTTGTGTGACCTAATTAAGTTATTAAATGAATATTGTGGCCACTAGTTTTGTTAAAATATCAAGTTTTGAACTAAAATGGAAATTGATGCTTACTAGGTTTTTGGAATTAAATCGATTTTAATTAAGTTGAGATTTTGATGATATACAACCGATTTCATATAATATTTAGTGTGTTGTGAACGTGCGATTGGTACGATTGGGTTTTAGGTTTGTGGATTTTCGCGTATAGCGACCCTAGTTGTAGTTTATGGCGTTGTCACGAGCGCGTTCTGTGCACCAAGTATGTGTGTGTCTAGTTAGTGCGTGTGATTGACTTGTGTTATTTGTTCCGCGACTATTCGTATATTTATCCTCTTAATTGCTTGTGTGTGATTCTAGAATCGGATGCAGAGGCGTCGGACGTGGCGTGGAGAGATAAAGCTGAGATCGGATCAGATTAGCCGAGGCGTCCCGGTGAGTGGATGTACACATCTATGCGGGGATCGTCTGGATGGCGCGAGGCACCCGATGGTTTAGTATTACTTATAGTATTTGCATTCTATGCGTAGTTTTCTAGTTATTAATCTCATTGCATTTCATCATCCTATATATATATATATATATATATATATTGTCTCATAGGACACTTGCCCCATTACCATTGGTTCATGCCGCACGTGCACTATTCATGTGAACACACATGCCTTTAGTAATTGCTATGTCACAAACACTATAGAAGTTGTTTAAAATCGGTAACTGTGCATTTGCATCATATATGATCCATAGACTTATACTTGTATGTTCATTTCACTATGTGGATATGTAGGATTGTTATTTATATATACATACCTCATTGCATCATGATTCATGCATAACTTCAAGCCGTATTTCGCATGGTATATACTACCGTATTATAGATTCCATCATCACCGGCATGTTTATATAATCCTGATTCTTCTCGAGGATTTCAGTATTGATGGGATTTTTGGATTTTTGGGAAAATCGTAAGAATTTTATAAACCTGTTACCGCTTTAAAAATGCAAGTTGCGGTTTTCTCTTGATAAGATGTATGTGTCGTCCACCATGAGTTTTCCTGATTATGTTGGTTTTCGAGACCCGATTCGAGAAGTTGGATGAAACGTTTCGGGTACATGGTGGGCCCGGTATGGTACCTCGGGGCAAGAAGCTCGAGTTGTAGACGATGAGCCTGGCAGGGGCAGACTACCTACCGGTGATGCCTGACGCGGCGGATATCCGGAGGATACCGACGTGGTCGTGAGATTTGATGATATGGGTCGATCCGGACTGACGGAGCCCTTGACATTGAGATATTGAGACATTGAGATATTGAGATATTGAGACATTGAGGTATTGACATATTGAGACATTGAGATATTGAGATTTATATATATCGTGTCGATACTTGACACGGGTTTTTTGACGATTTCATAGTTGATACTTCAGTTTATTGCACAGAGGTTTTTTTAAGATAAGAATCAAGATTTTCTCATACCACGCATTTTTAGGTTTCGTGTTTGATGGTGCATTCATGTTGCATTCATACTAGTACATCGCATCATATTGATATGCGTAGGTGGTGACGCATTTGCGTGCATACTTACGATAGCCTTGTTAGATGTTACTTACTACTCACGAGTTGGCAACTCACCCCCGTTGTGCAACAGAATCTTGCAGGTCGGACCCATCAGCACGGTAGCAGCAAGCGTACTTCCTCTTTTGCTTCATTGCATCGTTTGGCAGCTTCGCTCATAGATGGGTTTTGGAGGATTTTTGTCACGACCCAAAATTGGCACGTGACGGCCTTAATACTACGCAACGCCTACAAACGTAACGCAGTAAAAGAAAGCCAAAACCCAGAAATCTAAACCATTAAAAAAGAAAAGTAAAGATAATAGAAGTTTTGAAACATTTGAAATCACAACCCAAATTGTTTAAAAGTCCAACTTTTCTTTCTTTAAAATTTTGGCGGCAGCTCCTTTGTAAAAACTAGCCCCAAAAATGGGTACAACATAAATAAAAGCAAAGCATCCCCAACGGGAGCAAATACAAGCCCAAAGGCGGAAAACAACCACCACAACAAATATACGACGCCGTAGCAAAAAATAAAAGACGATATAAAAGGAAACTGTATAAAAGACAACAAGTCACAAAAAATATACAATATCGTCCTCACCAAGTCTCTAAGTCAACAAGAAAATAGTAGATGGAGAGTACAAGAATACAACAAATATACAATACAACAATACGGATAACCACAAAACCCACCTAAGCAAAACTGTACACTATGAGCTGAAGCGGTATCCGTAGCAAAAGATGATTAGATAGATGAATAGCCAGTCTCGACTACTCTGGGGAACACCCTGCAAAACAACTGTGGCACAACGGGGGTGAGTTGCCAACTCGTGAATAGTAAATAACATATGCAGGTAATCGCAAGTATGCACGTACAGCGTGAATCTAACATATGCAATTATTAGCAATAAAGGTCATATGAATGCAATAATCATGAAAGTACACTAGCAGGTACAACTAATACATGAAGCAATAATAATATGACAATCAGTATGCAATAATCATGCAATGATGATATGAAAATATATATATGCAACAATCATGAAAGGTACACTAACAGGTACAACTACACATGAAGCAATGCATATAAATAAAGGTATGTAAATGCAACAGTCATGAAAGGTACACTAATAGGTACTACTAATACATGAAACAGTGCATAAACAATAAATGTGGAGTATGGAATGAAATATGTCATTTCCATGGAATCCTGACATCGTGGTAGGATCACAATCCATCAAGACAATCCAAATCCCAATTCCTCAAATCAGCCCCCAAATTGGTTCTCATATCATATAAATCTCACAAATCCTGAATGTACAATATCGAATCAATCTCATATATCCTGAATGTACAATCAGCAATCTCATATATATCCAGTATCAAATCTCAAATAAATCACCTATATCCCAAATATAATCTCAAGTAAAAGTCTAACACCCTAAATATATTTGCATGAATTAATATGATGATGTATATACATAAATGTCAATACACATATATTGGCATCCCATTCCACTAATATTGGTGTAAAGGCATATATAACAACGGCCTAATCCCCTGTTATATATACAAAGGAGTAAAAAGAAATATCATGAAACCAATGTGTCAAACATCAACACAGAAATGCTGATCTATCAGGTGTTGTCACCAAGACTGGCACCCTGATAAGTACGTATCATACGCTATACCGAAATCACGAGTGCCTAACTCTGACCCTCGCCTTTCGACGTATCTATATGTACATGACTCCCGTCGGTATCCCCATGATAACCGCCGAGTCATAGGTAATGTCACCGGATGGTATGGTTCCCTGCCGGGCTCATCGGCATGGTACATCGACATCCTTTTCTTGCCCCGGGGTACCTCCGGGCCCCACCATGTACCCTCATACGGCCTCGATACCTCCTCGTAGGGGTATATATATATCAGAACCGATAAAACTCATGATGGATGCTGAAATATCATATCAAGGAAAACCGGGTTTTTCAAATAATGCATAATTTCATGAACCCCCACGGTCCCCAAATCCAGAAAACATCATGAAAAATCCATATCTCAATGCGAAAATCCATGAATATAATATATGCAACATAAAACTGTAATGAAAGCATATAAAGGGAAAGCCGCTAATTAACTACAACAAGTTAATATAAAATATCATGTGATTCCTATTTTCTCCAATTCTAAATAACACCAAGTAAAGGTAAACATGTAGCTATAACCAGATATATGTGTAAACATAAAGGTATAGCAAGGTATATGTATCTACCTATAAGTAAATGATGTAAAACACTCCCTGGGTATAAGTGAAGTATGTGTGCAAGGTATACCTGTAGCTATGTCATAAAGTGTGTATGTACCTATCACTAATGGTACAATACCCTATAGGTATACAGGTATCTAGAATGTAAGTATGTGAAGGCATATGTGTAAGCATATGGATATACAGGTATGCTATATGTCATATGCGATAAGAAATATGAATCAAAGTCCCAATGTCCCTAACCAAGCAATATCATATATATAAGTGGGTTGTGCGTGACATGGCAATTATTGACGGTGTATGTGACATACAATCAGTGCTCGTGCAACATAAATCGTCAATAATGGTGCAGTGTCCTAAGGATACTAGTCCAAGCACAACACTAACTAAGCAGTAGGGTAAATGCGCAATTCTAAATATGACATAGAATATGCGACAGAAATAACATCTCTAGCTCAGACGTATAACGCCATGCGGGCGATTCCCTTATAGATGTTAAATCTACTCACCAATGCTCCAAGCTAGGTGAAGTCTACCACCTGTTTTCCCTTTGTAGCAGTGTCCGAAGTCCCCGCCTGAGAACCTGGAACATTTAAACAATAACGCAAATATATATTAATAATAGATCAAAAATGCGTACTAACTACATTAGACCGACGCAACAACACAAAACATACTCTCAAGTGTTCGTATTGTGGCTAACGTGCGTAGCAACACGACGAAACTAACCAAAGAGCATAACCACACAAAGTGCACGATCCGTGTCGTATAACGTATCACACGGACACAAAACACTAGAAACTACCTAGGTGATCCGAGATTTTGCATACAGAGAAAACTCAACAATCAAACAAGACCAAACTTACCCAAACCACAGCATAGATCTACCCTCAAAAACCCACACCCCAACTCCTCTCAAAAACCGGGGTCGCCGGAATTGCCTTCAGACGTCGCCGGCCGAGTCCGAGCTGATGGGCTCCGTGCTCTAGGTAAGGTCCTATGGTCACAGGTACAACACAACAACATTGTTTGGTTTTCTCATAAAATCTCTGGGTCACAGCAGATCACATATGTCACATACGACACTATAAATAAGATATTATGCACAAAACTAAACTTTAAACAATCTAAACTGAAACTAACTAGCTACATATCACAAAAACTATAAAAAGAACAGATAGGGATCAATACGTACACAAAGGAACTCAAAGATCCAAGATTTGCATGCTCCTAGGCATCCAAGAGGCAAAAACCAAGAAAAGATGTGATTTTGTGAGCTTTTGTGAATTTTGTGATGAATTTTGTGTGAATATTTGAGAGTGTTCAGTTTAGAATGAGGGAGATATGAGAGAACAGAAAAGAGATAGAGAAATGAGAGAGTGTGTGAGGAAATGAGAGAGGGAGGTGAGTGTAGGGTGAGAATGAGAGGTGAGTGTATCACATCAATAAATGCTAGCCATGCCTTCACATTAATACTCCATACCTCATCATTCCAACACAATTATCTCTCTCTCTCTCTCACAAAAGATTAAGGGTTAATTCATGGCAAAGGATTAAAGAAAAGGGATTAGATTAGGTTAAGTGTCAAGGTTGCTAAGATCAAAATTAGCACAAACAAATTCTCACATTTACGTGCACACGTGCGTGCATGCTTATAACAAATAATAATAAATTATTAATTAAATGTTATAAAATGTGAGGAAGCTGAATTGGTAAACTTTTTACAGTAAACCCGCATTAACGTCTAAACGAACACTAACCGAAATCTAAGGCGTTACAATCTCCCCTTTATAAAAATTCGTCCCCGAATTTAAAATTCTCACTAAGCGTATCTTCAAAGAGAATATTTCAAACTCTCATATCTCGCTCGCAGCCTCGCAAGTGATTACCTCACTATACAGCTACGTCCAAAAAAAACCCTTCACAGATGGTAAGACCCTTGACCGACGTTTCTTCACCTGCCAAGCCATTAACACAATTGGCTGCTGGTGAATAAAAGATCGCGTGCAAACTAAATAGTCTGATGCTGAATCATGTGAGAAAGGTCATGAAGGTAATTGCAAAGTATCGACACAAGCAATACGGGATGAATACTCAATAATCTGGGCGGAAGTGCCAAATTAAAGGTAACGAAACTAACTCGCTTTAAAGATCTCAAAAGGACCTACAATTTCGGGGTAAGCTTCCCAAAACTCAACACGTTATTCATCGGAAAGTCCGTAGGAATACATGATCTCCCTCTGCGAACTCAAGTCTGCGACCATCACGGTCGGCATAAGACCTCTGTCTGCACTGGGCTACTCTCATCCTGACCTGAACCAACTGGATCATCTCCGAAATCTCTAGACTAGCTGGGGTCCAAAAATCCTACTACGTAGAGTCAGAAAAACAGACTGGTGATCGACACGACCTAACCCCTAAACGTAAAGGTTGCTAATTGAAGTGACTCCTAATAACAGCTATCGAAGGAGAACTCTAACAATGGCGAGTGACGATCCCCAACTGCCGACAACAATTCGTACGTACGCACAAGCATAACCTCCAGAGTCGGTATAGCCCGATCTCACAAAATCATCATTCCTGCGGATGGAAAGATGGAGCTAAAGCTCAACCAGTACCCAAGGCTTTCTGAAGTTCCTACCAAAGACGGCAAGCGAACAGGGTGCCTTCATTGGATACGACCCATGAAGGAACTCCGTGCAACGCACAAACATAACCAAGAACAACTGAGCAAACCGAGTATAACCGGACAACAAGCATCCGAATGGAGTCACACCCTAACTAAACCTGGGTAGACGACACAACGAATATTCGTGGAGATCTGCTCCCATTCCCACTGCGGAACGGTAGAAGGTTGCAACTCTCCAGCCGGTCTCAGATGCTCAACCAAAACACACAACAAGACAGACACCTTGAAAGGAAACCCGAAACTTCTCTTTACATCTCTGCCCACCCGTAACTATCTCACAAGTCACGTCAATGTTGGTGGAACTTGAATGAGTACAGAGAGTTGACAGATGTGCTTGCTCTAGGATTTCGCGTCTCTACCCAATAGTATCAGGTACACAAACGCGTCCCTAAACTTAGCATACCCTTGTCATAAATCAAAGACTATGAATCATCACCCAACCGAGTAGGCTCAACTATCACTGACGAACGAGCATCGGTGGGCAGTGCCTCGCGAAAGCGATTAAAGAAAAGTGGTCGGGTGCGGACATGAGCAAGCTGTCCCCTCAGTAGAGACGAACTTAAGCTGTACTCAACGATCGCATAAGAACTGTAAATCTGCAGAAGAATATCACAACAATCAAAATCTGCTGCAGGAATATGTACATTAAGCTCTGGTAGTCCGTGAAAATCTGACACGACTCTCGAACAAGTAGTGTCTCCAAATCTCCAACGCAAAACCACCGCGGCCATCTCCAGATCGTGAGTGGAATATCCTGCTAGTACTTCCTCCAAATGTAGGGAAGCAAAAGCGATAACTCTATAGTGCTACATCAGCGCAAAATCGAACATTACA
This sequence comes from Agapanthus africanus, assembly GCA_030015575.1. Lineage (NCBI taxonomy): Eukaryota > Viridiplantae > Streptophyta > Magnoliopsida > Asparagales > Amaryllidaceae > Agapanthus > Agapanthus africanus. The sequence continues at coordinate 180,513,984 of CM057344.1, read as the reverse complement.
GTTAAACAACAAAGTCATCCAAACCAGAAAGCAAAGAAATAACTGATGCAGTTGTTAACCGAATCTTCAACTGCCGAAACTCCGCACACATGCCTCAGTCAGAAGAAAAGAAACCTCCTTTCCGGTCAATTTAGTCAACGGTGCAGCACTACAATAGCAATCCTGCATGAAACGGCGGTAAAAACCCTGCTAAGCCCAAAATCTGCGGATCTCAGTCCTGCACACAAGTCTGGGCCTAAGCTGTACGGCCTCGATTTTTCCTCGGAACCATACAAAACCGTCTTCCGTAACTACAAGACCTAGGAGTCAACACAAACAAGCCTGAAGGAACACTCCGAGAATCTATCAAACCGTTGGGGCTCTCCCAGTATCTGTACAACAAATCCTCAAGTGCTACTCATGTCCCTCAAGACACATTAAATAGACCAGAATGTCATCAATAACACAACAAAAACTGGTCGAGGAACGGCCTGAAGAAATCTGGTTCATCATATCTACGAATGCCGCTAGGGCATTGGTGAGTCCGACGACACCACCAAAACACACAAAACCCGTAGCACGCACAAGGCAGTCTTCGGAATGTCATCACTCCGAACCCGCAACAATGAACTGATCCCAAACAAACTTAGAAAATGTCTCGCACTCTGGAGCTGATCGAAGAAATCGTCAATGCGAGGTAAAGGATACCTATCCGCACCGTAAGCCGGTTCAATTAACGATTCATCAATATACAACTTCAATCTGCCGTCTTTCTCCTCGACGAACAGAAATAGGAGCTTCCCAATGCGAAACACTCAGACACACAAACCCCTAACAAACAACTCTGCAGCTGATCCTTAAGCTCCCCAAGCTCCGCCGGCTCGAACAACGTCGGAAAACTCTCGCACGAAAGGAACCCGGTCCAACAAACCAACTATAGCTCCGGTATCACGAATGAACGCCAAGAATCCTCGACATCCTCTCCTCAAAAGCCGACTAGCGAAAAAGGCTGAATTCAAGCTGTGAGAGGCGGCACCACTGTCCTCCCGCACTACAAGAACTGACTCGCCGAGAAAAACAACACCTGACTGTTTTCTCATGGTAGTCCACAGACGCCTAGCATGTAGCTAACCAGTTCATGCCCAGGAGAATGCCAAATCCAACATCTCTAGAAGGATCAAGTGACGGATGAATCTCCTAACCGATTGGCACACGACTGAAATACGTGCTGCGCAACAAAAGAATCGCTGACAAAAATAAACACATCAAACGGCTGATCTACCTAACACGACTCTCATCCCAACCATGGCACAAAGTGTGAAAAACAACCAAATACATCAAAAGAACATACGAATTAAGGATACCTGAAAACTCTGCATTAGACGCCCACCCGTCCCGATGAGTAGAAGCAAACTCTCGTGTCTGCCCTCTACCTGCAACAGGCTGAACTCCTCCTCTGCTAGACTGGCCCCTCTGAGCAAACCCTCCACGTCCATGACATCTTAGAATATGACCCTGACGAGGTGCTAAAGAACAATGTCTGATGAAGTGTTGAAGGCTTCTGCATCGAAAACATCCACGCGCTGACTGCTGACCCTCCTGGGGATGAGAGCTGAACGACTGTCATCGTCCTAAGCCTCTGCTACTCCCACGACAATCACGAAATCTGTCTCGACGACTAAGCCTCTGTCTCTGGGCCGGTACACCGGTATGATTCCTCCACTGTTCCGGAACTCTCAAAGTCTCTGGAATACGTGTCTCGTCAACTGGGGCTGCATTCACTGGTGCGATATAGGTGACGGAATGCTGCATGCTGATCGCAAGGAACAACTGGGTAACAAAGGTGACAACCTCCTGTCGCTGCACTCGAACGGCCTCAACCAATGAACTCATCGTCTGGAGCATGTCCTGCATCTCTTCCACAAGCCTAGTGATACAATCTGTCGAAGGCGGATCCGTCTACACCTGTGCAACTAGCGTGCCATCCTGGTCAGTGCTCGTCTCACCCGAACCAACTCTAACCTCGGCCCTCGTTGCATCACTCTGAGTCCCCATAGTCATCGGCGGCAAGGCTATAAATGGAAATAAGATTCGATAAGAACACGAAAATCGAATCACAAAGATATGAATCATCAAGGAAGGAATTTCAAGCAATGTACTTAGGTCACTTTAGGCGGAGTACCGTATCGTGAGTATGCTGCAGACATACACACACTACGTTACTCTACTTAAGCTACCTACTCCATCATACCAAGGTCATCCTATACTCCGAAAGGTAAAAACCTAGCGCTCTGATACCAACTTTGTCATGACCGAAATTGGCACGTGACGGCCCTAATACTACGCAACGCCTATAGCCGTAACACAGTAAAAGAAAGCCAAAACCCAGAAATCTAAACCATTAAAAAAGACAAGAAAAGATAATAGAAGTTTTGAAACATTTGAAATCACAACCCAAATTCTTTAAAATTCCAACTTTTCTTTCTTTAAAATTTTGGCAGCACCACCTTTGTAAAAACTAGCCCCAAAAATAGGTACAACATAAATAAAAGCAAAGCATCCCCAACGGGAGCAAATACACGTCCAAAGGCAGAAACAACCACCACAACAAATATACGACGTCGTAGCAAAAAATAAAAGACGATAGAAAGGAAACTGTATAAAAGACAATAAGTCACAAAAAATATACAATATCGTCCTCACCAAGTCTCTAAGTCAACAAGAAAATAGTAGATGGAGAGTACAAGGATATAACGAATATACAATACAACAATACGGATAACCACAAAACCCACCTAAGCAAAACTTCACACTCTGAGCTGAAGCGGTATCCGCAGCAAAAGATGATCAGATAGATGAATAGCCAGCCTCGACTACTCTGGGGAACACCCTGCAAAATAACTGTGGTACAACGGGGGTGAGTTTCCAACTCGTGAATAGTAAATAATATATGAAGGTAATCGCAAGTATGCACGTACAGCATGAATCTAACATATGCAATTATTAGCAATAAAGGTCATATGAATGCAATAATCATGAAAGTACACTAGCAGGTACAACTAATACATGAAGCAATAATAATATGGCAATCAGTATGCAACAATCATGCAATGATGATATGAAAATGTATATATGCAACAATCATGAAAGGTACACTAACAGGTACAACTACACATGAAGCAATGCATATAAATAAAAGTATGTAAATGCAACAGTCATGAAAGGTACACTAATAGGTACTACTAATACATGAAACAGTGCATAAACAATAAATGTGGAGTATGGAATGAAATATGTCATTTCCACGGAATCCTGACATCGTGGTAGGATCACAATCCATCAAGACAATCCAAATCCCAATTCCTCAAATCAGCCCCCAAATTGGCTCTCATATCATATAAGTCACACAAATCCTGAATGTACAATATCGAATCAATCCCATATATCCTGAATCTACAATCAGCAATCTTATATATATCCAGTATCAAATCTCAAATAAATCACCTATATCCCAAATCTAATCTCAAGTAAAAGTCTAACACCCTAAATATATTTGCATGAATTAATATGATGGTGTATATAAATAAATGTCAATACACATATATTAGCGTCCCATTCCACTAATATTGGTGTAAGGGCATATATAACAACGGCCTAATCCCCTGTTATATATACAAAGGAGTAAAAAGAAATATCATGAAACCAATGTGTCAAGTATCGACACAGAAATGCTGATCTATCAGGTGCTGTCACCAAGACTTACACCCTGATAGGTACGTATAATACGCTATACCGAAATCATGAGTGCCTAGATCTGACCCTCGCCTTTCGACGTATCTATACGTACATGACTCCCGTCGGTATCCCCATGATAACCGCCGAGTCATAGGTAATGTCACCGGATGGTATGGTTCCCCTGCCGGGCTCATCGGCGTGGTACATCGACATCCCTTTCTTGCCCCGGGATACCTCCGGGCCCCACCATGTACCCTCATACGGCCTCGACGCCTCCTCGTAGGGGTATATATATATATCAGAACCGATAAAACTCATGGTGGATGCTGAAATATTATAACAAGGGAAACCGGGTTTTTCAAATAATGCATAATTTCATGAACTCCCACGGTCTCCAAATCCAGAAAACATCATGAAAAATCCATATCTCAATGCGAAAATCTATGAATATAATATATGCAACATAAAACTGTAATGAAAGCATATAAAGGGAAAGCCGCTAATTAACTACAACAAGTTAATATAAAATATCATGCGGTTCCTATTTTCTCCAATTCTAAATAACATCAAGTAAAGGTAAACATGTAGCTATAACCAGATATATGTGTAAATATAAAGGTATAGCAAGGTATATGTATCTACCTATAAGTAAATGATGTAAAACACTCCCTGGGTATAACTGAAGTATGAGTGCAAGGTATACCTGTAGCTATGTCATAAAGTGTGTATGTACCTATCACTAATGGTACAATACCCTATAGGTATACAGGTATCTAGCATGTAAGTATGTGAAGGCATATGTGTAAGCATGTGGATATACAGGTATGCTATATGTCATATGCGATAAGAAATATGAATCAAAGTCCCAATGTCCCTAACCAAGCAATATCATATCTATAAGTGGGTTGTGCATGACATGGAAATTATTGACGGTGTGTGTGACATACAATCAGTGCTCGTGCAACAGGAATCGTCAATAATGGTGCAGTGTCCTAAGGATACTAGTCTAAGCACAACACTAACTAAGCAGTAGGGTAAATGCGCAATTCTAAATATGATATAGAAAATGCGACAAAAATAACATCTCTAGCCCAGACGCATAACGTCATGCGGGCGATTCCCCTGTAGATGTTAAATCTACTCATCAACGCTCCAAGCTAGGTGAAGTCTACCACCTGTTTTCCCTTTGTAGCAGTGTCCGAAGTCCCCGCCTGCGAACCTACAACATTTAAACAATAACTCAAAAATATATTAATAATAGATCAAAAACGCGTACTAACTACATTAGACCGATGCAACAACACAAAACATACTCTCAAGTGTTCGTATTGTGGCTAACGTGCGTAGCGACACGACGAAACTAACCCAAGAGCAAAACCACACAAAGTGCATGATCCGTGTCGTATAACGTATCGCGCGGACACAAAACACTAGAAACTACCTAGGTGATCTCAGATTTTGCATACAGAGAAAACTCAACAATCAAACAAGACCAAACTTACCCAAACTACAGCATAGATCTACCCTCAAAAACCCACACCCCAACTCCTCTCAAAAACCGGGGTCGCCGGAATTGCCTTCAGACGTCGCCGGCCGAGTCCGAGCTGATGGGGTCCATGCTCCAAGTAAGGTCTTATAGTCACAGGTACAACACAACAACATTGTTTGGTTTTCTCTTAAAATCTCTGGGTCACAGCAGATCACATATGTCACATAAGACACTAAAAATACGATATTATGCACAAAACTAAACTTTAAAAAATCTAAACTGAAACTAACTAGCTACATATCACAAAAACTACAAAAAGAACAGATAGGGATCAATACCTACACAAAGGAACTCAAAGATCCAAGATTTGCATGCTCCTAGGCATCCAAGAGGTAAAAACCAAGAAAAGATGTGATTTTGTGAGCTTTTGTGAATTTTGTGATGAATTTTGTGTGAATATTTGAGAGTGTTCAGTTTAGAATGAGGGAGATATGAGAGAAAAGAAAAGAGATAGAGAAATGAGAGAGTGTGTGAGGAAATGAGAGAGGGAGATGAGTGTAGGGTGAGAATGACAGGTGAGTGTATCACATCAATAAATGCTAGCCATGCCTTCATATTAATGCTCCATACCTCATCATTCCAACACAATTATCTCTCTCTCTCTCACACACAAAAGATTAAGGGTTAATTCAAGGCAAAGGATTAAAGCAAAGGGATTAGATTAGGTTAAGTGTCAAGGTTGCTAAGATCAAAATTAGCACAAACAAATCCTCACATTTACGTGCACACGTGCATGCATGCTTATAACAAATAATAATAAATTATTAATTAAATGTTAGAAAATATGAGAAACCCGAATTGGTAAACTTTTTATAGTAAACCCGTATTAACGTCTAAACGAACACTAACCGAAATCTAAGACGTTACAATTTTCTTTTACCCCCGCCATGTATTATATTTTTGTAGGGTTCCTAGGCACTCCCAAGAGGTCTCACAAGGCATCAACCATGCCAATTTCAAATTTCAATGGTGCCGAGAAACCCTAACAAGATCGTTGGCTAGAATTTTAGGCGACAAAGCAAACTAGTTAACACTTAACTACAAGAATACGGAAATACAACCTTTGTAGATCCGGTCCTCCACCTCCACGGCTCCGTGATGAAGTCCTCTCCGCTGTCCAAATCAAATCCCGGGCTCTAGCGTCGGCTTCATCGGAGAAAGAGCGGGCTAGGTCGTCGACGACGTGCCGAAGATGATCTACGTCGAGGCATCGCTAGATCAAGCTCCAACTTCACCAAGTCTAGAAAACTTGTGAAGGAAACACACTCTACTACTTGGCAAGAGGTAGAGGATGAAGAAATAGGAAGTGGGTTCACTTTAGAATTGGATTTCTCACTCTTTTTCACAAGTTGCCATTGATGGAGGCAAGCTTGCTTCAATGTTGAAGATGAAGAAGAAGAAGATAAAGTTATGATAAGTTAATTCCAAAAAGAAAATTAAAAGAATACTTATCATAACAAAACCATGGTCAAGTTTAGAGAATAAATCATGGTTAGTGGGATGGTTAGGGTTAAGCATGAAGACAAAATGGTCACTTAGTCAAAGCTTCATGAACTTTCAATGTAAAACAAAACTAGCAACCATTTTCTTTTCTTTTGCCAATTCTTTTCCAAAATAAAATAAATGAAATAAATAAATAAATGAAAAAGAAAAACCTAACCATTACACAACCATGGTTTAATCTTTACACAAACCCTAGAGAGCATGTATCATCAAACATGATACAATCAAGTGCACAAAAAGTATATCACATATACAATGTGCACATCCGAGCGAGAAAATCCATTTAAAGTGAACCGATACTAGTTAATGCAAAGTAATATATCAAATATATAATTATGCATTAAATCATTAAATCAACACTTGATTTAATGATCCGGTCATATCGCATATAACCGACTAATATCTACAGTAACAACTTATCGAATCAACACTTGATCCGATAACCCGGCTATATCGCATATAACCGATCAATGTCACAAATCGCGAGAATCGAATACAGTATCACATACTGGTATCATTCTCGGTCCCGCACATATCTCATATGCGCTCCTATTTCGTTTCGCTTGAGCCAGGAAACCTCTGTGTAGGACTCTAAAGACTCGTCAATACGCCGGCAGCAGATGATGATCATATCAAACACCCACAAGCCGCAAGCGGTCTGCTAAACGTAACGGCCACCCGGGTATTGAGCGATCAGAAGATCGACGAGCAAGCCCGCTTACACTCCAGTGAATCCAACCAGTAACACTACCGTACAGTCCGGTCTGATCGTCTGATATGTCGCATATCTCGCCTAGTGGTGGTAAACGTCAGACCCCAATAGCTCGATAAGTCGTGTCGATATGAGGTCTATAACAATTCGAGAAACTACTGGTAACACTTACCAGTAAATCTCAGCAACCCTGGCCAGGAATTTCCGGTTATAGCCAATCGAACACAGCGCAACATCAACTCCCTATACCGGGAGAGACGAATCCCCTCCTATCGCTCATTGCCTCCATGTGATTCGGTACTGTACCCAAAAACCACCGTTTTGCACGCCCTCTTGGACGTGGTAAGATGGAAATCAAAGCACAGTGGGAACCACACAAGACTCTATGACGATCTCGGATCAACAGACTACTCTGTACCAGTGTCACCAGAGAACTGCCATCTGACGTAAGGTATAATACCATCTGGGAGTTCTCGGCGAGTCCGTCCAGTGTACCCAGTCTCTACTGAGCACCCTTATATCATCTCTGATGTCAAACACCAATGGATATGGGATCATCCATCGCCCATCTGTATGGGTCGAGAAGGTATACGCTAGTCTACTCTGGTATATCGATGCCCCGTCTCGATACACCCTCGACTAGGGACCTTGAAGGATGTACTTATAGACTACCATGTCCCCACTAGTATGATCCGCATCATAGTCCAGGTAGTCAAGTACACATCCTAAGGGCTTTACCAACATGTAACAGAGAGACAATCAGTGTACACGTTAAGGTAAAGAGCAACCAGATAGCATACTATCATGTCGAGCAAGAAAGTCCTCCCTATATACGTCCTAGCATCCACTACAACATACATCATATGTACAGTAATGGGCTCTAGGGCATACATATAACTAACAATCTCCCACTTGCACTAGGGCCATCTGTAGCAGTGGTTGTAGTATCTCATACTCAACCATCCCATAAAAGTCTCTCTCTGGGAATAGGCCTTCGTGAGTGGATCCGCCGTGTTATCCTCTGAGTCTACTCTCCTAACCTCGATCACCCTGGAGATCAACCATCTCCATGATCAGGTGATACTGCCTTAGAATATGTCTGGATCACTGATGGGACGGGCGTTCCTTGGCATAAGCCACAACTCCATTGTCTCACAATGGTAGGAACCTAGTTCATCTCATGAACCAATATACACCCAAACAGCCTCTTTGGTAGCATCTTTAGTAGCGATGTATCCTGCCTTTATCGTCTAGTATGCCACGGTATCTATCTTGGAACTCTTCCAACATACCGTCCCTTTACTGAGGGTAAAGACAATGCCTGTGACTGACTTTCAGTCGTCCTTATCACCCTGGAACCCTTCCAGTGATTCTCCCCAGAATCAATTGATACCATCTCACTACAACTAGTGAGAATCCTAACATCCAATTAGATCTATCTCATAGATCCAAAATCCAGGATTTAGTAGGTATCATTATGATCCTATATGGAGAATCATTGTGATATGCGGAGATTGATCGAGCGCAGCATAGGAAACTCCTTCCCTATCAAGAGTATGTCATCCACGTACTCTACGAGGATCACCACCATACTCCCTACTACCTTTTTGTATATACAAGGTTCATCTACCATTTTGATGATGTCAAACTCTTTGACTACTTCATCAAAACAGATGTTCCAACTCCGCGATGCCTGCTTTATCTTATAAAGCATCTTGCACACGTTTCTGCTGCTCCCACTGTCTACGAGGCCCTCTGGCTGTGTACTTATAGACGTTCTCTTCTAAAACATCATTTAGAAAAGCAGTCATGGCACCCAACCGCCAGATATCGTAGTCATGGTATGTAGCCGTGGCAAGTAGGATCTGGATGGACTTAAGCATAGCCACTTGAAAAGGTTTCATCATTATCCATGCCTGGTCGATGACGAAAAGCTTTAACAAGTCTAGCTTTAAAAGTCTCAACTTTTCCATCTACACCAAGTAATCTTCTCAAGATATACTTGCTCCTGATGGGGATTTAACCCTTCAGATATAGCAACCAAAGTCCATACTTTGTTGGTGTACATGGATTCCATCTCAGATCGCTAAGCATCCAGCCATTCTTACAGAGTCCCACTCCTGATGGCCAGCTCGAAACTAGTTGGGTCATCATCTCATGATGCAATCATCGCTCCCACTGTCATAGAGTAACCGAAGTATCTCTCAGGCGGGTGAGGAACCCTACTAGATCGGCGGAGAGGCTGAGGTTCGTTGGTAATTATTGAATCCTTTGGTTCTGTCAAATCTTCAGCTGCAGTTTTGTATAGCTGGAACATTTCCAGTTCTACATAACTGACCTTGTCTCGAGCTTGTCCGGATTTTTCTTTTCAGACATAGGCCGGACAACCCCAAATCTTAACTAACTTAAGAAATGGGCTCTTCCCTTTCCATATCACATATGAAGTGGTAGGCAACTGATTTGATTTGAACCCTATTCAATAGGTATGCAGCTTCTCAAGCGCATAACACCCAAAAGGAAATAGGTAACTCAGTATTACTCATCATAGAGCACACCTTATCACATAGGGTGTAATTGCTCCACCCCGATATACCATCGTGCTATGGTGTATACAGAGGAGTAATGCTGAGAGAGAATCTCATTCTCCTTTAGAATAGTCCAGGAATTCCATGCACAAGTATTCTCCTCCCTGATCTTATCATAGGACATAATACTTATACCCGTATTTTGGTTCTCTACTTCTCGCTTATATTCTGTGAATATCTCAAAAGGCTCGGACTCATGTTTCAACAGGAACATATGTCTGAATCTTGAGAGATTATCAGAGAATGTAATGAAGTACAAAGAACCAGTCCTGGCATGTGTAGACAGGGGACCTTACATACATCAACATGTATCAGTCCCAAAAGTTCAACTAACTCTTTCTCTGTTTCCAATAAACAGGGCTATGGTCATCATATCTTTGTGACATGACTGGCAAGTTTCACAAGATGTAAATTCAAACTGATTTAAATATGCATCTTTATGTAACTTAGCTAGTCGGGTCGCGTTGATATGACCTAGTCTACAATACCTCAAGAAGGATTCGTTCATTTCTGAACTCTTCCTCTTGTGTGTGTTCCGTATATTAAAGAACTGTAGTTTGATTTAGAACATCAATGCTTTTAGATAATGTGCCTGATCCGATCAACTTTTGATATAGGAAATGTTCAAAACATTATCCAACAATACAAAATTTTATCATTTCTTTACTAATAAAGAGACTGATATGATTTTGTATATCAGGTTCGGTATCTAATAACATTCGTTCAGAATCAATGTATTGGTAATACAGGGTGATAGTGACCAACAGACTTGGCTGCAACTCTTGCCCCGTTTTCTGCCTCATGAAACTTATCACCCGTTCTCAGTTCTCTACCTTTCTGTAGCCCTATGTAACAGATTACATATCTGGGATCCTGATCTGGTATCACATACCCAGGACGTAGAGGATACGGAGAAACAGTTCTCTATAAAGAACACACCCGAAGATGATGCATCAGCATGCACTCTCTTCGTTTGGGCGGCACGGGAAATCTGGTATTCCCCAATTTCCTGCTCTGTCTTATAACAATTATAAGTTGGAGTGGGACCAACGTTCCCCAGCTCAGTATAACAAGCGGGTTCGGTCAATAATCCGTATTATTATCTTGATTAAGGCGTGATATGGTCGCTACCTGGAGAGAGAGAGAAGAAAACACTCAGCGTATGCTCTTGCAAGATCAAATTGGTTATTATTTTATCTAATCAGGATGGCTCCCACTGCTTTTTATCAAATCTTCCTTCAAACCCTAAAAGGAAAGACTAGCCGGGATTAATTACACACTACAAGTTCGCCAATCTTTCAGCCAGGCCAGTGTCGGTACTTTGAGGGAGGTCCCCCGTGCTTTCGCACGAACCTAATTAATGTAAACCTCGTTTTCCCAGAGGCGTAACCTCGTTAACACCTTTCTAGACACCTACTTGATCGGCTAATTGTAATGTGTAAAACTCTCCCAGGAGTAACTCTTACTCGCAGCGGGTATCGGGATCCAACTATCTCATAGAAGGTATGCAATCTCATTGCAAATTTCAACACTTGAAATTCCCGATAATTTTGCCCCGAACGATCTATGACCTTGACAAGGTCAACAAACCATAGACCGCAAGTCAAGTTCAACCCGTCATTTCTTGATTGAATCAAACCCACCCGCACGACCCTTGACAAGGTCAACAAGGCCGCACGACTACCCTAACCCAATCTGCATCATATGCATAAGCAGATAAATACTGGTTAGCTACCGCACACTGCGCCTTGACAAGGTCAACAAACGCAGCACGAATACTAAACAGGATTTATCTGAAATGACGGAGGGCTACGACAGGTTTTTCTGAAAACCTATTGCGTAATGAACTTGATATCGTTGTAGGATCGAATGAATTTTGAAATGGAGTGTTTTTGAGGCTTTTCTAGTTTTGCTAAAGGAGTCACTCCCGGTAAAAGGATCGTCGGTCCTTTCCTCGTCGAATGAGGTGCGGGATATATCATATATATCACTGTGCAAAGCAAAAAATCTTAAAAGCAATCAAAAGACAAACCGAGTATGTAGCATCTGCCAGTTATTGCTAAAGGAGTCACTCCCGGTGAAGGGATCTCGGTCCTTTCCTTATCGAATAAGGTGCAGGATATATCACATATACCGCTGTGCAAAGCAAGAACTGTAGCTACCTATTTTATTTTGAAATTCGATTCTACAACATCTTAGGTTTCTTTTTATTTCATTAATCACATTAATGAAGTCCCATCATTTAAGTACCTAAACATCACAGATAAATACGATGTACACTTATGCCATCCGCATTCGCCTCGATGTCCCCTCGTGCACCGTGAGGTTAGGTAACTAACGGCAGAGCAGGGCAGGGCTAGCGCGGGTGTAAAACATAAGTAACGTCTATATAATATATCATATATACTGTATACTGTATCTATCACAGAACATCGCATGATCACATTACAGATATCGCAGCAGAAGAAACATATGAAATATTGGATATACTAGGACGTCCGTGTTTTCAATACGAGCCAGTATAAAACACGGATTCCACGGTCGTGATGAATAGCCAAACCCACACCCCTAGACCCGTACGAGAGCGGCAAGCAACCCTACCAATTCTAGAGTTAGGAGACCCGGACTCGACTCCTCGAGTTGGTCTCCCACTGGACTCCAAAACCCGGTTACTTGTGCCCTCCTTCTTGGGTCTATCCTAGTGCAGAAAAGTAAATAATATACAAAGGGTGACATCTTCCGCAACCTGGAAGTGCCCCAATAAAAGAATATTACATACAAGTTTTTTACAAGAATGAAAATGAAAAACACTCATCTCGCATAAAAAACCCCGGCTATTCAAACACGACGATCCAATATAACATATCCAGCAACACATAACATCACATGTCATCAGCGTAAGTAAATATGCGCATCCCAATTGTCGTTGACATATAACAACGAAACCGGCGATATCACATATTACACTTATGGTCACAGAAAAGAAAGTGTAAAACTACAACAGTTGGAATCCACAACCTCCATAGACATCGCATGCCTAATCAAATAAATTACTTAGACATCGCATGCCTAACAATTATAAACCCCGCATTTTAGTCTCAAAATCGAAAACACTTTTCAATATCAAGTCGAGCAATTCAACAAGATTCCCGACAACCTGATCGAATGCTCGTCGCAAACTTCAGTAGACGGCCGCACCCCCGATACCGTCAACGAAGTGCACCAAGGCGGAACACCGCTACCGCGAGCACCCGAACGGATGCTTTCGGCGACGGGGTTCTCCTACAGTCACTTGGTCGGGGCTATGGAGTGAGGCTGTCTATTAAGTTTACCCGGCGAGTATCCGCGTACGCTACGTGATTGCGACGGACTTTTGATCACATCAAAATTCCGTGGCAACCGATCAAGTGAGACTAAATTGCTAGATTTACAACATTCATTCAGTTATCTCATAACTTTTGTGAATTCCAATTATTGTATCCCATTCCAGATAAATAGAAAATGTCAAACTTTTCGATCGAACAATCGAACATCCAAGTTTTTCCGATACAGATCAACACATGAAACAAGTCTAAAAACATTCAGTTCGTGCCTCAGTACCAACGGTCCAGCCGTAGAAGGGTCAAGCCTACGCCTCACATGTGGCACGCCGTACTGCCCCAAACCCGAAGGTTCAAAGGGCAGTTCAAGACGGTCACATAATCGAGTTAAGGTTTGTTGTCTTCTAGAGGGACCATCGCGTTACTTGCACTACTTAGAACGTCGTTAAACCACGGAAAAATCCAACACTTGGAAATTTCCCGATAGGGGAAAAATTGGGTATTTATATCCGGTCGAACTTTTTAACATATTCTAAAATTTATCCGGAAAGCCACACAGACAAAATTTGATAATCCGATCGAATATACGAATCCCCAAAACAACCCCAGAAAATTCAACTCTTGAATAAATATTAAAAATTCCCAGAAAATCCAGCATAATTAAATAGGAATTACTGTGCAACAATGGGAAGGTGACGTCATCACCTCGCCGCGGAACCGCCGCAGAAGCCAGGCTTCTGCCGCGGTTCCGCCGCCGTTTGCACTGTTCATGAGTCAAATTTTGCACCGTAATTCTTATAATTCCCAGCTGAATTTTTTAGCAATTTTTAATTTGGAAAAATCCACGTTTTCAGAAAAAGTTCAGAGAGCGTGGAAAAATGGGGTTTCGGGTTCGATCGGACTTCAAACTCCGTCTAGACTTCGCCTAAGGCTCCAGCTAGGCTCTGATACCACTGTAGGGTTCCTAGGCACTCCCAAGAGGTCTCACAAGGCATCAACCATGCCAATTTCAAATTTCAATGGTGCCGAGAAACCCTAACAAGATCGTTGGCTAGAATTTTAGGCGACAAAGCAAACTAGTTAACACTTAACTACAAGAATACGGAAATACAACCTTTGTAGATCCGGTCCTCCGCCTCCACGGCTCCATGATGAATTCCTCTCCGCTGTCCAAATCAAATTTCGGGCTCTAGCGTCGGCCTCATCGGAGAAAGAGCGGGCTAGGTCATCGACGACGTGCCGAAGATGATCTACGTCGAGGCATCGCTAGATCAAGCTCCAACTTCACCAAGTCTAGAAAACTTGTGAAGGAAACACACTCTACTACTTGGCAAGAGGTAGAGGATGAAGAAATAGGAAGTGGGTTCACTTTAGAATTGGATTTCTCACTCTTTTTCACAAGTTGCCATTGATGGAGGCAAGCTTGCTTCAATGTTGAAGATGAAGAAGAAGAAGATAAAGTTATGATAAGTTAATTCCAAAAAGAAAATTAAAAGAATACTTATCATAACCAAACCATGGTCAAGTGTAGAGAATAAATCATGGTTAGTGGGATGGTTAGGGTTAAGCATGAAGACAAAATGGTCACTTAGTCAAAGCTTCATGAACTTTCAATGTAAAACAAAACTAGCAACCATTTTCTTTTCTTTTGCCATTTCTTTTCCAAAATAAAATAAATGAAATAAATAAATAAATGAAAAAGAAAACCCTAACCATTACACAACCATGGTTTAATCTTTACACAAACCCTAGAGAGCATGTATCATCAAACATGATACAATCAAGTGCACAAAAAGTATATCACATATACAATGTGCACATCCGAGCGAGAAAATCCATTTAAAGTGAACCGATACTAGTTAATGCAAAGTAATATATCAAATATATAATTATGCATTAAATCATTAAATCAACACTTGATTTAATGATCCGGTCATATCGCATATAACCGACTAATATCTACAGTAACAACTTATCGAATCAACACTTGATCCGATAACCCGGCT
Organism: Agapanthus africanus; assembly: GCA_030015575.1. Lineage (NCBI taxonomy): Eukaryota > Viridiplantae > Streptophyta > Magnoliopsida > Asparagales > Amaryllidaceae > Agapanthus > Agapanthus africanus. The sequence goes on along the minus strand of CM057344.1, from coordinate 180,498,595 downwards.
ATATCGCATATAACCGATCAATGTCACAAATCGCGAGAATCGAATACAGTATCACATACTGGTATCATTCTCGGTCCCGCACATATCTCATATGCGCTCCTATTTCGTTTCGCTTGAGCCAGGAAACCTCTGTGTAGGACTCTAAAGACTCGTCAATACGCCGGCAGCAGATGATGATCATATCAAACACCCACAAGCCGCAAGCGGTCTGCTAAACGTAACGGCCACCCGGGTATTGAGCGATCAGAAGATCGACGAGCAAGCCCGCTTACACTCCAGTGAATCCAACCAGTAACACTACCGTACAGTCCGTTCTGATCGTCTGAGATGTCGCATATCTCGCCTAGGGGTGGTAAACGTCAGACCCCAATAGCTCGATAAGTCGTGTCGATATGAGGTCTATAACAATTCGAGAAACTACTGGTAACACTTACCAGTAAATCTCAGCAACCCTGGCCAGGGATTTCCGGTTATAGCCAATCGAACACAGCGCAACATCAACTCCCTATACCGGGAGAGACGAATCCCCTCCTATCGCTCATTGCCTCCATGTGATTCGGGACTGTACCCAAAAACCATCGTTTTGCACGCCCTCTTGGATGTGGTAAGATGGAAATCAAAGCACAGTGGGAACCACACAAGACTCTATGACGATCTCGGGTCAACAGACTACTCTGTACCAGTGTCACCAGAGAACTGCCATCTGACGTAAGGTATAATACCATCTGGGAGTTCTCGGCGAGTCCGTCCAGTGTACCCAGTCTCTACTGAGCACCCGTATATCATCTCTGATGTCAAACACCAATGGATATGGGATCATCCATCGCCCATCTGTATGAGTCGAGAAGGTATACGCTAGTCTACTCTGGTATATCGATGCCCCGTCTCGATACACCCTCGACTAGGGACCTTGAAGGATGTACTTATGGACTACCATGTCCCCACTAGTATGATCCGCATCATAGTCCAGGTAGTCAAGTACACATCCTAAGGGCTTTACCAACATGTAACAGAGAGATAATCAGTGTACACGTTAAGGTAAAGAGCAACCAGATAGCATACTATCATGTCGAGCAAGAAAGTCCTCCCTATATACGTCCTAGCATCCACTACAACATACATCATATGTACAGTAATGGGCTCTAGGGCATACATATAACTAACAATTTTGTATCTAGTATACTCCATCTACCCTTCGTACATTGGACTTAAATGGTGAGCTTATGAGATTTGTACGTATTATATTTCTGGTGTCGATGCTCACTTGAGCCGACGTGTTGTTTTATTATTTTCGTGCTTTCATTTGCTTATTTAGCACTTGTGATATACATATTGCTTGTGGTTGTGATTCCGCCTTTGGCGAAGAGCTAGCTCCCGCTTGGGGATGCCTTTATTCATTATTTATATGTATATTCATGTGTTGTACCCATTTAGGGGCCAGTATTTACAAAGGAGACTCTGCCGAAATTTTCGGGAAATTTGATGCATTAAATTGTTTTGAGGTGACTTTATTTTACAAAAATAATCTTTTTAAGTTAAGTTTTCCTTCACTCTGTTTCTTTAAACGGATTAGATTTCTGAGCTTTGGCTTACTTAGGTTACGTTACGCCTTTAGACGTTTTGTAATTTAAGTGTCAGTCACGTTCCGTACCTTCGGGTCATGACAAAGTTGGTATCAGAGCGTAGGGTTTTACCTTTCTGAGTGTAGGATGACCCTTGGTAGATGGAGTAGGTGACTTAAGCAGAGTGACGTAGCGTGTGTATATTCTGCAGCATACTTACGATATGGTACTCCTCCTAAGTGACCTTAGGATATATATATATACTTGCTTATATTTCCCTTCTTAATTCCGAAAATCTTTTGATTCGATCGCGATGTTCCTATCAATCTTGTTTCTTGTTCCAACCACTATGCCGCCGGAGACTATGAGGGGCAGAGGGCTGCCGCTGGGGACGAGATTAGAGTAGGCTCGTTTGAGATGAGGACCGATTAGGGCGGTACGCCAACCCCTCAGAGACAGAGTGATCCGCCTTCTCCAGGACGGATGGCTAGGCTGGAGTCAAGTATTCAAGACGTGTGACATATGGTTGGATTATTAGTTGGGGTTAGCCGAGCTCTAAGAGCTGAAGATGTCCCTCCTATTTCAGGGACTGTGATTGTACCTGCTGCTCAGGCAGCTGTTTCTGTTGTTATCAAGATTTTTCCGTATCTTTACTGGAGTTTTTGAGGCTGAAGCCTCTAGTTTTTACCGGCACAGATAGAGTGAAAGATCCATAAACAATCCTTGATAGGATGGCGAGGAATTGTCGATCACAGAGATGTTCTGACGAGATATGGATTGAGCTTGCGAGTTCTCGTCTAGAGAGGTCTTGCTCAGACGTGGTACGAGTCGGTCGAGAGAAACCGAGCTGCAGATCTACTTCCTATGACCTGGGATGAGTTCACGGCCGTAAATCTTGCTCGTTTTCTTCCGGAGAGCGTTCGAAATACCCGAGCTCGTAGTTTTGAGTCTCTACGTAAGACTTCAGGGATGACAGGTCCGAGTATAACATTTAGTTTACTTAGTGGTCTGATATGCTCCTTACCTGGTGAACACCGAAGAGAAACAGATAAAGAGGTTCGTGTGGCGATTGGACATGCAGTTATTTCTTACCATCGGCACCCAACATCTTGACACTTTTGCAGCCGTGATGGATGCAGCCTTACGGCTAGAGGAGCGCATTTCTGAGACTTTGGTCGTTTCTAAGATCAAGCGGATTTATACAGGTATGTCAGCTCAAGACGGTTAGATAGACGCCGTTGTGACAATTATTCTTTCGGTGTTTTCTTCCGATGCGTATTTCTTTCTTGGTGTCTTGAAATGGTATCCACATAATTTGTATCGAAGTTTGGCCGATAGTAGTCCTTGCTATATCAGCCGCTTGTTGTGATTTCTTCCATAGGCTAGTCTTTTGTAGCTCTATATGTTTCTCATTCGTGTTTGTTTTATTCGTATCGGAGATAGGGATTCTTCTGTCAATTTGATGCTTCTAGATATGTTTGACTTTGAAGTTCTTCTGAGCATGGTTTGGTTAGCCACGTGTTATGCATTTGTGGACGGCTGTAAGAGGGCAGTCAAATTTTGTTTTCCGGGTAGGCCAGTTCTTGTTTTTCGGGAAACCGTAGCGTCGCCTTTCCCAGTTACTTTTTCTCTTAGCGCTAGTCAGCTTTTGGGAAAAGGATGTCAGGGATTCATAGTGTATATTTATGATGTTAGATCCGCAGAGATTCTGTTGGACCCGGTCCCGATTGTGAGGGAATTTCAAGATGTTTTCCTGATAAGTTGCTTGAACTGCCACCAGAGCACGATATCGAGTTCTGCCTTGATTTGAATTCCGACATGGAGCCTTTTTCTATACTGCCATATTGGATGGACCCGGCGGAGCTTAGAGAGCTGAAGGATCAGTTGCAAGATTCGTTGGATAAGGGGCTTGTTCGACCGAGTGCGTCACCTTGGGGAGCTCCTGTCCTGTTCGTTAAGAAGAAAGACAGCAGTGTGTGTTGATGTATTGATTATCGTCAGTTGAATCGGGTTACTGTGCGGACATTTCTCGAAGATTGACTTGCGGTCAGGCTATTACCAGCTGTGGGTTCGAGAAGATGATATTCCGAAGATTTCTTTTCACACAAGTTACGGGCGTTATGAGTTTTGGTGATGTCGTTTGAGCTCACCAATGCCCCAGCAGCATTTATGGATTAGATGAACCATATTTTCCGGCCGTTTCTTGATCAGTTTATTATCGTGTTCATTGATGACAGTTAGGTGCACTTTTGGATCCGAGTGGGGCATGGGCAGTATTTGAGGATTTCGTTGCAAACTTGAGGGAACACTAGCTATTCGCTAAATTATCCACGTGTGTTTTCTAGTTGGATAGAGTGGACTTCTTGGGACACGTAGTTACAAGTGATAGTATATGTATGGAACCGAATGAGATCGAGAACGTGCAGCATTGACCCAGACGGGTATCAGTGATGGGGGTTCGCAGCATTTTTGGGTTTGACCGGATACTATCAACATTTCGTACAGGATTTTTCTCATATAGCTGCAACGTTGACCGGGTTGGCCCGGAAAGGGGTTCTTTTCTTTGAACTAAGGCATGCGAGCAGAGCTTTCAGCAGTTAAAGACTCGTTTGACCACGGCGCCAATTTTATCTATACCTTCAGGATCAGGCAGTTTTGTTGGTTATTGCGATGCTTCTCAACAGTTGAAGAAGAGCGAGCAGAACTATTCCACGCATGACTTAGAGATGGCTGCGGTGATTTTACTCTTAAGATTTGGAGACATTACTTATACGACGAGTCGTGCTAAGTATTTATGGACCACAAGAACTTAAAGTATATCTTTCAGCAGCGAGATCTAAATTTAAGATAGCGCCGATGAATGGAGCTAGTGAAAGACTATGACTGCGAGATTCTTTATCGCCTGGGCAAGGCGAATGTTGTGGCAGATACTTTGAGTCGGAGGCCGGAGGTAGCTTTTCTTGTTTGAGCACAGTTTAGAGATAGTCGATGGAAGATTGGTAGATTCCTTATGACAGCTGAGTATAGTTCGAGTTACGTCGACCGAGGGACAAATTGCCTGTGTCCGTGCAGGTCCATAGTAATTTGATCATGTCCGTGAGGCATAGTCCGATGACGTTTGTTTGTCAGAGATCAGGGAGAAGGTTCGATAGGGCAGAGATTCAGAGTTCATGACTGATGATCAGAAAGTACTATGATTTGGAATTCGACTGTGTGCCAGATTCCGAGGGACTGAGACGCGAGATTTAGAGGAGGCATACCAGTCGACATATAGTGTTTATCCAGTTTCCACCAAGATGTATCATGACGTAAAAGATGTCTACGGATGTGAAGGGGTGAAGAGAGATATCACAGACATTGTTTCAGGATGCTGACTTGTCAGCAAGTCAAGGCCAAGTATTAGGGGTCAGCAGGAGAATTACAACCTTTGCCTATTCTGGAGTGGAAATAGGAGCAAATTTCTATGGATTTTATCGTGGGTCTACCTAGGATCAGTTGAGAGTATGACACTATTTGAGTAATCGTAGACCGATTAACGAAAGCAGCCCACTTTCTGCCAGTAAAACCACTTTCGGATTCATTCAGTATGCTGAGATGTGTAAGTCTACGGTAGTGCCCCGACCAATAATCTGAGGCCAAACGCGGAACAAAAACTTTTACAACTGGCGCTATCGCATACTATAACCCGGATCTTGCCATTAACGCTAAACTAACAAACTGTAAAGAGGTAGAAAGGCTATACCGATCGATCCGTGTCCTTCGGTCTTTAGCCATCATCCCACGCTCCTCGCTGCGACTCCGATCTTCTCTACGATGTGGCACCACATCATCGATTCTTTATATGGGCCCCCGCCTCTATACCAAGGCAACTCAGACATCAAGTCTGCTAAAAGAGATGACCAAGGTGAAGTAGAGAAAGAGTAGAATACTTTGTCTCATTACACTCTTTGGTTCTCATCACATGAGAGGGTAAGAGTGGAGGTTGAAGAAGATGCAAAGAGTTGGAAATTGTGAGCTCAAGAAACTATCTCAAGAGAGCAAAAACCAAGCACACAAAAATAACCCTTGGCTGTCCAAATATTTTGTGTGTGATATATATAAGGTTTTATTTTGGAGAAACAAACAAAATATCATCCCAAAATATCTCCAACTCAGCCCAAAAATATCTCACCCAAAACAAACATCATTAATTCTTTAATGACTCACTAGATGACTCATTACATGAGTCATTAGTGAACATTCTAGAATTAATGAGTCACACCAATGAGTCACACTTTCCAAAATCCATTTAATCATTTAAACTAAAATGATTAACCAAAAAGAAATGTATCTTCTAAAGTATTCTCGTAACGGATTACGAGAATACCCCTCACCTGTATATACATACCTGGATCCGTATTCCGACCGAATACGAATACGAGAGACTAAAATATTCCGACTCAAAATAATACTTAGATCCGGCTTAAACCAAAGCCCACCAGTATTATCTGTCCGAAATATGACACGTGCACATATGCACGTGCATGTTCGAACCCTGCCATAAAACCATACGGCCTCTACAACGTTTCATCCGAACTTGGGAAACTATCTGTGGGGGACTCTAAAGTCTCGTCAGTACCCTGGCAGTGGGTTTAACCATAAGCACGTCAGCGGCACTAGCTGTGCGTAACGGCTGCCCATGTACTGACCGAAAGGGAAGCCGATGAGCGAACTTATCCTGGAACCCTACTGAGCCTATCAGTGACAATATCCATACAGTCCAGTCCGTTCGTCTATGAGCATCGCATATCGGGCCTAGGGGCTGGTAACGTCAGACCCCCAAAAGCTGTATAAGTCGTGTCGGAGGGTAGCCCTGAACACCCTGAGAAACTACTGGAATACCTACCAATAATTCTCACCTGCCTTGGCCAAGGACTTGGTGTAATAGCTCTCCTAGACACAGCGCGATCTCACCCCCAATACCGGGAGAGACGAATCCCCTGCCGATCCGCTCACTGCCTCTATGTGGCTCGGGACTGTACCCAACTAAAACCTGTTTGCACGACTCCTTTGAGCCGTGGTAGGGTAGTAATCTAAGCACAGTGGGAACTCACACGAGACAAATGACGACCTCAGGTCGATGAACTAACCTGTACACATGTCACCAGGGAACTGCTATCTGACGCTAGGTATAAATACCAACTAGCAGGTTCCCGGCGAGTCCTGTCCGATGCACTCATAACCCAATGAGCACCTGTATACATCTTAGGTGATCCAACTGACACCAATGGCTTGTGAGATCGGCCACCGCCCCTCGTCGGGGTCTCGACTGTATACACTAGTCTACTCCGGAGTATCGATGCCATGTCTCGAAAACTCCCATGACTAGGGACCACTTTTAAGGATGTGCTTATGGACTACCCAACTCTCACGTATATGATCGCCATCATACTGTTGGTAGTCAAGCAGAATCCTAATGGCTCTATCAACGTGTAATAGTGAACAGTAATGTCACCTAAAACTGTACACGATGATAAAGGCAAACCAGATAGCATACTATCATATCGAGTAAGACTGTCCTACCGGTATAGGTCCTCCTCAATCATTGATCCAATAATTGACTTTGAGGGAACTATGACCAACAAGATGTACGTTGATAAAATGGTGGGACTACATGGAGTTTCGACTTGTATTGTGTCCGACTGGGACACCCAATTCACGAGCCGACTATGGCAGGAACTTTAGGAAAGTTAGACACCAATTGAGTTTCAGTGCAGTTTTCTATCCGCAGACCGACGGTCAATCAGAGAGAACTATTCAGATTCTTAAGGACATGCTCCGAGCTTGCGTTCCAGATTTCATGGCATTTGGGGTCGTCATTTTCCCTTGATAAGGTTTTCCTACAATAACAGCTTCCAGGAGACGATTCAGATGGCACCCTTTGAAGCATTTCATAGGAAGAGATGCCGATCGCCTGTTTGATGGATAGAGTTTAATGAGGGCAGTGTTTTGGGACCACAGACTGTGCAAGAGACGACCGAAAAGAGATCCAGTTGATTCAAGATAGGATGAAAGCGGCCCAGAGAAGGCAGAAATCTTATGTAGACTGACGTTAGAGCAGACTTGAGTTCGTCGTTATAGATCATGTTTTCTTGAGGGTTTCTCCAATGAAGGGCGTGTTGAGAGTCGGAAAGGAAGGAAGGCTTATTTCCATATATGTGGGTTCTTTCGAGATTCTCGAGCGTATCGGCATGATTGCTTATCGTTTGGCTTTTCCACCCAGCTTTCCAGATGTTCACCCTGTGATTCATGTATTAATGCTCCGTAAGTACCTTCTTGATCCCTCTTACGCAATACGACATCAGACGATCCAGCTGGAGCGCAATCTTTCTTTCACCGAGAAACCGATAGTTGTTCCAGATCGGCAGGTGAAGAAACCGAGGTCCGAGGAAATACCGTCCGTAAATGTTCTTTGGCGTGGTCCGAGCGGCGAGGAGGACACGTGGGAAGCCGAGGACGAGAAGAGAGAGAGCTATTCCTGTGTGCGTAGTTAGATTTTAAATTCGGGGACCGAATTTCTTTAAGGGGGGAAGATTGTAACGTTTTAGAAATTGTTTAGGCGAATTTTCCGATAATCGGTAAAATAATTTTTGTTTTCCGTAAAAACCAAAATATAACTATTTTTCAGCATAAACTTAAATACACCTATTTTAACTATGTAATTGCCAGTATATGGTATTTATTTAGCACTTATAAATTGCTATTTTAATTAAATATTTTCTGAATTAATTATTTTAAATATTATTTTAAGCTTTCATTATACATTTAAATTAGTGTAAATTACAAATTGGAATGGCTTAATTATATTTTAGTGAACCATGACCACTTAACACTAAGTTTGTAACATGCTCTTTTGGTTGAAAATGTGTCTCTGCCATTCTAGAAAAGTCTAGGATTTATTTAGAAAAGGAAAATTAAATAATTTAAGAAATAAGTTAAAAGGTGTAATAAATAGGGATATTTCTACACACATCTACACACTTCACACTCTCTCTCTCTCTCTTTTTCCTAGCTGCTGGCCGAGCTCCCCTTGAACAGTCCCCCAATTTTCCCCACTTCATTTCCAACTCAACACTCTTCAAATATTCATCAAAAATCAATACCAAGTCTCATTAATCCTTAGTTTAATCTTTACCCATTATTCCTTGGCCGATCTCGCATGGATCTTGGAGCAAATAAGCTAATTTGGGAGGCTAAGTTGTATATTAGATCTACAAATCTTTGAGGTATAAATCCTAACGCTATATTTAATTTGTTGCTATATTATTTTAAATCAACTTAATTAGGTATCTAAATGATTCTAATTTCAAGTTTTGGAATTTCAAGAGAAGGTTTTGAATTAAAATTAGGGTCTTTCATCACTTGGTCTTGTTGCAATGAGCAGTTTAACCTTGTAAGATATGCAAAATCTAGTCTAATTCTTAATTTTCTAATTTCTACTTTTAAATTGTCCAAATTAAATAATTTGCAAACTAAATTTTTAGGTTTAATGTAAAAAGGTGAGATTAAAATCTAATGAATATTTGTGTGACCTAATTAAGTTATTAAACGAATATTGTGGCCACTAGTTTTGTTAAAACATCAAGTTTTGAACTAAAATGGAAATTGATGCTTACTAGGTTTTTGGAATTAAATCGATTTTAATAAAGTTGAGATTTTGATGATATACAACCGATTTCAAATAATATTTAGTGTGTTGTGAATGCGTGATTGGTACGATTAGGTTTTAGGTTTGTGAATTTTCACATATAGCGACCCTAGTTATAGTTTATGGCGTTGTCACGAGCGCGTTCTGTGCACCAAGTGTGTGTGCGTCTAATTAGTGCGCGTGATTGATTTGTATCGTTTGTTCCACGACTATTCGTATATTTATCCTCTTAATTGCTTATGTGTGATTCTAGGATCGGATGCAGAGGCGTCGGACGTGTCGCGGAGAGATAAAGCTGAGATCGGATCAGATTAGCCGAAACGTCCCGATGAGTGGATGTACACATCTATGCGAGGATCGTCTGGATGGCGCGAGGCACCCGATGGTTTAGTATTACTTATAGTATTTGCATTTTATACGTAGTTTTCTAGTTATTAATCTCATTGCATTTCATCATCCTATATATATATGAAATTGTCTCATAGGACACTTGCATCATTACCATTGGTTCATGCCGCACATGCACTATTCATGATGTAACATTTCAGAAAACATAAAATATTATTTTTGGAATTTAATATTAAAATAATATTTTTCCCGAAAACTGCCCGATTTGCGAAATTGGGGTTTTCGAAAAAGGGTATAAATATATACCAATAATTGTGAAATAAATGGAAATTAAAATGATTTATTCATTTAAAAATATATTTAACGGATTTGGCAATTTTAAAATTTATTATACGCGGTTTTGATAAAAAAAAAAAACCCGATTAGTGCACTGCTAATCGCGATTAAGCCAAATCCGCGTTTCTACAGTTCACATGGTTAGTGCACCATGACACGTTTCATTTGGTTACATATTATTTCATTTGTGGTTTTATATGGATGTTTGTGTTTTTGGTGAGAAAAAGAAAAGGGAAAAAGGAAAAGTCAAAGGGAGACATAATGATTAGGTTAGGTGGGCTTTTGGAGAGAGAGAGTGTGTGTGTGTGATTGTGAGAAAGACGGGGGATGCTGCTGCCATTTCATATCCCCACCATTTTCATCTCCCTCCTCATCTCCTCAACCCCACAACCTTCCTCAAAGAACCCTAGATCTATCTCTAAACAATCCCCAAAACCCTACACTCCCTTCACAAAACTTAGTCCCTATCTCTTCCTCTACACGATGAACCGAGCAAAGTAGGATTTTGACGATTTTGAAAAGTTAGTGCTGCCTAGATGGAATCAAATGAGATATAATTTCTTTCCTTTAGATTAGTTTTGTGAGATATCGTGTTTTAGATGTCGTTTTGTGATGTCGCTGACCTGCTGTGACCCCGAGCATTCACTGGGAAAACAAACATTGGGGTAATGTTGTGCTCGTAACCCTAAGTGACCACCTGAAGAACGAGACCCTTCCCATCGGTTTTGGCCGGCGGCTATTGAGGAAAATCCGGCGACCCCGGGTATGTAGGGGAGTTAGGGATTGGATTTCTTAGGGTAGTTACCTGAAGCTGTTTAGAGGTGTTTGGTCCTACTAGATTTTTCTGTTGTGACTATAGGTAAAATCTGGGAGCAGTTAGGAGTGTTTACATGACATGGTGACACGATTTCTGACCTGAGCCATAGACCTGAACCCGATGCACGAACTTAAGAATTGTTCCGTATTGGTTTTGTGACTTTTAGTGTGCCTACTGTGAAATCTGGGATGACCTGGGGATTTTATGAGACAACCAAACAATACTAGGGGCCTAGATATACTACTAGGAGACCACTGTGACCTGATGAACCCTAACAGAGACCCCCTGGTCAGCGAGCTCGGAATTTTGGGTATAGGGGCCGGCCACTTGGTGGATGTAGAAGCCTAGGTTGGTCCAGTAGCTCATATATACCTTATACATCACCCTAGACTTGTTTGCTTAGATTTATTTGACCTGAGTCAAAATCTGGGAACACTTGTGTGTGATTTAGGATACGTTTTTCGTATTTTAAATGATGAGTTTTGATATTTGGATTCGTTTTTGGTTGTTGTATGTTCATGCATCAACAACAAGGGTTGTTTGGCTGATTTTGTACGCATAAGTTATAGGTTCTAACCTATGAGCAATGCGCGTGCCGTTTTGGTTTTCCGCCTTGATTTTAACACGTATTGCGATTGTTTATTATTGTAGGTACCCTCGCATGGATTCCGAGGCGACGGAGCGTGACGTCATCGATTTCGGCAAGCGAAGACCAGGTGAATAGGTCTATATCTACCGAGGAAGTCGGGTGGATGGCGTATAGCACCCCCCGCAAAGTTTTGATAGATAACTGATTTATAGAATATGGTTAAGGAAACCTAGATTAGGAAACTAGGATTAGAATGAAGATAGCTATGAAACCGTATTAGAAACTAGAGGATAGTTAGAAGTGATATGTTACTACTATCATAGGATGACGTTTAGAGAATTGCGGTTTAGGGTACTGTAGGACTAGATAGTCGGTGTAGATACGTCATCCGAACAATACTTTTTCTAAACCGAAGAATCGTATGTATTTTAAATATATATATTTTGAGGGATGTTATGGATCTTCAAATGATATCTTTTCCTTAAAAACACCGTAACCCCTATTTTCAAAAACTACAATTTACTTCTTTAAAAATCTGATTGTATGGTTCGGGTGGGTATGTTAGATTAGATACTTATACTTAGTAGAGATAGACTGTTTATGTAAATTCAATTTGATGTGTGATATAAATGCGATGAGATAATATAAGACCGATATGATGAGATGATGATATGATGGTATACGGATGCGAGTCAATCGAGATGATTTATACCCTGCCGGTCCCCTGATATGAGATTATTGCGGATGTGACCTGGGAAAAAAGTATATAGATATATATATATATAGAATGTTGTGAATCATGGATGATAGGCCGTGAGTGATATTAGGCTGTACCCTCATTTGTCTTATAGGATGATAGGATCCCTATTGGTTTGATGCCGCCGTACGATGATTTTCCGTGCATAATGAGTGTGACTTGATGTTTGATCCATACCCTTGACCAGAGGATGCCGTACGATGGATTATACCGTACGTGATGCTGTGAGGCTAGATGCCGATTGATAGATTCACCGACTCGGACATATGATAGTTACGTATACCTTATAGCTTTTAGCTTTTAGCTGATGATTTACCTTATGCTGCATTAAGATTATTTCCATCGCATTGCTTATACCTGTGCTAGTACACTTGCACCATTATCGATGATGCGTATGTTACACGTACACAGATTTGCCGGCTCACACACTTCATCATCGATAATTGCCATGTCACTACACTGTAGGGTTGCTGCATCATGACATATAAATTGATACATTCATACTTGCGGATATACACATTTGTATATCCATATTGGTGCACATATACATGGATACATCCATACTTGCGCATATGCACATTGCATACCCATATTGGCACATATACACATTGGTACCTCTATACTTGCGCATATGCATATTGTGCCTACATAGATAACTGGTTTTATTGGGAAATTAGGAACCACAAGTTATATTTTAAAAACTGGAATCATTTTAAAAGAGCGGTTTTCCCTTAATATGTCATATCACTGTTCCATGTTGCATGATACACGGATATGCTCGCATTTCTCTTATATGTCGCATACATCATGCTCTATTATTTTACGCATTGAGATATGTTGTTTTCATGAGATTTCTGGATTTGAGAACCGTGGACATTTCAAAATAGATTATGTGTTGTTTTAAAAACCCGGTTTCTCTTGATATGATATTTCAGTGCGTCCACCATGTGTTTTCTCGATTCTGAGAGCGACATGTGAAACCCGATTCGAGGAGGCGGATGAGGCCGATTGCGGGTACATGGTGGACCCGGTATGGTACCCCGGGGCAAGAACGGATCACTGTGCAGTAGACGGTGAGCCTGGCAGAGGAGCACTACCTACCGGTGATAGTATTTGGGCTCGGCGGATATCCGGAGGATACCGACCGGAGTCGAGAGATGATATGGGCCGATCCGGACTGACGGAGCCCGTTGGCCGATCCGGATTGACGGAGCCCAATATATGAGGATTTACGTGACGCTGCTGGGCACGGTTTTCATGATGTTTTCGAGTGTCGATGCTAGGCACTCAGGTTCCATGATTTTGATGTGTCGGGAGGGACACCGTTGATATATATATATCCGCATACTTTCATGCACACTCCTTTATGATATTTACGTGCATACAGACGCTGATTTTGGGTGGAGGAGATCCACATGCATACATACCTTGATTATGGTTGGACGAGATCCGAATACATCCATTGATTATTACTGTTGGATGTTATCCGCATGCATATAGGTTTGACTACCTTATTGGCACATATACCGACCCGGTCACCCTAGATATCATAGTATTACCTTTTGATATAGTTGACCTAGGGGTCGTTATTTATTCGATTTCTACTTGTCGATATATTTCTATTCACGAGTTGGTAACTCACCCCCATTATGCCACAGTTCTTGCAGGTTGACCGCTTGGATCAGTAGCGGCATCACTGGCACACAGCTTCATTTGGATGTTTTAAAGTGGTAGGTGGGACGTTGTATCGTACCCACTCTTGTATTATTTTTCATATTGTATCTAATTAACTCCATCAATCAATCAAAATTAGTAATTTGTATAAGTAATGAGACTTAGTGAGACGTGTAGTTGCGAGATTTGAGCGATGGGCTTTATATTCACTTTTGGGGTTATGTCTTGCTCATTTCTTTATCTTTTGTGGTGAACTTCGCCGTTGGGCGTGGTATACGTATATTTACTGTATTGCGTGGTTGTGATCCGCCGTTTGGCGAAGGGCTAGCTCCCACTTGGGGATGCCTTTATCATTATTATGTATTTGTGGTTTTGGATCAAAATATACAAAGAAGGTGTTGCCAAAATTTTTAAAAGACGAAACATGTTTTCAAACTAGTAAATTTCACTTGCATCATTCATGTTCCTTTTTCTATGCATTAAGAAAACTTGATTTCATTATACCTTTATTTCAAAACTGCACCTCCTTTATTTTTCTTAAAAGGTTTAGATTTCTGGGTTTCGGCTTACTTGAATTCCATTACGCTTTTAGACGTTGCGTGATTCAAGTGCTGGTCACGAGCAAATATTTCGGGTCGTGACAAAGACGGATGCGGCCGATGTAGGTGACTTCGTTAGATTCCCCCTCGTTTGAGGGGTTTTTGATTGTGGGGATGCTCTTCCCTGCAGGCGCAAGCCCCTGCAGTTAATTACGCTACTGCATCGCGGTAACAACTTTCTCCTTCTCCAGACGGTCACTTCGTGTCGTGGGTGTTTGTTTTGTTTGCGGTTGCCCGTGGATTGTATACGGAGATCAATTTATGTTGTCGCCCGTAGGACGTAGATTAGTTCAAATCTGTACTTTCTTAGATTTGGGTTTGGGGGTTTGGGTTTAAGGATACGTTGGTCTCATTTGAGACTAAGATCAACTTAAACGTTCGTTAAGGATACGTTAGTCTAATTTTAGACTAAGATCAACTCAACGTTTGTTAAGGACACGTTAGTCTAATTTTAGACTAAGATCAACTTAACAGGATCATTTAGATCCAACAAAAGAGGATTTGAACTCTATTGTTTAGTTAGGGACATTGCGGTCAATTACCAGTTTAAGGACATAGTGGTCCAATACCAGTTTAAGGACGTAGTGGTCCAACACCAGTTTAAGGACATCATAGTCCGTGAGTTTAAAGACCTCACAGTCAAGGTTAAGGACATCATAGTCCGTGAGTTTAAAGATCTCACAGTCAAGGTTAAGGACATCATAGTCCGTGAGTTTAAGGACCCTACAGTCCAGTTTAGAGACGTCATAGTCTGTGAAGTGTGTGATTGTCGGGACCCGTCACCTCTTTGAAAACGTTGAAGGATTACAACGACAAATATCAAAGGAGTGAAGAGATGTACCCTCGAACCAAAGTGGATTTGGGGATCTGTAGTCCAATTTGGAACTACGATCAATTTATTAGATTATGAGCACATTGGCTCAGTTAAATCTGAATTGAGGACTTATGGCCAGTTTGGGCTAAGTCCAATTAGATTAAAAATATTGGCTCTTTGTTGGACCATTAAACATTTGTCTGGGTTCAAGCCCACATTATTTAGCAATGCTAAACCAGAGTTTTAAGGGGCTCTGATAACATTTTGTCTTTTATTAGGCACTGACCATTCATTATGGCTCTGGAGTTTACTTTGAATGTCATATGAAATGATCAAGTTTGGAAAACAAGAGTATATTTGATGTTCGGTCAAAGGGGAATCCTGCCTCTGGAAAAACTTAGCCATTTTGGGCTAGGTTGGTTTTGAAATAGTGTTAACACTAGAAGGTATTTGACAATCACGTGTTCCCACGTGATGCGCTTTAAAAATAGTGTTAAACACTAAAGATGGGGTGGTTACGTGGGGTCACGTGAGGCGCCTGAGAATTGGGCCGAAACTCCTTTATTTTACCTTCAAAGCTGCAAATAAGTGTTAAACACTTAGATTTTAGGCCATCACGTGTGAGCACGTGAGGCATCTGAAGATGGGGCCAGATTTCCTTTTACTTTGTTCTGCAAATAAGTGTTAAACACTTTTTGACTTTCTGGCCATCACGTGCGGGCACGTGATAAGCATTCATGTACTGATTTGTTAAGGCATTTATTAGGGGTCACGTAGTAACACGTGAAAGCGCCCAGAGCCAACATTTCCTTTGCTTTTATTCTCTTTGTTTTAGAGGTCACGTGGGAGCACGTGAGGCATTGCCTCAAAGCTTTTTCCTTCTCATTTTTGGGGATCTTTCCAGGGGTCACGTGGGGCCACGTGACCTTAGTTCTTTGCATACATGGAGATCTTTTAAGTCTCTTTATTTTTTTAAGAATTAAATTCTCTATAGGGTTAAACCCTAATTATGATTTTGGAGGAATTAAATTCCTATTGTGAAAGAATTAAATTCTTATATAGGGTTAAACCCTAGTTCTGTTCTGGAGGAATTAAATTCCTATGAGTTTGGGAGAATTAAATTCTCATATAGGGTTAAACCCTAATTTTGTTTTGGGAGAATTAAATTCTCTAAACTCAATTCCCCCTCTAAGTTTTGGATCTGCATGGCAGGATCTCAACCCGATGAGAATTAAATTCTCAACTTATAGGGAGATGTGCTCATTGCAGATCTTCAACCAGAGGAAGAACTAAGTTCTTTTGTGCAGAAGAGTTAAACTCTTAGATTTAAGAATTAAATTCTCTGTTTGAAGTTTTGATCCCCTTTCTTTTCTCACCTAGGGTTTTCTTTTTTGAGAATTAAATTCTCCTTTCTTTTCTCTCTGAAATTTCAAGATTCCAAAACTCTATATCCCTCTTCTCTTCTTACTCCTATTTATAGGAGAAGGAAAAGAATCAATTTGTTTAGTAAATCTTTCATTAAAAGATTTTATTTGTTTTCATAATTAATATGATCCTTTAGATCATTCAGTGAATTTTATTCACCGTTGGATTTTAAATCCAAAGATATTCTGTTTGTTGTTCTTGGTGAAATTTAGGGAAATCTTTCCTTGTATCAAATCTTTCCATTAATTGGCGATTTTTAATCACCATTGGATTTTTAATCCAACGGTACTCCACTTTACAGAGCACGGTCTTTTTTTGTTTGGAAAGATTTAGAGAAATATTTTTCCAGTTAGGGTTTTTGATTTCCCTCAATTAGAATTTAATTCTATTAATTTATAAGGCTTTTAAAGCTCATCACGTGTTGGCACGTGATCCCAATATTTGACCATTGAAATAAAATTTAATTCCATCAATTAGAGAGCTAAGGGGCCTGTCACGTGTTGGAACGTGACCCTCTTTCATTCAAAATTTAATTCTGTCTTTTAACTGGGCTAAAGGACCATCACGTGTCAGCACGTGACCTTTGGTCACGTGTGAGCACGTGATGCCCCATTGGGCTCTTTCCTTACCCGTTTTGTTTACACTTTTGTTTCTGTTCAATGGGTTTTTAAAGGCCCATCACGTGTTGGCACGCCACCTCATTTAATTATTTATTTTATTCAGTGCCTACAGGTTTTACCTGTAAATGGCCACGTGTGGGCACGTGATGCTCGGTCACGTGTGGGCACATGATGCCCGGTCACGTGTGGGCACGTGATGCTTCATAACTTTTGATTCCGGATGAATTATGAGGCCCATAATATATCAAATCGAAGGGTTTTTTTAGATGCTTCCAATATCATCAGAATTTAGCTGTTTCTCATTCGGGAGTTTGTCAAAAAACAGCCCGGAAAATACTGGTTCGCATTTTCTTAAGCATATCACTGCCATTTGATACCTTGGGCTCTTTTGCGCAGAAATTTTCGGAGGGAACAACAGCATACCTCAGAGATTTTGATGTCGTCTACCGTGCAGACAGGTGACCTACCTGTTGCTGAGATGATAGGATGTTGCTTCCAGAGCTTACAAGCTGAGATCGCCGGAGCTTCCAGGCAGAATGCGACTGATGATAGCCGGTGTATCCCGATTTGAGAGACGAAGGTGATTCGTCAGATTGATGCGCCGACGCAGGCCCAGTTGAGTTGAAGGTTTCCAGTGTGGAGAGTCTTACTCAGATCTAGAGCAGACCGATCCAGAGATGACCGCCGATGTACCGCCTTTCCTGGAGGATTGAGGCACTGTTTAGCATGCGGGTGAAGAATATTCACATGTTGTATAAGCGAAGCTAAAAAGTTCGAGCGAGTGTCGGAAACCCATTTTCCCAAGTTTAAAGTGTTCGGAGGAACATGCAGGTAATTCTGTAGACCCTCTAGAAGAATGAAACCCTAACTCGACATGATGACCATGGAACCGCTTTGAACCTTAGGGTTTGTGGCAGTTTAGCGGTGCCATCAGTGAGGCTTGGGTTTGCCCTTCTATGGTTGGTCCAGAGGTGCTGTGATATGTACCATATATTTTTAGACTGCGCTCAGGTAATGAGCCTTCAGGAAATTTTGGGACCTTGATGACTCGATAGAAAAGTTTGACGCCGTCCGAATACCATGTGATAAGAGATCGGCAAGCTGACCAGCTTTGGATTGAGGACCTCACCCCGATGCGTTGTAAGTTAATCGAGAGCGGGCGAGTATTGAGTATTCCTCCGATGGTATGGACGAGTCCCCGAAGACGCGTTCGGCCAGATATCATCTACAGAGCAATGAAGCTATAGAGTATGCGATTTCGAGTCCGTGCGAGAGACTTCGGATTGACTATGTCCAAGAACAGTTGCAGTGCGCAGATAACATGGCGTGACGTCATAGTGAGAGATGATAAAGACGAGTGGAACCAGAAGTTCGCGCGAGACGCTGACGAGCTGTTATGACTCCCCATCGAGATCAGAGACCTGATATGCTTACAGAGGCATTTGGATACGGCCAGTTTATGAGGAAATGTGTGCGGAACACGCAGATGTCCAGAAAACGAGAAAAGGTTATGTAAGAGTACCAGCCTCCATACAGTTCGGCATAGGCAAGATCGGAAGAGACCTTGAGCAGGATTCCTTCCAGGACACTGCTGTAATGAGATTTGCACCAGGATCAGATGGGTCAAGTGTATTCAGAGGACCAGAGGCCGACGCCAGTGACGTGCTGCCTTACGCCTGGTCGTGATGATTGACCGAGAGATGACCAGAGAAGTGCCAGAACGGAATCGTCCGCGTTAGCACACCTGACAGGGCCGATGAGCCGATGGATTGCAAGAGTAGTAATCCACAGAGAAAAGAAGACCCGGAGATAGAAGACGCCAGACCGTGAGCAGGAGGCGAGCGGCTATTCTTGTTCTGCCAGTTTTAGGCTCACCGATTCATTTTTCGACATTGTAGGGGATGTACCTCAATGTCCTTTGTCGCGATTTGATTTTTGAGTTTCCTGATATTGATTTCGTGCACCACGGTATCACCTACTGAGTATTTATATTTTGCGCATAGTTATCGCACCTGATACATATTTTATATATATCATTGTGTTGATTTACGATTTGTGCATGCCTATTGCGTTTGAGGTCGATTTTGTACCTTCGTAGCATGTGTTTATGATTTCGTGGATTTCATACAGTTAATTCAATTTTGTGAGTGTGGTACGCACTCGATTTGATTTTGCACTCGGTATAGCTTATATGTGCTTGCAGTGCATTGATTTGTATTTTGTGCACGCAGTTGTACACGTTTACGATTTTATACACCTTGGTGTACTCGGTGTTGCTTTTTATGTGTTTGAGTTATTGATTTATATTTCATGCATTTGCTGCACCAGATTCGTATTTCGTACATTGGTTGCACTAAATTGTATTTCTTGCATTTGTTGCACCGGACGGCTATCTATGCGTTTGTCGCACTGGATTTATACTACGTACCTTGGTTGCACCCGATTTATATCTTTGAGCATTCGTTTTACCAGAATTGTATTTTCGTGCGCGTTGGCACTTGCCGTTCGTTTTCGTGCATGCTACTGCACTATATGCTTTTACGGACCCGACACGCTTTGGTTGGATTTTTGCGCATATTAGGTACTCGATTTTGGATTTTGTGCGCATCGGGTGCACTTGAGTGAGGTTTTACTCGTGCATGTCGAATGCTCTTGATTTAGATTTCTTTCGTGCATATTGGATATGATTTCATTCGTGCGGGACATATGCACTGATTTGGATTTTCGCGCATGTTGGGCCATGATATGAGATGCGATTCTGTGCACACCGGATGCATTGGATTGAGATTTTAGTGCATTTTAGATGCACCCGATATTGTTGTCGTGCACACCCGTTGCACTGGACAGATGCTTTTGTGCACACCCGTTGTACGTAGTTTTGGCTTTTGTGCATATTGTGGCACCTGTGCTTGGATTTGATTTCCGTGCGCACCAGACGCATGTGATTGTCGGATACGCCTTTGAGGCTGATTCTGCTTTTTGAGCATTTTGTTTTCATGATAGGTACTATATATAGTATATAATAGCCGAACAGGACTGATCTGAGGACAGTACCTGAGTACTTTGCATGCATTAAAAGCTTACCAAAAGGTTTTCAAAGGAGCTATAGTCTCGCTATTTCCTACGTGTCCGTGAGCGACGCGAACGTTTATAAAGGAAAACCTTTTTGCGATATTTTCAAAACGACGGAACGTATAACTAGCAAAATATATATGGACATATATTATTATTTTAAAATGAGCGTTTGTCACTTAGGCCGTGAGTTACGCATCACACGGCGATTTAGAAAGGATTTTTGCATGAGTTTTATTTAGTTCCTGAAAGTTTTCCAAAGATGCTAACTATACACGTATTATAGTATTTGACTAGTATATATTGGATTTCAGTAGTGGATTTCAAGATCTGTGACTTTATTATAACTCCGAGGATATGCGTGCAAATCCGATGATTTGCGTGACGCTTGACGAAGTTCGATTTTGAGTTTTATACTCGTTTTCATGCGCACTTGGCGTCCTGTGTTATTTCTGCGTTTTCCATGATTTCGGAGCCCCGTTGATTTGAGCTGATTATTGAAATGTTTTAGATTTTGGGGGTTTAAATTTAAATTCGGGGACCGAATTTCTTTAAGGGGGGAAGATTGTAACATTTCAGAAAACATAAAATATTATTTTTGGAATTTAATATTAAAATAATATTTTTCCCGAAAACTGCCCGATTTGCGAAATTGGGGTTTTCGAAAAAAGGTATAAATATGTACCAATAATTGTGAAATAAATGGAAATTAAAATGATTTATTCATTTAAAAATATATTTAACGGATTTGGCAATTTTAAAATTTATTATACGCAGTTTGATTAAAAAAACCGATTAGTGCACTGCTAATCGCGATTAAGCCAAATCCGCGTTTCTACAGTTCTCATGGTTAGTGCACCATGACATGTTTCATTTGGTTATATGTTATTTCATTTGTGGTTTTATATAGATGTATGTGTTTTTGGTGAGAAAAAGAAAAGGGAAAAAGGAAAAGTCAAAGGGAGACATAATGATTGGGTTAGGTGGGCTTTTGGAGAGAGAGAGAATGTGATTGTGAGAAAGAGGGGGGCTGCTGCTGCCATTTCATATCCCCACCATTTTCATCTCCCTCCTCATCTTCTCAACCCCACAACCCTCCTCAAAGAACCCTAGATATATCTCCAAACAATCCCTAAAACCCTACACTCCCTTCACAAAACTTAGTCCCCATCTCTTCCTCTACACGATGAACCGAGAAAAGTAGGATTTTGATGATTTTGGGAAGTTAGTGCTGCCTAGAGGGGATCAAATGAGGTATAATTTCTTCCCTTTAGATTAGTTTTGTGAGATATCGTGTTTTAGATGTCGTTTTGTGATGTCGCTGACCTGCTGTGACCCCGAGCATTCACTGGGAAAACAAACAGTGGGGTAATGTTGTTGTTGGGGATAGTGCCCTCAGAGTCAATTATTGGATCACAGGCACGTGATTGCAATGATTGAGGGAGGACCTATGCCGGTAGGACAGTCTTACTCAAGATGATAGTATGCTATCTGGTTTATCTTTATCATCGTGTACTGCTTTAGGTGACCTTAAAAATCGCTATTACACGTTGATAGAGCCTTTAGGATTCTTGCTTGACTACCAGCAGTATGATGGCGATCATATACGTGGGAGCTGGGGTCTATAAGCACATCCTTAAAGTGGTCCCTAGTCGTGGTTGTATTCGAGACAGGGCATCGATACTCCAGAGTAGACTAGTGTATACTGTCGAGACCCCGACGAGGGGTGGTGGCCGGTCTCACAAGCCACTGGTGTCAGTTGGTTCACCTAAGATGTATACAGGTGCTCATTGGGTTATGAGTACACCGGACAGGACTCGCCGGGAGCCTGCTAGTTAGGATTATACCAGACGTCAGATAGCAGTTCCCTGGTGACATGTGTACAGGTTAGTTCATCGACCTAAGATCATCATTTGTCTCGTGTGAGTTCCAACTATACTTTGATTACTACCCTACCATGGCTCAAAGGAGTCGTGCAAACAGGTTTTAGTTGGGTACAGTCCCGAGCCACATGGAGGCAGTGAGCGGATCTGCAGGGGTTCGTCTCTCCCGGTATTGGGGGTGAGGTCGCGTTGTGTCTAGGAGAGCCATTACACGAAGTCCTTGGCCAAGGCAGGAGATTTACTGGTAGGTATTCCAGTAGTATCTCAGGGTGTTCTGGGCTACACTCCGACACGACTTGTACCGCTTTTGGGGTCTGACTTTTACCAACCCCCTAGGCCCGTCATGCGATGCTCATAGACGAACGGACCGGACTGTACGGATATTGTCACTGACAGGCTCAGTAGGGTGTCAGGAAGAGTTCGCTCATCGACGTCCCTTTTGATCAATACCTGATAGCCCGTTATGTATGGCTAATACCTCTGACGTGCTAGTGGTTAAATCCACAGCCAAAATGTTGACGAGTCTTTAGAGTCCCCTACAGACAGTTTCTCAAGTTTCGGGCGAAACGCTGTAGAGGCCGTATGGATATATGGCAGGGTTCGATCATATACGTGCGGTATTGCACGGATCATGATCGGACGGATAATACTAGCGGGCTTTGGTTTAAGCCGGATCCTAGTATTGTACAGTGTAGATTTTGTCTCATTGCATTTGTATTCGGTTGGAATACAAATACGGGTATGTATATACAGTCGCGGGGTTTTCCTGTAATTTATTACGGGATCAGTTTTTTGAAGTTGCCAGTTTGCATTCCGTTTCATCCAGTTTTCCTTTCTTCCTTTCGTTGGCTGATAATTGATGGAGGGGCTAATTTGCAAATATGCAAATTAGCAATTGTGGAGGGGTTATTTGTGATTTGAGAGTTCATGATGGTTCTTGATGAGATTGATTTAGTTGTGTGATCATTTCATTAGCATTAAATGAGATGAGAATTGATGTAAGGCTTGCTTTTTGAATTATGGTCACCATTTCCTTTTACTACACTCACCTCCCTTCATGGTTTTTGATCTCTCCCATTCTTATCATATGGCCGGCCACTTTCTTATGAAGGTGGGGGGTGGTTCATTTTGAGGTGGGAAATTATTCATCTCTCATTTTTCTTGCTACACAAATTCTAGCTCACTCCAAAGTTCATCTTCTCCACTCCATCATATATGGCAACTTCACAACCCCAAGAGACAAACCACTCTACACTAGCCTACAACATTCTTGGACACGTCGTCTCGCCAACTTCGTGCCCGAGTTGCCTCGGTCCAGAGATGGGAGCCCGTAAAAGAACCTGGCGGTGTGGTGCCCTTTCCGATGAGGAGATGAAGACCGGAGATTCCGCGGGGAGATCGGAGTGGAGGCCGAAGACCGAAGGACACGGATCGCTCGGTATAGAATTCTACCCTTACTTTTAGTTTGCTAGGATAAGGTTAATGGCCCGATCCGGGTTTATAGTGCGCGGTAGCGCCGGTTTACAAGTTTTGTAAAAGTTTCGTTTCCGCATTCCGGCGTCGAATTGACGGCCGGGGCGCTGCCGTGCACTAACAGTTGTGCTCGTAACCCCAAGTGACCACCTGAAGAACGAGACCCTTCCCATCGGTTTGGCCGGCGGCTATTGAGGAAATTCCGGCGACCCCGGGTATGTAAAGGAGTTAGGGATTGGATTTCTTAGGGTAGTTGCCTGAAACTGTTTAGAGGTGTTTGGTCCTACTAGATTTTTCTGTTGTGACTATTGGTAAAATCTGGGAGCGGTTAGGAGTGTTTACATGACATGGTGACACGATTCCTGACCTGAGCCATAGACCTGAACCCGATGCACGAACATAGTAATTGTTCCGTATTGGTTTTGTGACTTTTAGTGTGCCTACAGTGAAATCTGGGATGACCTGGGGGCTTTCTGAGACAACCAAACAATACTAGGGGCCTAGATATACTACTAGGAGACCACTGTGACCTGATGAACCCTAACAGAGACCCCCTGGCTGGCGAGCTCGAAATTTTGGGTATAGGGGCCGGACACTTGGTGGATGTAGGAGCCTAGGTTCGTCCAGTTGCTCATATATACCTTATACATCACCCTAGACTTGTTTGCTTAGATTTATTTGACCTGAGTCAAAATCTGGGAACACTTATGTGTGATTTCGGATACGTTTTCCGTATTTTAAATGATGAGTTTTGATATTTGGATTCATTTTTGGTTGTTGTATGTTCATGCATCAACAACAAGGGTTGTTTGGCTGATTTTGTACGCATAAGTTATAGGTTCTAACCTATGAGCAATGCGCGTGCCGTTTTGGTTTTCCGTCTTGATTTTAACACGTATTGCGATTGTTTATTATTGTAGGTACCCTCGCATGGATTCCGAGGCGATGGAGCGTGACGTCATCGATTTCGGCAAGCGAAGACCAGGTGAATAGATCTATATCTACTGAGGAAGTCGGGTGGATGGCGTATAGCACCCCGGCAAAGTTTTGATAGATAATTGATTTATAGAATATGGTTAAGGAAACCTAGATTAGGAAACTAGGGTTAGAATGAAGATAGCTATGAAACCGTATTAGAAACTAGAGGATAGTTAGAAGTGATATGTTACTACTATCATAGGATGACGTTTAGCGATATTGCTGTTTAGGATACTGTAGGACTAGATAGTCGTTGTAGATGCGTCATCCGAACCATACCTTTTTCTAAACCAAAGAATCGTATGTATTTTAAATATATATACTTTGAGGGATGTTACGGATCTTTAAATGATATCTTTTCCTTAAAAACACCGTAACCCCTATTTTCAAAAACTACGATTCACTTCTTTAAAAATCTGATTGTATTGTTCGGGTGGGTATGTTAGATTAAATACGTATATTTAGTAGAGATAGACTGTTTATGTAAATTAGATTTGATGTGTGATATAAATGCGATGAGATAATATAAGACTGATATGATGAGATGATGATATGATGATATGATGGTATACGGATGCGAGTCAATCGAAATGATTTATACCCTGCCGGTCCCCTGATATGAGATTATTGCGGATGTGACCTGGGACATAGGTATATATATATATATATATATATATATATATATATAATGTTGTGAATCATGGATGATAGGTCGTGCGTGATATTAGGCTGTACCCTCATTTGTCTTATAGGATAATAGGATCCCTATTAGTTTGATGCCGCCGTACGATGATTTTCCGTGCGTGATGAGTTTGACTTGATGTTTGATCCATACCCTTGACTAGAGGATGCCGTACGATGGATTATACCGTACGTGATGTTATGAGGCTAGATGCCGATTGATAGATTCACCGACTCGGACATATGATTGTTACGTATACCTTATAGCTTTTAGCTTTTAGCTTTTAGCTGATGATTTACCTTATGCTGCATTCATATTATTTCCATCGCATTGCTTATACCTGTGCTAGTACACTTGCACCATTATCGATGATGCGTATGTTACACGTACACAGATTCGCCGGCTCACACACTTCATCATCGATAATTGCCATGTCACAACACAATAGGGTTGCTACATCATGACATATACATTGATACATTCATACTTGCGGATATACGCATTTGTATATCCATATTGGTGCACATATACATGGATACATCCATACTTGCGCATATGCACATTGCATACCTATATTGGCACATATACACATTGGTACCTCTATACTTGCGCATATGCATATTGTGCCTACATAGATAACTGGTTTTATTGGGAAATTAGGAACCGCAAGTTATATTTTAAAAACTGGAATCATTTTAAAAGAGCGGTTTTCCCTTAATATGTCATATCACTGTTCCATGTTGCATGATACACGGATATGCTCGCATTTCTCTTATATGTCGCATACATCATGCTCTATTATTTTACGCATTGAGATATGCTGTTTTCATGAGATTTCTAGATTTGAGAACCGTGGACATTTCAAAAAAGATTATGTGTTGTTTTAAAAACCCGGTTTCTCTTGATATGATATTTCAGTACGTCCACCATGTGTTTTCTCGGTTCTGAGAGCGACATATGAAACCCGATTCGAGGAGGCGGATGAGGCCGATTGCGGGTACATGGTGGACCCGGTATGGTACCCCGGGGTAAGAACGGATCGCTGTGCAGTAGACGGTGAGCCTGGCACTGGTGCACTACCTACCGGTGATAGTATTTGGGCACGGCGGATATCCGGAGGATACCGACCGGAGTCGAGATGATATGGGCCGATCCGGACTGACGGAGCCCGTGGGTCGATCCGGACTGACGAAGCCCGATATATGAGGATTTACGTGCCGCTGCTGGGCACGGTTTTCATGATGTTTTCGAGTGTCGATGCTAGGCACTCAGGTTCCATGATTTTGATGTGTCGGGAGGGACACCGTTGATATTTATATCCTCATACTTTCATGCACACTCCTGTATGATATTTACGTGCATACAGACACTGATTTTGGTTGGACGAGATCCACATGCATGCATACCTTGATTATGGTTGGACGAGATCCAAATACATCCATTGATTATTACTGTTGGATGTTATCCGCATGCATATAGGTTTGACTACCTTGTTGGCACATATACCGACCCGGTCACCCTAGATATCATAGTATTACCTTTTGATATAGTTGTCCTAGGGGTCGTTATTTATTCGATTTCTACTTATCGATATATTTCTATTCACGAGTTGGCAACTCACCCCCGTTGTGCCACAGTTCTTGCAGGTTGACCGCTTGGATCAGTAGCGGCATCGCTGGCACACAGCTTCATTTGGATGTTTTGCAGTGGTAGGTGGGACATTGTATCGTACCCACTCTTGTATTATTTTTCATATTGTATCTAGTTAACTCCATCAATCAATCAAAATTAGTAATTTGTATAAGTAATGAGACTTATGTTGGATATAATGCCTTCAAAGTCAATTATTGGATCACAGGCAAGTGATTGCAATGATTGAGGGAGGACCTATGCCGGTAGCACAGTCTTACTCAAGATGATAGTATGCTATCTGGTTTATCTTTATCATAGTGTACAGCTTTAGGTGACATTACAGGTCACTATAATACATTGATAGAGCCCTTAGGATTCTTGCTTGACTACCAGCAGTATGATGGCGATCATATACGTGAGAGTTGGGTAGTCTATAAGCACATCCTTAAAGTGGTCCCTAGTCGTGGGAGTTTCGAAACTGGGCATCGATATTCCATTAGTAGACTAGTGTATACAGTCGAGACCCCGACGAGGGGCGATGGCTGGTCTCACAAGCCATTGGTGTCAGTTGGATCACCTAAGATATATACAGGTGCTCATTGGGTTATGAGTACACCGGACAGGACTCGCCGGGAACATGCTAGTTGGTATTATACCTGACATCAGATAGCAGTTCCCTGGTAACATGTGTACAGGTTAGTTCATCGACCTGAGATTGTCATTTGTCTCGTGTGAGTTCCCACTGTGCTTTGATTACTACCCTACCACGGCTCAAAGGAGTCGTGCAAACAGGTTTTAGTTGGATACAGTCCCGAGCCGCATGGAGGCAGTGAGCAGATTGGCAGGGGTTTTGTCTCTCCCGGTATTGGGGGTGAGATCGCGCTGTGTTTTGGAGAGCCATTACACGAAGTCCTTGGCCAAGGCAGGAGATTTACTGGTAGGTATTACAGTAGTATCTCAGGGTGTTCTGGGCTACACTCCGACACGACTTGTACCGCTTTTGGGGGTCTGACTTTTACCAACCCCCTAGGCCCGACATGCGATGCTCATAGATGAACGGACCGGACTGTACGGATATTGTCACTGACAGGCTCAGTAGGGTGTCAGGATGAGTTTGCTCATCGACCTCCCTTTTGGTCAAAACCTGGTAGCCCGTTACATACGGCTAGTACCACTGACGTGCTAGTGGTTAAATCCACAACCAAGGTATTGACGAGTCTTTAGAGTCCCCCACAGACAGTTTCTCAAGTTTCGGGCAAAACGTTATAGAGGCCGTATGATATATGGCAGGGTTCGATCATATACGTGCAGTAGTGCACGGATCATGATCGGGCGGATCATACTGGTGGGCTTTGGTTTAAGCCGGATCCTAGTATTAGATTTGTTGGATTACTTTAGACTCATCGTATTCGCATCCGGCCGGAATGCGGATGCAGGTATGTATATTCAGGTGAGGGGTATCCATGTGATCCGTCACGAGTTTACTTTAGATGTTGCCGTATCTTTTTATTGTTGTAAATATTTGGGTTAATGTTTACAAATGGAAATAATGAGCTCAAAGTCATGATTAGGAGAATTAATTATGACACATGCACAAGTGATGACTCATGGTCTCTTTCTTTATGCATGTGTTACATTATTTGATTGATTTATGAGTTGAAATGATAAGAAGAGAGAGAAGGATAGCCATATAAGAGGTTAGCTCTTGTATTATTAGATTCTAACTCTCACTTTATCATTGCAACAAGAAACAAAAGAAAGCTCTTCTTCTTCCTCCTTCTTTCTTGAGTTTACTATCTCCATTAATGGCATCATCTTCAACCTCCATCCATACACTCTCATGTGTTAAGAATCAATGGATGCTTGAGACAAAGTTATCACACACATTCTCTACATCACCTTGGACACGTCGGCTAGCAAACTTCGTGTCTGAGTTTCTTCGGACGAAGCGGGAGCCCGTAAAAGGATTCGAAGATGTGGTGCCCTTTCCGACGAGGAGACCGGAGATCGGAGATGCCGCGAGGAGCTTGGGTTGGTGGCCAAAGACCAAAGGACATGGATCGATCGGTATATCTTTTCTAACCCTTCTCAAGTTAGCTAGTTATAGGTTAATGGTTCGATCCGAGATTAAAGTCTGCGATAGCGCCGGTTTCAAGTTTAGAAAAAGTTTTCGTTTCCGCATTTTGGCCTCGGATTGACGACCAAGGCGCTACCGTAGACTTACATGGTATCAGAGCCACGCTATTAACCTTTACTAGCTTGCTCTAACTTGTTTAAAATATCAATCGAACGAAATTTCCGAAACCGCGATTCCATTTCATGAAGTTTCTGTCGAATTTTTTTTGTGGTCTAAAAATTATTTTGGGTATGTCAGAAAATCAGGCAGGCTTTTCTAAGACCACTGTAGAAATTTGGAAGTGTGACTCCACCATAGCGCCGCGGAACCGCGACATTACCCACGTTTTGGCCGCGGTTCCGCCGCACTACTGTAGCTTCAGTGCACCAATTTTTCTACTGTGGTCTCTGACTTGGAATTAGGGTTTCTGGTATTTTTAGTTTTGGCCCAGATTATTTTTAGTGCTGGATTTGTGCTTAGGGCCCACTTCGGGAAATTTTTTCGATCAAAAGTTTTAAATATGTTAGTTCACAGTGCTTACTTTATATCTGTGACCGTGAATGTCATTCGAGCGGTAAATCTTGTCTAATTGCTATAGCTCTTTTAGACGGATTTACGAACATGACATTCATGTAGATGTTCTGTGTTGTGCTGTGATATTGCGGATTATCGTGGTGAATAGCTTGGTTCAATGTTAGTACAGTTTTAGTATTATTTGTACATTTGATATTGCGGGGCGAGCGTCCGACATGTGGACTTCCATCACTGCCTGTTTGTATATTATTCTTTTGGGGCACGACCGGGCTGAGGTCGATGTACCCGTTGTATATATTTTTACTTTCTGTACTAGGATTACCCCGCAGAGGGGTGCACGGGTAGCCGGGTTCTAGGGGAAATGGGCCCACATCTCATGGCTTTGAGACAGAGGGGGATTCACTCTAGAATTGGCGAGCTATTCGCCGCACTCGTAGGGGGTACAGCTTGACCCAAGGAAGGGTGCTCAAGTTACCGGATTCCGTGAAGTGCTGGGTGGTCCATTCACTTTGTTGAGGGGGCTGCCTCGCTTCAGGTTTTAGCGGGTAACTTGCCGTGCCCGTAGGGGTCTAAGATTTCATTGCACAGGCTATCCACACGACCAGGGGAACGTCGGGTTTCAGTAGCGGCTCTATGAAACCCGGGGATCCCAGATTATCTGTATTGTTCTGTGATGCTTATTACTCTCTGTGATGTTGCATTTATCATGCCTGGAGCGATTATTATATATTGCTATATATATACTAGTAGATGTTGTATATGTTTTACACCCGCGCTAGTCCAGTCCCCGCTCTGTCGTTAGTTAAGTAACCTAACGGGTGATGACGGGACCTAGTGGCGAATGCGGATGGCATATACGTAAATCATATTTTCGTTCTTTTGTAGGGTGATTAATTGATGGGACTGCATTGATTCGGATCAATGCAAGCTAAACAAACCTATACTGATGTTGTTGGAACATTTTTCAAAAATCTGTTATTGCAAGGACATTTTCTTTTGTTTTGCAGAGTGGTATTCGGTTATGAATATCCAGCACCTCAGTCGACGAGGCAAGGGCCGAGATCCCTTCACCGGGAGTGACCCCTTGGACAGAAGTTTGTGTCAGGGTAATAACTTCACTATAGCCGATTGCCTTTTTGCTTTGCATCGTGGTATTCAGCTGGAATATCCTGCACCTCATTCTATGGGGAAAGAGCCGAGACCATCACCGGGAGTGACCTCTTTAGCAAAGGTTTTCGCCACTATGTTTTTATAAAAAGCTATCCAGTTCCTTCAACGATATCAAGTTCATTACGTTAAAGGTTTTTTGCCAAAAACCATTCGTAGCCCTCCGTCATTTCAAACGGGTAGCACTTAGTATTCATGCTATGTTTGTTGGCCTTCGTCAAGGCATAGTGTATGGTAGCTATTTGTTACTTTTCTGTTGCATAGATAGATGCGTTGGTTTGGGACATTCGTACAGCCTTGTTGGCCCTAGTCAAGGGCTTGTACGGGTGTGTTCAAATTAACCTGGACAATGACGGGTAAAACTTGACATGTGACTTATGATTTGTTGGCCTTAGTCAAGGTCATAAGAGCATGGAGTAAAAATCACATTGGGAGTTTCTAAAGAAACTGAAACTTGCCAGATATGCGCATACCTTCTGGAGTGTGATAACGTGAGTGGATTCCATCACGTTATCATGCGATGATAGTTGGATCCCGATTCCCACTGATGAGTTGGTTTACTCCTTGGGTCATCCCGACTAATTCTACTTTCAGGTTTGGAAGAGAATTTGAGATTACAGTGGGAGGTTTCCTGATTAGATAAATTGATAACCATTCTGATCTAGGTTAGAGTGCACGCTGAGTGTTTCTTTTCTCTCTCTCTTTGGTAGCGACCATGACCCGACCCTTGACTATGACTCAATGACCAAGTTAACCGAACCTTCTTAAAACACTGGCTTTTGGATTGTCAGAGTTGCATACCTCATTGCCACTCCTACTTTTACCCTTTTCTCCAGAACACCCCGTATTACTATGAACATCCACTTCTATTGGATAAAACCATCGTATGGTTATATACGAACTAGAAGGAACTTGTTCCAGATTCGAGGATAGTTTCTGGTTCTGGAAAAAATGAATAGGACTATTCAGTTGTCTTTTCCTTTTACCTTCTCTCAGGTTGCGAGTGCTCCTTGGATTAGGGCGGTACACCTATTATGCTAATTGGATAGTCTTCTTCCAAACCATAGGCAGGTGCCGAACGGTGGGGAATGAAGAAAACCAATTGGCCTAACGATGGTGTACAGAAGGTAATAAGTTAAGACAAATAAAGGGATTAGAAAGAGGGCAAAGTAAACTGCGACTGCTATTCACGACCAAACCAAGTATTTCATAGCCACTCTTACTTCACTTTTGTATTTCTCCAGGACACTCCGTATCACTACGAAGATCCACAGTTATTTGGATACTCCATCGAATGGTTATATACGAACTCGAAGGAACTTGTTCCAGTTCGGAGATGGATTCTGGTTCAGGAGAAATAAGAATAAGGTTTTATTCAGTTGTCTTTTATCTTCACCTTCTCTCAGGTTACGAGTACTCCTAGGATTAGGAGAGTACACCATTATGCTTATTAGATAGTCTTCTTCCAAACCATAGGCTGGTGCCGAACGGTAGGGAGGGAAGAAAACCATTTAGCCTAAAGGGGTGTACAGAAGGCAATGACTAAAGACATATAAAGGGATTTGGAGAGATGGCAAAGAAATATACGGTTACAATTATGAATCTGATAATGGAAGAGGCATTACTAAGAATACCCGGATACCCCTTCGAAACATTTACATGTTTCAGTTTCACTGTGTATTGTTAAAAGAAAACTGATTTCCCAATTAGTTCTTGCTCCAGGGTATGTATTTACCAGGTTTGATTCTCACATCTGTATGGTTTTACAGATGATGAGTGGGAGTAAGTTATTGGGAATTGGGTGATCATCCTCATTATATCGGGATTTGTTGTAATTGGTGATATTTGAGGAAATCGCCTGGGTTGTTTGCCGGACGGCAAATATTTGGTTTTGAATATCCGTTGTTATGCACCAATTTCAAATTGATATATCTGTACATTTATTTTTATAAAGTGAGATATAACTTTTTGAAATTATGTCTATGACATTTACTTATATCAGTGGATGGTTAGGTAAGGAGCATTAAACAACGGTGTAATTCTGTAAGTCTACGGTAGCGTCCCGGCCGTCTGTCCGAGGCCAAAATGCGGAAACGAAAACTTTTTCTAAACTTGAAACCGGAGGTATCGCAGACTTTAATCGCGGATCGAACCATTAACCTATAACTAGCAACTAGAGAAGGGTTAGAAAAGCTATACCGATCGATCCGTGTCCTTCGGTCTTTGGCCACCAACCCAAGCTCCTTGCGGCATCTCCGATCTCCGGTCTCCTCGTCGGAAAGGGCACCACGTCTTTGAATCCTTTTACGGGCTCCCGCTTCGTCCGAAGCAACTCGGATACGAAGTTTGCTAGCCGACGTGTCCAAGGTGATGTAGAGAGTGTGTGTGATAACTTTGTCTCAAGCATCCATTGATTCTCAACACATGAGAGTGTATGGATGGAGGTTGAATATGATGCCATTAATGGAGATAGTGAACTCAAGAAAGAAGGACGAAGAAGAAGAATCATTTTTCTTTCTTGTGTTCTATGATCCAAAATGAGAGGGTGAGAATGAAAAAATACAAGAGAAAACCTATCTATGGCTGCCCTTGTCTCTCTTCCTCTCATTTCAACTCACAAATCAATCACATAATGTGACACATGCACAAAGAAAGAGACCATGAGTCACCACTTGTGCATGTGTCACAATTAATGCTCCTAATCATGATTTCTAGCTTATTATTTCCATTTGTAAACATTAACCCAAATGTTTACAACAACAAAAAGATACGGCAACATCTAAAGTAAACTCGTGACGGATCACAAGGATACCCCTCACCTGTATATACATACCTACATCCGCATTCCGACTGAATGCGAATGCGATGAGACTAAAGTAATCCAACAAATCTAATACTAGGATCCGGCTTAAACGAAAGCCCACTAGTATGATCCGTCCGATTATGATCCGTGCACTACTGCACGTATATGATCAAACCCTGCCATAATACCATATGGCCTCTACAACGTTTCGCCCAAAACTTGAGAAACTGTCTGTGGGGGACTCTAAAGACTCGTCAATACTTTGGCTGTGGATTTAACCACTAGCACGTCAGTGGTACTAGCTGTACGTAAGGGGCTACCAGGTATTGACCAAAAGGGAGGTCGATGAGCGAACTCATCCTGACATCCTACTCAGTCTGTCAGTGACAATATCCGTACAGTCCGGTCCGTTCGTCTATGAGCATCGCATGTCGGGCCTAGGGGGTTGGTAAAAGTCAGACCCCCAAAAGCGGTACAAGTCGTGTCGGAGTGTAGCCCAGAACACCCTAAGATACTACTGGAATACCTACCAGTAAATCTCCTGCCTTAGCCAAGGACTTCATGTAATGGCTCTCCTAGACACAGCGCGATCTCACCCCCAACACCGGGAGAGACGAAACCCCTGCCGATCCCTCACTGCCTCCATGTGGCTCGGGACTGTACCCAACTAAAACCTGTTTGCACGACTCCTTTGAGCCATGGTAGGGTAGTAATCAAAGCACAGTGGGAACTCATACGAGACAAATGATGATCTCAGGTCGATGAACTAACCTGTTCATATGTCACCAGGGAACTGCTATCTGACGTCAGGTATAATACCAACTAGCATGTTCCCAGCGAGTCCTGTCCGGTGTACTCATAACCCAATGAGCACCTGTATACATCTTAGGTGAACCAACAGAAACTAAAGGCTTGGGAGACCGGCCACCGCCCCTCGTCGGGGTCTCGACTGTATACACTAGTCTACTAATGGAGTATCGATGCCCAGTCTCAAAACTCCCACCACTAGGGACCTTTTAAGGATGTGCTTATAGACCCCAGCTCCTACGTATATGATCGCCATCATATTGCTGGTAGTCAAGCAAGAATCCTAAGGGCTCTATCAATGTGTAATAGTGACCTGTAATGTCACCTAAAGCATGTACACGATGATAAAGATAAACCAGATAGCATACTATCATCTTGAGTAAGACTGTCCTATCGGTATAGGTCCTCCCTCAATCATTGCAATCACGTGCCTGCGATCCAATAATTGACTTTGAGGGCACTATATCCAACAATCTTCCACTTACACTCAAGGCTAATTATTGCGATGTCGCATACTCACAGCCCGTGTGATACCGAACAACTAACTCCTCTACTGATCAGTCTCACAAAGCCCATTTGCGAAACTATTGCATTCGAGGAATAGCCTCAGTGAGTAGATCCGCCCTAATGTTTCTTTCTATGTCTCTCTTTATCTCAAGTTCGCGGAGAAAACCATCTTCCGAAATGAGCAATACCTGTCTTAGAATATGTTTGGATATCTGATGGGACCTAGTTCATAAATGA
The DNA here is from genome assembly GCA_030015575.1 of Agapanthus africanus. Lineage (NCBI taxonomy): Eukaryota > Viridiplantae > Streptophyta > Magnoliopsida > Asparagales > Amaryllidaceae > Agapanthus > Agapanthus africanus. Next base: position 180,463,476 of record CM057344.1, on the reverse strand, counting down.
ACTCCAAATCCAAACTTCTTAGAATGTATCGTCGACTGAACTTAATTAGTATCCTGCGTCATGCCTCCCTTAGTGTCTGCTTGGATTACCCGTCCAAACCACTGCCCCTCGTCAGAGGGAAAACTATAACTCTGACAGTCACTCTGTCATCCAGGTCACCTTGGAAGCCTGGAATGATAACCGTCTCCTAAAAGAGGCTGTTGTTATCATATCCTTAGAACATCTACTTATGTTCTAAAACTGCTTCCGAATGTTTCTCCAGGATTGGATTAATATCTGAACTTATAGCAGCTAGTGCAAAAACGACATCTGGTATGGTATTTGACATCTCATGATTGACTCAACTGCCTAAGTAAGTGATATGTCAATCATGCACATCCCTCTCCTCTTTAGTCTGTAAGACACCTTTAGAGAGGGTGACTCCATCACCTGCAGGTATACTACCGTGCCAGGAGTCGTCCATTCTAAAACACCTTTAGAATGTTGTCTGAGTACCCAGATTGGGAAATTACCCAAATCTAGATCTAAAACTATAGATCTAGTAACCAGAATATCTGATATAATATCCATATCCCATGTGGAAAACCACTGTGTGACAACCAAAGTATAACCGGTCGTAGTATAGGAATTTCACTTCCTACTCTGTATATGTCATCCAAATACCAGGACATCACACCCTACTACTTTCTTAACAGTTCCATCCCCTATTTTGATGAAGTCAAACCTATGACTGTCACATCAGAAATAGATGGTCTATCTCCGCTATATATGCTTTAGTCTATAAATAGACATAAGCTACTTGTCCATTATGCTTCCGTTGCTCCCACTGACTACGACAACCCTCTGGCAGAGTCATATATACGTACACTTCTAAAGCTAATTTAGAACGACGCTATACTCATCCTCCTGCCGGGTCTCACAGTCTGGAACAACAGCAATGGCAATTCTGGGTAAACAAGAACCTCCCTGTCACCGTCCTTGAGGCTACCGGAGTACCTCTCGTGTGCCTGAGGTTACCCATCATATCTGCGGAGTGGCCAATGGAATGTCAAACCAGATCGAATCTTTAGGTTCTTATCAAATTTTCAGTAATCGGTTGCGGTTCTGGAATCACTTCCAGTTCTACCATACTCCCACTACTGTTTTCTGAAAAAATCCATTTTTATCAAAACTGTGGCGAGTCAAGAACAATATCACTATTGATCTTCCAGATGGTAGAAAGTCAACCCTCATCATAGCCAGGGTCAACCCACAAACAGTCATTACAGAAACGTGCCTTGAGTTATCCAAAGTCTGGTTTTAAGTATAAGCCGGACAACTCCCCGTATCTTAACATTGTTAAGATATGAACTATTCTATATCCAATATAGAAACAGAGGCACTGATTTAATTGGAACCAGATTCAAATCATGCAGCTGTTTCTAGTGCATGTCAACTAAATGGAGAGAGGCCGATCAGCATTACTCAACTTAGGAATACATTCAGATATGAGTAACCTGAAAGAAAAGCAAGTTCTCATAATCATTACTATCAACAGAATACCATACACAAGTATCTACATCTTTAATCATCTTGAAGAATCCTGATACTTGCAACGCCTGGTTCTCTACTTTATTCTTATACCTATAACTTCTCAAAACTTAGACCTTACATTTCTACGAAACACATGTCTAAGAACTAGAGAAGTCATAAGTAAACAGAATATAGTACGAGTACCAACCCCTCTATCCTCATGGATACTGGACAAAATACAATACTCTGTATAAGTCCCCTGAGTCTAATACCTCATTCCCTGTATGTCGTAGGTTGAAAACTGTACTTATAGTTAAGAAGAATTACACCGCTGTTTAATGCTCCTTACCTAACCATCAACTGATATAGGTAAATGTCATGGACATAATTTCAAAAATTTATATCTCACATTATATAAATAAACGTACAGATATATCAATTTGAAATTGGTGCATAACAACGGATATTCAAAACCAAATATTTGGCGTCCGGCAAACAACCCAGGCGATTCCCTCAAATATCACCAATTACAACAAATCCCGATATAATGAGGATGATCACCCAATTCCCAATAACTTACTCCCACTCATCATCTGTAAAACCATACAGATGTGAGAATCAAACCTGGTAAATACATACCCTGGAGCAAGGACTAATTGGGAAATCAGTTTTCTTTTAACAATACACAGTGAAACTGAAACATGTAAATGTTTCGAAGGGGTATCCGGGTATTCTTAGTAATGCCTCTTCCATTATCAGATTCACAACTGTAACCGTATATTTCTTTGCCATCTCTCCAAGTCCCTTTTTATGTCTTTAGTCATTAACTTCTGTACACCACCTTTAGGCCAAATGGTTTTCTTCCTTCCCTACCGTTCGGCACCAGCCTATGGTTTGGAAGAAGACTATCCAATAAGAATAATGGGTATACTCCCATAATCCTAGAAGCACTCGCAACGCGAGAGAAGGTAAAGATAAGAAACAACTGAATAAAACCTTATTCCTATTTCTCCTGAACCAGAATCCATCCCCGAACTGGAACAACTTCCTTCGAGTTCGTATATAATCATACGATGGAGTATCCATGTAACTGTGGATCTTCGTAGTGATACAGAGTGTCCTGGAGAAATACAAAGGTGAAGTAGGAGTGGCGATGAAATACTTGGTTTGGTCGTGAATAGCAGTCGCAATTTACTTTGCCCTCTTACTAATCCCTTTATTTGTCTTAACTTATTACCTTCTGTATACCATCGTTAGGTTAATTGGTTTTCTTCATTCCCTACCGTTCGGCACCTGCCTATGGTTTGGAAGAAGAATATCCAATTAGCGTGATAGGTGTACTGTCCTTATCCAAGGAGCACTCGCAACCTGAGAGAGGGTAAAAGGAAAAGACAACTGAATAGTCCTATTCATTTTTTCCAGAACCAGAAACCATCCTCGAATCTGGAATAAGTTCCTTCGAGTTCGTATATAACCATACGATGGTTTTATCCAATGGAAGTGGATGTTCGTAGTAATACGGGGTGTTCTGGAGAAAAGGGTAAAAGTAGGAGTGGCAATGAGGTATGCAACTCAGACAATCTTAAAGCCAGTGTTTAAGAAGGTTCGGTTAACTTGGTCACTGAGTCATAGTCAAGGGTCGGGCCATGGTCGCTGCCAAAGAGAGAGAGAAAAGAAACACTTTGCGTGCACTCTAACCTAGATCAGAATGGTTATCAATTTATCCAATCAAGAAACCTCCCACTGTAACCGCAAATTCTCCTCCAAACCTAAAAGAAGAATTAATCGGGATCACCCGAGGAGTAAACCAACTCATCAGTGGGAATCAGTATCCAACTATCATCGCATGATAACGTGATGGAATCCACTCACGTTATCACACTCCAGAAGGTATGCGCATATCTGGCAAGTTTCAGTTTCTTTAGAAACTCCCGATGTGATTTTTACCCCATGCTCTTATGACCTTGACTTTGGCCAACAAATCATAAGTCACATGTCAAGTTCTACCCGTCATTATCCAGGTTAATTTGAACCCACCCATACCTACCCTTGACTTTGGCCAACAAAGCAGTACGACTGTCCCAAACCAACGCATCTATCTATGCAACAGAAAAATAACAAATAGCTACCATACACTATGCCTTGACTTTGGCCAACAAACATAGCACGAATACTAAATGCTACCCGTCTGAAATGACGGAGGGCTACGAATGGTTTTTGGCGAAAAACCTTTAACGTAATGAACTTGATATCGTTGAAGGAACCGGATAGCTTTTTATAAAAATATAGTGGCGAAAACCTTTGCTAAAGAGCTCACTCCCGGTGAAGGGATCTCGGCTCTTTCCCCGTAGAATGAGGTGCAGGATATTCCAACTGAATACCACGATGCAAAGCAAAAAGTAATCGACTATAGTGAAGTTATTACCCTGATGCAAACTTTTGTCCAAGGGGTCACTCTCGGTGAAGGGATCTCAACCCTTGCCTCGTCGACTGAGGTGTTGGATATTCATAACTAAATACCACTGTGCAAAACAAAAGAAAACGTCCTTGCAATAACAGCTTTTTGAAAAATGTTCCAACAACATCAGAATAGGTTTGTTTAGCTTGCATTGATCCGAATCAATGCAGTCCCATCAATTAGTCACACCACAAAAGAACGAAAATATGATGTACGTATATGCCATCCGCATTCGCCACTGGGTCCCGTCATCACCCGTTAGGTTACTTAACTAACGACAGAGCGGGGACTGGACTAGCACGGGTGTAAAACATATACAACATCTACTAGTATATATATCAATTTATAATATTCGCTCATGGCGTGATAAAATGCAACACCACAGAAAAGTAATAAGTATCACAGAACAATACAGATAATCTGGGATCCCCGGGTTTCATAAAGCCGCTACTGAAACCCGACGTTCCCCTGGTCGTGTGGATAGCCTGTGCAATGAAATCCTAGAACCCTACGGGCGCGGCAAGTTACCCGCCAAAACCTGAAGCGAGGCAGTCGCCTTCAACAAAGTGAATGGACCATCCAGCACTTCACGGAATCCGGTAACTTGAGCACCTCTCCTTGGGTCAACCTATACCCCTACGAGTGCGGCGAATAGCCCGCCAATTCTAGAGTGAAGCCCCCTCCGTCTCAAAGCCATGAGATGCGGGCCCGTTGCCCTCTAGAACCCGGCTATCCGTGCACCCCACCACGGGGTAATCCTAGTACAGAAAGTAAAATATATACAACGGGTACATCGACCTCAGCCCGGTCATGCCCCAAAAGAATAATATACAAACAGGCAGTGACGGTAGTCCACATGTCGGACGCTCGCCCCGTAATATCAAATACAACCAAACTGTACTACCATTGCATCCAGGCTATCCACCACGACAAATCCGCAACATCACAGCACAACACAAAACATCAACGTGAATGTCACGTTCGCAAATCCGTCTAAAAGAGCTATAGCAATTAGACAAGATTTACCGATCAAATGACATTCACGGTCACAGATATAAAGTAAGCACTGTGAACTAACATATTTAAAATTTTCGATCAACAAAATTTCCCGAAGTCGGCCCCAAGCACAAATCCCGCACTCAAAATAATCTGGGCCAAAACTAAAATTACCAGAAACCCCAATTCCAATTCAGAGACCACTGTAGAAAATTTGGTGGAGTTACGCAACAGTACTGCGGCGGAACCGCGGCAAAAACGTGGGTACGGCCGCGGTTCCGCGGCGCTACAGTGATATCTCCCTACAAAATTTCTGCAGTGTTCTTAGAAAAGCCTGCCTGATTTTCTGCAATACTCAAAATAATTTTTTGACCACAAAAAAAATTCGACAGAAACTTCGTTTTTGAAATTGCGGTTTCGGAAATTTTGTTCGATCGATGTTTTAAATACGTTAGAACAAGCTAGTAAAGGTTAATGGCGTAGCTCTGATACCATGTAAGTCTACGGTAGCGCCCCGGTCGTCTGTCCGAGGCCAAAATGCGGAAACGAAATCTTTTTCTAAACTTGAAACCGGCGCTATCGCAGACTTTAATCCCGGATCGAACCATTAACCTATAACTAGCAACTAGAGAAAGGTTAGAAAAGCTATACCGATCGATCTGTGTCCTTCGGTCTTTAGCCACCATCCCTAGCTCCTCGCGGCATCTCCGATCTCCGGTCTCCTCGTCGGAAAGGGCACCACATCTTCGAGTCTTTTTACGGGCTCCCGCTTCGTCCGAAGCAACTCGGACACGAACTTTGCTAGCCGACGTGTCCAAGGTGATGTAGAGAATGTGTGTGATCACTTTGTCTCTTGCATCCATTGATTCTCAACGCATGAGAGTGTATGGATGGAGGTTGAATATGATGCCATTAATGGAAATGGTGAGCTAGAGGAAGAAGAAGAAGAAGAAGCCTTTTTCTTTCTTGTGTTCTATGATCCAAAATGAAAGAGTGAGAATGAAAAAATACAAGAACAAACCTATCTATAGCTGCCCTTCTCTCTCTTCCTCTCATTTCAACTCACAAATCAATCACATAATGTGACGCATGCACAAAGAAAGAGACCATGAGTCACCACTTGTGCATATGTCACAGTTAATGCTACTAATCATGATTTCTAGCTCATTATTTCCATTTGTAAACATTAACCCAAATGTTTACAACAACAAAAAGATACGGCAGCATCTAAAGTAAACTCGTGACGGATCACAAGGATACCCCTCACCTGTATATACATACCTGCATCCGCATTCCGACTGAATGCGAATGCGATGAGACTAAAGTAATACAACAAATCTAATACTAGGATCTGGCTTAAACGAAAGCCCACCAGTATGATCCGTCCGATCATAATTCGTGCACTACTGCACGTATATGATCGAACCCTGCCATAATACCATACGGCCTCTACAACTTTTCGCCCAAAACTTGAGAAACTGTCTGTGGGGGACTCTAAAGACTCGTCAATACTTTGGCTGTGGATTTAACCACTAGCACGTCAGTGGTACTAGCTGTACGTAACGGGCTACCAGGTATTGACCAAAAGGGAGGTCGATGAGCGAACTCATTCTGACACCCTACTGAGCCTGTCAGTGATAATATCCATACAGTCCGGTTGGTTCGTCTATGAGCATCGCATGTTGGGCCTAGGGGGTTGGTAAAAGTCAGACCCCCAAAAGCAGTACAAGTCATGTCGGAGTGTAGCCCAGAACACCCTGAGATACTACTGGAATACCTACCAGCAAATCTCCTGCCTTGGCCAAGGACTTCGTGTAATGGCTCTCCTAAACACAGCGCGATCTCACCCCCAATACCGGGAGAGACGAAACCCCTGCCGATCCGCTCACTGCCTCCATGTGGGTCGGGACTGTACCCAACTAAAACCTGTTTGCACGACTCTTTTGAGCCGTGGTAGGGTAGTAATCAAAGCACAGTGGGAACTCACACGAGACAAATGACGATCTCAGGTCGATGAACTAACCTGTACACATGTCACCAGGGAACTGCTATCTGACGTCAGGTATAATACCAACTAGCATGTTCCCGGCGAGTCATGTCCGGTGTACTCGTAACCCAATGAGCACCTGTATACATCTTAGGTGAACCAACTGACACCAATGGCTTGTGAGACCGGCCACCGCCCCTCGTCGGGGTCTCGACTGTATACACTAGTCTACTAATAGAGTATCGATACCCTGTCTCAAAACTCCCACCACTAGGGACCTTTTAAGGATGTGCTTATAGACCCCAGATCCCACGTATATGATCGCCATCATACTGCTGGTAGTCAAGCAAGAATCCTAAGGGCTCTATCAATGTGTAATAGTGACCTGTAATGTCACCTAATGTATGTACACGATGATAAAGATAAACCAGATAGCATACTATCATCTTGAGTAAGACTGTCCTATCGGTATAGGTCCTCCCTCAATCATTGCAATCACGTGCCTGCGATCCAATAATTGACTTTGAGGGTACTATATCTAACAAATTCTTCTTAACCATAAGTACAGGTTTCAACCTACGACACACAGGGAATGAGTTATTAGACTCAGGGGACTTATACAGAGTATTGTATGTTGTCCAGTGTCCATAAGGACAGAGGGGTTGGTATCGTACTATATTCTGTTTACTTATGACTTCTCTAGTTCTTAGACATGTGTTTCATAGAAATGCAAGGTCTAAATTTTGAGAAGTTATAGGTATAAGAGTAAAGTAGAGAACCAGGTGTTACAAGTATCGGGATTCTTCAAAGTGATTGAAGATGTAGATACTAGTGTATGGTATTCTATTGATAGTAATGGTTTTGAGAAACTTGTTTCTCTTTCAGGTTACTCAGTTTTGGATGCACTCCTAAGTTGAGTAATACTGATCAGCCTCTCTCCATTTAGTTGACATGCACTGGTGACAGCTGCATGATTTGAATCTGGTTCTAATTAAATTAGTGACTCTATTTCTATATTGTATATAGAATAGTTCATATCTTAACATTGTTAAGGTACGGGGAGTTTTCCGGCTTATGCTTAAAACCAGACTCTGGATAACTCAAGACACGTTTCTGTAATGATTGTTTGTGGGTTGACCCGGGCTATGACGAGGGTTGACTTTCTACCATCTGGAAGATCAATAGTGATATTGTTCTTGACTCGCCACAGTTTTAATAAAAATGGATTTTTTTCAGAAAACAGTAGTTGGAGTATGGTAGAACTGGAAGTGATTCCAGAACCGCAAACGATTACTGAAAATTTAATAGGACCTAAAGATTCAATCTGGATTGACATTCCATTGGCCACTCTGCAGATATGGTGGGTAACCTCAGGAACTCGAGAGGTACTTCGGTATGCTCAAAGACGGTGATAAGGAGGTTCTTGTTTACCCAAACTTGACACTACTGTTGTTTCAGGCTATGAGACCCGGCAGAGGATAAGTTTAGCATCGTTCTGAACTAGCTTTAGAAGTGCACGTGTATATGACTCTGCCAGAGGGTTGTCGTAGTCAGTGGGAGCAGCGGAAGCATATTGGACAAATAGCTTATGTCTATTTATGGACTAAAGTAGATATAGCGGAGATAGATCATCTATTTCTGATGTGACAGTCATAGGTTTGACTTCATCAGAATAGAGGATGGATCTATTAAGAAGGTAGTAGGGAGTGATGTCCTGGTATTTAGATGACATACACAGAGTAGGAAGTTAAATTCCTATACTACGATCGGTTATACTTTGGTTGTCACACAGTGGTTTCTCCATATAGGACATGAATATAATATCAAATATTCTGGTTACTAAATCTATGGTTTTAGATCTAGATTTGGGTAGTTTTTCAATCTGGGTACTTAGACAACATTCTAAAGGTGTTTTAGAATGAACGACTCCAGGCACGGTAGTGTACCTGCAGGTGATGGAGTCTCCTTCTCTAAAGGTGTCTTACAAACTAAGAGGGAGAGGGATGTGCATGATTGGCAGGTCACTTGCTTAGGCAATTGAGTTGATCATGAGATGTCAAGTACCACACCAGATGTTGTTTTTTGCACTAGATGCAATAAGTTGATATTAATCCTATACTGGAGAAACGTTCGGAAGCAGTTTTAGAACATAAGTAGATGTTCTAGGGATATGATAACAACAGCCTCTTTTAGGAGAAAGTTATCATTCCAGACTTCCAAGGTGACCTGGATGACAGAGTGACTGTCAGGGTTGTAGTTTTCCCTCCGACGAGGGGCAGTAGTTTGGACAAGTGATCCAAGCGGACACTGAGGGAGGCATGATACAGGATACTGATTAAATTCGGTTGACGATACAGTCTACGAAGTTTGGATTTGGAGTTCATTTATGAACTAGGTCCCATCAGATATCCAGACATATTCTAAGACAGGTATTGCTCATTTCGGGAGATGGCTTTCTCCGCGAACATGAGATAAAGAGAGACATAGAAAGAAACATTAGGGCGGATCCACTCACTGAGGTTATTCCTCGAACGCAATAGTTTCGCAAATGGGCTTTGTGAGACTGATCAGTAGAGGAGTTGGGTGTTCGGTATCATACGGTTTGTGAGTATGCGACATCGCAATAATTAGCCTTGAGTGCAAGTGGGAGATTGTTGGATATAGTGCCCTCAAAGTCAATTATTAGATCACAGGCACGTGATTGCAATGATTGAGGGAGGACCTATGCCGGTTGCACAGTCTTACTCAAGATGATAGTATACTATCTGGTTTATCTTTATCATCGTGTACAGCTTTAGGTGACATTACAGGTCACTATTAGACATTGATAGAGCCTTTAGGATTCTTGCTTGACTACCAGCGGTATGATGGCGATCATATACGTGAGAGTTGTTGGAGATAGTGCCCTCAGAGTCAATTATTGGATCACAGGCACGTGATTGCAATGATTGAGGGAGGACCTGTCCCAGTAGGACAGTCTTACTCAAGATGATAGTATGCTATCTGGTTTATCTTTATCATCGTGTACTGTTTTAGGTGACCTTACGAGTCGCTATTACACGTTGATAGAGCCCCTAGGATTCTTGCTTGACTACCAGCAGTATGAGGGCGATCATATACGTGAGAGCTGGAGTCTATAAGCACATCCTTAAAAGGTCCCTAGTCGTGGGAGTTTCGAGACAGGGCATCGATACTCCGGAGTAGACTAGTGTATACAGTCGAGACCCCGACGAGGGGCGGTGGCCGGTCTCACAAGCCACTGGTGTCATTTGGTTCACCTAAGATGTATACAGGTGCTCATTGGGTTATGAGTACACCAGACAGGACTCGCCGGGAACCTGCTAGTTGGTATTATACCTGACGTCAGATAGCAGTTCCCTGGTGACATGTGTACAGGTTAGTTCATCGACCTGAGATCGTCATTTGTCTCGTGTGAGTTCCCACTATGCTTTGATTACTACCCTACCACAGCTCAAAGGAGTCGTGCAAACAGATTTTAGTTGGGTACAGTCCCGATCCACATGGAGGCAGTGAGCGGATCTGCAGGGGTTCATCTCTCCCGGTATTGGGGGTGAGGTCGCGCTGTGTCTAGGAGAGCCAGTACATGAAAAGTCCTTGGCCAAGGCAGGAGATTTGCTGGTAGGTATTCCAGTAGTATCTCAGGGTGTTCTGGGCTACACTCCGACACGACTTGTACCGCAATTGGGAGTCTGACTTTTACCAACCCCCTAGGCCCGCCATGCGATGCTCATAGACGAACGGACCGGACTGTACGGATATTGTCACTGACAGGCTCAGTAGGGTGTCAGGATGAGTTTGCTCATCGACGTTCCTTTTGGTCAATAGCTGGTAGCCCGTCACATATGGCTAATACCTCTGACGTGCTAGTGGTTAAATCCACAGCCATAGTATTGACGAGTCTTTAGAGTCCACCACACACACAGTTACTCAGGTTTCGGGCGAAACGCTGTAAAGGCCGTATGGAGATATGGCAGGGTTCGATCAGATACGTGCGGTATTGCACGGATCGTGATCGGACGGTTTTTACTAGCCGGCTTTGGCTTAAGCCGGATCCTAGTATTTGACGGTGTAGATTTTGTCTCTTTGCATTTATATTCAGAGGGAATACAAATGCGGGCATATATATGCAGTCGCGGGGTTTTCCTGTAATTTATTACGGGATCAGTTTTTTGAAGTTGCCAATTTGCATTCCGTTCCGGCCGATTTTCCTTTGTTCTCTCGCGGCCGGACTTTCCGATGGAGGGGGTTATTTGCAAAAGTGCAAATAACTTATTGTGGAGGGTTTTCTTGCATATTTGTGGCTTCATGATTGTTATCTCATCATGAGATTCCTTTTGGGTCATTCCATTGCATTTATGAGAATGGAAATGAAAAGATTGAGATTAAGAGTGGGTGTGACCTTTTATCTAGCATTATCTTTTCTTTTCTCCTTTGGTTATTCAATCATCCTTTTTTCCCACCCACCACAAGAGGGGCCGGCCACAAGAAGAGAGGGGAGAGGAAAGTTCATTATGTGAGGAAAAATTGATTCATCTCTTTTTCATGCTACCTAAATTCCTAAGCACATTTTTCTTTAGTTGCTTTTCTTCACCTCCACAACATTATGGCAACTTCTCTACCCAAAGAGACAATGGTTTCTACACTATATCTACAGCAAACCTTGGACGCGTCGGCTAGCCAACTTCACGCCCGAGTTGCCTCGGTCCAGAGGTGCGAGCCCGTAAAAGTATCCGGCTACGTGGTGCCCTTTCCGACGAGGAGGTGATGGACGGAGATTCCGCGGGAGATCGGAGTGGAGACGAAGACCGAAGGACACGGATCGCTTGGTATAACTCTCTACCCCTCTTTTAGTTTGCTAGTAGCTAGGTTAATGGCCCGATCCGGGTTAAAAGTGCGCGGTGGTGCCGGTTTGCTAGTTTGCAAAGTTTTTGGTTTCCGCATTTCCGGCATCGAATCGACGGCCGGGGCGCCGCCGCAGACTTACAATGGTATCAGAGCCACGCCATTAATCTTGCCTAGCTTGCTCTAGTATGTTTAAAACTCGATCGAACAAAAATCCCGAAAACCCGATTTCAAGTTGCACAGTTTCTGTCGAAAATTTTTTGGAGTCTAAAAATTTTTCAGGTTGTTGCAGAATACTGTGCATGGAAACCTAAGCACTCTGTGAAAATTTGGTCGCGAGATCTCACCATACCACTGCGGAACCGCGGCCAAACCCATGCTTGTGCCGCGGTTCCGCCGCGCATTTAACAGTTCAGCGCACCAAAATTTTACAGAGAGCTCCTGTGTTGAAAATAGGGTTTTTGGAACATTCTTTTTGGGCCCAGAATTTCTTTATCTGCTACAGTAATGCTTGGGGCCCACTTGATAAAATTTGATCGATCGGATATTTTAAACATGCTAGTTTACAGTATTTACATTATATCTGCGACCGTGAATGTCATTTGATCGGTAAATCCTGTCTAACTGCTATAGCCCTTTTAGACGGATTTGCGAACGTGACATTTACGTTGATGTTCTGTGTTGTGCTGTGATGTTGCGGATTGGTCGTGGGGATAGCCTGGGTGCAATATTAGTACAGTTTTGTTTTATATGTACATTTGATATTGCGGGACGAGCGTCCGGCATGTGGACTGCCGTCACTGCCTGTTTGTATTATTCTTTTGGGGAACGACCGGGTCGAGGTCGATGTACCCGTTGTATGTATATTTTACTTTCTGTACTAGGATTACCCCGCGGAGGGGTGCACGGATAGCCGGGTTCTAGAGGACAACAAGCCCGCATCTTATGGCGTTGAGACGGAGGGGGCTTTACTTTAGAATTGGCAGGGCTATTCGCCGCACTCGTAGGGGGTACAGGTTGACCCAGGAGGGGTGCCCAAGTTATCGGATTCCGTGAAGTGCTGGGTGGTCCATTCACGTTGCTGAAGGGGGCTGCCTCGCTTCAGGTTTTGGCGGGTGACTTGCCGCGCCCGTAGGGGTCTAGGATCTCATTGCACAAGCTATCCATATGACCAGGGGAACGTCGGGTTTCAGTAGCGGCTCTATGAAACCCGGGGATCCCAGATATCTGTATTGCTCTGTGATGCTGGTTACATTTCTGTGATGCTGCATTTTTATCACGCCTTGTGCGATATTATATATTGATATATATACTAGTAGATGTTGTATATGTTTTGCATCCGCGCTAGTCCAGTCCCCGCTCTGTCGTTAGTTAGCTAACCTAACGGGTGATGACGGGACCCAGTGGCGAATGCGGATGGCATATACATACGTCATTATTTTCGTTCTTTATTGGTGTGATCAATTGATAGGACTGCGTTGATTCGGATCAATGCAAGATAAACAAACTTATTCTGATGTTGTTGGAACATTTTTCAAAAAGCTGTTATTGCAAGGGCGTTCTCTTTTGTTTTGCACAGTGGTATTCGGTTATGAATATCCAGCTCCTCAGTCGACGAGGCAAGGGCCGAGATCCCTTCACCGAGAGTGACCCCTTGGACAGAAGTTTGCGTCGGGGCAATAACTTCACTATAACCGATTGCTTTTGCTTTGCATCGTGGTATTCAGTTGGAATATCCTGCACCTCATCCTACGGAGAAAGAGCCGAGATCCCTTCACCGGGAGTGACCTCTTTAGCAAAGGTTTTCGTTACTATATTTTTATAAAGCTATCCGTTCCTTCAACGATATCAAGTTCATTACGTTAAAGGTTTTCGCCAGAAACCATTCGTAGCCCTCCGTCGTTTCATATGGATAGTCAATAGTATTCAAGCTGTGTATGTTGGCCAAAGTCAAGGCACAGTGTTTGGTAGCTGTTGGGTATTCATATGCAGCATAGATAGATGCGTTGGTTTGGGACAGTCGTACTACTATTTTGGCCAAAGTCAAGGGTATGTACGGGTGGGTTCAAATTAACCTGGAGAATGACGGGTAGAACTTGACATGTGACTTATGATATGTTGGCCAAAGTCAAGGTCATAAGAGCATGAGAAAAAAATCACATCGGGAGTTTCTAAAGAAACTGAAACTTGCCAGATATGCGCATACCTTCTGGAGTGTGATAACGTGAGCGGATTCCGTCACGATTATCATGCGATGATAGTTGGATCCCGATTCCCACTGATGAGTTGGTTTACTCCTCGGGTGATCCCGGCTAATTCTTCTTTCAGGTTTGGGGAAGAATTTGACGTTACAGTGGGAGGTTTCCTGATTAGATAAAGTGATAACCATTCTGATCTAGGTTAGAGTGCACACTGAGTATTTCTTTTCTCTCTATCTTTGGCAGCGACCATTGACCCGACCCTAGACTATGACTCAGTGACCAAGTTGACCGAACCTTCTTAAACACTGGCTTTTGGATTGTCAGAGTTGCAGACCTCATTGCCACTCCTACTTTTACCCTTTTCTCCAGGACACCCCGTATTACTACGAACGTCCACTTCCATTAGACAAAACCATCGTATGGTTATATACGAACTCGAAGGAATTTATTCGAGGATGGTTTCAGGTTCTGGAGAAAACGAATAGGACTATTCAGTTGTCTTTTCATTTTACCTTATCTCAGGTTGCGAGTACTCCTTGGTTTAGGAGATAGTACACCTATTATGCAAATTGGATAGTCTTCTTCCAAACCTTAGGCTGGTGCCGACCGGTAGGGAATGAAGAAAACCAATTAGCCTAAACGGTGTACAGAAGGTATTAAGTTAAGACAAAGAAAGGGATTAATAAGAGGGCAAAGTAAATTGCGACTGCTATTCACGACCAAACCAAGTATTTCTTCGCCAATACTAAATCACCTTTGTATTTCTCCAGGACACTCTGTATCACTACGAAGATCCCAAGTTTATTGGATACTCCATCGTATGGTTATATACGAATTCGAAAGGAAATTGTTCCAGTTCGGGGATGGATCCTGGTTCAGAAGAAATAGGAATAAGGTTCATTCGGTTGTCTTTTATCTTCACCTTCTCCCGCATTATGAGTGCTCCTAGGATTAGGACAGTACACCCATTATGCTTATTGGATAGTCTTCTTCCAAACCATAGGCTGGTGCCGAACGGTAGGGAAGGAAGAAAACCATTTGTCCTAAAGGGGTGTACAGAAGGTAATGACTAAAGACATATAAAGGGATTTGGAGAGGTGGAAAAGATTTATACGGTTACAGTTGTGAATCTGAATAATGGAAGAGGCATTACTAGGAATACCCGGATACCCCATCGAAACATTTCAATGTTTCAGTTTCACTGTGTACTGTTAAAGGAAAACTGATTTCCCAATTAGACACTTGCTCCAGGGTATGTATTTACCAGTTTTGATTCTCACATCTGTATGGTTTTACAGATGTTGAGTGGGAGTAAGTTATTGGGAATTAGGTGATCATCCTCATTATATCGGAATTCGTTATAATTGGTGATATTTGAGGAAATCGCCTGAGCTGTCTGCCGGACGGCAAATGTTTGGTTTTGAATATCCGTTGTTATGCACCAATTTCAAATTGATATATCTGTATGTCTATTTTTATAGAGTGAGATATACCTTTTTGAAATTATGTCTATGACGTTTACCTATATCAGTGGATGGTTAGGTAAGGAGCATTGAACAGCGGTGTAATTCTTCATAACCATAAGTACAGTTTTCAACCTACAACACACAGTGAATGAGTTATTAGACTCACGGGACTTATACAGAGTATTGTATGTTGTCCAGTGTCCATTAGGACAGAGGGGTTGGTCCTCGTACTATATTCGGTTTACTTATGACTTCTCTGGTTTGACAGGTGTTTCATAGAAACACAGGGTCCAAGTTTTGAGAAGTTATTGGTATAAGAGTAAAGTAGAGAACCAGGTATTGCAAGTATCGGGATTTTTCAAGGTGATCGAAGATGTAGATACTTGTGTATGGTATTCAGTTGATAGTAATGATTAAGAGAACTTGCTTCTCTTTCAGGTTACTCATAATTGGAAGCATTCCTAAGTTGAATAACGCTGATCGGCCTCTTTCCATTTAGTTAACATGCACTGAGACAGCTGCATGATTTGAATCTGGTTCAATTAAATTAGTGTCTCTGTTTCTATATTGGATATAGAACAGTTCATATCTTGACATTGTTAAGGTACGGGGAGTTGTCCGGCTTATGTTTAAAACCAGACACTGGACAACTCAAGGCACGTTTCTATAATGGCTGTTTGTGGGTTGACCCGGGCTATGACGAGGGTTGACTTTCTACCATCTGGAAGATCAATAGTGATATTGTTCTTAACTCGCCACAGTTTTAACAAAAATGGATTTTTTCAGAAAACAATAGTGGGAGTATGGTAGAACCGGAAGTGATTCCAGAACCGCAAACGATTACTGAAGATTTGATAAGAACCTAAAGATTCAATCTAGTTTGACATTCCATTGTCCACTCCGCAGATAAAGTGGGTAACCTCAGGCACCCGAGAGGTACTTCGGTATGCTCAAGGACGGTGGCAGGGAGGTTCTTGTTTACCCAGACTTACCATTGCTGTTGTTCCAGACTGTGAGACCCGGCAGGAGGATGACTATAGCGTCGTTCTAAACTAGCTTTAGAAGTGTACGTCTATATGACTTTGCCAGAGGGTTGTCGTAGTCAGTGGGAGCAGCGGAAGCATTGGTGGACAGGTGGCTTATGTCTATTTATAGACTAAAGCAGATATAGCGGAGATAGATCATCTATTTCTGATGCGACAGTCATAGGTTTGACTTCATCAGAATAGGGGATGGATATGTTAAGAAGGTAGTAGGGTGTGATGTCCTGGTATTTGGATGACATACACAGAATAGGAAGTGATATTCATATACTACGATCGGTTATTCTTGGTTGTCACACGGTGGTTTCTCCACATAGGACATGGATATTATATCAGACATTCTGGTTACTGGATCTATGGTTTTAGATCTAGATTTAGGTGGTTTCCCAATCTGGGTACTTAGACAGCATTCTATGAGTATTTAGAATAGACGACTCCTGGCACGGTATTGTACCTGCAAGCGATGGAGTCACCCTCTCTAAAGGCGTCTTACAGACTAAAGTAGAGAGGGATGTACATGATTGGCAGATCACTTGCTTAGGCAATTGAGTCAATCATGAGATGTCAAGTACCACACCAGATGTTGTTCTTGCAGTAGATGCAATAAGTTGATATTGATCCAATCCTGGAGAAACAGTCGGAAGCAGTTTTAGAACATAAGTGAATGTTCTAGGGATTTGATAACGGCTGCCTCTTTTGGGAGACGGTTATCATTCCAGGCTTCCAAGGTGACCTGGACGGCAGAGTGACTGTCAGAGTTATAGTTTTCCCTCTGACGAGGGGCAGTATATTGGACAGGTGGTCCAGTTGGATACTGAGGGAGGCATGGCGCAGGATACTGATTAAGTTCAGTTGACGATACAGTCTAAGAAGTTTGGATTTGGAGTTCATTTATGAACTAGGTCCCATCAGACATCCAGACATTCTAAGACAGGTATTGGTCATTTCGGGAGA
This sequence comes from Agapanthus africanus, assembly GCA_030015575.1. Taxonomy (NCBI): domain Eukaryota; kingdom Viridiplantae; phylum Streptophyta; class Magnoliopsida; order Asparagales; family Amaryllidaceae; genus Agapanthus; species Agapanthus africanus. Next base: position 180,445,996 of record CM057344.1, on the reverse strand, counting down.
TGGTTTTCTCTGCGAACTTGAGATAAAGAGAGACATAGAAAGAAACATCAGAGTGGATCCACTCACTGAGGCTATTCCTCGAACGCAACAGTTTCGCAAACGACCTTTGTGAGACTGACTAGTAGAGGAGTTGGGTGTTCGGTATCACACGGGCTATGAGTATGCGACATCGCAATAATTAGCCTTGAGTGCAAGTGGGAGATTGTTGGAGATAGTGCCCTCAGAGTCAATTATTGGATCACAGGCACGTGATTGCAATGATTGAGGGAAGACCTGTCCCAGTAGGACAGTCTTACTCAAGATGATAGTATGCTATCTGGTTTATCTTTATCATCGTGTATTGCTTTAGATGACCTTACGAGTCGCTATTACACGTTGATAGAGCCCCTAGGATTCTTGCTTGACTACCAACAGTATGAGGGCGATCATATACGTGAGAGCTGGAGTCTATAAGCACATCCTTAAAAGGTCCCTAGTCGTGGGAGTTTCGAGACAGGGCATCGATATTCCGGAGTAGACTAGTGTATACAGTCGAGACCCCGACGAGGGGTAGTGGCCGGTCTCACAAGCCACTGGTGTCAGTTGGTTCACCTAAGATGTATACAGGTGCTCATTGGGTTATGAGTACACCGGACAGGACTCGCCGGGAACCTGCTAGTTGGTATTATACCTGACGTCAGATAGCAGTTCCCTGGTGACATGTGTACAGGTTAGTTCATCGACCTGAGATCGTCATTTGTCTCGTGTGAGTTCCCACTGTGCTTTGATTACTACCCTACCACGGCTCAAAGGAGTCATGCAAACAGGTTTTAGTTGGGTACAGTCCCGAGCCACATGGAGGCAGTGAGCGGATCTGCAGGGGTTCGTCTCTCCCGGTATTGGGGGTGAGGTCGCGCTGTATCTAGGAGAGCCAGTACATGAAAAGTCCTTGGCCAAGGCAGGAGATTTGCTGGTAGGTATTCCAGTAGTATCTCAGGGTGTTCTGGGCTACACTCCGACACGACTTGTACCGCTATTGGGGGTCTGACTTTTACCAACCCCCTAGGCCCGCCATGCGATGCTCATAGACGAACGGACCGGACTGTATGGATATTGTCACTGACAGGCTCAGTAGGGTGTCAGGATGAGTTCGCTCATCGACGTCCCTTTTGGTCAATAGCTGGTAGCCCGTCACGTATGGCTAATACCTCTGACGTGCTAGTGGTTAAATCCATAGCCATAGTATTGACGAGTCTTTAGAGTCCACCACACACACAGTTACTCAGGTTTTGGGCGAAACGCTGTAGAGGCCGTATGGAGATATGGCAGGGTTCGATCAGATACGTGCGGTATTGCACGGATCGTGATCGGACGGTTTTTACTAGCCGGCTTTGGCTTAAGCCGGATCCTAGTATTTGACAGTGTAGATTTTGTCTCTTTGCATTTATATTCAGAGGGAATACAAATGCGGGCATGTATATGCAGTCACGGGGTTTTCCTGTAATTTATTACGGAATCAGTTTTTTGAAGTTGCCAGTTTGCATTCCGTTCCGGACGATTTTCCTTTGTTCTTTCGCGGCCGGACTTTCCGATGGAGGGGGTTATTTGCAAGAGTGCAAATAACTTATTTTGGAGGGTTTTCTTGCATATTTATGGCTTCATGATTGTTATCTCATCATGAGATTCCTTTTGGGTCATTCCATTGCATTTATGAGAATGGAAATGAAAAGATTGAGATTAGGAGTGGGTGTGACCTTTTATCTAGCATTATCTTTTCTTTTCTCCTTTGGTTATTCAATCATCCTTTTTTCCCACCCACCACAAGAGGGGCCGGCCACAAGAAGAGAGGGGAGAGGAAAGTTCATTATGTGAGGAAAAATTGATTCATATCTTTTTCATGCTACCTAAATTCCTAAGCACATTTTTCTTTAGTTGCTTTTCTTCACCTCCACAACATTATGGCAACTTCTCTACCCAAAGAGACAATGGTTTCTACACTATATCTACAGCAAACCTTGGACGCGTCGGCTAGCCAACTTCACGCCCGAGTTGCCTCGGTCCAGAGGTGGGAGCCCGTAAAAGTATCCGGCTACGTGGTGCCCTTTCCGACGAGGAGGTGATGGACGGAGATTCCACGGGAGATCGGAGTGGAGACGAAGACCGAAGGACACGGATCGCTTGGTATAACTCTCTACCCCTCTTTTAGTTTGCTAGTAGCTAGGTTAATGGCCCGATCCGGGTTAAAAGTGCGCGGTGGTGCCAGTTTGCTAGTTTGCAAAGTTTTTGATTTCCGCATTTCCGGCGTCGAATCGACGGCCGGGGCGCCGCCGCGTGTTAGTAGTATGTATGCCCTAGAGGCCAGTATTGTACAGATGATGTATATTATATTGGATGCTTGGACATATATAGAGATGACTTTCTTGCTCGACATGATAGTATGCTATCTGGTTGCTCTTTATCTTAACATGTACACTAGTCTCTTTATACTGTCTTATAGTTACATGTTGGTAAAGCCCTTAGGATGTGTACTTGACTACCTGGACTATGATGCAGATCATACTAGTGGGGACATGGTAGTCCATAAGTACATCCTTCAAGGTCCCTAGTCGTGGGTGTATCGAGACGGAGCATCGATATACCAGTGTAGACTAGCGTATACGCTTCTCGACCCATGTGATGGGCGATGGATGATCCCATATCCATTGGTGTTTGACATCAGAGATGGTATACGGATGCTCAGTGGAGACTGGGTACACTGGACGGACTCGCCGAGAACTCCCAGATGGTATTATACCTCATGTCAGATGGCAGTTCTCAGGTGACACTTGTACAGGTTAGTCTGTAGACCCGAGATCGTCATAGAGTCTTGTGTGATTCCCACTGTGCTTTGATCTGCACCTTACCACGTCCATGAGGGCATGCAAAATGGTGGTCTTTGGGTACAGTCCCGAGTCACATGGAGGCAATGAGCGATAGGAGGGGTTTCGTCTCTCCTGGTATTGGGGGTTGATGTTGCGCAGTGCTCGATTGGCCGTAACAGGGAAGTCCCTGGCCAGGGCTGATCAGAGATTTGCTGGTAAGTGTTACTAGTAGTTTCTCGACCCGTTACGAGCCTCACATCGGCACGACTTATCGGTTATTGGGGTCTGACGTATACCACCCCTAGACTTGATATGCGACGTATCAGACGAACAGACCGGACTGTACGGTAAGTGTTACTGGTTGGATTCACAGGAGTGTCAGCGGACTAGCTCGTCGATCTTCTGATCGCTCAATACCCGGATGGCCGTTACGTTTAGCAGACCGCTTGCGGCTTGTGGGTGCTTGATATGATCATCATCTGCTACCGGCGTATTGACGAGTCTTTAGAGTCCTCCACAGAGGTTTCCTGGTTCAAGCGAAACGAAATAAGAGCGCATATGAGATATGTGCAGGACCGAGAATAATGCGTGTATGTGATACCGCATTTCATTCTCGCGATATATGTTTCGATTGGTTATATTCGATATGACCTAGTTATCGAATCATTGATTCGATAAATCGATACATTGGATTCTAGTCGGTTATGTGCGACATGACCGGATCATTGAATCAAATGTTGATTTAATGCATAATTATATATTTGATATATTGAATTGCATTAACTAGTATTGGTTCACTGTAAATGGATTTTCTCACTTGATGTACATGTTGTATATGTGATATACTTTTGTGCACATCTTTGTATCATGTTTGATGATGCTTGCTCATTAGGTTAAGTGTGAAGTATTAAACCATGGTTAAGAGATGATTAGGGTTTTGCCTTTTTATTTATTTGTTTGTTTATTTATTTAGAAAAGGTTTAGATGAGAATGGTGGCTTTCTTTGTCTCTTGTTGAAGTTTCTTGAAGCTTTGACAAAGTCCACCATCCTTATCTCATCCTTAACCCTAACCATTCCTATTAACCTTAGTTTAATCTCTACACTTGACCATGGTCAAGATATGATAAGTATTCATATTAGTTTCTTTTTCAAATAAGAAACTTATCATATTCTTTCTTCTTCATCATCTTCTTCTTCAAGAAAAGCTTGATGCCATCAATGGCAACTTGAGCAAAAGTGAGTGAAATCCAATTCTAAAGTGAACCCACCTCCTATTTCTTCACCCTCTACCTCTTGCCAAGTTGTTTTGGGTGTTTTCTTCACAAGTTTCACAACTTTGTGAAGTCGGAGCTTGAACTTGTGATGCCTCGACGTAGATCGTCTTTGACACGAAGCCGACGACCAAGCTCGCTCGTTTCTCCGATGAAGCCGACGAATGAGTTCGGGATTCATGATGGACAGCGAGAGGACACCCACGTGGAGCTAAGGAAGTGGAGAACCGGATCTACAAAGGTTGTAGCATCTAACTTTTAGTTAAAGTGTTAACTAGTTTTTAGTTTCGCCTAGAAATCTAGCCGACGATCCGTATTAGGGTTTCTCGGCACCCATAAAATTTTAAATTGGCATGTTCGATGCCTTGTGAGACCTCTATAGTGTGCCTAGGAACCCTACAGTGGTATCAGAGCCTAGCTAGAGCCTTAAGCGAAGTCTAGACGATGTTTGAAACCCGATCGAACCCGAAAACCTAATTTTAAGATGCTCTCTGGACTTTTTCTAAATTCTGGGATTTTTCCAGATTAAAAATTGCTAAAAAATTCAGCAGGGAAATATATGAATTACGGTGCAAAATTTTCTTGATGAACAGTCTAAAGTGCGGCGGAACCGCGGCCTAAGCCTCCTTAGGCGGCGGTTCCGCGGCAGCTTTATTAAATTATTATATAATTTTTGCACAGTAACTGATATCTTCTGGTGTTGGATTTTCTGGGAATTTTTAAAATTTATTCAAGAGTTGAATTTTCTGGGGTGTTTTAGAGCTTTGTTGTTTCGATCGGATTATCAAATTTCGTCTTTGTGTTTTTCCGGATAATTTTTAGAATATGTTAAAAAGTTCGACCGAATATAAATACCCAATTTTTCCCCTGTCGGGAAACTTCCAAGTGTTGGATTTTTCCGTAGTTTAACGACGTTCTAAGTAGTGCAAGTAACGCGATGGACCCTCTAGAAGACAACAAACCTTAACTCGATTATGTGACCGTCTTGAACTGCCCTTTGAACCTTCGGGTTTGGGGCAGTACGGCGTGCCACATGTGAGGCGTTGGCTTGACCCTTCTACGGCTGGACCGTTGGTACTGAGGCACGAACTGAATGTTGTTAAACTTATTTCATGTATTGAGCTGAATTGGGAAAACTTGGGTATTCGACTGTTCGATCAGAAAGTTTAACATTTTCTGTTTATCTGGAATGTGATACAATAATTGGAATTCACAAACAGTTATGAGATAACTGAATGAATGTTATAAATCTAGCGGCTTAGTTTCACTAAGCGTTTTCGATAATGAGACTAAAATGCGGGGTTTATAACTGTTAGGCATGTGATGTCTAAGTATTTCATTTGATTAGGCATGTGATGTCTAAAGAGGTTGCGGATTCCAACTGTTGTAGTTTTACACTTTCTTTTCTGTGACCGTAAGTGTAATATGTGATATCGCCGGTTTCGTTGCTATATGTCAACGACAATTGGGATGCGCATATTTACTTACGTTGATGACATGTGATGTTATGTGTTGCTGGATATGTTATATTGGATTGTCGTGTTTGAATAGCCGGGGGTTTTTATGTGAGATGAGTGTTTTTCATTTTCATTCATGTAAAAACTTGTATGTAATATTCTTTTATTTGGGGCACTTCCAGGTTGCGGAAGCTGTCACCTTTTGTATATTATTTACTTTTCTGCACTAGAATAGACCCAAGGAGGGGAGCACAAGTAACCGGGTTCTGGGGTCCAGTGGGAGACCAACTCGAGGAGTCGAGTCCGGGTCTCCTAACCCTAGAATTGGCAGGGTTGCTTGCCGCTCTCATAGGGGTCTAGGGGTGTGGGATTGGCTATTCATCACGACCGTGGAATCCGTGCTTTATACTGGCTCGTATTGAAAACACGGACGTCCTAGTATATCAAATGTTTCATATGTTTCTTCTGCTGCGATATCTGTGATGTGATCATGTGATGTTCTGTGATAGATACAGTATATAGTATATATGATATATTATATAGACGTTACTTATGTTTTACACCCGTACTAGCCCTGCCCCGCTCTGCCGTTAGTTACCTAACCTAACGGTGCACGAGGGGACATCGAGGCGAATGCGGATGGCATAAGTGTACGTCGTATTTATCTGTGATGTTTAGGTATTTAAATGATGGGACTTCATTAATGTGATTAATGAAAGAAAAGAAACCTAAGATGTTGTAGAATCAGATTTTAAACAAAACAGGTAGCTACAGTTCTTGCTTTGCATAGCGGTATATATGATATACCCTGCACCTTATTCGATGAGGAAAGGACCGAGATCCCTTCACCGGGAGTGACTCCTTTAGCAATAACTGGCAGATGCTACACACTCGGTTTGACTTTTGATTGCTTCTATAGTTTCTGCTTTGCACAATGATATATATGATATATCCCGCACCTCATTCGACGAGGAAAGGGCCGATGATCCCTTCACCGGGAGTGACCCCTTTAGCAAAACTAGAAAAGCCTCAAAATCACTCCATTTCAAAACTTCACTCGATTCTACAATGATATCAAGTTCATTACGCTCATGGTTTTTTCTGAAAGAACCCGCGTAGCCCTCCGTCATTTCAGATAGATATTATTTAGTATTCGTGCTATGTTTGTTGACTTAGTCAAGGCATAGTGTATGGTAGCTAAATTATGTTTATCTGTAACAACATGAGATGTGATTGGATTAAAGCATTCGCACGGCCTTGTTGACTCAGTCAAGGGTCGTACGGGTGGGTTTAATTCAATCGGGAAATGTACGGGTTGAATTTGACTTGCGATTTATGGTTTGCTGACTTAGTCAAGGTCATAGATCGCTAGGGGCAAAAGCATTATCGGGAATTTCAAGTGTTGAAATTTGCAATGAGATTGCATACCTTCTATGAGATAGTTGGATCCCGATACCCACTGCGAGTAAGAGTTACTCCTGGGAGAGTTTTACACGTTACAATTAGCCGATCAAGTAGGTGTCTAGAAAGGTGTTAACGAGGTTAAGCCTCTGGGAAAACGAGGTTTACATTAATTAGGTTCGTGCGAAAGCACGGGAGACCTCCCTCAAAGTACCGACACTGGCCTGGCTGAAAGATTGGCGAACTTGTAGTGTGTAATTAATCCCGGCTAGTCTTTCCTTTTTAGGTTTGAAGGAAGATTTGATAAAAAGCAGTGGGAGCCATCCTAATTAGATAAGATAATAACCAATCTGATCTTGCACGAGCATACGCTAAAGTGTTTTCTTCTCTCTCTCTCCAGGTAGCGACCATTTCATGCCTTAATCAAGATAATAATATGGATGTATTGACCGAACCCGCATGTTATACTGTGCAGGGGAAAGTTGGACCCGTTCTATCTTATAAATGTTATAAGACTGAACAGGAAACAGGAGAATATCTAGATTCTCACGCCGCCCAAAAGGAGAACGTGCATGTTGATGCACCTTCTTCGGGTGTGTTTGTTATTGAGAACTGTTTCTCAGTTCACCCTACGTCCTGGGTATTAGATACCGGATCAGGATCCCACATATGTAAGCAGTTACATGGGCTACGGAAAGGTAGAGAACTGGGAAAAGGTGATCATTCCGTTCAAGTAGGGAATGGGGCAAATGTTGCAGCCAAAGCAGTTGGCATATATCACCTGGTATTACCAAATGGTAATACACTAGTCCTGAATGAGTGCTATTATATACCGAACATGATGTGCAATATTATATCAGTTTCTTTATTAAGTAAAGAAGGATATAATTTTGTAGTAAAGGATAATGTTATGAACATATTCCTGGATCAAAGGTTGATTGCATCAGGCTCGCTACATAATGGCATATTCATTCTCAATCAAAATACAGTCTTCAATATACAAAACACACACAAAAGGAAAAGCTCAGAAATGAACGAATCCTTCTTGTGGCACTGTAGACTTGGCCATATCAATGAGACACGACTAGCTAAGTTGCATAAGAATGGATATTTGAATTCATTCGAATTATCATCTTATGACACTTGCCATTCATGTCTCAAAGGAAAAATGACCAAAACTCCGTTTACGGGACACGGAGAAAGAGTTACTGAACTCTTGGGACTGGTGCATAGTGATGTATGCGGTCCAATGTCTACACACGCCAGAAATGGTTCTTCCTACTTCATTACATTCACTGACGATCTCTCTAGATACGGGCATGTGTTCCTGTTGAAACACAAGTCTGAAGCTTTTGAGAAATTCAAAGAATATAAGCACGAGGTAGAGAACCAAACGGGAAAAAGTATTAAGGTTCTTCGATCTGATCGAGGAGGTGAATACTTAAGCAGTGAATTCCTGGATTATCTAAAAGAGAATGGGATTCTCTCTCAGCTTACTCCTCCTTATACACCACAGCACAACGGTGTATCGGAACGAAGGAATCGCACCCTATTAGATATGGTGTGTTCAATGATGAGTAATGCTGAGGTACCTATTTCCTTTTGGGGGTATGCGCTTGAGACAGCCATATACCTATTGAATCTGGTTCCGTCTAAATCTGTACCTACCACACCATATGAGATATGGAGTGGGAAGAGACCATATTTTAAACGTATTAAGATATGGGGTTGTCCGGCCTATGTCAAAAAGCAAAATCCGGACAAACTCGAGGCACGATCAGTCCTTTGCAAGTTTGTGGGATATCCTAAGAATTCTCAAGGATATTTTTTATACCAAGCTGAGGAACAAAGAGTGTTTGTTGCTCAACATGCCACCTTTTTGGAAAGGGAATTTCTTGCAAAAGAAATTAATGGCAAAGAGGTAGAGCTGGAAGAGGTTCCAGCACCACAAACTGCAACTAACGATTTAGTAGAACCAGAGAATTCAGTGGTGCCCGACGTACCCCAGCCTCTCCGCCGATCTAGTAGGGTTTCTCGTCCATCTGAGAGATACTATGGTTTTCTCATTGATGGTGGAAGTGAGGATTGCATCATGGAGGATGATGACCCAACTAGCTTCGAGCAGGCCATCACGAGTGGGGACTCAGTGAAATGGCTGGATGCTATGCGGTCCGAGATGGAATCCATGTACACCAACAAAGTATGGACTTTGGAAGTTGCTCCTGAAGGGGTAAAACCCATTGGGAGCAAATGGATCTTCAAGAAAAAACTTGGTGTAGATGGGAAAGTGGAGACTTTCAAAGCTAGACTTGTAGCAAAGGGTTTTCGTCAAAGACCAGGTGTGGACTATGACGAGACCTTTTCTCCAGTGGCTATGCTTAAATCCATCCGGATCATGCTTGCCATCGCTGCATATCATGATTACGAAATCTGGCAAATGGATGTTAAGACCGCCTTTCTAAATGGTGATTTAGAAGAGTGCGTGTACATGACTCAGCCAGAGGGCTTCGTAGATAGTGGGAGCAGCGGGAAGGTGTGCAAGCTGCTTAAATCCATTTATGGATTAAAGTAAGCATCGCGGAGTTGGAACATCTGCTTTGACGTCGTTATCAAAGAGTTTGATTTCGTCAAAAATCCAGATGAACCTTGTATCTACAAGAAGGTGGCAGAGAGTAAGGTTGTCTTCCTCGTATTGTACGTGGACGACATACTCTTGATAGGAAATGATATTCCTATGCTGCAATCGGTCAAGCTCTTCTTATCACAAAGATTCTCAATGAAAGATCTTGGTGATGCCTCCTGCATATTGGGAATTAGGATCTATAGAGATAGATCCAAACGGATATTGGGATTGTCCCAATCCAGGTACATTGACACCATACTAAAGAGATTTAGTATGGAAGAATCCAAGCGTGGGAACTTACCCACGATCTCTGGACTCACTCTCTCTAAAGAGATGTCTCCCAAGACTGATTTGGAGAGAGCTCGCATGCAAGGGATACCCTATGCTTCGGCAGTAGGCTCTATCATGTATGCGATGCTATGTACCAGACCCGATGTTGCATACTCACTAAGTGTAGTGAGTCGGTATCAAGCAGATCCTGGAGAGAGTCACTGGACAGCTGTGAAGAACATTCTCAAGTACTTGCGAAGGACTAGAGATATGTTCTTGGTGTATGGTAACGGAGAACTCCAAGTGGAGTGCTTTACCGATTCGAGCTTCCAGAGTGATAAGGATGACTCTAAGTCGCAGTCGGGCTTTGTCTTTACCCTTTACGGAGGGGCGGTTAGCTGGAAGAGTTCCAAGCAGGAAACCGTGGCAGACTCGACGATGGAGGCTGAATACATCGCTGCCAACGATGCTGCCAAAGAGGCTGTCTGGATCAAGAAGTTCATTGCTGAACTTGGAGTGGTTCCATCCATTGAGCATCCAATACCTTTGTATTGCGATAACACTGGAGCGGTGGCTTTGGCCAAGGAACCCAGGTCCCATCAGCGGTCCAGGCATATTCTGAGGCGGTATCACCTGATCCGGGAGATAGTTGATCGCCGGGAGATCGAGGTCAGGAGGGTTGACACGAAGAACAACACGGCGGATCCACTCACGAAGGCCATTCCCCAGATACAGTTTGAGAGACTCTTCGGGATGCTCGGTATGCGATAGTACAGCAGCTGGCCCTAGTGCAAGTGGGAGATTGTTAGTAGTATGTATGCCCTAGAGGCCAGTATTGTACAGATGATGTATATTATATTGGATGCTTGGACATATATAGAGATGACTTTCTTGCTCGACATGATAGTATGCTATCTGGTTGCTCTTTATCTTAACATGTACACTAGTCTCTTTATACTGTCTTATAGTTACATGTTGGTAAAGCCCTTAGGATGTGTACTTGACTACCTGGACTATGATGCAGATCATACTAGTGGGGACATGGTAGTCCATAAGTACATCCTTCAAGGTCCCTAGTCGTGGGTGTATCGAGACGGAGCATCGATATACCAGTGTAGACTAGCGTATACGCTTCTCGACCCATGTGATGGGCGATGGATGATCCCATATCCATTGGTGTTTGACATCAGAGATGGTATACGGGTGCTCAGTGGAGACTGGGTACACTGGACGGACTCGCCGAGAACTCCCAGATGGTATTATACCTCATGTCAGATGGCAGTTCTCAGGTGACACTTGTACAGGTTAGTCTGTAGACCCGAGATCGTCATAGAGTCTTGTGTGATTCCCACTGTGCTTTGATCTCCACCTTACCACGTCCATGAGGGCGTGCAAAACGGTGGTCTTTGGGTACAGTCCCGAGTCACATGGAGGAAATGAGCGATAGGAGGGGTTTCGTCTCTCCCGGTATTGGGGGTTGATGTTGCGCAGTGCTCGACTTGATATGCGACGTATCAGACGAACAGACCGGACTGTACGGTAAGTGTTACTGGTTGGATTCACAGGAGTGTCAGCGGACTAGCTCGTCGATCTTCTGATCGCTCAATACCCGGATGGCCGTTACGTTTAGCAGACCGCTTGCGGCTTGTGGGTGCTTGATATGATCATCATCTGCTACCGGCGTATTGACGAGTCTTTAGAGTCCTACACAGAGGTTTCCTGGTTCAAGCGAAACAAAATAGGAGCGCATATGAGATATGTGCAGGACCGAGAATAATGCGTGTATGTGATACCACATTTCATTCTCGCGATATATGTTTCGATTGGTTATATTCGATATGACCTAGTTATCGAATCATTGATTCGATAAATCGATACATTGGATTCTAGTCGGTTATGTGCGACATGACCGGATCATTGAATCAAATGTTGATTTAATGCATAATTATATATTTGATATATTGAATTGCATTAACTAGTATTGGTTCACTGTAAATGGATTTTCTCACTTGATGTACATGTTGTATATGTGATATACTTTTGTGCACATCTTTGTATCATGTTTGATGATGCTTGCTCATTAGGTTAAGTGTGAAGTATTAAACCATGGTTAAGAGATGATTAGGGTTTTGCCTTTTTATTTATTTGTTTGTTTATTTATTTAGAAAAGGTTTAGATGAGAATGGTGGCTTTCTTTGTCTCTTGTTGAAGTTTCTTGAAGCTTTGACAAAGTCCACCATCCTTATCTCATCCTTAACCCTAACCATTCCTATTAACCTTAGTTTAATCTCTACACTTGACCATGGTCAAGATATGATAAGTATTCATATTAGTTTCTTTTTCAAATAAGAAACTTATCATATTCTTTCTTCTTCATCATCTTCTTCTTCAAGAAAAGCTTGATGCCATCAATGGCAACTTGAGCAAAAGTGAGTGAAATCCAATTCTAAAGTGAACCCACCTCCTATTTCTTCACCCTCTACCTCTTGCCAAGTTGTTTTGGGTGTTTTCTTCACAAGTTTCACAACTTTGTGAAGTCGGAGCTTGAACTTGTGATGCCTCGACGTAGATCGTCTTTAACACGAAGCCGACGACCAAGCTCGCTCGTTTCTCCGATGAAGCCGACGAATGAGTTCGGGATTCATGATGGACAGCGAGAGGACACCCACGTGGAGCTAAGGAAGTGGCGAACCGGATCTACAAAGGTTGTAGCATCTAACTTTTAGTTAAAGTGTTAACTAGTTTTTAGTTTCGCCTAGAAATCTAGCCGACGATCCGTATTAGGGTTTCTCGGCACCCATAAAATTTTAAATTGGCATGTTCGATGCCTTGTGAGACCTCTATAGTGTGCCTAGGAACCCTACACCGCGGACTTACAAGAGTTGGGTAGTCTATAAGCACATCCTTAAAGTGGTCCCTCGTCGTGGTAGTTTCGAGACTGGGCATCAATACTCCATTAGTAGACTAGTGTATACAGTCGAGACCCCGAAGAGGGGCGGTGGCTGGTCTCACAAGCCATTGGTGTCAGTTGGATCACCTAAGATGTATACAGGTGCTCGTTGGGTTATGAGTACACCGGACAGGACTCGCCGGGAACATGCTAGTTGGTATTATACCTGACGTCTGATAGCAGTTCCCTGGTGACATGTGTACAGGTTAGTTCATCGACCTGAGATCGTCATTTATCTCGTGTGAGTTCCTACTGTGCTTTGATTACTACCCTACCATGACTTAAAGGAGTCGTGCAAACAGGTTTTAGTTGGGTACAGTCCCGAGCCGCATGGAGGCAGTGAGCGGATCGGCAGGGGTTTCGTCTCTCCCGGTATTGGGGGTGAGATCGCGCTGTGTCTAGGAGAGCCATTACACGAAATCCTTGGCCAAGGCAGGAGATTTAGTGGTATGTATTCCAGTAGTATCTCAGAGTGTTCTGGGCTACACTCCGACACGACTTGTACCGCTTTTGGGGTCTGACTTTTACCAACCCCCTAGGCCCGACATGCGATGCTCATATACGAACGGACCGGACTGTACGGATATTGTCACTAACAGGCTCAGTAGGGTGTCAGGATGAGTTCGCTCATCGACCTCCATTTTGTTCAATACCTGGTAGCCCGTTACGTACGGCTAGTACCACTGATGTGCTAGTAGTTAAATCCACAGCCAAAGTATTGACGAGTCTTTAGAGTCCCCCACAGACAGTTTCTCAAGTTTCGGGCGAAACGTTGTAGAGGCCGTATGGTATTATGGCAGGGTTCGATCATATACGTGCAGTAGTGCCCAGATCATGATCGGGCGGATCATACTAGTAGGCTTTGGTTTAAGCCGGATCCTAGTATTAGATTTGTTGGATTACTTTAGTCTCATCGTATTCGCATTCAGTCGGAATGCGAATGCAGGTATGTATATATAGGTGATGGGTATTCTTGTGATCCGTCACGAGTTTACTTTAGATGTTGCCGTATCTTTTTATTGTTGTAAACATTTGGGTTAATGTTTACAAATGGAAATAATGTGCTCAAAGTCATGATTAGGAGCATTAATTATGACACATGCACAAGTGATGACTCATGGTCCTTTCTTTGTGCATGTGTCACATTATTTGATTGATTTGTGTGTTGAAATAATAAGAAGAGAGAGAAGGGCAGCCATATGAGAGGTTAGCTCTTGTATTATTTGATTCTAACTCTCACTTTATCATTGCAACAAGAAACAAAAGAAAGCTCTTCTTCTTCCTCCTTCTTTCTTGAGTTCACTATCTCCATTAATGGCATCATCTTCAACCTCCATCCATACACTCTCATGTGTTGAGAATCAATGGATGCTTGAGACAAAGTTATCACACACATTCTCTACATCACCTTGGACATGTCGGCTAGCAAACTTCGTGTCCGAGTTGCTTCGGACGAAGCAGGAGCCCGTAAAAGGATTCGAAGATGTGGTGCCCTTTTCGACGAGGAGACCGGAGATCGGAGATGCCGCGAGGAGCTTGGGTTGGTGGCCAAAGACTGAAGGACACGGATCGATCGGTATAGCTTTTCTAACCCTTCTCTAGTTAGCTAGTTATAGGTTAGTGGTTCGATCCGGGATTAAAGTCTGCGATAGTGCCGGTTTCAAGTTTAGAAAAAGTTTTCGTTTCCACATTTTGGCCTCGGATCGACTGCCGGGGCGCTACCGTAGACTTACAACTTAGTGAGACATGTAGTTGCGAGATTTGAGCGATGGGCTTTATATTCACTTTTGGGGTTATGTCTTGCTCATTTCTTTATCTTTTGTGGTGAACTTCGCCGTTGGGCGTCGTATACTTATACTTACTGTATTGCGTGGTTGTGATCCGCCATTTGGCGAAGAGCTAGCTCCCGCTTGGAGATGCCTTTATCATTATTATGTATTTATGGTTTTGGATCAAAATATACAAAGGAGGTGCTGCCAAAATTTTTAAAAGACGAAACATGTTTTCAAACTAGTAAATTTCACTTGCATCATTCATGTTCCTTTTTATATGCATTAATAAAACTTGATTTCATTATACCTTTATTTCAAAACTTCACCTCCTTTATTTTTCTTAAAAGGTTTATATTTCTGGGTTTCAGCTTACTTGAATTCCGTTACGCCTTTAGACGTTGCGTGATTCAAGTGCTGGTCACGAGCTAATATTTCGGGTCGTGACACATGCGAACACACACGCTTTTGGTAATTGCTATGTCACAAACAGTATAAAACTTGTTTAAAATCGGTAACTTTGCATTTGTATCATATATGATCCGTAAACTTATACTTATATGTTCATTTCACTAAGTGGATATGTAGGTTTGTTAGTTATATATGCATACCTCATTACATCATGATTCATGCATAGCTTCTGGCAATATTTCGCATGGTATATACTACCGTATCATAGATTTCCATCATCACCGGTATGTTTATATAATCCTGATTCTTCTCGAGAATTTCAGTATTTATGGGATTTCTGGATTTTTGGGAAAACCGCAAGAATTTTATAAACCTGTTATCACTTTAAAGATGCAAGTTGCGGTTTTCTCTTAATAAGATGTATGTGTCGTCCACCATGAGTTTTCCTGATTATATTGATTTTCGAGACCCGATTCGATGAGTTGGATGAACCGTTTCGGGTACATGGTGGGCCCGGTATGGTATCCCGGGGCAAAAAGCTCGAGTTGTAGATAATGAGCCTGGCAGGGGCAGACTACCTACCGGTGATGTCTGACACGGCAGATATCCGGAGGATACCGACATGGTCGTAAGATTTGATGATATGGGTCGATCCGGACTGACGGAGCCCTAAACATTGGGATATTGAGATATTGAGATATTGAGACATTGAGGTATTGACATATTGAGACATTGAGATATTGGGATTTGTATATATCGTGTCGATACTTGACACGGGTTTTCTGACTATTTCATAGTTGATATTTCAGTTTATTGCACAGAGTTTTTTTAAGATAAGAATCAATATTTTCTCATACCGGGCATTTTCAGGTTTCGTGTTTGATGGTGCATTCATGTTGCATTCATGCTAGTACATCGTATCATATTGATATGCGTAGGTGGTGACGCATTTACGTGCATGCTTACAATAGCCTTGTTAGATGTTACTTACTATTCACGAGTTGGCAACTCACCCCCGTTGTACAACAAAATCTTGCAGGTCTGACCCGTCAGCACGGTAGCGGCAGGCGTACTTCCTCTTTTGCTTCATTGCATCGTTTAGCAGCTTCGCTCATAGATAGGTTTTGGAGGATTTTGTTTTGCCCCCACCATGTATTATATTTGTTAGTTATATGTATGCCCTAAAGGCCATTACTATACATAGGATGTATATTGTAGTGGATGCTTGGACATATATAGGGAGGACTTTCTTGCTCGACATGATAGTATGCTATCTGGTTGCTCTTTATCTTAACGTGTATACTGATTGTCTCTCTGTTACATGTTGGTAAAGCCCTTAGGATGTGTACTTGACTACCTGGACTATGATGCAGATCATACTAGTGGGGACATGGTAGTCCATAAGTACATCCTTCAAGGTCCCTAGTCGTGGGTGTATCGAGACGGGGCATCGATATACCAGTGTAGACTAGCGTATACCTTCTCGACCCATACAGATGGGAGATGGATGATCCCATATCCATTGGTGTTTGACATCAGAGATGATATACGGGTGCTCAGTGGAGACTAGGTACACTGGACGGACTCGCCGAGAACTCCCAGATGGTATTATACCTTACGTCAGATGGCAGTTCTCTGGTGACACTGGTACAGAGTAGTCTGTTGACCCGAGATCATCATAGAATCTTGTGTGGTTCCCACTGTGCTTTGATTTCCACCTTACCACGTCCAAGAGGGCGTGCAAAACGGTGGTTTTTAGGTACAGTCCCGAGTCACATGGAGGCAATGAGCTATAGGAGGGGATTCGTCTCTCCTGGTATAGGGGGTTGATGTTGCGCTGTGTTCGATTGGATATAACCGGAAATCCCTGGCCAGGATTGCTGAGATTTACTGGTAAGTGTTACCTGTAGTTTCTCGAACTGTTATAGACCTCATATCGACACGACTTATCGAGCTTCTGGGGTCTGACGTTAACCACCCCTAGGCGAGATATGCGACATATCAGACGACGAGACCGGACTGTACGATAAGTGTTACTGGTTGGATTCACAGGAGTGTGAGCGGGCTTGCTTGTCGATCTTCTGATCGCTCAATACCCGGGTGGCCGTTACGTTTAGCAGACCGCTTGCGGCTTGTGGGTGCTTGATATGATCATCATCTGCTGCCGGCGTATTGACGAGTCTTTAGAGTCCTACACAGAGGTTTCCTGGCTCAAGCGAAACGAAATAGGAGCGCATATGAGATATGTGCGGGACCGAGAATAATGCTTGTATGTGATACCGTATTCCATTCTCGCGATGAATGTGTCGAATGGTTATATGTGATATAACCTAGTTATCGAATCAAGGATTGATTCGATAAGTCGATACATTGGATACTAGTCGGTTATATGAGATATGACCGGATCATTGAATCAAGTGTTGATTTAATGATTTAATGTATAATTATATATATGATATATTACTTTGCATTAACTAGTATAGGTTCACTTTAAAAGGATTTTCTCACTTGATGTGCACATTGTATATGTGATATATTTTTGTGCACTTGTTTGTATCATGTTTGATGATGCATGCATACTTTGTTAAGTGTATGATTAAACCATGGTTGTGTAATGGTTAGGGTTTTGATTTACTTATTCATTTATTTTGTTTATTTATTTTTGCAAAATAAATGAATGGAGGCTTTCTTTGTTTGCTAGTTGAAGTTTCATGAAACTTTGACTAAGTGACCTTTTTTGTTTTCATGCTTAACCCTAACCATTCCACTTAACCCTAGTTCATTCTCTACACTTGACCATGGTTGCTATATGATAAGTATTCCTTTGATTTTCTATTAAAAAATTAAACTTATCATAATAATCTTCTTCTTCTTCTTCTTCTTCAAGAAGAAAAAGCTTGCAACTATCAATGGTGATTTGATGAAAAGAGTGAGAAATCCAATTCTAAAGTGAACCCACTTCCTATTTCTTCATCCTCTACCTCTTGCCAAGTAGTATAGGGTGTTTTCTTCACAAGTTTCATGACTTGGTGAAGTGGGAGCTTGATCTTGTGTTGCCTCGACGTAGATCATCTTCGGCATCGAAGCCGACGACCAAGCCCGCCCATTTCTCCGATGAAGCCGACGCTAGAGCCCGGGATTCGATTTGGACAGCAAGGAGACTTCATCATGGAGCTATGGAGGTGGAGGACCGGATCTACAAAGGTTGTATTTCCGTTCACTTAGTTAAGTTGTTAACTAGTTGCATGTTTCGCCTAAAATTCTAGTTAACGATCCGTATTAGGGTTTCTCGGCACATGTAAAATTTGAATTTGGTATGGTTGATGCCTTGTGAGACCCCATTAGTGTGCCTAGGAACCCTACAGTGGTATCAGAGCCTAGCTAGAGCCTTAGGCGATGCGTAGACGGAGTTAGAAGTCCGATCGAACCGAAACCCTAATTCAAAACTTGCTCTCTGTACATTTTTGAAAATTTTGGATTTTTGTGAATTAAAAATATGCAGAAAAATCAGCAGGAATATCTAAGAGTTACTGTGAAATTCGATTCTCTAATTCCATCAAACCGCCGCGGTTCCGCGGCACGAGCATGGCTCGTGCGGCGGATCCGCGGCCGTTTTGTCTTATCATGCATTGAATTTTGTACAGTAATTCTTATTTTGCAGTACTGGTTTTTCTGGGAATTTTTAATATTTATTCAAGAGTTGAATTTTCTGGGTTGTATTGGGGACTCGGTGCTTATATCGGATTGTCTAATTTTGTCTATATGTTTTCCGGATATTTATTGAATATGTTAAAAAGTTCGACCGGATATAAATACCCAATCTTTCCCCTGCCGAAAAATTTCCAAGTGTTAGATTTTTCCGTGGTTTAAAGACGTTTTAAGTAGTGCAAGTAACGCGATGGTCCCTCTAGAAGACAACAAACCTTAACTCGATTATGTGACCGTCTCGAACTGCCCTTTGAACCTTCGGGTTTGGGGGAGTACGGCGTGCCACATGTGAGGCGTTGGCTTGACCCTTCTACGGCTGGACCGTTGGTACTGAGGCACGAAGTGAATGTTTTTGAACTTATTTCATGTGATGAGCTGTTTCGGGAAAACTTGGGTGTTCGATTGTTCGATCGGAAAGTTTAACATTTTCTATTTATCCGGAATGTGATACAATATTAGGAATTCACAAGTAGTTATGAGATAACTGAATGAATATTATAAACATAGCAGTTTAGTCTCAAATAATCGGTTGCTACGGAATTTTGATGTGATCAAAAGTCCGTCGCAATCACGTAGCGTACGCGGATACTCGCCGGGTAAACTTAATACACAGCCTCACTCCATAGCCCCGACCAAGTGACTGTAGGAGAACCCCGTCGCCGAAAGCATCCGTTCGGGTGCTCGCGGCAGCAGTGTTCCGCCTTGGTGCACTTCGTCGGAGGCATCGGGGGTGCAGCCGTCTATTGAAGTTTGCGACGAGCATTCGATCAAAATGTCGGGAATCTTTTTGAATTACCCGACTTGATATTGAAAAGTGTTTTCGATAATGAGACTAAAATGCGGGGTTTATAATTGTTAGGCATGCGATGTCTAAGGAATTCATTTGATTAGGCATGCGATGTCTATGTAGGTTGCGGATTCCAACTGTTGTAGTTTTACACTTTCTTTTCTGTGACCGTAAGTGTAATATGTGATATCGCCGGTTTCGTTGCTATATGTCAACGACAATTGGGATACGCATGTTTACTTACGTTGATGACATGTGATGTTATGTGTTGCTGGATATGTTATATTGGATCGTCGTGTTTGAATAGCCGAGGGGTTTTTATGTGAGATGAGTGTTTTTCATTTTCATTCATGTAAAAACTTGTATGTAATATTCTTTTATTGGGGCACTTCCAGGTTGCGGAAGATGTCACCGTTTGTATATTATTTACTTTTCCGCACTAGGATAGACCCAAGGAGGAGGGCACAAGTAACCGGGTTCTGGAGTCCAGTGGGAGACCAACTCGAGGAGTCGAGTCCGGGTCTCCTAACTCTAGAATTGGTAGGGTTGCTTGCCGCTCTCGTAGGGGTCTAGGGGTGTGGGTTTGGCTATTCATCGCGACTGTGGAATCCGTGTTTTATACTGGCTCGTATTGAAAACACGGACGTCCTAATATATCCAATATTTCATATGATTCTTCTGCTGCGATATCTGTGATGTGATCATGTGATGTTCTGTGATGGATACAGTATATAGTATATATGATATATTATATAGGCGTTACTTATGTTTTACACCCGCGCTAGCCCTGCCCCGCTCTGCCGTTAGTTACCTAACCTAACGGTGCACGAGGGGACATCAAGGCGAATGCGGATGGCATAAGTGTACGTCGTTTTTATCTGTGATGTTTAGGTACTTAAATGATGGGACTTCATTAATGTGATTAATGAAAGTAAAAGAAACCTAAAGATGTTGTAGAATCGAATTTCAAAATAAAAAGGGTAGCTACAGTTCATGCTTTGCACAGAGGTATATGTGATATATCCTGCACCTTATTCGATGAGGAAAGGACCGAGATCCCTTCACCGGGAGTGACTCCTTTAGCAATAACTGGCAGATGCTACACACTCGGTTTGTCTTTTGATTGCTTTTAAGAGTTTTTGCTTTGCACAGTGATATATATGATATATCCCGCACCTCATTCGACGAGGAAAGGGCCGACGATCCCTTTACCGGGAGTGACCCCTTTAGTAAAACTAGAAAAGCCTCAAAAACACTCCATTTCAAAATTCATTCGATCCTACAACAATATCAAGTTCATTACGCAATAGGTTTTCAGAAAAACCTGTCGTAGCCCTCCGTCATTTCAGATAAGTCCTGTTTAGTATTCGTGCTGCGTTTGTTGACCTTGTCAAGGCGCAGTGTGCGGTAGCTAACCAGTACTTATCTGCTTATGCATATGATGCAGATTGGGTTAGGGTAGTCGTACTGCCTTGTTGACCTTGTCAAGGGTCGTGCGGGTGGGCTTGATTCAATCAAGAAATGACGGGTTGAACTTGACTTACGGTCTATGGTTTGTTGACCTTGTCAAGGTCATAGATCGTTTGGGGCAAAATATTATCGGGAATTTCAAGTGTTGAAATTTGCAATGAGATTGCATACCTTCTATGAGATAGTTGGATCCCGATACCCGCTGCGAGTAATTGTTACTCCTGGGAGAGTTTTACACATTACAATTAGCCGATCAAGTAGGTGTCTAGAAAGGTGTCAACGGGGTTACGCCCCTGGGAAAACAAGGTTTACATTAATTAGGTTCGTGCGAAAGCACGGGGGACCTCCCTCAAAGTACCGACACTGGCCTGGCTGAAAGATTGGCGAACTTGTAGTGTGTAATTAATCCCGGCTAGTCTTTCCTTTTAGGGTTTGAAGGAAGATTTGATAAAAAGCAGTGGAAGCCATCCTGATTAGATAAAATAATAACCAATCTGATCTTGCAAGAGCGCACGCTGAGTGTTTTCTTCTCTCTCTCTCCAGGTAGCGACCATATCACGCCTTAATCAAGATAATAATACGGATATTTGACCGAACCCGCTTGTTATACTGAGCTGGGGAACGTTGGTCCCGCTCCAACTTATAATTGTTATAAGACAGAGCAGGAAATTGGGGATTACCAGAATTCCCGTGCCGCCCAAACGAAGAAAGTGCATGATGATGCATCTTCTTCGGGTGTGTTCATTATATAGAACTGTTTCTCAGTGTCCTTTACGTCCTGGGTATATGATACCGGATCAGGATCCCGCATATGTAATATGTTACATGGGCTACAGATAGGTAAAGAACTGAGAACGGGTGATAAGTTTCATGAGGCAGAAAACGGGGCAAGAGTTGCAGCCAAGTCTGTTGGTCACTGTCACCCTGTATTACCAATACATTGATTCTGAACGAATGTTATTAGATACCGAACCTGATATACAAAATCATATCAGTCTCTTTATCAGTAAAGAAATGATAAAATTTTGTATTGTTGGATAATGTTTTGAACATTTCCTATATCAAAAGTTGATCAGTTCAAGCACGGTATCTAAAAGCGTTGATGTTCTAAATCAAACTACAGTTCTTAGTATACAGAACACACACAAGAGGATGAGTTCAGAAATGAACGAATTTTTCTTGAGGTATTGTAGACTAGGTCATATCAATGCGACCCGACTAGCTGAAGTTACTTGTAGATGCATATTTAAATCAGTTTGAATTTACATCTTGTGAAACTTGCCAGTCATGTCACAAAGATATAATGACACCAGCTCTGTTTATTGGAAACAGAGAAAGAGTTAGTGAACTCTTGGGATGATACATGTTGATGTATAAAGGTCCCCTGTCTACACATGCCAAGACCGGTTCTTTGTACTTCATTACGTTCTCTAATGATCTCTCAAGATTCAGACATATGTTCCTGTTGAAACACAAGTCCGAACCTTTTGAGATATTCACAGAATATAAGTTAGAAGTAGAGAACCAAAATACGGGTATAAGTATTATATCCTATGATGTGATCAGGGAGGAGAATACTTGAGTGCGGAATTCCTGGACTATTCTAAAGGAGAATGAGATTCTCTCTCAGCATTACTCCTCCGTATACACCATAGCACGATGGTATATCGGGGCGGAGCAATAACACCCTATGTGATAAGGTGTGCTCTATGATGAGTACTACTGAGTTACCTATTTTCTTTTGGGAGTTATGCACTTGAGAAGCTGCATACCTATTGAATAGGGTTCAAATCAAATCAATAGCCTACCACTCCATATGAGATATGGTATGGGAAGAGCCCATGTCTTAAGCTAGTTAAGATTTGGGGTTGTCCGGCCTATGTCTAAAAGCAAAATCGGGACAAGCTCGAGGCAAGGTCAGTTATGTAGAACTGGAAAGGTTCCAGCTATACAAACTGCAGCTGAAGATTTGGTAGAACCAAAGGATTCAATAGTAACCAACGAACCTCAGCCTCTCCGCCGATCTAGTAGGGTTCCTCACCCGCCTAAGAGATACTTCGGTTACTCTATGACAGTGGGAGCGAGGATTGCATCATGAGATGATGACCCAACTAGTTTCGAGCTGGCCATCAGGAGTGGGACTCTGTAAGAATGGCTGGATGCTTAGCGATCTGAGATGGAATCCTTATACACCAACAAAGTATGGACTTTGGTTGCTATATCTGAAGGGTTAAATCCCCATCAGGAGCAAGTATATCTTGAGAAGATTACTTGGTGTACATGGAAAAGTTGAGACTTTCAAAGCTAGACTTGTTAAAAGGTTTGCATCATTGACCAGGTATGGATTATGTTGAAACCTTTTCTAAGAATCTATGCTTAAGTCCATCCAGATCCTACTTGCCACGGCTACATACCATGACTATGATATCTGGTGGTTAGGTGTCATGACTGCTTTTCTAAATGATGTTTTAGAAGAGAACGTCTGTAAGTACACAGCCAGAGGGCTTCGTAGACAGTGGGAGCAGCGGAAACGTGTGCAAGATGCTTTATAGGATAAAGCAGGCATCGCGGAGTTGGAACGTCTGTTTTGATGTGGTAGTCAAAGTGTTTGACTTCATCAAAATGGTAGATGAACCTTGTATATACAAAAAGGTAGTAGGGAGTATGGTGTAGATCCTCGTAGAGTACGTGGATGACATACTCATGATAGGGAAAGAGTTTCCTATGCTACGCTCAGTCAATCTCCGCTTATCACAAGGATTCTCCATATAGGATCAAAGTGATACCTCCTAAATCCTGGGTTTTGGATCTATGAGATAGATCTAATTGGTTGTTAGGATACTCACTAGCTGTAGTGAGATGGTATTAATCGATCCTGGGGAGAATCACTGGAAGTGTTCCAGGGTGATAAGGACGACTGAATGTCGGTCACATGCATTATCTTTACCCTCAGTAAAGGGACGGTATGTTGGAAGAGTTCCAAGCTAGATACCGTGGCATACTAGACGATAAAGGCTGGATACATCGCTACTTAAGATGCTACCAAAGAGACAGTCTGGGTGTATATTAGTTCATGAGATGAACTTCGTTCCTCCCATTGTGTGACAATGGAGTTGTGGCTTATGCCAAGGAACGTCCGTCCCATCAGTGATCCAGACTTATTCTGAGGCAGTATCACCTGATCATGGAGATGGTTGATCTCCAGGGTGATCGAGGTTAGGAGAACAGACTCAGAGGACAACACGGCGGATCCACTCACAAAGGCCTTTTCCCAGAGAGAGACTTTTATGGGATGGTTGAGTATGAGATACTGCAACCACTGCTATCAGATGGCCCTAGTGCAAGTGGGAGATTGTTAGTTATATGTATGCCCTAGAGGCCATTACTATACATAGGATGTATATTGTAGTGGATGCTTGGACATATATAGGGAGGACTTTCTTACTCGACATGATAGTATGCTATCTGGTTGCTCTTTACCTTAACGTGTATACTGATTGTCTCTCTGTTACATGTTGGTAAAGCCCTTAGGATGTGTACTTGACTACCTGGACTATGATGCAGATCATACTAGTGGGGACATGGTAGTCCATAAGTACATCCTTCAAGGTCCCTAGTCGTGGGTGTATCGAGACGGGGCATCGATATACCAGTGTAGACTAGCGTATACCTTCTCGACCCATACAGATGGGCGATGGATGATCTCATATCCATTGGTGTTTGACATCAGAGATGATATACGGGTGCTCAGTGGAGACTGGGTACACTGGACGGACTCGCCGAGAACTCCCAGATGGTATTATACCTTACGTCAGATGGCAGTTCTCTGGTGACACTGGTACAGAGTAGTCTGTTGACCCGAGATCGTCATAGAGTCTTGTGTGGTTCCCACTGTGCTTTGATTTCCACCTTACCACGTCCAAGAGGGCGTGCAAAACGGTGGTTTTTGGGTACAGTCCCGAGTTACATGGAGGCAATGAGCTATAGGAGAGGATTCGTCTCTCCCGGTATAGGGGGTTGATGTTGCGCTGTGTTCGATTGGATATAACCGAAAATCCCTGGCCAGGGTTGCTGAGATTTACTGGTAAGTGTTACCTGTAGTTTCTCGAACTGTTATAGACCTCATATCGACACGACTTATCGAGCTTCTGGGGTCTGACGTTAACCACCCCTAGGCGAGATATGCGACATATCAGACGACGAGACCGGACTGTACGGTAAGTGTTACTGGTTGGATTCACAGGAGTGTGAGCGGGCTTGCTCGTCGATCTTCTGATCGCTCAATACCCGGATGGTCGTTACGTTTAGCAGACCGCTTGCGGCTTGTGGGTGCTTGATATGATCATCATCTGCTGCCGGCGTATTGACGAGTCTTTAGAGTCCTACACAGAGGTTTCCTGGCTCAAGCGAAACGAAATAGGAGCGCATATGAGATATGTGCGGGACCGAGAATAATGCGTGTATGTGATACCGTATTCCATTCTCGCGATGAATGTGTCGAATGGTTGTATGTGATATAACCTAGTTATCGAATCAAGGATTGATTCGATAAGTCGATACATTGGATACTAGTCGGTTATATGAGATATGACCGGATCATTGAATCAAGTGTTGATTTAAAGATTTAATGTATAATTATATATATGATATATTACTTTGCATTAACTAGTATAGGTTCACTTTAAAAGGATTTTCTCACTTGATGTGCATATTGTATATGTGATATATTTTTATGCACTTGTTTGTATCATGTTTGATGATGCATGCATACTTTGTTAAGTGTATGATTAAACCATGGTTGTGTAATGGTTAGGGTTTTGATTTACTTATTCATTTATTTTGTTTATTTATTTTTGCAAAATAAATGAATGGAGGCTTTCTTTGTTTGCTAGTTGAAGTTTCATGAAACTTTGACTAAGTGACCTTTTTTGTTTTCATGCTTAACCCTAACCATTCCACTTAACCCTAGTTCATTCTCTACACTTAACCATGGTTGCTATATGATAAGTATTCCTTTGATTTTCTATTAAAAAATTAAACTTATCATAATAATCTTCTTCTTCTTCTTCTTCTTCAAGAAGAAAAAGCTTGCAACCATCAATGGTGATTTGATGAAAAGAGTGAGAAATCCAATTCTAAAGTGAACCCACTTCCTATTTCTTCATCCTCTACCTCTTGCCAAGTAGTATAGGGTGTTTTCTTCACAAGTTTCATGACTTGGTGAAGTGGGAGCTTGATCTTGTGTTGCCTCGACGTAGATCATCTTCGGCATCGAAGCCGACGACCAAGCCCGCCCATTTCTCCGATGAAGCCGACGCTAGAGCCCGGGATTCGATTTGGACAGCAAGGAGACTTCATCATGGAGCTATGGAGGTGGAGGACCGGATCTACAAAGGTTGTATTTCCGTTCACTTAGTTAAGTTGTTAACTAGTTGCATGTTTCGCCTAAAATTCTAGTTAACGATCCGTATTAGGGTTTCTCGGCACATGTAAAATTTGAATTTGGCATGGTTGATGCCTTGTGAGACCCCATTAGTGTGCCTAGGAACCCTACAATATTTGTATCTAGTATACTCCATGTACCCTTCGTACATTGGACTTAGATGGTGAGCTTATGAGATTTGTACGTATTCTATTTTTGGTGTCGATGCTCACTTGAGCCGACGTGTTGTTTTATTATTTTCGTGCTTTTATTTACTTATTTAGCACTTGTGATATATATATTGCTTGTGGTTGTGATTCCGCCTTTGGCGAAGAGCTAGCTTCCGCTTGGGGATGCCTTTATTCATTATTTATATGTATATTCATGTGTTGTACCCGTTTGGGAGGCCAGAATTTACAAAGGAGACTCTGCCGAAATTTTCGGGAAATTTGGTGCATTAAAATGTTTTGAGGTGACTTTATTTTACAAAAATAATCTTTTTAAGTTGAGTTTTCCTTCTCTGTTTCTTTAAACGGTTTAGATTTCTGGGTTTTGCCTTACGTAGGTTACGTTACGTTTTTAGACGTTTCGTAATTTAAGTGTCAGTCACGTTCCGTACTTTCGGGTCGTGACATATACACAATACGGCCACTTTTAAATGATTATACATGATGAGATATTATTGTTGTTGTGCATTGCTTGAATTTTAGCTTCGATGCATACTTGTTTACCTTCCGAAATGTATATATTTACTCATGTCTTAGTTGTTTCACCGCTTATGCATGCGATTTCTATTTTGTTATACGAATTCTGCTCACGAGTTGGCAACTCACCACATTGTGCCATAATTTCTTGCGGGTTTGGTCACTTGGATCGGTAACGACAGTGAGAGAGCTTATTTTTGGTATGGTTGCATATCTATTTTGAATTAGATGGGTTATAATTTGTTTCGGCATTTGCCTTGTATCTATTATTGTACCTATAAATACTCCATCAAGCAAGTCTAATGTATTTGCTAGAGAGCTAAGACGTTGTATTGTCGTTGTAGTCGAACTTTATTTATATATAGTGTTTATTGATTGACACTTGTTCTTCTTCTTTGGACGTCGTATATTATACTTGGATTGTGTCTCCGCCATATGGGCGTCGAGTTAGCTCTTGTATGGGAATGCGTTTATTTTATGGCCATTGTACATGATTTTTTTTTAAATTTACAAAAAAGGTGCCGTCCATTTTTTAAACAGTAACTCTGTCAAAACCAGCTTTACTTCATTTTATAAACCTTTTCTTAAAACTTCATTTCTATTTTTCTTATATATGATTTAAATTCCTGATTTTGGTTTACTTGGTTTACGATGGGGTCCACTGGACTTCACGTGCTCCTTATGCCGGTCACGTGCCTTTCCGGTCGTGACACGGCCCTTTAGGGGGAGCCGACCCCGGCTCCCCTCCCAAGAGGTGCCATCCCGGGTGTCTCCGAGGTACATGGACCTGGGTTTGCCCTTCCGGGGGCATCCAGACCTCTCTCCATTAAAAAAATTAATTAATAAAATAAATATAATATAATATAATATAATAAACAAAAAAATGAATGAACAAACACACATTTTTTCTTTTCAAACACAAACACATCTCACATTGAGTTCACATGATCGCAAGACCCGTTAATCGAAAGTTCACTCGTCTCAAAGCGATGAATAATTAAATGCAGTTTTGTCCACGGCTGCCGGAGATTAGAATCCCCATGATCAATAAACCCTCGCCCGCTATCGGATGGGGGAAATCTGTACAATACCCGACAAACGAGTGCATCAATTCCAATAGATGGCGAAAAACAATCTACAATCATTTGACAGGGACCAACAGTTATTAACTTCTTTGCAAATTATCTGCGGGATTTCATTATAAGAAACGGAGCCAATCATTTGTTCCACTGTTCTGTTATCGATGCAACCATATCAATCTCCCAAGGGTAACCAATACAAAGGATCATCTCGAAGCCAACAGTCAAACCAAAACAGGGCTCTGTTACCTCTCCCTAATTTCCATTCCGTTGCTTCCCTAATGTTCAGTATCACATTCTTCATTGCCCGCCAAGTCGGTGAGATGTTGAAGGTATGTAAAGAACGGCTGTTGCCGTACTTCGCTTTTACCAAGCACGCCCATTTGTTCTTTGGATTGAAGATAACCTTGGTTGCCTGTTTTGCCAAAAGTTCGGAATGATTTTGTCAAATTTATAAGACTCATTCCTTTATGCCCTCAAACAAAGGTTCGAATGATTTTGTCAAATTTATCAAAAACGCCAACATCCATCTGAACAGGAAGTTCGGAATTGACCCAGAGCATTGATTGTGCCAAAGTAACTCTACTGGGAAAAGAAATATTTTTAGCCTTCCAAAGTTGATAGGGCCTCCTGCATTTTGTTGAAGACCTCCGAAAAATGTCTCAGTTTTGGCGTTCTAGAGACAATTGGCACACCCAGATAGAAGAAATCCTCATCTGACGCATTGAGTTTTAAAATCGCTCTAATCCGCAAGGGTTTCAAAAAAGGATACAGTACCGAGATTCAGCTTAACAAACGATTTTGACCGATTGATTTGTTGTCCTGATGCTTCCTGAAAGAAAGTAAGAATTTGATTCCATTCATTAAGTTCCTTAGGGTTCGATTTTACCGAAAATGATCAAGTCATTTTTGTTTCTCCTCTTTTTCCCCCCTTTTATCAGATGGAACAAAGAAACTGTCAAATGGTATTTCTAAGAAAACATAAAAAGAAAAGAATTTAATGTTCGAAGTCAAACCAGAAATAGTTGATTTTATAGTTTATAAATTATTCAACCCAAATAATTAATGGTAATACAGAATTAATTTTTGTACAAAAACAAACAAATGGATGACAGAAAAAAAAATTATAAATTTTTTTGGGTAAAAAAAGGGGTATATCTCAAAACTAATTCAATTACCTGAGCCACTTTTCTGCAGCAGGTATAATAGTAAGATATGAATGTTGTGAATAAATAATTAATGTTATATGTACATGAACAACTCAATCATAGATAAGCTCAATCTTCCCAAATAATCACAGTTACAAAGAGCAGCATACAACTCAACAAAATCATAGTGAACTCGAGTAAATCGATAACAGAGTATAAGGATGACAGCAAGAAAAAATACAGTAAAAATGCGAAGGCCCGGCTCATACTGAAATGAAAGAATATGGATAGACAATTCGTTTGACGAAAATAAAATATATGGCTGGGATAATTATTCAGACTTCATGATGAACCAAGTATTTCATCCTCATCCAATGGATTAATGCTAAATTAAGGACTGGGACCCATTTGCAGCTTGGTAGTTAAATAATGTCTTACCATATAAGCTGCATGTTTCCTCATGAAAGATACAAATGTTTATAAATAGTTCATCATAACTTGCTCAATCTTCCGAACTCGGTATTTTCTTTTTTCTTTTTGTGTGTGTGTGTGTGTGGGTGCGTGGGTGGGGGGGTCTATTTTATTTTTTTTTGGAGGGGGGGGGGGTGTCACTGCTAAATAATCACTCACAAACAACCCAGGGAACAGCTCAACAAAATCATATACAAACTCAGTGAGAAATCTAGTGCAGAGAGTACAATGAAGACAGTAAT
Organism: Agapanthus africanus; assembly: GCA_030015575.1. Classification (NCBI taxonomy): domain Eukaryota; kingdom Viridiplantae; phylum Streptophyta; class Magnoliopsida; order Asparagales; family Amaryllidaceae; genus Agapanthus; species Agapanthus africanus. The sequence continues at coordinate 180,415,972 of CM057344.1, read as the reverse complement.
ATAAAAAATGCAGTAAAAAGGGCGAATTCTGGCTCATACCGGTGCGGAAAAATGAGGTTAAACAAAAACTCAGAAAAGAATATATAGCTAAAATATATACGGTGAAGGCAAAGTTTTATTCAGATTTCATGATTTGATGAACCAAGTAATCGATCCTCCTCTGTTGGATTAATCTCAGCCATGCCAAGCTCCAGATTCGGTCTAAGTGTCGTCATCTTGTTCCACTCGTTCTCAACCCTAAAGAAAATCCACTGAAACCGGCGAAATATTTCTAGAGCTGTGATCGTGAACACGGTGAGGTAATTGTGCCGGAGATGTGCAGAGAGCTTGTAAGTCCATGTGCATCTGAGGATTAGATTGCTACTGAGTACCCAGTAATATACCTGCAAATAATCCAACATATTTTTTAAGGGCATTGTACATTAAAATACCTTAATTATTGCTGTTTTTCATTAAACTAGCTTAAATATTTTTTTTAGTTTATTGTATTACGGTATGCTTCCTCTAAGTGCTGCATTTAAGTGTACTTTAGTGGAAACTCTCTTAAAACAAAAGTTTTAGTGAGTTTACACTTCAGTGGAAAAACTCCCTTAAAACAAAAGTTTTAGTGAGTATGCTGTAATAATAAAGAAAAAAACCTTTAGTTAGTTTAGTGAAAATCAACAATAGTTAGGGTAGCGTAGAGTAATTTAGACTATTTAGTCAACAAAGGAAAGTGTAATGTTTCGTTCTTCGCTTCTTTTTCTTATGCATCCAGGTCTGAACAAAATTATTTGATACCAAATGTACTATCCTTTCTCTTCTTTCCGACTTACTTCCTACTTTAGGCGAATTTAAAAGATGCTAATGGTCGGCTGGGATGATAGTTGGTCCTTATATTTACTATGTTCTTTTTTGGCATAGAAATTTGGTGCTATTATATCGTTTTCATCTAAAGCTAAGCCTTCTCCCATCAAATGGGGTCATACTGTGAAGGACGTGACATGTTTTTATGACCAGAGTGAAGAAACCAGTTGCCATATCATAAATAACCTATTAGCTCCATCCAAATTCTCCGAGATTGGGAGGAAAAATTTAGAAAAGGGGGAAAACATTATATATTTGCTATAAGAAACTATGTTCAACCATAAATCATAGATAAAGCCCAGAGAGAATGCGGCTGACCAAATAAACATACCCATCGTCGCCCATAAAAAATTTGTGTGCAGATATGTGGACTTCTGAATTTGAAGATTCGGGTGAAAACACTGCAGAGGTATAGGAACAAAGATGATCAATTATTTGAAAAGCGTATCAGGGTTTTCACAGGATTGTCATTCCCAGAAAAATCTTGCATACCTCAAGTCCCAATCACGAGCCACGTCCCAATAAAATGAATATAATGAATTAATCAGACTTGATAGAAGCCACAGAGGGCGATAGAAGCTGGTCCACATTTCGTGAACAACATGATACTTGAGGGCTGATATGAGAATCACAGGGATTGCTGTCGAATACTTTAAAGCTGGAAAATAAGAATAAATTTGTCATGGTACCAACAAGAGTTAGGTGAAATATCAATCCATGATCTATATATAAATTTGTGGAAAATGACTGATGTTTTCATATTTTTGTTGTTTGTAATGTGTTCTTGCTTAGAATTAGCATCTATGATTTTGTTATATAAAAGTGTGCAGAACACCATGAAATAATGTATTATTTATTTAATTGTAGGCATTGAAATAGATGTCATACCATTCAAAAGAGATGTTTTTTCTTTGGTGTCCTTGTATTGGCGTAGACATTGAAATAAGCGACACAAATAGGGGAGAACAAGAACCAAAGGGATTGCAACAGAGTGACTACCGCAAATGGAATCAGCCTCAAACCATGCAATTGAGGCAACCTGATAAACCATAAATAAGTGAATGCTTCCAGATTAATGTTTGATGAAATTCTGCATAACTATCCAAAAATAGAAATGCAAAGAAAAAGGTCAATAAGTATTTAGGTAAGTAGTCAGGTTAGTGCAAAGAGTTCTTACAGTAATTCACATCTACTTGGATTTTAAACAATCTCAATGAACGCAAGCTACAATAGAAGTACTTATTCAAACCAAAATGATAATGGCATTTAAAACCCATCTCTTTATTCTAGACAAACAGATTAAATTTCAGTAGCTGAGATTCTCAATCTAAGGCCCCAAATGGCTCTACGATTTTATGGGTGCTTCCTAATATCTTTCATCAACCATTGTCTAATTTTCATATATTAAGAGTCACGTGTCCTCACAAAATTAAGACGGAAGGTTGCGGTTTTGTGAGCCTAAGACTTCCATGAAGATGCTAGGATCCATTACAATGCTACCGGGATGTTCAAAGTTCAAAGTTTCTACAGTAATGTGACCTATGACCTATAATTTGGATAGAAATCCTGCTTTTCAAATCGATGACGCTTCTTGATGAGACACCAAAAGCCATAAGATAGAAGTTTAATATGTGTTTCATGAACACCTCTATTTCACAAATATTGTTTAAGTCATCGTCGGCCCTTGAAGTTATCTACGGCTACCCTTAAATTCCCCCTTTGATGCCCTTGAAGTCATCCTTAGTTGCTATACTATTACACCTACCTTCTAGAAATAAATGTGATGTGTGCTAGTTAATTGTTTAAAATGTTTTTGTTTTTTTGCAAGTTTTGGTTGTTGGAAAATGTTTTAGAAAGCCTGTAAAAAGGCTCAAGTTGTAATGGAAAGACATAACTTGATGGATGATAATATGTATTGTTAAAGCCTTATTTGCTTTACTCTGAACCTCTTTTGTGAGTGTTTTAGAGGTCATCGGCTGCGGTCAAGAAGTTTCCCATCCTTTATCCATTACCACTTTCAAATTTATCATCTTTCAACATCCACCATCTCAACAATCAAAACTCAGATTTTGCCTCAATTCTGAAGCAGAACAGCTCCCATTTCAGTCTCAAACTAATATATTTGGGCCACAAACAATCTGTTTCAGCTTTGTTTCAGCAACATAAAAAAGAGTTACAGAACTGGTCCAGGTCATCCTGGAACAATTCAGCCGTGAACAGTGATTGCTGCTATCAGCCTGAGTCCTGCTCCCTAAATGGCAGATCCAATAAAGAACTGCTTGCAAAACCTTCGTTTCAGCCTCAGATCTGATTAAATTACGACAAAAATTCTGAACTGATGCAAGTCCGTGTAAATTGAAGGTGCATTGAGGTAAAACTAGTATTGTATGTTCTCAGGCTTAGGTTTAGTTGATTTGCACTCGTAGGCTTATCGATTACCAACATTAAATCCATTGCTTTTAACATTGATATTCACTTGTGGTTATTTAATTGATAGTTTATATTATATATTAATCACAACGTTAAATGTTGGATCTCTGTGTGTAATATTTTGCATGTATATTAGAACTTGCATTCATAGTTTGTGTTGCATCATCTGCATCTTATATATGGTTAGCCCTTCAATTCCGGCCTGCGTCAAATTGGTATCAGAGCCTATGTTGGGCCATGTCTTATCACAGTAGGAACTTTGGGGGAAGCGCTCGAAGCATGGTTTATCATGATTGTACAAATTCTTATCATGATTGTAAAGATTATTCTTATAATCATTATAACAATAACTACGATTATAATAATTATAACCGATATAATTATTCTCCTAAGCAAAACACATGCATCAATGAAAGGATGAAACATATAATTGAGCCAAATGATTTTTACGGTAAAAATCATACACAACATATCGTTGATTGGTTATCTGACATAAATAACTATTTCAATTAACATAACTTTTCTGATTATCGTAGGATTAGATTGGAAAATTGAAAATTAAAAGGAAAAACCATAAATTACTGGATCAAAATATAGCAATATAAATATATTACATCTTGGCTAAGATATGATACACATTTTGATGGAGTGGTATTAGCCTATCCAACAAAAGTCTAATTTTAAGAAATCTCCTTTGCTCACTAAGAAGAGTATAACTTTTAGTGATACTACCACACAACAACAACAACAACAACAACTGAGCCTTTTATCCCAAGCATATGGGGTAGGCTATACATGAACCAACATGAGAATCACGCCGGGTCCAGCACATGAATCCTCTGTCTCCACTCACTTCTATCGAACAATATACTTTCATTGAGTCCTTTGGCAACCATATCGTTTCGTATCACCTCCTTCCATGTTTTCTTCGGTCTCCCTTTTTCCCTTTTGCCATTACCCATATCGAGAGTATCTATTCGTCGAACCGGTGCTTCCATAGGTCTGCGTCGTACATGACCAAACCATCTAAGCCGGTTTTCCCGCATCTTCTCCTCCACGGGTGCTACACCAACTTTTGCACGAATATCCTCATTTCGCACCTTGTCTTTTCTAGTGTTACCGCACATCCAACGAAGCATGCGCATCTCCGCTACGTGCATCTTCTGTGTATGATGCTTCTTAGGAGCCCAGCATTCTGTACCATATAATAAGGCAGGCCGAATAGCGCTCCGATAAAACTTCCCTTTCAATTTTAACGGAAAGTTACGATCACACAAAATCCCTGTTGCACTCCTCCATTTCAACCAACCAGCTTGGATCCTTTGATTAACATCACTATCGATCTCCCCATTCCTTTGGATGATGGAACCTAGATATCTAAACTGATCGCTCGGTGATATCTCTTGCCCTTCCAATGTTATACCAATATGGTTTTGACTTCTCTGGCTACTAAATTTGCAGTGCATATATGCTGTCTTGGACCTGCTCAATCTGAATCCCCGAGATTCCAATGTTTGTCTCCATAATTCCATACTACCACACAACCAATTGCAATAATTTCACGACGTCTTAAAAAAAGATGTGGGATGAGTTTTGTTTCGTCGGCAACACAACTATAGAATCATCATACCCAGTTGATGACAACATCCTTGGTGAGAATATTAGTGATTTTTTAGATACTATGGTCACTCACTTTTAATAAACCATATGTTGAAATCATCCAGTCTCTTCATGAGAATAGTAAGGTGACATCTAAGTTGATAATTACTCCTTGCATGGAATCATCGATTTTCTTCCTTTCTCAATAATTCGTATGATATCGATAATGCATGTGGATCCCCACTCGATACTTTGGCTTATTTTGAAGTAAATTCAACAGCATACAATAATATTTCTCAACACATGGACATGTTAGCGCAACAAAATGCTAATAAGGAGAGGTTTCGGTCTTGTATTTTGACAATTATTTCCTCACTTGAGATTACACATCAAATTCCACCCATCTTCAAAAAGGACACTTACATATTTTTGTTTAAAGATTCTAGAATATTCAATAAATTTCATTTATGCATTATGTGCTATCATTTAGGTATGCATAATGATACACTGCTTGAATGGTTAATGCTAATTTTTTCTCTCCAAAACGTCTAGCACAATCGTTCAAGGTTTCTGTCCTTGGGGTGTTCATTATAGAGTTTGCAGTACATTCGCACAACCTCTGCATATTTTGCATTTTCGAGATCCGACAAAAGATGATTGTGATAGATAAATTCTATAAACTGCAATTAATATTTGCAAGCGATCTACAAAGTTTAAAGCAAGAGATAAGAGGTTGGTATTAGTACGTCCAATAAGATTATGATGCTAGACATTCAACATATCAATCCATATTCAATTTTCAGAAATTGGAGTCAAGTATATATGAATTAGATATACGAGTAACATGGATGTTAAACGTATGTTTCATTGTTGAGAACTTACCCATTTCATAAACAAATTAATATCCTGCCACTTGTCTCGAGACTGTTTTGCCTATACCTTCAGGAATTGACAGATGTTGCCAAATGATATTCGAGTTTGAAAGGACTTGTTTCTTTGATGAGCCAGTGGCTCTTCAATCAGGACAGGCTACATCGTCAAAAGTTCCGACGCTTTTGTGCATTCACCATATGGTGAAATTTTCTAAGCCAGGAAGAATGATGAGGGCCCAAACGCCATAAGATAGATATTTACTATGTGTTTCATGAATCTCTATTTCACAAATATTGTTTAAGTCATCGTCAGCCGCCCTTAAAGTTAACCATAGCTGCTCTTAAATTCCTCCTTTGCAGCTCTTGAAGTCATCCTTAGTTGCTATACTATTTCACCTACTTTCTAGAAATAAATGTGATGTGTGTTGGCTATATGTTTAAAATGTTTTTGTATGTATTGTTTGTTGGAAAGTGTTTTAGAAAGAAAGACGGAACTTGATGAATGATGATATGTATCGTTAAAGCTTTGTTTACTTTACTCTGAATCTCTTTTGTGGGTGTTTTAGAGGCCATCGGCTGCGGTCGAGAAATTTCCCATCCTTTATCCATTACCACTTTCAAATTAATCTTTTCACACCCACCAACTCAACAATCAAAACTCTGATTTTGCCCCAATTCAGAAGCAGAACTCCCATTGTAGTCTCAAACAGATCTATTTGGGCCAAAAACATTTTGTTTCGACTCTGTTTCAGTAACATAAAAGGGTTGTTGAGCTGGTCCAAGCCATCATTAAACAATTCGGCCGTGAACAACGATTGTTGTTGTCGAGCCTGAGTTTTGCTCCCTAAACAGCAGATCCAATAAAGATCGGCTTCCAAAACCTACGTTTCAACCTCGGATCTGATTAAATTACTATAAAAATTCTGAAATGATGCAAGTCCGTGTAAATTGAAGGTGCATTGAGGTAAAACCGGTTTTGTATTGTTAGATATGCCCCACATTCATCCCTAGAGATTTTCCTAAGATCCGGCGTTGTCACAAAGTAAAGACTCGAAGGTTTTGCAGTTGTCTTCAGGTCAGACCGTCTGATACAGACGTCTGTTGTTTCTGGAGTTTCGGTAAATACATTTACAGACATCAGCCCATCTCTGAGACAGACGTATGCAGTTATGTGCCGAGTTTCTGTGAATACCTTGACAGACGTCTGCCTATCTCTGAGGCAGACGTCTGTCGTCGGGACGATCGCAATTTTCCTTAGTTAGGAAATTAGTTTTTTGGAAATATCTTTTGCATCCTACTTATATGATAGTTTGTAGCAACCCTAGATCCGTTGCCTTTTGTTAATGAAAGAACCCATTGATAATTGTGAGAAATCTAGGATTTGAGAAGGATTTCTAATTCTCCATCGATTTGTACTCCTCCGGATTTTATTTATTAATAAAGTTTCGTCTTCGCCTATTTGTATTGTAGTAAGTTATCGTGTTTCTATCTTACCTGTGATTTGTTTTCTTCTCGTTATCGACTGTTTGTGCTTTGTGATTGTCTCGTATTCGCAACAAACGGGTATCAGACCTATTGTTGCGTTGTGGGATTTTTGGTTGAACCATTAGGTCTTTTGATTTTGCAATCTAGGTCAACGGTGAGTAACGACAACTACATCATCTTTCCCATTTTCTTAGATCATGATTTTGAAGTTTAGAGTTCGTTAGCACATCGTGTTTTGTTGATCCCACATCATGTCTCCAACAATCGAGAAGTGCGATGGAAATATGAGTTTCTGTTTGTGGCAAGTCTGTATGGTTGTCATTTTGACTCAAAACAATTTGAAGAAGGCGATTCATGGAAAGAATAAAAAGGCCTCCACAATGATGAAGAAAGCTTGGGAAGAGATGGATGAAAAGACCCTTACGACTATCCACTTGTGTCTGATAAACGAAGTTCTAAAAGAAGTTTTGGTGGAAAAAACGGCAGCTGATTTGTGGAAATAAATTGGAGAAGTTATATTTAAGAAAATCTCTCACGAATAGACTCATGTTAAAGCAACGTCTCCACACACTTCGCATGTCAGAAGGCTCTACAATAAAATCTTACGTTGGTGTGTTTAATTCAATCATTACAGATCTGAGTAAGATTGATATTAAGATTGATGATGAAGATCAGGCTCTTTTCTTGTTGTGTTCGTTGCCATCCTCTTATAAGCACTTCTGTGACACCATGGTTTATGTACGAGACACAATCTCAATCAAGAATGTTAAGGAGAATTTGATGAACATCGATAAGGAGTTGACTTCTATCGAAGCGGATGGTTCATCGTCTGGCTTATTTGTTCGAGAGCGTGCGGAGAGGAAAGATCCGGAAGCAAATAGAAAGTTGCGGTCGAAATCAAAGGCTAAGAACATGACCTGCAATTATTGTAAGAAGGAGCACTTCAAGGTCGATCGCTTTAAGTTGCAGAACAAACTAAAGCAGGAAAACAACGCAAAGGAATTTTCAGCTGAAGCGGGTAACGCAAAGGAGGAGCTCTTCTTGTGGTCCTCGACAACACACAGCGATCCAGGAACGAGTGGATCATGAATTCAGGTTGTTCCTACCACATATGTCCCAATAGGGATTTGTTTACCGCGTACGAGTCCGTTGATGGTGTAGTTTTGATGGACAACAATAGCACGGATCGAGCTATTGGTAAATGGACAATCCAAATCAAGATGTTCGATGGTGTTGTGAGGAGATTGGCGGAAGTCAGGCACATACCCGACTTGAAGAAGAAGCTCATCTCTTTGGGTGCACTCGACGTCTAGAGTAACAAGTTTTCCGTTGAAGGTGGAGTTTTGAAGGTAATCAAAAGTGCTCTAGTTGTGATGAAGGGCTTGAAGAAAGGGTTCTTGTATTCATTGCAAGATTTGACGACTTCCGGATTGGCGGCGATTTCATCTTCCAAATCTATGACGGATTCGGAAACTACCAGATTGTGGCACATAAGAATCAGGCATATGAGTGAGAGAATTGGCCGAGTTGTCGATACAGGGTCTACTTGTGAGAAGAGTATAACAAAACTGGAGTTTTGTGAACATTGCGTCTTTGGAAAGCAAAAGCGTGTTAGTTTCAGTTCGGCAGTGCACAACACGAAAGGTACTTTAAATTATATCCATTCGGATCTTTGGGGACCCTCTCCAGTTGCTTCTAAAGGAAGTGTTGCCAAGTATCTGCTTACCTTCATTGATAATTTTTCGAAGAAGGTTTGGATCCACTTCTTAAAGCACAAAAGTGATGTGTTTACTATATTCAAAAAATGGAAGACGTGGCTTGAGAAGCAGAAGAGAAGCAGATCAAAAGACTGAGGACGGACAGCGAGTTAGAATTTTGCGGTAGAGATTTCAATAACTTCTGCAAAAACGAAGGCATGGTTCGAAATCATACGGTTGTCTGCACACCACAAAAGAATGAAGTTGCGGAGCAGATGAACCGAACTCTTTTGGAAAAAACGCGGTGCATACTGTCCAACGCAAGGCTCGGAAAGGAGTTTTGGATAGAAGCGGTAAATATGTGCTATATTGTGATCGGTCATCTCATACATCGCTAGGTTGTAGGACACCATAACAAGTATGGTCGGGAAAACACGCTGATTATTTAATACTTAAGCTGTTTAGTTGCCCTGCTTATGCACATTGCCGTGAAAGCAAATTGGATTCTCGAGCGAAGAAATGTATATTTCTCGGTTATGCTACCGGCGTTGAGGGTTATAGATTGTGGTGTTCGGATCCAAAGTCGCCTAAATTTATAATTAGTGGAGATGTGACGTTTGATGAGTCTGCTATATTGAAGCCGAACAATAGGGAATCTCCAATTGAAGACGGTTTAAAGAAAGATGAGCCGAGAGTTTATATTAAGGTCGGTGAGAGCTCGGGTTCGCAAGAGATCTCTCCTTCACCTTTGTCTGAAGAAACTCAAGAGCAGTCCCAAGATGAAGAGCATTTGCTCGCTCATTACCGACAAAGAAGGAACATTAGACCGCCACAAAAGTATGGCTACGATGACCTAATGACATATGCGCCGTCTGTTGTAGAGACAGTTGATAATAGCAAGCCGACAAGCTATAAAGAAACCATTTCATCCGATGAAGCAGCTCGTTGGCTAATCGCTATGAATGAAGAGATGTCTCTTCACAATAACCAAACTTGGAAGCTCATGAAGCCCGAAGGAGGAAAGAAAATAGTTGGCTACAAGTGGGGTTTTCAAAAATAAAGAAGGCGCCAAGGGGCGGTTGATACGAGATATAAGACGTGGTTGGTAGTTAAAAGTTATTCGCAAGTGCGGAGAGTTGACTTCACTGAGGTATTTTCTCCAGTTGTTAAACACACCTCTATACGTGTCTTGCTTGGTTTAATAGATATGCAAAATTTGGAGGTTGAGCGGCTCGATGTGAAGACCGCGTTCTTGCACGATGATTTGGTGGAAATCTACATGCAACAGCTCGAAGGTTTTGAAGTTAAAGGTAAAGAAGACCGTGTTTGCTTGTTAAAGAAGTCTCTCTACGGTTTGAAACAGTCACCAAAACGTTAGTATAAGAAGTTCGACTCCTTCATGAAAGAAGTTGGGTTTACGAGAAGCATGGACGACGGTTGTGTATATTCGAAAAAGATCGCCGATGGTTCTTTCATATATTTGCTACTCTATATTGATGATATGTTGATAGCAGCAAAATATATGGTTGATACTCAGATTTTAAAGGAACAGTTGAAAGGAAAGTTTGAGACCAAGTATTTGAGAGCGGCCAAGAAAATACTTAGTAAGAAGATCAGGCGCGATTGCAAAAGAGGAAAGGTATACTTGTCTCAACAGCGATATGTTAAGAAAGTTTTGGAACATTTCGGCATGGCAGTCACTAAAACTGCAAGTACTCCATTGGCAGCTCAATTTAAACTTTCGGCTCGTTCATCATCGCAGACAGGATGAGACTAGATATATATTGAATGTTCCATATGCGACTGCGGTGGGTAGCGTTATGTATGCCATGGTTTGTACACGACCCAACATTTCACACGCCGTTAGTGTCGCTAATCGCTATATGGCATCTCCTGTCAAAAGAAATTGGCAGGCGGTGAAATGGATATTACGATACCTATAAGGTACGTCTGACATGGGGTTTGTGTTTGGAAGGTACAACGACAGTTTGGTTGGATTTAGCGACTCCGATTATGCAGGTGACCTCGACAGACACAGATCGATCACCGGTTATGTATTCTTCTTGGGAGGATGTGCAGTCAGTTGGCGTGCGTCGTTACAGCCTACGGTAGCGTTGTCTATGACGGAGGCAGAATATATGGCCATTGTTGGGGCCGTTAAAGAGGAAATCTGGTTGAAGGGACTATTAACAAAATTTAGTATTACAAAAGAAACCATAATAGTGTATTGTGATAGCCAAAGCGCTATTCATTTGACGAAAGATCAGATGCATCATGATAGGACGAAGCACATTGACGTAAGGTATTGGTTCGTACAGGAAGTCGTTGAAAAAGAAAAGATTATTGTGAAAAAGGTTGGCACGGCGGAAAATCCAGCCGACATGTTGACGAAGTCTCACGCGATTGTTAAGTTTGAGCATTGCTTAAACTTAATTGGAGTGCATCACTCATTTAAGCCCTTGAGGGGTTTTGTGGTGAAGGTTGAGCTGTTATTATTTTGACGGAGGCGTTTGTGGAAGGCAAGGTGGAGATTTGTGAGATATGTGTCGCATGCATCCCTAGAGATTTCCCTAAGATCCGGCGTTCTCACAAAGCGAAGACTTGAAGGTTTTGCAGTTGTCTTCAGGTCAGCCGTCTGGGAAGACGTCTGTACCAGACATTTGCCATTGCTATGTTGTTTCTGGAGTTTCGGTAAATACCTTTATAGATGTCAGCCCATCTCTAAGGCAGACGTCTGCAGTTCTGTGTCGAGAGTGTGAATACCTTGACAACGTCTGCCCATCTCTGGGGCAAACATCTGCCGTCGGGCCAGGCGTAATTTTCTTTAGTCAGGAAATTAGTTTTTTAGGAATATCTTTTATATCATATTTATATAATAGTTTGAAGCAACCCAAGATATGATGCCTTTTGTTAATAAGAGAGAACTTATTGATAATTATGAGAGATCTAGGATTTGAGAAGGGTTTGTAACTCTCCATCGATTTGTACTCCTCCGGATTTTGTTTATTAATAAAGTTTCGTCTTCGCCTATTTGTTTTGTAGTAATTTCTCGTATTTCTATCTTGTCTGTGATTTGTTTTCTTCTCGTTATCGATTGTTTGTGCTTTGTGATTGTCTCGTATTCGCAACATGTATGTTCTCGGGCTTAAGTTTAGTTGATTTGCACTCATGGGTTTATTGCTTACCAACATTAAATACATTGCTTTTAACACTGATATTCATTTGTGATTATTTAATTGATAGTTTATATTATATATTAATCAAAACGTTAAATGTTGGATCTCTTTGTGTAATTTACATATAGATTAGAACTTGCATCCATAGTTTATGTGTTGCATCATCTACATCTTATATATGGTTGGCCCTTCGGTTTCGTCCTGCATGACACTTCTAAAGGGATATTGATTTGGAGGTTTGACATGGACCCGAATCAATTAAGGCGTTGTTCACTTGAGAAATAATGCAAGCAGGGGAAAAGAAGAAAAAACAAAACCATTAGATTGCGCTCCCATACAAAATGTTGTTAGGTAAGATACCACAAGGCAAGTTTTGCAAGTTTATAAATTTATTTGTAGCTAAGATCCTATTTCTCCAAATATGATAGAGCAAACATCTAAGAATATGGATATATTGGAGAAATCTATTCTATTACTGAAAAATCATTCTAAAAGCATTAGATGCAATGTCAAGAATGAAAATCACATGATCTTTATTATCTCAAGCCTTTGGACCATGGAAAAATATGAAGCGGAGACTGGAGAGTTGACTCTTTGATGACAATTTTGCTCCTATGGTGCCTGATGCCTCTTATTCACGTGTGTGCGTGCGTGCACGTGCGCGAGAGAGAGAGAGAGAGATTCTACAGCAGTGTCAATGTTTGGGATTGCTTATTTTAGGAATACGCAATCAATATGTTACGTCAAGCTTATTAGTACTCCATAGGTTTTACCCTCGCTGACGAATATATGTAATGGTCAATTTTAATTACTCTTCATGCATCCATACGGCTCATTCAATCTATTCTCATTATTTCAAGTTTCATATACTCTAATGTGCATGGCTGTAGGTGTAATTTTTATTTCTTGCGTCCACACCAAAGGTCTACGCGATCAAATGTATTATTGTGTCATGTTGTGTTGACATCACAATCTCATTAAGTAAATCTAAAGACTACGACAATAAGAATTTAAAAGATAAAATATTTCTAGTTTGAAAACAACATTGAAAATGAAAGCAATAAAAGATGTAGCTATTGTTGTCTCCCAATCTACGACAACAAAAGTGCATAGCTTCGGGTTAACAAAATATGTTTATGTAAGTTTGAATGAAATGAAAAAGGAAAATACCTCTCCTAAAGACTAATAGTAAAGGTTATTGTTACTTTCTTCTTGTTTATACTCCTATCTATCAAAGAGATTAATAAATAGAATTTACATACTGACCTGCTTATTAACCATGCGACAGGCTGAACGCTCCAAATCTGAAAGCACCTGATTAAGAATTAATTATTACTAACTTTACCATAAACTCAGAGAGAGGGGGGAAAAGCATAATAAAAATTCTGCAAATCTAAAATGACCATATATCTCACTTGCATCACAAAGGTGCAGGCATGCAACTGGACAAGAGTACGAATGAGTTTATGCACCTACTTTTTTAAATTGTAAACATACTCATGAATACTCATTCCAAAGGGCCACAGCGAATCTCATTTTAGGCCATGTTATTCCTTCCGTGTTGTAAAATATGAGTGGACAATTAATGGTATGCGATGATAGGAGTGTATACCTTTGACATTGACGTCAAAATATCAGCCAAGAAAAAATCAGAAAATGTAATAGCCTGCATAAATAAGAATCCATGAAAGAATATTAGAATGTGAAAGCTGTATGTAGTTTTCATATCACCTTAAGACCAAAATCAAACTTATGGATAATATGAAAATAAAACTAAGAATGTTTCAACCAAATTTTCAAGAATTCATAATATCAGTGTGAGGCTAACAATTACAACATTTACCGCATGATTCATAAACATGATATGCAATCTTGTATTACTATTAACATTCAGTATGGTTACTTTTTTATATTAGTTCAGTAACACGTATCTTGAAATGTACAAAATAGGCATGATCAGAAGAACCCTCAATAAAAATTTTGGGGTCTTCTTGATTGTTCAACAAGCTAATACAGGAAAGTCCAGTAGAAGGTTGATTTATCAATGGGGGCTGTAAGTATAAGGTCAATAAACACTTGCATGTATGTGCTTTTATGATGTTGACCATGATACATGCTTATAAAGTTATAATTATATAAGTAGAGTCGATTTTACATCATATTCAAAAACGCACGAGAGAGAGAGGAAGTGTGTGTGTCTCTCTCGTGTCTACATTTTGGAGCAATGTCAACGTCATGTTCAACACCCTATATCAGTGTCACAGTACACCCTCGTGATTATGACTACAAATAATAGTGTGCAAGTGATTACCCACACACAGAGAGGGGTAGAACCTTGTAGAGGCGAGATTAGGCATACCAGGATTCAAGTTTCACTATATGTTTTAAGTTATTAAATGATTTAATTTTAAGGGGGTTTTCAATATACCGCCTTAATCTTTCTCTAATGTGATATACCTCCCACAAATCTTCGTATTTACTATCTTCAATGTTTTTCCCAACCTCCACGCCCACCCCCACCCCAAAAAACCTCTGTTATCTTGTTGTTATGTATATAAAATATCCGTTCTTTATATAAAATGTTTTTATTCCTATAATACCATCACCTTTTTCCTCCTCCATTGGATACTCCTAAACCCATCATTGTCTCTCAAATCCTCTAAATCCCTGTCTCTTGCTTCCTTAATAGCTCTTAACTGTTCACTTGGCTTAGCACTTCATTTCTATACTCCTTCGACTTATATTAACTTCTTAATTATTCTCTTCTTACTTCACTTTTCACTCGATTTCTTCTCAATTTTCTCACTATTGACTTTATACTTACTTTTGTTCTCTCTTCCTCCAGCCAAGCCTTCTCACTTCTCACGATTCCTTTCATGCTTCTCAATTCTCCCCTCAAGTTCTCAGCTTACTAAAATTTTCTCGAGCTTATCACTTCTCACGTAAAATGATCTCCACTGATAAAAGAAATGAGATCAAATTTGTGTGTGCGCACGTGCGCGCGTGTGTGTGAGAGAGAGAGAGAGAGAGAGAGAATCTATGCATGTGAGAGAATAAATGTTTGTGTGAGACAGGGAGAGAGTGAGGCAGAGAAAAGAGAAAAGTTGGACATGTATTCAGTAAGGATACATTTGTCATTTTAGTCTTATAGTGACTTTTAATAGCATGCAAATGGTTCTGGGCTTTTCTTAAAAAATAAAAATTTGAAACGCATTTTACTATTTTAGAGGATTTGCAGGGGGAGATTTTAGGAGGGGTAATATCGTAAAAAATAACCTAAATTTTAAAAAGATAAATATGTTCTGATAATAATTTCATGTACCCCTGGCGGTTTAAACAAAAGAATTTTCTTGAGATAGTTCAAACCAAGGTTCCATTATTCACCTTTTTCATAAAACAATAATAGTGTGCAGACCATACAATTCAAAACGGCAACTTATTTTCACCATATTGTTATGCACAAACCCCTCGTTAGCACCATAATCTTTTACACAAACCGTCCACCTGAATACTATCATAGTTGTTTGCACCAAACATTCTATAGCTATGTTTTCAATCTTCTCCCAAAATGAAACTTTTAGAAAGACAAAACTGAAAACCTGAATATCTATTTGAATTAGCAAATTATGCTCTCAATTAGTGCTATCAAAGGCACGAAAGGTGCAGCGCCTCAGGCACAAGACGCAACCGAACACTGAAATGTGCCTCTCAAAGCTTCGAGGAGCTGTGCAGCGATGAGGTGCACACTTCAGCGCTCGAGGCACGCGCCTCACATGCGCCTTGTGTCTCACGCAAAGCGCGCGCTTCATTCTAACAGGCTAGCTTTAGGTAAATGGGAAACGGGTTTGGCTATTGGGTTTTTATACAAAATCTCTTTACATTTTTGTTCGTGATCAAAGTTAAAAGAATTAATATTTAAATCAAATTTGGTCATATTTCCATAAGTTTATTTGTACATTAGAATCTTTATCTCTTTTGGTTACACTCCTTTTAAATTTAATTTAAATATAATTTCCAATTTGATTACATTCTTAATAATGTCAATATACATGTATTAATTAGGTTAGAATTTTAGGATTTTGTTTTGCAAATATTGCACATGCCAAAAATCAATTACATGTGAAATAGATTGGTTTTGAAAACTTCTTACAAAAGCAAGCTGATATATGAACAGAGGCTAAAGGTTATTTTCTATTGAACCGTCCATCAAGTTAATTAAAAAAATATCTAACTTATTCTTAAAACATTATATGCTCATTGTATAGTGCAAACTTTAGCCCTACTAACAAAAGGCCATGGGGCCACTTCGCACATGGGACACGCGCATGCACAGAGAGAGAGAGAGAAGACGTGAATTTACCTGCAATGGTAGTATAATACGCCAAAGCGTCCTCAAAAAGTAGTAGCGAGATGATAAATAAGAGATATCAAAAGGGGATATGAGAAGAATCCCCACTACAACATATAGGATAACCTGCAATGGTCAAATTATGAGATTAAGATATCAACATATGATTAAAAAAAAGATACAAACAGTGAAGCGCCGCAAAGATCATCATCAAAAATTGCTCAAAATTAAACAAAGAATACTCCTACGTAAATCTTTCAGCATAAAGCACAAACATAGATGTATAACAACCTTTCATTAGATGGCACACGTGCGCATGCCCACACACCAGCACACGTGCGCATGCCCACACCCGCACACGTGCGCATGCCCACACACCCGCACACACGTGCACGCAAACACACACATGAAAGCACAAGCACACACAGAGAGGGGGTGAAAGTGAGTGTGTGTGTGCTCCCAACAACAATATCTTAAAGAGAGAAGGAAAATATTGCATTATAAGCCCCATTAGAAGGAAAAGGAGTCATGCAACAGTGGAAAATAACGATGAGCAAAGATAAGTTTTTACAAGTACACAAATCAGTAGCAGAAGATTGGAGAGATATCATGCATATTACAAATAGAAAATCTGTGGTGCTTCTCGAATGTCACAAAATCAAATGTTTACTAATCTATATATGTACCCACACCCGCACACGTGCGCATGCCCACACACCCGCACGCACATGCACGCAAACACACATGAAAGCACAAGCACACACAGAGAGGGGGGTGAAAGTGAGTGTGTGTGTTCTCCCAACAACAATATCTTAAAGAGAGAAGGAAAATATTGCATTATAAGCCCCATTAGAAGGAAAAGGAGTCATGCAACAGTGGCAAATAACGATGAGCAAAGAGAAGTTTTTACAATTACACAAATCAGTAGCAGAAGATGGGAAAGATATAATGCATATTACAAATAGAAAATCTGTGGTGCTTCTCGGATGTCACAAAATCAAATGTTTGCTAATCTATATATGTAAATACATCTTTTTGCAGTTGGGAAACGTAAAGTAATGACTGAACCCCCCACAAAGTAACTACAGAATCAACTTCCTCCTTCAAAGCGGAAAAAATTGCAGTTTAACTCCACTAGAACATTGGTACCATTCAGTGGTACCGACTTTCAATCTCAGGTTACTGATTAAATATCAACTACAAAACAGCAGTTGTATTCGAAACATATCTAAAAACATTTGACATTAAGGTAGAATATATAGCTAATGCATTCATCAGTAGACGTTTAGATAGAAAATGATATTACACTGGTTGTGAGGCGGCCAAACGAACTTCGTGATGTGAATAAAGATTGAGGTATGTTGTCATACTCATCGGCACTACAATGGTCATCCACATTGCGCACTGTTCAAACAACCAGAAACATTATTTTGGAATGGAAAAATAGAAATAATCATTTTATAAATTCAGCTTATATGCACCCGCTAGTCTGTTGATTTTGTTTCCAGATTAGGAGCCCATGAAGGAAGGACAAGAGGTCCAGGCCCAAACAGAGAAGCCCACGAGCAAGGCACGTTCCCCGCAAGCGACGCTCACGCTCGTGATAGAACGCTAAGCAGCATGGGCGAAGCCCGTGCTGGGTATGGATTTGTAGCGTAGCACGATCGAGCAGGAGGCGGTGTTGGGGTTGACACGTGGTGGCTTCCGGTTGGCCGCGCACGCGAGAAGAGCCATGTGGCCACACACCATTCGGAGGTGTCTCGCGGCGCAGCGAGGGAACAGTTTAGGTTGGTCTTTCGTTGGGTTTTTCAGTAAATCGAGATAAAAAAAATTAGTCTCATCTTTACGCCTCTACATAGACTATAAATCGTACGCAAATTACTAGGGTTTTATTAATGTTGCCAATATTTCTCCACAATTAAATAGCAGGCAGTAGTAAAACCAGGAGAGAAAAGAGGTTTTTCAGAGGATTCGGAGATTTCTTTGTATTGGGGCTTGATCAGAGCGGGTGTGTCTCTTGTAATTCTTTCTTGATAGTGAAGCTTTCATAGTCGGATTGCAGGATTAGGTTCCAGTTGCATCGAACCTGGGTAAACATGTGTTCTTGTTGTGTGTGCATTTTATATCTTGTTGTGTTTTGGTAGTGGTTTTGCTTATTCTTTTTCATTTAGATTCGAAACACGCGATCATGATCTTCCGCTGCGATCTTTTGTGGGGAAATTACAACATAGACACTATCAAATTACTTCTGATGCTTGGAAGTTGTGCATAAGACAGCTATAAGTCAATTCTCAAGATTGGCAAGGGAAACACTAAAATATAGTATGAGCATGTCACTGATGTAACGTTATACTTCCTATAATAATAATATCAGTGCTTAAATTGGGAAAATTAATAACCTAGACAACCTCCTGGCTTTTGTAGAGAAAATACACCAAGCAACCATTTTCTTGACCAATTCTAAAATCCAGTCGCAAAAAGTAAATAACATGGTAAAGAAAATTAGTTGATTAATAGCAGGCTTAGCTTTAAGCCAATAATGCACTTTCTAGTTTTCTACTTTATTTCTCTTTCTATCATAGAAATAGCATTCAGGGAAGACCTCCTAGTACGACGTAATAACATTAAATAGAGGTGTATAACTGTTTGAAGAATAAGATTAGAATACAGAGAAAATGACAACATAAGAAAAGAATCCCATGATCAACTCACTAGAATTTTATTTGAATACCTTCCAGATTTCCCGGTGTGTAAGATGATTGTTATCAAGATCAAATATTTTTGCATAGTTCACTGTGGACTGAGCGAAAACCCATAAATTAACTCCCCAAAGCCAAACCATCATGGTCTGCAACATTAAATTGATGATGTTTACAAACAACAAGAGAGTAAAAATTAACATGTATTGCTCCAAGAGTGCAACATATCATAAGGCTGCAAGAAAATGCACTTACCAAGAGTAGAAGAGGATTATAATACAAAAAAGCCTCATAAAGAAATAAATCCTGCTTGTTTGCATCCATTCTCATGACAGCGTCCCAACTAATCTGCAGCTTATGAACTATAAAAAATTTAGAATATATAATGTAAAATCACATGCCCAAACTTTTTCCCTGTGCCAAAATATTGTATTTGCACACTTCATATCCATCAACCAAAATTTTAACCAAACTGACCTTGCAACAGCAGATACCCCATATGAGAAACAAAAGAACCTGAAATATTAGTTTCAGTTAGGAACACATAAATGATAAATGATTACAATAATATATCTGCTAAATATCTCAATAAAAAATAGTGTATCTGCTTACAATGATGCTCAATAATCCATTGTTAGTCCTGACAAAGTAATGATATAGAATTGACAGTTGATACATATTGATGGGCATCTGCTTCATTGTATTTTCTTAAGTTGCAAATATAAATAGAGTCATGCTCGCTGATCCCAAAAGCTTAGAACACTTTCAGGAAAAGCATCTAATTAGATACAAAATTAAGTTTGAACCTCGCTTGAGGGTAGTGTTGCAGGTTTAAGACATTGTACAAGCGTGCCAAGGAAATGCATTATGTACATCTCTATAGTTTCAACCTGTTTAATTTGCTTCTAATCATACCCAAATTAAAATAAAACTGGACTTTACTCAAAATTTACAAAAAAATCTTAGAAATGTGCAGAAGTATTACATTAATCCTATTCCAAATTTTAACTCAAACATAAGATTAACCCTCTTTGAACATAGAGATTGACCTTTAATCTCCATAAGAGAATTGGCGATGGCATTATTGCAGCACTATGTATCAATATAGTTCCACCCTTCATTTGATCTTCCCCGGCAGGTAATAAGAACCCCTCACCGTTGATACTTCCGGATTCGCTATAACCTGACACGTTCAATAAAAATAACTCTTAATAAATGTTGATTGAAAACTCAAACGAACTAGAGGTGATTTTACAGTACTCATTTACCCTGGTCTGAGAAAACAGGTTTACCACCAGCCCGACGAAGAATGGGACTGTTAGTAGAGCCCAGTAGAGGAACTCCAAACATAGATGAGCTTCAACGTTGCTTAAGCTATGGGTTTAGTAGCCACTTATCAAGGCCTGGTATCAAGTTTTTGGAAGCAATCAGTTTATATTTCTTAAGAATAAAAATCAAATTGATGTTTTTCCTCCTAGGTTCTTGAACAGAAAATCCTATATGTTAACATTATTCATAGTGCCTAATGATTGAGATCAACAACAATAGAAATAGAAAAAACTAATGGTTTGCCACTAGGCGCTAGCATAGTGGATGGTACAACAATGTAGCTTCTAGATAGAATCATGTTTGGTTCTGTTACGGCATCTAACACACTTGTCCTTGATAAATTTTGATCTCTCAATCCATTTTTCATACGACACATGACAGTTGTGTGCAATCAATGTTTTAAATTGCAGCCATAGCAGCCGCAATAGCGCCACTATAGCATTTTAGACCCTCGGGCGTTATAGCGCCATGGCGCCCGCTACCCGCAATATTTGTAGTATAGCGGACGCCATGGCGTCCGTAAATGATGATTCTACCTCCGACTCCAATGTTGATGGAGATGATTTGAGTTTGCTTTTATGATGCTTGATTGTTTGTTGAAAATTTATTTCATTTTGGTTTTTTGAACTATGATGCATGAAACTTATGGTTGTTTGCTAGCACTTTTGCTTTTTGGTTTTGGATAATGATGATGATTGTTCCTTTTATTTTGAACATTGATGTGTATGAAACTTATGTGAAATGTTATTTAGTCTATTTCTATAATAAACTGTATCCCATAACACTTGTAGAGCCATTTATATATAAAGGCCGATATCCAATATCCGCAATGAAATCTCCGACCGCCATGGACCGCCATACACGATTTACAACCTTGTGTGCAATACTTCAGGAATTTAAATAAATTTCATGCAGAAGACAAATTATGTTGCTCCTTGGCGTTAAAAAAGAATTGCTACATCATTTTTTCTCGTTTTATGTTACCATTTTAAGGTTTTTTGATGAACATGCATGTATGGATACACAAATGTACATGTTAACATACATGAATAGATACATTGCTCCCTGAGCATACATTATTTTTTGCTCACACATACAAAGCACACAATCAAATTTCTATGCATTTCTATAATTTCTTACAATATTTATCAGAAACTTTAGTCTCCAGTAGGCTAATTGGTGGATAAATGCAACACAATATTTCCCTACAAGATCAGATCTTTAGTGCAATACACTGCTTGCGCAATCAAAAAAAAAAAAAACATGCAACTTTACCCAAAAAAATAACTAAATTTCACAACAAAGAATTAAAAATTCAGAGTAAAATTGACACCTGAAACTGAGTCGATCCATTTTCACAGATCAATGAAAACGATCGACATCGATCAGTAAAATTGACGCCCCCTATTGAACGAGATCTGAAGAAAGTAACGGTGTCGAACAGATCGAAAAGTTGAAGATCGAGACGGAGGCGAATTGAATGCTCAATTAAAGAGGAGAGAAATGAGATTAGGGTTACGAATTTAGGTTTAGATTTGAGATTTGAGATTCGAGGTTTGAGACAAGAGCGAGAGAAAAAGGGAGAAGTTATTTGTAGATTTAATTAATTAAGGGAGATGTAATTTAGAAGGTAAGTTTGGTCTCAACGATCTGAGGTCCGCTCGCCACCGGGTCGGGTCTATGGTTGACCCAAACCCGATTACTAATTCTTATTGCAAAAAAACAGTTTCATTCAAATAAAATATTTGAAAATTTGAGAAAAATCCAATAATGTGGAGAAAACTCACGTAAGCCTAAAGACCCCACGCCCCTCCTCCAAGGCTTACAAGTTGTTGCCAAAAAAAAAAGCATTCTTTAATAAGAAAATCCTATAAAGCCAACAGTCCTAACAAAAACATCAATAGTTATAACAAAATTTTATTTTCAAAGAATCGTTATACAAATCTGATATCTATGTATTTAAATTACAGAATTTTGAAGAGAATTATATATCATAAGAAGCCATGACCAACTTATCAAATCTTCCCACATTTATTAAGTGAATAAATTAATAATGTAATAAAACTTTAATCTCCACTGATGCAAACTTGAAAGATATAGCTGAGATCATCCACGTCTCTCCTTTTTAATTAAATAAACTCTAAAAAATAAGAAAATTTTTCCTATCTAATCCTCATGTGGAGTCATCAACATTATAAACCTATTAAATATTAATTGATTCAATTGAATATAAATTTCAAAACCCTCCCTCTCTCTTCTTTCTTCATGTACATTTTAGGTAAGAGGTATCATGGTTTGACCTGTAAAGCATGGGTCAAAAGTCAAAAATTTACTATCCGTTTAAAAATCTGTTTAAAAATACCACCAAATCAAATCGATCTACGGTTTAATAGGTTGTTCACGGCCCCGATAAGATTGAGGATGAGAAAAACATGGCAGAGCTTTCAAATAACAACAGCCAACATTGCTTTTTTGTGAAGTTTTCAATTAGAATTTTTATTTTTGGTTTAGAATTTTGTTTGTGCTTTATTAGAAATTTGTGTATTTATATACATGTTTTCATATGTAAATGTCACGACTATAACTTAATAAAATTTTAGAAATTTTACGCGCTGATTCATGACCCATTTATCCATACTAGTATTTTGCATGTGCGATGCACGTGTATACATTTTAAACACATGAAAACATGTGTAAAAATTTCTACTCTAGACATTACATGAGAAATTCTAAATATATCTATAGCTTTTCTTAATTTAAATTAAATAAATATGGTTAGAGATACTATTAGAATCGATAAATTTATGAGTAACAGAAAATAACAAAAATACAAAGGTTTATTTATAAACTTGTAAAGCATATTTATTTTTGGATTTTAAAATATGAGAGAATGTGTATTGAGATAGAGAGAATTGTTGACTTCCCCATTTTCTTTTCCTTTTTTGTCTTTAGCGGTGGATGAGGTGGACATCTCCAATTCTCAAATTTGACTACTGGAATTTTGTTATTTTTTTCTATGTTTCCTCCTTTGTTAATCCTCTATGGTAGAGAAAGATCACAAGAGACCTAAACCGTTAATCACGCTCTGAGATCGAAGGCTATATGTTCATCCACCATACTGCATTGCATGCCTCTTTAGAAGCTTAAAGATACAGTTGTAGGAGCCTATGAACAAATACTGTCCAAGTATGGTCGTGCCTCTTGATAGCTAGCAGTCTTTCTTAACCAGTAGCAAGCTTCAGCAAATTCCGATGTGGGACCAAATAAAGCGTGTAATGCAAACAGGGCTCGGCCACAGAACTGAAAGATGGGTTGGATTGGGATGAATTCTTTATCTAAAGATTTTGGATTGGCGATAGAGGGATGCAAGTGTATTTTTTCACTTTGGGCTTTGTCACACCCCGCTTCTCAAAAGACGGTGACGGCACATGACGAGACCCGCGACGTATTTATTTCGAGAATATCATTTCTTGCACTAAATACGCTAAGTGTTTATAAATAATATAAATAACATATAAGAATTAACAAGAGAAATTTTAAATTCAACATCAACTCTATTTATATTCATCATTTCGCATAGTTTTGGATACAAGATAACTTTAAAACAAAGGTGCAATGAAAATGCCTAAACAAGTGGCATACTGAAACTGAAAATTGGAAAGAAAACTAAGAAACGGCTTCAAAAGTGAACCGGTCGTAATCCTCCGCAGTAGGTTCTGTTAGTTATATATATGCCTTAGAGGCCATTATTGTACATATGATATATATTATAGTGGATATTTTGACATATATAGGGGGGACTTTCTTACTCGACATGATAGTATTCTATCTGGTTGCTCTTTATCTTAACATGTACACTTATTGTCTCTCTGTTATATGTTGATAAAACCTTTAGGATGAGTACTTGACTACCAAAATTATGATGCAGATCATACTAGTGGGGCAAGGGTGGTCGGTAAGTATATCCTTCAAATATTCCTAGTCGTGGGAGTATCGAGACGGGACATCGATATTCCAGAGTAGACTAGCGTATACGCTTCTTGACCCATATGATGGGCGATGGATGATCCCACATCCATTGGTGTTTGACATCAGAGAAGGTATACGGGTGCTCAGTGGAGACTAGATACACTGGATGGACTCGCCGAGAACTCCTACATGGTTTTATACCTATCGTCATATAGCAGTTCTCTGGTGACACTGGTACAGGTTAGTCTGTAGACCCGAGATCGCCATAGAGTCTTGTGTGATTCCCACTGTGCTTTTATTTCCATCTTACCACGTTCAAGAGATCGTGCAAAGCGGTGGTTTTTGGGTACAGTCCCGAGTCACATGGAGGCAACGAGCGATAGGAGAGGATTCGTCTCTCCTGGTATTGGGGGTTGATGTTGAGCTATGCTCGATTGGCCATAACAGGAAATCCCTGGTCAGGGTTGCTGAGATTTACTGGTAAGTGTTATCAGTAGTTTCTCGAACCGTTATGGGTCTTGCATCGGCATGACTTATCAAGCTATTGAGGTCTGACGTTTACCACCCCCAGGCGAGATATACGATATATCAGACGAAGAGACCGGACTGTACGGTAGTGTTACTTATTGGATTCGCAGGAATATGAGCAGGCTTGCTTGTTGATCTTCTGATCGCTCAATACCCGGGTAGCAGTTACGTTTAGCAGACCGCTGACGGCTTGTGGGTGACTGATATGATCATTACCTACTGCCCGCGTATTGACGAGTTTTTAGAGTCCTACACAGAGGTTTTCTGGCTCAGGTGAAACGAATAGGAGCACATATGTGATACGTGCGGGACCGAGATTAATACGAGTATGTGATACCGTATTTTATTCTCGTGATTTGTGTTATCGGTCGGATATATGTGATATAGCCGGATTATTGAATCAAGTGTTGATTCAATATGATGATACATAAGATATTAGTCGGTTATATGTGATATAGCCGGATTATTAAATCAAGTGTTGAGTTAATAATTTAATGTATAATTATATATTTGATATATTAATTTACATTAACTAATATTAGTTCGCTTAAGCATTTTTTTTTATCACTTGTGTGCACTTAATATATATGTCATATATATTATTGTGTCATGCAGGTTGCAACATGCTACATGGGTGTATGAGACCCACACCATGCTTATGATAATGAGAGGTTTTATTTATTTAAAGTAAATCATAATTAGTTGGAAATTAGTCACATGGTTGAAGCTTGTGGAACCATTGATTTAGTCCACTAATTTTATTTTACATTAAATATTTATTAATCCAACCATTACCTTAAGCCATGGTTAAGTCTCTACATGAGTTAATATGAGATATTATCTCACCCATGCTTGCTATTCTCACACATGAGATTCATTCAACACTTTCCTTTTTCCATGGTTGCTTTTCTTCATCTCCTTCCACAAGCTCTCTAGCTTTTTGGGAGGTGAAGAAAATTGTAACGTTTTGAAAATCGTTCAGGTGAAATTTCGGAAAATCGGTAAAATATGTTTTCCGTAAAAATCGATATAAATATCTTTTAATATAAAATTAAATATACATATTCTAGCTATGTAATTGCTAGTATTTGGTGTTTATTGAACCACTTGTAAAATTTCTAGTTTACTGAAAAATTTTCCGAAATTAATTATTTTAATATTATTTTAAGCCGTCACTAATACATTTAATTAGGGAAAATTATAAATTGAAATGGGTTAATACAAATTTTATGCATCATGACACACTAAACTAACATGTAAAATATTATTTTTGAAATGAAATGAAATTGTCAAACGGTGTTAGAAAATATCGAAGAAAATGGCTTAAATAGTGAAATTAGTGTAAATTGAAATTGGGGTATAATATTTATCATTTTCTTTCCTCACCCACACTCACCCACACCCTCTCACCCCCTCCCTATGGGCTTGGCCGGCCATGGACTGCCCCCACTCCTACTTAAAGATTTGAAAAGAAAAGAAAAGAAAACAAAGAAATGAAAAGAAAAGAATAAGAAAGTCAAAGGAGGTATGGGCTTTATCTTTTCTTCTCATATTCAACCCTCA
Organism: Agapanthus africanus; assembly: GCA_030015575.1. NCBI lineage: Eukaryota > Viridiplantae > Streptophyta > Magnoliopsida > Asparagales > Amaryllidaceae > Agapanthus > Agapanthus africanus. The sequence continues at coordinate 180,389,431 of CM057344.1, read as the reverse complement.
CATTTTCTCTCTCCCCCTCACCTCATCAAGACCGAGCCCTCCCCATCCCCGCTGCAGCAGCAGCCCTCCTAAATCCCCCACTTCTTTTTGCCTCAAAAGTCTTCAAAAAATCCATCAAATCCACTCAAAAACCTCAATAATTCTTCAATTAAATCCCTACCCATTTTTCATTGGCCTATCTAGTATGGATCTTGGGGAAAAGTTAGAATTTTGGAGGCTTAGTTTGCATGTTGATCTCATGGTTGTGAGGTATAAATCCCAACCCATGTTTAAATTGTTGTTTAAATTGTTTCAATCTAGCATATTTAAGTGTTAAAGTGGTGCTATTTGTTAATTTAGAAAATTCAAGAGAATTGGTTGTGATCAAATTAGGGTTTTGGGTATTTGGATCATGGATTGTGTGTTGTATTTGAGATCTTAAGACTTGTTAAAACTAATCTAGTTGCTAATTACAAATTGTTACTTGTAAAATATCCAAATTAAGCTTTTTTTAGCAAACTAGGTTTTTTATAAACTATGAAAATAATTGAGATGAAAATCTAGATAGGGGTTTCATCACATCTTTAACATTATAAATTGTAGCTTAACACCTTAGATCATGCGAAACCTAATCTAGTTGTTGCTTTGTGAATTTTGCTTTAAAAAGTGTTAAAATTGGATAAAATTTGCAAACTAGTTTTTTTGAATTAATACAAATTAGTGAAATTAAAATCTAGTAAATGTTTATGTGGCCTAATTAGAATAATTAGTGAATATTGTGACCACTAGTTTTGCTAAAATATCAAGATTTGTATTAAATCGGTTAACGACCGCTAACTAGGTTTTTGGGAAATAAAACGATTTGTTTAATTTTATGGTTTTGATGAATTAAACCCTATTTCTTATATAATTAGTGAGTTTTGAAACCACGATTGGTGTGTTTGAGTTTTTCGCGATCACTCGGAGTTTGTACGACGATGTCGAGAGTTTTTGGGTTGATTTGAGATAGCAAATCATAGGTTTCGACCTATGTGAGATTCGTGTGTCGTTTTGGTCATGAGTCGGATTTTAATGTGATACGATGTGTTATGATACGTAGGTACCCTCACGAGAACTTCGAGACGACAAGCAAGCGCGTGGCGACATCGATTTCGGCAAGCGAGGACCAGGTGAGTATGTATGTATGTATATATGTGTGTGTGTGTGTGTGTATATATATATATATATATATATATATACGGAGGAAGTCGGGTGGATGGCGTATAGCACCCCCGCAGTTCGTAGTATAGTTATGATATATATATATATATATATATATATATATATATATATATATCATAACTATACTACGAACTGCGGGGGTGCTATACGCCATCCACCCGACTTCCTCCGTATATATATATATATATATATATATATATATGTGTGTGTGTGTGTGTGTGTGTGTGTGTGTTATTTATGTGATTCATGATACGTGGATGTTATTAAAAGATGATTATTGTGTTCATGGTTTAGTTTAGGGTAATTAGAAGTAAACTAGCATAGGTTCTTAGTCGCGAGCCCTAGAATAGGTTCACACCCACACGCACACACGCATTTGCATACATCTATTTACATGCGCGTATATGGGGATACACACACACACACACACACATGGGTATGAGACTACACACACACAGACTCACACGTATACATATACATGGATTATGAGGATAGTACTTGGGATTGGAGATGAGTCGATGAGATTGGGCTTGAGGCCGTGAGATCGGTGATGTGACAGGGTTCGTATTCAAGTTATGACGTGATATGTTTAGCGGGTCCTTTAGGCGTGGTGTTTTCATACACACGCATGTATTACATAGATGGTATCAGTATTGTACTAGACGTAGATCAGTACCCCCGATCATAATATTTGATAAAAAGGATACCAGATGAATAATGAGATAAATATGATATTTGACCAGAACCCGGATTTGGGAGGCCGTATGACGGATTTACCGTACGAGCTATATATTGATGAAGATCCGCACTCTTGACTCGAGGATGTCATACTATATAGGGTATCGTATGGGATACTATTGAGGTGGGATCACTGACTATTATATATATATATATATATATATATATATATATATCGACTCAGATTTAGGTAGTCTCCATACCCCTTCCGATTGGTTGTTAATTAGACCTGTAGTTACCTAGTAGATGTTAGACTGGACCCGAGTCATACCTATTTCCAAAACTAACAAATCGTGAGAATTTTTAAAGACATGTCAAGGGATACTACGGATATTTCAAAAGACGTACATTTTCTTAAAAACACCGTAGCCCTTATTTTCAAAACACCACGATTCGTACTATTTCAAACAGCAAAACAGTATAACACAGGTGTAGCGATGTAGATTCCTTATTGTCACGTTATCATTCATGTTCCGCATATTATTATTGCAATTACTATTCATTACCATTTATCATGTTGTTATCGTCTCATTGCATATTTATTGAGTACTTAGTGATAATGAACCATGCTGTCAGAACATCAGCACCGTTACCGATGATGCTTATGTTCCATATACACTTACTTGCCGGCTCACACACATCATCATCGGTAATTGCCATGCCACATACACTTTAGAAAATACTATTTCATTGACATAGCTTGCTAACTGATAGTTGCTACATGTTATAGCTTTCATATGCTATTTTAATTATTGCATCATATCAGATGCATCCATATATTCATTGATTATGCGGTATTATGGAGATTTATGCCGGTTTTCATTGTTATTGACATGGTGACTTGATAATTTCGGATTCTTCTTGATATTTTCTGGATTTTGAAACCGCATGTGAAAGTTTTGTAAACTGATGAACCATTTTAAAGAGAAAAATGCGGTTTTTCTTGATATGTTGAGTATCGTCCACCATGATATTTTCTCGGTTCTGAGATGTTTTCGAGACCCGATTCAAGGAGTTGGATAAACCGTCTCGGGTACATGGTGGACCCGGTATGGTACCCCGGGGCAAGAAGCTCGAGTTGTAGACGATGAGCCCGGCAGGGGCAGATTGCCTACCGGTGATTTTACCTGGCGCGGCGGATATCCGGAGGATACCGTTCGTGGTCGTGTGATTGATGATATGGGCCGATCCGGATTGACGGAGCCCGAAGTATTGAGATATTGAGATTTGAGATACTGAGATATATAGATTTGATGATACAGGCCAATCCGGATAGCCAGAGCCTGAGATATTGAGATTTATGTTTTGTGTCGATGCTTGACACGGATTTGATGTTGATTTCATTGATGATATCTCGATTTATATACATACAGAAATCTCATTAAATAAAGAAAAACAGTTCTTTGATTCATGATGTACTTTGTTCTCATTATATGCATCTGCACATCATTTTAGTGATATATTGCTACGTGACATTTGTACATCATATTTGTGACATGTTGTTACCTGAGGCACTGACACGAGTTCTTGGTATTACACTATATGGATAGATATTTACCCTTTATCGTTATATTATGCTTCAGGCCATATTATTATTATTTGAGGATATTATTGATCGTATGACCTAGGATTGCGTTATACATGTGATTTCTACTCGTAGATGTTTTCTACTCACGAGTTGGCAACTCACCCCCGTTGTGCCACAGTTCCTTGCAGGTTTTGCCGTACAGATTTCGTTGCGGTTTTGCTGGCACATTGTTCCTTCCGGGTGATTGCTTCGGTAGGTGGGTTCTTTTGCATCAGGACCACCATTGTTTATTTATTATTTCAGTTGTATCTAGAAACTCCATCAACCAGATTGTATATTTGATAGAGATTGAAGACCAGACTTGTTATTATTTCGACCTTAGAGTCGCGCGTTGTATTATTATGGTTTTCATGCTGATTTTGGGTTCTCTTTTGAGTTTTGATCCTCGCCCTTTGGCGTTGTATATTATATTGCTTGCGTGGTTGTAACCGTCGATTGACGAAGAGCTAGCTCCCGCTTGGGGATGCCTTTTTCTTTATTTCGTATACTATTCATGTTGTATCCCGTTTGGGTCCAGTATTTACAAAGTAGACTCTGCTGAAATTTTCAGAAAATACTTGAGATTTTAAAAATACATACTTCGGCCTATGTTGTTAAAATTGTAAGTCCACGTTGTGACCCCCGGTTCTTACGGGGAGGCGGAAACGGTATAAAAATCAAATTTTTGGCGCATGGGGCAACATGGACTAAACAAGGTCGGGATCGTGTCTAAACTAAACTAGCAAACATGCAAAGGAGAGTTAACTACTCGGCAAAGTGGTTATACCTAACTTGAACTCCTTCTTCTTGAAACCTTGTAGAGGTTGATGGTTCTTTCCTCGTAGCCTTCTTCCGTCAAAGATGGATCCACCTGAGGGTTCAACCTTCGGGCTCTATCTCGAACTTAGAGTGAACTAGGATCTCCGGCTTGCTAAATCTTGAACCCTAGAGAGAGTAGAGAGTATCTATGGAGTGTTTCTCTTTCAAGGAGAGGGATTCTCAACACATGAGAAGGATTCTCCTTGAGCTTGAGGAAGAAGAAGATGAAGTGAGGAGAGAGAATCAAAATGATAGAATGAGCTATCTTTTCCTTTTGCAACCATAACAAAAGAAAAAGAATTATCTAATTAATAATAATAATTCAAATGAAATAGTTGATTGTTGTATTTGGAATGACCACTATCATCACTTCATTAAATGAATGTAAGCTAGAATCAAGGAGTATCCTTGCAAAGCAATGATGATGGTCAAACATTCAACCATGGTCAACAAGTCAACCATGGTCAACAAGTCAACAAAATCAACCATGACACAATTTCATTTAATTACTATTATTAATTGATATTTCATAAATCCATTAGGGTTTGGAAAAAGACGACTGTCAACTGTGCATACGCACCCGTTCCGAAACCCTAATGAAAGTCCTCTTCCTCCGCCTCAAACAACTGTGCATACACACCCGCTTTCTCGTTCCGAGGAACAAGAATACTGAGAGATAAAAGCAACCCCAAAACATATACCAGTATCTGACTCAAACCAGAGCCAGCCAGTAATATCCGTCCGGACTCCAAACGTGCACAAGTGCGCGGATGAGAACGAACCCTGTCGCAAAACCATGCGACCTCTACTCTGTTTTGCCCAGAGGCGAATAGCCCTCTGTGTGGGACTCTAAAGACTCGACACTACGCTGGCAGTGTGTTTAACCACAAACCGCAAGCGGCACTAGCTGTGCTAACGGTCCCCAGGTAGATGCCGATAAGAAGACTGACGAGGTAAAACCCATCTGAACTCCTACTGAGTCTGAATGTGACATTCTCCGTACAGTCCGGTCTGTTCGTCTGATACATCGCATGTCGGGCCTAGGGGGCGGTAAACGTCAGTCCCCCAATAGCGGTACAAGTCGTGTCGGAGTGAAGCCCAAAACACCCTGAGATAACACTGGAAGCCTACCAGTATATCTCGCTTGCCCTGGCCAGGGACTACTCGTGTAATGGCTCTCCTAGACACAGCGCGATGTCAACCCCCAATACCGGGAGAGACGAATCCTGTCTAACCGTCACTGCCTCCAAGTGCTTCGGGACTGCACCCAACTACTACCTGTTTGTACGACTCCTTTGAGCCGTGGTAGGGTAGTGATCAAAGTGCAGTGGGAACACACTCGAGGCGAAGTGCCAGTGTCAAGTCAGCGGACTAAGCTGTACTCATGTCACCTGGGAACTGATAACTGACGATAGGTATAATACCAACTGGTCAGTTCCCGACGAGTCTTGTCCAGTGTACTCGTAACCTAACGAGCACCCGTATACTATCTCCAGTACGACGTACTGATGGCTGTGGGACAGACCATCTCCCACACTGGGATGAAAAGCGCATACGCTAGTCTACTCCGGAGTATCGATGCCCTGTCTCGATAGTCCTGCGACTAGGGACCTGTATAAGGATGTGCTTATAGATTACCCAGCCCCCACTAGTGTGACTGCCATCACAACGCTGGTAATCAAGCAAAGATCCTAAGGGCTCCACTAATGTGTATAGGTGATATACAAAAATAAACACATGTACACATTGAAGTAGAAACAAACCAAGTAGCATACTACTATATTGAGCAAGATTGTTTATACAAGGTGAATATCCCAAGCTTCCATTAAGTAATATACAAACTAGTATGATACAGTAATGGCCTCTAGGGCATATACACTAACAATCTCCCACTTGCACTAAGGCCATGTACTGGCGTATCGAAGACCTATCATCTCGATCAGCCGCTCGAACTGAGTCTGGGGTAGGGCCTTGGTGAATAGATCTGCAGTGTTTTCTTCTGAAGCAACCCTCCGAACCTCGATCTCCTTGCGATCCACGATCTCCCTGATCAGGTGATACCGCCTCAAGATGTGCCTGGATCTCTGATGGGACCTGGGTTCCTTCGCTAAAGCTATAGCCCCGTTGTTGTCGCAATACAGAGGTATTGGGTCAACAATGGACGGAACCACCTGAAGTTCTTTCAAGAACTTCCTCATCCAGACAGCTTCTTTTGCGGCATCAGATGCAGCGATGTATTCCGCTTCCATCGTCGAGTCTGCAACGGTTTCCTGTTTGGAACTCTTCCAACACACCGCCCCTCCATTGAGGGTAAAGACAAAACCCGACATGGACTTGGAATCATCCTTGTCACTCTGGAAGCTGGAGTCAGCAAAGGCCTCGATCTGGAGGTCTTTTCCTCCATACACCAAGAACATCTCGTTAGTCCTTCTCAGGTACTTGAGAATGTTCTTTACTGCTATCCAGTGTTTCTCCCCAGGGTTTGACTGATACCGGCTTACTACACTCAGTGCATAAGCTACATCCGGTCTGGTACACAACATCGCATACATTATAGAGCCTACCGCAGAAGCGTAGGGTATAATAGACATGCGATCCCTCTCCAAATCAGTCTTGGGAGACATCTCTTTAGAGAGGGTGATCCCGTGACAAGCCGGTAGGTTACCGCGCTTGGAATCTTCCATACTGAATCTCTTCAGTATAGTGTCGATGTACCTGGACTGTGAAAGTCCTAATATCCTCTTGGATCTATCACGATGGATTCGGATCCCCAGGATGTAAGAGGCATCACCCAGGTCTTTCATGGAGAACCTGTGTGACAAGAATCCCTTGACAGATTGTAGCATAGGAATGTCATTTCCTATTAAGAGAATGTCATCCACGTATAAAACGAGGAATACTACAGTTCTCGCTACAAATCTACTATAGATGCATGGTTCATCTGGATTTTTGATAAAGCCAAATTCCTTGACCGTCTCATCAAAACAGATGTTCCAACTCCGCGATGCCTGCTTTAGTCCATAGATGGACTTAAGCAACTTGCACACCTTTCCGCTGCTCCCACTCTGAATGAAACCCTCTGGCTGATCCATATAGACACACTCCTCTAAATTTCCATTTAGAAAAGCGGTTTTTACGTCCATCTGCCAAATCTCATAATCGTGGAAGGCAGCAATGGCAAGAAGGATCCGAATGGATTTCAGCATAGCCACTGGAGAAAAGGTTTCGTCATAGTCCAAGCCAGGTCTTTGACGGAAACCCTGTGCTACAAGTCTAGCTTTATAGGTCTCAACCTGTCCATCTACACCAATCTTCCTTTTGAAGATCCACTTGCATCCTACGGGTTTTACCCCGTCTGGAGCAATGTCCAACGTCCATACTTTGTTGGTGTACATGGACTCCATTTCGGTCCGCATTGCATCCAGCCATTTTACCGAGTCAACGCTCTGAACGGCCTGCTGGAAGCTAGTAGGCTCATCATAATCTATGATGCAGTCCTCTCTATCCCCGTCTATGAGAAAACCGTAGTATCTCTCGGGCGGATGAGACTGCCTACTACTCCTGCGGAGCGGCGTAGGAATGCCCTGTTCATTTGAACCCTCTGGTTCTACTAAGCTTTCAGTAATAGTCTGTGGTTCTGGAATTTCTTCCAGTTCTACTGCGCTCCCACTTAATTCTTTTTCTAAGAACTGGTGTTCTAGAAAGTGGGCATGACGAGAAACAAGAACTTTTTGTTCCTCCTCGTAGTAGAAGAGATATCCCTTGGAATTCTTTGGATATCCCACAAACTTACACAGTACTGAGCGCGCCTCGAGCTTGTCCGCATGCTGCTTTTTAACAAAAGCTGGACTTCCCCAAGTCTTAATGTGACTGAGATGGGGCCTCTTCCCACACCACATCTCATATGGTGTAGTAGGCACAGTCTTAGTAGGAACTCGGTTCAAAAGGTATGCAGCTGATTCTAGCGCATACCCCCAGAAAGATCGCGGTAACTCAGCGTTACTCATCATGGACCGTACCATATCCAATAGGGTTCGGTTCCGTCTCTCCGATACACCGTTGTGTTGCGGAGTGTATGGAGGAGTAAGCTGAGAGAGAATCCCGTTCTCTTTTAAATAATTCAGGAACTCGGCACTTAAGTATTCTCCACCTCGATCCGATCTTAGAATCTTGATACTTTTGCCGGTCTGCTTTTCTACTTCATTCTTATATTCCTGGAACTTTTCAAAGGCTTCGGACTTATGTTTTATTAAGAAGACATAACCGTACCTTGAAAAATCATCCGTAAAAGTAATGAAGTAAGAATAACCGCTTCGCGCATGTATAGACATTGGACCGCACACGTCGCTGTGTACGAGTCCCAAGAGCTCGCTCGCTCTTACTCCGTGTCCAGTGAACGGAGTCTTTGTCATCTTTCCTTTGAGACAGGATTGACAAGTGGTATACGATTGATATTCGAACGGATCCAAATACCCTTCTGTATGTAACTTAGTCAACCTTCTCTCATTGATGTGACCCAGTCTACAATGCCATAAGAAAGTCTGATTGATTTCCGGAGACTTTCTTTTGTGTGTATTCTGGACATTGAAAATCTGTGGTTGGTTCAATACGTATATACCATTGCTCAATGTACCTGACCCAATCAGAACTTGATTAAGGTGAATGTTTACAACATTACTTACAAACGCAAATTCATAACCTTCTTTAGAAACCAAAGATACAGAAATGATATTACAAGTTGCGTTGGGTACAAAAAAGCAATTACGCAAAACCAAAACATGTCCATCTGACATTCCCAGGTGATAGTCCCCCACGGCTTTAGCATCCATGCTAGCTCCGTTCGCAACTCTGAGGGTCATGTCACCTGTCTTCAAAACCCTACGGTTTCTCAACGCCTGCAAAGAATTACAGATATGAGATCCTGATCCGGTATCCAATACCCAGGAAGTAGAGTTTATCGAAAGACAGTTTTCAATAACATACACACCTGAAGCTGAAGCCGCAACCTGCTTCAGTTCCTATGTCCTGGCTTTCCAAGCCCTGCAATCTTTCTTCCAGTGTCCACTTTTGTGACAATAGAAGCATTCCTCTTTACCCACCAGTTTCCCCGTTAACTTTGTTGCCTTTTCTTTTCCCTTCTTTTCCACTTTACTAACACCGCCCCTTGGTTTGGCGGGGGCTTTCTTCTTCTTTCCCTTGGCTCTCGCCTTGGACCTAGAAGAAGAAGATCCTCCTACAAACAAAGTGGGTGTTTCCCTACCTTTCTGTAGGGTGCCCTCTGCGCTCCTCAGCATGTTGAGGAGTTCTGAAAGTTCAACTTCCTTTTCTTGCAAGTTGAAATTCAGTATGAACTGGGCGTAAGTGGAAGGAAGGGACTGGAGAACTAAGTCCGTATAGAGCTCACTCTCCAACGTGGTCCCAAGTTCTGCGAGCTCCTCAATGTAGCCAATCATCTTAAGCACGTGGTCCGCTACCGATGATCCGACGGCCAACTTTGCCGAAAATAACTTCTTCGACACTTCGTATCTTGCGATACGAGACTGCTCTCCATACAGTTCTTTTGTATGAAGAAATATGGATTCCAAGTCCATATTCTTGTGCCTCCTCTGATGTTCGTTGTCCATAAAGGCAAGCACGAGGCACCTGGCCTTCGCGCAATCAATCTCCCAAGTCTTACGGATTTCCTTATCCGCTACGCTGGAGGTGGGACCTGGGACGGGGGGAGCTTTGGTGGTAAGAAGATACCCCAGCTTGTCGTAAGTGATTGCCATTTTGACATTCCTGAGCCAATCTTTGTAGTTTGGCCCTGTCAGTATGTTTTTATCTAAGAGTAACTTAAGTCCAGTCATGTTGAATGGTCGCTGCAATTAGGAGAGAGAGAAGGAACACTCAGCACGATGCTCTTGCAAGTTTAGAATGGTTTTTAATTTGTCTAAACAGGATGGCTCCCACTGTCTCTCGAATCCCTCCTCAAACCACAAAGGAAGAATTAGCCGGGATCAATCCTACCGCACAATACTTGCTTAACCGTTCAGCCAGGCCAGTGTCGGTACTTTGAGGGAGGTTTTCCAACGCTTTCGTGAAGTTCCTTAATTTAAGAACCTCTTTTCCCTGGGGGCGTAGCCCCGCTAACACCTTTCTAGGCACCTACTAGGTTTATAGCATTGATCGTTTAGTGAGAAATTTCCCGAGGAGTAGCATATACTCACAGTAGGATCGGGATCCAAATATCATTGCGTGACGAAACTGAAGGAATCCTACCAGAATCATCACACTCCAAATGGTATGCAAATCTAGCAAGTTTCAGTACTTATGAAACTCCCGATGTGGATTTTTTTGCCCCATGCTCTTATGACCTTGACTTTGGCCAAAATATCATAAGTCACATGTCAAGTTCTACCCGTCACTATCCAGGTTAATTTGGATCCACCCGTACCTACCCTTGACTTTGGCCAAAATGGCAGTACGATTGTCCCAAACCAACGCATCTATCTATGCTACACATGAACACCCAATAGCTACCAATCACTATGCCTTGACTTTGGCCAACATACATAGCTTGAATACTATTGCCTATTCATGCGAAACGACGGAGGGCTATGAATGGTTTTGGTAAAACCGTGAACGTAGTGAACTTGATATAATCGATGGAACGAGATAGCTTTTAGAAGGAGTGGCTCAAGCTCCGCATTTAAAAGTTAGTTTTGAAAAGAACCGAGTGGTTTTTCGAAAGTGTTCCAACGACTTTAACTTGGTTTATTATCTTGCATTAGTTCTTTTAATGCGTTGATATTCTTGCATTAGTTCTTTTAATGCGTCCCATCATTTAATCCTACCATTGCAGAAAACAACCAAAATATGACGTACGCTTATGCCATTCGCATTCGCCACGGGGTCCCATCATCACCCGTTAGGTTACTTAACTAACGACAGAGCGGGGGCTGGGCTAGCGCGGCTGTAAAACATAAGCAACGCCTAAATATAAAGCAATGATAGACATTACAGATCACAGATGAATACATTGGATATACTAGGAATCCGCAATCCGTTCGAGCCTGCAACGAAAAGCGGATTACACGGTCGCGGTGAATAGCCAAAACCCCACCCAAAACCCCTACGGGTGCGGCAAACTACCCGCCAAGTACCCGGTAGTTTGTGCACCCCTCCATGGGTCTATCCTAGGAGCAAAAACAGTAAAAAGAATTATACAATGACGGCTACAACCCCGACCCGGTTGTGCGGCCATACAAATAATATTATTACATCAATTTACATATTACAAATGAATGAAAGAAAAACAAAAGCTCATCTCACATCCACCCCGGCTATTCACCCGCGACAGTCCAACACATTCATATACACATTCCAATATCAAACACAGATCACAGAGATGTATAACCCCGACTAATCGACTTATAGCGATTAGCCGACGTTCAATACATACAAACATCACAGATATAACCAATATAGCCGAAGTGTAGCGAAGTTCGAAAAAAATACGGATTTATAGGACCCCAAAAGTAAATTTCTTTTCTGGAAAATCTGGGCACATATAACATATTTGAAAAATCCCAAAACCCTATCAGAAGAATACTGCACAAAACACGATCACATGAAGAGCCCAAACGGCGGCGGATCCGCGGCAAAGAGAATAGCTATGGCCGCGGATCCGCGGCGGTTTGAAGGATTCATGTGATCGTTTTTGGTGGGTGTTCTCACAAAACCCTGAGCCGATTTTAGGAGTAAAACTTTTTACTTTTAGAGCACAAAAAATTTCAACAGAAACTTAGGGTTTTTGATTTTACGGTTTTGCGATTTTTTCGTTTCGAACTTCCATACACTTCGCTACCAAGCTAGTTTAAGTTTAGTTAGTCTCTGATACCACTGTAAGTCCACGTTGTGACCCCCGGTTCTTACGGGGAGGCGGAAACGGTATAAAAATCAAATTTTTGGCGCATGGGGCAACATGGACTAAACAAGGTCGGGATCGTGTCTAAACTAAACTAGCAAACATGCAAAGGAGAGTTAACTACTCGGCAAAGTGGTTATACCTAACTTGAACTCCTTCTTCTTGAAACCTTGTAGAGGTTGATGGTTCTTTCCTCGTAGCCTTCTTCCGTCAAAGATGGATCCACCTGAGGGTTCAACTTTCGGGCTCTATCTCGAACTTAGAGTGAACTAGGATCTCCGGCTTGCTAAACCTTGAACCCTAGAGAGAGTAGAGAGTATCTATGGGGTGTTTCTCTTTCAAGGAGAGGGATTCTCAACACATGAGAAGGATTCTCCTTGAGCTTGAGGAAGAAGAAGATGAAGTGAGGAGAGAGAATCAAAATGATAGAATGAGCTATCTTTTCCTTTTGCAACCATAACAAAAGAAAAAGAATTATCTAATTAATAATAATAATTCAAATGAAATAGTTGATGGTTGTATTTGGAATGACTACTATCATCACTTCATTAAATGAATGTAAGCTAGAATCAAGGAGTATCCTTGCAAAGCAATGATGATGGTCAAACATTCAACCATGGTCAACAAGTCAACCATGGTCAACAAGTCAACAAAATCAACCATGACACAATTTCATTTAATTACTATTATTAATTGATATTTCATAAATCCATTAGGGTTTGGAAAAAGACGACTGTCAACTGTGCATACGCACCCGTTCCGAAACCCTAATGAAAGTCCTCTTCCTCCGCCTCAAACAACTGTGCATACACACCTGCATTCTCGTTCCGAGGAATAAGAATACTGAGAGATAAAAGCAACCCCAAAACATATACCAGTATCTGACTCAAACCAGAGCCAGCCAGTAATATCCGTCCGGACTCCAAACGTGCACAAGTGCGCAGATGAGAACGAACCCTGTCGCAAAACCATGCGACCTCTACTCTGTTTTGCCCAGAGGCGAATAGCCCTCTGTGTGGGACTCTAAAGACTCGACACTACGCTGGCAGTGGGTTTAACCACAAACCGCAAGCGGCACTAGCTGTGCGTAACGGTCCCCAGGTAGATGCCGATAAGAAGACTGACGAGGTAAAACCCATCTGAACTCCTACTGAGTCTGAATGTGACATTCTCCGTACAGTCCGGTCTGTTCGTCTGATACATCGCATGTCGGGCCTAGGGGGCGGTAAACGTCAGTCCCCCAATAGCGGTACAAGTCGTGTCGGAGTGAAGCCAAAAACACCCTGAGATAACACTGGAAGCCTACCAGTATATCTCGCTTGCCCTGGCCAGGGACTACTCGTGTAATGGCTCTCCTAGACACAGCGCGATGTCAACCCCCAATACCGGGAGAGACGAATCCTGTCTAACCGTCACTGCCTCCAAGTGCTTCGGGACTGCACCCAACTACTACCTGTTTGCACGACTCCTTTGAGCCGTGGTAGGGTAGTGATCAAAGTGCAGTGGGAACACACTCGAGGCGAAGTGCCAGTGTCAAGTCAGCGGACTAAGCTGTACTCAGTCACCTGGGAACTGATAACTGACGATAGGTATAATACCAACTGGTCAGTTCCCGACGAGTCCTGTCCAGTGTACTCGTAACCTAACGAGCACCCGTATACTATCTCCAGTACGACGTACTGATGGCTGTGGGACAGACCATCTCCCACACTGGGATGAGAAGCGCATACGCTAGTCTACTCCGGAGTATCGATGCCCTGTCTCGATAGTCCTGCGACTAGGGACATGTATAAGGATGTGCTTATAGATTACCCAGCCCCCACTAGTGTGACTGCCATCACAACGCTGGTAATCAAGCAAAGATCCTAAGGGCTCCACTAATGTGTATAGGTGATATACAAAAATAAACACATGTACACATTGAAGTAGAAACAAACCAAGTAGCATACTACTATATTGAGCAAGATTGTTTATACAAGGTGAATATCCCAAGCTTCCATTAAGTAATATACAAACTAGTATGATACAGTAATGGCCTCTAGGGCATATACACTAACAAAAACTACTTGCTTTAAATTGGTTTTTCCTTCACTCTACTGTTTCTTTGGTTTTGATTTCTGGGTTTTGGCATACTTAGATTACGCACACCTCGAGACGTTTCGTAATTTAAGTGCCGGTCATGTTCCGTACTTTTCGGGTCGTGACAAAAATTAGTGAGAAAAATATTTCTAAAGTGAGCAAAATTCCTACTTCATCAAGCTACACTAAATTAGCCATTTAGTTTAGCTTGTTTGCTTCACAATTAATGAAGAGGTAGCTTGAGTTAGTGTCTCCTCGACGTAGATCATCTTCGGCCTCGAAGACTTCAAGCAACCTTGTTGTTTTCTGTCACGCCCCGCTTCCCAGTATACGGCGAAGGGGACACGACTGGTCCGCTATGTATTTACTCAGAAGCAAATACGCTAAGCGTAACTAAGCAATATAAAAAAAAATATACACAAGAGACAAGGTATAATAAAAAACAACAACTATATTTATTAACATTCTTTTGTACAATACATGAAAAGGAAATACAACTGAAATAAAAGCGATACCTAAACAATAGCATAACAGAAATGAAAGTACCGAATGGAAAGTGTACAATGACTAGAGCTCGGGGTCTTCACTGAACTGGTCCAAGTCTTCAGTAGTGGGCTCGATCTCTGACGGGTCCAAAACACCTGACGATATTCAAAGAAGAAAGAAATAGAATGTCGTTAGCGAACAGGTCGCTCAGTAAGTCCCAAAGATAAGAGGAGAAATAGAAAAGACAGAGAGAAAGAGAGAGAGAGTAGCTTTTACAGTTGTATTATATTGTTATATTGTTATATTTAGTATTAACGCTGTTGTTTGTAACTTAGTACAGAATGATACCAGTGTATACAAGAGGAGTCTCACTTGCCCCAGAGACTAATGTATCAGGAACTCAAGAAACCGTTTATGCCACGTTACAACAGCAATTGGATTCATGTTAGGTGTCTTAATCTTACCGTCTCGTGCCATTTTTAACACCTTCCGTACCAATCTACCCTTTAAACCCCGTAGTGTTTTGATTGTATTATTTGTCTTGTAAATTGTATTGATTGTATAATTGGTTGACTGACCGAAACCATGATATCGGTAAATGGATGTAACCGTAGAATCATGTAAATGGAATAACTGGAGAACCATGTAAATGTAATGCATATCCATGGTTTGATTCAGTCAAGTTGTATAGATTGATAATTGGATTCATGGATTCAGGTTGAACTGTAATATTAAAAATTGTAGATTGTAGATTGTACTTGAATCATATTCAAGTCAGATTATACTGAGACTCAAACCGAGTCAGACAAACAGTAAAGTAACTTGAAGTCCTGATTGTTTTTATTAATTTGTCTATTTTAGATAGGCAAGCACCCACTTCTCCGGCTCCTTGACGCTCAAGAGATTGGTTCCGCTAAACCTATGTTTACTAGGGTGCTCAGGGTAATTTATTGAACTTGAGGGGGTTTTATGTAAAAATACTTTTATATACTTTTTCAAAATATATCCCAAGTATTTATTATTCGTCTTTAGGGTTGTAATGAGTGTAGATTTTATATTGTGATATTTCTAATGAAAATATCCTAAATTCAGAAATAAAGGTATTTATTTGCAATATTGATTTGTGTGGAATTCATGGTATTTTAGTGTAAACTTGATTCTTGTGATTTTTAGAAAAAGGTGGAATATTTATATCATAACAAAATAGGTATTTTAATGATAATTATACATATATTTATACAAAAATAGTTTTAATATATTTTTTATATTCTAAAAATCTCATTCTCTTAAGATGTCGTATTTTAAATCTTTCGATACCGAATGCTCCTTGCGGAGGTCTGAATCTCGCACTACTAAGCCCAAGGATGTGCGATAATCTGCACCATCCCGAACGGGTTCCCCAAAATGGGTTATAGCGGCGCTTTGCAAAGATTGTATAAATACTAATCCTTTAGAAAACGGTTTTATGAAGTAAGTGGCATTATTTGTAAAGATGCCAATTTTCCGTATTCTATGTTCTAGGGTCTCCTAAGTCAACTAGACTATTCCTAACTGGTCCAAAACGACAAGTTGTGAGATGTCTTAAATCGCCTCTTCACCGCCAATTGTGGCCAGGTAAGTACAAGTGAAGAAAGGAGGGATCCGCTCACGAATCACCGTGAGACAGGCCTTTTAAAGTTATCTTTCTCACTTGCCTAGCCTAGACACCACAAAGTCAGGTTTAGATAAACGACTGATGTCCACAACTTATCCTATTTTCATAATAAGTGGTATTTATTTAAAAGTGTATCAATACTAAATCTTTTAGAATGGTTTTATTAAGTCAATGGCATTTAAATGAAAATGTTTGTTTTCTCGTATTCTAGGTTCTCGAGGGTATCGTGTTATGTTGCATATGAGTGTGTGAGGAGGTAGGTCGTTACCTCGTGATCTACTTTAAAGGTATAACAAGTTTAATGGAGTTAAATGTATAATTGAAACAATGTGGTATTTAAGTGAAAATTACAATGAATGGAAATAGCTATCATTTCATGTAATGAAACTTGATCAATTTGTTTGATTAGTATTTAATAGTCAACATGAGGAAGTTTAAGTATGATTGTATTAGTGAGAAGTGGAATTTTATAGGAAAACGAATCGGAAATCGGATTTGTTCCGATTCCGTCGGGTTTTGTAAATCCGTATTTTTAGATAGAAGATATAGGTAGAAATTGGGACTTAAGGATTTTAGGACACACAAGAGGGTGAGAGAGAAGTAGTGGAATCACCAATGTGTTGCGTCGTCGCCGGGAGTTCCTAGGATGATCGCCGGAAGTTCCGCCGTGAATTCGTCGGAGCTTCACCTCGAGCTTGTTTTCAAAGTACACAAGTTTCTTGAGAATTTTATAGAGTTGGCTCAGAGTTAGGGGTGAAAGGGTAGAGGGTATGGGTGATATTTATAGGGTTAGGCTAGGGTTAGGGTAGATGAAAGGTTAAAATGAAAAATGTGATAAAATGCATTAAAAATGTATTAAAAGTGGAGTAATTGGGGTTTTAAAAGAGCTCTGGAAATGGTCTGAGGATAAAATTTTTGCAGGTACGTAGGGAATGTAAAAGGACACAACTTTCATGTTGGGGTCATCGCCGGAATCGGTCGACTCGGCCGTGACTCGGTCGTGACTTGGTCGGAGGACTGAGTCGGCCGAGTCAAGGCCGATTTGGCCGATTCTCGGCCGAGTCAGGCGGCCGGGATCCCTCCCGATGGTTAATCTAACCTCTGGCAATGTTACATTTTTAGGTGTAGTGGGGTTTTTGTGAGATATGCACGTGTAAATTCTTGGTATTCTAAAGGTTTTAAAAAAAATCAATATTAAAAATAATGTGGGGTATGTGATTCGAACTCTGGTGGCTTAGTTCAGTAGTCCAAGGTATTACCAATAAGTCACAAGCTCCTTCTTGTAAATATGGAGCTAATTAATTACTTAAAGTAATAACAGTAAATATAAATACCCCAAGTATACATTAATTTTAAAGCAAATTTTTGTACACTAAAAATTGAGTTGTTACATTCTTTTAATTTGTAATTAAAAGCAAAATAATTACTTATATCTTGTGCTCAGGCTAAAATACTCCTATATGGATTTTGAAAAAAATATTTTGAAAAAATTTGTATAGGAAATTTAGGGTTGTTACATTCTACCCTCCTTATAAAAATTTCGTTCTCGAAATTTGTAAAAGAAAAGTGTAACAAATTTAAGAAAAGTTTGGTGACTGGAGTATATATAGTGTATAGCAAGATGGTGCAAGGGTAAAATGTGAAAAATGTGTGAAGGAATGAAAGGATGCGAAGGTTTTGGTAAGATTGTAAAAGAGGTGAGAGAATTTTGGGTTAGGACAGATTCAAAGTATATGATGAAAGATAAGATTCAAGGAACATGATTGTAAAGAATGTTTTAATTGCCGGTTCTTGTGTTATATTGCTTAGGTTGTTCACGCAGAATAAAACTGCATGATAGAGTTTCATACAGCTCTGGCCTGCATGGGCCGCCAACAAAACCTGTCACACCCCGCTTCCCAGTAAACGGCGAAGGGGACACGACTGGTCTACTACGTATTTACTCAGAAGCAAATACGCTAAGCGTAACTAAGCAATATAAAAGAAAATATACACAAGAGACAAGGTATAATAAAAACAGCAATTTTATTTATTAACATTCTTTCGTACAATACATGAAAAGGAAATACAACTGAAATAAAAGCGATACCTAAACAATGGCATAACAGAAATGAAAGTACCGAATGGAAAGTGTACAATGACTAGAGCTCGGGGTCTTCACTGAACTGGTCCAAGTCTTTAGTAGTGGGCACTATCTCTGACGGGTCCAAAATACCTGACGACATTCAAAAAAGAAAGAAATAGAATGTCGTCAGCGAACAGGTCGCTCGGTAAGTCCCAAAAATAAGAGGAGAAATAGAAAAGACAGAGAGAAAGAGAGAGAGAGAATGAGTAGCTTTTACAGTTGTATTATATTGTTATATTGTTATATTTAGTGTTAACGCTGTTATTTGTAGCTTGGTATAGAAGGATGCCAGTGTATACGAGAGGAGTCTCACTTGCCCCGGAGACTAAGGTATCAGGAACTCAAGGAACCGTTTATACCATGGTACAACAGCAATTGGATTCATGTTAGGTATCTTAATCTTACCGTCTCGTGCCACTTTTAACACCTTCCGTACCAATCTACCCTTTAAACCCCGTAGTGTTTTGATTGTATTGTTTGTCTTTTAAATTGTATTAATTGTATAATTGGTTGACTGACCGAAACCATGATATCAGTAAACGGATGTAACCGTAGAATCATGTAAATGGAATAACTGGAGAACCATGTAAATGGAATGTATATCCATGGTTTGGTTTAGTCAAGTTGTATAGATTGATAATTGGATTCCTGGATTCAGGTTGAATTGTAATATTGAAGATTATAGATTGTACTTGAATCATATTCAAGTCGGATTATACTGAGACTCAAACCGAGTCAGACAATCAGCAAAGTAACTTGAAGTCCTGATTGTTTTTATTAATTTGTCTACCTTAGATAGGCAAGCACCCACTTCTCCGGCTCCCTAAGGCTCAAGAGATTGGTTCCGCTTAAACCTATGTTTACTAAGGTGCTCAGGGTAATTTATTGAACTTGAGAGGTTTTTATGTAAGAGTACTTTTATATACTTTTTCAAAATATACCCCAAGTATTTATTATTCGTCTTTAGGGTTGTAATGAGTGTACATTCTATATTGTGACATTTCTAATGAAAATATCCTAAATTCAGAAATAAATGTATTTATTTGTAATATTGATTTGTGTGGAATTCATGGTATTTTAGTGTAAACTTGATTCTTGTGATTTTTAGAAAAAGGTGGAATATTTATATCATAACAAAATAGGTATTTTAATGATAATTAAACATATATTTATACAAAAATAGTTTTAATATATTTTTTATATTCTAAAAATCTCATTTTCTTAAGATGTCGTATTTTAAATCTTTCGAGACCGAATGCTCCTTGCGGAGGTCTGAATCTCGTACTACTAAGCCCGAGTTTGTGCGATAATCCGCACTATCCCGAACGGGTTCCCCAAAATGGGTTGTAGCGGCGCTTTGCAAAGATTGTATAAATACTAATCTTTTAGAAAATGGTTTTATGAAGTAAGTGGTATTTATTTATAAAGATATCAATTTTCCGTATTCTATGTGCTAGGGTCTCCTATGTCAACTAGACTATTCCTAACTGGTCCAAAACGACAAGTTGTGAGATGTCTCAAATCGCCTCTTCACCGCCAATTGTGGCCAGGTAAGTACAAGTGAAGAAAGGAGGGATCCGCTCACGAATCACCGTGAGACGGGCCTTTTAAAGTTACCTTTCTCACTTGCCTAGTCTAGACACCACAAAGTCAGATTTAGATAAACGACTGATGTCCACAACTTATCCTATTTTCATAATAAGTGGTATTTATTTAAAAGTGTATCAATACAAAATCTTTTAGAATGGTTTTATTAAGTCAATGGTATTTAAATAAAAATGTTTGTTTTCTCGTATTCTAGGTTCTCGAGGGTATCATGTTATATTGCATATGAGTGTGTGAGGAGGTAGGTCGTTACCTCGTGATCTACTTTAAAGGTATAGCAAGTTTAATGGAGTTAAATGTATAATTGAAACAATGTGGTATTTAAGTGAAAAATACGATGAATGGAAATAGCTATCATGTCATGTAATGAAACTTGATCAATTTGTTTGATTAGTATTTAATAGTCAACATGAGAAAGTTTAAGTATGATTGTATTAGTGAGAAGTGGAATTTTATAAGAAACCGAATCGGAAATCGGATTTGTTCCGATTCCGTCGGGTTTTGTAAATCCGTATTTTTATATAGAAGAGATAGGTAGAAATTGGGACTTAAGGATTTTAGGACACACAAAAGGGTGAGAGGGAAGTAGTGGAATCACCGATGTGTTGTGTCGTCGCCAGGAGTTCCTAGGACGATCGCCGGAAGTTCCGTAGGGAATTCGTCAGAGTTTCGCCTCGAGCTCGTTTTCAAAGTACACAAGTTTCTTGGGAATTTTAGAGAGTTTGCTCAGAGTTAGGGGTGAAAGGGTAGAGGGTATGGGTGATATTTATAGGGTTAGGCTAGGGTTAGGGTAGATGAAAGGTTAAAATGAAAAATGTGATAAAATGTATTAAAAATGTATTAAAAGTGGAGTAATTGGGGTTTTAAAAGAGCTCTGGAAATGGTCTGAGGCTAAAATTTTGCAGGTGCATAGGGAATGTAAAAAGACACAACTTTCATGTTGGGGTCATCGCCGGAATCGGTCGACTCGGCCGTGACTCGGTCGGAGGACTGAGTCGGCCGAGTCAAGGCCGATTTGGCCGATTCCTGGTTGAGTCAGGCGGCCGGGATCCCCCCCGATGGTTCATCTAACCTCTGGCAATTTTACATTTTTAGGTGTAGTGGGGTTTTTGGGAGATATGCACGTGTAAACCCTTGGTATTCTAAAGGTTTTAAAAAAATCAATATTAAAAATAATGTGGGGTATGGGATTTGAACTCTGGTGGCTTAGTTCCATAGTGCAAGGTATTACCAATGAGTCACAAGCTCTTTCTTGTAATTATGGAGCTAATTAATTACTTAAAGTAATAACAGTAAATGTAAATACCCCAAGTATACATTAATTTTAAAGCAAATTTTTGTACACTAAAAATGGAGTTGTTACATTCTTTTAACTTGTAATTAAAAAGCTAAATAATTACTTATATCTTGTGCTTAGGCTAAAATACCCTTTTATGGATTTTGAAAAAAAATTTATAGGAAATTTAGGGTTGTTACATTCTACCCTCCTTATAAAAATTTTATTCTCGAAATTTGTAAAAGAAAAGTGTAACAAATTTAAGAAAAGTTTGGTGACTGGAGTATAGATAGTGTATAGCAAGATGGTGCAAGGGTTTTTAAAATGTGAAAAATGAGTGAAGGAATGAAAGGATGCGAAGCTTTTTGTAAGATTGTAAAAGAGGTGAGAGAATTTTGGGTTAGGACAGATTCAAAGTATATATGATGAAAGATAAGATTCAAGGAACATGATTGAAAAGAATGTTTTAATTGCCGGTTCTTGTGTTATATTGCTTATGTTGTTCACACAGAACAGAACTGCATGATAGAGTTTCATACAGCTCTGGCCTGCATGGGCCGCCAACAAAACCTGTCACGCCCCGCTTCCCAGTATACGGCGAAGGGGACACGACTGGTCTGCTACGTATTTACTCAGAAGCAAATACGCTAAGCGTAACTAAGCAATATAAAAGAAAATATACACAAGAGACAAGGTATAACAAAAACAGCAACTTTATTTATTAACATTCTTTCGTACATTAGATGAAAAGGAAATACAACTGAAATAAAAGCGATACCTAAACAATGGCATAACAGAAATGAAAGTACCGAATGGAAAGTGTACAATGACTAAAGCTCGGGGTCTTCACTAAACTGGTCCAAGTCTTCAGTAGTGGGCTCGATCTCTGACGGGTCCAAAACACCTGACGAGATTCAAAAAAGAAAGAAATAGAATGTCGTCAGCGAACTGGTCGCTCGGTAAGTCCCAAAGATAAGAGGAGAAATAGAATAGACAGAGAGAAAGAGAGAGAGAGAGTAGCTTTTACAGTTGTATTATATTGTTATATTGTTGTATTTAGCGTTAATGCTGTTATTTGTAGCTTGGTACAGAAAGATGCCAGTGTATACGAGAGAAGTCTCACTTGCCCCGGAGACTAAGGTATCAGGAACTCAAGGAACCGTTTATTCCACGGTACAACAACAATTGGATTCATGTTAGGTGTCTTAATCTTACCGTCTCGTGCCACTTTTAACACCTTCCGTACCAATCTACCCCTTAAATCCCGTAGTGTTTTGATTGTATTGTTTGTCTTTTAAATTGTATTGATTGTATAATTGGTTGACTGGCCGAAACCATGATATCAGTAAACGGATGTAACCGTAGAATCATGTAAATGGAATAACTGGAGAACCATGTAAATGGAATGTATATCCATGGTTTGGTTCAGTCAAGTTGTATAGATTGATAATTGGATTCCTGGATTCAGGTTGAATTGTAATATTGAAGATTGTAGATTGTAGATTGTACTTGAATCATATTCAAGTCGGATTATACTGAGACTCAAACCGAGTCAGACAATCGGCAAAGTAACTTGAAGTCCTGATTGTTTTTATTAATTTGTCTACCTTAGATAGGCAAGCACCCACTTCTCCGGCTCCCTGAGGCTCAAGAGATTGGTTCCGCTTAAACCTATGTTTACTAGGGTGCTCAGGGTAATTTATTGAACTTGAGGGGTTTTTATATAAAAGTACTTTTATATACTTTTTCAAAATATACCCCAAATATTTATTAATCGTTTTTAGGGTTGTAATGAGTGTACATTTTATATTGTGATATTTCTAATGAAAATATCCTAAATTCAGAAATAAAGGTATTTATTTGTAATATTGATTTGTGTGGAATTCATGGTATTTTAGTGTAAACTTGATTCTTGTGATTTTTAGAAAAAGGTGGAATATTTATATCATAATAAAATAGGTATTTTAATGATAATTATATATATATTTATACAAAAATAGTTTTAATATATTTTTTATATTCTAAAAATCTCATTTTCTTAAGATGTCGTATTTTAAATCTTTCGAGACCGAATGCTCTTTGGGGAGCTCTGAATCTCGTACTACTAAGCCTGAGGATGTGCGATAATCCGCACCATCCCGAACGGGTTCCCCATAATGGGTTGTAGCGGCGTTTTGCAAAGATTGTATAAATACTAATCCTTTAGAAAATGGTTTTATGAAGTAAGTGGTATTTATTTATAAAGATGTCAATTTTCCGTATTCTATGTTCTAGGGTCTCCTATGTCAACTAGACTATTCCTAATTGGTCCAAAACGACAAGTTGTGAGATGTCTCAAATCTCCTCTTCACCGCCAATTGTGGCCAGGTAAGTACAAGTGAAGAAAGGAGGGATCCGCTCACGAATTATCGTGAGACGGGCCTTTTAAAGTTACCTTTCTCACTTGCCTAGCATAGACACCACAAAGTCAGGTTTAGATAAATGACTGATGTCCACAACTTATCCTATTTTCATAATAAGTGGTATTTATTTAAAAGTGTATCAATACAAAATCTTTTAGAATGGTTTTATTAAGTCAATGGTATTTAAATGAAAATGTTTGTTTTCTCGTATTCTAGGTTCTCGAGGGTATCATGTTATATTGCATATGAGTGTGTGAGGAGGTAGGTCGTTACCTCGTGATCTACTTTAAAGATATAGCAAGTTTAATGGAGTTAAATGTATAATTGAAACAATGTGGTATTTAAGTGAAAAATACGATGAATGGAAATAGCTATCATGTCATGTAATGAAACTTGATCAATTTGTTTGATTAGTATTTAATAGTCAACATGAGGAAGTTTAAGTGTGATTGTATTAGTGAGAAGTGGAATTTTATAAGAAACCGAATCGGAAATCGGATTTGTTCCGATTCCGTCGGGTTTTGTAAATCCGTATTTTTAGATAGAAGAGATAGGTTGAAATTGGGACTTAAGGATTTTAGGACACACAAAAGGGTGATAGGGAAGTAGTGGAATCACCGATGTGTTGCGTCGTCGCCGGGAGTTCCTAGGACGATCGCCGGAAGTTCCGTAGGGAATTCGTCAGAGCTTCGCCTCGAGCTCGTTTTCAAAGTACACAAGTTTCTTGAGAATTTTAGAGAGTTGGCTCAGAGTTAGGGGTGAAAGGGTAGAGGGTATGGGTGATATTTATAGGGTTAGACTAGGGTTAGGGTAGATGAAAGGTTAAAATGAAAAATGTGATAAAATGTATTAAAATGTATTAAAAGTGGAGTAATTGGGGTTTTAAAAGAGCTCTGGAAATGGTCTGAGGTTAAAATTTTGCAAGTGCATAGGGAATGTAAAAAGACACAATTTTCATGTTGGGGTCGTCGCCGGAATCGGCCGACTCGGCCGTGACTCGGTCGGAGGACTGAGTCGGCCGAGTCAAGATCGATTTGGCCGATTCCCGGCCGAGTCAGGCGGCCGGGATCCCCCCCGACGGTTCATCTAATCTCTGGCAATGTTACATTTTTGGGTGTAGTGGGGGTTTTTGTGAGATATGCACGTGTAAACCTTTGGTATTCTAAAGGTTTTTAAAAAAATCAATATTAAAAATAATGTGGGGTATGGGATTTCAACTTTGGTGGCTTGGTTCAGTAGTGCAAGGTATTACCAATGAGCCACAAGCTCCTTCTTGTAATTATGGAGCTAATTAATTACTTAAAGTAATAACAGTAAATGTAAATACCCCAAGTATACATTAATTTTAAAGCAAATTTTTGTACACTAAAAATGGAGTTGTTACATTCTTTTAACTTGTAATTAAAAAGCAAAATAATTACTTATATCATGTGCTCAGGCTAAAATACTCTTTTATGGATTTTGAAAAAAATATTTTGAAAAAATTTGTATAGGAAATTTTGGGTTGTTACATTTTCATCTTGTGGAGCCTTTCTAGAGTCCGGGAGTTTACTACTTGGAGCAAAATGACTACTACACGGAGTTATTGAAGTGAAGGACCGGTCTACAAAGATTGTATTCCTAGTTCACTTAGATGTAAAGATATTTACATTCTAGTTTTGTCTAATTCTTTACTTAAGATTCTAGGTTAGGGTTCTTTAGCGTGCCAAATTTTTGAAAACGACATGGTCGATACCTCCTGAAACCCAATGGCGGTGCTGTGGAACCCTGGAGTGGTATCAGAGCCATGCTAGAGAATTAGATGATATTTGTAGAATTACGAAACCGAAACAACTCCGAAACACTCGAAACAAATACCTAGTTTCTTTTGAATTTTTCAGAGTGTCTAAAATTTTTTAAGCAACTGCAGAATATTGCATGAGATGTAACATGAACACCAGACGAAAACGAGCTCTTTTCGCCGGATTTGGACCAGCCACATGTTGCTACAGGAATAGCCCCACCGGTTTTCTAGGCTTGAATGGGGTTCGTTTTGGGTCGGTGTTCCAGTCTCTGGGGTTCGGTGTTTCAGGTGTTGCTTGTTTTTACTAAGATTGCATATGATATTATTTTTCTGTAAAATCAATTCGGAGTGTTTTGTAGTCGTAATTCTAACATTGTTTCGAGTAATCTTGACGATGTTAAAAAGTTCGAACGAATATCAAATACCCAATTTTTCTCACTCACTGGAAATTTTCCAAGAGTTGGATTTTTCCAAGTTTAAAATTATCAGAAAATCATGCAGGTGTTTTTTATCGACCCTCTAGAAGAATGAAACCCTAACTCGATTCTATGGCTGCTGGAACCGCCGCCAAACCATAGGGTTTGCAGTAGTTCCATGATGCCATAGGTGAGGCAAGGGTTGGCCCTTTTACGGTTGGTCCATAGGTGTTGTGGCATGTTCTGGGTATTTTTTAAACTGCGCTCAAGTGTTGAGCTCTTTGGGAAATTTTGGGAATTCGTTGATTCGATCGAAAAATTTAACATCGTCTAACTATCTATGAATTGTGATACAATATTTGGAATCCACAATAATTAATTTTGTGAAAACTAATTTGAATTTTATAAATCTAGCAATTTAGTCTCAGGTGATCGGTTGCCACGGGATTTTGATGTGGATTAAAAGTCCGTCACAATTACGTAGTGTACACGGATACTCGCCGGGTAACCTTACTAGATAGCCACGCCCATAGCCCTGACTAAGTGACTGTAGGAGAACCCCGTTGCCAAAAGCATCCGTACGGGTGCTCGCGGCCACGGTGTTCTGCCTAAGTGCACTTCATTGACGGCATTGGAGGTGTGATCGTCTACTAAAGTTTCCGACGAGCATTCGATCAGGTTGTCGGAAATCTTGTTGAATTTCCCGACTTGTTATTGGAAAGTGTTTTCAATAACGAGACTAAAATGCGGGGTTTATAATTGTTAGGCATGAAATTCGGAATATGAGATATTCTAGGTTTATGATGTCTAAGGAATTCATTTGGTTAGGCATGAAATCCAAAGTATGTGATACATTGGGTTTATGATGTCTAAGATGGTTGCGGATTCCAATTGTTGTAGTTTTTCACTTTTTTTTCTGCGACCGTAAGTGTAATATGTGGGGTATCGCCGGTTTCGTTGCTATACGTCAACGACAATTGGGATACGCATATTTACTTACATTGATGACATGTGATGTTATGTGTTGCTGTGATATGTTATATTGGATCGTCGTGTTTGAATAGCCGGGTTTTTTTTATGAGAGATGAGAGTTTTTCATTTTCATTCATGTAAAAATTTGTATATAATATTCTTTTATTGGGGCACTTCTGGGTTGAGGATGATGTCACCATTGTTGTATATTATTTACTTTTCCACATTAGGATAGATCCAAGGCGGGGAGCACAAGTAACCGGGTTCTAGAGTCCAGTAGGAGACCATCTCGAGGAGTAGGAGACCATCTCGAGGAGTCGAGACTGGGTCTCCTAACTCTAGAATTAGTAGAGTTGCTTGCCGCTCTCGTAGGGGTCTAGGGATGTGGGTTTGGCTATTCATCGCGACTATGGAATCCGTGTTTTTTAACTGGCTTAATTTAAAACACGAAATTCCTAGTATATCCAATATTTCATATGTTATCTTCTGCTGTTGATATTCTGTGATGTGATCACTTTATATGATGAGACGAATGCTTTATTATTATATATATGATATATAATAAACGTTGCTTATGTTTTGCACCCGCGCTAGTCCCGCCCCGCTATGCCGTTAGTTAAGAAACCTAACGGTGCATAACGGGACACTGTGGTGAATGCGGATGACATAAGTGTACATTGCATTTTCGTTTTTTCTGTGATGCTTAGGAAGTATAATTGATGGGACTTCATTAATGAGATTAATGAAAGAAAAGAAACCTAAAGATGTTGTAGAATCTTGTTTTAAAAACTGATAGCTCTAGTTCTTGCTTTGCATAGTGGTATTCCTTGTAGAATATCCAGCACCTTATTCGATAAGGAAAGAGCCGAGATCCCTTCACCGGAAGTGACCTCTTTATCGAAACTGGCAGATACTACAACCCACTCGGTTTTGTTTTTGACTGCTTCTCTAGTTCATGTTTTGCATAGTAGTATTTATGAATATCCAGCACCTTATTCGATGAGGAAAGAGCCGAGATCCTTTCACCGAGAGTGAACTCTTTAGTAAAATTAGCAAAAGCCTAAAAAACACTCCTTTTCAAAATCACTCAATTCTACAACGATATCAAGTTCATTACGCAAAAGGTTTTCTTAAAAACCTATCGTAGCCCTCCGTCATTTCAGATAAGTACTACTTAGTATTCGTGCTACATTTGTTGGCCTGCGTCAAGGTGTAGTGTGCGTTAGCTAATTAATTCTTATTTGCTGCATATGATGCGATTGGATTAGGGTAGTCATGCGACTTTGTTGGCCTGTGTCAAGGGTCGTGCGGGTGGGTTTAATTCAATCATGAAATGTACGGGTTGAACTTGACTAGCGGACTATGGTTTGTTGGCCTGCGTCAAGGTCATAGGACGTTAGGGGTAGAATATTATCGAGAATTTTAAGTGTTGAAATTTGCAATGAGATTGCATACTTTCTATGAGATAGTTGGATCCCGATATGCACTGCGAGTAAGAGTTACTCCTGAGAGAGTTTTGCACATTACAATTAGCCAATCAAGTAGATGTCTAGAAATGTGTTAACGGGGCTACACCCCTGGGAAAATGAGGTTTATTTTAATTAGGTCCATACGAAAGCACGGGGAACTTCCCTCAAAGTACCGACACTAGCCTGGCTGAAAGATTGGCAAACTTGTAGGGTGTAATTAATCCCGGCTAGTCTTACCTTTTAGGGTCTGAAGGAAGATTTGATAAAAACAGTGGGAGCCATCCTGATTAGATAAAATAATAACCAATCTGATTTTGCAAGAGCATATGCTGAGTGTTTTCTTCTCTCTCTCCTTTTAGCCACCGTAACATACCTTAATCAAGATAATAATATGGATGTATTGACCGAACCTGCTTATTATACTGAGTTGGGGAACGTTGGTTTCACTCTATCTTATAATTGTTATAAGTCTGAGCAGGAAATAGAGGAATATTCGGATTCCCACGCCACCCAAATGATGAATGTGCATGTTGATGTATCTTCTTCGGGTGTGTTCATTAACGAGAACTGTTTCTCAGTACACTCTACGTCCTAGGTATGAGATACCG
The DNA here is from genome assembly GCA_030015575.1 of Agapanthus africanus. Classification (NCBI taxonomy): domain Eukaryota; kingdom Viridiplantae; phylum Streptophyta; class Magnoliopsida; order Asparagales; family Amaryllidaceae; genus Agapanthus; species Agapanthus africanus. The sequence continues at coordinate 180,360,323 of CM057344.1, read as the reverse complement.
GAATAGGATCCCACATATGTGAGAAGTTACGCGGGCTAAAGAAAGGTAGACAACTGAGAAAAGGTGATCATTTTCTAGAGTAGGGAATGGTGCAAATGTTGCAGCCAAAGCAGTTAGCGTATATCACCTTGTATTACTAAATGGTTAATACATTGATTCTGAACGAATGTTATTACATACCGAACCTGATATACAACATTATATCAGTTTATTTATTAAGTTAAAGAAGGATATAATGTTGTATTGCGGGATGATGTTGTGAACATTTTCCTTAATCAAGAGTTGATTGGATCATGCACGTTATGTAATGGCATGTACGTTCTAAATCAAACCATAGTTCAAAGTATATAGAACACATACAAGAGTAGTAGTTCAGAAATAAACGAATCCTTCTTGTGGCATTGTTGACAAGGTCACATCAATGCGACACAACTAGCTAAGTTACGTAAGGATGAATATTAGAATCTGTTCGAATTTTCATCTTATGAAACTTTCCAGTCATGTCTCAAAGGTAAAATGACCAATACTCCGTTTACTGGAAACAGAGAAAAAGTTACCGAACTCTTGGGACGAATACATGATGATGTATACGGTCCTATGCCTATACATGCCAAGGTTGGTTCTTTGTACTTAATTACATTCATTGACGATCTCTCAAGATTCGGACATGTGTTCCTGTTGAAACACGAGTCTGAAACTTTTGAGAAATTCAAGGAATATAATCTTGAAGTTGGGAACCAGACGGGTATAAGTATTAAAGTCCTTTGATATGATCGAGGAGGAGAATACTTGAGCACGGAGTTCCTGGACTATTTAAAAGAGAATAGGATTCTCTCTCAGCTTACTCCTCCGTATACACCACAGCACATTGGTGTATCGGGGTAGAACAATCGCACCCTATGAGATATGGTGCGCTCTATGATGAGTACTCCTGAGTTGCCTGTTTCCTTTTGGAGTTATGCACTTGAGAAGCCGCATACCTATTGAATAGGGTTCCGACCAAATCAAGTGCCTACCACTCCATATGAGATGGGAAGAGACCATATCTTAAACGAGTTAAGATATTGGGTTGTCCAGCCTATGTTGAAAAGCAAAATCCGACAAGCTCGAGGCAAGGTCAGTTCTGTACAAGTTTGTTGGATATCTCGAACATTCGTGAGGGTATATCTTCTACTACACTGAGGAACAAAAGGTGTTTTGTTTCTCAACATGCCACCTTTTTAGAAAATGAATTTCTTATGGTAGAAATTAGTGGACATGAGATAGAACTGGAAGGAGTTCCAGCTAGACAAACTAACAGCTGATGATTTAGTGGAACCAAAGGATTTAATAGTCTCCAACGAACTTCAGCCTCTCTGTGAATCTGGTAGGGTTGCTCATCCACCTAAGAGATACTACGGTTTCCTCGGTGACGGTAGGAGCGAGGATTGCATCATGGTAGATGATGACCCAACTAGGTTCAGGCCGGCTATCATGAGCGGGGACTCTGTGAAATGGCTGGAAAGAACATCTGTTTTGATGTGGTAGTCAAAGAGTTTGACATCATCAAAAAGGTAGATGAACCTTGTATATACAAGAAGTTTGTAGAGAGTAAGGTTGTCTTCCACGTATTGTACGTAGATCACATACTCTTAATAGGAAATGGTTTCCTATGCTACATTTGGTCAAGCCCCTCTTATTATGAGAATTCTCAATGGAAGATCTGGATGATGCCTACTACATCTTGTGGATTATGATCTATGGTGATAGATCTAAGTGGATGTTGGGAGTGTCCCAAATCCAGGTCCATTAACACCATACTAAAAGGGTTTAGTATGGAGGATTCTAAGCGTGGTGGTTCGCCCACTTACTCATGAACCACTCTTTCCAAAAAGATGTCTTCCAAGACTGATTTGGAGAGAGCTCGCGTGCAAGAGATATCTTATGCTTCGGTAGTAGGCTCTATTATGTATGCGATGTTATGTACCAGACCAGATGTAGCTAACTCACTAAGAGTAATAATCAAGAATCAATCGGATCTTGGGAGAATCACTGGAAAGCTGCGAAGGACATTCTTAAGTACATGAGAAGCACTGAAGAAATGTTCTTGGTTTTTGGTGTAGGGTTTCCTAGCACGGCAGCAAGATTTCGGGAGGCATCGTCCATGCCATTTTTAAATTTTTTGCCGTATTAGCTAACCCTGACCCTAGAATCGTTACTAGAAAATCGGACAATACTAAATGTAAACACTTTACATCTAAGTGAATGAGGGAATACAACCTTTGTAGACCGGTCCTTCACTTCTAAAGCTCCATGTCGTAGTACTTTCGCTGCAAGTTGTGAAGATCCGGACTCTAGTAAGGATTCACATGAAGAAACGAACAAGCTTGCTCAATGTCTTCGAGGCCGAAGATGATCTATGTCGAGGAGACTCGAGCTTATGCTACCTCTTCATTAATGGTGAAATTAGTGAAGCAAACATCCTAAACTAAATGGCTAATAGTAGAGGATGATGAAGTAGGAAGTGGGCTCACTTGAGTTTTATTTTTCTCACAATTTTTCCATCACATGAACAAAAGCTAGAGAGCAAAAATCATGGGGAAGAAGATGAAGTGATGAACAATAACATGAGGTTAGAAATGCAACCATGATGAGTTCTTATCATACACAAACCATTGTAGAGACTAAGCCATGGTGTAGGGTTAAAGTTGGGTTAACAAATATCTTAAGCAAGACAAAAGATGTGGACTAAGTCAATGGTTCTATTAGTTTCTTCCAAGCTCCACAATGACTAATTCCAAACCTTTTAAATTACTTAATAATAAATATTAATCCACATTTAAGCTAGCATAGTGTTAGTCTCATACATACAAGTTGCATGTGTAACCTTGCATGACACAAATATATATCACACACACACATATATATATATATATATATTGTGCTAAAAAAGAATACAATACATTTAACATATATCACATGTATATTAATGTATTATCAAGTGAGAAAATAAATTCTTAAGTGAGCTAATATTAGTTAATGTAATGTAATATATCAAATATATATTTATACATTAAATTATTAAATCAACACTTGATTTAATAATCCGGCTATATCATATATAACCGACTAATATTAAATGTATCCTTTTATCGAATCAACATTTGATCCGATAACTCGGCTATATCACATATAACCATTTGATACATGTATCGCGAGAATAGAATGCGGTATCACATACGCGCATTAATCTCGGTCCTGCACATATTACATATGTGCTCCTACTCCGTTTCGCATGAACCAGGAAACCTCTGTGTAGGACTCTAAAGACTCGTCAATACGCCGGCAGTAGGTGATGATCATATCAAACACCCACAAGCCGCAAGCGGTCTGCTAAATGTAACAGCCATCCGGGTATTAAGCGATCAGAAGATCAACAAGCAAGTATGCTCATACTCCTGCGAATCTAATCAGTAACACTACCGTACAGTCCGGTCTCTTCGTCTGATATATCGCATATCACATCCTGGGGGTGGTATAACGTCAGACCCTAATAGCCTGATAAGTCATGCCGATATAAGGTCCATAACGGTTCGAAAAACTACTGGTAACACTTACCAGTAAATCTCAGCAATTCTGGCCAGGGATTTCCTGTTATGGCCAATCGTGCATAGCGCAATATCAACTCCCAATACCGGGAGAGACGAAACCCCTCCTATGGCTCATTACCTCCATGTGACTCGGGACTGTACTCAAAAACCACCTTTTTGCATGATCTCTTGACCGTGGTATGGTGGAAATCAAAGCACAGTGGGAATCACACAAGACACTATGACGATCTCGGGTCTACAGACTAACCTGTACCAGTGTCACCAAAGAACTGCTATCCAACGATAGGTATAATATAGGAGTTCTCGACGAGTCTTCAGTGTACCCAGTCTCCACTGAGCACTCGTATACCTTCTCTGATGTCAAACACCAATGGATATAGGATCATCCATCGCCCATCACATGGGTCGAGAAGCATATACGCTAGTCTACTCTGGAGTATCGATGCCCTGTCTCGATACTCCCATGACTAGGAACAATTATAGGGTGTGCTTGTGGACTACCCTTGGCCTCACTAGTATGATCTCCATCATTGTCTTGGTAGTCAAGTACACATCCTAAGGGCTTTGTTAACATGTGAGAGTAAGACAACATCACGTATACAATTCAACATGTTAAGACAAAGAGCAACCAGATAGCATATTATCATATCAAGCAAGAAATTCCTCCCTATATATGTCCAAGCATCCACTACAATATACATCCCATGTACAGTAATGACCTCTAGGGCATACATATAATTAACAATCTCCCACTTGCACTAAGGCCATCTGTTGTAGTATCCAATACCCAACAATTTAGCAGTGGTTGTAGTATCCCATACTCAAGCATCCCAAAATCTCTCAAATTCTATTTGGGGAAGCAGGCCTTGGTGAGTGGATCCGCCGTGTTAACCTCAAAATCTACTCTCCTTCCCTCGATCCCTTGGAGATCAACCATCTCCCTGATCAGGTGATACTTGCCACAGAATATGTCTGGAACGCTGATGGGACCTGCGTTCCTAGGCTAAAGCCACAACTCTATTGTTGTCACAATAACAATTATTGGATGCTCAATGGTAGGAACCTTGTTCATCTCATGAACAATAAATGCCCAGACAGCCACTTTGGCAGCATCATTGGTAGCAATGTATTCAGCCTTTATCGTCTAGTATATCACGGTATCTAGCTTGGAACTCTTCCAACATACTGTCCCTCCATTGAGGGTAAAGACAATGCCTGTGACCGACTTTCAGTCGAACTTATCACTCTGGAAGCTGGAACCTGGAACCAAGAACTTTCTTTTAGTGCTTCTCAAGTACTTAAGAATGTCCTCCACAGCTGTCCAGTGATTCTCCTAAGATCTGATTGATTCCTGATCACTACACATAGTGAGTCATCTACATCTGGTCTAGTAAATAACATCACACACATGATAGAGCCTTCTACCGAAGAATAGGGTATCGCTTGCACGCGAGCTCTCTCCAAATCAGTCTTGGAAGACTTCTTTTTGGAGAGGGTGATTCCTCAGTAAGTGGGCGAACCACCGCGTTCAGAATCTTCCATACTAAACCCCTTTAGTATGGTGTTAATGTACCTGGATTTGGGACACTCCCAACATCTACTTAGATCTATCATCATAGATCATAATCCACAAGATGTAGTAGGTATCATCCAGATCTTTTATGGAGAATCCTCGTGATAAAAGGAGCTTGACTGAGTGTAGCATAGGAAACCATTTCCTATCAAGAGTATGTCATCTACGTACAATACGTATAAGACATCCCTACTCTCTACAACCTTCTTGTATATACAAAGTTCATCTACCATTTTAATGAAGTCAAACTCTTTGACTGTCACATCAAAACAGATGTTCCAACTCCGCGATGCGCGCATTGATCCTGATGGACTTAAGCATAGCTTTGAAAGTCTCAACTTTTCCATCTATACCAAGAATCTTCTCAAGATCCATTTATTCCCAATGGATTTTACCCCTCCAGGTGCAACATACAAAGTCTTACTTTGTTGGTGTACACGGATTCCATCTTTGATTGCACAGCATCCAGCCTATTCACAGAGTCCCCACTCGTGATGGCCTGCCTGAACCTAGTTGGGCCATCATCTACCATGATGCAATCCTCGCTCCCACTGTCACCGAGAATACCGTAGTATCTCTCAAGTGGATGAGGAAAGGTTCGTTGGAGACTAATGAATCTTTTGATTTCACCAAATCATCAGCTGCTAGTTTGTCTAGCTGGAACACCTTCCAGTTCTACCTCATGACCACAAATTTCTTCACAAGAAATTCCTTTTTTAAAAAGGTGGCATGCTGAGAAACAAAACACCTTTTGCTTCTCAGTGTGGTAGAAGATATGCCCTCGCAGATGTTTGGGATATCCTAACAAACTTATACAGTACTGACTTTGCCTCGAGCTTGTCCGGATTTTGCTTTTCAGTATAGGTCGGACAACTCCATATCTTAACTCGTTTAAGACATGGTCTCTTTCCATTCCATATCTCATATGTAGTGGTGGGCATTAATTTGGATGGAACCCCATTCAATAGGTTTGCAGCTTCTCAAGTGCATAACACCAAAAGAAAACAGGTAACTCAGCAGTACTCATCATAGAGTGCGCCTTATCTCATAGGGTGCGATACCTCCGCCCCGATACACCGTTGTGCTGTGGTGTACTCGAAGGAGTAAGCTGAGAGAGAATCCCATTTTCCTTTAAATAATCCAGGAACTCCATGCCCAAGTATTCTCCTCCTCGATCACATTATAGGACTTTAATACTTCTACCCTTTTGGTTCTCAATTTCAACCTTATATTCCTTGAATTTCTCAAAACTTTCAGACTTGTGTTTCAACAGGAACATATGTCCGAATCTCGAGAGATGATCAGTGAATATAATGAAGTACGAAGAACCAACCCTGGCATTTGTAGACATAGGACCGTATACATCATCATGTATCTGTCCCAAGAGTTCATTAACTCTTTCTCTGTTTCCAGTAAACGGAGTATTGGTAATTTTATCTTTGAGACAAGACTGGCAAGTATCATAAGATGAAAATTCGAACAGATTCTCATATTCATCCTTATGTAACTTAGCCGGTCGTGTTGCATTGATATGACCTAGTCTACAATGCCACAAGAAGGATTTGTTCATTTCTGAACAATTCCTCTTGTGTGTGTTCTAGATACTTTGAACTGTGGTTTGATTTAGAACGTATATGCTATTATATAACATGCCTGAACGAATCAACTCTTGATTCAGGAAAATGTTCACAACATAATCCTTCCAATACATAATTATATCCTTCTTTAACTCATTTAAAGAAACAGACGTAATGTTGTATATCAGGTTCGGTATCAAATAACATTTGTTCAGAATCAATGTATTTCTACAAGGTGATATCTGCCAACTGACTTGGCCGCAACAATTGCACCGTTCTCTAAATCTTAGAGATATATCACCTATTCTCAGTTCTCTACCTTTCTGTAGGCCATGTAACATATTACATATGCTGGATCCTGATCGGGTATTACATACCTAGAACGTAGAGGATACTGAGAAACAGTTCTCGGTGACGAACACACCCGAAGAATATGCATCAACATGCTTAATCCTCGATTGGGTGGTAAGGTAATCCGGATATTCCCCTATTTCCTGCTCAGACTTATAACAGTTATAAGATAGAGCAGAACCAATGTTCCCAGCTCAGTATAATAAGCAGGTTCGGTCAATGCATCCATATTATTATCTTGATTAAGGCGTAACATGGTCGCTACCAGGAGAGAGAGAGAGAGAAGAAAACACTCTGCGTGCGCTCTTGTAAGATTAGATTTGGTTATTATTTTATCTAATCAGGATGGCTCCCACTGTTTTAGTCAAATTTTCCTTCAAACCCTAAAAGATAAGATTAGCCGGGATTAATTACACCCTACAAGTTCGCCAATGTTTCGGCCAGGCCAGTATCGGTACTTTGAGGGAGGTTCCCTGTGCTTTCGCACGGACCTAATTAAAATAAACCTCGTTTTCCCAGGGGTGTAACCCCATTAACACCTTTCTAGACACCTACTTGATCGGGTAATTGTAATGTGTAAAACTCTCCCAGGAGTAACTCTTACTCGGAGTGGGTATCGGGATCCAACTATCTCATAAAAGGTATGAAATCTCATTGCAAATTTCAACACTTGAAATTCCCGATAATATTTTACCCCTAGCGTCCTATGACCTTGACGAAAGCCAACAAACCATAGTCCACTAGTCAAGTTCAACCCGTACATTTCATGATTGAATTAAACCTACCCACACGACCCTTGACGAAAGCCAACAAAGCCGTACGACTACCCTAATCCAATCGCATCATATGCTGAAGCATAAGCACTAATCAGCTACTGCACACTACGCCTTGACGAAATCCAACAAACACAGCACGAATACTAAATACTACTTATCTGAAATGACGGAGGGCTACGACAGGTTTTTAAGAAAATCTTTTGAGTAATGAACTTGATATCGTTGTAGAATCGAGCGATTTTGAAAAGGAGTGCTTTTGAGGCTTTTACTAGTTTCGCTAAAGAGGTCACTCCCGGTGAAGGGAACTCGGCTCTTTCCTTATCGAATAAGGTGCAGGATATTTCATAAATACCACTATACAAAGGAAAAACTATAGAAGCGATCAAAAGAAAAACCGAGTGGGTTGTAGCATCTGCTAGTTTCGCTAAAGAGGTCACTCCCGGTGAAGGGATCTCAGCTCTTTCCTTATCGAATAAGGTGCTGGATATTCTACAAGGAATACCGCTATGCAAAGTAAGAACTAGAGCTACCAGTTTGTAAACAAGTTTCTACAACATCTTTAGGTTTCTTTTATTTTATTAATCTCATTAATGAAGTCCCATCAATTTTATGCTTCCTAAGCATCTCAGAAGAAACGAAAGCAACAATATTAATTATATCTCATATATATAATATAGGCATTCGTCTCAGAACATATCAAGTGATCATATTACAAAATATCAGCAGCAGAAGAACACATATGAAATATTGGATATACTAGGAATTCCGTGTTTTAAATTAAGCCAGTATAAAACACGGATTCCACGGTCGCGATGAATAGCCAAACCCGCATCCCTATACCCCTACGAGAGCGACAAGACACTCCCAATTATAGAGTTAGGAGACCCTGTCTCGACTCCTCGAGACGGTTTCCTACTGGACCCTATAACCATGTTACTTGTGCTCTCTGTCTTGGGTCTATCCTAATAAGGAAAAGTAAATAATATACATCAATGGTGACATCATCCTCAACCCGGAAGTACCCCAATAAAAGAATATTACATACAAGCTTTTACATGAATGAAAATAAAAAACTCTCATCTCACATAAAAACCCTCGGCTATTCAAAACATGACGATCCAATATAACATATCACAGCAACACATAACATCATATGTCATCAACGTAAGTAAATATGCATATCCCAATTGTCTTTGTACATATAGCAACGAAACTGGCGATATACCACATATTACACTTACGGTCGCAGAAAAGAAAGTGAAAAACTATAACAGTTGGAATTCGCAATCACCTTAGACATCATAAACCCAACGCATCACATACTTTGGATTTCATGCCAAGCAAATGAATTCCTTAGACACCACATACCTAACAATTATAAACCCCGCATTTTAGTCTCGATATTGAAAACACTTTCCAATAACCCGTCGGGTAATTCAACAAGATTCCCAATAACCTGATCGAATGCTCGTCGGAAACTTTAGTAGACGGCCGCACCCCCGATGCCGCCGACGAAGTGCACTAAGGCGGAACACCGCGGTCGCGAGCATCCGAACGGATACTTTTGGCGACGGGGTTCTCCCACAGTCATTTGGTCGGGGCTATGGGGCGTGGCTATCTATTAAGGTTACCTGGCGAGTATCCGCGTACACTATGTAATTGCGATGGACTTTTGATCAATATCAAAATTCCGTGGCAACTGATCAAATGAGACTAAACTGCTAGATTTATAAAATTCAAACTAGTTATCTTATAACTGATTATGTGGATTCCAAATATTGTATCACAATCACAGATAACTAGATAAAGTTAAACTTTTCGATCGAATAAGCAAGCACCCAAAATTTCCCAACAAGCTCAACACTTGAGCGGAGTTCAAAAAGTACCCAGAACATGCCACAGCTCTTATGAACCAGCCGTAGAAGGGTCAACCAATGCCTCACCTGTGGCACCGCTGAACTACCACAAACCCTACGGTTTGATGGTAGTTCTGACGGTCACAGAATCGAGTTAGGGTTTCGTTCTTCTAGAGGGTCCACAGAATCGCTTGCAAGATTTTTTGAAAATTTTAAACTCGGAAAAATCCAACTCTTGAAAAATTTCCAGCGGGAAAAAATTGGGTTATTGATATTTGTACGAACTTTTTAATGTCGTCTAAATAACCAGAATACATGTGAGAATTACGATTACGAAACACTCCGAATTGCTTTTGCAGAAAGTTAACATCACATGCAAATTTAGCAAAAACAAACAACACCTGAAACCCTAAAACCCAGAGACTGGAACACCCTGAAAATTTGAAGCCTAAAATCCAAATTTGACCCGAGGAGCTTGGTTTTGAGGCCAATGTGGCCGGCCACTTTGTGTCCAAATAGCCTTAAATTTTCGTGGTGTTCATGTTATATCACATATAACATTCTGCAGTTGTTTAAAAAAATTTTAGAGCTCTTTAAAAATTCGACAGAAACTAGGTCATCGTATCGGATGTTTCGGAGTAGTTTCAGTTTCGTAATCCTAGCAAACATCGTCTAATTTTCTAGTATGGCTCTGATACCACTATAGGGGTTTCCTAGCACGGCAGCAAGGTTTCGAGAGGTATCGTCCAAGCCATTTTTAAATTTTTGCCGTATTAGCTAACCATAACCCTAGAATCGTTACTAGAAAATCGGACGATACTAAATGTAAACACTTTACATCTAAGTGAATAAGGGAATACAACCTTTGTAGACTGGTCCTTCACTTTTAAACCTCCATGTCGTAGTCCCTTCGCTGCAAGTTGTGAAGAACCGGACTCTAGTAAGGGTTCACATGAAGAAACGAACAAGCTTACTCAATGTCTTCGAGGCCGAAGATGATCTACGTCCAGGAGACTCGAGCTCATGCTAGCTCTTCACTAATGGTGAAATTAGTGAAGCAAACAGCTCATGCTAGCTCTTCACTAATGGTGAAATTAGTGAAGCAAACACCCTAGACTAAATGTCTAATAGTAGAAGATGATGAAGTAGGAAGTGGGCTTACTTTAGTTTTATTTTTCTCACAATTTTTCCATCACATGAACAAAAGCTAGAGAGCAAAAATCATGAGGAAGAAGATGAAGTGATGAACAATAACATGAGGTTAGAAATGCAACCATGGTGAGTTCTTATCATACACAAACCATTGTAGAGACTAAATCATGGTGTAGGGTTAAAGTTGGGTTAACAAATATCTTAAGCAAGACAAAAGATGTGGACTAAGTCAATGGTTCTATTAGTTTCTTCCAAGCTCCACCATGACTAATTCCAAATCTTTTAAATTACTTAATAATAAATATTAATCCACATTTAAGCTAGCATGGTGTTAGTCTCATACATACAAGTTGCATGTGTAACCTTGCATGACACAAATATATATTGTGCTAAAAAAGAATACAGTACATTTAACATATATCACATATATATTAATGTATTATCAAGTGAGAAAATAAATACTTAAGTGAGCTTATATTAGTTAATATAATGTAAAATATCTAATATATATTTATACATTAAATTATTAAATCAACACTTGATTTAATAATCCGGCTATATCACATATAACCGACTAATATTAAATGTATCCTTTTATCGAATCAACATTTGATCCGATAACTCGGCTATATCACATATAACCATTCGATACATGTATCGCGAGAATAGAATGTGGTATCACATACGCGCATTAATCTCGGTCCCGCACATATCACATATGTGCTCCTACTCCGTTTCGCATGAACCAGGAAATCTCTGTGTAGGACTCTAAAGACTCGTCAATACGCCGGCAGTAGGTGATGATCATATCAAACACCCACAAGCCGCAAGCGGTCTGCTAAACGTAACGGCTACCCGGGTATTAAGCGATCAGAAGATCAACAAGCAAGCATGCTCATATTCCTGCGAATCCAATCAGTAACACTACCGTACAGTCCGGCCTCTTTGTCTGATATGTCGCATATCACATCCTGGGGGTGGTATAAATTCAGATCCCAATAGCCTGATAAGTCATGCCGATGTAAGGTCCATAACAGTTCGAGAAACTACTGGTAACACTTACCAGTAAATCTCAGCAACCCTGGCCAGGGATTTTCTTTTATGGCCAATCGTGCATAGGGCAACATCAACTCCCAATACCGGGAGAGACGAAATCCCTCCTATCGCTCATTGCCTCCATGTGACTCGGGACTGTACCCAAAAACCACCTTTTTTTCACGATCTCTTGACCGTGGTATGGCGGAAATCAAAGTACAGTGGGAATCACACAAGACACTATGACAATCTCGGGTCTACAGACTAACCTGTACCAGTGTCACCAGAGAACTGCTATCCGGCGATAGGTATAATACCATCTAGGAGTTCTCGGCGAGTCCATTCAGTGTACCCAGTCTCCACTGAGCACCCGTATACCTTCTATGATGTCAAACACCAATGGATATGGGATCTTCCATCGCCCATCACATGGGTCGAGAAGCATATACGCTAGTCTATTCTGGAGTATTGATGCCCTGTCTCGATATTCCCACGACTAGGACCAATTATAAAGTGTACTTGTGGACTACCCTTGGCCCCACTAGTATGATCTCCATCATAGTCCTGGTAGTCAAGTACACATCCTAAGGGCTTTGTCAACATGTGAAAGTAAGACAACATCACGTATACAAGTCAACATGTTAAGATAAAGAGCAACCAGATAGCATATTATCATATCGAGCAAGAAAGTCCTCCCTATATATGTTCAAGCATCCACTACAATATACATCCCATGTACAGTAATGGCCTCTAGGGCATACATATAACTAACATTTGGTAACGGTGAACTCCAGTGGGAGTCCTTTACCAATTCGTGCTTCCAGAGTGATAAGTTCGACTGAAAGTCAGTCTCGTGCTTTGTCTTTACTCTCAGTGGAGGGAAGGTATGTTGGAAGAGTTCCAAGCTAGATACCGTGGCATACTAGACGATAAAGGCTGAATACATCGCTACCAACGATGCTACCAAAGAGCTTGTCTGGATATTCCTTGTTCAAGAGATGAACATGGTTCCTACCATTGAGCGTCCAATAACTGTTATTGTGACTACAATGGAGTTGTGACTTTGGCCTAGGAACGCCGGTCCCATCAGCGATCCAGACATATTCTGAGGCAGAATCACCTGATCAGGGAGATGGTTGATCTCGAAGGGATCGAGGTTAGGAGAGTTGACACGAAGGATAACAAGGCGGATCCACTCACATAGGCCTTTCCAGAGAGTGACTTCTATCGGACGTTGGGTATGAGATTCTACAACAACTTTCCATAGTGCAAGTGGGAGATTGTTAGTTATATGTATGCCCTAGAGGCCATTATTGTACATATGATGTATATTATAGTGGATACTTGGAAATATATAGGGAGGACTTTCTTGCTCGACATGATAGTATACTATCTGGTTGCTCTTTATCTTAACATGTACACTTATTGTCTCTCTATTACATGTTGATAAAGCCCTTAGGATGAGTACTTGACTACCAGGATTATGATGAAGATCATACTACTGCGGCAAGGGTAGTCGGTAAGTACATCCTTCAAATGTTCCTAGTCATGGGAGTATCGAGACGGGGCATCGATATTCCAGAGTAGACTAGAGTATACGCTTCTTGACCCATATGATGGGCGATTGATGATCCCACATCCATTGGTGTTTGACATCAGAGAAGGTATACGGGTGCTCAGTGGAGACTGGATACACTGGACGGACTCGCTGAGAACTCCTACATGGTATTATACCTATCGTCAGATAGCAGTTCTCTGGTGACACTGGTACATGTTAGTCTGTAGACCCGAGATCGTCATAGAGTCTTGTGTGATTCCCACTGTGCTTTGATTTCCACCTTACCGCGTTCAAGAGATCGTGCAAAATGATGGTTTTTGGGTACAGTCCCGAGTTATATGGAGGCAATGAGTGATAGGAGGGGATTCGTCTCTCCCGGTATTGGGGGTTGATGTTGCGCTATGCTCGATTGGCCATAACAGGAAATCCCTGGCCATGGTTACTGAGATTTACTGGTAAGTGTTACCAGTAGTTTCTCGAACCGTTATGGGCTTTGCATCGGCATGACTTATCAAGCTATTGGGGTATGACGTTTACCACCCCCAGGCGAGATATGCGACATATCAGACGAAGAGACCGGACTGTACGGTAGTGTTACTTATTGGATTTGTAGGAGTATGAGCAGGCTTACTTGTTGATCTTCTGATCGCTCAATACCCAGGTGGTCGTTACGTTTAGCAGACCGCTGACGGCTTGTGGGTAACTGATATGATCATCACCTACTACCGGCGTATTGACGAGTCTTTAGAGTCCTACACAGAGGTTTCCTGGCTCAGGCGAAACGATGTAGGAGCACATATGTGATATGTGCAGGACCGAGATTAATACGAGTATGTGATACCGTATTCTATTCTCGCGATTTGTTCTATCAGTCGGCTATATGTGATATGTGATATAGCCGGGTTATCGAATCAAGTGTTGATTCTATATGATGATACATAAGATATTAGTCGGTTATATATGATATAGCCGGATTATTAAATTAAGTGTTGAGTTAATAATTTAATGTATAATTATATATTTGATATATTAATTTACATTAACTAATATTAGCTCACTTAAGCATTTCTTTTTCTCACTTGTGTGCACTTAATATATATGTGATATATATTATTGTGTCATGCTAGTTGCAACATGCTACATGGGTGTATGAGACTCACACCATGCTTATGATAATGACAGGTTTTATTTATTTTAAGTAAATCATAATTAGTTGGAAATTAGTCACATGGTTGAAGCTTGTGGAAGCTTGAACAAATATAACATGTCAATATTAATGATTTATATCACATGTCACTTTATATTCGTATCCTACCTTTCCTGGGTATTAATATGAGATATTATCTCACCCATGGTTGCTATTCTCATACATGAGATTTATTCGACACTTGTCTTTTTCCATGGTTGCTTTTCTTCATCTCCTTCCCCAAGTTCTCTAGCTTTTTTGGAAGTGAGGAAAATTAGTGAGAAAAATATTTCTAAAGTGAGCAAAATTCCTACTTCATCAACCTACACTAGATTAGCCATTTTGTTTAGGTTGTTTGCTTCACAATTAGTGAAGAGGTAGCTTGAGTTAGTGTCTCCTCGATGTAGATCATCTTCGGTCTCGAAGACTTCAAGTAAGCTTGTTGTTTTCATCTTGGGGAGCCTTTCCAGAGTCCGGGAGTTCACTACTTGGAGCGATGGGACTACTACACAGAGCTATTGAAGTGAAGGATTGGTCTACAAATGTTGTATTCCTAGTTCACTTAGATGTAAAGATGTTTACATTCTAGTTTTGTCTAATTTTCTAGTTAAGATTCTAGGTTAGGGTTCTTTAGCGTGCCAAATTTTTGAAAACGGCATGGTTAATGCCTCCCGAAACCCAATAGCGATGCTGCGGAACCCTGGAGGTTCCACCTCTTCGGTCTCTAGATCATCTGATGAACATTCCAAAGAAACAAAATATGGGTGGAATGCTCATTAACGAACTTGCACTCGGTAAATCCCCAGGAAAGGTATGATACGAATGTATATAAATGAAATATAAAGTGACATGTGATATAGTATGAATGGAAATGAAACATGAACAAATATAACATGTCAATATTAATGGCAACTATATAAGCATGGCAATGTAACATTAGCATGGCAAATAAGTATAGTATGGCCGTGTAGTATAGATATAGTGAACATGAAGTGTACTGTCAATGTGTCCTAAAGTGGTCACTAATAAAGTAAGTTAACTAACGTGTGAATGTCAACCAATCTCAAGAGTATTCTCAAACTCATTGGGTAGGGCCCCAGGAGTAAGAAAACACGAGCTCAAAAGTAACAGGACTCCAACTGTCGTTGAAGTATTCTAAACCCAAGAGTAGGGCCACAGAGACTTAGAAACAGGGGTCTTCATTCATGAATTCGTGATGTACCGTTTTAGCCCGGTACCACAACAACGTCAATTGTATCATTTTTGTCACGCCCCACTTCCCAAAATACGAAATACGAGGATGACTAGGCCAGTCATACTCCCACAGTCAAGGAATAATCATGTCGTAATCACACTTTGGCTTCTAGCATTACATGTGCTGGGTTACCTAGCATGACTATTTGGTTTCGGAAGGCATCAACCATGACATTTTATAAAAATTAGTGTGCTAATAAACCCTAACACAAGATCTTGACTAGAGAACTAAGGTTATGCTAGAATGTAAACAACTTTACATACAAAGTGAACAAGGAATACAACCTTTATAGACCGGTCCTTCACTTCTAAAGCTCCGTGTAGTAGTCCCTTCGCTCCAAGAAGTGATCTCCCGGACTCTAATAAGGCTCCACAAGGTGAAATGAACAAGCTTGTGTAAGAAACAAAAAGTTATGATCAATACGAGGAAGACAATCTTACTCTCTACAACCTTCTTGTATATACAAGGTTCATATGTATTTTTGATGAAGTCAAACTCTTTGACTTCATCAAAAATACAGATGAACCTTTTATATACAAGAAGGTTGTAGAGAGTAAGATTGTCTTCCTCGTATTGTCTTTAGTATGGTGTTAAGGTTGTAGAGAGTAAGATTGTTTTCCTCGTATTGTCTTACTCACCTTGTAGAGCCTTATTAGAGTCCAGGAGATCACTTCTTGAAGCGAAAGGACTACTACATAGAACTTTAGAAGTGAAGGACCGGTCTACAAAGGTTGTATTCCTTATTCACTTAGTGTAATGATTGATTACATGCTAGCTTACTCCTAATTTTCTAGTTAGATCCTTGGTATGGGTTACATAGCTCTCTAGGTTTTTTAAAATTGCATACTTGATGCCCCATAAATCCTTGTTAGGGTGCTATGGAACCCAGTAACATGGTAATTGGTAAACACAACACAAGTAAAGGAAATCACAATCACTACTTTATTAAAATAATCCAAAAGAGCTCAACGGTTATAAGGAGTCCAATCACAAGATAAACTACTAACCAAAATAACAAAGTTCTTTATTGAAAACCGGAAGGGCGATAACTCCGAGTCGCTGTCTAAATCTCTGCGATCTCGTAGGGCGAGTCCTAATCCCGAGCTAGGTCCACTCCGTCCTCTGAGCATGCACACTCAGGTCGTCAGGGCCACACGATAAATGTTAGTGTATATGCCCTAGAGGCCATTACTGTATCATACTAGTATGTATATTACTTGATGGAAGCTTGGGAAATTCACAGTTGTATATACAATCTTGCTCGAAATGGTAGTATGCTACTTGGTTTGTCTCTGCTTTAATATGTGCATGTGTTTCTTTTAGCATATCGCTTATATACATATTAGTAGAGCCCTTAGGATCTTTGCTTGATTACCAGCGTTGTGATTGTTGGAGATAGTGCCCTCAGAGTCAATTATTGGATCACAGGCACGTGATTGCAGTGATTGAAGGAGGACCTATCCCGGTAGGACAGTCTTGCTCGAGATGATAGTATGCTATCTGGTTTATCTTTATCATCGTGTACTGCTTTAGGTGACCTGACATGTCGCTATTACACGTTGATAGAGCCCCTAGGATTCTTGCTTGACCACCAGCAGTATGAGGGCGATCATATAAGTGGGAGCTGGGGTCTATAAGCACATCCTTAAAAGGTCTCTAGTCGTGGGAGTTTCGAGACAGGGCATCGATACTCCAGAGTAGACTAGTGTATATAGTCGAGACCCCGACGAGGGACGGTGGCCGGTCTCACAAGCCATTGGTGTCAGTTGGATCACCTAAGATGTATACAGGTGCTCATTGGGTTATGAGTACACCGGACAGGACTCGCCGGGAACATACTAGTTGGTCTTATACCTGACGTCAGATAGCAGTTCCCTGGTGACATGTGTACAGGTTAGTTCATCGACCTGGGGATCGTCATTTGTCTTGTGTGATTTCCCACTGTACTTTGATTACTATCCTACCACGCTCAAAGGAGACGTGCAAACAGGTTTTAGTTGGGTACAGTCCCGAGCCACATGGAGGCAGTGAGCGGATCTTCAGGGGTTCGTCTCTCCCGGTATTGGGGGTGAGGTCGCGCTGTGTCTAGGAGAGCCATTACACGAAGCCCTCGGCCGAGGCAGGAGATTTACCGGTAGGTATTCCAGTAGTATCTCAGGATGTTCTGGGCTACACTCCGACACGACTTGTACCGCTTTTGGGGGTCTGACTTTTACCAACCCCCTAGGCCCGCCATGCGATGCTCATAGACGAACGGACCGGACTGTACGGATATTGTCACTGACAGGCTCAGTAAGGTGTCAGGATGAGTTCGCTCATCGACGTCCCTTTTGGTCAATACCTGGTAGCTCGTTACGTATTGGCTTATACCTCTGACGTGCTAGTGGTTAAATCCACAACCAAGGTGTTGACTAGTCTTTAGAGTCTCCCACATTCAGTTGCTCAAGTTTTCGGACGAAACGCTGTAGAGGCCGTATGGAGATATGGCAGGGTTCGATCAGATACGTGCGGTATTGCACGGATCAGGATCGGACGGATTATACTAGCAGGCTTTGGTTTAAGCCGGATACTAGTATAGTACAGTGTAGATTTTGTCTCATTGCATTTGTATTTCGGTCGGAATACAGATGCAGGTGTGTATACACAGATCGGGGTTTTCCTGTAATTTATTACGGGACCAGTTTTCTGGAGTTGCCAGTTTGCTTTCCGTTTCGGCCATTTTCATTTGTATCTTTCAATGGCCGAAGTTTGGTGGAGGAGGGCTTATTTGCATTTGTGCAAATAAGCATTAGTGGAGGGTGTTATTTGCATATTCTTGTATCATGATAATTCCTCCACCATTTGACTTCTTCTTCTTCTCATCATGGCTTGACTTTTGAGTCATCATAGTTGTTGATGATTAGCTTGTTGGAGTGTTGGTTTTGGTGCAATCATGCTTGATGATGATGGTTGGTCATGATGAGGGAGTGTGGTTTGCTCTTTGACTTGGTGATCTTTCATTCTTTTTCCTTGTATTATTGATACAACCCCACTAGGATTTTCTCCCCTCCTCCATCATCTCATTTGGCCGGCTACATTGAAAGGGGGCTGTCCCAATATTTGATATGGGGATTTTTGGTCTTTTAGCTTCACAAAAATCCCATGGTTCCACCTCCAAAGTATAGTTCATTCTCCTCCATAAAATGGCAACCTCCATGAACCCCAAAATGAGACATGAGCACTACACATTCTACAGCAAACCTTGGGCACGTCGGCTCGCCAACTTCGTGCCCGAGTTGCCTCGGTATAGAGGCGGGAGCCCGTAAAAGAAGCCGGCGACGTGGTGCCCTTCCGGCGACGAGGTGGACACCGGAGATTCCGCGGGAGATCGGGACGACGACGAGAAGACCGGAGGACACGGATCGCTCGGTATATCTCTCTTCCCCATCTTGTAGTTTGCTAGGACTAGTTAATGGCCCGATCCGGGTTTTAGTGCGCGGTGGTGCCGGTTCAAGAAAAATTAAAATTAACCACCGCTTCCGCATTCCGGCCTCGGGATGGAGGCCGGGGCGCCGCCGTGCACTTACAGTGGTATCAGAGCCTCGCCATTAACATAGTCTAGCTTGGTCTAATGTGTTTTACATTTCCGATCGAACAATTTTCCAAAAACCGTATTTTTCTTCACATCAGTTTCTGTCGAAATTTTTTGAAGTCCAAAAATTTTTCAGGTTGTTTCAGAATGATGTGTAGGACATTCTAAGAGTTCTGTGAAAATTTGGGCTCGTGAACAGTCCAAACCACCGCGGAACCGCGGCCAAACCCATGCTTGGGCCGCGGTTCCGCCGTGACTTGAACTGTTCAGTCCCCCAAAATTCTACAGAATGCTCCTGAGTGGAAAATAGGTTTTCTGGAATGTTATTTTTGGGCCCAGATTTCTTGATGTGCTACAGTAGTACTTGGGGGCCCACTTGGTAATTTTTGATCGATCGGATATTTTAAACACATTAGTTCACAGTATTTACATTATATCTGCGACCGTGAATGTCACTTGATTGGTAAATCCTGTCTAACTGCTATAGCCCGGTTAGACGGATTTGCGAACGTGACTTTCACGTTGATGTTCTGTGTATTGCTGTGATGTTGCAGATCGGTCGTGGGGATAGCCTGGTTGCAGTGGTAGTACAGTTTTGTTGTATCATGTACATTTGATATTGCGGGATGAGCGTCCGACATGTGGACTGCCGTCACTGCCTGTTTGTATTATTTTTTTTTGGGGCACGACCAGGTTGCGGTCGATGTACCCGTTGTATGTATATTTTACTTTCTGTACTAGGATTACCCGGCGGAGGGGTGCATGGATAGCCGGGTTCTAGAGGGCAACGGGCCCGCATCTCATGGCATTGAGACGGAGGGGGCTTCACTCTAGAATTGGCGGGCTATTCGCCGCACTCGTAGGGGGTACAGGTTGACCCAGGAGGGGTGCCCAAGTTACCGGATTCCGTGAAGTGCTGGGTGGTCCATTCACGGTGCTGAAGGGGGCTGCCTCGCTTCAGGTTTTGGCGGGTAACTTGCCGCGCCTGTAGGGGTCTAGGATTTCATTGCACAGGCTATCCACACGACCAGGGGAACGTCGGGTTTCAGTAGTGGCTCTGTGAAACCCGGGGATCCCAGATATCTGTATTGTTCTGTGATGCTGTACATTTCTGTGATGTTGCATTTTATCACGCCTTGAGCGAATATAATATATTGGTATATATATTAGTAGATGTTGTATATGTTTTGCATCCGCGCTAGTCCAGTCCCCGCTCTGTCGTTAGTTAGCTAACCTAACGGGTAATGACGGGACCCAGTGGCGAATGCGGATGGCATATACGTACATCAGTATATTTTCGTTCTTTGTGGTGTGATCAATTGATGGGACTGCGTTGATTCGGATCAATGCAAGTTAAAAACAAACCTAATTTGATGTTGTTGGAACACTTTTCAAAAAGCTGTTATTGCAAGGACGTTCTCTTTTGTTTTGCATCGTGGTATTCAGTTGGAATATCCTGCTCCTCAGTCGATGAGGCAAGGGCCGAGATCCCTTCACCGGGAGTGACCCCTTGGACAAAAGGTTTGCGTCAGGGCAATAATTTCACTATAGCCGATTAGTTTTGCTTTGCACCGTGGTATTCAGTTGGAATATCCTGCACCTCATTCTACGGGGAAAGAGCCGAGATCCCTTCACCGGGAGTGACCTCTTTAGCAAAGGTTTTCGTCACTATACTTTTATAAAGCTATCCGTTCCTTCAACGATATCAAGTTTATTACGTTAAAGGTTTTCGCCAGAAACCATTCGTAGCCCTCCATCATTTCGGTTAAATATTCGGTAGTATTCAAGCTATGTATTTTGACCTCACGCCAAGGCATAGTGATTGGTAGCTGCCGGATATTTAGCTGTTGCATAGATAGATGCGTTGGTTTGGGACAGTCGTACTACTATTTTGGCCTACGTCAAGGGTATGTACGGGTGGGTTCAAATTAACCTGGACAATGATGGGTAGAACTTGACATGTGACTAATGATATTTTGACCTCACGCCAAGGTCATAAGAGCATGGAGCAAAATTCCACATCGGGAGTTTCAAAAGAACTGAAACTTGCCAGATATGCGCATACCTTCTAGAGTGTGATAGCGTGAGTGGATTCCGTCACGTTATCATGTGATGATAGTTGGATCCCGATTCCCACTGATGAGTTGGTTTACTCCTCGGGTGATCCCGACTAATTCTTCTTTTGGGTTTGGAGAAGAATTTGACGTTACAGTGGGAGGTTTCCAGATTAGATAAATTGGTAACCATTCTGATCTAGGTTAGAGTGCACGCTGAGTGTTTCTTTTCTCTCTCTCTTTGGCAGCGACCATTGACCCGACCCTAAGACTATGACTCAGAGACCAAAATTAACCGAACCTTCTTAACACTGGCTTTTGGATTGTCAGAGTTGCAGACCTCATTGCCACTCCTACTTTTACCCTTTTCTCCAGGACACCCCGTATTACTACGAACGTCCACTTCCATTGGACAAAACCATCGTATGGTTATATACGAACTCGAAGGGATTTATTCGAGGATGGTTTCCGGTTCTGGAGAAAACGAATAGGACTATTCAGTTGTCTTTTCCTTTTTACCTTCTCTCAAGTTTCGAGTACTCCTTGGTTTAGGAGATAGTACACCTATTACGCAAATTGGATAGTCTTCTTCCAAACCATAGGCAGGTGCTGACCGGTAGGGAATGAAGAAAATCAATTAGCCTAACGATGGTGTACAGAAGGTATTATGTAAAGACAAGGAAAGGGATTAGAAGGAGAGCAAAGTAAATTGCGACTGATATTCACGACCAAACCAAGTATTTCATTACCACTCCCACATCACCTTTGTATTTCTCCAGGACACTCCGTATCACTATGAAGATCCACAGTTTATTGGATACTCCATCGTATGGTTATATACGAACTCGAAAGGAACTTGTTCCAGTTCGGGGATGGATTCTGGTTCAGGAGAAATAGGAATCAGGTTTATTCGGTTGTCTTTTATCTTCACCTTCTCTCGCGTTGCGAGTGCTCCTAGGATTAGGATAGTACACCCATTATGCTTAATGGATAGTCTTCTTCCAAACCATAGGCTGGTGCCGAACGGTAGGGAAGGAAGAAAACCATTTGGCCTAAAGGGGTGTACAGAAGGTAATGACTAAAGACATATGAAGGGATTTGGAGAGGTGGCAAAGAATTATACGGTTACAGTCGTGAATCTGGAAGAGGCATTACTAGGAATACCGGGATACCCCATCGAAACATTTCAATGTTTCAGTTTCACTGTGTACTGTTAAACGAAAACTGATTTCCCGATTAGATACTTACTCCAGGATATGTATTTACCAGGTATGATTCTCACATCTGTATGGTTTTACAGATGGTGAGTGGGAGTAAGTTATTGGGAATTGGGTGATCATCCTCATTATATCGGGATTCGTTGTAATCGGTGATATTTGAGGAAATCACCTGGGCTGTTTGCCGGTCGGCAAATATTTGTTTTTGAATATCCGCTATTATGCACCAATTTCAAATCGATATATCTGTACGTCTATTTTCATAGAGTGAGATATACCTTTTTGAAATTACGTCTATGACATTTACCTATATCAGTGGATGGTTAGGTAAGGAGCATTGAACAACTGTGTAATTCTTCTTAACCATAAGTACAGTTTTCAACCTACGACACACAGTGAATGAGTTATCAGACTCAAGAGACTTATACAGAGTATTGTATGTTGTCCAGGGTCCATCAGGACAGAGGGGTTGGTCCTCGTACTATATTCGGTTTACTTATGACTTCTCTAGTTTTTAGACAGGTGTTTCGTGGAAACACAAGGTCCGAATTTTGAGAAGTTATAGGTATTTGAATAAAGTAGAGAACCAGATATTGCAAGTATCGAGATTCTTCAAAGTGATCGAAGATGTAGATACTTGTGTATGGTATTCAGTTGATAGTAATGATTAAGAGACCTTGCTTCTCTTTCAGGTTACTCATAATTGGAAGCATTCCTAAGTTAAGTAACGCTGATCGACCTCTTTCCATTTAGTTGACATGCACTGGGGACAGCTGCATGATTTGAATCTGGTTCAATTAAATCAGTGCCTCTGGTTCTATATTGGATATAGAACAGTTCATATCTTAACGATGTTAAGGTACGGGGAGTTGTCCGGTTTATGATTAAAACCAGACACTGGACAACTCAAGGCACGTTTCTGTAATAGCTGTTTGTGGGTCGACCCAGGCTATGACGATGGTTGACTTTCTACCATCTGGAAGATCAATAGTGATATTGTTCTTAACTCGCCACAGTTTTAACAAAAATGGATTTTTTCAGAAAACAGTAGTGGGAGTATGGTAGAACTGGAAGTGATTCCAGAACCACAAACGATTACTGAAGATTTGATAAGGAACCTAAAGATTCAATCTGGTTTGACATTCCATTGGCCACTCCGTAGATTTAGTGGGTAACTTCAGGCACCCGAGAGGTACTCCGGTAGCCTCAAGGACGGTGACAGGGAAGTTCTTGTTTTCCCACACTTGCCATTGCTGTTGTTCCAGGCTGCGAGACCCGGCGGGAGGATGAGTATAGCGTCGTTCTAAACTGGCTTTAGAAGTGTACGTCTATATGACTCTGCCAGAGGGTTGTCGTGGTCAGTGGGAGCAGCGGAAGCATTGGTGGACAAGTTGCTTGTGTCTATTTATAGACTAAAGCAGATATAGCGGAGATAGATCATCTATTTCTGACATGACAGTCATAGGTTTGACTTCATCGGAATAGGGGATGGATCTGTTAAGAAGGTAGTAGGGTGTGATGTCCTGGTATTTGGATGACATACACAGAGTAGGAAGTGATATTCCTATACTACGATTGGTTATACTTTGGTCGTCACACAGTGGTTTCTCCACATGGGACTTGGACATTATATCAGACATACTGGTTACTAGATCTATGGTTTTAGATCTAGATTTGGGTGGTTTCCCAATCAGGGTACTTAGACAGCATTCTAAGAGTATTTAGAATGGACGACTCCTGGCACGGTAGTGTACCTGCAGGTGATGGAGTCACCCTCTCTAAAGGTGTCTTGCAGACTAAAGGGGAGAGGGATGTGCATGATTGGCAGATCACTTGCTCAGGCAATTGAGTCAATCATGAGATGTCAAGTACCACACCGGATGTTGTTCTTGCAATAGGTGCAATAAGTTGATATTGATCCAATCCTGGAGAAACAGTCGGAAGCAGTTTTAGAACATAAGTGGATGTTCTAGGGATATGATAACGACAGTCTCATTCGGGAGACAGTTATCATTCCAGGCTTCCAAGGTGACCTGGACGACAAGGAGATTGTCAGAGTTATAGTTTTCCCTCTGACGAGGGGCAGTATTTTGGACAGGTGATCCAGGTGGATACTGAGGGAGGCATGGCGCAGGATACTGATTAAGTTCGGTTGACGATACAGTATAAGAAGTTTGGATTTGGAGTTCATTTATGAGCTAGGTCCCATAAGACATCCAGACACATTCTAAGACAGGTATTGCTCATTTCGGGAGATGGCTTTCTCCGCGAACTTGAGATATAGAGAGACATAGAAAGAAACAACAAAGCGGATCCACTCACTGAGGCAATTCCTCGAACGCAATAGTTTCGCAAGCGAGCTTTGCAAGACTGACTAGTAGAGGAGTTGGGTGTTCGGTATCACACGGGCTGTGAGTATGCGACATCGCAATAATTAGCCTTGAGTGCAAGTGGGAGATTGTTGGAGATAGTGCCCTCAGAGTCAATTATTGGATCACAGGCACGTGATTGCAGTGATTGAGGGAGGACCTATCCCGGTAGGACAGTCTTGCTCGAGATGATAGTATGCTATCTGGTTTATCTTTATCATCGTGTACTGCTTTAGGTGACCTGCCATGTCGCTATTACACGTTGATAGAGCCCCTAGGATTCTTGCTTGACCACCAGCAGTATGAGGGCGATCATATAAGTGGGAGCTGGGGTCTATAAGCACATCCTTAAAAGGTCCCTAGTCGTGGGAGTTTCGAGACAGGGCATCGATACTCCAGAGTAGACTAGTGTACACAGTCGAGACCCCGACGAGGGGCGGTAGCTAGTCTCACAAGCCATTGGTGTCAGTTGGATCACCTAAGATGTATACAGGTGCTCATTGGGTTATGAGTACACCGGACATGACTCGCCGGGAACATGCTAGTTGGTCTTATACCTGACGTCAGATAGCAGTTCCCTGGTGACATGTGTACAGGTTAGTTCATCGACCTGGGGATCGTCATTTGTCTCGTGTGAGTTCCCACTGTACTTTGATTACTACCCTACCACGCTCAAAGGAGACGTGCAAATAGGTTTTAGTTGGGTACAGTCCCGAGCCACATGGAGGCAGTGAGCGGATCTTCAGGGGTTCGTCTCTCCCGGTATTGGGGGTGAGGTCGCGCTGTGTCTAGGAGAGCCATTACACGAAGCCTTCGGCCGAGGCAGGAGATTTACTGGTAGGTATTCCAGTAGTATCTCAGGGTGTTCTGGGCTACACTCCGACACGACTTGTACCGCTTTTGGGGGTCTGACTTTTACCAACCCCCTAGGCCCGCCATGCGATGCTCATAGACGAACGGACCGGACTGTACGGATATTGTCACCGACAGGCTCAGTAAGGTGTCAGGATGAGTTCGCTCATCGACGTCCCTTTTGGTCAATACCTGGTAGCCCGTTACATATTGGCTTATACCTCTGACGTGCTAGTGGTTAAATCCACAATCAAGGTGTTGACGAGTCTTTAGAGTCCCCCACATTCAGTTGCTCAAGTTTTCGGGCGAAACGCTGTAGTGGCCGTATGGAGATATGGTAGGGTTCGATCAGATACGTGCGGTATTGCACGGATCAGGATCGGACGGATTATACTAGCAGGCTTTGGTTTAAGCCGGATACTAGTATAGTACAGTGTAGATTTTGTCTCATTGCATTTGTATTTCGGTCGGAATACAGATGCAGGTGTGTATACACAGTATCGGGGTTTTCCTGTAATTTATTACGGGACCAGTTTTCTGGAGTTGCCAGTTTGCTTTCCGTTTCGGCCATTTTCATTTGTATCTTTCAATGGCCGAAGTTTGGTGGAGGAAGGCTTATTTGCATTTGTGCAAATAAGCATTAGTGGAGGGTGTTATTTGCATATTCTTGTATCATGATAATTCCTCCACCATTTGACTTCTTCTTCTTCTCATCATGGCTTGACTTTTGAGTCATCATGGTTGTTGATGATTAGCTTGTTGGAGTGTTGGTTTTGGTGCAATCATGCTTGATGATGATGGTTGGTCATGATGAGGGAGTGTGGTTTGCTCTTTGACTTGGTGATCTTTCATTCTTTTTCCTTGTATTATTGATACAACCCCACTAGGATTTTCTCCCCTCCTCCATCATCTCATTTGGCCGGCCACATTGAAAGGGGGCTGTCCCAATATTTGATATGGGGATTTTTGGTCTTTTAGCTTCACAAAAATCCCATGGTTCCACCTCCAAAGTATAGTTCATTCTCCTCCACAAAATGGCAACCTCCATGAACCCCAAAATGAGACATGAGCACTACACATTCTACAGCAAACCTTGGGCACGTCGGCTCGCCAACTTCGTGCCCGAGTTGCCTCGGTATAGAGGCGGGAGCCCGTAAAAGAAGCCGGCGACGTGGTGCCCTTCCGGCGATGAGGTGGACACCGGAGATTCCGCGGGAGATCGGGACGACGACGAGAAGACCGGAGGACACGGATCACTCGGTATATCTCTCTTCCCCATCTTGTAGTTTGCTAGGACTAGTTAATGGCCCGATCCGGGTTTTAGTGCGCGGTGGTGCCGGTTCAAGAAAAATTAAAGTTAACCATCGCTTCCGCATTCCGGCCTTGGGATGGAGGTCGGGGCGCCGCCATGCACTTACAGTGATGGCGCTCACACTCGTGGGGGCTGGGTAATCCATAAGCACATCCTTATACCGGTCCCTAGTCGTTGGACTATCGAGACAGGGCTTCGATACTCCGGAGTAGACTAGCGTATGCGCTTCTCATCCCAGCGTGGGAGACGGTCTGTCCTACAGCCGTCAGTACGTCGTACTTGAGATAGTTTGCGGGTGCTCGTTAGGTTACGGGTACACTGGACAGGACTCGTCGGGAACTGTTGGTTGGTATTATACCTATTGTCAGTTATCAGTTCCCAGGTGACATGAGTACAGCTTAGTCCGCTGACTTGACACTGTCACTTCGCCTCGAGTGTGTTCCCACTGTACTTTGATTACTACCCTACCACGGCTCAAAGGAGTCGTGCAAACAGGTAGTAGTTGGGTGTAGTCCCGAAGCACTTGGAGGCAGTGACGGTTAGACAGGATTCGTCTCTCCCGGTATTGGGGGTTGACATCGCGCTGTGTCTAGGAGAGCCATTACACGAGTAGTCCCTGGCCAGGGCAAGCGAGATATACTGGTAGGTTTCCAGTGTTATCTCAGGGTGTTCTGGGTTACACTCCGACATGACTTGTACCGCTATTAGGGGACTGACGTTCACCGCCACCCTAGGCCCGCCATGCGATGTATCAGACGAACAGACCGGACTGTACGGAGACTGTCACATACAGGCTCAGTAGGAGTTCAGATGGGGTTACCTCGTCAGTCTTCTTATCGGCATCTACCTTGGGACCGTTACGTACAACTAGTGCCACTTGCGGTCTGTGGTTAAACCCACTGCCAGCGTAGTGTCGAGTCTTTAGAGTCCCACACAGAGAGCTATTCGCCTTTAGGCAAAATGAGTAGAGGTCGCATGGTTTTGCGACAGGGTTCGTTCACATCCGCGCACTTGTGCACGTTTGCTGTCCGGACAGCTTATACTAGCGGGCTTTGGTTTAAGCCAGATCCTAGTATATGATTTGGGATGGGTTTTATCTCTTTGTATTCGTGTTCCTCGGATCACGAATACGGGTGCGTATGCACAGTTGCTTGAGACAGAGGGAGAGGACTTTGATTAGGGTTAATGACCATTGTCATTTTTTTTAACCCTAATGCTTGTGTGTGTATTATGGTTAATTGATATTAGTTTAATATAATTGTGCATGGTTATGGTTGTTGACCATTTGACATTCTTGACTTGTTGACCTAGGTTGACACTTTGACCATCATCATTTCATTTGGAAGATGCTCTTTGATCCTTGCAATTTGCATTAAAAATGAAATGATAATGGTCATGTCTTGATTAAGCCATGACAATTATCTCACTAATTATCAATTCACAATAATTCACACATATATGTGAGAATGCTTCATATTTCTCTCATTCTATCATATAGTTTCTCTCTCTTGCTCTTCCTCTTCCTCAAGCTCTCCCCTCTCATGGGTTGAGAAACACTTGAGCTTGAGAAAAACCATTCCATAGTAATCTCTACTCTCATCTAGGGTTCTAGGATTAGCACTTCTAGCACCCTAGTTACTTCTAGCTTGAAGTTGAAGCCAAAGGTTGAGGCTTTCGGGTGGATCCTTCTTCGACGTGAGAAGACGACAAAGGTGATCCCTTCCTACTACTCCAAGGAGCAAGGAGAGAAGGACTTAAAGCCCTAGGTATAACCATTCTACCCTTTAGCTAGTTTCTAGTTAGCTTTTGCTAGTTTTTGTTTAGCAAAGATCCTCCTTTGTCTAGTCCATGTTGCCTAGCATGATAAAAATCCAATTTTTATTCCGTTTTCCGTCTCCCCGCAAGCACCGGGGTGGGCAACGTGGACTTATAGTGGTATCAGAGCCTAACTAAACATAAACTAGCTAGGTAGTAAAGTATATAGAAGTTCGATCGGAAAAATCATAAAACTACGACATGCAAAACCCTAAGTTTCTGTTAAAATTTTTTCTGCTCTTAAATTAAAAAGTCATACTCCAAAAATTATCTCAGGGTTTTGTGAAGAAGCCCACCAAAAACGGTCGAGTGATCCCTTCAAAGCGCCGCGGTTCCGCGGCAATGGGTATACTTTTGCCGCGGAACCGCCGCAGTTTTGACTCGGTTCAGGGTCGTGTTTGGTGCAGTGTTCTTCTGACATGGTTTTGGAATTTTTAAGATGGTTTATATCAGCCCAGATTTTCCAGAAAAGAAATTTGTATTTGGGGGCCTATAAATCCGTATTTTTGATCGAATACTTTGACTAATCGGTTATATCTGTGATGTTTTTATGTATTGAACGTCGGCTAATCGCTATATGTCGATTAGTGGGGGTTATACATATCTGTGATCTGTGTTTGATGATGGTATGTGTATATGAATGCGTTGGATTGTCGCGGGTGAATAGCCGGGGTGGATGTGAGATGAGTGTTTCTTTTTCTTTCATTCATATAATATGTAAATTGATGTATTATTATTTGTATGGCTGCACAACCGGGTCGGGGTTGTAGCCATCATTGTATAATTCTTTTTACTGTTTTTGCTCCTAGGATAGACCCATGGAGGGGGTGCACAAACTACCGGGTATCTCGAAGTGCCGAGTGGCCTACCCACGGTGTTGAGGGAGGTTGCTTTGCTTCGGGTACTTGGCGGGTAGTTTGCCACACCCGTAGGGGTCTTGGGTGGGGTATTTGGCTATTCACCGCTACCGTGTAATCCGCTTTTCGTTGCAGGCTCGAACGGATTGCGGATTCCTAGTATATCCAATGTATTCATCTGTGATCTGTAATGTCTATCATTGCTATATATTTATATACTATAACTATTTAGGCGTTGCTTATGTTTTACAGCCGCGCTAGCCCAGCCCCCGCTCTGTCGTTAGTTAAGGAACCTAACGGGTGATGACGGGGCCCCGTGGTGAATGCGAATGGCATAAGCGTACGTCATATTTTGGTTGTTTTATGCAATGGTAGGATTAAATGATGGGACGCATTAAAAGAACTAATGCAAGAAAATAAACCAAGTAAAAGTCGATTGGAACACTTTGAAAACCACTCGGTTCTTTTCAAAACTAAACTTTTAAACGCGGAGCTTGAACCACTCCTTTTAAAAGCTATCTCGTTCCATCGATTATATCAAGTTCGCTACGTTCACGGTTTCGCCAAAACTATTCGTAGCCCTCCGTCATTCCACATGAATGGTCAAAAAGTATTCAAACTATGTATTTTGGCCAAAGTTAAGGCATAGTGATTGGTAGCTATTGGGTATTCATGTGCAGCATAGATAGATGCGTTGGTTTGGGACAGTCGTGCTGCCATTTTGGCCAAAGTCAAGAGTAGGTACGGGTGGGTCCAAATTAACCAGGAGAATGACGGGTAGAACTTGACATGTGACTTATGATATTTTGGCCAAAGTCAAGGTCATAAGAGCATGGGGCAAAAATCCACATCGGGAGTTTCATAAGTACTGAAACTTGCTAGCACTGCATACCATTTGGAGTGTGATAATTCTGGTAGGATTCCTTCGGTTTTATCACGCGATGATATTTGGATCCCGATCCTACTGTGAGTATATGCTACTCCTCGGGAAAACTCTCACTTAACGATCAATGCTATAAATTTAGTAGGTGTCTAGAAAGGTGTTAGCGGGGCTACGCCCACAGGGAAAAGAGGTTACTTAATTAAGGAACTTCACGAAAGCGTTGGAAAACCTCCCTCGAAGTACCGACACTGGCCTGGCTGAACGGTTAAGCAAGTATTGTACGGTGAGATTGATCCCGACTAATCCTTTCTTTACGGTTTGAGAAGGGATTCGAGAGACAGTGGGAGCCATCCTGTTTAGACAAATTAAAAACCACTCTAAACTTGCAAGAGCATCATGCTAAAGTGTTTCTTTTCTCTCTCCTAATTGCAGCGACCATTCAACATGACCGGACTTAACTTATTACTAGATAAAAACATACTGACAGGGCCGAACTACAAAGATTGGCTCAGGAATGTCAAGATGGCAATCACTTACGACAAGTTGGGGTATCTCCTTACCACCAAAGCTCCCCCTGTCCCAGGTCCCAAAACCAGTGTCACGGATAGGGAAATCCGTAAGACCTGGGAAATAGATTGCGCGAAGGCCAAATGCCTCGTACTTGCCTCGATGGACAACGAACATCAGAGGAGGCATGAGAATATGGACCTAGAGTCCATATTTCTTCATACAAAAGAACTGTATAGAGAGCAGTCTCGTATCGCAAGATACGAAGTGTCGAAGAAGTTGTTTTCGGCAAGGTTGGCCGTCGGATCATCGGTAGCGGAACACGTGCTTAAGATGATTGGCTACATAGAGGAGCTCGCGGAACTTGGGACCACGTTGGAGAATGAGCTCTATACGGACTTGATTCTTCAGTCCCTTCCTTCCACTTACGCCCAGTTCATTCTGAACTTCAACTTACAGGAAAAGGAAGTTGAACTTTCAGAGCTCCTCAACATGCTGAGGAGTGCAGAGGGCACCCTACAGAAAGGTAGGGAGACATCCACTTTGTTTGTAGGAGGATCTTCCTCTTCTAGGTCCAGGACGAAAGCCAAGGGCAAGAAGAAGAAAGCCCCCGCCAAACCAAGAGGCGGTGTCAGTAAAGTGGATACGAAGGGAAAAGGAAAGGCAAAAGCAACAAAGGTAGCGGGGAAGCTTGTGGGGAAGGAAGAGTGCTTTTACTGTCATAAAAGTGGACACTGGAAACAGGATTGCAAGGCTTGGAAGGCCAGAACCCAGGATCTGAAGCAAGTTGCGGCTTCAGCTTCAGGTGTGTATGTTATTGAAAACTGTCTATCAATAAACTCTACATCCTGGGTATTGGATACCGGATCAGGATCTCATATCTGTAATTCTTTGCAGGCGTTGAGAAAGCGTAGAGTTTTGAAGGCAGGTGACATGACCCTCAGAGTTGCAAACGGAGCTAGCATGGATGCTGAGGCCGTGGGGGACTATCACCTGGGATTGTCAGATGGACACTTTTTGGTTTTGCGTAGTTGTTATTTTGTACCAAATGCAACCTGTAATATCATTTCTGTATCTTTATTATCTAAAGAAGGTTATGAATTTGCATTTGTAAGTAATGTAGTGAACATTCACCTTAATCAAGTTTTGATTGGGTCTGGTACATTAAACAACGGTATATACGTATTGAACCAACCACAGATTTTCAATGTCCAGAATACACACAAAAGAAAGTCTCCAGAAATCAATAAAACTTTCTTATGGCATTGTAGACTGGGTCACATCAATGAGAGAAGGTTGACTAAGTTACAAACAGAAGGATATTTGGATTCGTTCGAATATCAATCGTATGCAACTTGTCAATCCTGTCTCAAAGGAAAGATGACAAAGACTCCATTCACTGGATACGGAGTAAGAGCGAGCGAGCTCTTGGGACTCGTACACAGCGACGTGTGCGGTCCAATGTCTACGCATGCACGAAGCGATTATTCTTACTTCATTACTTTTACGGATGACTTTTCAAGGTACGGTTATGTCTTCTTAATGAAACATAAATCCGAGGCTTTTGAAAAATTCCAGGAATATAAGAATGAAGTAGAAAAACAAACAGGCAAAAGTATCAAGGCACTAAGATCTGATCGAGGTGGTGAATACTTGAGTGCCGAGTTCCTGGGTTACTTAAAAGAGAATGGAATTCTCTCTCAGCTTACTCCTCCATACACTCCGCAAAATAACGGTGTATCAGAGAGACGGAACCGAACCCTATTGGATATGGTACGGTCCATGATGAGTAACGCTGAGTTGCTGCGATCGTTCTGGGGATATGCGCTAGAATCAGCCGCATACCTTTTGAACCGAGTTCCTACCAAGACTGTGCCTACTGTAGTGTTCCTAGGCACCCTAATGAGGTCTCACAAGGCATCGATCATGCCAAATTAAAATTTTAACGGTGCCGAGAAACCCGACTACGGATCGTTTGCTAGAAAACTAGGCGAAAAGATAACTAGTTAACACTTAACTAAGGGAATACGGAAATACAACCTTTGTAGATCCGGTGCTCCACCTCCATAGCTCCGCAACGAAGTCCTCTCCGCTATCCAAATCAAATCCGGGCTCTAGCGTCGGCTTCGTCGGAGAATAAGCGAGCTAGGTCGTCGATGTCCATGCCGAAGATGATCTACGTCGAAGCATCGCAAGATCAAGCTCTCACTTCACCAAGTCAAGAAACTTGTGAAGGAAACACACTCTACTACTTGGCAAGAGGTAGAGGATGAAGAAATAGGAAGTGGGTAAACTTTAGATTTGGATTTCTCACTCTTTATCATCAATCACCATTGATGAAGAAAGCTTTTTCTTCCTTGCTCATGAAGAAGAAGAAGAAAGAAATATATGATAAGTTAATTAAAAATAATAGAAAAACAAATACTTATCATATCACTAACTATAGTCAAGTGTAGAGAATGAATCATGGTTAGTGGGAATGGTTAGGGTTAAGGATGAGATAAGAATGGTTGACTTGATCAAAGCTTCATGAAGCTTCAACTAAACTCCAAAACTAGCAACCATTCTTTTCTCTTCTTTTCCAAAATGAATAAACAAATAAATAAATGAATAAATAAAGGAAATGAAACCCTAGCCATTCTTTTAACCATGGTTTAATTCTTTGCACTTAACCAAGTAAACATGTATCATCAAACATGATACAATCAAGTGCACAAAATCATATCGCATATGTAATGCGCACAATCCGAGTGAGAAAATCCATTTAAAGTGAACCAATACTAGTTAATGCAAAGTAATATATCAAATATATAATTATGCATTAAATCATTAAATCAACACTTGATTTAACGATCCGGTCATATCGCATATAACCGACTAGTATTCTATGTATCGGCTTATCGAACCAACCCTTGATTCGATAACTAGGTTATATCGCATACAACCTTTCGATACATTCATCGCGAGAATGGAATACGGTATCACATACACGCATTATTCTCGGTCCCGCACATATCTCATATGCGCTCCTATTTCGTTTCGCTTGAGCCAGGAAACCTCTGTGTAGGACTCTAAAGACTCGTCAATACGCCGACAGCAGGTGATGATCATATCAAGCACCCACAAGCCGCAAGCGGTCTGCTAAACGTAATGGCCACCCGGGTATTAAGCGATCTGAAGATCGACGAGCAAGCCCGCTCACACTCCAGTGAATCCGACCAGTAACACTACCGTACAGTCCGGTCTGATCGTCTGATATGTCGCATATCTCGTCTAGGGGTGGTAAACGTCAGACCCCAATAGCTCGATAAGTCGTGTCGATATGAGGTCTATAACAATTCGAGAAACTACTGGTAACACTTACCAGTAAATCTCAACAACCCTGGCCAGGGATTTCCTGTTATAGCCAATCGAACACAGCGCAACATCAACCCCTATACCGGGAGAGACAAATCCCCTCCTATCGCTCATTGCCTCCATGTGACTCGGGACTGTACCCAAAAACCACCGTTTTGCACGCCCTCTTGGACGTGGTAAGATGGAAATCAAAGCACAGTGGGAACCACACAAGACTCTATGACGATCTCGGGTCAACAGACTACTCTGTACCAGTGTCACCAGAGAACTGCCATCTGACGTGAGGTATAATACCATCTGGGAGTTCTCGGCGAGTCCGTCCAGTGTACCCAGTCTCTACTGAGCACCCGTATATCATCTCTGATGTCAAACACCGATGGATATGGGATCATCTATCGCCCATCTGTATGGGTCGAGAAGGTATACGCTAGTCTACTCTGGTATATCGATGCCCCGTCTCGATACACCCACGACTAGGGACTTTGAAGGATGTACTTATGGACTACCATGTCCCCACTAGTATGATCCGCATCATAGTCCAGGTAGTCAAGTACAGATCCTAAGGGCTTTACCAACATGTAACAGAGAGACAATCAGTATACACGTTAAGGTAAAGTTCAACCAGATAGCATACTATCATGTCGAGCAAGAAAGTCCTCCCTATATACGTCCCAGCATCCACTACAATATACATCCTATGTACAGTAATGTCCTCTAGGGCATACATATAACTAACAATCTCCCACTTGCACTAGGGCCATCTGATAGCAGTGGTTGTAGTATCTCATACTCAACCATCCCATAAAAGTCTCTCTCTGGGAACAGGCCTTTGTGAGTGGATCCGCTGTGTTGTCCTCTGAGTCTACTCTCCTAACCTCGATCTCCCTGGAGATCAACCATCTCCATGATCAAGTGATACTACCTTAGAATATCTCTGGATCACTGATGGGACCGGCGTTCCTTGGCAAAAGCCACAATTCCATTGTCACACAATGGGAGGAACATAGTTTATCTCATGAACCAATATACACCCAAACAGCCTCTTTGGTAGCATCTTAAGTAGCGATGTATCCAGCCTTTATCGTCTAGTATGTCACAGTATCTAGCTTGGAACTCTTCCAACATACCGTCCCTTTACTGAGGGTAAAGACAATGCCTGTGACTGACATTCAGTCGTCTTTATCACCCTGGAACACTTCCAGTGATTCTCCCCAGGATCGATTGATACCTTCTCACTACAACTAGTGAGAATCCTAACATCCAATTAGATCTATCTCATAGATCCAAACATCAGGATTTAGGAGGTATCACTTTGATCCTGTATGGAGAATCCTAGTGATAAGCGGAGATTGACCGAGCGTAGCATAAGAAACTCTTTTCTTATCAAGAGTATGTCATCCACGTACTCTATGAGGATCACTACCATACTCCCTACTACCCTTTTGTTTATACAAGGTTCATCTACCATTTTGATGATGTCAAACTCTTTGACTAATCCATCAAAACAGATGTTCCAACTCCGCGATGCCTGCTTTAATCCTATAAAGTATCTTGCACACGTTTCCGCTGCTCCCACTATCTACGAAGCCCTCTGGCTGTGTACTTATAGACGCACTCTTCTAAAACATCATTTAGAAAAGCAGTCATGACACCCAACCACCAGATATCGTAGTCATGGTATGTAGCCGTGACAAGTAGGATCTGGATGGACTTAAGCATAGCTACTTGAAAAGGTTTCACCATTATCCACACCTGGTCAATGATGCAAACTTTTAACAAGTCTAGCTTTGAAAGTCTCAACTTTTCCATGTACACCAAGTAATCTTCTCAAGATATACTTGCTCCTGATGGGGATTTAACCCTTCAGATATAGCAACCAAAGTCCATACTTTGTTGGTATATAAGGATTCCATCTCAGATCGCTAAACATCCAGCCATTCTTACAGAGTCCCACTCCTGATGGCCAGCTCGAAACTAGTTGGGTCATCATCTCATGATACAATCCTCGCTCCCACTGTCATAGAGAAACAGAAGTATCTCTCAGGTGGGTGAGGAACCCTACTAGATCGGCGGAGAGGTTGAGGTTCGTTGGTAACTATTGAATCCTTTGGTTCTGTCAAATCATCAGCCGTAGTTTGTATAGCTGGAACATTTCTAGTTCTGCATTACAGACCTTGCCTCGAGCTTGTCCGGATTTTGCATTCAGACATAGGCCGGACAACTCCAAATCTTAACTAACTTAAGATATGGGCTCTTCCCTTTCCATATCACATATGAAGTGGTAGGCATTGATTTGATTCGAACCCTATTCAATAGGTATGCAGCTTCTCAAGTGCATAACTCCCAAAAAGGAAATAGGTAACTCAGTAGTACTCATCATAGAGCACACCTTATCATATAGGGTGTGATTGCTCCGCCCCGATACACCATCGTGCTATGGTGTATACGGAGGAGTAATGCTGAGAGAGAATCTCATTCTCCTTTAGAATAGTCCAGGAATTCCGTGCTCAAGTATTCTCCTCCTTGATCACATCAAAGGACATAATACTTGTACCCTTATTTTGGTTCTTTACTTCTCACTTATATTCTGTGAATATCTCAAAAGGTTCGGACTTGTGTTTCAACAGGAACATAGGTCTGAATCTCGAAAGATCATCAGAGAATGTAATGAAGTACAAAGAACCGGTCCTGGCATGTGTAGACAGGGGACCTACATACATCAACATGTATCAGTCCCAAGAGTTCATTAACTCTTTCTCTGTTTCCAGTAAACGGAGCTATGGTCATCTTATCTTTGTGACATGACTGGCGAGTTTCACAAGATGTAAATTCAAACTGATTAAAATATGCATCTATATGTAACTTCAGCTAGTCGGGTCACATTGATCTGACCTAGTCTACAATACCTTAAGAAGGATCCGTTCATTTCTGAACTCTTCCTCTTATGTGTGTTCCATATACTAAGAACTGTAGTTTGATTTAGAACATCAACGCTTTTAGATAACGTGCCTGAACCGATCAACTTTTGATATAGGAAATGTTCAAAACATTATCCAACAATACAAAATTATATCCTTTCTTTATTAATAAAGAGACTGATATGATTTTGTATATCAGGTTCGGTATCTAATAACATTCGTTCAGAATCAATGTATTGGTAATACAGGGTGACAGTGACCAACAGACTTGGCTGCAACTCTTGCCCCGTTTTCTGCCTCATGAAACTTATCACCCGTTCTCAGTTCTCTACCTATCTGTAGCCCTATGTAACAGATTACATATCTGGGATCCTGATCCGGTATCACATACCCAGGACGTAAAGGATACTGAGAAACAGTTCTGTATAATGAACAAACCCGAAGATGATGCATCGGCATGCACTCTCTTCGTTTGGGCGGCACGGGAATTCTGGTAATCCCCAATTCCCTGCTCTGTCTTATAACAATTATAAGTTGGAGCGGGACCAACGTTCCCCAGCTCAGTATAACAAGCAGGTTCGGTCAATAATCCGTTTTATTATCTTGATTAAGGCGTGATATGGTCGCTACCAGGAGAGAGAGAGAAGAAAACACTCAGCGTGCGCTCTTGCAAGAATAGATTGGTTATTATTTTATCTAATCAGGATGGCTCCCACTGCTTTTTATCAAATCTTCCTTCAAACCCTAAAAGGAAAGACTAGCCGGGATTAATTACACACTACAAGTTCGCCAATCTTTCAGCCAGGCCAGTGTCGGTACTTTGAGGGAGGTCCCCCGTGCTTTCGCACGAACCTAATTAATGTAAACCTCGTTTTCCCAGAGGCGTAACCTCGTTGACACCTTTCTAGACACCTACTTGATCGGCTAATTGTAATGTATAAAACTCTCCCAGGAGTAACTCTTACTCGCAGCGGGTATCGGGATCCAACTATCTCATAGAAGGTATGCAATCTCATTGCAAATTTCAACACTTGAAATTCCCGATAATATTTTGCCCCTAGCTCGCTATGACCTTGACGGAGGCCAAACAACCCATAGTCCGCTAGTCAAGTTCAACCCGTCATTTCCTGATTGAATTAAACCCACCCGCACGACCCTTGACGGAGGCCAAACAACGCCGTACGAATACCCTAATCCAATCGCATCATATGCTAGCAGATAAGCACTAGTTAGCTACCGTACACTACGCCTTGACGGAGGCCAAACAACCGCAGCACGAATACTAACTAGTACGTATCTGAAATGACGGAGGGCTACGACAGGTTTTTCTGAAAACCTATTGCGTAATGAACTTGATATCGCTGTAGAATCAAATGATTTTAAAATGGAGTGCTTTTGAGGCTTTTCTAGTTTTGCTAAAGGAGTCACTCCCGGTGAAGGGATCGTCGGTCCTTTCCTCGTTGAATGAGGTGCGGGATATATCATATATATCACTGTGCAAAGCAAAAACACTTAAAAGCTATCAAAAAACAAACCGAGTGTGTAGCATCTGCCAGTTATTGCTAAAGGAGTCACTCCCGGTGAAGGGATCTCGGTCCTTTCCTTATCGAATAAGGTGCAGGATATATCACATATATCGCTGTGCAAAGCAAGAACTGTAGCTACCTGTTTTATTTTGAAATTCGATTCTACAACATCTTAGGTTTCTTTTTATTTCATTAATCACATTAATGAAGTCCCATCATTTAAGTACCTAAACATCACAGATAAATATGACATACACTTATGCCATCCGCATTCGCCTCGATGTCCCCTCGTGCACCGTTAGGTTAGGTAACTAACGGCAGAGCAGGGCAGGGCTAGCGCGGGTGTAAAACATAAGTAACGGCTATATAATATATCATATATACTATATACTGTATCTATCATAGAACATCACATGATCACATCACAGATATCGCAGCAGAAGAATCATATGAAATATTGGATATACTAGGACGTCCGTGTTTTCAATACGAGCCAGTATAAAACACGGATTCCATGGTCGTGATGAATAGCCAAACCCACACCCCTAGACCCCTACGAGAGCGGCAAGCAACCCTACCAATTCTGGAGTTAGGAGACCCGGACTCGACTCCTCGAGTTGGTCTCCCACTGGACTCCAGAACCCGGTTACTTGTGCTCTCCTCCTTGGGTCTATCCTAGTGCGGAAAAGTAAATAATATACAAACGGTGACAACTTCCGCAACCTGGAAGCGCCCCAATAAAAGAATATTACATACAAGTTTTTACATGAATGAAAATGAAAAACACTCATCTCACATAAAAAACCCCGGCTATTCAAACACGACGATCCAATATAACATATCCAGCAACACATAACATCACATGTCATCAACGTAAGTAAATATGCGCATCCCAATTGTCGTTGACATATAGCAACGAAACCGGCGATATCACATATTACACTTACGGTCACAGAAAAGAAAGTGTAAAACTACAACAGTTGGAATCCGCAACCACCTCAGACATCGCATGCCTGACCAAATGAATTTCTTAGACATCGCATGCCTAACAATTATAAACCCCGCATTTTAGTCTCAAAATCGAAAACACTTTTCAATATTCAAGTCGGGTAATTCAACAAGATTCCCGGCATCCTGATCGAATGCTCGTCGCAAACTTCAGTAGACGGCCGCACCCCCGATACCGTCGACGAAGTGCACCAAGGCGGAACACCGCTACCGCGAGCACCCGGACGGATGCTTTCGGCGACGGGGTTCTCCTACAGTCACTTGGTCGG
Source organism: Agapanthus africanus (assembly GCA_030015575.1). NCBI lineage: Eukaryota > Viridiplantae > Streptophyta > Magnoliopsida > Asparagales > Amaryllidaceae > Agapanthus > Agapanthus africanus. Next base: position 180,319,899 of record CM057344.1, on the reverse strand, counting down.
GGCTATGGAGTGAGGCTGTCTATTAAGTTTACCCGGCGAGTATCCGCGTACGCTACGTGATTGCGACGGACTTTTGATCACATCAAAATTCCGTGGCAACCGATCAAGTGAGACTAAATTGCTATGTTTATAATATTCATTCCGTTATCTCATAACTAATTGTGAATTCCAATTATTGTATCCCATTCCAGATAAATAGAAAATGTTAAACTTTCCGATCGAACAATCGAACACCCAAGTTTTCCCGATACAGCTCATCACATGAAACAGGTTTTAAAACATTCAGTTCATGCCTCAGTACCAACGGTCCAGCCGTAGAAGGGTCAAGCCAACGCCTCACATGTGGCACGCCGTACTACCCCAAACCCGAAGGTTCAAAGGGCAGTTCAAGACGGTCACATAATCGAGTTAAGGTTTGTTGTCTTCTAGAGGGACCATCGCGTTACTTGCACTACTTAGAACGTCTTTAAACCTCGGAAAAATCCAACTCTTGGAAATTTTCCGTCAGGGGAAAGATTGGGTATTTATATCTGGTCGAACTTTTTAACATATTGTAAAATATCCGGAAAGCCACATAGACGAAACTTGATAATCCGATCGAATCCTCTATTCCCAATGCAACCCCAGAACACTCAACTGTAGAGTATATTTTAAAATTACCCAGAAAACACAGGGGTTAATTATAAACATTACTGTGCAAAAAGGAGTTAACGAGTCAACAGTGTTGCCGCGGAACCGCCGCGCCACGTGGGATTAGGCCGCGGTTCCGCGCCGTTATGACGGAGTTAGGTCTCCGTTTTTCACAGTATTTCATAAAAAACCCTGCTTGATTTTCTGCATATTTTTAATATTGAAAAATCGCAGTTTTTGAAAAAAGGACAGAGAGCATGATCCGGGGTCGGGTTTTGGTTCGATCGGACTTCAAATTGCGTCTAGAGTTCGCCTAAGGCTCTAGCTAGGCTCTGATACCACTGTAGGGTTCCTAGGCACCCTAATGAGGTCTCACAAGGCATCGATCATGCCAAATTAAAATTTTAACGGTGCCGAGAAACCCGACTACGGATCGTTTGCTAGAAAACTAGGCGAAAAGATAACTAGTTAACACTTAACTAAGGGAATACGGAAATACAACCTTTGTAGATCCGGTGCTCCACCTCCATAGCTCCGCAACGAAGTCCTCTCCGCTGTCCAAATCAAATCCGGGCTCTAGCGTCGGCTTCGTCGGAGAATAAGCGAGCTAGGTCGTCGATGTCCATGCCGAAGATGATCTACGTCGAAGCATCGCAAGATCAAGCTCTCACTTCACCAAGTCAAGAAACTTGTGAAGGAAACACACTCTACTACTTGGCAAGAGGTAGAGAATGAAGAAATAGGAAGTGGGTAGACTTTAGATTTGGATTTCTCACTCTTTATCATCAATCACCATTGATGAAGAAAGCTTTTTCTTCCTTGCTCATGAAGAAGAAGAAGAAAGAAATATATGATAAGTTAATTAAAAATAATAGAAAAACAAATACTTATCATATCACTAACTATAGTCAAGTGTAGAGAATGAATCATGGTTAGTGGGAATGGTTAGGGTTAAGGATGAGATAAGAATGGTTGACTTGATCAAAGCTTCATGAAGCTTCAACTAAACTCCAAAACTAGCAACCATTCTTTTCTCTTCTTTTCCAAAATGAATAAACAAATAAATAAATGAATAAATAAAGGAAATGAAACCCTAGCCATTCTTTTAACCATGGTTTAATTCTTTGCACTTAACCAAGTAAACATGTATCATCAAACATGATACAATCAAGTGCACAAAATCATATCGCATATGTAATGCGCACAATCCGAGTGAGAAAATCCATTTAAAGTGAACCAATACTAGTTAATGCAAAGTAATATATCAAATATATAATTATGCATTAAATCATTAAATCAACACTTGATTTAACGATCCGGTCATATCGCATATAACCGACTAGTATTCTATGTATCGGCTTATCGAACCAACCCTTGATTCGATAACTAGGTTATATCGCATACAACCTTTCGATACATTCATCGCGAGAATGGAATACGGTATCACATACACGCATTATTCTCGGTCCTGCACATATCTCATATGCTCTCCTATTTCGTTTCGCTTGAGCCAGGAAACCTCTGTGTAGGACTCTAAAGACTCGTCAATACGCCGGCAGCAGGTGATGATCATATCAAGCACCCACAAGCCGCAAGCGGTCTGCTAAACGTAACGGCCACCCGGGTATTGAGCGATCTGAAGATCGACGAGCAAGCCCGCTCACACTCCAGTGAATCCGACCAGTAACACTACCGTACAGTCCGGTCTGATCGTCTGATATGTCGCATATCTCGCCTAGGGGTGGTAAACGTCAGACCCCAATAGCTCGATAAGTCGTGTCGATATGAGGTCTATAACAATTCGAGAAACTACTGGTAACACTTACCAGTAAATCTCAACAACCCTGGCCAGGGATTTCCTGTTATAGCCAATCGAACACAGCGCAACATCAACCCCCTATACCGGGAGAGACGAATCCCCTCCTATCGCTCATTGCCTCCATGTGACTCGGGACTGTACCCAAAAACCACCGTTTTGCACGCCCTCTTGGACGTGGTAAGATGGAAATCAAAGCACAGTGGGAACCACACAAGACTCTATGACGATCTCGGGTCAACAGACTACTCTGTACCAGTGTCACCAGAGAACTGCCATCTGACGTGAGGTATAATACCATCTGGGAGTTCTCGGCGAGTCCGTCCAGTGTACCCAGTCTCTACTGAGAACCCGTATATCATCTCTGATGTCAAACACCGATGGATATGGGATCATCTATCGCCCATCTGTATGGGTCGAGAAGGTATACGCTAGTCTACTCTGGTATATCGATGCCCCGTCTCGATACACCCACGACTAGGGACTTTGAAGGATGTACTTATGGACTACCATGTCCCCACTAGTATGATCCGCATCATAGTCCAGGTAGTCAAGTACAGATCCTAAGGGCTTTACCAACATGTAACAGAGAGACAATCAGTATACACGTTAAGGTAAAGTTCAACCAGATAGCATACTATCATGTCGAGCAAAAAAGTCCTCCCTATATACGTCCCAGCATCCACTACAATATACATCCTATGTACAGTAATGGCTTCTAGGGCATACATATAACTAACACCTACTACACCATATCAGATGTGGTGTGGGAAGAGACCCTATCTTAATCACATTAAGACATGGGGATGTCCAGCTTTTGTCAAAAAGCAGCATGCGGACAAGCTCGAGGCACGCTCAGTACAGTGCAAGTTTGTGGGATATCCAAAGGACTCCAAGGGATATTTCTTCTATTGCGAAAAAGAACAAAAGGTTTTTGTTTCTCGCCATGCCCACTTTCTAGAACACCAGTTCATAGAAAAGGAAATAAGTGGGAGCGCAATAGAACTGGAAGAAATTCCAGAACCACGAGCTATTACTGAAAGCTTAGTAGAACCAGAGGGTTCGAAAGATCAGGACATTCCCACGCCACTCCGCAGGAGTAGTAGGCAGTCTCATCCGCCCGAGAGATACTACAGTTTTCTCATTGACGGGGATAGAGAGGATTGCATCATAGATTGTGATGAGCCTACAAGCTTCCAGCAAGCCATTCAGAGCGTCGACTCGGTAAAATGGCTGGATGCAATGCGGACCGAAATGGAGTCTATGTACACCAACAAAGTATGGACGTTGGACATTGCTCCAGATGGGGTAAAACCCGTAGGATGCAAGTGGATCTTCAAAAGGAAGATTGGTGTAGATGGACAGGTTGAGACCTATAAAGCTAGACTGGTTGCAAAGGGTTTTCGTCAGCGACCTGGTTTGGACTATGACGAAACCTTTTCTCCAGTAGCTATGTTGAAATCCATTCGGATCCTTCTTGCCATTGCTGCCTTCCACGATTATGAGATTTGGCAGATGGACGTAAAGACCGCTTTTCTAAATGGACATTTAGAGGAGTGTGTCTATATGGATCAGCCAGAGGGTTTCATTCAGAGTGGGAGCAGCGGAAAGGTGTGCAAGTTGCTTAAGTCCATTTATGGACTAAAGCAGGCATCGCGGAGTTGGAACATCTGTTTTGATGAGACGGTCAAGGAATTTGGATTTATCAAAAATCCAGATGAACCATGCATCTATTGTAGATTTGTAGCGAGAACTGTAGTATTCCTCGTTCTATACGTGGATGACATTCTCTTAATAGGAAATGACATTCCTATGCTACAATCTGTCAAGGGATTCTTGTCACACAGGTTCTCCATGAAAGACCTGGGTGATACCTCATACATTCTGGGTATCCGGATCTACCGTGACAGATCCAAGAGGATATTAGGACTTTCACAGACCAGGTACATCGACACCATACTGAAGAGATTCAGTATGGAAGATTCCAAGCGCGGTAGGATCACCCTCTCCAAAGAGATGTCTCCCAGGACTGATTTGGAGAGGGATCGCATGTCTATTATACCCTACGCTTCTGCGGCAGGCTCTATAATGTATGCGATGTTGTGTACCAGACCAGATGTAGCTTATGCACTGAGTGTGGTAAGCAGGTATCAGTCAAACCCTGGGGAGAAACATTGGATAGCGGTAAAGAACATTCTCAAGTACCTGAGAAGGACTAAGGAGATGTTCTTGGTATATGGCGGAAAAGACCTCCAGATTGAGGCCTTTGCTGACTCCAGCTTGCAGAGTGACAAGGATGATTCTAAGTCCATGTCGGGTTTTGTCTTTACCCTCAATGGAGGGGCGGTGTGTTGGAAGAGCTCCAAACAGGAAACTGTTGCTGACTCGATTATGGAAGCGGAATACATCGCTGCATCTGATGCCGCAAAAGAAGCTGTCTGGACGAGGAAGTTCTTGAAAGAACTTCAGGTGGTTCCGTCCATTGTTGACCCAATACCTCTGTATTGCGATAACAACGGGGCTATAGCTTTAGCGAAGGAACCCAGGTCCCATCAGAAATCCAGACATATCTTGAGGCGGTATCACCTGATCAGGGAGATCGTGGATCGCCAGGAGATCGAGGTTCGGAGGGTTGCTTCAGAAGATAACACTGCAGATCCATTCACGAAGGCCTTACCCCAGACTCAGTTCGAGCGGCTGATCGAGATGATAGGTCTTCGATACGCCAGTATATGGCCTTAGTGCAAGTGGGAGATTGTTAGTGTATATGCCCTAGAGGCCATTACTGTATCATACTAGTATGTATATTACTTGATGGAAGCTTGGGATATTCACAGTTGTATATACAATCTTGCTCGAAATGGTAGTATGCTACTTGGTTTGTCTCTGCTTTAATATGTGCATGTGTTTCTTTTAGCATATCGCTTATATACATATTAGTAGAACCCTTAGGATCTTTGCTTGATTACCAGCGTTGTGATGGCGCTCACACTCGTGGGGGCTGGGTAATCCATAAGCACATCCTTATACAGGTCCCTAGTCGTTGGACTATCGAGACAGGGCATCGATACTCCGAAGTAGACTAGCGTATGCGCTTCTCATCCCAGCGTGGGAGACGGTCTGTCCCACAGCCGTCAGTACGTCGTACTTGAGATAGTATGCGGGTGCTCGTTAGGTTACGGGTACACTGGACAGGACTCGTCGGGAACTGTTGGTTGGTATTATACCTATCGTCAGTTATCAGTTCCCAGGTGACATGAGTACAGCTTAGTCCGCTGACTTGACACTGTCACTTCGCCTCGAGTGTGTTCCCACTGTACTTTGATTACTACCCTACCACGGCTCAAAGGAGTCGTGCAAACAGGTAGTAGTTGGGTGCAGTCCCGAAGCACTTGGAGGCAGTGACGGTTAGACAGGATTCGTCTCTCCCGGTATTGGGGGTTGACATCGCGCTGTGTCTAGGAGAGCCATTACACGAGTAGTCCCTGGCCAAGGCAAGCGAGATATACTGGTAGGTTTCCAGTGTTATCTCAGGGTGTTCTGGGCTACACTCCGACACGACTTGTACCGCTATTAGGGGACTGACGTTCACCGCCCTTAGGCCCGCCATGCGATGTATCAGACGAACAGACCGGACTGTACGGAGACTGTCACATACAGGCTCAGTAGGAGTTCAGATGGGGTTACCTCGTCAGTCTTCTTATCGGCATCTACCTGGGGACCGTTACGTACAGCTAGTGCCGCTTGCGGTCTGTGGTTAAACCCACTGCAGCGTAGTGTCGAGTCTTTAGAGTCCCACACAGAGAGCTATTCGCCTTTAGGCAAAATGAGTAGAGGTCGCATGGTTTTGCGACAGGGTTCGTTCACATCCGCGCACTTGTGCACGTTTGCTGTCCGGACAGCTTATACTAGCGGGCTTTGGTTTAAGCCAGATCCTAGTATATGATTTGGGATGGGTTTTATCTCTTTGTATTCGTGTTCCTCGGATCACGAATACGGGTGCGTATGCACAGTTGCTTGAGACAGAGGGAGAGGACTTTGATTAGGGTTAATGACCATTGTCATTTTTTTAAACCCTAATGCTTATGTGTGTATTATGGTTAATTGATATTAGTTTAATATAATTGTGCATGGTTATGGTTGTTGACCATTTGACATTCTTGACTTGTTGACCTAGGTTGACACTTTGACCATCATCATTTCATTTGGAAGATGCTCTTTGATCCTTGCAATTTGCATTAAAAATGAAATGATAATGGTCATGTCTTGATTAAGCCATGACAATTATCTCACTAATTATCAATTCACAATAATTCACACATATATGTGAGAATGCTTCATATTTCTCTCATTCGATCATATAGTTTCTCTCTCTTGCTCTTCCTCTTCCTCAAGCTCTCCCCTCTCATGTGTTGAGAAACACTTGAGCTTGAGAAAAACCATTCCATAGTAATCTCTACTCTCATCTAGGGTTCTAGGATTAGCACTTCTAGCACCCTAGTTACTTCTAGCTTGAAGTTGAAGCCAAAGGTTGAGGCTTTCGGGTGGATCCTTCTTCGACGTGAGAAGACGACAAAGGTGATCCCTTCCTACTACTCCAAGGAGCAAGGAGAGAAGGACTTAAAGCCCTAGGTATAACCATTCTACCCTTTAACTAGTTTCTTGTTAGCTTTTGCTAGTTTTTGTTTAGCAAAGATCCTCCTTTGTCTAGTCCATGTTGCCTAGCATGATAAAAATCCAATTTTTATTCCGTTTTCCGCCTCCCCGTAAGCACCGGGGTGGGCAACGTGGACTTACAATAAAGTAATATATAATATGTGCAATAAAGTAAACATGAAATAGCAGGCATGGAAAATAGTGATAAGTGTATGTGAAATAGCAGTCACAGGTGAATAGTGTAGCATGTGTGTCAAATCAGTAATCAATGCAATGTCCATGTCGCTAAACCTATCAGTCTCTAAGTCAATTTGAAATCGATCGGAAAAGATTTATCATGTTTAACAAGGGTCTTGTGCATGCCCGAGACTACGATACGCTGTTGCCCGAGGCATAGCCATGTAGCCGTGCTGCTAGTGTTGGATATAGTGCCCTTAAGGTAATTATTGTAATTGCAGATAGGCGATTTTGATAATTAAGGGAGGATCTATACAGGTAGAATAGTTTTACTCGAAATGATAGTATGCTATTTACTTTGTCTTTATCATTAATATGTATATGTTTTACTTGTTATTACGTTTCGCTAATACATAATGATGAAGCCCGTAGGATTCTTGCTTGACTACCAGTATTATGATGGCGATCATATATGTGAGAGCTGGGTGGTCCATAAGCACATTCTTAAATGTCCCTAGTTGAGCGAGTATCAAGACTGGGTATCAATATTCCGGAGTAGATTAGTGTATACGTTTCTAGACCCCGACGAGGGGCGGTAGCCGGTCTTACAAGACATTGATGTTGTGTCACCTAAGATAGTATACAGTTGCTCACTGGAGGTGAGTACACAGGATGGACTCACCGAGAACTTCTAGATGGTATTATATCTATCGTCAGATACAAGTTCTCTAGCGGCATGAGTACAGGTTAGTCCTTTGACCTGATATCATCATTTTTCTCGTATGATTTCCCACTATACTTAGATTACTACCCTACCATGGCTCAAAGGAGTCGTGAAAACAGATTTTAGTTGGGTATAGTCCCGAGCTACATGAAGGCAGTGAGCGGTTGTCAGGTATTTGTCTCTCCTGGAATTAGGAGTCGATGTCGCACTGTGTTTGGTTGGCCATAACCATAAATCTGTGGCCACAGTGAATGAGATTTACTGATAGGAGTTCATTAGTTTCTCGATTAGTGACGAGCTTGACTCTGGCACGACTTATCGGGTTATTAAAGGTCTGACGTTATCCACCCCTGGACCCGGTATCGATACTCTTAGATGAAGAGACCAGACTGTATGGAGATTGTCACATTCAGGCTCAATAGGGTATGAACAAACTTGATTATCGACCGCCTTTTCGGCACATACCTAGGTAGCCGTTATATACAGCTAGTGCCGCTGACATGCTTGTGGTTATGGATTTATCCAGTAACTCACTGCCAGCGTATTGTCGAGTTTTTAGAGTCCCATACAGAGGATTTTTCCGGTTCAGGCGATATGATATAGATGACGTATGTTGGTATATACAGGAGTCCGATTAAATACGTGTACAAGCTATACGGATTTTAATCAAACGGCTGATAATACTAGCCAGCTTAGGATTAAACCGATTTATTAAATCAAGTTTTGATTTAATAATTTATATATATATTTTTAATATATATATATATATATATTATAGTATTATTGTTCACTATTCATTTTCTCTCTCTTGGCTATTCGTATTTTTATACGGATACACGTATATATATTTCGATACGTATACCGGGTTGTATTCCTTATTTATATGGAATACTTTCTAGAAGGAGGACACCTCATTTGTGAATATTCATTTATGAATATTCTTGGAAATGAGGTGGAGGGTGAGGTGGCTTTGGGTATAGTTGTGGAATGTACAGAGGGATAGGCTTCGTCTGTTTATGTTAAATGGTTGTGATATTTTTATATGTGTATGGAAAGATTATGAAACCATTCATTATTTTCTCATTCATTCATCCAAGACTTAGCCATTTTTGTGAGATGGCCGCCTCTTCTTCTTCCTCTTCCTTAATCATGCCCTCTTGAGCTTGAATTTGAGAGTGAAAATGATAGTGGAAAATTCTTACATCCCCACTCTCCATTCCCAGCGAGCTTGGAGCATCGGTTGCTTCACTGGGTGAAGCTGAAGCTTGGATCGGTTCTCTCGGGTGGATCATCTTCGATAATGATGGTCGCCTCTCAAGTTTATTCTCAACGACCTATGATTGAATTGAAATTTTCCGATTGTGTATATCACTCAAATGATCCCCGATAATGGTACCATTTGGTTGATCTATATCTTTGTGTCGGTTTGGAAAATGAATAGAATTCACAATAAAAGAATTATTTGACCGCAATCAATAACAGTGTCGAAATGTAGCGCGTTAGTAAGTGCGGATCGTCCACAGGGATTATGCGATTCGTTCGTATTTTGATTTGTTTGAATTGAAAAGTTAATAGAAAAGAAAAGAAAACATGATTCAAGATTTTATCAAATGTTTCAAGTGTCACTATTCTAATCAAGAATCAAGAAAATGATAAACATCGAGAATCGAGTTTCAATATAATTCCAATCAATTTGGGTTTCAAGAATTGATGTAAAGCTCGTAGGAATCGATTAGATTGTAGATGTGATGAAGACTAAAGATTAACGTTTCTTATCCATTAACGAATTGATGCTAACTTGATGTCGATTGATCGAGGTTTAAGGATCTTGCGAAGAATTAGGGTTCTTCGTCCTATCCTTTGTCCTTTCGATGAATCACATTCACTAGATAGCTTCTTGAAAATCCAATGATCGATCGTTGATTCTCTAGATCGTGCGAAAAGAATCAAGAACCCATTTCACATCGATCTAGATCATCGATCATTCTATTTTCAAGAATTTACAATCGCTATAGGACTTAAGAAAACGTTTAAAGATTTATCGACATCATCATTCTACGATCATCTCGACTCCTCCACGAGCGGAGTTTATTCACACATCATCACAAAGAATGCATTCAAGAATTGAAATGAAATCATGATGCTAGAATTAAAATGTAAACAAGTTTAAAGAATCTTCACCTTTATTACATCAACAAGAAGTTACAACTCTCAAGAATTACAAGAGGAAGGAACTTTGCTCGTCGAATCTTGCATCGCTCGGCTTCTTGAGTCTTGGATCGCTTCGACCTCGTGCTCCGATGAAGTCTGGCTTTGGGTCTAAAGGGTTGTAGAAGACTTGCTTGGCTTGAACTCCATGAATCTTGAATTGGGTATTTGTAGATTGGATTAGGGTTAGGGTTTTGACACAAGCCTTGTCACTAGACTTGTGGGTGGAATTTAGGAAAGATGAAGAATGGGAGAGATTGGGATTTAGCTCTCTAAGATTCTAAAAAAATGGGATCTTTTTACAAGTGAGCCTAGGGGTCTATTTATAGGTTTCCCAAACCCTAGGTTTTGGATTTGAAATGGAACTTCCCTCCAAAAGTTTGTTGAAAGGCTTCTAGAAGTAGGTAGTTAGGAGCTTAGCTTAGGGTTTAAGCTAGGGTTTAGGGAGAAGGTTCTAGAATAGAAGCTAGTTTAGTGAAGGAACTCAAGGTTTGCTGATCTGGCAGAATGTTCTGGGGCTTTCTGGAAAATGTTGTGTCATTCTGAGCTGTAGGCATTGAGATAGGAGTTGTGGTGCAAAGCTGAGGTTGTGAAGTCGACAAGCCGCCGCGGTTCCGCCGCATTAGCTGGCTTAGGCCGCGGAACCGCGGCCACTTTGGCTCCTTGGGGCTTCAAACTTCCATTGTTGTCTTCTGCTCTATTTTGATGTATTTTCTGATATGTTAAATCTCTGAATGCTTCTTATAACAATACCAGATTCCAAATCCATGAGTTGGCGTATCTTTTAGCAGTGTAAAATTTAGCAATCTTCTGATTTTCCTGCACGGACTTCGAAACACAAGTTGCGATATATAGGAATGATGCCATGCTATGAAATGCAGTCAATTTCCCTTATAGTGCCGGTTTTAAAGTCTAATACATGCAATCTAATATTTAACGATTGATTTGCTAATATGTGAAATATGAATACCGCACACTTCTAAATGAGTGCAAATGATAGGGAAATTGCCGGTTAAAAGATGAAATATTTTCGACTAATCAACCTACGAGAAGCATGGAGGGGTCTTCCATGATTGGGTGGACACGCATCAAAGGTTGTAATCTCTAAACCTTTCATGCTTGTTTTCTAGTTTAGTGTTTTGATCGATCACTAGGGATTAGTTTCTAGTGCTTTCTTGAATTTTTTTGTTTTTCGATTCTGCATTGGCCACGGTATTAGTGGCAAGGGCACTAGGACCTTTCAACTAGGCCTATGACCTAATCATATAAATCACTAATATCAAATGATCATCCTCTAAATTAATATACCTCGCTAAATACGAGTTCGATTCCATCTCGATTTCTCCATTTCCTAGATTATAGTATATATTCAGGCATTAGATGGGTTGTATACAAGTACATGTCGCTTTCACCATTCGATCATGTTATCACGTTTATCAGTATCACTTTCAATCACTAGTTCACTAACGTACTTATCACAACCTGAAAAGTGTCCTAAAGGGGGTGAATAGGATAAATGGCCAACAATTAAAACTTTATTTCTCAAACAATAAACGTGTTGGAATAATAATGTGAATACTAACAAACATGCAAATAATAGATATAAATGAGATAGAAAGTGCAAACTCAGTAGGACACTGGAGATTGGTAACGAAGTTCGATACCCATGGTATCTAGTCTCCGCCTAGGTCTCCCCTTACGAATATCCACTATTCAACTCTTCTTAAGGTGAAGAAACTTTTACAACTGATGGACCACCTCCACTGGGTAATCTTTTCAACAGGCTTAAATCAAACCTTTACAACTCATACTGATGGACCATCTCCACCGGGTAATCTTTTCAACAGGCTCAAATCAAACTTTTACAACTCACACTGATGGACAACCTACACCGGGTAATAATTTACACAGGCTCAGATCAAACCTTTATAATTCATTTACAATATAAGAAACTCAAACCAACTCCTAATCTCGTATATGAATCAATCACAATTTTAAAACCAAACAATTAGGGTATTTGATAAAATCAAGTGTATGTTCCTTTCAATCTTGAAAGAATAAAAAAGAGTTTAAAATAGGAGATCAAGATTTTGCAAAGGCAAGAGATTCAAAACTGGTTTAGAAAATCCTTTGTAAGAATTAAAAATGAAAGCTTTCGAAAACCCTAAAAAGAAAATAACCTGGTGACAATCCTAGGGTTTTGAAAACTTGAGAGAGATGATGATCACAATAGAGCAAGAAAGATAATAAGTAATCTCTAGGATTGTTAAAAAATAATTCGACCAAGACGATATTTAAAAACTTAGAAAGATTCCTACAAAACTGGAAATAAATTGGTCGAGAATAATTTCAGGGATTCCAAACGGTCTGCTGTTGAGACGTCTCAATAAATGCCTGAGACATCTCAAAGAGACAGATCAAAAATATTAATTGCAGGCACATTATGAGACATCCTAAGATAATGTAAGACGTCTTAGATAAAACAGAAAAGAGTTATACGGAATACATTTGAGACGTCTCAACTAGGATATGAGACATCTTAAAGCAATAGAGCAGAAATTTAAATGCAGGCAAGTTTTAAGACATCTCAAACATGACATGAGACGTCTTATAGAGACAGCTAAAAAACATGAAGTGTAGGCAAGTGTTGAGATGTCTTAAACATGACATGAGACGTCTCATAGTAACATATCAGAAATGAAAGAGCCAAGGGATATGTGAGACGTCTCAAATAAAGTTGAGACGTTTTAAGAACCGATACTTTAGATACTTGAGAATATTTTTAAAAAAAACTTTAAAATCGTGTGACTCATAAGAGATACCTATGACTCAATAAAAAGAGAAATACAAGTTTAACACCTTTATAGCACATTCTCTGAGTCTCTTTGAGTCTTCATCTTTAAATTCATGTCTCTTTGATGCTTTACTCTCGTCTTGATATATCATCGTCGCTATGTCCCTTTTTTACTTCGTTTGCACTAGAGCTCGTTCTTTTGATAACTTCATCTATACGTCTTGAAAATTCATATCCATATCATCGTATCCGTTTGCTCTTCGATATCGCTATAGTTGTTCTTTTTCATCAATATTGCAAATCCTGTTATGTCTTTGACACTGAAAATATAAAACTTAACCAGAAGTATCATCAGTACATAAAATAGTTAAATAGTGTTTTGTCTAATATCAAAACTAAAATGATGTTACCCAAGGTCAACAATCTCCCCATTTTTGATAGTTGACAAAACTTATTTACAGTATATTATATCAAGACATAACCAAATGTATGAACACAGAAAAATACTAAAAACTCCCCCTGAATTCAATACACACACACACACACGAGAATTCAAATATAGATCTTAAAATAATGAACAAGTGCAACACCATCATCATCATCAAAAGCATGTCATATACTTGTAAATATATGTAATTGTAAATATATATACATTTTCTCCCCCTTTATGTCGAAAATGAAAAAGGTAGTACCTATAGATGATAGCGACAATAATAACATGCAAAAACATGCACACTAGTATATTATATCCATGATACAAAATGATATCGAAAATATATCCATATCACAACACAATAAACCAAAACCAAGATAAATCCATATACCGAATGTTCGTATCCATCATAGGTACAAAATCCATAAATAATATCATAATCATCATCCATATCCCCCAAAACAACATAATCATCACCAAAGTATCATCACAACCAAAACAACTAACATATCCAAAAAGATTACAACTATTGTTTCTCAGACCACATCCAAAAAATATAACAACTCTATTGTTTCATCACCACCAAAAACTAAAATAACAAAAAAAACTAGCTCCAATCAATCGCCATCATCAAAATACTAATGAGTTGGAGTACCAGATTAGTAGAAGTCGAGGGTGCAGTAAGATCGATGGGAGCAGCCGGAGTAGCGAAGGAGGAGTGCCAAAATATGGAGGATGATAGAAAGGAGGAGGGCGTGGAGGTTGAACTTCAAAGCATCGGGCAATGGACTCCAAAATCAAATCTTCGAAAATATTTTCCTATTAGAGAGACAAACTTCAATTACATCCATCTGATTTTCTAATTCGTTCTGTCTATCAAGGAGGCGAGCTTCAAGAGTGTCAATCCTAGACAGAAGATGTCGCTCAAAGTTAGAAAGAACAGGACGAATAGTGATGTATGGAGGAACAACATCGGGAATAGAATCGGATTGTGAAGAAGGCTCATCAGTACGAGGAGGAGATGGAGCAGATGAAGATGGTTCAAGATCATGAACGGGTTCGGTCTAGAGAGGTGAGGAGTGAAAATCAGCAATATCATCGAGAATGACAGAATTATCAGGAGTGATATACATAAACTTCACATTGTGCTTAGTGAAAAGCTTGTCGGAGGCTTGAGAAGGGAATTTGCGAATGGAAATATTAAAGTGATCAAGAATCTTAGTGACAACTTTTCCGTAGGAAAGAGTGTTTCGAGCATTCACAAGATACCACATATGTTTGCACAGAAAAAGTGGAAGGTTGAAGCAAAGCTTTTTAAGAATGCAATAAACAAGTAATTTGTGTCAACTGGTATACTTGTGACGGCTTCCCGTCTTTGGGAGAATGCAGAAGATAAGGATTTTTGCGACAAGACGGGCGCAAGAAGTCATGGGATCCATAAGCTCGGAGTCAACAAGAGTAGCATCGTTATGAATCAAGAGAGAAATGGTTGCAGGGCTTTCATTCATACGGTATGATGGAAATGAAGATATAGTGTAATTATAGATATCAAGACCGTGAGTTAAGGATATACAAAATAGAGCTCAAGATCTCCGGATCAAATGTGAAATCACGATAAAAATAGGAACTAAGAGTTTCATGCGATTGGAAATCATGAGTTAGATTAGCAAAAACACATCGAAAAACTGCTGAAGAAATAGGTTGAGATTGAGACGTCTCAAATTATGTTGAGACGTCTAAAAAAAACAGAGCTCAAATAAGAGGAGTCAAGATTTGAGATGTCTCAACATTATTTTGAGACGGCTCAAGAACAGATATGTCCAAATATTAGAAAAAGACGTAGAGAAGAGGACTTTTGAGATGTCTTAAATAAATTTGAGATGGCTCAAAATTAGAGATATGACAAAATAAAGAATTCAAGTGTACTCTCGCTCGTTTATCGACTTCTCAGCATTGGAGACTTAATAAAAATATAGTATTAAGTTTTGAAAACTATTTTACCATCAAATCTCATAGAAACACATGATATAAACCTTTTAACTTCATTTCTCACTTGACGAGTCGAATACCCTGTGAAAGGTACGTCTCTGCAAGACTCTTGAATAGGATTTGTTATGAATAACGAAATCCACAATTGAGTTCTCCTAAAAGGGTTGTAGATATCATTCGGCAAAGTGAACTTAGAAGTTACTCTAGAGCATATCATCACATCAAAACCAAAAAAATAAATAAATATATATTTTCAAGTTTCATAAAACTATTCTCCAAACCATTAAACAATATTCAAATCTCACAAAATTAATCCAAAAACATCATGAAATCATGCATCTATGTCTTTTAAATTCCGGAAACTTCGAATAGAAGCAAAAGTTTTGAAATAAGAGCTAAATTTAGACAAAACGATCTAGTAACTACTCCCTGTTCAATGTTACCTATTACTTACTCTTTCAGATGATCTTTTTGAAGCGCCAATTCTTAGAAAGCTCTTGATTGTTATCACTGCTTGGTTCACCTTCCTTTGGATTTTCCTTTGCACCATCCTTTACATTCATATATTGTAGTTGTTTTTCAATATCCGCATCGTCAACACTAGCAACTTCCTTGGCAGGAATGTTAGACTCATCAAAATTTACATGCACACTTTCTACGATACTTTGAGTCCTTTTGTTAAATATTCTATACGCTTTGCTAGTTAAGAAATAACCAAGAAAGATACCTTCATCACTTTTAGAATCCAATTTTCCCAATTTATCCAAAGTATTTAAAACAAAGTATTTGCAGCCAAATACTTTAAAATGTTTTATAGATGGCTTATTTCTATAAAATAGCTCATAAAGGGTTTTCTTTAAGAAATTACGTAACGAAATTCGATTCAAAATGTAACAAGAAGTATTGACTGCTTCAGCCCAAAAATATTTCGATAAATAATTTTCTTTTAACATGATTCTCGCCATTTCTTGTAAAGAATGATTTTTTATCTCCGCAACACCGTTTTGTTGTGGTGTCCTTGGATAAGAGAAATCATATTTAAAACTAACATCTTCACAAAATTATTTAATAAGGTATTTTCAAATTCTTCTCCATGATCACTACGGATCTTGAAAATTTTCAAATCCATTTCATTTTGAATGCATTTTGAAAAGATTTTAAAAATAGTAAACGTATCATTCTTACTATCAAGGAAAAATACCCAACAAAAACATGAATATTCATCAACTATTACATATACATAAGATTTTCCACTTAAACTCAAAGTTCTAGATGGACCAAATAGATCCATATATAATAGTTGAAGGGTTTAGAAGATATTATCTCAGTCTTCATTTTGAATGAAGATTTTACCTGTTTACCCAATTGAAAAACATCGCATAATTGTCCTTTTCAAATATTAATTTGGGAATTCCTCTCACATGGTTACCATTAGCAATTTTGTTTAGCAAATCCATTGATGCATGATCAAACTTACGATGCCAAAGCCATGTTTCTGCATCGTTTGCAACTAAACACTAAACTTTCACATTAGCAAAGTCATTAGGATTAACAATATAAGTATTATAATACCTTTTGCCTAAGAGAATACACTTGTCATCTATAAAAGTTTTGCAACAAGTTTTATAAAAAACAGCAGTATATCCTTTATCGTAAAATCGACTAATGCTAAGCAAATTGTGCTTCAAATTATCAACATACAAAACGTCATCAATATTGGTAGAATCACTTACAACGATTTTACTCTTACCCTTTATATAACCTTTCTTATTATCCCCGAAAGTGACACTGCCACCTTCCTCTATTGATAGTGAGTCGAAACTAGATATATCACCGGTCATGTGTCTCGAACACCCACTATCAAGGAACCATGTGGTTTTACGTTGTTACGGTTGGGGTACCTAAAATAGAATATTTATTTTTGACCTTTGATACCTAAATCATCTTAGGTCCACGGGGGTTAGTGCCATAAAACTGTGATCTAGAAGTAGATGATTTAATATTACGGTTAAGAACGCTGCTTCTAGGCATAAAGTGATATTTATATGTTGAATTTTTTTGATAGGGCAATATCTAATGGTATAGCCAAGAGTAATACAATAATGACCAGTTTTCAAAGCATGTCTATGACCATATCGATAAGTAGTGTCTCTAAGAAATCTATTGGTTGAAGTACCAGCCAAGATGTTAAGATCAAAACCAAGACAATAAGATTTCCGATTCCCAATAAATTCACCAAGTGTGATATCCAACTTGTTCTTGCCTTGGTTAATTTAACAAGAGTTTTTTCAAATTTCGTAGTGTTCGTTTTGATGCTAACGAGCTCATATTCCAATTTAGCATTTGAGTTTTGAAAATATTTAAGAGAAGATGCTAAATTATCACACTCAATATTGATAGTTTCAAGCTTAGTATTTAAATCAGTGATATCATCTTTCAAAACATCATTTTATTTCTTGAGAATAGTACAAGAGTTGAAAAAGATAGAAGAAATTTTCTTTTTTAAACTCTTATACTTAGAAAATAATTTTTGAATGTTCTCTTGCAATTCAATATATAAATCGATCAACTCATCTCTATCTAAACTATCAAGATCATCATCATTTTGTTAGGAATATGTATGCCCTAGAGTCCATTATTGTATGATATAGTAGATGCTTGGACATAAATATAGAGGACTTTCTTGCTCGACATGTTAGTATGCTATCTGGTTGCTCTTTATCTTAACATGTACACTAGTATTATTATATTGTCTCTCTGATACATATTGATAAAGCTCTTAGGATGTTTGCTTGACTACCAGGACTATGATGTGGATCATACTACTGGGACTTGTGTAGTCCACAAGCACATCCTTTAATTGTTCCTAGTCGAGAGAGTATCGAGACAGGGCATCGATATTCCAGAGTAGACTAGTGTGTACGTTTCTTGACCCTGTAGGGGGCGATGGTTGATCCTATATCCATTGGTGTTTGACATCAAAGATTGTACACAGGTGCTTATTAGAGAATGCGTACACTGAACAAGACTCGTCGAAAACTTCTAGATGGTACTATACCTATCGTTAGATAGCAGTTTTCTGGTGACACTGGTACATGTTAGTCTGTAAACCCGAGATCGTCATAGAGTCTTGTTTGGTTCCCACTGTGCTTTGAATTCCTCCCTACCACGGCTCAAAGGAGTCGTGCAAATAGGTAGATTTTGGGTACAGTCCCGAGACACATGGAGGCAATGAGCGATAGGAGGGGTTTCGTCTCTCTCGGTATAGGGAGTTGATGTTGCGCTATGCTCGATTGGTTATAACAGGAAGTCCCTGGCCAGGGCTGTTGATGAGATTTACTGGTAAGAGTTATCAGTAGTTTCTCGTACCGTTATAGGCCATACATCGGTATGACTTATCAAGTTATTGGGGTCTGACGATTCCACCCCCAGACTCGATATGCGACATATCAGACGAAGAGACTGGACTGTACGGTAAGTGTTACTTATAGGCTTCATGGGAGTTTGGCCAAGCTTTCTTGTTGATCTTCTATTCGCTCAATACCTGGGTAGCCATTACGTCCAGCTAGTACCGCTGACGGCTTGTAGTTAACTGATGTGAACATTACCTACTGCTGGCGTATTGACGAGTCTTTAGAGTCCCACACAGAAGTTTCCTAGTTCAAGCGAAACGAAATAGGGCATATATGTTGATATGTGCGGGGGACTGATGAAATACGAGTATGTGATACCGTATTCTAATCTGGCGGTTATTTGATATCAGTTAGGTTATATGTGATATAACCGGATTATTGAATCAAGTGTTGATTTGATAATGTGATATACAGATAAATGATATTAGTCGGTTATATGTGATATAACTGGATTATTAAATCAAGTGTTGATTTAATAATAAGATATACATATATACATATATATTTATTTTTGATGTAATTATATATTAACTAATATTATTCCTCACTAATTATTTTCTTAATATATATTTGATATATGTATATATATATATATATATATATATATATATTAAGAAGAATGGTTGAATTTTCTATTTTTTGGAAAATAGAAAATTAGGTGGAAAATGGGGAGACTTTTTATGGAATGGGTGAAGCATGGATTTAATGATTATTATATTGGTCTTGACTCACTATTGAAGCATGGTTCCAATTGTTTATTTGGAAATTATAGA
This sequence comes from Agapanthus africanus, assembly GCA_030015575.1. Taxonomy (NCBI): domain Eukaryota; kingdom Viridiplantae; phylum Streptophyta; class Magnoliopsida; order Asparagales; family Amaryllidaceae; genus Agapanthus; species Agapanthus africanus. Next base: position 180,300,286 of record CM057344.1, on the reverse strand, counting down.
TGGTTCAATGAGTGAGGTATTTTGATGAGCCATTTCTTCATTCTAGACATCACTCGAGTTATTTTTCTACACATGAGCTCTTGCTCTCTAGTTCTCTTCATCTTCTTCCTCACCTTCTCCAAGCTCAATCCCTCACATGAGTTGTGAAATCTTGAGCTTGTGAGAATCTTAGTGAGCAAACAAAACCCCTACTTCACCATCCTACACTTGATTAGCAATTAAGTGTAGTGTGTTTTCTTCACTAAAGAGTTTAGTGAAGAGGTAGCTTGGATTAGCAGAGCTTCGGGTGGATCATTTTCGGCACGAAGATCGCAACGGAAGCTAGATCCAACTTCAAGTGGAGCCTAGTGGAGTCGCGTGGACTACTACACGGAGCTTGAGAAGAGAAAGACACGGTCTATAAAGGTTGTAGCCTCTTTCTCTTAGTATAGTTTTCTTTATATCAAGCTAAAACCCTAATCATCTAATTTAGATTCTAGGTTAGTGTTCATTAGCACCCCGAATTTTTTTAAATTGGCATGCTTTATGCTAGTAAAACCCAGTGGTGGTGCTCATAAACACTTTCATGGTATCAGAGCCAAAGCTAGAAGATTATACGATGTAGTTAGAATTACGGAAACAAAACAACTCCGAAACCGAAACCCAAAATACTAAGTTTCTGTAAATTTCAAAATGGACTCTGAAAATTATTTAAACAACTGTAAAATGTTACATTTAATGTAACTAGAACACCAGAGAAATTCGAGGCCAAATATCCAAAAATTACCCGGCGAGATTTGTGTTTCAACCGGCCTGGTCGGTCCCTCTGCAAAATTTTGGGCTCGAATTTTTTTTGTGTTCTGATGTGTTGGGTTTAGGGTTTCATGTTTATGTTTGATTAGCCCAGTTTGCATGTGATGTTAACTTTCCTATTAGGGCTAATTAGAGTGTTTCGTAGTCGCAATTTTAACGTCGTTTCGGTTTTAAGTTTGATATGTGATACAATATTTAGAATCCACAATTAATTAGTTTTGTGAAAACTAGTTTGCTACATATAAATCTAGCGTTTTAGTCTTGGTTCATCGATTGCTATGAAGTTTTGATTCGGATCAAAACTCCGTCGCAATCGCGTATAGTATGCGAACGACAGTCGGGAATCTTGTTGATTTATCGACTGCTTTTTGAAAAGAGTTTTCAGTTTGAGACTAAAATACAAGGTTTATAAGGTTAGGCATGAAATTCGGAATATGAGATATTCCGGGTTTATGATGTCTAAGGTAATGCTGATTCTAATTATTGTAGTTTTTCATTTCTTTTCTGCGACCGTAAGTGTAATATGTGGGGTATCCCAGATCTCGTTGCTATATGTCAACGACATTCGGGATACGCGTATTTACTTATGTTGATGACATGAGATGTGATGTGTTGCTGTGATATGTAATATTGGATCGTCGTGATTGAATAGCCGGGGGTTTTTATGTGAGATGAGAGTTTTTCAATTTTCATTCATGTAAAATTTGTATATAATATTTTTTTATTGGGACACTTCCGGGTTTAGGATGATGTCACCTTTGATGTATATTATTTACTTTTCCGCATTAGGATAGACCCAAGACGGGGAGCACAAGTAACCGGGTTCTGGAGTCCAGTGGGAGACTATCTCGAGGAGTCGAGTCCGGGTCTCCTAACTCATGAATTGGCAGGGTTGTTTGCCGCTCTCGCAGGGGTCTAAGGATGTGGGTTTGGCTATTCATCACGACTGTGGAATCCATGTTTTTCATTATTGGCTTAATTTAAAACACGGACCTCCTGGTATATCCAATATTTCATATGGTGAATTCTGCTGCTTGGTTCTGTGATGTGATCATATAACTGCGTGAGACGAATGCTATATATATATATTATATATATAATAAATGTTGCTTATGTTTTGCACCCGCGCTAGTCCAGCCCCCGCTTTGCCGTTAGTTAAGTAACCTAACAGTGCATGACGGGGCCCCGTGGCGAATGTGGATGGCATAAGCGTACATTCTATTTTCGGTTCTTTTCTGTAATGTTTAGAAAAACATAAATGATGGGACTTAATTAATGAGATAAATGGAAAGAACAGAAACCTAAAGATATTGTAGAATCAAAAGTTTTTAAAAATATAGCTCTAGTTCTTGCTTTGCGTAGTAGTATTCCTTGATGAATATTTAGCACCTCATTCGATGAGGAAAGAGCCGAGATCCTTTCACCGGGAGTGACCTCTTTAGAAAAACTAGCAAATGCTACAACCTACCCGGTTTTGTTTTAATAGCTTTTCTAGTTCTTGCTTTGCAAAGTGCTATTCCTTGATAAATATCCAGCACCTCATTCGATGAGGAAAGAGCCGAGATCCCTTCACCGGGAGCGACCTCTTTAGCATAATTAGCAAAAGCTACAAAAAACACTCATTTTCAAATCACTAGATTCTACAGCGATATCAAGTTCATTACGTTAAGGGTTTTCTTCAAAACCAGTCGTAGCCCTCCGTCATTTCAAATAAGTGCTATTTAGAATTTATGCTACGTTTGTTGGCATTCGTCAAAGCGTAGTGTTCGGTAGCTGATTAGTGCTTATCTGCAACATGTGATGCGGTTGGATTAGAGTAGTCGTGCGACTTTGTTGGCCTTCGTCAAGGATCGTGCGGGTGGTTTAATTCAATCAAGAAATGAACGGGTTGAACTTGACTAGCGCCCTATGGTTTGTTGGCCTTCGTCAAGGTCATAGGACGTTAAGGGTAAAAACAATTATCGGGAATTTCAATTGTTGAAATTTGCAATGAGATTGTATACTTTCTATATGATAGTTGAATCCCGATACCCACTGCGAGTAAGAGTTACTCCTGGGAGAGTTTTCCACTTTACAATTAGTTGATCAAGTAGGTGTCTAAGAAAGGCGTTAAAGGGGTTATGCCCCTGCGGAAACGAGATTATTTAATTAGTTCCATGCGAAAGCATGAGGAGACTCTCTCGGAGTGAAAGTCGACCCTAGCACCACCATAAGGTTTTAGTAGCATCAAGCATGCTAAATTTTAATTTTTATTAGGTTCTAAGTTAGACCATACAAGATCTTTTCTAGAATATTAGGGTTTAAGTTTTGATATCAAGTAAACCATGAGAAATGAAGGATGGCTATACCCTCGTAGATCGAGTTCTTCACTTCACATGCTCCGTGTAGTAGTCCCGCGATCAGCAAACAACCCATGTGATTTCCTCAAATATCACCAATTACAATGAATTCCTATTTAATGAGGATATAATCAGCTAATTCCTAATAACTTACTTCCACTCATCATCTGTAAAACCATACAGATGTGAGAATTATACCTGGTAAATACATACCCTGGAGTAAGGATCTAATTGGGAAATCAGTTTTCAATTAACAACGCATAGTGAAACTGAAACATGAAATGTTTTGAAGGGGTATCCGGGTATTCATAGTAACGCCTCTTCCATTATCCAGATTCATGAATGTAAACGTATATTTCGCTGCCATCTCTCCAAATCCCTTTATTTGTCTTTACTCATTACTCACTGTACACCACACTTAGGCTAATTGATTTTCTTCCTTCCCTACCATTCGGCACCAGCCTATGGTTTGGAAGAAGACTATCCAATAAGCGTAATATATGTACTGTGTCCTAATCCTAGCAGCTCTCACATCCTGAGAGAAGGTAAAGATAAAAGACAACTGAATAAACCTTATTCTATTTTTCCTGAACCAGAATCCATTCTCGAACTGGAACAAGTTCCATCGAGTTCGTATATAACCATACGATGGATTATCCAATAACTGTGGATCTTCGTAGTGATACGGGGTGTTCTGGAGAAATCCAAAGGTGAAGTAGGAGTGGCGATGAAATACGTGGATTTGTCATGAATGATAGCAGTTGCAATTTACCTTGCCCTCTTTCTATTCCCTTTATTTGTCTTTACTTATTACCTTCTGTACACCACACATAGGCTAATTGGTTTTCTTCATTCCCTACCTTTCGGCACCTGCCTATGGTTTGGAATAAGACTAGCCAATAAGCGTAATAGGTGTACTGTCTCCTAATCCTAGGAGCCCTTACATCCTGAGAGAAGGTAAAAGGAAAAGACAACTGAATAGTCCTATTCATTTTCTCCAGAACCGGAAACCATCCCCGAATCTGAAATAAGTTTCTTCGAGTTCGTATGTAACTATACGATGGTCATATCCAATAAAAATGGGATATTTGTAGTGATACAGACTGTTCCTGAGAAAAGCAAAGGGTAAAAGTAAGAGTGGAAATGAAGTATGCAACTTAGACAATCTAAAAGCCAGTGTTTTAAGAAAGTTCGGTTAACTTGGTCACTGAGTCATAGTCTATGGTCGGGCTATGGTCGCAGCCAAAGAGAGAGAGAAAATAAACACTCTGTGTGCACTCTAACCTAAATCAGAATGGTTAATCACTTTATCTAATCAGGATGTTTCCCACTATATCCTCAAATTCTCCTCCAAACCTGAAAGAAGAATTAGTCGGGATCGTCTAAAATTACCCGATGAGTAAACCAACTCATTAGTGGGAATCGGGATCCAACTATCATCGCATGATAACCTGATGGAATCCACTCAAGTTATCACACTCCAGAAGGTATGCGCATATCTGACAAGTTTTCTGTATGTTTGAAACTCCCGATGTGATTTTTACCCCATGCTCTTATGACCCTGACTAAGGCCAAGAAATCATAAGTTACATGTCAAGTTCTACCCGTCATTATCCAGGTTAATTTGAACCCACCCGTACTCGCCCTTGACTAGGGCCAACAAGGCTGTACGACTGTTCCAAACCAACGTATCTATCTATGCAACAGAAAAGTAACAAGTAGCTACCATACACTATACCTTGACTAAGGCCAACAAACATAGCATGAATACTAAGTGTTACCCGTCTGAAATGACGGAGGGCTACGAATGGTTTTTGGTGAAAAACCTTTAACGTAATGAACTTGATATCGTTGAAGGAACCGGATAGCCTTTTATAAATATATAGTGGCGAAAACCTTTGCTAAAGAGGTTACTCCCGGCGAAGGGATCTCGGCTTTTTCCTCGTGGAATGAGGTGCATGATATTCTCATTGAATACCACGATGCAAAGCGAAAAGTAATCGACTATAGTGAAGTTATTACCCTGATGCAAACTCCTGCCCAAGGGGTCACTCCCGATGAAGGGATCTCGGCCCTTGCCTCGTCGAATGAGATCCTGGATATTCATAACCGAATACCTCTGTGCAAAATAAAAGAGAACATCTTTGTAATAACAGCTTTTTGAAAAATGTTCCAACAATATCGAATATGTCTGTTTTCCTTGCATTGATCAGAATCAATGCAGTCCCATCAATTAATCACACCACTAAAGAACGAAAATATGATATACGTATATGCTATCTGCATTCGCCACTGGGTCCCGTCATCACCCGTTAGGTTACTTAACTAATGACAGAGCGGGGACTGGACTAGCGCGGGTGTAAAACATATACAAAAACTACTAGTATATATAACAATATATAATAATCGCTCCAATCATGATAAATGCAACATTACAGATAAGTAATAAGTATCACAGAACAATACAGATAATCTGGGAGCCCCGAGTTTCCTTTGAGCCGCAAGTGAAACCCGACGTTCCCCTGGTTGTGTGGATAGCCTGTGCAATGAAAAACTAGACCCCTACAAGCGCGGCAAGTTACCCGTCAACACCAGAAGCGAGGCATCCCCCTTCAGCAAAGTGAATGGGCCACCCGGTACTTCACGGAATCTGGTAACTTGAGCACCCCTCCTTGGGTCAACCTGTACCCCCTACGAGTGCGGTGAATAGCCCGCCAATTCTAGAGTGAGGCCCCCTCCTTCTCAACGCCATGAGATGCGGGCCATTTGCCCTCTAGAACCCGGCTATCCGTGCACTCCACCGCGGGGTAATCCTAGTACAAAAAAGAAAATATGTACAACGGTGACATCGATTTCAACCCGGTCGTGCCCCAAGCAAAAAATATACATACAGGCAGTGACGGCAGTCCATATGTCGGACGCTCGTCCCGCAATATCAAATGTACAAATAAAACTAAACTGTACCATCATTGCACGCAAGCTATCCACCACGACGAATCCGCAACAACCATAACCATATTTATCCACAGAAACAAGTAACCGAATCAAGTGTTTAACCCCGTCTAATTGAGCATATAGCAATTAGACAACGTTACCAACACATCCACACATGCAAATGAAGTCACGACATTAGAATTCCAAAACACAATTAGCGCACATCCCAAATATACTAAGGATAAAAAACCAAGTGCATTAAACATCCAAAAAGTCGAGTTTTGAGCCAATTCGGAGGTCCGAATCAAAACGAAATACGCCCGAACCTTCGCGGGGAGTTAGAACATGAAATTAATTTCGAGTTGGAGGGCCTAAAGGAGGTACCCCATCCCTGAGGCCACCATGAGGTGGCCAGAGGGTGAGGTAGACCCGAAACTGCCTATGCAGGGGCAGTTTCGGGTCCCCACCCCTAAGACCACCTTGTGGTGGTCTTGGAGAGTGGGACCAGCCGTTCGGTCCCCCCCGGGTCTCCCCGGGGTGCCCACACTGCACCCTGCGGCTTCTCGGTTCAAAGCGAGAGTCCACAGGGTATGCAAATATCTTAAAACTCAAAAATTCGGGATTGTTTTTTCGACAATTTTCGATGCCCGAAAAAACGTGAATTCTAATGTCGCAACTAGCTAGTTTAAGGTGTTTGGGTGTCTCTGATACCGTGTTAGGTTTTTCCGGCGCCCCGGCCATCAAATCATGGCCAAATGCGGAACAAAAACTTTTAAAACTTTGGCACAAACAAAATCCGCACAAGATCGAACCAAAAACCCTATACTAGCAAACATGCAAAGATGAGTTAGGAGAGGTTATACCGATCGATCCGTGTCCTTCGGTCTTCAACCTTTTTCTAAGCTTCTCGCGGCTGCCATAAACATGTTCGCTCTCCGGTCTCCCTTGTCGAAGAGGCTCCACGTCGAGGATTCTTTATACGGGCTCCCGCTTCTAAACCGAAGCAACTCGGACATCAAGTTTGCTAGCCGAGATGTTCAAGGTGAAGTAGAGATAGTGTGTGATTACTTTGTCTCAATACACTCAATGATTCTCAACACATGAGATGGAATGAGTGGAGGTTGAAGAAGAAGCCATGGATGGAAAATGTGAGCTCTAGAAAAAAGCAAGTGGGCAAGCCAAGAGAGAGGGAAATGAGATGGCCGCCCTCTCTTTTGTGTGGGTGTGTTGTGAGTTATTTTTGATGAGATAAAGAAAAATCCTTGCAAAAAATATCGCACACCAAACCCAAGACCATGAGTCACCGAGTGTGCACATGCCACATTCAATACCTCATGCCAAAACTTGCACTCACAATTTCCATCACAATAAAACATTAAACCAAATGTTTAAACAAAAAAGAATGGCATCTTCTAAAGTAAACTCGTAACGAATTACAAGAATACCTCCCATCTGTATATACATACTTGTATCCGCATTCCGACTGAATACGAATATAACGAGATGAAAATAATCCAACAATCTAATACTAGGATCCGGCTTAAACCAAACCCCACTAGTATGATCTGTCCGATCATGATCCGTGCACAAGTGCACGTATATGATCGAACCCTGCCATAAAACCATACGTCCTCTACAACGTTTTGCCCGAACTTGGGAAACTCTCTGTGTGGGACTCTAAGGATTCATCAATATGCTGGCAGTGGGTTTAACCACAAGCACGCTAGTGGCACTAGCTGTACATAACGGCTGTCCAGGTATTGAGCGAAAGGGAGGCCGACGAGCGAATTCATCCTGAAACCCTACCGAACCTGACAGTGACAATATCCGTACAGTCCGGTCCGTTCATCTATGAGTATCGCATATCGGGCCTAGGGGATGGTAAATGTCAGACCCCAATAGCGGTATAAGTCGTGTCGGAGTGTAGCCCAGAACACCCTGAGAAACTACTGTAATACCTACCAGTAAATCTCATTTGCCTTGGCCAAGGACTATGTGTAATGGCTCTCCAAACACAGCGCGATATCATCCCCAATACCGGGAGAGACGAATCCCCTGCTGATCCGCTTACTGCCTCCATGTGGCTCGGGACTGTACATAACTAAAACCTATTTGCACGACTCCTTTGAGTCGTGGTAGGGTAGTAATCAAAGCACAGTGGGAACTCACACGAGACAAATGACGATCTTAGGTCGATAGACTAACCTGTACACATGTCACCAGGGAACTACTATTTGACGATAGGTATAATACCAACTAGCATGTTCCCGGCGTGTCCGTCCGGTGTACTCATAACCCAATGAGCACCTGTATACATCATAGGTGAACCAACTGACACCAATGGCTTATAAGACTGGCCATCGCCCCTCGTCGGGGTCTCGATCTGTATACACTAGTCTACTCTCGGAGTATCGATGGCTAGTCTTGAAACTCCCACGACTAAGGACACTTTAAGGATGTGCTTATAGACTATCCAACTCTCACGTATATGATCGCCATCATACTGCTGGTAGTCAAGCAAGAATCCTATGGGCTCTATCAACATGTAATAGTGATCTGTAATGTCACCTGAAGCATGTAAATGATGATAAAAACAAACCAGATAGTATACTATCATCTCGAGTATGACTGTTCTACCGGTATAGGTCCTCCCTCAATCATTGCAATCACGTGCCTGTGATCCAATAATTGACTTGGGGGCACTATAGCCAATAGTATTGAGCGATATGAAGATCAACAAGCAAGCTTGTCCATAGTCTTTATGAAGCCTATCAGCAACACTACCGTACAGTTCGGTCTCTTTGTCTGCTATGTCACATATTATGTCTAGGGGTGGTAAACGTTCTCAGTAACGTGATAAGTCATGCCGATGTCTGGCCTATAACGGTTTGAGAAATCACTGATAACAATTATTAGTAAATCTCATAAGTAGCCCTGGCCAGGGACTTCTAGTTATAGCCAATCGAGCATAGCGCAACATCAACCCCCAATACCGGGAGAGACGAAACCTCTCCTATCGTTCATTACCTCCATGCGACTCAGGACTGTATCCAAAATCCACATGTTTGCATGTCTCCTTTGAGCATGGTAGGGAAGAAATCAAAGCACAGTGGGAGCCGCACAAGACTCTATGACGATCTCGGGTCTACAGACTAACCTGTACCAGTGTCACCAGAGGACTGCTATCTGACGATAGGTATACTACCACATAGGAGTCCTCGGTGAGTCCTGTTCGGTGTACCCATTCTCCAATGAGCACCCGTGTACAATCTTTGATGTCACACACACCAATGGTTGTGGGATCAACTATTGCCCTCTAAGGGACAAGAAACATACACACTAGTCTACTCTGGAATATCGATGCCCTAGTCTCGATATTCCCTCGACTAGGAACTGATTAAAGGATGTACTTTTGGATCACCCTGGCCCCACTAGTATGATCTCATCATAATCCTGGTAGTCAAGTACATATTCTAAGGGCTTTATCAACATATAAGAGATAGACAATATAAATACCAGTCTACATGTTAAGATAAAGGTAACTTGATAGCATACTATCATGTCGAGCAAGTAAGTTCTCTATATATATGTCCAAGCATCCACTATATCAATAATAATGGCTTCTAGGGCATATATATTCCTAACAATCTCCCACTTGCACTAAGGCCAGTTGTTGTAGTATCTCATACCCAAAGTCCCAAAAGTTTCTCGAATAGCATCTGGGAGATGGCCTCGGTGAGTGGATCTGCTGTGTTATCATTTGTGTCAACTCTCCTGATCTCGATCTCCCGGAGATCAACTATCTTCCTGATCAGGTGATACTGTCTAAGAATATTTCTGGATCACTGGCGGGACTGGGGTTCCTAGGCCAAAGCCACAGCTCCATTTTCATCCCAATACACAGGTATTGCATGATCAATGGTAGGAACCTAGTTCATCTCATAAACTCTATTCATCCAGACAACCTCTTTGACAACATCGTTGGTAGCGATGTAATTAGCCTCTATCAACAAGTCTGATATGATATATAGCTTGGAACCCTTCCAACATACCGTCCTTCCACTAAGGGTAAAGAAAAAACCCGAGACTGACTTTCAGTCGTCCTTATCACTCTGGAAGCTTGAATTGGTAAAGGACTCCATCTGGAGTTCACCGTTACCATACACCAAGAACATCTCTTTAGTCCTTCTCAAGCACTTAAGAATGTTCTTCAGCTGTCCAGTGGTTTTCCCAAAGATTTTTTCGATACTTATTCACTACACCTAGTGAGTAAGCTACATCTGGTCTGGTATATAACATCGCATACATGATTGACCCATCTGCCAAAGCATAGGGCATTCCTTGCATGCGAGCGCTCTCCAAATCAGTCTCGAGAGACATCTCTTTGGAGAGAGTGATTCTTGAACAAGCGGGTACATTACCATTCTTAGAATCATCCATATTAAACCCCTTTAGCATGGTGTCTATGTTCATGGATTGGGACAATCCCAAATCCATTTAGATCTATCTCTATAGATCTATATCCCCAGGATGTAGGAGGCATCAATTAGATCTTTCATGGAGAACCAGTGTGATTAGGAACATCGTTTCCTATCAAGAGTATGTCATCCACGTACAATACGAGGAAGACAACCATACTCTCTACAACATTCTTATTTATACATGGTTCATCTACCTTTTGATGAAGTCAAACTTTTTGACAGCTTCATTAAAACAGATGTTCCATCTCCGCGATGCCTGCTTTAACCCGTAGATGGATTTAAGCAGCTTGCACATGCTTCCATTGCTCCCACTATCTACGAAGCCCTCTGGCAGTGTCATATACACGCTCTATTCTAAATCACCATTTAGAAAAGCGGTTTTGATATGCAGTCTGCCAGATATCGTAGTCATGGTATGCAGCAATGGCAAGTAGGATCCTGATGGACTTAAGCATAGCTTTGAAAGTTTCAGCTTTTTCATCTACACCAAATTATCTTTCTCAAAGATTCTCTTGCTCCCGATGGGTTTTACCCTTTCAGGAGCAACATCCAAAGTCAATACTTTGTTGGTGTACATGGATTCTATCTCAGATCGCATAGCATCCAGCCATTTCACATAGTCTCCACTTGTGATGGCCTGCTCGAAACTAGTTGGGTCATCATCTCCATGATGCAATCCTCACTCCCACTGTCTATGAGAAAACCGCAGTATCTCTCAGGTGGATGAGGAACCCAACTAGATCTGCGGAGTGGCTATGGTTCGTCGGGGACTATTGAATCCTCCGGTTCCACCAAATTGTCAGTTATAGTTTGCTTTGCTGGAACTTCTTCCAGTTCTACCTCATCGCTACTAATTTCTTCCACAAGAAATTCCTTTTCTAAAAAGGTGGCATGTCGAGAAATAAACACCTTTTAATCCTCGGTGTGGTAGAAGATATACCCTCGCGAATGGTTGGGATATCCTACAAACTTGCACAGAATTGACCCTGCCTCAAGCTTGTCCGGATTTTGCTTTTCAATATAGGCCGGACAACCTCATATCTTAACTCGTTTAAGAGATGGTCTCTTCCCATTCCATATCTCATATAGAGTGGTAGGTAACAGATTTGATCGGAACTCTATTCAATAGGTATGCAGCTTCTCAAGTGCATTTCCGTGAAAGAAAATAGACAACTCAGCAGTACTCATCATAGACGCACCATATCTCATAGGGTGCGATTCTTCCATCCTGATATACCGTTGTGCTGTGGTGTATACGGAGGAGTAAACTGAGAGAGAATCTCATTCTCTTTTAAATAGTCTCGAAATTCCGTGCTCCAGTATTCTTCTCTCCGATCATATCGATAGATTGAATACTTTTACCCATCTGGTTCTCTTCTTCATACTTATATTCCTTGAAATTCTCAAAAGATTCAGTTTTGTGTTTCAATAAGAACACATGTCCGTATCTTGAGAGAACATCGGTGAATATAAAGTACGCGGAACCATCCCTAGCATATGTAGACATAGGACCGCATACATCACTATGTATCTGTCCAAGAGTTTAGTAGCTCTTTCTCCTTTTCCAGTAAATGGAGATTTGTTCACCTAGTCTTTGAGACATGACAGGCAAGTTTCATAAGATATAAATTCAAACGGATTCAAATATGCATCCTTATGGAACTTCAGCTAGTTTTGTCTTATCGACATGACCTAGTCTACGATGCCTCAAGAAGACATCGTTCATTTTTGAACTGTTCCTTTGTGTGTGTTATATACGTTTGGAACTGTAGCTTTATTCAGAACGTATACACTGTTATACAACATACCTTACCCAATCAACACTTGATTTAGGAAAATATTCATAATATTTATTGGTACGAAATAACAGTCGCTAAGAATCAATGTATTACCAGTTGGTAATACTAGGTGATATCTGCCAATTGCTTTGACTGAAACAATTGCACCATTCTCTACTACTTAGAGATATATCATCCTATCCCAGTTCTCTACCTGTCTTTAGCCCATGTAACAAATTATATATATAGGATCTTGATCCGGTATCCAATACCCAGGACGTAGAGATAATTGAGAAACAGTTCTTGGTTACGAACACAACCGAAGACAATGCATCAACATGCTTATTCTTCGTTTGGGTGGCGTGGGAATCCGTATATTCCCTTATTCCTTACTCAGACTTATGACAATCATAAGATAGAGCGGAACCTAGCCCAGTATAATAAGTAGGTTCGGTCAATACATCCATATTATTATCTTGATTAAGGCATTTCATTGGTCGCTACCAGGAGAGAGAGAAGGGTAATCACTTTGCGTGCGCTCTTCGCAAGATTAGATTGGTTATTTTATCTAATCAGGATGATTCCCACTGTTTTTATCAAATCTTCTTTCAAACCCTAAAAGGTAAGATTAGCCAGGATTAGTTACACCCTACAGGTTCTCTAATCGTTCGGCCAGGCAGGTATCGGTACTCCGAGGGAGGTTCAGCGTGCTTTCGCATGGACCTAATTAAAATAAACCTCATTTCCTTAGAGGCATAATCCCGTTGACACCTTTCTAGACACCTACTTGATTAGCTAATTGTAAAGTACAAAATTCTCTCAGGAGTAACTCTTACGCGCAGTGGGTATCGGGATCCAACAATCATATAGAAGGTATGCAATCTCAATGCAAATTTCAACACTTGAAATTCTCGATAATGTTTTTACCCCTAGCCACTTATGATCTTGACAAGGTCAACAAACCATAAGCGCCAGTCAAGCTCTACCCATCATTTGTTGATTGAATTAAACCCACCCGCACGACCCTTGATAAGGTCAACAAGGCCGCATGACTACCCTAACCAAATTGCATCTCATGCTGGCAGATAAGCACTAATCAGCTACCGCACACTACGCCTTGACAAGGTCAACAAACGCAGCACGAATACTAAATAGTACTTATCTTAAATGACGGAGGGCTACGCAGATTTTAAAGAAAACCATGAGCGTAATGAACTTGATATCGTTGTAGAATCTAGTGATTTAGAAAAAAGAGTTTTTGAGGCTTTTGCTAGCTTCGCTAAAGAGGTCACTCCCGGTGAAGGGATCTCGGCTCTTTTCTCATTAAATTAGGTGCTGGATATTCATCAAGGAATACCACTATTCAAAGCAAGAACTAGAGAAGCTATCAAAAGACAAAACCGAGTGGGTTGTAGTATTTGGTAGTTTCGCTAAAGAGGTCACTCCCGGTGAAGGGATCTCGGCTCTTTCCTCATCGAATGAGGTGCTGGATATTCATCAAGGAATACCACTATGCAAATCAAGAACTAGAGCCATCCTTTTTGAAAATTTGATTCTACAACATCTTTTGGTTTCTTTCTTTTCATTAATCTCATTAATGAAGTCCCATCAATTAATGTTTCCTAAACGTTACAAAAAAATGAAACGAAAATAAAACGTACGCTTATTCCATCCGCATTCGCCACGGAGCCCCGTCATGCACCGTTAGGTTACTTAACTACCGGCAGAGCGGGGGCTGGACTAGCGCGGGTGCAAAACATAAGCAACGTTTATTATATATCATATATATAATAGTATATTCGTCTCACGCAGTTATATGATCAATATCACAGAATCAAGCAGCAGAAGCAATATATGAAATATTGGATATACTAGGATGTCCGTGTTTTAAATTTAGCCAGTAATGTAAAACACGGATTCTACGGTCGTGATTAATAGACAAACCCACATCCCTAGATCCCTACGAGAGCGGCAAGTAACCCTGCCAATTCTACAGTTAGGAGATCCGGTCTCAACTCCTTGAGATGGTTTCCCACTGGACTCTAGAACCCGGTTACTTATGCTCCCCTCCTTGGGTCTATCCTAATGCGGAAAAGTAAATAATATACAACAATGGTGACTGTTCACCGCCGAAAGACGCGACCGGGACGTTGAGATGTCTGGCCTGAATTTTGGGGGCATATGCTATTTGGTTTTATCCGTCCACCTCTCCGAAGATACCAAGTTGACTTAGGACACCGTGTATCGGAGGTTTGGACAGATACGGCCGTTGTAGCAGATTTCGTCAGATTCCCCCTCGTTTGCGAGGGGTTTTTTGATTGTGGGGACTCTCTTCCCTGCAGGCGCAAGCCTCTGCAGCATCGCGGTAACCACTTTCTCCTGCTCCAGGTGTTCACTTCGTGTCGTGTTGTGTTTGTTTTATTTTTGGTGGCCCGTGGATTGTATACGGAGACTGATTTATGTTGTCGCCCATAGGGCGGGGATTATTCTAAACCCGTAATTTCTTAGATTTGGGTTTGTTGGATTTAAGGCTCGTTAACCTCGTTTGAGATTAAGATCAACTTAAATGTTTGTTAAGGATACGTTAGTCTAATTTTAGACTTAGATCTACTTAACAAGATTTTAGGATCATTTAGATCCAACGAAAGAGCATTTAGGCCCTATCATTTTAGTTTAAGGACGTTACGGTCCATTGGGTTTAAGGACATCATAGTCCATGGAGTTTAGTTTAGGGACGTTGCAGTCCATTGGGTTTAAGGACATCATAGTCCGTGGTTTAAGGACATCATAGTCCATAAAGTTTAGTTTAGGGACGTTGCGGTCCATTGGGTTTAAGGACATCATAGTCCATGGAGTTTAAGGACATCATAGTCCATCGAGTTTAGTTTAGGGACATTGCGGTCTATTGGGTTTAAGGACATCATAGTCCGTAGAGTTTAAGGATGTCATAGTTCATAGAGTTTAGTTTAGGAACGTTGCGGTCCATTGGGTTTAAGGACATCATAGTCCGTGGAGTTTAAGGACGTCATAGTCCATAGAGTTTAGTTTAGGGACGTTGCGGTCCATGGTTTAAGGACGTCATAGTCCGTAGAGTTTAGTTTAAGGACGTTGCGGTCCACAGAGTTTAGTTTAGGGACGTTGCGGTCCATTGGGTTTAAGGACATCATAGTCCGTGGAGTTTAAGGACGTCATAGTCCATAGAGTTTAGTTTAGGGACGTTGCGGTCCATGGTTTAAGGACGTCATAGTCTGTAGAGTTTAGTTTAGGGATGTTCCGGTCTATAGAGTTTAGTTTAGGGACGTTGTGGTCCATGGTTTAAGGACGTCATAGTCCGTAGAGTTTAGTTTAGGGACGTTGCGGTCCATAGAGTTTAGTTGAGGGACGTTGCGGTCCATTGGGTTTAAGGACATCATAGTCGGTGAAGTTTAAGGACGTCATAGTCCATAGAGTTTAGTTTAGGGACGTTGTGGTCCATGGTTTAAGGACGTCATAGTACGTAGAGTTTTGTTTAGGGATGTTGCGGTCCACAATTTAGTTTTAAGGACATTGCAGTCCGAAGGGTTTATGCTTTATTGGTTTGGGGGTATACCAAGAGTTATTGGCTATTGGGCCCTCCACCTCTCTGAAGACGTTGAAGAATTACAATGACATGTATCAGAGGTGTGGATAGATGTACCCTTGAACTAATGGATATTCGTCAAAAGATCGGTGGTCTTGTTTGAGACTGAGACCAGTTTGAAAAAAATAAAGAGCACATGGGCTCGGTTGATTAGGAGTTTGGCCAACTTGGGCTCAGCTTACTTACTCTTTGTCGTTTCTTTTTGAATAAAGTGTTAGACACTTGATAGGACGCAGTCCTTTCTCTGTGCACACAATGCTAAGCATTTATGTGGGTTCTGACGCTCACACTTTACTTCTTTTTCATTTGTTTTTTGTGAGTGTTGAACACTCTTTATGGCGTTGGGTTCTGTATGATGAGTGTAGAGCACTCTATGTCAAGTAGCGTCTACGTGAGGGTCACGTGTAGCGCTTGGCACCAACCATTGAGTGCTAAGAACTTTTTGTTGTGTAGCGCCCACATGAGTGGCACGTGAGGCACTTGGCGCTGAGCACCATCCATTGAGTGCTAAGCACTTTTTATTGAGTAGCGCCCACGTGAGTGGCACATGGGGCGCTTGGCGCTGAGCGCCATCCATTGAGTGCTAAGCACTTTTTATTGAGTAGCGCTCACATGAGTGGCACATGGGGCGCTTGGCGCTGGGCGCCAACAACTGAGTGCTAAGCACTCTTTATTGAGCAGCGCCCACGTGAGGAGCGCGTGAGGCGCTTGGCGCTGAGCTCCAACCATTGAGTTCTAAGCACTCTTTTATTGAGTAGCGCTTGGCGCTGGGTTTTTCTTGTGTATTATTTTCTGAAGAGTTCAATTCTCTGTTCTTCTTTGGATCTTCGATCCCTATGAACAAATTCATCCCCGTAAGAATTAAATTCTCATTTAGGGGAGACTTGTCTCATGGATCTCAGATCTGAGGAAAGAACTATGTTCTTTTTATGAGGGTTAAACCCTTGAGATGCTCTGATCTCTATTTCATTTACCTTGAAGAAAATTCTTCTTCTTAAAGCTTTCTCTTTTTTTTTCCTCTTCTCTTTGAGATCGAAGTTTATGGGGGGGGGGGGTTCTTCTGTATAAGACTTGAAGTCTTGGGTCCTTTATATAGTGAATACTGATCTGTTGATTCAGTTAAGGAAATCTCTCATTGAAAGATTTCTTAATTGATTTGGGGAATTTATCCACCGTCGGATCTTTGATCCAAGGACTTCTGTTTTACAGAAGACATTTTTCTTGTTTTTTAACAAGATTGGGAAAATATTTTCCCATACAGAACTTGTTCTGTATCTTGGTGATTTTTAATCACCATTGGATCTTTGATCCAACGGTGCTATAATTTACAGAGCACAATCTTTCTTATTTAGAAAGATTTGAAGAGTATTTCCTCAATCAGAATTTAATTCTGTATCTTGGTGATTTTTAATCACCATTGGATCTTTGATCCAACGGTGCTCTGATTTACAGAGCACAATCTTTCTTGTCTAGAAAGATTTGAGGAGTATTTCCTCAATCAGAATTTAATTCTGTGCCCTGGTGATTTTTAATTACCATTGGATTTTTGATCCAACGGTGCTCTGATTTACAGAACACAATCTTTCTTGTTTAGATTGATTCGAGGAGTATCTCCTCAATCAGAATTTAATTCTATGCTCTGATGATTTATCATCTCTGTTGGATCTTTGATCCAAGGGTGGAGAACTTTTAGTTCTAGCGCTGGTACTCTCATGCTTTGCACGTGAGGCGCTGCCTTAGAGATTTTAACTCTTGGCGCTGCCTTAGAGTTTTTAACTCTGGGAGCTGGCGCTCTCGTGCTTTGCACGTGAGGCGCTGCCTTAGAGTTTTTTAACTCTTGGCGCTGCCTCAGAGTTTTTAACTCTGTACACTGGTGCTCTCGTGCTTTGCATGTGAGGCGCTGCCTCAGTTCAAATTTTGAATAGAGCCTTGCTCTCTTATTGGGGGAACAAATTCCCCCCTCAGTTGCGCTCACGTGGCTTACACGTGAGTGCAGCGGTGGCAGATTTTCCACCGTTTGGTCTACTTGAAAGTTGGGTCGTCTTCCAGCGCCTATAAGTAGGGCCTTTGGCCCTTAAAATGACTGTTGTTCATCTTCCTGCTTTCTGAGAATTTAATTCTCTCTCCAGAGCTTAGATCTCTTCCTTAAGAAACTCTTTTAGAGTCAAAACTTTGTCAAATTTTTTGTTAAGGATCAAATCTTTGAAGGAATCACTTCATGTTCTAGGGTTTTACCCATTAACAGGGCCATGCTCATCTTTGTAGTGATTAGATCATAGATCTTTAAAAAATGTTTTAGGGTTTTTTCACCCGTTGATTAGAGCTTTGCTCTTCTTTAAAAAGATCTCTTAGAGTTCTAAGAATCTCCTTGCAGATCTTGAAGATCTTTGAGGTTTTACTCTGTAAAAAGATTTTCTTTTGAGAGTTCTGGTAGATTGCACCATTATTTTTTACAAAGCATAGCTCTTCAGAGAAGAAGAAAGACAAAAATTTAGAGAATTTTATTCCCTTCTTAATTAGAGTTGACAGATGTGGATTCTTTTTGTAGAGCACTGCTCTCGAGGGAGTTCAACTCCTTGGCCCAATGAGTTTCTCATTAAATGAGAATCCTTTTAGGATTTCCTCCTCAATGAGTGACTGTCTCATCAATGATGAGCCGTCACATTGATTTTGTGGGTCCCCCTTGGTCCTTTTCTCCTGCATTGTAGTGTGGTACAATTTTAAAGTACCAAGTGTCAGAATTCAGATTATAGCGTTGGTAACTAACTATCGCCTTTTTTCGTGCAAGTACTATGGCTTTCGATTCTTCCTTCCCTTTTGTTCGTTCAGAGAGCGCCTTCGCTGACGCGCCTGTGGATTAGGAAGTCTTCGCACTCATTAAAGATCACGATCAAGAGCAGAAGTCTCTTCACTTGTGGGGGTCGTGGTATAATCAGATTATCCGGGGTCGGCGCAGTTTTTCTTGTATCAATCACAGCGTCACGGGTCGGAGGAGGGGATGAGAGAATATCCGCACCTCCGGTACTCCCAATTTTGCCACCTGCCACAGCCGGTATAGTAGACTCCATTGCTCATGTATTTTCTTTACCTCCTGAGTCGATATTTGACCATAATTTGTTTTGCAGCAATCACACCGGCTCCAGCTCCCTTTGAGTCTCACATCCCAATGCCGGCAGGGCCCTTTGCTAAACGCCCATCTTCCAGAGGCATTGCGACTAGCCTACGAATGTTGAGCGAATTCGTCAAGGATCTTGACGCCGAGGCCCTCGCATCCGCTGCAGATTTTGCTGCTGAGCTTAATCCTATGCTGGCGACGCTCATGAACTTCCATGACGAAGGTGTCGTCGAGTCTTGGGTTAATTACTGCAGAAAGATCGAGGCGTGCCTGCATGAGATTGAGCTCAAGCGTCCCGCTCCTGAAGTATTAGCTTTGAACTCCCAGCGGGTTACGTGGGTCGATAGTAGTGTTCCTTCATCCGCCATTTTGAACAAGAGGCGACCCTGAGGCGAAAAGAACATGAAGTAGCTTCAAGCGAATTTGTCCGGTTGCGCGCCCAGGTTGAAGCGAATGCTGCGCAGTTGAAAGCTGTCTTTGATAATCTCCAGCGATGCATTTCGGATGAGTTGATGCTGAGACGGGCCCTTGACTCTGCGGAGCGGGTCATGTAGGACTGCGAAGCTGTCATGCTGGGAACCGATGAAAAGCTTTCATCTTATTTGCAACAGAGGGCCCGAGTCGAAGCGGAGCTGGCCGCGGCGGCCGATTGCGAGAAAGGATTGAGAGGAGTGCGCGAGCAGCTGTCTGATTTGTTGAAAACGCCTCCTCCTCAATAACCGTCTTTGTATCCCCCTTTTTTTTGTAAACTTGCGGTCTATGAATAACATGTATTCATTTTGATTCTTTTATGACATGTATCTTTTATTCATTTTGAATTCATGAATAAAAGACATATTTTTTATATCTCATGTTTGCGTGCAACTCTGGTGAATATGGCCCATGTGTAGTTTATCTTGATCTTCTTGCAGGGCAACGATGTCTTAGGAAACAGGTTCAGGTCTACTGCCTAAGACTTTTCAACTTTATGAGCCGTGAGGGTCTCATAAAGACTTTTCTCCCTACGAGTCGAGAGGATCCCGTAGGTGTATTTTCTCCTTAGGAGTCATGAGGACCCCTAAGTGCGTGTTTTCTCTTAAGAGTCGTAAGGATCTCATAAGAGAATTTTCTTTTTATGCACGGCGACACTAATTTTCCTGCAGGTCGAGACGAATCGAGAGATTCTCGCAAAGACACTGATTTCCTTCCAGGTCGAAACGAATCGAGAGGTTCCCGCAAAGACACTGATTTCCTTGAATCGAGAGGTTTTGCCATGGACACTAATTTCCTTGGCTGACTTGTTTCTGAGACGGAGGTCATTGGCTGACTTGTTTCCAAGACGGAGGTCATTGGCTGACTTGTTTCCGAGACGGAGAGAAGGAACGCCGTGTTGATCTTCTGGGATGCCGATGTTGCCGTCGAGATCTGACTCCTCCTTTGACAGAGACTGTTGGGAAATGTAGTTCCCCTTTTCGTTTATGCCCATGGATTGTATACAGGGGTCAATATGGATTCGCCTGTAGGGAAAAAGTTTCATTCTTTCATTTTTTTATTTCTTTCCGCGATGCTTTATCATTTCAGCTTTTTATATCGCGAAAGTCGCGATTGCCCAATCATTTCGGCTATTTTTCACGGTGCCCAATCATTTCGGCTATTTTTCTTTTTACTCGTTGCTTTTTATTGCGAGTATGGATTTGGAATTTGATACCGATTTAGGCATCAGCATCGCTACAACTGGGATATTTCCAGGAGCGAATCAACATTGGCCTTTGTCGGTTCGAACAAAGGTGGCTTAGCAAACAGGGTTAAGATCCTGTCGACTAAGGCTTTTGACTTCATGAGCCGTAAGGGTCTCATAAATTTGTTTCTCTCTACAAGCCGTGAGGATCTCGTAGGTGCGTTTTCTCCTTAGAAATCGTGAGGATTTTTAAGTGTATGGTTTCTTATAAGTCATAAGGATTTTACAAGAGTGCTTTCTTCTTATAAGTCGAGAGGACTTACAAGTGTCGTTCACCACATGAGGATATTCCTCGTCGTTGGTGGAACTCAGTTGGGGAAATGTTTATTTGTGCCCGTGGATTGTATACAAGGGCCAGAATTGGACCGCCTGTAGGGCAAATTGGGGTGTATGACGGCTTAAGAACAGGTTTAGATCCCTGTAGCTTAAGGCTTTTCGAATCCTATGGGCCGTGAGGGTCTTATAGGGGAATTCTCCTTACGAGTCGTGGGGATCTCGTAAATGCATTTTCTCCATAGGAATCGTGGCGATTCCTATGTGTGTTACTCGTTCGTGAGTCGTAAGGATCTCACTCAGGTATTGTCTCCTCATAAGTTCGAGAGGACCTTGTGAGTGCTTATGACCGTTTTTTACGAGATTGCGCCCTTTTGGGTTTTCACAAACTCACCGACAGTCCATTGTTTTTACTCACGGTGCCCTTTCGGGTTTTCATCCATGCCCATTCTGCTTGTGGACGTACCGTTTTTTTACCGTGTTAGCCTAAGGATGCTGCGGTTCGTAATAGTTTAAGGACGTTTCCGTCCGTAGCTATTTTTAGGACATTTTAGTCCGTTGTTTGTTTTAGGGACATTTCGGTCTGCAGCTAGCTTAAGGACATTACAATCCCTCGTTAGTTTAGGGACGTTTCGGTCCGTTATTATTTTAGGGACGTTTCGGCCTGTTAGAGTTTTGAGGCGAGATTTCGCCAGATACTACTTATAGAGTTTGGACTCGGGAAGATAGCGAGCGGACGTAGGCGTTGTCATCTATCATTGACCCGGGCCGTGACTTGTCAGGTGTAGTATTTTTTCAAGAATCGGCCGTTTATTGGCCGGAAGGGTCTTTCGCCATGCATATCCATGGGCAAATAAGCCCCACCTTGGTATACCTTATCTATGATGTATGGGCCTTCATAGTTTGGCTCGAATTTCCCCTGTTTGACACGATTGGAGATCATAGGTCTTTTGACAACTAGCACAAGTTCGCCTTGGCGGAATGTTCTCGGCCTAGTTAATCTTTCATATGAGTGCGTCATCCTCTCTTTGTAAGCTTCTAGGTTTTGCTGTGCTACGAGACGAGTTTCATCGAGGGCGTCTAGCTCTTCAAGCTTAAGATGAGCGTTCTCTTCGTCTGTTAGTTCGTACGGAACCACCACTCGTAGAGAGGTACCAAAGCGAATGGCGTTGTGTTTGTGGCCGTCTTAAACGTGATCCGATAAGCCCAGAGAGCTTCATGCAGTCTCTCATGCCAGTCCTTTTTAGTTTTGGACATCGTCTTCTTTATGATCTTTGTCAAAGTTTTGTTGAAAGCCTCAGCTAGATCGTTAGCTCGGGGATTATAGACCGAAGAGTATCTCCAGTCTATATTATGCTGCTGTGCAAAGCGGCTGATTCTGTGACTTCTGTAGGCCTGCCCGTTATCAGAGATAATCCGCCGCGGAGTGTCGAACCGATAGATGACGTGTGTCTTGAAGAAATGGAGGATGTTCTCCGTCTTCACTTCTCTTAGCGGTATTGCTTTTGCCCACTTAAAGAAGTAATTGGTTGTCACCAATATGAATCGATGTCCTCTGGATGACGCTGGTTCGATAGGCCCAATTATGTCGGTTCCCCACATTTCGAACGGCCAGCTAGCCGCTGTTGGGTGTAGCGGGTTTGGATGCTGGTGGATGAAGTCTCCATGAATTTGGCACGAGTGGCACTGCTTCAAGTATTCGAGGCAGTCCTGAATCATCGTGGGCCAATAGTAACCCATCCTTTTGATCTTCAGCTTCATCTTCGGCCCGGCTTGATGAGAACTGCAGAGTCCGTCATGAGTTTCTTGGACGACTCTCTTTGCTTCTTCCGGTCCCAGGCATCTTAGCCATAGAGAGTCGAACGATCTCTTATATATAGTATCATTGACGAAGGTGAAAGAAAGAGCTCGTTTCATGAGCTAATGTCTTGAGGATGCATCTTCAGGTGTTCGACGGGATTTGAAGTAGTCTATGAAGACTTCTCTCCAATCCTTAGCCCTTTCTTGGTCCTCTATTTGCAGGGCTGTTTCCTTGGTCGCTTCCTTTTCTTCAGACGACTCTGGAGATATTTCTGCTGGTGCAAGAACTCGACGGCTTTGTACAATGATCCTTACGTCATCGAGGTTTTCGTATGCTAGTTTTTTAGCGAGTTTGGCTAGTTCGTCCGCTTTGCTATTTTCTGTACGCTGTATGCTTTCCAGGGCGTAAGAGGGGATTTGAGTTAGTAACTGTTGCACTCTTTTGCCATACTTTACCAACTCTGGTTTGCACGTCTGATAGTCACCGTTTACTTGACTAACGACCAGCTGGGAGTCTCCGTATATAAGGTGATTTTCGATCCCCATGTCAACAGCGATCTCAAGACCTGCTATCAAAGCCTCATATTCGGCTTCATTGTTTGTCCTCGGCTCTGTTAAGGAAAAGGCAAAGCGCATTATCCCTCCTTGCGGAGTCACGAAGATAAGGCCTAGCCCAGATTTGATTATAGGGGTGTCGTGCTATCGCTTCTTCACGGAAGATGCTCTGTCGAAATAGAGTTCCCATCGGGTATCACTCCCCTCTTTCTCCCCGTCGATCTTGTCAAATGCGTGCTCGTCTGGCAATTCGCAATTTAAAGGTGAGTCGCCAGGTATCGGGTGCTCAGCAAGAAAGTCGGCGATGGCCTGGTCTTTCACTGCCTTGAGAGGTCGGTATGTTATCGAGAATTCCATTAAGAGTAGGGTCTATTTAGCCAGCCATCCTGTTAGTATGGCTCTTGACATCAAATACTTGAAAGGATCCACCTTTGATATGAGATGGACCTCATGCGCTAAAGCATAGTGTCTGAGCTTCGTTATCGTGAAGATTAACGCCAGGCAGTGTTTTTTGATAGGGGAGTAGTTTTTTTCTGCCCCCAGGAGAACTCGACTCAAATAGTAAAGGGCTCTCTCCTTCCCTTGGTCGTTCTCCTGTGCCCATAGTGCGCCTAAGGAACCTTCAAGGGCGGTTGTATACAGGATGAGAGGCTTTCCCTTGACCGGAGTGGTCAGTACCGGCGGATTCTGCAGGTATTGCTTGATTTCGTCCAGTGCACCCTGGAATTTACGATCCCAAACGAACGAGGTTCCCTTCTTCATCAGGTGACTATAGGGACGGTATTTTCCGGAGAGGTTGGTTATGAACCGTCAGATATACGTGAGTTTCCCTTATAGAGAACGCAATTGTTTTAAAGTTCTTAGGGTGGGCATTTCCATAATCGCCTTGATCTTCGATGGATCTATTTCGATTCCCTGGTGTCGTATGATGAACCCTAGAAATTTGCCTGAGGAAACTCCAAATGCGCATTTCAAAGGGTTCATCTTCAGGTTGTATTTCTGAAGACGCTGGAACACTATTTTGAAATGCTCCCAGTGTTCTTCGTGCGATCCTCTTTTCACCATGAGGTCATTGATATAGCATTCGACGATTTCATGTATGAGGTCATCGAAAATCTTTGTCATGGCCCTCTGGTAGGTAGCGCCGGCGTTCTTTAGACCGAAAGGCATCACTTTGTAGCAGAATACGCCTAGAGGAGTCTGGAAAGCGGTATGCTTCTGGTCTTCAGGATGCATCTTTATTTGATTGTACCCCTATGAACCGTCCATGAAGGAGAAGACTTCGTGAGTAGACGTGTTGTCTATCATCAGCTCGGTAATCAGTACGGGAAAATCATCCTTCGGACATGATTTGTTAAGGTCCCAAAAGTTTACGCAGATGCGCACCGTCCTATTTTTCTTCATCACTATGACAATGTTGGCGATCCAGTCGGGTTATTGAACTTCTTGGATGAAACCGGAGTCGATTAGCTTCTTGACTTCGGCGTTGATACTTGTTTCAAGTTCGAGCCGCATTCTTCTTGGTGCTTGTTTGACTGGCTTGACGTCCGGAGATATCGCCAATTTATGTACAGCTATTTCTGGATCTAGCCTCAGTATCTTGGAATAGTTCCATGCGAATCAGTCTTTATACTGCATGAGCACATCTTTTAGCGTAGCCACCTGTTCTTTAGACAGCAGCTCACTGACGAACGTAGGCTGCGAGTCGTTTGCCTCCCCCAAGTCGATTTTCCTTAGGTTGTCCATAGTAGTATGTATTCCATCTTCCAACTCTTTTGGCGCTGGTGGAAATTCTGAGATCAATTCCTCTTAATCCTCATTTTCAAAGCACCAGGAGAGGTCATCCATATTCTTGCGCTCTTCTTCTTTTGACAGCGTTATCACATGACAGGTACAAGACCGTTTCCAAGACCGATGATGATCTGGTTCTACTCTTTCTATATACGTTGCTTTTAGCACATGCTTTTGTGGTGGGGCTACCCTCCAACTGTTGGATAGAGCGAATCTGCCGAGTTGATATTGGTTTTCGACCCAGTTTTTGAAGGTGAAGCAGTCTTCAAGAGGATGTCCTATCGCTCTGTGATAGGAGCAATAATCCGGGTGGTGAACCTCGTTTGCTTGATCGGGGTGCCGAGACTCCGGGAGTGTTATCATCTGATGTTTCATGACAAGGTCAAAGATTCTCCTTGTCTTGTCTTGAGGGAAAGAATATGCTCGACCTAAATTTTTCATAAGAGACGGCTTGCGGCTGACCCTTTCTTGATTGCGTGGCCTTTTGGATCCGATTCGCGGTCTTGGAATGTCGTCTCCGTTCTTGACCTTGCTGTTGTTTCTACGTCGGGCTTTCTTTTTGCCACAAGAGCGCACAGAGGGTTAGGGGTGAAAGGGATCGTCATCCTCCGTAGCCTGCTGAATGATACGTTGTGTCCTGGCTTTTCCATAAATGGCTATTTCGCGGCTCTGGTCGTTCCGAACCTTTTGACTCGCTTCCCTTACTAGCTTATCCATCTGTTCTTCAAACGACAGACTCGGTATTTTTATGACAGGATCTCGTTCTGGTTCAGTGTCAGCGTCTTTTAAAAGAGCATCCCCTTCTTCATCGAGGTCATTTATGACATGGCAACCATGGAATTGTTCTCGTTTCTTGGACTGGACATATCCAAGCCCAATCGCTTCTATTTTTACGTTGGGAAATTTTCGCTGAATTCCGGGGACGTTCCAAATCTTATTGCAGAACTGAGCTTGCCGAGCAGTCTATTTGAAAGGTACGCCTTGGCATCTTAATAACCTTTTCAATCTCTCTGGATAGTATCTGGGCAGGCAGTTGGTTAGAGCTTGTCAAGCGCAGGTTCGGCACCACGCCAGACTTCTCCCTCGACTTTGGTTTCCCCGGGTCGATAGAATAGGATCGCCTTTTCACCTCTTCGCCTGGGAGGGACGTAGAATGTCTGTAGCTCTTGCACGCTATATGTCTCAAGCGCATCAAGCTCTCTGTAGTGCTGTCACGGAACCATGGCGATTTGCAGACTCCGATCATCTCTAGTGAGGGCTTGCATTGATGGACGGACCGAGAACACTGCGTTGACTTCGTCTTCAGAGTCACTGCCAAAGACCAGAATAGGGGTAGATGGTCCCGGCCTGTTGCATTGGGGTGGCCCGGAATAGACTATCTCTTCTTCCTCTTCGGTATCGTACCCGAAGACCGAAATAGTGGTGATAGCTTTTTGCTTATTCTCCGATTTATGGCATCTTTCCGTGTCTTCAAAGTCTAGTAGGAAATACTTAGCGTTTTCATACTTGCGGACTTCATTTACGGAGAATGGGTTTAGTTCCCCCGTCACGGTATACTCGAGACCATCTTTGAAATACTTCATACACTGATGCTGTGTAGAAGGGACGATGTTGTACTCGTGTAACCAAGGCCTACCGAGTAAAGCGTTATAGCAGGTCTTGGCGTTAATGACATGAAATTTGATGTCAGTGACAAGCAGCCCAAAGCGTAACGTCAGGATTACAGACCCGAGCGTCCGTGATGACTAGGAGTCGAACCCGGAGATGGTGATTTTATCCCGAGCGAGGTGCTGAACGCTCATGCAGATTTCTTTTAGTACCCTCACATTTAGGAGGTTGACAGAGGACCCGTTGTCAACTAAGATCTTCCCTAACTTGATGTCATGGCAGTACCCGGTGACATACAGGGGACGGTTGTGCTCGCATGGTCCGAGGAGGAGATCTTCATCGTCAAAAGTGATGTCAGCTGTGTGGACTTCTTCCAGCTCGTCCTTCATCTTTTCTTCAGCAAGGAAAGCTTGAAACTGCTCGGGCTCTTGTAATGCCCTGATCAGGGAATCTCGTGCCTCTTTAGACAGGAGAAGGGCATCCAAGATACTCAATTGTGAGAGTATCTTCCTCAGATATGCCAGGACATTATAATCCACCTTGTTCTTCTTGAGCGAGTTCTTGGCTGTGAGCTCTTCGATGACTCGATCATTGAGGGCGATATCCTCAGGGACTTTTTCCTTCCCCTTATCTTTTTTGTTCAATCCCTTGTTTGCAGGTCCAAGATTCTTTTCGGGCAACGTACGGTTGTGCAACTGAATATTTTCACAGTTCTTCATCTCTTCCTCTTTTCCCGAGGTAGATTCTTTGAAGAGAGGGCCGAGGGCTATGTCTTCGTCAGAATCGCTTCCGAAGGTGAGAACTTGATAACTCTTGGTATCAACTATGTGACAGTTGCTGGCAGTTCTTTTATGCTCATCTGTCGTGTTTTTCTGCTCCCGATGAGTTTGGCGCTTCATCCGCTTGAAATGTTGTCGGTGAGCAACGTATCCCTGCCACCATTTCTTGAAGGCATTGCATTCTTCAGTGGGATGTGTAATCTTCCGATGGTATAATCAGTAGCTCGGATGAACGTCCGCTTCGTCAAGGTACATACCGCCAGGAGTGTATCCTTTGAAAGGTAGCAGCTTCATTCCCATTGACAGGGCTTTAGCGAACCTTTCCTTGTCTTAAGCCCGTTTTTGTCTGCTGCGGGCGTGCTTCGATCTGGTTGGAGTGCTTTGTGACTTATCCCTACCATGACTCGTATAACTTGATGCTGACGTTTGGCCCTTTCGAATATGGCCATTTCACGCTCTCGATTAGTTTTGCTCTTCTGACGGGCTTCGTTCAGCAACATGTCAATCATCTTGTCTGACGGTTCTAAGGATTTTGGCACTGGATCTGCCCCTAGTTTCTCTATATTATTTTTTGATGCCGAGTGAGCTTTTTTGTCATTTATTGGTGAATGAGAGATCATGTGACAACTTACCACATAATCCTTGGGTTCTTCTGACGAGTCTTCTCCCTCATCATTGTCGTCATCTCCGCCCTCAAGGATATGGTTGAGAAATTCTTGGAGTGTGACCGGGGTTCGCGCCTTCTGGTTATATTCTTCCAGCGCGTCAATATGCTTTTGCAGGTCTGTGCGCTTGTCATCAGACTGCGCGGGCTTCTTGGTCTTCTTCTTTTTTTTGAAGACTTTGATGGCTGGGTCTGGGTATTTTGCTCATTGCCACCAACTCTCGGTGTTGGGCGTGGTTTCAGCATTCCCTCAATTATCTCGGGTTCCAGCGGGCTTTTCCACCTAATCGCCGGACATGCTTGAAGATCCTTCAGTATTCTCTTAGTCTTGTCCGAAAGAACAACTTTCCATGGAGCTCCCTCTATAAATGAGCATGATGCCCCCGGCGTGTCCACCTTTTTAGGAATGTGCGGTTGTGGCGGATTTACCCTCCAGTTTTCATACAACGCGAATTTGCCTTGTTGGTACTGGTCCTCAATCCAGTTTTTGAAGACGAAGCAATCTTCGATTGGGTGGCCCACTATCCGGTGGTAGGGGCAGTAATTGGGATTGTTGACGTCGCCCGGTTGCAGCGGGCGTCTCGGATCTGGTAGAGTGATAAGCCTGTTGTGCACCGCCATTTCGAACAGTCTTCTCGTTTTATCCCGAGGGAATGAGTAAGGATGTCTCAACTTTTCTCCGAGTGTCCGCTGTTTATCGTTTTGGCGAGCAGCTGGTTTCGGATCACGCGGCTGTTGCTGAGCGTTGGTGACGAAGGTTGCTTTTCCTTTGCCCTTTTTATTTCGAAGCTCCATTTTCGAGGAGGATGGTCTATGGCCCATCTGGTCCATTTAGGCCAGCTTGTCGATCAAGGCCTGGAAAGTGGTCGGCTTGAAAAACATCATGAATTGGGATATAGTTGCCTGCGGATCAAGGGTCCCCACGAACATGCCCACGACAGGAGCCTCTTCTATGCGTTGTTCGCATCTCGACCATAGGTTTCGCCACCGAATTGCATACTGAACCTATGTCTCTCCTGGCTTCACCATGGCGTTGATCAACGCCGTGATTAGGGTGTGTTCGCTAGCGCTTGCGAAACGCTAGGTGAATAGCAACTCCATTTATGTAAATGTTTTGATGGAGTCGTTCGGAAGCTCCGAGTACCATTCAAAAGCTGTCTCTGCTAAACTGCCGACGAACCGGCGAAGTAGCAATTTGTCGTCGCCTCCGGTATTGCTACACAAAGACCTGAACTGAGTGACGTGCTGATGGGGGTTGCCTGTCCCCTTATACACATGGAACTTAGGAATCGTATATCCCGGCGGGTACTTAATTTGATCGTACCAGCTTGGATAGTGTCGCCCAGTTTTGACGACTTGGCCAGCGGCTTCGCTTACCTGATGAGCTCGTATTTGTTGAGCTATGTAGTCATCAAGCTCAGCTTTCAAGATCGTCTCCTCCCTGGCTGTTGATAAAGCCGGAAGAGAGTTTGATGTCTCCCCTCTATCGTCTCCAATGATTATTGGGGGATTTTCGGCTGGAGGGTTCGGCTGGATCATCATCCCCACCATATCTTGGAACAAGAGCGCCATTTGTTTTATGTTAACCACTTGTTCCGCGGCCTCTTTATCTTTCTTTTCGAGCATTCTTCGGAGGAACTCGGCGTCGGTTTCCTGCTCCTGGCATTGATCCGATGATACTTCCGGACTTTCTTTCTGCCTAGTAAGTGCGGCCATCTTTATCAGCATCTCCTGGAGTTTTTGTTGTTGCTCCTGAGCTTTTTTTATAGACCGCGTAAGTGGTCGGTGACCCCCAAAAGCACGGCTTTCCTCCTTTCCAGAAGCCATGTAAATGGTGTGCACTACCATGCCCCCAGACTTGGGGCGTTTGGATTTAGTGCCCTTGAGATTTGTCGCAGACATGAGGATCTTCTCTGGCCTTCTCCTTTTATGGGTGGTCGAAGTTGAGGGGGCTGCCGCAGACGATACTTTCCGTGGTACGACGGCGGGATGGTTCTCCTCTTACCGGACCTTCATTTTCTTCGATTTGCGGGAGTAGTCTTTGTCGATTACAGAGTCTTGGACTCTTCGCCAGACCCTGTGGATTTTAGAGGACAGCCGCTGAGGGGGCTGCTTCGGCTTCTCTTTTGTGATGTTTTTAGCAGGCGGAGGAGACTTTTTTAGCACGACAATTGGAGAATTCTTGCGCACCCTCCTGAGCGGCTCAAAGTTGTTCCCAGTTGGAACAGCAGCATCAACTTCCATTATTGGAGCTGGTGGGGTAAGTCCAGAAGGGGAAATGCCCCCAGCTTTCCTCACACGGCTCCAATGACGACGTCGAGCATGTCGTGTAACCGGAATCACCTCTGTTGTCGGGTAGCTTCGTCATGCCCCCTGGTCTTATGAGAAGTTGTTGTTAGTGTTAGCCTATCGAAGACAGACATCCGCTGAGAGGGAATAGTCAATCTTGTGAAGGCTTGGGCAGGGGAAGCACTTGTAACGACCTCACTCGAAGCAGAAATTGGGATGGCCAATCTTGCAAAGACCGATCCCTTAGCAGGAGAAGACCCTTTGATGACTTCGTTTACCGGAGCTGGAATGGCTATCCGTTACGGGATAACTCCTTCGGGTATTGCAGGCTTCTTCACGGGCCCACTTGAGCTTTGTCCTAGTCTGTTAAAGACCGAGGCGTTGGACTTGGACGACCCGTTGAGAGAAGCCGTGGTAGTGGTAAGCCGATCAAAGACCGAATTCTTTGAAGCTTCCTATGACGGCACTGGAGCGTTGAAGCTCAATGGCGGGAGCAAGGTCCCGAAGAATAATCCAGTGGTGGCCTGTGTCACTTATTCTACCGGCATTGCGTAGATGGAGGCCGCTTGGGGCCTGTAAGTTACTCCTTCAGACGGGGCGGAGCGAGAGTTGTTGTTGCAGTTGGTGCAGTTGGAAGCTATTGACGCCATCTTCTCTTCTGTATGGAGCAAGACACCAAATCTTAGTACCTCGAATCCAGGAGCAACCATATTAAACCACGATTTGTTCGCGAACACAACACACGAAGTGTGGAGTGGAAAGAGGAAAAGGTCCCACCAGACGTGCCAGAATCTATTCACCGCCGAAAGACACGATCGGGACGTTGGGACGTCTAGCTTGAATTTTGGGGGCAGATGCTTTTTGGTTTTATCCGTCCACCTCTTCGAAGATGCCAAGTTGATTTATGGCACCGTGTATCGAAGGTTTGGACAGATGCGGCCGTTGTAGCAGACTTCGTCAGATTCCCCCTCGTTTGCGAGGGGTTTTTTGATTGTGGGGATGCTCGTCCCTGCAGGCGCAAGCCCATGCAGTTAATTACGCTACCGCATCGCGGTAACCACTTTCTCCTGCTCCAGATGTTCACTTCGTGTCGTGTCATGTCGTGTTTGTTTTATTTTTGGTTGTCCGTGGATTTTATACGGAGACTAATATATGTTGTCTCCCGTAGGGCGGGGATTAGTCCAAATCCACATTTTCTTAGATTTGGGTTTGGTGGATTTAAGGCTCGTTAACCTTGTTTGAGATTAAGATCAACTTAAATGTTTGTTAAGGATACGTTAGTCTAATTTTAGGCTTAGATCTACTTAACAAGGTTTTAGGATCATTTAGATCCAAGAAAGAGCATTTGGGCCCTATCATTTTAGTTTAAGGACGTTACGGTCCATTGGGTTTAAGGACATCATAGTCCATGGAGTTTAGTTTAGGGACGTTGCGGTCCATTGGGTTTAAGGACATCATAGTCCGTGGTTTAAGGACATCATAGTCCATAGAGTTTAGTTTAGGGACGTTGTGGTCCATTGGGTTTAAGGACATCATAGTCCATGGAGATTAAGGACATCATAGTCCATATAGTTTACTGTAGGGAAGTTGCGGTCCATTGGGGTTAAAGACATCATAGTCCGTGGAGTTTAAGGACGTCATAGTCCATAAAGTTTAGTTTAGGGACGTTGCGGTCCATTGGGTTTAAGGACATCATAGTCCGTGGAGTTTAAGGACGTCATAGTCCATAGTGTTTAGTTTAGGAACGTTGCGGTCCATAGAGTTTATTTAGGGACGTTGCGGTCCATTGGGTTTAAGGACATCATAGTCCGTGGAGTTTAAGGACGTCATAGTCCATAGAGTTTATTTTAGGGACGTTGCGGTCCATGGTTTAAGGACGTCATAGTACGTAGAGTTTAGTTTAGGGACGTTGCGGTCCATAGAGTTTAGTTTAGGGACGTTGTGGTCCGTGGTTTAAGGACGTCATAGCCCGTAGAGTTTAGTTTAGGGATGTTGCAGTCCATAGAGTTTAGTTTAGAGACGCTACGATCCATTGGGTTTAAGGACATCATAGTCCGTGGAGTTTAAGGACGTCATAGTCCATAGAATTTAGTTTAGGGACGTTGCGGTCTATGGTTTAAAGTCGTCATAGTCCGTATAGTTTAGTTTAGGGACGTTGCGGTCCACAATTTAGTTTTAAGGACGTTACAGTCCGAAGGGTTTATGGTTTGTTGGTTTGGGGGTATACCAGGAGTTATTGGTTATTGGGATCCTCCACCTCTCTGAAAACGTTGAAGAATTTCAACTACATGTATCAGAGGTGTAGAGAGATGTACCCTTGAACCAATGGATATTCGTCAAAAGATTAGTGCTCTTGTTTGGGACTAAGACCAGTTTGAAAAAAATAAAGACCACTTGGGCTCGGTTGATTAGGAGTTTGGCCAACTTGAGCTCAGCCCACTTAGTCTTTGTCGTTTCTTTTTGAATAAAGTGTTAGACACTTGATAGGACACATTCCTTTCTCTGTGCACACAATGCTAAGCATTTATGTGGGTTCTGACGCTCACACTTTACTTCTTTTTCTTTTTTTTTTTGTGAGTGTTGAATACTCTTTATAGCGCTAGGCTCTGTATGATGAGTGTAGAGCACTATATGTCAAGTAGCGCCCACATGAGGGTCACGTGTAGCGCTTGGTGCCAACTATTGAGTTCTAGGCACTTTTTGTTAAGTAGCGCCCATGTGAGTGGCACGTGAGACGCTTGGCGCTGAGCATCATCCATTGAGTGCTAAGCACTTTTTATTGAGTAGCATCCACGTGAGTGGCACGTCGGGCGCTTGGCACTGAGCGCCATCCATTGAGTGCTAAGCACTTTTTATTGAGGAGCGCCCACGTGAGTGGCACGTGGGGCGCTTGGCGCCAACCACTGAGTGTTAAGCACTCTTTTATTGAGCAGCGCCCACGTGAGGAGCGCGAGAGGCGCTTGACGCTGAGCGCCAACCATTGAGTGCTAAGCACTCTTTTATCGAGTAGCACCTGGCGTTGGTTTTTTCTTGTGTATTATTTTCTGAAGAGTTTAATTCTTTGTTCTTCTTTGGATCTTCGATCCCTAAGAACAAATTCATCCCTGTAAGAATTAAATTCTCATTTGGGGGAGACTTGTTTCATGGATCTCAGATCTGAGGAAAGAACTATGTTCTTTTTGTGAGGGTTAAACCCTTGAGATGTTCTGATCTCTATTTTATTTACCTTGAAGAAAATTCTTCTTCTTAAAGCTTTCTCTCTTTTTTTTTGCTCTTCTCTTTGAGATTGAAGTTTATGGCGAGGTTCTTCTGTACAAGACTTAAAGTCTTGGGTCCTTTATGTAGTGAAGGCTGATCTGTTGATTCAGTTAAGGAAATCTCTCATTGAGAGATTTCTTAAGGAATTTTTCCATCGTCGGATCTTTGATCCAAGGAATTTTATTTTACAGAAGACATTTTTCTTGTTTTTTAACAAGATTGGGAAAATATTTTCCATACAGAACTTGTTCTGTATCTTGGTGATTTTTAATCACCATTGGATCTTTGATCCAACGGTGCTATGATTTACAGAGCACAATCTTTCTTATTTAGAAAGATTTGAGGAGTATTTCCTCAATCAGAATTTAATTCTGTATCTTGGTGATTTTTAATCACCATTGGATCTTTGATCCAACGGTGTTCTGATTTACAGAGCACAATCTTTCTTGTCTAGAAAGATTTGAGGAGTATTTCCTCAATCAGAATTTAATTCTGTGCCTTGGTGATTTTTAATCACCATTGGATTTTTGATCCAATGGTGCTCTGATCTACAGAGAACAATCTTTCTTGTTTAGAAAGATTCGAGAAGTATCTCCTCAATCAGAATTTCATTCTGTGCTCTGATGATTTATCATCTCCGTTGGATCTTTGATCCAAGGGTGGAGAACATTTAGTTCTGGCGCCAGCGCTCTCGTACTTTCCACGTGAGGCGCTACCTCAGAGTTTTTAACTCTGGGCGCTGGCATTCTCGCGTGTTAGTGTATATGCTCTAGGGGCCATTATTGTATCATACTAGGTTGTATATTACTTAATGGAAGTTTGGGATATTCACAGTTATACAACAGTCTTGCTAAAAATTGTAGTATGCTACTTGGTTTGTGTCTACTTTAATGTGTGCATATGTTTCTTGTAACGTATCACTTATACATATTAGTAGAGCCCTTAGGATCTTTGCTTGATTACCAGCGTTGTGATGGCAGTCACACTAGTGGGGGCTGGGTAGTCTATAAGCAACATCCTATACTTGTCCCTAGTCGTAGGATTATCGAGACAGGGTATCGATACTCCGTAGTAGACTAGTGTGTACGCTTCTCATCCCAGTTGGGGAGATGGTCTGTCCCACAGCCATCAATATGTCGTACTGGAGATAGTATACAGGTGCTCGTTGTGTTACGGGTACACCGGACAGGACTCGCAGGAGAACTGACTGGATGGTATTATACCTAACGTCAGATAGCAGTTCTCAGGTGACATGTGTGCAGGTAGTCTGTTGACTTAAGGTCGTCATTTGTCTCGTGTGAGTTCCCACTGTGTTTTGATTACTACCCAACCACGGCTCAAAGGAGTCGTGCAAACAGGTTTTAGTTGGGTACAGTCCCGAGCCACATGGAGGCAGTGAGCGACTGTTAGGGATTCGTCTCTCCCGGTATAGGGAGTTGATATCGCACTGTGATCGGTTGGTCATTACCATAAGTCCCTGGCCCGGGCTGATGGAGAATTACTGGTGGACTGATCAGTAGATTCTCGAATGGTTTTGAGCCATACCGGCACGACTTGTACAGTTATTAGGGGTTTGACGTTCTCCACCTCCCTAGACCATACATGCGATACTCTTAGACGAACAGACCGGACTGCGCGGATATTGTCACGGACAGGCTCAGTAGGAGTTCGGATGGGTTTCCTCATCGGCCTTCTTATCGACATCTACCTGGGGATCGTTACGTACAGCTAGTGCTGCTTGCGGTCTGTGGTTAAACCCACTGCCAGCGTAGTGTCGAGTCTTTAGAGTCCCACACAGAGAGTTTCCCTGCTCCAGGCGAAACGATATAGAGGTCGTATGGTTTCACGCCAAGGGTTCGAACGCATAAGCGTTTAAACGCACGTACGACATTCGGACAGTTTTTACTAGCCGGCTTTGGTTTAAGCCAGATTCTAGTATCGGGTTATTGGATTTATACAGTCTAAAGTTTTTCCGTGTTTTCACGGATTGGAGGGGCATTCTCATAATTTTCCGGGAAGCTTCTAGAAGCATGGTGACTTGGGGGTTAAGGTGGCATAAGCATTTATTGCTTAATGACTCATTTGTGTGATTCATCCATGGAGTTAAATGATGCATTTATTAGCTAATGACTCATGAGATGAATCACACAAGATGAATGCATCAACCATGATGATTAATCATTTGAATTATTTATTTGATAAATTATTATGGTTGATATATTCAAATGAGTTCATTTTTCAATATCATTCTTATCATCACCTTCTCTCTCCTCAAGCTCTCTCATTCTTGAAACCCTAATCCTCCCCTTTCATGTGTTGAGATAAAGGATTACATAGACTAATTAATCCATAATCTCACTCTATATCACCTAGGTCACTTTAATTAGCAACTAAAGAAACCTAGTTATCTCAAGTTAGAGATCAAGCTTGGAGTAGGAGCTCTCGGGTGGATCGTCTTTGACTCGAGGAGGCCGTTGAGGTACCGATGTTCCAAGGAGCCTACGAGGAGTGGAGGACAGCGATGAAGACCCGAAGGACAAATAACGTGAGGTATAACTTCGAATTCGAGTAGTTAAACCTCTCGTAGTTAGTTAGTAACGGTTTAGATACGATTCATGCGCTCAAGTCCGTGTTATGAAGTTTTGATAATCGTTTTTCATATATTCCGCCTCCCCGCAAGTTCATGGGGTGTGTGACATGGACTTACAGTGGTATCAGAGCTAACTAAACCATTACTAGCTTGTTAGCAACTAATTAGAATTTCGATCGTCGGAAAAACACGAAAACGAAACCCCGGAAACCCCAAGTTTCTGTTAATTTTAAAAGTGTTGAAAAAAATATTATATACCTTAAAATTCACAGCAGGGAAATATAAGAAAACTGGGAAAATACGAGCTCTCAACTCGGTTAGATGGCCGCGGATCCGCGGCAAAATAGTGCTTTTGGCCGTGGATCCGCTGCCGAGTCAACTCCGAGTTGACTCAGATTTGCGCAGTAATTCATATATTTTGGTGTTTTGTTTTCTAGTATATTCTGTTTCTGCCCAGGTTACTTCTGTGCTGGTTTTCTTTTGGGGTAGACACGGATAAAGGTAGTCGATCGATGTTATAAATTAATTGCTAATCGGGTTTTTATCTGTAATGTTTAATGTGTTTGTAAACCTTCCCTAACTGCTAGTATGTCGGTTGGTAGGGGGTTGCACATTTCTGTAATATTTACTGTTTGTGTATATGAACTTGATTAGAATGTTGTGATGATTAGCCGGGGTTTAAGATGTGTTTTATATTCATTCATTCGATGTAATTGAAATATGATGTAATATTCTTTTGCGGGGCACATCCAGGTTGCGGTTGTAACCACCGTTGTATTATTTCTTTTTTACTGTTTATGCTCTTAGGATAGACCCAAGGTGGGGTGCACAAACTACCGGGTACTTTAAAGTGTTTAGTAGCCTACTCATGTTGTTGAGGGAGACCGCTTCACTTCGGGTACTTGGCGGGTAGTTTTCCGTACCCGTAGGGGTCTAGGGTGGGGTAATGGCTATTCATCACAACTGTGTAATCCGTCTTTTGTTGCAGGCTCAAAGCAAACGCGGATTGCTAGTATATCCAATAAAGTTCATCAGTGATCTGGAATGCCTATTATTGCGTCTGACGAATGTACAATATCTATATATGATAGCTATATATTTAAAAGAGCAGAATTTTTAATTGCGGAGCTTTAACCACTCCTTTTAAAAAGCTATCAGGTTCCTTCGACTATATCAAGTTCACTACGTTCACGGTTTTGCCAAAACCATTCCTAGCCCTCCGTCATTTCATTTGGGTATTCAGTAGTATTCAAGCTATGTATTTTGACCAACGCCAAGGCATAGTGTTTGGTAGCTGCTGGGTATTCATTTGTTGCATAGATAGATGAGTTAGTTTGGGACAGTCGTATTATCATTTTGGCCAACGTCAAGGATATGTACGGATGGGTTCAAATTAACAAGGATAATGATGGGTAGAACTTGACATGTGACTTATGACATTTTGACCAACGCCAAGGTCATAAGAGCATGGGGCATAAATTAATATCGGGAATTTCTAAAGAAACTGAAATTTGCAGAGAGATGCATACCATTTTGGAGTTTGATGAAAGTTGGTAGGATTCCTTCAACATTATCATACGATGAT
Source organism: Agapanthus africanus (assembly GCA_030015575.1). NCBI lineage: Eukaryota > Viridiplantae > Streptophyta > Magnoliopsida > Asparagales > Amaryllidaceae > Agapanthus > Agapanthus africanus. Next base: position 180,262,319 of record CM057344.1, on the reverse strand, counting down.
ATTTTGGATCCCGATCCTACTGTGAGTATATACTACTTATCAGGAGATTCGTCACTTAACGATCAATGCTATAAACCGAGTAGGTGCCTAGAAAGGTGTCAGCGGGGTTACGCCCCCAGAGAAAAGAGGTTCTTCAATTAAGGAACTTCGCGAAAGCATTGGAAAACCTCCTTCGAAGTATTGACACTGGCCTGGCTGAACGGTTAAGCAAGTATTGTACAGTAAGAATAGTCCTGGCTAGTTCTTCTTTTTTTTGGTTTGAGGAGGGATTCGAGAAACAGTGGGAGCCATCCTGTTTAGATAAATTAAAAATCACTCTAAACTTGCAAGAGCATCATGCTAAAGTGTTTTCTTCTCTCTCTCTTAATTGCAGCGACCTTGTGACCACGACTAGGTTACATCTAGATAACAAATTGACTGAATCTGACTTATATGACTGGCAAAGGTCTGTCCAGATGTCCATTGCCTATGACAAACTGGACCACCCTATTACTACTCAAGATCCCGCCGTCCCAGGTCCAGTTTCCACCGTCACGGATATGGATATCCGTCAGACAAGGGAAAAGGATAAAGCGAAAGCCAAATGCCTCGTGTTAGCTTCAGTTGATGGTGTATACCAGAAGCAGCACGAGAAGATGGACTCAGTTTCCATCTTTCTCCATAACAAAGATTTATATGGAGAGCAATCTCATATCACAAGATATGAGATCTCGACTGAATTAATTCAAGCGAGGTTGGCCGTCGGGTCATCTGTAGGAGACAACGTCCTTACAATGACTAGCTATATTGATGATCTCAAGGACCTGGAGACCACGTTGGGAAACAGGTCAGATACTGACTTGGTTCTTCAGTCTCTGCCTTCTACCCTGAAGGAAACCAGGGAAGTAGAAGGAAAGAGAAGGGCAAAAGTTTCGGGACTGAATGTAGTAAAAGTGGGACGTTCCTATTGTTATGGGATTGGGCATTGGCAGAAAGATTGCAGGGCTTTAGAAGCCAGTAGCCAGGATACGAAGCATGTTGTGGCTTCGGCCTCAAGTGTGTATGTAATTGAGAACTGTTTGTCAATTAATTCTACTTCCTGGGTACTAGATACCGGAGCAGGATCTCATATCTGTAATTCATTACATGCTTTGAGAAACCGTAGAGTTATAAAGGTAGGTGATTTGTCTCTCAGAGTTGCAAATGGAATGAGCATGGACGCTGAATCCGTGGGAGAATATCGCCTAGGTTTGACAAGTGGGAAGATATTGATTCTACGTAACTGTCTGTATGTACCTAGTATGACTTGTAATATCATATCAGCGTCCTCACTTTCGAGAGAGGGATATGATTTTACATTCGTAAGCGATGTAGTTCACATCCACCTAAATCAAGTTTTGATTGGGTCCGGTACATTAGATAACGGCATATACGTATTGAGTCAAGCTCAGGTTTTCAATGTCCAGAACACACTTAAAAGAAAGTCTCCGGAATTAAATCAGGCTTTCTTATGGCATTGTAGACTAGGTCACATCAATGAGAGAAGGTTGACTAAGTTACATAGAGAAGGATATTTGAATCCGTTCGAATATCAATCTTATGCTACTTGTGAATCTTGTCTCATAGGAAAGATGACAAAGACTCCGTTTACTAGACACGGAGTAAGAGCAAGCGAGCTCTTAGGACCCGTACACAGTGACGTGTGCGGTCCAATGTCTACACATGCGCGAGGTGGTTATTCATACTTCATTACTTTTATGGATGATTTCTCTAGGTATGGATATATCTTCTTAATGAAGCATAAATCCGAGGCCTTTGAGAAATTCCAAGAATACAAGAATGAAGTGGAAAACCAAACAGGTAAAAGTATCAAGACACTGAGATCTGATCGAGGTGGTGAATACTTAAGTGCCGAGTTCTTGGGTTACTTAAAAGAGAATGGAATTCTCTCTCAGCTTACTCCTCCATACACACCACAACACAACAATGTATCAGAAAGAAGGAATCGAACCGTATTAGATATGGTTCGTTCCATGATGAGTAAGGCTGAGTTACCGCGATCTTTCTGAGGATATGCGCTAGAATCAGCGGCATATCTTTTGAACATAGTTCCTACCAAAACTGTGCCTACCACACCATATCAGATGTGGAGTGGGAAGAAACCCTATCTTCAGTATTTGAAGATAGGGGGATGTCCAGCTTTTGTTAAAAAGCAACATGCGGAAAAGCTCGAGGCACGATCGGTACATTGTAAGTTTGTGGGATATCCAAAGAACTCCAAGGGGTATCTATTCTATTACGCAGAGGAACAAAAGGTTTTTGTTTCTCGTAATGCCCATTTTCTAGAATATCAGTTTTTAGAAAAGGAAACAAGTGGGAGCAAAATAGAACTGGAAGAAATTCCAGAACCACAAACTACTACTGAAAATTTGGTAGAACCAGAGGTTCAAGAAGAAAGAGACATACCAGTGCCTATCCGCAGGAGTAGTAGGCAGTCTCATCCGCCCGAGAGATACTACGGTTTTCTTATAGACGGGGATATAGAGGATTGCACTATTGACTATGATGAGCCTACTAGCTTCCAGCAAGCCATTCAGAGCGGTGACTCAGTAAAATGGCTGGATGCAATGCGGACCGAAATGGAGTCCATGTACACTAACAAAGTATGGACTTTGGACATTGCTCCAGATGGGGTAAAACCCGTAGGATGCAAATGGATCTTCAGAAAGAAGATTGGTGTAGATGGACAGGTTGAAACTTATAAAGCTAGACTTGTTGCAAAGGGTTTCCGTCAAAGACCTGGTTTGGACTATGACGAAACCTTTTCTCCAGTGGCTATGCTCAAATCCATTCGGATCCTTCTTGCTATTGCTGCCTTCTACGATTATGAGATCTGGCAGATGGACGTAAAGACGGCCTTTCTAAATGGAAATTTGGAAGAGAGCGTCTATATAGATCAGCCAGAGGGATTCATTCAGAGTGGGAGCAGCGGTAAAGTATGCAAATTGCTTAAGTCCATTTATGGACTAAAGCAGGCATCTCAAAGTTGGAACATCTGTTTTGATGATGCTGTCAAAGAATTTGACTTTATCAAAAATCCAGATGAACCATGCATATACAGAAAGATTGTAGGGAGAGCTGTAGTACTCCTCGTCTTGTACGTGGATGACATTCTCCTAATAGGAAATGATATTCCTATGTTACAGTCAGTCAAAAGATTCTTGTCACAGAAATTCTCCATGAAAGACCTGGGTGATGCCACCTACATTCTGGGGATCCGGATCTATCGTGATAGATCAAAGAGGATGTTGGGACTTTCGCAGTCCAGGTACATAGACACCATATTGAAAAGATTCAGTATGGAAGATTCTAAGCGCGGTAACCTACCGGCTTGTCACGGAATCACCCTCTCTAAAGAGATGTCTCCCAAGACTGATTTGAAAAGGGATCGCATGTCGATTATACCCTACGCTTCAGCGGTAGGCTCTGTAATGTATGCGATGTTATGTACCAGACCAGATGTAGCATACGCATTGAGCGTTGTAAGCCGGTATCAGGCAAATCCAGGGGAGAAGCACTGGATAGCCGTAAAGAACATTCTCAAGTACCTGAGGAGAACTAAGGAGATGTTCTTGGTGTATGGTGGAAAAGACCTCCAGATAGAGGCCTTTGCCGACTCCGGCTTCCAGAGTGACAAGGATGACTCTAAATCCATGTCGGGTTATGTCTTTACCCTCAATGGAGGGGCGGTCTGTTGGAAGAGTTCCAAGCAGGAGACCGTTGCTGACTCAACAATGGAAGCGGAGTACATAGCTGCTTGCGATGCCGCAAAAGAAGCTGTCTGGATGAAGAAGTTCCTCACAGAACTTTAGGTGATTCCTACCAGTGTTGGTCCAATACCTCTGTATTATGACAACAATGACGCTATAGCTTTAGCGAAGGAACCCAGGTCCCATCAGAAGTCTAGACACATCTTAAGGCGGTATCACCTGATCAGGGAGATTGTAGATCGCCGGGAGATCGAGGTGAAAAGAGTAGAGACGGAGAATAACATTGCTGATCCATTCACAAAGGCCATTCCTCAGACCCAGTTCGAGAGGCTATTCGAGATGATAGGTCTTTGATATGCCAGCTCATGGCCCTAGTGCAAGTGGGAGATTGTTAGTGTATATGCCCTAAGGGTCATTATTGTATCATACTAGGTTGTATATTAATTAATGGAAGCTTGGGATATTCACAGTTATACAACAGTCTTGGTAAAAATAGTAGTATGCTACTTGGTTTGTGTCTACTTTAATGTGTGCATATGTTTCTTGTAACGTATCACTTATACATATTAGTAGAGCCCTTAGGATCTTTGCTTGATTACCAGCGTTGTGATGGCATTCACACTAGTTGGGGTTGGGTAGTCTATAAGCAACATCCTATACTTGTCCCTAGTCATAGGATTATCGAGACAGGGCATCGATACTCCTGAGTAGACTAGTGTGTACGCTTCTCATCCTAGTTGGGGAGATGGTCTGTCCCACAGCCATCAGTACGTCGTATTGGAGATAGTATACAGGTGCTCGTTGTGTTACGGGTACACCGGACAGGACTCGTAGGAGAACTGACTGGATGGTATTATACCTAACGTCAGATAGCAGTTCTCAGGTGACATGTGTGCAGGTAGTCTGTTGACTTAAGGTCGTCATTTGTCTCGTGTGAGTTCCCACTATGTTTTGATTACCACCCTACCACGGCTCAAAGGAGTCATGCAAACAGGTTTTAGTTGGGTACAGTCCCGAGCCACATGGAGGCAGTGAGCGACTGTTAGGGATTCGTCTTTCCCGGTATAGGGAGTTGATATCGCACTGTGATCGGTTGGTCATTACCATAAGTCCCTGTCCAGGGCTGATGGAGAATTACTGGTGGACTGATCAGTAGATTCTCGAATGGTTTTGAGCCATACCGGCACGACTTGTACGGTTATTAGGGGTCTGACGTTCTCCACCTCCCTAGACCATACATGCGATACTCTTAGACGAACAGACCGGACTGCGCGGATATTGTCACGGACAGGCTCAGTAGGAGTTCGGATGGGTTTCCTCATCGGCCTTCTTATCGACATCTACCTGGGGACCGTTACGTACAGCTAGTGCCGCTTGCGGTCTGTGGTTAAACCCACTGCCAGCGTAGTGTCGAGTCTTTAGAGTCCCACACAGAGAGTTTCCCCGCTCCAAGCAAAACGATATAGAGGTCGTATGGTTTTACGACAAGGGTTCGAACGCATACGCGTTTAAACGCATGTACGACGTTCGGACAGTTTTTACTAGCCGGCTTTGGTTTAAGCCAGATTCTAGTATCGGGTTATTGGATTTATACAGTCTAAAGTTTTTTCTTGTTTTCACGGATTGGAGGGGCGTTCTCATAATTTTCCGGGAAGCTTCTAGAAGCATGGTGACTTGGGGGTTAAGGTGGCATAAGCATTTATTGCTTAATGACTCATTTGTGTGATTCATCCATGGAGTTAAATGATGCATTTATTAGCTAATGACTCATGAGATGAATCACACAAGATGAATGCATCAACCATGATGATTAATCATTTGAATTATTTATTTGATAAATTATTATGGTTGATATATTCAAATGAGTTCATTTTTCAATATCATTCTTATCATCACCTTCTCTCTCCTCAAGCTCTCTCATTCTTGAAACCCTAATCCTCGCCTCTCATGTGTTGAGATCAAGGATTAGATAGACTAATTAATCCATAACCTCACTCTATATCACCTAGGTCACTTTAATTAGCAACTAAAGAAACCTAGTTATCTCAAGTTAGAGATCAAGCTTGGAGTAGGAGCTCTCGGGTGGATCGTCTTTGACTCGAGGAGGCCGTTGAGGTGCCGATATTCCAAGGAGCCTACGAGGAGTGGAGGACAGTGATGAAGACCCGAAGGACAAGTAACGTGAAGTTTAATTTCGAATCCGAGTAGTTAAACCTATCGTAGATAGTTAGTAACGGTTTAGATACGATTCATGCGCTCAAGTCCGTGTTACGAAGCTTTGATAATCGTTTTTCATATATTCCGCCTCCCCGCAAGTTCGTGGGGTGCATGACATGGACTTACATCGCGCTTTGCACATGAGGCGCTGCCTTAGAGTTTTTAACTCTGGACGCTGGTGCTCTCGTGCTTTGCACATGAGGCACTGCCCCAGTTCAAATTTTGAATAGAGCCTTGCTCTCTTATTGGTGGGAAACAGTGACATCATCCTCAACCCGGAAGTGCCCCAAGAAAAGAATATTACATATATATTTTACATGAATGAAAATAAAAACTCTCATCTCATATAGAACCCTTCGGTTATTCTTTCACGACGATCCAATAAATCATATTAACAGCAACACATGATATCACATATCATCAACGTAAGCAAATATGCGTATCCCTAAAACTTGTTGACATATAGAAACGAGATTGGGATATGCCACATATTACACTTACGGTCGCAGAAAAGAAAACAGAAAACTACAATAATTTGAATCCGCAATATCCTTAGACATCATAAACTCGGAATATCTCATATTCCGGATTTCATGCCTAACTTATAAAACTTGCATTTTAGTCTCAAATTGAAAAATCTTTTCAATTGGTTGTCGGATAATTCAACAACATTCCCGACTTATTGATCACGTACAATACGTAATTGCGACGGAGTTTTGATCCGAATCAAAACTTCGTGGCAATCGATCAATTGAGACTAAACGGCTAGGTTTACAATATACTAACTAGTTTTCATAAAAATAATTAATTCGGATTCTAATAATTGTATCACACATTATAAAACTTGTAAAGTAACTGCGGCATTAGAATTCTGCACGCAATTAGCAAACTAAATCAATTTTTCCAAGACATGAAAAATCCAGTGACCTAAAGTTCCAAAACCGATCGTTTTAAGCCAATCCGGGAGTTGAAATGAACTCGAAACCCCCCCGAATCTTCGCAGGAGAGAAGATCCCAAAATTAACTATCGAATGGGAAGCCTCAGGGGGTACCCACCCCCAGGGGCCACCTTGAAGTGACCCCTAAGGGAAGGCAGACCCGAGAGCACCCAGTGGGGTGCTCTCGGGTCACCCACCCCCAAGGCCACCTTGTGGTGGTATAGGGGTGTGGGTCCGGCCTCTGGTCCCTCCCGGGTGTCCTCGGGGTGCTCACGCTCCACCCCACGGCTTCTCAGTTCAAACCGTGATCCCACGGGGTGTGCAAACAACTCAAAACATTATTTTGGAAACTGTTTTTATCGGCAGTTTTTGCACGACAAAAACGACGGATTTCTAACGTCGCTACAAGCTACCCTAATGTTCTGGCTTGGCTCTGATACCATGAAAGTCAGGCAGCCACCCTATCCAATGGGGTCGCCGTGGCACCTACAGGTCCTTCAGCAGCTACTTTTTACGCATGCCCCCTCGCGAGGACTACAACCCGCCGGAACACCTTACGGTCTCGGGACACCCTGGGGGTAAGAGCCTATGCTTCGCCACACTGTCACAGAGTGAGAACACCCCATAGGTCGATATCCAATGCCTAGTAGCTCTGATACCATTAAAGTAGACCTTAACACCACCATGAGGTTTTAGTAGCATCAAGTATGCCAAATTTTAATTTTTATTAGGTGATAAGTTAGAATATACAAGATCTTTTCTAGAATATTAGGGTTTAAGTTTTGATATCTAGTAAACCATGAGAAATGAAGGATGGCTATACCCTCATAGATCGAGTCCTTCACTTCACATGCTCCGTGTAGTAGTCCCGCGACTCCACTAGGTTCCACTTGAGGCTTTGGACAAAATTTCTCCGATGACCTTCATGCCGAAGATGATCCACGTGAAGTCCCTCCAACTCAAGCTACCTCTACACTAAACTCTTTAGCGTAGTAAACACGCTACACTCGATCGCTAGTCAAGTGTAGGATGGTGAAGTAAGGGATGTTAAAATCTCACAAGTTTGTGTTCAAGCTTCATGGTTCACATCACATGTGAGGGTTGAAGCTTGAACTATAGGATTGAAGAAGAAGAAGAAGCTAGAGAGCAACCATGGGAGCAACTCAAGAAAATGGCTAAGTGTTGAGAATGAACTAAGAATGAATGGCAACTCTTGACCCCCACTTATTCAAGCATGCAATTTTGCAATATAAAATTGCAACCAAATAGCGAGTCAAGGTGAATAAACAAATATAAATTTCATGCTTGCAACCATGCTCTCATTTTCCACCTCATTTCAACAAAAATAGAAATTCAAGCCATGCTTCATTATATATATATATCATATATATTAATATATATATTATGAAGAATAATTAGTGAGCTAATGATATTAGTTAAGATATAATTATATCACATATAATATATATCACATTATTAAATCAACACTTGATTTAATAATCTGGTTATATCATATATGATCGACTAATATCATTAATCCGTGTATCACATTATCAAATCAACACTTGATTCGACAATCTGGTTATATCATATATAACCGAACCGATAACAGATAACTGCCAGATTACAATACGGTATCACATACACGTATTTAATCAGGCCCACACATATATCACATATGTGTCCTACTTCGTTTCGCTTGAATCAGGGAACTCCTTTGTGGGACTCTAAAGACCCGTCAATATGTCAGCAGTAGGTGATGATCACATCAGTCACCCATAAGCCGTCAGCGGTACTAGCTGGACCTAACGGCTATCCGGGTACTGAGCGATATGAAGATCAACAAGCAAGCTTGTCCATAGTCTCCATGAAGCCTATCAGTAACACTGCCGTACAGTCCGGTTTCTTTGTGTGATATGTCGCATATCATGTCTAGGAGTGGTAAACGTCAGACCCCAGTAACGTGATAAGTCATGCCAATGTCTGGCCTATAACGGTTTGAGACACTACTGATAACACTTATCAGTAAATCTCATAAGCATCCCTGGCCAGGGACTTCCAGTTATAGACAATCGAGCATAGCCCAACATCAACCCCCAATACCGGGAAAGACTAAACCCCTCCTATTACTCATTGCCTCCATGCGACTCGGGACTGTACCGAAAATTCAACTGTTTGCATGTCTCCTTTGAGCATGGTAGGGAGGAAATCAAAGCACAGTGGGAGCCGCACAAGACTCTATGACGATCTCGGGTCTACAGACTAACCTGTACCAGTGTCACCAGAGGACTGCTATCTGACGATAGGTATACTACCACATAGGAGTCCTCGGCGAGTCTTGTTCAGTATACCCATTCTCCAATGAGTACCTGTGTACAATCTTTGATGTCACACACCAATGGTTGTGGGATTAACCATCGCCCTCTAAGGGACAAGAAACATACACACTGGTCTACTCTGGAATATCGATGCCCCAGTCTCGATATTCCCTCGACTAGGAACTGATTAAAGGATGTACTTTTGGACCACCCTGTCCCAACTAATATGATCTCATTATAATCCTGGTAGTCAAGTACATATCTTAAGGGCTTTATCAACATATAAGAGACTGACAGTAAAAGTACCAGTCTACATGTTAAGATAAACGTAACCTGATAGCATACTATGATGTCGAGCAAGAAAATCCTATATATATATATATATATATATATATGTCCAAGCATCCACTATATCAACAATAATGGCCTCTAGGGCAAACATATTCCTAACACGGAGTGCCAATACCTTCCTGGCTAAATGATTGGCAAACTTGTAGGGTGTAATTAATCCCGGCTAATCTTACCTTTTATGGTTTGAAGGAAGATTTGATAAAAACAGTGGGAGCCATCCTGATTAGATAAGATAATAACCAATCTAATCTTTCAAAGAGCGCACGCTAATGCGTTTCCTTCTCTCTCTCTCTCTAGGTAGCGACCATGACACGCCTTAATCAAGATAATAATATGGATGTATTGACTGAACCCGTTTATTATACTGAGCTGGGAAACGTTGGTTCCGCTTTTTCTTATGATTGTCATAAGTCTGTGCAAGGAATAGGGGAATATCAGGATTCCCATGCAACCCGAACGAAGAATAAGTATGTTAATGCATCGTCTTTAGGTGTGTTCATAACCGAGAACTGTTTCTCAGTTTGCTCTACATCATGGGTATTGGATATCGGATCAGGATCCCACGTATGTAATTTGTTACATGGGCTAAAGAGAGGTAAAGAACCGCGAAATGGTGATATGTCTCTAAAAGTCAAGAATGGAGCAATTGTTGCGGCCAAAGCAGTTGGCGAATATCACCTGGTATTACCTAATGGTAATAAATTGATTCTGAACGACTGTTATTACGTACCAAACATGATGTGCAATATTATATCAGTTTCTTTGTTGCATAAAGAAGGATATAATTTTGCACTAGAGGATAATATTATGAACATTTTCCTAAATCAAGTGTTGATTGGGTTTGGTACGTTATCTAATGGTATATACGTTCTGAATCAAACCACAGTTCTAAACGTACACAACACACATAAGAGGAAAAGTTCAGAAATGAACGAAACCTTCTTGTAGCATTGTATACTAGGTCATATCAATGCGACAAGGTTAGCTAAGTTGCATAAAGATGAATATTTGAATCCGTTCGAATTTACATCTTATGAAACTTGCGAGTCATGTCTCAAAGATAAGATGACCAAAACTCCGTTTACTGGACATGGAGAAAGAGCTACTGAACTCTTGGGACTGATATATAGTGATTTATGCGGTCCTATGTCTATGTATGCCAGAAATGGTTCCTCGTACTTTATTACATTCATCGATGATTTCTCAAGATTCGGATATGTGTTCTTGTTGAAATACAAATCTGAAGCTTTTGAAAAATTCAAGGAATATAAGAGCGAAGTAAAGAACCAGACAGGTAAAAATATTAATCCTTCGATCTGATCGAGGAGGAGAATACTTAAGCACGGAGTTCTGAGACTATTTAAAAGAGAATATGATTCTCTCTCAACTTACTCCTCCGTATACACCACAGCACAATGGAGTTTCGGAGCGGAGGAATCGCACCCTATTAGATATGGTGCACTCTACGATGAGTAATGTTGAGTTTCCTATTTCCTTTTGGGGTTATGCACTTGAGACAGCTGCATACCTATTGAATAGGGTTCCGACCAAATCAGTTCCTGTAATACCCAGCCCTTTTTTATACCAATATCTGTATTTCTCTTTCACCTATAAAATTTATTTACTTTACTTATAATTATTTATTTATTTTAAATCCCATTAAACCCAAAACCCCTATTTTTTCCCTTCAGCCCAACACCTATTTTTCCTCTTAATAATTCCCCAAAGCTCGGCCCACTCCTTTCTCCCCTAATATACTAATTAAACTCCTTTCCCTCAGCCCAGCAAACCCCCAGCCCACAAACAAAATAATTATAAAGGAATTTATTTACAACCTCGGCCCGACCCATTCTCCTCAGCCCGCCAGCCCGTTCCCTTCACAGCCCACACCTGCGAACCCGACCCGCTTCTTAAAACTCCTCCACTTCCCCAACGTTTCCCTCCCGTTGCGCTTTTCCCGCTCATTACTGCGCCTCCACCCACGTCGCCAACGCTCGCGTCCACGACGCCCACGCTCGCGCCGTGCCCCGCTCCTCGCGCCCACAACGCGCGCGTTTCCCCTACTACCCGCTCCCCAATGGTTCACTCCTCCTTCTCCCTCACACCCTCGAACCAACTTCTCTCTCTCCCTCTCAAAACTCTCACCCACTCGAGTCCCTGCACACCCGCCGTCCCCTCACCGCTGGCTCTCCTCCACCCTCGTCCTCATTCCTCCCCTCCTCGACCATCTCCCCACCGTCATCTCCACCGTCCTTCCCTGCCTCCTCCTCGAGAAACCGACCCACCAACTTCGCCTACACCCGACCATGACCACCGCCTGCACCCCGATGACGCCGACGAGCTCCCCACTGCCCCGAGCCGCCTCGTCGACCGAGCACCTCCTCACCTTCTTCCCCACTTCAGCTCCCACACTCGACCTCCTCCCTCATCACCTCATCTCCCTTTCTCTCTGTACTCTCTCACCCTCTCTGTTCCCCCCCTCTCTCTCTCTGTTACACTCTCTCTCTCCTCTATCTCTCTGTTTCTCTCTTCCTCTCTCTCTAATTCTCTCTCTCAATCTCTACATCTCTCTCTTTCCCTCTGTCTCTCTCTCTTTCTCTCTCTCTATCTCTGTTTCTCTCTCTCTCTCTCTAATTCCCTTTCTCTGTCTCTCTCTCTCTCTCAAATTCTCTCTACCTCTCTCTCTCACTTTCTTTCTCAAAACCCAAAGAAAAAAAATACCATAACCTAAGCTTGGACCCTACTGTGCACATCACCGGAGCTACGCCGCCGACCATCGCCGATCCCGGCACAGTCCAGAAGATCGACAGAGCATCCGACTCCGCTTCCAGAGGACACGAGTCACCCGGACACTCCGACGTCGAATCCAAGATGCGAGCCGAGGCCGCGAACCCTAGCCGCGCCGTTCATCACGTGATCGTGCCATTGCCGCTGCCGTGCATCGCCAAACGTCTCCAAGCAAGTTCCCTACTTGCTACATGCTATTTTATGTTAGTTACAAACTACAATCGTATAGATTCCATATTTACTATTCCCGTTAAACTATATGGCATAACCGTTCGATGCATGATCTCAGTGGAAATATTCATTTAATTTGACGGAACTCAATTGCATGGTCTGGCCCGTAAGGCAGTGAACCTAGTGTGTAAATCTCATGGGAAAATATGACTGTTAATGACTAAAACGATTACCCCCAAATATACCTGTAAAACTGGAACTTTCCCGTATCTGAAAACCGTTAAAATTACCATAAATTATGTACATACTGGAATGATACGTTCGAAGGCTTAAATCGAAGCCGACTCGACGAAATATAACCCTATGCAAGTTTCTAATGGTTTCTGTACTTAAATTGTGACAATATTTGGATCGGAGTGCGACTCTGAACTGCAGTCCAGAGCGACTTTGGTTACTGTTTACTGTTCCATAATGCGTGCCACCTGTTTTCCTGAACTCTTATGTTGCGGAACTTTGAATTTTATTAAAGGTAAAACTGTTATCTAGATAACACAAGTGGTTTCATTCTGTTTCATCGTCGTTTGCTATTTAATCTGTAATTTAAAAGATGGGGACGTATAACAGTCCCAACAGAATCAGAATTGACGTACTAGTATTGAACAGTGTATAACTCCTGACGTACAGACGCGATTGAGGATCCGTATGTTGCGTTGAAAACCTTATTGAAAACCCTAGGTTTCATTCAACTGTAGAGTCGCTTAATTGTGATCGGTACTGGGGTTAAAATGCGTTGTGAAACGGACTTCCGATTCTGAAACCGGATTTCCAGCCGTGAACGCTTAAAATGAAATGGCCATATCTAGTGATCCTGAAACCCGATTGACGTGAAACCAAATTCGCTGGAGAGATAATCAAACATAGGATTTATTCCCCGTTCATCGTTTCGCTAAAATATACACGTATGATTTATGATAAATTATGAAAGTGGTAGAATACTGATTTATGACATCTTAATCACGCTTTACATACTATTTCCTCATTATATCATACATATGTCACTGCATTGATAATCTAGTGATCATGTGCATTACCCAGTGTTAGGTATTAGTGGTGATTGTGGCAAGTACGTTAGTGTTCGTGCATGAGTGGATAAGTGAAAGTGACACGTACTTGTACACAATCAGTGAACCTTATTATTCTATTGCATTGTCGACGTCTGTGGGACGCGTGTAAGTGTGACTATAAGTGGTATGGGACGCTTATGGAAGCTCTTGCATGGGTGTCACAGATAAGGCACCAAACACTGCCCATTTTGTTAGTGTATATGCCCTAGAGGCCATTACTGTATCATACTAGTTTGTATATTACTTAATGGAAGCTTGGGATATTCACCTTGTATATACAATCTTGCTCAAAATAGTAGTATGCTACTTGGTTTGTTTCTGCTTCAATGTGTACATGTGTTTATTTTAGTATATCGCCTATACACATTAGTGGAGCCCTTAGGATCTATGCTTGATTACCAGCGTTGTGATGGCAGTCACACTAGTGGGGCTGGGTAATCTATAAGCACATCCTTATGCAGGTCCCTGGTCGCAGGACTATCGAGACAGGGCATCGATACTCCGGAGTAGACTAGCGCATGCGCTTCTCATCCCAGTGTGGGAGACGGTCTGTCCCACAGCCGTCGGTACGTCGTACTTGAGATAGTATGCGGGTGCTCGTTGGGTTACGAGTACACTGGACAGGACTCGTCGGGAACTGACTAGTTGGTATTATGCCTATCGTCAGTTATCAGTTCCCAGGTGACATGAGTACAGCTTAGTCCGCTGACTTGACACTGTCACTTCGCCTCGAGTGTGTTCCCACTGTACTTTGATTACTACCCTACCACGGCTCAAAGGAGTCGTGCAAACAGGTGGTAGTTGGGTGCAGTCCCGAAGCACTTGGAGGCAGTGACGGTTAGACAGGATTCGTCTCTCCCGGTATTGGAGGTTGACATCGCGCTTTGTCTAGAAGAGCCATTACACGAGTAGTCCCTGGCCAGGGCAATCGAGATATACTGGTAGGCTTCCAGTGTTATCTCAGGGTGTTTTGGGCTTCACTCCGACACGACTTGTACCGCTATTGGGGGACTAACGTTTACCGCCCCCTAGGCCCGCCATGCGATGTATCAGACGAACAGACCGGACTGTACGGAGAATGTCACATTCAGGCTCAGTAGGAGTTCAGATGGGTTTCGCCTCGTCAGTCTTCTTGTCGGCATCTACCTGGGGACCGTTACGCACAGCTAGTGCCGCTTGCGGTCTGTGGTTAAACCCACTGCCAGCGTAGTGTCGAGTCTTTAGAGTCCCACACAGAAAGCTATTCGCCTTTAGGCAAAAGAGTAAAGGTCGCATGGTTTTGCGGCAGGTCGCATGGTTTTGCGACAGGGTTCGGTCACATCCGTGCACTTATGCACGTACAGTGTCCGGACAGTTATCACTAGCGGGCTTTGGTTTAAGCCAGATCCTAGTGTA